>OX276380.1:29724207-34524207 GCA_946251855.1 Alsophila aescularia
ATCACTTCTTTAAAGAGATCTTAGACTAGTAGTCTCTTTAAAGAAGTGATAGATCTCATCGATATCTTTGTTTTGGATGATAGTTGTCCAACTTAAGACGGGTATAACTCTGAAATTATTGATCTTAGACTAGTAGTCTCTTTAAAGAAGTGATAGATCTCATCGATATCTTCGTTTGGATGACAGCTTTTAAACTTAAAAGGGCTATAACTCTGAAACTATTGATCCTAGACTACACAAAGGATAGATCTCATCGATCTTCATTTCATTTGACAGCTGTGAACAATTTTCTTCTGCAGAAATATGGAAGCGGTAAAACGTAAGTCTGTAAGAGGATGGAATTTGTGGGGATGGATAGTGATAGGTGAGGTTCGGTGGGGGTTGTTGGGGATTGGTGGAGATGTGTAATGATACGGGGGGCAATTCGGTAAAACTCGTGGTTTGTACCTGGCGTAGACCTTATACGACAAACAAACTGCCGCGGGCCCCGACAAGCCTCCTTTTTTGTTACGAAGCAAAACGGCTGCACTGACGCAGTTCCCCAGTAGTTCCCACGGCCGGTCATGCAATTAGCCCGTGGAATTGCCCCGCGTTTATTATAAACTTGAATAAATTATTGCCGTAGACGTTTGTGTTCAGCTAAAGCTGCAGAAGCTATTTAGAGCTCTTTGATATTTTGTTGTTTGTTTCATTGTTGAGAAATTCACGTGCACTGCTTCCTTATGATTGTTTTTGAGATCAAATAAATAATAAGAGATTGAAATAGTAGGCTAACTTAACTAATGTGGTGAAATAAACGTATCTACAGAAATAGGTCCACTGGACCACCGGACCCACCGGACGGATATTAAGTTTCCTTAAATAAAAATTGAATAGGGAAAAAAAAAGTTGTGCTATAGACAAAACAATACTAGACGGTCTTATAACAAAAATGAATATTGTTATCCATACCAATACATAAAAGTGAAACGTTGTCTGTTTGTTTGTTTGATTGTTTGTTTATTTGTTTGTTTGGGAAGCTTTCACTCTATAACGGCTGGACGTATTTTTATGAAGTTTAGAATAGAGATAGCTTATACCATGGAATAAAATATGGGATACTTTTTATTCTAGAAAATTGTAAGTTTCCACGGGAAAACTGTAAAATATTGATTACTCAATGTAAATAACGGTTGCCATCACAGAATGATGTGCCATGTTGCCATGAAAACGAAATAACAAGTCTGTCAAAAAACATCAAAGAGTGGTGATATACCTACTTTGCCTTGGTTTTGAATATCCTAGAAGAAAGTAGGATGTTTTTTTTTCGCGTTAAACATTAGTCTGCGCGTACTAAGTCGCGGGCGGGAAAACTAGTACAATATAAATATAGAATTTAATTACATAACAGTTTCTGGATAAAAATACACTTGCGCCATAAATACCTTAAAATTTTCATTTCATTTCCCATATTAAAATCTGTCACATAAATCCACTTTTTCCAAATTTTCTACTGCATATGTCTTCGTATATGTGTCACGGTCACACTGTTATTTTCATCAACGTCCGAAAATTCATTTTCAGTGTGGGTCAAATTCATCGTTATACCACTTATTATACATAATTCGTTGACTTTTAAAACAAAACAGAGTATTTATTTGTTTTGTCATGGTTAAAAACTCTAAATAAACATCATCATCAGCCTTTATCTGTCTATTGCTGAACGTAAGCCTCCCCAACGCACGCCACTGCGCTCGGTATTCAGCTCTTCTCATCCATTTTCTTCTGACCGCTTTTCACAGGTCGTCTCTCCACCTAGCCACAGGGCATCCTGCACTACGTTTGCCTCAAGTGGTCTCTCGAAAACTTGTCTACTCCAACCGTTATTGGTTCTTCGGGAAATGTGACCAGCCCACTGCCACTTTAGCTTTCAAAATAAACAATAATGTATAAAAATAGGTGAACAAAAAAAGTTACGTAGGAATCTAAAGAGGTGGTTTCATCGGGCCTAGAAAAACTCCAAATCTCACCTTTGGAGTGGCGAGCCAAACAAATCCTTCTGACAGCGCGTGTCGACCACTTGCAGGAGGTTTGAGGAGGTGGGGCAAGCTTCAGAGCGTAAAGCGGATTTTAGGCGTATTTTCCAATATTGCCTGGGTCCAATAGACCCACTACATTACTTAAGGGTTAATAAAAGGTCCACTTCTTATCAGAACGCGTGTACTGTAAGAGCCAGCATAGAGGATTCTGATTCAGGATACACAGACCTCAAATCCCCCGCATTAGGCCTCTTGAGGCATGTGTTCTACAGTGAACGAATTACGGATGGTGACATATAGCAGGCGCAGCCAATGTATATGTTTGTGAAGTTAGGCTCTGTAACGATTGCGCAGGTACTACTGTTGGGATAAAATAGCATAAAGTAAAAGCGAGATAGAATATACGAAAAACGTAAGCGAGTGAGCGAGGCAGTTATACAATGCTGTCTTCACCTTCAACATTCGGATTACGCCTGAAAAATAGCAGTTTGCGCAGCGACTAGCAGACAACTTCCGAGACACATACTTTCGCTGCGCCTACTATAATGTGTGATGGATGATGATGTCTATAGAAAAATAAGGTGTTTACTAAAATTATTGAATTATGTAGCTGTAACCACAGAACACTTTTTTCTGTAGTCGTTGCAAGTACCTAGTCAATGTTGTCAAAATCCAATATACGGAGTGAAATATAAATTTATTGAAATCCACTATTCCAATAGATTTATAATTTTTGATGAACAGGTTAGATCTGTGTTTAAAATTATAAATTGTTCCATCATAATGTTTATTAAATTTCTATGAATCTAAAACTTGTGTGATACTTCTTGTCCTTTGAATCTGTGGCATCACAGATTCAATTTAAATCACGGCATGCAAAAAAATATCTTTCCGTTTGTTGGTTCTTATTCACTGGAGAGGTATCAGAAAAATACAGAATAATTCTACTTGAATTAATACTTGGTCTCAAATTCGTGCTATAAGCTATTTTTTCTATGCAAAAATAGCAGCTTACCATTTGTCAAAGCTCTTTCCTACCTCATCTCTCACACGAGCTCCCTATTTTGTAGAAACGTTTTAGAAAATGGAACTCTGCCAAACGCCATCACTCAGTTTTAGCACTGACCAAATAGAACTACAAAAACATTTTGCGCACCTTTAAATACAAATACCTACTTTCGCCTAATATCAGTTCTTGATTTGTTAAATTTAAATGTCTAGTTAGCTTTTTGAATTTTACGGGTTTTAAATTTTATTTTCTATGGCCAAACTCCAGCTGCATTAGTTTTCTGGGAGGGTCACATCATATTATTACAGGACTTTTATATTATTAGGCTCGTTTTAAGCCTAACGACGTGACCTAGGCTAGTTGCCGCACGCCACAACGGTAGTGTATCTACCATTACACACGGTCAAGTAGGTTAATTAACGTGCTAGGGTGAACTATGTAATCTAAGTTTGTTCCGCCAGACTAATTTCTAAGCTGAAACTTCAAAGCTGGACAGTTACCTACGTTTTGATACTGCGTACTACCTACTACTATTTCTCTATGATACTGCCTTTAGAGTTTTAAACAATGTGTAGCTTCTGTATCTTCTTCTTATAGGTTGTTTTTTTTCTATCGTGCAGTACTATCGGGAGCTTTGGGATGAGTTAAAATTAGTGACGGTTGGCTTGCTTAATCTTCGTGTTTAATTAGACGGTACAATTCGACAGTTGGCGTGGGCAAGAGACCCGCCGGCGCCGAGTGCGTGTTAGGAACTTTGTACGCCTGAAAGGCGCCGTGTCTGAAGTGGAAGAAGATTTTTGAAGTGGAAGAAGACTGATTTGTCAGTTGGTACAGCCGTTTTAGATGTCATTGCCATCAGAGTGAGATGGAAAACATACGTAAGGGGAATAAACTCGGCTTCATTTATTTCCTCTAGTTGCAATATCCAGTGTAGTAGTATATATTATTCTTGTATCTACCCCTACGAAGCCGGGGCGGGTCGCTAGTATTGAATATATTTATTCGCAGTCAGGTTTTTGTATTTATATAATAATTTTACTTGTTATTCCAACTGTTACATTATGCGATGAAATCTCTACTCTATCAAGCGTGATCTAGATAAGAGGTCACTTGCATGTCAAGTGAATCATGATCATTGAATCTTGACTCAAGATTAGTTTTAAGATGAAATTTCTACCTATGTACTGTTTTTATATCGAAATATACTATGCGTGTTCTAGTTCTAGAGATAATACAGTTTTATGTCCCGATGTCAGCGTTACTTATTCATTACATCCTATCCCATATTTCATTACCCTTTAAAACATTTAAAACTCAAACTTCAGTCCCAAAACTAACATAATTTCAGGCCAACGCGGGTCGTCTCAAATTGAATACAAACAAGTCTCGCTGTTCGGGCTAAACGTACTTAATGAGATGGCAACTTGCTAGGAAAGGGGCCAATGTCCGAGCGTTGGGTAGTTCGGGAATTCATGGTTTTATAGCGGGCATCATTTTAGGTAGTTTATGATTGTAGAGTTATTTCATGGTGATAACGTTGTTTTGTGGAAATTATGAGGCGTGATTAAACTCGGTCGCAAAGAAAAGGTAACAATAACCTCAATAACTTCCAAAATATTGCAACTATCTTTATGAAATATATACTGTATGATAGTCAATTTTATAGTGCATAGATATAAATCATAAAAAAAAACAAGATTTTTGAATAAAAGTAGGTTAAATAAAAAAAGAAAACATACAAGATTTCGAAAAATGTGCTATACGTATACAATTTTGTAATATTTAAATATATATTTTTATTACGTACTAGGGAATCGTTTGACCACGATCTCGCCCGATGGAAAGCAATGATGTGGTCGAAAGCGTAGCACGCTTGCCTAGCAGATACCTATTCACTCTTGACTTGAACAAACCTGGGATATAATTTACCGGAAACACTGACGAGGGAAGGGCATTCCACTCCATAGAAATTATGGAACGATATCAAAAAAAAATTTTTTTAATGGAGAGGGTTTATGTCTCAGGGGTAGTTCCATATAAATTAAAATATTTTCAGTTCTTATAATAAAAAAAGAAGCGTATTGCTTTGTTCTTGTACGAGGTATTTCAACCATAAAAGGATGGCGCTTTGCCGATCGTCTGGTCGTATGGTAATGGAAAGGTGATGGGGGATTCAGATTATGCAGTTCTTGTGCACACTCTCCATAGTGCAATCTGTAGAATACCGACAGGCTTGCCACCTCACATCGATGCGCAATCGATGCGAAGTATTTCATATTGTCAGCTGTAATTACAGCTGTTATATGGTTTGGCATGCTTTTATCAGATTTCTGAGCCAATGATAAACCATAAAAAACGTCTTTTCCTTTTTATTTAAGGTTTTTAATATAATCACCAACAAGAAATAAAAAAAGTTTTACATCTTCCTATATTTATAATGAAACTAGCGACCCACCCCGGCTTCGCACGGGTAGATATATAAACGGATAAAATTAGTAGGTACTTTATTTGGACAAATAGAACAACAACAATTTCTTACACAAAATGTTTATAGGTTTTATACTGACGTACCATTTCGTCTTTAGTATTATTCTGTTTAACGCAAGGAGGTTGAATTACGGTTACTATTTCGTGTATTATTAGCATAGAGCATTTCCTACGTCAATGATTATTAGATGTTCTGTGATTTTGTTTCCATGGCAACGTTCCATATACAAAGATCCGTATCTCCTTCTTAGTTTGTGATCTAACGTAGTATTTATATACTCTTTGGTTTGTGATACAAAGTAATCAAGATTTTTTGCAAAATTTAATACCTCGGGTTTTATTATTGCAATTTTCGAAGGGAACCCAAATTTTTTGAAAAATTAAATCCTAGTATTACTCGCAAGAAAGCTAAATTATCAATTTAGCTTTCTTTATGTAAAAGAATTTTTAAAATCGGGTCATTATTTTTTCAGTTTATCCTTTACAAACAAACAAACAAACAAACAATCAAATCTTTCCTTTTTATAATATTAGTGTAGATGTACATGTAGATAAACTTTACTTTACTAATTAAGTATTATTTTAAAAGGATTGCTTAAATATTATACAAGTAATCGCATTTTTTATAACCAATCCGCTTTCTTCGCGGCCCAGTGTACATGGAGGTCCAACTTAGAATGCAACGATACCGGGTTCGATCCTAGGCTCCGCACCAACAATTTTTCTAAGTTATGTGCAGTTTTCCATCGCTCCGTGCTTTGGAGGGCTCGTTTAGCTGTCTGTCCCGGCTGGTATTGATAAATATCAGTCGTTAAGCCATGTCAGAGGCCCTCGGGCGGTTTGATAAACTCCAACCATGAAACCAGAGGCCAGCACTACATCATACGACAAACAAACAAGTGTATATAGACAACATCAATGTAAATCTAGCCAGTAAACAAACGAAAGCCTCCGTGTAGTTGTTAAGTCTATGGCTTAAATTTTGAAACTAATTAAATTCATGACTTAAATTGTGATATTTGGAACGGAATTGGAACAGACGAACAAACAGACGGATTAGACGATCTTAAGTGTTCCTTGTTGGACTACGGAACGCTAAAATCGCTCTTACACAGATTCCCTGTATTGTATACCAGTAGTCTATGCATTATTCAATAAGCTATGTATTTATGCAATCCAGTAAAATGATTACAGTCTTTCCATCACGAAAAAATACGAGGAAAAGTATAATTGAATATTATGGTGCCATTTAGAGTAGAAATAAATTCTTTAAGGTTAGGGAATGAGAAATTATAATAATATACACTTCTCGATATCATCATTTGTCATTACAGTTACATTCAGCTTGTAGTGTCCCAATGTTGAGCATAGGCCTCCACCCACGATTTCCAGGTTTCGCGATCTTTGGCTATGGATGACCAGTAGTCACTGAAGGTGTCTAGTTCGTCCCGCCATCTCCTGCGTGGTCTGCCTCGACACTCAATTGGGCCGCCACATGCCACTTGGCCCACAGCTCTTCCGGCATGCGGCAGACGTGACCAGCCCAAGTCCATTTCAATTTGGCGGCTTTTAGCTACGTCAGTAATTTGAGCTCGCTCCAGTAGAGCGCAGCTCAGTGTTTCAAACATGGTCGTACTCATTATCAGTCTATTATTATGTTCTGACTGCTGGGAACAGAGGCCTTCTCTCCACAGATAACTCTGTTAAAAAACTCAGCCTGAATAGCTGAAATCAAATCCACATCAGCCTAGAACTGGAATCTACAGTAGTAAATCAAGCATCAATTGTAGATTACATAAGTAATCTAAAAACCAGGTTTTTTGTTATGTTGCTATGTAATCGATTTTGAGCTACCCGGAAAGTTTCCGCCGCCGGATAGCTAATCGAAGAGTGCTCGAAATTTGAGTAGCTGGATGCCACCCGGAACGACAGATAGACAAACAAACAAGAAAGTGACTTAATAAAAACGTGGTAAAATAATTTGTTAAGTACTTAGTACATTTAAAAATATGTAACGAGATTAAAATAAAAGTTTGAATTTCCAATTCCTATTTTATTAAAAAGACTGCCATTACAAAACTTCTCATAATATTGACTTACACCATCTGAAAAAGTACAGTTTGTCAGATATTCAACCGCCAAACAGTAGTGTGCAAACATTTGTGTGTTCCGGTTTGCAGTGCAATCTTTCCAGCGAAATAACTGGACATGAGATTTAAAAATAAAAGTGGTGACGAGCGCAGTGCAGTGACGTGCAAGATTTTGCAATACAAAGTTCTGGGTGGTGCTGCTACTTTTATGGGCAGACGTGACGCTTACCATCAGGCGAGCGAACTGCCAGTATCGTTATTGAACAAAAAAATACATCCATATTGTTCGTAGGCCTCTTCAAACAAGCGTACTACATTCCTGCAGAAGGTCACTTCCGCACTCTGTCACAAATTGTTTCCTGCAGGATGCCTCGACCGTTTAGAGGGGTGCAAGGAAGCGTTTAAGGGGGTGGGAGGTAATCACAGGTCCTCCTACCTGGGAAATTCTCATCGAAGCTCAATTTTGGTGGTCACAAAGATATTTTTTCTTAAACATTTATTAGGCTACACAATAAATAAAGCTTGTAAGAATAGACGTAATAATAATACCAAAAATTAACACGAATGGTCAAATACGGGGCCCTTTTTCGTATTCTCATCAAGTCACACTTCCCGTTGCAGTAAAACATTTGGTTACTGCTTCACCAAATTTCAGTGTATTTATATGTTACTTATACTAAAGTCATCGTAATTAAATACACTTTACACCCAATAGTGTAAGAAAAATCTTTTGATCATAATTTCGAATTTATAACTACAAATGCGTCGGTCACACGATTTTAGATTTGCGTAGTATAACGGCTGGCAGTTGAACACAACATTAGCAATCAAATACCGAGTTCGATTTAGTCGGACATCTTTCGTGTTCCGGCATCGCAGAAGTGAGAAGTGCGGCTTTTAGTGCCGTGAGAAAATAATAATTGGTAAGTTTATATTTATTCATAGGTGTACCGATCAGATGCGTGGACAACATTTTTGTGCATTGTATTTAGCAGTTGAAATCAAAATTAGCACATCAAAACCCCAAAATGTGCGAGATATTTATTTAGTATTTGATTTAAAACGTTTTTGTAGTTTTTGATTTTTTACATCAAAGCATTATAGCAATTTATGAAAAAAAAGCGTTTTATCCATAAAGGTAATTTTATGCCACGAAAGTGATTCTTAGCATATTTTTTATTCAGAAGTATAGCGACGTATTTAAAAAGTTTTTAAAGACTCATATGCTTCTTATTTAGGAAAAACTGCATATTACGATGAATTAGGCTATATTTATGATTATTTGTAAATGTTATAAATAATTTGTGACATTACAATTTAATAAGTACTCAAATGAAAGTGAAATGAAATGAAATTGTTATATTTTAAGTTTTGATAGGTACATCATTTCTGTTTGTTGTTACTACATAGTAACAACAACAAAAAACACATACTTACATAAGTGGGTGATAATATTTTATTTTAGAGGGTATTTTAAAGTAAAAATATACTCTAAAATATAAGTACCTGCTTAATAAAATCACAGTAAAGTTCCTATTTGTCACCTACATTAATAATGTTCATAATAAAAACCTTTCACTAAAATTGTGTAGTTTTAATTGACGTAGCATATCAGTATACCTATTTTGTCGGATGACCGAACTTAGGACCGAACTGATAATAAGTTATCTCTTTTGATTACTGATACCTAACATATATTTGCCTGTATAATTATGAAAAAATAATTACTTGTTATTTCATGAATATTTAGTCTCATAAACAGTAGCAAATTGTGAGAAAATAATATCTGTAAAGTTACCGAGTCATTTTCGTGGATCATCGCGTCACTTTCGTGGCATCTAGAACTTCAAAACCATTATTCTTCCAAACAAGACACACGATTCGATTAATTTACATATGAACTTACTCGTCTTATCAAGCGCTATAAGTTTTTTTACAAAAATAGTTCAAATAAGCAAAAAACAAAATTCGCCATGAAGGTGACGATGAGAATCGCGGTGATGAGAATTAGCCACCTAGTCTATTAAATAGAGTGCAAAGATGTAGCTTCAAACAAAAAATCAAAGTTACTGATATTAAAGACTCCTGCATTCGGCGGCTCTACTCGCAAAATACTGGTAATGGAAATTATGTGAAAATTAGCTACGTTGCTAATCCAGGCTAACTGTTTGCTAAATTGTATCCAACCCAGTATCTTTAAGCATAATTTAATTATTACATAACATTTTACTAGTATAAAAAACCAATTGTGCTTCACGTACTCAATTATAGATCCGTTGTTATCCTTCATTCAACATTTACCAACTAATACTGCGAAATTTTGATATATTCCTCGTAGTATATTTATGTAGAAAACTAGCTGTGCCTGAGGCTTTGCCCGCGTTTTCAAAATTTATGGGCTTTTTCTTGCGCGGAACCCTAATAATTTTTCGAAAATAAAAATAGCTTATGTTACTTCTTGTAACATCAGCTATCTTCCAGTGAAAATCCCATCAAAATCGGTCTAGCCGTTTCGGAGATTAGTGGGAACAAACAGACAGACAGATAGACCGATAAAAACTTTAAAAATCCTATTTTTGTTATGCATTTAGTAAAAAGCTGTTATTTTGACATTACAAACAGACACTTCAATTTTATTTATTTGTCTAGAAAACCAAGGATAGTAATGGATCTCCTGTATAACCACTACCAAGGTATCCAATGTTTTATTCCAAGGTACCTATAAGCTATCTCCTTTCCAAATTTCATCTAAATCCCTCCAGCCGTTATCGCGTGAACGATCCCCAAACAAACAAACAAACACACAACGTTGCACTTTTATATATTGGTATGGAAATATCAGAAAAATACGAGAAAAATTTTAGGCTTCATGAAGCCTATTGAAGTTGGAAAGTTTTGTTCAAGAGGGTGTCCTACCCTCCCTCACACTATCTTCAGGAGGCTTGAAACCTTTTAAAGCCTTTTGACGATTATAGTACTTTTGACATACTTTTAGCATATTTTTGACATTTAGTATCAGAATAATACGAGAAAAATATCAGAAAAATACCAGGAGAGCGATTCTCACGAAGTGATATAAATATCACAGTAGATAAATGTCGAAAAATCCATACATTTTTCGAAGTGATATAAATATCACAGTAGATAAATGTCGAAAAATCCATACATTTTTCGATATATATCTATTGTGATATTTATATCACTTCGTGAGAATTGCCCCCCAAAACCCCCTTTTAATAAATCAATGGCCTGAATGCATGATTCATCATTTTGGTAGATACTATTTGAGATGATTCTTCAAATTGGTTGGTTTATATTTTGAACACCTGCATGTTATAATTTTGAATAAATCCTTATTAAATCCCAACTAACATTATAACGACGAGTAGAATTCAGATGTATTGGCGTAAAAGCCACACAAACCGACACATAAAAACATAGATCTAATTAAAACTGGGAAGATTAGGAACCAGCTCGTCGGGTGTGGAACGCATAAATTAGATACAACGCACACAATTGGCCTTTCACGGCCTTAGTCACAAATGGTGTGGATGTCGTTTGTGTGGCACGTGTTATCAGTGGCTTTCATTTGCGCTATAGTCTGCGTAAGTTTTTCTATCTTTGTTGCTAATGCACATGACACACGACGGTGGAAATACAGTTGTATGTGCTTGTATAGTAAATTTTTTGTTTACATGATATTAATATTAAAGCATGCCGTATCTTCCTCCTCTATGCGTACTACATCTATGCATATTTTTTTTACAATTTCAAAACCCTCGATTACGAAACTCGACGATAAGAGACACTTGCATACGAAGCGACACGATGCTCGACATGAAGACACTTGGCCTTTTATGACTCGATGTAGTGAGGCCACAACAATGAGAGCTCGGTATGCCGGGAACCAATCAACCAAACTTACAACAAAAATATACCCAAAACTGAATTCGAGTCAGGAAAGTTAGATTCATAAATAATAATGAATTCTAAACGAACAATTCTCGTAAAAGTTATGACGATGTAAAATTAAATGAATCCGTGGAGTTCATTCGTTCTCGAGTTAAATTGACTGTTAAGTAATTTCCGACGGAGACGTTTTGGAAACCAGCGACGTTGAACGAGAAATTAAAGATCAACTGTTACCGAATTCTGACTTAACAAGAGTCGTTTGTTCCAGCATTTCTGTGTACATCAATTTAATAATCATACAGAAAATATATCGAGAAACCCCTTTTAGATTTTCCAGTAGCAGACAAGATCAAGTCCATTGTTAGGCTTATCACATTTATTACCATTAATGTTTATAGCCCATCAGTCAAATAAAAATTGTGATTGAGACAGATTTTCTACAATATATACATTATTACCATTCAGCCGGTATACGTCTACTGCTAAACATTCTCCTTCACCAAATATACTGATAAATCTGAGCATTCACTTGTAACAAAACTTTGAGCATTCACCGTTTTTTAATTTTGTATCCAATAGTTGGTACAAATATTTCGTCAAGAATCCTAGAATTATAGTTCTAGCGAACACTCAAACAAATGTATTCTTCGTAAAGACTTAACGGTATCGTGTGCTGCATTAGAAACAATATAGAAGGTGGTGGCAAACTATTTATCTGCATCGTTAGAAATAGAAGCGTTGCTCTATAATTATTTATTTATCACTAGCTGTGCCCACGGCTACTGTTTCAGATACTGATGGTCATTTCGGCAGGATAAAAATGTGCTATTCCAAGACCTAACCAATATACCTATACCAATATACCAACAATTGATCAAAATTTCTTCAGCCGTCAATAAGATTTTTATTGATTACTCGGCTTCTACTCATCTGATTGAGATACGTATTACACCACTTTTTAAGTTAAACCCTTAGCTATGCAATAGTGAAAACGGCATCGCAATCGGTAAAATATTTTTTATGTGATGCGCAAACAAACAAACATACATACAAACAGACCTGCCCCCTTACTCTCGGACCCTAAACCTAAAACTTGGAAAACCTAACCTTCACTGCAATGGATCGTTACCTTTCGGTGTGGCAACATGTCTGCCACCTTGGTTAAAAAAAATTACGTCCTCCCCCCACTCTCCAACCTTTCTCCCACTTCCCACTTCTCCCATTTTCCCCTTTCTTCCTACCCTTCCCATATTTCTTCCCTACCTTCCTCCACTTCCCCTCACTCTTTCCCCACTTTCTCCTACCCCTTTTCAATTTCACTACTTTCTCCCACTGTGCTCCCACTTTCCCTTCAGTCTGCTCCCACTTTACACCACCTGCCCCACTTCCCGCAACTTTCCCCGATATGCCCACCATTCGTCCACTTCCCCCTACCCCTTACTTTCCCCCATCTTCCCTCACTTCCCCAAAATTTCCCCCACGTCCCTCCCACGTTGCAGTGCAGTTAGGTGCAGTTAGGTTTTCTAGCTGAATCGCACAGTTCGGATAGTGATTGAATCGGAAATCGGAATCGGTGTTCGAGAGTATGCCAGATGATTTAACAAAAATAAAAACATTTTCAGTAGCTTATTTTAAGTACCCCACATCATTTTTTTATTAATTATCTTCTATAATACAGACTTTTTCGTACTTATTGCTTTATTCTCAGAATAGATATTAAACTTCAAAACTAATATAACTTTGGATCTCGCAGGAACCTTTTATTTTTTCGGGATAAAAAGTATTCTCAATTTTAACCTATCATATGAACTTAATAGTTTTCCCGCTCGCAACTTCGTCCGCGCGGACTACTGTTTATGGCTAAAAAAAGCATCCTATGTTCTTGCAGGATATTAAAAACCAATGCAAAAGTAGGTATAGTACCACTCTTGATGTTTTTTGACACACTTGTTATTTCGTTTCCATGGCAACCGCTTCTTATAGCGAGTAATCAAAATTTTTCCAGTTTTTTCCAGTTTCCCGTGGAAACTTTCAATTTTCCGGGATATAAAGTATTGTTACGCCGGTCGATTCTTAGAAAAACAGTAGGTACTAAAATGACGCAATACGAGTACCTACATTTAAAGGAACATTCTGGAACACACTAGTAGAGCGTAGGTAGGTACAGGAGTTTCCAGAGCGCGCGGTAGGTATATACCTACAGGCGCGGCGACATCAAAGGTGCCGCCAGTCTTAAGTACCTACAGGCGCGGTGCAGCGCGGCAACTCAAAGGTGCCGCCGGCCTTGTAAGTTCAAATACCTACCGACTACTGTTAGTATATACGAGTAGTTACGAGTACCTTCTCGAAACGTCCGTCGCGGTATAAATAGAGCGCGCATCGACTGCCTGGGACAGTACTGATTTGACTGACGAAACGAAACGATCAAAGTAATTCGAAGCGAGTATTCAGTGATAATTGATAAGAGTGTACAGTCAAGTTAAAGAGTGTTTGAGAATTATTTGTTGGATTAATTTCTTTTTGTGGTTTTTCGAATAAAGGTGTTAATTTTTGGTGTAAATAGCGTACAATTATTTTATCCGAACCCCAGCTCGTAACAATTTGGTGTCAGAAGCGAGGATAAAATAATGCCAGCTACACCAAAGCAGCAGACAGACCGCATGAGAACGAGAAGCCAACGAGAGAGGGAGGTGGACGAAAGACGGTTTGGTTCGCCATTACAAGCGCCTGGTGGTGGTAATAATCAAAAAACCATTGAGTTGGACGCCGCCGCGGCCACCGGTCCATCCGCTGGTCCATCTACAGATTCTCCGTCTTCAATAGCCCCACCCTCATTTGATCTTTCGGGCTTAATGGCAATGCTCCAGGAACAGTCTTGTCGGCTGGAAGAACAGTTGCTTCGTGACAAAGAGGAGCAGACTCGCCGACAAGAGGAGCATACTCGCCGACAGGAGGAACAGGCTCGTCGGCTGGAAGAACAGTTGCTTCGTGACAAAGAGGAGCAGATTCGCTGACAGGAGGAGCAAGCTCATCGGCTAGAGGAGCAGGTGACTCGTGACAGAGAGGAGCAGGCTCGCCGACAGGAAGAACATACACTTCTTATAAAGGACCTGCATGCAACTTTTGGGATAGAACTCAAAGATGTAAAGGAGCAGGTACAGAAAGAAGATGATGATGAGAACCGCTGACACCCAGATCGCAGACGTGAAGAAAGCTTTAGGCGTCCTGAAATCTGGAAGCGGAATGTCAGCCCCTGTTGCTACTGCGTCTTCGACGCGAGGTTTCAAAGTGCCGCCGTTTGATGGAAGCTCTTCGTGATCGACCTATAAGATCCAGTTAGAGGCCGTTGTCAAGGCGAACGGATGGAGTAAAGCGCAGGCCATGACTGCACTCACACTGGGCCTTCGTGATCAGGCCCTTACTATACTCAAGGCCCTTGGAAAGGATGTCACCTACGAACAGATTCTTGAAACATTGGAATCTCGCTACGGTGACGTACACCTGGAGCACGTGTATCGTGCTCAGTTAAAGGACAGGGCTCAGCGGAATAGTGAGAACCTACAAAAATGGGCTCTCGAAATTGGAAAGCTGGTTCGAAAGGCGTACAAGTCCTCACCTGCACTAATCGACGGGATTTTGATCCAAGCATTTGTCGATGGGATTTGTGACCTGGAAGTGAGGGCTGCTGTGAGACTTGGGCATCACGAATCCCTTAAGGATGCTCTGGCCCATGCTTTGGAGGTAGAGGCCGCACGTTATGATCATCGAGCCCATTGCATCAGGGAAGTTGTGGTATCACCTCCCCGTGACACTCGCCCTAGGTTTATCCCTAGATGTTACGAGTGTGGAGAGAAGGGTCACCTGAGGCCCAACTGCCCGAAGCGAGTTGTTGGCAGGGAAGATCGATCACAGAACTGGCGGGTGGTTAGCGCCGTTACCGAACAAGAGCCAAGGAAACGAATAGACGCCAGAACCGCAGGACGGGTGCAGTCGAGTATTAAAAAAGCACCAGAATTTTGACCTCACAAGTTCACGAAAGGAAAAACCTGAACATGAAAGATGGAAGATCTCCCAGTAACGCGGAGGAACTGTCCAGGGGACCTTGTCTAGAGAATTGTAAGCATTCTGAGAGGTAAGAGGCCATAGAAGTGGTCACACTTTTAGCATGTATATGTCGTAATTTCTAAAAAAAAAAACATCAATGAGTGTAATTCAAAATCATTTGCAGTAGTGATTTTGAGCGAAAGACTATTGCCTGCTCACGTACTTGACATACTTGTTATTATTTATTTTCCACGGCAACATGTCATTACGTTCCTTATACAGCAAGTAATCATCATTTTTGCATAGTTTTGATACCTTAAGTTACATTATTGCAATTTTCGTAGGAATCTCAAATTTTTTGAATAATGAAATATTGCCGATGTTACTCGCTGGTAATGAAGCTTTTTATATGTACAAGAATTTTTAAAATCAGTTTAGGATATTTAGAGTTTATCCATTAAAACCAACAGACAAACATACAAGCAATCAAATCTTTCCTCTTTAAAATATATGTGTAGAAGTTGATTAGTGTAGAAGAATATGGAGCTTATTATTGTTTATCTTTAAATAAGTTAACATCCTATTGCCGTCACTCCAACTGATGCTGGTTGCAGTTAACATCAATAAGTACCGTTCGTCTGCAAGGTTTTGTAGGTTTCTTAGCAAAATATTTAAAATTATCCATTTATTTGTGCTATTTCAAAATTGTGATTTAATGTACTGTAATAAGTTATTTTTTTGAATGACAAATGATGGTATTTTATTTGATAAAGTGGATGCGAATATTTTCCAAACTTTGATTTCACCTAATTTGGTACGAAATGATTGATAATAAACTGTATAACCGTAGTATAAGATTTATTTTTCCATGTGTTGTTTGTATGTCTCGATGACGTTGAGCCAATTATATCAATTAAGACTTCCCATAAGGTTTTATTTGGTATGATTGGCTCAAAACTATAAGAAAGGCGGAGCGTCACGGCCAGTAAGCGTAATTCAAAATATTTGAAGGTGGAGCTTGATGACATAAAATAGGCGTTTACCTGCTTATGTCAAAGTATTGACGTAGGTAAGTTTTCCACATTTTCCATTGCTCGATTTATTAAATGTCTAACACAAGCTACTTATATTAATAGCGCAGTGGAACAGTAGATTATAAAATATCGGTGTCAATTTGAATTATGTAACCTAAACATTACTCCCCTCGTGCTAATAATTTCTTGAGCGGATTTAAGAAAAGATGTACATCTGACAATCGGCTAACTGCAACCTAGTTTTTGGAAATTTGGTGCTATTAAAAAATATGCTTTGATAATATACTAATAAGATCTATTTTCTAATGAGAAATATCAGTAAGTGCGGCTAAGAAAATTGATCTAAAATTTTACAATTTGGATTTTACTTTTTGTGGTGTTAAATAATTGAGAATAAACTGTATTACCATAATGATTTATTTTTCTTTGTGATTTTTAAACGTCAAACCTAGGAAGGAACTTAGCAAATACCTGCAGTTTCAAGGCTTGCTTTTTATAATGACTTACATAAAATAGGTCTAGATATCGCGTGATGTATATGATACATGTTGTTGAAACTTACGCTATTTTCAATAAACTAACGTAAACATTGCGCGCCTCGTGCTGATAACTTTATGAACGGATTAAAGAAAAAGAACAATGCATGCCGAAGAAATTGCTAAATTCGACCTAAAAATTACTGCTTTTGTGCTATTTTTAAAATAAGATCTTTACTAATAAGATCTTTTTTCTAATGGGAAATATCAGTAAGTGCGGCTTAGAAAATCGATCTAAAATTTTCCAATTTGGGTTTTACTTTTTATGGTATTAAACAATTGATAATATACTGTATTACCATAGTATAGGATTTATTTATCCTTGTGATTTTTCCTAACAAACTAAGGTCGGTTTTTAGCAAATGTTTCCGTTTTTATTGCTTCATTTCTATAATGAATCACATAAAATAGTTCTTTATGTCGCGTGATGTATATGATACATTTTGTTTAAACTGACGCTATTTTCAATTAACTAACATATACATTACGGGCCTCGTGCTTTTAATTTATTGAACGAATAACACAAATAAATCAATGTATATCAAAGAAATTGCTAACTTCTGTCCTGAATAATAATGTATTTGTGCTATTAAAAAATATGCTTTGAAGTAGGTACTGTTATAAGATCTTTTTTTTAATAGAAAATCTCATAAGCCAGCAAAGAGAAGTGGCTATGAAAATTTTCTCAGATTTTATTTCACTAAATGAGGTATCAAATAATTGACAATGAACTGTATTACCACGAGATAAAATTTATTTTTCTATTTATCATAAATATGTAGAAACTTAGTGCAAAACAAGCCAAATAAGGCAGATGGAATATTATAACATATTGCAACGTATTAAAATTTATTTTCAATCCGCATACCTCGCGATTGCTAAGAGATATTTACATGAGTTTTTAAATTAAAAATGTGTTCTTGCATCTGCTTTTCACCTATTAATTAAGTTCAGATGTACCACATCACTAGCCAATGTCAAGGAGTAAGCGAGCTGATTTTTCTTAGGTGTGCCTTATGGTAGCTATTAATGCAATATCTTGGATTTTCAAGAAAACCTAAGCTCTACGAAAAGTCGAAACGAATAGGCCTAGTTTCGTCTTAAATCATGATTCCAGGAAAGTTTAAGAAGTACTATGTAATCTAAAAACTATTGGTTAGGGTTCAGTGACTCGGGTGAAAGACACATTATTATAAAGAGGAAAGATTTTTGATATATTGTAATTTTTTAATGATTATTTGTAACTAGTTGATGCCCGCGGCTTCGCACGCGTGTTCATTTTAATATATAGCCTGTGACACTCGCAAATAACGTAGCTTTCTATTGGTAAAAAAAAACATAATTGGTTAAGTAGATCCAGAGATTACCCCATACAAACTCACAAACTTTACCTGTTTATAATAATAATATAGATTATAATATTGTTTGTTTGTTTGTAGTATGAGGTAGTGCTGGCCTCTGATGTTAGAGTTTGTCAAGCCGCCCGAGGGCTTAACGACTGCTATTAATCAATAACAGCCGGGTCCGACAGCTTAACGTGCCCTCCGAAGCACGGAGCGATGGAAAACCGCACATAAGTTAGAAAAGTCATTGGTTGGAAAAGCCTATGTTTTGAACCCGGTAGCGTTGGATTCTAAATTGCACTATAGAACCGTTAAGCCACCATCACCATCTTATTATATTAGTATAGATGGATAAATTCAAAATGTACTGAAGTGATTTTGAAAATTCATTAAACAATTGCACGGCTATGGGCACAGTAAACAATTTTTTCTACGAAAATTGCAATAATGTCACCCAAGGTATCAAAAATTTGCGTAAAAAAATGTCGTCAGTGTAAGGAACAGAATGACATGTTACCGTGGAAACGAAATAATAACAAGTCTGTCAAAAAGCACCTCGAACATTTCTGCCAAAGATTTTGAATTACTCTTACTGGTGTTTTTTTTATAACAAGTTACGTCGGGTTTAAAAATGCTAAAAGTAAAAAAACTGCCGCGGTGTAAGCGCTACCCGTGCGAAGCCGGGGCGAGTCCGTAGTTTTATATAAACTGACTGTCTCTCGATATAAAATCAATGCAAAGATGAAAAACTTGCAAGCAATAATAAACTTATGCACATTCCTGAACGGTTTATGAAAATCGATACACCGAACTTGAATTTAATCATGTAAATTCATAAGCAAAATTCATCAGAAGTTGTGTTTTGCCAAACTATATCATCTGTATTTCCACTTTGAATTTAAATACCTATGGATTAAGGTTCAAAATGGGTTAAGGTGTAGTGCCTGCATGTTAGGTCATAAATGAAAGTCTGTACAGTACCCAGAGGTAAAGTTTCAGGTGTTCGCTCGCTTTGTAATAATTACTTTGACGGCTTTGTCGGCTGATCTTTGTAGTAAACTCCGTGGGTAACTATTACCTAAATATTTAGTGAAGTTGTTGCTAGTAAACATGTCGCAGATAATCCTGCATATAGCAAGGAATAAATATAGAGAATTAAATTTTAGATTATTTTATTTGTTGATATATACTCAACTGCTTGTTTTTGATACCTTTCTCGTAATGTTGGATGCCCACATGGAAGCATATAATAAGATACTTATGGCCATTCAAAGTATGTACCTAGTTACTCTAGCTGTTTCAAAAAATGGTTATCCTGGCAGGCCCTGTCGTCGTGGCCCTGTCCATTTAATTATGTGTTTTTATACAAGTTGTGTTTAAATCACTGAGTCCATAACTTTCTGCTAGGAAGTAACAACCGAAGAAAATCACGAGTTCCTACGCTTTATATGATAACTGTCAATTTGTCAGACTAAACTTCGATTATCAGAGGGCAAAACTCCAAACTCTCTATAAATACATTAAAGGCTAAACGACTCTCCCATACGCTGTTTGAAAACGGCTCAAAACCACTTAGCACGGGTTGTCTCGGGTGAATTTACGAGCCTTCGATCGCAACCCTTCAATACCTACTTAATTTTCATGAAGAAACGGTTGGGGTCCCGGTGGACCAGGGTAGGGGTACAAAAGGTAACGCGGTTGTAGAGCTTCCTGAAGAGGGATGATTGATTACGCACACATGTCTATTTGAGATGTTCCTGCTAAAATTCTAAGTCCCGTCGCGCTTCTTTTTTACGACTTTTAACTGGTTTCATATGAGTTTCATTGAAAGTCGGCCCAAAGAGTATATAAATACTACGTAGTCGGCCGATAGATTTGTAGGGCGCGCGGGCCGAATTTATCCGACCAATTAAAAGTTCGTAGAGTGTGTGCACTTACATTTTTAATCGACTTTACAAAAGGAGATGGTTATATGTTCGAATCTATGTATGTTTTTTTTTATTTAAGCAACGGATTAAACTATTCTGTTTTGAGGTGGTTTAAAAAAGATAGATACTTTTCATGTATTCTATAAATTGAATCTCACTAAAATGATGATAGATAGGAAAAAAAAAACTCCCTTCCCACTAATATACCTACGTATAACAGTGAAACGTGGTGTGTTTGTTTGGGGCGTTTCCACGCCAAAACGGCTTAACCGATTAAGATGAAAATGTGTACTGTACAAAACAAAGTCAAAGTCAAAGTATTTTATTGTAAATAGACAAAATAATAGCACTTTTACAAGTCAAAATTAACATCTCATGAACGAGAAATACATAAAATATTATAAAAAGATCAAATCAATAAAAATTTAGGTTGGCTAAGTATTTTTTGAGTTTGAAAAGGAAATTTCTCTTTCATGTGCAAACAGAGTGAAATCTCACACTGGAAAAGGAAATACCCTTCTGACTACTGGTGCTTCGGAAATAAGCCCGTTAAACTCTATATCCATTATATTAAACAAGAAATTGCAAAGGTCATCGGAATTCCCATCAAACGGCATGTGACTAAGTTGATTATCAATGTTATCAGCAAACCGTTCCAAACGCTCGCCAGTAATGGACCTGTATTATGGATTTACATGATTTACATGGAAACAACGCTTTGCCCACTATGATCAGAGCTAACCTTATCACTTACAGCCACACTACAAGGTTCACAGTTGCAAAAAACATTGTCTAAACAGGTCGCAGTAGTGCTAGTGATTTAGGTTGGCTGATTAAAAATATTTCTTAAGTTAACGCACAAAAATAAATGTAGAAATTGAACTGCTAGAACATTTCCTCAGAACATCCTCCTTATCAGATTCAAACACTTTGAAATCAGCCAGTCTGTATATACATACAATTACATAAGGTACTTTTTATCTCAGAAAATATAAATTTGCCGAGGTCAAACGGGAATATGCCGATTACTCGCTTTCACTCAAAAACAGCTATGATGAAGTTTTTAATATAGGTAGGTAGATACTTTCGAATGTAGAGATCATCCGATTGAATTATCATGGAAAATGAAAAATTCAATTGGAAATAGCGAAAATTTTGGTAGATTGATTGTACCAGCTTTCAAATCAATACGGCTTCACTATTGCGATTACAGAATGCCACTTGCCACTAATCCCCATCCCTGGTACAAAAAATCGACTTCAAATGGATTGACTAATAACTAAAAAAACGTACAGTCCAATTTTGATACAATTTTTATGAGACAATCTCGAGAGGGTAGATACAAAAAAAAAACTGGTCCGCAATTGACGGATAAATCGGTGATTAAAAGAAGAATACATAAATACAGTCGAACATAGAACCTCTTCCTTTTATGAAGTCGTTTAAAAAGTATCCCTCCTACCATAATTATATACCGTAGGGATCAAGGATCCATTTTTAAAAGGGTTCTGGAAGCTCTCTTAGCACCTTCTTTAAAAGCTGAATAATTTACAAGAACAATTTATTCTACAGGACATCGAGGTGAGTAATGTTTTTTTTTAGGGTTTCGTACCCAAAGGATCCAAACAGAGCCCTATTACTACGCCGCACCGTTCTTCTGTCGGCCCTACTATTAAACTGCTGTATATTAGTCACAAAATTAGTGTGATTAAAACCGTCCATTACAATCGCGCTAATTATCCCGTGCAGTAAAAAAACCTCCATTACAATCGCGCTAAACATCCCGTGCAGTAAAAAAAAACTAATTTTTCGGTAATTTCACAAAATGTATTGTGTGACAAATACGATTATTTATTCTGCGACGCTAGTCGGCTTCAATTTTTATGAAATGTGGTACCAATATAACACTTCAAAAAACTTCGTTCAGACGTCAAATAGTTTTATCGATTGCTCGGCTTTACTAATCGGATTGAGATACCAAGTAACTCAGTCTTTAATTCAAAACTTAAGCTATCCAACAATGGAAACCGTATCGCAATCAGTCCAGCAGTTTTCAAAGTGAACTGACAGACGGACAGAAACATAATTAAGAAAACTTGCTGGCTATTTTTTATTATCTTTATTGTATGACTTTTTGTTACCTACTGCTTTATTACATATTGTAAGTTATAAGTAGATATAGATAGATAGGCTAGCGTCTGGTGTTAAAGATGATTAACACGCCATGCCTAGACTGCAACTGGCTTTAGAAGACTATTGCTTAAAACCAAAAAATGTATATAAAAAAATTAAATTGTAAAAATAACAATTATATAAAAACACATAGAACAAAAACACCATAGACAGAAAAGAGAGCGATGTTGTAACTGCCCGGGGTTGCGCTGGTGACCTGGACAAGGGGGGAGGGGAGGGTGGAACTGCGCTGCTCGAGGATTGCAGTTGGTAAGCTCTACACCTACGAGCGAATAACCTTGTTATCCTTGAAAATAAAATATATATATAGGTATATATATATTTCAGAATACTTCGTATTCTCATTGTACAAGTATGACTTCGTTATCTAACTCGCCAAATTTGAAAAGGACAGACCACTTTTTGTGGCACCCTCATTAAACGCAATCGTGAAACTCATCAGGCCATATATTTGATTAAAAACAGTCCCTTTTGGACCTCTAATTATTCATGCCATCTGATAGGACATTATAATTTTAGGAATAACTTGGTTCAAGTGACGTAGTTTTTCTTACTTATTATTACAGGTATTTATTCTGTATATGACTAACAAAGATGTCATATTTTCTATACTTATCTATCTATACTTATCCATCTATTCTTATAACTAGTGGCTCTGTGAGCTGTAAACCTCGCGCGTACAAACTTTTTTGCAAACAATCTAGCGGTGCTCAGTAGCGCTATCTAGTTACCTTATTGTGAAACTAACATTAATAACCAAGGTGCTGCATCAATCCCTACCTAGTAGGTAACCTAACTAAGGTAGATAAGGTAGGCTAAGGTAAGCTAACCATACCTAAAAGTGAGAAATTTACAGCATTTTGAAGAGCGATTCTGCTCATCACGCCGAAGATCCTCATCAGGTCTTCACCATTTTTTTATGATACTAACTTAAGTTAATACCTTTCAAATAAAAAAAGAACCGTCGAAATCGGATTAAATAAGGCGGATATGTTCAGTAGCCCCCATTTAACCCTTTTTTGGGGGAAGTACCCCAAAGTTTACTCGTAGAATCGTAGTCTATGTAGAAATTTCCTTCAAGGCTTATAAAAACAATACAGTTTATGCACATCTGTCGCGCTCAATTAAACGCTATTCAAAGGTATTTTCTGTGTTTAGATGAATGATTTATTAGTTTAGTAAATTGACTTTAGTTGATATCTCTGAGTATTGCAAAACGTTGATACTAGTTTATGCAATCACCAGATACTAATATCTCATTAAGTACCTTGATGTTGTTCCTTCATGTAATGATCTGTGTAATTACTCCGCCGCGGGAAATCAAATATCGCCACCTATTTGGAAACCCAAATATTAACATATGCTAATGGCGTAAGACATTAATTTCAGACGCAGATTACGAACGTTGTACCGTGCTGTGTTCTAGTTAAATTGCTAAACAAACTAATGTGACAGTAATTCATTATTTAAAGATATATATTACGCCTGTGATTCAAGGTAAATTGTTGCAAACGCTTGGTGATATATGGAAATGAAGGTATGGCCATGAGGTAGTGCCTCTGGTGACAGACATAATCAGGCTACCCAAGGGTTTCTGACGTAACTTAACGACTGCTATCAATTACTGTTAGCAACGGGACCGAAGTTCCCTTCGAAGCACGGAGCGATGGCAATCCCACACTTATAATTTATTACAAGTCATTTATATAGTTGCCTGGTAGTGGGAAAACCTCATGGATACCGCGGGAAAATGGTTATATCAGACTCCACCTTTCGACGATCTACCGACTAAAACCCCCTCCCTAACCTAATTACTTTCAACAGACTCGCAGGTCCGTACACTTTTAAATTTTTGCTATATTATCTGTTAAATTACATTCCTATATTTTCAGTGCTCCACGCACTATAATTACAAAAAGTACAGTGATAGTATTTTTTCCCATGGATTTTTATTCTTTTATTTTCTTTTTCTTTCATTATGTACTTTTAAATTATATTAACGACTTAATTATTAGACATGCTTCATATATGTATTTATTGTGTTACAAATTTTTAAATTTACTAACTTATCACACATTATTCCTGATGTATTCTATGATTTGATTATTTGATATGCCATTACAATTAATGTTAATACAATTTAAATTTACTAACTGATACATTATTATTCTTATCATATTATTATTAATATTCTTAATGGCTATTTTTACACATTATTGAAATCTCATCACCATTATGTCACTGCGTACAACATCGCTCCGCCCCCAACAGTGCATCCACCACCACTAAGTCCCGACTACGCATCACCATCTTGATATTATATTCCCCAATCTTGCTTGTTGTGGTAGCTTCTACTCGCCTTATTAGTTGGGCCGATGCCGACCGTGGGGCACAGCTAGAACCTCACGTAGAGCCGACGTACGAGCAGCATAGCAAACAGCATTAGCTTTTTGCAAAAACCATAGAAGAATTAGTATTGGTTTATTCAAATTAGGATATTGCGGCTCTTTAAGTCTATTTTCTGTCTGGGCCATAAGTATGGGATACTCTGAAATAAAAGTCTTGTGCTTTGTTTGAAGATGGAGGTTATGGTTGTGATTCCTTGTGTTTCTCTGTACGAGCACATGAAACCTTTCTCCACTGTAATTATGTAGTCATATTTAACTATAGTTTTTAACGAAACAGTAAGTTACTCCGACCTAGATCTATTTCACTTGTCTAAGATGTCCCTGAAGTGGCAGTAAGGAAATTAAATGTAGTAGATCTGTATTGACAATGACGTTGACAGATGGCAGCTGGTCAAGTGGTTGTAACTCGTGGGGCCACGGTGGTAAATGCCATAAATGGCTGATACTGGAAGATACTTAGACAGAGAAACTGTGTATTTTTCTTTTTTTTGCTTTGTTGCTCTGGCGATATTTTGGATGGATGGAGCGTGGGTCTGGTCGAGGTGGCGTTTATAAAAAACCAACCATCCATAACATATTTCACTCTCACAGCTCACTCACACATAATCACTCATACACCCTCACCCTCATACCACCGTGTGTACACGTCATGTAAACGTATACCTGGGGACAACGCCCAAGGTATTAAAAACAAAACGACAAAATGAAATTGCTGTGTTACTTCTAAGTTAAATGATACAAACTATAAAAAAATGTAATGTTAGTTTAGTTGTCACATATTTGAGCTAGATTAAGTACTAAACTAGCTAACAGCATTTATAAAACACCTTGAGGCAACCTGGTGTCGTTCATACGCACGAGGTGCCCGCACCATATCAGTTGGCCTTTTATGAGCATGGACTCTATGCCATTAAGCTTCGCTCTTCTTAGTACATCAGAGTTTGGTGCTCAGTCCTGGTGCTAGTACATACTCGCATCTACGGTCCTGCCACTTCACACGAAGGACAGAGCGTAAAAACTTCATGTGGAACGTGTCTAGGCGTTACAGAGATGTCCTTAAGCGCCACTAACGCATGTGACATACCCTGTGACGGTTGGGAAGTGCTTGCGCAACAGAGACAACAATAGCGCAACTCTGTTACTATGGCTGTTACAACTTTCGAAGAGCATCGACTCGATCTCGATGCGAAACGCCTTCACAAAAAGAACCATCCCAAGTCTTCCTACACCTACTCGTACAGTCCTACAACTACAATTCTTCAGGTCAGTGGCACTGTGCGCCTTGCGACCATTTGGCGCTGCCAGTCATATTCGCTCACACAAGAGATAACAAGGTTCGCCGTTAACGGATACGTAAAGTAGGTTAACTGTGTAATCCTTATTATGGCATGTAATATTATTCCAAATTTGTTGTTACGCTGTTGGATTAACGAAATAAATAAAATAAAATAAGTACCCAAGTGACAAAGAAGATAATTTAAAAGTATGTTTAGAAATCTTAAAATGATTTACTGAACACGAATATAACATTTGTATTAATCTTTTCTCCTTCCTGTCCGTCTGGATTGTTCGCACATCACGTAAGATTACTAGACCGATTGAGATGCGGCTTTCATTATTCAAAAGCTTGGGATTTGAATAGCTAAAATCTGGTGTAATTTGCACCTTGATACGTTAAGAACTCGCGCAATCCATAAAAAAAACAACACATGGCCTCAGGGCGTCTCGGTATACTTATATCTGATTAATTTACATGTTGTTGGATTTGATTGATACCTAATTACTGCATAACGTCTTGAAATTATATTTTGTTAATGTTAGAGCAATAGTGTCCAAAGTGAATTTTTACAAAAAAAACATTACTTCAATTACCCCGATATAACAGCTATTGTATTTCAGACCGAATATTTCCCAGAAAAACTACTTTCCTTTTCGATTCGACATGCCGGAAATGGTTTCAGGAATGAAGGCGGGTCGGCGGATTGTAATATCAGGTGGAGCCAGGTGACGTATGTAGTATGTAACTCCAAGGTTCGGGGACGTGTCGAGGTAAGTGCGAACATGTTGAGATATTACTTTAGGTACGGTTGCGCGAATGTTGGTTGGTTAGAACTGAAATAGGTAATCATTCATCAATGATTAAGAATTTTATGATATTATCGTAAAGCGACCACATACCTAGTTTATTTATCATATTAGCTGCTAATAGGTACCAGAACCGGTAACCGAGTGGTAGCCGCGACAGGGAAAGCGAAGCGTTGGTCGTCCAGCAACTAGATTGGCCGACTATATTGTTAAGATCGCGGGTTGAACCTGGATCCGATTGGCACAGGACCGAGGCGAGTGGTGTATTAAAAGAGAGGCCTATACCCAGCAGTGGGACGAGAAAGGCTGTGGATGATGATGATGATGATGATGAGACTCCAGAATTGTCCTCGTACATTAACGAAAGCTTTTATAAAACAATCAATAGACAATAATTATTACTAGCCGCTCTGTGAGCTGTAGACCTCGCGAGTCTGTCTTTGCATAGCTGAACTGAACAAATGTTCACCGGTTAGCTTATTTTTTCATTATTTTCCGCCCCTCACGCCCTTGAAGTTTATGCGTCTTACCAACACTAAAGTTTTCTGACATTTTAGAACATTTTTGAAATGAAATGGCTGAAATATGTTTTTTTTAACGTTTTCAACCCCCTTATCTCTGTCATTATGAAAAATTGCGAAAAACAGAATTGACGAAAAAATACAGATTATAGAATCTACTCACAAAATTTCACGAGAATCGGTTGAGAAATGCGACCTGTAGAGGAGAACAGCCGGACATACGATAACATTTTCGAACGGAGACGGCTTGCAAGAGCTTCGCGCTCGATCGGTCAAAAAATTGAGTGGTTGAATTTGGTAAATTTTTGTATCTTATCTTAGCGTCGAATGCGGCGTGTACTGATTTCGTCCAGTTTTCCCATACATAACTAAGTAAGCACCGATACACAAAACCTAGTTGGACTACATTAACGAAAGTATTTGGTGCAAATCTTAAAAAAAGAACTCTGTGTGATTTGTGATTTATATGGTAGATGAGCAATAATTGAAAAATATATTTATATTACTAGTCTTACTTATCTGAAGTTATATGTTAACCGTGGTTTAAGGTCACGGTGGCACCTGCTATTAAACAAATACGCCAATTCTCATCATCTCCCCAAGGTATGAGTTACTTTTGCTATGATTGTAGCTATCGACTTCCAAAGGAGGAGATTATGAATTTAGCAATTTTTTACTTTCGATTTCTGTACTGATTTGAATAATTCCTTTCTACTATAGTTTGAATATAGTCCCGCATTATATAACATCAAGATTGGTTCAGGAGTTTTATATGATATTTGAAATGGGTTTTTTCAGTCCCTGAATTCACTTAATATGTATTTGTGTATTTTATAATTTTGTATTTGATCGTTTGTTTGCTTTAAATCTTGCTATTTTTTGAACAACTTCTACCTATCTGATTCTCATGACAACACACCACTTCCATCAAGAGATACAAAGTGCACTTATCGCTAGGCAGCGATCTTTTTCAGGCAACTTAGGATGGGTAGCATTTTAAGCATAATAAATTGTGGTCTATGGTGAATTTAGATAATTTGGTGGAAGGATTATTTATAGTGTTCCTGTGGCTCAAAGTTCCTCATTATCAAAACATAAGTATATTTTTTTCATTTGTCAGTGTGGCACTGCTGTCGACTGGCTCGGTCACCATGATTTGTCTTGTGTGGGAGAAATGCAGGCAAAATTCTGCGCCACTGATATCAGCCGTCGGGCTTTTACCACCGCCAACATTGCAGCCATTTTAGAACCAAGTGCTGGTCTCACGCGTGACGATGGTAAAAGACCCAAAGGAATTACTCTTTATTTGCATGGGCTTGGTGAGCGTAGACATCCTTCCACCGTCTAATCTTCCAGGAACTTAAATTAAGGCTGGTGTGGCGGCTAAAGCAGCAAAAGGCGCAAATACAGTACCCTCGGCAGTGGTGATATATATGAGCTTTTCAGGATCGAAACGCTGGGACCATGGGGGCCGGGAGTGCTTTTTCTCATCTGGCCTAGAAAACACGTGACCAAAATGCTGGCCTTTACTTTGGACAAAGATTAAGCATTGCCATACAACTTAGCAATGCTGCCAGCATTTTAGGAACGTCACCTACTGGTAGCGGCTAATTACATTTGTTTTTGGTTGAGGTTTAGTTAGTTTTAATAACATAATTGCTTATATTGCAAATATTGTGTCAGCATTAAAAAAAGTGTATATAAAAAAAATATTATGTATATTGAAAGTTTGTATTATAATTAAGTTTTATTATCCCAAACATTTTTTTAAATAAATTCTCATGAAGCTCAACATCAAATAACTATCTACTTAGAATGCCGTAACAAAATTCTTAAAAAAGGAATTTTAATTAAAAATCGTATAATTAATTGCGAAAAAAGAAAATTCTTGTTGCGGATCAAGATTAACGGCTCAAGAAAAAAGCGTTCCACTTGGTTCTACAATATTTTATAATTTTACAAGAGATTAGACTGCTCATCATTTGACATCGCGATGTAAAAAGATCATTAATCAGTCTTCTACGGATAATGTACTCTAACGCACTCTATCATTTACCTTATAAGCCCGTGGCTCTGCCCGCAAGTTGTTTTTTTTCTGGGATATAAAGGATCAATGTCAAAGTAGGTATGTTTTTGTAATAAGTTAAAAAACAAAAACCCGATACGGTCGGGTAAAAAAATTGCTTGTGACACTCTTGCGATGAAGACAAATCGGTTGATACGCCGTTTGTCAAAATAGGACCAAGTGTTTAGTTTGAAAACATAACTCTTCCTTTGCTTCGACTTTTTTTTACAGTTGGTTATAGATAGGGCTGCCATCCGTCCGGATTTCCCGGTTTCTTTGTCCTAGCATGAAGGGCGTCCGGGGGGATTTCTCAAGGAGTGTCCGGGTAAAACCCGGACGCTCGTCATGTAGACAGTGTTGTTCGTTTTCTATTCCAGTAATTAGTTATGCATACTATATGCAGTACCATATGATTTATCGCGAAAAAAGCATGCTATGTTCTTCACGTATATTAAAAACTAATGCAAAAGAATAGCACCAACGCTCATGATACTTTTTGGCAGACTTGTTATTATTTGGTTTTCATGGCAAACGTTACTTAAAGCGAATTTTCAACATTTTCCAGTTTTCCCGTAGAAACTTATCATTTACCGGGATAAAATGTATCCTATGTTTTATTCCAGGGTATAAGCTCTAAAAATTCCAAATTTCATAAAAATCCGTCTAGCCGTTATCGCGTGAAAGCTCCCCAAACAAACAAAGACACAAACAGACGACGTTTCACTTTTATATATTGCTGTGGATGTTACGGATATGAATTGAGTCAAACAAACTGCCTATCATCTGTCACAATTATTATTAGTACATAGTATTTTTTGGGGATAACAGCAACATAAACTTCAATGGAATAAGAAGAGCAGGGATAAAAAAATGTCTTCCACGCAAATTAAAAGGAAATATTTTGTTAATCACGTGACGCGCGATCACTTTTCATTCATATTTCAACCGACGCGCGAGTCATTTAAAATATTACAGTAACTATGAACCTACCTAAATGATTTTATTTTATAATACGTTTTGATTTTGATGCCACAAAGAAGAGAGTTCTAAATTATTAATATTTAATTTAGATAAGTTCCTACGTAATTTTCATAGTAGAGTTATTTAAGACATGTCCAATTAGGCGTGAGTTATTTTATTAAATAAATAACTAAATAAAAAACAAGAGCGTCCGGGAAAAAACCCGACTTAGACCAAATGTCCGGGGTTTCCGTAATCTTGCCCGGTTTCAGCAAATAGATGATGGCAGCCCTAGTTATAAACAACATTACAAAACGTTTTCACCATTTACCATTTTCCGGGATGAAAATATCTGGTCTCTATATTGTGTAGTACCTACGTTTAAAACGTCAAGTTTAATCCTTCAGTACACATAAAAAAATGTTTCCTGCTGTTTTACCATTTCTGGGATAAAATGTATCTGGGATAGTAAGTAGAAGTATATTCTCTATATTGTACAGAACCAAAAGTTTCATCAAAATTGGCCCAACCATTTTGACGTGAAAGCTCCCCAAACAAAGAGACAACGTTTCACTTTTATATATTAGCGTGGATAAAAGTCCCAAGGAGACGTCCCACAATTATCAAACATCAAACTGGGAAAAGTCTGGCTGGACCCAGTCCCTACAAGCATAACCCGATCACGAGTATGGCTTGTGTACCAGCCATCATCCCACTCAGCCCCCCTTACCCTCCCCTCTCCCCCACCCTCCCCAATCCCACAAATTTCATACAGACGTCAAATAGATTTTAATGTATTGCTCGGCTTCTACTCATCGGATTGAGATACCAAATGTACCAGTTCTAAGCCAAAACATAAGCTATATAACAGTGAAAGCTTTGTAAGCTATCTTCTTTTTACAGACTTTTTGTTGCCTACTGCTTAATTATAACTTCAAAACCACGCGGACTTCAAAAACCGGAGTGGTCGTTTTTGCCCGCGACTTCAAGGTCACAGTCAGTAAAGCAGATCAGTCACAAGAAAAAATGAACAAGAAGTAGGAGATATACAAAAATCAAAATGTCGCATTATACTAAAAAAAAACACAAGTAAACAAAGAAGACGAAGCAAAACTGAGCGCTATCTGTGTTGAAAACAAATACAGTTCTATATTGAATCGCGCTGTTTGCCGCGATGGGCTTGGAATGCAATTTCCGCGATCCACTGCAATCCTACTGGAGATCAGGATATTGGTTACGGAACATATCTGCGAGTTGTTTTAGAGAGCAATGGACTATAATAATAATAATAATAATATATTCGGGACAATTGCACACCAATTACCTAGCCCCAAACTAGGATACCCTGTAATATGGGCACTAGATAACGGATAAACACACATAATACGAATATGAACATCCATGACTCGGGAACAAACATTTCTGCTCGTCACACAAATTATTGCACCTTGCAGGATTCGAACCCGCGACCGTTTGATTTCGTTCCCAGGGTTACTAGCCACTAGACCAACCAGCCGTCCAATAATCCATAGTCGCATTGCAGGGCAAGGGCCTTCCTCCCGTTCTATCACATTCCGTGGTTTTGTGCGATAGTAGTCCAGTCTTAGGGCTGAAGAAACTCGACGTTGAGTTCTATCGAATGTCCAGACCAATTTATGTACCTACTGCGCCAATAACTTTCTAAATAAAGTGTATTCTATTCTAAGCCAACTTAATCTTATTCTTTTAGGTTTATTCGATTGATGTACACTGTGGCCTTCAAATTTTTGTATCACACTTTTAATGTCTGTCTGTTCGCGCATCACCTTAAAACTACTGGACCGATTGCAATGCGATTCTCACTGTTGGATAGTTTACATTTTGACTTAAAAACTGGTGTACTTGGAATCTCAATCCGAGATCTCAGTAGGAGCCAAGCAATATAATAAAATCTCTATTAATTCTAAAAGTGTAGAACGCCATTGTATACATAAAAAATAAAGTTTGTATCTCTGTTTGTCCACTACGCGTTCCTAAACCATTGATCAGATTGCGATGAAATTTTAATAGTTTTCTGATGATGCCCACGAGGGCTTAGGGTCTTAACTAGCTGCTCTGTATGCTCCCAGCCAATACACAAAAAATGCCGTGGGGTTAGGAAAGTTTTGGTCCAAAACTGTTTACTTAGGTACTTTGCCTCTCATCCACTGAGACGACGAAGAAGGAGATTTAATTAAATTTACAGCATTAGCTGAGCTAAGTCAAAGTCAATGTATTTTAGTGTAAATAGGCAAATAGCACTTTTACAAGTCAAAATTGTCATGAACATAAAATGGTTATATAAAAGATCATATCAATAAAAATTTAGGTAAACTAAGTATTCTTTGAGTTTGAAAAGGTAATTTCCCTTTCATGTGTCAACAGAGTAAAATCTCACACTGGATAAGGAAATACCCTTTTGACTCTACTGGTGCTTTGGAAATACGCCCGCTAGAGAAGATAGCACCAAGAAACTCTACGAACTGCAACGGAGAGGCAAGGTACATAATGATGCAGAGGTTCCTACAGGATAAGTTCTAAGAGAAAATACTAATCATTTATCTGAGGGTTACGCCATTAAATCTAAAATGTACACAAAATTAGAACCGTCAAACAAACCCTGACCATTTTTTCTCACCTATTTCAGCGCGCAACGTGGTTCTTTGCCCATTAAGGGTTATAATAATTATTCTGATACTTCAGGGCTGACGTTAAACACGATTACGGACAACATTTTTCAAGACGCGAAGTGCGCAATCCAGGCGGATAAGGGCCAAAAAGCCTTACTTAATTTGCCGAGACTCTTAATGAGGGCGAGAGTCGAGAGAACGCTTACCGCATGTATCCGGTTTCCATAGCGTTTATATCCAGTTTGCACCGCTTTAAACCAGTTTGTATTGCTTGAAACAGAATAGCGGTAAATTGGAGTGACATTTGCAGGAATTATCTAAAAAGTGGTAGTGGTTATGTGAAAAAGTAAAGTGTTAAAAGTTTATCGGTGACTGTTTCCCGAAAATTATACAAGAAGTCTTCAAGTGACTAGTGAAGTCGGTCGCATCATCGCTCAACATCAGGTGAGATTCTGGTATTTTTGTGAAACGCGTTGTGTGTGTGTGTGTGTGTGTGTGTGTGTGTGTGTGTGTGTGTGTGTGTGTGTGTGTGTGTCTGAGTGTGCGTGTGTGCGCGTGGGAGGGTGAGTTCGTGTGTGTGTCTGTTTGTGTATTTTTCTTGACGCTTAAATGATTGAATGGACTTGGATTAAATTTGGTACGGGGTAGCTAACCTGGATTAACACATAGGCTGCTTTTTATCCCGGAAAAATGTATGGTTTCTGAGGAACGCGGGTGAAACCGCGAAGCGGAGCTGGTATTTATATAAATGTCATGTTTCTTTATCACTTACTTATTTTACTTTACTTTAATAGTTGCAATTGCAACATTAGGCTGTAGTACATATTTACATTAACTTGAATAATCTAAAATAAAATTGTTGCTGTTTAGTTAAGAATTATAGATTTTTAACCTCACTCGATAATTTTTGGTCATTGTTTGTTCCGTTGGAAATACAATATGGCAGCTGTAAGCCGCCATATTGGCCATATGGTTTTTTTTTTGGCCATATTGTTTTACTTGACACTTCATCTATCCTATAGCACTAGCACACTAACAAACGAAATCCAATGATACCTTATTTTTCAAAATCCATCAAGCCGTTTAGGCTGTAGGATAACGAAACGTACAAACAAACAAACGTACTTACAATCGAAACACATAACCCTCCTCAGTCGCGTAAATACAATAACTGCAAGGTACAAAAAGAAAGGAAAAATATAATGAGCGAGCCTTGCAGTAGTCGCATATGATGTGTAACATCCACATGATGAAAAGTATACTTTGTGTTATTCCAGGGTATAAGCTTTTTCCATTCCAAATTACATCATAATCTGTTCAGACGTTTGAGAGTGAAGTACGATGATGGCGATGATGATGATGATGAAAAGTATATTTTGTGTCATTCCAGGGTAAAAGCTACACCATTCCAAATTTCATCAAAATTCGTTTAGCCGTCAGAGCGTGAAGGAGTAACAAACCTACACACACACACATACATACATACATACAAACTTTCGCCTTTATAAAATTATGAGACAACAATACAGACAAGCAGACAAGCAGACAAGCAGACAAGCAGACAAGCAGACAAGCAGACAAGCAGACAAGCAGACAAGCAGACAAGCAGACAAGCAGACAAGCAGACAAGCAGAAAAGCAGACAAGCAGACAAGCAGACAAGCAGACAAACAGTTTAAAAAACTGTTCTTGTTCAGCTTATTTTAAGTACTCGAGACCATTTTCTTTAAATTATCTTCGTTGTACAGACTTTTTCGTTCTTATTGATTTATTGTTTACTTGTAAGAAGAAGAACATACTCTAGCACCGCGCGCTCTCATTGGTCAGCTGCGAATCGGCAACATTTCATGTGATCTAATGTTAATTTTCGTCAGATAACTCATAGGTCAAATAGCCCAGCGGTCATACGTTCGGCTGACGCTCTGAAAGTTTCAAGTACCTAATTCTATTCCCTACCCTGGATTAAAACATAGGTTATTTTAAACCCGGAAAATTGTAAGTTTCTACGGGAAAACTGGAAAATGTTGATTACTCACTGTAAGGAACGGTTGTCATCACAGAATGGTCTGTGGTTGTCATGGAAACGAAATAACAAGTCTGTCAAAAACATCAAGAGTGGTGCTATACCTACTTTTGCATTGACTTTTAATATCCTAGAAGAAAATAGGATGCTTTTAATTTCGATAAACAGTAGTCCGCGCGTGCGAAGTCGCGGGCGAGAAAACTTGTACCTACTTAATATTATAGTCCTTACGGATAGTATATCGAAATATATTGTTTTCGAGTTTGATGTTTAATGTCAATCGGAGATCGAGGGTTGCTACTGGCAGTTCTTTACCCGGCTACAACAAAGGTGGATTATGATTTTATCAGAATACTTATGATTGTAATAACTATAATAATACTAATCATTTTTGAAATTATAACATTTTTATAAATCGTGTCTGTTACTGTTTGTCTGTACGCGCATCACGTAAAAACTACTGGACTGACTGCTATTTGGTTTTCACTGTTAGATAGCTTAGGGCTTGACTAAAAAAACTGGTGTATTTTAGAAGCCGAGCAATTGATAAAATACTGTCGGACGGCTGAACGAAATTTGTTATTTTGTATTTTATAGGTACCTACTTTTGGACCTACGGGATTTAGTTGGTAATATATCATATTTATTGCGTAAAATTTTAAGGTGTTAGTAATATAATACTTTCGCTATACTTGCATTTTTGTGAAATTATTTAGTTTATGTTCTGTCAATATTCCTTGTCTACGTGACGATGATATCGTAAAAAACGCTTTTTTCATATTTTCGTCCTACACGTACATTCTCATTCATTTCATGATTTCATGATTCATTCATGATTCTTTTTTCAAATACAGAGAGCGCGCCGCGCGACCCTATGAACAAAATTCATGTTTCAAATTTAAATCTCATTACTGCCCTCTCTGAAAGTCTTGAACAGAAAAGACTTACTTTGCTCCCACTTATCGAGGAACCAACCATCGTTTTTTTTTTCTAATAGAGGGATGAAATATATCTTTCTTCTTTATTAGTTCTGCCCGCGGCTACGCACGTGTGAGATTTATAAACATATGTATAAATAATTATACGTACTGTAAGATTATCAAAACCTAAGTTTTGTAATGTTAGCCTTCGGTTGGTCAGGTTTGTCGAGTAGGAAATAAAACTTATCTGTACCTAGTAATAAAAGCAAGTTGTTTTATCCTATAGTTGGTATACATAGTACCTAGTAGCTACAGCTACAGAATAAATAACCTAAGGAATATTGAATTAAAACAAGAAAATAGGTTTGTAATTCTGTATAGTGTTTACTCATTTGAACACCGGATTCGGAATACACCACTATAGAAAGATACTGACAAGACACTACGTGGCGAATATGTTTTGTGATATTATTAAACCAATAACTATTTAGATACAGAGTTATTAACAATTTAAATGTGATAATTGGTCACAAACAAACATTTATATTTGCCTTAGTTATACTTACTAGGCATAATAACTTCGAAAACAGCGTTTGAACACAATCAAATAGATGATAATCCCGTCAACTATAGAATGAGTACTATAGCCGATATTCTGCTCGAAAGATGGCTAAAACTACAATTTCAAACGTTTTAGGGAAAATGCCCAAGCACTCAAATTTTTCAAAAAATAACAGTTCTGCGCATGAGCTCAAATTAAACCAATTTTTGTCATCTTTATAAGTGTATTCCTTTTTTTCCCGTGGGCTCTAAATTATTTTATTCTAAATTTGCAGCTTCGATTAGTTTTACATTATTGGCATCTGTCCTAACAACATCACAAAAAACAGGACGGTACAGATTTTTGCGACCTAACAATAAAATAAGTCTAATGCGATTTTTGTGTTTACATAATCATCTTCATCATCAGCCTGTACCAGTTCACTGCTGGACGCTGGACTTTCATGAACGCCTCTGAGCCCGATCTTCGGCTCTTCTCATCCAGTTGCTGCCAGCTGCCTTTCTCAAGTCGTCTCTCCACCAGGGGCCTAATTCTCTAATTTTAAGACGCCAATTCCACGACAATTCTACGCCGCCTGCGTGGAGTTTGTTCATGATTCCACGCAGGCAGCGTGGAATCGGCGTGGAATTCGCGTGGAATTGGCGTGAGTGGTCATACAGAATCCAGGCCCTGATCGGCGGGCGTCCCACGCTACGATGTGTTTGTGTCTACGGTGACCGTTAATCCTATCTGATAAAGTGCGAAGGCCAGCTTAATATGAGCTGTATGTTCAAATAATGTCCTACCTCGTAGTATGCACTTGATTGATTTACTTAAGTCATCTTGGGATCATTATTACAGTATATAAATCAAACCTAAGTTTGGTTATGTTATCATTAGGTTAGGATAGGTTTGATAAGCCTACGGTTAGGCTAAACCTTTTTTAGCATATTAAATAAAGTTTTAAAGCTATGGTGTTGTTATTTATTTATCTTTTAACCATATAGCAAGTGAAACTAATTCATAACCTGATAATATACAAGCAAGTCGCTATCTCATAAAAGCTTAAAATTTACTAAGAAGATACCTATCTAAAATATACTGAATAGAATAGCATAACCTGAGGAGCATTCATAGAAACAAAGAAATGTAATTATTTGTGTTATATTTTTATTGATTCTACCACCAGATTCGGAATACACTACATAGAAGAACTGGCAAGAAACTATGCAGCTAAAATATTTTTTATCATCCTTATTTACTATTATAATTAACACATTATTATTATCATACTAACAACCTATACGTGATACTTGGTCATAGTGATATTTTATTATCATTTTACAATCACCATAGTTACATCTAGCATAATAATAGCATTTAAACAAAATGATCCTGCCCTAATCATTTCGAAGACAACCACATTTACCATATTCGTTATAATAACATCACATGGAACCAACAGTACCTATGTAGTATTTTTATACTGTTTGGTACCTATTTGCAAAATACTCAGTTACACACAGTAAATATGAGACAAGAAAACTGTAGCAAAACAATAAAGTAATATCAATAGTACTTAACTTGCCAGGGTCCTGTTGGTGCGACGGCCACAGTAAAAGTGAACATTGCTAAGCCACCTTCATAAAATAACAGAAAAATATCATGCCACCTCACAATATTTTTCCACAGACACACACACAGGCGTGACAGATATGTACAATTCACTTCTACTTACATTTGGATATCCATAATAATCATATTTTAAATATTGTAAGACAATTTTAAATCATTATAATTTTTATGGAATTATACATACAGATATTTAAGAGTTATCATTAATTAGTAAATACACAACTTTTCACAAAAGACTTGGTAATTTTACTTAGAATAATGAATAACTCTATTAAGCATTTTAAACATCATTATATAACTCCATAATCATAAATTCGAAGCTTTTGCCAAAGAGTATACAAATACTACGTAAGCTTATGCATAATAAGTTGTTATAAAGATTCAACCACATTATCGGTTTCGTTTAGAAACATATTTTTATATTACCATAGATTACAATCTCACCATAGATCTAAGAAAAGACAAATTTACAAATAGATTCAATCGGTTGTCACTTTTGGCTTGACAAGCAATATGTTATGATACCGTAAGTGGTAAGGTTATTCAGTGAGAATATTAATTATTGTTAATTATTAAAATATTATGTTATAAACTAACACACTCATTTCATACCAAGTTTCATTTGAATTCATTTAGTAGTTTTGGCGTGATGCATGGCCAAGATACAGACAGACAGACAGACAGACAGACACACAAACTTACATTTGGATATCCATAATAATCATATTTTAAATATTGTAAGACAATTTTAAATCATTATAATTTTTATGGAATTATACATACAGATATTTAAGAGTTATCATTAATTAGTAAATACACAACTTTTCACAAAAGACTTGGTAATTTTACTTAGAATAATGAATAACTCTATTAAGCATTTTAAACATCATTATATAATTCCATAATCATAAATTCGAAGCTTTTGCCAAAGAGTATACAAATACTACGTAAGCTTTTGCATAATAAGTTGTTATAAATATTCAACCACATTATCGGTTTCGTTTAGAAACATATTTTTATATTACCATAGATTACAAACTCACCATAGATCTAAAAAAAGACAAATTTACAAATAGATTCAATCGGTTGTCACTTTTGGCTTGACAAGCAATATGTTATGATACCGTAAGTGGTAAGGTTATTCAGTGAGAATATTAATTATTGTTAATTATTAAAATATTATGTTATAAACTAACACACTCATTTCATACCAAGTTTCATTTGAATTCATTTAGTAGTTTTGGCGTGATGCATGGCCAAGATACAGACAGACAGACAAACAGACAGACACACAAATTTAAAAATATACGTTTTCAGCTTCAGTATCAAGTATAGAGTACCCTCCAAAAAATATTATTTATAACTTCAAACTTCACATATTTTTGGACTCCTATCCTGCAGGAACCCTTTTTTTGTGGATAAGAAGTATTCTCAATTTTAACCCATCATATAAACTATGACTGTGCCAAGTTGCATCAAAATCCGTTTAGTAGTTTCAGCGTGGTAAGTATTCTTTTAAATAACTTTCAACCCCTATCCTGCGGGAACCCTTTAATTTTTCGGGATGAAAGTATCTTATGTCCTACCTCGAAGTATGAACTCAAATACCAAGTTTCATTATATTCATTCAGTAGTTTTGGCATGATGCCTGGCCAAGATACAGACAGACAGATAGACAAAAATGAAAACAACAGCTTTGGCTTCAGTATCGAATATAGACAACTTATTTTTTGCTTCAGTGTACAGAATTCGACCCTTTACAGTTTTATTATAAGTATAGACTAGAATGGCCAAGAGGTTTCTAGGCAGGTAATGTTGCTCAAATCGTACCACAGCCTAAGTTGTACCTAAGTAATATCTCAGCTTACCATCATAAAAAGTGACATGTAGTCAACAAAAACAGATGGCCGGCTTTGCGAGGCAAAAATAATTAACATGTACATTTTCCACAGATTTCATTAAAAAAAAAATACTCTTTTGTAAGCTTTTCCAAGGAGGAATGTGATTGTTAAGTTATTTTTCTTGTTACCGTCAAAGTCAAGATTTTGGCACAGTTTTAAAAACATACAGTTGCGCAACGAAAGTACTTGCGCAGAGCAACGGAGGGGAACTCGCGGAGAAGCGGGCGCCGCGTGCCGCATACCAGAAACTCTCACATTTTGTGGTATCGACCTTGAAAGGCTGACGCGTGCACGATTTTCAATGTTTTGTTTTATTTCGTTTAGTGAAGTCTAGTAAAAATCGCTAAGTATAATGGTGCAGACAATTTTTTCTGTATACGGATGTAATTTGACATCGAAATACAACAAGAATTTAAAATTTCATAGATTCCCCATAGGTTCATAGGTTAGTTCTATCATTAATGGCCCAATTTAAGCTTAGTTATCATGTTCGGACTGTCACTAAGGAGTTCCAAGTTTTTTTGATTATCGTGTGGGGTATCAATAATATGTAAGGTAATTGAAAGGCGAGTAAAAAATAAGTATGGATTTTGTTTTTCTTTTCTTGTTAATTTTTTTGAACATTATGTACCTATATAAAAATCTTTTGGATTTTTTGCTAATGTGCTGTCGGAAAGAGTGGCGAGCACATGAATGGCCTATAACCAGCAGTGAGTTGATGTAGGCTAATATAGATAGATAGATAGATAGATAGATGGTGCTGTCTTCATCTCCATTGCAAAAATTATAGCTAAGAAAAGTCACAAAAGATGCACATTGTTTTGCTGCCTACTTTCTTAGTTCTTATAAAGTTAAATTTAATAATAGAAAACTAAAATCGACTAAAAATAAAGCGTCACGAAATTATCTGACAGTTCAACACCTTTAAATGTATACAATAGATTCAGTGATTTTTATTAATAAATGATTACGCTATAATAATAATCACAATTATTTTATTTCGAATTTTGTGACAACCCTTGCATGGCTGCGTATGATAGCGTTAGTACCTACACTGGCGGCGGCATCGCCCCACGTCAAATGCGTTGCGCTACTGTAGGGGATTGTAATACTGTGATTTTGGTTTGAAACTTTGTAAACCTTGTTGCTTAAGTCGTACCTATAGCAAATTCCTTAGTTCTATCTATTATTCACAAGGGATACATTTTGATTAAAAAAAACTATTTAATTACTTGGTAATTTACTTGGTAAGCTCAATAATTGTTAAATGTTAGTTGATTAAGATGTTTGTAGTTTTGATTATTTAATGTGATCTCCTTTTATCTAGTATTATTCTGTAGAGTTTATCCTAAGTACAACTTAGGCTATAGGTGGTACGAGTTAGGCAACCAGGCGCCTTCGTCGTACAGAAGGTGCTTTTTTTAACAATGCCTAATTACATTTTTTAATAAAAGATTTTTAGATTTTTATGAATGTTAATTAAAAGTTGAATAAATAAAGATTCAGTTATCGCAGAAGATTTTGTTTTATTTTAATTACATTGCATTACAGTGTTATTTTCTTAGAAGGTACGACATAAGCAACCTGAAAAAGTTCTGACTTTCTCGATAATACTCCACTTTTTTTGTTTTTATTTTCTGTTGGCCCACAAAAATATTCTACGTCACAAATTAACGACTGAAATTTGATTGTAACGTAGAATTGTTTTTCTTCCCACTACACAGTAATATCACCATTGTTCACCTAAAACGTAAGCAGGAAAGTACATTATTCCTGCATAATAATAACAGTGCAAAAAAAGTAAGTATAGAAATACATTACTGTACAGTTTTACAGTGCGGCAAGTAAGTATTGGAATCTATCACTGCACTGTTTTTTAGTTTCATCACACATTACAGTAATATTATAAAAGCGAAAGTTTGTATACATGTATGTATATGTGAGTGTATGTTTGTAACTCCTTAAAGCTCAAAAGGCTGAACAGATTTTGATGAAATTTGGAATGGGTATAGCATATACCCTGGAGCCGTAATAACACATAGGATACTTCTCATCATTACATCATCGTCATCATCATCTTACACCACTTTCGAACGACTGGACCGATTTTGATGAAATTTGACATGAAGATAGCATAAACTCTGGAATAACACAAAGGATACTTTTCATCGTCATCATTATCTTACACAACTCTCAAACGGCTGAATGGATTTTGATGAAATTTGGAATGGGGATAGCTTGTACCTTGGAATAAGAAATAGGATACTTTTCGTCATCACCATCATCCCTCACGCGGATGAAACCACGGGGCGCAGCGATTATTGAGTGCATGCATTCAGAATAGAAATTTAAATTTGAATAGAGATTTAAATACAAACTAACTAAACTATTTTTGAAATAAGTATTAGCGCGTCATCATTAGCGCAAATTTAAAAGTTAGTACAGTGCAGTACAATTCTCAATCATATAAATGAGAATTGTACTGCTTACATTTAGGTGAACAATTGTGATATTAATTTGAAGTGGAAAAAAGCAGATTACTGACCCTCACGTTCTGGTTTCAAACTAACACTGGGTTCAGCAATATGTCACTTTCCACCCGATGCAGTAATCTACTACTGTCTCACAAGTGGATTGTGAGACTATTAAAATATAATTGTTACATAACTATTAAATCACGAAACAAGCTATTATTATGCTTTGCCAACATTGAGATCCAGATTATACTCGTACCCACGACAAATTAAAGTCAATTTGTATTCCAACCTAACTTACCTGACTGAACCTTTGCAAATGAAATCAAAACTTAAGCAAACTCCTTAGTTATAATCATACAGCCCCCATTAAATTCAAACTTCTATCATAAAATTGCTTATTCAAATCGTAACCGTTTTCGGAAGAAGGCACCTCTAGTTCTGCAAAATGCCAATCGCTGAATAGCTGTAATAAGACCATTTAAACTTCTATCAATAATCAAAATTGAACCTAAAACGCCAGGATAAAAGACTTAAAATCGATTGGTCAAATTAGCTCATACTCATATTTATATTTTCAAAATATATCTTACCGTCACAACTTTGTGGATCAAAATCCCGTGGTGATCAGGTTTTGGATGGAATTTCGTTGTATTATAATTTGGTTGCGAACAGGTGCGCGCTCATAGACAGGTCTAGACACGCTAACTCATTATTAAAACCCACTTTAATACCTTGCATTTGAGGTATGGGCAACACGAAAAACTATGGAGTAGTTCAATACAAAACAAAAATTAAGTGCAACTTATTCTTAATTCGTTAATCGCAATGTAGGTCACCGGTGTGGGCGGACCCCCACCTGGATCTAGGCGCTTGTGGGCGCCTAAAATCACCCAAAGGATGCCATACGCGGCGCTTATATATATCATCATAAGGCGCCGGAGAAGTCACTGGTTCTGAGAGGTTCCGGTTAACCTCTCAGAACCAGTGACTTCTCCGGCGCCTTTATAACGAAAAGTGACTTTTTATATATGAGCGCCGCGTATGGCACTGGTAGCCGCCTGGATTTTTTTAATTTTCTACGGAACCACGCCTCTAATGAACCCCAAAATTTAAATGAATATCTAAGTTTTTCGACAAATTATATCAATCAACGCAATGACTGTTTTGGCTACTTTTAACGTTTTCACTCTTCGATCATGTATCTACATGATCGAAGTTTTCACTACGGCGTTTAACGTGTTTAAATATTGGTTGATTACTTACTTATTTTTAGGTTCAGGCTTCCTCGACAGATCACTCTTTGATCCTTACAAGACGACAATTTTCCAATTTTGTAAGTTTTTATTCATTCCATTGTATAAAGGTCCTATACCTATCATTAGTGTAGACGCTTTGTAGAACCAGGCCGGTCGCACTCCGCAGCAAGTACAAATATTATACCTACATTTCGGGGCCGCAATACTTGTACTATTATTTATTCTGTGAGCAAAGGTTTTGTCCAAATTTTACCGACTTCAAAAAAGGAGATATGTTACCCGGCTATTGACCCGTATGTAGGTATGTAATATTAGTCTGATAAAGTTTGTCTATGTGAAATGTGTGTTTGTTTTTTTTTTGTTTAGATCCCCATCTAGGGGATATCTATTTCTCAGAAAATACAATCTTTTATTTTTGCTTTGTATATTTCAACATAGGGCAAGTATAAAAAAAGGAGTCTGTTAGTGTTACCATAACAGTTATATTTTGCCCGCGAACGGAATCTAGACACAAAGTCAAATGTTATAGTTTTGGAGTTGCGTTGGCCACTTTTTAACTTCATCATAAAGATTTTGTATTCCACATAACCATATATTATATAATTAATATTATAAATGGACGGCGTTATGAAACAACGAATTACACGAACAAACCATAAAAAAAAAGTTAATGATGCAGGTCGATTGTAGGAACCTTAAACTATGTACCAAATATTTTTATTGTTTAAAAATCAATCTTATTACCTTTATATAGAGGGGTGAATCAAGCGACATGTCTTAAAATGTTAGGCTCTGTGCACTTTATCGCTTTGTAATACCAAACTAAGCGCCTAAGTCGCTATTCCAAAATACAATAACTGAGTTTTTATTAAACATTAACGAATTAAATGCAGACACATTTGACTTAATTCGTTGTTTCAATTTTATTCAACCATATCTCAAACGCAAAATCAAATTACCCACCAAAATAGGCGCATAGTTCGATATTGAGTATCATCATTGGTGCATCTATTTAATTGTTTGAGAATCAAACGCCAGTTCCTGGCACTTGATTCGCTGTTTCATTTTATTTCGCAGGCTTTTAACTCGCACAAGCAATTAGTGCGCTTCTTTTTACGTGGTGACAGGATGTCGTGAGATTTATTTCATTTTACATGTGACGAAAGTGTTTTATAAGTAAAACAATAGTTAAAATGGATAGATTTAAGAAAAATCCACGCAGTTACCGATTGATTGCACCTTTTTTAAACGATAATGATTTGATGAGGAATCCTACAGAGGTATGTACCTATTTTAGTAACCTACTATTGTCATACTCGTAGCTATTGTTTTAATATTTACCTAGTTTTCTTTGATCATACATAAAAATAAAATCATGGTACAGTATCTACCGTATGATAAGTACCTAAACGTCTATTCAACGTATATTTAATTTTGTTTTTAGGATAACACTCCGATGGATGTCATACACCAAAAACAGAACAAGTACATTCAGTTGCATAATGCGGTAAGTATCTATAAACTCATCGACGACATAGAGAAGCGCGCTGGTAAGACCTAGACCAGACTGGCTCAAACCAGAGATGAATGGCGTAAGATAAGAGGGAGGAGGCTTATGCCCTGCAGTGGGCATAATGAGCTGCAAATAATGATGATGATGATCTATAAACTGTAAATTTAGTATAAAATATTGAGCCTTTAAAATAAATACCTAGGTATTTAATAGAGGCATAAATTAAAAAAAAACAAGGGTTCCGTGGTCAAAGCACCCAAAGTTACAGAGCGATGTGGATCTCCAAATAAAATTGGTCAAACCTTGTAAGTATATACCTATGTATGATGATCTGACGCGAAAAGTAGCAAACTGCTAAGCCTATTTTCGTAAAACTTGGCAAGTATGTGTTTGTGTGTGTTGTTTTAGGGTGAGAGGGCGTGTATGTATGTGTTTGTGAACTAAACAAGTTATAAAACATGCCTTGCATGTTCAGGGTTCCGTATTTTAAAGTCATCGACATGTTTTTTATACCATTTCATATTTGTTGGTTGGTAGGTAATATTGAATAGCGCATACCCTTTTAACCGACTGCAAAAAATGAGGTTATCACCGGTTATTTTGTATGTATGTTATATTGTTAAATATATGTAATATTCACTAATGTTAGTCTATCTATGTGGATAGCTAAACAAATACACCAAATTTTGTGGATGTTTGAATGTATATAAGACAAGTTTGATTGCATTAATTGAACATTCTTTTGCATTCATTTTATTTGTTTTTAGATTACCAGAGAAGCTGATATTAAAGGAGTTACTATTAGTAATTTACCTGAAGATGGTGTTGCTGTAGCTGATGTAAGAAGTTTCATTGTTTTTTTACCTTATTTTCGTGGTCAGCATAGTTACATAATGAAACCCTAAGTATCATAATAAGTGTAATGATTCGTTTTAAATTATTTCAACATATAAATAAACCAGCAGATATTTATTTTTCAGATTACCGAAGAAGATGATATCCGCGAACTTGCTAACTTTAATGGGTTGATTGAAGATAATGTTGCTGAAGCTGATATACGGACTCGTCAAACAGTATTGCTGGACATATCGAACTCAATATCAGTTTCCCACAATAACTTGAAAAATACTGCTATTGGAAATGACGATAACATAAGTGTGTGTTCTGAAATAGGCAATGCCTATAAAAATTTAATGCAACTAGAAAATTGTGAGTTTGGGTCAAGCTATATACATTCAATGCAATTAAATACTACAAATGAATTTCAAGAACATGTCGAAGAAAAAACTCAGAAAAATAGTTTTTTTATCATCAATGCTGAACTTTCTGAATCTCAGGTTAATCTTTCTAGCCCTAGTATACTAAGTACTAATAATACTAACAATACAGCTGCATTAGTGACTAACTTTCAAGATGAAGACAATCCACAGAATCTATCAATGATTTCAGAGGTTTTGAGTCCACCTACTACTTCTACGGCAATAGTGACTAACATCCATGATGAAGACTATCCACCAATAGTGACTAACTTTAATGATGAAGACAATCCACACAATCCATCAATGAATTCAGTGATTTTGAGTCCACCTACGGCAATAGTGACTAACTTTCATGATGAAGTCGACTCACAAAATTTATCAACGTCTGAACCAATAATAAATGAAAATTCTAGTACTGGAAGACCAAAAAAAGGGGGAAGAAAAAGAAAATATGCTGATCAGACACGGAATATACGCAAACGATTATGCCAAACTAACAAACAGTATATAAATAATAAAGGGAAAGTGGTACAGCCTAGATAATTTGTTGATGTCCGCTGTCATGATGGATGCTATGAAAAAATACCTACACAAGAGCGTGAAGCAGAATTTTTGAAGTTTTGGGAACTAAGTTTTGAAGGAAAATGTTTATACGTATCTACTAATGTTAAAGTTATTCCAATAAAGAGAAAACGAAATAAGACGTCTAATAAAAGAAATAATACAAGGGTATATTCTTTAAGAAACCAAACAGTTTGCGCCAAAATGTTCATAGACACTTTAAAAATATCATCAGCAAGAATTGATCGATATTTAAAAAAAACTTCCAATTCAGACATAATCGAAGATAAAAGAGGGAAAAAATCAGGCAAACAACCTATGTCTCAGGATATTAAGCAATCTATTATTGAACATATTGATAAATTTCCAAAATACCAGTCCCATTATTGCAGGGCTCAGACCAACAGAATGTTTTTACCTCCTGAAATGACACTATCGAAGATGTATGATCTTTACTTACAAGACGCAGGTCCTGATGCATCAAGAGGAACCATTTCCTTCTCATCATATAAACAAGTATTTTATACTAATTTTAATCTGCAAAGAAAAAAGCCACAAAAGGGCAACTGTAATAAATGTGATATATTGGCAATAAAAATAAAAGATGCAAAAACACAGCAAGACAAAATAAATTACGAAAATGAAAGGGAGCTGCACCATAAAGAAGCTGAAGAAGCACGCGCTTTTAAAAAACGTGATCTGACATTAGCCAAAACATGTGATCACCTAGAAGCACTTACTTTCGATATGGAAAAGACTCTGCCATTACCTCGTATACCAACGAATATTGTCTTTTACAAACGCCAACTTTGGCTATATAACTGTGGCGTCCATTCAGGCAAAACTGGCAAAGGCTTTTGTTACGTATGGATAGAAGGTTCTGCAGGCAGAGGAGCTCAAGAAGTTGGTTCTGCTTTGAGAAAACACATATCTACAAATCTGGATAATAAAGTAAAGGAACTCATCCTCTGGTCCGATTCATGTGGAGGCCAGAATCGTAATATAAAGATGACTTTGTTACTTTTTGCGATACTGGAAGAAAACATGAATTTGGAAAAAATTACTATACGTTTCATGATTCCAGGACACAGCTTCTTAGAAAACGATAGTGATTTTGGTGACATAGAATCTGCTTTAAAAACACACACACGTCTTTACACTCCTCAAGACTATATGAATTTGATGACGACCTGTCGCAAAAGCAACAAACTGGCAGCTATTAAAATGGAAAAATCTGACTTCGTTGGAGTATCCCGTACTCCAAGTCAGATTTTTCCATTTTAATATGCTGAAAAATATAGTCAATAGGAAGAAAAACATTCATGGAGATGCTGTGAGCTGGTTAAAAACCCAAAGAAATTGTAATTTATAAAGATAAACCTGGTCGTATATACATGTCAACCACACACGGTGGTCATCCACATGAGGTGGATATTAACAAAAGGTAGAGAAGAGGGACTACCAGCAACCCTTTAAAATTGTCTACATTTTATGAACAGCGTTGGCCAGAAGGCAAACTAATTTCTCAACCAAAGCTGAATGACATCAAATCTCTGCTTCACCTAATTCCTTCGGATGCAAGAAAATATTATGAAAATTTGACTGGATCTGACAATATCGTGGATGACGTTGAGGGTTACGGTGGCTCTGTCGACTTTGAATTAGAAGAATTTGATGATTAGAAGTTGATAATGTTTCATAAAGATTGCATATTACTAATAAAACAGAGACGTTGTTGAAAATAAATGTTGAGATTTTGACAATGAAGAGATTATTGAATGAGAAGAAATGGCGATTGATGATTATTTTCAGTATTATTACGCTAAGATGATTGATGATAAGAAGTTGATAATTCATGAAGATTGAAAATTACTGACAAAAATATGACGTTGTTGAAAAGTTTTTTTTATTTCTAATAATAAATAGATTATTGGATGATGATAATGATAAGAAATTACTAGTGATTATTATTTTCAGTATTACTACAAGTTAACGTATTAAGTTACGTATTAAGTACAAGTTCCTTTTTGCGTTGGTTATATTTTTAATATTTTCATTCATTCAACCGTTTTCTGATTGTTTTACTGTCAAACAACAAGAATTTTGTTTTTTTTCGTAATATAAACTAATCTGCCACTGGATTTAATCTGTTTATACTCTTTAATTTAACCCAAAACTAAATTGTATAAACGTATTAAATGACAAATTGTCACCTGATTCCATACTGCAATTTTAAAATCGTACAAATAATGCAAAAAGTAATATGGAATTAAGCGGAAAAATTACAATATCTTCTATTCTATGCATCATATCAAAATATGTTCTTTTATGAATTAAACTTGACATAATAATATATCATATAAATATAAATCACACAAATAACATAATTACTGCGCTCTCAGCGACGTATTGAAGTTTCTAAACTTTGAAGCTCATTTTCTCATTTTTACTGTAACGTCGCTTCTTTCGTTATTTCATAACATCGTCCAAATATAGTCAACATTAATTATTTATCTATGTCCCAGCTGTAAGATATGATGAAGATGATAAAGCTTCGACAAATTGAAACACAATGGTGCAGGAATTTCAAACCTGTAAATGAATGTTTATGTAAAAATGAGCTTTGATCTTTATTATTATTATTTAAATTAAGTAAAAACAAGCAAAATCGTACTGAAAAAAAAAACGATTTCAAAGAGAAGATAGCTATTATATGACTTCTCAGCAGTTTTTGTTCCCGTACAGTCACGTAGGCTCTAACTTTCTCTCCCGTGTCCACTTCAGGTATGAAACTTTTTAAGAATCCATAATAAAGTACTAAACATATTTTTCGAAGTCACTGAACTTTAGAGAAGAAATCTTTCAGATGAGAAATTTCACGAAAGTTTCTTTACGGTTTTGAAAAAGGGCATGAGGTATTAATTGTTGAGATTGGCATCTCGATACATAGATCTTCTTAAATTATTGTCGTTGAGTTCATAGGTACCTCTAATTATCTGTGTTACGTGATGCTTTAGGACATTATACCACAGTTTCTTGTTCGTAAGTGTGTGTGTACTCTATCCATGTAACAGGTTTCACAGTGCGCCGCAAACTTGTAAAAAAATATGGTGGACAAAATACCATAAAAACTATTAACTTTCGACCATACACGGGAGTGCTTAAATTTGTATCATAAGCACCATTAGCACCCCTACCACGTCCTGCCGGGAATACATCGAGTTACCAGTATCCACAGAAAAACAAAAGAATAGGAGTAAAATATTTAAACGGGACTTAATCGCGCTGAAAACTTAATATTTATTTACCTCGACGTTTCGATCAAGTTGCATTGATCGTGGTCACGAGAAGAAATATCACCTCGTACCACGATCAATGCAACTTGATCGAAACGTCGACGTAAATAAATATTAAGTTTTCAGCACGATTAAGTCCCGTTTAAATATTTAACTATGAGTTCGAATCGCGGAAGTTTAAAAGTTAGAATAGGAGTAGCCCTAAAACTTAGAAAATATACCTTGTACGTGTACCTTTACCCTGTTCATAATTAGATGCCAAAAATGTAAACAAAGAAATGTCAATAAATTTCATTATCAAAGTGACAGGTAAGGTGCGCTCAACCTGTTTTAAACAAAATATTATTTTCATTATAATATGTACTTGTAAATACTCTCAACTATACCTTAATTGTGTTTATTGCTACTAGACATGAAGCAATGCCTATGTGTGCCTACATATTTTAAGGATTTATCACATGAAGTAATCTATTACTTCATGTGATAAATCTCTACATCTATGTAGGAATAATGGCCGTTCCACGCAGGGGCAGAGTAGCGAGGCAGATAGGGTTTGGGTCCCGGGACGTCTCGTGTCTCGAAGTCCCGGGACTTTTCATAATTTTAGTTGTCTCGAGTCCCGGGACTTTTGGTTCAAGACTCGAGACGAGACAAGATTGTCGAAATTATATTTGCACACTGGCCACCACAGACAGTTACAGTGACTTCACAGTCTCAAAACACGGTCTTTTTTACCTCGAATATCAGTAAAAATGCGCAAATTGGCTTTCTGGAAGAAATGTATTGTAGGCTTTTCGAAAATATCTCTAGTATCCGGACACCAGATGTGGAAATAATGGGCGCTGAACCTAGTACCAGTAGCTCTCAAGTACACAATGAACCTGACGAGTCTTTTGTAAATCAAATGGAAAAAAGCAATAAAAAATATCCAAGAAAATGTACCCGAGATTCTTGAAAACAAAAACAAGAGGTACTTTAAAAATTAAAAACTAAAAAACACGCTTTATATAGATAACCAAACTAAAAAAAAAAAAAAAATATTTTCTACTTTTTTTATTTTTTTCGAATTATTGCATTGTCATTGACAGGTTTGCAAAATTTAAATGAAATCTGACCGTTTAAAGTGGGTCAAAATAGCGTCCAAAGGTTTCGGATTCTATCACGTAGTGAAACACCGAGCATAGCTCTCTCCATGTGTATGAGACCAATAGTTAGCGACCACGTCTCAGTGCCGTATGTCATCACTGACAACACGCACTGATTATAATAATAATAATAATATAATAAAATCTTTATTACAGCATAAATAATATAAACTTTTGTCTTGAGGCTCTGCGGTATCTGCGACGAGAAGATATGGCATAATTTCCCGAACGCTGCCCATCCGAGTTGGATTCGTCGGTTGACCTCTTTGTCGAAGTTGGATCTACCCAGTTGGATTGTCTGACCCTAGTAGTGATCAACAGCTTCGATAATGTCGTTCCCAACATAAACCGGCATGGGTACGACATGCGCATTTGACATGATGTTCGTCTTGCCTATGTTCATTTTAAAACCCACCTGTTGGGAAACAATATTGAGGTCACTGAGTCTTCCAGGGTTTCAGCCATGATGACTATATCATCAGCAAATCGAAGGTGAGTGATGTATTTGCCATTGATGTTAACACCATATCCGTTCCAGTTCAGAAGCTTGAATATATCTTCCAGTGCAGAGATGAACAGTTTCGGAATAACGTCTCCCTATCTCACCCCTTTTTGCAACTAGATAGAATTCGTGCTCTGATCCTGAACACGAACTGTCATGGTGGCCTTGCTGTACAAACACTTCAACACTTCGCTGTACCGGTAATCAATCTGGCACCGCTGTAATGACTGTAGTACTGCCCAGGTCTCGACTAAATCAAAGGCTTTCTCGTAGTTCACAAACGCTAGATATAGTGGCCGATCATACTCTTTGGTCTTTTGTATAATCTGTCGGAGCGTATGGATGTGGTTTACGGTGTTAAAGCCTTTCCGGAAACCAGTTTGTTCGGGAGGCTGAAAGTCGTCAAACCTACAAGCGAGACTGTTTGTAACTACTCTCGAAAACAGGTTGGTTATAGACGTGGCTCAGCAGCCAAATGAGCCTATAATTCTTCAAGAGGGTTTTATCACCTTTCTTAAAGAACAAAACCACTACGATCCTGTGCCACGCCTCTGACATAGTACCCTTGAGAATGACGGAGTTAAACAGCTTCTGAATGACTTAAAGTACCGGTGTTCAACCCGCTTTCAGTAGCTCTGTCGTTATTCCGTCCTCCCCTGGTGCCTTGTTGCTCTTAAGCTGTTTGAGAGCCATTCTGATCTCGTATAGACTAACTTCCGGGATATCTTCCGTTTAATGTCGGGTCAAACGGGCTCTTGCATCGCTAGTCGTGGAAAGAGGACTTCGTTTTGAGGTGTATAATTGCACATAGAACTTCTCGAGCTCACTCAAAATCTCTGGCTTCGACGAAACGATGCTGCCACTGTCGGTTTTCAGCTTCGTCAACAGGCTTTTCCCAATAGACAGATCTCTTGCGAACACTTTGGAGCCCTTGTTCCGCTTTATTGCGTTCTTAATACAAGTAGTATTATAGGAACGCAAATCGTGTCGGATCGAATTGGAGATCTGTTTATTAAGCAAGCTGTAACTTGACATATCCATTTAGACTGCAGCCTGATCTCGCCTCGTTCTGCCATAAGTTTAAGTGTATGCTCAGAGAGTTTGTGTTCTATTTTTGCGGGGGGTCTTAAAGAACTCTGAGCCGATCGCGTGAACAATTTCCACCAGCCCTTTGTTTAGTTCGTCCACTGTATCGCATTCGGTAAGGATTTGGAAGCGATTTTGGAGCTCGAACTGAAAGCTCTCGGGGTTTTGGATTTGGCAGGACTTGTGCAAAGAGCAGATCCCATCAAACGAGACCTCTCCAGCTTTACGTTGATATTCAATGAGCTTCTTACCATGCGGTGATCACTGCCGGTTTTAACCCTGTTGATCACAGAGATATCATTGAATATATGACAATTGGTCGTCAAAATGAAATCTATCTATCTCATACCCAGCCGTGTGTTGAAGTCCCCCATCACCACTGTGAAGTGTGTTTTCGGGGCATGTATGGCATTAGAAATGTCGTCATACATAGCCTCCATTTCATCGTCCGGGCGTTTCGAGTGTGGGGCGTACACCTGTATGACCTTCAACGAATACCGTTCGATAATTCTGAGTATAAGGTATGCCACCCTGCTCGAAACGCTTTCGATCTTCACAATGTTATTGACGACGGACTTGTGAACGAGAAAACCGATACCGTGTTGGGACTGCTGGTCACCCTCCCGGTAATAGAGTAAGTTGCCGGAATTGAGGGTCATTGTATCCTCTCCCTCTTTTCGGACTTCTGATAATCTTATCGTGGGGGTTGGCAGGCAGATTGGTGACCGCAGTATTACATATGTGCTCGGACGACGCTGTTGCCCATCTTCCGGTGTGTATTCTCTTAGTCGCCTGGCAAGCAAGCAAAGCTTTTAACCTACTAGGGATTGATGGAGAACCGTGGTTATTAATGTTAGTGTTACAATAAAGTAACTAGGTGGCGCTACTCTGCACCGCTAGATTGTTTGCAAAAAAGTTTGTAGCCGTGAGGTCTACTGCTCACAGAACCACTAGTCCTACTTCTTCATTTAGTAGAACAACCGAGTTTTTTCCCCTACTTGTTTGATTGGTAGAAAATATAGTAGAACAGCTGGTAACTACCACGGACCACGCCAGCCTTCAAAGAAAAATCTTCTGAGCCCTTTCTTTACTCCTTGTGACCCGTTATTCGTACCTACTATTAGTTTATTCAGTAATGGTGCAGACTCGGATGCGGGCGAGCCGTGGGCGGGTGTGGTCAATGTATCGTTTTGTACAAATAAATATTTAGATAAACTCTTAGATACACGTGCGAAGCCGGAGCGGGTCTTGTAGATATTAAACAACTTAGGTGTTAATAAATATCTTGTTATAATATGTTGACTCATTATACGAAAAGAAAAGACGAAAAAATGTAGGTAGGTACTACCCAAGTATAAAGTAGAGTCAAGAGTAGGTTTTAATGGTTGAAATTGAACTTTTCTCAAAACAAAAACTTAATTCTTAAGACTTTAATTTCCAAAACTCCACCATTGAAAATAAGTAAAGTCACGGGAAAACCTTATAACACATAAAACTTATTCAGTCGAGATTCGCGCTTCACATACCTTCATCCCCCATTGGGCCTTAACGGGGCATTAACCCAAAAGTTTTCAAGACTAGCGGAAAATTAACTGAAGAGTAAAGAAACTACGGCCCCGCATGTTACGAGTACATATAGCGTAGTTAGGCAGACTAAACAAAGGAGATTGGTAGATTGAAAATCTGGGGAAAAGTGTCTTGGTGCAGAGATCCATGAAGTAAAAGGGAGCTTGAGCTCATTGGTGTGCATTTAGGAGAGGCCTATAATCAGAGTGGACCATGACGATCATGTCATTTAAATTATGATAAGCGCCATGTCTGCTGGTCTGTACTCATATATAGGATAGGTATGTTGTACATGGTAAGCCGACCATTAGTGTCAGAGTTTGTCAAGCCAGTCAAAGGGCCTTTATTTATAGTTATCAATCGGGACCGATGCCGGAGCTTCCCTCCGCGAAGCACGGAACAATGGCAAATCCTTATTACCTACCTTGCATACCTAAACTCCGCTTACTTCCTCAGACAATATACTTGTACAAGACAAAACTGCCTACAAAAATATTATTTTTTAAACCTTTTCTATCTTTTAGCGCAGATAAGCACCCACTGAACCCGATGAAAAGTAAATCTCTCCGTTAAAGAAACCCACATTACGAGTTGATATTCTTTACACTCCTTGATTTTCAATACCTTGGTCCAATTTTCCGTGAGACTTGTTTTATTTTAATCGTTTGAAATAACAATCGAATCTTCTACAACATCTCTTACGTAATACATTTTTGCGTCCCAAAAGGTACAGTAGAATTGGCTCAGGGTAGTTGCGCACTGCAATAAACTAAACCAAATTTGTTCATCAAGTGGATTAAATAATTGTTCCATTAACTTTGAGATTCCACTTAGCTGGTTGATTGACGAAAATAGCAAGTCACTCACCTGATGGTAAGAGTAACGCCTTCCGATAACAATTGCAGTGCCATCCCACTTTCATTGTAAAATTTTGCGTGACACTTCACTGCGTTTGTCACCATGAAACATTAATTTTTAAGTCTCAAGGCCCATCAATTCCGCTGAAAACATTGACCTTCAAACCTAAACATAGATATTATGTCATTATCTTGAGCAATGGCAGGCCACAAGATGAAAATGATATTGTTTTCCACTAAATATAAGCCTACAATACAACTAAATATAAATACAAATAAATAAATATATTCGGGAAAATTCACACCAATTACCTTTGGTGTGAATTGTAAAGTACCTATAGTATACTATGATACTAGACAATGTATAAATATATACAGATATGAAAATTAAATCCATGACTCGGAAACAAACATTCTACTCATCACACAAATTATTGCACCTTGCGGGATTCGAACCCGCCACCTTGGGTTGACTTCGCAGGGTTACTAACAACTTGACCAATTGGTCGGTTTCTTGCAGATTTAGTCAATTGAAAATTATTTGCTTTTGGTTAATGCACCCGTACTTTGAAGATCTGGTTTTTCGCGACCATACCAAGTCATGTTTGGTCTTTCCAGTGCTCTATAACCTCTAATACATTCTGCCCCAGCCCGCTGGCACTCGTATTTCCCCTGTTTTCTCGTTTAATCTCGTTACAAATACCTGGCACGGTTTTTACGTAGGGAATTAAAACAGAAATCGTTTTCCGATATATTCGTTTTGTTAATCAAGCCCTCTTTGTATTGTGTTTAATGGAGTCGGTAATACCTTGTTTTATGGATTATTTGAACGTGATTAATATGAAAACATGATTGGATGTCCTTGCCATTGATTAAACGATACATGGCGAGGGCTGTTCAAAAATTATATATTTTTTATCATTAACGAGGTAGGTTTGGTGGAGAATCGGAGATTAACCCACCGTCTAACGGGGATAATTCTATTATTTATTTTGTTGCTGAGAGATGAGATTGTAAATCTGTGGTAATAGTAAGTACCTAAGATTAAATAGTAGGTACGTAATTGCTGCTCTACAATCGCTGTTGGACATTTGTATCAACTTACTGCACTATCCACTCCTAAAGAGATTGCTTTGGAAGAGTCTCAATCCACTCGCGATTATTCTCAGTTCATACTCTTCTTCAAAAAACAGCATCCTTATACCTATGAGGAGATAAGTCCAGATATGATCTTTATCTTTATAAAGATTTTATAGGATTACCCTTCCCCTATCCATCCCATCATTTAGCGTTGTTTGTTGAATGAACGGTTTCAATCCAACTATACTATAAAAGAAGCACGCTGTATTTCATCACAATTCAGTGAGTCTCTGTCACGCTCTTAAGCGTGCCGACGCAAGAGAGAGACAGTAATACTTTTATGGTGATAAATACAATCCTAATGTAAAGTCGTGCTGATTAGTGGCGTGCACCTATTCATGGACACAACACAAGCACATTGAGTTAATGTCGTGTCAGCATTAAATAATTGACATGTAAGTACTATTTAATTTTATTAGTAACACATACTAAAAAGGAACAAACAAATAAATAGCACAATTAAATAACTAGCTGCGCCCCGCGGCTTTGCACGCGTACTAACTTTACCCCCTCCTCCTGACTCTCTCTCTCTCTCTCTCTCTCTCTCTATATATATATATATATATATATATATATATGTATGTATATACTTAGATGTCACTTTGACAACTGTCACTTACCGCGACAATCCATTATTTTTCTGTTTTTTTTTTCTGTCTGATGTTCATTTGTTTTGGACATTGAATAAGGAAAAAATTAACAATATCGATTTTTCGCTTGTTTTTCTAAATTTGGTTGATTTTTTGGCCATAAACCCACGTGAGCCTCATTAGAAAAACCTTCCAAAGTTTCATCACAATCTGATCAATGGTTTAGGAACAAATTACAAACAAACATACAAACATTCTCTTTTATATACATTGATTTCTAGCCTAAAAAAAGTAAAGTACAGGCTCAGGTTTTTTTTCTACTCTCAGGAGTACCGCTCAGGTAAATCAAACGTTTGCTCTGCCCGCTCGCCGTCCGCAACGACGAAGAGAAACGTTTTTTCACCCCGCTTCCCGGGGTGAAAAAATATAAAAGGCAAGCTGATTGCTTCGCGGATCGCGAAGTGCTTACACTTGGCTGTTTTATTCTTGTTTTATAACGGGCAGGGCCCTGTTTCATAAAACTTACAATTGTAGTTTACTATTACAATTTAGTGTACACTGAAGTTTATCTTCTAGCAAAATTCATATTTACACGTAACACTCTAACATATGCATCAATGTACACTAAATTGTAATGGTAAACTATAATTGTAAGTTTTATGAAACAGGGCCCTGGCGGTGAATGAACTGTTAGTACTGCAACCACCTAGCTAAGAGAATTGTGCAATGACAATGCAATTATCTTTTTCTTACAAATTTATCAACGTTATTTTTATTAAATAACAACAACCCAGATCATATACCATTATTTATAGCAAAATTTTAACTACCTACTAGGGTTGGCTTTTGAATCCATTCGCACGATATCAGGGTGGCTGAGGGTTGTATTGGGATGAGATTTGACTCCTTTTTCTAAAGGTTCCACACATAGCAGGTGAAAGATAATAATAAAATAAAACTTTTTCTCTATTGATCCGTGAAATGGAACAAAATTTCATTAATTTAATGATGATATTTTAGGATGACACAGAGCACCCCGACTTGAGTAGGTTAGGTTCTAAATGAACCGACACAGAGCACCCCGACGCCATTTGGTCTTGTGTACCCTTAGAGTATATATAAAAAGCGAGGAGCCAGAAGTTCGCGTTGAGGTCCTAAGTGGAGCGAAGGGCAGAGGTGGCAAGCGTAGCGAACCGGCGACATCCGTAGCGGAGCGTAGACATTAGGATTTAATACACATATGGCGTAGGTCAAGACTATTTTCTAGAGCAACCCCACCTATTACAATGTTTCGAACTAATTATTGCTTTAAAACAATCACTTTCTCAATCCAGAAAATGTGCATATATTAAATTCACACGTAATCGTTTATCACTAAGCACAATCTATACTTATAATAATGTAATAAGAACGAAAAAGTCTGTACAAAGATAATTTTAAAAAAAGCTCTAGTGTTATTAATATAAACGTGTCTGTCTGTTTGTCTGTTTATTTATCGGCATGTTTTTTCACTCATCGTGTATAAACTACTGGACCGGGTGCGATGCGGTTTTCACTGTTGGATAGGGGTGGGTTGACTTAAAAACTGGGGTTTATGGTATCTCAATCCGATTATTAGACGCTGAGCAATTGATAAAAACTATTTGACGGCCGACGGAATTTCGATCAAATCTTGGTATATTTATAGTTTAGGTTCTGGAATAGCACATGAGTACTTTTAATCTAGAGAAATGACCACGCGTGTGAATCACAGCTAGTTTATAAAATAAACGACACTGAACTCCAAGAATATAAAACGGTAGGCATCGCAATCGATTCTAAGTTGCAGTTTGTTCAACATATTGACACATTTTGCAAGTCTGCGCGTAGTATTTGCTAGGCTTTGTGTTTAGAAATTCTAAAGTCTTTATGATATCTAGCACCAGGAAACTTTTATACACCACGTTAGTAAGGAGTAAGCTAGAATACTGTTTCGTTGTGTGGAATCCCAACTACCAGGTTCATAAGGATCGCATTGAGAGCATATAGAGACGTTTTACTCGATTTTACTTATACGGCCCCAATAAACTGCGCTATATGTTAAAAAATTCAAACTCACAAGTTTGTCCGATAGACGAAAATTACTAGACATAATATTTGTATACAAACATTTAAATAACGTCATTGATATTCCTGAATTATTGAGCCAGTTAATAATAGCCGTCTCTTCACGTTTGCCGCGGTACCCCGTTTCATTACTCACCCTTACATCATATAAACCAAATCTAGGCCATTTCTCTCTATTACCCAGATTAAGTAGATTACTCAAGGATTTAAAAAGAAAGATTTCACCATAGACATACTTTATGAAAATCCATTTGAGTACAAAACTATTTTTTTTAGGGTCATGAACCACTTTATGGAGGAGGTTCCATAATTATATAGTATTTTTTTGTCGTTGAGTCTTTTCTTTGTTTTAAAATGCGCGGTGAACATTTATTCAGTTTTAAGCTATGCAAAGATAGACTCGAGAGGTCTATAGCTCACAGAGCCACTAGTCTTACCTTTATGGCTGTTATTGACCGAGCGAACGCGAAGTGCAACCGAAGCGTCTCCGTTTCAGCTTAGGCAAAAATGCTTTGGAATGTCCGGCGGATATTCCGGCTGTTGTCCTCTACAGGTCGCATTTCTCAACCGATCCTTGTGAGCAGGTTAAATAATAATATGTTTCATTTTGCCGATCCAGATTTTTGAAATGGCGGAGATATGGGGTTGGTAACGTAATAAAAAACATATTTCAGCCATTTCGAAAAATGTTCTGATAATTTATTCATTTTTAAGCTAAGCAAAGACAAACTCACAAGGCAGAAACTGACTAGATGCACAACGTGACGTATTATGAATGTGACCTATCATGGATAGCGACGAAATAATGTGAAAGCTAATGTGACGAATGGTCATCGCATCGCAAATAAATATGATACCGAGCGAGCGCGAAGCGTCTCCGTTTCAGCTTGGGCAAAAATGCTTTCGTATGTTTGGTGGATGTCCAGCTGTTCTCCTCTACAGGTTGCATTTCTGAACCGATTCTCGTGAAATTTTGTGAGCAGATTCGATACCTAAAATTTTTCAAATTGCGGAGATATGGGGGTTGAAAAGGCAAAAAAAAAACATATTTCAGCGATTTTGAGTAATGTTTTGAATATTTATTTAGTTTAAGCTATGCAAAGACAAACTCGCGAGGTCTACAGATAACGGAGCCACTATTGTTAATAGTTTTTGAATGAACAGACAGACCGTCAGTCTGTCTGGACATGACGAAACTGCAAGGGTTCCTTGTTGGCCTAAAGAACTCTAAAAAGCCACCCTCCTCATCGCGAGATAAGATGCAGTCAAGAGATGCAGTCTGCAGATTCTCACCGGGCTCTGATTGCCACTAAACGCAGCGGAATCCGCCATTCACTGTACTTTAGAGACTTGACGCCTTTTGAGCTTGACACCTCCTTTTGTGAGCTTCAAGTACGTTAGTAGTTAGTTGTGTAAGTACCAATCTTATGGGAAGTTTGCAGTGCTCGTCGTACGAAGGAGGGGATGGATTTTATGTCACATGAAAAAGCAAGTGAGCTTCGTATTAGGCTTAGCGCAAGTTTTCTTTATTTTCACGCGTTTTTTTTTTTCGAAAAATGTGAAATAATGTATAAAACAACATGTCGTACACAGAATTGCCTCCTGGGCCCTTATTCTCTATTGCCACTCGGCCACGTAACGCGCCGCGTTAAGATATCTGCGTGGAATTGTTCGTGCATGTTCGAGAATTGCCGTACTTTTCTGGACGATTCCACAGCACGACGCGTTACGCGTGTGGCTGTTCATAGAGAATAATGGCCCAGGTGTTTGTTGTGTTATCTGTAATTGTCTACGCGGTGATTAGCTATACTGAAATTCCCATAATATATAGTAATTACCTACATAAAGTGTTTACATACTTTTATAAGGTTCATAATAATTACCAAGTACAGTATTGTGGTGGGATCAAAGATCTTTAAAAAGGCTGGATGAAGATAATCTACTACACCACCACCACCACCACCACCACCACCACCACCACCACCACCACGCAGGATGATCCCACTCAACATTGCACATGATACGCACGGCGCGTTTCTGCTGCCTGAACGGCCTATCCCTCTCTGCTGCCAATCCCCCCGTACCCCGTACAAGTCGACCCCGTACGATAAGATGGAGTGAAAGTATCCAAAGTAAGCTTTTCTTACGTTGTCTATGTGAAGACTGCCAACGAGATGAGACAGAGCAAAACTTGCTGATGACAGCCGTCCGCACGCGTTGTCGATTTGGTGGTTCCACGTTAATCCCTCATCGATTATGAAGCCTAAGTATTTAAGGTGACCGACTTGAGGTACTTTTAAGCCATTACAGGTGACATTTAATTTTGTGTTCGTTTTCCTGCCGATTTGGAAGTGCAACATGTTAGTTTTGTCTACGTTTAACGACATGCCATTTGCAGTAAACCATCCTGAGACCTCACCCATAACATTATTCAACTTAACGTTAAGTTGAGTGAAGTCCTCAGCAGCTACAATCAAACAAGTATCGTCGGCGAAGATAACAAATTCCGTGTCTGACGAAGCAGCTGTCAGGTCGTTCATAAGTATCAAAAATAGGTGGTTACGCCGTTTTTGTTCGCACTAACCGTAGAGGATGCCATCTGGGGTAAATGCAGCGAATCGCTTGTGTTTAAGCTAATCTCGTTGCCCTTTGGCCGCGCGCTGCAGCCGATGCAAGCGCAGCGAAGTTAGTGCGAAAGATTCGCACGCATGGCGCGTCCTACGACGACGCCACCTTGACATTCAGAGTAGACTTAACCTCGCTGGAGTCGACATCTCACGCATCTCGCATTCAGAGTTGACCTCCAACCTCGCTGGAGTCGACATCTCTCGCATCCGCGCTTCCAGGATCTATTTCGCATCCTGGAGTTGACCTTCAATCTCGCTGGAGTCGACATCATCCGCTGATACGAAATACGTATCTTCCGCTTATAATTATCGCAGCCGCGACCCGCGTTGGAATGAAGTCGCGCTGACTTCGGAACTCCATCTTGGTGACGTGTAACATAGACTTTCCGTGACTTTTCGAGAAGAGGATTAACGCCTTCGACGCTTGCTTCCAGAGGAACGAGGTTGCTCGGATCAACGGTGAGTTCGTTTGCCCCCTCCGGCTACCTTCTACTTTGTTGCGCAACAATCTGCTCGTATCTCTCATTCTCTTCTCTTCTCATTCGCCCCCGCATTACCTTAGTTTTCCCCCGCACCGCATTATCATACATTCAGGACCTACGACCTGGATGTAACCATTACCGCTCTTAAACCCGCTTCATCATAATCTGTGGTCCCACGATCCAGATTCGCATCTACAATAGGTTATTTTCCATGACAGAACCTTGTGGGACAGCTCTTTCACCCATTTTTTGTATATCAGATTTTACATTGAGAACTGATGTTAATTGTCTACGATCTTTTAAAAACAACGTCATCATTTGAAGAAAGTTTCCATTGACTCCGTGATGGTTCAATTTTTTAATAAGTAGCGAGTGATTCACTAGCTCAAATTCACGCGACAGGTCGCAGAAAATTGCTGCGACCTGTCGCAGAAAATTGCTGCGACCTATCGCCTGCCCTCGAGGTGTGACATCACACTTGACAGAACTCGGCGCGTTGCGTCCGCCGTAGACCGCCCCGGCTGGTAGGCAAATTGATGAGTATTTAGGAGATGGTTACTGTTGAAATAGCATTAGTTTTATACTCATAAATTTTTCTAGAACTTTAGACATAACGGGTATTAGCGATATTGGTCTAAAGTTCTATAAAAGATGCATTTCACCTTTGCCCTTGTAAATAGGTTGGACCTTGACCATTTTTAGAGCTTCCGGAAATATACCGATTTGAAGGCACCTTTTAAAATAATCACAAAGTATATCTAGAAGGAATCCGGGAAAGTAATCCAGAATATGGGTCGACATATCATGGATATCCTTAGATTCCTTACGTTTGATCTGTTTGACTGTACTCATGAATTCTTGGATGGTAAACGGATTACACACAAAATCCAAATCCCGTTTAGGAGTATATAAATTTAGATAATACATGGTTCTATCGGTGCATGGTATTACGTTAATATTATTGTTGGCCGCTATACAACCGGTTCAAGTCTGAAGCTGCACTCGCAGTACAGCGCAGCTATTTTCTGTTGCGACAAGTTTCCGTCACTATGGCCTGCCAAACACCTCGACAAACGTTTTCATTTTTGTCTATAATATGGTTCACTAAGGCTTTACGAGATTATTTTATTTCCGTGAAAAAGTTACACTCAAGTTGACGGAGTTCCTCATCTAACTTATCACTGTTGCTATGTGTTGTCATGTGAAGTTTGGTTCTACAAATTGAGTTACGCAACTGTATCGTACGTTCACTGATCCATTCCTTTACATTATTTAACGGAAAGTGTGTGTCATAAAAATGCTTTATAGTGCTAAAAATGTAATTTAAGGTCTCATTTGGACATTGTGACCTATTAATGTTAAAAACCCAGTCATGTAGTGTCAAACTAGTTACAAAACTGTCAATATTCATGTTCGAAAACAATCGTCGTATTTGTAGTGTTACCGGTGTTAAAGTTATCCAGAAAAATGGATAGTAAAACGCCCGAATGATCGGATACATTCATATCTAGCGGTTCTACCTGCAAGCAGCTACTTTTAGGTAAGTTTGTATATGCGTGGTCTAAGCATGTCCGTGTTGTTGCTGTTATTCGTGTCGCAAAACTCACAATAGATTTTAAGCCTGACTGTTTTAAAATGTTTTTTAGTTCCTTTGATGCTTTGAATTTTCCAATAAATTAATATTCATGTCACCAATAATAATTATTTTATGTTGTAAGCTAGAAAGTAAATGTAACAATTCTGTTAATTTTGTACAAAATAATTCAATTTTTGAAGATGGTGGCCTATACATACATACTATGACCACATCTAGTCATAGAAATTCTGCTGAACACACTTCAAAGTGTGATTCTACTGACATATTTGCAATCTCTTGTCTTTCTATTGTTAATAACTGGGTTTTTGAGTAGATACAAATACCCCCACCTTTCCGTGATGATCTACTAAATGCCGCGCATAGTTTATAATTCATCATGTTTACAATTTTTATCTCATTTGCCGATAGCCAATGTTCACTTACGCACAAAATATCTACATTTTTATAAATTTGTAGTTCACATTCTAACTTTTTTGTTTTGTTTTCTAGTTGATAGATTCAGGCGTTACTTTGCGGAAATCCATATTTGAAATGAACAAAATAAAAAATATGTAGCTTACTTCCGCCAAAATTGTTAGTCAGACAAATGATAAATGGTAAAATTAACAAAAGTAAAACACCAAGCTAAACAAACCCTACCCAAATTGAACTGTTGTAAAATATAAATGAAATGAAAGCTCAGGCCTGGAAGCGAGAAAAAAAAAACAACTACAATATAATACACAATATAAAACCCCACGCTAAACAAACCCTACTCAAATAGAAGTAACATAACACTGATATATTTGTATACATATATTATAAAAACACAATAAAAAACATATACCTCAATCCAAATACCAAACGTCTGACATCAATACGACACGTGTTTCGCCTCTGCACGAGGCATCTTCGGATGATGTTGACTCTTCGAGTGCTGGACTGAGAGTGACTAAGCAATTGTGAAAAAAAACCTTATATAGGCAACGCGCCTGAGCCAGTGCGTCTGCTCTACTGCATGAACAAAAACGAGTCTGAGCCGGAATGATAACTATGATTTCACAAGGTCACGCCACTATTGCACCACATTTACGATTACGTCATCGCCGCCTGTTACTTGTGACGCATTTCCAGTGAAAATACGCAACAAAGGTGATGAAACTAAGTTGGTTTGGTCGTTCAAAAATGTAAACCTATTATTGTTATGTCTTAAAATTTCTAATTGTTCCAATACACACAAACGGAAACCCTAATCACAAACGTGTAAAACATTATATGTATTATCACTCCGCAGAGAGTGACCGGACTCAATTAAATGTTTAGCGAAATGGGACTGCTCTGGATGACTATTCCTATACGTGGCCTTATGTTCTTTAAACCTAGTTTCAAATTTGCGGCCAGTCTGACCCACATACACCCTGTTACACTCATCACAAACCAACTTGTAAACACCGGACTTTTTGTGGTTCTCCATCCGGTCTTTACCATTACAAAGATGATGCAGATTGTTATTAGTTCGAAACGCTACATGAACGTTGTTTTTCCTAAGCAAGTTTGCGATTTTATCCGAAACTGGGCCCATGTATGACAAACTACCTACATATTTGTTGATTTTATCCCGTGGACCCGCAAAAAGTAATGATCGAACCCTATCTTGTAGTTTCCTTTTTATTAAATTATCTACCACTTCTTTATTGTACCCGTTTGAAATAGCAATTTGATAAATAATATGTAATTCATTATTATAATTCTCAGAGGACAAAGGAACTGTCAATAACCGGTGTACATAACTATGAAAAGCTGCTAATTTTACGTTGAATGGGGTGACAAGACGAAGAAGGAATAGCAATATCCGTGTGCGTTGGTTTACGGTAAATTTGAAAATCTAGTTTATCAATTACCCTGGTTAAAGTTAAATCTAAAAGTCTAGAGACCGATTTTCTTCTAGTTCTAATTTAAACTTAATTTTGGGGTGGATATTGTTGATCTCAACAACAAATAAATCAATTTGACGGAGAGTACCTGTCCGACAAATAATAACATCGTCCACATATCGAAAGTAAAAAAGAATATTGGGATCGTTAACTAAATGTTGACATTCAAAATTAACCATAAATAACTCGGCCATTAGAGGACTCAAGGGGGAACCCATTGCTAAACCTTCTCTTTGTCTAATATATTGATTGTTAAATCTAAAATAATTTTGTTCCATACAAATACTAGTCAAATTAATAAGATCATCTGTCTCACCAGGGTGTAACCGTTGTTTCTCAAAATGAGAACCTAATACTTGTAAACACTCTTTATAGGGAACATTGGTAAACAAACTGTCTACATCCAATGACAACAATTTAGCATTTGGTGGAATAATAACGTCTTTAACTTTGTGAATTAAATCTAAGCTATTTTTCAAACTATGCTGTGGCTTGAAACTCGCTGCTTTGGCTTGTGGCTTCTTAAAAGAAAATTAAGATGTTTAGCCAGCTTGTATGCTGGAGCGCCAATGTTCGAGACCACAGGACGTATAGGGATATTGATTTTATGAGTCTTAGGTAAGCTATGCAAACAAGGTGAACGTGGATTCATGGGCACAATATTTTTGAGAGGCCCTGGAGGAATATACTTTATGTTTTTATGGCCATTTTCAAATCTGATGTAAACTTATTAGTTGAATCTGAATTCAAAATTTCAAATTCCTCACCCCGGATAACCTCGCAGACCTTCTGGTTATAAGAATCCCTATCCAATATTACTACTGTATTACCTTTATCGGCTTTTGAAACTACCAAATCATTTTGACACAATCTCTCCTGCAAAGATTTATAAAACCTAAACTCTGGTACCTGGGGATTATTATTATAAAGAGTATTGGACTTCTTAATCTGAGAAGCTACAATCTTGTAGCTTCTTGTAGCTGAGTTGTTGCTTTAAGCATCTGCTTAACAGCAACAACTCAGTCCAGGAAGTTGGATAGGTTGATTAATAACAGATCAGATGTTATTTCCTTTTCGGACGTGCCCGTTAGTGTGACAGTTCCTTTGTCCTCTGAGAATTATAATAATAAATTACATATTATTTATCAAATTGCTATTTCAAACGGGTACAATAAAGAAGTGGTAGATAATTTAATGAAAAGGAAACTACAAGATAGGGTTCTATCATTACTTTTTGCGGGTCCACGGGATAAAATCAACAAATATGTAGGTAGTTTGTCATACATGGGCCCAGTTTCGGATAAAATCGCAAACTTGCTTAGGAAAAACAACGTTCATGTAGCGTTTCGAACTAATAACAATCTGCGTCATCTTTGTAATGGTAAAGACCGGACGGAGAACCACAAAAAGTCCGGTGTTTACAAGTTGGTTTGTGATGAGTGTAACGGGGTGTATTTGGTTCAGACTGGCCGCAAATTTGAAACTAGGTTTAAAGAACATAAGGCCAAGTATAGGAATAGTCATCCAGAGCAGTCCCATTTCGCTAAACATTTAATTGAGTCCGGTCACTCTCTGCGGAGTGATAATACATATAATGTTTTACACGTTTGTGATAAGGGTTTCCGTTTGTGTGTACAATTAGAAATTTTAAGACATAACAATAATAGGTTTACATTATTGAACGACCAAACCAACTTAGTTTCATCACCTTTGTTGCGTATTTTCACTGGAAATGCGTCACAAGTAACAGGCGGCGATGACGTCATCGTAAATGTGGTGCAATAGTGGCGTGACCTTGTAAAATCATAGTGATCATTCCGGCTCAGACTGGTTTTGTTCATGCAGTAGAGCAGACGCACTGGCTCAGGCGCGTTGCCTATATAAGGTTTTCTTTCACAATTGCTTAGTCACTCTCAGTCCAGCACTCGAAGAGTCAACATCATCCGAAGATGCCTCGTGCAGAGGCGAAACACGTGTCGTATTGATGTCAGACGTTTGGTATTTGGATTGAGGTATATGTTTTTTATTGTGTTTTTATAATATATGTATACAAATATATCAGTGTTATGTTACTTCTATTTGAGTAGGGTTTGTTTAGCGTGGGGTTTTACTTTAGTTAATTTTACCATTTATCATTTGTCTGACTAACAATTTTGGCGGAAGTAAGCTACATATTTTTTATTTTGTTCATTTTGTTTTCTAGTCAATTAATGTTTTGATTCACATTGTTGAGTATAACTGGTGATCGAGAGTTTTTATGACAAATTTTATTGCCGTGTGTTGATTTAGGTGATATGTCTTGTGTTTTTATTGTGGCGAGAAAGGGCTGCCACGGCGACACACTAATATTCATAGGCCAGATGTTATTTTCTAAGAAGGTTTCATATACAGACATGGGTATTCCTATTTTATAAGAGTTGTACGTGTCTCTTTTAGATGTTATCTTTTCTATAACGTAGGTTGTGTCAGGGCGTATCTGTTTCAAATATTTTTGAACATCAGCTTCTGTAGTAGTAGTCTTTAAATAGCATGCATGAATGTATTTGTTCATTTCTATTCCCACAATGTCCGTATTAGTGGCTGTACCGACAATGATTTTATTCCGATTCATTGCTCGACGTCCCTTGTTGTTGACTATTTGCCAGTCCTTCTCGTTATTTTGTTTTGTAGATAAAACATTGTGTCTGTCAGTGTTTTTTTGTAAAGAATCGTGATCATTGTTGACATTCATTTGGGATATATTTAGTGCATTTGATTGTTTACATTGTTTCTGTGCTACAATCTGGTCACACGTCAGATGCGATTTACGTACAACTTCGCTATTAAGTGTTGATATCATTGACGTATTGCGGCTACGTTCACTTACATTTGTCAATGTTGACGTTGCTAACCTAGAGGTCTTTTATGTGCGTGAGTTAGGGGCCGCGACGATCACCTGTCCTCGTCTTACTCGGCGTTCTTCCGGTTCGGACCGTTTCACACTCGCGTCGTCGTCATTCAGGTTCGGGTCAGCTGATCGCGGGTCATTGGTCGTTATAGCTGCAGCGCTGTTTAGCCCGATTTGCGGTCTTTCTCCTTAATTTTGTGTACTGGTTTTTGATTCACGTATTTCACTTCGAAATATTGTCATGGTGTCTATTAATGATGATATTTTCTTCTCTAGAGGAGCTATTGCTCTTTGTATAAGTTTTTCTAACTCCTTAGTATCGATTTTTGCCATATTTGTCACTTTTTTAAATAATTTTAAAGCGGAGTTCGAACCTCACACCCGTTTCACACAGTGCCACACACACACACACACACACATTTGATGAAACAAAGATAAAAACCTCCACAGTACTCCAAGAAATACTGTTCTGCGAACGGCATCATGGCCCATCGAGTGGTTTTTGCGTGATGAAGTCACATACAGACAGACAGATAAACAAAAGTTCAAATACTATATTTTTGGATAATGCTACTCTCATATATAGCTACTCAAATAAAAATGTTTGTTTTTTAATTCTAAATTCTCATTAATGTACAGATTTTACTTTGGTTACAGTTTTATTATATGTATAGATATAAATTTAGAATACTTTTTATCCTGAAAAACTAAAGGGTTCCTGCGGGATAGGGATTGAAAGTTGTGTAAAAAAATATATTCACCTATGAATAGTATTGGCGAAATGGATAAAATCTTGAAAGTAAATGTCATATGGCAACACAAAGATACAATCAAAATACTTCTATACCGAAAAGATAAAGGGTTTCTCCGGGATAGGGGTTGAAAGTTCTGTAACAATATTATTTAACCAATTGCTTGTGTAAGGGATACGGATCAAAACTTTAAAATAATTATCATAATATTAATATTATGGCAAAATAATGATAGGGTAAATTTTTGGGTTCCGTACCCAAAGGGTCCAAATAGAGCCCAATTATTAAGCCTACGAAAAGAGGATTCTGTTGACCCATAATAAGCAGTCGGTTGAAGTTTTCACCGAATATGGTGTTATTTTATTATGGTTTACCTATATCTAAATAAATAATTCAAAAAAGTTTAGAAATTACCAACATACAAAGAACGCTTTTTGTTTTTGGTTTTGATCATCATTCCTATTTTTGCTTATTTGCTTATTATCGTTCCTACAGAAATACATAAAATTTCAAAACTGGTAGATGTGTGAATATAGTTCAAACCGGTCAAATGCGAGTTGGACTTACGCTGATTCCATAGATACATTCCTCTGCTGAATCATTTTGGTGTTACCTATCTTGACCTTCTCTATTCACGAAGTTCCTCCCCATGGAAAGTAGGTCCATTTGGATGTTCATTTGGAGAATGGCCAGGAATTTGCAGCGTCAAGTTTGCAGCGCGTCTAAAGCGCGCGTTAGCAGCGCGTGAAGAACCGTAGTCTGCATAGGTAGTCAGTAACCTATGTTTGTCATTAGCCTTCTGTAAATAAAATTGCAAAATTGAATCAGTTCAATACATGGTATTACTTAGAAAACAATGAGAAACAATATATTACCAACGCGAGCGAAGCCGTGGGCAAAAGTTAAGAATAAAAAATAAAAAAGTGATGCTCCGCAGCAGCGCCACCATAATCGATAGGGATCAGTCATAGCCGAAAGTATGTACGTAAGCCGATAATTACTGTACGTATTTCAGAAAACGAAATAATTATCTTTTTACTGTGGCGCTGCTATATAGTATATGGTCAATGGTCAATGGTCATAAATTCGTAATAACATACACGTCAATTAATAAAAAGTATTCATTTAGGTACTTACAATAAAAAAATAAAAAACTAAATTGTAACAATTAATTAAAAAACATATAATAAAGAAAGACAATCACAAATAATAATGAACTAAATTAAAAAAAGAAAAATGTTTTAATACGATGTTATTTAGTGTTGACAAATTCGTCATAACCATAAGTATAAAAGGTTTGGTCGACAAGCCAGCTCTTCAACCTTTTTTTGAAAGAATTGAGGCTCGGCGCCTCCGTTACGCAAGCTGGTAAACGATTATACACCGTCGGCCCCATGACATGAGTCAGTTTACCAGACTTCGTAAGTGCACGAGCTACAGCCGCTAGTTTCCCTGCATGTCGGGTATTGTAAGAGTGAGAATCCCCATATTTACTAAATGAGTTTAGATTCACCCTTACAAATACTGCCACCTAATAAATCAACATAGAGGGCAGCGTGAGGATCCTCAACGATTTAAAAACGTCCTAGCCGATGTGTCCCGCTAGATTCTTGCTATATATATATAGTATACCCTACATAGAATTCGCACTCGGCAATAATATTAGAAACGTCATATTTATTAATAAAAATTAGCATGCGAAAAAATTCCAATAAAAAAAACTTTTCAGTCGAAATTGCTTAACCACAGATCAAACTAGATACCTAAAGGGGCCTCTTCACGATCGGCGATTATAGATGATCGGTCGAATTGACGGTTTTTCTGGCACGCATCAAAGGGAATTCACGTATAGTTACGTGTACGTGTCCACACAATCGCCGATCATTCATTCAACGGAGGACAGCGAAGCCGTACGTACGTCTCGTTTCGTCGCAGTTTCGTTTTGATATTAATCTTGCGATCATCTTGATTTATTGCGAGTGCAATACAATGGCTACTGGGTGGCCAAAAAAAAAAAACATTATCAGAACCACCCAGAAATATGGAATCACAAAATTATCTATACTAATATTATATTTTAAAGAGAAAAGTTTTTTTTGTATGTTTGTTCGTGTGCAGTGGATGAAATCAAAAAACTTAAACGATTTAAAAAAATATTTCACGTATAGAAACCTACATTATCAGCGAGTAACAAAGGCTATATTTTTTTTTAATTATATTTTTGTTCCCTACGAAAATTGAAATAAAGTAGCCCAAGGTATCAAAAATGTGCCTATAATATAATAAATAATAGTACTACATAAAATTCATTATTAAGCGTGCGCTGCGAAAACTATTGATGATACATAAAATGATGTACTACATATTTATAGTACTCTTAACTACCCAAATAAAGTTTGCAGGTCAGGTTTGTTTGTCTTACTATTACAGTTAATATAACCATTTTTATTAAAATTAGTCAATCAAAACACGGGTAGAATCGTGTACAAATAAAAAGAAAGTGGGAAGAACATGACTTAAAAAATAATACGATAAATGCTCATAACCACTATAGTCTCTTCTTATTTTTATTTATAATTTTTAGTTCATATAAATTATTAAAATGATTCTATACTGAAATTAAATGAATGGTAGCAGCAGCCATAAACACGTCCATCTTGAAGGCTTGCCGATCAACAAATCATCACGGATGATCGTGAGGATGCTTGCACGATGATCGTACGATTAGTTATAATTTATCTGAATACGATTAGCTTGCCGATGACAGACGATCACCCGAGTAACGATCATCGCCGATCGTAAAGAGGGGCCATAATAGGAGCAACGTAAATATAGTCTACTTCGTTTAATCCTCTCGCCCTTAGAGAAAGCTCCCGCCACACGCCAAATGGAAATGTGCACAATCACCTCATATCGTAAAAAGTAAAAATTTAAATTTCTTTTCAAACGAATTAATGTACGAACTAAGAATGGTGCTTTTAGTGTACGTGCTGAAAATATTATGGTAAGTACTATTTAATTCAGTTATTAATAAAAGTTTCAGGTTGGCAAAATCCACGGATCAAAAGAGATTCCTAGTGGGAGGGGCATATTAAATTACTTCCAAATTGTCGACTTCGTTCGATCAACGATCCTACCGTCTCTTTTATTGGCGACGAATCACGATAATTCCTGATGGATAGCGACAATGTGGTCGAAGGTGTAGCACACTTGCCTAGTAGATGCCTACCTATTCACTCTTGTCTTGAACACACCTGGGTTATAATTCATCGGAGCAATTGCCGAGAGCATTCTGCTTCTTTGCAGTTTTTAAGTGTAACGCGTAGTCCTTACCCGTGGTGTTTTATTTCTACTAAAGGGTGGCGCTTTGCTAATTGTCTGGTCGTATGGTGATGAAAGGTTGTGCAGTGCTCGTGCACACTCTCCATAGTGCAATCTAATACCGACAGGCTTGCGAACTCACGTTTATGCATCAGCGTTCGAACATTAATTTTAACTAGTTAATAGTTTTTTAATATTATTGAGAAGAACGAATTAATAAAATGTCATTATTTTGGTTTCTGGTACGTACAATAATTATAGACTTACGTACTTAACGTACTGTTGTACCTTCCTTGTACATGTAATAGTGCAGTATATGCATACAAACTTGATAGATCATTATTTATTGCTTGCAAGTACATTCAATCATAGAAATGGTACTTCAGTCTCCCTCCACTCTTTGACATCTAAAGGCTGCTTTTTCCTACTTTGTGACACATTATCAATTTTCAAAAATCAATTAATAAATCATTTCATTTTAGTTTTAGCGAACACATATCGTTTTTTAAAACGCGTTTTCTACAATTTCTACAAACCCGTGTAACAGTGCGATCAACCATAGATAAATAATTGTATTTATCCATGGTTCAAAGTACATTATTTTCCACTGTGAGTGATCCAATGGCGAAGGAAATGTCTGAGTGATCCCTATCGACTATCCTATATGACTGCTGCGGGGCAACACACAAATAATTTGATTACTGTTTAAAAATAATTATTATTCTCACACAGTTTTGCAGGGATCTCTGCGACATACGACGAAGTGAGTTCATACAAAATTCGATAGATGGCAGCACAACTTAAAAACAGCGTCCTCTGTGACAAACAAAAAGATTTTTTTAATTATTTAGCTAACAACGAGTAAACTTTCTCAATATTACATTACAATGACTTCAGATGGCACATTCATAAATATTTATGAAAGCTTTGATTTTCGTCGACTTTTTGGCACAGTACACATACATAACACCAGTACTTACCGTGTGGGACAATTAAATAATTGCTTATGACATAGTAGAAACAGAATTAGGGTTAAGTTACTCCTTAGGCTAATGTGGTTTGGATTATATTTTGTGCTCTGTGATGGAAACGTGGACCATACTTCAGTTATATCTCTACACGATGGCATGATTCCTTCGTCCCATCTCATCAAAATCATCTCCCCCCGCTTGGAGTAATTTTTATTTGTAAATATTATGTTTGTAAATTTATGTAAGTACCTAATACAAATCTTACTATTCTTTGCTCATTAATATGGTAGGTATTTTATGCATTAAGTTTCTTGAGTTTGCTAAAACTTTCATAAATGATCTATTAGAAATAGAAGATTTCGTAGCACGGTGCCTACTATCGCACTTAGTTGACTTTTAAATATTTTCAAGTAATTAATTACTAGCACAATGCCTACAATTTGAAACGACCATACATTAGGTTGCATCACGCCTATAATTGTAAATAGACCACTAGGTATGATAATTGTTACAGTATTCGATCCCAGTATGCCTACTTCTGTTATCGTCGAATGCTTTTGATATGTACTAGCTTTCCCTCCAGCGACTTCATCCACGCGGACTACTATTTATAGCGATGCCCTTGATGTTTTTTGACATACTTGTTATTTCGTTTCCATGGAAACCGTTTCTTACAGCGAGTAATCAACATTTTTCCAGTTTTACCAGATAACCCGTGAAAACTTACAATTTTCCGGGATAAAAAGTATCCTATGTTTTATTCTAGGGTATAAGCTATCTCCATTCCGAATTTCATCAAAACCAAGAAACAAACAAACAAATGAACAAACAAACAAACAGACAACGTTTCACATTTATATATGGGTATGGATGTGGATTTTGACCTACAATTTGTACAGTTAACACAACATTAGTATTAAAGAAAGTAAAATAAATGTAGTATTAAAGTAGTTTATATCAAGTTAAGTACCTACGCTAAATAATATATCGCGAGTGGGTTGGCTGAGAAATTCCTGGCCAGACTACCCATCCAGAATAAAAACACAGATCTCATTGTATTAATAATACCAATGGCTTTGTGTGTCAGCTTATATTGCTAATGGGTAACCAACACTGCCGTTGTGTGTGCATACCAAATACCTTGTAATTTTAATTCTTTCCTGCCCCCCGATTAAGAACCTTTCGATTACTTAGTTGTCGATCGCTTAGGTATTATTTATTCTGTGGATTCGGTTTAAAATCGTTCAATTCAAAATATTTTCCATTCGCTATCGAATCGAATCGATTCGGTTCGTTATCGAATGGTTCTGAACCAGGAGGCGGAGGTTATTAGAAGTTTGAAACAAAAAAGAATAGTCTTAGACATGTAAATAGTCAAAGCTCACAACAATTTCAAGTTTTTTTTATGATTATACTCTTAAAAAACTAATATAATTACTTGATTGTAATAAAATTGAAGTAAAAAGTAGGTAAATGTCTATTGATTTTCTTAAAGGAAAATCTAACTATAAAAAAACGGGCCTGACTGCGCTCTAATTCGGTCTCAGAATAAGGGAGCCAGAATCACTGGACTCGTATTACAGAAACACCGTCCGTATTAAAGAAATAATAAATTTTCTAAACTTGACAAAACAGGAATCAATCCTGTCCTAGACGCCTAGGTGAAAAAAAATGTAAAGTGCGCTCATATAAGTAGTGTAATGTGTCATACATTACACTACTTATATGAACACACTTTTGGGATCAGCTTAGAGGTTGGTCAGTCATTAAAAAACAACAACCTGTTTCAAATTCATACAGGAATCGAGTGTAAATATAAAATAACTTACTGCTTAGTTTGTGGCTGCGTCTGCTTATATTTACTTTTACAGTATGTTCTAGACATAGTTCGACATTTGTCTAAGACAATTTAAGCGTCAAAACACAACAATTTAAATGATTTTAGAACCTCGTTGCTCCCTAAATGGCAGACATGACGTCGCGGGCTGTGATTGGTCGATTGAGTAGACTTAGAACACTCAAGCACTCAACGTCTTTTACGATGCAGGATATAAGACGAACACTGAACATAGTACAAATAAGCAAAAAAACTTTTGATTACGGTGTCGTGTCACTAATAAAATTTAGATGTTTTTTTTTGTAGTTTAAAAGAAAAAAAAAATATTTTTTTCTTAACCAACAGGACTGAAATTTAAGTCTTAATAATACTGCATTTAAAGGTGATTTTCGTAAAAATTGTGAGTTATAACAAAAAAAGCACTCGCAACGGGATGGTGCTGGAACTAAAATTGTTCTGGGTCCTTGGTACTTTCAGTATCTGTCAATAAATGAACGCCGAGCAAAAAAAAAACATCACGAATGATGATGATCATGATGAAAGTATTCTATGTGTTATTCCAGGGAGTACGATTCTACGAGTATCTCTATTCCAAATTTCATCAAAATCTGTCCAAACGTTATAGCATGAAAGCTCCCCAAACAAACAAGCAGACAACGTTTCACTTTTATATATTGGTGTGGACTAGCTGCGCCCCGCAACTTTGCTCGCGTGCAAACTTTGCTACCCGCGCACCTATTTAGGTTTGATGATCGGTTGAGTAGTTAAGGCGTGCAAACGTAACAAACAAACAAACTAAATTTCTATATTATAATATTATTAGGATAGGATAGTAGGATAACACATAATAACAAAATCATTATTTTGAACTTTGACTATATTAGTACGACTGTTATATTTTTTAACATAACTATACTAAAATAGGCATTATGCTATCGTTTTTTTATGAAGTTGCCAAATTGCGATGTAGCAGCGACAAAAACAATAAAGTACAGTAGTCACAGCCAATGTATATGTTTGTGAAGATAGGCTCTGTGACGATTGCGCAGGTAATGCTGTGGGGATAAAATAGCATAAAGTAAAAGCGAGATAGAATATGCGAAAAACGTAAGCGAGTGAGCGAGGCAGTTATACAATGCTGTCTTCACCTTCAACATTCGGATTGCGCCTGAAAAATAGCAGTTTGCGCAGCGACTAGCAGATTCTTCCGAGACACATACTTTCGCTGCGCCTACTATAGGTGCTATAGGCATGGTGATTTCAAATTGTTGGCATTGTGCTACTGATTACTTGAAAATATTTAAAAGTCAAGTTAAGTGCGATAGTATAGGCATTGTGCTACGAAATCAGTTCAAAGCACCTCCACCAAGGGTCAATGGAACTAAAATTGACGTTGGTTCATCTCTTAACGTTAGTTGCAGAATAAATAATGGTACGTTAGTTCCGTGGATCCTCAGGTACGTTAGACTACTGCTAAGCTACTGCTATTATCGCCAAAATGGCGATAATCAAATGCCCTCTTTGCTACATTCGTCAAAAGCCTGTCTAAAGTACGCAATATATATGGATATGCAGTTGTTTAGTGGGTTAATTTCATTTGTTTGATGGTCTATCTAATGCCAATATGCAAGAATTGATTTAATTTCAGAGTAAAAGCACACAGTAAATAATAGTATAATTAAGGAATTATCATTAGTCCGTCCTGTTTCTGTAAGATCTATATTAATATACGAGTAAATTGAAGATTTATGATTACTTAGGTACCTATGCCTGTCTAAAAATACTTAAGCAAAAATTTAACAAGCAACAATTATTGTATCTTCTTAAATTTTAATAAAACTAAGTAACAAAAAGTCTGTACAACGAATACATAAAATAGGCATAACTTCCCTGACTCCTGTTAATTCATTATGTCCTGGTACCTACATTTCAATGAGAGTTTAAGTTAAGTACATAGATAATTTATCATAATAGTCATATGATGCTAATATTGAGTTAAAATACAGACTCTATTTCAAGGTGATTCGATACTGAAGCCAAAACTGTTTTTTTTTTTCATTTTTGTCTGTCTGTCTATCTGCCTGTCTGTATCTTGGCTAGGCATCACGCCGAAACTACTGAATGAATTTCTATGAAACTTGGTATGATTTGAGTTCATACATTTGAGGTAGGACATAGGCTCCTTTTCATCCCGAAAAATTAAAGGGTTCCCGCAGGATTGAGGTTACAAGTTATTTCAAAAAACACTTACCACTCTTAAACTACTGGACGGGATGCAATTTGGCAGAGTTATAGTTTATATGATGAGTTAAAATTCAGAATACTTTTTATCCCGAAAAAATAAAGAGTTTCTGTGGGATAATGTCCCAAATTCTGTAAATTAAAGTTTTTTTTTGGTGCCGTTTTTAATATTAAAGCCTAAACTGTATTTTTTTAAGTTTTGGTCTTCTGTCTGTCTGTCCGTCTGTTTGTACCTTGTGCATCACGCCGAAAATACTCAATGGATTCTAATGAAACTTGGTATGATTTGAGTTCATACTACGAGGTAGGACAAAGGATACTTTACATCTCGAAAAATTTATGGGTTCTCGCAGGATAGAGATAGAAACTTATTTAAAAGAACACATACCACGTTGAAACGCATGGACGGGTTTTGATGCAAATTTGCACTGTCTTAAGTTATATGATGGGTTAAAATTTAGGACACATTTTATTCCGAAAAAGTAAAGGGTTTCTGCGGGATATGGGTCCAAAATTATGTTAATATTTAAGTAATAACAAATATTTTTTGATTGGTTCTCTATATTCGATACTGAAGCCAAACTATTTTACTTTTTAATTTTGTCTGTCTGTTTGTCCGTATCTTGACCGCGCATTGCACCCAAACTATTAAATGAATTCAAATGAAAAAAATGCTCTTGGGTGCTTAAAAAAGGTATTGAACAATTTTTTTTTAGTTAATCGTGTCTTTCTTTCTGTTTGTCTGTATGTTTGTTTGTTCACGCATCACGTAAAAACTACTGGACCAATTGCAATGCGGTTTTCATTGTTAGATATCTTAGGGTTTGCTTGAAATCTGGTGTAATTGGTATCTCAATCCGGTGAGTGAGAAGCCGAGCAATTGATAAAAGTATTTTTGACGGCTGAAGAAATTTTGTTCAAATGTTGGTAAATTGGTCCTGGAATAGCACATTATGGTACTTTGAACTAAAAAAAAGACCACGCGTGCGAAGCCGCGGGTACAGCTAGTGTAAAAATAAAATAGATCCTGATCTGATATATTTAAGTTTTACATTATTTTCACGTATCCAACAATAGCTAAAAACTATTACATTCCAAACAAGCCGCTCTTCGCAATCCAAATTTTGTAATGCTTAGTGTCAGGTTTAAAACTTTTAGTTACGTCTCAAGGAAATCGTCGTGACTGCAAGATGTCAGAAGAAAAGGTTTCAATCTAGGATTAAATATATTAGTTTCACAGTCGCCATGTGACTGTGCCATGTTTCTTTGCAAAGTTCTTTTTTTATTTTTTTGTTACGTTCTAGGCAAACGCTTGACCGCGATCTCACCTGATGGAAAGCGATGATGTGGTCAAAGGTGTAGCACACTAGGCAAGCTAGTAGATACCATGAATCTGTAATACTTATAGTAGAGGTTCGTGGTAGATACCTATGCACTCTTGACTTGAACACAATTGGGTTATATTGTACCAGAAACACTGCCGAGGGCAGAGCATTCAACTCCTAAAATAAATTTTAAAAATAATTCCCACAAATTTTTGCATGGAAAGTGATAGATGGCAGCACAACTTTTAGAAAAGCTCCCTCTGTGTCATACAGTACAAAACTTTTAATGTAGTAGCTAACAACGAGTAAAGTTTCTCAGTATTACTTTACAATGGCTTCAGATGGCGCATTCATAAATATTTGTGTTACCATGGTTTTTCTTAAACATAGGCATTGTGTTGTACAAAACATTGTGTTGTGAAGATTTACGATAACTTATCCATTGCCTGTTGAAAATACACACTAGCAAAAAATTAACAATCAGACATTATTTTATCTATACCTTTAAAATAAAGCATTCGGAAACATAAAGTATGTTGTGTACATTGACGAGAATTTAAATAAGCATAATTTATTTAAATTCTCCATAATATCCATTATTATGTTAGCCATGCCATGGTGTAACTTAGAAGTGACTGTCTATCACAATTAAATGCGTATACAAGATTTTGTGTCTGTGCTGTTGACCGATGAAGAGTTCCTTAACTGGAGCTAATCCATATTAAGTTAATTTAAAAACTAAAAAGAAGAAGCTTTTATGCAGTAGCCATGTCATGATGAAACTTAGAACGGGCCATCAGAATTAAATGCGTATAAAACTTTTCGTGTCCATGCTGTTGACCGTTTCCTAATCAGGAGCTAACCTAGAGTGCTGTAGCCATGTCATGGTAAAACTTCAAACCGGCTGTCATAATATAATGCGTACACAACATTTGTGTCGGTGCTGTTAACCGTTGAGGAGCTCTTAAGTCAGGAGTCAACCTGGATTGCTGGAGCCATGTCATGGTGAAACTTCGAACCAGCTAGCATAATAAAATGTGTACACAAAATTTGGTGACAGTGCTGTTTACCGTTGAAGAGTTCCTTTATCTGAAGCCGTTCCTGGATGTGCTGATTCCTGGATGTTCCTGGATGTCGATTCAGGTCATGCTTACCATAAACATGCATTGTCATCAGAACTGAACCAACATGCAAAATTTCAATTCCGTAGTACTTATAAGAGGAAGTGGTTCTACTTCATAGACAAAAAAACAAACATTGCAAGTAAAATAAAAGCTTTTAAAATAATAGTCTAGGGGACATAAAATAAGCTACTGAACAAGAATATCCATATCCATACCAATATATAAAAGTGAAACTTTGTCTGTTTGTTTGTTTGTTTGGGGAGCTTTCGCGGACACGGAACGAACGGCTGGACAGATTTTGATGAAATTTGCAATGGTAATAATAGCTTATACCCTGGAATAAAATATAGGATACTTTTATTCCCGGAAAATTGTAAGTTTCCATGAGAAAACTGGAAAATGTTGATTACACGCTGTGAGGAACGTTTACCATGGAAACGAAATAACAAGTCTGTCATAAAACTTCAAGAGCATTGGTGCTATACCTACTTTTGCATTGGTTTTTAATATTCTATAAGAACATAGGATGTTTTTTTTTGCGATAAGCAGTAGTCGCGGGCGGGAAAGCTAGTAACATATAAAAAAAACTGTTTGGATGTTTCTTCGCGCATCATGGTGAAAATTACTGAAACGATTGAAATGAGGTTTGTCACTGTTGGATAGCTTAAGTTGTGAATTAAAATCTGGAGTCCTAACCTCCTTTGTATCTCAACTCAATCCAATAGACCCCAGCACTCGATAACAAAGCTATTTGACCATGAAAGAAGTTTGGTAGTACTTTTAGTCCTGGAATAACGACTAAGATACTTTTCCCCAGAAAAAAAACCAGTCGCCGGCAAAGCCGCGGGCATTGCCAGTTTACATTAAAATACCTGGAATGATAACAATTATGGTACCTACGTAGATCTTGTACAGTGCGCTCTAAAATCACGTAACAAAAACTGGACTGTATACAACTACAGGCAGACACACCCACAGTTAGGTATCTACTTTCCCGCGCCGTGCGTCGTCGTCGTGCTTCATGTACATCAACAACAAGGATAGAGAGACGTTCGCAGACTGTAGCGCGAATGAGAGTCACTGCTAACACGTATTGTATTGTATTTATTCAAAAACAAAGTACACTGTGTATGAATTACTTAAAACTAACAAAACATATTTCAAAATTTAAATAAAATCATAAAATCATGCAGTCAAAAATGATCAAATCACAAAATAATAAAATCAATAAATAAAGCAAAAAAAAATAAAAACGCTACACAAGCGGCACTTTGATTAAGACTCGAGGCCAAATAAGGCCAACTGTAGCATCTAATCTAATCAAAGTTATCTTATCTACCCACTTATAATCTATTGGTACTTTACCTAACAGAACCGTATTGTTTTTCTTCTGTGCCAGAACTAAGATGTTATACTACAGACTGACCTACGCTAGCATATGTAGCTCGTTAAGCCGAAACCATTACAAGTAGGAGGAGTCTTATCTTGCTCCTGACATGTCGGCCCTCGGTAGGCTTGCTAACTTCAAAATACGAATTTGCGAGAAATAATGATTTCAAATGCGGGACAAGGGTATAAAAAGCGGGATTCAATTAATTTTGTTTAGAAAACAAAAAACGTGAACTTTTCTTTGCAAATGAGGATAACAAGTAAAATAAAACACCTTGTTAGATTAATAATAGTCAATATTTACTAAAAAAACAGTTATAGACTATAAACCTATATAGTATTTTACACTTTATTATAAAGAGTATTAATTACTTTTTAAATGAGTATTTTACTTGAGATTTGGCACTTATTAACTAAAACTTGCAGCTCTGATTTCACAGAATCCACATGAAGGCAATATCGCGCGTCGGTCCAGGCGTTATTAAAAAGTGAGAAGACCCTCTCTGCTGCTGCAATAGAACAGATGCAATGTATTGAAATATTTTCAGCAAGTTGCGCGTGTTTGATGCTGACAATATTTTGTGTCATACTTCATAAACTGACGCTTTTTGAGTACTTTCATTGGCTCACTCTTCAATAACTTTCTTTAAAGTTTCTTTCAAACTCCTCAAAGAGCTATATGCGTGGTGCGTAGCTAATTCCGAAAAGCGGGATATTTAGCGTCCTGCACACACTCTGAGCGGGACGTCTCGTTAAGGGTCTCAGAAACGGGAATTCCCGCTTATAGCGGGACGGTTGGCAACCCTAGCCCACGGGCATGCGTGATGCGTTTAATAATATAGATGCATACAACAAACATTCTAATAACTTTATTTGTACAATAATTATGTTCCTTCGGCACGTGGCGGCTCGAAGGCTATATAAATGGACGTAGTGGGGGGAAGTTAAATAACAATAATTGAGTTAATGTTGTAGGTTACGATTTATGATGAACTAGCTTTCCCGCCCGCGACTTCGACCGCGCGGATAAATGTTTATCGCGAAAAAAACATCCTATGTTCTTCTAGGAATTTAAAAACCAATGCAAAAGTAGGTATAGCACCAATGCTCTTGATGTTTTTTGATATACATGTTATTTCGTTTCCATGGCAACCGTTTCCTACAGAGAGTAATAAAAAACAGTTTTTTAAGTTTTCCGTAGAAACTTACAAAATTTTCCGGGATAAAAAGTATCCTATATTTTATTCCAGGGTATCAAAATCTATCCGGCTGTTATTGCGTGAAAGCTCCCCAGACAAACAGTTTTTTTTTTACTTTTATATATTGGTATAGATGGATGTTAGGATGTAGTATGTGATAATCAGTAATCAATCTATGTACGACAGTCTTATTGACCATCATATGTCCTGCTAATTCCATGATAAATATGCGACGTTCTCCTCACGTCCACAGCTCCAGAGTCTAAAAATTTGGTCGGTGAACAGACCACATTAATATGGTCTATGGTCTTGTAGTAATTTCCGTCTATATACCATATGTAGACTGTGAACCTGTTAATGTTAGTTTTACAAAAAGGTAACTAGATGGCGCTACTGTGCACCCCTAGGTTGTTTTCAAAAAAAGTTCGTACTCGCGAGGTCTACAGCTCACAGAGACACTAGTTTGTTGTTTATTTTGAATGTTGCTTGATTGAAGGTTACTTTGAATACGATAGTTATGAAATTTGGTAGATAAGTAATAGAGTTTAAAAAAAAAAACGTTATGGCACTAATTCCGCCAGGAGATAAAGGACCCAAAGGGATTAAAAACCCGGGTCAAGTGAATTAACAGTTCTAAATTAAATCAAGCTATCGTTAACAAGTGATTAAGTCCCGTTTAAATAATTAACTATTTGTTCGAAACGCGAAAGTTTTAAGGTCAAATCAAAATCACGTAATTTTATTTGTTTGCAAAAAATACGGAGGCATTATGACTTAGGTCTTTGTAATAATTATGATGTAGAACTACATTCATGTTTTTGCTACAACAGCATGCATATTTGAATATAAATCAAAAATATAATAACACACAAAAATATATAAAAACCGCCATTTAGGTTAATTGGGACACAAAATTAATTATTAGATCTGAATTTCTCAGCAAACAAATTGGTATTGTGTTAACTTTGTGCAGTAAAACCAGGAATGTAGGAACCTTGAAAATAATCCATTTTGAAATTTCCAACATCCAAAATATAACTTTCAACATGCTTTCAACATTATATTTACAGACGATTATTTTTTCCACCGTCCCGGAACAGCTGTCCACTAATGGCTTTCCACCGCGGCGGAATTACGCGGCTCATTGAGCCGGCACCCGGCGATGGCGAGCGCCCGTCTCAGGCATGCCAGTATTGATATGTATAGGGATATTAATAGATATTGATGGCTATTATTTATGTAGCTACAAGGACTTTAACGTACAAGATGTAAAATTAAATAGAATTTTCGCTTAGAGACGAATATGACAGACCTCTTCATTTTAGAGCAATATCAAAACATCAATACTTATAATAAAGCAACAGAAACGAAAAAGTCTGTACAAAGAAGATTATTAAAAAAGAATAAGCTACTGAACAAGAAAATAACATTTAAAAAATTCGTGTGTCAGTTTGTCTGTATGTTTGATCGCGCATCACGTAAAAACTACTGGGCCGATTGCGATGCGGTTTTCACTGCTGGATAGCTTAGGGTTTGACTTAAAAACTGGTATTTTAATCGGATGGGTAGAAACCGAGCAGTCGATAAAAACTTTTTGACGTCTGATGTAAATTTTGATCAAATGTTGGTATATTGGTATTTTAGTCTTGGAATAGTACTTAGAGTACTTTTAACCTAGAGAAACAACAACGCGTGCGAGGCCGCGGGTACAGCTAGTTTACAATAAAACACAAATAATATGAATAATCTTGTTTTGTTTTAGTTTTTAGTTTTAATTTAGTTTTATTACGTTTTTATTTTAAACTTATTCTTGGCAACTAATTGCGCTCTGCGGCGTTGCCCTCTTGGAAAAATATTATAAGTAGATAAATGTAGAGCGATGGTAGCCTGTGCAACTTTTAATTCTATGATACCGGGTTCGGTCCTAGGCATTACTGAGTTGTGTGCGGTTTTCCATCGCTCCGTGCTTCGGAGGGCACGTTAAGCTGTCGATACCGGCTGTTATGTTATTGATGTCAGTAACCCTCGGGAAACCTGACAGCACTACCTCATACGACAAACAAACAAGATATCCTATAAAATATGTAATACAAATTGGAGCTGACTGAGTGAGACATATAAGTAATGCCGTTTTTGGTCGATGCCATCTTATATCCGCCCAAAACAAAATATGAATTAGATACTCGTAAAGTCATTGGTGTAGGGCCGTGGTATTGAACCAGATACGTACCGCTGGAATTGGTAAGCGCACATGCTACCACTTCTCAAAATTACAGTGGCAATATAACCCTCCAAAATTATGCTTAGAATTAAGATTATAACAATAATTTATAACAATGATGCTAAAAACAAACATAATTTGCGCTTACTACAGCAGTTAACACCGCAAAGTTAGCTAATTCGAGGCGTTTTCTTATTAACCCTTAACTGTAGTCGTAGATCCACTATTTTTGAAACGTGTAAAATCACGGCATGTGCCCCAGTGCCTCTCGCTTCTAAATACCTACAATCCAACGGAAAAAAAAACTTGTTTAAACACTTTTAAAAACATATATTTTTTGTTATTGAAAAAAGTTACATTTAGTTTTTTATTATGTTTTTCTTCTTCTTTTTTTTACAATAGCATGTTTTAGTAAGTAAATAGCGAATGATTAAAAGATGCGCCATTATAGATAAGAATAAAAGTTTCTATTGTTGATTTTGTTAAATACTACGGTTTATATTGGTATGTACACTAACGTGAGCGTGATTCATTATATACAGATATGTTACGACTGTCACTCACCTGTTAAAATAACGATTTAACGATTATCTTTAAATATCGATTGGTTGTTATGTTTCAATATAAAGTTTAATAGAGAAAGTGAGATTTGTGAATCAAAAACAGGCGGGTCCCGTGGACCCACGTCTAATAGTAGTGTGACTACTTTTCACCACTATAGTTAAGGGTTAAGTCGGCCATTTTAAGGCTTAGCTTCACTTAGTGGGGCTTACACCTTCTTGAATTTTTGCCTTTATAGGCGTTATTACCTGAAAAGATGCGCATCTGTGGGCGTTCAGTCTTCGAAAGTATTTTTTTGTAAATAGTTATTTTACACATCTTGGCGTACCGTTATTAGCCTATGGGCACTTATAATAAACCAATATGAACAAAAAAGTCTGTACAATGAAGATAATTTAAAAAAAACGGCTATGGTACTTAAAATAAGCTACTGAAAAAGATTTTTTTTTTAAATTGTGTCTGTCTGTTTGCTTGTCTGTTTGTCTGTTTATGAGTTTGTCTATGTATTTGTTCAACATACGAAAAAAATATTGAACCGATCGCGATTCGGTTTGCAATGTTAGATAGCTTAGGATTTGACTTAAAAACTGGGGTTCTTGGTATCTTAATCCGATGATTAGATGCCGAGCAATCGATAAAAAATATTAGACGGCTGAACAAATTTCGAAGAAATGTAGTACCTATATTGTACGTTATACGAGTAGGTACTTTTGGTCATGGAATAACACGTATGGGCTACTTTTAAATTAAATGACCACGCGGGCAAAGCCGAGGGCACAGCTCTTATTATAATCACTATAAAAGTTAACAGGTTTGTTCAATCACTTTAAAACTGCTGAAGGGACTTAAAATAAATTTTGATAGCTTTTAGACTTTTTTACCCGACTGGGCGGAGGGAATTGTGTTTATCAGTCTATGTATGTTTGTTGCTTTGTGGCACTGTGGACCAAAGGAGTGGATTTTAATGTCTCTTACGTCAATCAATTTGACTTAATCTTGCGAGTGCTACAAAGACATGACAGTAATCAAGAAGAAAAAAAAAAAAAACGACGAACGAACTATGTCAAGTGCGGTATTATTGAATAGGTATATGAAAATCATCTTTAGGTTTCTCATATAATTTTTCTCTAAAATTGGTTCAGTTATTTTTTTAATAAAAATCAATTGCAGTCCGTTTGAATTCGGTTCATGGTTCAAATCATTTAAGTAAAAGTTTCCACAGTGTTTCAATAAAAAAATATTATTTTTAACGCCCTTCCAATTTAAGGCCTATCTTCAAAACTTCTTTACAACCACTTAAACCGTATCGGAAATCACTCAATTTTAAAAGCAATCAGTCGTTCAATATAAAAAACACATCAATACGGCGTTATGGATCAATGAAATCACCTGTATGCGGTCACCGTGAAATTGTGTGACGCTCCCTGGAACAGGCGTCATGATAATGAAGCGATTTAGTGTTCTCCATTAATTTTAATGGAATTTTATACAACTTTGCGGTTTTGGTGATAAGGATAGGGAAAAATTCGGTAGAACATTGGGATTATTCCCATTCTGCCTACCAGCTTTGTCCCACTAGTGGGAAGAAAGGGAAAAATAAACAATGTATTCTCTTTGTCCCCACTATGGAATCAAAAAAATATACCTATCATAGTAGTAGGGAGAAAGCGAATAACCAAATTTACTATACTAATATATTATTTTCAGTAAGTGTAATTATGGAGATATCAAGGATATCAAGGATTGCGTAGTGGAGAGAAAGATAATAATGTTTCGATTATTACTTTTCTCCCCACTGTCAAATTATATATTGCATAGTGGGGAGAAAGGCCATACATTTTTTCCCTTTTTTTCTTTTCTAGTGGGATAAATCTGGTGGGGAGAAAGGAAATAACCCGAACATTATAGTACGATGATATTTACAGCAAATCAACTGATAATCCTTTCTGTCAAAAATCGTACAATTTGTTAAGGTTCTGTAGTCCAAGAAGGAATATATATAAGATCGTCCGGTACGTCCTTCCGTCTGTCATTCCTGTCCCAGAATTATAGCTACTAAAGTTTTATGCATGAAAGATTATGTACGAACGATATATTAAAATAGTTGTGCCACGCGGTTTCACCTGCGTGATGGATGATGATGATAAAAGGTATCCTATGTGCTATTCCAGCTATCTACATTCCAAATTTCATCAAAATCCGTCCAGCCGTCATTGCGTGAAAGCTCTCTAAACAAACAAACAGGCAACGTTTCACTTTTATATAACAATATGTCATAAATTTACTTTGGGTATTACCTTTTAGGCTATACTCACTATTTTATCCCTATTCCCTTACATGCGGATAGGTATCTACTTTGAAATGGAGTAGTGTTTTACAGGAACGTCCGATATGTTTATCCGATTTAGGATAGAGTTTATTTGAAGCCACAATATAGTTAAGCTTAGGTATGATGTATAACAGAATGACGCTGTTTCAATGTTTTGTATCCTTCTTATGCAGGTGAAAGATAACCAAAAAAAAAAATATGAGCTGACACAAAAAAAAACTTGCATTGAGTGCTCAATATTGTACACATTTTTATTCGTAGCCAGCTCTGGCAGTGCCTTGATATATTATGTTCTGTGGATAGAACTAACTGTATATTATCTACCTACATCTAGAAAAGTTCAGGTTTTTTTATATTAGATATCAAATTAATCTTATATAGCCAGGAGCAAATAAAGGTGTAGGGTGCTTTTATTATCAGAAACTATTCAGCTTTTCTTGTTAGGTTAATTTCAGAAACTATTTTATCGCACAAAAAGTTAACTTTATTCGTAATTATATTTTTCTTTACCCACCATGTCTGACTTTGCGAACAAACTCATAAGGAAGTCTTATACTTTCTTGAAAGTTTGAAGGCTTCCTACATCCTCCAGTGTTATATTATATTCTGATATTAACTTCCGAAAAGTTTGCGAAATAATATCCGGAGTAATTTTGCATACTCATACTTGGAAACGATTGTGTTTCATTCTGAACAAAGTTTTACTTGAAGAAAATGGAATCCTAATGACTTGTGAAGATCCGGTTGGAAAGTTAATAATAAAGAAATGTTGTGCGAAATAATAAATTGTTTGCAGTCACAATGTTTGCGGTTTGAATATTTGGATGCCGAGATTCGAGCAACTTAGGAGTTTGATTTTGAAAACTAACGCGAGTGATATTTATATTAAATATAAATAAAACGGCTAAAAACTCACGATGAAGAAAAGAACAAGTTTTTTTTTTTTTTTTTCTAAGCCACCCGCGCCACGCACGAGTCGTCAGTTTCGTGCTGACGTTTGTAGCGCTCGTCGCGGCTTGTCGGCATAACACTCCCAGGTGAAGGACTTCAAAATAGTTCGAAACTGGTCGGACTATTTCCGATCATCTTTTTCGTGAGTTTTTAGCGTTTTATTTATATTTATCTTAGGAGTTGATAAACATATTACCTATGTAAACTTTATTAATGAAAAAAAATACAAAGAAATAGTAGTTTATAAAACTGTTGCAAAACCAGGGCTATTAAAACACAAGAGTGATTTTAAAAAACAAGCCGTGAGCGAGTTTTATAATAATATCACTGGAGTGTTTTAATACCTAGTTATGTGCCGTTTATACAATACTTTAAACTTAAATAATAAACTTTTAACGAAAAAAATATTGTCGTAATATTTTCTTGATTTTGCTTGTAAAAGCTCATTCGTCATGTTCGTTGCTGTTGCCGTGATGACAGGTGTATTCAAATTCTCCTCACTAACACTGCTGTCGGTAATTTTTAATCAGGATAAAACTTTTGACCAACAAAAACACATTAAATTGGTACCTAACCAATTTAATGTGTTTTTGTTGGTCTAATGTAAATTAAGTTTATTTTTTATTTATTTTTATTTTTTCTACTAACACATGGACTTTTGATGTCCGATAATAAAGAAATTTGAATTTTTAAATGCATTCCATAGCGAATTCACGCGCATACGGTCTAGCACGCGCCATAGACATTAATGGCCAAAACCCTCGTTGGTCGGGGCGAAACCTGTGTTTTAATGTTTTTTTTAAATATTATAACATTGTTTAGTTTAAATACCAATGTTATATATTTTTTCTTATTAGAGACACGCCGTGCGGAAAGTATGTCATTATGCCACCATTTTTGAGTTCATAATCGGATTTTACGATATGAGTGTAGGTAGATAAATACATTTATTTAACACTTACTAATACAAATAATTATTACCTATAATAAAGGAAATACTAGTAAATACAAAATAACAAGAATGTTTAAAAAAGCCGGATTTCACACCGCCAAATCGAAACTGAAGCACTCAAAAAATGCCGATCCGCTCGTACGCACGCACTTACACCAGATTATGCCGATCGGCAGCCACGACACAGCAAAATCTAGGCCTATTTATTCGTGTTAATTCTGTCAAGTTCTCACGGAAAATCAAAAACAATGAAGGTTGTCTTTTTTGATGAAATTCTGTATCAACCACATACTGTCCACTCACGCATTCATACGCAGCCACCTATTGGTTGTTTGTTTGGTTGGAGTCTTCCGTCTTTTTAAACTTTCTAGCAAAATAATAGAAGCAACAGATACAAATAAAAATATTACAAACAAAAGTGATGCTGAATGGGCCTTAGCTCAGCATAGTTCTGAATTGCCAACGCCATGCAGCCCTGGTATCATTGGTAAAAACTCGGAATAAATACCTGTAAAATGCCATTGATTGTGGCCGAGCGGAATTAAGTGCGGTTCGCAACCCATAGACGTCGGGTTCAATCCTCGGTCTCGCACAGATTACTCTAAAAAATATATTTGTGCAGATTTGCCATCTTGCCTTGATTCGGAGAGCAGACGTCAGTACTATATCAGTCACGTTGGAAGCCCTTGGGTGGCCAACTCTGACACCAGTAGATATTACCTTACTCAAAATAAATCAATCCATACTTACATATTTATAGCTTACTAGCTGCGCCCCGCAGCTTCGCCCGCGGTCAAACTTTGCCACTCCCACAAGTTTAGAAAATTAATCTTAAAAAATCCCTCCTTTTTGGATCTATATTTATTATCTATTCGGGACGGATACAAATTCAAAAAATCAAAGATAATAAAAATCTTTCCAGCAGTTCTTGAGTTATAAATAGTGTAAATAACGAATTTCTGACTTTCTGTTATATATATATATAGATGTTATATCTCCAAATTCTTAAATGTTTCTGCTCTCTTGGATCTTAGATATTTTTTTTGATATAATCATACCATTTCATGTTCTTGGGGAGATAAGTATACTCACTTTTAATAACTATAATTGACAATTTAGTATCTCCAATTTTTTAAATTTTTCTGCTCTCCTAGTACTTAGAAATACATTTTTTAATGTTCATGGGGAGGTATTCTCACTTTTAATAACTTTATTTGGCAATGTCATATATCCAACTTTAGGTGTTTCTACTCTCCTGGTACATAGAAATGCTTTTTTTAATATAATAATTACACCATTTAATTAATATTCATGGGGAGGTAAACTCACTTTAAATAACTTTATTTGTCAATGTCATATCTCCAACTTCTTATGTGTTTCTGCTCTCCTTGTACTTAGAAATACTTTTTTTAAATATAATTACACCATTTAATGTTCATGGGGAGGTATAATCACTTTTAATAACACACTATTTGACTCTTTTGTATCTCCAACTTATTAAGTGTTTCTGCTCTCCTGGTACTTAGAAATACTTTTGTTATATATAATCACACCATTTAATGTTCATGGGGAGGTATACTCACTTTTAATAACTTTATTTTTTACTGTTACATCTCCAACATCCTAAGTGATTCTGTTCTCCTGGTACTTAGAAATTATTACTTTTTAAATATAATCCACCATTTAATGTTCATGGGGAGGTATACTCACTTTTAATAACTTTATTTGTCAATGTCATATCTCCAACTTCTTATGTGTTTCTGCTCTCCTGGTACTTACAAATACATTTTTTTTTTCAAATCTTAAAGAAAACGACACTACTTTTTTCCCCTATTTCGGGATCAAAAGTAGCCTATGCGTTAATCCTAGATATTATAAGCTATCGTGGTACCACATTTCATCCAAATCCGTTCATCTGTTCGAGCGTGAAGGAGCAACAGTTTGACTTAAGTTTTGCTGCTCTCCTGGTACTTAGAAATACATTTATAAAATATAATTATACTATTTAATGTTCATGGCGAGGTAAACTCACTTTTAATAAATAACCTTAACTTCTTAGGCGTTTCTGCTCTGCTGGTACTTTGAAATACTTAAAAAAATATAATAACACTATTTAATGTTCATGGGGAGGTATACTCACTTTTAATAGCTTTATTTGTCAATGTCATATATCCAACTTCAGGTGTTTCTTTTCTCCTGGTACTTAGAAAAACTTTTTTTAATTTAATCATACCATTTAATCTTCATGGGGAGGAATACTCACTTATACTCACTTATATCACTTTATATTTCAATATGATGTCTCCAACATCTTAAGTGTTTCTGTTCTCCTGGTACTCAGAAATACTTATTTTAGTATAATCACACCATTTAATGTTCATTGGGAGCTAAGTATACTCACTTTTAATAACTTTATTTGTCAATTTTATATCTCCAACTTCTTAAGTGTTTATGCTCTCCTGGTACTTGAATTTTTTTTTAATTTTTTTTTTCGTTTTTTTTTTTTGAAGTTTTATAGAAAACGATAATATTTTTTTCTCCTATTTCGAGATAAAAAGTAGCCTATGTGTTAATCCAGGATATAAGCTATCCTGGTACCAAATTTTATCTAAATCCGTCCAGCCATTCGAGCGTGAAGGAGCAACAAACACACACACACACACACACACACACACACACACACACACACACACACACACACACACACACACACCCACACAAACATACAAACTTTCGCATTTATAATATTAGTGTGATTAGTGTGATATACCAAGTTAAAACGGCATTACCATTGAAAATTACTAAAATATAATTTTCATCAAAACTAAGTACAAATTCATAACTTCCGTCTATTTAACTGTCTTGTCCGTTCAGATAACAAGATTTGGAATAATTAACAAGTTTCAAATTATTCCCGGGATAAACTACCAAACTGTCCAAGTTGAGTGAATAATGTACGGTTGAGACCCCGGGTTCCCGGAGTTTTGACGAGAGGTCGGCGTGAACTTCGCAATACTCTCGAGAAAAACTTGTTTGAAATCTGGACGAAAGTAAAATGTGTACCTACTGGATCAAAAATATTCTTCTCATGTTCTTAAAGTACTTGGTTATGCTGGGTGTAGACGAGATAAAACTGCATCCTATGCTCTGGTGCATAAAATAATTTTACTTCTCTAATTTTCTACGTCTCCGACCCAAATATTTCTTATATATTATGTATGGTCCTTCGAACCGGATCGTGAAAAGTTTGATTCTTGTCGCGCGTTTTATGAACAGTTGTTAGTAATTCTCCCGCGGATCTTAAATAGTTATTGGTCCCTCTGACCCAGAGATTGGACAGTTTTTATTTATAAATTCAGTGATTTTCAGACTTAAATTCAGTTAAATCTTCAACGTGTACATTCTGTGAAATTGCGAGACAATATAGTGAATAAGTGTAGCCAGATAAATTACCTGAAAAGACAGTGAATAGTGAATAAGTCTTAGCTATAGTGACTGAATCTAGTTAACGTGGTTAGATTAGTGGACCAGAGCACAATCTGCGAGGACATAAGTAATTAAGGTTTGTGCATAAGTGTTAAATTAAGACATTCACGGTGAAACTAAATTCAGTGCTATTTACTGTCACTATTTGCTACATAAACTTTAATTTCGTGTAAATTCCGTTATATTCGAACAAAATGAAAATGCGAAGCCAATCGGAGGCAGATGCTCCCGTCGCTGGACGTCGTCGTCGATGGACAGATCGAGTCCACGGGAGTTGAGGGCGAACGTAACCCTCACGCGGGGACCTCCGTGTCCGCGAATGCGCGTTCTGAAGCCACCGTGATGCTCGCTCCGACAGCTGAGCTCGATAATAGAATAGGCCGTGCTGCATCGCCTTCTCGATCGGTTGCGTCGAACAGATCGACGAGTAGTGTTGCTACGCGAATTAGACAAGCACAGTTCGAATCGGAAGAAAGACTCGCGATGATTAAAAAGAAAGAACTAGAGTTAGAATCAGATAGAATTCGTAGAAAACGTCGTCCAGGAAACGGATGAAACTACGGAACGACCGACGACGGATAGAAACGACTGTGTCGAACATTGGATAAATAATAGTGCAACGATATGTGACAATCGCATCGCCCAATCAACACGCATCCCAGAACGGGGGGAGCGCGTTGCAGAAACGATTAAGAATTATGGACGACCGCGATCGCCTACACCGCCACGACCTGCGAATACGATAGGCGTGGATGAACTTGTAAATGCACTAGGACAGCTGACTAAATCTAGACCTCCGCGACAAGTATACGATTTGCCAATATTTTCGGGAAATGCGCATGAGTGGTTCGCCTTTAAAGCCGCAATAAACAAAACATCGAAGCTTTACGGTTTTTCCGCTACGGAAAATATGGCGCGACTATGAAATTGTCTACGCGGTGAAGCTAGAGAAGCCGTCTCTGCTTTATTATTTACTGTGGAGTCTCCTGACATTATAATGCAAACTTTAGCACAAACCTTCGGAAGAGCTGAAGTCTTGATCGACAAGACTATTGACGACTTGAGGCGACTACCGAAGCCAGGGAACACAGCGAGCGATCTAAACACATTCGCAGTCAGAGTACAGAACACGGTGAGTGTATTAAAGTCCATTGACAGGAAAGGCTATCTCTACAATCCAATGCTGTCACGAGATGTTTTAGACAAACTGAGCCCGCACCTGAGATCGAGGTGGTGCGACTATGCCGAGATTCATCTGGAAGCACAAGAGGAACCTGAAATAATTGTGTTATCAAAATTTTTGATGCGTGAAGCCGATCGAGCCCTGAAGTACGGATATACGAGCGTAGCAATGACAGGCGCCAGCCGAGGCACCAATGCTACAATGTCCGCTACAAAGTCGAGCTCCACGAACAGACAAAGGTCGGTATTTGCCACAACAGAAAATGCAAAGCAAACCACTTGCTACCTAAATGTCCTAAGTTCAAAGAGATGAAGAGCGAGGACAAATGGGAACGTGTGAAGAAAGAAAAACTTTGCTTCAAGTGTATAGTAAGTCGTCATCGACGTGTTGACTGTCGCGTCAAGGCATGTGGCCATGATGGATGTCAACGCCCACATCACAATTTACTTCATACAGAGAGAGCGTCAACGTCCTCTACGAACGGTGAGGAGCGTAGACCCTCTACAGAAATTGCGGAGATTGTGACGTCAACGACTTCTAAGACAACAAAAGAGGTAATGTTAAAGATTTGCCCAGTTACAGTGTCCGGTCCAAAGGGGCATATGCGGATATACGCCCTATTTGACGAAGGATCGACCGTGTCATTACTGGACGAGGACGTAGCACGACAGATCGGTGCTGAAGGTCCTCAAAGTCCCCTGAACATTCGTGGCGTAAACATGCACCAGCAGGACATAACCAGCAAGCTTGTCCGATTCGAAATAAAAGGTACGAATGACCGAAAGGCAACGATTAAAGCAATAACTATTACGAGTATGCAGCTAACACCGCAGACCGTACCGGAGCAGTTGCTACGTCTATATCACCTAAAGGACTTGAACCAGGACTTATGTTTGTGTTATGAGCAAGGCAGACCGCGCCTCCTGATTGGAACTGATAATTGGGAGCTCATAGTCACAAGAGAGCTACGAACCGGCAAGAGGAACGACCCCGCTGCTTAGCTTACTTATCTAGGTTGGGTAGTTCATGGGACGACACCGAGAACCTCGCTGAAGGAGGATCGACACTCAGTGCTACATGTCGTAAACGCACACGCACGAGACAATGAACGCCTCGACGAGCGTATAGAGGCCCACTTTAAGATAGATGCACTTGGAGTGGCACTCAAACCTAAGGTAAGACAGACAGACGAACGAGCCATCGCCATCTTTAACGAAACAGCGAGGAGGGTCGATGGACGTTATGAGGTCGGACTTCCCTGGAAGGAGGATGACCCCAAGATGCCGACTAGCTACGAGACAGCGTGGAAACGACCACAGAATCTAGAACGTAAACTAGACAAGTCGAATGAGCTAAGTATCGAATACAGAAAGAAAATGCAAAATCTCTTTAACAAGGGATATGCCGAGCAGTACGTTACTGAAGCCCACTACATGGACGACTACGTTGACAGCTACGCGAACGAACGAGAAGCTGTCGTAATCGCAACTCAGGTAGACACGGTACATAGGAAGTGTGGTTTCAAGCTTAAAGGATAGAACTCTCGAACAGTAAGCTTGTGTTGAACGCGATACCCGAGGAACTCCGAGCTCAGTCGAATACACAGCTTCTCTCGGGTTTTGAAGCAAGCAACAAAACACTGGGACTACAATGGAATGCGGCAAGGGACACGCTGGGTTTCACAACACGTCACTCAACCGATTGAAGGATGAAGTGAAACAACTCAGCCTGTATACGACTAAGCTTGAAGCGTTGAGCGCCGTAATGTCGTCATATGATCCCTTAGGTCTCCTTAGTTGCTACAGTATCACCGGCAAGATCCTGCTTCAGAAACTGTGGCGAGAAAAAATTGGATGGGATGAGTCATTACCAAGGGAATTTGCGCTTGAATTTATGTCATGGTTAAAACAAATGCGTGTCATTTCAGAACTTCAACTACCTAGGTGCTATGATCCAAATGAAGGAGCTGTGAAAAGAGAGCTTCATGTCTTTGTGGATGCGAGTGAGATGGCCTACGCAACTGCTATCTTTTGGAGGCTGGAGAAGGAAGACGGCACCGCAGACGTGGTGCTAGCGGCCACCAAGGCTAAGGTGGCGCCATTACGAACTCAAACCATCCCGCGTCTTGAACTGCAAGCGGCGGTCATCGGAACGAGACTTGCTGCAGCAGTCCAGAGAGGTCACCGATGGAGTACGGATGAGATAAAATACTGGACACATTCGCGAACCATTCAACAATGGATTAGAAATGACAGCGTACGATACACATCATTTGTAGCGCATAGACTCGGGGAGATCGCAGACCTCACACGACCTAGTCAGTGGAAATGGATCCCCACAAGCCTTAACGTCGCGGATTTGGCTACTAGGCCAAATTATGTGCCGGCTTCACCGAAGGATAAATGGTTCGAGGGACCGTCGTTTTTACAGGAAAAGAAGTCCGAATGGCCTCGATTCTTAGAACACGTAAATGAGGAACTAGGGGAAACGGAAACGATTTTGCATGTTAAACAATCACAAGATAGTCTCCCGAACATAAATAGATTCTCCAGTTATGAAAGATTGATTCGAGCCAACGCCGCAATTTTGTTATTCGCGGATAAGTGTAGAAAGCGAGCAACGAACATGGAAGTTAGACATTTATTAGAAGCCGAGAAGCTATGGTTAGCCAGAAGTCAATTAGATTGTTTCGGGGAAGAGGTGAAACTAAAAGGGAAAGGGAAGTACATTCCACAGAGAAGTAAACTTTTCAAGCTCGATCCGACCTTGAGCGATGGCCTACTTCGCGTCAACGGTCGGATCAACGCTGCGAACGTGCCATCTGAGATGAAACGACCTATCATCTTGGATGCGCGCCACTCCTTCACGAAACTTCTGATCGAGAGAGAGCACAAAGCTGCGGGACACGCAAATCATGAACGCGTGGTGAACGACCTACGGCAGCGCTATTGGGTGCTACGTCTGCGGCCCGCGGTGCGAGCAGCCGCTCGTAACTGCGCGGTGTGCCACGTCAAGAAGACAACGCCAAAGATCCCGGTGACCGGAGACCTGCCAGCGGCTAGACTAGAGCCCTACCGCCGACCCTTCACGAACTGCGGAGTTGACTACTTCGGGCCTCTGGTTGTCAACATCGGTAGAAGACATGAAAAAAGATGGGGGGCACTCTTCACATGTTTAACGACACGCGCCTTCTATTTGGAGGTAGTATGGACGAAGGATGGCAGCGCGTCGTGGATGGCCATCGGTCATCTACAGTGACAACGCAGCATGCTTTAGATCATCAGACAGTGAACTACGGGCAGCCTGTACACAATGGACGCCAGCGCTGCGAGACTACGGGCTGCAGCACCGAGTATCCTGGCGTTTCATTCCGCCAGGAGCACCGAACCAAGGAGGCGCATGGGAGCGACTCGTGAGGTCCGTAAAGGTGGCCCTCACGGCCGCCCTCAATCAGAAGATGCCGAGAGAAGAGACGCTGCAGACGCTGTTGGTGGAGGCCGAGCACTCCATCAACGGGCGTCCCCTGACGCACGCTCCATGGATGCGGACGACTCTGAGGCGATCACGCCTAACCACCTGCTACTGGGCGGGTCATCCGGCCTGCCACTCACCGGGCCGTGTCAGCTCAATGAAAGGCGCGCTTGGCGCGCTAGCCAGGCGCTCGCCGACGAGTTCTGGTGCAGTTGGGTACGCGAGTACTTACCGACACTCGTGCCCCGCCGGGGCGCCGCTGCGGGCGTCCCCAACATCAAAGAGGGCGACCTAGTCATAGTCGTCGACAACAACTTGCCACGTAATACGCGGCCCAGAGGAGTCGTAGAGCGCGTGTACCTGGGCCGAGACAGCGCGGTACGCAGCGCTGACATTTGCACGCGAGGCGGCATCTTCCGACGGCCAACTACAAAGCTCGCCGTCCTGCCTGTAATGAGCTCCGCCGAGTCTACGCCGGGAGGAGTATGTTGAAAACAGCGAGCCTGTCCGCCTCCCAGATGCCGCGTGACCCCGCAATCATAGATCACGTGACCGCAAATGTGTAATTAGTCATCAGGAATCACCGGCCAGAGCAAAGGGACCGCGACCGACTGACCAACGTGTAAGCACTTCGGCTACGAGGCTTCGCTTCAGTTATTTTGTATAAAACTAGAATAAGATTAAATAGTAGTAGTAAGTAGGTAGATTTAACGTGTAATTTAAGGGAGATAGAAATAAAGTTACCGTTAGGAAGAAACCTCCGTTAGTTTAGAAATAGATAAAAGCGCCAAATGTTTATGTTTAAGCTTGTTAGACAATGCAATGCACAATGTGTTTATTACAGGAGCCCTTAGCGCAGGTAGGGCAGTTGCCATTAGACTAAGTACGGCTACGTTCCCACGATCTTAAGAATAGTAACAAGCGCAATACGCCGACAAAGTAAAAGCCGTTGATAATAAAACAATTAACGAACGATGGCCAGTTGTTGCAAAAAATACAAGAACCGTTGTAATTGCCCTTGCTCCCGAGCTCTCCCTGTGACCGAGCAGGTACCGTTACTTAAATTGTATTGTATAAATATAAGAGCATTTTTGTAAATAAAGGCAGTCAGTCAGTTTGTTATACCCGTCGTAGTAGTTTTATTCGTTGAATCCTCGAAGCTCCTGAACCACGAATAAGTTACTGCTATTAGTTAATATAAACCAGCGACCTATGACCGAAAAGGTGAATACGTGATTTAAAATTGTAATACAGTCCACTCCTCCGAAAAAGTAATTCTGAACATTATGTACCTACGATATTATTTGTTTGGACCAGGGAACCCAATGCAGATAGTGTTCATGTATGGTTCCGTTTTCCTGATTGGGTTAAATATAAGTACGAAAAATATTAAGCGCCATTAAAACGTAAGAGTGTCTAAAGTAATAAAACTGCTGTTAAAATATAAATTGTAATAGGTAACTTAGTAAGTAGTAGCCGTAGTAGGAATGAAATATTAAATACCAATTTAAAAAACAAACGTACATACCTTAACTTTGAAATTCATAAGATAAATTCTCGAATATTCTTTATTTATTATGTACGATATAATTCGCTTAGATTCGAACCAGGGAATCCAATAATAGTGCTCATAAATATGTATGGCTCCGTGTGCCTGATTGGGTTAGCTATCACTTCGGCTGGAGCAGTATGCACGTAGCTTCATGAAATTGTGAATATAAATGATTCGAAAATGATTGGTATTATGTTCAAGTGTGTGTATTTGAAGTGAAGAGGCAAGAACGAGGCATCTTTATCTTTACCTTTATCAAGATATAGAAACTTACCGATTAGTCTATGGGAGATATTATCTATACTTAAAATAAAACATTTTTTATTGTAGTGTTTTCTATATTCGATACTTACTCAAGAAATAAATTTTAATAGTGTAAATAAGAAAAAAAACTTATTTCTAAAAAATCGTGGGTGCTTGGGTCAATAGTTATAAATATTTCATTGACAGATATGAGAAGCACCCCACGTTTTTTTTAAATAAAACTTTTTTTCTTATATACACTATTAAAATTTATTTTCTATTTTTTAGTTTGGTTTTCTGTATAAAGTGTGTGTTTTTAGTTTTTTTAACTATTATTTATTTTCTACTTTTTTTTATGTCATTTTTTTTCGAATTATTGCATTGTCATCGGTCTTTGACAGGTGTGCAAAATTTGAATGAAATCTGACCGTTTAGGGCCATATTAATAAACCGACCTACCGAGAGCGCTATTGAGAGCGATCTCAAGATGCTAATCTAATTAATAAACATATCTTAAGCTGTTGATTGAGATGCCGTAATCAGCTGAGTTAGTGTTTAATAATAAATCAATCTCGAATCTCAAGAGCGCACATGCGATGTGCTTTGAGATGCAGAATGTTGAGTGCGGTCGATCCGTGACTTGAGAGCGTGATTGCTAGTTGCTAGAATCAAGGATTTCGAAAATATTATGTCGGAATTTGATAATTATAATTATATTAACCATCATTATAAGAATATTCCTCTGGAAATAAACAAATTTATTTGGCATGATTGCGAAAAGATCCGAAGATTTGGTAGATATCAGAAACTGGCGAGGACTCGCTGAAGTCTAAAAATATCCGAAATCGTAACCAAAGGATACGCGCTGGAAATACTGCATGGCTAATCAACGATTTTTTATTTTCATAAATTATAGTTATTTGTTGACGAATTGTGTTAAGTTCCTTAATAGATAGTGTAACTATGAAAATATAGACAAAAATTATGGCTTACATAATTTCTATAAAGAAACTAAAGTAAGGTTATGATAATTAGGTAGAAAATAAACATTACGTTTAATATAATCGCATTTAATTTAATTCAACTACATCAAAGTAATAAATTTTAACCTTACAATATATTTGAGCAAAAACCGAACTTTCACTAAAGAATATAAATCGTTCATTCGTAGTTCATTCAATCTTGCTCTCAAGTTCTGGTTCATGACGTAGCATCTTGAGATGCGGCTCTTGAAAGGGACATGATCTGAGATGCTCTTGAAATGTCTTTATTAATCAGCGACGACCTTAAAATGCTGATCACAACTTGAGAACGTATCAGTTGATATCGCACTTGAGAGCTCAACTAAGAGCGATTTATTAATACGGGCCTTAAAGTGGGTCAAAATAGCGTCCAAAGGAGTCGGTTACAAACATACAAACATACAAGTGAAGCTAATATAAAGCGTATAAAAAACTGCTTTTTCTTTCATTTTTGTCTGTCTGTCTGTCTGTCTGTATCATGGCCGCGCATTGCGTTGATACTACTGAATGAAACTTGGCATGATTTGAGTACTACGAACACTGTTACTGTTTATAAACTAGATACTTTTATCCCGAAAAATTAAAGGGTACCCGCAGAATAGGGCTTGAAATCGAACATTAGTCACGCTGAAATTACTTGACGGATTTTGATGCAACTTAGCACAGTTATAGCTAATATGATGGATTAAAATTGAAAACACTTTTTATCCTGCAAAAATAAAGGGTTCCTGCGGTATATGGTTCCAAAAATATGTTCAGTCTGCTGAGTATAGGCCTCCTCTCGTTTACGCCAGTCTTTTCGGTCCTGTCTGTCTTTTTGCTAGCCTCATCCATTGGCCTCCAGCGTACCTCACAATATCGTAAACCCATCTCTTGGATACCATTCGATGACTGCCTTTGTCCACTTTGTTTTAATAGGTATAATATAATAAAATAAAATAAAATAAAACAGCTGGAGAAAAAAAAAGCTGTTTTATTGAAGTGAAACTTCTAATGCGACTTCCAACAAGGTTGCGTTAAACGTTTAACGCTCCTTTATTTCCACATTACGAAGTTTCACTTCTTCCGCGCGGAGGGACTCCATGCACTATTTTTTATTACAATATTGTATCTAAGTAGTTTTATGGCTGCCCGAAGCGCACGCAACGGACTGCGTGCCGCCACAAAATATATAATAGTTGGTCCCCGCGGCCGGCCGATAGACAGGCAGGCAAGGCACAAAGCACATGCCAGGTATAATTTATCGAAAGTATATTGGGTTTATAATTGTATTCGTTGGTGGGTTTGGTTTAGATTTATTTGGTTTGTTTTATTTGCAGTTCGTAGGTAGGTATCTACTTAGTGAAAGTAATTTTAGGTTCTTATTTTAGAATTTTGTATCATGATTAGTACATTTGTTTGTGAGGTATTTATTTAGAGATGGTACCTTCAACTTTTCCGGTTTATAGTTACTTCCATGTGACTTAAAAGGTGGTGTTACTTAATATCTCAATCAGATGAACAAAAGCCAATCAATCGGTAAAAAAACTATTTGAAGTATGAACAAATGTTGATGAAATGTAATGTATTGTACATTTTAGGCACTTTTGCTACTGGAATAACACGTTTACCCAGTTTACCCAGTTAAATGACCACGCAGGCAAAGCCACGGGCACAGCTACTATAGGTACTTTGTTTGTATGCTTTCAAATTTTCACCAATATGACATAACGAAATCACATTGTCTGGGAAGTTTATTGAAGAAGCTAATTTCAATCTAAAGTTTATCTAAAGAAACTTCACTGAATCCAGCAAACCTCAAAAATAATTTCTCGCTCAATTTTCAGCACTCAAGTACAAGACTGCACAAAAGAATACACGTAAGTGACAAATAGCACAAAAGAATAATAAAACTTGAGATACAAAAGAACAAGAGTGTCATGACGAATCACCGATTGTGATCTGAACTATAGAGTATAGTGATCGAAGATCTAGTTCGCGGGTCTAGTGTGAAACGATGGGTAATTTATGTCAAAGTGTGACGAATTATATCCTTTGTCATTTGTGGGCTCTTACAATTTTCAATGGGGTGAGGGGTAGGTATAGTTGCGTTATAGTTAATCAATAATAGCTGTAGTAGTGATCTACTTAACGTCATCGATTGTGTCTATTAATTTGATAAGGGTGCGAATTTTACGCAGACACATGCAGGCGCACGAGAAATAGAAATTCATTTGGTTTCTAAATTCAACATCTCATTTTGGCTGTTGAGATTATAAGCAAGATATAATGTGCTACTATTAAACTGTTGAAATATGCTACAGTTTTGTTTAATTAAACGAAAACTTATCAGACTGTGAATCACTTCAGTTTTAATACAATTAAGTTTGTACCTTCTCAGATTACAAGTTATGATCTTAACTTGACGTAGTTATAAAAGTAAATACGCAAGCATTGAAAACGTTTTTCAAATACTATTTGCTTAGTTTTCGTAAATAACTTAGTTTTGATGACAAGTCGTTTTTTTTCATTAAAAATCTATCCCATCGATTTTTAAAACAAATAAAAGGTCCGTTAAGGGCTGATCGTTACTCAAAGGTAATTTCCCGTTATCACCTGTGTCCCGCGGACAGGTGGGAACTCCAACTTGATCGGACTCGCAATGTAACGTGAATTTTAACTTATACTTGCTAATATACGAGTAATTTGTTTTAAGAAAATATTGTTTAGAACTATTGAATTTAAATTTTACGTTGCATTGGCTGTTTTATTATTATACTAGCCGTGCCCGAGGCTTTTCCCACGTGGTAGTTTCTCTGGGTTAAAAGTAAAAAATACCAAATTTGGTTCAGCCGTTAGATTTTTATCGATTGCTCGGCTCCTAAGCATTGGTTAAAGTTACCAGATTTTTAGTCATGTTTTAAGCGATCCAACAGTACAAACTGCATCACAGTCGTTCCAGAGTTTTTACGTGATGCCCAATCTGAGACACACTACTTAAAAAAATAGAAACTTGTTATGTTTCTTATTTTAAATACCCTAGGCCTATTTCTTTAATTTCTTTCAGTGTATAGATTTTTTATGACTAACTAACTTTATGACTAACTTTATTATATATAAATAGAGTAATTAAAATTCAAAATCGTACCAGCTTTTTTAAATAACTTTGCGAATGAGTGTAATAGTTAAACTTCACCAATAGTTTTTATGATGGTTCTCGAGGCTAATTAAATTGTGTGGGGATGAAAAATAATAAAAATAAACCGCAAAACTTGAGAGGCCCTTTAAAGAATACCTTGTAACAGAACACGTCTGCCCTAGAGGATAAAAAAGCTATTCCACATTCTTTATTACAAATGAACAGTATGATTTTCAAATATCACTGAGTACATTAAAATCCCTGTTTTATTTCATGCCAGCACCTTATCGAATTGATCTAACTTTGTTTCGCAAATACGAATCCGAAAACAAATTTAAATTTATCAAGCATCAAACTTGTTTCATTCGTTACACCGACAAAATGATATTGCATTGTATTGTGATTCCCATCTGGATTGCAATCAAGGGTCTCTAGGGCAACACCAAAATTACGCAACAACATTTAAAAATGAGCTCTATTTAGATACTTTAAGACCTAAATTCACATGACAATCACGCTATTAAAATGAAAACTCAGAACAGGAACGACGTAAGCGATGCTGAAAGTTGTAAAGTAAATAAAACTGAATCCATTAAATAACTAAGTTCAAATTCAAATGAATTTAAAATCGTGCTGGGTGACATAAGTTTTGAAAACCGTAACCTATTAGCAGTGACAAAACACGGTTGTCACCGTGATCGAGGATTTATTGCCACAAAGTATGCTGTGAATAAGCATAGTTCTAGTGCTATTGGCATAGGGCTTAAAATACTTTACCAGTTTTTTTTATTTGGTAGCCCTTTGTTGAATCAAATAATTAGGATAAGCGTAACAAGGATGGTAATTTCAGATGTGACAGTGCAGTTTAGACTTATTTTATTTGAAAATGAGCACTTATCATGTTTTAATTGTTGATTTTAGTTTAAGGTTTATCCATCTTTTAGAAAGTAATTTTGTCAATAAAAGTTAAGTTATATGTGTAAGGTATGCTCTATTTGATAACTGCAGTTACATTATTATTATACGTACGGATTTATTATATCTTGGTCATTTTTACCAGACTACGGCAAAGCAAGCGAAAGGTAACGAGTTTAACAGTGTATGTATCTATGTGGGTATGTGGATGTTCCACCATAGCGATGCACAGTATGAAAAATGACCTCAAAAACCGACGTCCCCTTTTTATTTCTTTATAAGGTACTGTAAACAATTTAAAGAGAAATACGAGTAAAAAAATAATTACGAAAATAATGTAAAAGTTAGAGAAATCGTTTGTTATTAGAGCTAATAATTGTAATAATTGGTCCATACTAAAGCTTATTTATAATATTATTACATTCCAAAAAGAAAAGCAAGAATTGTTAAGTATATTTCATAGTACAGCTATTTCTATGTTTTTTCTGACTTCCATAGAAAATAAAATGAAATGGCCATATTTCTGGTTCTATGTACATTTGACATTCGGGAGTTTTACTCATACATATCAAATAGTTTACAGTATCTATTGAATAAATAAAAAGGGGATGTCCGTTGTTAAGGTCATTTTCCATACTGTGCCACCCAATTGATCCGATTTTGAAGATGCGAGGTATCAATCGATTTGTCTTCATCGCAAGAGTGTCATAGGCAATTTTTAACCCGACCGTAGTCGGTTTTTAGTTTTAGAACTTATGTCTTGTTCTTGGTTAAAAGTTATTAGGTACTACAGGACCTAAAATAGCGATATCCATATCAATATATAAAAGTGTAACGTTGTCTGTTTGTTTGTTTGTTTGTTTGTTTGGGGAGCTTTCACGCGATAACATAAAGCATAGGATACTTTTTATCCCGGAAAATTGTATATTTTCGCAGGAAAACTGGAAAATGTTGATTTCTCGCTGTAAGGAACGGTTTCCATGGAAACGAAATAACAAGCCTGTCAAAAAACTTCAAGTGCATTAGTGCTATACCTACTTTTACATTGGTTTTTAATATCCTAGAAGAACATAGGATGATTTTTTTCGCCATAAACAGTAGTCCGCGCGGACAAAGTCGCTGGCGGGAAAGCAAGCAACAAATAAGATCAAAGTTCCGTCAGCTGACTATTTTTTTTATTATTGCTCGGATTCTTTTCATTAAGTTAAGATATGGACTAAACCAGATTTTAAGCCAAACTCTAAACTCCAACACTGAAAACTGCATTTAACAGGTCCAGTAGTATTTACGTGATGCGCAAACACTAAAAACCAACAAAAAGTTTTATAAAAATAAAATGTTAGGTAGGTTTTTTAATATTATTATGGACCGATTTTGATGCGGTTTTTATGTTTGAAAACTGATGTGATGTGGTGGCGGGCCGGGGGTTACATACATTTTTAATTTGTGCTTGTTACATACGTTTTATTATTTACTGCATTATTATAAGAAGGTATAGATAATCTACACTAATATTTTAAAGAGAAAGATTTGTTTCGGACAAACTCAAAAAATACCTAACCGATTTTAAAAATTCTACCATATTTCTCAAAAAAGTAGGATAAATAGATTGACAATTAACACCACGGTTAGTTAAATAAATTTCATTAGATTACGTTAATTAAAAGAAGAAAGGTACATTATTAGTGAGTATCATGGGCTATAATTATATTATTTTTCAGAAAGCTAGAGATCCCTGCGAAAATTGCAATAATGTAACCCAAGGTATGAAAATTTGCTTATAAAAGTCATCAATAGTGTTAGCAGCGCAAACCAAATAATGACTTATGTAAGCAAATTTCAAGGTTATTGGTTTTGTATTTCAGAAATTACAGACATCAAAACCCTCAGTATTATGTCAAAATAACTTGAAACCCGAAATGTACAGGAACTTTTGAACGTACGGCTCTACTTGAGCTGGCCCTTGCACTTCATCAAACACAATTAATGGATATAGGTCGGTCACCGTAGACACAAAAATCGCGTAAGTTGTTTTTTAGGACGTTGTTAGGATAGATACCAGTAGTGTAAAACAAAATTTGCAGCTTCCAAAGATCTGTGCTAACTTCGTGGTGCTCGAAAAAGATCGAAATTTTCGTTAGTTTTTTTTTCTTCATATTTTGTCTTATATCTTATCAAAGGTGCTTCTCACGGAAAAAACTATTACACTTATAAAGAAGACAAAATTTTCAATAATTTGAGCTCAACTGCAGCTTTAAAAAACCTTATTTTGAAAAACCTGAGATGCGGTACTTCAAAAATTGGGCATTTTCCCAAAAAGTTCGAAATTGTAGTTCGAATTGTTGTGTTTTAGCCTTCTACTGAGCAGAACATCGGCTGTAATACTCATTCTACCAGGAATGTCGTGGGTAAAAAGTTGTATAACAGTTATTTAACTTAAGCACAAGTGAATCGTTGTAGGACCAAAACGTATAATCAGGACAAAACGAAAAATTAAGGAATTTTCAAGATATGTATATTGTTATTAATATTGCACAGTTATCTATTGTAATGTTATTAAAATGACATCACATCTATAAATTTGATTTATTAAAAATGTATCACACCTATATATAATTTTTTTTTAAATCGTGTCTCTGTTTATCTACGTCTATTTGTTTGTTCGCGCATCATGTAAAAACTACTGCACCGATTGTAATGCGATTTTCACTGATGGATAGCTTAGGGTTTGACTTAAAACTAGTGGACTTGGTATCTCTATCCGGTGTTTACAAGCCGAGCAATCTATAAAAAACTTTTTGCCGGCTGAAGGAATTTTGATTAAATGTTGGTATAGTGGTATTTTAGGTCCTGGAATAGAGCATAGAGTACTTGTAACCCAGAGAAATGACCACGCGTGCAAAGCCGCGGGCACAGCTAGTCATATTATGTATTCATATCTCGACAAATGAAATTCACAATATCCGCTTGCATGTTCTTCTCTGCTCTTCTGTTCTCATTAAATAGCTTAATTTCATGGTAATCATTTCGTTTCTAATGTTGACTTTAGCGAACAACTGCTCGTTATTACATTCTATGGGGAAGGATTATATGAAGATGTTCAACATTGGAAGGTTTCCGACGGATATTAATGATTAATAACCTTTAATTTTTCTTTCTGAATGTAGTCGTTTTTAGGAAAATAGAAATAGAATTGTGAGGGTTAATCTTTCGGGAAAAAACGCAAAGCGCACAACGAGCAATATCAAACAGAAGCCTAACAAATTAATGATTCAAACGTAAAACCATAAGCAAACAGTCCAATTCCCACCCTCTAATTGGTGACCGAAAAATCTCTTCGCCAAATAAATCAAGAGTACACACTTAATGACAGTTCGATCGTAAAGAAGTACCGACTGATGAAAAACAAATTCCACATTTGGATGGGTTCACTACTCAAATAGATACCGTTGAAAGGATGCCGCGTGGCCAACTAGAAAATATCCACCATGTATTTACAGGTTCAAAAACAGATTTGGATAGTATTTTGTTCTTTTATGCTCAGAACATAGAGGTTACAAATGTTTAAGAGGGCTGCAGGATTAAATTGGAGGGTTGATGGTTGCACGCGGCAGTGCGTCCTACTGATAATAAATGCTTTCGGCAAATAATTACATTATTTGATTTTAGATGGATGATGGTTGTTCGCAAACATTAGGTTTGGCTGATCATGGCTCGTGGGAGAGATTTATAAGTTGCGTTAACGTGCATATCAATATGATTTCTAGCGTAACTTTTTGATGTGGACCTATTTTTAATTGACTCCTCTAAAAGTAGTAGTTTCCTCAATTCAAATGTATTTTTTTGTATGTTCACTCATTTATAGGATAGGTAAATCTAATTGGATGATTATTTTTTATTGGAAAAGTTAGACAGTGTGGTCAATTATTAATTTTCTCAAAATTGGTTCAACAGTTTATGTAATTATGTTTTGAAATCGAATTTCAAATGTTGTGCATAAATATAAAAAAATAAAATGATCTTTTTACATCCTGATAGTTGAAATTTATGAGAGTTAATATTTTTTCTGGGCTGAATAGTGATTGTAGTCAACTGATCGAGTACATTGCTGATTAACTGATTGCTCATACTTTTACCACACTCCGCCACAGACTAAAAAGGAGCGGAGCATTCCCAAGGAAGTTATATGTACTTACGTACAACTGGAACGATATCTTCAAAGAAAAAGCGGGGTATCGATTATTTGACCTTGAAACGAATAAAAAAAAAGACAAGGTATGAGCGGAAACCCTTATTGTCTCATTCTTATTTATAGTGCCAATCTCAGATGACAGAAAATACTTCAAAAAACAAACAGGACAAGAACTTCTTTAATTTCCAGAATAGTATTTAAAATCTCATCTGACATCAAAGAGGATGTGCTATGTAAATATATTATGTAGGTGACCGCTTTGGTACAGTTGTCTTTGTGATGATTATTTTGCAAGTTTATTTTAGTCTGTGCGAAAACTGAAACTTTGTACGAGAGAGAAAGAGACTTCCGATCCTCCGTATACTTCCTTTTCTCGCATTTTCTTTTTAAATTACGTTTTCGGTAAGTCTATTTTTGTATATGAGAGATATCGTTCCAGTTGTAAGTAAGTACATATAACTTCCTTGAGCGTTCCACAGTCCCATAGTCGCGAAATAGAAAAGTCAAACTACACATAAATTCCATAGATAAAGGCCTTGTGCCTAAAGCTGTTTCTGCATGAAATGGAAAGCTAGTCTAACGATTTCAGAGTGATTTCAGAGAAAATGTATATTGGTCTGAATTGTAAATGCCGATTAAATGTGTGACGAAAGAGCTATCCTTCCATACCAATACATAAAAGTGAAACGTTGTCTGTTTGTTTGTTTGAGGAGCTTTCACACGATAACGGCGGGATGGATTTTGATGAAATTTGGAATGGAGATAGGTTATATATACCCTAGAATAAAACATAGAATACTTTTTATCCTGGAAAATTGAAAGTTTCTACGGAAAAACTGGACAATGTCGATTACTCTCTGTAAGGAACGGTTGCCATGGAAACGAAATAACAAGTTAGTTAAACAACTTCAATAGTTACATAGGTAGTAAGTACCTACGGTACAAATATAAGTTTTTATTCATCACATAAAAATAAGGCAGCAGCATTTTCCATCTGGTATTCCAGGATAAGAGAAAATAATATTATTTCACATGATTTTCCCCTTAATGAGGAAACCCCATTAATGAAGAAATCTAACGGGGATTTTGACACTTACCCGGGATGAGGATAATAGCGTCAAAATCCCCATGAGTATGAATTTGCAGATATAATGGGGATTATGAGACTAAAAGTTTCAAAATCCCCATTAATGGGGAAATCTAATGGGGATTTTGACAGTAACCCGGCGGATGGCGGACGTCCAAGGAGGCCCAAGGTCAACTCCGCGACTTATGTCCGCTAGTATGCTCAGTTTAGTATAAAATGTACTGCCAGTTCACCCGGACGCATCCGGCAGCCGCCGCAGCTACCGGACACATCCGATGGTTTGTTTAGGCCTTAACGTCAGGAGATCAAACAATGTCAATTTTAGTTCCATAAACGCGTAGCAACGTTTAGCTGGTAGCCATTTTGAAAATAGCTTCTTTGATGTACTCAAAACTAGTTACCAGCTATTTTATTTATCAATAGCAGTTTTCAATAACCGGCCACGTTACAAAACGCCCACATCTACGGTATCCATAACGCCCAATGTTTCACTTATTTTGTAAACTGCATTTTTGATAATTTGTATAAGCTATATGGCGTTCAATAATCTAAAAACAGATGTCTTATAAGCAGAGTGTACCAATTGAGCTGCAGTATAAGTCTAGATTTAAGTTAATTCATTTTCATGTATGTTGACGTATAGACACAGAATCAAATGTCACTTAGATAAGTCAGATTGCCGTCGTCTACTCTGGAAACTTTTCCTATTTTGGTCACAGATGTTTCACTAAATCTTAGAAGGAACTTACTCTGACTAGTTCCGATTGCTTGTGCAGTCATGCCATTGGTTTGTTTGTATTGTTTCTCGGTAATTTCATTATTTACGTCTCTCTTGGTTTGTATGTAGTGTATTAGATTGCAATTGCTAGTATTGTACCAAATGCTAGTATTGTACCTTCCTTATAATTTTCTAAGAAGACACTGTTATAGTGTCTACTATTTACAGCGTTTCATTTCTGCTACGAAATAGGGTAACGTCACTGTCTTTTAGTTAAAAATCTTACCTTTATTAAATAAATTATTCCATCGAATAACACTTTAAAAAAAAAACGTAAGAAATTTAATATGTGTTTATTTTACTACAAGACAGAAGAGCTATATTCCAATCTATAACTTTGTATCACCTACATAAATCATCACCAGAAACTGAAATTTAGGAGAGGAATGTCTAAATTAGTTTACATTCTCCAATTAGTTTTGAAATGGGTTAACCTTTGACACTAACTGATATTTAAATTAACAATGTGACCTCCCTGACCTCCATTACTATTTAAACTTATTATCCCATATCGCTCTAGATATTAAAACCGAAATACGAGATTCTGTATTCTACAAATTAAATTGCCAAATTCCTACTAAGCATCATTATTACAGTCCGTCTACATTGCTGAAGGGTGACGTCATAACTCGTGTCCCCCACATTCCTAATTACACTTGACATTCTTCGGCCTCAAATAAAATCACCCATGACATCTAATTTCATGGTCCCCTACAGACATATTAATTACATTCCAGCAATAAAAATTCAAAAATTCTCGCATATATTTTATTACTACTAACAAAATAGTAAAGTCCTCAGAAAATATAGTTTTCGCCGAAAAGCATTGATCCTTTCCATAAATTATTATTTACAATTTTAACAATACTTAAACCAAATACAGTCTCGATAGTAAGCTTGTTACTTTATCAATAAATAATGCCTTAACCATCACAAACTTAAGTTTTAAAGTCTTTTCAAAAATACATAGTGTGAAAGTTATTTGTACTGAGACAGATTCTGTATTTCAAAACTCGTGTCATTGTCACTAACTACATCAATCTGTTCATTATCACACATAGAATCTTCGTTTTTTGACGAGCAGGTAGATGTCGAGCAGCAGCACTTTTTCGTTCTTCCATCACTGGAGCTCATCGGAGACTCTTCCTTCTTCAGCTTAACGCGACGGTTTTGGAACCAGATTTTCACTTGTTTCTCAGAAAGCTTCAGCCTCGATGCGATTTCAATCCTTCTCAGCCTTGACAAGTACATGTTCATGGAAAACTCACGTTCCAACTCCAGTAACTGTGTTCCAGTGAAGGCGGTCCTGATTCTTTTGCTGGAGTCTTCTTTCAAAGGCAGGCGTTTCGTGTCTTTGGAGTAACCAGGTAGAAGTTCCTCAGGGTGTCCTAGTGGTGCCACAGGAGGGCTCGGCGTTCCATTTCTGCTTTCACTCGAAAGCGAAGGAGACCTCTGACCTTGACTCTTAGACGGGGAAGTTGCAATCTTGTAAGGATGATGCAAGTACGGAGACACCGATTTCTTTCTTCTATTCACAAAATTTATGGGTTCTTGATGTTCAGATTTCATATACTCGAAAGGTCTCGGCTCATTTTGTGCTGGCTCAAAGAAATCCTGACGCGGAAGCTGATGTAGCAAGGGATACCTGAAGTTTAGCTGCTCCAAAAACGGCCTGAAAAGGTCCGGTGATCTCTGAGGATGTTGCAGTCCAAGAGTTAGAAGATTGCTCAAGTTTCCCGGGTATGGGTACGGCAGAAACTTAGGCCGCGTGTCCAAGTGTTGCCCTATGAAGTTCGTATAAGGGTTCATTGCGTCACTTGACATTTCCGTCTTCTTACAGTCTTTCGTATCACTGATTAGGGTATCAACTAAAAACGATCGGGACATTTTGCTGGCGCACTCTCGGACGTTCGATTTACAACTGATCGTGTAGGGTGCGTTCTCCTAAAGTAACAATTACAAAAACTACCCCCACTTAGTGCACCCCATTGTAAATGCACACAATGGGTCTCACTTGAAGCGTTTTGGCAATTATTTGGCCCGTCCCACCCTTTTGTCGGGGCCCGTCAACCCCAGACTTGGGTAAAAAAAACTATTATTGTGAATGAAACGTTTTAGTAGCTATGAATAATTTTGTATGGGACGCTAACATCCCTAATATCTATCTCATTAAATCCAATTTGGTTACTGTTTTTGATGCATTCAATAATTCATAACTTGATTTTTAAATGGTTTATGGGATGAAAGGAATATAAATAATGGCTGTATTAGTTTCTTGAATGTTTATTTTATTGCTAAAACGGAATTAAAAAAATTAAAAACTATCTACCTAGTTACTTGCTTTTTGGTATTTTTTTTCGGTATCTGTGGTTTTATCAATAGATCAGTTATACTTTCAGTTATTGCAACTTCACCATTGCTTTAGAGACAACTTTTGACAGATATTGGAACAAACTGACAACTTTTCCAACTAACAATCTCAGCAACTCATCTTTCTATAATGAAAACCTTTCAACTGCACTACAATAAACCCTATTAATTAAGTATGAATACCCTATAATACTGGCCGTATGGAGTACGCGTGATTCCAATCCCTTCGCCGAAGGGCCGCCCAAACGAAGCCACGCCCTTCGTTCCCCTTCGCTCTTTAAACTAGTTATGAAATATTAAAGGGAATATTGTTTGGTAGCATTATAATTGTGAATCAATGCACGTTATTATCATGTCAGATCTAATTTAGAAGTTGTATTACCAGCTCTGTTTAATAAAATACGGTAAGTGTTTTGTTATACAGTTTTTAAAGATGTTTTGACTGTATCAACGGTTTGTGGTGTGAACGTTTCTTTGAAGTAGGCATGTTTTGTAAGAACAGTTTTAATTACATAAAAAGTTTTTTACACGAATGAAAAATGAGTGCAATGTTTTTATTAGGATTCATGTTTGTATGTATGTATGTTTGTATGTGAGTTTATTTATTCCACCATAACTTTTAAATGCCTGAACAGATTTAGGCGTATGGGGTATTGTTAGGAATCCTTACATCCCCCCGAGTAACATAGGCCACTTTCATTTTAATAAATTCAGTTTATCTGCAGTATGGCTCCATTTCCAAATACGAAAAAAACTCGGAATTTTACAATATGGGTATCATATTGAACGCCTTGATAAGCACATTCCAACAGCATATAATATTTTAGCATAAATTCTTTTTTTGGCAAGGCAGGTGTGTTTTATTTAGCTTTTGTACTCGTAATTGTAGTTTTTATACATAATTGTTTTGGTTTTTCACTATTTCTCGTGATGTTAAGCGCAAAGTGTATTACAGAATAGTAGAAGTATGGGTAATGTAAGTAGTGTAGTAGTTTTAGCATAGAATATTTAAATAACTTTTTTTGCTGTATTTTTGTAGTGTATTTTTTTATGTTGAAAGGAAGGGTACAGTGTTATATATTCTGTGGTACAGTGTATTTAAGGGACAGATGTTATGTGATTTAGCTACGTTGTTGGCAAGAGGTGGCCAAGACTAGGACGACGATAATGTGTTGTCAAATGAAATCCATACCAATATATAAACGTGAAACGTTGTCTATTTGTTTGTTTGTTTGTTTGGGGAGCTTTCACGCGATAACGGCTAGATGGATTTTGATGAAACTTGGAATGGAGATAGCTTTTACCCTGGAATAAAACATAGGATACTTTTCATCCCGGAAAATTGTAAGTTTCCACGGAAAAACTGGAAAAACTGAAAAAAATATAATTACTCGCTGTAAGAAACGGTTGCCAAGGAAACGAAATAACAAGTATGTCAAAAAACATTAACAGTGGTGCTAATACCTAATTTTGCATTGGCAATTAACATCCTAAAATAACATAGGATGCTTTTTTCGCGATAAACAGTAGTCTGCGCGGTCGAAGTCGCGGGCGGGAAAACTAATACACAATATAAATGAATGATAAGCCTGGAACAAAAATTAAGGTATAAAAAATCTGTCTTGATTACATGATTACTAAACTTTATTTTTGACCGTACTGTATCCAAAAAAAAACCTTATTAGTTTCGTCATGTCCATCCATGCATCATCATTATAAAAAAAAACTACCCCCTAAATGAAAGTAAGGGTAACAATTTTACGTATCCCCTTGAATGGGAACTTGTTAAGATATTTGTTGCTTAAAGTAATATGCATTATTTTTTCTTAGGTCCGTTTACGAATCATTCAGCTCTACGGTGGTCATTTTTTGGTTAAGTTGCATGTCCCTTCTATAACTCCTGAATTACTGCTATGAAAAATCTGAAAAAGTCTTGAAAATTATCACGTAGGTCAGTTTTTGCATAGTTCATCCCGCGTTAACTCAGTACTAACTCTATTGTTCTATTGTGATTGTGAGACACATAAGTTAAATAAAATATGAATAATATAAATAAAAAAAAAAAGTTTTTACTGGTTCTTTCTTTTGTTACGTTTTTATTCTCTTTTTCCTTTTCTGTTTTTCTGTTCACTTATTCATTTATTTTTTATTATTTCTTTGTCATTGGTTTGTGAGCTACCCTGAAAGTTTCTGCAAGATAGCTAATCGGGAAGTGCTCGAAATTTGAATTACATTGACTTTGGTAACAAGTTTTGCGTTATTGACATGGTTTCGCAATCCTATGCGTGACCTGACACGCACTTGGCCGCTTTAACTTTATTTTTATTTGACTAAATACCGACATTTTAAAAATTACAAAAGAAGGCTGCTAATTTTGAACAGACAAGACGTTTTGATCCAAACTATCAGAACACAAATCTGATCCCAATCAAACATTTTTTGCGAGTTTATAATCCTTTTGCCATTGTTACAAAATCTGCGAAGCCCGCCGTAGATCACGAAATCGTACCAAATAATACAACAATACAATATCAAGCAAACATCGGTAGCACCATGAGGTATCTGATCAAATAAAAGATTGTACCATCTTATTACAAGGGAATAAGGTATAGTTTTCTTTTTCACAGAAACACCCTCGCAAATAAAAAGGTAAACATAGGAATAGCGGAAGGGTTGTTATCGAATGTAACCATCCAGTGGATGAAGATATACCAGATGTGACAACGTAATTAACTGAAATTACCGTTGGCTGCATTTGTATAATTATGCTATTATTTTGAAAATCAGGTATTGTTAGTATTATCTGGTAACACAGTATTATATTGTATGCCCCAGGCGTTGCTCACGTGGTATTTTTTCTGGAGTATAAGGATCGTATGAGTTATTCAAGAACCAAATGTACCAATATAGCAAATTTCATCAAACTTCGTTCAGATGTCAAATCGTTTTTATTGATTGGTCGGCTTTTACTCATCGCATGGAATGAGATTCCAAGTACACCAGTTCTTCAGTTCAAGTCATACCTTAGGTTAGGTGGTTTCCACTGACGGATAGCTTAGGTTATCCGTCAGTGGAAACCACATAGTAATCGGTCTTGTAAGTTTTTCGTGATGCGCGATCATACAGACAGACAGAAATACACTTATTTGTTGTTCTGAAGCTCATTTTAGGACCTCGTAACCATTTTTTTAATTATCTTCTTTGTAAAGACTTTTTGTTACCTTCTGCTTTACTATAAGTATAGATAGATGATTTTATGACAACCTACGAACTTGGAGAACTATAAGATCGGTTGCACCCCGTGGCCTAGTTCGCTTGGAGAAACAGGATCGGTTGCACCCCGTGGCCTAGTTCGCTAGGAGAACTACGAGTAGGACCAGTTGCACCCCGTGGCCTAGTTCGCTTGGAGAACTAGGATCGGTTGCAGCCCGTGGCCTAGTTCGCTTGGAGAACTAAGATCTGTTGCACCCCGTGGCTCAGTTCGCTCGAAAAAAAATTCTGGGCAAAAAGTATTGTGTAGATAATTATAATAGATCAGCTCATAATTTCTTTACTAAAATTATTTTTTCGACACAACCAATCAATCCATAAACCCTACATCCAATCACACAAGACAATAATATATCAAACATCATAATATCAGCGATAAACGAGCAATCATTATGTTGAAATTGTATACCAATTAGATTAGAAAAATAAACATCTCTATTTTGTTATATGTAATGGTCTCATTATTTTTATTATATTAAACTATTTTTTATTTATTTTTTAATTCTATTTTTAATTTGGGGCTCTTGCTTCGGCTTCGCACGGGTAGCAAGCACTCACATCGCGGCATTTTCCTTATTTTTACCAGACTGCGTGACGCAAAGGCCCAGTAATGTTTTTATCAGCCTATGTATGTATTTAAGTTCCTTTGTGGCATTAAATAGAACAAATGCGTGGTCCGATTTAAATTATTCTTATGTCAACCTTCTTGTCCTAATCTTGCGAATACTACTAAAGACATGACATTAATCAAAATTGAATATGGCGACAACCATACGCTATAATGTGAACAAAGTAACTTTTTTTTAATATATTTTTTATTACGGACTAGGCAATCGTTTGACCACGATCTCACCTGATGGAAAGCGATGATGTGTTCGAAGGTGTAGCAAGCTTGCCTAGTAGATACCTATTCACTCTTGACTTGAACACACCGGGGTTATAATTTACAGGAAACACTGACGAGGGCAGGGCATTCCACTCCTTTGCAGCTCTTATAATAAATGAAGAAGCGTAACGCTTCGTTCTTGTGCGAGGTATTTCAACCATAAAAGGGTGGCGCTTTGCTTATCGTCTAGTCGTACGGTGATGGTGGAAAGGTGATGGGGGAATCGGGTTGTGCAGTTCTTACTTAAGAGCTAAAAAAAACACGCCTGCCCTGCCAAAAATGAACATATGCCAATAAATTATATAACGTTGGAATGTGCTTACCAAGGCCTTCAACTTGATACCCATATTGCAATATTCGAAGTATATTTTATTTGCATTTGAATATAGAGCCATCGGCAGCTATATTGAATAAAAAAAAACTATGTGACTCGGGGGGATGAAAGGATTCTAACGATACCCCATACGTCTAAATCTGTTCAGGCATTTAAAAGTTATGGTGGAATAAAGAAACTCACATACATACATACAAACATACATGAATCCTAAAAACATAACACTCCTTTTTTAGGTCTGTCGTGTAAAAAGAAAAAAAAACGATGAACTATGTCAAGTGGGGTATCATTGAATAGGTATTTGAATATCATCTCTAGATTTATTTAATTATTTTTCATTTTGAATGGCCATTTAGGATCTATAACGATTTAAAGTTGGTTAGAAACCATTCTCACTAATTCTTATATATATAATATGTAGAAGGAAATGTATTCCCTTCCATTTTGAATTTTGCCGCGTTCCGCTCTGTCGGTAAAGATGTTAACGTAAAGACGACTGAAGATAAAACAGAGCCACATTCAAAATGGCTGAATGGCGTGAGAATTTTACATGGTCGCAATGAAAGATATTTTGGAAACTATAGGACAAATACTAAAGGAATTGACATAATAAACTTAAATGTCGTTTCTTTGTTTTTACAGGTAGGAGTGTTTGTGAAAAGTGTTAGTGTACCTATCTATCTAATTCGTTTTGAGATGTACTTAAAAGTGTAAAATAAAACTTTGTTTTTACAGAACAACACAAGTGGGTTTATTTGTCAAGATATTAAAGTAACCATTATATATATACTAGCTGTACCCGCGGCTTTGCATGCGTGGTCATTTCTCTAGGTTAAAAGTACTCTATGTGCTATTCCAGGACCTAATATACCAATATACCAACATTTGATCAAAATTCCTTCCGCCCTGTCAAAAATATTTTTATCTATTGCTTGGCTTCTACTCATCGGATTGAGATAGCAAGTATTCTAGTTTTTAAGTCAAACCTTAAGCTATCCAACATAGTAAACTGCATCACAATCGGTCCAGTAGTTTTTACATGATGCGCAAACAAACAAGCATACAGACAAACACAGATATACAAGTTTTTTTTTATGTTATATTCTTGTTTAGTAGCTTATTTTAAGTACCGTAGACCATTTTTTTTACTTTTACGTACTTAATGTTTTATTATAAGTATAGACATTTTTAGTTTAAAATTAACATAACTTTGGACATAACCTTTTATTTTTTAACACAGCCCTTTATTTTTCGGGATAAAAGTATCCTCAAATTATAATAATAATAATGTATTCGGGACATTTTCACACCAATACATAGATAAGAATATTACATCCATGACTCGGAAACAAACATTTCTGCTCATCACACAAATGATTGCACCTTGCAGGATTCGAACCCGCGACTGTACGATTTCGTACCCAGGATCAACTATGACTGTGTTAATTTGCATCAAAATCCGTCCCGTAGTTTCAGCGTGATACGTGTTTTTTTTATATAACTTGCAATTAATATCCTGCGGGGACCTTTCATTTTTCGGGATGAAAAGTATCCAATGTCCTACCTCGTAGTATGAACTCAAATCATACAATGTTTCAGTTGAATTCATTCAGTAGTTTCAGCGTGATCGGTCAAGATACAGACAGACAGACAGACAAAAATGAAAAATAAAGTTTTGGCTTAATTACCGAATAAACAGTACATTAAAAAAATACTTCAATGTACCTACAGAATTGGACCTGTTACAATTTTATTAGATGAACTAAAAAGTTTAAAATCAAAATAAATTATAATATTAACCAAAAAACTTGACTGCGATCAAAACTAAAAAGAGGCAAACAAAATTAAGATTTTTGATTTTGAAATAGAAGTTGCAGTTACAACGGAACGTACATTCCGTTCCGTTTTATTGACATACTAGCTGTACCCGCGGCTTTGCACGCGTGGCCATTTCTCTAGGTTAAAATAACTCTATAATTCCAAGACCTAAAATACCAATATACCAACATTTAAACAAAATTTCTTCAGCCGTCACTTATTTTTATTATTCTGCCCAAAAGTGAAGGTCATCTATACGTATAAGTAACGATGGCATTCACTTTTTGGCAGAATAATAAAAATATATGTTTTATTAAATTATTTTAATCATGGCCATAAAATAGTACCGTGGCATAACTACTGACTGACTGACAGACAACGCCCAGCCTAAATCGGTGGACCTAGGTAATTGAAATTTGGAGGAATATTCCTTGAGTATCCTAGAGAAAGTTCTTCTCTAGGATACTCAAGGAATATTCCTCCAAATTTCCTCGGAAGTAACTACTCACAGAATACCAACTCGAAAAAAATACCACTATCCTGCGGGGACTCCTTAATTTACCGGTATGAAAAGTATCCAATGTCCTACCTACCTCGTAGTATGAACTCAAATCGTGCCAAGTTTTAGTTGAATTTATTCAGTAGTTTCAGCGTGATGCCTAGCCAAGATACATACAGACAGACAGACAGACAGACAGACAGACAGACAGACAGACAGACAGACAGACAGACAGACAAAAATGAAACAAATAACAGTTTTGGGTTCAGTAAGGAAAACGGAAAAGCCTCCAAAAAAATTAACAAGATATCTTCAATGTACAGAATTGGACCTGTTACAGTTTTATTATAAGTATATAGAATTTTGGTATCTTACATTATTGTAATTTTAAAAGGGATCTATTTTTTTAAAGTTATATATAAATAAAATAAATAAATGTATTCGGGACATTTCCACAACAATTATCTAGCCACAAACTAGGATACTCTGTGTTATGGGCACTAGATAACGGATAAACATACATAGATAAGAATATTACATCCATGACTCGGAAACAAATATTTCTGCTCATCACACAAATGATTGCACCTTGCAGAATTCGAACCCGCGACCGTTCGATATATATATGTATATATATATATATATATTTATTATATAATAATAATAATATATAGGTACAATAATATTACTTGCTTCTATTGGAGTTATCTAAAGGTAAAATAATTTTTAAAATCAGTTTAGTATTTATTTCAGTTTATCCATTACTAAGAAACATACAAACGATCAAATCTTTCCTCTTTATAATATTAGTGCAGAAATTTAGATAATAAACAAGACTAAGATCTAACTGTGAAAGGGCAAAATTATTTTTCTCTCAATTCTAGTTCGTAATAGCAGAGAAAAACTTTTGAGTTCTGATTCTAGGTAGTCATATCACAATACAAGCGAGCTCTCAAGTTCTTATGAATTCAGCGTAGAAAAGATGTTTTATCTAAGTTGTGAAATTAATGTTGAGTTTGGCACGATAAAAGTAATTTATATGTCATATTTCTGTACTTAACATTAATAAAGAGAAAATGAAATCCCCCTATAGAGAATGGGAGAGCATCGAGCTGTAAAGTGTGCGTACCTACTTGGGACGGGCGATTGGCCCCGAGTAGCCGACGGCCATTGGGCTTCCCAGGTACCGCTGGAAAGACGAGGTGGAGAGAGACCAGCGTGAACTTAGCTGTTCCTTGACAAGAAGTTGCGCACTATAGAGAAAAGTGGCGTCTTTAGAAGTTGCGCACTATAGAGAAAAGTGGCGTCTTTAGGTATAGGAGACCAAGACTCACTTTGGGTCGCTGTGCCAACCTGATTTATTGACGCTTTATTAATGAAATAATGATAGGAAGATTCGGCTTGTTTGTTCTTAACCCCGATTCATACACAGGGATGTTATAACTTGAAGCCTTTGTCTGTCTGTGGCATAGTGGCTTCGAATGGACTGATATAGTTCAGTTTTTAAGGTTCCGTACCTCAAAAGGAAAAAAGGAACGCTTACAGGATAACTTCGTTGTCTGTCTGTTTGTCAAGACCCTTTTTCTCGAGAACGCGTGGAGTTATCAAGTTAAAATTAATATTAAATACTCAGGTCTGCTATCCCTTGGAATTGTGAAAACTAGCTTAAAAGCTAAAAACACTCCTGCCCTTCCAATAATGAACTTCTGCCAATAAATTATATATTGTTGGTATGTGCTTAGCAAGACCTTCAATATGATACCCACATTGTAAATTGGAAACTTTTTTTTTACATTTCGTAATGGAGCCATACTGACGAAATATTGTTTGTTTAAAGAGTGCCTATTTTACTCGGGGAGTCTAAATCTGTTCAGGCATTTAAAAATTATCGTGGCATAAAGAAACTTACATACATACAAACATTCATACAAACATACATACAAACATACATACATACAAACATATATACAAACATACATGAATTCTAAAAATATAACACACCTTTTTGGGACAGTCGTGTAAAAACATACTTCTAAGTCAACGCAATCAAAAGATACGGCCGTTTATGCCGCATATTTTGACTCTCGCAAGGGAATCAAAACCTGTAGGGTATACTTCCCGTTGACCTAAAATCATGAAATTTGGCAAGAAGCAATATCTTATAGCACTTAAAAAGGGAAAAATCTGATAACCGTAAAATTTGTAGTAACATAAAAATAAACTTACGATTCTCGATTCCCGTGACGGACGAACTATTTACAGCGAGTAATCAAGATGTTGGTTACTCGTTGTAAGAAACGGTTGCCATGGAAACGAAATAACAAGTATGTCAAAAAACATCAAGAGCATTGGTGCGATACCTACTTTTGCATCAGTTTTTTATTCTAGAAGAACATGAATGTTTTTTTTTTCGTGATAAACAGTAGTCCGCGCGTCCGAAGTCACCGGCGGGAAAACTAGTTCCCTATACGTTTAGCTCTCCTCTTCTTCTTTGCAAAGGAATCTCTGGCGCTCTTTCAGCTAGAAATTTTGAGAATTAATGCTCCAGTGTTCAGTTTCTTATAATAGAGGATTTGATGTTGAAAGAAACAGGTTTAAACTTGGTGTGGTATATAACTAGTCGTAAGAATAAACTTTGTATGGTCTGTGACTAGTCGTAAGAATAAACTTGCTATGGTCTGTGACTAGTCGTAAGAATAAACTTGGTGTGGTCTGTAACTAGTCGTAAAAATAAACTTGGTATGGTCTGTGACTAGTCGTAAGAATAAACTTGATATGGTCTCTAACTAGTCGTATGAATAAACTTGGTGTGGTCTGTAATTAGTCGTAAGAATAAACTTGGTGTGGTCTGTAACTAGTCGTAAGAATAAATTGGTCATAGAATATTTTCTTAAACTAATATTAAGTTGCATCCAATAACATTCAAATTAACTTTAAAGGAGATCCGACACAATAATGTACCCCACGCCAACTGACAAATAATTAAAGAAGCGGAAATGAGCCCAGAAAAGACATTTAATGACCACCTGCACGTCCAAGTGTGACCAAGTCAAGTGTCTGAATAGAGGCAAGTATTTTCAAAATTCGACTTGCACTTTTTTATGTTTCTAAGAATGGACATTGCAGTTAAATGATCTAACAATACGGACGCCGGACTGTCTGGACCAAGTCACTACGGGGTCCACTTCTGCCGTTCATTCATAAATTTCCACGTTCATTCATGGTTTTAGATACGGTCGTGAATGAAGGCTCTATTGTTGTTTGTAATCTATTGTTCGCACAGGCTTGTTTGTGGTACAGGTATCGATTCATAGCAAACTTAATTTTGCGAACCAAAAATACACGATTTTTTCTATTTCTTTGTCATAAATACTAAAGTTGTGTGAAACCAAGTTTCAGAAATACAAGTTTGAATTAAAATTGGCTTAAGAAGAGTAAGTCGAACTATATTTTTCGCGCTTTTGTGAACTTTAAGTCCATTATAGTGACAATACCCGTCTGTTGTGTGTGGGGCGAAAGTGTGTTACTGACCGCTACTAAGTCCAGCTTAACTTGTGTCAAGTTAGTTTTTGTAGTAAAAATAAGGAATTGATAACGGCACGAAGCATTCCAGTAACGGCGGTAACGTCAAATGCTTCGACGTCGCGTCGCTCTGCTTTTATAGCGAGTCTCGACCTTCGAGCCTGTTTCTGACGACACGATTTTAAACTTTGGTTGTAATAAGAACAAGCATACATTAAAATTTTGTTTAACTCCCCAAAATACCTAAGAACCATCTCATTCACATCAGCTTTAATATATAAAAAAGCCACCGCATCAATATAGATCCATTCTTTCGGGAAATAAGATGTCCATCCCTTCTCCCCACTATTATAGCTAGGACCCACGTTGATCACCTCAGCTTTCAAACATAAAAAAGCGCATCATAATCGGTCTATCCTTTTGAGAGCTACAATACCACAGACAGATTCTCAAACACACCCTAAACTTATAACACCCCTCTCTGTTCGCGTTCGGGGGTTACATAGAGAAAAAATAAGCAGCTTAATTCATTTTATTGGTAAGCATGCATTGCTTACGTACGCCTGCCAGAAAAGATTACATAAAATAAATATTTATTTGTACAAAACGTTACATTGACAACCCGCGGTACGCGGCGTTCCGCCCGCAGTCGTGTCCGCGTTCTTGCACTATTACACAACATAATAAAGTAATAGACTAGGTCCGAAGAATAATCTATCTATATCTATACTTATAATAAAGCAATAAGAACTAAAAGGTATGTACAATAAAAATAATTAAAAAAAATGGTCTAGGGTACTTAAAATAAGCTACTGAACAAGAATACATAATTTTTTTAAATCGCGTCTGTCTCTTTGTCTGTTTGTTTGTCTGTTATGTTTGTTCGTGAATCACGTAAAAACTACTGGACCGATTGCGATGCGGTTTTTGCTTTTGAATAGCTTAGGATTTGACTTAAAAACCGGGGTACTTGTTATCTTAATCTGATGAATAGAAACCAAGTTATCTAAAACTATTTGAAGGCAAATTTCGGCGGGAATTTTGAATAAATGTATTATGTTGTACATTATAGGTACCTACTTTTGGTCCTGGAATAACACGTATGGGACACTTTTAAATGAAATAGCCACGTGGGTAAAGCCGCGTGCACAGCTAGTTAGTAATAGAGAGTAGGTGCGGGTCAAGTAGAATTAATAATCCGCTCATCAAAAACATCGAAATCTTTCAAACGAATCGTTCTAAAAGTAATAAGTAAAAGGCAAAATTAATAATCTTAATGATATGAGAAAGATTATTGCGATATTTAATGTGGTAAGGATTTATACAAATAAGCATAAAGAGGTCTAGAAAATTGAGGCAATAACATGTTTTTATCTCACTGAATTACGTTTAAATTTAGCTTTCTCTAATACATATGGGTTAGAAATTTAAAAATCCATTGTTTTTATATAGTTCTAATGGTTTATGCAGTGTAACATTATACGTTAACTGGAAAACTACTAGGGCATCTAGTCTCTCATAATATTTCATGTACATTATAATTACTTTAACGTTAGCAACACCATTTTACCTACATTATTTTACCCTATATTTAATTTTCTCTTAATAAAACTGCACGTGCACTTCATCTATTTGAACGTTGCCTAAAAGCATTTCTAACATGCTTTATTAAGTCGACAATTTAGTTACAAGCGAGCAAAGTGGAGTAAGTGGCGATCCGCTGTTTTTGCGCAACTAAAAGAAACTTGGTGTATTTAGTTCAAAGTGAGTTTAAATAACTTTGTAGTTGGAGATAGTACTTTGTAATAAGTTTTTATTGAATAAGTAACCAGTGGCTCTGTGAGCTGTAGACCTCACAAGTCTATCTTTGCATGAGTTAAAGCTGAATAAATGTTCACCTTAAAAAGCTGAGAGTCATTTGTAAACATGGGATCTATATCCCTGCCGTTTTAAAAAATTCGAAAAACTGAATGCACAAAAAAAGCATATAATTATATCAAACTGGCTCACATAATTTTACAAGAATCGGTTGAGAAATGCGAACTGTAGGGGACAACAGGTGGACATCCGCTGGACATATGAAAACATTTTTGCCAGAGCTAAAACGGAGACGCTGCGCTCGCGCTTCGCGCTCGCTTGTTTATCAATAAATTTATGACGATGCAGAAATACGTGATCCAAGACAGAACATGGCTGTAAAACGGAAAGATCCCAAAGGTAAAAACAAAAGTTAGTTTGTTTCCCACAATGATGATAAGTCATATAAAATGACATCATGAAATAAGTTGCATCCTTGTAACTTAATTATTTAATAAGAACACACAAAATACTACATATAAATTACGTCGTACAAAGATGAATTGCGCCAATGAGTATCATTTGACAACATTTTTAATATTTAATGTACTCTATTTTTTCATCAAAACAAAGCTTTAAACTGCCTTTGTGAGAATCAGATGGATTTAAGTAAATCCGTTAAGAATATCATTCAACAAAAGCTGTTAAAAAGGATTTTTATAGCCATATACCTAATGTGGCTATAAAAATGCTTTCAAGCAACTTTTACATACATAAACCTTTTTTATCAATTATCAAGTTACACCATTTTGCGCACTCCCAGCTCCATTAACTCCACGCTTTGATGTTTTTGCAAGTTAACCGGCCTCGCTGACTTTCAACTTTTGACTCGACCCTCCGAGTTACATGTTATAAAAGGGAAATGGATGTCAGTACTTACCCCCTTTTATACGGTGCAGTATTTTTTTTAAATGCTGGTGACTTTTTTAGGGAATAGCTGGTCTTACTATCAGGATGGTATTTTAATGGAATCCGATTTTTTGTGTTCGAATTTTATGACTGAACTAGCTGTGCCCGCGGCTTTGCCCGCTTGTTATTTCATTTAAAAGTAGCCCATACGTGTTATTCCGGGACCAAAAACTACATAACTTTAAAGTTCGTTCAGCCGTCAAATAGTTCGATTGCTTAGAATCTAATCATTGGATTAAGATACCAAGTACCCCAGTTTTTAAGTCAAATCCTAAGCTATCCAACAATGAAAACCACATCGCAACCGGTCTATTAGTTTTTACGTGATGCGTGAACAAACGTACAGACAATCATACAGACAAGATTTAAAAAACTGTTATTTTCTTGTTCAGTAATGGTCTTCGGTATTTTAAGTACCGGAGACCAATTTTTTTTTAAAAGTTTTTTTTATCTTCACTTGTATGTTATGTATCTATGTATCTATGTATCTATATATCTATGTATCTATGTATCTATGTTGCTGCGGGTCTGTGTTGAGAAAAATATTGAGCACTATTTCAGACAAGGTACAGGTAATGCAGGTATGAATTAAAGCATTACTTTAAAATATGAATCAGTTTATTAAAATCCAACATTTTCCTTAAGTTTGCCGTATGTTATTTCTTCGCAGAATTCAATCCAGAATGGAATGGTTATTACACCATTCGATAGTTTCGCTAATAAGGATCACATTTTGTCGGAAGTGAGCTACATATTTTTACTTTATTCATTTTTTTTGTTACATTCTTGTTTAGTAGCTCATTTTAAGTCCTTAACTCAATTTTATTTTATTATCTTTTTTGCACAGAATTTTTATTTTTTACTTCTTTATTATAAACACAATAAAAACATATACCTCAATCCAATTAATACCAACGTCTGACAGCAATACGACACGTGTTTCGCCTCTGCACGAGGCATCCTCGGGGGATGTTGACTCGTCGAGTGCTAGACTGAGAGACATATTTACATATTTTTACTCATACTTCATTCATTTTAAAAATGAATTTCCGCAAAGTAACGCCTGAATCTTGCCTGAAGCCGTTTGAAATGCGGCTTCCACTCTTAGCCTAATATTTGACTTAAATTTGATGAAATTCGATGCGATGAGTAGACGCCGCGCCGTGCAATCTATACAAACAAAAAACAAATGTACATATTTTGATTCATGGATACCCTAGCTAGCCTGACTTCTAACTTTATCAGGAACTAGCTTTCCCGCCCATGACTTCGTTCGCGTGGACTACAGTTTATCGCGAAAAAAAGAATCCTATGTTCTTCTAGGATATTATAAAAAAATAATGCAAAAGAAGTTATAGCACCTTGCACTTGAAGTTTTTTGACAGACTTGCTATGTCGTTTTCATGGCAACCGTTCCTTACAGCGAGTAATCAACATTTTCCTGTTTTCCCGTGGAAACTTTCAATTTTCCGCGATAAAAGGTATAAGCTATCTCCATTCCAAATTTCATCAAAATCCGTCTAGCCGTTATCACGTGAAAGCTCCCCAAAACAAACAAACAAACAGACAACTTTTCACTTTTATATATTGGTATGGACTACGAGGACAAAGGTCAAACACACACACCGAATCAGAGCAAATGTCCGTAGAACTAACTACTACTTTTCTTGGCAGGAATAGAACCAGCAAGCTCAAGCTTCGCAGTCCGGCTTTTCTTGAACTGCGCCAAACATGCTGCCTATAAACATAAGACATCCAATGAGTTTGTATTTCAGGGTTTGTTTCAAGGTTTTCCCATTAGACATTAAAACCACGTCAGTGTGCGCAACGAAGACTTCATTACTCCTCATTTGGACAGCTGTGACGGATCACCAGCTTATCTCGAGGCTGCACGGTCTCCTACTACCCCCTCTCCCCATCTGGGCGTGTAACCTAATCAATAAACTTTAAACTAACTACAAAGGTTTTGATTACACCTGCATGGTCAATTATTTTGAATAATGTTTCCGTACACTGTAGTTGATTGGTTTGTTTTTAAAATCAACTTCACTAAGGGGCATGTTCAAAGCTCAAGTTTGTTTTCTTTGTTGTTCACTAAGATTTTTCAACAAATTTGTTTGATTCCTTATTTTTTTTGAATAGATTATCTGAATCTCATATTATAAATTTCATCTAAATTAGTCAAGTAGCTAGTTTTTAAGTGAATCCATTTGAAGTCGAATCTTTGGTTTACATAAATAATCCATACCATTAATAAAAGTGGAACGTGGTCTGTTTCTTTGTTTGTTTGGGAAGCTTTCACACGATAACGGCTGGACGGATTTTGATGAAATTTAGAATGGAGATAGCTTAAGCCCTGGAATAAACATAGGATACTTTTTATCCCGGAAAATTGTAAGTTTCCACGGGAAAACTGGAAAATGTTGATTATTTACTGTAAGGAACTATTGCCATCACAGAATGGTCTGTGGTTATCGTGGAAACGAAATAAAAAATCTGTCAAAAAACATAAAGAGAATTGCTGCTATACCTAATTTTACATTGGTTTTTAATATCCTAGAAGAAAATAGGATGCTTTTTTTAGCGATAAACAGTAGTCCACGTGGACGAAGTCGCAGGCGGGAAAGCTAGTCTGTAATATACAATCTTTTTTGTGAATAAATTCACTGTACGCGTCTGTCTGTCAATCTGTATATCCACAAATATTTCAGCATATACTGAACTGGTTTTATTCTGGTTTTCACGTAAACGTAGGTTGATCCAAGAGGAAGGTTTTAATCTGTCTAGTACCGGGCATTTTTATAACAATGTAAGAGTTGACGATAGTCGCGTACGCAACAGATTAACCCATACAGGGCATATGAAAAAAAAAATTTTTTTTGGTACCTTCTTACAATAACATCTTCTCACCAATATTCGTGACTGACTGTTGTTTATTCTGTGGTACTGTGTAATCCATTTTCGAAGTTGCTTACTTGTCGTATGAGGTACGTACTGTTATTTATTCTGTGCTACTGTGAAATCCATTTTCATAGTTGCTTACTTGTTGTATGAATCACGTACTGTTATTTATTCTGTGGTACTGTGAAATTCATTTTCGAAGTTGATTACATGTCGTATGAGGAACGTACTGTTATTTATTCTGTGCTACTGTGAAATCCACTTTCGAAGTTGCTTACTTGTCGTATGAGGTACGTACGTACTGTTATTTATTCTGTGCTACTGTGAAATCCATTTTTGAAGTTGCTTACTTGTCGTATAAGGTAAGTACTGTTATTTATTCTGTGCTACTGTGAAATCCATTTTCGAAGTGGCTTACTTATCGTATGAGGTGCGTACTGTTATTTATACTGTGGTACTGTGAAATCCATTTTCGAAGTTGCTTACTTGTCGTATGAGGTACGTACTGTTATTTATTCTGTACTACTGTGAAATCCATTTTAGAAAATGCTTACTTGTCGTATGATGAACGTACTGTTATTTATTCTGTGCTACTGTGAAATCCCATTTTAGAAAATGCTTACTTGTCGTATGAGCACAGAATAAATAATAGTACAAGTACAGAAGGATAACTGAGTAAAGTAATTTAAATACTACGCAACTCTCGCTACAACGCAATAAAGTGCAATTTAACTCGCACAGCGCTGCGAGCTTTCAATTATATTATTTACCTAGAAGGCGCTCACCCATTGCGTGCAGGCTAGAATGTACCGTATCACAACGCGCGAGAGCTTCCTTTGCTCTAATCGTTTCAGAATCGCTCTGTCACTTTTACGCTCGGTAAGGTTGTATCAAGATATGACTAGGTACTTGCACTAGTAATTATTCTGTGATATAATATGACTTAGATAATGTAACAGAATAAACAATTATGTAATAATAATTATTTTATTACTTATTGTTATAAATGTTGATAGTTCTATTAACTACATATAATGACATGCTTATCAGAATAGACCTAGTACCTCACTATTTGATTATATCAAAATAGGTTAAACTTTGATGAATAAAAGGTTCCTCTCTGACTTCGATGGTTAATAATGATTGAAAAAAAAATGGCTACCTACGTAATAAAATGTCGATATGTAGGTATTTTACGAGATTTGTCAGACCAAATGCAATGCAGTATATTCTAGGTTTCTTCTTGGTACACATAATTAAGAATGAACCGCAATATTACGGCCCCGAAGTTTAGGTATAATATTTGTACTTGTTGAGGAGTGCGACAGCCCTGGTATGAGGTACGTACGTACTGTTATTTATTCTGTGCTAGTGTGAAATCCATTTTCGAAGTTGCTTACTTGTCGTATGAGGTACGAACTGTTATTTATTCTGTGCTACTGTGAAATCCATTTTCGAAGTTGCTTACTTGTCGTATGAGGTACGTACGTACTGTTATTTATTCTGTGGTACTGTGAAATCCATTTTCGAAGTTGCTTACTTGTCGTGTGAGGTACGTACTGTTATTTATTCTGTGTTACTGTGAAATCCATTTTCGATGTTGCTTACTTGTCGTATGAGGTACGTCGTGTACTAGAGTTTGTCAAGCCGCCTGAGTGCTTCTGACTCCGACAGTCAGCGCGTCATCCGACCCACGAAGCGATGAAAATACGCACATAACATAGGAGTAAATAATTGGTGGTAACCGAGGATCGAAACCGGAATCATTGATTTTTAATGAGTACTAGTATACATCGCTCCATATTAATATTACTAGTAAGTTAGCTACGTTAAACCTAAGTTATATATAACCGAAGTTGTTTGATAGTCGGCGCTCTCGTACGTTACAAAGCCGGCAGAACTACAAGACTGCAGGATTCCCATGTCACTTGCACTGAAGCACTACATTAATTGTCGAGCGATGAACAACCGAACAGTTGAACAACTGAACAGTTGAACAGGCCACTCAAGTGGTACTACAACAGCAAATCGTTAAATCGAGGGACGGTTAGTTCAAGGGATAGAAATAAGCGTTTGTAAACTGTGCTCTGTCGCTGAAGTTAGTAAGCACACGATGCAGGTGCATGAAAGAATGAACGTTTTTCGGTAAAATTGCCTTTTATATAGATGATATCGCTGAAATTATTTATAAAATTTATAGAAGTATTTTATTGAAGTTGTCTTGGAGCTATGAAAAAATAAGTAACTGCAACATCACAATTATCAAAATGTTCCATTATAGTCCATAATTTCAATGGTGGTACGTTTGGTGTGGTTTTACTATCTATCTTCTATACCTAAAATAAAGCAATAAGAACGAAAAAGTCTGTACACAGAAAATAATTTTAAAAAAAAGGGTACTTAAAATAAGCTACTGAACAAAAATATAACATTTTTAAAATTCGTGTCTGTCTGTTTGTCTGTCTGTATGTTTGCTCGACCATCACGTAAAAACTACTAAACCGAATGTAATGCACTGTTTTCACTGTTGGATAGCTTAGGGTTCGACTTAAAAACTGGGGTACATGGTATCTCAGTCCAATGAGTAGAAGTCGAGCAATCGATTAAAATAACTTTGACGGCTGAAGGAATTTTGATCAAATGTTGGTATTTTAGGTCCTGGAATAGTACATAATATAGTACTTTTAACCTAGAGAAATGACCACGCATGCGAAGCTGCGGGCATCAGCTAGTTGTACATAAAAGCGTAGTATAAGGAGTTGAGTGAAACGGCAGATAATATAACGATAGAAAAAATGGCATACGGGATCTTCGTTGTGTTGGGGTCAAACTCAACCACTAAATGCATTTTAATTGTGGTTTTCATGTCTGGTTCATCATATTTTACCACGTTTTCATTATATCACTTTCTTGTTTGTCTATCATTCCGTGTGGAATCTTGAAACTCAAATTTTGAGCACTTCCCGCTTTTCGGCTGAAACTTTCAGGGTAGCCCACAAATTGAATATAATGAATAAAATAAAATGCATTCTAAAAAGACCTGGTTTTTAGATTATTTTTTTAATCAACATTTACTGCTTTTTATAATATAAAAAAAAACAGCTAAGACTCACTTTTTAGTGTTGACATCATCGAACTAGGCTTTGAGCGTATCCATCGCGACGAGCACAGCGGGCCAAAGCTCGTTAAAACTCACTAACACTTTAACTGACTCTAGCATCCTGTTGGAGGTACTTGCGCTGCTAAAATACACTGGCCTTCGAAACTGAGTACCACACTTTTAATGTGTCTGTCTGTACGCGTATCGCGTTAAAACTACTGGACTGATTGCGATGCGGTTTTCACTGTTGGATAGCTTAGGTTTTGACTTAAAATCTGATGTACTTGGTACCGACGAGTAGGAGCCAAGCAATTTTATAAAATCTATATTAATTTTAAATGTGTTGTACTAAGTTTTAAACAAAACTACAGGACTGATTACGATACAATTTTCACTGTTGGGTAGCTTAGGTTTTGACTGAAAATGTGGTCTACTTGATATCTCAATCCTATAAGTAGAAGCCAAGCAATTTAGTAAAAACTATCTATTTTAAAAGTGTGGTACTGAGTTTTGAATACCAGTGTACGTTCTTTATGCAGCTACAAGTCTTCACTTACATAAAAATTGTCTTCAACCTCGCAATGCCTTCTCCATTGTACCACACCTCTTTTCTGCAAAGTTCCGCTCACCGCAAATGCAATCACAATCACAAATGCAATCACAAATGGGCACCATTACTATTTAGTCTTCGCTATTGTGCTCTCCAATAAATACATGAATCGATTCACTGCTTTGTGCTTTACCATTCACCATTCTTTGTGACCTTTCTGTACTGCTTTGTTTACCTACAATCGACAAAAAATTAAATGCAATCCATTCTTGAACCTTGTCGCTGCTAGCCACTATTGCAAAACAAAGCCAGCTACTTCCATCAAAGGAATCCATCTAACTGAGACATGGTTCTAGGGCACGTTATGTTTCAGACCGTACTTGCCATTCGGTCTTTTACCAATCCTTTAACATCCTTTGTTCGCTTTCTTTGATTGAGAGCGACTGGTTTACGTTTGTTGTTGTTTGACTTCCGAAATGACATTTCGATTTGTGAAACAATAGATTTGAAATGGTACTTCTGGCTTATTCAGAAATCAATCAAATTGGAATATATCCATACCAATATATAAAAGTGAAACGTTGTCTGTTTGTTTGGGGAGCTTTCACGCGATAACGGCTGGACAGATTTTGATGAAATTTTGAATTGAGATAGCTTATACCCTGGAATAAAACATATGATACTTTTTATCTCGGAAAATTGTTAGTTTCCACGGGAAAACTGGAAAATTGTTAGCTTCCACGGGAAAACTGGAAAATTGTTAGCTTCCACGGGAAAACTGGAAAATGTTGAATACTGTAAGGAACGGTTTCCATCACAGAATGGTCTGTGGTTGCCATGGAAACGAAATGAAAGTCTGTCAAAAAACATCAAGAGTGTTGCTATACCTACTTTTACATTGGTTTTTAATATCCTAGATAGATATAAACAAATAAAATAATAAAAAATAATTATTTAGTATAATATTGGGATGTTACTAATTGTCGCAAGTCATGTTATCGTGGAATATCATATTTTTTTTAATGTGTTGATTTTTTTTGTTTGTTTGTTTGCTATAAATACATTTTATTATTGTTATTATTATAAAAAATAAAGGGTTCCTGCAGGAAAGGGGTCCAAAGTTATATTAAGATTTTGCTTTTGGAGGGTACTCTATATTCGATACTGAAGCAAAAACTGTATGTTTTTCATTTTTGTCTGTCTGTCTGTATCTTGACTACGCATCACGCCGGAACTACTAAACGAATTCAAATGAAATTTTGTATGATTTGAGTTCAAGATATGTAGTAGGACCTTGGATAACTTTTATCCCGATATTTAGTATGTTTCCCTTGGGAGACGGGATGAAAGTTAAATTGTGTACTTAGTTGTAATTCGTTGACACATAGTCCAATTTAATTTATTAGTTTTTTGTTATAAAGTAGGTACCTACTTTAAAAATTGACATGTTAATATATCAATGTTATCGGTTCGGTATTGTTACTGAGGGTTGTGTTGGTTAAAAAATTACAGACAACACAACCCTCAGTATTATGTCTAAATAACATGAAACCCAAAATGTACTTTTTGAACGAACGATTCATTTTAAGCCGGCTTACGCACTTTATCATACAGGATATGGATATAGGCCGGTCACCGTATACACAAAAATTGCGTTAAATCGCAAAAATCTGTACTTTCCTGTTTTTTGGGATGTTGTTAGGATAGATACAAGTAGTGTAAAACTAAATTTACAGCTTCAAAAGACCTGAGCTAACTTCATGGTATTCGAAAAACATCAACATTTTTGGACGTTTTTCAGATTTTAGCTTATAACTTCTAAAAATACTGCCCACGGAAAGTTTTCTGTAATATTTATAAAGATGAGAAAATTTGCTATAATTTCAGCCTAACGTCAACCCTATTATGTTTTGAAATATTCTAGGTGCAGTACTTAAAAAGGTGGCCATTTTCCCTAAAACTTTTGAAATTGTAGTGTTAACCGCCTTCCGAGCAGAATATCGGCTATAATACTCATTCTACGAAGAAAGTCATGGGTAAAAAGTTTTAGATCAGTTATTGAACTTTAATATAAACAAGTAAAACTTTGTAGGACCAAAAGTTTCCCTGTAATCTGGAAAATATTAAGGAAATCGTTTTTTTTTTAAGAAATATTTATTTTTAATAATATTGCACAGTTATCTATTGTAATGTAATTAAAATGATATCATATTTACAAATTTGATTTATTTACAGTGTACCACAGCTAGACATAACATTTTTATAAATCGTGTCTGTCTATTTGTTTGTTCGCGCATCGCGTTAAAACTACTGCACTGATTGTGATGCAATTGCGTTGATGGATAGCTTCGAGTTTGAATTAAGAAAATGGTGTACTCTGTATCTCAATTCGATGTGTAAAAGCCGAGCAATCGATACAAAATTTTTTGAAGGCGATTATATTATGATGGTATATTAATATTTTAGGCCTGTAATACATATAGCACATAGAGTTCTCTTAACCTAAAGAAATGACAACGCGTGTGAAGCCGCGGGCACAGCTATTGTCTAATAAAAGTGTTTTAGAAACCCTCAAACATGAAATCAGACAAATATTATAAACAAGCTGCGCCCCGCGGTTTCACCCGCGTGTTGGATGATGATGATGATGATGAAAAGTATCCTAAATGTTATTCCAGAGTTAAATATATCTCCATTCCAAATTTCCTCAAAATCCGTTCAGCCATTTGAGAGTGAAATATGATGATGATAAAAAGTATTATATGTGTTATTCCAGGGTATAAGCTATCTCCATTTCAAATTTCATCAAAATCCATCCAGCCGTTATTGCGTGAAAGCTCCCCAAACAAACAGACAACGTTTCACTTTTATATATTGGTGTGGATGTAAAAGTTATCCTGTCTCTCTCTCTGCCTGTTTGTTCAATGAGGACAGGAGGACGATTCAGGCATTAAATTTTAACTTTTTACGCAGGAGATATGTCCGCGTGGGCAAGGCCGCTAGCCGCAGCTATTTCAGTAATAAGTAATTAAGCAAATAGTAGGTCTACTAGACGTAAGCCTCTCCTAATGCATGCCACTGAGGTCGGTCTTCAGCTCTCGGCATCCAGTTTTTTCCAGCCGCTATTCGCAAGTTAGTCTCCTTTCCTTACTCCACCTGGCCACAGAGCGTCCTACATTACGTTTGCCTGAACCTGTTTCAACTGGATAACTCGTTTATCTTAATGGTTATTGGTTCTTCGGTCAGCCCATTGGAACTTCAGCTTGCTTATCCTTAGAGCTATGTCTGTTACCTTGGTGCGAAAAACTTGTTATCCTTTCTGTTTAATTAATAATCAAATCAAATCAAATTATTTATTTGTCGAATGAACGTATTCATTAATAATGTATAATGGTATAATGGGAGTAATGTCACTATGCATTCTACCATTTTAAATGGTGTGCAAATACTAAAGTTTGTTAAACACATTAAAAGTACATTAAAATGACTAAATAAAAAAAAAATGCGTTAAGTTAAGAAATAAAGTTATTTAAAATTAAATAATAATATGTAATGAAGTCAAAAGAGTGAAGAGATTATTCTAATAGTCAAATTTTAAGATGAATCGATTACATATCTAATAATTATTCAGTCTTATCGTTCATAATTTCGCTGATAGAGTAATAGTATTTCTTAAAAGAAAGTCTTTCAAATTTCTTTTAAAAATGTATCTTGAGCTAGTGCTTTTTATATTTTGCGGTACTTTGTTATATATTTTTATGCCCATAACAAAAATACTATGGCTATAAACAATTGTGTGGGATTTAGGATTACGGAGTCTAGATTTATGTCTACTACTTGACAAAGTGTCATGTTTAGTAATGTTGGTCCTAATTAATGCAGCTGCTTCATAAATGTACAGAGATGGGAGAGTCAATAATCTAATACTTTAGAAATGAGGGTTGACTCGTCGAATGCTGGACTGACTGTCTCAGTCCAGCATTCGACGAGTCAACATCACCCGAAGATGCCTCGTGCAGAGGCGAAACACGTGTCGTATTGATGTCAGACGTTTGGTATTTGGATCGAGGTATATGTTTTTCATTGTGTTTTTTTATATTATATGTATATGAATATATAAGTGTTTCGATACTTGTATTTGGGTAGGGTTTGTTTAGTTTGGGGGTTTTTTATTGTGTATATATATTTATATATATTATTTGTATTATTTGTACTTTTATTTCAATCTGGGGTAGGGTTTTGTTTAGCGTGGGGTTTTACTTGTGTTAATTTTACCATTTATCATTTGTCTGACGGAAGTAAGCTACATATTTTTATTTTGTACATTTTAAATATGGATTTCCGCAAAGTAACGCCTGAATCTATCAATTATATTAAATGAGGTTTATATGATTCTGTTTGGTGCAGCCCACATATTGACCTGACGCATCTTTCTGTGCCTTAACGCAATTTCTTTGTCTTTTGTGTTGCCCCAGTACAGTACGGCATATTTAACTGCAGTTCCTACATAGGCGTGGTATGCAGTCAATAACGCTTGTTGGTTAACCAGTTTTATGAGCATGTATAAATCATAGGCGAATTGAATCAATTTAGTGCATTCATGCTCCACGTGAATAATGACAATCATAGTTCATTTTTCCAGATATGCAATACTTTAACAAGTTTACTGTACTGAAGGGCGTTTATAATACGTGTATGCACTAGACAATTATGGGGCTCTGCTCCATACAATTTAAAAGCTTTTTCGCACGTATGAACTGTATTGTTATAACTTATACGTTAGTGAACGTGTTTATAAAATTCCTCAACAAATGAAGTATAGGAAATTATGGAAAAGTTGACACTATGAATAACTGACATATTTAAACACAGAATAAGTAGTAGTGCAAGCACTCACAGCCCAATAGATCCAAAATCACATATTTTTTTGCAAAACATCTAAGAGACACCTTCGCGTCACCATATCCATCGTATCTATAGCCAAATCCCTGACAGCAGACGGAACCGGAAAGGATCACCTCCTGAATGGCAACCCTTTAATAAAATATTTAATGCGATGGTTTGTATAGTGTTTGTAACAGAATGGCGGACGCCGCGAGGCTCGTTGGTTGCAGATTTTTTATATAGTGTTCTTATGGATAACATACGTTAAATGTATATGTGTATAAAAGCGGTCTTTGTCCGGATACGTCTTTTATGCTTGTACTTTTAGTACTAGTGCATTTAAATTCGATACTGAATACTACTAGTGGCTCTGTGAGCTGTAGACCTCGCACGTACAAACTTTTTTGCATACAATCTAGCAGTGCACAGTAGCGCTATCTAGTTACCTTATTGTACAACTAACATTAATAACCAAGGTGCTCCATCAATCCCTACCTAGTAGGCTGATTCCACTCGTGGAAACCTAAAAAAATATTATTTTTGCATTTTGAGGAGCTATTCTGTTCATCACGCCAAAGGTCCTCATCAGATCTTCACCAAACTTTTATGGAACTAACTTAAAGTTATTACCTTTTAAATTAAAAAAAAACATTGAAATCGAATTTAATGAGGCAGAGATATTCAGTAGCCCCCACTTTACTCTTTTTTAGAGAAAGTACGCACCCTAACAAAAATCCCCGATGAATAAAACATTCTGAAAATTTGTTTAACCTGTATACCAAGTTTCGTCTAGATCGGTTGAGAAATGCGACCTGTAGAGGAGAACAGACATCCGAACATCCAGACATACGAAAGCATTTTTGCCCAAGCTGAAACAGAGACGCTCACGCTTCGCGCTCGCTCGGTCAATTAGGACTCAAAGACACCGTGAAATAGTTTGCTATCTTCGCACATAGTTTTATTTAAAAGTAACCACATAAATCCTGTCTGAATAAAGTATAGGAAAGTCGCAAATGATCCCAAACCTTTCGAATGAAGCTTCATTCAATTCATCAACATTGATGAATTAGCGTCATATTAATCCACTCTGTTCCCCTAATTACTGTTCTAGACGATACTGTAGATAACTAAACCCTCATCATGTGTGACAAATAACATTACCTTTTTGGGCGGTTTCTGTCATTCCGTTGCTTCATAGTCGTTCTAATCTCATTAATCTTCGAATTTAGTGGCAAATATTGCGCCACGGAATTGTGTCTTCCAAGTTCGTTTTGCTTCTCGGCACTGCAGTGCGCATTGCAGTGTACCTCCTTTGCAGCCAGAGCAAGTCACTAGCGACTGTGACGGGCTGTTACTCTCGACGTATCTCGTTCATTAGCTTTGGGTCTTACCTCTACTGAATGTTGTAAGGGTAGTTTGTAGTTTCACGGATAGTTCTGATTTAAGCGATCTAGTTTAAACAGTACGAACTGTTGTTTCATGATATTGTCGCCCCTATTGGTCCGATATTGATAAGCAAGGTTTCGATCGATTCGTCTTCATTGATAGAGTACCTAACATAAGTTATTTTTTAAACCCAACTATGGCGAAACAAAGCAAGGGTACGTGCGTGTGGGTTACGTGCTCAAACTAAAACCTTGGTCCGATTTTGATGAGCGAGATATCAATCGATTCATCTCTATCGCAAGAGTGTCAAAGAACTTTTTTACCCGACTGTGGTTGGGTTTGAGCCTTGTTTATTGTTTATGCCTTGTTTATTGTTTTGGTTTTTGTTTGGGATGGTCATTATACAATACCTGACCTGCTTTGTGTTAAGTTTTTTATGGCCAGCCGGAAACTATTTATTAACAAAGGTGCTAAACTCACGGAAACTCTAACTCTAAAATAAATTACTTGTAGTGTTGCATTATGGTACGCGTTTGTGTGAAAAATCCTCCAGCACAAATCATCCAGTCCAAAATACAATTGCCACTAGCGACTTAGTCTCACCAAGCACCCTCACATATACACTGGCTCTCAAAATTTAGTACCACACTTTTAATGTCTGTCTGTTCGCGCATCATGTTAAACTACCGATTGCGATGCGATTTTCACTGTTAGATAGCTTAAGGTTTTGACTTAAAAATTGGGGTACTTATTATCTCAATCTAATGAGTAGGAGCCAAGCAATTTTATAACACATCTATTAATTTTAAAAGTGTGGTACTAAGTTTTTGAATAAAACTACTAGACAAATTGCGACGTGATTTTCACTGCTGGATAGCAAAAGTTTTAATTTACAAACTGGTGTACTTGATATCTCAAGCCGATAAGTAGAAGCCAAGCAATTTAATAAAAATTTATAAATTTTAAACGTGTGGTACTAAGTTTTGAAGGGCAGTGCAAATGACACTGCACATTATTATTACGAGTGGCGCTGCAATGAGGAGGCGATGCGAGTGCGCGGAACTAATGTGTTGGCGGAACACATTGCGCATTTTATTAAGGACAATATGCCGGTGCGATTGGATATGGAGTCGGATTTATTAGTCGAATCACAATTAATTTCAGTTTGTTTTGCTACTGGTGTATCGTTTTTAGGGTTTCATCACAAACTGCCACGGACAATTCGGGCTTCTGCCTAGCGCCTCTAGCGGTGGATAATGTAACTATTTTACGATAATGATCACTTCTGTTTGACCATATCATGAAGTAGCCGTTCGTTTAGCTGATCATATCATCAAACGCTAATCGTTAAATGATCTGACGAAATCATTCCACGATATGGGCAATTTTACGATAAGGCCACGACATACATTTTCAAGCAAATATATACAAAAACGGGGTTTCTCACGACAATGGGGAAAATCGTTGTTTTTTTTTGAGTAGAGCACAAAATAAAAAAATATGATTGAATTAAATGAAATTTAGTACATTACTTTACTTGTATAGTGCTTTACTCAATCAATGCGTGGAATTTAAATAAAACCAGCTTAGTATAATAAGAATTTACTCAAACAATGCAACAACAACGAAAACAACAACAACGACAACGACAACGACAACAACAACGACTACAACAACAGAAAAAGAAACAGAAACAGAAACAGAAACAGAAACAGAAACAGAAACAGAAACAGAAACAGAAACAGAAACAGAAACAGAAACAGAAACAGAAACAGAAACAGAAACAGAAACAGAAACAGAAACAGAAACAGAAACAGAAACAGAAACAGAAACAGAAACAGAAACAGAAACAGAAACAGAAACAGAAACAGAAACAGAAACAGAAACAGAAACAGAAACAGAAACAGAAACAGAAACAGAAACAGAAACAGAAAAATAAACAGAAACAGAAACAGAAACAGAAACATAAACAGAAACAATCACGATCACATCAGCTTTCAAAAAGAAAAAAAACCCATCAAAATCGGTCCATTCGTCTGGGAGCTACAACGCCTCTCTTTTCGAGTTCGGTGGTTAACAAAACCACAGAATGAATAATAGTACTAAAAAAACACGACAATAATGGATTTTCAAAGGAAATTGCTGGCCGCAAAACACGACAATAATGAAATTCCATACAACTTTGCTTGGGCTTATTCAAGCAGCGCGGCAAGGTCGACTTTGCCTAAAGAAGGTTATCGAAATAATGACCACATTACAAGCTTGTTTGAGTAAAAATATGAACATACTTGATTTGATTACACGAGCGCCCGTCAAAGTCAGCAATTATATATCGACATATATTATTGCTAACTAGCTCAGAAACGGTTTTACGAATCGCCACATACTCTTTCACGTCAACATGACTCATTTACTTCCAAAGTTTAACTTAATGAAATGTCCCGTAAATGTCCCGTTAGTCAGGGTGTCTACACGTGCGACGCAGCTAAAGGGGTGACAAGTTCTGTGACATCAATTAGTTCCTACATTTGTTATTAAAAAAGCCAAGTGTTTATTTGTCCACATTTAATGTTGTATTGTTTAACTACCGGTGTATGTATGTTATGTATGCATGCCGAAAAACCTACAAAATCTAATAGCAGATTTTGTCACGCAGCCCTGGGGCCTCTGAAATGGTCTAAAGCCTGCGCTATTTAATTGTAAGATTTGGTATTCTGTGGCATTTCAGCCATTTTCGTCCCACTACAGGCCAAGGGCCTTACTTTTCTCCTTCCCTTCCTCACGGTAGAGAGCTTTTGTGGTACAATTGTGACAGTAGGAGTCAAGCTCGTCCGGCCATCTCTTTTTGGGCTGGCGCGACGCCTTTTGATGTTCTGTGCATCCGATTGTTGTGGTTTTTGCCCAGAGATCCTCCAAAACTTCACATTACTTGTGAAAAGTCCTTGGTGTGGTTGTTTGCTCGGAGGTGCTGGGTATTACCACAGAACACATGTCCAAATATGTGTACTGTGGGTATTATTGTGAAATGTTCTTATAAGTTTATAATCATTCTGAATTCAAATTAACCGTCATGTTCGAAAACTCAATAAACCGTTTAACAATCGAATTAACTTTTAAATATGGCGCCAAATTGAATCGCGAGGGTACTTCCGGGCGCGTGGACGCGTGTGACGTCATTTCCGGCTGTTTCAGACAGGAAGAGGGGAGCCATTAGCCAAATTAAATGAGATTATTCGATGACTATGTAGGAATATTTTAATGGGAAATGCTGCAGCACTCAGATACTTCAAGGATTGCTAATGATAATGAATCACTTAAACTTGAATTGAATAATTGTATGCTTGATTAGATTAAACTATTTTTGTAATATTCTGATCTAACAGTTTAAAAAATTATGATAAAAGTACTCATGTGCATACCAGACTATTTTCTTGTCAAATTTTATCAAAATCAGTATAGCTATTTAACCGTAAAAAGATAACAAATGCATAGAGAGATAATGAGACAGAGAGACATGCAATCTTTCGCGTTTACGATAATTTTATTAGTGTGACTATTAAGTAGTATAATTATTATAACAAGCCGCTATTTTTTTTTTTTTCTGATATGTACTTACTAACACAGATTTCTCCGTTATTTCTGGGCTGGTTTGGACGATTCTGTGGTACTATATAAATCTCATGAAAATGGGCTTAGTGGTTCTATAGTATTCCGTTTATGGTTTTTCTAATAAATAAGAATCTCATATATTTAATGGAACAAAATCATTTTTAATGAATCCATACTAATATATAAAAGTGAAACGTTGTCTGTTTGTTTGTTTGTTTGTTTGTTTGTTTGGGGAGCTTTCACGCGATAACGGTTAGAAGGATTTTGATGAAATTTGGAATGGAGGTAGCTTATATCCTAGAATAAAACATGGGATACTTTTTACCCCGGAAAAATGAATGTTTCCATGCGAAGACTGGCAAATGTTGATTAATCGCTGTAAGGAACGGTTTCTATGGAAAAATATTTCGTCAAGTCTGTCAATAAACATCAAGAGCGTTGGTGCTATACCTACTTTTGCATTGGTTTTTAATATCCTAGAAGAACATAGGATGTTTTTTTTCGCAATATTTCGTAGTCCGCGCAGACAAAGTCGGGCGGAAAAGCTAGTTTATACTAAAAATAAGATATAAGTTCAAAAACTAAAATCCAATTACGGTAGGGTAAAAAATAGCCTATGACACTTTTGCGATGATGACCAATCGATTGATACCTATCATGTCAAAATAGGACCAAGTTTTTGAACTCATAACCCATCCTTTGCTCCGCAGTTGTCGGGTAAAAAATAGCCTATGACTCTCTATACCTGAAGACGAATCGATTGACTTCTCGCTTGTCAAAGTCGGACCAATATGGATGACTATGGTGGAACATCCACATACCCACATACATAATACATACACACAAATATACATACATACATACATACATACATACATACATACATACATACATACATACATACATACATACATACATACATACATACATACATACATACATACATACATACATACATAGACTGTAACACTCATTACCCTTCCCTTGCTTCGCCGTTGTCGGGTAATAAAGCAGTAACTAACAACAAGTCTGTACAATGAAAATATTTACTGCACTGCAAATAAGCAACTGAACAAGAATATAACCTATTTTTAAAACGCGTCTCTCTGACTGTTTGTTTGTCTGTTCACGAATCATGCAAAAATTACTGGACCGATTTCGATGCGGTTTTCACTGTTGGATAGCTTATTTTTTGTTTTAGGTTATTTTTAAACTGTTGTGCTTGGTATCTCAATGAGATGAGTAAAAGCCGAGGAAACGATAAAAAAACTATTTGACAGCTAAACAAATTTTGCGGAAATGTTATATATTGTACTTTGGAGGTACACAGAATACCACAGGATACTTTCAACCCTGCAAAATTTACCACGCGGGACGCGGGTAAAGTCACGGGCACAGCTAGTCACTTATACATCTGCTACAATGCAGCTACATCATAATATCAACCTATTACCAACGAAAATTGTGATAATTAGTGAGTTATGTAATTAAAGCGTTGTCTTCAAAAAGGTACTGTGTGTTGGTAGTATGTAATATCTACCCACGTATGAAAAATCTGAAATTAAATTTACCGACGTAAATACCTACGTTGAAGCTATAGAAAACTTTTAATTAATAACGTTGAGCAGGCTTGGTATTCAAAGTAGACAGCTTTATTATATATTATTCGTTTATATTCGTTCCCTTAATATTCGTTTTTTAATAAAGCCTATGAAAGTTAATATCACTATCAAGAATGATTAAAAAATGACGGATTTCGAACCGCCGAATTGAAAGTGAAACTCCTAAGATATGCCGATACGCTCGTACGCTCAAGCCTCACGCACGCACTTATACCATGTTATGCTGATGGCCGCATCTTGTTAGTTGGGTTTATTCTGACAAGTTCGGACGAAAAATCAAAAACAATGCAGTATTTTGTGATAAAATTGTGTGAAATTGTGTATAAATCATAAAACATCACATATTATCCACTCACGCACCATACGCACTGCAATTTGCTGCTTCACTCGTTTGTTTGGCAGTGTGGACTCCAACGTTTTTAAGCCATCTTGACTTTTAACATGATATTCATAATTCAATTTAAGATTAGAAACCGGATTCTTCTACAGCCAATACCAACTAAATATAAAATCAAAGAAAATCTCCATTAATTCTCTACATTCGTTCTAAAAGTCTTGTATATAGCAAGTTCAAAGTAAGGCTTCTAACGGCTACTCATTCACAAATCCAAAATCATTCAAAATCCATGACCATTGCCTATTAAATTATTCTTTGCTATTGCTGGCCATAACAAAGCATTTACTCGTAGTCACGGACACTTGAGGAAATCCATTAAAAAAAATATGTTCTCTCTCATTTTAAAGTTAACTTATGAATGAAGCTACGTACAATGTTGTAGGTATGTATGTAAAAGACATTTGAGTGTAAAATGACACTGTTTAGGTAGCGGCATCTCTGACTCGTGTGTGACGTGCTTTAAATGGATGCGTTGGTGTGTGGCCATTGAAGCGACAGGTAGCAAAACGTTAAGCGACAGCGTTTTGTTTTTTCAATCTAGGCATATTTTTATTTTTTCTTATTTTTATCTGTTTTACTCGTTTTACGTCTAGTTGTAGCTAAGAAACACTTTGTGTAAAATGCCTTTTCAGAATTACAATTTCAGGTAACATAAAACATTTCGCTTCAAATTTTAATTTAGTTAGATTGAAAGGATTTGATTATTGTCATTGGATTTTAATATAACCCTTTCCTTAATCCCCAGATTTGATTAAACAACGACACAACTCAAGGAACAATATAATTAAAATGTAACTTCTAAAGGCATATTGTTAACAGTTTTATATTAAATTAAAATTTCGCTCGAACTTCATGGACGGAGCGCCGTCTTGTCTCTTATCTCAAAAGGGTCTGTGAGATCCGCCCCTTCTAATTGATTGCATAACTGCCGCTCCTTACATTCATTCAATGGTTCATTCATTCATTGAACTCGTTTGACATGCGGCGACAAATCGGCTTCCAAGATCCTATTGCTAAAATCTCACCAACTTATTTATTTCCGTTGCTGTACCTAATTGTAAACCGTATGACATTTGATTTAAAGTTTATCGTTATTTTTGAAGCTGTCTAGCTATGAGCTACTGCAAATCGAGAGATCAGATAATGGCAAAGATCGCGGATTCTTACAGTCCTTTTCACAGCGTTTAGGGACCATTTTGGTGTTGAATATCCAAAAATTGATACGCAGTTATCTTATTATAGTTATAATAAATTGTAGAAGAGAATGTCATGCATGCCTCCGAGTTTTTTCTGCAATTTAGAAGCGTAAAGTCGGACTTTTGTCACCATTGGGTATATGAGTACTACAGTACTTGTATGAGTTGTATATTGTATAGGATGAATGGAATAGAATTTGTTATGGTGAACGATTATCTATGAGTTAGTGATTTTTATTTGGGCGTTTAGTGTAAAGGACAGATGGAAGAATGTATTTACTCATTGTGTTACATTATGTAGTACTATCTTTTTCAATATCAGATTAATAACTTCATATCACTTAGGTAACGATTTAGAAGCTAGTTGTAATATTTAAACATGTTTTAACATAGCTAGGTAGGTAAGTCATTTAGCTAAGTATACAAAATCATAGAATGCTACTTAATGATTTAGTGAAAAATTTAGATAAAAGAAAATACCTTAAATTTAAGAAAACTGAATCTGCGTTACATGCTACTACATTTACACTTAGTTGATTTAAAATTAATGTTAAGATTAATTAACACAAGTGTTTACATAGATACAAATTTTAGGATGATATTTTTTTTATCATCTTATAACTAGGTAACAGTAAATATTAGGTTTAACTAAATAAATACTGATTATAAAGTATGATTTCTAAGGGGGCACTGGGGCTTGCCTGTCTCACGGGAGGCCGTAGCCGTTTACTAAAAATGACTGACTATGATAAAAAACAAAAACCAATAAAGCATAAAAGGAATCAGCGCTAATAAAAATCAATTCAGCTTGTAATTCACGAAATATTAACAATAATAAATACCATATCACTACACAATACATCGTCCCTCTATCTCTGATAAACGCAGCCGAATGCGCCCGCTCGTGCAAAAACATCTGTTGCTTTTTATATCCACTATCTCATATTTGACGCATCATTTGCTACCTTCGTGTCACGCTTTCCACTTATTATCAATTTTTATATCATTTCTACAATAAATTTTATGCCAAATAAAGTTTCTAGCCCCGCCTTTGCTAATAAATAACTACAAAAAGACAAATTTTAGGAAAAAAAGCATTAGCTAAGTCCCTTTCCGTAAATTATTATAAAAGCTATTGTTATTGATGAAATTGTGCTAAATGTAGGGTTTTATTTGGATTTGTGGTTTTGAAGGGAGGGTTTAGTTTTTTTTTGTGTTTTACTTTTATAACTGTTGTTGAGTACGCACTTAGTGGTTTCTGATGGGTATTCGAAAATATAATTGATAGTTTTTGCGTTTGAAATAACTAATTCAGTGTCTCTTTATTATATGAGATTCATTTTGAGCACACTCCACAGCTTTGCCCGCTTGCAATTTTGCCACCCCCGTTCCTCCCAAAATTTCTAAAAAATCCTTCCTTCGTGCACCTCTTATCCCCACCTTGGGCATCTTCTAGCAATATATCTTCTTCTAACTTTAAAATTCTAGATCAGGCTTAGGCTTTGCGTTGTAATATCAGTTTGTCAGTTGTGATGTCAGTCTGTCAGTAGGTACTTGTATGTCATGGTACAGTTTATTGGTAAAGATTTCTTTGTAAAGATTTCTTTAATGTCGTTATCGAGAACTGAGTTCTGAACTCAGGGTCACTATTGATTTATTAAGTAACGCTTTTAAGCTGTGTACTTTGGTTCTAAGTCCGCACTAAAGAAATGATTAAATAAATCATTAGTCGTTAATGATTTATTTAATCATTTCTTTAGTCATCATTGGTTTATTTAAACATTACCTGCAATCGCTATATGCTACTCAGGCTCAACACTGTACACATCTACATCATTTTTAATTTGAATATTTGTAAGCAACCCATCATGAATTTTTATTTTATAAGTAAATATATTTTAGTTTTTAAATGTTTAATAGGGATCTATAATAATTTATTTAATATTATAATGTATCAAAAGCTGATACAAAAATCAAAGCCAAATGATTCTTAAGTTACTAGATAAACTCTTGACTTTTGCATTTTTTTGGTTTTGTTTGGATATAGATGAACAAATAGTAGGTATTCTGACACCCCCAATCTAACGAGGGTGAATAGAATGCTGAAAAAAAAATGTATAAGTTTGCATTTTTTTCAATTCTATTTTATTGCAGATGTACTACTGATAAATAAATAAGTTGAGGGGTCAAGTTTGGGGGTACGTTTACAAAAAAACATATCCAAAATCCCGGAGGCATCGCTCTGCTAATGAAGGAAGCGCGTTCGGCACGTGGCCTTACCTAAACAGATTACAGCTAATTACATACACTGTTTGTTTGTATTTATTAAGAGCTATTTTGAATTCGCTCTTGTTAATACAAAACTTCGATGGAAAAACATCAATAATCTCTTTTACTTTACGAAATGTGATGTTTTAGGAAATACATGTAAAAATATCGCCAATTTTTTATAATACGTATAAAATGACTGTGATAGAGCTAGTATCAATAAATAATTAAGATTATTATTATTTTTGATTAATTAGCATTAATATGAAGTTTACGATAAAATAAGTTTGTAATTTTCTGCTAGCTCGATGAAATAATATCCAACTTATTATAAACATTAAATGTTTTGATATTATATATTTGTTTTACTTGATTTAAAAAGAAGAAGAAGAAGAAATTTGTCTTAATTCGTTTTAACTCTATATACAGCACAAATCGGTGACAGGGCTAAATCAATGCGATATCAAATGTTTTTTATTTTATTATTAAGGGTTAATTTAATTCAGCCACAATAATCCTTGAGAACATACGTGTACAATAAACGAGCCCAATCATTATAACAAAAGCAAACCTTGTGAAACACTCGCCACCACAATGACAAACAATAATAATTGTATATATTCACCCTTAGCTTTTTATAAAGCACTTTTAATTCGGCATAAGTATTGTACATATGCTTCTATTTATTGTTGTTTCAATGACTGTAAAGTAATATTTAAAAATATACCTTAACTAATTGCATCAAAGTGCACTTTTAAAGTGTGCGCACTTTTTTTTCCGTCATTTTGAAATTAAGATTAAATCTTTCTGCGATATCAATGACATAATTTTGCACTCAAATCTATTATTACAAAGCTCAAGATTGAATATCACGGCTCTGCAAAAGGGACGTTTTGGTTTTGAATATTTACTCTAAGCAATGACAAAAATTGCATGTTGATTTATATTCAAATACAAATATCGTCTGTTCTATTTTGAACTTTGTGCTATTGTAAAAGATTGATATTGACTGCAGTATTAACTTTGTTTCATCTTGTAGTAACAAACTAATTGACAAAGTGTGACGAATGAAACCAGTTGGTGCATTTGAATTAAACATTTAATTTGTTTTCTTTCTTCCATTCAAAATTTATTGAGTGTATGAATGGCGACAAAAGCTTGTGATTTGATATGCTTACGTCATTATTGTAATTAGTACTTTGCAAGCTTTTGAAGTGTTTTTGAATGGTAATTTTGACGAATAGAACTATATTTTGAATGTCACAAAGGTATACTAATATATTAAGCATAATAGTGATTTACAACGATTCTAATGTTATCTATCGATCTACGTCAACCTACATCAACCCACTGTTGGGTATAAGCCTCCTCATGTGCACGCCACTCCTTGCACATTGCGGATCTACTGCCTCCTGCCATCTTGATGACGTCGTCTGACCATCATGCAGGTGGTCTGCCACTTAGTCTCAGTCCTTCTCTTGGCCACCATTCCATCACTGCCCTTGTCAATCTGCCATATTCTCGTCTCACCAAATGCCCTTCCCATCCCCAGTTCAACTTCGTGATCCGTTTCCCTACGTCTACGACTTTTGTCCTACGCCTGATCTCGACATTGGGGATTCGAACCACGAGCGGAATGCCGAGCATGGCACGCTCCATCACCCTTTGAGCTATCTTAATCTTATGCTTGTGCTCTTTTGTGAGCGGAGCTTACAGCTGCCATATTGTATTTCCGACGGTACAAATATTGACCAATACATACCGATTGAGATATCAAAATACAGGTTTTTAAAAGACTATTTAAAAAATAAATAGTCAAAACAGTGGAAACGAAATCACAGAACAGATAGTAAATATATATGTCTATGGAACAGATACACGAAATAATAACAAGTCTGTCAAGTAAGTGAGTAATAATGCGGTTGTCTATGATCAAAAAGCACTGCTGCCAATGATTTTAATTCAACCTCCTTGCGTTAAACAGAATAATACTATTGACAAAATGGTACGTCAATACTCAATATAAAACCTTAAAACAAAACATTACACCTATCAAGAAAATACAATGCAATAAGGTATAATGGTTGTTTTATGGGGGAAAAACAAACTAAATAAGAGATACGGGCCCCGTTATTCAATATCTCTCGGTAGAGAGTAACTATATTCTTTGTTCAATATACTCTCTGGATACGGGATAGGAAGTAGTGACACAGAGTAGCTAATAATAACGGTAGTAAGGAATGTTTGTTAGGTTATGTTTGTGTAAATAAAGTATTTAGTGCAAATAAACATTTTTTGTAAGAAATTGTTGTACCTAATGTTCTATTTGTCCAAATAAAGTACCTGCTAATTTTATCTTTCTATATCAACCCGTGCGAAGCAGGGGCGGGTCACTAGTTCCTTGTATTCAATAATTTTGTTCGCATTCGGATTTTTTGTATTTCTATTATAATTTTACTTATTACTGTTTATCTCTAGTAAGAAATGTATAAATATTATTTGTTTATTCAAATTGTTCTGAAATAAGTATTTTATAACAGCCGTTTATTTTAAAGTTACCTAAACTTTTTAACAATAGGCTCGACCAATGATGATAATACAACTGATACATTTACAACCAACAAAGACCGTTTGCAACATTCAATACACGACACTAGACTTATCAAGTACCTACTGAAATAAAATACACGCATTTACGAGGTTGGACACCAACCAAAGACAGCAATCTGAACCTTAAGTAATTATTATAAGGTCCTTTTTCAGTCCATAGTGTTTTCTTACGGATCATTATTTCTGGCACGTGATTCTGCACTTTACGCTTCAGAGATAGAGTTGCTATTAGATTATTGGCTGAGTTTTATAGCAAATAGTACAGTCAGCAGCCTGCTATCAATCCAACGTCTGATTAGTACGGTCCGCACGAGGATTCACATTGGGCTGGAAATTACATGGAATCAAGGATAAATGAAAAAGTGACATTTGGATGTGGCTTGGATGGTATTTGATATTAAGTAGGTAATACAGGGTCCGTCAATCGAAGTGTTACTAATTGAAATGTATTTTAGGGTAATGCTAGAAACTTTTCATGGGAATACCAAAATTATTGTTCAATATGACCTCCTTTGACATATATAATGGCATCGAGTCTTCCGTCAAAGGCATCGCTGCACGAAGTTAGGTTATTATGGGATTCGGTCACATTGCCGACAAACCGCTATTTTCAGCGTATTCACACTTATTTTTCACCTGCATGCGTTGGAGCTCTCGAACAATGGTTGCTTTTGATTTTTTAGCCCAATGCAGGGAAATCATTCTAGTCCATGTAACCAACGCTATTATCGTTATTATTATTTTTTAAATTAGCGTTTTTGTTTCGACCCCGTCCTCACCCTTCAACAGTCATGTGATTCGTGTTAATATGTTTATTAGGATACATAAAAAGACTAACTATCTGTTTCAACTGCAAAATCAATGAGGTTTCGATAAACTTAATAAAAAAACTTTACGACTAGGTTAAAGTTAGATGACCTCATATGAAAAGTTATAGTTATCGATTATTAAACAAGCCATAAATAAAAAAAAATGAACACCCCTGCCCTGCCAAAAAATATATTATGCCATTAAATGATCATCATGTACATTTTGAGGTATTTTTTTTTGCATTTGAGTTTGGAGCCATACTGCAGAAATATTGAATTTAAAAATAATAATAGCCTTTGTTACTCGGAATGATGTAAGGATTCTAACGATACCCCATACCTCTAAATATGTCCAGGTGTTTAAAAAGTATGGTGGAATAAAGAAACTCACATACAAACATTCATGAACCCTGAAAACATTACACTCCTTTTTTGGACAGTCTTGTAAAAAAGGTGATTAAGGTAGATTTTAGAAAGGTTATTTAAAAAAAAAATATACAGATCCTATACAACTTAAAAAAACGGTTTACTATATACCCCACATCATTATTTGAATAATGTCGCCATCTGTTGGAAAGATGTTGGAAACTGGGGAAGATTTGCCTTTAGTTTTTTCCGGTATTTTTTTTGTCAGGCAATAAAGCAATCTTGCATCTGTCAAATTTTGCCGCGCTGTCAATAATAGTTTCAATGTTACATTACAGCAGGGTGAAGTTGGTAGGTAACACGCTGTGTATGGTCAGTTTTTCAACAGGGATTTCTGCGGTAGTTTGATATACGGTAACTTTGGTCGTTCGAAATCATAAATATACTCAATTATTTGCAAAGTATTTATCTACAAAGTTAATTATGTTTCGACGTGTTCGGTTCGGTTCGGTATTCGGTGATCGGTTTTTGTATGAAAACAATGCACGAGTATGAAAGGATGTTTGTTTTTTGTTATATGAGATAGTGCTGGGCTCTATGGTGTCAGAGTTTGTCGGCCGCCCGATGGCCTCTGACATGGCTTAACGACTGCTATAATTAATCAATATCAGCTGGGACCGACAGCTTAACGTGCCCTACGTAGCACGGAACGATGGAAAACCGCACATAACTTAGAAAAGTCATTGATGCTGGAGCCTAGGACTAAACTCGGCATAGTTGGATTCACAGTTCCACTATATTAAACCATAAGGCTACCACCGCTACGAAAGGGTGAATTTCTGTGACCTTAAGGAACCCCAATACGGATTTCGAAAAACCGGTCTACTGGGGATCTTCTCACGTATTGAGTACTACTCACGTACTGAGCGAAGCCATCGAGATGCATGGTAAGGCGCTTGCCATCTTCCTTGACATAACGAAGGCATTTGATCGGGTCTGGCACGATGGCCCTTTAAACAAGCTTCCCTCATATGGTTTACCTGTTGGCTTATGCAATTGGATAGTTGATTTCTTGAGGGAACGATCTATTCGAGTAGTCTTAGAGGGCTGCTCGTCTGATGAAATGGCTATCAATGCCGGTGTACCTCAGGGATCGGTTCTCTCGGCTACACTGTTTTTACTGCACATTAATGACCTTCAGAAGCCCGGTACCTATGGGTATGCTGATGACAACTGAAGTTGACAGATACACTTCCAACGCTCAAGCCAGCTGTGACGCTGTCCAGTTTCAGAGAGAGGCTATGGTAGACCGTTTAAATGTAGCCTTAGAAACCGTATCCGATTGGGGCGATGCTAACCTGGTTAAATTTAATGCTACTAAAACGCAGGCGTGTTTGTTTTCTACTAAAAAGAGTGGTCTTAACCAATCTCCGTCTTTCCAAAGTGTAACAATACCAATAGGCGACCATCTGGAGCTTTTGGGTGTCAAACTCTCATCAAACCTGAATTTTGGGTCTTATATTGAATCCAAAGAGAAGGTAGCTGCAAAAAAACTTGGTATTTTGTCTAAGGTTAGGCGGTACTCACACCGGGACAGCTTTTGAATCTATATCAAGCACAGGTCCGTTCTTGTATGGAGTACTGCTGCCACCTCTAGGACGGTTCTGTCCAAGTATCAGCTCGAGGCTTTGGATTCAATTGAGAGACGTGCTATCAGGCTCATTGGGGATGACACTCTAGTAAAGCGTAAGTTTCAAAGTCTGGCGCATCGAGAGAGATCTATGCACAAGAACTGCACAACCTTATTCCCCCTCCATCACCGTATGACTAGACGATCAGCAAAGCGCCACCCTTTTATGGTTGAAATACCTCGCACAAGAACGAAGCCTTACGCTTCTTCATTTATTATAAGAACTGCAAAGGAGTGAAATGCCCTACCCTCGTCAGTGTTTACGGTAAATTGTAACCCAGGTGTGTTCAGGTCATGAGTGAATAGGTATCTACTAGGCAAGCGTGCTACACCTTCGACCACATCATCGCTTTCCATCAGGTGAGATCGTAGTCAAACGATTGCCTAAACCATAATAAAAAAAGAAGAAAAAAACAAGGTTTTTTTTGTCTACATACAAGGTTTTGCCGCATCCACAGCCACGCATCCTCACACTGAATGTCCAATTGCTATTTGCTTCAGTTTTAGTGCTTCGTCCATTAGGTGCTAGGTTTATATCTGCCCTCATGCCTATTGAGGTTGCAGCCTTTGTCCAATTTATCGTCCGGGCTGCCTTTACTGCCCAATCAAATTGACCACATATTTAATGTTGTTTGCATTTAGTATTGGACGTGTAAAACAAAATATTCACAAGCACGCTAGACTGCTAGTCAGTGAGATTTCTGGCCAAGATTACCGACAAACACATCAAAATCATCAACCTGAATACGCCCTGAATAATATGACTGAAACCTCCCTCCCGCCCCCCCTCAAAATGGGTGGAAGGGGGGGAACGATATGCCATAATCACCACGCTTAGCAAACGTTTTGGTGTTTGCAGTAATTGATATTGTTCAGATTACATCTTGTACGAAGTTCCACACTAGGTATTCTTTTAATAGCACGTTCAGTTCTTCAGTTTTATTATTTTTTTGTTATAGATTAGCTTGATGCGGCGACACAGACGCAATACAGCCGCGTTACTTGCGCGATGCTGCTAGTCGTATACCTTGATTCCTTGCAGCAGTTACACTTCTTTATAGCTACTATCGATTTGCATTATAGTTATGCAGCATCGATACAGATGCAATGCATTAAAAACACAAATGAGGCAAGCTTTGTTGGTGAGCCTTTGAGTGTATTGTCTTTTCCAGATGTCGCTCACGTTATAAAATTGAAACAGTCGCACATTTGCATCAGGAAACGCACTACTGAATCACCATAAAAATGTCGCCGAGTGATTTGGTTCCTAGTTTACGGAAAGTTTTTAATTTCAGTACACTTCATATAGCATCATCAATCAGGATTCGTTCCAACACCCGCTGTTTATAGTTTTTCTTATAGATTATCGACAGATTGCGTGTGTATCGCCAATAACACTATATACGGAGGTGTGAGCTGGTTCTCCAGTGATGGACGGACATACGGAGGAGGATTGTCATTGTAAGTATTATTTTTGTACCGTTTTGGGTAATGGGGGCTTGGCACGCGAGGAATCTATTAGGTTCCAGGTTTAGATTACAGAAGACTATATTCAAAATGCCCCAGCAGAACCAATAAGAAACTTATTATTTTTATGTGCGAAATTATGTAAGTTTGTGTGTTTGTTTTCATAATAAGAAATAAACATTTTTAGAAACACCGAGGAGAAACTTTTTTTTTTATTTAAAGTAGGCTATGTTGCGTCTATGTCTCAATGTACATAATCATGTAAAGCGGTAAGCGACCGTTCCTAAATCATCCGTATACATATTAAAGTATATTCTTAAAAGTTACGAACGGTGTTTATACACTGGCCTTCAATACTTAGTACCACACTTTTAATGTCTGTCTGTTCGCGCATCACGTTAAAACTACTGGATTGAGATGCAATTTTCACTATTGGATAGCTTAAGTTTTGACTTAAAAACTGGTGTACTTGGTATTTTATTGCGGTGAGTAGGTGACAAGCAATTTAATAAAAAACTATTAACTTTAAAACTGTGGTACTACATAATGAATGCCAGTGTAACTTTTAAAATAGTAATAAACGTGCCAAATAGGAGAATTCTATATTTGTGCAATTTGTGCAACAAACGATACTATATTTACAACAGGAAACACTAGATTTCATAAAAAAATATTCTCGCAGCCTTTCTATCTTTTCCCACTTATGTGGATGAACATAAATCACTTTATTGGTCCTGGAATATATAACACATAGAATTATTTTCATCATTGTATACGCAGGGGAAGCCGCGCGTGTTGTTTATCAAAAACATAACACCTCTTATACTTTCCTAAAATTATATTAACAATGTTTCTCTATCTCATAAAGTCTTCAAAACTTAGCAAAATGCGTTTTGAAGCATCACAAAATCTCCAAAATAATAAACAATATTTCACTTGTGTTAAAAGTTATATGTACGAGAACTCGGCTTGTGATTGATTTGTTTGTCATATGAGATAGTGGTGGCCTCTGGTGTCAGAGTTTGTCAGGCCACCGGGCCTCTGACATGGTGTAACGACTAGACTGTTATTGATCAATAACAGCCGGGACCAGCAGCTTAACGTGTGCTCCGAAGCACGGAGCTATGGATAACACACAACTAGAAAAGTCATTGGTGCGAAGCATAGGATCGATTTGATTGTGATCGATAGGAAAGAATTTCTTGAAATCCAAAGCTCAAGGTGTGAAAATGGGTAAAGAAGACGTTATAGCTCCTATAGGCTAGCTAGAGAATCTAATGGACCATATAAAAAAACGAGCGATCCTTACAGTAATCGCGTAATTATAATGTGTAATATCTAACATCTTACCTTCGTTTTAAGCAACATTAACATACTTTAGCACCGCGCGCGCTCATTGATCAACTGTGCATTAGCAACTACTTCATATGACCTGTATGATCTTACTTTTTGTCAGAAAATCGTATATCTTGATAGATAATCTGGGAACCATTCGGCTGATAGTCTGAAGTACTTGAGTTCTATTCCCGACTGAAGTGTTTCTGTGCACTATAAAAAAAAGTGATGGTATCTAGCTTGATAACACCGCGCGCTCTCATTGGTCAAATTAAATAGCGTGCGTTTCCCCGGCTTTCTATTACACTTCTGGTTACACATTGTCTAACACTTTTCTCGAAATCACTTCCATAGATTTCAAGAAAGCGAACGGTAAGATATTACACATCAAAACAAAAGTCTATCGACGTTTGCTTAGTTATTGTCAGAATGAAAATGATATGCTCTGTAACGTTGGTAACATTTTAATTATGTGAATGTAATTATTTGAAGGATTCGACAGTTTATGCCGTATAGTTTGACACTCGCAAGGGAATCGTAACCTATAGGTTACTTCCCGTTGTCCTAGAATCATGAAATTTGTCAAGAAGCAAAGAAATCTTAGAGAACAAGGGACAAGTAAAGAGAAATCCTTCAGAAATATTCTGTACTATCTATAGCCTGCAGTGAGACAACGCTCGCATGACAATAAGCGTCTACACAGTGACCGACGGTACTTGTACTATTATTTATTCTGTGCCGCCGGTGCATGGTTTGCGACCGTGGTCGCCAACGCACATCCGTCAAACAAGGGCATTGAAGGTCAAACAAAAATGGCTGGCAAACCATTGGCTACACGGTCGCAAATCAGCAAGGTTACCTTGATGGACAGCCTGGTTGCTCACCGTGTAGAACAGGATTAAGAAAGAACAAAAACAAAAACAATAATCTGGTTGCCCTCAGAATATTTGTTTGTAAAAGTGATATTTTGACTCCAAAACAATAATTTTCTTAAGAAACCACTTATATCATGTAATAATATACTTTCTTAGAAAAACTTGTGTAAACTCTTAAGAGCTTATTAAACCCAGACAATATTTGTATTAATAAGGATAACAGAATGCTGTTTAGACATAATTCATTTTATATACCTACTTTATTACTTTTCCTCATTTATTATGTGCTTTTTTGTGTATAATTTGAGTACCTATTTACATAACCGAAATTTTATTCATAATTCATAATTTTAGTGTTCATTTGTATAATATATTATTTTTTTGATCGTAAAGAATCTCTTATGGCAACGTATTTAGGTTCATAATAAAATTCAGCTTATTGCTTATTTACGCTAGGATAATTTTTTCAATCTCCGCTAAGAGTTTTTATGTCTAAAACAATGAATATTTTTGTGAATACATAATTATATGATAAATCAATCATCAACATTATCACCATTTCATCAAAATGTATTTTTCACTACATAATTTATCTTAATTTGGGTATTCAAAACATTATTTTGTGTTAATAATATTTTGAACATATATACTGTAAGGCGTTTTTGCCAGAGCCTTTATTTACACATGCGCGCGCAGCGCTAGCGCGGCGCGCGAGTAACACAAAACGCCGCCATTTTCCATAGATATTTGTTAACGTTTTCGTTGTGTGGTTAATGATTACCAAAAATGTTGACTTCACGTAGGGAAGAAGAGCAATACGTAGATTTGACCCCGCCGGAAATATTAATCGAGACACGATGAAACGCGAGTGATAGCCTGTTGCCACCAAAATCTAGATAGAAATGTCAACAAAACTCAGTATCTTTTTGAGAATTGTACTTTCACTAATGGTTTCAATAATTAAAAATTAAAAACTATACAAGACTGTTTTTTCCTCGTAAGAGTGTTGAAAAAGTCGTATAAAACGAGTGTGGATTGATCATTACACACTCGGCTTGTGTTGCAGACTCTCGCATAGGTGCGGGGTCCCAGTAGCAGAGAAATGAGACTTTACTTGAGCTCAGGATGTGGGGACGAAACGGACGCACTTGATCACAGTTGAAATGAATTTATTATTACTTTCACAAACAATGTTAGAATATAAACTTAGTCACGATACCGATTTACAAATGCTGGCTTCGGAGCCCTTGATACACTGGGTGGTGCTTTCACTGATGTTGGTTACGTATGGAAGAGCTTCTGACTTGCTTGGACGTCGATCGGATAATGCACACATTTTATTTGAAAGTATTGGTTTTTATACTTTTGTCAGAAGCGTTTAAAGCTCTTCCATTGGGCAATCAACTGTAAACTTTCCATGACGTCATACGAGCCATTGTTCTAGACGAGAACTTTCCCACGCTCAAGAAATAGGCACAAAAAATATGGTCGGGCTACGGGTGCGAGGGATCTTCCGATCTTTCAAGCTTTTCGCACTCGTATAGAAACGGCACCTATTCTTGAGATAGCTAACCTCTGTCTGACTCAGATTCATGACATTCCAAAGTATGACTCATTGTTTGTCAACAAGCTTGACCGTTTTAGAGGAGCTTTCCTAGTTCGTTCTTGCTCTCGCCGCTGATACAGTCAGTTTCCGCTAATTTTATACATCTAATTCAGGCCCACCCCGCGTTGAAAATTAATACCCTTACAAAGCGGGGCAGTTCCTGAACAGAACCTGTACCTCAACTACAGAGAACTTCAGTGTCCCTCTGTAGCTGTATTACCTGATTTTGACTATTCTATAATATTACGCAGCCATCTCGCATGTGATAATGGTCATACGAGATGGTACGTAGTTTTTGGAACTACGTTTGCCTTATGTAAGCCTTCACTAAATATTATTTTGCTGGCTAACGCGTTGGCCTTTCATTAAGCGGTTTATGGCATAGTATTCCTAACACTATAGCCTACTATCGTGTGTTTCAATTTATTTCCTACCTAAGTGCCTCTCTTCTGTAAGTTAAATAGCGCAACTTAAAAATCTTATATCTATCCCTATGTGTACTTAATAGTTAGGTCGTAATTGTTGCGCTCGTTAACAGCTTCCTTAACACATTCGCCGTATCAATTTGCATTGAATATAATAGTAGATTACTAACACTCGCTGAAGTGACTTCTTGCTGCACTTGTGTTTTAGTGCCCACGCTAAAGCTTGGGCTCCAATCTAACACTCGTTGCAGCAAGCAGTCACTTTCCGCTCAATGCAGTAATCTACGAGTACTACTCGTATAAGTACGGCTCGCGCGTATAATCTGCCTCGAGTGTTGCACACACCAACATAACACACTTGTATCATAATGTATTTATTCATTGAATTCATGTGTTTTGCCAACATAGAATAGTTTTATAAATCACTAGCTGCGCCCTGCGGCTTCACCCGCGTGAGGGATGGTGACGATGATGATAATGATGAAAAGTATCATAATAAAACATAACATGGTATAAGCTATTTCCATTCCAAATTTTATCAAAATCCGGTCAGGCGTTTGAGAGTGAAGTATGATAACGATGGTGAAGTATGATGATGATGATGATGAAAAGTATCCTATGTTTGATTCCAGGGTATAAGCTATCCCCATTCCAAATTTCATCAAAATCCATCAACCGTTTGAGAGTGTAGTATGATGATAATGATGATGATGATGATAATAAGTATCCCATGTGTTATTCCAGGATATAATCTCCATTCCTCATTTCACCAAAATCCGTTCAGCCGTTTGTGTTATTCCAGAGTTTAAGCTATCTCAATTACAAATTTTATAAAAATCCGTTCAACTATTTGAGAGTGAAGTTTTTTTTTAATTTTTTTTTATTACGGACTAGGCAATCGTTTGACCACGATCTCACCTGATGGAAAGCGATGATGTGGTCGAAGGTGTAGCACGCTTGCCTAGTAGATACCTATTCACTCTTGACTTGAACACACCGGGGTTATAATTTACCGGAAACACTGACGAGGGCAGGGCATTCCACTCCTTTGCAGTTCTTATAATAAATGAAGAAGCGTAACGCTTCGTTCTTGTGCGAGGTATTTCAACCATGAAAGGGTGGCGCTTTGCTGATCGTCTAGTCGTACGGTGATGGAAAGGTGATGGGGGAATCAGGTTGTGCAGTTCTTGTGCACACTCTCCATAGTGCAATTTGTCGAATACAGCCAGGCTTGTACCTCACGTCGATGCGCCAGACTTTGAAGCTTACTCTTTACCAGAGTGTCATCCCCAATGAGCCTGATAGCACGTCTCTCAATTGAATCCAAAGACTCGAGCTGATACTTGGCAGAACCGTCCCAGAGGTGGCAGCAGTACTCCATACAAGATCGGACCTGTGCTTGATAAAGATTCAAAAGCTGTCCCGGTGTGAAGTACCGCCTAACCTTAGACAAAATACCAAGTTTTTTTGGAGCTACCTTGGCTTTGGATTGAATATAAGACCCAAAATTCAGGTTTGATGTGAGTTCGACACCCAAAAGCTCCAAATGTTCGCCTATTGGTATTGTTACACTTTGGAAAGACGGAGATCGGTGTACCGGGCTTCAGAAGGTCATTAATGTGCAGTAAAAACAGTGTAGCCGAGAGAACCGATCCCTGAGGTACACCGGCATTGATAGCCATTTGATCAGACGAGCAGCCCTCTAAGACTACTCGAATAGATCGTTCTCTCAAGAAATCAACTATCCAATTGCATAAGCCAACAGGTAAACCATATGAGGGAAGCTTGTTTAAAAGGCCATCGTGCCAGACCCGATCAAATGCCTTGAATATGTCAAGGGAGACGGCAAGCGCCTCACCATGCATCTCTATGACTTCGCTCAGTACGTGAGTGGCATACGCGAGAAGATCCCCAGTAGACCGGTTTCGGCGAAATCCGTACTGTCGGTCACTGAGAAGATCATTGTCTTCAAGGTATGCCAAGAGCCTAATGTTTATGACACGCTCAATACACTTACAGAGTAAGGAGGTAATCGAGATGGGACGATAATTGGCCGGATCAGCACGACTACCCTTCTTTGGTACTGGTTGTACATTGGCAAGCTTCCAGCTCTTCGGAACTTTACCTGAGTGAAGAGAGAGGCGGTACAAACGCGTTAAGATGGGAGACAATTCGGGCGCATAGTTTTTCAACACAATCGCTGGAATACCATCAGGACCACTGGCCTTGTTCACATCTAGAGCTCGAAGCGTTCTGAGAACCTCCTTCTGGCGAATGAGAATTTCGGGCATAAAAACCCCGCAATGAGGAAGGCAGGGAGGTGTCTTGCCAGAAGCATCTAAATGCGAGGCTTCTGCAAAAAGAGAAGTAAATAAATTCACTTTGTCTCCAGCAGTGTGAGCCAGTGATCCATCAGGTTTCAGCAATGGTGGCAGTGAGGGGCGGCAGAAGTTTATTTCGACCGACTTGGCCAGGGACCAAAAAGCTTTGCTACCCGCGGGGTATGAAGCCAATTTGGCCCCAATTCGACTTACGTGATCAAAATGGGCCTTCCTAAGTATCTTCTTGCAGGTCTTAGCGGCAACGTTAAATTTTCTCTTCTTAGCCCGAATATCAGAAGACTTGCGCTTTCGAGCATCAGCCCAGTCTAGATATGCCGCATGCTTTAGAGCCACAGCATGACCACAGCTGGATCCAAACCAAGGCTGAGCTTTGCTGGAAAGAGTCTTGTCACTGAATGGAATGAAATATTCCATTGCCTGACATATTACCTCTGTAACAGCAGACGCGCAAGTCGACGGGTCCTGGGAGATGAAACATGTTTGCCGCCAAGGGTACGATGCAAGGAATTGCCGCATCTCGTCCCAATCTGCTGAGTTGAATCTCCACACGCGCCTATTTCCCTTAAGGCTAGGATCAGGTGGGGAATACACTGAGATGGACTTATCCAGGCAGTGATCAGAGCTACCAAGAGGTGGGGATACTGATACGGAGTATCGGTCTGGTTCAGTCGTCATCAACAGGTCGAGACAGTTGGCAGTGTCACCGTCACGGTCAGGAACCCGTGTCGGCTCCTGCACAAGCTGAGAGAGATCTAACGCCAGAGCAAGCTTCCGCGTCTCTCTACCAGCGTGGTCGGTTTTTTGGTATGGGACAAGCCACTCCTTGTGGTGGGCATTAAAATCCCCCAAAAACACCAATTGAGCAGACGGGTAACGCTGTTGGGCCACACTTGCCGCCTAACCTAGATAGTCTACCAATAAAGTCGTCCCCCAATCTCCACTGTGTGAGCGGTACACACAAGCATACATAATTTTCTCTATGCCCGTGTCCACCAGCACCCAAATCACTGAGAAGTTAGGGTGCTCAAGATTTCGGAGACGCAGACAGCAAACGTCATCACGGGCGTATACACAAATTCCGGCATTTGGGATAAATAGATGCACCAAGGTATAGCCTGGGTAATCCAAGTACGCCGTATCAGCTGGACATCCTATCTGGTTCTCCGACAAGACGAACAAGTGGGGCTTAGAGGTCTCCAGACGATAATGGACCGGTTGGAGATTGGAGTGAATATTCGCAAGATCCACTTTAAGTGTGAGGACGTGCATCTGCCGTTTTAACTTATATCTTCTTTGGACTTTTTTCATGATGTGTTTTTGTGAATAGGTTGGACGAGTAATAGCAAACGAGGTGTCGGAATGGCTAACCCACGGAAGTCAAAGCATAACTACTCCATTGAAGAACTTGCGTGGAGACCGCGGGGACGCCCGAACCCACCTGAAATAATACATCAGTTCCTCACATCCGGTCGCCAGCCGGCCCAATGGATCATTTCAGGATTTTTCACAAGCGGCGGGGCAGCCTTTTGTAGGTGGCTAAACTACTACTTGGGCCCCCTACAACTTGCGGTCGGCCAGCAGACAACACCGTGCTTCGGATCCCGCTACCCTCCAAAGCAAGGCCTCCGACGCAGAAACACCATGATTCCGATCACGGTCCACCCTTCCAACACAACTGCATCCTACAACTCATCCGGATGGCTTCCCTGAATATCATGATGGAACACTACAAATCGTTTGGCATCAAGACTTTGTCCAGAGGGTGGTAATATAAAAAGCCGGCGGCCGAAGCCTACCACCAGGTGATTCGGTTGCTCTTTTGGCACCACCCGAGGGTCACGTGTAGGACATCGAGGGCTGAATCCTACGGACGCGAGCAAACAATAAACCCTCAACAATGTATGTATGATGATGACGATGATGATGATGGTGATCGTGAAAATTTTATATTCCCCGACCCTACCCCCCATTATAGCTTAGAAGCTTCTCGATCACGTCAGCTTTCAAACCGAAAAAAAATCATCAAAATCGGTCTATTCGTTTGGGAGCTACGATTCTCACCTCTCTTTTCTGAACTCCCCTCCCCCCTCATATAGCTAAGAACCATCTCGATCACATCAGCTTTCAAACCTAAAAAACACATCAAATTCAGTCCATTCGTTTGGTAGCTACGATGCCACAGACAGACACACACGCACACAGTGACACAGTGATACACACTCTAAAGTTATTACACCCGTCTTTTTGATCGGGGGTTAAAAAAAACAACAGTAAGCGTAATTCAAAATCATTGGCAGCAGTGTTTCTTGACCATAGACATCTGCATACTCACTTACTTGAAAGACTTGTTGTTACAATTTCGTTTCCATGGCAATGTAATTTCCGTTTTTTATGTTTGGTACCTTGGGTTACATTATTACAATTTTCGAAGGGATCTCTAGTTTTTTGAGAAATAAAATACTGCCCATGTTACTCACTGATAATGAAGCTAAATGTGCCTATCTCATGCACTACATAAATAACCCCCCCTCTATCTTAATATTCCGTATCTTTACAAATAGTCATTTACAAAACGACCTTTGCACGTGTAGAAATCTGTTTTTTTGGAATTCAAGGAGGCGTGGCACTTTACGGTTAATTTATTTTTATTAATGGCAATATTCTGTTGGACGCGATCCGATCTCCAGGTGGTCGACACGAGTCACCCGAAAAAAATGTCAAAACTACTATAATAAAGGTCTTTTGCTTTTCACATAGCACCAGTTTACTACTCGTACCCAGGGCCGGTTTATCCCAGTATAGGGCCCCCGCATCGACTAGGGACCCCGCGCACCGTAAAAATAATTTTAAAAATCTTTTTTTCGAGTGCAAATTTAATTTAAGGATTTGTATGTTAGAAACACTAAATAATAATATTATTCCATGTTTTTTTATACTACATCGTAACATTTTGTTACACTTTGTAACGCATTTCAAATTATTATAGTTAATGTTTTATTATTATCGCGGCAATTTTAAACCAGAAGATGGCATAGCAATTTTTTTTAACGCAACACTATTTGTTTATTCTGTGGCAACGTGCACAAAAAAACGCACACATAATGGTATTAATTTACTCTAAGGCCATGTCACTTTCATAAGGTTGGCAATACTTTGGATTGATTACACATATGGTAGTACTGTGCCCGTATTCCATAAAATTGTATCTGCCGAGGAGTCTTGTAAACTGTTTTTTTTAGAAATTTGGCACTATAAGCTTTCCCAAATGTTAAACAGCATTGAAAATTTATAGGCAGAAGTCAGATGATTACTAACGCCAACGGATGTTTTTTTTTTATAAACTAATTCTAATAAAAAACTGTCTTCGTTTATCATTATCTCAGAACCGAATATATTAATTGGCTATAATGGCGATTGAAAATGATATAATGGAAAAATGTATTAAATTATTTTCTCAAAAAGGTAGGGAAGTTAATATTCAATCATAATAGTACTTTATAAATCGATATAATAACAAATTACGCACATTTTCCTTACATGTTTTTTTATTCAATAGTGTGATTGCATACCTTCCTAAAGTGTTAAAAAAGAGCGTTAATATGAATACAATTTCATTGTGGTAGAAAATATATCTTAATGAAAATTAGACAACGCTAAGGGCCACAAGACGCGCATTGCCTAGGGCCCCGACATGATTAATCCAGCCTTGTTCGTATCTAGTAACTAGGTGATACACGGGTGCTATTTAGGTTATACCTATCCATGCATTTAAAAAGTTAATATTTGGTACAAGAATAATCTTGACAATTAGTTTTTTTTATATTTAAAACAACTTTATCGTCGAGCTCTATTTGGCCTAAAATAATAAAATTTGATAAGGTAAGCTATGAAAGAAAGAAAGAAAGAAAATACATTTATTCAACACACACAAAAATGAAAGATACAAATAATTAGAAAAATTAAGTAGGAACAATAGAAAAGGAAAACAAAGAAAAGGTAAAAGTAGATAATTAAAGTGGTGATGAATGGGCCTTAACTCAGCATTAGGCTGTTTGCCGCAGGCACGCAGCGCTGGTTTTCAGCTAAAGCCCAGAGGGAGCGGAAAAAATAAACATAAGAGTATAAAAAATGAAATTAAATATGAATACATTTATAAATATATTTATATATATATATATATATATATATAGAGACTACATTTTTTTATTCCTTTGTCGTTGCTATATTTTATATATACTTTTAAATTTATTTATTTATTTATCTATGTTTAAATAAATTATATATATATATATATATATATATATATATATATATATATATATATAATAATTACATATAAGTAATTTATTTAAACATAGATAAATAAATAAATAAATAAATAAATAAGTATATATAAAATATAGCAACGACAAAGGAATAAAAAAATGTAGTCTCTGAATGGTGTCAAATAACTGACGAAGAAAGTGTCGTCAAAATTGCGTAAGAGTACCGCTGACTATTAAGAATACCACGCACGTGGGTAATATTACGTGCAACTAATAAGTGAGAAGAAATGAATTTCAAGGAAAAATAATAATAATAATAATAATAATAATAATCACAAAAACGATATGTCTATATTAATATTGCCATGCTGCTTCTGCTCATCAATTAAATATTGCCTGAGTTTACGCCTAAAAGAGTATAAATTTCTTAGCCCCCGGATTGGTGGCGGCAGATTATTCCAACACTTTGTCGCAGCATAGCGGAAGCAACCTTTGAAAGACGTAGTACGGTGCCGCGGTATTGACAACTATTGAGAGCCATGCCTACTAGAATATTTCTTGCTATCAGATAACTACTTTATCTTGTCGTACAAATATGAGGGATCCTGGTAACTTACGACACCAAAAAGCAGGCATGCCAGGTGAAACTTGCGACGAGATTTTATTTTCAAAATGTAATGCCGATTTAAAAAAGGAGTAACGTGACTTCGCGGTGGTATTGAAAAACAAAATCTCGCACAGGCGTTCTGTACACGCTGAATTAAACGCTTAGTTCGTGAGAGCAGACGGGGACCATACACAGTGTCAGCATAATTAAACTTGGACAGCACGAGGGATTCGACAAGTTGTATGCGAAGTTCTTCAGAGAGGTATGGTCTTAGCTTGTATATTGTCTTAAGCCTATAGAAACAATTTTGGACGGATTCAGCTATATGATTTTCGAACCTTAGTTCTGCATCAACATTCAAACCCAGGTTACGCGCCTCATAGACCCGATCTATTTTTTCACCCATCAGTGATAAGTTAACGTTCGTTGATAATGAAGCTAACTGATGTTTACTACCCAAAAACATAAATTTTGTTTTATTAGGATTGAGCAAAAGGCAGTTATTTTCAGACCACGTGGCCAGCCAATGCAGGTCTTTTTGTATTATATGTATATGAATATATAAGTGTTTTGATACTTGTGTTTGGGTAGGGTTTGTTTAGCTTGGGGGTTTTTTATTGTGTATATTTATATGTATTATTTGTATATAAGTGTTTTTTCTGGCCTCCAGGCCTTAGCTTTCATTTCATTTATATTTTTCATTAGTTCAATTTGGGGTAGGGTTTTGTTTAGCGTGGGGTTTTACTTGTGTTAATTTTTACCATTTATCATTTGTCTGACTTGCAGTTTTGGCCAAAGTAAGCTACATATTTTTATTTTGTTCATTTTTTTTCCCGCAATTTAGTACAAGCTATTAACACATTTGCCATTCCCATCCTGACATACTGATTTGGCATTATTAATTGGTCAAAGACAGATTTAAAAGGAACACAATGTATGATCAGCACTAACCTCACAACTCACCGTAAACATCATCCCCGGTCCTGTGTGCAAAGAATGATTCTCCCAAGAAACGAAAGCGGGAGAGGAATTATTGACACATTAAATCTGCATAAAAAACAGATTACCACTTTACGAAATTATTTCCACGATAAATCAAAACACTCTCAACTACATAAAGCAATAGCTGACGCCGACATATGCATCACGCCACTCAATCTACATGGCAAAACCATCCAGCCAAACCAACATATGACTTCAACCAAAGACAAAATACTAGCCTGGCAACAAAAGTCTTTGCACGGGAGACATCGCCACGACCTGCAGCGAGAACACGTCGACAAGAGTGCGTCAAACGCGTGGCTAAAGCGTGGCGAGCTCTTCCCGGAAACCGAAGGCTTTATACTAGGCATACAAGATCAAGTTATTGACACTGGTAACTACCAGAGCTATATCATCCGCCGACCTAATTACAACGATAAATGCCGACATTGCCACATTGCCTCAGAAACCATTCAACACATCACAGGTGCATGCAAATCCATAGCTCATTTCGATTATAAACACCAACATTACCAAGTCACAGCCATAATCCATCAGTCCCTATCCTTTAAATATAAGTTAATTGCCGAGAAAGTGCCCTACTATAAATATACTCCACAGACAGTACTGGAAAACAACAATTTAAAGCTATACTGGGACCGCACTATCATTACCGACAAAATTGTACATATCAACCGACCAGACATTACAGTCTTAGACAAACAAAATAAAACAGTCTACTTCATAGATACTCGTATCGCCATATGCAATACACACAATCTTGCCAAAACACATACAGAAAACGTAGAAAAATATCCATTGAAATTAAAACTCAATGGCGCGTCAACTCCTTTAGAACCATCCCTATAATTATTTGCAACCACAGGCGTCATACCAAAAACACTCCACTCTGGTCTGAAATCTCTATCTCTGTCCCCGTCTACCTACATTCTCCTACAAAAAGCAGTGATCCTGAATACGTGCCGAATAGTACGTAAATGTTTAAATAACTGCTGAACTGGATTTCAGAGTAAACATGCACTTGGCTTCGACCCGTGCGATTCTACCTCCTATTATGGGAGAGGACGTTTCACGTTAATAACATAATATTAATTTATTGACAGACATATGTTACACAGAATAAAAAAGTTAAAATAGGCTCCTAAAATAGCTAAAAACTGTGTTTCAGGAGCCAGTGGCTTCTCCCAAAAGAAAAAGCAGAAAAATAAATTTATGCCTAAGCCAAAAAGTACAAAAATATTCCAAAAATATTATTAATATTCATCATCATCATCATGTCAGCCTTTAGAAGTCCACTGCTGAACATAGGCCTCCTCCAAAGAGCGCCATGACGAGCGATCTTGTGCCACCTCCATCCACCGACTTCCTGCAATCGCTACAATGTCGTCGGTCCATCGTGTGGGGCAGTGTGTGTGTGTTTGCGTGTGTACGTGTGTGTGTGTGTGTGTGTGTGTGTGTGTGTGTGTGTGTGTGTTAGTGTGTTAGTGTGTTAGTGTGTTAGTGGGTTTGTGAGGGTGTGTTTGGTGTGTGTGTGTGTGTGTGTGTTAGTGTGTGTGTGTGTATTTTGGAGAGTGAAAATTTGATGAGGGGATGGAATGTGCATCAGAAATAAAAATTTGCTAACATTTGCTCAATCCCCTCATAATTGAATCTATGTAGTCATGTCAGTACATTTTTTTTATATCTTTGTTACTTAACTTTTTGTTTATTATAAAGGTGGGGAACGACTACTCCGAACTGCTTATGAATGATCCTACTTTTTACCCGATGGGTCCAATATATGTTCTACTCGTATACAAATACCTAGTAGAACAGTTTTGACTAACCGAATATGCCGCCCGTGACAAAAAACATGCTTTATTCCCGAGGTGAAAACTCTATTATTCATACCTTATGCGAGACAATAAAAACAATAAATGCACCATAGGCTGCTTGGCTTTAAAGTTGATGCTAAGTGTTGAAAATAAACTAAAAGGACAGATTCTTACACAGCCTTGAATCCTTTTGTTGTTCTCCATTGATTAAAATCGTAGTAGGCTTTTTCGTATTTATCTTTTGATGTTTCTGATAGTAGATTATTAAAAAATCCCTAATGTCAAATAAGTACTTAAAAAAAGCGTCTGATTTAATAAATTCCGGAGTCAAATAGCTATCGCTTGATGTCATTTTTGTGTCAACTTGAAAATCTATACCAATATATAAAAATGAAACGTTGTTTGTTTGTTTGGGGAGCTTTCACGCGATAATGGTTGAATGGATTTTGATGAAACTTGGAATGGAGAAAGCTTATATCCTGGAATAAAACATAGGAAACTTTTTATCCCGGAAAATTGTAAGTCTCCACGGGAAAACTGGATAAACTGGAAAAATGTTGATTACACTGTGTAAAAAATGGTTGCCATGGAAACAAAATAACAAGTATGTCAAAAAACATCAAGAGTCGTGAAATACCTACTTTTGCAATGGTTTTTAATATCATAGAAGCACATAGGTGTTTTTTTTCGCGATAAGCAGTAGTCCACGCGGACGTATCCGCGGGCGGGAAAACTAGTGTTAAATAAAATACGGAACTGTTATGGTAACATCAAACACCATCTGTGTACCTACTTATTTAATAATTGTGATTAATTAATTTTTTTACTCCATTCAAAATAATTAGCTTTGATGACGTGTATATTTACCAATAAATGAGTATTTGAGTATTGTTTTTTTTTTTCATTCGCGCCTTTTTTCTTTTCTTATTTTGTAAGTAATTGCAGCTTTACTATTGTGTGCTATTTTAGAATTTTGGAATACCCATACTAGAAAATGTAATATCGTGATTTATCGCAAAGTTATTAAAGTTCCCTGATAGCGGTAAAGTCTCTATTGCGCGTTAGATTACATTCATTAGCGACGCCTTGCAGCGCGGCCCGCCCGCCCGCGTCGCTGCGGCCTGTGGTTAGTTATAAAACGGTACTGATGGCAAAACTGCATCTTACACATTTTAAAAAATAAATGATAAACCAAGCAGTTCGTTTGCCTCATTTTTTTGCAAGCATCGAGACACAGTTACAAGTTCACAACTGATGTATAAGTTTAAAAAAGTTTATTTGACCAAAAAACTTAGAACAGTCAATATGGTGAACCCAAAGTCTCACACTAATGCTGTGTCGTGAGATTCCGTCTCTTACATTTATGGATTCAATTTATAAAAGCTAAAAAAGAAACAAGAAAAAGCAAGCCAACAAAATTTCTGTATAATATTTGTGAGGATGAAGGTGAGGTGACACACTCCTTCGTTCATACACACAGTGAACTAAGGAGTGTCATTTATATAAAAGATCTGAAAAAATATATAGAATCTTGAGGTCAGGCATAAAATGCAGTTACTACAGGAAAAGATTAATGTATATGTTGCGTTCTGTCACCAATGAAACTTAGCAAATCCTGAAATAATAAAATGTCAAACTGGCCTTTGGTTTTGCAAGGACTCGTATATCATCTGTTGGAATGTAACAGGGGACCTGTACAGATGATATGCGAGTAGTATGTTCTAGACGTACCAAGTGTCACCAAGAACTTAAATAATCTTGGAGCTTGAGTTACGTGCATTATTAAGTACATGTGCACTAAATAATGCCCGCGCAAAATAAATCTTTGAAATTAGACATCGATTTCAAATGACTTTAATATTAAAACGACTTAACGATTTTTGATGAAATGTTTATTGGAGCTCACTTAAGGTCTACTCTTTCAGATAAAAACAAAGATGAATCCGAACTAAATCTTGGAGATGAGTGAATTAACACAAAAAATTAGTTGAATTGAGAACATTTTAATTTTAGATGTCAATTAAAAACTGCGGTTAAAAATGGATAGGGATGCTTGGAAGGAGATGGGGGAGGCCTTTGCCCAGCAGTGATTTCGTAAACCAAAAAAAAACCTTATGAGCATGAAATTAAGACACTGTTTTTTCGCATTATAGTTTTGGTCTAATTTGTATTTGTCGCTAGTTAGACAGATGTCTATTGGATCCGACTGTACCTCCTAATTAACCACTAAATGGGTTATCTGCGGAGTAGTTTAGCTGCAGATAGCGTCTTATGGAGGGCGGTCTCGCGGGAGGGGGGCAAGGCAATTAAATTGAAAGCCTTTTTTAACTTACTTATTTTATATTTTTCCTGTTTTTTTTTTTTTTTTTGGGATTTAATTATTAGCACTGTGGACACACAGCGGGGCTACAAAGGTACTTTTTAAACTGATTCTCAAAACTTCGAATACCTATGGTATAAAAATAGGCTTATGAAAAGCATGGTATTTGTAAAGCATACATTTAAAACTCTTGTTCTTTAATATAAGTAATTATAATTAAGAATGTTTAAAAAAGGACTAATTCCACACCGCCAAATTGAAAGTGAAGCACCCAAGATATGCTGATCCGTTTATAGGCACAAGCCTTACGCATATTCTCCATGTTACCTTGTTGGTCCTGTTCATTCTGTCAAGTTCTCACGGAAAAACAAAAACAATGCAGTTTTTTGTGATGAAATTGTGTATCAACCACAAAACATCACAAATTATCCACTCACGCACACATACGCAGCCGCCATTTGCTATTCTTCACTCGTTTGTTTGCAAAGTGCAACTCCATTTCCGGTTTTTTTTTTCGATAGACTTAGGCGTCTTTAAATAACGATAGGTTGTTTCTAACGTAACCACAGTTGATTGCTTCATCACTCAGCATCACAAGATAGTTTTAAAAGTTTCATAGTTTAAGTACTAAAAAAACTTTCTTTAATCCAAAATATATTATTATCACCACATATGATAGCGTGATACAAAATTTATTTGCAATGCAACGTTAGGGCCTAATTTAAGAAAAGAAAACAAGCTGTAAAAAAAAGACTGCTCTGCCAAAATTAAACTTATGCCAATAAATTATATATTTTTGGGATGGCCATGGCCTTCAATTTGATAATCATATTGTAAAATTCAAAATAGTTATTTTCTCATTTCAAAATGGAGCCTTACTGCCGCCATATTGCTAATTTTCATAAAAAGTTTTTCCCATGTTACTCAGGATGATGTAAGGATTCTAACCATACCCCATACATCCAAACCTGTTCAGGCATTTAAAAGTTATGGTGGAATAAAGAAACTACATACATACAAACATAATACATGAACCCTGAACAAATTACACTCCGTTTTTGGGCATTCCTGTAATAATATTAATTCCCAAAAGACGTCCTAAGACAACTTTTATGAAAGTAAACAAAAGAACCAAACAACTGAACAAAGTCCCAATATTTGCTGACTTCGGCTTTATTTAGTTGTAGTAGTTAGAGTAAATAAATAAATATGGCCGTACAGTTTGAAAGTACTGAGATTTTCTTCGAGAGAACGGTGGGCGTCGCCGATTTAAAAAAAAAACCGACAGAAATATTTATTGCGATCGAATCTATTTTATCCCAAACAAGTGCTTTACCAAATACCATGGTACATAAAAATCGACTTCAAATGGATTAACAGCTAGTGACTAAAAAACTACTGAACCAATTTTGAACAAGTTAATATGGGACTGCACTAAAAGTCTAGCCTATTGAATGAAACAACAGCCATTCAAATGGGTTTAGAAATCTTAGAGATTTGAGGCAATTTATACATAACATCAAATATGCAGTGCCAGTGGAAAGTTTTGTTTGTTTGTCGTATGATGTAGTGCTGGCCGCGGGTGTCTGTGTGTCAGGCCGCCTGAGGGCTTCCGACATGGCTAAACGACGCCGGGACCGACAGTATAACGTGCCTTCCGAAGCACGGAGCGGTAGAAAACCGCTAATAACTTAGAAAAATAATCACCCGATATCGTTGGATTCTATGTTGCATTATTGAACCGTTAGGCTACCATCACTCTGAGGAAATTGATATTGTTTCCTATATTTCTTACGACACCATGCATACGTTTCAGTGATATGGCACAAAACGAACGTCACTGACTCCCCAAGGCCCAAGTCCGAATGGTACAGTGAAATGTAATTATGAAACAATATTAAACTTTCACTGAAACTGCACGGTACTGCACTGAAAGATACGTGTTGGAAATTTTGTACACTTTATAATAAAATTGTAATATGTTAGGACACAAATAGACCGACACGACGAGTGGCTATTATATATTTGCAATCTATACGAATGGAACAAAAAACAGACTTAATTTTTGACTAAACTTGATTTAAAGCAAAGATTTCATGGTTTTGACGGAAATCAGCGGAGAAAGTATCGTTGCATTTTATGTATCGAGTTTCAACGAAGTCAAGTCGTGCGATTCGATCAATAAGTAAACAAATACGTTTTGCACGTGCCGGCTCTATTTACAAAGGATACGTAGCGCAAACAGTGCGCTGATTCCCGCCGTGCATACATGCAAGCTGTCTATTCGCCACAAATAGAATAGGCGACGTTACTGATAGCTATGGATTTACAGATAATTCGCGGGGGGCTAAAAACAGTGCTCACGAATACCACCGGATTTGGAATATTACAACCACTCGGTAGAAGCTCAAAAAATAATTAAGTGCGATCTCGCCGCTTACCTAAACAAGCGCTCGCTGCTTGTCTAAATGAACTCCTGAAAAGAGCGTCACTATGATCGAAATCTAGACCAATATTTAGCCGGTTATTATCATAATTAAAACTAACTAAATTTTCCCGCAATCCGTGGCTTTGCTCGCGTGTTAATTTTATGTTATAAAAATATCCTCTACCTAATGTTATTCCAGGTCCAAAAGTACGAGTACGGTTACGGTTACTCGGTTGTTTGTTTGTCGTATGAGGTGGTGCTGGCTTCTGGTGTCAGAGCTTACACATACGGTCCAATATAACTAATTTCGTTCAGCCATCAAACAACTTTTTATTGATTGTTCAGCTTTGCAGTCCAATTACACCAGTTTTTAAGTCAAACCCTAAGCTATCCAGCAGTGCAAACCACATCGCAACCGGTCCATTATTTTGTACTTGATGCGCGAACAAACAAACAGACAGCAGACAGACACTATTTTTTAACACGTTTTTATCACTTTCTTGTTTGTCGTTCCGGGTGGAATATTGCGACTCAAATTTCGAGCATTTCCCGATTAGCTATCTGACTGAAACTTTGAAGGTAGCAGCTCACAAATCGATGATAATGCATTAAAAAAACATGTTTTTAGATTAGTTTTTTAATCTACATTTGCTACTGGTTCAGACGTTACATTACATATATCCAAGTTCTTACACTTTTCGTTACTTACTACTCTATTAGAAATTAAGTTTATATAGATAGTTGCAAGAACATTGTCCGGTGAACGGTTCATTGAAAAATAATAATTTGTCTAAGTTTTCACGTTCCTAAGTATCTTACCACTGCCACTCCTTGTTTTCATTCATATTATAAAATACTGTAACAAATTAAGTACTTGAAAATTGCTGATTACTTTACAGGGCAACGGCAAGAACAGAGTTGGAGCGAGGGACGTGCTTGGTAACAAGTAAGCTCTGTGTACTAAACTTTCCTAACCATTTTCTTGATAACTTTCCTGCTAACTGCCACAAAAGTGAACGGAATAGAAACGGAGGTCTAAGAAAATCTTTTCACCATTATTTTCGGTGTCATTCGTTTTCAACCCACATTTTCCACTCACAAGTAAAAAGTAATAATAATTAATTCCAGTTCAGTATAAACTTTGGTACCTAAACATAACTTTAGTTGCTCGGTATATGGAGTGACGACCTGTGAAAAGATATTAGATCCTTTCTGAAATATAAAACCAAATAACTAGACTATTTTAATACTATCTCTGAATGTAAAATATTTGCAGTACTTCAGTGACATTCCAGAATACATCGAGGGTTTAATTAAACGAGTTTTTCCCGGTCTCCACTTGATTGTAATGCGTCTAGAGTCTAGACGAAGGCTTTATTGCAAAAAGGAACTATTACGACGTTCATTCAACGCTGACCTTCAAAACTAAGTACCACACTTTTAAAATTACATAGCAAGTACAACCATTTTTAAGTCAAAACCTAGGCTATCTAACAGTGAAAACTGAATCGCAATAGGTTCAGTAGTTTTAACATGATGCGCGAGCAGACAGATATTAAAAGTGTGATACTAAGTTTTGAAGGTCAGTGTATTTGAAGGGGAGTTTCTAAATAACTGGCCAATAGCGTGTTGGACCACGGTGCAGTGCAGTGTTCCGTGATCACAAATCATTCTGCACAGCTCATAAGATTCAGTTTTCATCACAGGACATTGTAAATAATTTTTGCGAGCGATTTGCGAGTATCCAACAACAATTGCCGTGGCGGTCTCGGCTTAGAACAAGGCCCCTCCCAATCCTTCCGTGAATGTCGTAAGAGGCGACTAAGGGAATACACACCGGAAGATGGGCAACAGCGTCTTCCTAGTACATATTTGTTACAGTGCAGTCACCAATCCGTTTGCCAAGCGTGGTGACTATGGCAAACCCCCCCCCCTTTTTGGGGGAGGCCTATGTTCAGCAGTAGACTCCTAAAGGCTGACATGATGATGATGTATCCAACACATCCAACTATAACGGGTGATAACAAGATTGGTATTTGACATACCATACTTAAAATAAAGCAATAAGTACCAAAAAGTCTACACAAGGAAGAAAATAAAAAAATGCCTTAAAAAAATAAGCTACCGAAGAAGAATAGAAGTATATTTTTAAATGGGTTCTCTCTGTCTGTTCACGCGTCACGTAAAAGCTACTGGATTGCGATTCGGTTTAAATAGTTGAAGAACTTAGTATTGACTTAAAAACTGGTGTACTTTGTATCTAAATAAGATTAGTAGTACCCAGAAATATTACCATGCGGGCAAAGCAACGGACACAGTTAGTTAATTATAATACGAGTATCATTAGGACAAACATTATTAACGACTTTGGCGGGTTTTGTCATGCAAAAGGTTAAACATGTAAAAAAAGTATTGTAAGAAAACATTACTTCTGTTACAAAATACTTTTTTAACGACAACCCACTAGTACTTCGAAACCGGATTAAAAAGGTTAAACTTCATAGATTATAAAATTCTAGAAGTTCCGATGCTGACAGACTGGGACGGACGGAAAGATGGGCCGGACTGGCTGAAGGACTGGACGATCTCATCAAGGATTTGACGTATAAAATTAGGATTTGGGATATCAGCCAGAGAGCTCGAGATGAATGTGTCTGGATTTGAGTATCCATTCTTTAGATTTGTAGTTTTTTATCGAAGACGCGCGGGAGTCAACGAACATTACAAAACTCCTTTTTATCTACGAGTATGCGGTCTGAATAAAAACGTGCGAGGGATAGGAAGTAACTACGATAATCATTTATGGGCGTTCATAACCTTCACTGTTATTTTGGATTGAAGCAGTCATGTTTTTTTTTTTAAAACACTCTTGTTGACACTCATTGTTATACTTTATTTTTAGTTCTAATTTCACTTGTAGATACTTGTGGTGTCTAATAAAGAGTTAATCTATCTATATATCTTTTTTTATTACGTGCTAGGCGATCGTTGTCTCACTTGATGGAAAGCGATGATGTGGTCGTACTTGTGTTTTTCAAGAGTAAATATGTAATATTGGTGGAATATTAACCTATAGTTGTTTGTTAACGTGCACGAGTGTGACCAAAGGAAAAAAAAAACAAAAAAATGGCATTTTGTGATGTCTTTAAAATTCTCTAGGAAGTTTCAGTAAAACGTCAATTATTTTACTGATTCTTGACATTGACTGTGATGCGAATATACGATTTTTGTAAATCTAAAAACTTGACATTGGCAAAATTGCTAGCATTGCCGCCGCAGAAAAAATAGTAAAAAAAAACTTCACTTTGATTCTTAAACATACGCCTCACCAGTAAGCCTAATTTAAAATCTTTGATACGCCTGAAGTCATTAGCATCATCATCAGCCTATATTTGTCCACTGCTGGACGTAGCCCTCTCCTAGTGAAAGCCGCTGAGCCCGATCTGCGCCTGATGTACAACCATTCGCCTTCTTTCATTTAGACGCCGCCACCTTTACAATATTACAATAACATTGCCCGGCAATAAAATAGGTCGTCTAATAGTACAGGACACCGGCCACAGTTGAACAAAGAAATGCGGCATAAATTTGTGGAATTTCACCACAATTCGACTCAAAGTTAAGTACTTATTTAAATATTTGAAATTCGAAGAAAGATTCAGACCGCTTTCGTGGCGTGCGCGTGCACTAGACACGCCGGCGGTGTCCGTCGGCGACATCTTCCTTAGAATTTCATACATTACAAGCGTTGCGTGCATTCTCAATTTCCCGCGCACACATCCAGAGGCGTATTTCCGATTCCATGTTCAATTGAGCGCAGTTCTAGAGGCGACGCGTCACCACGCCGCTCGCGTCGTCTCTTTCCGCCTTAGCTCGGCCATATTGAAGTTATAAACCATCACATATTTTTTATATGTGCAAAATGTAAACACTAGTTATAAATAGAAATAGAAAAAACTTTATTTGTGACAACACAACACAAAAGAAAATAAAAACTTGCATGAGTAGGTGTGTCACAAATCGGCCCCAACTCAGCAAAGTGGTGGTTGGTAACCAGCGCTGATTTTCCGTTGGAGCAGTTGGTAATTGAACTTTAGTACTAAATACCGGCAGTTGAACGGTCTCCCGTTGCGACATAATACCGGACTTATGGTATTAAGACAAAAAGTTAGTAAAGATTAGATTAAGATTCCCAGTTGACCAGTGAGATCACACGCTGCAAAACGTTGCACGTTGTTTTAGTTATTTTACTTTTTATATTTACACATCTGCCAGGCGTCCCGCGTCATCTTTTTTTTTGTAATCGTGTTTATTATGTTACCCACGCCAGCTCTATTTTACAAAGCCTGGTTTGTTTCGTCCTAATGTGACGAAACATTTAATTTTACACTCATCAAAAATCTATAATGTATTTCCCAATGAAACATGATACGATTATTTAAACATATAAAAAAATCTGCCACTATTAAAAACTCTATAATCAAAAAGCGAACGACAAAACCCGTCAAAGCTATCTCCGATCATTTAAACGGTAGTTTAAACTGCTATAAAGTGACGATTACCGCTATACAAAGCTTCCATACAATGGTATACTGGTAATACAATGGTAGTAGTAATTTGAATCCCATTCAATTGCTACTGTCGCGAGTAACTCGAAACTGGAGGGAGGTGTTAAATGGAACAATTGGTAGTTTTGATTGTCGGTATAAGTATGAGCTGGAATTGCATCGCCTGGAAATTTCCTCCGACTATGGCCATATTTATACTAACTTGACAATGACAGGCGAAATGTAAATCCTGCGTTATTTAACTATTCAACTCTAAATTGGGCACTATTAACACACACACACACACATTCTAAAATGGGTATTTCTGTGGGGTATTTTTTATTTTTTTTATTACTGACTAGGCAATCGTTTGACCACGATCTCACCTGATGGAAAGCAATTATGTGGTCGAAGGTGTAGCACGCTTGCTAGTAGATACCTATTCACTCTTGACTTGAACTCACCAGGGTTATATTTTACCGGAAATATTTTCGGAAAAATTCAGGTTCCATGCGAGTTCGACACCCAAAAGCTCCAGATGGTCACCTAATGGTATTGTTACACTACGGAAAGTCGGATATCGGTTGAGAGGACTCTTTTTAGCAGAGAACAAACACACCTGCGTCTTAGTGGCATTAAACTTAACCAAGTTAGCATCACCCCAATCGGACACGGCTTCTAAAGCTAAATTCAAACGGTCCACCATAGCCTCTTTCTGAAGCTGGACAGCGTCGCAGCTGGCTTGAGCATTGGAACTGTATCTCTCAACCACAGTGCTGTCATCTGCATACCTAAAGGTACCGGGCTTCAAAAGGTCATAAAAACAGTGTAGCCGAGAGAACCGATCCCTGAGGTACACCAGCATTGATGGCCATTTGATCAGACGAACAGCCTTCTAGGACTACTCGAATAGATCGTTCCCTCAAAAAAAACAGCTATCCAATTGCATAAGCCAACAGGTAATCCATATGAGGGAAGCTTGTTTAAAAGACCATCGTGCCAGACCCGATTAAAAGCCTCAGATATATCAAGGGAGACGGCAAGCGCCTCGCCATGCATCTCGATGGCTTCGGCTCAGTACGTGAGTGGCATACGCGAGAAGATCCCCAGTAGACCGGTTTCGGCGAAATCCGTATTGTCGGTCACTGAGAAGACACACACACACACACACACACACACACACACACACACACACACACACATTACACATTACACATTATTACACACACATTTATTTGTCACATTTATTTGAAACAAAAAAGCGTGCATGCTAAATTATTGCACTTAGATGCCGCGCATTACATTTGATATTGCTTTGTTCTAATGCAATCAGTTTCAATTATAATTTCGTTATACGGCGCATTGTAATATTAACTCTAATGCTCGGCATTTAAGTGCAATTTAGAATGCACGCTTTTTTGTTTCAAATAGCTACAGAAATTAGCTAATAGCAGCGCTGAGATGAAAGGATTGTAGCTTGCTTACACTTCGTGGTGTGACGCGTGACTCATGATGAGGTCTGGGCAGCTAGATAAGGAAGTAGCGAGCGTTTTTTGGAGTGAAAGTGATCGATTTACTAACCCGGCATCAGGGGGATTGGGTCAAAATGACCCGGCATGTTTTAGTTTGCTATTTTGTACTACGCATGCTCGGTTGCTGCACTTCTCGTTAGCTGGAGTTAATTCAATTTAATTGCGTTTTTGCCGAGAATCAGAGGGCGACCAAAAAAAAGTAAATAATATGAGCCATCCCAGTAGGTATTCGATGTAACAATTTTGCGCCATTTCCCCGTATATAAAGTTGATGATGTGGCACTTCTTTTGAAGTTATTTCTCTGTGTTTTGTGATTATATGTTTGTTTTTTGTTATAACATTTTCTATTTTATTTTTAGATCGAAGAATTGGATTTAAAGGAACTAAAACGATAGCACCATCAATTTTGAAGAATCTGTCTCTGATAATACGCAACCTGATCAAGAGTCTGACGAAGTAGAGGAAGAATAAATAAAATGTTTAAAAAAAAAAAAAGTAGAAAAAATTCACGGCTGCCCTGCTAAAAACGAAGCAAAAAGTCAAAAACGTAAGATAAACAAATTGTAATTGCAGTCGGGGGACCGTTCCGACAGTGAAATCTTTTTTTATTAACTTGTTAGTTTATTTGTGGTAAAGTCATGTTAAAATATGAAGACTTATTGAATACTAAGGAAAGTGCTAGGGAATGCAAATTATGATGTCATTTTATGTATTTCTTTTATTTTCTTTAATACAAATACTTGTTTGATTTCTTAAACCGTCACATAAATAAGCTAATAAATATTATTAATTTATTTGAATAATATTGAAGTCTCGACAAAGTGTCAGACCATAATGACCTACCTCCACGTTCGTGGTGTAATATTCTAACTCCATGACGCTGGGTTAAATCCCACTCTTAGTCGCTCCTGTCTCTCACCCCACGTGCATTAAACCATGACGTATCGACGTTTGGTTTTCTTCCTCATCACTACGTACATTAATTGACACGCTTGCAGGTGTTAATTACCCCCACGTCATCACACGTAACGGCAACTGACTTTTAAAAAGCAAATCGTAGAAAGTGTAACAGTAGTTAAATTCTATACCCACAATAGAGGCGGTCCACAATAATGAGTGTGCTATTTTATACTCATAGATATAGTTAATGAGGGGAAGATATGGCACGCTTTAAAATATCACGTAAATAAACAAGGACGGTAAAGCACCTTCACAAAAAACCCGACTGCGAACAAAACTTTTATGCGGCATAAATTTAAGTGGGAATGGTTGTTTACAACATTAAATTGTTATAGATCTTTAATGGTCATTCGAAATGAAAAAGGAGAAACATAAAGATGATTTTTAATTACCTATTCAATGATACCCCACTTAATATGGTACGTCGACTTAATTGTATTATTTTAAAGCGACTTCACAAAAGGACACGGTTATATGTCCGATTGTACGTATGTTTTTTTTCTCATTCTATACTTCTAATCTATACTTATAATAAAACTGTAACGGGTTAAATTCTGTACATTGAAGATATTTTGAAAAAATTTTTTGGACCTTACTCTAGATTCGATACTGAAACTAAGCCAAAACTGTATTTTTTTCATTTTTGTCTGTCTGTCTATCTGTATCTTGGCTAGGCATCACGCCGAAACTACTGAATGAATTTAAATTAAACTTGGTATGATTTGAGTTCATACTACGAGGTAGGATATAGGCTACTTTTCATCCCGAAAAATGAAAGGGTTCCCGCAGGATTGGGGTTGAAAGTTATTTCAAAAAACACTTACCACTCTGAAACTACTTGACAGATTTTGTTGAAACTTGGCACAGTCATAGTTTATATAATGGGTAAAAATTTAGAAAACTTTTTATCCCGGAAAATAAAGTGTTCCTTCGGGATAATATCCAAAATTCTGTAAATTGAAGATAATATGTGATTTTTTTGGAGGCCGTTCTATATTCAATACTAAAGCTAACACTGTTTTTTTTGTATTTTTGTCTATCTGTCTGTCTGTCCGTCTGTCCGTCTGTCTGTCTGTATCTTGGCAGCGCACCTCACCGAAAATACTTAATGAATTCAAATGAAATTTGGTATTATTTGAGTTCACACTTCGAGGTAGGACACTGGATACTTTTCATCCCAAAAAAAATAAGTATTCCTGCAGGATAGGGGTGGAAAATTATTTAAAAGAACACTTAGCACGCTGAAACTATTGGATGGATGTTGATGCAACTTGGTACAGCCATAGTTTATAAGGTAGGTGAAAATTATAGATACATTTTGTCCTGAAAAAATAAAGGGTTCCTGTGGGATATCGGTCCAAATTCTGTACATTAAAGATATAGTGTTTTTTTTTTGGAAGTTACTCTATATTCGATTATGAAACCTAAACTGTATCATTTTTCATTTTTGTCTGTATGTCTGTCAGTCTGTATCTTAGCCGCGCATCACGCTGCCGGAACTACTGGATGAATTCAAAAGAAACTTGGTATGATTTGAGTTCGTACTACGAGGTAGGACATAGGATACTTTACATATCGAAAAATGTATGGGTTATTATTTATGGGTTGAAACTTATTTAAAAGACCACGTACCACGCTAAAAGTAACGGACGAGTTTTGATGCAACTTGGCACTGTCTTAAGTTATATAATGGGTTAAAATTGAGGACACGTTTAATCCCGAAAAAGTAAAGGGTTTCTGCGGGATATGGGTCCAAAGTTATGTTAACATTTAAGTAATAAAAAATATTTGTTGGATGGTTCTCTATATTATTCGATATTGAAGCCAAACTGTTTTACTTTTTAATTTTGTCTGTCTGTTTGTTCGTATCTTGACCGTGCATTGCACCCAAACTACTGAATGAATTCAAATGGAAAAAATGCTCTTGGGTGCTTAAAAAAGGTATTGAACATATATTTTTTGTTAATCGTGTCTTTCTTTCTATTTGTCTGTATGTTTGTTTGTTCACTCATCACGTAAAAACTACTTGACCGATTTCAATGCGGTTTTCATTGTTAGATAGCTTAGGGTTTGATTTAAATCTGGTGTAATTGGTATCTCCATCCGGAGAGTTAGAAGCCGAGCAATTGATAAAGTATTTTTGACGGCTGAAGAAATTTTGTTTAAATGTTGGTATATTGGTCCTGGAATAGCTTATTATGGTACTTTGAACCTAAAGAAAGAACACGCGTGCAAAGCCGCGGGTACAGATAGTAAAGCAATAAGAATTAAAAGGTCTGTACAATGAAGATCATTTTAAATAAATGGTCAAGGGAACTTAAATTAAGCTACTGAACAAGAATATAATATATTTTTATATCGTGTCTCTTTGTTTGTCTGTTAGTTTGTCTAGATGTTTGTTTGCGCATAACGTAAAAACTACTATACTGAGAGAGCTTAGGGTTTGAATTAAAACTGAGGTACTTGGTATATCAATCCGATTATTAGATTCCGAGCAATCGATAAACACTATTTGACGGCCGAAGGCATTTCGATCAAATGTTGGTATATTGGTAGTTAGTATAATATGGCGTCTGATTGTCGCTATATTAAATTTTGTTTGCTGTCATGTCTTTAGTATAACTAGCAAGATTTATACAAATCTATTGATGTATGAGTCATCAAAATCGATCTACGCATCGATTGACGTTAGAATCATAATATAGGCTGATAATACACACATTACCCGATCGATGCGTTGCGCAGTCTGTTACAATACGGGCCACGAAAGATGAGACTTGACACACCACGTGGTTTGGCTTGCGCAGCAGACGGTCGGATAGAGAGCGGGAAGCGCGGGCGGTACGGCGCTGTGCATGCGCGTTAGTTGCCTCCAGGGCCCTATTTCATAAAGCGACAAATCATAATAAACCTACAAATGTCAGTCGAATACGCAAAACCTGCGTTTCATATAACAAAAATGTACGACATTTCTATAGTTTGACTGACAATTGTCGGTTTGATTGATATTTGTCAGTGTACTATAGTTTTATGAAATAGGGCCCAGTTCTCCTCGCCCGCGCACGCACCGTTTGACTCCTCCGCAGTACAGACGAGTTCAACCTGTGTTTATAAATTTCTACTTTGTTTATAGATGTGTTGTATACGAGTGCATCTTTGTGAAAGTTGATATGCAATGATGGCTAACCCAAAAAAGAATTCCCTGTACTCCGGATATGCCTAAACCACAATTGTACAAATAGATAAAAATACTATCCAAACACCTTGATTTAAATCCAATCGAAATGGGGGCTTCAATAAAACATAGTAAAAATGTGCATTGGAACCTCAAACGCGTGATAGAGTTAGTAACAGAAAAAGCAAATCAAATGGGACCAAATGAATGGAAATCTCTATGTGATAAAACAAAAAAAAACTTAAAGTGATCACATAATTGTCAATTTGGCGGATACGGAGATCATTATGATAGTAGGAGATTCTTCAGACAGCGACTTAGGTAGTTCCTCACCGTCATCTGAAGAAAACGATGCTTTACTGACAGTAACAGTGACCAGGACAATCTGCCATTTTTTATCTTTAACTTTATTATTTCGTAATAAATATTGTGATGAATTTTAATATAGTATTGCTATACACATAATTACGATTGTCGTCGAAAAATCCCTGAATAGATTTACAAATTATAGAAACCTATTTCGTACTTGACTATACATGCGCAAGCTCCCCACTACTGACGCTCATCAAGTCTCATCTTTCGTGGCGCGTATTGTAATGACAGACTAGATAACTAGGTTAGACTAGGTACAGGCAAACACGCTCCAAACACGCTCACTCAGCTACATTCCCACGTAGAGCTTTATGTGCATCAACATCAAAGATAGAGAGACAAACGCCGACTGTAGCGCGTGAGAGAATTACTGTTAACACGTGCTACAAAAACGCCACTTTGATTATGACTGAAGGCCAAGCAACTAATTTATATGGTCCACGCCCGAGGAGCTGAAACCAAAATTTTCCCACTTTTAATCACACTATCACACTAATATTACAAAATCAGAGTTATAGCCACTATCGTTAACAGGCCAATCAGAGCGAAGAGTTTTAAAAATGAATACTCTCCTAACGAGCAGAAAATGTCTTATGCGCGATGCAGAATTCCATACATAAGAACTGACAGTCCATATAAAACATCATAAAATGCATAAAATATATTTTATCTTTAGAAGTTTGAATGTTTGTTACTCCTTAGGGCACTATGGGCTCCAAATTTTTGTCCTGCTTGTTATGGTGCAGGGTAAGCAGGGAAGGTGATGCTTCTCGGGAGCCGATTTTAGTTCATATTTTCAATTTAATTTACCTTTTTATTAATAATCTTTCGATTTTTCAATAAACTAATCCCACAGAAGTATTTGAATGTTTGTTGGGATTACACACATTTGGTTTTTGTAAAAATATCTTCGATAGAAACTGAATGAAGTTGATTCATTCCATCGATGGGACCGTCAAAAAGGGGATTTTAGGAAACTTTAGGTTTTTTTTTCTATCGAGACAAATTTATTTAATCTTGTTTCGGTGACCACAGCCGGATAAAGTATTTTGTGAACATTTATTCAAAGGTCTAGTTTTAAATATTCGAGAGAACGAATCGTCAAATTTGGAGACCATTTCGCCTTAACGCTCAAACACCTGAACGAATTTGGATAAAGTATGGCACTAGGATAGCTTGTATCCTGGATTAACACAAAGGCTACTTTTCATCATCATCATCATCATCATCCATCATCATGACGCACGCGGGTTTGGGGCGGGCAGAGCGGGATTTATATACATATGTATAAATAATTATACGTTCTGTTAAGATTATCAAAACCTAAGTTTTGTAATGTTAGCCTTCGGTTGGTCAGGTTTGTCGAATAGAAAATAAAACTTATCTGCACCTAGTAATAAAAGCAAGTTGCTTTATCCTATAGCTGGTATCTATAGTACCTAGTAGCTACAGCTGCAGAATAAATAACCTAAGGAATATTTAATAAAAGCTTGAAAATTACTGAGCAGTTTAGTACCTACCTAATGTGTACTAAAAAGGGTATAATCTAAGGATTATTCATAAAAAAACAAGGAAATAGAATTGTTATATTTTTATTGATTCTACCACCAGATTCGGAATACACCACCATAGAAGAACTGGCAAGAAACTACGGGGCGAATATATTTTTTCATCATCAGTTTTATAATTATCATTAACATAGGTATCATACACTAAATACCTAACATACTAACAACCTCTATGTGATACTAGGTCATAATGACACTATTATCGTTTTACAATCACCATAGTTACACCAGGCACAAAATAAAAGCATTTACTATGAACAAAGTGATCCTAATCATTTCTAACACAGTCACATTGGTTATAATAACCAATATAGAAAAAACCATAGAACCGACAATATCTATTTGCAAAGAATAGATATTGTCGGTTAAAGAAACAGTAGCAGAATAACAGTGTAGGTAATATTAATTGTACTTAACTTTTGGTGTCTTGTTGATGCAACGACGACAGAAAACGAACAGAGGGCTGCTCAGCCCAGAGGCTGCTTTTTTATAGAGATTCTACCCGCCAAAGTCACGTAGTCTTTGCAGCAGCAGGAATGAGCCTGCAGATGGCGCCGAAGTGACGGAAATGTACATATTTTTGTTACATTGAAACTATTTAATAATTGTTAACTCGGTATTTTTTACACATTGTTAATCATTTAAATAATTAAGACGTATAAATACATATTTTCCAGAATGTTAACAAATATTAAAAGTCAGAACAGTATTCTATATTGTTCTAATAAATTACAATTTTTAGCGGGAGAAGTTGTATTTTTACTACAATTATAGGTTTAAATGTACAGAGCTGATTAAGTAATAATTCATTAATATTAATCGGGTAAGTACTTAGTTTTAAGCATTTCTATCAATATTGTATGTTTACATGATTTTAAATCATTCTAATTTGAACGGAAATATAAATACAGATGTTTCAGAGTTATAATACAATGACTCCGTAATTTTACTTAAAATTAAAGGATAACTGCAGTACTAAGCATTTTAAACAACATTATATAAATCTATAATTATCAATTGTAAGCTATTACATAATAAATTGTGGAACAGATTCCAGATCAGTTTTTGTTCATAAACATAATTTGTTATTATCACAGATTACAAACTCGCCATAGATCTAAGAAATTACATAATTATTTACAAAAAGATTCAATCGGTAGTCACTTTTGTCTTGAAGTGCAATATTTTATAAATACATTATAATATCGTCAGTGGTGAGGTGATTCAGTGAGAATATTCATTACATTGTTATATACGTAAAACGTAAGTATCAAGTTGTATTATCTCGTCCAGTACCGCAACTGAATATCGTCAGCTCTTACATTGTTATAAAAATGGCTGGTACTAGATAGATTACACATATCAATAAGTTATAACCTGAGAATATTCATTTCATTGTGAAATACGTAAAATGTAAGTACCAAGTTGTAATGTCTTGTCCAGTAAAAATGGTTGTTACTAGACAGATTAAACATATCAATAAGTTATAACCTAACACGTGCATCATAATGTAAAATATTACAGTCCACACGCACTAACATTAACTTAACAAGCTTAAGATTGATGTGGATTTATTCACAGCATTTTGCTGAGCTGTGAACCCTTTGTGACAACACTGTACTGGCAGAAATCTTCGCACAGAGTGATTCACATCTCCAATATCTGTGTTTATGACCGAATGCAGTCTAGCTCTCGGGCTATTGAAATAGCGGTCAGAATTAGAAAATTGAAGTGGTGAGTAATTCAGTTTGCACGTTGTTTAGTTTGGCAGAGTTTGTCAGGCCGCCCGAGGGCTTTTGACATGGCTTAACGACTGCTATAAATATTTAACAGCCCTCCAAACATAGGCATTATTGTATATTACTTCGCCTATAGCTTTCGCCCGCCACTTCATTTTCGCGGACAACAGTTTATCGCGGACATTTAAATTATATTATACCATTATTATGATATTTAATGTTATTTAAACCAATATATTAAAACCATTGCAAAAGTCCAACGCTCTTGATGCATTTTGACAGATTTTTTATTATTTTGTTTCCACGGCAACATGTCATTTCGTTCCTTACAGGGCGTAATCAACATTTTAAAATTTTCCGGGATAAATGTATACTATGTTTGTCTCTATATTGTACAGTACCTATTTACAAAGTTTATCAAAGCCGGATCAGCCGTTTTGGCGTAAAAGCTCCCCAAACAAACAAACAAATAAACAACGTTTCACTTTTATATATTGTTTATATTTTATCGAAGCACGGTGCGATGAAAAACCGCACATAATTTATAAAAGTCATTGGTGCAGAGCCTAGGACGGACCAGATATTGTTGTATACTAAGTTGCACTATTAGGCCTTTAGGCTACCACCTTTGTTTGGGAAGTCCTTATATGACCACCACTGTAGCTCGTAGAACCAACAACGGAGCGTAAGAAAATTGACCGACGACCTGGTTAGATTCACGGGGAGCTCGATCCAAATAGCAAACAATCGCTGAACTGTGGACGTCTTCTAGCTAATGATGATGATGACATTACAATCTAAATGGTATCTTTTGTTGTGCTGTTGGCTTTAAATAAGGCAATAATCTAATATCAGATAGGAAATACTACAGGGAAGTCCCAGAAAAACACCTACTAGTTAAAAAGCTTTGAATATTACTACTGTACAAACAACCATACTTATTTAAATGTCTATTTTTTATCGGTCGTGTTAATCTAGAGGTGTCGATACAAAGGCGCACGCACACGTTTCGTCGACTCATGCGCATCTGCCGCCCTGTGGCTGGGCGGAGCCTGCTGCCATGGAAACGGCAACGCCTTTTTATGCATATTAGCTCAAGTGATTGGAGTTAAAATGGTTTTTGTGGTTACTCGGGCCGTACGCCATTATATTTAAATGGCTTTTAGATGGAATACGACCAAAATGATGCTATGCTGCCACATAGTAAAATACTTATTTATATCCATATATTTTATCACCATACGAATAAAGAAACTGCAGTCGTGCGTGGTGTATCATCGTCATCATCAGCCTGAACTCGTCCACTGATGGACATAGATCATTCCTAATGCTTGCCACTGAACCCGATCTTCCGCTATTCTTATGTAATTGGTGCCAGCTGCAGGCTTCATCGCTCCATCTAGCCTGAGGGCGTGCTTCACTACGTTTGCCTACACGTGGTTTCCACTTAAGAACTCGCCTACCCTCATCAATCATTGGTTCTTCAACATAATATGTGACCGGCCCTTTGCGACCTCAGCCTGTAAATTCTTTGAGTTACTTTCGTTCTCTGCCGGATCACCTCATTTCGGGTGCGATACCTTAGAGAAACCCGGAGCATATAGCTCGTTCCATAGCACGCTAAAAACACCTTGAACCTTGAATTTGTTGACCAGCCTTACAGTGTCCAAGTTATATATCATCACGGGTAGGACGCAGCGTGTTTGTAAGGTGTATTTTTTCTAAGTACTTTTTTTTTAAACTAATAGAGGAATCACCCAAAGGAGTAAGGATTTCGTAATTTAGTACACAAAACCGTCGTGGCACGCTTCTCAATTTGAAAAGCTAAGCTTACATAATATTTTGAGCTAATTATTGTATTCAGAGAGTGTGGAGCACTAGCAATTTCCCAAAGTAGCGAAGATCGGCGAAGTCGACGTAGGCTGGTGTGATCAGCATACTAATGTGCCCATAAGAGAGCCAATCTGGATGAGAACTTTGCTTTCATTTAACGTGGTTGGGGGATATTACGCAGAAAAACATGTTTTCGTTTAGGAAACGGCTTTTGTGAAAATCATAGTTATTTGTTATGATGAGTTGGATACAAACTCACAAATGTCCACTTACGATTTACTTTTGTGGTATGCAATGGAGAGTTATCTATCTATCTATCATCGTGGCAATACTAAATGGATTGCTACCGAGTTTAATCTCACACTGGAAAAGGAAGTTCCCTTCTGACTCTACCGGTGACTCTACCGTTAGAGAAGAGAGATGAGTTTTAAAACTAAAACCCGACTACGGTTGGATCATAAGCTATATTTTAGGTTGGGTAAAAGATAGTTTATTACACTTTTGCGATGAAGACAAATCGATTGATATCTCGCTTGTCAAAATCAGACCAGGTTTTAGTTTGAACATATAATCCATAATTTGCTTCGCAGAAGTCGGATATTTTTTTTTGCCAAAAATAAATAATAATAATTGCAGCACTCTATAAATCAAGACAAATCGATTAATACCTTGTTTATCAAAATCGGACCAAGTTTTTATTTTTAATATTCCCCCTCAAACCCTTGACTGCAACTTATATTTAAAAATCAAAAATCTAAACCGTGTTTGCCTCATTTTAGTTTTGTTCGTAGTCGGGTTTGTTGGTTTTATAAACTTTTTAGTTTATATTTAAAAGAATTAGTGAGAATGGTTGCTAACATACTTTAAGTTGTTATAGATCCTAATGGTTATTCAAAATAAAAATGATAAGAGAAACCTAAAGATGTTTTTCAAATACCTATTCAACAATAGCCCACTTGACATAGTACGTCGTCTTCTTTTTTTTCGTTTTCACAGAATGGCATCTAATTGTCGGACCACTCGTTTGGTCTATATAGTTACACAAAGGAACAGACATACATACATAGTTTGTTAGACACATTACCAGGCCTTTGCGTTGCGAAGTCTGGTAAAAATAGCCAATGGCCCTCTTATCTGAAGACGAATCGATTGATACCTCGCTTGTCCAAATCGGACCAATAGCAGCGACGCTATGGTGAAAGATCCATTTACATACATACAAAGACCGTGAAACTAATTACCCTTTTTTTGATTCGCTGTAGTCGGGGAAAGGGTTTAGTAACGACGGGTAGCGGGTGGATCAAAACAGATCAAAGCATTGCAGGTGGCTACGTTCTGTAGTAGGATCAAAGCGTTGCAGGTGGCTACGTTCTGTAGTTGGATCAAAGCATTGTAGGTGGCTACGTTCTGTAGTAGGATCAAAGCGCTGCAGGTGGCTACGTTCTGTAGTAGAATCAAAGCGTTGCAGGTGGCTACGTTCTGTAGTTGGATCAAAGCATTGCAGGTGGCTACGTTCTGTAGTAGGATCAAAGCGTTGCAGGTGGCTACGTTCTGTAGTAGGATCAAAGCGTTGCAGGTGGCTACGTTCTGTAGTTGGATCAAAGCATTGTAGGTGGCTACGTTCTGTAGTAGAATTTTTTGATCTAAATAGTAGGTGCATCGACAAAAAGGTAGGTAGTATAAATATCACAAGTTTTATGGAACAAATGAAAGGTCAAACAACTTTAAGTATATTGTTTAAATAGATTATAAATTTCGGTACATTTAAAATAACGTTACTTTTCTAACTTAGTTGTAAAATAACATAATACCTAATACCAACTGACCAAAATTTTCCCCCAAAGACCTTGGCCGGTGTAAATCGCAAGCCTATCGATATTCTACAGTTTGCACTATGGAGATTATGCACAAGAACTAAACAACCTGATTCCTGTTTCACTTTTCCACCACCGAACACCGATCGGCAAACCACCCTTACATGGTAGAAATACCTCGCACAAGAACGAAGCGTTAAACTTCTTCATGTATTACAAGAACTGCAGTGGACTGGAATTATCTGCCCTCGTCAGTTTTCCGGTAAACTAATAACCCAGGCGTGTTCAAGTCTACAGTGAATAGGTTAGATACCTATATATAGCACCTTCCGTCATCGCTTTCCATCGGGTGAGATCGAAAGAGCAGTGGTAGACTAATGAAGAGTGATGGTAGCCTAACGGTTCAATAGTGAAACTTACAATCCAACGATACCGAGTTCGGTCCTAGGCTCCGCACCAATGACATAAGTGCGGTTTTTCATTGCTCCGTACTTCGGAGGGCACGTTAACCTGTAGGTCCCGGCTGTAAAGCCATATCAGAGGCCTTCGGGCGGCCTGATAAACTCTGACACCAGAGGCCAACACACCTCATAAGACAAGCAAGCAAGGTGAGATCGTGGTCAGACGATTGCAAAGAATTAAATAAAAAAAGTGAGGTAATTTTATAGTGCTCTTTTAGTGAAAGTTTAAAAGTTGAAAGCTTTGATATTTTTTGTGAATCGTAGCCGTCACCGCCATTGTTTTTAAAAAACTTGCTTCTTAACTAAAAATAAAAGCATTTTAATTAAGAGCACTAAAAACTTACCCAAGCTTCTCATCAGCATAAGGTGGCTGAGTTCAGAGTGTTCTCAGCATACTGATGCGGGGATCGCGGCGAGTGTGAAACTTATTTTATTGGAGACACCTGACCGGTCGCAGGGAGATTGGAAGCATCGGAACTACCTGACACGGGCAAGATTCTTAGGGAGAAAGGTTTGTTTAGAGATGGAAACGAATTCTGAAATCCACCACCGATGCCTAAAATGTAATGGACTCCCTAACTGCCGGTTTCAATAATCTACCTTCAGTTAAATACAGATAGCTATCCAAGATAAACAGTTAAGTTTTATCTGTTACTGCCGTCTCAATATTAAAAACTTCACAGGCATATCTATGGTGAAAAATAGATAACACATCTTTCTCTGGTAAGGAAGTCGTGGTGTTGCTAGATAATTATTATGATTAAGCAGTATATTTTTATTTACTATTGTAACACATTTTTTTATAATTTTAATAAATAATCAATATTTAATTATTTCTTATTTTTTAACTTATTTTTTTGGATGTTGAATAAGTATATTTTCTTTCTTTCTTTCTTTTTAATCGTTCCGAACACGCTTTTTTATAACAACGACAAAACGCTCTGTGAGACGTTTAACAGATAAACAAGTACATAAGAACATTTTTCGCAATAAAAAATTTTGTTTTAAAATTTTACATACCAAAAATATTAAAAAGTCAGGACGTAACCTTAAAAACTTGGTGAATAATAAGGTTTCTACTTACAGAATAACTTCCTTAATTTTTCTCTCAAGATTGGGGTCATTTTCAACAATAACTCGCTTACCGATGTTTTGTTTAATCTGAAATTCTGAATATAAAAAACATATTCAGATTCTGAGAGTTACCTTGTGCAATTTATTCGAGAGTTATCTCAGTGATCCCCCAACACTGCAATACCTCAGTCGGAATAAAAATACCGGCCTCGTACATTTCATTATCACTGTCATCGCTGAACAGATCCATAATACTATAAAAAATAATAAAATATCGACATATCCAATACTTTGATCCTTCAAAATCGAGCAAAAGGATTAAACTGTGATAGATCTATCGACAGTAAGCTGCCAAAGCGTTATTGAAACACAGCAATTTTTTTTTATGAACCTACTTAACTATGGTAAGCCATAGGTCCAGCGAAAGATAGATCAACATCATGGATAGATATTTCTATCTATCTTTGTTTATAGAAACTGAAAATTATAATTGCTGCCATTTACGCGGGTTATAGCCATTTTAACTTCTAGTAGGGGATAAATAGATTATTGAGGTCGGCTGAAAGGAATTGCACGCGTGATCATTTATTTGGGTCAAAAGTAACTTATGTGTTATTCCAGGACCAAAAGTGCCTGTAAAGTACAATAATAAAATATAATATTTATTTATATAGCAAACTTCGTTTAAGCATCATAGTTTTTATCGATTGCTCGGTTTCTACGCATCACCAAGTACCCCAGTATTTTTCGGAATCAGTCGTTTAGTTTTTACGTGATGCGCAAACAAGCAGACAAAGAGACAGTTTTTTTTAAAATTTATGTTATTTATTTTGAGTCCCCAACACCAGATTTAAAAGCTACGATTCAACTTCACTTACATGTATGTCCCTATCTATGTATTTCTGTTCTTCCTGGAATTTTGCAACTCAAATTACGATCTTTTCCAGATTAACTATCTGGATAAAATTATCAGGATAGCTCACAATCCAATTAAAATGAAAAAAATAATAATGTTGTTTAGTTTTAAATTACTTATACTTATTTTAATTATCTTCATTGTACTTATTTTAAGTATCTTCATTGTACAGAAAACAATTAAAATAAGTATAATTTATAAAAAGTTTTTTGTCTTTCTATATATCTTGTATCTAATTAAATCAGTATCAAAAATTGTACAGTTTTTTTGTTACTGATTTAATACTAGTGGCTCTGTGAGCTGTAACACGTGTACAAACTTTTTAGCAATCGATCTAGCGGTACACAGTAGCACCATCAAGTTATTGTAACACTAACATTAATAACCAAGGTGCTTCATCAATCCCTATCTAGTAGGTAAAGGGCTGATTCCACTGGTAGAAACCTAAAGGTGAGAAATTTACTGCATTTTGAGGAACTATTCTGCTTATCACGCCGAAGATCCTCATCATCCTCCTCTCATCATTTTTTTGAGACTAATTTAAAGTTACTACCTTTTAGAGATCCTACTCGATTGTTGTTGCCTGCTTGCAGAACTGCTTTATTTAGAAAGAACTGTTTTGTTATGTCAGTGAAATATATAACATATAAAATATTCAATAAAATAGATAAATAGATAGATAGATAACTCTTTATTGTACACCACATAGAACAAAAAATACAATAATAACTAAAACATTTATACAAAATAAATGGGACAATGGGCGGTCTTATCGCTAAAAAGCGATCTCTTCCAGACAACCTTTGGATGGAAAGGAATTAATATACGGCAAAGACGGTATACTACTAAAACTACGGTACTACGGTATACGGTAAAATACCTCGAGATCTGAGAGAATTACCAACAAAGCAATTTAAGACAAAGCTGTATAAGTGGCTAGCTGAAAAATGTTTCTATGACTTAAAAGAATTGCTATTGCAATTGATTGTTAAATAATATTGACATGTATTAAAAAAAAAAACCTTTGAATTTTATAAAATCAAATAAACATTGTAAATAAATTCATTTTAAAATTGTATTTTTATGAATTGCATGTTATTATTATAAATATTGTACGTCCTTAGTTGGACAAACTGTTGAAACAAACAATATTGTATAACAACCCTTTATAACACATTCCTTGAAATCCCTTTATATTTCATTTCATTTCATTTTTTCATTTCATTTCAAATAAAAAAAGAACAATGGAAATCGGATTTAATATGGCGGAGATATTCAGTAGCCCCTCTTTTTACTCTTTTTTGGGGGAAGTACAGCCGGAAATTTGGACAGACATCCAGACAGCCGTAGCGGTCTCGGCTTAGAATATGACCCCTCCCAATTTTCCCGTGGATGTCGTAAGAGGTGAATAAGGGTCACCAATCCGCGTAGTGTCCGTAGTGTCAAGCGTAGTGACTATGGCAACCCCCCCCTCCTCCCAATATGATAGACACAGCACAAAGACGACCCCCAGTTCCCGGCGGCTCCGTTATTCCTGGCACCAGTAGCAGCCATGTAACGGCGGAGCAGGGGGTACTAAGAATCCACGGCTGAGACCCAGCTACCAACCCCCACGATCTCAGGACCTGGCAACTTATAACGCACGCACCTTTAGGACCGATGAGAAGTTGATAGGGCTGGAAGAAGTAGTAAGTAAGTTGCGCTGGGCTATTATAGGGTTATCAGAAGTGCGATGAGAAGGAGAGGATACGATGACACTCAATTCCGGCAACTTACTCTAATACCGGGAGGGCGAACAGCAGTCCCAACACGGTATCGGGTTTCTCGTCTACAAGTCCGTCGTCAATAACATTGTGAAGATCGAAAAGTGTTTCGAGCAGAGTGGCATACCTTATACTCAGAATTACCGAAAGGTATTCGTTGAATGTCATACAGGTGTACGCTCCACACTCGAAACGCGCGGAAAAACAATGAACTGGAGGCTATGTATGACGACATTTCTAATGCCATACATGCCCCAAAAACACACTTCACAGTGGTGATGGAGGACTTCAACGCACGGCTGGGTATAAGGAATGGCGATGAACTGAGAGTGGGGCAGTTTGGATTTGGACAGCGGAACCAAAGGGGTCAGCGATTGGCCGACTTCATGGAAAAGGAGGGACTCTTTATGATGAACTCTTTTTTAAGGAAGCGCCCCTCCAGGAAATGGACGTGGCTGCACTCCGGCGGTCATAAGCACGAGGACAGATTTGATTTTGACGACCAATCAGTATATATTCAATGATGTATCTGTGATCAACAGGGTTAAGACCGGCAGTTATCACCGCATGGTATTAGGCTCACTGAATATTAACGTAAAGCTGGAGAGGTCTCGTTTGATGGGATCTGCTCTTCGCGTAAGTCCTGCCTAAATCCAAAACCCCGAGAGCTTTCAGTTGGAGCTCCAAAATCGCTTCCAAATCCTTACCGAATGCGATACGTGGACCAACTAAATAACGGGCTGGTGGAAATTGTCCACGCGGTCGGATCAGAGTTCTTTAAGACCCCCCGCAAAAAAATAACACAGAAACTCTCTGAGCATACACTCAAACTTATGGCAGAACGAGGCGAGATGAGGCTGCAGTCTTCAGTGGATATGTCGAGTTACAGCTTGCTTAATAAACAGATATCTAAGTCGATGCGACACGATTTGCGTTCCTATATAATACTACTTGTATTAAGAACGCAATAGAGCGGAACAATGGCTCCAAAGGGTTTGCAAGAGATCTGTCTATTGGGCAAAGCCTGTTGACAAAGCTGAAAACTGACAGTGGCAGCATCGTTTCGTCGAAGCCAAAGATTTTGAGTGAGCTCGAGAAGTTCTATGGACAATTATACACCTCATTGCGTAGTCCTCCTAGCACGACTAGCGATGCAAGAGCCCGTTTGAGCCTACTTTATACCGAAGATATCCCGGATGTCAGCCTATACGAGATCAAAATGGCTCTCAAACAGCTTAAGAGCAACAAGGCACCAGGGGAGGACGGAATAACGAAAGAGCTACAGAAAACGGGTGGAACACCGGTACTTAAAGTTCTTCAGAAGCTGTTTAACTCCGTCATCCTCGAGGGTACTACGCCAGAGGTACGGCACAGGAGCGTAGTGGTTTTGTTCTTTAAGAAAGGTGATAAAACCCTCTTGAAGAATTATAGGCCCATTTCGCTGCTAAGCCACGTCTATGAGCTGTTTTTGAGAGTCGAGAGTTTGAGATCGTCTCGCTCGTAGGTTTGACGACTTTCAGCCTCCCGAACCAGCTGGATTCCGGAAAGGCTTTAGCACCGTAGACCACATCCATACACTCCGGCAGATTATACAGAAGACCGAAGAGTATAATCGGCCACTATGTCTAGCGTTTGTGGACTACGAGAAAACCTTTGATTCAGTCGAGACCTGGGCAGTGTTACAGTAATTACAGCGTTGATTACCGGTACCACCATGACAGTTTGTCTTCAGAATCAGAGCACGAGTTCTATCCAGTTGCAAAAAGGGGTGAGACGGGGAGACGTTATTTCTCCGAAACTGTTCACCTCTGCACTGGAAGATATATTCAAGCTTCTGAACTGGAACGGATATGGTGTTAACATCAATGGCGAATACATAACTCACCTTCGGTTTGCTGATGATATAGTCATCATGGCAGAAACCTTGGAAGACCTAAGCAGTCCCTGCCTTTGGACCTATGCTCACTGACCTCAATATTGTTTCCCAACAGGTGGGTCTTGAAATAAACATGGACAAGGCGAACATCACGTCAAATGCCCATGTCGTACCCATGCCGGTTTATGTTGGGAACGATATTATCGAAGCTGTTGATCACTATGTCTACTTAGGTCAGCTGATCCAACTGGGTAGATCCAACTTCGACAAAGACGAATCCAAACTCGGATGGGCAGCGTTCGGGAAATTACGCCATATCTTCTCGTCGCAGATACCGCAGAGCCTCAAGACGAACCTTTATCATCAGTGCGTATTGCCAGTGATGACATACGGCACTGAGACGTGGTCGCTAACTATTGGTCTCATACACAAGCTCAGAGTTGCGCAGCGCGCAACGGAGAGAGCTATGCTCAGTGTTTCACTACGTGATAGAATCCGTAAATGAAAACTAACTAATTCCGTTTATTAGTTAGTTTTCATTTATGTGATTTCAATAGGAACATGACTTATTTAATAGCAGTAGAATATTATTAGAAAAAGAAATATTCTGCGTTACTTGTCCTTGCATTGATTGGTTAGTGTCGCACTTTAAGACAAAGGATTTAAGGACAAGCTAGTTAGAGCTATACGATCTCATTGTATTGCAGGTGCAGTCGTCATTATCTGTATATATGAGCAAAAATCTGTGCCTCCGTTTAACAGACAGTGCAGAGTTGTAAGATTTAATCATTATAAGATATTAAGTAATTATAACACCTACATGTTGATCGTATTTCTAAAAATTGCTCGTATACAAATCAACTTGAACTTGTAAAGGTAAGCCTTAAAATGTAAAATATTTGGCTTTTGTATGTGAACATTACAGGCATTTTTGATGTTTATAATATCCACTTAAAATGGTAAAGACTAAAGTTATTATAATGTCATTGTGAACTATATTTAAACTAGTTGTGTTAATTAAATAGTATGTTCATTGTAGAAATGATTTTATTTTCATATCATGTTCATTCGTATTACAGATATAACATATTTGTTTTGTCTTGCTAGTAGAAATGAGTTGGTTTAAAATATTTAAAATTGTAGTTGTTTACATCTTCACTAATACACTAAAATAAAGAGGTAAATATTGTTGAAAATTTGTTTGATTAGCTGTAGATCTCTGAAACGCTGATCCGATACTGACAATTTCTTCACTGATGGTATACCACACTATTCCAAGTGGACATAGGCTACATCTTGCCTAAGGAAAACACAATGTTTCCATGGGATAACGGAAACACTACGGGCAGAAACATAGGGTACGGCACCTAGTCATTAGTAAATTGGAATGAATTTTAAAATAATTATCAAAATTTATTAAAACGTTTCTATTATTATTTTTTTATAATTTATCATAAGTAGCCGGTTGATGAAACTAGTGCCATTACTTCTAGTAAATACGTTATGTAATCAAAATGGTGCCCCAGCATCATTTTATAAATATAAATGTTTTATACAATCTGTTACGTAATTACCTATTAGATACCACCGGTGTGAAGTTAGCAGCCAAAGTTGGCAGCCATTATAATCCGACCAAATTAAGGTGGTATTTTTGTCGCGGTAGAAATAACCAATTTCATGGTTATTTTACAGTGATAACTTCTGAAAATTTATAAATTTTGGGCCCCGTATATTTTAAATAATTACTAAATAAACTTAAAACCGCATGAAAGAAAAAAAGAAAAATATTTATTACGTTGGCTGCTAGTAAATTATGACCAATTATCCCCTGAAATCTGAAACAAAAACGATTGAAAGGTCAAAGAATATATCGTAAAATGTGTACGTTTTATTATCTTGTAAAAGGTTAAAAAGTATGTTTTCAAGTGCAAGATAACATTGTCCTTTCCTATGTCTTCGGTGTTATTTTTTGTTCTGTGTTTGGTGTTATTATATGCGAGCAACAATAAATAGGCTGGCTCGCTCAGTCTTTCTCGCTGCTGAACCGTCTCCACTCAACCAGTTCTTTTCACCAGCGCCTGGCAAGAAGAGGTGAGTGGAGGGCGAGAGGAGGCCTTGCAACTTGAACCTGCACAGGGATCAGTAAGTAAATATCTTATTGTTGGTGCGACAATCGATTCAACAATTTGGCAACAATTATTTTTTGTTATCCTACAATTATTCTTCTATCAAATTTCATTCAAACCTGCTAATGTTTCTTCATATAAGAACCGCTTCTTATTCTTCATTAAATTTAGACATTGCTTTAAAAAATGTATTTTAATATCTTTACTACTTTCAAACTAGGTTCATAAGCAAGCGCGGATCCAGGAGGGGGGGGGGGGGGGGGGGGGTTCACGAGGGTCATGACCCCCTGGGCCTATGTCAATCAGTTTATTTTTTTGTTCCGTTTGTTATTTGCATATGATTTGCTATTATTTTTATTTGTTTATTTTGTACACGAAATAACAAAAAAAACCGCGCTCACTACGATTGAGCTTATTTTAGCTTTTTATATATTATATATAATTTGGGAACCCATCCAGGCTGGATATATATAAGTAAGTGAGCCTCCCCCCCCCCCCCCCCCCTTCCTGACTCGAAATCTGGATAGAATAAAAATATTTTTCAATTTCTTTAACTCGTCCTATTGGGACAACTTTGTTGTGGGAAGAGTCTCTGAACTAGCCGAATTTAGTTGGTAGTTTTCATCGAGTTGTCCTAAATCATACCAACGGTTCCAAGATGACACTCTTTTGATGATGACCAGAAGTGATTGAATTTTATCAGTAATTATGTGTGCCCCACGCATGATGATGGTGATGATTATGATGATAAAAAGTATATTTTGTATTATTCCAGGGTATAAGCTATCAACGTTCCAAATTTCATCAAAATCCGTCCAGCCGTTATTGCATTAAAACTCCCCAAACAAACAAGAATACAACGTCTCGCTATCATATATTGGTGAGGATTTTCATATAACAGACGTAACTTCTAAAAAAAGAAACGCTAGTAAGTGTAATTCAAAATCATTGGCAGCAGTGTTTTTTGACCATCAACAACTGCATTATTACTGATCTACTTGACATACCTGTTATTATTTCGTTTCCATGGTAACGTCAAAACAATCAAATCTTTCTTCTTTATTATACTAGTGTAGACTATTCTACCACTCTCACCTTCACCCACACAGCCGCCGGCGGAGGCTAGTGTTATTGTTTTTAAATTTGTGGAGAAGACATCTGAAGTTTGACGAGTCACCGTTAGACATTTAGTGAAAAAAAAAAAGCATTTAATATTAGGAAAAAATATTAAAATCTTATTTTTCATACATAAAAAAAAACACGAAGATAAAGGCGTTTTTTTTTAAATCTTATTATGATCATTTGCTGGCAACATTTATTTCTGATTGTAGGGTTTTCTATTTCCAGTTCTTCATGGCATCTGTGGAAAATTCAAGATTATTATAAACCTGTAGTAACAAAGGAATACATAATAAGCCTTTTATAGTTGTTCAATTCGCCTATATCCAGCCTAATATAGGCGAAGCAAAACGCTTAGTGTAATGTATATACTTAACTAAGAAAAGTTTTGAAAAGAAAACTTACTTTGCACTTTCAGATTCCGCAGATAGTTCAGTCGTATCATTTTAAACATTACGTTGGCTCTCCTTCCTGAAAATAAAATATAAGTAGCTTTCATAATTATAAAATTTAGTACTGGTAAATACTTCCTTCCTTTTTAAGTGTTGTTCTCCACTTAAAAAGGAAGGAAGTATTTACCATCAGTTTCATTCATTCTCAGTGTCCCGTTATAATAAACTGCTGTAGGACAATTTATTGGCTGTGATTGTCTAATAAAAAAAATAGGTTCAAAAATGCATCGTGGGCCGTACAATGAAAGTGGCGGGCCCTGGTTTAGATAGCTAGGTGATACATTTGTATCAAAAAATGGTGTATAAAAAAATCGATTACATGTTACCATGGAAACGAAATAATAAAAAATCTGTCAAAAAGCACCGCGGCTGCCAAAGATTTTGAGTTACCTTCACTTACTCTGTTTTTTGTTCAAATTAGTCAATCAAAATACGGGTAGAATCGCGTACAAATAATGAGAAACCCTTAGCTACACGTGCGAAGCAGAGGCGAGACACTAGTTCACAATAATTCTGATCGCGCGTGTAAGAGGTACTGAAAATAGTGTCATTCATAAATTATTTAAAGTACATAATAAAAATAAGTATTACTGTTACGAGCAAGCGCAGCGCTTACCATCAGGCGGGCGACCTGTTCGTCTTGTCACTCAGTGGTATAAAAATAAAGTGTATAAAAAAACACAACATATATATATATATATATATATATATATATATATATTATAACATATAATATATATATATATATATATAAGTATAAGGGTAAGTATCTACCTACTTTACATTATATATATATATATATATATATATATATATAATGTAAAGTAGGTAGATACTTACCCAATCGATGTACACGCTATTAATTCAAGAAAATCGTCTAAAACCTACAAAAGATCAAAATATTTTCATCCGTAACGTGAGCCTGGTCCTTTTGTCTGAAACTGCCCTGGCAGACTGAATGTCATGGCGTCGGGCTGGCCTGTAGAACTTCCGCTTCCGCAGGCCGGGGGGGGGGGGTGCTACTAGGGGGGGGTGCTTCTAGCGGGGAGCAAGTGAAAACGCTTTGCGTTGACGGTTTTTATTTTATTTTCCATTTATTATTTAGTAAATATACAAATGAAACAATACAATTTGTTAAAAATATTATAACATACTTTGTATAACAAAATTACATGTTTCTGACGAGCGGATCTTTGGGAAAGTTATACTACATTTTAAAATTAGCAGAAAAAATCCAAATGAGTGCATTTGGATTTTTTCTACAATGATACGAACATATTTATACAAATTTGAAACAATACAAATTGTTTATGGTGAACTTAACTTTACTATATATTTTTCATATAGGAAATGAACATAAGGATTCATCTAAAGGTTCCTCTGAACATCGCGCATTTTTCGTGATTCACCTTTGTTTGCCTTAACGACTGCTATTAATCAATAACAGCCGGGACCGACACCTTAACGTGCCCTCCGAAGCTCGGAGAGATGGTAAACCGCACATAACTCAGAAAAGTCATTGGTGCGGAGCCTAGGTTTTGAACCCGGTACAGTTAGATTCTAAATTGCACTATAGAACCGTTAGGCCACCATCGCCCTCGTGCGAGAAGTGGGAAAATTGTATTCTTTCATATTTTTAAAACCCACACCACGTGTTAAAAATATAGGTGCTTTCTAAACGACTGTTAACTTCAATAGTGTTTTAAAGTAACAATACCTCTTCATTATGACTGCAAAACTGGAGTGTACGTTCCACGGAAGTTGACGATTTATACTTTTACTCGTTATAATTCACTAACATTAGGTTGGTGACCAAATGCGTCACCGTATTTGATTACGCCGAATTCGCTCACCAAACATGGTCGTTTACATAGGGCCGGTGGCCAAATGCCTCGTTTGAATGCGATCAAATGCGCCTGTAAGCCTGCTGTTGATAGATGGCAATCGAATTCACGAAACACTAGTCGCCTGTGACCGAGAACTGGTTGTGAACCGAATAACAATTTAATACACCTAGTCGGTAACTGTAAACGGGATACGATCGAATACGGCGAAACCGAATGATGTAAGTAAGCCACGCCGTGCTGCCGCCGGCCTATCGTCTCCATAACTAACAGGTGACAAAAAACAACATATTGTGTGATAGACACTTCCACTTTGCAATTACAATCATGGCGGTACCTCGCAGAGAAACAAGAAGTAAGCGTAATTCAACTTCTTTACCGTACCTGCTTATTCTTCCACATATTTTAATGTCATATCCATTCCAGACCTGACAGGACAGATTTCCCCGCGGGGTGCCTAGGCAAGTCTGGCTCTGTCTTGTGATATCCTACGCCACATAGTATAGTAATGACCTCTGATGCGTGACTGTCGTGAGCTGAATTTCGATTCAAAGGTAAAAGATGCCCTTTGAATCTTCTGGATTTATATTTCTCTTTTCTAGAATTATATAGACGCATCCAATGCATCCAAAACACTACAGTGTGTTTTTATTGGTGTGATGAGACTTGCTGATAAGCACAACACTCACTCACTTGATTGTAAGCACAACTGCCCTTAACTATTTGCAATGCCACCCAGAACTTTGTTTGCAAAATCTTGCGCGACACTGCAGTCGTCACCCTTGACATTATATATTTAGGCTCATTGCCCCGTTATTTCGCTGGAAAATTGCCTTTCAAACCGAAACACGGAAATGTTTGCACACTACTGCTTGGCGGTTGAATATCTGACAAATGTGTGGCACTTCCCCTTGCGTAAGAGGCCTGCCATTACCTAACAATAAAGCCGTTCAGTCGTTGCATGCCGCCCTTTCATTACTGCATCATCATCAGCCCTAAGAAGTCCACCGCTGAACATGGGTCCCTAGGAGGGGTTAAGCTGCTGTCCATTTTCTGAGAATTTGCTGTTTCTCACAGCAGCCTTGGGATGAGAAAGGGTGGACCTTATTAATCCGATTCCCAAACGGCGCATTCCCTACATCCGTTTAATACCTTCTCGCTTGAGGTTTTACATTTACGCTAACCATAGTGCGGTGACGTCAAACTGACCCGAATTATTTTCACGTGAGCTGAACGAGTAAATCGCCAAAAATAGAATAAAATTACAATCAGTCTCGGTAAACAATCCCTTTGATTCTCTCGTTACTGCGATCCATCACAATTCGGGCCTGATCACGTCCTTTTCTGTTGTGGTCCAAACTAAAGCGAATAGCGTTTCACCTTATTTTTGTCATGAAACGTCTTTATAATCACACCGAACCGAAACATACGGGTACCGGCAGAAAAGTGAACCGTCACGAAAAGATCTAATCGTCTTCTTTTTTCTAACTCTGTAACTATAAACTTCAGAGATCTAATTTTGGTGTAAGTAGCGTATTGATTCGAGTGTTTTTGTAAAGATTGTGGAGAAAAATCGATTCAATAGGTATGTTTTTTTTACAAAAAGTCTACTTAAGATTAAATAATAAAAAAAAAATGGGTAAAAAAAAAGGTTTAAATCACAAACATGGCCGAAAATGCCGTAAAAATAAAGAGAGCTCACAGCGATCTCCTAAAATCCAGCACAGAACAAACGAAAGTGTTCCAGGACCAGATCAAATTGTACGTGGCGTACACGTTTCACGAAAAACAAACGGCTATGCGACACAACACAGCCCCACCCAGTTTTTCTAATTGTTCAGAAGACTTAAGATTTTGACTTAAAACGATTTGAATTTGAGTTTATTCGTTATTAGACTGGTTATCACGAGACACGGTATCGTCGTATAATTTTAACTAAACGGCCACTAACGAGGTCCGCCTTTCACGCGCGTAAAGATCATGTGTGGACACTGCAGAAACCCTCCTTTCGCTCGTCGCTCACACACACGGCACGCCCCGGCACCGTTTGCCCGTATTTGAATAATTCGCTGCCAACCGTGACACATAATTGCTCGGTCGAGTGTCGAGTACCTGCAGTGATTGCAATTTATTGCCGTTTTATTCAAACAAAGACACATCGCTTGAATAAAAGGCAAATAAATAGACGTTTATTTTTTAAGTCTAATTGTATCGCTTGTGGAGATCATGTGTGGACACTGCAGGAACCCTCCTTCGCTCGTTGCTTACACACACGGCACGCCGGCGCCGTTTGCTCTTATTTGAATAATTCGCTGCCAACCGTGACACATAATTGCTCGGTCGAGTGTAGCGTACCTGCAGTGATTGCGATTTATTGCCGTTTTATTCAAACAAAGACACATCGCTTGAATAAAAGGCACATAAATAGACGTTTATTTTCTAAGTTCTATTTGTATAGCTTTTATTGTTAGTTCAAAGGCGAGTAGCTAATTGGCTACGGAGTCAAGTTTTGATTTGTGGCAAAGGCGATTTAAATGTTTCTTTGATTGAGTTATTCTTTCTAGTCACAATAACAATTGAAGTTTAATGAAACTGAATAACGTTGTTATTATTTTTAAATTGAGCATTGTTCCAAGTTTTAATGGAGCTCCGAAAGTAACATGTTATCGTTACTCATCGTCGAATAATTATGATGAATGACTATTTTAGACGTTTGGGAATATGTTTCAGTTTGGGTACTCGCAAATGCCGTTACGTGTCTCTAAAACAAATATTAAACACGTAGGTGTTTAATTAAAATGACAATCACTGTCCTTATCATAATAATATTATCTTTAAGCTGAGTTTTGTGGTGGCACTCGTTCTATTTTTCTGTTTCTAACGGGTATTTTCCGGGATAGAACTGATATAATTATAATATATTTATACTATCAACTGGCTTTGTTTTATTCCAGAACTAATATCCAATACACTACATTTCATCAAACTTCGTTCAGACGTCAAATAGTTCTTAATTGATTGCTAGGATTCAACTCATCGAATTGAAATACCAAGTACTTTAGTTTTTAAGTCAAATCCTAAGCTATCTATCAGCTACCTATCATTAGAGATAGAAGGCAATGAAGGAAACCTGCAGTCCGCTCGCCTATACAATGCATTTAAAATACCTACCTATATTGTGGAATAGTGCTTGTCACTTTAGCTATAATTATTAATCATTATGGCAACTTCACTGGGTTTTTTTATTGATGCCATGTGCACATAATGATTGGATTATGGAATCGATCGCATAATTTACCATTTAATTCTCATATATTATATTTCTGTAATATGTTTAGTGCACCTAATAAATAAAAAGATAAATATCTAACAGTGAAAACCGCATTGGAATCAGTTTAGTAGTTTTTACGTGATGCGCAAACAAACAGTCAGACACGATTAAAAAAAAAACGTGTTCATTAACCTAGACCAAATTTTTGATAGTTTTCTACTTTCAGCAGACTTTTATGCTTCTAATTGTTTTATTCTATTCGTAAGTTTAGATAGATAGATAAAAACAATATTGAATAGACTGCTAAATATAGCATCATTATGTCCATATTCAAGGAAAAAAAACAGAAAAAAACAGCCAGCCATAAAGTTTGCAGTTTAAATCAACAGTAAGTCCCTACTACAAGTATAGTTTTTTTTTAATCACTGTCTAGGCATGGTTAGAAACTGATTATACCTACTCTCCTACTTTACCAACGCACTCCATTTTAAAGGTACTCCTAAATGCTTAAGTCCAGTGCATTTTATAATACCTACACGGCATTATAAAATGCACCGGACTCAAATAGCTCGCGTTTACTTTATTTTCCCTCACTGTGAGAGTTGGTCACGGAAGCAATTTATTTGTCCTTCGTGCGCCGCAGAAAAGTAACGAAAACTAAAAATACTTAGAAATTATTTGCTTTTGAGTATTTGCAGAATAGTCATGGGGTTTCTCAGGGTAGTATTCTGGGGCCATTGTTATTCTTATTGTACATAAATGATCTCCCTAATGCCTTAAATTAGAAATCTATCTTGTTCACAGATGATACAACAATAGTAGAAGAGAGCACGGATAAGTCATTATATCAACTGAACTTCAAAAACAACGCTTTCTCTGAGGCTATTCAGTGGTTGACAGCAAATAACTTTTGAGTGAATATTAGCAAAACAAAGTTAATGCAATTTTACACCATGCAAGGAAAACCATCAGAACTTTCGGTTTCATACTTGGGGAAAACCATTGAACAAACACAAGAAATCAAGTTCCTTGGTATAACAATTGATAATAATTGCTCTTGGAAACTACATGTTTCCAATATCTGCTCTAGAGTGAGTAGTTTCATATACCTACTGAGAAGAATATCACAAATTGTTTCTAAGGAAACAGCAATTACAGCTTATTATGGCTATGTACATTCTCTGCTAAGCTATAGTATCTTAATATGGGGAGATGTCTGGAGCTAGACAGCGTTTTTGTACTGCATAAACGGTGCATTAGGGCTATATTTGCGCTTAAACAGATCGACTCGTGCCAACCATTCTTTAGACAGCATAAAATCCTCACGATAACAAGTCTGTATATCCTAGACGTGTGCATCTTTGTATACAATAATAAAACTCTTTTTCAAAATGCACGCACCATGAGTAAGTACAGTGTCTGCCCACAGTACAAAAACAAACTGTTTACTAGTTTAACCATTAACTAGACTGACCTTGAAATCTAATAAGTCCTATATAATGTGCATTAAAATTTATAACAAAATCCCTGACATTTTCAAAGTATTTTTACTTTTTAAATTTAAGAAAAGCTTGGTGCGATGGCTTGAAGAAAAATGTTTTTATTCTATTCAGGTTTTTTTAATTAAAAGCTGTGAAATGCTGTTTTTTTTTCTATTTGACATTCAATTTAAATTGACATTCAATTATATTATTTGATTATATTTTACACACATAATTTATTTGTAAAGATATTGACATTTCACAAAGCATCTTGTTATTTGTAATTTTTTAACATTGTTAATAGGTTTCATAGGTATTTTGATTTGTTTATATTGTTTTTAATTTAAATATTATTGCTTATTTAATTTTGAATGTAATTGTACTTATTATAATTTTGTACAAATTTCATACGCCTGTAAAGGCAAGTTTTGGCAGGACTCAACTAGTGCATTTTTTCCATCTTTTGTACCTAAAACTTATGACTTATGACTTTAATATGAATGAATGAATGAAAAATTGATCGACAGAATTCAAAAAATGCTATGTTTAATATAGAATTGCCTCCACAACAAGTAAATTGTTGGTTGCGTTGACATGAACCAACAAATAAAGGTAAAAGGTAAAGGTAGGTAGGTTAATATAAGGTTCAAATATCCAGTGAAGCTAAAATATTTTTTATTTGATTATAATTTTCGTTATAATTTAAAAAATCAATCAGTTCGGTGCTTATTACTCATTTTGCAAGTGTCTCGCAAGAAGGTCAATTGGTGAGTTGGTATTGAATCATAATTTAATATTCCACAGAGTAGACTCTCTGCACTTCAATAATACGCTGTGGCTGTGTTTACTTCTAAAAAACGAGAGACATTATTTTTTCTATTTATTTTCGTACTCCTCTTGTTTTTTATCCCCCATTTCCCTATTCCAAGTTGCAAATCTTTCGAGGAGGAGTATAATAATTTATCTCGGTAGAGAGCAGTATTAGTAGAGCGACGGTAGACTAGCGGCACAGAATACCTAAAGTCGCAATAGTATACCGCTAGTCTACCGTTGCGGTAAGAACCCCGTCCCGGTATCGTTATTCTAATAGACAACGACACCGGGTTCGGTCCTAGGCTCCGCATTACTTACTTTTCACTACTTAGGGATATTTTGTAGTCTCATTAAGTAAATTAAACAAAGTAGTATTGAATCATGTGCTTATGCTTAATGTATTTGCTATTTTCTATTGCTACGTGCTTTGGAGGGCACGTTAAGTTAAGCTGTCGGTCCCGTCCGTTATTGATTAACAGCAGTCCTTAAACCATGTCATAGGCCCTTGGGTGGCCTGACAAACTCTGACACTAGAGGTTAGCTCATGCATACTAGTGGCTCTGTGAGCTGTAGACCTCACGCGTACAAACTTTTTTGCAAACAATGTAGCGGTGCACAGAAGCGCCGTCTAGTTACCTTATTGTACAACTAACATTAATAACCAAGGTGCTCCATCAATCTCTACCTAGTAGGTTAAGGGCTGATTCCACTGGTAGAAACCTAATAGTGAGAAATTTACTGCATTTTGAGGAGTTATTCTGCGCATCGCTCTCGCTCGGTCAACTATTATTTATTCTGAACTCATAAGACAAGCAAGCAAGTATATTTCTTGTGCCTGTGTATTGTGTATGTGTATGATAGATAGATAGATAGATAGATAGATAGATAACTCTTTATTGAACCACACAAATAAAAATCTTACAATTAAAAATATAAATTAATAATAAAGTATCACAATGGGCGGTCTTATCGCTCGCTCAGCATCTCTGCATGCTATTTTCTAAAAGTCTATGTTTAGAATTTTCTAAGGAAACCATAATTATTGTCTTTTAAATTTAAAAATATGTTTTAGTGTTTGCGCCCCGCAGCATTGCCCGCGTGTAAGTAAACTTTGCCACCTTCGTTTATAACTCATCCCTTGGTAAGGAATTTCAAACAATGCATTCTTAGAGCATCTCTAGGATACTCGAAGAATATTTCCTCCAAATTTCAAATCTCTAAGTCCACTGGTTTAGGCTATCCGTTGTCTGTCAGTCAGTAGGTATGTCACGATACTGTTTTAAAGGTACAGATTGGCAATAGAAAATAAAGACAAAATTAAATTAAAAAACATGTTTGCTTTGTATTTAGCTTAAAACGCTTAATATAATCATAATACTTATAAAAATCATATTTTTTGAGAACTAATTGCCAATAAAATAGTACCGTGACATACCTACTGACTGACAGACAACGCACAACCTAAACCGGTGGACCTAGAGATTAGTTATAAGATTCGGGTTTTAAAATTCAAGTTTCTACGTTCAAGCTTCCGAGAAAAACAGCTGTGTTAGACGAACCGGTTACGTAAATGATTTTGAAAGTTCTACGTTTTTTCTCTTTTGATCTAAGTACTTACGGAACCATAAAAATCAACAGAATCGTAAATTCTGCTTCTGAATTATGAAACGACTCAGACAGAACTGGCTCAAAAAGCTATTTTTTGCCGATTGCTGCGGCACTTTTCTGTTAACAATCGATTTCGCGGAAGCCTCTTGTCGAGTGCTCATTCGAATTGATCTCAGCCGCTCGATTTATCGAGTGTGATCGATTGAGAGATTAACATAAAGAGCCTAACCCAGAATTTCTCCATTCGGTAGTTACGTCTTTTGAGAAAAAAAATGGTATCGGCATCTCAAAGGCAAAGTGCGCAATGTGGACTTGTCAAAGGGTTAGAGATTGGATTTTGAAGAAAAATATAACGGTTTTTGCTTCCCGATAAACATTTTTTTCTATTCGAATTTATTTTAAGAGAAAATACAAATTCTTCTGTAGAAGTTGCTTGTGAAAATAATTTTAGTACTGACAACATTTCTTTCTCATACACTTTAGATAGAGAGGTAACTCTTCACAATATTGTCTGTAACTATGCGAATGGGTGGTCTTATCGTTATAAAGCAATCCTTCAGGCAACGTTGGGATGAAAAAGAAAATGCAACTGATGATACTTAGAAGTAGATATACAAATTGAAAGATATATTTTTAAAACTTCTGTACCCGCAACTTTGCCCGCGTGGTAATTTATCTAAATTAAAAGTTACCTATTTTTTATTCTAGGACTTAAAATACCTATAAAATGCAAAATACTAAATTCGATTTCTCGGCTTCTGCTTATCAGATTGAGATACTAAGTACACCAGCTTTTAAATTAAAACCTAAGCTATCAGAGAAATCCACATCACAATTAGTCCAGCAGTTTTTAAGTGATGCGCGAACAAATAAACTCATAGACAAACAGACAGACACGTTTTTAAAAAAATGTTATATTCTAGTTCAGTAGCTTATTTTAAGTACCTACCATAGACGATTTTATAAATAATCTTCATTGTACAGACTTTTTTGTACTTACTGCTTTATTATAAGTATGGATGGATGGATTATATCAGAACTACCTACTTATTTAAGTTATCAAAAAGTGAAACTCTGTTAGTTGTGTTTTTTAAGCCCAAACTGCTGGCTGGGCATATTATGATGAAAGTCACGCATAGTGTAAGAGCACTACAGAGACCAACATGGTTTACTTTGGTTCCGGTAAAAACCACCAGGAACAATTTCTGACGCAACCGCAAGGTGTGATAGGAGTACGTATCTGCAATTCGTCAATTTTTCGCCTTGTAGTTTATAATCACTACTACGAACATTGGTACCTATACGCTCGACTAAATGTCGCATAAAAACGTAACTAATGTAACACATACTTAGTAGATCTGATTAGCCATAAACTTCCCATGTTCACAATGGTCGTCTGTACTGTTCCTCCTACACTAATCAACACCAAACACCAAATCCCTGACTCCAGAACCAAAATAGTAACTTCATAAGTTATCCTTATCCAGGTACCCCAGGTAACTCTCACAATAAAAACAAATAAAACTCCTATTCCCAAACATAACAACGTTTGATCAATCTTTGTACGACTCGGAAAATTGGGGAAAACGTGAATGGTAAATAAATTTCCTTTTATAGCAGTGCGTTATCTTCGGAAGAACCAGATTGTCCACCTTGTATGGTCTTCCTTATTATAACTAAGAACCATCTCGAGCACATCAAATTAAAACAGAAAAAAACCGCATCAAAATATTAATTTGGGTGCTACGATCCTCACCCCTCCTTTCCTCCCTAAGTACCATCTAGATCTCATCAGCTAACAAAAAGAAAAAACGCATCAATATTTGTCCATCCGTTTAAAAGCTACGATGCCACAGACTACTTACATTACTACTTACATACATACACACCTTTAACAGTGTAGCAATATTTTGCAACTTACATAAGTTCTGGGTGGCACTGCAACTGCTATGCGCAATGCGCTTCGCTGACCAGCGAACTGCTTATCTAGTCATTCAAATGAACAAAAAAATGCTCTTTTGAGAGTGCCTTGCAAAACTTCAGTATTTCTCTCAGCTAGCTTAGTGAGAATTCGGAACAAGTACAAAACTGAGCGCAGGGGCGGGTGGCTCCCGCCCAGAACTTTCGATTGAAAAAAAAAAACGGGGCACCGCACTGCATCGCACTATAAAAGTCTCATAATATTTAATTCTAAAGAACCCTTTTCTAAAAATATATTTTAAATGTCGACTTCCGTCACTGTTTCATACAAGTTTAAGGAGTTTTATATACGAATCGAAAAGGTGATAAATATTTTGTGCGAGACTCCCCCCGGCGCTTGAATACGGAACTGTTACCCGGAATTGAAGAGAATGGGAAATAAATTATTTAAATACAGGATATGAGTCGTAAATTGTCTTTCCTACTAACTCCAGAGTGGAGGGAATAAATAACCAGATTTACGACCAATCAAAGTTTACAAAATGCAGATGACAAATTTTAACTTTAGTGGAAAATATTAGCAGTTGCTTAAAAAACTACACATATTGACTGTCAAAGATATATTATATTTCAATTTCTTATATGTTGTTGAATTCGCTGCCAACTGTTCGTGAGCTGGAACACTTCCTTGGACTACTTAGAAGCCAGTCATTGCACGTGGGTTGGGTTGCCCAACTGTTTCATGTAAGTGGTTAGATAAATTTATTTTGTAGTGGTTAGCTGTAGATCGATAATATAGACAAATTAACTGTTAAAAAAACATAAAATCTGATAAAGCAAAGCAGAAAATAGATAGGTTAGTACATACACAGTATCTCTCGATGTATACGATGGTACAACTGGCAAAAACATTCACTAACCGACTAAGCACAGAGGTACAACATCTACAGTATAGATGAAAAATAAAAAGAGAAAGATTTTATTTATTATTTTATTTATTTCGGTAATCCAACAGCGTTACAACAAATTTAGAATAATATTACATGCACAAAAAACAAGGGCAAAAAAGGATTAGTCAGTTAAATGCTTAAAGTACTTAATCTAGCTAAAATATATGAAACTAAACTAACATACTAAGACTTTTACAGTGTGTCAGAATACACCTCAAAGTTTTTACACAATAAATTAAATGTTGTAATTTTCTTCGTATAATACATTAGCTGTGTGGCTCAGGTCTCAGATAAATTTCTCTGAGAGCTCAGGTGTTCATATTTACATGGTGGTGTGTGGGTGGTGATTTAATTGTTTGTTTGTAATGGATAAACTCAAAAAATACTGAACCAATTTTTAAAATTATTTCAGTTATCTAATAGAAAGCTATATTATCAGCGAATAACATGGGTAGAATTTAACTTTTCAAAAAAATTAGAGATTTCTATGAAAATTGCAATAATGGCACAGTACTTATGGACTATATAATATGTACTCCGACATATGTATGACGACCGGTTGGCCGAATGGTTAGTGACCCTGACTATTCAACCAACGGTCGCAGGTTCGAATCCCGCTAGGTGCAATCCTTTGTGTGATGAGCAGAAGAGTTTGTTTCCAAGTCATGGATGTAATCATAATTCGTATCTATGTATGTTTATCCGTTGTCTAGGACCCATAGCACAGGGTGTCCTAGTTTGGGGCTAGGTAATTGGTGTGAATAATCCCCAATATTATTATTGTTATACATTATATACTGTGCCCAAGGTATCAAAAATACAAAACGGAATGCCCTGTTGCCATGGAAACGAAATAATAACAAGTCTGTCAAGTCAAGTACGTGAGTTAATAATGCAATTGTCTATGGTCAAATACACCACGATCGTTGCTGCCAAAGATTTAGAATTATGCTTACTGCGTACTTTTTTTAGAAGTAACGACGCGTATAAAAATACTAAAAGTAAAAAAATAACAAGGTATAAGCGCTACCCTTGCGAAGCCGGGGCGAGTCACTAGTATTTAATACATCGTCAAACACAAGATCTTTCGGCTTATCAAACGGCGCAGCAGGTAGTAGCAAAAAAACATAGACAAGAAAAAAATAACTTTCAAATAGCAAAATAAGCGACGCCAGCGTGTCTGACACTTGTTCATTCATTCATACATTCTTACGTTCATTCATAAATTCACTCAAGAAACATTCCTATTCTTAAACGGTTGAATAGTTCGATCTATTGTTAATTTTATGGTCGAAAGGACCCTTGTTTGTGGTAAAAACGGTGTTGGTAATTTATTACTCTTTTTATAAGCTATTTTGGGCTTTTATTGGCGCAAAAAGGCCAAAGGAAATTTTATGAATGAATGACTTTGTGAATGAATTACTTTTGCGACAATTTTGCGCTTGAGTGTGTGAATTCGGAAGATATTTTAATGGAGTATGTGATGGTCAATTCTTATTTGCCTTGTACTATGGTGGTAGTTTATTATGTCAGGGAAAGAAATTGGAGTGCTAGCGCGAAAGGCAATGAATAGAATGTATATTAATGCGCTTTGCAGTCACATTGAAAAGGTACTTTTAAAGCAGTCTGTATTTATTTTTTATTGAATATACTAACTCCTTAACGAATATACTAACATTTAAAATTATCCTCACTCCAGGATTTCAGGACCAATTAAGTATGATGATTATTTTTTCATTGGTAGACCAACCATGTGGTCTCATAATACTTTACTTCAAAAATTGGTTAAGTCAATTTAAGTAAATCCCTGGAAGGCTATAAAAACAGAAACAAATAATTATTTAACAACAAGTAAAATTATTATAAAAATACAAAAAACCCGAATGCGTACAAAATTATTGACTCGAGCTGACCGCTCACCAAAAATAATCACACTAATATTATAAAGCCCAAAGTTTGTATATACGAGTATGTGTATGTTTGATACTTCTTCAAGCTTAAACGGCTGAACGGATTTGAATGAATTTCGGTATGGAGGTAGCTTATACCCTGGATTAACACATACGCTACTATTTATTCCGGAAAATGCATGGTTTCTGAGGGACGTGGGTGAAACCGCGGGGCACAGCTAGTATTTATATAATTTAATGTTTCCTATTTACTTAAATATTTTATTTTACTTTACAACATTGGACTATACTAAGTACTTACATAACTTGAATAATCTAAAATAGAAAATGTTGTATTAAGCTTTAAAGACAACTGCTACCTACTGTTTAGATAAACTACTTAACTGTTAACTGTTTTTGTTGTTGTTTACTGTTTATATATTATTGAAATTGTATTTTAAAGACCTTCATTTTGATACCTCACTCACTGGGTTTGGTCATTTTTTGTTCCGTCGGATATTCATTATGGCAGCTGTAAGCCGCCATATTAGTTTTCTTAACACTTCATACTTACTCGTATGTCCTATAGCACTCTCGTGATCAAGATAAATTCAATGATACCTTATTTATCAAACTCTATCAAGCCGTTTAGGCTGTAGGCCGCGTCTAAAAAACTTACAAACAAACAAACATACAAAGAAACATACATACAATCCAAACACATAGCCCTCCAAAAAAGGAGAAAAAGGAGAAATGTTTCTAATTAATAAAGCAAACTAAGCTTTAGGTAGATTAATATCCCACACCATCTGATGACGTCCCTGCCACAAAAAGAAGAGCTTCCTTCTGGACACTTCCAGTCTTGGCGTGAGTGGAAGTGCCTAAACTGGCTACGTTTCGGTATGGGGCGGTGTAGACAAATGAGTAACAGGGGCATCACTGATCCATTCCAAACGCACTGCTACTGCGCTGCCCCAGCTCAAAACATGCAGCATTTGTTTGAATGCCCGCGTGCCCGACAACCTGCACCAATAAGGACTTAATGGAGGCCACAGGTAGCGCAATCGAGGTGCAAACTTTCTGGTCCAATACCATCTACGTCACAATTCGAACCATTGACACGATAGAAAAGAAGGGTATTAGTTTAAATAAAGGAATTAAGACCTTAACATATCGTATTGTATTGTTACTGTTTACAGAAGTAAGGTACCTTTAGACATTGCTTATATACCGATCAAACATTGTAAAGTAATAAATCTATAGACTTCAAATCGCGTAGATTGTTTATTTATTAGCAACACAGAATTGCATGACACTCTACACATAAGTGTAAATGTATAGGTACAAATAGAACGGGCTTAACGTAACTAAGTAAGATGCGAACTCAACAACCCTTTTATTAGCTGCTGCGAATTCGATACCAGTTTGAACACTTCGCAGAAACACTGCGTAATAACAGTATGGGTATGACGGGTATGATTCTGGTACAATCTTTCGTCTGGGTTTTACCACTTTTGTTATTTATTTCGTCGTCAAGTTAGTGCTTGATGATATTGTATTGAAGCACATACCCATAAAAAAAGTACATAATCAAAGTAGGAAAAAATAGTTTAAAAAACTAAAAAACACGCTTTATATAGAAAATCAAACTAAAAAATAGAAATTAAATTTTAATTGTGTAAATAAGAAAAAATGTTTTATATAAAAAAAAACCTGGGGTGCATGGGTCAATAGTTATAAATATTTCATTGACAGATATGAGAAGAAGGATTATCATTTCCATAATATCTTAAAAAGCACCCCACGCTTTTTTTTAAATAAATCATTTTTTTCTTAATTACACTATTAAAATTTATTTTCTATTTTTTAGTTTGGTTTATTTATAAGAGCGTTTTTTTTTTCGATTTATTGCATTGTTTTTTTTCATTACTCGAATTTATCTCGTTGAGAACATTTGATTCAATATGAAAAAGTTTACAAAGTCTACTAAAGAATAAGTAAATTTAAAAAAATGGGGGGATTTAAAAGTTAAAATCACAAAAGTGGCTGCAGCGCCTACAAATTCCGTACTAAAATAAATATCAGGAACTTTGTTAGAAAGAAGAAGTTTTCGAGCTCACAACGGTGCCCTAAACTCCAGCACAGAGCGAACGAGAGGGTTCCAGAACCGGAGCAAATTATACGTGGCGTAGACGTTTTGCGAGAAACAAACGGTCGTGCGCTCCGACACAGTCCCACCCATTTTTTTTGTGATTACTGGTTTAGATGTCCTATATTTGGATTAATATTTGGGTTGTCAAAATATTTCGTAACGTTTGATCCAAATCCATTTAATTTCAGAATACAGTACTTACCCGTGGTTGCTTGGATCGCTGTTAATGATCGCCCAATGATTGTTACACATCTTTTTAATTTTTCTTATTCCATTTTTTATTACAATCAATATTATTGTTTGTTCTCTAAAAAACAGCTTTTTATAAATATTTCAAACATAACAATGTTTAGAGAAACGTAATTATTTAACAGAGTCCACCCCTCCACCTCTAGACTTAAGTCCTTGTGATGTTTAAAGTCGGTTAAAACCCCTTTTAAATTCATTTTGGTACATACTCTAGTCTACTTTACTCTATCTCCATTAGAAACTTTGTGTGCAATAAATTTGAAAAGAGACGAATATTGCAAATATCTATTAAAATAGAAATTATGTCGTATAAAAGGGACAACTGCTCCTAAGTGTACAAAAGTAAAAGCTCAAAAGTGCTTTGTATTTTTTGTTCTGAGAATTTTGTCTCCAATTAAAATATTTCTGTTAAACAAGATGCCTCTAAACAGCCTCAGAGAATCAGAATAAAAGTTAGCCGTCTAAAGTCACCTGAACAGCTGGAGTTGAAAGTTTTTTTTTAAATTAAGAGTGAACGGTTTGTAAGGTATAAGTGCAAGCGATAGGTATCAGTGATATTAAAGACGTTAAAGATTTCCATCCTCAGGAGTTTGCGCAGCGAAGGCTCGACGCGAACTAAGGATGGACGTATTTAACGTCCGAGCACCGGTTGAATTGTTCGACGAAATAACCCGTGAGCATAGACATTATTACTCACGTACTTTAGACAGGCCTTTGACCAACGCGCGAACGTTGCAATGTAAGTTTATTATCTCCAATTTGGCGCTGATAGCAGTAGTTTGGCATTAGTGAGCGTCCACGGAACTAACGTATTTGTACTATTATTTATTCTGTGACTTACGTTAGGAGATGAGACAATGTCAATTTTAGCTCGATGTTTGTTTGGGGAGTTTTAAAGTCAAAACGGCTAATCTGATCGTGATGAAACTTTGTAAATAGGTACTGAACAATATAGAGACCAACATAGGATACTTTTTACCCCGAAAAAGTATATGTTTCCACGGTAAAACTGGAAATTATTGATTACGAGTACTCGCTATAAGGAACGGTTGCCATGGAAACGAAATAATAACAAGGCTGTCAAAAGACGAAGTCGCGGGCGAAAACTAGTATAATAATATGTATATCAGTGCCCGTGAGTGACAGTCGTAATATTGTATCTTCAAATAATAGTTTATTACAAGTTGTTAGTTGACGACCGTTTGGGCAAGTGGCTAGTGACTGACTGTGAAGTCAACGGTCGCGGGTTCGAACCCCGCTAGGTGCAAACATTTATTGTGTGATGAGCAGAATGTCTGTTTCCGATTCATGGATGTATATTTTACTGTAAAAAGCCCGACCTACGGCAAATCCTAAGATTTACAAGTAAAACCTAAGATTAACCAATGGACCGGCTTTTACAGAGACATATTTGTTCGTAGTTAAGTATGTCCTCTCCATCCAAAGGTTGCCTGGAAGAGATCGCTTTTAGCGATAAGGCCGCCCATTGTACACTTCTTCTGCTATTTTTCCTTTATTTTTTGTTGATTTTGTTTGTGGTGTGTGCAATAAAGAATTTATCTATCTATCTATCTATCTATGTTTATCCGTTATCTAGTACCCATGGTACCTACAGGGCATCCTAGTTTGGGGCTTGGTAAGGTAGATAGGTAATTTTACAATTTATCCGATTTCTGGCGATTCAATCCCCACCGTTAAATTGTGCATCTGTTTGGTCGGTGCAGAAAGTGACTTCTAAAAATGAAACAGTCAAGTCAAAACAATTTTCCCAGCTGTCGGACCCAGCTGTTAATATTGATTAATAGTAGTCGCGAAGCCATGTCAGAGGCTACTACGCAGCCTGACAAACTCTGAAACCAGACGCCAACACTACCACATAAGAAAAGTAAGCAACTCCATATTTTGCAAAAACTATGTACTTAGAGCTACATTCAAAAATAGTAAAGGGACGTTGTCAGAAATTAGCTCTAAATGGGCCTTGTCGTTGGTTCACACAAAATGTTAGCAGCTGTACAGTGCTGTGTCAAATACCTACCTTAGTATGCACAGAGTTAAACGACCCATTCGTTAATAAGACTTAAGTCCAAAAACAAACACCCGACTACGGTCCGTTCAAATAGCCTATGACACTCTTGCGATGAAGACGAATCGGTTGATACCTCGCTTGTTAAAATCGGACCAAGTTTTTAGTTTGAACACATAACTCTTGCTTTGCTTCGCCGTAGCAGGGTAAAAATTAGCATATGTACCATACCAATATATAAAAGTGAAACGTTGTCTGTTTATTTGTTTGTTTGTTTGTTTGGGGAGCTTTCACGCGATTTCGATGAAACTGGAAAACTGGAATGGAGATAGCTTATACCCTAGAATAAAACATAGCATACTTTTTATCCCGGAAAGTTGTAAGTTTTCAAGGGAAAACAGTAAAAACTGGTCAAATGTTGATTACTCGCTGTAACGAAACGGTTGCCATGGAAACGAAATAACAACTATGTCAAAAAAACAACAAGAGTGGTGCCACAGAATACTAATTATACTACGTATTGGTGCTATACCTACTATTGCATTGGTTTTTAATATCCTAGAAGAACATGGGATGCTATTTTTCACGATAAACAGTTAGTCCGCGCGGACGAAGTCTCGGCCGGGAAAACTAGTACTCATAAATGAAGACAAATGGATACCTCGCTTGTCTTAATCGGACCAAGAGGGGCGATGCTGTGGTGGTACATCCATATATACATACATACATACATACATACATACATACATACATACATACACAGTTTAACTCATTACCCTTCCCTTGCTTCGCCGTAGTCGGGTAAAAAGTAGACCCATTCGTCTACTTTTTAAACCAAACATTATTAGAGCTGACTGAAGACTATAAGCGGTTATACTTTTAATTAAGAGAAAATCTTGGCAGCGACGACTTTTAATAACTTGTATAACGAACTTCGATAAGTAGACGTGACTACACTCTACGGCTCAAATTGCCAAGCACTTCAATGTTACAAAGTTCTAAACATTCTATTTAACCGACGGTATTAAGACATTAAGCCGGGTATATGTTTGTGCATTATAAAGTCCGCATTGCATGTTGTGTTGTGTTGCACATGCGTGTGATGTAATTCACCGCGAACCCCTTGGTCGCCCTGCGAGCTTCTAGGCTCAATACCTTATAACACCTGTAAATTAATTCTCGCCAGTCTTCGCGTACTCGTCATGGAGTCTGACGCATTCATGCGCATCCATTATTCGTACTATGTTCGTTCGGAGCGCACATGTTTGTCGCGAATGACGTCCTTATGCGTCCTGCGCGCAGTACGCTTCGTTGTGTTGGTCGCCGATGGTTCCAGCGCACGCTACGAAAGCGTGCGCGTGATCACATATATATATATATATATATATATATATATATATATATATATATATATTTATATTATATATTATATTATTATTATATGGAAAACAATCCGCTTTTAAAATTAATCTTACAGAATAAGCACAGTGGGAATAAACTAGCTATAAAGTTTTCACTAATAGAAATTAATTACTTATGTAAACAAACAGACCAATGTTGCAATTGCAACTAAAGGAAAAAAAAAATACAAAAAAAGAAGAAGAACAATAAATAAAGCCATTTCAATTCGTATAGTTAAGTGTCGAAAAAAGTATAAGAGGATGATAATCATTAAATTATTCATTTCTTGAAAAAAAATACCAGAAGCATAGAATTTGAAAAAGTTATGTCTCGCAGTAAACAAATTAACAGTCCCAGAATAGTTCGAACTAAAGTACATTACTGCCGCGGTCTGTAATGACTGCGTTGCTGGCAGCGATGATGATGGTCGAGAGCGTAGCTAAGTTAAGCTCGAGGCCATCACAGCGCGGTCAGCATTGCAGCCCTTGATGGCGAAGCTGGAATGAAGGCCGAGACCGAAGGTCGAGGCCTTTATAGCGCGGACTGCAAGGGCTGCAATGATGGCCAAGCTTGAAGGCCGACAACTTAACTAAGCAAAGCTCGAGGCCATCATAGCGTGGCCAGCACGGCAGTCATTGCGGACCAAGGCTTGTATAGTGCTTTACTCAAACAATGCGAGGAATTTAAATAAAACAGGCTTAGTATAATAAGAATTGACTCAAACAATGCAACAACAACGAAAACAACAACGACAACGACAAAGACAACAACAACGACCACAACAACAGAAACAGAAACAGTAACAGAAACAGAAACAGAACCAGAAACAGAAACAGAAACAGAAACAGAAACAGAAACAGAAACAGAAACAGAAACAGAAACAGAAACAGAAACAGAAACAGAAACAGAAACAGAAACAGAAACAGAAACAGAAACAGAAACAGAAACAGAAACAGTTACAGAAACAGAAACAGAAACAGAAACAGAAACAGAAACAGAAACAGAAACAGAAACAGAAACAGAAACGGAAACGGAAACGGAAACGGAAACGGAAACGGAAACGGAAACGGAAACGGAAACGGAAACGGAAACAGAAACAGAAACAGAAACAGAAACAACAACAACAACAACAACAATCACGATCACATCAGCTTTCAAACAGAAAAAAAAACCATCAAAATCGGTCCTTTCGTCTGGGAGCTACAACGCCTCTCTTTTCGCGTTCGGGGTTAACGAACCCACAGAATAAATAATAGTGCAAAAGACGAAAATAATGGATTTTCAAAGGAAATTGCTGGCCACAAAACACGACAATAATGAAATTCCATACAACTTTGCTGGCGCCTATTCAAGCAGCGCGGCAAGGTCGACTTTGCCCAAAGAAGGTTGTCGAAATAATGACCACATTACTAGTATTGTTTGAGTAAAAACGAATAAGTCCACTTTATGAAAAATAAAAAGTTGATTACGTAATTTTTCTTCTTCTTTGCTTGATAACACACCCAATATAAATTTCTGTGGCAAAACTGAATAAGTCCTATAAAAATCAGCTAACACATACGGACTTGGATGTAAATGCGAATATAAATGCCGATAATATTTATTTAAAAATAGGTAACAGATTAATGATTTTCAAATAAAAATGTAAATGAAAATAAAAATGGATTAATGATTTTCAAGGCGTTTGTGCTTTTTTTAAACGTTTTTGAATGTTAATTGTTTGAAAAGGGAGGAAAGTGTGGCACCTACCTACCTACCAGCGCGGCAAGAAAACGTGGGCATGATTCAGAGGAATGGATACAAGCTAAGGAAAAGGTGAAATGGTAAGTTGAAAACGCAGTAGTCAAGTCTTGCAGTAGTAGGGTAAACTCTCCAATCTTGGCCACTTGTTTATTAGCAAAATATTAAAATATTTTAACCTTCACTATCAAAATGAAGGACAATCTTAGGATCTATAAGTCAGTGCCACAATGGGCCTATTTACCCTAGCATTAAGGCATGAAAAGGCTGATTCATCAAGTTGCAAATGCGACGCTGACCAGCTAACTAATAGGTTTGAAAAAATTACACTGTCCACTATTGAAAAGCAAAGCCGCCACTGTCCAAAATTTTTTTGTTTAATGAATAATGTCAGTAATATCTATATATCTATATTTAACTTAAAACTGTAACAATTCCAATTCTGTACATTAAAGTATTCCATACTGGAGCCAAAACTGTATTTTTTTCATTGTTGTCTGTCTGTCTGTCTGTATCTTGGCTAGGCATCATGCCGAAACTACTGAATGAATTTTAATGAAACTTGCTATGATTTGAGTTCATACTACGAGGTAGGATACTTTTCATCCCGAAAAATTAAACGGTTCCCGCAGGATAGGCATTGAAAGTTATTAGAAACACTAACTTAAACTACTGGACGGATTTTAATGCACCTTGGCACAGTCATAGTTTATATAATAGGTGAAAATTGAGGATACTTTTATCCCGAAAAAAAAAGGATTCCTGCGGGATAGGGGTCTAAATTCTGTGCATTGAAGATATTTAGTAATTTTTTTAGAGGCTTTTCTATATTTGTACTGAAGCCAAAACTGTATTTTTTATTTTTTCTGTTGTGTGACTGTCTGTCTGTATCTTGGACACGCATCACGCTGAAACTACTGAATGAATTCAAATGAAACTTGGCATGATTTGAGTTCATACCATGATGAGGTAGGACATAGAATACTTTTTTCATTTTTATCTCTTGTCTCTCAGTCTGTCTTTCTGTCTGTCTGTATCTTAGACGCGCATCACTCCAAAACTACTAAATTAATTCAGATGAAACTTGGCATGATTTGAGTTCTTAATACGAGGAAGGACATTGGATACTTTTCATATCGGTAAATTAAAGTGTCTCTGCAGGTTAGGGGTATTTTATTTGGAGTTGGTATTCATGTTTTACGGTTTATAGTTACTTCCGTAGTTCACCTCTAGGATAATCAAGGAATATTCCTCCAAATTTCAAATTCCTTGGTCCACTGGTTTAGGCTGGGCGTTATCAGTCAGTCAGTCAGTCAGTCAGTCAGTCAGTCAGTCAGTCAGTAGGTATATCACGGTACTGTTTTATATGTATGATTAATATTATGTAATAAAACACATATTTTTATTATTCTGCCCAAAAGTGAAGGGCATCTATACCTATAATAAAGCAGTAAGTATAAAAAAAACTGTAAAAGCAAGATATTAAACTGTAAAAGCAAGGTACTAAAAATAAGCTACTAAAACAGAAAAAAAATAACATAAAATTCGTGTCTTTCTTTTTTTCTGTTAGTCTGTTCACGCACGTAAAAACTGCTGGACCGATTGCAATGTGGTTTTCAATTTTTAATAGGTTAGTGTTTGACTTCAAAACTAGTGTACTTATTATCTCAACCCAATGAGTAGAAGCCAAGCAATCGATAAAAACTTTTTGACGGCTGAAGGAATTTTGTTTAAATGTTGGTATATTGGTATTTTTTAGGACTTAGACGGACTTAGACTTAGTAACAGAGTTCTTTTAACCAAGAGAAATGGCCACGCGTGCGAAGCCGTGGGTACAGCTAGTTGTTAATATTTTTGTGTTGATTGATAATCGGCATCATAGCTGACCTAAAACGAATCATTTCATAACGAATCTGAACATGGAGCTTCCGGAAACATAAAACAGTAATTTTCTCGAAGTAGGATTAACTTGGAACTTGTCTCTGCTTCTATAACCATCATATATTATAAAAAGAATGCAGTGAGTCCTTTTTAATAGATATTTTTTGATATTAATTTAAAACTTGCCTGTACTCACATGCAATAACAAGTTGTAGTCTTTGCTTATCGAGGTTGCAAAACAGTCATAAGTACATCATTGAAGTCTATGCAGTCCAATAGTACTGTTGGTAGGTAAATAAATAAAACTCTGTATATGCTTGCTGGAGGGCGCCCACCATTATGTTTATGGAGTCACGGTCTCCACTCAAGAACACGTCTACCCCAACGGCCCCCATTATTATTCTTCAATTAATATATTATCTAAAAACGCCGCAGGTGGATTAAGACTATCTGGGTTATATCTGATCCAAGATAGAAACCATATCATAACCATTACATGGCAACAGCACCCAACTGTTCTGCTACCTGCCTTGCAATTACACTAATAGCCTTTTATGCAATTTTATGTGTGTTACGTTTCTGTGTGTTGATATGTCACATAATGTATAATAAACTTTGCTCGAATGGCGATACCTTATACGACCCAAAATCAAAGTTATAAAAAATATAGTTTTACTTGCAGGCAACTGAGAGTTTAATTCAATCCATACCAATATATATATAAAAGTGAAACGTTGTCTGTTTCTTTGCTTTTTTGTTTGTTTGTTTTTGTTTGGGGAGCTTTTACGCGATAGCGGCTGATGGATTTTGATGAAATTTAGAGTGGAGATAGCTTACCATGTCACCCACGTCACGTCAGCCATAGTCACGACGATTGGCAGGCGGATTGGTGACCGCAGTATTACAAATATTTGCTTGGAGGACGCTGCTGCCCATCTTCCGGTGTGTATTCCCTTAGTAGAATAGAATAGAATAGAAAAAACTTTATTTGCGACAAACAACACAAAAGAAAATAAAAATTTGTATGAGTAAGTCACAAATCGGCCCCAACTCAGCATAATGCTGGATGTTAACCAACGCTGATCTTCCTTTGGAGCCGTTAGGTGATGTCACGGTCATACACACATGCACAGCTGCATAAAAAGATAGACAATAACTAAATTAAACAAACTGATATTAAAAATAATAATAAAATTACATTATACAAAACTAACAAGTAAGGAGCTAAAAATTAAAGCTTATAAGTTAAAAAGTAACATATATGACAATAATACACCAGTAACATATAACTACAGTACCACAAGATTACACAACGGTAACTTGTGACGACAAAGGGAGTAAAAACAAAGTAGGGATAACAATCAATTTTAAGGTATGGATTATTTATATTGCGCTCGTATCAAATTTAAGAGTTTCCTCTCGCTGCTGATGAGTGGTAAAAAAATATTTGAGTTTAATTCTAAAACAATGAACATTTTGCAAGTTCCTCACTGGCGGCGGGATATTATTCCAGCATTTGGTAGCAGCGTAGCGAAAACTGCCTCTGAAAGCGGCTGAACTATGGCGTTGCGAGGAGAGCCGAGATGCGCACTGTCGAGATTCATGGGACCTGTGGCTGGATATCCAGGACAATTTCTCATATAGATAAGAAGGTTGTTTATATTTTAGGACACCAAAAAGTAAACAAGCCAGGTGTAACTTGCGACGATGCTATCGCCTCTTACGACATCCACGGGAGGATTGGGAGGGGTCTTATTCTTAGCCGAGACCACACACAAAAAATAGGATGCTTTTTTTCACCATAAACAGTAGTCTGCGCGTACGAAGTCGCAGGCGGGAAAACTAGTTATGAATATGCCACCAAATCTGACGTGCTCTCCATAATAGGAACGAGCCTGTTTTATTTGGTTGGTGCCGAGAGCTATCAACTCCAACTGACTCATTGTCAAACGTGAGAAAATTGAAACGGGAGACCAACTAGTGATCGACTCAAAGCGGATCGTACGAATTACACTAAACAAACGAAGCAAAACGGAAAAGAACAAGAAAATTACAAGGACGCAAACTGCAATGCAACACAACAACATTATCTGTATTATCCAACGACAGTAAGAAATGTGTTGGTATTATCGCTGACCTGATGTCCTTGACCGAAGACTATGTAGCCATCGCAGGAAGTCGATGGATGGAGGTGGCATAAGATCGCTCGTCATGGCGCTCTTTGAGGGACCTACGTTCAGCAGTAGACTTCTAAAGGCTGATATGATGATGTATTTGAGTCATTTGTGATTTGAACTTGTTTGATGTTTGTTTATTATCGTGGTCTAATAGAGACGTTTCCTACGTCAATGTGTGTAATGGTGTTGTTTTGTTTTGTTTGTGACCACAGAGCGCAATCCAAAGTTCCAATAGACAATAAAGCACACATTCCGTCGTACTCAAATACTGATATAATATTTCTAACTACATGGTGCATTAACATCATATTCATTTTTACATTTTACCGTTATTGAAAATCTTTCGAAGCTAGTATATTACCAAAAAGCAATAAAATAGCGTTTTTTTGTCAAAATGATAACTTAGTGTGTTTTGGAACGCAAATGTCAAGATTGGAGGAAATGGTAAAAGTTACTATTATAGTAACAAAATACAATTCCCGCTAGGCACTAGGTATTGAAATATACCTTGTTTACTGTTTAATGATGTGAAATTTTATTGAAATAATTTCATTCCTTTTTTATATTCAACAAAAAAACTACTCTGGGGCAGTTATGGGCTATGTCCTTTGGAGGGGATATTCCATTTGTAGCTATGCTAAGCTATGATTTTTATAATAGACAAAATATTGATACATTAATACTTACGAACCCGACAATATGGCTTCGCATGCTTGTAAAATTGTGTGCGATCATCAGCTTTACTTACCAACAATTATACAACTAAAGTATTTTAACATATAAATTGGCTATACTAATATAACGCCGGAAAATTTCTCCAACCAGGTTTCGGCCAGTTTTGAATCCTTGCGATTCTCTGAGATGAAACGCCCCGCGACCAGTGCTACTTACTAAAGTACTTACATGCCCATACTGTAACCGTCATGTAAAGTGCTAATACCAAATAAAACCAACGCAGCAATCTGCGAACCTGCCACGAACAGGCGTCTCGCAGACTGGCAGCGAAGGAGGCGGGGTTGTATGATGCATGGAGTTGGTGTTTAACATTGTGTATTGGAAAGTAATTTCAAAGTGCAAGTACTGGTGTAGATGACAAGGAGAGATGGATGATTGGAACAAAATAGAGTAATTTTCTAGAAACTTTACTCCGATAAGCACAAGCTATTGTAGATCACGTCCAGTTTAGTAATCATAGTTATACAATTGTATTTTTGTTTATGAGTAAAACCATGAAGTTCGTTTGCATCATCCTCACGCACACACGTACACCATGTTATGCTGATCGACTGCCATATCGCAGCAGGTCGCGACCTTGTTAGTCTTGTTAATTCCGTCAAGTACACACGAAAAATCAGAAACAATGTAAAAGCCAATTAAATTGTGTAAACACCACAAATTATCCACTCACTCAGCCGCGAATTACCTACTATGCTTCACTCGTTTGTTTGGCGTTGTAGACTCCGTTTTTTATAAACCTTCTTGAGAAAAACAATATTTTTTATTAGCTTTGCCAGCGTGCTAGCTTCATTCTTCCTTAGTGCACTTAGGATACTCAAGGAACATATTATTCTCTAAATTTAAAATCTCTAGGTCCACTGGTTTAGGCGTTGTCAGTCAGTAGGTAGGTAAGGTATGTTGGGGTAACAACGGATCGGAGAAAGACTGTTGAGTGCCCGGTTTTAGTCTGAAGCGAAAACACATGTGCAATTTAATAAATGTGAGTTATGCATAGTCTTTTTACATAAATCTTGATATCTGAGTGGTTATTTCGTAGGTTTATAAAGTTTTTTTAGCTCACTGCGCCTATGCTAATTGTTTCTTATTATTATGGGCTAGCTTTATGAATTGTGCATAGAATAGCCTAGTTTTTTTATTCGATATTTCCCATACTGGGGGAAGATCGGACTAAAATAAATTTGAGTATACGGAGGTAAAACCGGAATTACCGACCAAATGTTTGACCCGTGCAACTAGAGATTGCACGCCGCCGCGCCGTCTGGAAAGTAGATGCTGGACCCTCTCTGGCTGCATGATTTTTTGCATGCAGAACCACCGTTAGTTGCCGTTGTTTTATTTAATAATAATTAATAATTTTACCTTTTTGTTTTATTATAATTATAAAAGGGTAGTCTGGCAACCCCCTGAAAGTATCTCACAGCCATTTGAATAGATGTAATGACGTTAATATTAAATTTAGTTCAATAGTTTTGCTTCCCGCTTTTTGCCGTTATTTGGTGTCGTGCTTTTTGAACATTCACATTCGGATGGAATTCACGTTTATGATTATGTACTATGTGGTAACGTTAAAATATTCGTTATTTCTACCTTTTACGAAATATATGTTTCGTTTATCGAAATAAATATGAAATTAGCATTCCGACCGGTAAGTAGAAAAGTGGCTCCCGACCTTTCTTCTGATTTATCATGGAAAGTTATTTTTTTGTTTTTTTTATGTTAATGACAATTTATTTAACTATTTTTTAGCCTAGTTTGCTACCTTGTATTTGTTTTGTATTCAAGTATGCCATTCCCTAAACAAACGAACCATCTGAAGTGGTCATAAACCTTGTTTTTTTTTATGTTACGACACACCACACGTACACAGATATTTTCCCTCCAAAAATTAATTACCATGCAACGACTTTTAAATGGTGATGCTTTCAAATGGCGGTAAATCGAGAGCTCGGTAGTCGTGTTAATTCTGTCAAGTTCTCACGGAAAATCAAAAACAATGCAGGCTTTTGTGATAAAATTTTGTGAAATTGTGTAACAACCACAAAACAGTACTCACGCACACATACGCACTGTTATTACGCAGCCGCCATTTTCTATGCTTCACTCGTTCGTTTGTCGTTGTAGACATCACAGCATCGCAGAAGCATGTATGTTTTTATTTTATTGTAACTAGAAAATCATTTATTTGCAGTCGGAACATTTTAATCCTCCCAAATTAAATCAAATTAATTTAATTAATTACTAGTTTTCCCGCCCGCGACTTCGTCCGCGCGGACTACGGTTTATCGTGAAAAAAACATCCTATGTTCTCCTATGATATTAAAAACCAATGCAAAAGCAGAGCACTAACGTTCTTGATGTTTTTTGACAGACTTGCTATTATTTCGTGTCCATGGCAACCGTTACTTACAGCGCGTAAATCAATATTTTCCAGTTTTCCCGTGAAAACTAACAATTTTCCGGGATAACAAGTATCCCATGTTTTATTCCAGGGTATAAGCTATCTCCATTCCAAATTTCATCAAAATCCGTCCTGCCGTTATCACGGTAAAACTCCCCAAACCAAACTAACAAACAAATAAACAGACAACGTTTCTCATATATATATATTGGTATCGATTATAGGGATTAAAAGAGCACTCGTGAAAGTTGACTCACTACCTACTAACGGGTTTGGAATAAAGGGCGTCACAGACGATTAAGATACTATAATATTTTATGTTAAGATATCTGCATATAAAATATTATAGCATCTTAGAGTATCACACACGGTAATATATTGAAATTATTCATTCGCTCGCAGGCCGTCCTAGGTGCAACACGTGTTTCTTCACCGCTTTCTATATACAGAATGATAAAATATAATACGACTTCACTATTAGATAGCTCATCAGATGACGATTCTGATTTCGAATTTGATATGCAAATTGCATTAGCGCACTGTAAAAGGCAATCTTGGATAGAAAATCACATTAAATTTAGAAAAAGCCACGGTGAATTTGATCTTTACGCAGATCTTTAGAGAAGAATCGACAAGTAAGGTAAGTATGTCTGTTTAATTTTATTTCTTCGTTTCTAGATTCTGCAATTAGGTCTAAATAAGTGCAAATTACGATACGAGACTGGACAATGAACTTAGATTTGTATAAAATTAGGGCCTTCTTTCTATCTTTTGTAATAGATTTATGAGCCTGCACTGTCACAGAATAAATAGTATGGTAGGTGAGATTTACTGTACCTACAGATATCCAATCATTGCCAGATTATTTGGATATCTGTGACTGTATCATTGTTGAACAAATGACTCCAAATTGAATTTTAGACGTTGCGATATCCTGTAACATGTGACCAGTTTAAACAAGATATCAAGCTAGTCTCGCCTTCTATTCATCAGCGATTTGTTGTTTCTTTGAATGACGAGACGAGCAGATCGCTCGCCTGATGGTAAGCGTCACGCCTGCCCATAACAGTTGCAGTGCCGCCCAGAACTTTGGTTGCAAAATCTTGAGCGTCACTGCACAGCGCTCGTCATCCTGAGACATTGTTTGTTAAGTCTCATTGCCTAGTAATTTCACTGGAAACATTGCCCTTCAAACCGAAACACATAATGTGTACACACTACTGCTTGGCGGTTGAATATCTGACAGGTGTGGTACTTCCCAGTCTCACTTCATCATAGACTGCCATTTGAGTTTGAGAACTCAGCACAGTGTTTCGAACTCGATTAGTTAAATTAACACCTATGACTGCACCTAGTAGCTATGTTTAATGCTTAGGTATGCTGTATTTTATATGCTACCTATATAGAGCAACATTAGTAATCACTACATACCTATCATAAAAGAAAGTTACCGATCACGTGTGTCTGTCTGTATGTTCACAAATACCTCAGAAAATTGGTAACCGATTTTGTTCCGGTTTTATTTTAGACGAATTCCTTCCTCTTGAATCGGTTGATTCAAGGGAAGGTTTTAATGTCCGATACCATTTGTGTTCTTAATAAAGAAACCGCAAATTTTTTTTTTTTCAGAAACAAAAGATAACAACAATTTATTGACTCAACCTTCTAGAGCTCTGTGTTAAACTGTATTAATCCTTATCAATTTTATTATCAAAGTTATCTTTCTCATTTCACGTTTATCAATTTTGCCTGTTAAACCATATTTTTATGTCGAGTAGTATAAATGTTATGACGAAGATATTGATGAGCGGATTACCATTAATTCTGCTTAACCCGGTCTTCTTACTTAGTATTAATTTATTCTGTGATGGAGCGTAGTACCTACAGACCGTTCACCGTAAGATTTAATGCCAACATCACGGCAGGTGACATCTTACGGTGAACGGCCTAATGCTGACGAGGGCGCGGGCAGGCCGCGGGCGTGTGAGGTCACTGTAACGTTTTGTTCTAATACTTATTTAGAGACACACTTACCTACCCGTGCGAAGCCGGGACGGGTTGCTAGTTTTAAATAAAACACAATTGGAATACTCGTATCATTGCGAAACCCGCGTCAGCAGCGCAAATCCGTTGGATCATCCACCGGATAAACGGATCGCGGGAATAAAGGTCGGTTGTTCGATATAATAATAATTATAGCGGGCGAATTGAAAAAGGTTTTCGTGTTATTCATTGATATTGTAGTTAGATCTAGGTTCGAAACGAATTACATACACTGGCCTTCAAAACTTAGTACCACACTGTATAATTTATATATATTTTTATTAAATTGCTTGGCGCTCCTACTCATTGGATTGAGATACCAAGTATGCCAGTTTTATGTCAATACAGTGAAAATTGCATCGCAAATGATCCAGTAGTTTTAACGTGAACTTAGTACCACACTTTTAAAATAATTAGTTTTTTTTATTAAATTGCTTGGTTCCTACTTAATCAGAATAAATGCTAGTGGAGCGTTGCCCAAAATTTTGTGGAGCGGAATGGCTGAGGCCACTCATCTGATTGAGGTACCAAGTACACCAGTTATTAAGTCAAAGCTTAAGCTATCTGAATGTGAAAATTGCATTGCAATTGGTCAAGCAGTTTTAACGAATACGCGATCAGACAGACACGATTAAAAAATGTTTTTTTTATATGTTAAAAACGTTAATAATGTATCATAATCATCATCATCAACAGCCTGCATTAGTCCACTGCTGGACATGGGCAGTCTTGGAGTAAGCGTTAAGTGAATAATACTTTTATTGATGACCGGTTGGTCTCGTGGCTAGTGATCCTAGGTACGTAATCAAACAGTCGCGGGTTCGAATCCTGCAAGGTGCAATCATTTGTGTGATGAGCAGAAATAATTGTTTCCGAGTCATGGATGTTAAATATTCGTTTCTATGTATGTTTATCGGTTATATTACCCATAGTACAGGTTATCCTAGTTTGGGGCTAGATAATTGGTGTGGAATTGTCCCGAATATATTTAGTTATTTATTTATTTTATTGAATCTAATCCAAATAATCTGATGTAATATGGCGAGTAGCGCAGTTGGTAGTGCTCCTGCCTGCTGGGCTTACTACTTTCGCAGGTTCAAATCCTAGCGGTGGTATCGACTTTTATTACTAACGTTGGCCACTAACTCTCGCTCACACAAATTGTGTGATTAAATTTGTGAGTGCTATGTGCCACCCGTTACATAGTGAATCCTAGTGCTTGATATATCTCAATTTCAATTTTCAATCTATCACGAAACAGATTAATAGAAAAAAACGAATATACTACATCGTCTGTATTGCATGAATACGAATATACTACATCGTCTGTATTGCATGAATACGAATATACTACATCGTCTGTATTGCATGAATACGAATATACTACATCGTCTGTATTGCATGAATACGGGTAAAAATATTCACCCTCTTGATATATCCAGCAGAGAAAAACTTCAATTTCAAACAAAAGAATCTAGGCTTACGAGATCATCCATATTAATCCCGCGGGATCTGCATTAAATTCATATTTTGTCATTAATTATTCATTTCAGACAGAGGAAATGCAGGCCGTCCCGCCATCAAGCGCTAAAAATGCACACAGTGTTGTACGTCCTGAATAATGCAGAAGCGGAGTGGAATAAATGTCACAGAATAACTGACGGACTTTAGGTATAAATAATGGCTTCATTTAACAATTACGTATGCAGAATATTGTAGTGCACTAATGTAATTTTAAAAGCTTTTATTTAACCTGCAAATGTATGTTTGTTTAGGTCAAATCTGGCGAGCTGAATTAGAACCGCTCCCTCTTATCCTACAGAGTTGAATTTTTACATGTTGGTTCAGTTCCGATAACAATGAATTTTTATGGTAAGCATGACCTGAATTGACATCCGGGAGCTCCGGATAAAGGAACTCTTCATCGGTCAACAGCACAGACACGAAATTTTCTGTACATACACATTTTATTACGATAGCCGGTTTTCAGTTTTATCATGGCATGGTCTCCAGATAAAGAAATCCTTCAATGGTCAACAGCACAGACACGAAATTTTGTTTGCGTATTTTATTATGATAAGACAGGTTTTAAACGTTGTCATGACATGGTTGCTGCTCTCATGGTTGGGTCCTGCAGTTAACAGCGAAGACACGAATTGTTGTATACGAATTTAATTGTGATTGCCTGTTCTAAGTTTCACTATGACATGACATAGTAGCATTTTTTAAATCACGTTTTCGTTGACTTATTAATAATAAGTACATACTTCTTTACAAATATCTCAACCATTACCTACTCAAAACAGTTGAACTAGTTGACGACTGGTTGGTCTCGTGGCTAGAGATCCTAGGTACGAAATCGTACGGTCGCGGGTTCGAATCCTGCAAGGTGCAATCATTTGTGTGATGAGCAGAAATGTTTGTTTCCGAGTCATGGATGTAATATTCTTATCTATGTATGTTTATCCGTTATCTAGTGCCCATAGCACAGGGTATCCTAGTTTGAGGCTAGATAATTGGTGTGGAAATGTCCCGAATATATTATATTATTATTATTATTATTACTTATAATATTTCTATTCAGTTTATTTTCATTGGTAAAACTATATAAATACACATCACATAACACCAACAGCCTCCACAGTCCACTGCTGGACATAGGCCTTTCAATGCGCGCCACCTGCCAGATCTTCAAGTTTTTTCTCTAACTGACTATTATGCAAGCGTTTGACCTCGATCTCACCTGATGGAAAGTGATGATGTGGTCGAAGGTGTAGCACGTTTGCCTAGTAGATATCTATTTACTCTTGACTTGAACACACCAGGGTTATATTTTACCGGAATCACTGACGAGGGCAGGGCATTCCACTCCTTAGAAGTCCTTAGATAATAAATGAAGAAGCGTAACGCTTCGTTTTGTGTGAGTTATTTCAACTATAAAAGGGTGGCGCTTTGCTGATCGTCTAGTCGTACGGTGATGGAAAGGTGATGGGGGAATCAGATTGTGCAGTTTTTGTGCAGACTCTCCATAGAGCAATCTGTAGGCTTGCAACCTCACGTCGAATTACCGCCAGCTACGTGCAGCTACTTTGCGTAAGTCGTTGCTCCATCTAGCCGGAGCTCGTCCTACTATACGTTTGTCTATACGTAGTCTTCACATATACTAATACGTTACAGGCATATAATAATAATAAAAATGTAATATTCTTAGCTCAACTCTTTGAGATGAATAATCAGAGGCTTAAGATCCAGTGCACCACCACGTCATGGCAGCGTACCTCCGTGGCTGCAACGGCACAATGAAAGCTGCTTCAATGAGCTATACAAGCTCAAGTTTTTTTTTGATCACGCATCCTTTTGTCCATGGTGTTTGATAAGATTTTGAATTGCTTTACATTTTTATCACCCAACTACGAAGAAAGTATTAGTCAGATAATGTATAGCCTGTGCATCATTATGTAGTGACAGTATCTTATTTGTAAGTTGTATACATGTTCTTGTTCAATCATCGCTCGTCGCTGGGGAGCGATGGGGAAGCAGGGAAAATAGTGACACTTGAGGTGAAGTCGAATTGATTGACAAAATCGGTCTAACAGTTAGTCAATCAATTCGACTTCACCTCAATTGTCACATTATTTTAAAACTTCTATTTTGTACGTCGTTGTAATAAGGAAGTCGTAAAATAGAGAAGTAAGATATTCCGTAGCAGTACATTTTGAATTTATTACATGGATTGAAAATTCAATATATCCCGTTTTCGCCATAATTGACGATTTTTTTACTTTATTAAGATTTGTTTCTAGATTAGATACTGAAATGTTGTATTGCATTGCTACCACAGTTACATTTATTAGAGCATTTCGCTTTGTTTCGGTTCTTGACGGACGACGGAGAAAAAACTAGCGGAAAAGCACTTTATTTTCATTTCAGTACAATAAATTGCTGTGGATGGCTTTTATAAGAATTCTTTGGAAGAAGTGCTTAATGGTAATGTCTTTCGTTTATATTTGGCAAAGCAATAACTGCTGGCACCGAAGCTATTTATTAGAGGAAAGTGACCAAATATGAAATACCGTTTTGCTTTTTGTGCAAATAATAAATATAAATCAAAAACTTTTACTCTTTTTTTATCAACAGACATACATTTGCAATTTCTGTAGTAACATTCTTATATTATATTTATTAATTATAACTTCTCTAACACAAAATCAACACAAAGGTACTCCATGTAACATGTACCCCAAATATGGACTGCAAAAATTATCAACAAATCAACCTTTATATCTATGAGATACTAGAACTTTAGGAACATTGGTCGCATTAAACTGCTTGCAATATTCGCAAATACAGGTGTTGAATTCAGAAACAGCGCAGTTGTTTCAATGCAATGTGCCCAGATTTCACACAAATGCCTCACATTTGATTAAAACGTTTTCTGACAGCACTGAAACAGAACAACCTCACCGAGGCTATAGCTCTCGCTCTTTAATTAAAGACACGTTTTTAATATGCCTATAACGAACTTGTCAAATAATTGTTTAAATAATGTCTCTATCTAATATTTTTATATTATGTTAAAAACAATCGTTTAAACTCTGTTTTTCTGGGCATTTCCGGATGCTCCTACTGGGTACTCCTGCTGGTAGGAGCACGAGGACTAATATGTTCTTATTTATGTTCATATTGTGATATCACATGCAATAAGTAAATTTAAAATAAAAAATAAAATAAAACGAATATAATAAAAAATATTAAAAAAAAAGTATTTAGGTGACAGGTGTCAAAGCGATAGTTGGTGAAGTGGGTGGAGGAATTTGGGGAAAACAGAGCAGAGGGTGGGGACACCCACCCTATACTTCCCATCACTTAATCCCACCTTCCCCACCCTGCTCCCACTTCCTCCATCCTCCTATCACCTGGCTCCACCCTTACCACACTTCCCTCCGACCTTTCCCCGCAATCCCTGATTTTTCCATCTCTTCTCCACTCTTCTCCCGACTTCCCCATATCCTTCTCACACTTTTCCTCACCCTCCCTTCACTTCTCCCCGCCTCACTTCCCCCACCACCACATCCTTCCACCCGATTCCTCGCGTCTATTCCCAGTTCCCACCACCAGCTTCAGCCCCACTGTTTAAATAAAATCGTGAAAAATATTCCTAATCACCTCGTGGTCATTACATAATTGACCGAGAGAGCGCGAAGCGAGAGCGAAGCGTCTCCGTATCAGCTTGGGCAAAAATGCTTTCGTATGTCCGGCGGATTTTCGTATGTCAGTCCGGATCTCTGTTGTCCTCTACAGGTCGCATTTCTCAACCAATCTAGACGAAACTTGGTATACAGGTTAAACGAGATTTTAATATTTTTTTATCGTCGGGGATTTATGATTGGCGGGTACTTCCTCCAAAAAAGGGCAAAAAGAAGGCTACTGAGTATCTCCGTCTTATTAGACTCGATTTCGATGGTTCTTTTTTATTTTAACTTAAAATTGGTCTTATTAAAAACTGGTGAAGATCTGATGAGGTTCTTCGGCGTGATGAGCAGAATAGCTCCTCAAATGCAGTAAATTTCTCACTTTTAGGTTTCTACCACTGGAATCAACCCTTTGCCCACTAGGTAAGGATTGATGGAGCACCTTGGTTATTAATGTTAGTTTCACAATAAGGTAACTAGATGGCGCTACTGTGCACCGCTAGATTGCTTACAAAAAAGTCTGTGCACGCGAGGTCTACAGCTCACAGAGCCACTAGTAAGTAATAATATTACAGTTAAATGACAGTCCATCAGTATGATTACGATGATATACTTATCTTTATGGTCCTACCGGTAGGAGCTTAAGGCTCGGTTCTAGCACTTTTAGCAATTTTTCGATCATTTTTGAACGTCTGTATCTTGTTTTACAATTAACCCAGAACCCTATGAAATTGTTATCACAATAAAATTTGGACTTTTTTCTCGGAGTTTGTAAACACAAAAACATGATTAGTATGAATTCACTCTATAGAAAATAAAATCAAAGGTACTTTATGCTTAGAACATTGATTAGAAAGAGACCCCGTCACTAACTGATATCAAAAAAAGAAAGAGCTTATTATGATTGATAAAATGGCTAGACACTTTTTACATGACTGCCCAAAAAAAGGAGTGTTATGTTTTTAGCATTCATATACATGTTTGTATGTTTGAATGTTTGTATGTGAGTTTCTTTAGTCCACCATAACTTTTAAATGTCTTAACAGATTTTGATGTATGGGGTATGGGGTCGTTAGAATCCTTACATCCCCCCGAGTAACATAAGCTATTTTTGTTTTTAAAACATTCAGTATGGCGGCAGTAAGGCACCATTTTTAAACACGAAAAAAATTTTTTTTCTTCGGAATTTACATTATGGGTATCAAAGTGAAGGTCTCGAAAAACCCATTCCAATAATATATAATGTTTTGACAAACGCTCTTTTTTGGCAAGGCAGGCGTGTTTTTTAGCTTTTAAGCTAGTTAATTCAAAGCTTTAGTTTTCCTACAAATAAATAAAAACCTTAAAGTTTACTGCCGAGACGTATCATCTTTCCCGCTCTACTTTATCACGGATGAGAGGGACATAAAATTCACTGACACCCGCCCTTAAGGATATATTAGTACTCCTACTAGTAGGAGCATGCGGAAACGGTCGTTTTTCTCTTCAACATTTACTTACAAGCACAGAATAAATACATAAATAATTCTCACTTTTAGTACTACGTACTAAAAGTGAGAAGTACTACGTACTAAAAGTGAGAATTATGATAATAAAGGTAGGTAATCAAAGTATTTATCTCAATAATATTTATTTTTATAGGCATTTCGCAATACATGAAATCATTAAAATCGATTTAATCCCGATCGGTGAAAAATCCAAAACGGAAGAAACATTACACTGAATACCAAAGTGATTCAGTCCCTAAAACAAAAAAAAACAACATATATACTTACAGTCGAACATAGAACCGTCTCCTTTTTGTGAAGACGATTAAAAATGAAAAGCTACTGGCAAAGCTAACAGCGCTATTATGTGGTAGACTTGTTATTTATATTTTCCAGTTTCCCGTGGAAACGTTAAAAAGTATCATATGTTTTATTCAAACAAACAAACGTTTTCACTTTTATATATTGGTGTGGATGGAGAGCCACACAACAAGCTCTTTTTTTTCATATGTCACACGGTACAAATTACAAAAAAAAAAACAAAACAGTTCGCTAACATATCCTTCAATTTCACCAAACGTCCTATTTTAAGCCCCAATCACAAATATCAGATCATCAAAGCCGTTTTGATCACAAGTACATGTCGTACAAGTACATATACGTCATACAATTTGGTCGAGGACACTCTTCGTTGAAAGTGGTTGACCGGCAACAGTATCCAATTATGTTCAGTACACGAGTGTACTCGATAGTAATGATGTAGTAAGTTGTTTTGGGATTATTCGGGCTAGTGAGGTTATTTGTGACGTGTCTCGTTCTAAAATGAAAACATCTGAGACACAATAAGTTCATAACAAAGTACCTCATGTATCTTTTCAAGTAAGGCCAATTTTTTTTACAATTCAATTGTTATTATACAATTAATTTTATTTTTTTTGTTATCACTTTTATATAGTGTATTTTCCTCATACACAAGAAGCTACCTGGAGAAGTACCAAACCTTTGTCAGATATTGAACCACCAAGCAGTAGTGTGTAAACATTTATGTATTTCGGTTTAAAGGGCAATGTTTCCAGCAAAATTACTGGGCAATGAGACTTAACAACCAATGTCTCAGGGTTTCGAGCGCAGTGCAGTGACGCGCGTATATAACGAGGCGGTATCCTCGTTATATACGCGCGTCACTGCACTGCGCTAAATAATAACGAAAACAATTGATTAGTTTATAACAAATGCAAGTCTATTATCTATTAGTAAACATCGGGGGCGCCAGGAGGGGGGTGCAAGCGGATAATTATTGTTTTGTTACACATAGGTACATTATATACCTAAATTATGTAAAAATGGTAAGGTTGTGGGAAAGGTCATTGAATTAATAAAAAAATGGAGGTCTGGGTTGTTGTCCAAAATGGATGACCTAATTAAAAATTGATATCAGTGTCTTCCTTTACCCTTTCAGTTCCTATCCCTATGAACACTGAGCATACACAAATCGTTCAGCCTCGTATATCATTTAATTTTCTAAAATGATAGAAAGAAATAATTGAAACTATTTGCGCTGCTTGAATCGCGCTGATGTAGTTGTATTAATTAAAATATTCATTATGATTTGAAATTATATTTTACTTTTACGCTGACAAAAATATATCGTGCCTAATTTATGCACCCACCCTGAAAATAATCCTGCCTGCGTCCATGGTGATTATGGGCAAAGAGAATACAAATAGGAACTATATTCAAGGGATAACCTTTTTTCAAATAAGTTTATTTGATAATGTTAATAAAAAGACCCTCTGACGCGTACTAGTCAGAAATGTTGAATTACGCTTACTGGCGTAAGCTTACTTACTCAGGAATTCAACCTCTTTGAGTATAGACGTCAGTGTACCGAAAACTTTGCGGGCTGTCACTAATGGATGCAAATTATTCGCCAATAGTATGAGAAATCGTAAAGAACAACGGCGAAAGTTTAGGTCATAAATCTTGCAGCGTCTTGAAATATCATTACTACAGAACCTAAGTAATTATTTTTCTACCATTTTTCAAGATAGCATGTAAGCTTGGAAAAGCCTGGTTAACAAATCAATTTAAAAAAACTAGAAATTGAATTTCATTTCCTTCCTACAATGATGTTTCCTGTTTGGACGTCAAAATAGTCAACAGAGTATACCACCCACCTGGTTTTTTAAACCAAAAGAGGTTGAATTACGCTTGCTGGCGTTAAACTATTTAACAGTAAGCCTAATTCGACCTCCTTGCGATAAACAGAATAATACTATAGACAAAATAAAACAAATAAACAAAACATTATTGCATAGATAATACAATGCATTACGTTCTGTCCGCACTGCGATTTTTGCCACACGTTTTTTTTTCACGCAATTCTGTAACACATTGAATCATAGAGGACTAGCCGCCCTGGTGGTTAAAAATTCACGCGGGAATTAAATACTATAATTTGATGCAAATTGAACGCAATGCGGTGAGAATTTATTTCAGCGCGAATGTTTTGTACAGTATAAAGTAGTATGGCTATGGCCGCACTGTGAAATAAAATTCGTGCGTTTTGTTCAATCGTGCACCGGTGCTATTAGTAGGATATCGCGTGCTTCGTCTCCCGCCCGATAGGGGGCCACACATGAGTTACCAGAAAATGACGACATAAATATAGTCAAAAGCTTCTTGATGTTTTATGTAGACAAATTCTTTCATCGGTCTCAATGCTGTAAATGGGTGAGTCCAATGTTCATGACATCTTTTGATAGGTCTGTCACGCCGCCGCCCTAGTATCAGGTAAATAAAAAAAACTGTCATCCATTTTAGACATTCGTCTCAGCCGGGAACAGCATCAAACTGACAAAAATCGTACGACATTTTATTCGCAGTGAATAATAAGTGTAATTCCAATCATGGAATAATACGCGTGAATTAAAATCGCGTGGTGAAATATCGCATTGCGGACAGAGCCTTATAGTTTATGGAGGAAGTGTAAGGAATTGTTTTTAGGTTAAGTTTATTTATATATTTAATTGTTTGCACAAAAATAGTATAAAAAGAAGGACTTAATGCTAAATAGCATCATCTACCACACAACAAGGTCGTGAAAAAAAAAGTACATAGGGCGTGCGGCTTAAAGTGTTGAACAATAAATACAAAGACACAAAGATTAATTGTGTAAATAAAGTATTTAGTGTAAGGAATTGTTGCAAAATATTTGTGCTAGTATTGGACAACTGTTTCCCTGCATAGTAAAACAGCAGCAACATACGAGGGCTGTTTGACAAGTCGTTTTAATAAGTAAATATTTTTTTAAACAATTTACATTTACTCGTATTTCTCAACATAGTCTCCTTTGAGGGCTAAACACTTGTTCCAGCGAGTTTTATTTTTTTTATCCCCTCCAAAAAATGCGTTTTGTCGAGGTCTTCAAAATAGCCGTTTACACCTGCGATGAAGTCCTCATTTGTCTAAAATGTTTGCCCTCCAAGTCATCTCTTCAGATTTGGGAATAGGTAATAATCGCACGGAGCTAGTTCCGGCAAATAAGGAGCATGCGGAACCAGCTTGAAGCCCAACTCTTGGATTTTGGCCATTGCAATAGCTAACGTGTGCACTGGGGAATTGTCTTGATTGTCAACAAACGTGGCACCCATCGTGCAGACAGCTTTGACAAAATCTTCATGCAGGATTTTATGTACTCGCTCAGTGCAGATGCCTGTGTTCTCAGCTATTTCACGCACCTTCACTCGGCGGTCATCCAGTACAATTTTATGGACTTCTTCAACAACATCCTCAGTAGTGACTTCGATTGGGCGACCAGAGCGTAGAGCATCAGATGTGCTTGACCGACCACGTTTAAAATCATTTATCCAGTTATAAACAATCTGCAACGTTGGTGCGTTAGTGCCATGAACAGAATCAAGTTCAGTTTTTATTGTGGCAGCACTGCAACCCTTCATAAAAAAAATGTTTTATAACGGCACGAAATTCAGATTTTTCCATAGTTGTTGAAAATTTACGAGTGATCACAGTTAAACAATGGAAACTGAGAAAAATTTGTCTTTTTTTTTCCTGAATTTTAGACAGTCTTCATTTGAAAGACTGTGCCTGCCAGTGTTAATGCCATTTACCAGAAAAAAAGTTTCATAAATAGTTTTTAAAGGGACTTATCAAACAGCCCTCGTATCTAAACATATTGTTTTGTAATCTCATTAGGCAATAACAGACTGAATATAATTATTAACAAAAGTCTGGTCTGTTACACTTGGTAGGTAATTGAATAGGTACAATATTTTTAAGCATTATATTTATCACACATTAGTATTAAATTGCCTACCTAATTAGGCAGATACTATAATTAAAATCTCTAACCTAGGAATGGGGGATTCCTATAAACATGAAACGAGTCGTTTTTGACGTTTCTTGTATGGTGTTTATGTCAAAAGCTGACGGACAGTAAGCGAAAATGGTTCGTTTTAAGATATAGGAATCGGCCCTAAGACTTGTTTCAAAAGTCGTTAACAGTAACATAACCTACAAAACTTTGAAGCCTTATAACAATTATTCCTGGCCTCTCCAATAAAAAATTCTTAGACTTACATCTCAGGATATGATGCTGAATTACTACCGATATTTTTTGTCTAAAGACACCTGGAATTTCCTGACATAAAAATATGTATGGGAGTTCGCCATTGTTCTTTGATGGAAAGTTCGTTATGATACCGATAACAATCAATATCTTTGATAGTAGCTGGCACAGATAGCTATGCCATCGCACACTACCTATCGCTTAGTCAACACCAATAACAATAGAACACTATAGGTAGGTATATGGTAATCGTTAGTTTTCCGCAGTTAATGACAGAAGCTGTCGATTTTTATCAGTATTTGTACTTTGCGACCGATTTCGGTTGTAAATTTATTGCTATCAATGTCGAGACTATAGCCCATGGGTGGCACTGCAACTGTTATGGACAGGTGTGACGATTACCATCAGGCGAGCGATCAGCCCGTCTCGTCACATGTAGTAATAAAAAAATAAAAAAATGTGATTTTTCTTTTAGCAAACCTGTTTTCACAGGGGTTAGTTGTCTTTTGACCTTTTCTTATAAGGAGTAAAGATAGTATTATCTGAGCAATGACTTCAGTTTACTCTTGAACACGGCTCTTAAAAGAATCATACTTAACCGGGAAAAAACGTTAATTAGCAAAATTATTTAATATTTCTTCTCTGTAACCTTTATATAATATGTAAGTATAGATAATTAATTCTAGACGAAATTTAAAAAGCCCCGAGCTGAATATCTTTGGAACGGCTGCTCCTATTTATTTTTACCATTCTAAAAGAATAAGAAGAAGGGTAATGATTTTAACAGTCTATGTATGTAAGTAGGTGGGTATGTATGTGGTTATGTGGATGTTTCACCATAGAGTCGCCTCTATTGGTTCGATTTTATCAAGCGAGGTGTCAATCGATTCGTCTTCAGGCGTAAAGAGAGTACTCTCTCTTACGTCATCAGGTATAGTGTCATAGGCTATTCTTTTACCCAACTACGGTAGAGCAAAGGAAGGGTTATGTGTTCAAACTAAAATTTTGGTTCGATTCTGACAAGCGAGCTATAATTCAATTGATTCGTTTTGATCGCAAGTGTATCATAGGTAATTTTTAACCGACCGTAGTCGGTTTTTTTTTTAACTTATGTCTTGTTGTTTCAATGCTAAGAACTATCTCTCAATGATATCCGCAATGAAATTGGGCCATCCATTTGGGAGCTACAATGTAACAGATAAAAGCTTTAATTCAAACTTTGAACACAATTTTTTAGCGTTTGGGGTAAACGGAACTCAATCAGGTGCATTTTTTTTTATTTCCAATTTATTGCTGCTCTGTTTTAACTTCCTTTCTTTTAGACTACAATACGAAAGTAATATCAAAATGACCTAATTATAATAGAGGCAGAACCATAAGCAACAACCATTCGTTAATGTCACAGCAACCATTTGTAATCAACCTACTAATAATGAGGCGTCACATAGCGTTCCACAAGATTTCCCGGCCATGATTTCTTTGTTTGACTGAATTACGCGGTTAAACTTTGCCTGTTCACGGTTTTTTTTAATAGGAACACTTTAATTTATCATCTCAATGTATTATGCTAACGAACGTAGCTGTGGTAATCCCCCCATCCGTTAGTAACATACCTTCGATTTGCAGGAATAGTTTCAGATTTCGTCTGGGAGTCGTCAGTGTTCGTTACTAAAACGAGTCGTTCTATAGTTATAGGAATCGAGCATAAGAAGGTACCTAACCTATACAAACTATGATATAAGTAGAGTACAGTTCCTTTCCAGTAGCTGTCTAATCCATCATCTCTGCTAACGTCAGTTTCAAACAATACCCTATGTTCGCAGAAGCCTGAGTTCAATAGTTTGATGCAAAGTTTGGGCGTTCCTTAGTCTTTGTTGTAGACAACTTATGTAATGGCAGAATAACTTGTACCTAATCTTAACATAATCTTGAAACAATTAGAAATGTTTCCAATAGAAGCTTAGGATTTTGCTCACAAAATTTGTTTCTAGGATGGATAAAACTTGATATCAGCTGGCTGATTTTACAAATTATTGCTTAGTTCGACCCAACACGCTCTGTCATAGAATAACTGTACACTCTGTTTAGTTATTAACGCGGCAATAAAACAAAATATTTTTTTGATTCATATATGTACTTTAAAATAGATATTACAAAAAACTAGTGAACCAGTTTTGATGAAATTATATGATACTACACTGAAGACTACAAATTATAAAATCGCAGAGATATGATACAAATACAGTACAGTTTTTCCTTAAAAAACTAAACAATTATAGGAAATACTAATTTGTCTCAAATAATCAAAACAAAATTACGGATAAGGTAGGTAAAAAATACAACTTGTCTTCGCGGATAGATATCAAATCCAACATAAAGAGATCTCAAAGACGGTATACGCATCCAACCGTATGTAAACAAACCTTAACCCGACATCCGACAAAGGTAAAGATATCCACAACAAAAAGTAAAGATATCTACAATCAAAGAAAAAAATATCTCCAAAAAGATTTTTTGAAATGTACTTAAGTACTTGTATGCACAGATTTGTATCACGGCTGAATACAATTTCGCAATCCTTTATTAGAAGCAGTCTTACGTAAACTTAGGTTTTCACAATAATTGAAAGTTTTCATAATATTGATTTTATTCACTGTGTGTGGGGCTAGGTTTTAGTTCAGACACATGGGCTAGGCATGTCAAGTTTTTTTTACAAACACCTACTGAAAACTTGTCTACTCTTTAAAACTCTCTAAAACTTAATTATTTATTGTTTAGCACACAATTTACAAGGAGGACTTAATGCTAAGTAGCATTTTCTACTAGTCAACCCGGACGTGCAAGAAAAGTGCATAGAAATAGGTAGCTATAAACTAAAATTTTAAGAATAAATAAAACTAAACCTATAGAATACATAAGAATATTGTAAGTAATACACTAATTTATAAAAAATATATTATTATAATAATATCATCATTTATCATTATGTACGACAGGTGAAAAAATAGATAAATAAAAAATAAAAAAAGTTGTAAAGAATCCATACAACATCTATGAAAAAATAAAAATATGTGAGAAATTATAAATGAAGAACCTTTTCGACATAAAAGTTGCGAACTTGAAATACGCTACGAATACGCTTCGCGCTTGAATATACCCTTAGTAGTTGCCTTTAATAAAGAACAAAAACCTGTTTGTAAAGAATCCATACTACATCAAGGAACAAATAAAAAAAAAGTGAGAAATTATGAATGATGAACCTTTTCGACACAAAAGTTGCGAACTTGAAATACGCTACGAATACGCTTCGCGCTTGAATATACCCTTAGTAGTTGCCTTTTTTACGTCTACCGGCAACGTATTCCACAGTCTTGCCTCGCTACAACGGAGAAGGAGTTGTCCAGAAAGGAGGAAGGATTTGTCCAGAAGTACGAGTAGGTTACTGGAGGACCTAAGATGACGCTCGTGAGTGTTACTAAGATATTGAAAAGATTCTTTGTGATCTAGGAGTATTGGGATCATTAAGTACCGAAAAAAGTAGGCCAAGAATCCGAATAATTCTTCGGTCACGGATAGGTAACCACCGAAGTTTTGCTCTGTTTCAGAAATGTGGTCGTACTAACGGGCAAACGTCAGCATAATCTATAGGAGGCAAGAGAAGGGAATTAACGAAGATAATTTTGGTAGTAATAGGAAGGAACTTTTTAAGCCGAATAATAGACTGAAAGGAAGAGAAAAAATTACGAGAAATTTCTTTTACGTCTTCCGACCAGCAAAGACTGGAGTCAATTATGATACCTAAGTCTTTGACGGTGGGAGAGAAAGGAATTATACAGCCATCGTAAGAAAGAGAAGGAATATCAGATACATTGACTTTGACAAGCTGACGCGAGCTGCCGACAATAATGGCTTGGCACTTGTTTGGGTTAACTGCAATCCCGTAGCTGTCAGACCATGTGTGAAGGTTAAATAGATCAACATTGACATCTCAAACTTCAATTTGAGATGTCATAATCAAAAGCAAGCTTTAAAGTAGTAATGACTTAAAATATTTGAAAGACAATATACAGCAAATGAGCTCAGCTCGGTTTAAGCTATGACTTTTTTTTTTTACTTTTTTATTGTTAACCAATGTATCAACTAAGAAAAACACCAGGTCTGAAAAAGAAATAACGATGAAAAAATATGTTATAGTTGATAGGTTCAAGCATTACTTTGCGGAAATCCATACTTAAAATAAACGAAGTAAATATATGTGAGTCAAATCTATACCAATATATAAAAGTGAAATGTGGAGCTTTCACGTAATAATGGCTGGAAGAATTTTGATGAAATTTAGAATGGGATAGCCTGGAATAAAACATGGGATACTTTTTATCCCGGAAAATTGAAAGTTTCCGAGGGAAAACTGGAAAATTTTGATTAATCACTGTAAGAAACGGTTACCGTCACAGAATGGTCTGTGGTTGCAATGGAAACGAAATAACAAGTCTGTCAAAAACATCAAGAGCATTGGATGCTATACCTAGTTTTGCATTGGTTTTTAATATTCTAGAAGAAAATAGAATGCTTTTTTTCGCGATAAACAGTAATCTGCGCGTACGAAGTCGCAGGCGGGAAAACTAGTACTAAATAACTTACTTTAACCACAGAATAAATAATAGCTTTAACAGAACCTTTACTCGTACCAAAATTGAACTAACGTAAAATCTTATTCATACTTATCTAACTATTAGGTATACTTTATATCTAACTATATACACAATAACAAGCACAAATTAAAAACTTATATAACCCCCGACCTCCCCGAACCCCCGTGCTTAACCCCCCATTATTGATAAGAAGCATTTTGATCATATCAGCTTTCAAATATAAAAAGCGCATCAAAATCGGTCCATTCGTTTGGGAGTTATGATCCCGACCATCCATGATAGCAAATAACCATATCAATCACATCAGCTTTCAAACAGAAGAAAAACCGCATCAAAACAGGTCCATTCGCTTGGCAGCTACGATTCATACCCCTCGTCATCTCCGCCCCACCCTCCTCCCATCTTATAGCTAAGAACCATATGGATCACATCAACTTTCAAGCAGAAAATCCGCATCAAAATCGGTCCATTCATTTGGGAGCTACGATTCCACTGACAAATACACTGATACACACTCTAAACTTAAAGCCCCTCTTTTTTGAGTTCGGGGGTTAAAAAACATAAACCAGTTATCCAAGTTTCCATATAGCAGTGCCTGACAGCACTACGACACGTGTTTCGTCTGCACGAGACATCCTCAGAGATGTTGATTCGAGTGGTGGAAGGAGATACTAAGTTTTAATATAAAAACACTGTAAAAGCCTTCAACATTATATTTCAATTTTGATTTACCCGCCGCATAAATGTACGTATTAATAACTAGCTTAAAAGCTAAAAAACCCGCCTGCCCTGCCAAAAAAACGAACGCCAATAAATTATATACTGTTGGAATGTGCTGATCATGTCCTTCAATTTGATGTCCATATGTAAAAATATTTTTTTGCTTTTGAAAATGGTGCCTTACTGGACAACAAACATATAAGATTTTACGTGATATAAATTAACTTACATACAGCTTTATCATTTGTATAATTTTCAATGGAACTATCGCGTCCATTTGCTGAATGAGACTCGTACTGACGAAATACTGAATTAAAATATATATATATATATATATTACTCGGGGGGGAGGTAAGGATTCTAACTCTGTTCAGTCATTTAAAAGTTATGGTGGAATAAATACAAAAAAACTCATACATACATACAAACATACATAAAAACATACATACAAAGATACATAAAAACATGCATACAAACATACATACAAACATACATACAAACATACGTACAAACATACATACAAACATACGTACATACAGATACATGAATCCTAAAAATATTACACACCGTTTTTTGGGTAGTCGTGTAAAAACGTTTTTTTTTATTGTAGCTAATATATCAACAAAATCATTTTGGTTTTTATGTATACCTTTAGTTTGAACTGTTGATATGTCAATAGCCGAAGCTTTTTGCATAAATCGATTTTATAGGAATTTTAATACAAAACTTGAAAAATTAGGTCGTCTGGGCGTGCCTCCAGGTGGAATTGAACCGTTAAGGCTATGTATAATTTTGTCACTAAGAGACGTTGAACCGCGCAAAGGTATAGATATTTTATTTTATCATGTAGGTATAGCAGTACTATCCCTGGATCCCTGGGGGAACGGCACGTGGTTGGCAAAGATTGCATGTGGGCAAAGCCGCGGGGTGCAGCTACTTTTACAATAAAACACATTGACATTAACTAAACATTATAACTTTTAATAAATTGTAACCCATTTGTTACAGATTTAAAAGCATGTTGGTTAAAAGCTTTAAAATGTTGTATATTTTTAAATACTGTTGTTAAATAATAGTTTAATCTTGTTTGCTCAGCAATAACTCACTGCATTATCATTTTTATTAAATACTTGTAATAATTCAAAGCATAAGTATTACATTTGTGCAAACTTTGGGGTCACAATTGAAATGTTGAGTTGAAAATATGTACGTCATATTTAGAGGGTCGGGCCAGGGGTACAGCGATTAAATAAATCAACTAAAACAGCGTTACAGTCTGGGTGCGGTCAGTTCAAGACAAACGTGTAACGGTACTTCGTACTTGACAAAGCATCATGACATGAAACCATCTGGTTGCGTTGATTCAATATTAATTTTTCGTGAACTAGAACATTGGTTTTTGCAATTGATTTCCTATTTCTCCATCCCACTCCCCTCCCCATCCCACTTCCCTTCTCGCATATGTGCGAGAGAGACTGCGATACACAATCGCGACAGTGTCGCCATCTAACGTGACTGGGCGAAGAGGGGTGTTCGAATTTCGCATGGCAGCTGTCGAGTCCGTCTTAGCGCTCCTTGCATAAAAACGCAAATTACACCGCGTGAACATCATCAGCCGGAAGACGTCCAAGACTGCCTCCCCCCCCCCCCCCTCGTTAAAGAGTACTTTTTCTTTGCTTTGCTAAAAAAACGCCACAAAACGGGTGCTTCGCTGTTTGACTGTAGTAACGGGCGATTTTTCCATAATCACCACGTTTGGCAGGCGTCTTGGTGGTAATACCCACAAAAACCAGCCAAAGCCAAGTGGACTCGCGCACCATGGGTATCGTACAAACAAGTAGTAAAAAAAATAATTTCATGAGGCTAGGTCAACTGAAAGTACCCTATAGGCTTTGATTCCCTTGCGAGTGTCAAAATATGCGGCATAAACGGCCGTATCTTTTGATTGCGTTGACTTAGAAGTTTGTTTTTTCACAGCTCCTCGGGATTGCAGACTTGAGTATTTGATATTAATTTTAACTTAAAAAAAAAAACCTTCCTTAGAGAAAAAGTCTTGACAGATAGACAGAGAGACGGACAACGAAATTATCTTGGGTTCTTTTTTCTTTTTGAGTTACGGAACCTTATACATGATAAGCAAACATGCTATGGTTCAAAGTTTATCATTAGAAACAGGATAATTACCAATAAATTAATTTGCAGCTGGTAGCCTAACAGTTCAATAGTGCAACTTAGACTCCAACAATATCGGACTCTTTCCAAGGCTCCACACTAATGACTTTTCTAAGTTATGTGCGATTTTCCATCCCCGACTTTAATTGATTAATAGCAGTCGTTCAGCCATGTCAGAGGCTCTCGGGCGCCCTGACAAGCTCTGGCACTAGAGGCCAGCACTAACTCACACGATAAACAAACAAACAATTTGCAGCTATTTTTAGACCTTTTGGCAGCATTGCTATAAGTTTGTAACCAGGCATTCTATCCCGCATCTTATTTTACCATCAGATCTTGTATTAATTATTCTTTCAAGATTTTTGAACGGTTTTGCCCTAATATTGTCTGTTTTGATTGAATACTGGTGAAAGCATTAGCTAGCTAGACTGTGAGGTAGGCAGTCTAGTTGATTAGGGTGTTCCCTTTCCAGAATCACAGTCATCAAAATAAAACGACACTAAGGCTCCTGTTTTGCAACTTTGGTAAGATTGTGGACGCTTACAAAGATGCAATATGCTTACACAGACTGATGTAGAATAAACTTTTTTTCAGCAAAACATTATCCTTCCTTCTTAGGCTGATCGCATACATATGGTAAGTTTGTAACGAGGTCAAACCTCTTTCATAATAATACTCATTTGATCTCTTAATTCTTTCATAATCCATTTCATTCCATTTGATAGTTTGTCATTATTAATTCTAAATTCAAATAACCTGTCATTCGGACATTGATTGCATTAGCAAAACCGAATTTCACAAAAATGATATGTTATAAAATACCTAATTAAGTTCATTACAACTGGAGATTTTAAATATATATAATAATTCCGTCGTAAGTGGTCGTTTTCATCCGTATTGTAGCACCACGAAAAGTCTATGCACGTGTTGTTCCTGTAATTTTGTGTCACTGAGGCTTGGTCCCTGGGCTAGTGGAACAAACACAAAGCCCTGGACCGCCTCGTGACAAGTTATTGACTACGGATTCGATTTTAATTATTCTGATCATGCAATTCGACCTGACTAGCGTCTACTTATTCTAACAGAAATTTACCTGAATAACAACAATTAATTACACTTAAATAAAGTACATACTCGTAGGTTCTCTTTATTATCAGTGCCCGCAGCATCACCAGCGTGCTATTTTTTCTGGTATATAAGGATATGTTATTCCAAAATCAATAGTACCAATACACCAAATTTCATAAAACTTCGTTCGGGCGTCAAATAGTTTTCAGGGTTACGTATCTCAAAAGGAACCCCATATAGGATCACTTCGTTGTCCGTCTGTTAGTCTGTCTGTCTGACTGTCTTTCTGTCGTTCAATACCCTTTTTTTCAGGAACGCGGGAAGTATCAAGTTTAAATTAATATCAAATACTCAAGTCCGCAATCCCTTGGAGCTGTAAAAAAACTAACTTCTAAGTTAACACAATCAAAATATACGGCTGTTTTCTCCGCATATTTCGACACTCGCAAGGGAATCAAAACCTAGGTTTCTTCCCGTTTACCTAGAACCATGAAATAAATTTGGTAAGAAGCAATGTCTCATAGCACAAATAAAGGGAAAAAATTGAAAACCGTAAATTTGTAATAACGTCACAAAAAAAATTATTCCCGCGATGGAAAAACTATTTACATACCTACAAGTTTGTACGGAACCCTCGGTGTGTGAGTTCGACTCGCACTTCTTCTTCAACGTTGATTTCTTGGCTTCTACTCATCGAATCGATATACCAAATGCACCAATTTTAAACATTTACGTTATGCGTGAACAGACAATCAAACAATGAGATACAATCTAAAAAACTTATTCAATAGCTTATTTTTAGTACCCTAGATATTTTTTTTATTATCTCTGCTGCACTATAAGTATTGGAGATACAACTAATTATACCTATGTATAAAGTAGACCTCTTTGTTATCGGCTGCACTCTGGTGAGCTCGTTAATGTAGCAATTTATATATAAACTTTGTTTATTATCGGCTGAACTTTGAGCCTAACAGATATGTATTCATAAATACAGAATAAATAAGTAAAATAATTAGTAACAACTAACATGTATCGGTCAACGGCCGTGTTTTTATTCGTATCCACAACCATAGCCATCACAGACGTAGATAAACAGTGTATTAAAGACAACAGTGAGCCCCTTTCAAACGACTTTCTTATCGGTTCCTGGTACAAAATCTACCGATTTGCTCCAGGAGCAACGTTTCCACCTTCGTGTTGCTGCGTTGAAGTTAAGTTCTCCAAGCCTACACATGACATCGTCCAAGAATACAAAGACAAATACAACGATCCTGATCTCCCGTACTCTTTCGACGACAATCCGGTCCTAATAAATGACAGTTACTGGGCAGGAATGCTTACGGGAAACCAGCGTGCTAAATTCTACGTGCTAAATGTTAACTCCACCGCTCGGTTGTCTAACGGGTATTCGGTCATCGCCTATAAACCCTTGAATGGAAAATACTTGATGACAACCGATTGTGCCATGAGGGGGAATTTCAGATGGCTGCTCTCTCGGCATAATGATTCTAGAGCAGAAGAAGTGCAAGAGATCATAAGGAAAACACCAGAGTTCCAAAATTTGGATGGGCAGGGGTTTTGCGTTGTTGATAAATATTGTTTAGCAGTACAATCGTATCAAAAGACACATAAACTTTTTCGTTATGCACCTAGAGTTACATAATTCGAAATAATGCAGATGTGTAACTTTTGTAGAGCTTCAAATATATGAGAATTTATTGAGACTCAATGTGATTTATTTTTAACCGACTACGACGAAGCAAGGGAAGGGAAAGTTAATGACAATGACAATGTTTATAACATTGTATCTCATGAAAATATTGATATTAATAATATCGGAAGGTTGTGGTTTTTTTTGAATATTTGGGTAAGAAAACCTAAATTAAAAAAAAATATATAATTCTGCATGTATGTTTTGCATACTACAGCTCATCTGAATCGCTTTTACCCGCTTATAAAACCGCTAATTTCATGCTCACACCTGAACTGAATGTGCCTACTCTAGGCCATGAATCTGTGAGAACTTCAAACAAAATATGAATTGATAGGATCATAAATAGGGACCATTCCGTCGTGCGGATGTTTGCACTCCTGTTTGTGCAATTTTTTTCATACAACTGATACAAGGGAAGGGATCATGCCCTTTGGCTTACTTTTCATTATTAGTTTAGTTGAATAAAGTTACCTTATAAATGTTATTGATGTGTCTATAGTTTATTTTATGCAATGGAAGACGCGTAGTTTTAAGCCTTCCTGTTACCAACTTGCATATATTTTATGGTTTTGTACCTACTCAAACGGTCCAAACAAACTCTTTCCCTACTGGGTATTGCAGTCAATAAAAAATATAGATTTACCTATTTTAAAAGCTTTTTTTTAACTTGAATGGTTGTATCTTGTATGTCTATATGTAAATACGTATCTTATGTTTGTTTAGGTCAAATCTTTAAAGCTGAATTAGAACCACTTCCTCTTATCCTATAGATTTTAATTTTTGCATGTTGGTTCAGTTCCATTCCAATGACAATGCAATTTTATGGTAAGCATGAAATTTTGAGTACGCATTATATTATGCTAGCCGGTTTGAAGTTTTACCATAACATGATGCTAAAATTGATGCTCTCTGCAAGATTGCTCTCTAAGATTGCTGCTCTCTGGGTTGGCTCCTGATTAGTAAACTCCACAACGGTTAACAGCATAGACACGAAATGTTGTATACGCATTTAATTGCAGTTCGATCTAGAGTTTTATCATGACATGGCTACTGCATAATAACTTTTTTAATGATTTTAAATGAACTTATTTTTATATTAATAAACGAAGTGTTGAAATTTATACATCCCAAATAAGATTATGTAGCATTACTATTATTATTAAAAAGTGTCACATCATTTTTGTACATTTGTGACTAAATTTAAAAGCTCAGGCGCTGTGCAGTTGCCTTGATTTTCCAAACTTAGTTTGGAATGAAAAAAGTATTTCTAGTGACAGTGTCATTTTTATTACAAACGAACGACTTTTATGCTCGTTCACTACTTACGTTGCGTAGAAAATAAACTGCGGAAACATTGTTATACAGGCATTTCCGAGACAAGCCTGCAATAAAACCTGGCGCTACATCTTAATTAAGTGCACACGCGGCAGGCATACATAAATAATATACTAAAGACCATCTCTCATAATTGAGTAGGTGGCCCCATCTAATCCCAGTTCTCAGTGCTGGTCGTTAGTGTCAGAATAAGGGTCGGCGGTAAAATATTGTTACAAAAGTTTGTGGTTTGGTAAAGTAAAGCTTGTGTATTTTTGATAAATTTATTTTGATAAAAAATGTGCTGTTCTATCCTTTTACGCTTAAAATTGATATATCAATTTCGTCTATACCAGCAGGGCTAAATGGCAAATTCTCTCGAGGGACTTATTTATGTTACAGTAAAAACCTGTTCTTATTATGAACATGTTTTAACAAGTGGAAACTTAATTTAAAAACTAGTTTTTTATCAGTGGGACTACAAATTTAAAGTCGCTCAGTGAGCTATGGAGAGAACTATATAATGCTTGGGGTTTCTGTGAAGGATAAAAATTCGAAACGAGATTATCTGACATAGCTCCATGGATTAGCAGGCTGAAAAGGCAATAGACTGGCCACATTTCTCGAAGGACGGACAACCGCTGGGGTAGACGTGTCATCGAGAGAAGACAGCGTTTTGGCCAAGTCGAGTGAACACCTGCGGAAGGCGGCAGGTAATAAAAGTATGAGAACAGACGAAGATCGAGATCTGTGGCGATCATTGGAAGAGGACTATGGCCAGCAGTGGACGAACATGGGCTGATGATAATGAAACTAGTTTTTACTGAACCTTTCGTTAAAAGTAGTTTCATACCAAACATCTTTGTTGAAACAAGTTTTTACTAAACACAATCGTTAAAACTATTTTTTACTGCTTGTTTTGTCAGTCAAAACTGGTTATAGCTAAATTACTCAGATAAAACTGTTTTGACAAAACAGTAGGTTAGTTATTTATGTCATATATAAATCATGTTATGTTGATACTAATGACTTTGGATTCAACGGCCGTTGAATCATGCCTAATGAAACAATTTGTCCTGCTGTTTTTATGGGTGCACTGAGCGTTCTTAACTCGTCACCAAATAGTTATAGAAAAATCGACTGCGAACAAAACTAAAAAGAAAGCTCTTTTACACCGTGACCGCTGACCGTCGTCGCATCGATCGCGGACATGGGCAACATAATATAAAAATACTCGTCTGCGAACAAAACTAAAAAGAAAGCTCTTTTACACCGTGACCACTGACCGTCGTCGCATCGATCGCAAACATCGGCAACATAATATAAAAATACTCAACTGCGAACAAAACTAAAAATAAAGCTCTTTTACACCGTGACCACTGACCGTCGTCGCATCGATCGCGAACATGGGCAACATAATATAAAAATACTCAACTGCGAACAAAACTAAAAATAAAGCTCTTTTATACCGTGACCACTGACCGTCGTCGCATCGATCGCGAACATGGGCAACATAATATAAAAATACTCGACTGCGAACAAAACTAAAAAGCGGAAAACAAGCTTTTCTCCTTTGACAGCATCCGCTAGCACCTGGCGATCTACCCCTCAAGCCACCCTTTTTTTATAAATATTAGTTACAGTCGGAGGCATCGTGCATTTCATTTCTCCTTTGACGGGATCAGCTAGAGCCTGGCGAGCCTCCTCGCTCTCTCTTGTTTGCCATTGCCTCTTTTTAGTTGTGTTTGCAGTCGGAATCTTTTTTTACTGTTACGGTAAAAAAAAAACATATTTTGTGGAGTGTTTTTTTAAACCTTCATTTTGATACCTTACTCGATAGGTTTTGGTAATTTTTGTACCGACGGAAATACAATACGGCAGCTATCATATTAGTTTTCTTGATATTTCATATACTTATCTTAAGTCACTCTCGTAGTTAAGACGAATCCAATGATACCTCATTTATCAAAATCCATCAAGCCGTTTAAGCTGTAGGACGCACCAAAGGAACATACATACATACAGTCCAAAAACATAACCTAGTTACTATAGTAATCTTGATAGACACTCTAGTCTGGAGCATTAGTAAATAGTAAAATAAGAAAGTAATAAATGAATCTAAAATGCTTTTCTTTGTCCGTTAATGATGATGAATTACGCACATGTATACTCGTATAATGACCCGGCATAATTAATTAATTACAACAATAATAACTCATCTATCAACTATAATTGTAGTTGTCAATGACGAATGAGTACTCATTGAATGACTTATTCCGTTTCTGATTTCAAAATGAAAGCCTAATAAGTTGTGTTTATAATCTTATTTAACAAAATAGTTGTTTTGCAGACGATTGCATTTATGTTGGAAATTATTATTGATTATATTTACGTATATATATATATTATCTTATATCTATAATATACTTCTAATAAAGCAGTAAGTAACAAAAAGTCTACAGATAGTAGATAATTAAAAAAAAAAAACTAGAGTACTTAAAATGAGTCAAAGATAAGGACTAGATGACTGGTGGTAGATAATGGTGTTTAGCATAAAGTCGTTCCTTGTACACTATTTTTGTGCAAAACAATTAAATAAATAAATAAATAAGTATAAGGTTTTATAATATCGTGTTTGTCTGGCTGTCGGTCTGGATTTTTGCTTGCGCATCACATTAAAACTATACTGGATAGATATAAATGCGCTTATTCATTGCTATAGCTTAGGTTTTAACATAAAATCTGGTCTACCGAGCCATCGATATATTTTTAACGGCTGAACGAATTTTGCATACAACTTATTTATACATACAATCTATCTATATCTATCTGTTTTATATTAATAATAAAACAGTACATAATAAAACGTCTGTACAAAGAAGATAATTATAAAAAATGGTCTAGGGATTTAAAATAAGCTTTATAATGGTGTCTGTCTGTCTATTTGTCTGTTTGATCGCGTATCAAGTAAAAACTTCTGAACCGATTGCGGTGTGGTTCTCACTGATGGATAGTTTAGGGATTGACTTAAAAACTAGCGTACTTGGTAGCTCAATCCAATGAATAGAAGCTGAGCCATCTATAAAAATATATATGATGACTAACCGAAATTTGGTATAATGTACCCTATAGGTACTTTTGGTACTGGAATCATTATATAGTATACTTTTACCCCAGAAAAATTACCATGCGAGAAAAGCCGCGGGCACAGCTAGTACAATATATATTCATGCAAACTACGCTGCTAAAATCATACCATTTACGTACATAGTCGTAATTTATTAAAACAAACCCATTGATTCAGAATTACTTATCAAAATTGCAACACTAAAATACGTTATTTCCAAAATCCATAATTATTATTATTTATTTATTTATCAGGGTTATCCCGTCAAACTTAACTGCAATAGCAATTCGATTATCTCATGATTGACAGTGTTCTATTATCTGACACAAATAACGTATAATTTTGGGATAATTGTCGAACTATGGAATTTTGGACAATGCGGAGAGGTCGTGATCTTTTTTCGGGATTTTTACCCCATTTAATACATTTTGCCCCATTACGGTGGTCCATAATCATGATATTTAGTAGATAAAACTTTTGTATAATAATTTACCTACACCGAAAACTTTTTTAAATAACTTTATCTGCCCCAGTTTTAATATACAACATGTAAAAAATTTCATACCAAATAGTAGAGCAGGTAGGCTACATCAGTATACCTAATAATTAATTTATGTCAATCTGTATATATTGAAATGAAAACTCAAGCTACCAACTTTTATGAATTTTTGTAGGTATGTCTGATGAAACTAACAGTGAGCCAATGTTCAACAACTTTGTGGTAGGGTCGTGGTATGAAATGTACCGCTTCACTGTTAGGGACACTCGCTCCTTCCCAATACTGCATCAAAATCTGCTTCACCAAGCCTTTGGCCGAAGTCTTCGCAGAATACAAGGTGAAGCATCTAAACCGGCTGTACTCTCTCGTCGACAATCCAGTGATCAGGAACGGCAGTGACTGGGTAGGGATGGTCACGGGAAACAACATGGCGAAGTTCGAATCCAGAAGAAGCCGCCGTTATTTCAGCTGAAGATTATGCAGTGACCACGTACATTATATGACATGACTGCGTGCTGAGAGGCCAAACTCTGCAACTCTATGCAAATGATAGGTACGCACTTGTAGCTGAGACGGAAGATCTCATCAAGCACACGCCTCAGCTAATCCGCCTGCACAGAGGTTTTTTTTTTCTTATTTTTTTTTCTTATTTTTTTTTCCATAGTTACCGTTTTCAATATGTTGAACTGAGAGAGATTGAGAGAACTGCCCAAAAAGCTAAGAGCTTTAGCTTATTTGTCAAGTTCTTTAGAATACCATGGTAACGTATGGAGGAGCGAATAGTATTTTTCTTGATATTTTGAAGGCCATTAATAGAGTCAGGCAAGATAGTCTTATAAGAAAGCGTCTTGTCCTAATATGACTATGTTTATGATGAATATGACTGTTCTTAATGGAAAAATGTATATAAGTTGTCTTGGATAGCTGTAGTAGGGGTACTTCAAGGATTAGATCTTTCTTAGATTTTTCTTCAACTCTCTTTATTATGTAGGTATATTAGTTTTTTCTTATTGCGGGCTTTCGTAATACAACTTTTCGTGTCTGTACTGTTAACCTAGTCAGGACCCAAACTTGAGTGCAGCAACCATGTCATGGAAACACTTAAAACCGGCTAACATAATAAAATACGTACAAGAAATTTCGTGTCTGTGCTGTTGACGGTTGAAGTTTTCTTTGATCCTGGATGTCATTTCAGATCATGCTTATCATAAAAAATGCATTGTCATCAAAATTGAAACAACATGTAAAAATTCGATTCCGTAGGATAAGAGAAAGTGGTATCAATTCAGCTTGCAAGATTTGACCTAAGCAAAATATGTAAATGCTAAATATGTATGAACAGAGTAAAAATATGTAGTTGTTGGCTCGGACTCGGTCAAACAACCCACGCTAGTGGGTTGTTTGACCGAGTCCGAGCTCAGTGGCGTGCATTAGGAAATGCATACGTCTAGCAGTGGGCAAATATAGGCGCATGATGATGTGGGTTGTTTATACACCGTGACATTTAATTCAATATTAATCTTGAATGCATTATTTAGAATCGATCAATAGAATTAAATAATTAAAAAAAAAACTGTCTGAAAAGTAATTGGCCTGAATCTGAACCATCTATTTCACTAGACACGCTACACGACGAAGATCGCGGCGGGTGCTCCGCCCAGTGCACCTACGTAACCTATTGGTTTTCTCATTTCGCAAAGATAACAAAATTGAATTTTGACTAATTTAATAATGTCTAGTTTTATGTTATAATAGTTATTTACTTTTCATATTTAATGCTACAGATACATTATAGTGAATGGACTGAGCGCATTATTTATGAAAAATATCGAATTCAATGTCACGGTGTATATTTTACTTTATTTTAATTTTTCCATTTATCATTTACCTGACTGAAGTGTGGCGGAATTATGCTACTTATTTATTCTCGTTCATTTTAAATATGGATCTCCGCAAAGTAACGACTGAGTCTATCAACTAAATAAAAGCTTATAAAAACATTGTACCCTGATATCAAGGTACATTTTATGAATTAACTAAAAAAAACAACAATAAACAGATTATTTTGAAGCTCTGAATCGCTAAAATGGGCGATTGTCCCCAAAACGGCACGCGTCTATTGTTGCGCTTTTTATAATCCGATTGCTTTTCTGTACGAAATAATTATGTAGGTTCATAATAATAAGGTAAATTTTGTTAAGTTTCACCCTGCAATATGTATTATCTTTAGCACGGTGACATTAATAAAAATGATCACAAAATAAATATTTGTAATGTTAAGAATATAATATTAATATGTTCAGGTGAGTCTTGTTCATCTTGATTTACAAAGAAAATTGAGTCTCCACATCAACTGTCCAACTTGATTCAAAACAATCATACATGTGTCACGAGGCGGTCCAGGGTTTGGGTTTGTTACACTAGCCCAGGGACCAAGCCTCAGTGGACAACACAAAAGGTCAGGAACAATTAGGAGCACATCATCACAGACTTTTCGTACTTCGACGATACGGATTAAAATAACCATATTTAATAAATATATTTAAAAGAATCCAGTTGTAATAAACTAATTTATGTATTGTATAACATATTATTTAGTAAAATTGCAGTTTTTGCTAATCCGAAAGACAATATGGGAATGACAGGTTATTTGAATTTAGAATTAATAATGAAAAACTATCAAACGGAATGAAATGGATTATGAAAGAATTAAGAGTTCAAATGATATATTCATAATAAATCCGAAAAGGTAATGAAGTGAATAAAAGAAAGAAAAGCTAAAAATGTGGACATTACTCCGTAAAGGGAAATTATATAAAAATTACATTATTTACAACTTAAATACAAGGTTATTTGTAAGTAGGAAACCTACAATGGTCACAAATATGTATCTAAATATATGGTAAGGTACGGGAATATGAAAGCAATGTAACTTTTATAGTACATAATGTATGTATGTATCCTGTTCAAATGTATACGGGCTTTGTAAATCTTGAGTATTCGAGCTATCAAGTAAGGTCGATAACCTTGATTATAAATTTTCTGCAGTATCTGTTGTATAGATAGAGATTGTAGAGATAGCATTTCGACATTTTAATTCATATATCAATTCTGGTTTATTTAGCGCAGGGTTCATTTTTATTGATATGAGACCGGAAAATAAAATGATGTATTTACTTTGTAAGTAACGTTACGTTAGGTGCGTACGCAAGTAGCGTGCGCACTTTAAAAAAATAAAAAATATAATAGCGTTAATGCAACTACGCGTTAATGCGTCACGCATAATAACGCGTCAAACTATAGAGCAACTCGGAACAAGGCAGGTCAATAGTGAAATTCGGAATAAAGTACGTACTAATGAAAATGTCTTACTTACAGGAATGACTGGGATGCAATTATAAAATACACTTTAGTACAAAAAAACTGTTCTGGGTTTGCCAAATATTTCCAAACTTAAATCAAGATGGCCTAGTGCCTTTTAGAATTTTGTGGGACGACTTAAAAATTGAACACTGATTCACAAAATAAAACACATGTATTAAGAAGACTCGGAGGAATCAGGAACTTGTAGGCAGGTAGAGCAGGGCTGGGTAAGGACACGTAGAGGGCGCCAGTGTCACGAGGCAGTCCAGGGGTTTGGGTTTGTTCCACTAGCCCAGGGACCAAACCTCAGTGGACACAAAATTACTTATTTAGGTAATTTATGAAATATTATTTCGTAAAATTCGGTTTTGCTAAAAATCAATATCGGAATGACAGGTTATTTGAACTTAAAATTAATAATAACAAACTATCAAATGGAATGAAATGGATTATGAAAGAATTAAGAGATCAAATGAGTATTATTATGAAAGAGGTTTTGACATCGTCACACATGTATCTTTGATTGCGAATTTAACTTTTAAAATATTAATCTGGTCTTCATGTTCCGTAGGTAAGATTTACGTACCGTAAAATAATAAGAGATTATTCAATTCGTATAAGAGCTAAAATTGGTCGGAAGTTTGTTGAGATTCGGCTACAAGGCTACTAGCTTTCTAGTCCTTCCTACCAGAAGTTAGAATTTTAATGCCCTCTACATTTCCTCTAATTTTAGCTGATGATCATTATAAAATATAATAGTAACTCAGTGGCGTAGTAAAATATAAATTTGCATATAATATATGTTCTGTGACTACGTTTTCCGAGTCACGGTCTCCACTCACGTACACGTTTAATCCAATGAAACATAGTCATAGTAGAAAACTAATATTTATGATAACTAATTAATCTGAAATCTAATATAGATCACGCAGTGTCAGTATCAAATTTGATGTTACCCGTATAGATAATTTATCGGGCAAAATTTAATATTAAGTTGTTTACGTTCACATTAATAATGTAACAAATCAAGAAACAAAAAGCTCAATACAATATAATTTCGATACAATTTATGGTTTCGTAAATAAAATGTAAGTATAGGTACTTAATTTAAGCGATATACATAAAATTTATTAGCCAGTACCGACTCATGAAATATTATTACGTAGAAATATTCTGTCACTATGATAGTAGATGAGGCAAGCTGAAGACCGTGCTCAGTGGCGTGCATTACAAGAGGCCTACGTCCAGCAGAGGACTAGTATAGGCTGATGATGATGATGATGATGACTCTGTCACAGACTGTAACTATCTGCGGTAGATAGTACTCAATTTATATACCAATATTATTGTTTATTCATGGTATATTCCATGAAAATCTCCTTTCAAGTTAAATACTTAATATTTCAAAAAAAAAAACACTAACCCAGTTAAGAAGTAAAGCGAGATTTATTATCATTCGCAGTCTTCCACTAAATTTATGTTTTCCAGCATCCTTTACGAAGTACGTGTCGTACAAAATGTGCTCGTATCTTGCTCAGTGATTTACTGCTAAGCTGATAAAGAGCGCAATGAATTAAGCTTACTATCCAATGAGCGTGTTTCGTCAAATTGTGCTACAACTTTCAAAATTAGTTGGACAATTTTTATTAGTATCCATTAACACAATGACATCTTGCATGGACAGCTAGTTAAGTGTTTTTAGGATTCCGTACGTGGTCGAATGGAAAAAAACGGAACCCTTACGGACTCGTGTGTCTATCTGTCTATCTGTCTGTCACAGACAATTTGCTCCGAATCTACTGCACTGATTTGTACTTCAGTTAAAATATAAGATTAGCAAAAGTTAGTTAGTTAGTAGTTGTTAGTTAGTTACAGTTTACATTGTGCAGTTTTTTTAATAATAACAGAATAAACTACTTTTATAGGTTTTTCATCATAATTTATAATGAATTTCAATTAATGATTTTAAGTACCGACATTTTCTAGTAACATATCTCTCAAGTTTGTGTACTGTTTAAATAATAAATAATACTAAAATAGGAAAAAATTAATGCTTTAAAATTTATTCTGTGATTAATTTAAAAGACAACAAAGCGTGTCAGGAAAATTGTATATGTGATGAAATTGCTACGCAATTCGGCAGACCCATGGATATTGCAGCTAGTGTATACTGCCCTGTGCGAGTCCATCCTCGGTTACTGTTCCACCATATGGGGTGGATCCGGGATCACAACAATGCTAGGACTAGAACGAGCACAACGTTGGGTAATAAAAACAATGCTAAAAAGCCGATAAGGTACCCCACAAAACTGCTTTATGCTGAAGCCAAACTATTAAATGTTCGCCAACTTTACATCCTCCGGGCTGTTGCTAGGCATCACTCCTCAACTCTTAATTGCAGTGATTATTGGTCTCTTCTTAAACGCAGAATCTTCAAAACGCGGCGTGTCTTCGTCTGAACAAGGCATGGTCAACGGCTACCAGACTTCATGCTTCCTTTCATCTACAATAAAATACTCAAAATACTTGATGTTAAAACATGCACAGTCAACCAAGCTAAGCGTATTGTTCTTAAGTGGCTTTTGAATATGTCATATGATAATACTGAACAATTTCTAAGAATCATATCATAACGGATAATTGCAAATTTTATTTCATATAGTTAATATGCCTCCATCTAACATTGTACCTTCTAACCAACTTCTACGACTCACTTTATGTGCCTACTAACGTTCTATTTGTAAACATAATTTTAGTTTAGTTTTAGTTTATTGCTCTTGTCATCGTTGTTAATTTCTATTCTGTTAACTTGGCTTTAAGGGCCCCACGAGACAGGCTTGACATAGTGTGGGGACCACCAGTAATTGTTTATGCTGCACTATGCTTACCTTATGAAATAAATAATCTAATCTAATCTAATCTAATATAGTGAGATAATATATTCAACGTACGGAACCCTCTCCACGCGCACTTGTCCGGTTTTTTAACCCTTGAACTCAAAGAGAGAAGTGTTTATAGAGGGTGTGTATTTATCATTGTGTCTGTCTGCTCTCAAAAGAATGGACCGATTTTGATGCGTTTTTTTCTGTTTCAAAGCTGATGTGATCAAGATGGTTCTTAGCTAATTATAGGAGGGAATAGGTCCATTCTATCGTAGCTCCCAATTGAATGGACCTATTTATATGCGTTTTTTTTTCTGTTTGATTGCTGATGTGATTTAGATGCTTCTTATCTATAACGGAAGAGGAGGGTTTTAGGGTTACTTATATAAAGTTATTTATGTAATATAAATATATGAAGAAATCAGCACAAACCTAAAATGTATGTAACTCCATACATTTTTGATTTGTGCTGGTTTCTTCATATATTTAATATCGAATTTGGAAGTAACAGGCAGCCCAAGGGCCTCTCTGATGTGGCTTAACGACTGCTAGCAATTGTTAGCTCGAAGCACGGAGCGATGGCAAATCTGACCATACTTAATGTCATTGGTGCGAGGTTGAGCATCGAACCTGGTGTCACTAGATTGCAAACCCCACAAATGCCTCTCGGCCACCACTGGGTTTTGTTTTTTACAATAATTTTCGACGGTGGGTTGAAATTATTTTCATTGCGCGAGTCCCACACAAAATCTCGGGACATTGCCAATGTTGCACTCAGTTTATATAAAACATCATTGGAGTCATGGATGTAATATTCGTATCTTTGTATGTTTATCCGTTGTCTAGTACCAATAGTACAGGGTAGCCTAGTTTTGGGCTAGGTAGTGAATTGTCCCGAATATATTTATTTTTTAAGTATACAAAAACATTTTATGTAGTTTAGTTACAAAACTCTTTCACAAAGAACTATTATAACTATTCTAGTTTTAGAAACGAATAAGGTAAAACATGTTTTAACGTTCCAAAAGGAACACTCGTACAATTTGAAATACTTCCAAAACGAGGTCAAAAGTTAAGAATGTAGTAGCTAAAAAGTTGGTAAAGTTTTAATGTGCTGCGAGTTCGAATATTAACTATTCAGGGCTCATTATAAGAGCTAATTTGATGTTAAGACAAAACTTTGGTGACCATTTAACATTTAAGGAACTACGAGGAATTCAGGCTTTGTTTTAATTGACAAATGTTGACATTCAAAGTTTGTCATTAGAGACATCCATGTTTGAAATAGTTTGTGGGAACTTATGTAGAAACGATACGAATATTCCAACAGTATATAATTTATTGGCAAAAGCTCTTTTCTGGCGACACAGGCGTGTTTTTTTAGCTCTTAAGCTAGTTAAAAATATTGTTTATTACCTAGCTTATTTTAAGTAACCCAGATTATTTTTAAAATTATCTTCACGGTATATACTTTTTCTTACTTTATGTTTTACTAGGGATTCGCCACGGCTTTGCACGGGTAGTTAAGGGTTTCTCTTTATTACTACACGATTATACCTGTGTTATGGATTGACTAATTTTAACAAAAAACTGTAATTCTGACTTAACTAGTCCATTAGACATAATAGCCTCGCTGGCTTTTTTGTGGGTAATGATTAGTATTATAAACATGTAGTAAATTATTTGATGTATCATCAACAGCTTCCGCAGCGCGCGCCAAATAATGACTTTTATAAGCAAATTTTTGATACATTTCGTTGCAATTTTGGTAGGGATCTCTATTTTTTTTAAACATAACATAGTTCATGCTACTCGCTGATACTGAAGCTTTATACAGGTGTAAGAAATTTTTAAATCGGTTAAGTATTTATATTTTTTTACATTATTATACACAAACAAACAAACATACAAAAAACAAATCTTTTCTCTCGTATAACTAGATTAGTTGAATGAGCGAGCGTGAAGCGTTTGCGAAGCGTCTCCGTTTTAGCTTGGGCAGAAATGCTTTCGTCTGTCCGGCTGTCCGGCTGTTCTTCAGGTCGCATTTCTCAACCGATCTAGAAGAAACTTGGTATAAGGTTTAACGAATTTTTAATGCAGTTAATTGCTCACTTTTATATTTCTACTAGTGGAATCAGCCCTTTACTAGGTAGGAATTGATGGAGCACCTTGGTTATTAATGCTAGTTTTACAATAAAGTAACTAGATGGCACTGCTGTGCACCGCTAGATTGATTGCAAAAAAGTTTGTGCTCGCAAGATCTACAGCTCACAGAGCCACTAGTTAAAATTATTAATATAATAATATTACAGTCGGTCACAGTTGCTAGAAATCGATAGCAGTGGTTAAGCCTCGTCAGAGGCTATTGGGCGGCCTGACAAACTCAGACATTAGAGATCGACACTACCTCAGTCGACATTTACTACTATTACAGTCGACATTTACTACAAGAACACAAAAACAACTAGATGGGAGAAATCGCCCTTCCTCCATCGAAGTCAGTTAAGAGATCTACGCGTAGTTTTTTTGACTCAATAATGTAAATTTGTTTACTCTCTGTCTTTGCAACATTATTTTTACTTTGTTTATCAAATAATAGAGCACAAAATGGCGGCAGTCAACAAAACAATGCGTGTGTGTTTGTGTGTGTATGAGAGAGAGAGAGATTGTAAGATTTCATCTTAAAAAGTGTTAAATACAAATACAAAATATTTTAATATAAAAAATAAAATATATAACTTCGCAAGTGGGTATTAATAAGAACTCAAAAGTCTGTAAAAAGAAGATAATAAAAAAATTATAGTCTAGGGTACTTAAAATAAGCTTCTGAACAAGAATATAACATTTTTTGTCTGTCTGTTTGACTGTATGTTTTTTCGCGCATCACGTAAAAACTTTATAATGGACCGATTACAATGCGGTTTTCACTGTTGGATAGCATAGGGGTTGACTTTAAAACTGGGGTACTTGGTATATTAATCCGATGATTATATGGCAAGCAATCGATAAAAACTATTTGACACTAAACGAATTTTGAAGAAATGTAGTTTTATTGTATTTTTATATGTTTTTTAGGGCCTGGAATAACACGTATGGGCTACTTTTAAATGAAATGACCACGCGGGCAAAGCCGCGGGTACAGCTAGTATTTAAATAAATATATAAGAGTAAAAAAACAAAATAAATACATTTTCAAATAACAATATATATAATATATATATGTTTAAATAATTAAATATATTAAGGTGACTTTATAGTTTGTAGTGTTATCGGAGTGGTAATGAATGAATGATGATGATAATAAATGAACTTATCCTCGCGAACAGTCTCAAACTTAATTCAACTTGAGTATTCACTTGTAACGAGCATTTTAGATGTAAATGCTTAAACTTAACAGCTAAGATAAATTAAAAAAAAAACAACGAAATGTGAGTGAATGTAATGTACATATTTTCACAAATGTCATGACTAAATTCTGTCTATATTAGGTACATCGTCTTTGCAAGGCTGGGCAAAGTCCCAAGGCTTGTTATCTCCCATACTGAATACAATCTACTTTGAAAAGGAATGTTATTTTATTACTAGATATCTCAAAAAATACTTGCTTATCTGGGCTTACCTACTTTTAAGCAATGCCTGTTTATCTCTATTTCTAGTATTTGGTGTATGTCTGTCACCAAGTTTTTCAAATGATTCAAAGTTTTTCCTCACATACATTATGTTTACGTATATACGAGTAAAGAGAGACGGCATTATTGACAGTTTTGAAAATTCTCAGTTTTGAATTCTCTCTATTGCCCGAGCACGAAGTCCATATGCTGACCTAACCGCCCGTTTCTGAAGGACCCACCTACAGCGTCCGCAGCTCGCTCCCACAGCAAGATGCAGTATGACATGATGCTGTGGAAGTAGCTGAAGTAGACTAAACGAGCTATATTATTATCTGTGAGCTTTAGGTTGTATATAATTTTTAACTATAAGAATCTGTTTCAACTTTCTAGTACAATAAGATTCGTATAATTTTGGCGATTAAGTATATTACTACATAAGTTCCCACAAACTATTTCAAACATGGATGTCTCTAATGACAAACTTTGAATGTCAACATTTGTCAAAGGTATCAAAAAATTTGCTTATAAAAGTCATTATTTGGCGCGCGCTGCGGAAACTGTTGATGATACATCAAATAATTTACTACATGTTTATAATACTAATCATTACCCACAAAAAAGCCAGCGAGGCTATTATGTCTAACTGACTAGTTAAGTCAGAATTACAGTTTTTTGTTAAAATTAGTCAATCATAACACGGGTAGAATCGTGTAGTAATAAAGAGAAACCCTTAACTACCCGTGCAAAGCCGTGGCGAATAAAACATAAAGTAAAAAAAAGTATATACCTTGAAGATCATTTTAAAAATAGTCTGGGTTACTTAAAATAAGCTAGGTAATAAACAATATTTTTAACTAGCTTAAAAGCTAAAAAACACGCCTGTGCCGCCAGAAAAGAGCTTTTGCCAATAAATTATATACTGTTGGAATGTGCTTATCAAGGCCTTCAATTTGATACCCATATTGTAAAATTCGAAGAAAAAATATTTCGAATTTTAAAATGGATGGTTCCATTTTCAAATTCGAAATATTTTTTCTTACTTACTGCCGCCATATTGAATGTTTTAAAAAATATTTATAGCCTATGTTAATTGGGGGGATGTAAGGATTCTAACGATACCCCATACGTCTTAAATCTGTTCAGGCATTTAAAAGTTATAGTGGAATAAAGAAACTCACATACATACAAACATACATGAATGCTAAAAACATTACACTCCTTTTTTTGAGAAGTCGTGTAAAAATAGTGTCTCTCTGTCTGTTTGTTAGTTCACGCATCATGTAAAAACTACTACACCGATTGCTATGCGATTTTCACTGTTGAATAGCTTAGGATTTCGCTTAAAAACTGGTGTACTTGATCCAATCCAATGAGAATAAGTCGACCGATAAAAAAACATTTGATGTCTGAACGTAGATTGATGATACTGAAACAGAATAAATAATAGATCTTGGTAAAGTTGGATCTAGAAAAATACAGATGATACTTGTATCCCAGCAAAATGACCACATGGGCAAAGCCACGGGCACAGCTAGTACAAAATAAAATAAGTCTCGTGTTAACTCAAGTCTCGGGGGGTTTCGGATGGCGAGAAAATATTCTTCGATGCATTTTTTGAAATAGCCTCGTATTTTTAGAGAATTCCATAATACAGATTATGTTTTTGACGTGTCAGCTTCAGTAATAAGATTGTAGATATTTTGATCATGTTACGTTGAAGTTTAATCCCAGTGCGTTGGCTGAAATGTGGGCGGTACCTACCATAATCACAAATAAAAATAAATCAGCTGCCACTATAGTTTTAACTTAATAGTTTTTAAATTTTTATACTACAGGTTGCAGTAAGCATGACTCGTTCTGTTTTTTAGATTCTAAAGCGCCCCAGTTCTAAATTTTTGCCACAATTCTGTCATAAATTTTAGTACATAAGTACTAATCAAATAGCATTGCATTTCAGCCAGCAATGCTACAAGAAATTTTTTAAATATTTGGCGTTTTCTAATTTTTGACTTGTCTGTCAGTTACTGTTAGTTACTCTATTGTACGTTGATTTGACTACAAAATAATACGTGTATTTTTAAAATAAATTACCCTTTTAAACCACCAACATTTAGCTTCATTTCATCCACAACCATACAGTCCTCTCGCTCGTCAATATTTTGGTCCTTTCGTCGCCTAAATTGAACCATTTTTTATCATTTCACATTTTTTCACTAAACGTCATTTCATATATATATTTTCACTAAACTATTGATCATGGTGGTTACACGTAGTCAAACGCGGTCGATCATTCATTCAACCGTCCCAGATCAAAGTGCATCCCAACGCGAAGAGGATATACCGCCCTCGCTTCGCGATCCCAACCAGGCAGGGCCGTCTGGAGGCGGGATGAGTCAAGTGACCCTCGTGACTGAGGACTCGCAACCCACGGGAAATAAAAACACCGCACTACACCAAAATGTAAGTGTTCTCCCAACGAGTTCTAATCGCCAGAACATGTCAATCGACAAAAAAACAGTCCAACCACAGCTCAAAGCATTCGCGCACGTCACATTCTACTGTGATGGCACAGAAACTAGCCATTGAAGTCGAATTACGGCGACATCGCGTAGATCGAGAACGCGGGCAAATGGACCGAGAGTGCGAACGCGAGCGTGAACGAATCGAGCGTGAGCGCAATTTCGCGCTCCTTCAACAGGAAGCGGAGGAGATGGAGTTGCGAGCGAAACTCGCTGCACTGGAGGCGCATTCTGATAAGTCTTCCACACGTAGCTCATCTCATAAATCTCGTAATGAACGTGTCGTATCGTGGGTAAGTCATCAAAATGTACCTAATGTCGTTGCTGTTAACGTCCCTTTGCCGTCTGTCGCACCCACCGTAACCTTGGCTAAACCCCAAGGCACCCCTGAACGTTGTGTGCACCTGGCGCCACCCTACAGCACCGAACCATTCCACCCACGTTTAGACAAATCTGTTACCATTCCCGCTTCAAACTGTAAAACACAAGACAATCCCATGTCACAACTTGCGAAAGCCATTTCGTCATTATCCGATCGCCAGAAAAGACCAGAGCTAGTTTCTTTTTCAGGCAATATTAATGAATGGCTAGCATTTAAATGTACTTACAAGCGAACTAAAAGTTTCTTCACCCCGGCAGATAATTTAGCACGCTTAATCGCCGCCGTTCGCGGAGTGGCCCAAGTAGCTGTTTCGTCAGTCTTGTGGGAAGCGCAAGACCCAGAAGAAGTTATGAGCGCCCTAGAGCAGAACTTCGCGAGACCAGAGCTGTTAGTAGCACATGAAATTGCCGGCATTCGCAATTTAAAGATAAGTAACGCAGAACATTTAAACACGTTAGCAAATAAATTGAGAAACTGTGTAGCTACCATAAAACTACTCAAACAAAACGAGTTTTTGTCCTCAATAGAACTCATTCGAACAGTGCTTTTAAAGCTCAGCGAACACACTAGAGATCGATTCACTGACTACGCCGCTACGCACAAACCTTTCGAACCAACGGTGACTAAGCTTGAACTACTTTCTCGTTTCTTGGTGCTGGAGGCCGAGCGACAACTGAACTACAATTTCCTTGTTGACATGTCACCAAGGTCCTCTTTTAGTAAGGTCTCCTTTTATAAAGCAACTAATATGACAAAAGATCTTGTCCATGCTACTGTATCTCATGATAAAACTGACGATAAGGTTGCCGAGTGTTCATATTGCAAACAAGGTCCGCACTCAATCAAAACATGTAAGGTGTTTGCTTCAATTTCCGTAGATGACAGATGGCGTTGGATCAAAGAGTCAAAAAGTTGCTATAGGTGTCTAAAATCAAACCCGCACAAGTGGAACGACTGCCGAGCTAAGCGTTGCGGTCTTTATGGCTGCGTCAGACGTCACCACTCTCTTCTACATGGTGATGGGACATCCCAATATAAGGGTACACCAGCTAATAATTTTTTTTCGTCACAAGATACTAGCCATCACACCATCGTACCGCATAAAGACTGTAGCTATGTTGCCCCTACGTCTACCACTAAGGCGAATATTTCCGATGCCCAAAACGTTACCAATTTATCAGATGGTTTTATTGAAACGACCATAGGGTTACCTGCGGCTCGTACGCGAGGCTTATTAAAGGTGGTACCAGTAGTGTTGGAGGAGCCGCGAGGCTCACTTAATACGTTCGCTTTACTAGGCGAAGGTAGTACTTCTACTCTTATTGATGGTGAGATAGCCGCACGTATCGGAGCTGAAACTACTGAACGACAAAGACTACGAATCAACGGAGTAGGTGGTATGTTCCTTGATACAGAGGTGAACTTAGTAAACTTTTATATACGGGGACTTTGCTTATCTGAGCGCCACCTTGTTCAAGGCGCTCGCAGCATCACTCCGCTGCGCCTTGCACCACAAGGAACAGACATATTTGACCTCTCAGGTTTCGACCACCTGAAAGATCTGGCAGAAGTATTGTCATACAAAACCGCGACGCCGACTGTTCTTATTGGGGCTTCAGGCTGGTTTTTCTCACTTAGCCGTGAGATGCGAGTGGGTAGAAAGGGCGAACCTGTGGCCTCACGAACAACATTAAGTTGGGTACTGCACGGCGCCATATCATCAGCATCTAAGCCAGTAGATTTTGTACATCATGCGTCTTCTGAATCTCAAACGATCGAAGAACTGATTAAGCAGCAATACGAGTTAGACTCTTTGGGTATTTGGAAGTGTACCCCGCAGTATAGCAGTGACGATCGGCAAGCGGTAGATCTAGTGGAGTCGTCGGCCCAGAGATTAGATACTGGACGTTTTGAGGTTGGGTTACCATGGAAACAAAAGGTGACAGATAACGTTCCAGACAGTTATCATCAAGCGCTGTCACGCCTGAAGTCCCTCGAGAAACAGATGACAAAAGACAAATCATTCGCTTCAGATTATAAAAACTTAATTGACAGTATTATTCAAAAAGGTTACGCAGAAAAGTGTAAATCGGCCTCATACCACAAAACGTTTTCGAAATCAGAGATTTCAACTAACGCTCCAAAAAGGTGGTACTTACCACATTTTGGCGCGTTCCATCCACAGAAACGGAAACTGAGGGTTGTGGACGATGCTGCAGCTGCCACTAGGGGTGTCAGTTTGAACAGTTTACTACTGCAGGGTCCTGACCTATTACAATCCTTACTAGACATTTTATTCCGTTTTAGGGAGGGACCGATCGCATTTAATGCAGACATAAGAGAAATGTTTCCTCAGATAAAAATAAGAGAAAGTGATAGAGACGCTCTTAGGTTTTTATGGCGCGACGGAAATACACAAGATACGGTAAAAGAATATAGGATGTCATCATTAATTTTTGGTGCAGTTTCCAGTCCTTTCATAGCTTTGTATATAAAAAATAAAAATGCCAAAGAGCATGAGCACATGTACCCTGCGGCTGCGCACTCGATTATCTACGACCACTACATGGATGACTTTATCGGAAGCGAGTTTAACCTTTCTGTTGCCGCACGCTTAGCTTCCGACATAGTCACGGTTCACAAGTCATGTGGTTTTGAGATGCGTTCGTGGGTATCGAACGTAAAAGAGGCGCTCGCCCTAGTTCCAAAGGAATTACATAGTAACTCCATTTCTGATGTCCATTTTCCGCCTAATAATGACGTAGGCGCATTAGGAGTGAAATGGAATCCTTTTGATGATACTCTAGGTTTCCGTGTTGCCGGCAAAGGCGTAGGTAAAAAACTAACCAAACGAGGTTTACTCTCTAACGTCACGTCTATCTATGATCCCATAGGTTTGCTCATACCAATAGTGATCCAGGGTAGAATTATAATTCAAAAACTATGGAGAGAAGGAACGGACTGGGATTCACCTATTCCCTCCAAATATGAGACCGAGTGTAACAGCTGGTTTGGTCAGCTGGCGTCAGTAGCTAGTCTTAGAATCCCGCGCTAGTACGTAGGCAGATCAGAGCAGTGCGACACTCAGCTTCATGTTCTAGCCGATGGGGGGGAACAAGCCTATGCTTGCGTTGCCTATTGGCGTTATACTTTTAAAGATGGCTCAGTCAGGCTTGCTTTAATAGGCAGCAAAGCGCGTGTTGCCCCCCTGAAGCCACTTTCTATTCCGCGTTTAGAATTACAAGCAGCCCTAATCGCGACACGTTTTGCACAAAGTATTTTGCGTGCTCATCGTTCACAACCATCCGCTATTTACTACTGGACTGATTCCATTACAGTCCTTAAGTGGTTCCGCAGTGACGCGCGTAATTTCAAAGCGTTTGTAGCCCACAGATTAGGAGAAATTTTAGAATTTACGAATCCATCCAACTGGAATTGGCTTCCTAGCAAACTCAATATTGCCGACGACGCTACGAAGCCAAAACGTTCCAAACTGTGTACATCGCACAGATGGTTTACTGGGCCATCGTTTCTTACTGAACCCTTATCAAAATGGCCCCGTGAACCAGAGTGCAACATCGATGAAGCTTCACGAACATCTGAGCTAAAACCCGAGTTCGTGGGACTTCTAGTCGATACTCCGTTACTTGATCCGCCGGTTCCTGATATAGCTCGTTTCAGCAGCTGGCTGAGGTTATTAAGAGCAACCGCCCAGGTTTTTCATGGCGTAAGAAGTTTTTGGTCTCGGTCTCGATCACTGCGTTTAATATTTAAATGTGCTAACGATACTACGTCCCCCTCTCAACTTTCGGCAGCGGACATGCTTCAAGCAGAGAAGATGCTCTTCCAACGTGTTCAAGTAGACAGTTTTGCCGAAGAACTGAAGACTCTAAAAACTTCACAGCCGATGCCTAGAAGTAGCCGCATAGCAGCACCTGCCCCAATCCTCGACAAAGATGGTCTTATAAGATTATATTCACGTATAAAGTTTGCCCCCGGGGTGGATGAGAGTGTTAAGTCACCGATTATCCTAGACGGCCGTCATCGAATCGTGCGCTTGTATATTTTACATAAACATGCCGAAGCAGGTCATGGTAACCACCAACTTGTCCTTAATGAACTCAGACAAAGATTTTGGATACTTCGAGCAAGAGATACCATTCGCAGTGTAGCGCCAAAGCTTGTTTACAATGCAGAAGACAAAAAGGCCGATTAGTAACGCCACCAACGGGTGATCTCCCTTTGGAACGCCCAGACCACCATACAAGGCCGTTCACTCATGTAGGCCTAGATTATTTTGGCCCAATAGAAGTGTCAGTAGGAAGACGACGGGAAAAACGATATGTGGCGTTATACACATGCCTAGTAACAAGAGCCGTACATTTGGAAGTTGCTTCGTCGCTGTCATCTGCTTCCGCTATAATGAGCCTTAGACGTCTGATAGCCCGAAGAGGATCTCCTTCAACAATATTCTCAGATAACAGTACAAATTTCGTAGGAGCAAGTCGAGAACTCACCTCGTTTTACGATGTAGCAGTGGAGAACTATGCAACCTGTCACAAGATTTCATGGCGTTTTATTCCGCCCGCTTCACCTTTTATGGGCGGGGTATGGGAAAGATTAGTGCGCTCAGTTAAAACAGCCCTGCGAGCCACCCTCAAGAACAGAGCGCCACGAGAGGAAGTATTTACAACATCGCTTCTTGAAGCAGAGTCCATAATAAACTCCAGACCACTCACCTACGTTCCGAATTCTCCAGACGCCCCTGAGGCTATAACACCCTTCCATTTTATAATTGGCTCCTCGTCGGTGGATCCATGGTCTATCAACCTCTCTGACGCAGATCTGTTACGCAGGTGTGATTGGCGGCGCGTCCTTAGGCTTGCTGATCATTTTTGAGCGAGATGGCTGACGGAATATCTACCCACACTTATTCCACGAGGACAAAACAGGAGCACATCGAATTTTTGTGAAGGTGACGTAGTACTCATAGCCGACAATACACTACCACGTGGACTGTGGCTCATTGGTAGGGTGATTAAAACTTTTGCGGGACCTGACGGACTGGTTCGTGTTGCAGACGTGGCCAACAAGGGTGGTACCTTACGCCGACCAGTCCGTAAGCTACTATTGCTTGTAGCTGAACCCCAGCCAGTCGTCACCAGGGCCCTATTTCATAAAACTATAGTACACTGACAAATGTCAATCGAACCGACAATTGTCAGTCAAACTATCGAAATGTCGTTCAATTTTGTTATATGAAACGCAGGTTTGGCGTATTCGACTGACATTTGTAGGTTTATTATGATTTGTCGCTTTATGAACTAGGGCTCAGGGTTACCAGGGTTTAGTGTTCCACTAGGGGCCCGGAATGTTGAGGACTGGCTGGAAGACAGACTCTATGTTCAGATTGTCGATGCATTTTTTAAATATTTGGCATTTTCTAATTTTTGACTTGTCTGTCAGTTACTGTTAGTTACTCTATTGTACGTTGATTTGACTACAAAATAATACGTGTATTTTTTAAATAAATTACCCTTTTAAACCGCCAACATTTAGCTTCATTCCATCCACAACCACACAGTCCTCTCGCTCGTCAATACCGAGTTTGTTACGGTACTAGTGCATTAAAACTTGACCATATTACAGATCCTCAACTAATCGAGGACCAGCTGATACCAAAGTTTGTCTATGGCTAAATTTTGGTCCACAGACTGAGAACAAACATTTACATTCATTTAGACCACGTTTGTTCGCAACGTTTCGTTTCTTCACAATATTGATTTAGAATTTTTGTCTCTCGTCAAACATTTGTAATTATTACTTTCGTTAACTTGATATTTGATTGATTTTCAATCAATACTTAATCAATTATCTATGGAAATGGTTTATCGGCCATATTTCAAGTTTGTCAATTTTATTAGAGTAGTTATTTTTGCGAGGATTGAAACGTAAACATAACATTGCGGAGCGCGCGTACTTTGATAGTTTTGACTTATTGTAAGCAAAGTTGGCCTAATTTTTGCTTAAAAATGAACCAGCAAAAGAAAAACTTGGATGAAAATTGGAGTTCTGAAGAGAAAGTGAGTATTTTTCAAATTAGTACATTATTAGTTATCCATCCAGTAAATCCTACGTAGGTACTTGTTTTGATCTATAAATTTGACACCTACTTCCACTATTCTAGGAGATATTATTGCAGTTGATTGAAAAGTCAGGACATATTTTAGAAGATAAGTCTATTGAGACAAATATTAATATATTAAAGGTCAAAGAATGGCGAAATGTATTAATTAAGTGAGTACATAATATTGCTTACGTTATGCTAAACATTTGAAAATGGCTGTGGTCTACTAATATTAAAAAATAAAAAACAAATTTGTCATTTGTTTCCTCTTAAATAAATGGCTCAATATTTTTAGATTAAATGAACCGAGGAAGAACAGGTCAGAAACCGAGATATTAATTTGCCTGGAAAAGGATGAAGATGAGAGCAAAAACAAATGTTTCTGCACATCGGCAAGCACAGATGCGGACAGGAGGGAGCGAAAAGCCACCATCACCTTCTCCGGCAGATTTGGCAGTCATGGCAATCACACCTCAAGATTTTGTGGTTGAAATTAATGACTATGATAGTGATGCAGTTCTGGTAATGTATTCCTTATGAGTATAGGTCAAGTAAATTATATCATATACTTACCAATATCTAAATACAAAAAGACTAGCAATCACCATACAAAGAATACAAAGAAAATCACCACTAGTAAATTATCTTCTAGAATGTCAGATGTCGCTAAGTGTAAAAAATTGAATAATTATATTTTTTTGTGATGGCTGCATTGAACCTTAGAATTTAGGTAGATTCCTGGCAGTCCAAAATAATATTTCTAGATGGTGCCATTAACTTATACGTTTTAAAACTAAAATTAATGCAATAATGTTATGAATAGATTTTTTTATATATCAGAATAATGATGAGGGCTCAAAGCAAAACTACATGTTTTTTTTGCCTTATATACATTATTCATTTTGAAGTTTTTTCGTGAACCAGTGTGTGTGCGAGATTGTAAGCGTGCTTCATGTTACTTTGCCAGCTCGTGAAGTCCATGCAGTGCACGCGAGCGACGTTGCCGCTCTAATGATCTACGCTGCGGACACTTATTTATTCTGTGACTGCGGGGCAATTACCTATCTTGTTGCAATCAGCAACAAGCAATATTAAATAGCAATATAGACTCTAACGCGCTGTATTAAGTGCACGTGATCATGTAAATATGATTGTAACTAGGTAGGTAATTGCCCCGCTGATTTCTTTTGAGATTTTCTACTTTTGACCAAGGAGGTTTAAAAAAGACGGAGACCACACCGCCAAATCGAAAGTGAAGCATCCAAAATAAAGAAGTTACTAACTTACTTTTATGAAAATTCGTATCATTTATTATGCAACTTGGGCTCAGTGGAGTTCACAAGGAGAGGCCTACGTCCAGCAGTGGACCAATACGGGCTGATAATGATTATGCAACTGTACAGGAGAACCAAGGAACTACCTAATAAATTACTTATTACGAGTAAATTTGGGTCCAATTGTTCTTTCGATTTATGTGTACATAATTATAGCTTAGATTGCACTAAAGCCTTTGATTAATTTTGAATTGTATTTTTTTTTTATATGCTAACTTTTCATTCTTATATTTAATTTTTGATAGGTAGATACGTTTTTTTTATCCAATATTTAAAATTACACACCGGAAGATGGGCAGCAGCATCCTCCGAGCACATATTTGCTACACTGCGGTCACCAATCCGCCTGCCAAGCGTGGTGACTATGGCTAATAATTGGACGTTCCTGTACATATAGATGCCTGTACCATAGAATAAATAATGTTCTTGAATAGCGAGCACGAACAAGCAAGCGAAGTGTAGAGAGACCCCCACACGATGGACCGACGACATTGTAGCCATCGCAGGAAGTCAGTGGATGAAGGTGGCACAAGTCTCGTCATGGCGCTCTTTGGGGGAGGCCTATATTCAGCAGAGGACTTCTAAAGGCTGCCATGATGATGATGATGATGAAATTCACCAGCCGCCATCCATCAATAGCCGCATGCATAGTAATAAATCATGCCTATAAAACAAAATGTACTAAAACTGTCTTTTGAAGCAATATAGCACACCTAAAAAAACTAAACAACTTTTGAGCTCGTTTAGCAGAAAAGTAATCGAAGTTATGTGTGGTTTTCCATCGCTCCGTGCTTCGAGGTCAGAGGTTAAGCTGCCGTTCCCGGCTGTTAATAATTAAAAACAGTCGTTAAGACATGTCAGATCAGGCAGCCTGATAAACTCTGACACCAGGGGCCAGCACTACCTCATACGATAAACAAAAAACACCCAAATTTGTCATGCTGAAACGAAAATTTCCAGGCTATTTGACTGTGCTATAAAGGATTTTGAGCTTTTTGAGACGTCCGGTTGTTTGGTTTGTGATTGCTTGTCTTTTATTTAGTCAAAGGGAAATCCCTTTATATTTAAATTGTATAAAATACTAGGGATTGTTTTTCAGGTTCCCCATACTACAACACAAACATATTATGAGTATATTGTGATTGATGGACCTAGCTGTTCATATTCACAAAAAGAAAAAGAGAACACTGAATCGATTAACTAATATCACATCTGAATGAACTGCAGAACCAGGTAATATAAATGTAACAAATAAAACAGTTATATATATATATGTATTTAATACTATGTTTATTGATTTAACTTCAACTAGTAGTTCTGTGAACAGTAGACCTTGCGAGCAAAAACAATTTTTGGAAACAATCTAGTGATGCACAGTAGCACCATCTAGTTACCTTATTGTAAAACTAACATTAATAACTAAGGTGCTCCATCAATCCTTATCTAGTAAGTAAAGGGCTGAATCCACTGGTAGGAACCTAGAGTGAACTTTCTGCGTTTTGAGAAGCTATTCTGCTCATCACACCGAAGATCCTTAAAAGATCATCACCAAATTTTCATGAAACCAATTAAAAGGTAACCTTTCAAATAAAAAAAAACCATTGAAATCGATCTAATAAGGCGGAGATATTCAGTAGCCCCCTTTTTGTCCTTTTTTGGGGGAAGTGACCACCCTAATCAAAAATCTCCGACAACTAAAAATTCTAAAAATTTGTTTAACAAGTTTCGTCTAAATCGGTTGAGAAATGCGACCTGTAGAGAAAACAGCGGGCAGACATACGAAAGCATTTTTTCCCAAGCTGAAACGGAGACGCTTCGCGCTCGCTCGTTCAATAATGTATAGATAAATGAGAATTTAATCTAAAAACATACTATCTACCTATATTGTTTTCAGTTATATCTGAAACAAATTCAGACAAAGGAACCAAGGGAAGGAAAGGAAAAAGAGCAAATAAAGGGACACTTAAGAGATATTATACAATTTTGTAATAAGCAACTTTACAGTACATAGAAATAAAATAATACTATACTAGACTTACATTTAAATTTTGCGTTATTGATGTTTTTTTAAGATTAACTAATATATTATATTTTTTTACAGAAATGAAACTACAAGAGAATCCATAATTGAGAGCAATATCAGTTTTTAAAAAGGCACCTGGAGCTGTTGGAGATAAAACATTGTTATAATATTGAAATATCAAAATAAAAAATAAAAAAGCTTATGTTAGACATAGATTTATTAGAAACTAAGAAAAATAAACCAAATGAATAGATTTAAGTATGAAAATTAACAACCTAAGTATTAAACTACCTATTATGTTACAGTAGTATATGTACAACCTATCTATTTCTCTATACTTATAATAAAACAGTCAGTAAAAAAAACTGTACAATGAAGATATTTAAAAAAATTGTCAAGGGTACTTAAAATAAGCTGTTCTTGCATCACGTAAAAACTAATGGATTGATTGCGATGCGGTCTTCACTGTTGGATAGCTTGACTTAAAAACTGGGGTACATGGTATCTTAATCCGATGATTAGATGCCAAGCAATCGATAAAAAGTATTTGACGGCTGAACGAATTTTGAAGATATTACGTAGTATATGAATTCAGCACGCGGGCAAAGCCGCAGGCACATCTAGTTCCTAATAAAACAGAATTCTACATTTACATTACTGCTACATTTTGAACTATGATTACATTTTGAATTTTTGACAATGTTTTATTCGTTCAATTCCTCCATATTCGTGAAAATCAAAATTAATTTTTAAGTTTGAGTAATATTGAAGCTTTTTCTCTATATTTTTCGTGAAAGCAAGGTCTGAGTCGTTACAATATGTGCATACTCGTACTATTAATGTGTTTCAATAAACTGCCTTCTAATGTTTCCACGGACAGTGTTTACAACACTGCGCTGCACAACTGTTCCCCTAGAACTAGCAGGTTGATCATTGAGGCTACCTTCAGGAAAGCTGCCTTCTCTCATGTCATTCGCAATGTTGTGAAGCACTACACATGCAACAATAGTATTTTTGCATGTTTCTATATTACCATACATACCTCTTATTTAGCAACTGAAACGTTCCTTCCAAAGCCCAAAGCACCTCTCAATTGTATTTCTAGTGCGTATATGAAACCTATTGTACCTTTCTTCTTGAGGTGTTGTTGGGTTGAGTAGTGGTGTAAATAAATAATGTGTAGGTACATGTATAGGCACTATCACGAAGCAAAATTCCAGAAAATGCACCAGCTTTAAATCGTTGCTTCAGTCTGCATTCCCGGAATATTCTTGAGTCATGTACACTGCCACGCCACCTGGTCACTATGTCCATTATATTAAAATTGACATCACTAACCACCTGAAACATAAATCATTTACTAGTGGCACTGTGAGCTGTAGACCTCGCGAGTACAAACTATTTTGCAAATAATTTAGCAGTGCAATAATTAACCAGATGGTACCTTATTGTAAAACTAACATTAATAACCAATGAATAATGAAGGTGCAATGGTAATGAATATGATAATGAAAGTGCTCCATCAATCTCTACCTAATAGGTAAAGGGCTGATTCCACACATAGAAATCTAAAAGTGAAGACGCGATTGATCACGCCGAAGATCCTCATCAAATCTTCACCATTTTTTTATGAGACCAACTTAAATTACTAACTGTCAAAGAAAAAAAGGACCGTCGAAATCGGACCTAATAAGACGGATATATTCAGTAGCCCCTTTTTAATTTTAATTTTTGGTTCAATCAAAAATCCCCCCCCCCCCCCCCTGTCAAGAATCCCCGTTTTTTTTTTTTTAAATATGTTTAATCTGTACCTAACTATATCAAGTTTCGTCTAGATCAGTTGAGAAATGCGACCTGTAGAGGAGAACAAAGATCCGGACGGACAAGCGGACGGCGGACAGCCGGACAAACGAAAGCATTTTTGCCCAAGCTGAAACGGAGACGCTTCGCTCCTGCTTAGCGCTCGCTCAGTCAATTAGTATTTTCATTAACCTCTAATTGTGTTACTAGACACATTTTTTTGGTAGAAAAAAGGTCTTTTAGTGCAAATCAATGCTCATTTTATTACAAACCGTAAGTACATTTAACAGACTACTATTAGCATTCAGGGTATTATACTAGGTATAATCAGTTACCAACCTGCACATTAATTGAAGGGAAACCTTTTCTATTGATGTAGAACTGGCCTCCATCTGCACTTATTTTTTTAACTCTTATATGTGTGCAATCAATTGCACCAATCACAGTAGCGAAGTTAGCGATACTGCGGAATTTCCTCATCATTTCCTCTTGTTCATCAAGTGTAGTAGGCATTTTGATATATCTATGTGATATCCGAGCTAGTGCTCCTGCCACTTTTTTACAAATATTGCTCACAGCTGGTTGAGAAATGCCATGCAAGTCTGCTGTATCGTCTTGAATATTTGTTCAAAACAATAAAAATACATTAGAACATAATGTTCTAACAATTTGGAACGCAGAATTTGCTTGACAGTTTTAATAATAATAATAATAATAAACACTTTATTGCACCAGAACAAAGGAAAAAAGTACAAGAAATCATTTAAAAAAAAGGACGGAGGTGCAAAACAATACAATAAATTATGCAAGAAATATATATTATAATATGACTATAACTACATATTCAATAAACTACATAAACCATAGGTACCTACTTATATAAGATAAATACAACTACAATACATATTTTATAGAACAACGCATACATATACTTAAATCATACTAATATTATAAATGCAAAAGTTTGTGAGGATGGATGTATGGATGGATGGATGGATGTTTGTCACTCTTTTACGCAAAAACTACTAAACGGATTTGGATGCAATTTGGTATGGAAGTAGCTTATACCCTGGATTAACACATAAGCTACTTTTTACCCCGAAAAAATGCAGTGCATTGAGGGACACGGGTGAAACCGCGGGGCGCAGCTATTATAATATAATGCCTAATATACATCAGTTTAAGTATGGAGAAAAAGTTAAATCAATGAGCTTCAATGGACAGGTAGAATTTTTTGACTTGAGCTTTACAGCAATTCAGCGATTGATCGCGTCTAGTAGTGACCGGAAGGGCATTTCAGGAGATATTGAGCATCCTCGAGGGTCTTTCACTAAATCGTCTCTCAATAACTCCACAATTTTCCCGCCTAAGTCTTTCGTAAACCTATATTTATACTTAAAATCTTCATCACTTAAATCGAATGGTTTCATGCGAATTATGTAATTATTAGGTCGCCATATCGTCTCTAATAATTCCAAATCTTCCAAATCCATCAAGTCTATATCCATTTTTCTTTATTTTTTATTCAAAATCACGATTTATTTGCAAAAACAATGTGTAAGCTAACCTCCAAACGAAACAACACTGACGTTATGTGAGTTAGTACCATAGTTAAACTAGGGTCATCGGAGGATTATCTTTGGTACCATAGATGTTACTCGAATCAGCGATAAACTTCATTTTGTAATAAGATTTAGGTTTGGTCCATGGACTAAACCATGGTACTTTCGTTAGTCTATGTTTTGTAATAAGGGGGATGTCTAAAGGTGCTGATAAACCTGTGCATGTACATTGAGCATTCACCATTCTATAATTTGCTGGTCAAAAATTCTAGAGGGCGCACGCAATAATGAGAATTGCTCACGTCGGCAAAAAGCTCGAAGCAATTTGTTTTCATTCACTACAATGCTTGCATTAACGAGCATTATATGCTCGTTAAAGCGCTCCTGTTTATTTCATGTGAACTTTTTTTTAATTGTCATGAAAAGGTGGGTTTAGACCAAACGAATGTAGGACTAGTGTTTGATCAAGAGCAAAGAGCGTCGTTGTTTGTTCTTCTTTTAGTGTATCAATAATTTTCATCATATACACCAAAAGAATACCAACGAGCAATAATGATAACCAACAAACTGGAATTCTTGCACATGTTCTAGACACTCGTATGTTTAGATCAGGCGATCGATGCTCACTGCTCATTCGTCACGTGTCTGTAGCTGGCTGTAGACTAGCTCTGATATTGTTATTGCAAGTTCTGCATTTATCATCCTGTCTCTTCTATTTTATTTAGTTCTAGGTACTTAAGAAAAGAAGGAAAAGACGTTGGTGGGAGACAAATTTAATGAAAAGAAGGAGATATAATCTAACATAATGATTATAAATTAATAATAATAATTGATGATATTAATGATTATTGATTTAATATAATATAATGTTGGACATGCAACTACAATAATTAAATAATCCACAGCACAGATCCACAAGATTAAAGTTCAAACCTCGCTAGAACGCTAGGAACTCTTTGAAAAGACTGCTCCGAGGAGCAAGCTCGTTCGAACACGATAGAACGCTCTTCGTACGCTCGTGCACCGTTGACATCAAACGAGCGAGCATTCTTACTCGTAATATATTCCCTAAAATCTCCATAAACAAGATAGAACAAGGAATGATTGCTGTGTCTCTGTTTACACCAAAATAATTAGGTGGAGTGGGGATGGAATGAGCATTTGCTCGTTTGGTCTAAAACCACCTTAAAATTCGCAACATTTCTCTTAACAAGTGAATGCTCATGTTTTATGTTGTCACATATCGTTTTGTAGTATTTATATTTAGAGCTAGGTCTAAAATAGTCGTACCTATGTGTTTGCTCCTCGTACTAAGTACATCAGACTCCTCTGTATGGATGGCCCTGAAAATAATGTATTCTTCAAAAACTGAATTAAATCTAATTCTTCTCTAAAAATTCCTCATGAAGTCTGTAAATAAAACAAAAAAATTGAAACTTTTGTCGCGGAAAGAATCGCAGAAACACCTCTGTTATTTGCCGTTTGTTCTCCGGGCTCGTAAACATCGTTTGTCTTGCCGCTTTGGGCTATTAAATAAGCGCGTCCAGCAAAAAAACATTATTAGAAAAAGTCGCTTCCTTGACTCTTTTGGTCTATGGATATCAATCTAATAAAAGGGGGAGATAGAACATCAAGTAAACTGCACCCGGACTAGATAAAACTGCAGTCAAAAGCACCCACATAGATACATTTGCAGTATCATACTTCATCCACCAACAGTAAAGAAAGACACGCAGACAATAGCGCAAAAGTGAGAATAATATTCATTCTTAAACAAAATACAATGCGGGTTTCTCCGTTAACACGGAACAAATTAATAGTAGAAGTTCGTAAACAAAAAGTAATGTAGGCACCATCGGCAAATACATTTCAATGAAATAAAATTATACTAGCTTCTACCGCGGTTTTGATCAAGTGATGCCCGGGTAAGAAAATAGAATAACACACTAGTATTATAAGGTTTGTAATGTTTGTAAATCCTTCACGCTCAAATGGCTGAAAGGATGTTAATGAATGGGATGAGGGGAAGGTATGAATGGGAGTGAAAAACGATCTCACTGCTCCAAACCAGCCTCACCTGCACGCGGTCATCCTGCTGAATAGCGGACGAGGCTCTGGCGACCGAAATATGGCGGTATAACCATCCCTAAAACAAGCATAGCCAAATGACACAGGACACTGTCGGGCATCAGCGTCACAGGTGAGAGAATCTATGCCCTGCGATCGCCAACCCGCATGCCCAGCGTGTTGATTATGGGCAAACCCTCCTTCTATGACAGACATAACTAAAAAAATTGTACTGAACAAGGCGGTCATGGAAATTGCAAGGCAGGAGGTGCGAAGAATCCTTGGGCTACTCGGGCTCCTGAAACAAAAACAACTGACCCTGGCAACGTAAAACGGACGAACATATGGCACAACTCGACACGGAGCTTACTAAGATCAGGTGGCATATTCTAGGGTTATGTGAAATCTAAAGAGAGGGAAAGACAGAATAGCCTTGGAATCGGGCCACCTGTTTTACTTCCGAGAAGGTTCCGATTAGCAGTCTCAGGGTGGCGTGGGGTTTCTCGTCAATAAAGTTCTCATTGATAATGTTGTCGAAGTATCCAGTTTGTCGACCAGGGTAGCGTACATAGTTTTTAAGCTGACCGAGAGGTATAATTTAAGGTCATACAGGTTTACGCACCAACGTCGGCACATTCGGATGATTAGGCCCCCACGTCATCAAACATTTTATGTTTTATAACATATCTTCGGCCCTACACCACAAGGGCCAAATATAAAGTTATCATGGGAGACTCTAACGTCAAAGTGGGAGTACAGACTTGCAGTGAATCGAAAATTGGTCCACATGGCTGTGGAAATAGGAATCACAGGAGGCAAATGCTAGTTACTTTTTAAAATAAAAAATATGTATTATAATGGTCACGTTTCACGAAGAATCGATAACCGTTGGGATAGACGAGCTCTCGAGTAGAGACCACGTTTAGGCGAATGTAGTATAGAACGCCCTGTAGCCAGGTGGAGTGACTTCCTGCGAAAAGAGGCTGGAAGAAAATTGATGAGGAGAGCTGAAGACTGAGTTTTGTGGTGTGCATAAGGAGAGTCCTATGTACAGCGGTGGACAAATATAGGCTTATTATGATAATGACTGTTTAAGTAGTTACAATCTTACAATTACAATTATTTCAAGCGATTTTTCTTTTTTCCGTGATAATACGAGTAAGTAGCTATTGTAGTGTGAAAGCGAGTAATCGACATTTTTCCGTTTTCCCGTGGCTATTTCATTCGGGCATTGGTCGTGGTCCACCTGCTCAGTTCACCTGGGTGAACCACGGGCACTTTTTCTTGCCCGTGGTCCACCTCAGTTCACCTGGGTAGACCACGGGCACTTTTTCTTGCCCTTGGTCCACCTCAGTCCTGGGAAAACCAGCTGTCAAACTTAAAAGGGCTATAACTCTGAAACTAACGATCCTAGACTAGTAGTCATTACAGAAGTGATAGATCTCATTGCCATCTTCATTTTGGATGAAAGCTGTCAAACTTAAAAGGGATATAACTCTGAAACTAGTGATGCTAGACTAGTAGTTTATTTATAGAAGTGATAGATCTCATCGATATCTTCTTTTTGGATGACAGTTGTTAAATTGACAGGTGAAAGCTGTCAAACCTGAAAACATCTAGTATTTACAGCTGATGTCAGAAATGAAAAGCAATGACAAAATATCACGAAATGAAGATCTTGATGTGATCTAACCTTTTTGTAATGAAACTACTAGTCCAGAACCAATAGTTTCAGAGGTATAGCGCTTTAAAGTTTGACAGCTGTCATCTAAAACGAAGATATCGATGAGATCTATCACTTCTGTAACGAAACTACTAGTCTAGGCTCACTAGCTTCAGTGTTATAGCCCTTTTAAGTTTGACAGCTGTCATCCAAAACGAAGATATTTATGAGATCTATCAATTCTGTAAAGAAACTACTAGTCCAGGATTGTTAGTTTCAAAGTTATAGCCATTTTAAGTTTGACAGCTGTCATCCAAAATGATGATATCGATGAGATCTATCACTTCTGTAAAGAAACTACTAGTCTAGGCTCACTAGCTTCAGTGTTATAGCCCTAGGATCACTAGTTTCAGAGTTATAGCCCTTTTAATTTTGACAGCTGTCATCCAAAATGTAGATATCGATGAGATCTATCACTTCTGTAAAGAAACTACTAGTCTAGGATCGTTAGTTTCAGAAAAAATATGACATCTTTTTAAATATGACATCTGTCATACAAAATTAAGATATCGATGAGATCTATCCCTTCTGTAAATTAACAACTAGTCTAGGATCGTTAGTTTTAGAGTTATAGCCCTTTTAATTTTGACAGCTTTCATCCAAAATGTAGATATTGATGAGATCTATCACTTCTGTAAAGAAACTACTAGTCTAGAATCGTTAGTTTCAGAGTTATAGCCGTTTTAAGTTTGACAGCTGTCATCCAAAACGAAGATATTGATGAGATCTTGATAGGTGTTGAAGTATGACTTTGACGTTTGACATGACACTTCACCTGTCACTTTGACCCCTGTCACTTTGACCCCTGTCACTTTGACCCCTGTCACTTTGTCATCTGTCACTTTGTCATCTGTCACTTTGGCATCTGTCATTTTGAGGTGCAGCTGCTCTCATACCTGAGAAAAGTGTGAAGGTTAGTCTGACGTGATCAGTCATGAGTGTGAACGCGAGAAAATACTAAGAAACGGTGTCACGGTTAGTAAATTTCTTCCTAACCATCATAAAAGTGTGACAGTGTAGTGGGAAGGTTAGTCGGTCGTGAATATGTTGCGTTGTTTAAAAAAATACTTTTATAGGTGGACCACGGGCAATAGATATTTTTTAAACACTCTTATTTATCGTGAGGGTGAACCACGGGCAAGAAAAAGTGCCCGTGGTCCACCCAGGTGAACTGAGCAGGTGGACCACCACCAATGCCCGTTTTCATTTTCCGGGATATAAAGTACCCAATATTGGTTTCTGATGTGTACAATATCTACATAAAATTTTTCACCAAAATCAGTCCAGCCGTTTTGACGTGAAAACACCCCAAACAACCAAACAGACAACGTTCCCTTTTGATTATTAGTGGTGATTAGGAAGGTTCCTGTCTTGTTTGTAGGAACGCTATTGTAATGGCCACACAGAACTGTGAGCTTGCAGTCGTAATGATGTTTGTTTCGGGAATAATTTAAAACAATCCAGTGTTTAATGAACCGTCCGCTAGAGACACCTATCTATTCTATTTTGTTTATCAATAGATAAAAATATAGTGAAATTAATGAATTTACGAATTTTGTTATCGAAGCTTCAAGTGTACTTAGTAGTGCAAAATATAATCATTTCATGTTGACACAAGCTTTTTTTTATTCTTTTGAATGACGTGGCGAGCCGGTCGCTCTCCTTATGGTACGTGTTACGCCTGCCCATAACAGTTGCAATGCCACCCAGTGCTTCGAATGCAAAATCCTGCGCGTCACTGCACTGCGCTCGGCACCCTGAGATAGTAGCTTTTAAGTTCACAGTAATTTCGGTGGAAACATTGCCCTTCAAACCGAAACACAGAAATGTTTACGCACTACTGCTTGGCGGTTACATATCTGACGAAGGTGTGGTACTTACGCAGGTGGACTATTGCGTAAGAGGCCTACTACTACAAGACAAGAATATTCAAGTTTCATGAGAAACAAGATATAAGTTCAAAAACTAAAACCCGACTAAGGTTGGGTAAAAAATAGCCTATGACACTTGCTATCAACACGAATCGATTGATACTTGATTGATTGATTGATATTTGATGATTTGATCGATTGTGAAAATCGGACCAAGTTTTTAGTTTGAACCAAGTTTTTTGTTCTTTGATTTGCCAAAGCCGGGTAAAAAAAAGCTTATGACACTCAATAAATGAATAAAAATCGATTAACCCCTTGCTTTTCAAAATCCGACCAAGTTTTTAGTTTGAACTCTTACTTTGCCTTGCCGTACTTGGGACAAGCCTGTAGCCTGTGACACTCTATATTTGAAGACGAACCGATTGACACCTCTTTTGTCAAAATTGAACCAATAGGGACAACGCTTTGGGGGGACATCCACATAACCACATTCATAGATACATACATACATAGACTGTTAAACTCATTACCCTTCCCTTGCTTTGCTGTAGTCGGGTAATAAATTAGATGCTCTTCATTCTATGATAGTCTGGAAGAGATTTCTGTGACCTGTAAGACTTCTGGTTGTATTAGATTAACCTAAATATATCGAAATCTTAACTTTATAATTTCTTGAGATATTGTGTAAAAGGTGTATTTTTCTATTCTCTCTATCAGGTGTTAAACAAACTTGATTGCCGAATTTTAGAATTATTTGATATTTGTTTGTCGTATGAGTTAGTGCTAGCCTCTAGTTTTAGAGTTTAAGCCACCTGAGAGCCTCTATTAATTATAAAAGCCGGAACTGACAGCTAACGTGCCCTCCGAAGCACGGGGCGATGGAAAACCGCACATAACATGGAAAAGTAATTTGTGCGGAGCCTGTGATGGAACCCAAGGTAAGGCTACCACCGCTCTTATTAGTTATTTATTTGATTACTTCGCATCTATAGGTAAACCTACCTATCCTTTTAAAAGAAGCCTAAGCCACTCATCACAACATTACTACCTAATACGAAGTGAGAGAATAGCATAATTTACCTTGCGTGGCTGGCGCTGGTTCATAAATATTCCATGCCAGCGAATTTGTGGCTCCGAAGTCTTGGAATCGTACTTCCGAACTGCCACCGTGTCGGATGGATGTTTCAACTAAAAGTGCTGAAAGGTAAACAGCGGTTCTACGAAAGGTGCATTGGATTTTCTTTGCTCTCATTTCTTATTATTTTTTGGAAAGGTTTCAATGTTTTAGTTTTTTGATGTTATACACACCAATTTATAAAAATGAATCGTTGTCTGACTCATGTTTGGGGAGTAACGCGATAACGGCTGGACGGATTTTGGTAACTATTAAATGGAGATAGCTTATACCCTGTAATAACACAAGGTATACATTTTATCCCGGAAAATAGTAAGTTTCCACGGGAAGCCAAAGAGAATACAATACGTTAGTGCTATACTTTTGCATTGGTTTTTCATATCCAATTTTGATAATAAAAGTTATAAACCACCTTCCCATTATCTATTTTAGAAACCTGCACTTAGATCCATCCAGTAGTTTTTGCGTGAACCATGCTCAGACTGAAAATACATTTCTTAACCTTCACACTGCTAAACGAACAGTATGAAGGTTAGTACATTTTCGTTCTGACCATCACACCAGTGCGACAGAGCCAGTGATCACTGGCTCCCAACAGAAACAGGCTAACGTCAGCTTGCGGTAAATTGATAGCAAATTATTTGTAAAACCGAATTTGTGACGCTTATTTCATAATTGTGTGTATTTCTCAGTGAAACAGATAATTCAAACTAGCTGTATTATGGAGCGTTGTTGTTTATTATGTTATACAAACCGACCTGAGCAGTAAAATGAAGCCATAACCTTATATCGGTAAGTGAGCATGTTTTCTTAAGTTTGTCGAAGTATTTGCGATAGAAAACGTTCGTATCATTTGCAATTAGTTATTTTCACATGTCAGATTAGATATTTTCACATTTCACAGATCAGAACTAAAATATAAGAGAATTTATATTTTTAAAAAATAATAAAAAAATCAAAGGATCAAGGACTATCTTTTAATAATCTCTTATTACCCGACTAGAGAGAAAATAGTCCTAGCTTACCATATAAGTGCCATATTTTGACGTGTCTCCATAAATTATTTGGGTTTCCATCGAGTTAGGGATACCAGTGCTCAAGAAGTTTAGTTTACCCATAAATAAGTATTTCTCTGTTGATAGATGAAAACATTTTAAATCCCTTTGCTTTCGCAAGCCAATGCATACGAACTATAAACATACATACGCAGGTGATCCATAAAAAATGCCATTCTCGTTCACTGAAATGTATGGAACTGCTTCAATTTTTCGTGATTTATTGATCTCATAGTAAAAGTTGTTCATAATGCAGACTCGATGACAATGATATTCTCAAATATTATGTTCGTCGTCTATCTGATCCATAAATACGTATTACATAAAAAGTGCAATCATGTGCATATTAATATGATTGTATTGTATGTGATAAGAGTATGTATGTACGTTATCATAAAAAAAAAAGATAGTTTGTACCTCAATTTTTATTTTGTACTTTTCAGACTCCTTATGAAGATAAATCAATCGCGATGGAGCAACTAAATACTAGTAACTGACTTGAAAAAACTGGTATTTTTAAATAATGCCCAAATGAAAATTGAAAATTACAGCCGGCCAAACGGCTGGCTAAAGTCGGGGGTTTCTCTTTAATCACACCAAGTTTGACGTTTGTAAGTATAACTGTTTTTAAGGCAGCAAAAAAAACGTTGAAAAACACGTCTTGTTTTAATATGAGTGCCCCTTATTTTTACACGTCTGCCCAAAAATGTAGTGTAATGTTTTTAGCATTCATGTACGTTTGTATGTTTGTATATAATAATAATAATAATAAAATTTTATTTCCAAAGGGACACTTATTCTATTAGGTACACATTATAAACACACAGTTATACAATTTAGAATAAAAGTACCAAGTAAATAGCGAGTCTCAAACTAGGCCGGAGCCTGTATCTTGAGGCTCTGATAGCGATGAACCAAATTTAAGTATATTAACAAAAACTCAAGAAAGTGTAAAAATAAAATAATAAAAAATAATTCCACATTTTTAAGCTAAAATGTTTTATAAATTAATAAAATTAATGAATAGGGAAAAAATGTAGTGTTTTCTTATTAATATAGGAGTCTAATTATTTACTAATCTGGGGGTTGAAAGGTAGATTTTATGTGTGAGTGTCTGTGTCTGAGTATGTGTGTGTGTGTAAGAGTGTACATTTGTGTTTGAGGGTGAGTGAGGGTGAGTAAAGGTGTGTATGAATGGATAAATGCATGCCTGCAATTGACAGCGTTTGCAGATTTATAATAAATCCTCTGACTCTTCATATGAGAGCCTTAGAAGCCAATCTTTGACTGTCCGTTTTCATTCGGAAACTGAGCTGTCTTTAATATCGCATAGTTTGCTAACATTATTGCTATGTGTGGAGATGAGAGAATGCTGGACATCTACGAGACAATAGAGATGAAGCTCGCGGAAGGGGGAGACGAAAGACACGTCTAGCCATTGGTTCGTAATAGTCACGTCGGTTGGGGAGAGCCTTGTGTGCTTTTATTGTGGCATTTATAATAAATAACTGCCGAACCCGTAGCACCTTGAACTCATTGTACAGATTGTCAGTCGGATACCTAAAAGTTTTTCTCAAAATTACCTTGATGAGAGCCCGTTGGGCTCTTTCCAATGTAATTAAACAAGTTTTGCCGGCACTACCCCAAACCGAGACGCAATATTGCATGATGGATTGACACAGAGCTAGATAGATTTGCCGTATAACATCCAGCGGAGTACAATCTCTAAGCTTTTTCATAATGTAGATAAGTTTCCTCACTCGGAACGACAAATCAATTACATGGTATTTAAAGGACAAGTTCTCATCACTCGTAATCCCCAAGTATTTTATTGATGTAGTTCGATCAATAGGGCTGCAATTGACCGGTGCTGTTGAAAACAACTATGAATTTTTAATAAAAGATCTGTGGAGAGGCTGGAGACGCAAGTTTTGGAGAATGCCAGGTATTTTGTTTTTTTAGTGTTCAACGTCAAAAGGTTTTTATCCAATAATGTTGCGACATGCGTGAGACCTACTTCCGCAAGATGGTCCACTTTGTCCCAGCTACTATCATGGAACAAAATAACGGTGTCATCAGCATAAGTGATAATTTCTGCGTTTTTTAGAGAGCAGCTCACTATATCATTTATGTATATTGTAAACAGTGTTGGACCAAGTATACTACCCTGCGGAACGCCGAAACCAATCAGGAGATTATCGCTAGTGCAGGAACCAATTTTTACGTATTGGTACCGCCAGCAGAATTTGTAGTCAGCCGATTTGGCTTGCTGCCGGGCGGCTCGAAATAACTGCCGATTTTCCAGCGTTAGTCGCTCGTTTATGTATATGTTTCTCGCAGGTCCTTTTCCTTGTATGTCAGGTTGCGTCTACTTTTACCTTCCCTCAGGAACGTTTCACGTTGATGACGTCGAAGGAAGCGAACAACCAAAGGACGAGGGGGTCGAGTTGCAGAGCTTTCTTGGGTGCCTCCAGTGCTCAAATTTTAGCGGCTGCGAGGCCCGACGCAGGACACGTAATCCAAATCATTTTTGTTAAGCGCTGCGCCAATTTTTTGCCAGATAGTTTGCACTAAGTGCAACGGGTTTTCTTCTGGAAATTCATTAATTCCGGCAATTTCAATCTCGTTTCTAAGGCTTGATTGGGCACGAGTATTTAATTCATGACGCAGTTCTACAATTTTATTACGACACGTCAAATCTTCGCATTCACGCTCCTCAAGCAGGCGTAGTCTCGAGTTTGCCTCGTTTAGTTTCTTTTCGTGTTCATCAATACGGGAGAAGCATTGCTTAACGTGCTCTGTTAAAGAGATTATGTGTGTCTTCATTTCCCCTATGTCACTCCGGAGTAGCTTTATTTCTGTGGTCAAAGTAGATAAGTCATTAGAATCAGCAGCGACAATAATCGGGCTCGATACAATATAAATTTTACTGGCGCCCTCACATAGCATCAGTGCATTTACACTCTCATTACCAGTCGAGCCGGCCGCCGACGCCGCGGGTCGCACAGGCGCGGGCTTGTTCTAGTTGTCTTTTTTTGGCTCCTTGCTTTGACACATAGGGCATATCCAGGTTGACTTAAAACCCTCCGATAACTTACGGTCAGCAATGTTGACACACACAGGATGACAGTAAATACTACATTTAGAGCATTTTATATGTGGCATGCTAGTTCTAATTGTTTTAGTGCACGCTGCGCAACTGTTCACCATTTTGTATGTATGTGAGTTTCATTATTCCACCATAACTTTTAAATGCCTGAACATATTTAGGTATATCTGGTATCTTTAGAATCCTTACATACCTTTGAGTAACATAGGCTATATATTTTTTTTTGAAAACATTCAATGTGGTTCAATTTTCAAATTCGAAAAAAATATTTTTTCTTCGTATTTTACAATATGGGTATCAAATTGATGGCCTAGATAAGCACATTCCAACAGAATATAATTTGTTGGCAAAAGCTCTTTTTTGCCAGAGCAGGCGTGTTTTTTTTTAGCTTTTAAGCTAGTTATTTATATTTTCATTATTTACAAATATATCCATCACCACCAAATTGAAGAGGTTGTAGCTTCTTCGGTATATTATTTTATATTTACTCGACTACGGCGAATAAAAAAGAAGGGTTATGATTTAAACCGGCATGTATGTATGTATGTATATTCATCTGTTCCGTCATAATTTCTAAACTTCATATATAATTTGATAAATGAGGTATCGTTGGAAGCGTCTTCATCGTCCGCTGGTTTTAGGCTATGTGACGTCACATTTAATTGACTATGGATATAAAGACGTAAATTAAAATAAACACCCATTTTGATACATTTTCTTGTTGCGATAAAATAAAACGTTGCAATCCTAAGCTAGATATTATTATGGCCCAGTTCAATCTTTCTACAAACTTTAGTTTCGATTCGACTTGTACTTTTTGGATTAAACCGGGAGGTACGTTTTCATGAAAAGAAGAAAATCCACACATTGTCCGTGGCATTCTTATATTGATTAAAAGCCTGATGTATCACAACTTGCTTGATTCGTAGATATCTTTCTTTTCCTAGAAATCAAAAACCATTAAGAAGTTGATAGTTCCAGAATTAGGTGTCAGTATCGGGAGTCGGAACTCAAGTTTCGGAATCAAAAACCATTCGTTTTTGCATGATATCCATGGTGCCGGACGGATGCAATATTATATTTTTTAAACGCACATCACGAACTAAGATTATTAAAGTTATTTTATTTTCTTAACTATGGTGAAGGATGGCGATGTTTGTACTTGTTTTTACTATGTCAGGTCACATTGGTTATCAAACTAAGGCTGGTGATGATAGATAGATAGATGATGATGGTTGCTTTTTTACCCATTAGTATGGGTAAAATATGTCTCCTAGCAACTCTTTACGCTACGTCATAAACTAATGCTATCCCTTATCTATACGCTCATAGCAATTCTATTGGTATTATCTTTTTACGATCTATAATGATAAAAAAGCAATAAGTACAAAAAAGACTGTACAAAGAAGATAATAAAAAAGGTCTATGGTACCAACTTAAAATAAGCTACTGAAGAAAAATATAACATTAAGTCATTTCCGTTTATCTGTTAGTTCGCGCATCACGTAAAAGCTTCTGAACCGATTGCGATGCGGATAGCTTAGGGTTTGACTTAAATCTGGTGTACTTGGTATCTTAATGCGATGAGTAGAAGCCGAATAATCGATAAAAACTATTTGACGGCTGAAGTAATGTTGGTATTTTAGGTCCTGGTATAGCACATAGAGTACTTTTAACCTAGAGAAATGAAGAAGCCGCGGGCACGTTGTATCTAGTCCAGTTTTTGTTTACTTGATATTAAAGCGTGCCTTATCCCCCCTTTAAATAAATATCTAACAAATAAAGATTTATAGAAACCCTTAGATACCCGTGCGACGCCTGTATGGGTCCCTAGTGTAAGATAAACCACGACTTGGTATTATACTTACAGATAAACCATATAGTGAGAGCCAAAGCCTCGATGTGTGCAATTACAGACGCTTTCGAAAGGATTCGCGGCACCCCTAGTGTCGCATCAATCACGCCAGATCGATGCCATCGACATGAGCCAAAGAGTAGGCAGTTGAAATGGATGCAGATGTGAAATTATTTTACGTATTGTATTTATTTTAATTTTGTAGTGTTCCTTTTTCTCACAGTATCTCATTATTCCTGTACTGGAGATTAACCATCAGCTCAGCTAATTTCTCTCTGTCCTGTACCAAGCAAGCTGTTTTACACGGGCAATATATTTTGTCTATACACAAATATTGCGTAACCAATCGCAGTTCCCCTTATATATAAGTTATAGGAACCCTTAAAAGATCGTCCAGTCCATCCAGTCTGTATCATTCACAGTTATTAACCAAACTGAAATTTGATACTATAGAGTATTTAGTATCAAATTTCAGTTATAGATAAGTATAGAGTATTTCTTCTTGTAGTTTGTTGTAACAGGTATTTTAAAATGAAGTACTGATTACTTAATTATTTTTTATTGCTATTACAGTTTGCAAGTTATACCGCACCAAAGCTATCAATGAGACCCACAATCAAAATACTTTTTTAAGTGACCTTGGAACCTTTTATCTATGTCCTACAGGCACTTGACTGGCTATTATTTTAATTACTTATTGCAAAGAAATAAATCATTGTTGTTGTTGTTTCTATCGCTTTATTACAGTTGGTGGTGTTAACTTTAAGCTAGTTTTAATTTAGTCAAAGTTAATTCTTTAATTTCAGTAGCAGCATAGGTAGTCAATAAGCTTATTTCGGAACAGCACCTACGCACTTATATGCGGACTGTGCGTGCGGAGCTCCGGGCGGAGACACACGTGTGGCGTTATAACATCGTATCACAGTGACGCGGATTAATCCGTACGGGACACACGCTCCTCATGGACCCTCCTCCACCATACTGCATCCTTGAAATAGATCGCTGCGGACTCTACACATGCGGGTTTCCAGCAGGCGGAGAGTCCGTACGTACCGTACGTGAGTAAAGATATTTGCTTATTTAAAAACATTTTATATTTGTTGTTCAAAATATTATAAAAACTACAAATACACTTTACCGCACACCATATTAATACATACAAGTATACAAATTTTACAAGTAAAATTGACGGTCTTATCGCTAAAAAACGATATGTCTCAGTAAATTAGGATCTTAGGACCGTGGAGAGGATCAGGAATTTAATAAAATACTGAGAATTAAGACCGGATATATTAATTATAAGAATTAATTCTAATTTAGTATATGTTATGATTGTCTTGATATAGCGTAGCGTAGGTAAATTTTATGACTGCTTCCACGGCCCTACTGTGTATTGTCTACTCTATTGAAGACGGAACGTAAACGTGATCAAGACGGGTCGTAGTAGGTTTCTTGGTGTCACATTACACGTCTCTGGGTGATACATGACCACTTTCTTTCGCTATTGGGAGCTTTTTATAGATATAAGCTGGTAGCTTGTGCTAAAAATAAATTGCTCCAAAAGTTCGTAATTACCGCTTTTTTGAGATCTTAAAGCTGATTGAGACCTAATGAGCGAAGCGAATGCTCATTATATCCACACTCCTAATGATCTGGTAAACAGTAGTAGATAATTATTTCGTTGCTCTATCTATGATGGGAGCTCTTTAAAATACTGTTAGAATGATCATTCTGAAAATAAATTCGTCCATCAGGTATAAAATGCTTGTATTTTCCACTGGTCGCTTATATTCTACTTTACATTTGTAGTAAATAACTTCTTCAGACATAATACATATGTATTTTCAATGGTCACTTATATTCTACTTTACAGTTCACTTCTCCGTTCCGATGCTCAACAAGAATTGAATAAACTACCTCCTCACAATCTGTTCCCCTGTCAGAAAAAATGGCACCATCGTTGTGAGACTATGTTTCCGGTAGAATCATGGTAAGGCAAACGATTGCCAGGTGGTGCCACCTTCATCTGACGTTCCGGTAGCCATACTTTTTAAATATTCCTGAAGTATTAGTCAAATTGAATTCGAAAACTACTGCAAAAACCCTTCAATTTAAATATAATATTGGAAATCATGACATTCGGCCATCCGGAAACGTGTTGCTTCCCGGCAACACATCATATCACAATTAATTAAAACTTATAGATATAATGTAAGTGCTTAACCTAAATCATGACATTATACAGAAATAATGCTCAATAGGTTAAATATTACTCCCGAAATATACATAGGTAAGTTACCAACTTGAATACTTTACACAAATTTTAGATAATTCAGTATTTTTTTAATAATCTTAACCAAAATGTGCTGAACTCTAATGTCATTCATAATCATTTATCGTAAATATTGTCAAAATTAATAGTACTAGATATTATTTTCCTTAGACAACACATCTATTTTACAATCATGATATTTGCATTAATAAACTTTTGTTTTATATCAATAGTATACATTACTTAATATTAAAATATTTATTACTTTGCAATATTGCTTCATCATCATGTCAGCCTTTAGAAGTCCACTGCTGAACATAGGCCTCCCCCAAAGAGCGCCATGACGAGCGATCCTGTGCCAACTCCATCCACCGACTTCCTGCGATGGCTACAATGTCGTCGGTCATCGTGTCCCCCACACTTCGCTTGCTTGTTCGTGGTCGCCATTCGAGAACCTTTATTCCTTAGCGGTCGTCAGTTCTGCGAACTATATGGCCTGCTCATTGCCACTTCAACTTGCAAACTCTGAGAGCTATGTCGGTAACCTTCGTTCTTCTACGGATTTCCTCATTTCTGATTCCATCACGTAGTGAAACACCGAGCATAGCTCTTTCCATTGCACGCCCAAATGGTCCATGGTCTCATACAAAAGCTCAGAGTTGCGCAACTCTGAGCTTTTGTATGAAACCAAAAGTTAGCGACCACGTCTCAGTGCCGTATGTCATCACTGGCAACACGCACTGATTATAAAATTTCGTCTTGAGGCTCTGCGGTATCTGCGACGAGAAGATATGGCGTAATTTCCCGAACGCTGCCACCTGAGTTGGATTCGTCGGTTGACCTCTGTGTCGAAGTTGGATCTACCCAGTTGGATCGTCTGACCCAAGTAGACATAGTGATCAACAGCTTCGATAATCGTTCCCAACATAAACCGGCATGGGTACGACATGGGCATTTGACATGATGTTCGTCTTGCCCATGTTCATTTTAAGACCCACCTGTTGGGAAACAATATTGAGGTCACTGAGCATTGTGCTTAGGTCTTCCAGGGTTTCAGCCATGATGACTATATCATCAGCATATCGAAGGTGAGTGATGTATTCGCCATTGATGTTAACACCAAATCCGTTCCAGTTCAGAAGCTTGAATATATCTTCCAGTGCAGAGGTGAACAGTTTCGGAGAAATAACGTCTCCCTGTCTCACCCCTTTTTGCAGCTGGATAGAATTCGTGCTCTGATCCTGAAGACGAACTGTCATGGTGGCCTTGCTGTACAAACACTTCAACACTTCGATGTACCGGTAATCAATCTGGAACCGCTGTAATGACTGTAGCACTGCCCAGGTCTCGATTGAAACAAAGGCTTTCTCGTAGTCCACAAACGCTAGACATAGTGGCCGATTATACTCTTCGGTCTTCTGTATAATCTGCCGGTGCGTATGGATGTGGTCTATGGTGCTAAAGCCTTTCCGGAATCCAGCTTGTGCGGGAGGCTGAAAGTCGTCAAACCTACGAGCGAGACGGTTTGTAAATACTCTCGAAAACAGCTTATAGACGTGGCTCAGTAGCGAAATGGGCCTATAATTCTTCAAAAGGGTTTTATCTCCTTTCTTAAAGAACAAAACCACTACGCTCCTGTGCCACGCCTCTGGCGTAGTACCCTCGAGGATGACGGAGTTAAACAGCTTCTGAAGGACTTTAAGTAAGCGTTCCACCCGCTTTAAGTAGCTCTGTCGTTAGTCTGTCCTCCAAGCAACAAGGCACCAGGCCTTGTTGCTCTTAAGCTGTTTGAGAGCCATTCTGATCTCGTATAGGCTGACGTCCGGGATATCTTCGGTATAGTGTCGGGTCAAACGGGCTCTTGCATCGCTAGTCCTGCTAGGAGGGCTACGCGATGAGGTGTATAATTGTCCATAGAACTTCTCGAGCTCACTCAAAACTCTGGCTTCGACGAAACGATGCTGCCACTGTCGGTTTTCAGCTTCTTCAACAGGCTTTGCCCAATAGACAGATCTCTTACAAACACTTTGGAGCCCTTGTTCCGCTTTATTGCGTTCTTAATACAAGTTGTATTATAGGAACGCAAATCGTGTCGCATCGACTTGGAGATCTGTTTATTAAGCAAGCTGTAACTTGCAAAATCAAAGGCGGATTGGTGACCGCAGTGTAGCAAATGTGCTCCGGGGACGCTGCTGCCCATCTTCCGGTGTATAATCCCTTAGTCGCCTCGTACGACATCCACGGGAGTATTGGGATATTGCTTATACATTAATATATTTTATCAACTCCTACAATTTGATCATTTAATCATTTTCAGCTTCTTCAACAGGCTTTGCCCAATAGACAGATCTCTTGCGAACACTTTGGAGCCCTTGTTCCAACATTAGTTAGTTTATCATTTGTAGTTTATCATTCAAAAGTTAATCATTCAAAGTTAATCGTACGAAGTTTATCTCTCGGAGTTTATCATTCAAAGTTTAGTAATTAATTTAAATCCTTTAAAGTTAATCCATTAAAGTTTATCCTTTTAAATTTAACATATTTGATATTTATCATTTGAAATTTATCACTTAAAGTCTGTCATTTAAAGTTTAAAGTTTATCCTCTAAAGTTTATCATTTAAAGTTTATCATATTTGATGTGTAGCCATTTCAAATTTAATATTTGAAAACAGTCATTTAAATTTACCGTTAAAATGTACCCTTTAAAATTTACCATTGAATATTACCCATGTGAAACTTACCATTAATACATTTATCATTTAAATATTAACATTAAAATAATACCACTTAAAATTTTACCAATCAAATTGTACCATACAAAATTTACCATATAAATTTACCATTTAACCACCAAAAAAAAACACCAAAATAAAAAACACCATTAAAATATTACTGTTTAAATAAAACCATTTGAAGTTTACTATTTAAAGTTAACGATTTAAAATTTATCATATAAGTTTGACTAAAAATAAACTTGACCATTTACATAAACAAACTCCATCACCTCTTACAAATACGATTTAAACTTTGTGTTTAAACTTTATCATTTAAACTCTGTCATTCAAACTATGACTTAAACTTCGTTATTGAAACTATTACTTAAACTATCATTTAACTTTCAGTTTATGTATCTGTATCATTTTTCAACTGTACCATTAGGTATTTAAACTCTCGTTTAAAATATCATTTAAACTATCTTATTTTTATTTTATTTACAAGACCTTTTAACATTTTTAGCATAGTTACAAAAGAAAATACCGAAAAGTGGCGGCCATCAAACCATATTAAATCGAAAGAGTACTTTAATGCCATTAAAAACTTTATCATTTAGCGGTAAGGCCACGAATATATCATTTCTGTTTTTTTTAAATCATTTAAGCTATTTATATAGATTTAATTTTATTATTTAAAATTTATCATTATAATGTTAGTCATTGCATCATTTTAACTTTATCATAACATTATTTTTTTTTTACTTTATCATATTAACATTATCATTTTAACTTTATCACTTTAGATTTATCATATAAGCTTTATCATATAGTAAACTATCATTATAACTTCTATCATAATATAACCTTTATCATTTAAACTATAACATTTCATTATTAAATCAAAACGGTATCATTTAAACTTTACCATTTTAACTTTATTATTTTGACTTGATCATTACATATTTATCATATAAGCTTTATCATTTAAGATTTATCATTTAAGCTTTATCATTTAAGCTTTATCATTATATTATCCTTTATCATTTAACCTTTATAATTTAAATTATATCAATACATCAGTAAACTTTATCATTTTATCATTTAAACTTGATCATTTCAGATTTATCATTTAAGATTTATCATTTAAGCTCCATTATAGTATCTTCTATCATTATAATCTCTATCATTTAAATTATATCATTTCATCAGTAAAACTTTTTCATTTTATCATTTAAACTTTACCAATTAAACTTTAACATTTAAAATCATATATAATCTGTTATCATTATAATTAATCATTAATTTTCATTTGTCCTTACCATTTTTATTATTATTAATTTAATCTTTTTTAATTTATCAATATCATTATATGCATATTTCCATTATAATTTGCATTATTAATTTATTTTATCTATATTATTTAACATATTATTTATCTTTATCATCTATCATAATCATTTATCATATTTATAATTTATCATTAACAATTATCATTAGATTATTCATTATAGAGGGGTAATATTCAATTAAATATGCTATCAGTTATCAATGAAACTAAATAACAATGAACCAAAGTAGCTTTGAAATATTATATATGTTAGATAATAATAATACCGGGTAACTTTATAACATTATCAGATACCAAATAAAATAGTGAACTAAAATGACATAATAAGGCACGTTTAAACTCAGCGCTGCGAAGCTTAACCTTACAGTCCAAGCTGAAACTGGTTCTTTATATACACAGCAATCTAAAATTTATCAAGACGTCTTAAGTGACGTCTGTACATAATAAACATTCTTCATTTAAATTTATTTGCTAAATAATTATTCATATAGTAATAATAACCATCATCTCATGTTCTCCTTCACAGATAAACGAAATAAAATATTTACAATTTAAAATTATTTCTGTAATAGTATCAAAATTATAAAACTGATGTATTTTCAACAATGTCTAAAATTCTAATCGTATTAGTGTTAAAGATAATATTGCTCTAATATATTCATACTTTATTCCTACATTTATTATTGTGGTACATAAAAACCATGACAAAAGAAAACCATTACACTGCATTAAAAAAAGAAGATAAATCATGTTAATTAAGCACAACCAACGTTATGGTTGAAGTAGGAACGTTAACCATTACCAGGAAAAGATATATTGGACAAGACCATCCTATTAACATTTTCATTGATCATACATTATGACTTAACATTGTACAGAAAAAAAAGGATTATTATATAGAACCTCTTGTTGTTTTATTTTTTAAATTTCATTGGGTAGCTTCAAACTAAACATGCTCAAAATCCTTATTATAAATTTCCTAGTTTTCCGGGGGAAACTTTCAATTTTCCGGGTTATAAAGTATTCCATATTTTATTTCAGGGTATAAGCTATCGCCTTTCCAAATTTCTACGAAATCTTGATTATTAATATTATTATTCACTTTATTTATTTTAAAAGCTTTTATTTAACTTCATTTGTATGTATGTATTTATGTATAACTCTGTTGGCGCATGAAAGGCAAATTTTCTTATCAAACTCAAAGCATACTTAGTTAACCTAAATTTTATTGATTTTATATTTTTACACGACTGCTCAAAAAAAGGAGTGATATGTTTTAGCATTCATGTGTTTGTATGTATGTGAGTTTATTTATTCCACCGTAACTTATAAATGCCTGAATAGATTTTGATCGATCGAGATGGTATCATTAGAATCCTTACATCTCCCCGAGTAACATAGGCTATATTTCTTTTGAAAAAATCCAATATTGCTTCAGTATTGTAACGTCTCACTTCATCTCACGTTGTTTTTATTCCGTTTAGTCGAGTTTTAACTTAGTATCAACAAAATAAGTCCACTCTCACAATAAAATAAACAGTCGATAATAAACAAAGAAATACGAATAAAAAACCTACCTATCTTAAAATGTCTATGTGTTGTCAAGATTTTAAGTATTTCTTGTCTTTGAATTAGTATGACCATTCTACACGTTATGTAATCTACAATCACAGAAATAATAATACACACTAAACAGAAGTTTACCTAAGCCAATACGACTTGTTGCAAACAAATTTTCACCGCAATATCTACTCCAACGCACCGTATTGAATGACCGTAATACAGGTTCTGATTGAAACAGAATGGGTGGTTGCTACGCTAAAATTACGAACGCGACCAATAAATTGAACGCTTGGTGCGTTCAATTTTTAATAACTATCCTGTGGTGTCGAATGGTTCTTTTTTAGCCTCGTCATTTTATGCTGGCTAGAAAGTATTTCTAGTTTATTTTGCAAATAATTGTGGACAAACCTTTGTATTTAATTACCTGTTTAACTAGTGAAAAAAAAACCCAATATTGGGTAAGTGTTTCATATATCGTGTGACCTCTAAATTGCTTCTTGCTCTGAACTACTGGCTATCAGGCCGTAACATTTTGGTTGAAAAATTGTATGTAACGCTTGTGAATCCACGAACTGATTGTTTTACATTTATCTGTAATCTTGTCTATAACTTTACTGTGCATCTTACGTGCCAGGCTTTTGATATTGCAGACCTGGATTGCAATACCACCCGTTAAAATTTTTAAATTTGGTAACGGAAAATTTTACTGATTTTATTCATCTTTTTTTTACTTTCCTTTTAGTTTATTCTGTTAGCAAGTCATTGCGAAAGTTAACACGGTCAAACTATGCTTGTTGGTCGCATTTAGTCATACCAGCGAAAGCTTTCGCAATGACTTGACTTTTTAGTTTGTACCGGTTTTATACCGCTTTTTTATTCCCTGTATTTCGTGATAATTTACTCCCAACTGGTGTAATTCTTTTAAAACTATGCTCTTTACGTGCTTTATTTCTTTAATTATAAACTTATGTCTGACCCTTCTGGTCTTTCACCCTTGTACTACTTACTTTTAACTTTTTATTTATTACTTTAATGTCAACCTTATGTACCATACTGGCTGCCACATCTACTTCCTTGGGGCTTAACTGAAAGAGGCCTCGCCCGGCATGGTGGACCTCAAGGAACGAAGACCTGGTGATGTACGGCAGCCAGACCTACTGAAACTGGTGTAATTCTGCCATTCCAGGGTTTTTTTTTCCTTCTTCCTGGTACCTAGAGCTACGATCGCAACCAGCACGCTGCTACGAGTCTTTGGTCACCTGTCTCCTGGGAGCTGCTCTGCGCACTACGGTGTTACTACTGGCTGCTGCACAACTTCTGCACCATCTCTCCGCGGAACGTCTTCGCACGCGTGTCTCTAAGCTAAGTCCCAATCCGAAGGACAATATCAAACCTGGCGTAGGTTTGATATTGTCCTTCGGCTTCGGTTACCTCCTGTAACTCACTCCCTGAGTACTTTTTACTATCTCTCTGATTACACTGGTAGTTTACTATTTTAACTATATCTTTTTTTTCTACACCTACCGCCATAGCTAGGTAGGTAGGCATATTAATCATTATATTTCTTTCTAAAGCTAAACTGCCAGGTGACAGTATGGCTCCATTAAAGAAGGCGAATATAGAAATAAAACTTCCAATTTTACAGTATGGGTATCAAATTGAAGGCCTTGATAAGCACATTCCAATAGTATATAATTTATTAGCATAAATTATTTTTTGGCAGGGCAGGCGTGTTTTTTTAGCTTTTAAGCTAGTTATTATAATATTTTGTGTATTTCTCCTTGTAAAGTGTTATATTATATAAACTGCTATTATTTTGCCTATTTACAATAAATTCTTTGACTTTAACTTTATCTATGTATGTATGTATATATCTATGTATTTTGTCTGTCCTGGAATCTTGTAATTCAAATTTCGAGCACTTCCCGATTAACTATCCTGGTGAAACTTTCAGGGTAGCTCACAAACCGATGACAAAGCAATAAAAAATTAATTAAAAAATGAAAAATTTAAAGTGACATTCATTAAAAAAAGCTCTAAAAGCCTTTTTTTTAAATTATTCTTATATCATCTTAGGTTATTTTTTTTTTGTCAATCTAGTTATTTAAAAAAGATAATATAAACAGAAATACTATAAAAAACTTAAACATAGGGAACCACCGGCAGTGGAGCAGGACCCAAACTACCAAGCAGCCCTAGCCTGGTAGTTTGGCTTAGCAGAGTAAGAAACCTCCTGACTATACGCGCTGCATCTGACCCAATCCAACCATCTAGCGAGACCCTCCCTTAGGACTCTTCCTTCCTCCTTTAACGTATATCTTAATATACGTTATTATTACGAGCCTGTAATGTCCCACTGCAGATCAAAGGGCCCTCTACCCTTTTCCATTTTTTTCTGTCTATTGCAATAGTCTAGCGGTCCTTTGTATGGGAGTCAAGTCTATCGCGCCATACGAAAACTTGATAGATTTTTTGTATTCAATTTGTCATCCATCAAAGTCTCTTTCATCTTATCTTTTATAAGGGTAAGACAGCACTTGCAGTCACAAATTATTGATTTCTGTGTCGGACATAGACTAGTGAAACCTACTGCCTATCGTTGAAGAATGAGCTTTGAGCATTCGCTGGCCTTGATCCAACATCTCTAGAGCACGAGCAATATAAAATTCTAGTCCTAAGTAATTGCGTATTGCGTATTACCTAACGCGTTCGAAGCGAACGCAACTTAATGCTATCGGCACAGTACATATAGTAAGACTATATATGTACTGTGCTATCGGGTTCGCTACGTTTAATCAATTATTTAATCAATCACTTTCTTTTTTGATTGTGTTTTATCAATTAGTCTCTGTTTCCAACGTTGGAAAACGAACACATTATAAAAGCTGATAAATGACATATCGTTTATGTATAAGGTTGTTATGAATCCGTTAGCTCGATACAACGGTCGGGTAAAAAATAGCCTATGACACTCTTGCGATAAAGACAAATCGATTGATACCACGCTATGGTGGAACATCCGCATAATACATACAGCTAAGCACATTGCCCTTCCCTTGCTTCGCCAAATATTAAACGTGTAAGAAGAGAAAATGAAGGTTTTATTAGATACTGTTTTCCATCGAGTGAAGTACGAGTATTTCGGATTAAGCATTGATCCAGTAGATAAAATGCTCATAAGTACAATGCATAGATTTTTCTATTAGGTGACATCAATATAAAATGCTCACGAGTACCAAGCATAAATTTTTCTATTAGGTGACATCAATAACTCATAGGAAAAACTTGAAAATACTAGAGCTCTGTTTAGTGTTTCGTGAGCGGGCAAAGATGAAACTAAACTTATTCCATACATCGAGGATTCGAAGTTTAATATCGAGAACGATAATTATTTTTTAAAAACTCAGAAATGAACACCAAAGATGTTTGGTGATTTTTGAACGAAACAGATTATATAATTCCACAACTTGGAAAAAAAAACACATTAAAGCACACAGAAAAGCTATAATATATATTTATAGAATTCAGCAACTGACATAATATTACAGAAGAAGAGTCCAAATTGACTGGAAATTCGTGACGTGATTGTTATTTCCCCCAAAATTATATAAGCTTCGACAATATAGGCTTTTACGAGCACGTGACCAAACTGAACTCATTAACTTCCCCTCTCAATATGACTGGAAAATTGAAATTAAAATAATATGTAAAATTTAGCAAATATTGAAATGTAACTGTTTTTTTTTGCAAATCCATACTAATATATAAAAGTGAAACGTTGTCTGTTTGTTTGTTTGTTTGTCTGTATGGTTGTTTGTTCGTACATCACTTTTTTTCTGAATCGCAATATGTCCACTAGATTTCTACTGGATCGACTGCGATTCAGTTTTCACTGTTGCATACCTTATGGTCTGACTTAAAAACTGCTGTACCTGGTATCTTAATCTTATGAGTGGAAGCCGAGCAATCGATAAAAACTATAAGACGGGTGAAGGAACTTTGATCAAATGTTGGTATATTTGGTGTTTTAGGTCTTGGAATAGTACATAGAGTACTTTAAACCTAGAGAAATGACCAAGCGTGTGAAGTCGCGGGTACAGCTAGTATTTTATATTAGTTTTGTTTCTAGGTCATATCGTTAAATTTCCACCTTTTATTGCCACGTTCCCGCTGTTGGGAAAGACCTTCTGTAATCCAAAAAAAATAATTTCTGCTCTGTGGCTACAGGCCATGCTGTGCATCTTTGTGGATGTCACAATCATATTTAGGTAAGTCCTCATTAAATTCCTTTTTAGCAGGCTGCGCGGAGGGTAAAATGTTTACCAGCCCATGTATGTATGTTTATTTCCTTGTGGTACTATATAGACCAAGCGCGTAGACCAATTTTGATGATTCTTACGACAATAAATTTGTTTTTATCTTGCAAGTGTCACATAAGACATGATAGTAACCAAAATTCAATATGGCGACAACCAGACACCATAAAGAGAAAAAAAAAGTCTACGGACTACGTTAAGTTGGGGTATCATTAAATAGGTATTTGAAAATCATCTCTAACTTGCTTTTTTCATTTTGAATGACCATTTAGGATCTATAACGATTTATAGTTCGCAGTCGGGTTTTTTCATTGTGCGTAAATTTTCTTTCGATATTGTATTTAGGTCACAATATCCCTTTCCTTCTTTCAGAACCCCCAGATTTTGAGAAGAATTTGAGATTTTAGGTCATGCCGATTTGATTTTTTGCTTCTCTTCGCCGTTTTTCATCTATAACTATAATTTATAATCTTTAACCATAAAAAATAGAACACAGCTGAAAAAAAAAACAAAAAAAAACACGCTTAGGAAAATCACATGACTTACCTTATGGCTCCTCACGCCCTCGTCAGCAAGATCCTTCAATACAAATCAATCACTTTACTAACTAGAAGCCATTGAAGATTTCATTGCCCACCTTCCTGCTCCATCATCAAACCGCTCGATGGTACCTTATTATGGTATTGTCATCAGAATAATAAAATGAATAGAGTTTTTATTAGATTGTAGAATGAGATACCAAGTAGGTACACCAGTTTAAAGCGAAAACCTAAGCTATCCAATCGTAAAAATTGCATTGCAATCGGTCCCGTAGTTTTATACAAAACTTATACCACACTTTTAAAATTAATAGATATATATTTTTATTAAATTGCTTGGCTCTTACTCATCGGATTGAGATACCAAGTACACCAGTTTTTAAGGCAAAATCTAAGCTATCCAATAGTAAAAATTGCATTGCAACCGGTCCACCTATTTTTATACAAAACTTAATACCACACTTTTAAAATTAATAGATATATATTTTTATTAAATTGCTTGGCTTCTATTCCTAGGATTAAGATACCAAGTACACCAGTTTTTAAGGCAAAACCTAAGCTATCCAACAATGAAAATCGTATCGCAATCGGTCTATTAGTTTTAACGTGATGCGCGAACAGACAGACATTAAAGTGTGGTACTAAGAAGGCCAGTGTATAAGTGCTTTCAAAAAACACAGCTTCAAATGGACGACCTCATTGGTTTTACTTTACCAACCTATCTATACATCTTAAATGATTGCTGAACACTTCAGGCATGAAATATGACGACCCGTCGGGTTATTGGGTCGCGAGCTTGACCGCCCGTTGACATTTGCTTATATCTGATACCGGATGTGGGTCAATTGCACCACCCCTTCTACCCCTGTCTTATCCACTTGCTCCCTTATCCACATATACCCATATGGAAAGAGTTGAGGGTGCTTTATTATATTGAGTATTTTAGAGTACCTACGAGTATGTTATTTTTTGGTACAATTTAGTTACAAGAAGAGCAGGTAGTGGACCTGATGGCAAAGCCATCCAGAATTTTGTTTTTCAAGATCTTACGGAGCACTGCATTGCGTCCATCAGCCGTAGACCTGGATTTTTGAATCTTATACGTCACATAACTTTACTGAAAACAGTGCCTACCCTTCAACCTTAGTAGTTCTTCTGTAGTGGTAGCTCTTTTACGCAAAGGCCACCTGGAGAAGTACCACCTTTGTCAGATATTCAGCCGTCGAGTAGTAGGGTTTAAACATTTCTGATTCGATTTGAAGGGCAATATTTCCAGCGAAATTACTGGGCAATGAGACTTAACAAAGCGCAGTGCAGTGATGCGTAAGATTATGCAACCAAAGTTCTGGGCGGCACTGCAACTGTTATGGGCAGGCATGACGCTTACCATCAGGCAAGCGACCTTTGCGTCTCGTCATCCAAAGTAATAAAAAAACTAAACGCAGCTAGGCACTGAGCGAAAACCAATAACTACCTAGAATAGCTAGAGCAATGTAGATCTAATAGTAACAAGTGTAAAACCCCTCCGTCCACTTGGATCCACAGCTCGGCTTCACATGTGGATCCGTGGACACCTTTGTCTCCTCTTAAATCCACAGGTGGATCCATGGATACTTCTTGTTCCTCTAAAATCCACAGGTGGATCCGTGGATACTTATATTTCCTCTTAAATCCACAGGTGGATCCGTGGATATTTTTATTCCTTTTCAATCTACCATCTATCTATGGCTAGCGTTTTTGTACACCTTTGTGAGCAGTGACGTTATCTGTGACGTTATTCAGTCTCCAAGACAGCTATGGTCGTTTCGGCGCGAATCAATTTAACAACTTTCAAAAACGGAAATACATTATAATGATTTTCGTTTGATTTCTTGAAATAATTATAATGTTTATTTTGCTAAAATATGAGACTTCTGACGACCTGTGGATTCAAGTGGACGGAGGGACCCTATCGATCAGTTTGCGAAAATGAGTTAAGTACCCTATTGTGATTTGTCAGCAGGAGTGACAAAATAAAAGGAAGTCAAGTAAGGAGCCTAAATAGGCTGTATGTCACAAGAATTACGTCAGGTCACAAGGATCACAAGAAGAAATAATTATTATCCACTGAAATTTAAAAATCAGACGAATGCTCATTGAATACCGAATACCTAGAGAGGACACAGCATCATGGTAGGCGCGGTGCGGTGCTGCATACCACAAAGCATAAGCCCGCTTACAGTGCGATGCGGATATGACTCTACGCGGTCGTCCGCGAGGGATTTCATTCAGTGCGAGGCGGACGCGGAGAGCATGGATCTGAACGACCATTCACCCGCTACGGATCTGTTGGCTTGATATTTCACGCGATATAGACGCGATTTGCAACAAATATTTTCATTTTATTGGTATTAATTATTAATTTCATTGATACAATTAAATATTTTAGGTAACATTCGAGCACATGTCTGGAATAGCAAGGGGTATTTATACAACTGATGAAATTATCCATGAATATCTTTCTATTTACATAATATTGGGGTCACTTCTTTGTCGTAGATATTCCTTCATTATTTTAGGTACTTACGATATTTAATTAGAAATTCCTTCCATCCGTTGTAATATGCCAACTGAACGGACGAAGTGGCTTGCGGATACGCACGGCGCCGGCGGGCGGGCGGCCCCGTTCACGCAGGACAGCGTTCCTGTGTTCGCACCGCTTCGCGTTGGATAGCGCGATACTCGCGTGTCGCCGCGCTCACCGCCTTTGCTTCCTTCATTTCCCATACGTAGGACGTTAGTCTGTGCCGTAAGCACATCCAGTTTGTTCCAGCGCCACACAATACTATTGGGTTTTCATCCTAATTTCATTATGAAGTGGACAACTGGAGCGTCCGTTAATATACATCATTGCGTACATTCTAGAACTCCCAGTGCTGAAAGCTTGTCGTAAATTTGCCCTTCCTGGTTTGCATAGGCGACTAACTTATTGACCTAATTCAAGCTAAGCACCACTTAGTCATCTCTGTTTAGTTTACTACATTATATTACCTGTTTACTAAAGTCTACGCTGTCATATTGTTTAAAATAAGCCAGTACAGTTCCTACACTGCTAACTATATTTATTTTACCTATTTTTCAACATTTTATTCTTTATAGCGTGAATGGAAATTTTAGTAGCATAAGCTATGAAAACAATAAAAGTCTAATTGTACAAAACAAATTAAAAATCAGTTAAGTCACAACAAGTTCAACAAGGTTAATGAAGTCTTAATATATATTACAATCCTTTTCAACAAAATAGCACATCTATTATTGAAAACACTGTCTATTGAAAATACACAGTGTGTTTTCAGGCCCCTTAAAATACGAACGAGAGATTCATTTCAGTGCCTTTGATCAACCAAATCAGAAGATATGTGTACAATATAAATATGTTAAAATAACTCAAACAAAAATATGTCGAGGGGAAATGCTAAATGCACTTCTCCAACCATTTGTGCACAAAGCATTAGAGTGAGAGTTAATTAAACATGAAATTACGTGTGGCATTACCTATATACCTACTATTAACTAATTTTATATTGTTAAATACTTATTTCACGTTAATTGTAGCAAGAGGTCACAAGTTCTTATTTTTACACGATTGCACAAAAAAAGGTGTGTATTGTTTCTCATGTTATGTGTATGTTTAAAATCAAAGTCAAATGTATGTAAGTTTTTTTATTCCACCATAACTTTTAAATGCCTGCTTAGATTTGGATGTATGGGGATGAGGTATCATTAGAATCCTTACATCATTCCGAGTAACATAGGTTTTTTTTTGAAAATTTGCTTCTTTAGCCGGACAGTCCTGTTTTTTCACTTAGCTTAACGATTTACCTACTTATTAATTATTTATAAGCTGGAGATATCTGGAATCAGAGCAGTACTGAGTTGGGTAAATCCTATCGTTTAATGCATGTTAGATTGTAATGTATCTTTCTAATTGTTTACCAAAGTTTATATCAGCTGTAATTCGTGAAATTATTTACATTTCAAACACGTGCGGCGCACGTCACTTAAGTTAAATATTTAATATGGGAGGGTTCAGTTTCAGTGGAAAGCTAATGTTTTTATTTTTAAATCTATCATGAAAATGTTTTTTTTTTAGAAAGTGGACATGGAAGCTCACGATAAAGAAGGTGAAGAATATTTTTGTAGATTATGTTGAAAGAGAAGCAATTTTATTTTATTTTGGTTACCGCTTATATGGGTTTTCTGAACCAATTAGGTTTTTTGCATCTAAAAAGTTAGGATATTTATAGTTACGTTGTTTTTTTGTTAGATCTACATATTCCTTCAGGTGCTGGAAGACTATTACTAGTTAGCGTGAACACTCATACTATAGGATACTTCTTTTTTTTGTCACGGGCATAGGTAGTCTAAAAATATAATAAATAACACTCTAGTATTAAAAAACACTACTATTATAAATCAGAGAAGTATAAACAGGCCAATCAGAGCTTAGAGTTTTAAAAATGAATACACTCTTATTGAGCGGAAAACATTGTATGCGCGATGCAGAACTCCATACATTACAACTGACCGTACATACAAAACGTCATAAATGCATAAACCAGATGAGTGCCATCATCTTTAGAAGTTTGTGTATGTATGTTTGTTACTCTATCAAGCTCAAACTTATATCCTAGATTAACACATAGGCTACTTTTCAACATCATGCATCATCTAAATCCACGCGAGTGTAACCGCTGGGCGCAGCTAGCAATATAATTAGAGCGAATGTTACTCTATCTGTCTTTTCACTGAAATGTTGTACTGATCCAATGAAGGTTGGTATGGAGATAGTTTGAACCATGAGAAAGACACAGGAAACTTTTATTGCGATAAAATTTAAGAACGAAACGGACGAAGAAAAGCGGACGAAGTCTCGGGCTAAAGATAGATGTAAATAATGTTGAAAAACTCTAACAGCAGATATATTACACGTCGTCTGTTTCAAAGTTTTTGTAATTGTGTCTGTTTGTTTCTTTATTACTTACTAGCTGTCTTTCGGCTTTGAACGCATGGTCATTTCTCTAGGTTAAAAGTATTCTATGTGCCTAAAATACAAATTTGATCCAAATTATTTTAGCTGTCAATAATATTTTATCGGTCGCTTGGTTTCTGCTCATCGGATTGGAATATGAAGTACACCAGGTTTTAAGTCGAAACTTCAGCTATCCAACAATTAAAACCGCATTTCAATCAGTCTAGTATTTTTACGTGATGAAAAACAGACAAACCGACGGACAGAAACCATTAAAAAAATACTTGTTCAGTATCATTTGTTAGAGTTTTTTAATACCTACTGCTTTATTATAAGTATAGAGTACATATAGATAGATAGAAGATAGACTCGAAAACAAGGTAAATGAATGTATTTTAATCGACTTCACAAAAGGAGACGGTTATATGTTCGGCTGGCTGTATGTATGTCGGTCAATTACGAACCGAATTTAAAATAATATTTTTTTGTTTGAAAGGGTATATTCTTCAGGTGGTCCCATATAAATAGTATCAAAATTGATTCAGCAGTTTTTCAAGAGGAAATAATTTTGCTGAGTAAATCCATTCGATTTTGAGTTTATATTGCCTTTATTTTGTGTTTATCTCTAAGATTTCTCAACCGATTAAGATGGTTGTTTTTTTTATACAAAAGGGTAAATTTTCCGTGTTGTCCCATATAAACTTCATCAAAATTGATTTAGTAGTTTTATAAGGAAATCTATTTGTTTTATAGTTTATGTTCTCTTATATCTTGGGATTACTGAACCGAATTAGATGATTGTTTTTACTTAATATTAAATGTATGTACTGTATACATTTCATCAAAATTGGTTTAGTAGCTTTAAACAAGCTTTAATTTAATTCACTGTGTTATAATGTTTAGAACTGGATTGCAAGTCAATTTTGAACAATTTAAGGACATCCAAAGATGCTAAAGTTTTGCATATGGGTGTAGTTCTGATGACAATTAAAAACTACAGTAGCAGTAGTAGTAGTAGTAGTAGTAGTAGTAGTAGTAGTAGTAGTAGTAGTAGTAGTAGTAGTAGTAATAGTAGTAGTAGTAGTAGTAGTAGTAGTAGTCAAAGGAACTACATAATCAGATGTTGGAATCCCTTCGAGTTTGGGCTCATTTGGTTTGTCTTGATGAGATCATGTCTGGTTGTATGTGGTATCAAGGGTCTGATGATGGAGCCGGAAGGTAGTCACAGGAACTCAACAATAAAATTATGGAACCCCCTTCGAGTTTGGGCTCATTTTGTTTGTCTTGGTGAATTCTCTGGTGTTATGTTGTATTCAGGGTTTGATGCCATCATCAGACCCTGAATACAACTTAACCGGCTCCATAGCCGGAAGGTAGTCACAGGAACTCAACACCAAAATGATGGAACCCTTTCGAGTTTAGGCTCATTTGGTTTGTCTTGATGTCTTCTCTAGTTTTATGTGGTATCCAGTGTCTGATGATGGAGCCGGAAGGTAGTCTCAGGAACTCAACAACAAAAGAATGTAACCCATTCTAGTGTGGGCTCATTTCGTTTGTCTTGATGAGTACTCTAGTTTTATGTGATATCCAGGGTCTGATGTTGGAGCCAGAAGGTAGTCACAGGTACTCAACAACAAAATGATGGAACCCCTTCAAGTTTAGGCTCATTTGGTTTGATTTGATGAGTTCTCTGGTCATATATGGTATCCAGGGTCTGATGATGGAGCCGGAAAGTAGTCACAGGAACTCAACTACAATATGATGGAACCCTTTTGAGTTTGTCCTCATTTGGTTTATCTTGGTGAGTTCTCTGGTTTTGTGTGGCATCTATGGGTGATGGAGCTGGAAGGTAGTCACAGGAACCCAACAACATAATTATGGAACCCCTTCGAGTTTGGACTCATTTTGTTTGCCTTGATGAGTTCTCTGGTGTTATGTGGTTTTCAGGATCTGATGATGGAGCCGGAAAATAGTCACAGGAACGCAACAACAAAATGATGAAAAATGGTAAAAACTAATTCCGTTGTTATATATGTAGGTTTTAATTTACCTCCATTTAATTTCATCCTTGGTTTTAATTTACCAACGCTTTGAGTCTAAAGTGAGTGAGTGTCTACTATTTTCTTTGGCATATATTCTTTCCGATGTTTGCTTAGGCCATCAAAAATAAAAAAAAAATAAAAAAACCAAAAAAATCAAATCGACTTCATAATAAAAATGTTATTTTGTAAACAACTACTAAAAAGAATAAAATAATTACAATTGAGCCAGAACAGTATCACTTTTTCGAAATTACCAACGTAATAATAATGCATAAATACAACATAAGATAAGAAAGAGTTTTTTGAAGGCGGTGCCAAGCCGAGAGCTTATTCAAAATGAGAATGTTTTAAACGGCTTGACGAGCTATATAAAATAATAGGCTTAAATAATAAATTAGATGTCCATAGATACAGACAGGTTTCTAAATTACGAAGTCGCGGGCTTGCTTACTTTTCGTATGAGGTAGTGCTGGCCTCTGATGTCAGGGTTTGTCTGGCCACGCGAGGGCCTCTGACATGGCTTAACGACTGCTATTAATCAATAACAGTCACGGGCAAAACCTTGTTATTAATTTCTTGATTCACATATGAAAGAAAATGTTAAAACAATACAATAAGAAAAAAAAAACATTTGTTAAGCTGAATAAGATACCCTTGCCTTAAAACACTTCAGTTTTCATCCAACTTGAGCTGTACACAGTAAGCATACCAATTTTCATTATTTTTTTGCAGATTTGGCAATCGTTTGACCACGATCTCACCTGATGGACAGCGATGATGTGGTCGAAGGGTAGCACGCTTGCCTATTAGATACCAATTGCTTCGAAAGGCCCGTTTAGCAAAATTAACTTGACTTATTTGGCACCCAATAATAATTTTACTTTTCAATCATTTTACTTCATACGTTTAAACCTATTTTTAATTGAATCACCTACAAGTGGGCACCTTCATCGATAATCCCACAGAAAGGTATTTGTAACCCGATAAATATATATATGATATATATATATGATATATATATATGACATATGATGATAAGGATAGGAACCGGAAAGTAAACTAAAAATGAGTGTATTTGATAAATTCAGGGGTTACTTATTTAAAATGAACAAAATAAAAATATGTAGCTTACTTCCGCCAAAACTGAAAGTCAGAAAAATGATAAATGGTAAAATTAAAATATAACAAAAGTAAAACCCCACGCTTAACAAACCCTACCCAAATTGAACTATTGTAAAATATAAATGAAATGAAAGACAAGGCCTGTAAACCAGAAAAACAAAACAAAAAAACACGTATATATATATATATACGTGTTTTTTTGTTATATATACATATAGTTTTGTGTATATATATATAAATATATATAAATATATATAAATTTATTATATGTTTATATATATATATATATATGTGTGTTTTTTTTCTAGCTTACAGGCCTTGTCTTTCATTTCATTGATATTTTACAATAGTTGGTTGGTACAATTTGGGTAGGGTTTGTTAAGCGTGGGGTTTTACTTTTGTTATATTTAAATTTTACCATTTATCATTTGTCTGACTTTCAGTTTTGGCGGAAGTAAGCTACATATTTTTATTTTGTTCATTTTAAAAATGTGTGTTCTAATAACGAACGTTACTGCCCTATTATCTTGGTTACATTTTGGTTAAAAACAAACTAAAAAGACGCTCGTCGTTAATGAATAGGTCTAATCTAATGAGCCCAAACTAGAAAGATTTACAGTTTATTAGTAGCTATTCAATATTTCTGTTATTCTCCTACCAGCTCTATTATCAGATCAGCTGGGACCATAATATTGTACATATTGTCATTTGAATTACATAGATTTACCTACAAAGTATCAAATGGATACGACTAAGTGAATTCAGTTTCTAGATTTAATTACATAGTTACAGGTTTATTAGACATAGACCTAATAAATGCGTACGTATAAGAAAAATAATTATCCAAAGCAGTTGATTATCCCGCAGACCTGAGATGCTATATTCAAAGTATACAGTCATAACATACATGGCAATGGTAGCCTAACTGTACAATAGTGCAACTTAGGATCCAACGTTATCGGGTTCGGTCCAAATAAGCTCCGCACCAATGACTTTTAAAAAAAAAACCCGCCCGCGACTTTGTCCGCGCGGACTACTGTTTATCGCGACTGTTACTGTTGTTGTTGTTGTTGTTGTTTTTATGTGTTGTTGTTTTTGTTTACTGTTTACTGTTTTTTCCAACCGTTATATCGTGACAGCTCCCCAAACAAACAAACAAACAAACAACAGACAACGTTTCACTTTTATATATTGGTATGGATGTGCGGCTTTCCATCGCTCTGTGCTTCGAAGGGTACGTTAAGCTGTTGATCCCGGCTGTTAATACATTAATAGATGTCATTAAGCCATGTCAGAGGCTCTCGGGCAGCCTAACAAACTCTGACACCAGAGGCCAGCACTACCTCATACGACAAATAAACAAACAAAACATAACAGTCGAAAAGAGAATTATAGTAAACAAGACAAAAGTTAAAAAACTAAAACCCGACTGCGGTCGGGTAAAAATAGCCTTTGACACTCTTGCGATGAAGACGAATCGATTGATACCTCACTTGTCAAAATTGGACTTAATTATTAATTTGAACACATAATCCTTCCTAGCCTATGACACTCTATAAATGAAGACGAATCGATTGACACCTCGCTTGTCAGAATAGGACCAAGTTTTAGTTTGAACACAGAACCCTTCCTTTGCTTCGCCATAGTCGGGGTAAAAAAATAGCATATGAAACTCCATAACTAAAGACGAATCGATTGACACCTTATTTGTCAAAATTGGATCAATAGGGGCGACGCTATGGTGGAACATACCCTCATACCCACATACATACATACATAGACTGTTAAACACATTACCCTTCCCTTGCTTCGCCATAGTCGGGTAAATATAGCATTTCCATAAAAAAAAAGCCACTAACCAGTCTGATAGTGAGTCACTCATTTTATCCTCTCCATCCCAGAAACCTATCACCTTGTCCATTCACGAAAGAGCAAAGATAATAAAACTATAACCCGAGCAAGTCGTACAAGAACGATAGTGACCCAAATTTTATTAGGGTCCCGCACAATAAAGATGAATGTCCTCGCGAACTCCCGTTGTCACTTGTCGGTTTTTGATATGATTATGTAGATTTTGGGACGGGACAGTTGACAGGACCGATTTCCAAGAGAATATATTTCCCAGCGAAACTTTTTGTAAGTATTGGCGAAATGTTAAGGATCGACCTCAATGTATAGATCGGATGATCTTTGTGCCTATATATATGTATTATGTTTCTTCTAGAAAGGAGTTATAGTGTTATGAATTTGGCACAACGGCATACATTAGATACCACTTCTATATCGAATAAAGGTTATTAGTCAAAGTCAAGTAAATCAAAGTTGGGAAGTTTCGGCACGTTACCAGGTAAACAATAACTAGATCCAACGCTCCGTGCTTCGGAGGGCACGTTAAGCTGTGATCCCGGCTGTGATTGATTAATTGCAATTGTTAAGCCATGAAAGAGGCCTTTAGGCGTCCTGACAAATTCTGACACCAGAGGCCAGCACTACCTCATACGGCAAGCAAACAAAAACTGTACCAGATACCTACAACTACAGGCAAAATCACCCACACAGCTAAATTCCCACCGTCCAACATTATTTATTCTGTGGTCGTGTTACATGTGCATCAACAACAAAGATAAAGAGACATACGCAGACTATAGCGCGAATTAGAGTCACTGTCATAAGCACTCACGTACTCTAGACAGGGTTTTGACGAGAGTGTCAATGAGAGCATTTGATTATCGCCATTTTGGCGCTGGTAGCAGTAGTTTGGCATTTGTGAGCGTCCACGAAACTAACGTATTTGTACTACGTATTTGTGTCACGGTTGTGTGGAAGAGATCGTTTTGAGCGATAAGACCGCCCATTGTTATACTTTATTTTTAGATATAATTACTTGTTGTACTTGTGGTGTCCAATAAAGAGTTAATCTATCTATCCATGACTTACGTTAGGAGATGAGACAATGCCAATTTTATTTCCATGGACGCTCGGTGGGGGCGCTTTGAATCAGCACAAACGAAAGTAAGGTAAAGCAAATCCATATAGATCAGAGGTTGCACCTAATTTATGCGGTCCACTCCCGAGAAGCTCGTACCTTATCTGCCCTCTTTAAAATAGAATCTACTTATAAGTTTTTTTCCGTTTGATTGCGAGATTAGACCACCCCTCCCTCATCCCGATTCCCGTGGGTGCTAGGAGAACCACCTTGAAATCCAGGAAATAAGAAAATATTTTTTTTTTCAAAATATATATAGGGGTAGGCCTAAATCCAGCAGTGGACTTATACGGGCTGATAATGATGATAGGTTAGTGATAGCTGCAAGAGTCTCAGCTTGCGAAAGTAACACGCCTATCCGAGGTATTATACTTACCACCAAGTGAATAAGTCCAGTGAATTTATCAGCCATGAAACCTTATTAAAAACCAATGTCTCAAGGCGAGCGCTGTGCGTACAGTATAGCGCAAGAGTTTGCAACCAAAGTTTTGGGTGGCAATGCAACTGTTATCAAGCGAGTGTCCATTTAGTCTTTTCTAAAAAATGTAGGCACCTTCCAAGTTTTATCATAAGAAAGTATCTCTGTACTTATGTACCCATCTAATAAAAATTGCTATGTAGTTACCTACTTACTCTAGTTTAGCTAAAGGTACTTTGTAGTTAGGAACAAAATGAAGGAACTTGATAATACAACGAGTAGAACATAACAAGCAAGTTTTAATTCTAAAATGGATTTCGAATTACATCTTATTATTTCCATACTAAAAGTACTACATCAATGATTCAGCAATAAAATAAAAACGGGTATTAAATCATCCTGTTAAAATTATCTTATTCGTAACCAGCTACACGTGTTGCTATAAAAATAACTCCAGGCGTTTTCCATAAATGAGAGGAACGTGCGTACAGCCGGCACTCTAATCTTCTTATAACGAAGTAGGTAAGTATCATAGGTAAGTATACTTATAAAAAGGCGTCCAAGTGTGAACGGTTAGACACAATGGGATCAGGCACCATTGAGCATAGTAACGACTGACATGAATGCAAAACAACTGCTAAGACCTGTTCAAGTTTTCTTTTCATGTCTTTATAGTATGCGACTTGTTTTCTAGAATATAAAGAGCCTAAGCACAGAATAAATAAGCCTTAGTATTTCGTAGGAGCTTTTAAATACGCTTTTTTATGGTTTTAGTATTGTCAGTAAGTATTTATAGGAACTTCATTGAACAGGTTTCTTTGTGAGACCTTATATATCTCGGTAGTTTGTTGATACAGATTGGTGTTTAACATGTTATACAGTTTTTGGATAATTGAATTCAAGTTTTGTGATGTTCGTCTGTATCACAATGTTACAATCGACCTTTTGTTATCTGCACTGTGGTCTCAATCAGTTTATAGCGAGGGTATAAAATTTTCCACATTTCTTCACCCTTTTACAAACGTCAAGAGGCTACTAGGTACCGCTATACCGAAAACGATGACCGATTGATGATTGCAGGGTTAGTTGCTCTACATGACCTTTCATTACTAATAATTATTATATTGTCACTACAAAATCATGTTAATGGGTAAGTATTTTAGATATGATTATGGGTCAAGTAACGAGTAGAGTGATGAATATGAATGTAAATAGAGAGATGATGTGTGAAGGGAGTGAATACTGAGATGACGGCTGATAGAGAGAAATGGAAGAAAAGTACATATTGTACCGACCACACATAGTAGTGGGACAAGGACAGGGAGATGATATTATTATGAACTAGCTGTGCCCGCGACTTTGCCCGCGTGGTCATTTTCCTAGAATAAAAGTAACGTATGCTTTATTCCAATACCTATAAAGTAGTAAGACTAAACTACATTCTAATCAAAATTTATTAAAAAAACAAAATTTAAACAGACTTTTGTTACATACTGCGTCGTTATAAGTATAGGAGATAGATATAAATATATATAGATAAGGGTCAAATCCGAGATCCGAAACTTTGGTAGAAATTCCGTATCAACACTGCTTTCCTTCAGTAGAAGAAAAATCCTTCAGACCTATTTTCACATAGATATAGGACTTAGACATGAATTTAAATAATCTAATCTTGCATCGGAAATTGTAAAACACCTCATCAAATATCGTAAGCGCCGCCATAACGCGAGGGCGTGTTTTTTATAACGACAACGCCGCGTCGTACATAGCGACGCAAGCGCGATCGTTGAATTACATTATAATATTACGCTCTCCGTTTTTGTAAAATGCAACCCAGTTAGTTAACCAGCGGAAGAGAACCGGGTTATTGAACTGAAAATGGAGCGGAGAAACTCGGTCCAGCACCAATTACTTAACTATTGTAGTTAAGTCTCAATAACTGTTTTTTGTTCTAATAATTAGTCATTCAAAACTCTGGTTTAATCTTGTATAAATAAAGAGAAACGTTTAGCTATCCGTGCCAAGCTTTGTCCAAGAACCTCCATTCCACACTGGGTCAGCATGGTGGACAATTAGCCCTTCCTCTCTCTCTCTCTCTCTCTCTCTCTCTCTCTCTCTCTCTCTCTCTCTCTCTCTCTCTCTCTCTCTCTCTCTCTCCTGTGTCCCAGCAATAAATAAAACATAGATAGATAGATTATTAACATACAAACATCATGGATAAACTCAAAAAATACTTAACCGATTTCAAAACATATTTCCTTCATGGAAAGCTACATTATAACCGAGTAACATGCCTTATAATTTATTTAGAAACATTTATGGATTCCTACGAAAATTGCAATAATACAACAAACTTTCCATCACCGTACGACTAGACGATCAGCAAAGCGCCACCCTTTCATGGTTGAAATACCTCGCACAAGAACGAAGCGTTACGCTTCTTCATTTATTATAAGAACTGCAAAGGAGTGGAATGCCCTGCCCTCGTCAGTGTTTCCGGTAAATTATAACCCCGGTGTGTTCAAGTCAAGAGTGAATAGGTATCTACTAGGCAAGCGTGCTACACGTTCGACCACATCATCGCTTTCCATCAGGTGAGATCGTGGTCAAACGATTGCCTAGTCCGTAATAAAAAAAAAAAAACTCTTTAATGCACACAAAGCAAAAAAATATGTAGATAAATAAACTAATCTAAAAACCACGTAGTTTTATAATAAAAAAATATGTTTCATAATGCTTTGTCATTGAGTTGTGAGCTACCCTGAAAGTTTCAGCCGGATAGCTAATCCGGAAGTGCTCGAAATTTGAGTTGTAAGATTCCACCGGGAACGACAAACAATAAAGTGACTTAGTAAAATTAAATTAATTAGTAAAAACGTGGTAAAAAAGCACTAGATAAAAAACTAAAAAACTAAAGGTTACAATAGGCGGCCTTATTGCTAAGTTGCAATCTCTTCCAGGCAACCTTTGGATGGAAAGTAATGGACACAGATAAAAATTGGTTTAGTTTGTAACCCAAGGTATCAAATATTTGCCTATCAACGTTATTATTTGGACAAACTAGCATTATTTTGTTGAAAATAGTATACAAAACACTAGTAAGTAGAATCGAAATTTTGTATTAAGAAATACAATTTATATATGTGAAACGTTCTCAGTTTGTTTGTTTGTTTGTATAAGGAGCTTTCACGCCATAAAGGCTGGATGGATTCTTATGAAATTTGTAATGGAGATAGGTGTTATACCCTGGATTAAAACATATTATGATAATTTTTATCCCAGAAAATAGTAAGTTTCATCGGGAAAATTTAGAAAATGACGATTCCTCGCTGAAAGGAACTAATAACAAGTCTGTCAAAAACATATACTTTTTTCGCGGTAAACTGTAGTCTGCGCGGATGAAGCCGTCGGCGAAAGGTAGTTAAGAAATATTTAGAGAAATCGCTACAACACAAGCAAAGCTACAAGTGCGAAGCCGGGGTGAGTTGCTTGTATAAATTAAAATATAATAAGAAGTAGGAAGTATTATTTTTCAGCACGCAATTTGTTTGTCAGGTTGTCCTTCAACACAGGTCTCCGCCCTAGTTTCTTCCACACTTTTCTATCACGAGCTCATCTTCTCCTTTGGCAAATCATCTTACCATCTCTTAATTTGACGTCCTCTTTGTATTTCCCTTATTTAGGTTACCATTCCTTGATGTATTTCGTTCATTTTTCTCTTGTTTGTCCTCTTAATGTGTCCGGTCCAGTTCCTTTTTTTTATGCATTTCGTTGCTTTTTTTCCTTTCCTTTTGAATTGGTCCACCGGTCTCGTATGCGGAGTGAAATATGCTAAATATAAGGCAAAGAGAGACCGGTGGAAAAGGGGAAACATAAAAGTTACCTATCATAATGAACAGAAAAATGAAGGCTTCTTAAAGTTATCTACTTTTTTCCATCGATGTAATAAGATAGCTTTGCTGTGTTTTAGCACACATTAAAAATCGACTTACTCTTGATAGTCTTGATCCAGAATTAAGATTGTAAGCTGTCCTGTCACTAACATTAGTGCCTATTACCATAACTGTGATAACGGTGTTACTAGTACCGATTGTAAAAAAACGTGTGAGAACGAACATCAGTTTGCTCGTGATCATGGCGACTTCAACGGAGTCGAAATAATGGAACTCAAAACAAATAAAATATTTGGTAAATATCCCGTTTTTACTAATAATACTAAATCCGGAATTAAATTAAATTAGTCTCTATACAGCTATATCTTCGCACCTTTACTAATGAATGTATACAAGACGGCTAATTACTCGCAGAAAGACTGTAATTTCGACGGTAACTTATAACTCGAAACAAAACTTCTGTCGCGACGACAGCTTCTTACAGAGTACGAGAGGAGCTGAATATAATTTATTAAATATCTTCACGACGCCCGGAGGCGTTAGGCAAATAAAATATACTCCGTTGCTAAAGAATTAAGTGCCCATGAGACGCGAGAGATAAAAGGTAGAAATGAGTTTGTCTCTTCGTAGCGACTTAGAAAATGGATGACATTAAATAGTATCAACTTCCCTGGGGCTTTAGCTTGTTTATTTGCTATTTTTAGGCTAGCCTTTCTGCAAGTAACTACGTATTATTTTGAGGCGTTCGTTTGGGAGAGGTCTGTGTTCTCAAACTACTGATCAACGAATTGCTTGGTAGTTGCCACTTGATTTGATAAATATAAGTACCTACTCTAAACTTTAGAGCTATACATATTAGAAACGGGATATTTACCATTGTATAATGTCTATAAAGAGAGTATTTTATTTAAAAAAAAAGTGATTTGTTTTTTGTATTGCTGTATTGCGACCATGTTACTCGTAGTTCTAACTAAACTCTAACTTATTTAGTGACTAGCGACCCGCCCGGCTTCGCACGGGTGTAATAAAGAAATAAAGAGGTGGACATGTAGGTAGTTATCGCACACTAGACCTTCACTCCGCTTTGGGGGATAGCGGCTCGTATCGCTCGCCACTTCCCATATATATATAGTACACCCACATTAGGGATACCCATTGCGTAGTACTTTTTGCCCAGAGATCATCCGTTATTTTTTGTTCTGTTTTCATCTGCAATCAGTAGCACTTTTAGCAGATCTGTTGAGGGCGTTTTGATGTGTGCGAATGTGTCCCCCAGTGGAGGACATCTCCTCTTTTTTCTCTATTTAGGTAAAATAACTCTTTTTCTCTTAAGTCTCGGCGCGGCGCATAGCAAGGGTTAGTCAGTTGGACAGCCAAGATATTTTGGGTGCCTCCTTAGTCAGTCTTGATAAGTAGTGGTGACATTTCTGATCTCTTCCGTGATTGTACTCATTTCAAGGTGATCATGTATTTTTGAGTTAGTTATGTACCAGGGCACATTGCTTATTGATCGCAGAATTATGTTTTGCATTCTCTTTGCATATATATGTTGGAGTTACTAGCGGTGCCCCACATCCAGTATGCGGCAGACCAATTCCACTTCATTTTTGCAAATGTTTGGGTCATATCTATAATTTGAGTCTGAGAAAGTAGATAGATAGATTAACTCTTTATTGACACCAAGAAAATAAAACGATACAGACAGGAAAACACTTAGATTATAGGTACAATGGGCGGTCTTATCGCTAAAAACACGTCAACGTAGTACGTCGTATTTATTCCTCCCATCCCACAATACCTAAAAGAACGTTTTGAGTTCATCCAACCTTTACACTGTCATTCGTTGCGCTCTTCCAGGACTCTCCAACTTAAAATTCTTATCCACACTTCCCAGTTCTATAGTAAATCCTTTACAATACAAGCTGTCTGACTGTGGGATGCACTGCCACTCGATATCCGACACACTCAATCCTTACATAGTTTAAAAAATATGGTGAAATGACACTACATAACCTAACACTACTTATCTAAACCACAGTACATAATATGTATATATCATATAGGACTATATATGTACTGTGTCCAAACTCTGACAACACTGCTACGTTTTTTTTATACTTAACTATTTATGTATTTGATATTGATATATTTATTAATACTAGCTGTCCTGCCCTCCACTTGTTCCGCGCGGACTACTGTTTATCGCGGACAAAAGCATCCTTTGTTCTTCTATGATATTAAAAAACATTGCAAAAGTAGGTATAGCACCAACGCTCTTGATGTTTTTTGTCAGACTTGTTATTTTGTGTCCATGGCAACCGTTCCTTACAGTGAGTAATCAACATTTTCCAGTTTTCCCGTAACGTTAAATTTTCCGGGATACGAGCTATCGCGTGAAAGCCCTTAAACAAACAAATATACAAACAAACAGACAACTTTTCACTTTTATATATTGGTATGAATGGATATTATAATATTTTATATAGTAGAATTTAAATGTTTGTATTGTATAATATAAGTAATGTTCCAACTAATATGTCACCTTCGTCTCTTTCTTCTATTTGTGATACTGTCCATCCAAAGGTTGTCTGGAATAGATTGCTTTAAGCAATAAACCATAGTTTTATTATAATTATAATGTGTATGATTTCTTTAAAAACTAATATTTAAAATAAAGAGTTTCGTATCGTATGGTGTTCTTTATAAGGTCCAGGTAAAACTATATAGATCAGGGGCAGCAGTCTCATAATCGATTGCTTTACAACCAAAATCTGTCACTTACACTCGCTAGCTTCTGTCAATAACTGTGGAAAGCTATCAATTGTTATCGGTACCTATGTAACGGTACTATTGAAATTCGTGTTTATTTAGCGAGCGGTAGCTTGCGATGGCATTGCTATCTGTGTCGAGACTGTAGCTACTGTCAAGGATACCGATTGTTATCGGTATCATAACGAAATTTAATGCAAATTTACGTTTGCGATTAACTTTGCGTCCAGTATCAGCCCGCAAAGCATTCGGTACACTGATGGGCCAGAAAGTTTAAGGAACTTCAGAGGAGGGCCAATTATAGGAAAAATGCATTTTGTGTAAAATTAATTTTCCGTTCCTTCCTCAGTGACTTGGCGCAATCGTACAAAACTTGGCCTGTGATTGGCTGAATATATGTAGCCATTGACAAAACAAACCAAAGAGTTATAAAATTATTATGTAAGTACAGGGATCCGCGGAAAAATGAAGAAGCCAAAAATGGGAGTAGTTTTGGAAAATAATGTATTTTGGAAATGAAAGCAATGCCATGCTGTTATTTTGTTTTATTTAATTACAAGATAAACCTATCTATGCGCTAACATCAAAAAATCCACACAGTTTAATAGAAAAAGTGACCAGAATATTTTTTGTAAAAACCAACAAACATTGCAAATTTTACGAAATTAAGAAATTTATTTAAAAAACAAAAACTTTTTTGTATTATTAACGTATAATAAATATATCCCCTAAAGGAGAGATACACACAGATTCGATAATAAATGCGGGATAACATTTAAATCAATATAAATCGGTAAAAATGCAAAAGTTAACTTTCGTGTTTTTTTGGCTGCTGTGGCAACTAAGGGGGATTTAGCCGCTATGCGTCTATCATTCTACAGCGCTCCCTCTCTATAATTCCCCTCTCTATGATTCTATGATTCTATTTCCTCTCATTGTGAGGAGAAAGTGTTCCCCTACTCTGACTATATTGTACACAAAATATATTTGTGTACCTACGTTCAGAAAGACTGTGCTCTTATGAAAAAGTGGGGTACCTGGGTATAAGAAGAAATTCTAAGAATTTTAGCCACGTGTTCGGAATTATAAAGAGGGAGCACTGTACTAAGTAGAATCTACTTTATACTTCTGGAACGTCAAAATATATTTATCGCGGGCCATATACTATTCATGTTGAAGGACAGTCGGCGGGCCGGATTAAATGCTTTCGCGGGCCGGAGCTGGCCCGCGGGCCGTACTTTGCCCATCACTGCTATAAGAGGTTGAATTACTCTAGTATGTAAGTGAAATTCAACCTCTTTGTACTTTTACGCCAGTAAGCGTAATTTAACATCTTTGACTCATCGATGTAGGAAACAAAAAATAAGGATTCACTAAGTTCGCCCGATTTGTGTTCCTCCATAACTCCGCGCAATTCATAATCACGACCACACGACACGCACACCACAAATAGTCGCGTGATCGCATCTTCTATCTATACTATAATAAAACTAACTGGGCTAAATCTGTACATTAAATATTTTTTGAAAATTATAATTGAGATGAACTTCAAAATCGATATGGAGTGCAAAAAGGATATTTTTTTATTTTTTGTCTGTCTGTCTGTCTGTCTGTCTGTCTGCCTCTTTGAACACGCATCACGCTGAAACTACTTGATGGATTTTGATGCAACTTGGCACGCTCATAGCCTATGTTATGGATTAACATTTAGAATACTTTTTATCCCGAAAAATTCATGAGTTCCCGCAGGATAGGCGTTGAAAGTTATTTTGAAAGAACACCTATTACGCTGAAACTACTGGACAGAGTTTAATGTAACTTGGCATAGTCAAAGTTCAATTATGTATTAAAATTACGGATTCTTTTCATCCCCATAACATATAGGGTTCCTGCAGGATAGGTTATGTAGGTTATTATTCCAAGTTATGTTAATTTGAATGTAATAAATATAAGACATTAAAATTAAAATGGTATTATAATTTCGACCAACTCACCATGAAGTGCTGTGGTGAAGTCGGAGAATGATAGCCTTCCAACTCAGAGGTGCGAGATCGACATCACGCGCTCCTTAAAATATTTTGCTCCATATTTTTAAGCATTTACATATTTTATGCGTTATTTATTACATTTTCATTGTTATTTTTAAGGCTTTTGTCATTTCCTGAAGTAAACCGTCAAATCATTACAACAAAATACTTTACAATAATTCCAATTCGGATAATTTAGAAAAAACTTCAAAACAGAAAAGAATTCTGTCAATTTACTTCTTTTTTTTTCACTTTGTATATTAGATAATTTTACCTGAAGTGCATGTTTAAAAAAGAATTAACCCCCGAACAAAGAGACGGGTGCTAAGTAATAAGTTAAGTTTAGGGTATAAGTTTAGGGTGTGTATCACTGTGTGTGAGCGGGTGGGTGCGTGTCGTATTTCCCAAACGAATGGACCGATTTTATGCTTTTTTTTTGTTTGAAAGCTAATGTGATCGAGATGGATCTTAGCTATATGGAAAAGGGGAGGGGGGTGGAGATGAGAGTTAGAATCGTTGCTCTCAAAGGAATGGACCGATTTTGATGCGGTTTTTTTATGTCTGAAACAAACCGCATCAAAATCATGGGGGGGGGGTGATAATCGTATCTTTCAAACGAATGGACCAATTTAACTGCGTTTTTTTATGTTACAAATTTGAGATAAACAAGATGGTTCTTAGCTATAATGGGGGGGGGGGCGAAGGCGGGTGCTCGCATACGCTTCGCTCTTGCCTTCGTCTTCTAACCTATCAGGACCATGTCAGATCGCCACTGACGGTTGTTAACACAGGTAGGTAGGTAGGTGCCTATATTGGTACTTTTGGTACTGGAATAACTCATAGGGTCCTTATATCCCAGAAAAACTACCACGCGAGCAACGCCGCGGGCAGAGCTATAAGGCAATAAGAACGTAAAAGTCTCTACAAAGAAGATAAATTTAAAAAAAAATGGTCTATTGTATTTAAAATAAGCTACTGAACAAGAATAGAACATTTAAAAAATTCGTGTCTGTCTGTTTGTTTGTTTGTCTGTATGTTTATTCGCGCATCACGTAAAAACTATTAGACCGATTGCGATGCAGTTTTCAGTGTTGGATAGCTTAGGGTTTGACTTAAGAACTGGGCAGACTGGGCTACTTGGTATCTCAATTCGATGAGTAAATCCGAGCAATCGATAAAACCTTTTTGGCAGCTGAAAGGATTTTGATCAAATGTTGGTATATTGGTATTTTGGGGTATTAGAATAGTACAAATGTTTATTTTAGATCTTGGAATAGCACATAAAGTACTTTTAACTTCTAAGTTAAAAGTACAATAATAGTTAATTCTCTAGAATTAACCACGCGAGCGAAGCCGCGGGCACAGCTAGTTTTGAATAAAAGTAAGTATTAAGTTCTTGATCTCTTCCTACATCGATGCTTTGACTAGTATCTTTTTAACATTCCCATATATCATTATGAAGTAACCGAACTAGCCGTGGGCTTAAAGGTTCAAATTGAGCCCCAACAAGACCCCTAAATCAGACCATAATTAAAATCATGTACCGTATATCTGTAGCCTACCCGGTAAGTTAGTGTAACTCCGAGAATACTGCATTTCATTGCACGCTGGCATACGTCGAGGACCTCTGGTCAAAGACCAAGGCTGCGGCTCCGTATCTGAGGATAAGTCCATGAGTATTATAACATTACAAAATTTTATTTACAAATTACAAACTTTACTCGGTAATTGTGAAACAGACGCTAAGTTTATTTTATAACTAGTGACTCGCCCCGATCCGGCACGAGTATAGCGCTACACCGCGGCATTTTTCTTAATTTTAGCATTTTTATACCCGTCGTAACTCTTCTTTTCTTTTTCTTTTTTTTTACTTCGTTCACAAAACTGGTTATTACATATTTCATCATTTGAAGTAAAAAAATAAAAAAATTGTGTAATAAAATTAAAATTAAATTGTGTAAAAAAAAAAACAAAAAATAATAGTAATTGTGTAAATTGTGTAATTGTTGTGTAATTGTGTAAGTGAATTTCTAAAAAATACGCTAGTAAACGTTATTCAAAATCTTTGGCAGCAACGATCGTGGTGTTTTTTAACCATAGACAACTGCATTATTACGCACGTACTTGACAGATTTGCTAGTATTTTGTTTCTATGGAAACATGTCATTCCGATCTGTATTTTTGATACCTTGGGTTACATTATTGCTAATTTTGAAGAGACGCCAAATTTAAAAAAAACTGCCCATGTTACTCGCTGATAATGTAGCATTCTAGACATAAAATAATTTTTAAATTCGGTTCATTGTTTTTGAGTTTATCTATTACAAACAAAAAATCAATTCTTTCCTCGTTATAATAGTGTAGATATAAAGATACTTTTATTATTGGTCTTATGGCGGAGTGTGGGGGGGCCAACAAAGTGGACTGACTACCTGGTGAGAGGAGTGGAGAGCCGCCGGATGCAAATAGTAAGGAACCCAATGATGTTATATATAAACTGAGGGAGGAACCGCTCATTGTGGCGTTCTGGGGGAGAGATCCAGCAGTGTATTTATTATGTATGTATGTACCCATGTATGTGGCTATGTGGATGTTCCACCATAGCTTTGCCCCTTTGGCTCAAATTTGGTTCGATTTTGACAATCAAGGTGTCAATCGATTAGTCTTCAGGTTTTGAGTGTCAAAGGCTATTATTTTTTACCCAAATACCAAAGTAAGGGTTATGTGTTCAAACTAAAAACTTGGTCCTATTTTGACAAGCTAGGTGTCAATCGATTTGTCTTATTTCATAGTGTCATTGGCAATTTTTTTACACGACTACGGTGAAGCTATGGAAGGGTTATGCGTTCAAACTAAACACTTTTCCGATTTTGTCAGGGTAGGTATCATTCGTCAATCGATTTGTCTTATTTTAAAGTCTCATTGGCAATTTTTTTACCCGACTACGGCAAAGCTAAGGAAGGGTTATGCGTTGAAACTAAACAACGGCCGGTTGGTCTAGTGGCTAGTAACCCTGGGAACGAAATCAAACGGTCGCGGGTTCGAATCCTGCAAGGTGCAATCATTTGTGTGATGAGCAGAAATGTTTGTTTCCGAGTCATGGATGTTGATATTCGTATTTATGTATGTTTATCCGTTATCTAGTGCCCATATTACAGAGTATCCTAGTTTGGGGCTAGGTAATTGGTGTGGAATTGTCCCGAATATATTATTATATTATTATTACTTTTCCGATTTTGTCAGGGTAGGTTTCATACGATTCGTCTACATCGTAAGAGTTATAGGCTATTTTTTACCTGACCGTAGTCGGGATTTTATTTTAGAAATTATGTTTTGTTTAGATTAATAATTACACACCGATAGAATACTAGATATTTAAATCAGAGATATTAAAAACAGTAAAATGAGAATTACAATAGAACTAAACTTAAACTATTAAAAACATTAAACTGCTGTCACGAACTATCCCGTAACCCGCCGACATCCGGTTTATGTTTTCAAACAATGAATCACTGCAAGTTAGTTTGTTTTGCAATTACCTATAGGACTAGTTATATTGCTCGTCTCTAGAGATTTTTGATCAAGGTGAGCGAAAGCTCAAAGCTCATTCTTCAACGATCGGCAGTAGGTTTCACTAGTCTATGTCCGACACAGAAAGCAATAATTTGCGATTGCAAGTGCTGTCTTACCCTTATAAAAGATAAGATGAAAGAGACTTTGATGGATGACAAATTGAATACAAAGAATCTATCAAGTTTTCGTATGGCGCGATGAACTTGACTCCCACACAAAGGACTGCTGGACTATTGCAATAGACAGATAAATAAAAGACAATTTGATTTGATTTGATTTAAGATCGTATAGGTTTACGCGCCGACCTCGGCACACTCGGATGATGAGGTAGAAGATATGTTTAATGATATATCTTCGGCCCTACATAACACCACAAGGGCCTACTACAACGTTATCATGAGAGTACAGACTTGCAGTAAATCGATAATAGGTCCAAATGGCTATGAAGACAGGAATTACAAGGGGCAAATACTAATTCACTTTTTTGGAAAAAGAGGGGTTCTTTTTGATGAACTCTTTCTTCAAAAAGCAACTCCAGAGGAAGTGGACTTGGCAAAGTCGCGATGGTGTGACTAAAAATGAGATTGAATTTATCAAGACGGACAATAAGCACATATTTAGGGATGTCTCAGTGATCGCAAGGTTTAATACCAGTAGTGATCACTGACTTGTCCGAGGCTCCTTGAATATCAACCACAAGCTTGAAAGATGCCGTCTGGTAAAGTCTACGCTCTGACCCAACCTTCTCCAGGCCGCTGTTGGATCAGAACAGTTTCAACTCAAGTTGAAAAATCGATTCGCTGCCTTGGAAACCACAAATGACGTAGTCAAGGAGTTCCAAAAAGTTCCCTCTTGAAAGCAGGGGGGAGACTTGTACTTCGAGAGCTTCAGGGGTTACTTAGCACCGTTCTTAACAGTGGGAAAACTCCAGAGGCATGGAGTAGGAGTTTGGTAGTACTCTTCATTAAAAAAGGGGATAAAACGCTTTTAAAGAACTACTGACTTATTTCACTCTTGAGCCACGCGTATAAGTTGTTTTCGAGGGTCATCTCAAATCGTCTCGCAAGAAGACTTGACAAATTCCAGCCTCCTGAACAGGCCAGGATTGTTAGAGGATTTGGCATCACGGACCACATACACAGAGTGAAGCAGGTTATACAGAAGTCTGAAGAGTATAACCAGCCCCTGTGTCTTGTTTTTGTGGACTATGAGAAGGCCTTTGACTCCGTTGAAACCTGGGCGGTTCTGGAGTCTTTGCAGCGTTGTTAAGTGAACTGGCGATACATCGAAGTGCTGAGGTTTCTGTATGACGCCGCGACTATGAGTTTCCAAGTACAAAACCAGCAGTATAAACATATCCAACTGCGCAGGGGAGTGAGAAAGAGGGATGTTATATCCCCGAAAGTGTTCACTAATGCCCTCTAAGATATATTTAAGAGGCTGGATTGGAATGGAATAGGCATTAATATTGATGGCGAGAGCATCTCACACTTACGATTTGCCGATGATATCGTCCTAATGGCGGAGTTGCTGCAAGACTTGCAAAGTATGCTGACCAACCTAGATGATGCTTCTGGACGGATCGGTCTCGGAATGAACATAGATAAGAACAAGATCATGTTCAACGAGCTTATTGACCCAGAACCGATTGCAGTTAATCGTGTACCTCTTGAAGTTGTCCAACAAATGTTTATCTTGAGAAAATATTGCAATTGGGTAAGAAGGACTTTGAGAAGGAAGCCAATAGTAGAATTCAGCTGGGTTGGGCAGCATTCGGCAAACTTCGTCAAGTCTTCTCGTCGTCTATACCACAGTGCCTGAAGACAAAGGTCTTCAATCAGTGCGTACTACCAGTCATAAACTACTGTGCTGAAACTTGGGCACTCACGGTCAAACTAGTCCACAAATTTAATGTCGCTCAACGAGCTATGGAGAGAGCTATGCTTGGAGTTTCTCTGAAAGACAAGATTTGTGATGAAGATATCTGACGGAGAACCAAAGTAACCAACAGTGCTCAAAGGATAAGCAAGCTGAAGTGGCAGTGGGCTGGTCACATTTCCTGAAAAACTGATAACCGTTAGAGTAGACCAGTTCTCGAGTGGAGACCACGTTTAGGCAAATGTAGTGTAGGACGCCCTGTGGTGGAGAATGGTGGAGTGACGACCTGCGAAAAGCATCTGGCAAAAAATGGATGAGGAGAGCTGAAGACCAAACTCAGTGGCGTGTATTAGGAGAGGCCTACGTCCAGCAGTGGCAAGATGTAGGCTGATAATGATAATGATGATGATGGGCAAAGCAGCAGGCACAGCTTATATATAAAACTTTGGTGAAAAATAATCTAACTGTTTGTGAAAACCGCATTAAAATCTGTTGCGTAGTCTAAAAACTTAAACGTTACAGACAGACGGCGGGAAGCTACTTTGTTTTCTACTATGTATTGATGGTAAGCAGTTGTCAAATTATGACTTAAAAAAACTGAACTTAATCATTAAGTACAACTGTTAAATTTGATAACCAAGACAAGGTACAAAGCGTTAACCAAATGATGATGATGATGATATGAGCCGCCTATTCCCGTTGTCCCCCACTTTTTGTCCACCAGTGGGCAAAAACGGAAAAAAGTAGCCTTGACAGCTGTCTTCCAAAACGAAGATATCGATGAGGTCTACCACTTCTGTTAAGAAATTACTAGTCCAGGATTAATAGTTTCAGAGTTATAGCCCTTTTAAGTTTGACAGCTGTCATCCAAAACGAAGATATAGATGAGATCTTGACAGGTGTTGACGTATGACTTTGAAGTTTGACATATCATTTAGACATCATATCCCAGTTGGAGAATAAGTGGGGGACAACGGGAATAGACGATATTGAGCAGGTTCTTTTAATTTGTCTGAGATAAAAGTCCGCTCGGATTGGATAATTAAAATAGCTTGAAATAGAAATCTTTATGCGAAGACAATAATTAGCGATTGGGAGCCATATTCGAAGTTAACTCATTAAAAGTTCGCAGGAAGTGACGTACACATAGCTGGGTTAATTACGCGAGACCTAAGATGTGGATCGATATAAAATGAACAATAATCTATAACTACATCAACTGTCAAAAATCATCAAGAGCGTATGTGCCACAGATTAAGTAGTTAATGCTATACCTACAAGCCACAGAGGCCATAGCCAAGAAGTCTAAGTCTACTTTTGCATTGGTTTTTAAGTTTTTAATATCCTAGAAGAACGTAGGATGCTTTTTTCGCGATAAACTGTAGTCCGCGTGGACGAAGTCGCGGGCGGGTAAGCTAGTAAATAATAACAGTTCACAAAATTTTAAGCATGTACACAACGTGTTTTTTTCAATGTTTTTGTTATTGCTCTATCGTTAATCCATACCAATATATAAAAGTGAAACGTTGTCTGTGTGTTTGTTTGGGGAGTTTTTACGCGATAACGACTGGACGGATTTTAATGAAATTTGGAATGGAGATATCTTATACCCTGGAATAAAACATAAGATACTTTTTATCCCTGAAAAATGTTCCCACGGATAAACTGGAAATTGTTGATTACTCGCTGTTAGGAACGGTTGCCATGGAAACAAAATAACAAGTCTGTCAAAAAACTTCAAGAGCATTAGTGCTGTCGGGGCTGGTTGTTATTTGGAATATTGTTCAGTCTATGTCTTCAAAATAATTGATCTAGCCCAATTAAATAAAAACACTTGAGTTAAATCGCATAGTAGTTTTAATCACGTTTGTATACAAAGACTTGGCGGAGACGACTGCCGACGGAGGGGGGCGCTCGGACAGCCGCTCTACAGTTTTGCTTAATGTGCTAAATATAATATGTCACTACACATTCCCCCTCTTTAATTAAAAAAAAATAAATAAAGGGTAAACTCCAAAAACTTCCAAAATTACATTTTCATAACAATAAAATATATATTTTTGATTGAGGCTTAAAACATTCAACTTAACTTAAAACAATACGTGTTCCGTTTTGTGCGATAACGACCTCGCCTTTCTTCTCTTCTTTACTCTGCTCCTTTCCCATATTATCACGACGAAAAACAAACGTTCATATGGAATGCGACTGCACAAAATAATGAGTGGAAACGCGGTAACATGAATATGAATATGACCCATATTTCTGCAAATACAACCATTTACTTAACATTAAATACGAGTAGTTACATGCTAGAATTACTAATTGCAAAAATGCTAACTAAAGGTATAGGTAAGTTTATAAGTATGCGGCTTTGCAAAGATGCCGATTATACTTATAAATACTATGTAGTGTTCGTGCATCTTTTTACAACTAAACTAAATTACGATACATTTGCGATACATTTATACGTTATTCAATATACTACTCGAATTATACGTCATTTTGAAAACGGATCGGCGTTCGTACGGCTCGTCCAGATCTAGTTTTCCTGCTGGCTGCACCGGAGGCATCTGTGTTGGTACCGCCGGTAGTGTGGCTCTGTGATACCGGGCTCGACGAGTCTCTCTCTGCATTAGTTGATGCATTAGATCGTTCCTCCGTGCCTGGGATCTTTAGCGGCACGGGGCTCTGTGAGCCTCTCTGCGAAACGATCTGTTCGCCGTCGTCAGCTAGCAATAGATACGCTGGTTTTAATCTATCTATTGATATACGCGTGGTTTTGCCGTTGATGTTCAGTACGAAAACCTTTTCCCCTCTATTTATTACGGGATATGGGCCGTCATAAGTGGGTTGAAGAGGTTTCCTTACCGCATCATGCCTAACGAATACATAATTTGCCGTTCTTAAATCGGGATGCACGAAAACTGCACGAGAATTGCTATGACTTGACCTTGGAACCGGTTTGTATTTTCTAATCGAATCTCTAATGTGGTCGACTAAAGTCGCGGGATCGCTTACTTGTTTGGTGACGTCAAAAAATTCGCAGGGAATTCTTATTGATTGACCATATACCATTTCTGCTGCGCTTACCCCGCTGTCACGTCTGATAGCTGTTCGCAAACCTAGTAAAACCGTCGGTAACTCATCTACCCACGACGTACAGTCTAGGCGTGCAGTAAGGGCAACTTTGAGAGAGCGATGCCACCGTTCTATCATTCCATTACTTTGTGGGTGGTATGCGGTGGTGCGAAACTTCTCTACCCCCATGTACTGCATCAGACGAGTAAAAAGCGTACTTTAAAATTGACGACCTTGGTCGCTAGTGATGCGATGACATATACCAAACCGTGCTATCCAGCCGTCATATACTACCTTTGCGACTGTGTTAGCAGTTATATCCTTGACCGGGAAAATCTCGGGCCATCTAGTACATCGGTCTATTATAGTGACTAAGTACTTGTAACCTTCCTTTGTTTCGGGTAATGGGCCTACTATGTCTAAATTGAGGTGTTCAAACCTGGCAGACGGTAGAAACTGTTGTAGGTCGGAAACCGTGTGCCGTTGCACCTTCGAACGTTGACATTGTACTCAAGCTTTAGCCCATAAACCTATATTTCGATTCATTCCTGGCCAAAAGAATTTTTGAGTGATCATACTGCGTGTCGTCCGTATACCTGGGTGACTTAGATTATGTACAGCATTAAAGACAATCTTGCGAAATGACTCTGGTACATAAGGTCTGACGTTGCAAGTAGATACCTCGCAATATACCTGTGAATTGCATCCGGGCAAGCTGACACGTTTCAACTGAATGTTACCTGATATGTTATTCGAAGTAACATACTCGTCGTGGGACTGTGCTTCTGCCAATGCTGCATAATCGATGACTGACGGGCAATATACTGTCTCTACCCTAGATAAGGCATCTGCACATTGGTTATCTGAACCGACTATGAACCTTATGTCCGTGGTAAACTCACTTATAAACATCAGCTGCCGTGTTCGCCGTGGCGTCTCTTTGTCTGTACCTATCTTTTTGAATGCATGTACTAGTGCTTGATGGTCGGTATACACAGTAAGGGTACGACCTTCATGCATGTTCCTAAAAAATTGAATGGCCATGTAAATAGCCAGCAACTCACGATCGTAAGCAGAGTACTTACGTTGAACTGCTGATAGCGCTTTGGAAAAGTATCCCAACGGCTTCCAAGTACCTTGATGCAGCTGCTGCAGTACTGCTCCCACACAGGTGTCAGATGCGTCGGTCATGAGCGCTAATGGGACCCCTGGTAAAGGATGGAACAACATACAAGCATTTTTCAAGCTCTCTTTACATTGTTGGAAAGCATTTTCCGCTAATTCAGTCCATTCAATTTTAGTACTATCATTTTTTTTAACTCCATGCAAATACGCATTTAATAACGACTGATAAGACGCGGCCTGTGGAAGATGAGCGCGGTAAAAATTTAACATTCCCAAAAAACGACGTAGTTGAGCTACTGTCTGTGGTTTCGGGTAATCTTCTATCGCCTGCACCTTATCTTCCAAAGGGCGTATCCCCTCAGTTGATACTTCGTAACCCAAAAAAATCTAGTTTATTTTGGCCAAAACAACATTTAGATAGATTGATAGAGATTCCATACTGGGTAAATCGTTCTAAAACTTGAGCTAAGTGCCGTTCGTGGCTGATGACGTCAGAACTGGCTACTAACACATCGTCGATATAACAGTATATAAAATCTAACCCTTGCAGCACCGTGTCGTTCATAAAGCGTTGGAATGTTTGAGCCGCGTTCCTTAGACCAAAAGTCATGCGTGGGAACTCAAACAAACCAAACGGCGTTATGATAGCGGTTTTTTCTACATCATCAGGCCAGATCTCAATAAAATGATATGCACGATTTATGTCTAGACGCGAGTATATAGTCTTATTAGCAAGTACATAGGTAAAATCTTGCAGTCGCGGTATAGGGTAACGATCCGGTTTTGTGATCGCGTTGAGTCGCCGATAATCGCCGCAGGGTCTCAACTCACCATTCTTCTTGGGAACTACATGCAATGGACTGGCCCATGGACTTTTGGAGGGCCTGCAGATTCCCATCTCTTGCATGACGCGGAACTCTTCCTTCACCTTGGCATACCTGTCCGGGTGCAGTGGTCTCGCTCGAGCGTACACTGGTGGGCCGGTGGTCTCTATGTGGTGATATACAGAGTGCTTAGATGGTTCCCTGAAAGAAACTGGTTTGGTTACATCCGGATATTTTTGCAAAAGTTTGGCATACGGATGCGTAATGTCCACTGCGTATATCGGTGAATCACTGTAAGGTACTATTGGCGCGATAACACACAAATTAGTCGTTTTGTCCACTAACTTTTGTTCACTTATGTCTACCAATAGTTTATAGTGTTTTAGAAAATCAGCACCAAGAATAGGCTGTTTCACGTCCGCGATAATGAATGTCCAACGATAAGGTCGTCTCAGCTTGAAATTTAATACCAAAGTCCGAGTACCGTAAGTCCTTATCTCTGAGCCATTCGCTGCATATAGTTTATAGTCCGAAACTGCACTACTTGTAAAAAGTTTTTTTGTTACCGGAATTACCGAAACTTCCGCACCTGTGTCCACTAAAAATTTATGTCCACTAGTTAAGTCTGTTACACAAAGACGGTGACTCTCCGCTATTGTACAGATTACCGCCTCTATCTGTACACGTCCTAGTTTTCCTGGTTTTTCCAGGCGCAGGGCTGAATGCACTTCCTAGCGCGTGTCTTGAAACGGTAATGATAGAAACATAACCAATCCGGGCTCCTTGGATTGCGCGAGTTGCTGCGGGTTCTTGGAGACACACGTGAGGTCCCGCTGCTGTCCCTTTGTCTGGCTCGCCCTCGCTCCAAGTTATTTAGTCTTAGGTTGATTTTTGCAATCTCCGCTAAAACTTTATCTAGGCCATTATTGGAGGTATGCACAACCTCGGCAATTTGCACAGGCCGAGTTGTCTCCACGATCTTGTCGGCTATGACACTTAAGTTCTCTAACTCCAAATTGTCCGTGACCGCCAGCACCGCTCTGGCTGCTTGAGGCATATGACCTTGCCACAATATGCGCAGGGTATCATCGGGTATTTTGCCTCGCGCGAGATCTCTCATCCGGCGTAGCAGTTGGGATGGTTTCTGGTCTCCCAACTCCATTTCTCCGATAAGCTTTTGTATCTGTCTATTCTCGCTCTCTTCATAAATCTGCAACAAGCGGTTTTTCAAAACTTCGTACTTCCGATCGGGCGGGTTAACGATCAAATCTGTCACTTGAGTTATCGCGTCTTTTGTTAATTTGGATAGTATCACGTTGAATTTTGAGTCGTCCCCAATTTTTTGTGGTGCTAAAATCGCTTCGGTCCGTATAAACCACACTCTGGGCTGATCCTCCCAAAAAACTGGTATTTTCTGAGTAAGCGACAAAGCTGAACAGGTAGTCCCCGGCTGATCCATTTCGTCTACCTTCGGTTGCTGTGGGTCGACCGGTGATTCGAGTGCTGGATTCATTTTGTAACAATAAAATATGAGTCACTGATTTCACAACAAAAATGTTCACTAAAATAGTATTCACTATAGTCTGGGGTCACCAATGTCGAGGCTGGTTGTTATTTGGAATAATGTTCAGTCTATGTCTTCAAAATAATTGATCTAGCCCAATTAAATAAAAACACTTGAGTTAAATCGCATAGTAGTTTTAATCACGTTTGTATACAAAGACTTGGCGGAGACGACTGCCGACGGAGGGGGGCGCTCGGACAGCCGCTCTACAGTTTTGCTTAATGTGCTAAATATAATATGTCACTACAGTGCTATACCTACTTTTGCGTTGGTTTTTAATATCCTAGAAGAACATAAGATGCTTTTTTTCGTGATAAACAGTAGTTCACACGTTCGTCCGTGTGAACTACGTGTGCGTCGCGGGCGGGAAGGCTAGTATATAAATATATGTATATAATAATTTGGCCAGTTTGGCACTTATATAATGCTAGTATATAAGTGCCAAACTGGTTGAAACATAGTACAAACTACAGTAAAACACCAAAAAAAAACCGGTCAATTGTGAGTCAGACTTGCGCAAATAATTCCGTAAAATGATGTCCACCGGATACAAGGCAAGTTTGCGACTAAGTCACTTCAGTTACTGACCTTTCACTGGCCTCTGTACGAATACTTTTAAAGACTTACCTACTCCTTGAACTGACTCGCAAACTGGCCTGTGGATCTGGTCAGATTTCGATGCAACTTGGCACAGTCATAGTTTATACTATAGCTTAAAATTAAGGGTAGTTTCAATATCGAAAAGCTAAAGGAATCCTTGAGCAGGATAGAAGTTGAAAAATACGTAAAAATATTATTTCCCCAATCGATAGTGTTGGCGAAACAGATGAAATCTTGAAAATAAATGTCATATGGCAAAACAACGATACAATTAAGATACATTTAACCCAAAAAAGTAAAAAGTTCTTACGGGATAGGGATTGAAAGATAAGTTACAGTATCATTGCACCAATCGATTATGTTGGCGACACGGATTAAAAAAATATGTTTATGGCAAAACAAAGTTTACATTTTAAGGAGGAGTAATTTTTAGGGTTCCGTACCCAGGAGAGTAAGGGGAAAACGGAACAAGTATCTCATCCGACCCTATTGTCAACCTCACCTGTACTCGTTGATGGTTCGTATGAATAGTCGGCGGCGGCGGCCCTCGGGTCGCCGTGGTGCACCCTGCTAGAAAACCGACGAGGCTCTGGCGACCGAGCTATGGCGATATAACCACACACCCAGTTGGGCAACCGGCTGGAAGAGGCTTCAGCGGCCTGGCTTCTAAATAACGTCTTAAATGTTTGGTGCAGAAAGCAAGGGGAAACCACTGCACTATTTTCCCAAGAAAGTTGTAATGAAAGATAAAACTAAGAAAGTCGTGTTACCTGGCAATCCGCTTAGCAGCCGGTGCCTCTCTGCATCTGGGGCAGACGGTGTGAAATTGGATACCGTCCATGTAGATGTGCATCGCATGGAAAACGGACTACTGGTATATCCGTAAAGATGATACATAACCAAAAGATAGGTACTTGGAATGTTCGCGGGTTTCTTCAACCTGGGAAACTAGAAACCTTGGAGAGTGAGTTTACCCGTTGCGATCTCAAAGTCTGTGGCCTCAGCGAAATCCACTGGAGAGACAATGGTAATTTTCTCACCGAGACTCACGCCGTGTACTTCTCCGGGAATGACAGCAGCAGCAACAATGGGGTTGCATTCCTCCTTCAAAAACATCAGAGACTTTGTATTGGGATATGAACCGATTAGCGATCGCGTGCTGAGTATCAAACTCAAGGAGTCGCCCGTGAACCTTAATATTATCCAAGTTTATCCGCCAAAAAGTGCTTCTAGCGAAAAAGACCTGGAAAGCTTCTACACAGAGCTAGAGGCAACCATCTCGAAGATCCCTAACAGAGAGCTACTTTTGTTCCTGGGTAAATCTAGCGCGAAGATTGGTGTAGATGCCCATCTAATTAGTATCTGTGCAGGTAGATTTGGGCTCAGGCAGCGCAATGAATGGGGTAAACGCCTGATATAATTTGCAGCTGACAACAACATGGTAATCTCTAACAGCTTCTTTAAGAACCATCCTCGCAGGCTTTATACCTAGACATCACCTGATGGAAACTAACGTAACCAAATTGACTACATACTGATAAGGTCAAGGTGGAAGACCTCAATCCGAAATGCTCACACACTCCCTGGGGCTGAATGTGGGTCAGATCATCAACTACTAATAGCTAAAATACAGCTTAAACTAAGAGCGGCCAGAAAACTCGACTAGAAAATGAGAATCGAAGTGACGGATAACTCGAAGTTTATGATTGCACTGGAAAAAAACTGGACTCAATGGGCAAGTGTAGACGTCAGCTCCAGACCAATTAAGGAAAAGAGCAAAGGGTTTATTGGAAACTGCGATCAGCAAGTCAAAAATACATACACAAACACGCAAACGGCAATACTGGATAAGCGACACTACACTGGCACTTGTGGAGGAAAGACGAAGTCTTAAAGCTCCAGGAGCAGTTGTGAGGACCCTAAATGGAAAGTTGAAGCGGATTCAGCAAGCTTGTAGGCGAGACTTGAACGCCCAACTAAGAAGTGTTTGTGAGGAAGTTGAAGCTAATGCTGATAAACATGAGTCTAGGGACTTTCATCAGAAAATACGGTCTATTACCAAATCTCTCGTGAGAACACTCGTGGCGAAACAGTGACAGAAATAGACGCGATCTCTGAAACCTGGAAAGAATACTGCCAATCACTATTCCAAGACCCACAATCACATTGCTTCGACTCTACGGAACCGAACAACGAAGAGATTGAGCCGCACATTCTCAGGGACGAGGTCAGAGCTGCAATCAAACACCTGAAGAAAGGAAAAGCCACAGGGAGAGACGCTCTACCGATTGAAACTATCAAAGCCTCGGGTGAGTATGGCGTCAAAATATTTCAGATCTTGTGTAACAAGATATGGCAGACCGAGACTTGGCCGCAGGCATGGGCTCACACTGTCTTCGTTCCGCTTCACAAAAAGGGTTCAACTAGAAAGTGCAGTAACTATCGCCTTATTGCCCTCATATCACATGCAAGCAAAATTTTACTGCACATCCTTAACGAGCGACTTAAGTCATAATTATCCAAAGAGATTGCCTCCGAACAGGCTGGGTTTGTGAGAGGAAAGGGTACACTTGAACCAATACTAATCGTACGCCAGATTATCGAAAAAGCTCGTGAGTTCAACAAACTTATGTTTTGTTGACTTTTCCAAGGCGTTGGATTCAGTAAAATGGCCCAAGCTTTGGAGGACCCTTTTGCAGATGGGTACCCCAACTCACCTAGTACACCTCCTCAGGCGTCTTTACGAGGACGGAACTGCTTCCGTGAAAGCAGATGATGTGTTATAGAGCAACTTTCGACCGGTTGCAGGTGTTCGGCAAGGGTGTATTGTTTCTCCCCTGATGTTTTACAGAACTCATTATGAGAATTGCGCTTGAAAACTGGACAAACGGCATTGCGATAGGAGGTCTCAAAATCTCGACCTTGCGATATGCGGATGATACCATATTGTTAGCAACAAGTATTAGCAACATGGAGAATCTGCTTTGCAGGATGGAAACCATCAGCCTTGAGTTTGGACTGAAGATTAACCGAACCAAATCCAAAATGATGATTGTCGACCGTATCCAAAACAACTCGCCTGAAGTTACACAATTAGCGAACTGTGATGTGGTTCAGTCATATGTCTACCTTGGTGCGTTGATTACCAATGGCGGTGGATGCGTTGACGACATCAAGCGGCGTATCGCCATACGCCGCTTGATGTCGTCAACGCATCCAGATCTGCTATGGACAGGTTAAAGAAGATATGGAAGAACCGCAACATAACGAAAGTCACCAAGAACCGGCTTGTCCGCGCGCTGGTATTCCTATCTTCCTACATGCTGCAGAGACATGGATCCTTCGAGAAAGCGAGAAAAAGCGGGTAGATGTTCTCGAAATATGGTGCTGGAGAAGAATGCTCGGGGTATCGTGGACAGGGTTCCGTACCAACCAGTCCATACTCCAAGAACTCTGCATCAAGCAGCGTCTATCAGGCACAGTACAATCTCGCATCCTCACGTTCTTCGGGCACATGTCATGGCGTGGAGAACTGTCCATTGAGCGCCTTGTAGTACAGGGTAGGGGCGAGGGCAAACGGGCACGAGGGAGATCGCCGATGCGATGGACCGACCAAATTAAGGCAGCACTGGATGGCCCTCTACACGAATGCACCAGAAGGGCAGCTATTAGAGAAGAGTGGCCAAAGAGAAGTAAAGCCACAACCCCCGACGTGACAACCATGACCACTCTGCCAAGAGTGTAGCGACTTAGAAGAAGACCTAGAGAGTCCAAATGGAGCCCAATTATTGAGCCTACAAGTGAATGAATCTGTTGACCCGTAAAAGGAGGTAGCCGGTTGAAATTTTCACATAATATGACATGTGTTATTTATTATGTTTTATGGTGAGGTAGGCGAGCAATGGTAGCCTAATGGTTCAACAGTACAACTTAGAATTCAATGATATCGGGTTCAGTCCTTCGCTCCGTGTTTCGATAGCAGTCGTTAGGCCGTGGCAGAAGCCCTTGGGCGGCCTGACAAACTCTGACACCAGAGGCTAGCACTATCACATACGACAAACAAACAACACTATGATTTATATCGTAAAAAAATTATAAAACAAAAGTTCACAAATTTTTAACTATGTAAAAACACCGTGTTTTTTTTTTCAATGTTTTCGTTGTTGCTCTATCGTAAATACATAAATAGCTATATACAAGTGCCAAACTGATGTGACTATAGTACAAAGTAAAGTAAAACACCAAATTCTAAAACGATCAATTGCGAATCGGACCTGCATTAATTATTCCGTAGAATGATGTCCGCCGGACACGAGGCCAGTTTGCGACTCAGTTTAGTGAGTCAGTTTAGTCACTGGGCTTTCATTGGCCACATGTACGAATATGTGAAGATACGTACCTACTCACTGAGCTGTCTTCAAATGTATTCGTACACGAGGCCAGGGAAATTTTCTGTGACTGAACTGACTCACTGAACTGACTCGCAAACTGGCCTCGTGTCCGACGGGCATGAAAGCTATTACAGTGTTGGATGTATGGCGTTTGCATTCACGAAGTTCCTCCCTGTTGCATGTTAGTATGAAGAATGGCCAAAGGTTTATTTTAACTCTATTGTGCAATTCACGTGTGCAAAGTTACACAGGCTGCGAATGCATGGCGTTTGCAGCGCATCTAAGCGCGTGTTAGCAGCGCGTGAGGAAACGTCGTCTGCATAATCAATAAGCTATGTTTTTCATTAGCCTTTTGACAAAATGTGAGTTAGTTCAATACATGGTATACCTAAGGCACCATGATTCAAAATAAATATCCACGCGAACGAAGTTCAGGAAAAAGCCAGTTAAATATAAAATTAAAATAAAAGTCAATAAATACTTTGACGTAGTCAAAAATTTAGAATATTCAACTAATCCTTATTTTTATGTATCGATTATTGATCTCTCTCAATGATGATAAGCTGTTGCGAGATCAACTGGATGAGGAAATCATCGAAAGCTTCAGTGGCGTTCACTGGACAATGTAGGTTGATGATGATGATAATGATGATAATTATCACAGAAACGGTCTCTATCACCAACACTCACTTTAAATAAATTTATGATTTTAGTAGCAACGCCTGCTTTGAGAGGCAAGATCTTTTTTACCTTTTGTCTATCATGATACGACTCTCTTTCAAGCTTTGACAATCAAAATACTAAACACTTTTTGACTCGTAGGAGGCAATTATTTTAGCACTAGCTGTGCACGCGGCTTTGCCCGCCTGGTCGTTTCTCCGGGTTAGAAGTATCTTCTGTGTTATTCCAGGATTTTATAAATTCATACCAATATATAAAAGCAAAACGTTGTCTGTTTGTTTGTTTATTTGTTTGTTTGTTTGGGGAGCTTTCACACGATAACGACTGGACGGATTTTGATGAAATTTGGAATGTAGATTATACCCTGGAATAAAACAAAGAATACTTTTTATTCCGGAAAATTGTAAGTTTCTACGGGAAAATGGAAAAACTGGAAAAATGTTAATTACTCGCTGTATGGAACGGTTGCCATGGAAACGAAATAATAAGTACGTCAAAAAACATCAAGAGCGTTGGTGCTATACCTACTTTTGCATTTGTTTTTAATATCCTAGAAGAACAAAGGATGTTTTTTTCGCGATAAACAGTAGTCTGCGCGGACGCAGTAGTCGCGGGCGGGAAAGCTATAACTTTAACCATGTAAAAACAACGTGTTTTTTTTATAAAGTACAATATAACAAATATCGTTCAGCTATCACATAGATTTTACCCAACTACGGCGAAGCAAGGGAAGGGTAATAAGTGTAAAAGACTGTATATGTATGTATGTATGTATGTATGTATGTGGGTATGTGGATGTTCCACCATAGCGTCGCTCCTATTGGTCCGATATTGCGAGGTGTCAATCAAATTGTCTTCAGCTTTAAAGTGTCATAAGGTATTTTTATACGGCGAAGTAAATGAAGGGTTATGTGTACAAACTAAAAACTTGGTCTTTTTTTGACAAGCAAAGGGTCAATCAATTAGCCAATGTCGATAGAGTGTCATTGGCTAATTTTTGCCCGACTACGGCAAAGCAAAGGAAAGGAAAGGAAGGAAAGGAAAGTAAGAAGGAAATGTGCTCAAACTAGAACACATTTCCTTCTTACTTTTTGGTCTGATCTTGACAAGCGAGGTATCAATCAATTCATCTTCATCGCAAGAATGTCAAAGGCTATTTATTACCCGACCGTAGACGGGTTTTAGTTATTGAACTTATGGCTTGTTTTATCGATTGCTCGGCTTCTACTCATAAGATTGAGATACGAAGTACACCAGATTTTAAGTCAAAACCTAAGCTATCCAACAGTCAAGTATTTTTTTATCTGATACACTAACATGGCAGACACAATTTTTTACATTATTATATTTTAGTTGAGTAGCTTGTTTTATGTCCCCTAAATCATATTTGAACTTGTCTTTATCGTACAGACATTCTGCTAATTACTCCTTTATTTTAAGTATAAAATAGATGGTTTACATCGTCTACACGAGAAAAATTGCTAAGTTAATTTAATAGATATCTAGATACATATCACTTATTCATCCCCTGGGCATTACGCGGCTCCAGCGTAGCGAACACTCATTTATTACCTTAAAAATAAACACAAAAAGCGCGCAAGCAAGAAAAACTGTTTAAGCAGACACGATGTTTTAGAAGATTAAATTTACCACTTAGATGAGGGGAGAACCCACATTCGTATAAGCCCTAGACGAGATCTTCCCAGATTTTTCTTCGTCACCAAAATGAGTACGGATTATTTTCAAACGGGTTTTGCGCTGAGAAGGCCGTTGAAAGGGATGGCATTCTTTCGCGTACTTAACACGATTCTCAGTGGGGGTGGAATGTAATTTTACCCCCGTGAGCGCTGAAAGTATGTGGGAAGAGGTGTGAATGGAATGGGGTACATTTCATGTGGATTTTTGTAGGCCCGTGCTGACATGTTTAGATGATCGAAGGTACCTGTAGTCGTGTCCAAATAAAATTTATTGGTTTACTCATTAAATAGTTTTTAATCATTAAATTATTGTGACAAAAGGGGAATAATGCCTCGCATTTAAAAAAAAACCCTTAATCGCAAAATTAATTTTTGCGATTAAAGTTTTTTTTCTTAAATGAAACAAAGCTTAGATCCTTCTCGTCAACTCCAGCTTCCAAATAAAAAACGCATTATTTTAATCGGTTCATACGTTTGGGAGCTGTGCCATAGGTGTGCCATAGACCCCACACATACGGACAGAAGCTTCAAACCATAGATCTAGTTAAAAAATAAAGATACGAGACGCTTTAATATCACGTAAAAAAAACTGGACTAGATACAACTACAGACAAACACACACACAGCTACATTCCCACCGTCGTGCATCATGTGCATCAACAACAAGGATAGAGAGACATACGTAGACTGTTGCACGAATTAGAGTCCCTGCTAACACGTGCTACACATGTGGTCCACGCCCGAGGAGCTGGTACCTCATCTTCCCACTTTTAATTAGATCTTTGTTTCAAATTCATAATATCCCTCCTTTTTGCAACGGGGGTTAAAGAAAGAAAAAGAAAAATCATTTCTTATTATCATTTATTATTTATACAACAAAAAAAAACAATAATTATATTAAAAAACAGTAAAATAAAACCCAGTAAATTGTAGACAACACAAGAGGTTATGCTCCTCTCGCTCTTGCATATTTCAAAATATTGAGCAGCTCTGCACTCCGCTTGTCATTCTGATTCATTGGTTTGTAAACCTTGTAAGCCCTGTAATTTTGCTGAATGAACATGAAACCTAAAATGTTGTTAAGGAAAATAAAGGCTGTGAAACTTCTATTGTAACCTGTGGACCTATTGGACCTACTGGATTTATTAAAAGTTTGTAGACATTCTATTTTGTCTATTGTAGAGTCTGTTACTAAGTTAAACTAGCTAATAAAATACCCGATAAAAAACTACCGCATATTACCCATGTTATTATATTAGCAACCACTAAAAAGAATAAAATAATTACAATTGAGCTAGAACAGTATCACTTTTTCGAAATTACCAACGTAATAATAATGTAAAAATACAACATAAGTTAAGAAAGAGTTTTTTGAAGGCGGTGCCAAGCCGAGCCATAATTATGAATATGTATAAGCTTATTTAAAAAGATAATGACGTGATATATAAAATAATAAGCTTTTTAAGTAATTATCTACAAAAACTTTATCATTTACTAGATTGCTGTATTTGTGCATGTTAGACCAAGCGAAGTGATATAGCGGCGTTTGAATGTAGGTTTGTATGTTTGTTAGAAAATAAATTTCGTATCGTTGTTTATTTGAACTTCATGTTTATTTTTGTACTAACTTTTTTATGAATAAGTATCAACAAATTTGCTTTGATTACTTAAACATGAATTGCTTAGATATCCAAGAACAAAGCAATAATATAAAAAGAAGCATACGAACTGCTAGCAATACAATATAAGATAAAACGAAGAAATAAGAATTAAGGAAAAAAAAAAACTTCATACCAAGGAACTTTTAAACGAAAGACAAGATTTAATGCCGATAAAAAAGCACCTGCTTATTAATTAAAGGACAAACAGTCGAAACGCAGTAATAGAAAATACATCAGAAGCTACAACAACAATCTAATTCAAAACGCCCTTGACCATAATAATAATTCTCTAAAGAAAACAGAATTAGTAATAACAAACAACAAATCATGGATCACAAGTATGAAAGACCCAGCAGGACAAAAACACAGAGTTAGACACACAATTTTATAAATATACTCCAACATTTATAAAATAACTTTATTCAAATCCTCATCAAAGCCTTAATAACGATCCTATGACCGATTATTCATGCCCAAGTACCATCCCACCCATAACTGGCTATGAAGTACATCTTCCTTTTTGCTGCCTGAAGTATAATAGAGTGCCTGGCGAAGATGGCATCAGCACCAAAGCCCTAAAATTAGGCGAATTCTCCTTGTTACCTCAAATTACAAATTTATTTAACCTTATATTAGAAACTTAAAAATTCCCAAAAAAAACTGTAACTCTAATATAATTCTTCTCCATAAAAAAGGTGACAAAACAGACATCAATAATTATCGTCTAATCTCCCATCTGTACAATCTTCATTAAAATTATAGAAACTCGCATATCTGGAAAGCTGGACAAAAAGCAGCCCCCTGAACAGGCAGGATTTCGTCGTTGACTTTCCACAACGAATCATCTCCATGCAATCATTCAATAAAAAGCACCATGAAAATAATCTTCCTGTATATCTTGCCTTTGATTACACAAAGGCATTCGATAGTTATATTAGCCATTGCTCTATATTTCATGCTCTTCGGAACCAGAACATCGAGCCCACTTACATATATCTTATCTGTAACATATATTCACAAAGCACCGCTGCAATCAAACTTCAATCTCTTGGGACGTCATTCAAAATAGAGAAAGGTATCAAGGAAGGCGACCCGTTGTCCCCCAAATTATTCACGAGCACAAAGCTACAGCTGATGCTACAAGACCTTAGGCAAAAGGCTTAGGCTGCAAGCCTTTAGGTTGAACTGCGGATAAATATGACAAAAACCGAGTTAATGTCGAACAGCGTCAAACGCCGCATCACGATAGACGGCGAAGAGATGCATTATGTCTATGAGTACATCTACTTGGGCCAAATAGTCTCTTTCCAGGCCAGGCAAGACCAAGAAGTCGCAAGACGGATGGAAAATGCCTGGAGGAGCTATTGGGCCATGAAGGAACTCATGAAGGGAGATATTCCAATGTCCTTAAAGAGGAAGCTCATGGGCATGTGCATCCTACCAATTCTAACATACGGTGCACAAATTTAGTCTCTGACCGAAATCCAAAAGTCCAAACTCAGAGTATGCCAGCGGGCAATGGAGCGCAGTATTCTGGGTGATAAATTATCAGACCGTGACAGAGAAAAGGCGACGCGGCAGACCATGAAAAAGATGGCAAGACGAAATTGACACCTTTGACAAAAATTGGCACTCAACAGCACAGGACTGTAAAGAGAATAGCAAAATCAAGGGGAGTTCTTTTCCCAGCTTTGGGACAATATAGGCTTAACACAACAACTTATGTTGTCGCTGTTGTTGTCTTTGTCGTTGTCATTGTTGTTTTCGTTGTTGTTGCATTGTTTGAGTCAATTCTTATTATACTGAGCCTGTTTTATTTAAATTCCTCGCATTGTTTGAGTAAAGCACTATACAAGCCTTGGTCCGCAATGACTGCCCATATGGCCACGCTATGATGGCCTCGAGCTTTGCTTAGTTAAGTTGTCGGCCTTCAAGCTTAGCCATCATTACAGCCCTTGCTGTCCGCGCTATAAAGGCCTCGACCTTCGGTCTCGGCCTTCATTCCAGCTTGGCCATCAAGGGCTGCAATGCTGACCGCGCTGTGATGGCCTCGAACTTAACTTAGCTACGCTCTCGACCATCATCATCGCTGCCAGCAACGCAGTCATTACAGACCGCGGCAGTAATGTACTTTAGTTCGAACTATTCTGGGACTGTTGATTTGTTTACTGCGAGACAAAACTTTTTCAAATTCTATGCTTCTGGTATTTTTTTTCAGGAAATGAATAATTTAATGATTATCATCCTCTTATACTTTTTTCGACACTTAACTATACGAATTGAAATGGTTTTATTTATTGTTCTTCTTCTTTTTTTTAGTTTTTTTTTTTCCTTTAGTTGCAATTGCAACATTGGTCTGTTTGTTTACATAAGTAATTAATTTCTATTAGTGAAAACTTTAAAGCTAGTTTATTCCCACTGTGCTTATTCAAGATTAATTTTAAAAGCTGATTGTTTTCCATATAATATATATATATATTAATAAAATATATTAATATATATTTGTGATCACGCGCACGCATTTGTAGCGTGCGCTGGAACCATCGGCGTGTAACACAACGAAGCGTACTGCGCGCAGGACGCATAAGGACGTCATTCGCGACAAACATGTGCGCTCCGAACGAACATAGTACGAATAATGGATGCGCATGAATGCGTCAGACTCACATGACGAGTACGCGAAGACTGGCGAGAATTAATTTACAGGTGTTATAAGGTACTGAGCCTAGAAGCTCGCAGGGCGACCAAGCGGTTCGCGGTGAATTACATCACACGCATGTGCAACACAACACAACATGCAATGCGGACTTTATAATGCACAAACATATACCCGGCTTAATGTCTTAATACCGTCGGTTTGATAGAATGTTTAGAACTTTGTAACATTGAAGTGCTTGGCAATTTGAGCCGTAGAGTGTAGTCACGTCTACTTAACGAAGTTCGTTAAACAAGTTATTAAAAGTCGTCGCTGCCAAGATTTTCTCTTAATTAAAATTATAGCCGCTTATAGTCTTCAGTCAGCTCTAATAATGTTTGGTTTAAAAAGTAGACGAATGGGTTAACCCGTCTACTTTTTACCCGACTACGGCGAAGCAAGGGAAGGGTAATGAGTTAAACTGTGTATGTATGTATGTATGTATGTATGTATGTATGTATGTATGTATGTATGTATGTATGTATGTATGTATGTATGTATGTATGTATGTATATATGGATGTATCACCACAGCATCGCCCCTCTTGGTCCGATTAAGACAAGCGAGGTATCGATTTGTCTTCATTTATGAGTACTAGTTTTCCCGGCCGAGACTTCGTCCGCGCGGACTAACTGTTTATCGTGAAAAATAGCATCCCATGTTCTTCTAGGATATTAAAAACCAATGCAATAGTAGGTATAGCACCAATACGTAGTATAATTAGTATTCTGTGGCACCACTCTTGTTGTTTTTTTGACATAGTTGTTATTTCGTTTCCATGGCAACCGTTTCGTTACAGCGAGTAATCAACATTTGACCAGTTTTTCCTGTTTTTCCTTGAAAACTTACAACTTTCCGGGATAAAAAGTATCCTGTTTTATTCTAGGGTATAAGCTATCTCCATTCCAGTTTTCCAGTTTCATCGAAATCGCGTGAAAGCTCCCCAAACAAACAAACAAACAAATAAACAGACAACGTTTCACTTTTATATATTGGTATGGTACATATGCTAATTTTTACCCTGCTACGGCGAAGCAAAGCAAGAGTTATGTGTTCAAACTAAAAACTTGGTCCGATTTCAACAAGCGAGGTATCAACCGATTCGTCTTCATCGCAAGAGTGTCATAGGCTATTTGAACGGACCGTAGTCGGGTGTTTGTTTTTGGACTTAAGTCTTATTAACGAATGGGTCGTTTAACTCTGTGCATACTAAGGTAGGTATTTGACACAGCACTGTACAGCTGCTAACATTTTGTGTGAACCAACGACAAGGCCCATTTAGAGCTAATTTCTGACAACGTCCCTTTACTATTTTTGAATTTAGCTCTAAGTACATAGTTTTTGCAAAATATGGAGTTGCTTACTTTTCTTATGTGGTAGTGTTGGCGTCTGGTTTCAGAGTTTGTCAGGCTGCGTAGTAGCCTCTGACATGGCTTCGCGACTACTATTAATCAATATTAACAGCTGGGTCCGACAGCTGGGAAAAATGTTTTGACTTGACTGTTTCATTTTTAGAAGGCCACTTTCTGCACCGACCAAACAGATGCACAATTTAACGGTGGCGATTGAATCGCCAGAAATCGGATAAATTGTAAAATTACCTATCTACCTTACCAAGCCCCAAACTAGGATGCCCTGTAGGTACCATGGGTACTAGATAACGGATAAACATACTTAACTACGAACAAATATGTCTCTGTAAAAGCCGGTCCTTTGCTTAATCTTAGGTTTTACTTGTAAATCTTAGGATTTGCCGTAGTTCGGGCTTTTTACCGTAGTTCGGGCTTTTTACCGTAGTTCGGGCTTTTTACCGTAAAATATACATCCATGAATCGGAAACAGACATTCTGCTCATCACACAATAAATGTTTGCACCTAGCGGGGTTCGAACCCGCGACCGTTGACTTCACAGTCAGTCACTAGCCACTTGCCCAAACGGTCGTCAACTAACAACTTGTAATAAACTATTATTTGAAGATACAATATTACGACTGTCACTCATGGGCACTGATATACATATACTAGTTTTCGCCCGCGACTTCGTCTGCGCGTACTACAGTTTATCGCGAAAAAAAAGTATTGCACCAAAGCTCTTGATGCTTTTTGACAGCCTTGTTATTATTTCGTTTCCATGGCAACCGTTCCTTATAGCGAGTACTCGTAATCAATAATTTCCAGTTTTACCGTGGAAACATACTTTTCCGGGGTAAAAAGTATCCTATGTTGGTCTCTATATTGTTCAGTACCTATTTACAAAGTTTCATCACGATCAGATTAGCCGTTTTGACTTTAAAACGCCCCAAACAAACATCGAGCTAAAATTGACATTGTCTCATCTCCTAACGTAAGTCACATAATAAATAATAGTACAAATACGTTAGTTCCGTGGACGCTCACTAATGCCAAACTACTGCTATCAGCACCAAATTGGAGATAATCAAACTTACATTGCAACGTTCGCGCGTTAGTCAAAGGCCTGTCTAAACTACGTGAGTAATAATGTCTATGCTCACGGATTATTTCGTCGAACAATTCAACCGGTGCTCGGACGTTAAATACGTCCATCCTTAGTTCGCGTCGAGCCTTCGCTGCGCAAACTCCTGAGGAAGGAAATCTTTAACGTCTTTAATATCACTGATACCTATCGCTTTCACTTATACCTTACAAACCGTTCACTCTTAATTTAAAAAAAACTTTCAACTCCAGCTATTCAGGTGACTTTAGACGGTTAACTTTTATTCTGATTCTCTGAGGCTGTTTAGAGGCATATTGTTTAACAGAAATATTTTAATTGGAGACAAAATTCTCAGAACAAAAAATACAACGCACTTTTGAGCTTATACTTTTGTACACTTAGGAGCAGTTTTATACGACATCATTTCTATTTTAGTAGATATTTGCAATATTTGTCTCATTTCAAATTTATTGCACACAAAGTTTCTAATGGAGATAGAGTAAAGTAGACTAGAGTATGTACCAAAATGAATTTAAAAGGGTTTTAACCGACTTTAAACATCACAAGGACTTAAGTCTAGAGGAGGAGGGGTGGACTCTGTTAAATAATTACGTTTCTCTAAACATTGTTATGTTTGAAATATATATAAAAAGCTGTTTTTTAGAGAACAAACAATAATATTGATTGTAATAAAAAAAGGAATAAGAAAAATTAAAAAGATGTGTAACAATCATTGGGCGATCATTCACAGCGATCCAAGCAACCATACCGTGTAAGTATTGTATTCTGAAATTAAATGGATTTGGATCAAACGTTACGAAATATTTTGACAACCCAAATATTAATCCAAATATAGGACATCTAAACCAGTAATCACAAAAAATGGGTGGGACTGTGTCGGAGCGCACGGCCGTTTGTTTCTCGCGCAACGTCTACGCCACGTATAATTTGCTCCGGTTCTGGAACCCTCTCGTTCGCTCTGTGCTGGAGTTTAGGGCACCGTTGTGAGCTCGAAAACTTCTTCTTTCTAACAAAGTTCCTGATATTTATTTTAGTACGGAATTTGTAGGCGCTGCAGCCACTTTTGTGATTTTAACTTTTAAATCCCCCCATTTTTTTAAATTTACTTATTCTTTAGTAGACTTTGTAAACTTTTTCATATTGAATCAAATGTTCTCAACGAGATAAATTCGCTCCCTTACCTAAATCGTGAATTTTACCGAATACCGAATTAAAGACCACAAAAGCATAAATTTTGCTGATTTGGCTCTGTGCGTCCTGCCAACTTCGCAACCGTGCACTCGCTCCTCCAATACGGCACCGAGACATGGGGCCGCGCAGCCGACAGACGTTACTTCGCGCCTTGCGTATGCAGCAAAGGGCTGTGAGGGCAATTGCACGGGTGTCGCGCCTCACGTCGGCGAAGCCGTATTTTAAATCTCTCGGTATACCGACTCTGCTCTCGCTCGTGATTTTCCAGGTCGCTGTGTACGTGAGACAGAACCTGGATAAGTTTGAGAGGCGAGGCAGACACGAATACAACACCCGCGGCGCTCATAAGCTGGCTGCCCTGTCCAGGAGACTGGTGCGTTCGAGCAAGCTAAGACTCATGACATGGGGCCGGCGGTTTATAACCGCCTGCCGCAACATATCCAGACTCTTAAAAATATCCTCCAATGCATTTGAGTTGGGGTCTATGCTATGCCCAAACCCACATTTACCTAGCACAGACCTTTTTTTTAAATTATGTATTTCTTTCTTTTAAGTTTATTACGACTTGAAGTCCATTTAACTTTTTTTAATTAATTTTATTCTTACTTTATAGTTTCGTTAAAGTAGGCCTCTAAACAGTTAACGTTAACAGTCAATATATTTTAAAGAACTGAACCGATTTTGATGAAACTTGAATTATTACCTAAGTTGAAAGATACTTAAACTATTACTTACAGAATTTATTGCAATCAGTTTTCGAGAAATACGTGGACAATCACCCATAAATACACACATACATACATACATTCGCAATATGTTGTGTATTTGTTCAGATACTCAATACTCAAATCATCATCATCTTCATCAGCCTATATCAGTCTACTGCTGGACGTAGGCCTCTCCTAATGCACGCCACTGAGCCGGTCTTCAGCTCTCCTTCCATTTCTGCCAGCCGCTTTTCGCAGGTCGTCACTTCACCTGGCCAGAGTGCGTCCTATACTACGTTTGCTTAAGCGTGGTCTCCACTCGAGAACTCGTCTGCCCCAACGGTTTTCGGTTCTTCAGAAAATGTGACCAGTCCACTACCACATTAGTTTGCTTATCCTTTAAGCTGTGTCGGTTACCTTGGTTTTCCGTCGGATATCTTCATTACGAATCTCGTCCTTCAGAGAAACTCCAAGCATAGATTTCCATAGCTCACTGAGCGACCTTAAATTTGTGGACTATTTTGACCACGAGTGTCCACGTTTCAGCTCTGTAGGTCATGACTGGTAGTGTAGCATGTTAAATCATGACTCCAAGAGAGATTTTGTTATAAATCCCGATTAAATAGAATATATTGGGTACAACGCCATCTGGCGAGGAGGAGCGTTTTCTCTATTAGATCAAGGTGCGTTTTCTCCTTAAGTGGAAGCCAGACACCGAAGGTAAAAAAACGCCGAACGACCGTTCGCGGCGCCACTTTCTTCGATGAAGGAACAATGAAAGCATTTCTTTGTTGAAGACAGAATGATGATTTAGCCTATCTAAAAATCAAGGGTTAATGGTTGAATTTGCCTCTGCAAGTGGAAGAGCAAAGTTTTCATCTCATGTCTCAAAATGGTTAAAATGGTAAATCCACGCAGCGACAGCTAGTGTCGAGAGACATGAACTGGTAGGAAGGTGTAAACGATGCGGAAACCTCTGTCGGGAAGTAGCACAACTTTTGAGTGTTTCCATTATAATAAACATTCCAGGAATATTTCAGGCCCTGGATAGCTTTAAACAAAAGGCGAAATGTTGGAAAAATCCGGAATAAGTCGTGTCTTTGAGTTGGCTAACAAATCGGAAATTCAGAGGGCAGCAATTCATATGTCAAAATAATTTACACAGTCAAATCGCTTGCGATGGTCACACCATGGAATGTTTTGACACATAGAGTAAAACACAGAAAACTTCGAGGTTATTTGTTTTTTTATATGGAAAAATCCTTATCTAACCGGATCCTGACTGGAATGTACCAGAGCTGGCTGGAAGACAGTGACCTGTATAGCTAGGCCGACAGGGTCTGAATTACGATGCAAACTGCAGTGTTGTTTCCAGAAGTTTCTGGAAAATCGGATGTAAGATTTCGGAGTAGCCTGCTACTCAACGTAGAAGCCAGAGTACGTATCTACAAAAGAAAGGCTCGCTGCAAGCATTTTGAATACGGACAGTGAATTAGTTGGTTTCACATAGTTGGCACATGATTGAGATCGGCGCAGGTGAGAAAATTTGTTTGATTCTGGGATTCCAGTAGGTTCTGTGCGAAAACGACTTTGCCTTACGGGTTTTAAATTCGCAGGCAGCAGAAGAACACGCAGTCTCTTGTGTGGACAAAACGACCGAAACACGCAGTCCAGAACGAAGCGCGGAAACCGTGACTACTTGGTAACCGGCGAAATAAGTATACGAGTGCAAAAGCCAGGTTAGTGAGATATCCCGTGATTCAGGGATTGTTCTAACGAAATATATGTTTTGATTTTGCGCCGCGACCATCTAAGGCGGGCACCTCGAGACACCATTTAAACACAGAGGAATGTGGGTTTCAGGTTATAGTCGAGCATCGACGGACGGCCGCTGCCGTCTCTACTTCGAAGCTGCTGTGCGCCGATCTCCGAGGGTCACCAGCCAGTCTCCGACGCACCATCTGTCCCGTAGAATACACCGATCGAGAGAGACACCAGAAACCGACCGTGGGAGACGCAGAAACCGTTCGAGAGGAGCGGAAGGCACCGTTCGTGGAGAGCAGGAGGAGCTGAACGAGTGGAGTAAAGGAGGCGATCCGCGGCGGCACGCGAGTCGACGGTACGGCGTCCCGGGAAGCTTCCAGGTTGGTCCACTCCAATTCATTTTCGAGTCAGCGAGCTGCGGTAGTGAGGGAAGCTTTCGCCTACTTGCGTGTTAAAATACTGTTGAAAGATACTTTCTGTTTTAGAGTTTGATATCCCTCTGGGAAACACAACCACAACCACACACACACACACACACACACACAACCACAGACACGCGCGCGCGCGTGTCGTGTATATATATATCGCGCGTATCACTACTACGTGCATACTGCGCGTGCGCACACGTAGCAAGGTTGTGGTTAGGATGATATCATCGGCAAATCGTAAGTTGGATATGTTTAGACTGCGGTTTTGTACTTGGACACTCACAATCGCGGCGTCATACAAAAACCTCAGCACGTTGATGTATCGCCAGTCCATTTGACAACGCTGCAAAGACTCCAGAATCGCTCAGGTTTCAACGTAGTCAATGGCGTTCTCATAGTCTATGAAAGAAAGACACAGGGGCTGGTTATCCTCTTTGCTTGCTAAATCCTCCACGAAACCCGACCTGTTCAGGAAGCTGGAATTCGTCAAGTCTTCTCGCGAGATGATTTGAGATGACCCTTGAAAACAACTCATAGAAGTGACTTAAGAGTGAAATACCCTATTTCACTCTTAGGTCTAGTAGTTCTTTAAAAGGGCTTAATCCTGTTTTTTAAAGAAGAGAACTACCAAACTCCTGCTTCTCGCCTCTAGAGTTCTCCCACTGTTAAGAATGGTGCTTAATAACCCCTGAAGCTCTCGAAGTACGGGTTTCCTCCCTATTTTAAGAGCTCTGAAGTTATACCATCCTCACCGGGGGTCTTTCGATTCTTAAGTTGTTTGAGCGCCATCTCAATCTCGTCTAGGCTGACGTCGGGAAGATCGTCAGTGTAGTGGCGGGTCAGTATTGCGCGGTACTCCTCTGTGCTTTGTTCGGGTCTACAAGCATGCGAGTCGTACAATCGGCCATAGAAGTCTTCGATCTCAGAAAGGGCCTCCGACATAGATACGGCGGTTTCGTCTTGAGCTTCGTCAGATGTGATCTACTCAATTGCTGGGCGAAGACTTTTGACCCCCGATTTTGCTCAATTGATTTTCTATCCGGTGAGAATTTGAGCATCGGAGGTCACGACGCACCAACTTACTAGCTTTTTATTGAGAGCTCTTTTTTTCTGACGATATCGCTTGCTGTTGTTCCCTCCGCTTGTCCATAAGCCAAAGAGCCTCATCCGAGATTTTAGACTTCGTGCCTGTACGCTGCAATTGACAAAATCTAGTGCCTTCCTCCCTAAGTATTTCCACAACTTTTAATAACTTTTAGTACTAATATAGACAAACATATATGAATATAAAGCATTTTTTTCAATATCACATACGTATATACATGCATGAAATTTGGTACATATGCTAAGACACCCATATAGATTAACATATATGAATATAAGTCATTTTCATCAATATTACATACAATCATATCAACTTGAGAACCTTATATTTTTACGTCAGCTAGTGTATTTTGATTGATTTAAAAAAAAAACACCCTCGCGGGGCCTTTCTGAAAACCGAAGCACTGGCCCTTTTGGTAAACTCACATAGCTTGTAATGCTTATGTTAATTTGTTATATTTGTGTATTTTATTTGTTGTGCCAATAAAAACTTTTTTCGTTTTATTCTTCTTTTATTATCTCCCATTAAAAATAATTAATTAAAGGAATGGTCACACAATATTGAGAGATTTACCATGGTATTTTGAGATCATAGACTTCTTAAGGTATTTTTTTTTAATAACTTAAATAAGTACAGATAATTTCAAAAAAAAAGTATGTGACCCTTGCATCAAGTCCTATGTTACACGGTACAGTTTCTAAGACTCTTTTTTTTTCTAATTTCGCCCCCAAAATTGACCTCCTATTTATTTATTTATTTACGTTACAAGTCCGTGTTTGGGTCACAGAAATTCATACGTGTACCAAATTTCAACTAAATCGGTCCAGTAGATTTGGAGCAAATTAAAAAGACAGACAGACAGACAGACAGACAGACCCACGAGTGATCCTAAGGGTTATTTTTTTCATTCGAACGTACTGAACCCTAAAAAGATATAAATGTAACAAAAATCAAATCAAGTAAAACACAATACATGAAAACAAGCTCGCTTATACAATGCCTCCGCCATGACAGTCAGGAACCGAACCAAACGAACCAACAATAGCAACAAGGTAGAATTTAAAAATTAAAGCATACTGCTAACAATAATATTATTTAAATATGCCATTGTTTTATACAATACAATAAGATCGCACAGTACAGTTTGGCGGCCTGAAAATCACATTGTCTCAGTACTAAAGAACAGTTGGGTAACGGTAGTTATGATTCACAATTTGGAGATTTGGGCTGTCATCATGGTGCTTGTAAGTAATTTGAAATCCATATATTTTTACTGCCGGTAAGTGACGATGCGGTTGATGATCTAACATGCTTTCCTAGCCCATTAAATGCCAATAATGCTTAGAACCTGCAATGATATGCCATCATACAATTTGTATCGGTATGAGATAACTCGTAGTTGAGCAACCGTTAAAATAAAGCAGACCAAATTACGAAGAGATTCAGCCTACACCGTGATCTCTGTCCTGGAAATCAAGTAGATTGTGTTACTCACTGGTTTAAAGTTTACCATGCAGATGTGATGATATTTATGCACCAACAATTTGTGCTTTTAAATTTATATTTCAAAAATTAATTTTTGGTTATGGTTCATTTTTCGTTTCAATGTGTCTAAAAGATGTTACTATTTGTGAAAAAGGTCTAATTTAAACGAGCTCAAAATGTCTAATTTAGGGTGAAAATTACTCTTCTAAGTTATGTGCAGTTTTCCATCGCTCCGCTTTTACAAACGCTGACACCAGAGGCCAGCACTATTTCATGCTATAAACAAACAAACGGATGCCTTGTCTTATAGTGAAAAGGCAATGGAGGAAAATTGTGCAGTTTTATCGCACTCTCTCGGATATGACTCCTGTAGGTAGAAGAATGAAAGGCTGGAAACTTTACAACGATGTTCGAAACTTTGGAGTCTAAGCTACACCAGTGAATCATTGCCATTGAATGTACACCGCTCTTAATGTATGCGAAGAAATCGCAAAATGTTTCTTAATTATCATCATCAGCCTTAAAATTGCACAGTTGAACATCAGCAAAAATTATGATTTATTCTCTTGAAATAATTGTTTCATATATTTAATCATTAATTCATTAGCACACCAATATAATATACAAGGCGGACTTGCTAAGTATCATATCATATCGTTTCTAATTGTCAGCCTGGACGTGTACGAACATAAGGTATTTTTTTTTTGATTTTCATCATTTTCTAAGTATTATTTTCATAAATATATACCCTTGTCCAGTTCTATCAAGGCAGAAAATCAAAAAATCATCAGAAAATTTGATATATGGAAAAACCTAAACCTAATTATTAAGAAAATAGATTTTTTGTCGGTTACTTTGTGTGTATATTTGGTTTCCTATATGGGTTGATTTCTAAATTAACTTTTAGACATAATGTTTTAAAGTTCTGTTTGTCTGTTTCTTTGTGTGAATTACAAACGGTAAAACAGATTTTGTTTAAAATGTGTACAAAGTACTCCACAAATATCAATATCAGCTACCTACTGTGGGATTAAAAAAAACACCAACGGTAAAAAGAAGAAGTAAATTAAAAAATGCCACTTGATTAGAGTAGTTATGTTGCAAAAATTGCACTTCTTTATTTATTTTTTCTTTCAGGTCAAAGCCAGCCCGGACATAACAGAAGAAAATTCCAAAGCTTTCCACTTCTCCATTCCATATATGCTAAATTTCAGCGATATTTACACAAACAACATTGCCACAGCCACTGAAGAAACTAAAGCACCAGTCATCAGTACGACGGACCCAAATTACATACTTAGCACTGAAACTAATTTCAGCGACATAAACACATACCACATTGGAACTGCTCCTGAAGAAGTTGAAAACCCAGTCAATACAATGACTGAAATTAGCAAAAACACTGAATTGGAGTTTGTTGAATTTAATGATTACATAAAAGTCCGGTCGACCATTTTGCTCCCAATGAACTCAACAATCACCTCAACGTTTTCAAAAACCACGTCTAAACCACCGGATACAACGACAGAGGAAGAACTCGTCATAGTGGTGCCATTAAAGATCGACCAAAGAGGGATACTAGATCTACTCTTCCCACCGTCTAGGGTGAAGACATTCAAAACTATATTTGACTCGATGAAACGTCTGTTGTCTAATAATTTTAGAAGGTAAAGGTGGAAAAGTAGAATAGTGGATTACATCTGGGTTTTCCATAGACCACGATGGATAGATAGATAAAATGGGGAATTTAATATGACGTAAACAAAAACTGTACTACATTCAACTACACAAAAATACACCCAAACAGCTAAATTCCCACCGTCGTGTTTCATGTGCATCAACAACAAAGATAAAGACATATGCAGACTCGAGGCTTGGCCCTTGAGTGGTTTACTGACTACCTTTCGGAAAGGTCTCAGAATGTCCGAGTTAAGGAACATGAAAGTGACAGTGCTGATTGTACCTCAGGGTAGTACGTTGGGGCCAGCACTGTTTCTTATTTATATAAATGACTTATGTTGTACTCACTTGCCTGGTTTGGATTTACTGATGTTCACATATAACACGGTTCTACTGCTCCATGAAAATACATGGGAGAAGGTTGCTGAGCAGTCTGAAAGTTGTATTTCAGTTGTCACACAATGGCTAGAAAATAGTTTACTGTCATTGAACACTGTCAAAACCAAACATATGTGCAACATAAACACTACTACACTAGTACTTCTCTGTGCAGCTGCTCGGATTTGACCCGTGTTAAATCTATAAAATATCTCGGTGTCGTTATAGATGATACACTTTCTTGGACAGCGCACATAAATTCTCTGGCTTCTAGGGTAAGAAAACTTATTGATGTGTTCAAAACCCTTAGAACAGTTACGGATATGAGGCTTATCATTCAAACATATAGGGCACTGTGTGAGTGCCTCATTAGGTATTGCGTATGTGCATGGGGTGGTGCAGCAAAAACTCACGTTATCACTGTGGAGCGTGCACAACGCGCTGTTTTGAAGGTACTTCTCTACCTACCTTACAGGCACCCGACAATTGCTGTTTATGAGAAGGCCAATGTTCTAACTGTGCGCAAACTGTTTATCTATCAGAGCATACGACGATACCTTATAAAAGTTGTACCTACCTTACCAGTTTCGTCAAAAAGGGTAGATCGATGTCCTGTTCCCAGGGTAAAAAGTAGGTTCGCTCATAAAAAAAACATATTCAAAGTCAAAGTATTTAATTGTTAACAGGCAAAATAATAGCACAAAATTAACATTCCATGAACAAGGAGAAATACATAAAATATTATGAATGAATTTAAATGAAATTTTGATAAATTAAGTATGCTTTGAGTTTGAAATATGAATCGATAGAGGACTTCAATATAAACAAAAAAAAATTGCACTATGGTATCCTAAAGTGTCGCGGTTTTGAGATATTGGACCTCATATAAAGCGTTTTAGTCGTTTGATAAATTTAAGGTCCAATATCTCAGAAACAGTTGTTGACATAGCCCTAAGGATTAGTAAGCTGAAGTGGCAGTGGGCTGGTCATATCTGTCGACGGACTGATAACCGTTGGGGTACACGTGTTCTTGAGTGGAGACCGCGACTCGGTAAACCAAGTGTAGGGCTCCAGCTTTCGCTCAAGCTAGGTGGAGCGACGATATACGCAAAGTGGCTGGCAGCAGTTGGAAGAGAAGAGCCGAAGATTGGGCTTAGTGGCGTGCTGTGGGAGAAGCCTATGTCCAGCTGTGGACTGACACGGGCTAATGATGATAATGATCTCAGAAACGCGACAGTTTAGGATAACAATAGTAACTAGTGTAGCAATATTTTTTGGTTTGCATTGCGGTCCTCTATCGATTTAATAAGGATTAATTTAATCAGCGGCCACCATTGACCCTATTTAATAAATATATAAATATGGGGCTAGGTAATTGGTGTGGAATTGTCCCGAATATATTTATTTCTTTTATTTATTCTGTGCCTACACTACGTTTGCATAAGCGGGGTCTCCAATCTAGAACTCATTTACCCCAACGGTTCTTGTTATGTGACCGGCCCATTGCCACTTCAGCTGTGGCTAATTCTTTGAGGTATGTCGATTACCTTAGTTCTCTGGCGGATCACCGCATTTCATAATCTGTCCTTTAATGAGAATCCGAAATCAATAATATATTGTACACTTATTATCATTACATTTTATACTAGCTGCGCCCTGCGGTTTCACCCGCGTGCATTATGATGATGGATGATGATGATGATGATGAAAAGTAGCCTATGTTTTAATCCAGGTTATAAGGTGTCCTGGTACCAAATTTCGTCCAAATCCGTTCAGCCGTTTAGAGAAACAAACATGCGCTCACATTTCTAAAGATTGATGACGCTAATCGGTTTGTATGCATTTTATGACGTTTTGTATGGACTGTCAGTTTTAATGTATGGAGTTCTACATCGCGCATACAAAGTTTTTCGTACGATAAGAGATTATTCATTTTTAAAACTCAAAGCTCTGATTGGCCTGTGTACGACAGTGGCTACACTTCTCTGATTTTTAATATTATTTAGTGTGACATTCAAAACATGTTGTTGACTTGCGTAAATATCCTACTTAGATTGGTCTACTTACAAAGAATACATAGTTTAAATTACAATACATGCGCCAATTTTATGTTAAACATAAACAAAATGTTGTATTATTTTTGAAATTAAACGCCATAATAATGATTCTCTTTAGTTTTGTTACCTCATATTGTCCAGCGAGGTTATTACATAATAAAGTGTGGTTTTAAGTTCGGTACGGTGAGTTAGTCCAATTTTTATATGAATTTAACAGATAAAATCATTAAGGTTTAAAAAAATACGGAGTATACACAGCTAAATCGAAAGTGTAGCACCCCAGGTATGACGATCTGCTCGAACGCATTTATAAACCTTAAGCACACACTTACACCATGTTATGCCAATCGGCCGCCACATCGCAGCAAGATCTCAACCTTCTCACGTTCTCACGGAAAATTAAAAACAATGCAGACTTTTGTTATTAAAATTTCATAATAAAAGACTGCATTGTATAATACAACCACAATAATATAATAGTGTACAACCACAAATTATCCAGTCACGCACACGTAGGGCGCCACTTACTATGCTTCACTCATTTGTTTGGCAGTGTATATTTCGTCATTTTTTAAACCTTTTTGGACGTGGTGATTAAGTAAATAAGATTAACTACTACATTATAACTAGAAACTGGATATATACCATGCATTTTATTTGTTTTTTAGTTCTAATAAAAATAATTAGTACTAACTAAATTAAAAATGATCATGACGGTGTCAAATCTTATAGCTAACACATATAGTAATATATACATCACAAACACAAGCTCACGCGCTGATTTATGTTCACTAATATTATAAAGAAAGAAAGAGTTGATTGTGTATTTTTAAGTTTGTATCTGTGTTTGATTTAAAATTATTTTCACATATTATATCTAAAGCTACATTAACAACGAGTAACATATGCTTATTTTATTTTTCAAAAAATTAGATTTCCCTACGATAATTGCAATTATGTAAGCCAAGAGATCATCAATTTGCAAAAATTTTGATTCTTAGCTGTAAGAAACGGAATAAAATGCTGCCGTAGAAACGAAATAATAACAAATCTGTCAAATACGTGAGTAATAACACAGTTGTCTATGGTCATAAAGCACCACAATCGTCGCTGCCAAAGATTTTGAATTACGCTTACTGGCTTTTTTAGATGTTACAACGGCTATAAAAATGCTAAAAGTATGAATATTGTCGCGGTGTGAGCTCTACCCGTGCGAAGCCGGGACGTGTTACTAGTGTTGCATTAAAATCGTTTGACAGGTCCCTATGATGTTGTACCTCTATTTTACCCCGAGCATAAGTTTTCAACACAAACAGCACAAACATTTAATGTTTTTATAAATACATGGTGGGTACTCAATTAATTACCTACATAATCAAATCAATCATTATCATTATTGACAAGGCCCCAAGAGGGTAATTATGAAAGTACTGCAACTGACGCTACCATCGGATTCAATATAGAATTCATGACTAATTAATGTTTGTGATTAATTATAGCTATTAATGTGAATGTGGACACAGTAAAATATATTTAGTAAATTCAGGCAAATGGTAAAACCACAACAAGCAAAGCGGCAGTTCTCGATGACTGTAATTCAGATTTATGTTTTACTAGCTGCGCCACGCGGTTTCAACCATGTGGAAGATGATGATAATGATGAAAAGTAGCTTATACGTTAATGCAGGCTATATGTCGAGAAGCAGATATGCTAGATAATCACCATTGGCGTGCGCTGTCTGCTTCGCCCTTGCCTCCTCAGTCGTCTCCCAACCTCCGCGCATTAAACCTAATAAAATATATCAGTATTTATTTCGTGTTTTGTATTTGAGCACCCCACTAGTGAACACTCCTGCTAGATAGACCTTCTGATATAGGCAATACCTAGTGTGCCTAATATATAAGCCATCCTGGTACCAAACTAAATCCAAATCCGTTCAGCCGTTTGAGCGTGAAGGTGTAACTAACACACATACATACACGCACACATACATACATACATACATACATACATACATACATACTTTCACCTTTATACTATTGGTGTGATGTGTATTAATTCAATTATAAAATCGATGAATTATCTCTCTCTCTCTCTCTCTCTCTCTCTCTCTCTCTCTCTCTCTCTCTCTCTCTCTCTCTCTCTCTCTCTCTAATCTCTCTAGGTGTGAGAGTACCTACATACAGATTTGACACATACTGCTCGGCGGCAGTTCAGTGTACCGGGTCACTCCCTTCCCATTAAAATGGTTGAGGGTGGTGAACTCGTGAACGAGTGATGGAGGCCTATTCTCGCGTTAACCGAGATGATCTCATTTCGAAGTCATGAACTTAATTCTCGCACTATCGTGACCATCCGGTTTCGAAAAATGTACACTAATCTCATAAAGAGGAAAGATTTGTTTGTTTCTCTGTAATAGATAAACTCAAAAAATACTGAACTGATTTAATAAATTATTTCACCTAAAGAAAGCTACATTATCAGCGAGTAACTTTTGGCAGTATTTTATTTTTCAAAATATTAGATATCCCTACAAATTTGCAATAATATAACCCATGGTATCAAAATTACAGAACGGTATGATATGTGGTCAAGCCTGTCAAGTACGTGAGTAATAATGCAGTTGTCTATTGTCAAAAAACACCACGATCATTGCTGACAAAGATTATGAATTACGCTTACTAGCGGGTTTTTTTATAAGTTACGAGGTATGAAAATGCTAGAAGTAAGAAAAATGCCGCTGTGTGAGCGCGGGGCGAGTCACTAGTCTATAAATATGTCGATGTCGAGATTGTCGAGCTTTATCGTCTTACCGTATTCTCAAGGTCTCACGATCGAGAAATAGTTTTTTGCACTAGCGACCGAGATGTCTCGCGTTGTTGGCGGTATTCACATCGTTAGCAATAATTATGCAACACAATTCTGCATCATTTTTTTGTAAATAAAGCCGGAAGTTACCTATTTATTAATTCACTAGCTGTGCCCGTGGCTTTGTCCGCGTGGGCATTTCATTTCAATGTAGCCCACACGTATAAAGTACAATATACTACATTTCTTTAAAATTCGTTCAGCTATCAAATAGTTTTTATCGATTGCTCGGCATCTAATCATCGGATTAACCAAGTACCTTAGTTTTTAAGTCAAATCCTAAGCTATCTAACAATGAGAATGCCATCAGCAAATGCTATCTGCATCGCAATCAATCTAGTTGTTTTTACGTGATGCGCGAACAAACATGCAGACACAATTAAAAAAAAACTTGTTCAATAGCCTATTTAAAGTACATTAGACCATTTTTTTAAAATTATCTTCATAGTACAGATTTTTTGGTACTTACAGATAGATACCTAATAGATATTAGATGTCAGCTTCTATACCTATACGCTATATCTCGCCTTTTGGGTAGCTGTAGGGTACACTTTCTTACTTTCCATTTATCAAGAGAAGATAAAGCTCAACAATGTTATAAAACAACAAGAGAAGTTTGTGTAAAACTTTTGAAAGAAGTTTCTCTTCTTCACAAAAACAGTATCCGCTGATCGAAAAAGTACACAACCGAAATATAATAAAGGGAAAATCACAGATAATATAATCAAAGCTACTACTTACAAAGTTATTACTTTAGTTCAGTGTTGCGGTTTCATAAATATTCAATTAATAATAGTTACAAATGTACAAAATATAATGAAAACAATGGTAAATGATTTAATCGATCAAAGAAACTAGTTGAAAATTGACGAACTGGAAATTTGTCTATGTTAATATCTGAATTGCAATATTTTTTGTAGTAGGTAATCAAATTGTTTAACTTTAATAAGTTATTAAAATTACACCAAAATATTTTTATTGTAATATACCTTTTATAACATATACGCGCGATCACGCACGCACGTTAATATAGTTAACTACCTACGCCCTGCGGTTTCACCCGCTGACATCTGTCACTTTGACATCTAGGCGGTTATTCGCTATGGCACACGAAATTCCTCGCCGAAAACGTGTGACGTCATTACGACAATTGCCGAACGATTCGCGCTATTATTTTTTTGATGTGATATTCTCTGTGATATGTAAAAGTGCTATTATTTTTTTGATGTGATATTCTCTGTGATATGTAAAAGTGCTATTATTTTCCCATCTATCTATAGTTATAATAAAGCAATAATAACGAAAACGTCTGTACAGAGAAGTAAAACAAGAAGAAAAAAAAAGTCTAGGGAATCTTAAAATAAGCTAATGAACAAGAATATAACACTTTTTAAAATCGTGTCTGTTTGTTTGTCTGTTTGTCTGTATGTTTGTTCGCGCATCACGTAAAAACTACAAGACCTATTATGATGCGGTTTTACTGTTGGATAGCTTAGGGTTTGACTTAAAAACTGAGGTACTTGGTATCTTAATCCGATGATTGGATCTCGAGAAATCGATAAAAACTATTTAATGCCTGAAGAAATTCTGAAGATATGTAGTATTTTGTACTTTATAGGTACTTTTGGTCCGGGAATAACACGTATGGGCAACTTTTAACCAAAATGACCATGCGGGCAAAGCCGCGAGCACAGCTAGTTTACAATGAATACCTTTGTCATCGATTATGGACACCCATTCCACAGAATCCATACCATTATTATATAAAAGTGAAAAGTTGTTTGTTGCTTGTTTATTTGTTTGTTTGGGGAGTTTTCACGCAATAACGGCTGGACGGATTTCGATGAAATTTGGAATGTTTGTTTGTTTGTCGTTTAGGGTAGTGCTGGCCACTGACGTCAGAGTTTGTCAAGCCGCCCGAGGGCCTCTTACATGGCTTAACGACTGCTATTAATCAATAACAGCCGGGACCGACAGGTTAACGTGCCCAAAGCACGAATGGGATTGAAGATAAAAAAGTATCCTATGTTTTATTCCAGAGTACATCTCTGGAATAAAACATAGGATACTTTTTTATTTCGGAAAATTGTAAGTTTCCGCGGGAAAACTGGAAAAACTGGAACAATGATGATTACACGCTGTAAGAACGGTTAACGGTTAACGGTGTAACGGTTGCCATGGAAACGAAATAACAAGTATGTCAAAAAGCATCAAGAGCATTGGTGCTATACTACTCTCTCTACGTGCTATACCTACTTTTTATTGGTTTTTTTTTAACAGTTTTTAATATCCTAGAAAAATATAGGATGCTTTTTTTCGCGATAAACAGTAGTCCGCGCGGACGATGTTGCGGGCGGGTAAGCTACGAGTAGTAACCTAATAATACTACGTATACCCATTCGCTACTAACACACTATTATTTATTAGATAGATAGATAGATTAACTTTATTGGACACCACAAGTACAACGAGAAATTATATCTAAGAATAAAGTGTAACAATGAGTGTCACAAGGGGCGGTCTTATCCAGAGCGATCTCTTCCAGACAACTATGCACGCAGAGGAATAACGAGTGGTTAGGGACGGTGGTTATCAGTAATTAAATGAATAACCAATTAAATATATAAATGTAATGCAATATACAAAAAATAATAAACATACTTTCTAATATCAACAAATACATATATACATATATATATATATATATATATATATATGTATATATGTATATATATATATATATATATATCAATATACCACAAATAACAATAACAGAAATTAAGACATACCACAGCTCAGGTAGTGCTATCACACTATATTATTTTAAATTGGAGTGTAGCCACTGTCTTATACAGGCCAGCCAGACCTCAGAATTTAACACATGAGAACTGACAGTCCATACTAAACTTCATAAAATGCACAAAAACAGTTAAGCGCCATCTATCTTTAGAAATGAGTGTATGTGTATGTTTGTTAGTCCTTCACGCTCAAACGGATTTGGATCAAATTTAGTAACAGGGTACCATCCAGGATTAACTCATAAGCTACATTTCAAGATCATCATCCATCATCATAATCCACGCGGGTGAAACCGCGGGGCGCAGCTAGTTACACATAAAATGTAAAGGTACCTACTTTAGCTCGCCGTATCAATTAAAGTTAATTTCCTGTTTCGTCCTAAAAGGCCATTAAGTTAAAAGTTTCAGCGGCGGCTCACTTTTAAAATGTAGGTCGTGCATGAAACCCCGCTGGATAAATTTGTGGCACGACCAATTACCTGGTTTATTTTATTTAAACGAATTACCAGCTTTTTAAGGATACTTCTCTTTCAATAAAATAAGATGATAAAATCTACAAAGTAAACATTAAATGCTGTTCGTTGGTGAGCCCAACATGTCATGGGTTCATGACATGATGTCATGTAGTCTTATACAACGTAATTAGATAGATTTTCTTACTATATTTTTCCCAGTTTGATAGTTTCATGATTGCGGGACATCTCATTGTCACTTTTATCTTTTATATTTGTAATTTATATATGTTTCGTTATAATTTCGAACATATAATAAAATTTAGAATTAACAAACATGGAAAAAGGGCATCCCCGTAGAGTTCTTGCTCTCTTCTCTAACTTGTGTATTTTCGAAGTACCGATACAGCCAGAAGGGTATATCCTTTTCCTGTGTGAGATTAAATCTGTTGACACATGAAAGGAAAATTTTCTTGTCAAACTCAAAGCATACTTAGTTTACCTAAATTTTAATGATTTGATGTTATTATAATATTTTATGTTTCTTCTTGTTCATGAGATGATAAGTTTGATTTGTAGAAGTGCTGTTATTTTCCCTATTTACAATAAATACTTTGACTTTGTCCATCACTGGAAAAAGGTTGAACCGATTTGGTTATCTGGGAGGAGGTTGTATTATAACCATGCAAAAATAATGGACTTTGATGAACTTACATGCGATACATTTTATCTGAGGGGAGGTTGTACCATGAAAAAATAATGGACTTTGATGAACTTAGTATTGTAACTATAATAACACATGGGATACATTTCATCACCGTCAACTACTCTGGCCTTCTAAACGTAGTACCACACTTTTAATGTCTGTCTGTACGCGCATCACGTTAAAACTACTGGACCGATTGCGATGCAATTTTCATATGTTGGATAGTATAGGTTTTGACTTAAAAATAAGTTTACTTGATTAAATAAGTGATCCAATGAGTAAGGATACAAGAAATACAATAAATTTAACAAAAAAAATTTTTTTTATGTATGGTTCTATGTTTAATGTAGAAAATTGTTGAGATATTTTGAATAACTCGCAATTGAAAGATTACAACATACAATTATTTTGCAAGTACCAAAAGGTTAGTTAACCGTAGATAATATATAATATTATTCCAACATAATAATAACTGATACAATGTTGTTGTGTCTTTGCATAATTACGTGGCATAAGACTAATTTGTAATCATGTTTGAGCTTTCAATTTCCAACTAAGCGTCCAACTTTAACTGAAATTTTATTCTGAACAAGCAAATAATTCAAAACAGTTCAATAAACTTTCCTTATAAACAATCCTAACATAATAAACAGCTGCCCGTTAGTACGCAGTAGGTACAATTATTTATTCTGTGCCAGTAGCAAATCAAATCAATATCTAACCAAATCTATATTTGCCCATATTGCTTTCTAACCCGAATATTTTTAGCTTTGAAAAAACCTTTGCAAATGATCAGTTTTACATAAACCTGGCTCAACTTTATTTAAATCTCGGCCTCACAGCGGTCACTGAAAGGTAATCCTCACTGCCCGCGCTGCGCTGGCTTTGGGCAAATCCAATAAAAGTTGTGTAGCTTACTCGCGTGCATTTAGTGCAAAGGTTTATGTGCATAATCAGAACCTGGCTATAGAGTTAGCGTAAACATAAAGTATGTATAAACATCGTATTATCGCGTTTCCCCTTCATCACATGGACTCAAGAGGTTTCGTGAAAACTCGGTAAAAAACGTTTTTTTCACTCAAAACCGAACTGGATTTCACAGTTTCATATAATTCAACATCAACCTATATTTATTCACTGCTTGACGTAGGCCTCTCCTAATGCACGCCACTGAGCTCGGTCTTCAGCTCTCCTCATCCATTTGCTACCAGCCGCTTCGCAGGGCGTCACTCCGTCTGGCCACAGGGCATCCTATGCTACCCTGATGATTAAGATACTATAATATTTGATGTTACGATATCTGCATATAAAATATTATAGCATCTTAGGGTATCACACACGGCAAAGATACGATAATATATTGAAATTATTCATTCGCTCGCAGGCCGTCCTAGGTGCCACACGTATTTCTTCAACGCTTTCTATATACAGAATGATAAAATATGAGTAGTAGGTACGGTTTCACTATTAGATTTATTAGATAGCTCATCAGACGACGATTCTGATTTGGATTTGATATGCAAATTGCATTAGCGCACTGTAAAAGGTGATCAATTTGGATAGTGAATTTAATCTTTACGCAGATGTTTCTACTAAGAAAAATCAAACTTATTTTAATAAGTCGAAGGAAACTTTTCTCGAAATTCATAATTTGATTAAGGAAGATTTAGTGAAACAAAATACGAACATGCGCGAGAGCATTTGTACAGAACAACGACTTGCAGTATACTAAGAACCATCTCGTTTACCTCAGCTTTCAAACATAAAAAACCACAGCTGAATCAGTCCATTCGTTCGAAAGCTACGATTCGCACCACTAATTTGAGGATGGGGGGGGGGCCCATCCTAAGAACCATCTCGACCATATCAGCTTTCGAACAGAAAAAACCGCATCAAAATCGGTCCATTCGTTTGGGAACTACGATGCCAGACATTCACACACACACACACACACACACACACACACATTTCATTTCATATCTTAAGGTGACATCTTTTAATAAATTCCATATCGCTCGATATCTTAAGATACTGTAAGATGCAAATATATGCAAATATAAAATATTATCGTATCTTAGTCGTCTGTCACGCGCTTAACCTTATTGGTTCTTCGGAAAATGCGACCAGCCCACTGCCACTTTAGCTTACTTATCTTAAAGCTACGTCGGTAACCTTGGTTTCTGTCGCATCACTTTATTTCGAATCTTGTCCTTTAGAAAAACTTCAATAGTACTATTATTTATTCTGTGCTCCAAGCATTCTCTCCATAGCTCGCTGAGCGACTGAGTTTGTGGACTAGTCAGACCGTGATGTTTCGACACGTTTCGGGTCCGTAGGTTATGACTAATAGGACTTTGGTCTTCAGGTATGGACGACGAGAAGATAATACGACGAAGCTTGCCGAACTGCCCAACCCAGCAATTTTCATTAGAAACAGCAAATTACATAAGTACATTGTATATGTGATGTAAAATTTTGCTAGTCTAGCTTTTTTGTATTATATTATAAAAGTGAGAGGCGAGCAGGTCGTTCACGTGATGGTAGGCGCAGCGACTGCAGCCACACTGAACATTGTATTTTTACATTAGCATTATTGTCCTGGTTTGGGTGATTTTGTCGTGTACGATCAGCTCTTCCTATGGCTTCACCGTCATAACGAGTAGGGCAAGTATGTTGCAGCGAGTAATTCTGAGTTATGGAGCGGGTTCATTCCCAAAGAATGCGGGTTCTGAAAGAACTTGACAGAAGTTCTTTCAGAACTTTATATGATGCTCGTGCTGCAGAAATTAGCTCTTCGTGAAGGCTGTTGGGATTTGGAAACATACTTGACAACCGCAGTCAATTGAGACAACGTGGCAAAGGAGACGCTCATAGACGATCATAAACATGTTTGTAATATAGGCCAATAAAACTATTTATTTTTAAATTAAAGAAATAATATTGTTAAGACCCCACACAACCAGCCCTTTATTTTTTAATTTTACTCGGTGCAGTTTGCAAAATTTTTCATTTATTTTCTAAGTTGCCCTCAAAAAGTGTCCTCCATATAAAAATAACATTTATTTATATTACATATGCGTGTTTGGGTCACAAAAATTCATATGTGTACCAAATTTCAACATTTTTTATTTTTTTTTACAAATGATATGTGCTGTTGGTCTATAACTGACCTCTACAGCGTCACCGGACGGTGGGGCAGGCGCAAAAGCGCTCCGCCGCAATGCGTGACGCAGAAGGCGCACGCCAAAGTTAAGTTTTTGGCTACTTGCTCAAGGGCACCCAGGGGGTACGAACCTCGGCTTGGACAGTTGCCATTGATTACTTGGGGAGTATCGAACTAAGTTGGGGAGTATCGAACTAAGTTGGGGAGTATCGAACTAAGTTGGGGAGTATCAAACTAAGTTGGGGAGTATCGAACTAAGGAAATTTCAACATATTCGGTCCAGTAGCTTCGGAGAAAATTGTCTGTGACAGAGGACAGACAGACGAGTGATCCTTTAGGGGTCATGTTTTTATTCGGCAGTATGAAACCCTAAAAATGCAGTGGCCAGAGGCAAATAACAAAACACCAGCCAAGTGCGTGTTGGACACGCATCGATTTACGGTTCTACAGCCAGGATCCTAAGCTACCTAACTATCAAAACCGCATTGCAATCGGTCCAGTAGTAATTACATGATATGTAAAGTTGGACAAACTTTCTCAGCTATTTTCTAGTAAACAAGTTAACTTTAGTCGTCATATTTTTGTTTGTAAATTCGTATTATGCAAAGTAACATACCTTTCGGTTTAATTATAGACTAGCTTTCCCGCACGTGACTTCATCCGGGCGGACTACTGCTTATCGCGAAAAAACGCATCCTATGTTCTTCTAGGTTATTAAAAGCCAATGCAAAAGTAGGTATAGCACCAATGCTCTGGATATTTTTTGACATACTTGTTATTTCGTTTCCATGGCAACCGTTCCTTACAGCGAGTAATCAACATTTTTACAGTTTTCCATTTTCCCGTGGAAACTTACAATTTTCCGAGATAAAAAGTATCTTATGTTTTATTCCAGGGTATAAGCTATCTCCATTCCAAATTTCATCAAAATCCGTCCTTCCGTAATCGCATGAAAGCTCCCCAAACAAACAAACAAACAAACAAACAAACAACTTCACTTCACTTTTAAATGTTGGTATGGATGTAAATAGTTTACAGTTTTTTTTAATTAATCCATTTGAAGTCGTACCATGATATTTTGCACAGCACTTATTCTGTTATATCTATTGTGTCAGAGTTGTTTATAATAAAGTTTTATCCTGATATATTTATATCTGTACTTGTGAATTATCGTCAGTATATAATTAAACATATTTATTTATTGTTACATTTAACGTTACTTTTATTAAACCATAGCCATAAAGGCTTACATCATTATTAAATCTTATTTTTAACACTTTTATTTTTATTTTATAAGTTTGTTAGTCTATTGCATAATAATTATCCTGTTTTGATGCTCATGTCGTACATATCTATCTTGTAAAAGGCCCTCACGAGACAGGTGAGTTAGTGTGGGGACTACCAGTAATTAATTTTCTGTTACATGTACTTTTTATGCATTAGATTATTATTACTACTATTAAGTACCTTTTTCTCACGTAGGTAATTACTTTTGTCGCTACCTCTTTTTGAAAGCTTTTATTTAACTTCACTCGTACCTATGAACGCCCTGAAAAAAATATAACCACTTCCACTGAAGCTGAAACGCATCCTATTTTGCAGTCCTTTTCAGCAGTGGCTTGGCTGGAAATTGGCACACACGTTTAGTTGTTGTTACAATGCACTATTACTTAAATGCTGCCATTTTTAATCCAATATTATTAATATCCAAATGGCGATTTATCATTTCCACAGCAACCCCTATGATATGGGTATCAAATGAAAGGGCTTGATGAGCGAAAAAAAAATAAGTTTCGCTCTTCAAGCCCTATTGGCTTTAGAATGGGTAAAGTGACCCCATTCGAAATCCAATATGGCTACTGCATAAAAGCTTTCTTATAAATTTAAATGTTTAAGTTATTTTTTACTACTGCACAATAAATACTTATAATTAGGTGTTAAGTGTATGTGAACCAGATTCCAATTGTTTACTCGTAATTAATGAGCAAATTGTGTGGATTCCGTCCATTTAATTCATATTGGTCTAACCTTTCAACAAGCTCCAGGCAATAAGTATAAGCATTTATTATGTTGTATAAGGCTACATTTCCGAGTGCAATAAACACGAGCAGCTGAAGTGCCATTAGACTAACTGCGATCTGTTTTACTCGTTGCCGAGTTTTTTTGTAAAAAGACGGATTCCACACCGCCAAATCGAATGTGAAGCAACCAAGATATGCCGATCCGCTTTTACACACAAGCTTAAGCACACACTTACACCATGTTATACCAATCGACCGCCATATCGCAGCAAGATCTCGACTTTGTGAGTCTTGTTAGTTACGTCAAAATGTCACAAAAAAAACAATGCAGTCTTTTGTGATGATATTATGTATTATCATAAAACACTACAAATTATCCACGCATAACTCAGCCGCCATTTGCTATGATTCACTCGTGTGTTTGGCAGTGTGGCCCCCGTCTTATTGTAAACCTTCTTGCTCGTTGCTTACCACTGGCTTTGTTAGTAGATAATTCAATGGAGGTTACCTACTTGTCTACGTTAGCAAATCATACATTCAAAAACTAATAATTGACTATGGTCGGGTAAAAATAGCTGATGCCACTCTTGCGAAAAAGACGAATCGATTGATACCTCGCTTGTCAATAAGGACCAATTTTTTAGGTTGAACACATAACCCTTTCTTTGCTTGGCCGTAGTAGGGTAATCAAATAAAGCCTCAAAATGAAGACAAATCGATTGATACCTCGCTTGTAAAATCGGACCAAAAAGGGCGACGCTATGGTGGAACATGCACATACCCACATACATAGACTGTTAAATTCAGTTTTTTTTATCCGACTGTAGGAAGTCCAAGGAAGGGTTATGTGTTCAAACTAAAAAAACGTTAGATTTTGACCAGCGAGGTATCAATCGATTCATTTTCATTGCAAGTCTTTGCTATTTTTTAACCAACCATAGTCGAGTTTTAGTTTTTGAACTTGTTATGCAAAGCAAACGATGATCGAGAATTTTTGAGAACGCTAATTCGCCGTCATAATTTCAAACCGGATGCCAAAGGAGATCACTTTAAAGATTCGGCCAAACTAATGCATCCAGCTTGCGATCGGGGTGGCGTGCACAGTAGCTATCAGTTACTGCAAACTCTAGGGAACACCACGATAGATCACAAATACGCCAGACATTTGGAGCCTGGTCAACATAGTGGAATAAACCTCTCTCAGGTTTCTTTCATGCCTTTTATCTCGTATTTTAATTATCACAGGCCATATTTCATGGTAGAGTTAAAGTAATAAGTTTTTCATAAGTTTTATTATATCTATTACTCATAATAAAGAACTTATAATAAATACTTCTAATAAAGTATGTAAGTATGTATGTTTATTATTTTATATAATCGTATGTATCTACTAGGTCTATATCTTTTATTCCATTTATATTATTATTTTATTTTCCAATTTTCTATTGTGTTTTCCCAATTAATTTCATTATTATTTTATATATTTTAAGTGCTTATTTATGGTTTATGTAATTATTTATTGGTTGAAACCACCGTCCCTATTACCTCCGTTATTCCTTTCCGTGCACGGTTGTCTGGAAGAGATCGCTCCGAGCGATAAGACCGCCTATTGTGACACTTTATTATTAATTTAGTTTTTTTTAGTTAGATTTTTATTTGTGTAGTTCAATAAAGAGTTATCTATCTATCTATCTAAAGCAGTCAGTAACAAGAAAATAATAAAAAAAATGGCTTGGGTGCTTAATATATGCCACTGAACAAGAAAATACTTAACATTCATTTCATATCATTCGTGTTATCATCATTAACAATCGTGTCAGTCTGTTTCTCTGTTTGCGCATCACGTAAAAACTAGATTTTGACTTAAAAACTGGTGTAGTTGGTATCTCAGTCCGATGAGTAGAAGCAGAGCACTCAATAAAAAACTATTGAACTGCTGAGTGAAATTTGGCATTTTGTGCTGTACCTATAGGTAGTTTTCGTCCTGAAATGACACATAGTTTTTAACCCAGAGAACTCACATGAGCAAAGCCGCGAGTGTCCCGTTCATAATCAGCAAAATGGGTGTATTTGTGATTTTTAATTCGATATAACTCGCGATTTGTACGTGGCGTAGACGTTTCACGACAAACAAACGGTTTCCGCTTTTTTATCTGTTATTTTAGCTATTTGATTCAAAATGAACGTCCTGGTAATAAGCACCATAATCCTTGGTTTCAGCTAGCTGCAGGTAATAATTAAAGTTGCTATTGCTGCCATTTCCGAGTGCAGTTGCCATAAACACGAGTAGCATTAGTGCCATTAGTATAACTGCAGCTCGACTACATTTTATAGCAATTTTGTTACTTGATTATTTGTTCCGTTCCTGGTACATAAATAAATTGTTCACTGCAAATTGCCTAGCATTTTTGCTAGAAACTCGAATGTGCTAAAAAAATACTTTTGTTTGTGAACAAAACTGAGAGGCAAAAATTTGAATGAGAATGGTTGCTAACCAACTTTAAATCGTTATAAATCCTAAATAGACATTCGAAATGAAACATGATAAAATATGAGAAACATACAAGGATATTTTTAAAATACAATAGGTATTCCACTTATCGTTTGGTTGTCGTTTGGTTGTCACCACATTGAATTTTGATTAGTCATGTCTTTAGTAGCACCATAGAATAAAATAATAGGTAGGCCTCGCAAGATTAAGACAAATCGATTGACGTAGAAATCATCAAAACCGGTCTACGCCTTTGGTCTATATAGTGCCACATACACATACGTAGGTTGATAAACACATTAATTGTCCTAGCAGTCTGATTAAGAGATCAGGGCCCCGATTCTGTAAGCTATTGAACCGCGATAACGCAAGTCGATCGCTTGAAATTTTTTGAGAAATTTTCTTATTTACCACTTAAAAGTGCTGGAAGCGAAAGTTTTGCAAAAATTTTCGCTTTTTGTTTTTTTTTGTTTTTTTATTTTCCATTTTTTTATTTTTTGAATATTTCCAAAAAAAAAACAATTCTAGCACTTATAAGTGGTAAATAAGAAAATTTCTCAAAAAAATTCAAGCGATCGACTTGCGTTATCGCGGTTCAATAGCTTACAGAATCGGGGCCCTGGTCTTGCGACTGATGGAAAGTGCCACAACTGCCCAACCCATAACAATTAGTGCCACACAGAAAATTGATTTCAAAATCTTGCGCGGCACTGGACTGCGCTTAAAAACATAAGTCATTTAAAAAAAAAACTGTTTTTTGTTTTTGTATTACTATAATCATACAAGCTTTTATTTAACTCGCCGTGTTTGGATAAATGTTTCGGTCACATTATACAAGTCAATTTTGAACCACTTCATCATAATCATCATCATCTGCCTATATTCATCCACTGCCGGACGTAGGACTCTCCTAGCGAACGCCACTGAGCCAAATCTTGGGCTCTCTTCTTATTCGAACCACTTAGCATTCAATTAATAATGATAACGTCCAATGATATAATACTTTCAAATCCAAATACTAACTCAAGATCATTATACCAACTTACGTACGTAGGTACGTACTTGTTATTTTGTCATTTCAAATCAGAAACCCTTTAATTAAACCAATACCTGCGTTTACACTGCATTTCAAAAACAAGTTATACAAAAGGGTAGAGACAGAGACCTTCCAACGATCTAGTTTCAAGCCTCAGGACTATTTGCATAGATTTACATCCCTTCAATCGAGTGATGTAAACCAGAGGGACCACCGAGTATCTGGTATCTGCTTAATCAATCTTATTCAATTGATATACTAGCGAGCTGTGTGGTGCGATAGTGCCAGTATAAGTTTATCCAGTAATGGTGCACAGTAAGGCGCTAGCATTAGAGTTTGTGCACTGCGTATTATCGAAATCGGAGAAAATACGGAGCAAGAAAACTAAAAAAGTTTTTCGGACTTCGGAAAACGGAACTATGATCTATTGTACCTACAACTTTTACAGGATGTTTGGTGCATAGTTTGCTAAATCAAAATGACTGATTTTGCTATCTTCTCACCCCCTCTAAAGCATTCTTGGCCCCACGGGTACTTCTCATATCGAATATCAGCCTAATGCCTAATTTTGGATTTTATTAATAATTGAAATGATTGTAATGACTACACAAGATTATTTTATTAATTATTACAATTGGCTGATTATTTTATCTAAAAGTTAACACGCCGTACTTTTTTGTACCTACTTATTATTGTATTATGACTAATCATAATCATAATCAAATCGTGTTGAGCTGGAGCATCATATAATTGTATGTGTATACAGACCCCCACTGGCTGATTTCAATGTGTTTGAGTCTGTTATGGAGGATGTTCTGAGGAAATGTTCTAACAATTCAAAATTCCTTGTTGTATGTGTTGATTTCAATGTAGATATACTTGTTAAATGTCCATTAAGCGATAAATTTCTAAATTTGTTTTTGTGCTTCAACTTAAAAAATCTTTTTAATCAGCCAACCAGAATCACTAGCACTTCTGCGACCTGTTTAGACAATGTTTTTTTGCAACTGTGAACCTCGTAGCAGGGCTATAAGTGATAAGCTTAGCTCTGATCATAGTGGGCAAAGTGTTGTGTTTCAATGTAAATCAGGTATAAACTCTCAGGAGTTCACTTACAGGCCTATTACTTGCAAGCGTTTGGAACGGTTTGCAGATAACATTGAAAATCAACTTAGTCACTTGCCGTTTGATGGGAATTCCTTGTTTAATATAATGGATAAAGAGTTTAACGATATATTTAAATTAAAAAAATGTAAGGGGGGCATAAGGGTGGGATTTGATGACTGGGCTACAACAGGTATTTACAAAAGTAGAAACAAATTATACGATTTATATTCTCAAAAAAAAAATGAATGCTAATGACACGAAATTTGTTGAATACTTAAAACAATATTCTAAGACATTTAAATACGTGTGTAATACCGCGAAATCTCTTCATTTGAGTAGGAAAATTAAACAATCGGAAGATAAAATCAAAACAACATGGAAAATAATAAATACCGAAACCGGCAAAATTAAACCTCGAGACCGAAATTTTATCCTAAACATCGGCAATAAATTAATTTCCAAAGATCACGAAGTTGCCAATGCATTTGAAGATTTCTTTACAAAAATACCAATAGTTACTACCCAGTCTTTAAAATCATCCTCAGTTGAGGCTTCTTGTATGCTCTCAAAAAACGTTGAAAAGTGTGATGTTACATTTAAATTTAAACATATTAATGTTAATTCGATTGTTAAGACATTTAAATTGCTTAACATAAAAAATACAGAGGATCTCTGGGGAATATCTACTAAAATTCTAAGTTCCATTATTGGTATAATTGCTCCATACTTAGTAATTATTTTTAATAATTGCGTTGATGAAGGAGTTTTTCCCGACATAATGAAAAATAGTAAACTTATTCCCTTATTCAAGTCTGGCAGTAAAAATGATCCGACTAACTACAGACCCATTTCTATACTTCCCGCTCTAAGTAAAATTTTTGAGAAAGTAATATTAAATCAGTTATTAACACATTTCAATCTCAATGGTCTGTTTCATAATGAACAATATGGCTTCACTAAAGGCCGTTCAACGACAGACGCAGGCACAGGGCTCTTAAAGCATATATTCAGTGCTTGGGAGGAGTCACAGGACGCAATTGGCGTTTTCTGTGATTTATCCAAAGCATTTGACTGCGTTTGCCACGAAAAATTAATTTTTAAATTGAATCATTACTGAGTTAATGGGAAAGCTCTCGATGTTTTATCCTCGTATCTTAGAATCCAAAAAGTAGATGTATATGGTGCGAGGTCATCAGGATCTCTCATTACAATGGGAGTCCCACAGGGTTCAATACTTGGGCCATTCTTGTTCTTGGTTTACATTAACGATCTTCCCTTTTTCATAATGAACTTATGTGATATTGTTTTGTTTGCAGATGATACTTCTCTAATTTTTAAGATTGACAGAACCTTGAATAATTTTGACGACGTTAACAAGGCAATCGTGCTAGTTCTTAGTTGGTTTACAACTAACAATTTAATGTTAAATCCTAAGAAAACTAAATGCGTCAAATTTTCACTACCCAATGTCAGAGGGGTTCCTACGAATTCAAGTATTTCAATAAATAGTGAGCCTGTAGACCTTGTGCAGTCAACCACATTTTTGGGTATTACTGTAGATTCAAAATTACAGTGGGGTCCGTACATATCGTTGTTAGCTGGTAGCTGGAGCTCTGCACCCTATGCAGTACGTAAAATTAGACAGTTTACCGATATAGCTACTGCAAGATTAGTATATTTTAGTTACTTTCACACTATTATGTCATAAGGCATTTTGCTGTGGGGTAAGGCCGCGGAAATTCAATCAATATTTGTGCTACAGAAGAGAGCAATTCGTTCCATTTCCGAGAGGAGCTGGTGCCTGAGATAGGTTTAAAAAACATTTAGTACAGGTCACCAGATAGATAGTAAACTAACATATAGAGGTGTCGCAAATTTCAAATATATACGGTGATACTGTTTGAGATACTGGCATTATCGCGAATTTTCAAAAATCGTCGTACTAAAATTCCTAATTTCGTACAAACACCGTCCAATTTGTGCAGTGTGCACCATTGCTAGATAACCCTGTATTAATACCTACTACGTTTCAATGAATTCCCTCCTGAGAGAGAAAGCCAGCAGGAAATTGGTTGATAACACCGACCTTGAATTGATTTGTATAAATTACCTGGAATTAAATCAATATGAGTTACCATCTAAACCAGAACAGTGGGTTGTTGTTAACGTTTTAAAAAGGGCACGTGGAAGAGATCTGTGCTATTTCTGTATTATACAATGAATGCTGCGTAGGAAAATTAAGACTATTCAACAAGTCAGTCGTAAAAAGATCCCGTGGCGCTTTGTGTGAAACATTCTCGCTCTTATAGTAAAGCTTCTAATTCAGCTTCTTCATTCATTTGGACTTATTTATCCACAAACGTTCTAACCCACACATTGCTCAAAATTGAGCTAACTACCAGGGTAACCATGCATAATATAGTAAAAACATTACAAGACCAGTTATATTTGTTTGATTTATCGATGTTCCAACCCACATTTCCAAAGAAGGAAAAATGTAACAATTCTATTGAAACGTTTATTTAATTTGTTTTTGTTTATAAATACAAAAGTATTTTGATGTAATGACACACACAACCTTAAAGCATTTTCGCAAAACTATTGTAATGTTTTTTTTTTACATACTGTTCCATGTATTTTTAGAATGTTTAGCAAAATTAGATAAGTAAATAAAAAACAAATTAACATAAGCCAATTTTGTCATTTTTACGGTTCCGTACCTCAAAGGAAAAAAGGAATTCATATACGATCACTTCGTTATCCGTCTGTCTGTCTGTCTATCAAGACTCTATATATCTCTAGGATGCGTGGAGGTATCAAAGTGAAATGAATAACAAATACTTATGTCTGCAATTCTTTGGAGCTGTGAAAAAAACAAATATCTAAGTCAACGCAATCAAAAGATACTTACGGCCGTTTATGCCGCATGTTTTGACACTCGCAAGGGAATCAAAATCGAGAGGGTAGTTCCCGTTAACATAGAATCACGAAATTTGGCGAGTAAAAGGAAAAAATCGAATAACCTGAATTTTTAGTAAAATAAAAAATATCTATACAATTCGCTTATTCGTTATGAAACACGAAATTCCTTAGCGAAAACGTGTGACGTCATTACGAAAATTGCCAAAAGATTCCACGAAGATATCTTAACGCGACGCGTTTTGTGCGTAAATGGTCTTAGCGAATCAAGGCCCAGTACTATTTACATACCTACAATTTTGTGCGGAACCCACGGTGCGTGAGTCCAACTCGCAAATGGCCACCTTTTTTTTAAAAATATTTTATATTTATTTATTAATTCATATTATTCTATCTTTTTAGGATTAATCTAATTCAATAGAGCAAGTCAACATTTTAAACATAATATTTTAGAAACAAAATTGATTTCATAAATTCAGCCCCTGAGCAATTAATATATATCATCATTTTTTATTTTCAATTTTATTTTTCTCTGTAACTAGATTTAATGTGTGCACAGGGTATCAATGCTGTTTTAGAAAGTAAATGAGACCTCGCACGGGGCACCGCAAACAGCCGCGGAGATCCGACGCCTGGCCACGTACCCGTCTGGCACATTCAGCCTCATCCACAACAATATCTGCCTTGAAATACCCTCATCATGTAAATATGCGAGTGCCGAATCCCTTCTAGTTTCCAATTTGTTGTATCCAACCATGCAAAGTTGGATATATCAACGGATAGAAAGGGTAAACCCCATATAACCTCAGGTACAGCTACCTCGTAAATTTATTTTGTATGCGCTCCAACATGAGACTGTACTTGGTTTCATGTGGAGTCCACACGGCGGCGTTACATTCGATCTGGCTTCGGATAAGAGCGTTGTACAGAGCTGAAATAGCTGTTTTATATTTGTGAAGGTTTCAGCTCGACGCAACACAATACCTAAATTCTTGTAAGCCTTTTTACATACTTTTATGATCTAGTCTCTGAACGTCAAATCGGTACTCATGCTAAATCTGACCTCAACTACACGTTCCAGAAACTCACCATCGACCTCATAATCAAAGTGGAGTGGAGCCTTTGACCTACTAAAAGATATTACTGAGCATTTTGTGACATCAAACTGCAGTTTATTCATTTGACTCCACTTGATTACTCTGGCCACGTCCTCCTGCAAATGCTGGCAGTCTCCTCTGTCTTTAACCGCCAAGAGTAACTTAAGATCGTTCGGGCTTCCCGGACTACGTCTCGTAGGTCGTTTATCAAAATGATAAATTCCAATGGACCGAGATTTGATCCTTGGCTCACACCTGTTGTTGTGAGATAAAGTTCAGATTTGCACCCAGCGTATTCTATGTACCTACTGCTTTCTGTCCCTCATGTAACTCGCAAAAAATAAAACAATTTGTTGGTGCATCTGACAGCCGCCAGTTTCGAATATAGTATGTCGTTATCGACCAAGTAGAACGCTTTTTTAAAGCCCAAGTAGGCTGCGTCGCCTTGCATCCCCGTGTCCACCTGAAGGATGATGTAAGACATCGCATGGAGCAGGTTGCTGGTAGTGCTGCGTGCCTGTCTGAGAGTCGCACCGACACCTACTTTTGGATACTACACTGCACAGCTGACTCCAAGATTTTAGCTGGTGTCGAGAGGATCGCCACTGGCCTGAAACCGCTTACTTCTGAACCTGAGCCTATTTTGTGTACCGGAATAACCCGTGTTATTTTCCAACATTGTGGAAAATATGAGATCTCTAAACATAAGTTAAAAATGTGTAGGAGTGGTTTCGCTAAAACTATGCGGCAATCCTTGACGACATAAGGAATGCCATCCGGCCGCGCCGAGTGCTTCGGTTTGAGCCGCACGAGCGCCGTGTGCACCTCGCTCAGAGTAAGGCGTGGGAGATGCACGCGCGCGGCGCTCGCACTGCCCGCCGCCTCCGCCGCTTCGTCTAGTTTTGTAGCCTCACACCGTACAATGAATGAAACAATTTTATAACTCGTTTGCGCATTCCAGGTTGGTTGAAACTTTTCCTTCCTTAGTATTTATTTGCGATTTACAGTAAGTACCTTTTTTTGATCTTACATAATTCCAAAACAACTTAGGATCTTTCGCTAAATTTCTTTGATCCATCTCAATATAATGTTCGTGAGCGGCTTTAATCATATCTTTTACCCGCGACCTCAGAAAAAGTCTTATAGTTCTTCGCCGTACCGCTCGATTTGTACCATTTATGAAGTCTCGCTTTTAAGCGTACGACACTGTTGATATCTAGGGTTTACCATTCCGGATAACTATACCTGTCGGGTTCTTAACCTGTTCGTTTCTTCGGCACGTAATTACAAATAATACCATTAATTATACCATAGAAATAATCGACGGCATTTTCGGGCTCTCGCACCTATAAGTCTCGCACATTATATAATGGGCTCCAATCGACATCGACAATCAATGCATATTATAGGAACTCTTCTACTATCCTTGAAGAAAAAGGTCGTGGATATGTGCATTCCTGCCTTCCTCACATACGAAGCAAAAACGTGGGTTTTGAAATGTCTTCAGAGGTCCGAACTCGGGGGTTGCCAGCAAGCTGTGTATTCTAAGCGCCAAGCAGCCAGATCATATTCGGACTACTGCGCTCCAAAACGAAAATCGTGAATTTCAATCGGAAGACGGCTATCCTGCAGTAGGACTGGGTAGGACATGTCTGTCGTTCGCCGCCAAAAAGCGTAGAATACGACGGGACGACATCGACTCTCGCTTCAAAAGTGGTCATCCATTGCATAAAATCGCATTATGTGGAAAAGGAGTAGGGAAAGGGAGATGTTTGCTTTTCAGTGGGACACCGTAGGCTAGATTGCACGCGGGCGAAGCCGCTGGGCGCAGCTACTTAATAATAATAATAATAATTAATTAAAACTATTTCATTCACCCTGCGTTGACTAACTCGATATCGTTTCGCCGAAAGCACTAACCCAGACACAGAAAACACTATCCCACTCGGGTTGCTTGTAGCGGGTACCTAACTCATATACAGAAAAGCACTAACCCAGACACAGAAAGCACTAACCCAGACACAGAAAACACTATCCCACTCGGGTTGCTTGTAGCGGGTACCTAACTCATATACAGAAAAAACTATCCCACTCGGGTTGCTTGTAGCGGGTACCTAACATAACACAGAAAAAACTATCTAAAAAAACTGGCCATGTGCGAGTTGGACTCACTTACCGAAGGTTCCGTATAAACTTGTAGGAAATAGTTCGTCCAACACGGGAATCAAGCAAAGAAGTTTTTTTGTGATAAAAAAACGGTAAACTATAACTATAACTAACCTCCTACAAATTTACGGTTTTTGGATTTTTCCCTTCACTTGTGCTCTAAGACACTATTCCTTGACAAATTTCATGATTCAAAGGCGACAGGAAGTACTCTAAAGGTTTTGATTCCCTTGCGAGCGTCAACATAATATATGCGGCATAAAGGCCATTTCTTTTGATTACGTTGACTTAGAAGTTTGTTTTTTCACAGCTACAAGCATTGCAGACCTTTGTATTAAGTAATAATTTCAACTCCACGCGTTCCTGAGAAAAGGGGTCTTGACTGAAAGACAGAAACAAAGCTGGACGGACGGACAACGGTTCCTTTTTTTCTTTTGAGGTAGAGAATCCTAAAGTTAAGCAAAGGTAGAAAGGTAGTAAAGGAAAGTCCTCCTCTTAATTCCAAAAATACAAAAGTTTTGTCGATGTCGATCAACTCACACACATGCTAGCTCAACTACGCCGTGTATGTGCGGCAGGGCGGGCGGCACGGCGCCCATGTCTGGTCGAGTGCGACCTGCGGTAAATTGACAGGCATTAACTTGATGAAAAGAGCTGAAGATCGGGCTCTGTGACATTCATTGTGAGATATTATGACGAATACTTACGGGTCCACTAAGAAAAAAAACTCAGTATGAACATAGATAATTACACGTTCTTAATTAATAGGATTTATTAAAATAAATGTCTACGGGACATAAAATAAGCGGGGCATGCCCCGTCCACCCACTGGCTTCACCCACTAGTGGGTGCACGGGTAATTCGCATTTACCCCTCCACCCTCTGCACTAGAGTTGGAAACTAATGAAGAAATAATCAACATTCATAAATGTCTACTGAACTACATTTTTTTTTAATGTTGCGGTTTTCACTGTTGATTAGCTTAGAGTTTGATATAGAGTTTGAATATTTATGTACTTATCTCTATCTTATGAGTAGAATTAGAGCAATTGATAAAAATCTATTTGATGTCTGAATAAGATATGATTATTTTAGTGTAAACGTTTTCGTGATCCTGATACATAATTAGATAATTACCGAGCACCGAGCGTCCCCTTTCCCAGTCGCCGCCCACGCGCAGCTCGCAGCGGGCCGCAGTGCACGTCGGGATCTCGCGGCGTGAACTCCTGAGGAAGAGCGTCTGATACGCTCGAAACCTAGGTCAATGTTTTCGACAATGAACACGTGAGTCATAGCCGGTAGTGATATTATAAAGTATGAATATATTGGTACATTTGATACTAGAACAACACAGGATCATTATATCCAAGAAAAATTAGCACGCGGGCGCAGGCAAGCCATGGTCACGGCTAGTATTAGTTATAGGAAAAAATAATCACTTAAAAGATGAAAGATAGCTAGATAGATAGCTGTAACAAATTTAAAAACACCCGCTGCTTTGATTGGGCGAGATCAAAACGTGCTTGCTTACTTGTCGATGACCTCTGACATGGCTTAACGGAGACTGCTTGTGGTGTCAGTCATAACAAGTAACTTACTGTTACTTATTCTGTGGCTATACAAAGCTTATACTAGGGTCGAGGTTGGTATCGTAAATCGGATAGAATTTGACGTAATATGTCAAATTCCATCCGATTTACGTCGAGGTTATTCCGTGTTTATAGTATTTATTTGTACTATTCCATATTTATACCAATCATTAATGTTTATACCGAGTTTATTAGTAACGCAGTAGAAGTATAAACATTTGAAACGGGATAGTTATCATGGATACTATATTTTTTACCGAGTTCCTGATATTTTGGCACTGCTGCAAGCGCCGTGATCACGGGTAACTGAAGTAACTGCTGGTGGATGGAAAAGATAAAATATTATCCATGGATCCATGGTTAATATCCCGATTCAAATGTTATGCTTCTAAAACTAATCCCTGTACTGGCGTTGAACAGATTTAATACTAGGCTTGTCTGCCGATAAATAAATTGCACAGCGACTAGTTACCACAAAACGAGCGCGGATTGGTAATTTAATCAGGTTTAGTTCGTTATTCTCGTCTGAGGTGGATAATTCATATTAAAGCTGTCAGCTTACAACGCCTACGCGTATTGCTCCAGAAATTATTAAAGGGAATAAAGGATAGGCTAAATTTGAGGCTGATTTATCGTCAAAAATATTAATAGTGGCTCTAAGAGCTGTAGAACTCGCGCGTACTAACTTTTTTGTAAAAAAATCTAGCTGTGCACAGTAGCGCCATCTAGTAACCCTATTGTAAAACGAATATTAATAACCAAGGTGCTCCATCAATCCCGACCTAATACGGTAAAAGAAGCAAAAATGTAACAATTCGATTGAAACGTTTATTGAATTTGTTTTTGTTTATAAATACAAAAGCATTTTGATATAATGACACACACACAACATTACAATATTTTCGCATTTTTTTTGACAAACTGTTACATTTATTATTAGAACGTTTAGAAAATTAGATAAGTAAATACAAACAAATTAACCTAAGCCAATTTTTTTAAATAAAAAAAATTAACGTACCGTCCGTTCGGTTCCGTCTAGCTGTCTGTCTGCCTGTCAATACTCTATTTCTCTAGAATGCGTGGAGGTCTCTATGTGAAATTAATCTATATACTTATAATAAAACTGTAACGGGTCGGTTTTTTTTTGAGTTTACTCTATATTCGATACTGAAGCCACAACTGTATTTATTTTCATTTTTGTCTGTCTATCTGTCTGTCTGTCTGTCTGTCTGTCTGTCTGTCTGTCTGTCTGTCTGTCTGTCTGTCTGTCTGTCTGTCTGTCTGTCTATCTGTCTGTCTCTCTATCTGTATCTTTAGATGGATAATACTTTATTGTACAACAGTTTCTATAGTATCTTGGCTAGGTATCACGCCGAAACTACTGAATGAATTTAAATGAAACTTAGTATTATTTGATTTCATACTACGAGGTAGGACATCGGATATTTTTCATCCCGAAAAATTAAAGGGTTCCCGCAGGATAGCGGTTGAAAGTTATTTAAAAAAACACTTGCCACTACTGAAACTACTGGACGGATTTTGATGCAACTTGGCACAGTCATAGTTTATATAAAAGGTTAAAATTGAGGACACCATAGATCCCAAAAAAATTAAGGGTTCTTGCGGGATACGGGTCCAAAGTTATGTTAAGCATGAAGTAATTATTTTTTCAGAGGTTACTCCATAATCAATTATGAAGCCAAAATTTTTTTTTTTTTCATTTTTATTTGTCTGTCAGTCTTTCTCCCTGTCTGTATCTTGACCGCGAATTATTTAAGTATTTGAGCTAGTAACAAATACTCATGTAGCTGTAGATCTCGCGCGTACAAACTTTTTTGCAAACAATCTATCCGTGCACAGTAGCGCCACCTAGTTACTTTATTGTAAAACTAGCATTAATAACCAAGGTGCTCCATAATAGGTAAATGGCTGATTCCACTGGCAGAAACCTAAAAATTAGCAATTTACTGACGACCTTACCGAGATGGGCAGTATTGGTAATTGCTTCCTGAACACAAAGGTTTAACGTATGAGCGACACAAGGATGGTGTTTTATTTCTAAATGAACTGATGCTGCTTTTTGTACATTGCTTGCGTTATCAGTAACCATCACAAACATTTTATTTCGGGCACCAGGGTATGGCGACAAAATGTCTACTACCGCTTCGACAATGTTTAGCACTATGATTTTCTTTTGTAATGTATTCAGTTCCGAGGACATAACTTTTCAAAACAAAGTCACTAATGATATGTCCTGTGGTTGTAATGTAAGACTCATTACTCTCAGAAGTTCACAATTCTGTAGAAATGGACAAATGTGGTACAATTCCTGTCAGTTTGCTAACGTTTCTTTGTACCGATTGGTATTCATTTGGCACCATTTCATCAGTTAGTTTAAGTCAAGTTCGTATATTGTAATTTGGAAAGAAATTTCTTGATGCCCATGTCCTCAAACATTGATAAAGGCTGGTAGTCCTTTACTACCCTATACAATAACGCTTTATCGAAGTAACCATTGTCTTTTGAATTCATAGAATGAAACTGAAGTTTTCTTTCTTACTTCTGCAGCTGCATAACAGGAGCTTCCGCTGAAGATGATGGCATTGAATAATTTTATATCTTGCTGGTGTTTTCCGGAAAAGTGTTTTCCCAGACAGTGTCTTCGGGAAGAGTTCTCCGAAACAGTGTTCTCTTTCCTGGCACTATTTATATTTTCTAGCTCTCTGTGTTTCACTTTACTCTCAGCTTCTTTTAACTGCAGCGGATGCTTCTTTTTCTAATGATATTTTAGGGTCCTTGTTATTTTTTTTGTTTCTCAATTGTGTTTTTGTGTACGTACACATGTACCACGTACATAACTTACAATTTGACAATTTGTTTTTACCGTTTTCCGTTGTTTTATTGTACAATTTTCAAACGAAAGAATTGTTGCGAGTCATAATTGGCGAAGCACTTACAATGTCTGTGTTATCTATACTTATAATAAAACTGTAACGGGTCCAATTCTGTACATTGAAGATATTTTGAATTATTTTTTTGGACATTACTCTAGATTCGATACTAAAGCCAAAACTGTATTTTTTTTCATTTTCGTCTGTCTGTCTGTCTGTCTGTCTGTATCTTACCTAACTATCACGCCGAAACTACAGAATGAAATTAAATGAAACTTATGATTTGAGGTATTGGTATGATTTGAGGTCATAGGTCATCCCGAAAAATAAAAGGGTTCCCGCAGGATAGGGGTTGAAAGTTATTACAAAAAACACTTACCACTCTAAAACTACTGGATGGATTTTGATGTAACTTGGCATATTCATAGTTTATATGATGGGTTAAAATTAAGGATACTTTTTATCCCGAAAAAATAAAGAGTTCCTGCGGGATAATGTGCCAAATTCTGTAAATTAAACATATGTTGTAATTTTTTTTGGGGGCCGTTCAATTATCAATACTAAAGCCACAACAGTTTTTTTTTAATTTTTGACTTTCTGTATGTCTGTCCGTCTGTCTGTCTGCACCTTGGAAGTGCATCACGCCGAAAATACTCAATGAATTCAAATGATATTTGGTATGTTTTGAGTTCATACTTTGAGGTAGGACATAGGGATACTTTTCATCCTGAAAAGTTAAAGGGTTCCTGCAGGTTAGGCGTTGAAAGTTATTTAATAGAACACGTATCACGCTGAAACTACTTGACAGATTTTGTTGAAACTTGGCACAATCATAGTTTATATAATGGGTAAAAATTGAGGATACTTTTATCCCGAAAAATAAAGTGTTCCTTCAGAATAATGTACAAAATTCTGTAAATTTAAGATATTATGTAATTTTTTTTGGAGGACGTTCTATGTTCAATACCAAAACCAACACTGTATTTTTTTAATTTTTGTCAGCCTGTCTGTACCATGGCAGCGCACCACGCCGAAAATAATTAATAAATTCAAATTAAATTTGGTATGATTTGAGTTCACACTTCGAGATAGGACATTGGATACTTTTCATCCCGAAAAAAATAAATGTTCCTGCAGGATAGGGGTGGAAAAATATTTAAAAGAACACTTAGCACGCTGAAACTATTGGACGGATGTTGATGCAACTTGGCACAGACATAGTTTATAAGATAGGTGAAAATTATGGATACATATTGTCCCGAAAAAATAAAAGGTTCCTGTGGGATATGGGACCAAGTTGTGTACATTAAAGATATAGTGTTTTTTTTTGGAAGTTACTCTATATTCGATTATGAAGCCTAATCGGTATGTTTTTTCATTTTTGTCTGTATGTCTGTCAGTCTGTATCTTAGCCGCGCATGACGCCACCGGAACTACTGGATGAATTCAAAATAAACTTGGTATGATTTGAGTTCGTACTATGAGGTAGGACATAGGATACGAGTACTTTACATATCGAAAAATTTATGGGTTATTATTTAGGGGTTTAAACTTATTTAAAAGAACACGTACCACGCTGAAAGTAATGGACGGGTTTTGATGCAACTTGGCACTGTCTTAAGTTATATGATGGGTTAAAATTGAAGACACGTTTTATCCCGAATAAGTAAAGGGTTTCTGCGGGATATGAGTCCAAAGTTATGTTAATATTAAGTAATGAAAAATATTTTTGGGTGGTTCTCTATATTCGATACTGAAGCCAAACTGTTTTACTTTTTAATTTTGTCTGTCTGTTTGTCCGTATCTTGACCGCACATCTCACCCAAACTACTAAATGAATTCAAATCAAAAAAATGCTCTTGGGTGCTTAAAAAAGGTATTGAACAAATTTTTTTGTTAATCGTGTCTTTCTGTTTGTCTGTATGTTTGTTTGTTCACGCATCACGTAAAAACTACTGGACCGATTGCAATGCGGTTTTCATTGTTAGATAGCTTAGGGTTTAATTTAAATCAGGTGTCATTTGTATCTCAATCCGGCGAGTTAAAAGCCGAGCAATTGATAAAGTATTTTTGACGGCTGAAGAAATTTTGTTCAAATGTTGGTATATTGGTCCTAGAATACGCGTGCGAAGCCGCAGGTACAGCTAGTTGAATAATAATAATGCGGGGTCTTTCCCTCCCGCCACACCACAACCAATCCTTGCAAAGAGAATACAATAATATGTAACCCTTGCCTGGCTGGAATCTCGAGTGTTCGGGCACATAATACTTTTTAATTTGTGGTTCGGGCCGCGCCAGACGCCGAGACAATGAATCAACAATCGCACGCGGGATACAAACAGTATATAAATATGGCGGGATACTTCTATAAATTTCACATGAACATCAAAAAAAGTCTCAATTAGGATTGTTCATAATTAGGTACAGGCAAAGAGTATATAAATACGGTACAAGTTCAATGCGCAAAGGCACACACATGACTTTATAATTTGTGTTGTACCTACCAAAGAGTATATAAATACTACGGTACCTACCTATATTTGTAAGGAATTTCACAGGCAGCGCGAACGCACCATGTACAATAACTAATAATAGGTTAACTTTGGATTCGTCAGGTGGCGCTTCACGGTAAGCATCTGCTCCGTGACAAAAAAAATATATAAATTCGTAAACTAAACATTGCAAGTTTAAAGTGGTTTCGATATTTAGTATAGACTGTGTTACACAAGTGGTATCGTTCTCCAGAAAATTGAGACAGTGTTAATCATAAAAAACTCGACATCAAAAGACTCGTGTAAATTATAAACCAAATACCAAACAAAACAACTTATTAAATGTTCACAAACATTTTTTGAAATTAGACGAACAAAACAGTGCATAACCTGACAAAAACTGTGCACCGATACTGGGTCTATAACGAAAAGTGGCAAAAATTTTGACCGTTGACAATTTCTTTTCGATTCAAAAACAAATTTTGACCGTTGGACTTTAAGTAAGAAGCCAACTTCTACTAACGTTCAGTGAAATAGAACCTAGGAGCTTATTTCACCACTCCTATTGCAGCGACTTTGGTCTCGCGGTGTGGTCTAGGAAGTTGAGATCTGTAGCTCACGGTTCGAATCTGTCTAGGAGCAGTTTGTTTTCGCACTGAAAATTTATTTCTTCTCCTATTTTTATACATGGAATTGAGTAAAAATAAACAAAACAGTGCGTAAATTAAAACTTTGAGATGGCGCCTTCAATGAATATCACATCCGTGGATTGTAATGATTTGTCCACAAAAAATTACAAATAGACAATACATGAGGTGTTCGCTGTGTGACAGTACATACGACCTTATTTGTGCGAATGTATCGTTCACACGATTCACCTGCACCTGAAAAAACGAACTTGCTTATTAAAAAACCAAAAAATACTATAATTGGTGACCAAAGCTGCAGAGAACGAGCCTCACTGCTCATATCACTAAGGGCCAAAAATAAGAACGCGAAAGAATATTGCATAAGCAGCTTCTCATACCCCGACGCTCCAACGGATTTTATTTTGCGGAACTTCAAGATGACAGTTGACGATTTACACGAAGATGATTAGCTGATACTTTCATTAGGATCCAATGACACCAATCCCACTAGACTTTTTATAGAATTAACGGCATGCTTACAAAGATTTTCATCAAAACAAATTATAATCGTAGGTATTGTCTGTAAATATACCGCCTGATGTTTAACTTGTGTGTACCCTTGGAAAAAGTAAAAATAACTTATAAGAAGAAGGCAAACTGGAAATCCAAAGGAATAAAGACATCCAGTAAAAATAAAAGAAAGAACTATTTAAAATATCTACAAAATAAAACTAATGAAAATTATAGTATGTACAAAAATACTGCAAGACATTAAACAAAATTGTTCGTATATCTAGAAAAATCGCTAATATTAAATATATAAATAGAAGTACCAATAAAAATAAAGCAACTTGGGGAATTATTAAGCAACATACATCTGAAACTAATAACATTAAAACATCAATAGAAAGTATAAAAATTGTCAAGAAAGAGATAACTGACCCTTTAAAAGTTGCCACAGCCCTGAATAACTTTATTATCTGCCATAATAATCACGTTCAAACTCAAAATCCTACTCAACGAAAAGCCATTAAAACCAACTCAAAAACTATATTCATCAATCCAGTATCCTCCCAGGAAATAATAAACATTGTAAAATCATTAAAAAATAAAAATAAACTGCAGGGTATGATGGCATATCGGTACAAATAATCAAGAGCACCTTAGAGTATATAGTAGAACCACTGACATATATAATAAACTTATCTATCGAAACCGGATGTTTTCCTGACGATTTAAAAAAGGCACTAATAAAGCCTTTACACAAAAAAGGGTCAAAAATGGAAATGGCAAATTATAGACCAATAGCCATTTTGCCAAGCTTCTCTAATTTTTTTGAAAAAGTGCTCTTTAACAGAATTACGTCATTTCTAGATTCCAATAATATGCTAGATAGCAATCAATTCGGCTTTCGTAAAGGAAAAAACACCACATTAGCCATTTTTAAAATGCTAAGACAGGTATGGGAAGAAATTAATAATAAAAAAACTGGTATTGCTCTCTTTTTAGATTTATCTATGGCATTTGATTGTGTCTCACACTCAATTTTACTTAGAAAACTAGAAGCAGCTGGTATAAGAGGAACATCATTATCATTATTATAATCATATCTAGAAAACAAAAGTCAATCAACAGTCATCGATGTTTATAATAGAGATACAAAAGAAGTAGAACAAGTAATGTCGGACTTGCCACAAGGCAGTATTCTTGGGCCCTTGCTGTTCCTTGTGTATATCAACGAACTACCTCTAATAACACAACACCTTTGCGTCATGTTTGCTGATGATGCCACTATATTCATACCTCAACAGAATCTTAACAGTACTGATTTTGAAATAGAAGTAAATAAAACTCTACAAATAGTCACTGATTGGCTAGGATCAATTAATTTAAAAGTTAATATATAAAAAACTAAAATTTTATAGTTTACTAATTATAAAACAGTACCACTAAATCTACATATTTTAAATGATGGTAATAAGGTTAACGCAATTATTGAAACAATTTTTTTAGGTGTAACTCTAGATAACCATTTGAACTGGAAAGCTCACGTTAGTAAAATAAATAGTCACTTGACAAAATATTCTTACGCCGTGTCAGTGTTAATTAATGTTGCATCTAAATCTGTAGCTGTGAGTGCATACTATGGTTATGTCTACCCTCAGTTGAGTTATGGGATAATCTTTTGGGGAAATTCAGTGGACGTTCAGTCAACATTTATATTGCAAAAGAGATGTCTTCGAAATATATATAATCTAGACAGTACTGATACCCTCCGTAACATTTTTAAAAATAATAATTTCCTCACCTTGACTTGTATTTATATATTAGAATTGTGTCATTTTGTAAAGACTAATGAAGAACACTACTTTAGTCAAAAGTATAGTCGTGCTGGTAACTTAAGAAGCAAATATAGATATAATATGTGTATTCCGCAGATTAATAATACCTTATTTTATAAGAGCTCTTTTATAAGCGCAATTAAAATATTCAACTTGCTTCACTTGCCTATAGAACTGAAATTATTAAAAGGCAACATATTCAAACAGAATTAAAAAAAATGGTTAATATCTAAAGCTTACTATGATTTAAATGTTTACTTTGGTTACTGAATCTGTGTAAATAAGAATGGAATGTATTAATAACTACCTATTAATAATTTTAAGCATATTAATATAAATTTATCCATAAATTTATTATATAAAGAATGTTATCGAATAATGTTCAAAATATTGTATGTCCGAAATGGATAGGCTGTTGGAACGTTTTTTACATTTAAGACCACACAGTGTACACAGTTTTTTACAATAAAATATTTCTATTACCTTAATCTATGGAACCATAGACAACTGCACATTACGGAACCAACAACTGTAAGAAATTACTCTATGTATGGAACGCATTCTCGCAATATTTGGCCTACAACCAATGGCGAAGGAAATGTTTAATATACCTACAACTTACACTGCACTACACTCTACGGTCACAGATAATAGATATGGTTATAAACATGGATCTGTAATACTTCGTAAATAGTCGCAGCCAATCTGTATGTTTATGAAGTTAGGCTCTGTGAACGATTGCGTAGGTACTGCTGTGGGAATAACACAGCATAAAGTAAGAGCGAGATAGAATATGAGAAAAACGTAAGCGTGTGAGCGAGACAGTTATACATTGATGTATTCACCTACATTGGGATTGCGCCTGAAAAATAGCAGTTTGCGCAGCAACTTCCAGACAACTTCCGAGACACATACTTCCGCTGCGACTACCGTGGTATATACACTATATTCTAGATCTTTGGTATATATCGTGTAAATCGTAAACATTTGTTACTGTCGTTGGTGTATATACAGTATTATCTATAGCCTACAATCTATAGAGAATACAATACTACCTACAAGCACCGAGCCTAGGAGAATATAATCAACGACAGTAAGAAATGTCTATACGACAGGACATCAGATGTCAACCATCCTATGACGCCGTAGAAAGAGATACTAATAGAAATGCTATGAGCGTATAGGTAATGGATGGTATTAGTTTATGACGTAGCGTAAAGAGTTGCTAGGCGAGGTATTTTACCCATATGGATGTGCGTTTTTAAAACGTACATTTATTTATGACAGGTCACATTGGTTATCAAGCTGTAAGTCTGGTAATGGTTGCTTTTTTACCCATCCTTTTAAGGTTGCCTTAAATAAGAAAATAAAATAACTTTAATAAGCGTAGGTTGCGATATTCCTTTTAAAAATATAATATTGCATCCGTTCGACACCATAATCGGCCCCTCACTACGGCATGCAAAATCGAATGGTTTTCGATTCCGAAACTTGAGTTCCGACTCCCGATACTGGACACTGAATTCCGGAACTATCAACTTCTTAATGGGTTTTTTTTTTCGAATAAACTGGAAGAAAAATAAGAAAAAATATGTATTTCTTTTTCTTGAAAAGAAGAAAATCCACACTACTACTAGATATCTTACGAATCAACCAAGTTGTGATCTATCATTTTTTTAATCAATATAAGAACGCTACGGGCAATGTGTGGATTTTCTTGTTTTCAAGAAAAATAAATACCTACATATTTTTTCTTTTTTCCTTCCAGTTTATTCGAAAAAATACAAGTCGAATCGATACTAAAGTTTGTAGATAGATTGAGCTGGGCCATATCTAGCATAGGATTGCAGCGCCTAGAAAATATACCAAAATGGAAGCAAATTTTTTTTTGTTCACGTCTTTATGTCCATATTCAATTTTAATGTGACGTCACATAGCCTAAAACAAGCGGACGATGAAGACGCTTTCAATTTATTTTGTCAAATTATGATAAGTAGTTTAGAAATCATGAGAGAACAGATGAACATACATACATACCCACATACATACCGGTTTAAATCATAACCCTCTTTTTTGCTTCGCCATAGTCGGGTCAAAATAAAATAATTTACCGAAGAAGCTACAACCACTTCAATTGGTGGTGACACATATATTTGCAAATAATGAAAATATAAAAAATATCGGACGCTCATATTCATACAAAACGTGTTTATTCAACGTTTTTTTATTTATTTGCTGCCGTAAAAACGGTTATACAAACAAACGTCAAACTTGGTGTAATTGAAGAGAAACCTCCGATTTTAGCCAGCCGTTTCGCCGGTTGTAATTTTCCATTTTCATTTGGGCATAATTTAAACATACCAGTTTTTGCAATTCACTCATTTTACTAGTACTCGGTTGCTCAATCGCGATCGATTTATCTTCTTCTGGAGGCTGAGAAGTAAAAAATAAAAATTAAGAAACAATTTTATCATATCTTGTGTTATGATTACATACATACATATTTCATACAATACAATCATATTAATGTGCAAAAGATTGTACTATTTATGTAATACGCATGTATGGGTCAGATAGACGACAAACATATTCAAGGATATTATTGTCATCGAGTCACCATTTTGAACAATTTGGAACAACTTTTACTATGAGATCAATCGCGAAACATTTAAGCTGTTCTATACATTTCAATGAAAGCGAATGGCATTTTTTATGGATCAGCTGCGTATATTATATATGTTTATAGTTCGTATGCGTTGTCTTACGAAAGCGAAGGGATTTAAAATGTTTTGAGCATAGCATTTAGAGCTGGTTGCCAATGTTTTCGTCCAGTGAGTAAAATCCATATATTTGTATTCCTGTTTTATTTGGAAAGTTGGCAACAAAAAAATAATTAAATACATAAAATAAGGTACACCTAGGCTTAACTAAAAAACCTAGGAAAATTCAAACTCTTGAGCACTGGTATCCCTAACTCGATGGAAACCCAAATAATTTATGAAGACACATCAAAATATGGCACTTAACATGGTAAGCTAGGACTATAATATATATATTTTCTAGTCGGGTAATACAAAAAAATAAACGCTTTTAATTTAATTAGGGTAATAATATGTGAAAACAACTAATTACAAATGATACGAACGTTGTCTATCGCAAATACTTCGACAAACTTAAGAAAACATGCTCACTTACCGGTGAAAGTTTATGGCTTCATTTTTCTGCTCAGGTCGGTCTGTACAACATAATAAACAAAAACGCCGCATAATACAGCTATCTAATTATCTGTTACACCAAGAAATACACACAAATATGAAATAAGCGTCACAAATTCAGTTTTACAAATAATTTGCCATCAACTTACCGACATGAAAATGATGAACGGTGATACTGTCAAAGTGAATGCCACAAATGATGACTCTTACAGAGCAATAACTAACGCCCTCGCTAAAAACAATTGTCTCTGACACTCCTACGAAAACAAGCAAGAGAGGCCAATAAGAGTCATCGTAAAAAAATTGCACTTTACTTGCAAACCTCAGAGAATCGTAGAAGACCTTAAGAATAAAGGATACAAAATTATAAAAGCAGTTGACAAATTGAGTTGGAAAACCAAAGATCCGCTCAATATGTTCATGCTGACATTCGAAAATGACGAGGAAATAAATAAAATCTACAGTATTTCAGCTGTGTTGGGATACAAAGTAGAAATACAGACGATAAAAACCATCAAGTTGGTCCCTCAGTGCAAAAAAATCAGGCTTATGGACATATGCAAAAGTACTTCTCTAAAGAACCTAGATGCGTAAAATGCACAGGTAAACATCATACTAAGGTCTGTAAAAAGCCAAGAGACGAGAAAACAAAATGCGTCCACTGTGGAGCTCCACATCCAGTTAACTATAGGGGATGTGCGATAGCCAAAAAAATCCAACAAATTCGTAATAAAAAATTGAAACCCAAAATAGTAGTACCGCAACCATACGAACTTACTGTAAGACAAGGTGGCTATAGCCAAAATCAAACAAACATTAGAAAAACTACTGATAAAAACATCTCGTACGCCCAAGCTGCCACTAATGGCACATCACGGGTGCCTCAGTCTGTTAAGATTGTTAACAGTGAAAATAAGCTAGACGATATCTTGAAGTTCATGGCATCATTCGACGAAAGACTAAAGAAAATTGAAAATAGCACCAAATCGGCTACATCCAAGACGACAAAATGAATCATACACTTAAAATTATGACATGGAACTCGAATGGACTACAAAAACATCAAAATGAATTACAGGTAGTCCTAGATATAGAAAACGTGGACGTGTGTCTAATATCCGAAACGCACTTCACGAAACAATGTTACGTAACTTTTAAAGGATACAAAATTTATCATGCTCTACACCCAGATAATACTGCAAGAGGTGGTAGCGCCGTCATTGTAAAAGAAAACCTTCATCATTACGAAGAAACTAAATATGAAAGAAAAGAAATCCAAGCCATAGCAATTTGTCTCAAAACCAAGAGATATCCTATAACAATCTCAGCCATCTACTGTCCACCTCGGTATGCGATAAAAAAAAGAACAGTACATCAGCTTTTTAAAGTGCCTTGGTAATAGATTTGTCTTAGGAGGTGACTTCAATGCTAAGAACACGTATTGGTGCTCAAGACTAACCACTACCAAAGGCAAAGAGGTTTAGTGCTATAAAAGAGTTGAAATGTGATGTTTCGTCTACTGGAAAACCCACTTATTGGCCAACTGATCTAAATAAAATTCCTGACCTTTTATATTTTTTTGTAACAAAATATTTATCATCGAGTTATTTAAAAACAGAACAAAGCTATGATATGAATTCAGATCACTCTGCAATTTATTAATTAATAAGCATGAACATCTTATATAAGGAAAAAGCTCGGACCCTAGTTAATAGATCTACAGATTGGGAGAGCTTCAAGATAGACCTAGATATTAGTATAGATCTCAAGGTTCCACTCAAAACTCCCGAACACTTGAACATAGAAATAGAAAAGTTCGTTGAGAACATCCAACAAATAGCTTGGAAAAATACACCAAACACATATAAGAAGACCAAAGGAAACACGTACCCCCTAACAATTAAAGAACTTATAAGTGAAAAGAGAACATAGGAAATGGGCAGTCAGCAATGAACAAAAGGCTAAACTGTTTACAGAGCACTTAGAAACCATCTTTCAACCAAATGAAGGTGAAGCAAATGAAGCTTTAACTTGGAAAGATACCATGCGACACAAAGATGAAAGGAATATCAAACTAGTTACACCTAGAGAAATTGTAAGAGAAATTAAACTAAGTATGAGCCCACAAAAAAGTCCTGGGTATGATTTAATATCAGGAGAAATTATTCGTAATCTACCAAGAAAGGGAAAGTTGCGGAAGTAATCATGATAGTAAAACCAGGGAAACCGCCTCACGAAACCACATCATACAGGCCAATCTCTTTACTCCCCATAATGTCAAAGCTTTTTGAAAAGTTGTTGCTCAAAAGGCTGAAACCAATCATAGATAGCAAAAATCTAATACCAGAACATCAGTTTGGTTTTCGAGAAAAACACTCGACTATAGATCAAGTGCACAGAATAACAAACGTCATAGAAAAAGCTCTTGAAGGTAAAAAGTATACTCTACAGTATTTTTAGATGTGGCGCAAGCTTTTGATAAAATATGCTACCAAAACATTTTGCGGATATCCTAGAATCTTATATATCAAATAGACTATTTAGAATAAGACAAGAAGATGCCTTCTCAGAACTTAAGGAAATAAAAGCTGGAGTACCTCAAGGAAGTGTTTTAGTTCCAGTCCTGTACCTGCTTTACACTTGTGATATTGAGCTAGAAAATAACACCATCGGAACCTTTGCTGACGACACTGCTATAATGGCAGTAGGAAGTAACCATCAAGAAGCAGCTGAAAAGGTTCAAACAGCGATCAATAGAGTCTATGATTGGACTAAACAATGGAGGATTAAATTAAACGAATCCAAATCAATTCACATTGGTTTCAGCAACAAGAAACAGGAATATTCTCCAGTTTTTAGATACAATAAACAAATTCCATACGAGAATACAGCCAAGTATCTCGGTATGACGCTTGATGCGAAGCTCTGCTGGAAAGCGCACGTTAAGAAAAAAAGAGAAGAGTTAGAACTGCGATTCAAAAGAATGTATTGGCTGCTTGGAAGACACTCCACGCTGTCAACACATAATAAATTATTATTATACAAGTAAGTCCTAAAGCCAGTCTGGACTTATGGTATACAGCTGTGGGGCTGCACCAAACAGAGCAATACATTAATTATTCAACGCTTTCAGAACAAGGTGCTAAGGGAAATAGTGGATGCACCTTGATACATAAGAAACAACGATCTCCATCGGGACCTCAAAATAGAGTTCGTTGACAAAGTAATTCAAAAGTAGCAGAGGCTCACGACCATAGACTTCATCATTTTGTGAACATAGAGGCAATCCAGCTCCTCGATCACACTGACATCGTTAGACGACTTAAAAGGACAAAACCGTTTGAGTTAGTGTAGTGTATATTATTGTATTAGTGTAGTGTAGTGTGTAACAAGTGCTACTTATAAAGTAAACATTAACAATGTGACTTCACCTTAATAGAGACTATAAGAAAAGTGTTAATGGACACATTCTTAGTATACTCAACCTAAAATTTTAAGTTATAATCAAATTACTTATTACCCAATTTGGCTAGATTGTAATAAAAATAGGGTGCTTAAGTCTTCTTAAGTATCCTAAGAAACAGGAAAAAAAAAAACTTACCGCCAGCTGACATTAGTTTGTTTTTTTTTGTTTTTCTGTTTCTTAGGATACTTAAGCACCCTATTTTTATTACAATCTAGCCAAAAGAAACAGGCGTATACGTGAAAAGGATAAAAAATATGCATATTCGTCTCACTCAATCTTACTGTTTTTATGGTATGTGTGTCCTTCTCTCATTATTATTGCTATTCAATAACAAGTCTATACGTAAATGTGAGAAAGTACAGTACATACTCACATCCACGTATGACGCATAGCATGAAATTTAAAATGCCAGACTTCATAGTGATGTGACATCTATATAACAATTGATCTGATCGAAAGATTTTATCTATGTATCGATTTCATAATTTGGAGGCATTCGAAGATACGGAGATGAAGTCTTGGAGATACGGACAAATGGGAGCTCGATAGTTGATAATTATAGCCTAGGCCTTGATAGACAAGTACATAACTATATTGAATGTTGAATCTACTTGATTATACTAATAATGTGGTACATTTGTTTCAGGTGGATGCACACAGAACTGCAGTTCATATGAATGTACAGATCTACGCTTTCCAAGCTCAGATAGTGTAAATCTCAATTTTGTGAAAATTATAATATTATTACGTGATATTAAATACTTACACTTGATTTTATTTTGCTTATATTTGCATTGACCCCTCGTTGTTAGTGGAACTTCAGATAATTAGGCTTTGTAAGAAAACTACTAGATTTTAAAACCAGTAGGTATTTTTCTATTTTAGGGTTAAAATCCTACTCTAGCTATGAACTATAAGTTTCCTAGTAACTATGCATTATCAATGATCTTCACTAACCAAACACTGCTAGCTAATAAATGCAATGAACGCACCGGGTGCTCTTCGGTTGACGAAAACTCATTGCTACTGAATTCCTTGTGAATTCTGATTTAGAATTACTGGTTTTGTATTTCGTAGTAAAATGACAGTTTCCATATGGTTGAGTGCTCGTCGCCTTGATGACGTCATTTCACATGCTCACTGAGCTTAGGGAATTCGAAACGAGTAATCGGTGGCAAAGAATGGTCCAAGTGGCATTAACTGAACCGCACTTTAACTCTACGGAATCAGGCCCCTGGTCAGTGCTACAGTCGTTACAGTGGTGCCAGATAGACTACCGGTACATCGAAGTGTTGAAGTGTTTGTAGAGCAATGCCATAATGACTGTCTGTCTTCAGGATCGGAGCACGAATTCTATCCAGCTGCAAAAAGGGGTGAGACAGGGAGACGTTATTTCTCCGAAACTGTTCACCTCTGCACTGGAAGATATATTCAAGCTTCTGAACTGGAACGGATATGGTATTAACATCAATGGCGAATGCATCCCTCACCTTCGATTTGCTCGTGATATCATGGCAGAAACTCTGGAAGACTTAAGCACAATGCTCAGTGACCTCAATATTCTCAACAGGTGGGTCTTAAAATGAACATGGGTAAGACGAACATAATGACAAATGCCTATTATGTTTATTATCACGTTTGTCATGTTGCTTGTATTACAGTTTTTTTTTTGTTTTTTATCATCTCATAATTATATTTGGGTATTTATGTATTCATATAATATATATTTATTTATATATGTATGTATATATATTGGAAATTTATATATTATTATATACTATTTCTTACTAAGTAGTATTTTTATATCATAATGCACCCCGTCCCTCACAACTATAACAAATCCTCTCCATCCAAAGGTTGCCTGGAAGAGATCGCTTTTAGCGATAAGGCCGCCCATTGTACACTTCTTCTGCTATTGTTCCTTTATTTTTTGTTGATTTTGTTTGTGGTGTGTGCAATAAATAATTTATCTATCTATCTATCTAATGCCCATGTCGCACCCATGCCGGTCTATGTTGGGAACGATATTATCGAAGCTGATGATCACTATGTCTACTTGGGTCAGACGTTTCAACTGGGTAGATCCAACTTCGACAAAGAGGTCAACCAATGAATCCAACTCGGATCGGGTATCGTTTGGGAAATTACGCCACATCTTCTCGTCACAGATACTGCAGTGCCTCCAGACGAAAGTTTATAATCAGTGCATGTTACCAGTTATGATATACGGCACTGAGACGTGGTCGCTAACTATTGGTCTCATACATAAGCTCAAAGTCACGCAGCGTGCAATGGAGAGAGCTGTGCTTGGAGTTTCACTACGTGATAAGACCCGTAACGAGGAAATCCGTAGAAGAACCAAGGCTATCAACATAGCTCTAAGAGTTTGCAAGTTAAAGTGGCAATAGGCAGGCCATATAGTTCGCAGAGCTAACATCCGCTGGGGAATAAAGGTTCTGGAATGGCGACCACGAACAAGCAAGCGAAATGTAGGGAGACCCCCACACGATGGACGGACGACATTGTAGCCATCGCAGGGAGTCGGTGGATGGAGGCGGCATAAAACAGTTCGTCGTGGCGCTCTTTGGAGGAGGCCTATGTTCAGCAGTGGACTGCTAAAGGTTGAAATGATGATGATGATAAAGTCATTACAGATTTACGAAAAAATGTATAGTCAGAAAGAAAAATTTAGATTTTGAATAATTCTAGATGTTGTACGATCTCCTAGATGTTGTACCAGAAAAAGATCGAATCTTTATGGGACTTATGTGCATAAGGGTAATAGAAACTTCAAAAAGCTTTTTTTACAATTTCTACAAACATTTTGTATTGAACATGCTTACAGTATAATAATACCATTGTCATCAATGTTTGCCATCCTCAGCACAACATAAATAGATTAAATATGGTGTATCATGCATGAAAAATTGTACATACATACTGGTGACATGCACCATTATATACCATGGTCATCCATGATGGACCATGATGCTTAAATAATTATTTATTTTGCTGCAACATGATCCATCATGGTGACAATAGACTAAAATAGTGTGTGTCAACATAAGGACGCGGTGTCGCGGCGAACACATTGCAAAAATACGCCCATAATGAAAATCATTAATTCTCGACCGACCAGCTCTCTTTCTGTCTAACTGCAATAAGTTAGACAGGAAGAGAGCTGGTCAGTCTCCTTGATAGTGATCAGTTCTTCTTTCTACTATGTTTATTTGTCACACTTTAAATTTTTGCAATCATTTTGTACTCAAATCAAATCAAATCAAATCATTTTATTTGTCAGAATGCAGATAGACTGTTGTAGATGCTAGTTTAAATACTTTAGATATACAATTTCCTTTATGCATTCTTCCATTAGGGATGCAAATTATTAAATTGAATACAATAAAAAATAAAATGTCAATATGGTTAATTTAAAATGTCTTACAATAAAAGAAAAGTCCAAATAAAATACCTATTCCAAAATAATATTTACCATTTATCATTTAGACTTATTTAAATACAGTTCAAATTATTATCATTAAGAAAATCATTAATCGTATAATAACATTTGTCAACAAGGAATAACTTTAATTTATATTTGAAGCTTATTAAATTACATTGCTCTATGCTCTTTGGCAATTTATTATATATTTTCAAATCAAATGTATGGGAATAACTTTTCAACATTATTGAACTTTATTGTACCTACTCTAACCAATATTAATCCCAGACTTTTGATCCATAAAAGGAAAAGGAATGCTATTTTTTCTTCACACACAATTTGTATGTTTGTTTGTTTTTCGTTTGAGGTAGTGATGGCCTCTGGTGTCAGTTTGTAAGGCTGCTTGAGGGCATCTGATGGCTCTCACAGTTTTTATGTGTGTAGCTATAATGGCTAAGGCATTTAAGTAGTTGTAGGTGCCCATGCTCTCTCGAATTAACTTGCTATTCTGTATACATATCAACAACATCGTACGATATTACATTAAATTGAATTTACTATTGATACAAATGAGAACCAATGCAATTAAATTATTTTATTAGTAAAAAAAATTTAGTTTGGGCACATAATACTTAAAGGTATAAGGAACATTCATTTCGAATGCAGGCAACACACCAAGCTGAATATTTTTTCTCACAAACCATACTAAACTACGGCGAACTGTCAAAATTGTTTAGCACAGAGGTGTGCTGACCTTGAAAAAACCGGCACGCGTCTGCAACAAAATATCATATCGTTTTGTCTCATTTCTTCACAAGACCTATGCATACGTTGTTCTCTTTCTTGCATGAGTGCGATGGAAGCTATCTAGTTGTCTATTGGTTTCTCTGTCTACGCTTTCGTCATTGGTTCCGGCTTCAAGGCCAGCAGTACGATTCAGCTAACAAACCTAATCTGCACAGCAACGTGATCGTTAGTCATAGTCACCACGCTTGGCAGGCGGATTGGTTACCGCAGTGTTACAATGTACTCGGAGGACGCTACTGCCCTTTTTCCGGTGTATATTCCCTTAGTCGCCTCTTACGACATCCACGGGAGGATTGGGAGGGGTCTTATTCTAAGCTGAGACCGCCATGGCTATCAATTTATTTCCTCCCCCGCCTGCAGCACCCAAAGAGTATATAAATACTACGGCAGCACCTGCGACGCTAGCGCCGTAGTATTTATATACTCTTTGGCTAGCGCTGCTGAAGTAACGGGCGACCCGCGCGGCAATCCGCAGTTGGCGTCGTGCCCTCTCTGCGCAACAAACTCCTGTAGATGGACGTAATTGACGTCCGAACACCGGTCGAACTGTTCGACAAAATAACTCGTGAGTGTCAGTAGTACATATCTATTTGTTTTATAGAAAATTCAAAATAAATGACAAATTATTTAAATATTAGATCGAGTGAAGCGATGTTTAGAGTCTACTGTGTTTGTTCGACGATAACTTAAAACCGTTGATCCAAAATAACAAAATCTAAATCGGTTATTGCAAACGAAAATATTCTGATCTGATGTCTAAATAAGTAAAATCAATTACGTTTTTTGAAAAATGTTAGTCTTCAAATAAGTAACTTATCTGAAGACTGATAATTAATTATTGTAGGTTAAAAAGAATAACATACTTTATTTAATCCTAAGAGAATCTGTAAAAGCTCCTATCCTTGTCAAGTTTACTTGACAAACAGCCGCAAAATACACAAGAATACCCCATTTTCAACCGTGGATAATATAAAAACATTAAAGAAAGCTTTTATGCAGTAGCCATGTCATGATGAAACTTAGAACGGGCTTTTACAATTAAATGCGTATGCAACATTTCGTGTCTATGCTGTTAATAGTTGAAGAGTTCTAGATAGGAACCAATCTGGAGTGCAGTAGCCATGTTATTATGAATCTTAGAACGGGCTATTATAATTTAAATGAAAATACAACATTTCGTGTCTATGCTGCTAACCGTTGAGAAGTTCCCTAGTCAGGAGCCAACCTGGAGTGCAGCAGCCTTGTCATGGTAAAACTTCAAATTGGCTAGCATAATAAAATGAGTACAGAAATATTCTGACTGTGCTGTTGGCCGTTGAAGAGTTCCTTTATCTAAAGCTGATCAGGTCATGCTTACCCAGTATCGTGTGGCATGCTTCTGGAGAAGCGTTTTTGATAAAATTGCAATCTTTGCGATTTATTTCAAATTTGGGTGGTGTAAAGACTCTTTATGTGGTTTATGGTGCTAGTTTAATCGTGTGGCAACAGAACAAGCTTAGAGCAAGGATGAAACAGAGTCATTCCATATTTTGTTTAAACTGTTACGCTCACTCGGGGAAAAAAAGGTTTACTTTGTAATATTTTGCAAATTCTGCAAATATGCCGTAAGTTTATGTGATTACAAATTCGTTGTTTCAACCTCTATCGATTAAAACATACGAATGAATGAAGCTCGATTGTTGCCAAAATTTTACAAATCAAAATCTCAAATTTTATCAAATGTAGTGCCATTTATTTAATCTAGGGTACGTTATCATGTAGTAACGCAATTTTATCTTTATAATTCACCTCGATCTTCGATCGAACCTACGCGATATATGTTCAATTCAATCAGCGAGCGTAGAGAGACATTGTGTAACGGTTTTCCAGATAAATGTCTCACGTTCGATTGTAGCCACGGGCGGAGTACAGACACATTGTTGTAGTGGCTCTATGCTCTAGATTTTCCATAAATAATATTTAAACATCCCGCGTGATTTTAGCTAGAATTTATTTCGATTTTAGTCGATTATTAAAAAAAAACCTTGATTAAAGTTAGAAAACAACATTGAAAAAGTATATCTGTAACGGTCCTTAATACAGATAAAGAACCTTAGGTCATCGCTGAAGATATAACATAAAAAAATATTGACAACATCAAATCCATATACCACCTTTCCTCGATATCCCCCACCATTTGTCCACTTCCCACTACCCTCCCCTCACTTTCCTCACCTTCCCTCACTTCCCCAAACCTGCATCGCGCATGGTTCCCCAGTTTTTTTTAATATGGCCATTCCGAAAGGTAGCAATCGCGTTGCGATCATACAATTGTGGGCAGTACATAAGCTTAATTCAATATCTTTAGTTCCAACATAATCAAAGAAAAGTATTACAACTCATTGAGTTATACCTACATTGTACCTACTTATATATCAATATAAGTTCTTTCTATGATCTCAATGTTACAACTACGGGGTCAACAAATTCGTTGAAAACCATTTCAAAACCCCTTTTTACCCGACTAAGATTATAAAATGTTATATTCTTCTTCAGCAGCATGTCTTCTAGAAAATTATTGCTTTCAATATTAAAAGAATAATTCTTCGTTGCACAGACTTCTGTTACCTACTTACTGCTTTAATATAAGTACAGATATTGATGGTGTATTGACTTTCTACCAGGGAAGAGTAGAAATAAATACTTTCTGGTGAGCATGACTCTGGCATGAACTGAGGAAAAAAAATGCCTCAAACCGTAGATGGACTCAAACAGAGCTTATACCCGTATCTCCTTCTTAGTTTGTGCAGACCTGCTCATGTCGCCATTTAGTTGAATAACAAAACAAGCTAATTTCTATGACATTATTGGTTACCGAATTTCGTAAGACTAATTACGATTTCCATTCCGTATAATATAAACTCCGTACAATACTTCGAAACCTCGCCGTGTTGTCGCGAATCTAATTTATTATCACGTAGCTCGAAGTACATAATGTAGCTCCGTAGAGGTCTCGGAGGTCTATAGCAATTCTTGGAGGCGCGAGCTCGATTCCACCTAATTGGATACGACCGCGTTCGATTATAGCCACGGGCGGAGTACAGACACATTGTTGTAGCGGTGCGTAGGTTCAATTCAATCAGCGAGCGTAGAGATGCAGTGCGTAACGGTTTTCCGGATAAATGTATCACATTCGATTGTAGCCATGGGCGGAGCGCAGACACATTGTTGTAGTAGTGCGCAGGTTCAATTCAATCAGCAAGCGTAGAGATGCTGTGCGTAACGATTTTCCGGATAAATGTATCACGTTCGATTATAGCCACGGGTGGAGTACAGACACATTGTTGTAGTAGTGCGCAGGTACGATTCAATCAGCGAGCGTAGAGATGCATCGCGTAACGGTTTTCCGGATAAATGTATCACATTCGATTGTAACCATGGGCGGAGCGCACACACATTGTTGTAGTAGTGCGCAGGTTCAATTCAATCAGCAAGCGTAAAGATGCTGTGCGTAACGATTTTCCGGATTAATGTATCACGTTCGATTATAGCCACGGGTGGAGTACAGACACATTGTTGTAGTAGTGCGCAGGTTCAATTCAATCAGCGAGCGTAAAGATGCCGTGCGTAACGATTTTCCGGATTTCCGAAAAGAATAATTCTTCTTTGCACAGACTTCTGTTACCTACTTACTGCTTTAATATAAGTACAGATATTGATGGTGTATTGACTTTCTACCAGGGAAGAGTAGAAATAAATACTTTCTGGTGAGCATGAATCATAGACTCTGGCATGAACTGAGAAAAAAAAAAGCCTCAAACCGTAGAGGGACTCAAACAGAGCTTATACCCGTATCTCCCTCTTAGTTTGTGCAGACCTGCTCATGTCGCCATTTAGTTGAATAACAAAACAAGCTAATTTCTATGACATTATTGGTTACCGAATTTCGTAAGACTAATTACGATTTCCATTCCGTATAATATAAACTCCGTACAATACTTTGAAACCTCGCCGTGTTGTCGCGAATCTAATTTATTATCACGTAGCTCGAAGTACATAATGTAGCTCCGTAGAGGTCTCGGAGGTCTATAGCAATTCTTGGAGGCGCGAGCTCGATTCCACCTAATTGGATACGACCGCGTTCGATTATAGCCACGGGCGGAGTACAGACACATTGTTGTAGCGGTGCGTAGGTTCAATTCAATCAGCGAGCGTAGAGATGCAGTGCGGAACGGTTTTCCGGATAAATGTATCACATTCGATTGTAGCCATGGGCGGAGTGGAGACACATTGTTGTAGTAGTGCGCAGGTTCAATTCAATCAGCAAGCGTAAAGATGCTGTGCGTAACGATTTTCCGGATAAATGTATCACGTTCGATATAGCCACGGGTGGAGTACAGACACATTGTTGTAGTAGTGCGCAGGTTCGCGTCAATCAGCGAGCGTAGAGATGCAGTGCGTAAAGGTTTTCCGGATAAATGTATCACATTCGATTGTAGCCATGGGCGGAGCGCAGACACATTGTTGTAGTAGTGCGCAGGTTCAATTCATTAGTTTATAAGTATCGTTGTATATAGGTATTATAATAATTAACCACTTAAACTATAAGACTTACTTTGAAATCACAAAAAAAAACTATTCCATACATATTGCAATGTCAACTCGATTAAAATGAAAGAAACAGTAGTTTTTTTTTGTGACCAAAACGCTGGTCTCATATTAAAGGAATGGCAGTTGTTGACTATTCTATATGACATTATAAAGAAGTAAAGTTTGTGAGTTTGTGAGGTTGTAGGGGGTAATCTCTGGATCTACTGAACCGATTTGGAAAATTCTTTTGCCAATATAAAGCCACGTTATCTATGAGTGTCATAAGGCTATATATTAAAATAACCACGCGTGCTAAGCCACGGGCATCAGCTAGTGTTTAATATTGTCACCTAATATTATTACACATTGTATACTCATATAAACAGATCTATTCCTACTAAATCTTCATACTTTGATGAGCCACCACCTGCAAAAATCTTCTATCACCTCTCATTAAATAGTCACTAGCTAGTCAGTCGTAAATTTGTCTATATATCAATTTATAAAACCTTTACTACCGTACGATACTACTGTGCTACTGCTGATCTGCTGTACTGTAGTTAATTAAACCTGTGTTGCGAACCGAGTTCTCGTGTAGATGGCGGTTTACTACGTATACATTTAGAGAATATAAAGTAGTTTTCTTAATTCTAAATAGAGGGAGCTTGTGGACTTAGAACACCGTTTTTCGCTTGTTGAGATTAATGCACGCGGGGAAGTGGGGGTGAAAATTGAAATTTCCGCGCGTCCTTTCTGGGCCTTAATATTGATGATCCTACCATACGGCTTTATTTCTTAAAATCTACTAAATATTGATCATCCTAACACACGACTTTATTTCTTAGCAAGCAGCAAATTTAGGTTAAAAAGTAATCTAATAACATGTTATTTTTTTATATTGCATTGTCATCGAGTTGTGAACTACCCTGAAAGTTTCATCCTGATAGCTAAGTGCTCGAAATTTGAGTTGCAAGATTCCACCCGGAGCGACAAACAAGAAAGTCTATCTATCTATTTATACTTATAATAAATCAATAGAAACGAAAAAGTCTGTATAAAGAAGATAATTAATAAAGAAATGGGCTAGGGTACATAAAATAAGCTACTGAACAAGAATATAACATTATAAAAATCGTGTCCGTCTGTTTGTCTGTCTCTATGTTTGATCACGCATCACGTAAAAACTACTTTACCGATTGCGATGCAGTTTATTACTGTTGGATACCTTATTTTTTGACTTAAAAGCTGGGGTACTTTATATCTCAATTCGATGAATAGAAGCCGAGCAATCGATAAAAATATTATTGAGGGCTGACGAAATTTGGATCAAATGTTGGTATACTGGAATTTTAGGTTCTGGAATAGCACAAAGAGTACTTTTAATCTTCACAAATGACAACGCATCCAAAGCCGCGGGCAGCAGCTAGTGACTCAATAAAAACGTGTTAAAAATATATACATGGCTTCAAGCTCAAGAAGTTCACACATTCTTGTTCAAGGTCTTAATATTTACAGTGACGTGCCATTATTTGGTTTGTCTACGTCTTACGTTCTTTACCCGGTACAATTTCTTTTCACATCATCATCAGCCTATATCTGTCCACTGCTGGACGTAGGCCTCTCTTAATGCACGCCACTGAGCTCGGACTTTAGCTCTCCTCATCCATTTTCTGCCAGCCGCTTTTCGCAGGTCCACTCCACCTGGCCACAGGGCATCGTACACTACTATTGCCTAAACGTGGTTTTCACTCGAGAACTCGCCTACCCCAACGGTTATCGGTTCTTCTGGATATGTGACCAGCTCACTGCCACTTACTAGTTTGTTTCTCCTTAGAGCTATGTCGGTCACTTTGGTTCTCCGTCGGATATCTTCATTACGAATCTTGTCCTTCAGAGAAACTCCAAGCAAAGCTCCAAAGCATTCAAAGCATTCCAAAGCATAATTCTTTTCACGCCACTCTTCAAATCACACTAATAATATAAAGCGAAAGTGTGTTTGCTAGTTATTTTGTCCCGCAGCAACAAACCGATGGATAGAGGTGATTTATTGCATGAATATACTTCAAGAACCGGATACTAACATAGGTTCATTATCATCGTCACTCACACGGGTGAAACCGCGGGTCGCAGCCAATAAGGTTTAAAAAAGGTTGAGTCTACTCCACCAAACGAACGAGTGAAGCATAACAAATGGCGGCGGCGTATGTTTGCGGGAGTGGGTAATTTAGGCGTGTTTTGTGGTTGATACACAATTTCACATAATTCCATCACAAGACTGCATTGTTTTTTTTTCGTGAGAAATAGAATGAACACAACTAACAATAATTAAGGTCGAAATCTTGCTGCGATATGGCAGGCGATCGGATTAACATGGTATGCGTGAGGCTTGTGCGTACGAGCGGTTCGGCATATCTTGGGTCTCGCTTTCGATATGGCAGTGTTTATAGGATCTGTTTCAAGTCTCACATACAGGTTTCGAGGATGTAAGCATCGATGAATAGACTTCGAGGAATAGACATTCGCAAAAATATACATTCTAAATTGCGTACGTTACATATCCCAGCTTATCTCACATAGCAGCATCGTTCCGCACCACCCGCGCCTGGCCGGAGCAGTCTCGTTTGTCCGCCCGTCCGGCGCCGCACAGTGGGTTGAAACAGAGAAAATTGTGACTCAGTTTTTTTTATCTTAAATTTGCCTTTCTTTTTATGGAAATCGATAGAGCTCAACAATCTTACTTGAAACTGTCCTAAAACATATTTTCTTACAACGAATGTTTAGCGAGAAAATAGGCAATGTTTAAAATTGTTGTATGTAGGGACACCTATTATTGTTTCTGAGAATCTTTCACCGTCATCGACTTGTCACATCTTAACTATCATTAAATTTAAGTTTGAACAAAAAACAGTTATTGTGACATAACTAGGTATAGCAGTTAGACATAAAGCCTTGCGAACTTTTTTTGTGGATAATGATGCATACTATTAACATGTCAATAGTCAATAGTCAATATTTATATTTATACAGACGAAAATACACGTCATAAAATAACATATTGTATTGTATAATAATGAAAAATTCTTCTTTTTTTTTCATTAAAATTGCAATAAATTATAAATAAATCAATGCAAAAATGAAATTAAATAATAATTAAATCAAAATTAAAATAATCACTCTAATCACACTAATATTATAATATTATAAATGCGAAAGTTTGTTGTTTGTGTGTGTGTGTTTGTTGCTCCTTCACGCTCGAACGTCTGGATGGATTTGGATGAAATTTGGTACCAGGATAGCTTATATCCTAGATTAACACATAGGCTATTTTTGATGAAGAAATAGGAGAAAAAAATATTATCGTTTTTTTAGGGACTTTGAAAAATAAAAAAAGTATTAAAAAAAAAGTATTGCCAAGTACCAGGAGAGCAGAAACACTTAAGAAGTTGGAGATACAAAATTGACAAATAAAGTTATTAAAAGTGAGTATAAATAACCTCCCCATGAACATTAAATAGTGTGATTATATTAAAAAAAAAACAAAGTACCAGGAGAGCAGAAAAACTTAAGAAGTTGGAGATATGACATTGAAAAATATAGATATTAAAAGTGAGACTATACCTCCCCATGAAAATTAAATGGAATGATAATATTTAAAAAAAAAAATACCAGGAGAGCAGAAAGACTTAAGAAGTTGGAGATATTACATTGATAAATAAAGTTATTAAAAGTGAGTATACCTCCCCATGAACATTAAATAGTGTGATTATATTTAAAAAAAAGTATTTCAAAGTACCAGGAGAGCAGAAACACCTAAGAAGTTTTGTAATATATTTTTTTGCAAATTCTTTGTCAAAGTGACATGGTGAGGGTGGGAGTTGAGGGTTGTTGGTAGAGGTTTTAAAGGGGACGGGGCCAGGGGGAGGAGGATGGGACCAAAATAAGGAAGAAAATGGAAGCTCTGAAGGAATTTTCAAAATGATAAGTGTCAAAGTCACAGGTGTCATAGTGACAGGTGTCAAAGTAGCAGGTGTCAAAGTGACATCCTAGGGATGCAAAAAGGAGGGATTTAAAAAATGTCTTTTCTAATGTGGTGGGAGTGGCAAAGATTGACCGCGATTGTGTGTATGTTTGTTGCTTCTTCATGCTCGATCAGTTGAACGGATTTGGATGAAATTTGGTACCAGGATAGCCTAAGTTAGAGTACAGAATAAATAATAGTACAAGGTTAGAGATACAAAATTGACAAATAAAGTTATTAGATTATACCTCCTCATGGAAAAAAACATGAACATTAAATGGTGTGATTATATTTTAAAAAAGTATGCACTATGACGCTGCGTGTATAATATAATATTTTTAATAGAAATACAAATATAAATATATGTTTTTAATAGAAATACAAATATAAATAAACACTCTTAGTTTATCAAAACTTTTTCTTAAATGGATAACGTCTTGCAATTGGCAATACATTAGTATTTAGCAGAGCTTTTGTGTGTTTAAATAAACAAAATAGATAAATGAGATTCTATTATTATTTCTCTTAAAAAAGTATTTTAATTGAAAATTTATGATTCCTTGAGTATCGAAGAGGTGCACAAAGGAAGGTTTTATTGCAATTAATAAGCCAAGCGCAGGTATAAACACTACAAGTATATGGATTAAATTTGGAAAATAAATGCTCCTCACATGGACAATTGTTATGTGCCGTGCTCGCGTGTTGGGAAACCGTCAGACCTATTCGTGTACCTACTCACAAGAAGGTTTTTTTTTTATTCCAAAATAACTTCAATGTAAAGAAAATATACAACCAAAAACTCTTTTAAATTATGTGACATGGTTGTAACGCTAACTGTAGTGTTTTTAAATAGGATGCGGAAGAAGATTGCACGCGGGCAAAGCCGCGGGGCGCAGCTAGTCTAAATATAATTACGAGTAGGTAACAAATTCGTCATATGACAGGTAGTTTATCATTTGATATATCATGAATAGTTTTCAAAGCGCACGCAATAAATGACTTTTATAGGAAAATGTTTCATACCTTGGGTCACATTATTGCAATTAGGATCTTTAATTTTTTGATAAATATTATTTTGTTTTCTATGCGTGAAAGAATTTCTAAAACCAGATAAGTATTTATTGAGTTTATCCATTACAAATAAACATACAAAAAAACTAATCTTTTCTCTATTAATTTTAGTGTAGATGGGGCGAGAATGAATTTCTAGCGAGAAGGTATTCGTATCGTAAACATCACGTGACGTCACTAAATGTCAGCCAATTTATGTGAGATTTGTACGTCGTAAACCGTAAATTAGGTGCAGCACAGCACATGTAAGCAGTGACTCCCATTCTGCTACAGTCTGCGTATTTATCTCTATATTTTTTGATGATGCACATGAAGCACTACGCGTTAAGATCTCATCTCTTTTATTTTATTTTATTACTAACTGTACCCACGGCTTCACATGCTTGGTAATTTCTCTAGTTTAAAAGTACTATGTACTATTCCAAGACCTAAAATACCAATATACCAACATTTGATCAAAATTCTTTCAGTCGTCCAACAGTTTTTATCGATTGCTCGGCTTTTACTTATCGGATTAAGTTACCATGTACCCCAGTTTTTAAGCCAAACCCTAAGCTGTCCTACTCCTACTGTGAAAACTGCATCGTAATCGATTCAGTAGTTTATACGTGATGCGCGAACAAACATACAAAGAGACAGACAAACAGAATGACATGATTTAAAAAAATGATATTTTCTTATTCAGTAGCTTAATTTTAGTACCCTATACCATTTTTTTTAATTATATTTGTACATACCTTTTCGTTCTTATTGCTTTATTATAAGTATAGATATTTGATACATTGGATTACAATACGAGTATTGCAATTTTCGTAGACATCTCTACTGTTTTGAAAAATAAAGTATAGTCCATGTTACTCGCTGATAATGTAGCTTTATACAGGTAAAATATTTATTTAAATCCGTTAAGTATTTTTATAGTTTATCCATTACAAATAAACATACAAAAAACAAATCTATTTTCTTTATAATATTAGCGTAGATGAGACACAAAATATCCCGGAAAATCCCAATAATTAAGTATAGCTTAACACCGCTGCGAAGCGCTGACAGTTTAGAAGGGCTCCATTAAGGGCCGAGTGTTCTTTGCGCCCTAAACCTCTTGAGCCCCTAGGACCTCCAGGGCCCTCTAATTTTGTGCGTCTTGCACGCCCCACTTGATTGATGAGAGGTGTCTCTTTTTGCGGGGGCGGTATTGAGGCCAGGAAAGAATGGATCTCGGTGGGTCTTTGAAGTTCAAATGTTGGCTTGACCTAGATTGGGTGAATATTCAGGTGGAAACTTTTACTTTTGTGTAGCTTGGTATTTCGTGATTTAATTTGCAGTGGTTTGATTAAGCATTAAGGCCGGGTGTCAGTGAATTTTTTGTCCCTCTCATACGTGATCAAGTTGAGAAGGAGAGACGATATATCTCGGGAGTAAAATTTAAGGTTGTTATTTATTTGTAGGAAAACTAAAGCTATGAATTAAAAAGTGTCTAGCTATTTTCTCAATCATAATAAGTTCTTTCTCTTGGTATATTTTTGCTATTATTTAGTGACGGGGTCTCTTTTCAATCAATGTTCTAAGCATAAAGTAGTGTTACCTTTGATTTTATTTTCTAATCATGTTTCTGTGTTTGCAAAGTACGAGATAAAATGTAAAATTTGATTTGATACCAATTTCATAGTTCCGGGTTAATTATAAAACAATATACAGACGTTCAAAAATGGTCGGAAATTGCTAAAAGTGCTAGAACGGACCTTAACAAGGTAATTTATTTATCAAAATGCACTGTTTGTTTGTTTGTCGTATGAGGTATTGCTGGTCTCTGGTGTCAGAGATTCTCAGGCCACCCGAGGGCCTCTGAAATGGCTTCACGACTGCTATTAATTAATAACAGCCGGGACCGACAGCTTAATGTGCCCTCCAAAGCACGGAGCGATGGAAAACCAAATGCACTCACATCTTAAAAGGCAAAAATGGGAGGTACTCACTTCCTTTTAAAATGTATAAAAACCACGTTCATTTTCGTAATAACACTGACTTCTTACTACAATTTAGACATGGTAAAACACTATGTTTGGGCCGGTACGTCTGTCACATGTCGGGCGATTTCTGGACAAAAACCACAACAATGGGGATGCCACAGAAAATCAGAAGACGTCACGGCGCCCAGAAGGATATAGTGGGACAAGCTTGATTCCTGTTGCCACAATTGCACTACAAAAGCTCTTAACAGTGAGGAATGCAGTGAGAAGACTATGACTGAAAAGAAATATTAATAACTAGTTTCCCGCCCGCGACTTCGTACGCGCAGACTACTGTTTATCGCGAAAAAGGCACCCTTTTTTCTTCTAGGATATTAAAAACCAATGCAAAAGTAAGTAGAGCACCTACTTGTAGGTATAGCACCTCTTGAGGTTTTTTGATAGACTTGTTATTTCGTTTCCATGGCAACCACAGACCATTCTGTGATGGCAACCGTTCCTTACAGTAAGTAATCAACATTTTACAGTTTTCCCGCAGAACCTTTCAATTTTCCGGGATTAAAAGTATCCTATGTTTTATTCTAGGGTATAAGCTGTCTCCAATCTAAATTTCATCAAAATCCGTCCAGCCCTTATTGCGTGAAAGCTCCCCAAACAAACAAACAAGCCAACATACAAACAGACAACGTTTCACTTTTATATATTGATATGGACTAGCTTTCCCGCCAGCGACTTCATCCGCGCGGACTTCTGGGGTCTAGCACGAGTTTTATAGTTTACAAAAAAGATATGCAGTTTCGTTTAGTTCCACACTTTTACTGGCAGCGCCTCTAGCGGAAACTTGCAGGAACTGCAGTAAATGTATGGAACTAAACGAAACTACATTTCGTTTTCGAAAACGATAAAAACTCATATTAGGGGTACTGTTTATCACGAAAAAAGCATCCTAGGTTCTTTCAAGATATTAAAAACCAATTCAAAAGTAGCACCAACGTTCTTGATGTTTTTTTTAACATACTTACTTGTTATTTCATTTCCATGGCAACCGTTTCTTACAGCGAGTAATCAACATTTTTCCAGATTTTCCCGTTTTCCCGTGGAAACTTTCAATTTCCCGGGATAAAAAGTTTTATTCCAGGGTATAAGCTATCTCCATACCAAATTTCATCAAAGTCCGTCCAGCCGTTATCGCGTGAAAGCTCCCCAAGCAAACAAACAAACAAACAAACAGACAACGTTTCACTTTTCATCCCGGAAAATTGAAAGTTTCCGCGGGAATGTTGGATAATGTTGATTACTCACTGTAAGGAACGGTTGCCATCACATAATGGTATGTGGTTGCCATGGAAACGAAATAACAAGTCTGTCAAAAAACATCAAGAGCATTGGTGCTATACCTACTTTTGCTAAATAGGATGGTTTTTGTCGCGATAAACAGTAGCAAAATGAACTAGATGGCGTTGCTTATCCCTAAAACGCGCAGGTAAGTCATTCACGACTTGTCATGCCATACATTTGAAGGAAAATAAATGGTGATAGCTACAGAACAGATACCGAGTTCTTATTTAAATAGACCCCATAGTTGTACTTTTATTTATTCTGTGCCAATAGTATCCTGCGTAATAAACGCGCGCTAGTTCAAACCTGAGTAAGGGTTTGCCTTTACAATAACTATAAATACATGTATAATAAATACAATATAATGATATGAGTGACAAACATTTATGAAGGCAATGAGGCCATGTAATAGTGTTCTCTGACAAAGTGACAAGCCGTTTAAAAACATCCTTGGAAGATGCTTTTTCAGTATGTGTTAATAAGGCGAACTAGCTGTTCCTGCGTTGTTGTCCGCTTGGTCATTTTACTGGGATATAACGATCTTATGAGTTACTAACTTTCGCCCGCGTCTTCATCCGCGCAGACTATTATAGTTTATCGCAAGAAACACATCTTATGTTAATCTAAAATAATAAAATGCAAAAGTATAGCACCAACACTTTTGATTCTTTTAGACAGGCTTGATATTATTTCGTTTCCATGGCAACCGTTCCTGACAGCGAGTAATCGCCATTTTACCGTTTTCCCGTGGAAACTTATAATTTTTCAGGATAACAAAATATCCTATGTTGGTTTCTATATTGTAAAGTACCTATTTATCGAAATCGGATCAGCCGTTTTGGCGTTACACTCCCCAAACAAACAAACAAACAGAAAACGTTTCACTTTTGTATATTGGTGTGGATTTCAGAACCAAAGGTACCAACATACCAAACATCAAAGTTCAAACAGACGTCAAAAAGTTTTTTATGGATTGCTCGGCTTCTACTCATCGTATTAAGATATCACGAACACCATTTTTTAAGTCCAAGCTATCCAACAGTGAAAAATGCATTGTAATCGTTCCAGTTGTTTTTATGAGATGCGTGAATAGACGAACAGACATACGTAAACAGACAAAAAGAGAGACACGTTTTAAATATTGTTATATATTCTTATTCAGTAGCTTACATTTTAAGTCCCCTAATTTTTTTTTTTATTCAGTCCTTGGATCCGCACCAATGACCTTTCTAAATTCGTTAAGCTGTCAGTTTGCAGTTGTTAAGACATGTCAGAGGACCTCGGGCGGCCTGACGAACTCTGACACCAAAAGCCATCACTACCTCACACGACAAGCAAGCAAGATCTTACCAAAAGGAAGCACACAGAATAATCCATAAGCAATTCCTCGTAAAAGCACAAATAACGAAATGTCCCAATTCACTTTAAAACAAAGATAAATCCAAAGACCTCCAGACGCTGATAAAAATTTATCGTCGCTGGCAAGAAGGTTTAAAAAAGACGGAGTCTTCATCGCCAAATGGTTAGTCAAGCACCCAAGATATGCTGATTTTGTGATGAAATTGTGTGTCAACTACAAAACACCGCAAATTATCCACTCACGCACACATATGCATCCACCATTTGCTATGCTTCACTCTTTTGTTTCGCGGTGTGGACTTGGTCTTTTTTTAAACCTTCTTGGCCGCTGGTATAAAACTGCAGGCGTTAAGCGGAACTGCTGCGTAACGATACTGTCGTTGTGTATTGATGGCCTATTTATGGGGTTGGGAAACCTTGCGATTTGTTTGTAGGTGCTCGGTAATACGCAAGGCATATTGTGTAATTTCGCACGTTGTGACGACGTTAGCTGTCAAACGGATGAAACGATTTTTATGTTTGAAAACTGATGAGATCTAGATGCTTCTTAGCTATAATGGGGGGCGGGAGGACGGGGGTTATATAAATTTTTAATTTGTGCTTGTTCTATTTCATAGGGCTACGTAGTCAAACAAGGAACCCTTATAACCGTTTGTCCGTTTGTGTTTGTCGTTTGTTGTCCGTTTGTCGTTTGTCTGTATTTATATCACAGCCATTTTATTAAGAAACTTAACTCTACATACATGTATAAAAATATATATAGACCATATTTTTTTGAGTGAAGTACGTGAAAAGTGAAGAAGTTATCTTTTTTTTTGCACCATGTAGCACTCTACATAAGGTATAGGGCCTCGTTGAATAGGTATCTAAAAATTATACAAAGCAATAAAAATTAAAAATAATAACAGTTTTTCTTCTTTGGTTTCGTTTACGATATATTTGGCTATATAGTGACCTTTTTGATTCACTTGCATATCATTTTTTTTTTAAATCTTGTGCTCATAATAATACGAATTTAGTAACAAAACTGTCATGGCCATCTATCCTCCAGCCACTTGGATCCACCGCCAGGCTCCACCGGTGCCTGATGGTTCTTAGATATATGGGGAGGGGGAGAGGAAGGGGGAGGGGGAGGTGAGAAAAGGGGGGTGAAAATAATAGCTTTCGAAGAAATGGACCGATTTAGCTGCGGTTTTTTATAATAATAATAATAATTTTATTTTTTCAAAATACAAGTACAATCTATCTATACATATAATAAAACTGTAACGGGTCCAATTCTGTACATTGAATATTTTAAAATTTTCTTTTCTTTTAGATTTTTCTTTTTTATATATTCGATACTGAAGCCAAAACTGTACTTTTTTCATTTTTGTCTGTCTGTCTGTCTGTCTGTATCTTGGCTAGGCATCACGCCGAAACTACTGAATGAATTTAAATGAAACTTGGTATGATTTGATGTCATACTACGAGGTAGGACATAGGATACTTTTAATCCCGAAAAATTAAAGGGTTCTCGCAGGATAGGCGTTGAAAGTTATTTAAAAGAACACGTATCACGCTGAAACTACTAGACGGATTTTGTTGCAACTTGGCAAAGTCATAGTTTATATAATGGGTAAAAATTGAGGATAATTTTTATCCCGAAAAAATAAAGATTTCCCGCGGGATAATGTCCCAAATTCTGTAAATTGAAGATATTTTGTATTTTTTTTGGAGGCCTTATTTTATTCAATACTAAAGCCAAAACTGTATTTTTGTAATGTTTGTGTGTCTGTCTGTCTGTCCGTCTGTCTGTATGTACCTTGGGAGCGCATCACGCTTAAAATACTCACTGAATTCAAATGAAATTTGGTATGATTTGAGTTCATACTTCGAGGTAGGACATTGGATACTTATCATACGGAAAAATTCAAGATTTTCTGCAGGATAGAGATGGAAAATTATTTAAAAGACTACGTAGCACGCTGAAACTATTGAATGGATGTTGATGCAACTTGGTACAGACATATATAGTATATAAGATGGATGAAAATTATGGATACTTTTTATCCCGAAAAAATAAAGGGTTCCTGCGGGATATGGGTCCAAATTCTGTACATTAAAGGTATTGTGAATTTTTTTTGGAGGGTACTCTATGTTCGATACTGAAGCCTAAACTGTATGTTTTTCCATTTTTGTCTGTATGTCTATCTATCTGTATTTCTTTATTATCTGACGCGCATCACGCCACCAGAACCACTGGATGAATTAAGATGAAACTTGGTATGATTTGAGTTCATACTACGAGATAGGATATAGGATACTTTACATCCCGAAAAATAAATGGGTTCTCGCAGGATAGGGGTTGAAACTTATTTAAAAAAACACGTACCACGCTGAAACTAATGGGTTTTGATGCAACTTGGCACCGTCTTAATTTATATGATGGGTTAAAATTGAGGACACGTTTTATCCCAAAAATTAAAGCAGGATATGGGTTTAAAGTTATGTTAATATTTAAGTAATAACTAAAAAAAAAATGGATGGTTCTCTACATTCGATACTGAAGGCAAAACAGTTTTTCTTTTTTATTTTTGTCTGTCTGTCTGTCTGTTTGTTCGTATCTTTACCGCGCATCGCACAGAAACTACTGAATGAATTCAAATGAAACTTGGTATTTTTTTTTTATATTTGGGACAATTCCACATCAATTATTTATTAAAGGGTTTCCGCAATATAGGGGTTGAAAAATATTAAAAAGAACACGTATCACGCTGAAACTCATTGACGAATTTTTTGATGCAAATTGGCACAGTCATATATCTATACTATTAAAAAGGCTGTAAACAGAAGGTAAATAACAAAATGCTCTTGGGTACTTAAAAAGGGTATTGAACAGGTTTTTATTTTTTAATCGTGTCGCTCTATCTGTTTGTCTGTATGTTTGTTTGTTCGCGCATCGCGTAAAAACTATTATACCGATTGCAATGCAGTTTTCATTTTTAAATAGCTTAGGGTTTGGTGTAATTGGTATCTCAATCTGGTGAGTTAGAAGCCGAGCAATTGATAAAAGTATTTTTGAGGGCTAAAGAAATTTTGATGAAATGTTGGTATATTGGTCCTGGAATAGCACGTTATAGTACTTTGAACCTAAAGAAAATACCACGCGTGCGAAGCCGCGGGTACAGCTAGTTTACTATAAATTTAGAAGTACTTCTTACTTAAATGGCTTGTGTGCGTTATAGTGACGTGCAGAACCTACACTAAGAATAATTTCTTGTGTCGTAGGTCTGCATACCCTTCAAATATACAATATAGCTAAAATAAATAAACAACCATTTCTTCTGAAAAAATACAATATACAAGTTACAACGGCAAATTAAATTAAGGTGAGTACTTACAACATTTCTCTTATAATCATACTAGCACTTGTTTGAGTTTGAGTGGCGTGTGTTTATGTGTGAAAGGGGGTGTGTGTCTGTTGTGTGTGAGGATGTGTGTGTGTTTTGAGTGTATGTTTGTGTGTGTGTGGTTGTGTGTGAGTATGCGTGTTTGATTTATAAGTATATATCTGACGATCATACCTTCAGTAATAATTCGGTTTCGTCATGGTTAAGGTTTTTCAGCCAATTGTCCAGTGCTAGTTTCGCGTCTCTGATATTAATTGATGCTAGATTATTTATTGATTTACTTGCGTTATTATACAAATAAGGGCCGAGAAAAGACTGATGACGTTTGGCTAGTTTCGTGTTAAATTTTGTTCTGCAGAAACCCAAATTTAAAAAACAAAAGAAGAAAGGACAGATTTCTTCTTTTGTTTTTTAATTTTGATTTTGAAGCTGCGGTAATCGAGATGGTTCTTAGCTATAATGGGGGGAGGGAGGGGGGCGGGGATGGAGGTGATGATCGTAGCTCCCAAACAAATAGACCGATTTAAATGAGGTTTTTTATGTTTGAATAGAGATGTGATCGAGATGCTTCCTAGCTATAATGGAAGATGGGAAGTCGGGGGTTATATATTATATATAATATTTTATATATATTTTAATTTGTGCTTGTTTAAATTTCTGATGAGCTAGCAGACGCAGAATTAAAAATCGGAAGATGACAAGATACCTAAAGTCTGACATGATGTCATGACTCTATGTTTTCTCTTGTCTTCGTCCCGTCTATTGAATTTCCGGACAGACCCTGACATTACCCAAGTAATGTAGGCCACGGGTGGGCGGGGGTAATTCTCGATGCAATTTGCGGCAGATTGCCGCGGGAAGGGCGGGCGGGTAGTTTTGTTCATTTCACGGGACGTTTGGCCTTCTAGATCGGTGCCTGGGTACTTTTATACGTATGCACGTCTGTGCATTGGTTGGATATCATATAATGAAGTATGCAAGAGAATGATAAACGTAAAAGATTAACAAACCGCTCAGGGCCGCAGATAGTGCTACTAAGCGGTTTTTCAGAGCAATACGTTTTCACAAATTCTCGTGTGGATTATGTTTTCTTCTCAATCATTTAAACGCTTTTATATAACTTGCAAAGTATGTATGTACAATCACAGTGTGAGTATGTTTACCTCCGGTTTATAACTGCATGCACACATCTATGTCACAAGTGATATTATGTGATTTGTTTAAAGAAACAAAAGAAAACAGCTTAACTTTGAATTAAGTGATTTGATTGGTTATAGAGCATAGTTTTTTGTTAATACGAAAGATATGTATAAAACCTTATTTGTAAAACTATATATTATTTTCTGGCATAGAGACGAGACAAAATAAACGAAATTCCACCAAGCGAGGTTGTACCACAGTACATATATGGACTATATATGTACTGTGGTTGTACTTGTTGCTAAAAATGCAAACATAAGAAGAAATGATCTAAATAGAAATTCAGACATATTTTTTTATTAGCTGTGCGCGCGGCTTTGCCCGCGTGGTCATTTCATGTAAAAGTAGCCCACACGTGTTATTCTAGAATCCGGGTGTAAGTATTTTTCCCAATGATCTAGCTAGAAAAAACAAATCGCCACCCGATCACCGACTCCATAATAATAATGCTAACTAATGTCCTAAATCCTAAATAAAATATTGAAATTATACTAATAATATGATACAAATTTTTCACTCACGAACCTAGTACCTAAAACAACTAATAATCTGATACAAATTTTTCACTCACGAATCTAGTACCTAAAACAACTAATAATCAAATACAAATTTTTCACTCATGAACCTAGTAGATACCTAAAACAACTAATAATCTGATACAAATTTTTCACTCACGAACCTAGTACCTAAAACAAAAAAATTTAAAACAGGACATCAGGAGGTTCCTGAGTCCGACCCCATTTTAGAAAGAAGCACAATGACTCAAACCTGATCAACACCGCTCTATAGTGTATTATTGGATATCAGTTATATTTAGAATTCTTGCGCCTTCTATATGTTATTTTTGTTTGCCGTTTTTCCTTTCTTCCTTATTTATTTAAGTTCTACAATGCTGATGGATTCTTCCATAATTCAATCAAATTGCAAGTGCTTCCACTGGCGCAACGACATTCAAACAAGAATTACGGCTATAACTGCTCATTACTGTCTGTGATTGGTTGAGTTGGATCATGGTGTGGTTGATATACACTGACAGTGTGAATAAGGCAAATTTAAAAATGCGCGTTAATCAGTGCGTCCTACCAGTCATGACCAACGGAGCTAAAACGTGGACACTCATGGGCAAACTAGTCCACAAATTTAAGGTCACTCAGCGAGCTATAGAGAGAGCTCTACTTGGAGTTTCTCTGAAGGACAAGATTCGTAATAAAAATATCCGACAGAGAACCTAGGTAACCTAAAGATGAAAGAATTGAAGATGGTAGCTCTAAGTAGTGCATTAGGAGAGGCCTACGTCCAGCAGTGGGCATATATAGGCTGATGATGATGATAATGATGATGAAAAAAGAGATACGTTTTAAAGCCATACTTCTAATCCAAGCAAAGACATTCAATTCTGTGTGCAAATTTACAAGGACTTTACTTTTTTATTTTAACTTCACTGGCCATTAAATTTACCTAGTAATATTTTCTACTACAATATAAATAGCACAATTAAAAAAAGACAAATGAAATCAACAAGGGAATCCAAAAGCAATTTTGAATAAAAAGTGGGTATTTCTCAGAGATAAAACATTTTTCATTACGTACAAATTGTTATTTTTTGATTTTTTAACCAGACTTTAAAAAAACCCATTTCTCTGGATATGAAATTATTTTTGTAATTTATATTAAGAAGAGTTGTAGCACCGTAATACAAGTATTTATTGAATCTTGAAATTTTGTTGTCAGGAAAATAATGTCGTTGCTTTGTAGAGACACTAAGATACAGAAGATGCAAGATACAGTGATTGAAGGCGTTCAAAGGTCGGCGGATACAAAATAAACCAACAAAAAAAGATTAATTATATGCATGAAATAAAAAATGAATACCATGTAGGGATCCCTTGTTTTCGCATCTTTTCGTTTCCGCATCGAAACACGACGCGATGTTTAGAAATGATGTGAATTATAAAAGTAAATGATTCGAGTTCGTTCTTTTACCGACTTTTACCGGCTGACGGGATTAGCCATTTACCACTACCACTCGCGCAAACCCCCCCCCCCCCTCCCCGTCTATCTCATAAACTAAGCGTCTCCTGGACAGGGGGGGGGTCGTGGAAGACATCCCCCCTTGCCCCTCCCGGCCCTCTTGCCCCCCCCCTCCCTCCACGCCGGTACTGGATATATACAGACAACCCCAACAATTCAACAGGCACAATTTCGTGAATTATGCAAGGAACACAAATAAGCGACATACGCATTTGACACGTGTTTCTGAACCGTGGAGTTTTTGAAGTCTTAATTCTGCTACATTGCATTGATCCATCTCTTTGGCATGGATTCTGGTGAAGCCTAGCCTAAGTGATATAAATTAAATGTCTCACTTCCAAGAACTCTCAAAATTCGGGCTTACCCGTGACTTTGCGTTGACTTTCACGGTGATATTCCTACGTCGTTAGCCTTTATGAAAAGGCTAATATCCGAAATGGCTCTGTATGATTGCCTAAACATAACTTTTACCACCTACACGGTAAAACTTTTAGTTGAATTAGGTAAACAAACTTGGTAGGTACATTTTGTGAATACAACTTTGTTTGTAAGGCTCCTTTCTTGGATTTAAATACTTGATATGAAAGCGAGTGTTTTGAAAGACTAATTAATTAGTAAGAATAAAAAAAAGTTTAATGCAGTAGTTTTTTAATGGTCACAATTTTATTATTGTGTTTCACTCATCATCATCATCATTTGTTTGACATATTGTGAAGGTATTTAGTTTGAGATTGTTTTGTGATTGTTTATTGTAGATTATTATTTATTTATTTATTTTATTGTAGATAAGGTATCTGGTTCCATGATTTATTTGACTTGACATGTATGTGGTATAGTTGACATTTTTAATTAATTAATTGACATTTGCTTTGCCATAAAATTTTGTTAATGATATATTTTATATGTGTAATTGGTGTAATTAATGCCGTTTTTTATTACAATAAATTAAATTTGAATTTGAATCAAGCCGAGCGAAGCGTCTTCGTTTCAGCTTGGGCAAAAATACTTTCGTATGTCCGGATGTCTGTCCGGATCTCAGTTCTCCTCTACAGGTCGCTATTCTCAACCGATCTAGACGTAACTTGGTATACAGCTTAAACGATTTTTTAGAATTTTTTAGTCGTCGGGGATTTTTGATTGGGGTACTTCCTCCAAAAAGGGGCAAAAAGGGGGAACCACTGAATATCTTCGCCTCATTATATTCGATTTCAATGGTTCTTTTTTTATTTTAAATGTAGTAACTTTAAATTAGTCACATAAAAATTTGGTGACGATCTGATGATGTTTCTACCAGTGGAATCAGCCCTTTACTCACTAGGTAGGGGTTGATGGAGCACCTTGGTTGTTAGTTTTACAATAAGGTAACTAGATGGCGCTACTGTGCACCGCTAGATTGTTTGCAAAAAAGTTTGTACGCGCGAAGTCTACAGCTCACAGAGCCACTAGATTTAACAGGTATAGCATGCATGAATGTCTTAAAAATTATCCAAAATACAAAGTATCTAATGAACAAGTAAATTTGGCCGTTCTTAGATCTTTATTTCCACAAAAACATACCAATTACACTATAGCGAGGGCGAGCACAAAGCCTCTCTACCAAACACAAAAAACAACACAATAGTGCACAAACATAGCAGTACACATAGTACAGTATTACATAGGCCCATCAGTTACTTTGAAACCCTATCGCACTGGTCAATTGCTTCAATATCTACATTTTCCTTTTGAAAGCTCTCTTTGAGGTTTTGTATACACTTTTGTGTTGTTTGTTTGTGGAGATTGAGCCCTCGTCATTTTGTATGTACATTTCGAACTCGAAGCTTTATTCGGCTGACAATTGAGCCCTTAAAAATTCATCCCGCACCACCTTGCTGAGCAGTGATGTGGTACTACTGCAATGTAAGATTGAGGAATATTTATAGAAACAGTCCAAAATAACAGTTAAGGAGGTATTTAAAAAGAACACATTGGAACTCTTACGGTAAAACCAACTAAACAATTATTTTATAGAACTGGTTAAAACATTTTTCCCGTTGCTCTTTTTTGTGACGATATCTGAAAGTGATATCACTTGTTTAAATTTTTAACAGAATTCTATTTTTCTCTAGGTCCAATACTGCACCATGTGATTTCTTATTTTATTTAAGTAGATATGTTTCTAAGCTCACATTGAGCGACTGAGTGCGAAAGACGGAGATCCAAAGAAGAACCAAGGTGAAAGACATTAGTACATAAACCTCAAGTGGCGATGAGAAGGACTCATAGCAAGATGCATTGATGGCAGTTGAAGTAGGTCACTGATAGATTGGTGGCCCCGCGTGGAAAATCGCAGCCGTAGAAGACCAGTGCAACAACGAGGGGTGGAGCTAAATTTGAAATGACCTAAGCAAAGATTGGCTGAAGGCAGAGATGATAATGTCAGAGGGAGAAGGTTTATGCCCTGCATTTGAAGCTGACATTGATGATGATGATGATGATAGTAATTATCATAGCAACATCATCTAAATAATATAACTACAACAAATACAGTTTAATTTCATCATTGTCATAATCATCCTGGGGCATGCTCACCATCTGTTCACCTATGAGGCTGTTGCTTATGTCACTCACTCAATTATTTCTTTCAAGGTTGACTGGAAGAGGTATAATCGCTTTTAGCGATAAGTCCGCCCGTTTTACTTTAGTTACATGATTGTTCCTATTTATAGTATTTTTTTGGAAACTGGTGTACAATAAAGTATTATCTATCTACCTATCTATCTTGTCCGACACAAAGTCCATAATAACATGTTGTTAGATAAAATAACTAATATTACACAATAATAAAATAGTGTACAAGTATCTTTAGACAAAAAAGTAAGTGGCAGTGGCAATGTGAAGAAAACATGGTCCGACTTGATTCGACCTTGGTGATGCCACAGGGCTCTCATATTGTGGCAACGTAGGTCATGATTGATTGAAAACTTTTGTCTTCAGGCACTGTGGTATGGGCCTTTCTATTCTTAAGTTGTTTGAGCGCCATCTCAATCGCGTCTAGGCTGACGTCTGGCAGCTCGTCAGTTTAGTGGCGGGTCAGTATTGCGCGGGAATTCGGTCATATTGGTCTTCAATCTCAGAAAGGATCACTGGCTTAGAGACGACTGTTGTGCCATTATTGGTCTTGAGCTTCGTCAGATGGGATCTACTCAATTGCTGGGTAATCAATTCCCCCGATTTTGCTCAATTGCCTTTTCTATTTGGCGTATATTTGAGGAATCGAGGTCACATCGCTCCAGCTTTATAACGTACTTTAATTTTCATTAGAATTAAATCAATACGTAACTTTACATACTATAAACGAATATTTTAATTGATATTAATATAATTCGTTACAAGACATCCCTGAATATGTGCTTATTGTCCGTCATGATGAAATCGATCTCATTTTTAGTCACACCATCGGAACTTTGCACAGTCCACATCCTCTGTGGTTGCTTTTTGAAGAAATAATTCATCGAAAAGAACCCCTCTTTTTCCAAGAAGTGAACTAGCATTTACCCCCTGTGATTCCTGCGACAACCTCTTCATCAGAAAAATACTGGGACTGAAAAAATGGGTGAAATATCCACATGAATATATAAATGTGAAACGTTGTATCTTTGTTTGTTTGGTTTTTTTGTTTGGGGATGTTCAAATAAATTCTGTACAATATAGAGACCAACATAGAATATTTTTTATTCTAGAAAATGATAAGTTTCCAGGGGAAACTGGAAAATGTAGATTACTCGCTGTAAAAATCAATTGTCATGGAAACGCAAAAATAACAAGTCTGTAAAAAAAAAACAAGAGCGTTCGTTGGTGCTACACTTTTGCATTGATTTTTAATATCCTAGATGAACATAGGATGCTTTTTTCACGATAAACTGTAGACGAAGTCACGGGCAAAAGCTAGTACATTATATTATTAGCAACCAGATGCGGGTTTATTGAAAAGTATACACGATCACACACAATTTTATACTAGTGGATCTGTGGGCTGTAGACCTCGCGTGCACAATCTTTTTTTCAATCAATCTAAGGGTGCACAGTAGCACCATCTAGTAACCTTATTGTAAAACTAACACTATAACCAAAGTGCTCCATCAAGTGCTCAAGTATTTTACCTAGTAGGTAAAAGGCTGATTCTACTGGTAGAAACCTAAAAGTGAGTAATTTACTTCATTTTGAGGAGCTCTTTTGCTACTTACGCCGAAGATCCTTATCAAATCTTCACCAATTTTTTATGAGACTAACATTAAAGTTCTATCTTTCAAATAAAAAAGAACCATCGAAATCGGATCATATAAGAAGAAGATATTCATTAGCTCCTTTTTTGCTCTTTTTTGGGAGAAGTAAATCAAAAATGCTAAATATTTTAAATAATTCTAAAATCTCATCAAACCTATATTCTAAGTTTCATCTAGATCGATTGAGAAATGTGACCTGTTGAGGAGAACAGAGATCCGGACAGACATACGAAGGCATTTATACCCAAGCTGAAACGATGTTTCGCTCGCACTTTGCGCTCGCTCAGTCAATTATACTTCACAAAACATTTTTTTTACGTCAAACCTAGGAAGGAACTTAGCAAATACCTGCAGTTTCAAGGCTTTCTTTTTATAATGACTCACATAAAATAGGTCTAGATATCGCGTGATGTATTTGATACATGTTGTTGAAACTTACGCTATTTTCAATAAACTAACGTAAACATTGCGCGCCTCGTGCTGATAATTTTATGAACGGATTAAACAAAACGAACAATGCATGCCGAAGAAATTGCTAAATTCGACCTAAAAATTACTGCTTTTGTGCTATTTTTAAAATATGCTTTGCTAATATACTAATAAGATCTATTTTCTAATGAGAAATATCAGTAAGTGCGGCTTAGAAAATCGATCTAAAATTTTGCAAATTGCATTTTACTTTTTGTGGTGTTAAACAATTGAGAATAAACTGTATTAACATAGTATAGGATTTATTTTTCTTTCTGATTTTTAAACGTCAAACCTAGGAAGGAACTTAGCAAATACATGCAATTTCAAGGCTCTCTTTTTATAATGACTCACATAAAATAGGTCTAGATATCGCGTGATGTATATGATATGATACATGTTGTTAAAGCTTACGCTATTTCAATAAACTAACGTAAAGATCTCGTTCCGTAGAAATTGCTAAATTCGACCTAAAAATTACTGCTTTTGTGCTATTTTTAAAATATGCTTTGCTAATATACTAACAAGATCTATTTTCTAATGGGAAATATCAGTAAGTGTGGCTTAGAAAATCGATCTAAATTTTTTCAAATTTTCTCAGATTTTATTTCACTAAATGAGTTATCAAAAAACTGTATTACCACGAGATAAAATTTATTTTTCTACTTATCAAAAATATGTAGAAACTTAGTGCAAAATAAGCCAAATAAGTCAGATGGAATATTATACCATATTGTAATGTATTAAAATTTATTTTCATTCCGCATACCTCGCGATTGCTACGAGGTATTTACATGAGTTTTTAAATTAAAAACGTATTCTTGCATCTGCTTTTCACCTATTAATTAAGTTCATCACTAGCGAATGTCAAGGAAGGCTGATTTTTCTTAGGTGTGAGGAGGCCATTAAGTATGCTTATGTATTAAAATACCTACACAGACCCGCCCCGGCTTCGCGCGGTTGTACAATACGTTACATTGACCACACGCCCGTCGATCGGTTGGTACAAACCCCGCGGCTCGCCCACACCCGCGCTTCTTCTGCACTATTACATCACAGAATAAACCAATAGTATGACCGAAGAACGGGACGCGCAGAATAAATAATTGAAATACGCTTGTATTATAAGTTATTATAAAAAAATACAAAACCCGACTTTCAGATAGCACACGCTTCGTTCTCATATAAATGTAGTGAGTTCAAACGGTGTTTAAACTTATACACAATCTTTTTTATTGTATTCCATCATTTTTTAATTTCAGTCAGTGCGGACTCTTTTATCGAAAATGTACCTATCAGCTTCAACAGCGTAGATGATTATGAAAAGTATCATAATATGTGTGATTTCAGTACCTAAAGTCATCAAAATCCATTCAGTTGTTACAGCACTCAGATGTAATATACACACACAAACACACCCTCATACACACACACACCCAATTTAGCATGAAACCTACGTATCCGATACATGATACGAGTATATCTAATTAATTTCTTCCATCCAGTTAACTCCAGCTAAATCCGTCTGTAGATTGGTATAGGTGTACTGTTTCTTTGTTTGTCGTGTGAGTTGTTAGGCCGCCCGAGGGCCTCTGACATGGCTTAACTGCCGGAAGCGATAGCTTAACTTGCCCTCCGAAGCACGGAGTAATGGAAAACTGCACATAACGTAGAAAAGTCATTGATGTGGAGCCTAGGACTGAACCTGGTATAGTTGGATTCTAAGTCTAAGTCTCGCTAGTAAACCACTAAGTTACCATCGCTCTATTGATGTACTGTTATGTATTGAAGTACTGTAATCTATTGGGGTACTGTGATCATGTAATCTGACAGATGTTTGCTGGTGACATGTTCATAAACCAAAATTGTGTGGAATTTTATCAACAGCGGCGTAATATCGCTGCCCTTCGGCCTTCGGGTCAAGGTTAAAGTGATTGCTGGGTTGTAAGGACCTGTTTACACTGGAATCAGGGAATTCAAGTTTTTTTGTGTTGCCATTCCGTTGTTTTTGTGTAAGACTATAGGTTTTAAATAGGACATAAAATGGCTGGGCACTGGATTATTAGTGGTTTTGACAAACTATCCCACGGCTGTGACGCGCGGAGGACAAGTACTTCAAATATAAAAGCTAGGAAGTATGATATTGATAAAGTTTTTCTTACTGTGTGCCACGGTGTCAATTTCCCACGGTTTATTTTATACTGGTTACGGTTAATTCCCTTTTCAAACTCAAAGCATACTTAGTTTGCTTAAATTTTATTGATTGATCTTATTATAATATTTTATGTATATCTCCTTGTTAATGAGATATTAATTTTGACTTGTAAAAGTGCTATTATTTTGCCTATTTACAATAAATTCTTTGACTTTGGCTCTGGGGCGGGCGCGAAAGCGCTTCGCCGCAATGCGTGACGCAAAAGGCGCACGCCCCGAAGAGCGAACCCCGTGAGTGAAACGTATTGCTACGCTCTTTGCGGGATTCACCGTAATTCGCCACTTTTCTAAACCATTCGTCGAGCGCTCTGAGCGCTCATTGTATACTTCTTTGAAGTTGAGTTTGGTTTCCACCCGGTGGAATAAATTGACTAGTGCGCTTGTGTAAAGCGTGAACAGGAGTCGAGACAGCGTGGAGCCCTCAGGAACTCTGGCTCTGATGGGATGGGGTGGATCGCTCGCCCTGGACACGTTAGCGGAAGTTCCGGTTCCTGAGGTAGTCTTGTACTATGAGCACAAGACGATCTGGCACCCTTGTCAAAAGCATTCGCCACGTCTAGGAATCCGGCTATCGTGGTTCGGGGAAGTGCTTTCTAATTGAAACGCGCGAGAATGTGCTCCGTGAGGGTTATTTTCAAAGTACTCCAAGAAAATTTCTCAAACTACTCCACAAAAAAAATATATATATAAATTTAGTTTCATTCTACTCCATGAGAACTTTGAAATGTTCTCAAGGTACTCCACTCTACTGGGTTTTGGAAGAGTTGCCAACTTAATAAGTAATAGTATAATAAGTTAATAAGCCGTACATTCGTTCTCAAACAACTCCACGCTTTTTTTATTAGAAATTATTGTTTAAAAATACTGTTTTATGTGGCATCCTACTCCAAAAGTTAGCTGACGAACAGTCAGGTGCAAAAATTCCGAGTTATAAAATTATGTTTAACTATTAAAAAAAAAAAAGTTTACAAAATAAAATGATTGGTTTGTAGTTTTTTTATATTAATATAATTCAACATATCTTTTTTAAATCAACCAAAATATCAAAAAAATTGTCTATGGATTTAAGAGTTTGCTAAACATTTAAAAGTAATATTGATAGAATAAGAAAAACTAACATGATGGCTAAATATTAAAAATAATTCAGTAGAAACAAACAAAAATCATATAAGAACTTACTTAAAATAACAAAAATCATCAAACTTATACTACAGTACCAAATCAGTTTTTTTTTAACCCTTTTTATGACATTTACTAGTTGTACAATTTAACAATCAAAAAAGTAATACTTATAAACAACCAAACAATAAAATAAACAAATGGAGCATTATTTTAATTATGTACATCAGAAATTAAATAATTTGCTATAATGCTTGTAGCACTGTTATTTTTCCTTCTCTACACTGCTTCAAAATCAAAGCCAGTTTTAGGTCCCTGTTTATAGACTGCCGGCTTCTGTTGACAGAAGGGGTGACTACAAATATAACGGATTTTCAAATATAATTTGCAGTATTTAAAAATATATGCAGGTAAGGGCACGTTTGTTAGGTTACAGAGACAAATATTCGACTGCAAGCTAACCAAACAGCTTGTAGAGGAAATCCGATCGGACACGAGTCAATACCCATCGACTTCCCTTCACCGGATCTATTGATCCTCATCATCATCATCACCATCATCATGTTAGCCCTTAGAAGTCCACTGCTGAACATAGGCGTCCCACAAAGAGCGCCATGATGAGCGATCTTGTGCCACCTCCATCCATCGACTTCCTGCGATGGCTACAATATCGTCGTTCCATCGTATGGGGGGTCTCCCCACACTTCGCTTGCTTGTTCGTGGCCACCATTTGAGAACCTTCCCCAGCGATTTTCGGTTCTGTGAACTATATGGCCTGCCCATTGCCACTTCAACACTTCACCGCTGTAATGACTGTAGCACTGCCCAGGTCTCGACTGAGTCAAAGGCTTTCTCGTAATCCACAAACGCTAGACATAGTGGCCGATTAAACTCTTCAGTCTTCTGTATAATCTTCGGGAGCATATGGATGTGGTCTACGGTGCTGAAGCCTTTCCGGAATCCAGCTTGTTCGGTAGGCTGAAAGTCGTCAAACCTACATCATATTGATCATCAGTACTGGTTCTTTTTAGATTTTGTTCAAATTTAGGAATTTTATAAGGTACATTTTTGCTACATTAAAAAACCATGAGGCATAAATAATTGTAACAGTGCTGTAGCCCCAGCTACTAATCCTTAACCGTCTGGCACATGCTTTTCGTACCACTCTTAATGACAATCGCTAGTAGATACAACAAAATTAATTATAGCACTCTGTCCAGCCACAAAATGAAATTCCAAGACTTCGGTACTCGGTCCAGCGTCCTCACTGTCGTCAGAATGGTCCGTATGCATATTTTTCTCTTTGTTGTTAGTTCCGTGAAGTCCACTGACCAACAAGGGTAGTTGGTCAGTTTGTCTTACGTGTCGTAATCTAAATCCGCTCATTACAAAAAGGGCACGTGAATTACACTTTAGTAACAACAACAACCTCTCTGGAGATAACTTATACCCTGGAATAAAACAAAATACTTTTTATCCCGGAAAATTGTAAGTTTCCACGGTAAAACTGGAAATGTTGATTAATCGCTATAAGGAACGGTTGCCTTGAAAAAGAAATAACAAATCTGTCAAAAAACATCAAGAGCGTTGGTGCTATACCTACATTTGCATTGGTTTTTAATATCTTAATAGGGTGTTTTTTTTCCACGATAAACTGTACCGGGAAAGCTAGTAATACAATAAAAATAAGTGATGTGATGTGTCGAGAGACGAGACTTACTTCATTTAAATCAGACGTGAAAGTTTAATAAAAAAATATAGGAAACTTTGGTCAGCATAATTTTGTTACAGTGCTTATAAATATTGTGACTGACTGTACCCGTTCAACATTTCATGGAGTACAATGAAACATTTAATTGATTTAATATTATTTCGACGGAGCAGTTTGGATTTTGATGATCAATAGTCGCTGGAGTACTTTGAGAATAGAACCAGCTACCCGTGGAGTAAGATGAAACATAAATTCAGTGTTTGTAAATTAAAACTTTATTATAATAATTCTTTGGAGTAGTTTGAGAATGAATGTATGGGATTCATACTTTTGTGGAACAAAAGAATGGAGTACTTTGGGAACAACCCTCCGTGATGCGTCGCACTTGCTGAGAGCAATATTGTCTTGCTCTAAAGCCAAACTGCTCATCACGGACGAGCTTTTTGGATTTCCCGATGGACCAGAGTCCATTCAGAAGGAGTCGCTCGTAGATCTTCGCCAGAGAGCTGAGGAGACTGATGGGGGTCCACGGTGTGAACCTCCTGTATTTATTATACTGGGGCAATTTGGACCACGTTGTGAATCGCCTGTGTTTATTATACTGGGGCAATTCGGACCACGGTGAATCGCCCGTGATTTTAAGGTTTCGTACATCCTCATGAAAAAAGTGAACCCTTTTAGGATCAATCGTGTGTTTTGTCTGTCAGTGTTCGTCTGTTACAGCCAATTTGCTCCCAATTTACTGGATCGATTAAGTTGGTACACATAATATGGATTAATGTGACCCAAACACGGACGTGTAACGAAAATGAATGAATTTTGAGTATTGGGGTAAATTTTTACCCGATGGTATTGTGTTTATCAGCCTATGTATTTATCTATATAGTGCCACAAAGGAACAGTCATACATGTGTGGCACTATATCTATAGACCAAAAGCATGGACCGATTTTTATGATTGTTACGTCAATCGATTTATTTTAATCTTGCGAGAGCTACTAAAGACATGACAGTAATTCAATATGGTGACCACCAGACGCCATACTGAATAGGTATTTGAAAATCATCTTTAGATTTATTTTATTATTTAGGATCTATAACGATTTAAAATTGGTTAGAAACCGTTCTCGGACGGTTTTTGCTGAGCGAAAATTTTCTTGAGTATATTTAGTTTAAATTTTATTTAAGAAAATGGATGAAAGTGGACCACCCTCGCGAATTATCTCCAAAAACGAGTCAAATAATTTGAAAAATACATAAAGTAGTTCTTTACTTAAATTTAGATTACAGGAAAACCTATAAGAAGTCAATAAGGTGATTCGGACCACTCTCAAAAGTTGAGAAATCTAGAGAGTTTAATAAAAAATATATATTTAAAAAGTCAAATTGTTTGTGTTCTCGTCTAATATAAACGAAGTTTTATTTTAAAAAAGGTCCCTCTAGTGTCACCGGGGCCCTATACCTATTGTGGCTCCAAGGGTCCTAGCTGTGACTTGTGACAGATATCCGCTCGGCGATGAGATTTTGGTTGAGAAATGACACAGGGGCTGTTGAGATGTCCCTTTCGATCTTAGAATGTATTATGTGATGCTTGAATGAGTGCAGGGAGTTATTTTAAATCACACTAAAGACAAAAATTCATGTAAAATAACCAGGTCACAACAATTCAAAAATACTTTTATAATTGCAGAGTTCCTGTCTGTGAGTGCTAAAAGTTCAAAACCGTAGCTATCCAACAAAGAAAACCGCATCGCAATCGGTCCAGTAGATTTTACGTCATGCGCGAACAGACAGACAGACAAAAAAAAGACAGACATACTCGATTAAAAAAAAACATTCATGTTGAGTAGCTTATTTTATGTACCCTAGACCTTTTTTAAAATTATCTAAGTACAGACTTTTGAGAACTTAGGTACAGTTTTGTTATTAGTATAGATATAGGTAGATGATATCGATCTATTTTGAGCGGTAGTGGCCGAGCGGGATTATGTCTCTTGCACTCTAACTGCACTAGATTTGAACCTCGGCCCAATACCAATGATCCATACCAATATATAAAAGTGAAACGTTGTCTGTTTGTTTGTTTATTTGGGGAGCTTTCACGCGATAACGGCTAAACGGATTTTGATGAAATTTGGAATGGAGATAACTTATATCCTAGAATAAAACTTAGGATACTTTTTATCACGGAAGACTATAAGTTTCCACGGGAAAACTGGAAAATGTTGATTACTCGTTGTAAGGAACGGTTGCCATGGAAACAAAATAAACAGTCTTTCAAAAAACTTCAATAGCAACCTGCTATACCTACTTTTGCATTGGTTTTTAATATCGAAGAACCTAGGATGCTTTTTGTCGCGATAAACAGTAGGCCACGTGGACGAAGTCGCGGGCGGGAAAGCTAGTATTAAATAAAGCAGATTTTCCATCGCTCCGTACTTCGGAAGGCGTGTTTAGCCGCCGGTGCCGATTTCTAAGAATTAATAGAAGTCTTTAAGCTACGTCTCCCCTGGGGCCCTTGGGTGGCCTGACAAACTCTGACCCCAGAGGTCAACACTACCTTATTTGAAATTAAACATTTAGTTTTTTTTATTGAGTTTATTACTCTTTACGTTATCACTTACTTTAGCACTATCTCAATAAAAGTCACCCTCAAAACTGAGCACGATTCACAGGATTTCAGTTGAAATATTGTAAGGTTCTGTTCCACTTGTGAAGTCAGCACACGCCTTAGGGTCAAATGGCCAGGAAATTAGGGCCATAACATGAGTCTCGCAGAGGCCTACTTTGATAACGCCATTTGCCATCTTCCCCTAGATTACGGTGATTTGCAGAATGGTAAATCATTTACCGAAAATGAAGCAAAACAAATCCTATGTTTCAGTTTACATTCTGAAAAAATCTTACGTCTTTCGAATTTAGTGAAAAATTTACTTATTTTTTACTCATAGAACCTCATTTTATTGGTCTAAAAAGAAATAGTTGAACAGATTTTGGCTACAATGCCTCCAAACTGAAATACTGGATAAGTACTAAAGGCACACTACAAGACATGAAAATTATGTAAATAATCAACCTAGTTATGCCAAAATACCCAAATAACAAAATATGAAACATAAACGTACGGGCCTAAATTGAAATAAAATGTATTATTACCCGTCTTCGGTGAAGCAAGGGAAGGGTAATTAGTTTAACAGTCTATATATGTATCATCATCATAATCATCAGCCAGTATCCGTCCACTGCTGGACATAAGCCTCTCCCAATGAACGCCACAGAGCCCGGTCCTGGGCTCATCTCATCCAGTTTTATCCGGCCGCCTTTCGCAGGTCGTGGGCATTCTACACTACGTTAGCCAATCCGTGGTCTCCACTCAGAAACCTGTTTACTCCAGTGGTTGTCCGTTCTTCGACGAATGTGACCAGCCCATTCCCATTGCAGCCTGCTAATCCTCTGAGCTACGACGATGACTTTGGTTCTCCGTGGGATTTCCTCATTCCGGATCTTATCCTTCAGAGAAACTCCAAGCATAGCTTTCTCCCATAACTCGCTGAGTGACCTTAAACTTGTGGACTAGTCCCACCGTGAGTCCCATCTCGGCTATGGAGCCGACATATGGATGTCAGCACTGTTTGAAGACTTTCGTCTCCAGGCTCTGTGGAATGGACGACGAGATAACCTGACAAAGGTTCCCGAATGCTGTCCAGCCCAACTTTCCAGCCTTCTGTTGGCTTCCCTCTTGACGTTGTGTCTATACAACTACAGTTTTCCCGAGATAGACATATTAATTAACAAATTCGAGGGGCTCACCATCGACAGCTACAGGTCTGGAGGTAATTAGATCGTTATACATGATCTTGGTCTTATTTGAGTTCATCCCGAGACCAATCTTTCTAGCAGCATCAGCCAGGTTTTTTAGCATTTGCTCCGAATTATTGCACCGATTCCGCCATAAGGACTATGCCATCGGCAAATCGTGTGTGAGATGTACTCGTCGTTTATATTTATGCCCATCCCTTTCCAGTCCACAGTCTTAAAGATATCTTGTAAGGCGTTGTTGAACAGTTTCGGGGATATAACGTCCCCCTGTCTCACTCCACTGCGCAACTGGATATGTTTAGATTGCTGGTTCTGTACTTGAACATTCATAGTCACAGCGTCATAAAGACATCTCAGCACCTCGATATACCGCCTGATTCCAGGATTCCAATAATACATTTGCATTTATAGTATTAATTTGACATTACTTACTGACCGAATTCTAAAATATTTTAGGAGTAACTGCGCCTTTTGTCACAGTTTACTGTAAATATTTTCTGTCAATCTAAAGAAATGTGTCCTGGCCTCCAATAATACGAGTAAGAGCCACCACTTAGGCCTGTCATGTGCCACACCTCCCTTGTCTTTGACAAGTCCTTCTATACGAGTAATATACGAGTGTGTTCAAATCTAGAGTCAATATATCTATTAATAGGTATGTTTTATCGCATTGTTACTTACCATCAGGTCAGATTTCGATGAAACGCTTGCCTATCATGTATAAAAACTGTTCAACAAAACTTTGAAAGTGGTCGGCTGGACGCCAGCACCACATGCCACCTCAATCTGTAAAATAATTCCTAGACATGTTTTACCGCCCTCGTTCTTATAAATTGGGTAAAATCAATACCACTAAGGAAACTGAAAATCTTTTTTCCCTGAAATCCCTGAATTATATTACAGTGGTTGAAAAAAGGGTGCAAAAAAGGGCTATGTTAATGAGTATGCATACACCAAATCTCGTTCTTTTAGTCCCTTTTCATTTATAATCACTCTTTTTGGGATACGTCCTCAACGTAGGGCATTGTTTGCGTGGATTTAAAGGTATTTTATTTTGAAAAACTTATTGTTTTGGTGAAATACTGCTGCTTACCTACGTAATAAGTCCTCGCTTTGCTGTTTATGGCAATAACGTGGCTGGCATACATTTTAGATGGCGGGTTGGAGAATTTTTACAAGCAAGAATGGATTTTGCCTTGCAACACGACGATCTCAAAATAGTTTGTCATTTTAACACATTTTCATTAGGTAAATTTCTTGTTTGTCTGTCGTTCCGGGTGGAATGTTGCAACTGAAATTTCAAGCCCTTCCCGATTTGCTATCCAGCTGAAACTTTCAGGAAAGCTCACAAATCGATGACAAAGCATTAAAAAAAACTATTATTTAGTTTAGTTTTTTAATGTACATTTTTTGCTTGTTTATGTTTATTTTTAGTTCAGCCTTTTCTTATTGAAGTATTTGCTGTCCTTGTTTCTTTTACTTCTTGTATTGTACCAGAGATGTATGTTATCACAATATTTCGCCTTGTTTGTTGTTTGTTTGTCGTATGAGGTAGTGCTAGCCTCTGGTGTCAGAGTTTATCAAGCCGCCCGAGGGCCTCTGACGTGGCTTAACCACATGCTATAATTTTTTAGCAACCGGGATCTACGGCATAACGTGCACTCTAAAGCACGAAACGATAACACGCCCAATCGGCACGTCATAATTTAATAAGTCATTAAATGAGGATCAAACACGCATCTTTGAATTAAAAATTTACAAGGCATATACTTCCGCACGGCCATTAAAATTCTTATTCAAATTTCTATTCATTTATTTGCATATAACGCAGTCGCATATTATACAGGTATTTGTTATTAGTTGGAGATCATTCATGTACCTATGAGCATCATCGGAAAGCACATTAAAAAAAATATGACAAAGAATTCAATTGTTAAGCTAAAAAACGGTCACTCTGTCTGTCATTATTCGTTGGCTAGATGAAACATTACCAAGAGTAAGCAATCAACAATCAACAAACATGAACCCGTAGTCACACAAGCTTTGCTGTGGCAGTACGGATGGAGGCAGTAAGGTTGCGATAGCGCGCCGGAAGCGGTGGCGTGCGCGGAAGCCGGATGTGCCCGATCGTGATTACAGAGTTTAAAGCCAGCCGGTGCATTAACCCCTAGAATACACGGGAAGCTAGAACCTAGGTTCGTTAGATTCGAAAGTTGTAAAAGCGAGTAAGGGCATAAGGCCTAAGTCAGAGCATGTACTGCAAAATTTCGATGCGAGACGCCTTACAAAAAGAAACCGCCTCAAGCTTTCCTACACCCATAATTTTTCAGGTCAGTTGCTTTGTGCGCCTTACAATGACAAAATCTGTCTTTTAATGGAAATACATTCTTTCAAGACCACTCTGGACCCATTCTATCAAACAAGTTTGCATTACTAACGAGACTTCTAAGTTTATAAACTAAAACCCGACCTCGGTCTACCGCAAACTCTACTCTCTTTACTCTTGCAATAAAGACGAATCGATTGATACCTCGTTTGTCAAAATCGAACCAAGTTTTTAATATGAACACATAATCCTTCGAAGTAGTCAGTTTGCTTTGGAGTAGTCGGGTAAAAAATAGCATAGCATAGGACACTATCCCTGAAGACGAATCGATCAAAAATCGACCTCGCTTGTCAAAATCGGCCAATAGGAGCGACGCTATGATGGAACATCCACATACCCACATACATAGATACACACATGCATACATACATAGACTGTTAAACTTATTATCCTTCCCTTGCTTTGCTGTAGTCGGGTAATGAAAAAGTCTTGTCGCCAAACTGTAACGAATGCGGAGTTTGAAGATTGTACAAAATGTTTTGATGGAGTGTGTTTGGCCTCCTTACTTACTTTAGCTTGTCCGACATCTGAAAAAGACAAAATCTATACCTATAATAAAGCAATAAGTACTAAAAAGACAGTAATAAAAATAATTAAAACAAAGATCTAGGGTACTTCAAATAAGAGCAGCTACAGAACAAGAATATGTCATTTTTAAAATTCGTGTCTGTTTGTCTGTTTGTTTGTCTGTTTGTTTGTCTTTTTGTTTGTCTGTTTGTTTGTTTGTTAGTTTGTTTGCCTGTATGTTTGTTCGCGCATAAAGTAAAAGCTACGGGACCGAGTGTGATGCGGTTTTCACTGTTGGATAGTTTAGGGTTTGACTTAAGAACCGGGGTACTTGGTGTCTCAATCTGATGAGCAGAAGCCGAGCAATCGATAAAAATCTTTTTGATGGTTGAAGGAATTTTGATAGAATCTTGGTATATTGGTATTATAGGTCCTCGAATACCACAAGTACTTTTAACCCAGAGAAACGACCACGCGTGGCAAGCCGCGGACATAGCTAGTGTTATATAAGGTTGCAGATTTAGGCTTAGCTAAATTATGTGTTATTTTGGTTTCTGAATTATTTTAATGATTTAGTTTTCGCGGTCTTAACGGGATGATGTGGTCGCTTAGCGAAAATATCCACAAACTGAATTAAAAAAAATGGCTTTGCTTTCAGGCACATACGAGTATATAAAGGAGTACATCATTTCGTTTGATTAGTGTCTCTTGCTTAGAAAGCACCGCATAACGAATTAACGGATATACCATCAGTCGTTCCTACATGCGGTTTCAATGTGTCACGATAGAATAAATAATAGTACTACGGTGTCACGTTATATCGCTTATGTTACCTATCCTTAAGTGTGGAACTGATCATTTTGTCGGACACGCATCCACAGTATTGGACACTTTTTTTTAATTGTATTCAGGTCAATGAGTTAACATTTATTTAATTGTGTATAGATAAATGAGTTAACATTTATTTAATTGTATTTTGGTCAATGAGTTTATATTTATTTAATTGTATACAGGTCAACGAGTATATATTTATTTAATTTTATACAGATATAACATTTATTTTATAGTAAACAGGTCAATGGGTTAGCATTTATTTCATGAATAAGGTTTTGTTCTAGTTTTTCTGACCTCCTTACGAGCTTCCAATTACGCTTACTAACGCCTCAAGAAACTTTCGTAGTTTAAGATCAATTTCATAAATTAATATTAAATTTGTTACCAAAGTTAGGCTACATTAATATAAGATAATAATAATTTGAAGCTCCTTCGGTGACCGAGCTTGTAAGTGGCCCAAAGAGATTTAGCCCAAAGTTAAATAGACTTTGCAAGGTCGTCAAGACTTAACCAAATTAACTGATTAGTATATTTTTCTAGTGATTTCTTAGGTTCTTTTGTTCGATTTCTTTTCAAGTCCTAATAATTCTCTAGACTTTATTTTTAGTAAGCTAACTTAATTAAAATACCGCGAAGATGAACACAATCTTTCTTAAAAACAGAGCTGATTAAAAGTATTTCACGCGTCTGATGCTGTGTCATATCAGATCTTATGAAGCTTAGCAGGTTATAAATGGTTGTTGGTACTGTATTTCAAATCTTACCTTCAAATCTATATCTTGCTATATATTTCGAATCTGATGGTAGAGTTAACCTTAACCTCTCTTTGTACCTTTTTAAAAGCTTTTATTTAACTTCACTTGTATGTATCTAAGTATGTATCTGAGTATGTATGTCTATCTACGTTTTTGGTCTATCCTGGAATCAAATTTCTAGCAATTCCCGATTAGCCATCCGGCTGAAACTTTCAAGGTAGCTCACAAACCGATTACAAAGAAAAAAAAGGTAAAGGTAAAGTGTTTTTATTTAATAGGTAAAAAATAGAAAATGCAATAAAAAAGAAAAAAAACACTTAAAAACGTAAAAAGTGAAAATGCAAATTTGGGGAAAGAAAAAAAGGTACATAAAAAGTGACATGCGTAAAAAGGTCGTAAAAGGTTTTTTTTTTAATTTTATTATACTTATTCTTTGGTATAAAAACAAAAATGATTGTTTTAATTTAAAAACCAACTGCTTTCAATCCTAATTGAGTGATTAATTCCAGTCTACAAACGTTGCCCCGCAGCAATAAATCTGACCTAATTAAGGTATCGAAATTTATTATAATTTCCGAAAGGCGGGCCTTACCATTTTATTTTCTTATCGGGAGACCGGGAAATTTTCGTGACCGACAAAAAGCTCGCATAACTAGTCATTAGCACGTACTTTACGTTGTTTTGTTTAGTTAGCAATGTTGGTACCCAACAAATGTTAAGACAAACGAGCACGGAACGTGCCGTGAGAGTGGAAACACGATACAATCTGGTAGAGTCAGAGTTTGGCATAGTTCTACAAACAGGTTGCTGCAGTGTTTGATTGCGCTAGAGTAAACTTGGGCAATACTAAAGACTATGGCATAATTCTTCATTTCACTTTTTTTAAGCTGCGATAACAGAAAAGCTTCAACCGAATCTCTAAATGACTCTTTAGGGTTCCTTAGCCAAATTACAAACCAAACCACCACCAGAATCATTTTGTAGTTTCGCCACTTTCCTCTTCTCTTGTATTTGTTCTTATTAATTAACTGACTGTTAACACATTTTTATGTACTTCCTAATTTGCCTTTACTATAAATTATATAGGAGGAAGTGTACGTGGCAAAACAGACTGAGCTAAATAAGAAAATTCCTACACAAAACAATTTTAATCTATACTTATGATAAAACAGTTAGTAAAAAAAGACAATAAAGAAGATAATTAAGGCAATAATTTCAGGTGACTTAAAATAAGCTATTGAACAAGAATATAACGTTTTTAAAAATCGTATCTTTCTGTTTGTATCATTGGATTCGTCTTGATCACAAGAGTGCTATAGGATATATAAAGTGTCAAGAAAACCAATATGGCGGCTAACAGCTGCCATATTGTATTTCCGACGGAACAAAAAATTACCAAAAACTATCGAGCGAGATATCAAAATACATGTCTTTAAACATTTACCAATGGACATCGAGTTGTGAACAAAATTCAAGAAAAAGTGTCCTGAATTTTAATAGATTTAAACTTAGGTATATGATTTATACAACAAAAATAAAACATTGCAATTTGAATCTTATATCATGAACCTACGACTTAGTTTGCTTGCAACAATTTTTCACCCTATGCTTCTTCAACTCTATGTCAAAATATTTTTACCTTGGCCAGCTTCAACCTGTGATTACGCGAACATGGAGTGGTGATAGAGTATAGCCTTTGCTTATTTTATTTTATTATTTTATTTTCTTAAGAAAACTACAGCCACGGATAGTAGGTACTTAGGATATAAACTATGGTTATACATGCAGCTTACAAAAGTTTCCATATATGGCTAATATAGTACACAGTATAATAAACAGAATCTTGAGTAAGTAATACCATGCTGAGCCATCTCAACAAATTTCGTTTTATTAAAACTTAACGTTAATATTTAATATATAGCTAATATATATTTTTAATATAAACGATGGGTAATCATTGTCATCAGTGTCAAAGAAGTCCCTATATATGAAATTTTTGAATACATTGTACCTACTATTGAAAATACTAATGTCTTTAGAGTAAGAATAATTAAATTTCTTACATACGCGGGTAATATATGAGTTTTTCTATTTTTTAATTATTTTTTTTATACATCTGCTTACTGCACTTACAGTAATTGTTACCAAAATGCACAGTAAGCCAACAAACAAAAATGAAACATAATGTTACATACATAATTAATTAATTTTGAAATGCTAAGCAACAAATTATGTGCTTAAGAAACTGATACATGCATCCACAAAGTTAACAAATGTCGTGCAAAAAATATCAACGTCTGGTTCCTGAGCAATTAGGGCGTTGAGTAAGTTTATGACCTGGGCTGTGGGAGCATACCGAGGGTCTGCGAGCGCACCGGCGCCGGCGGTGCTACGAGCAGGCGGTGCTACTGGTCCGGCGTGGACAATAAGCAGCGAGCCAGAGCGGTCGAATTTTCTATTTTTCCGTTAAACAGTAGATAGAAATGAGACATTAAGGCACATTTACTCAGCTCTAAGGTGTTTATGCCTACCATTCCGGCAACGAACAGAGACGGATACAAATATGGGTAGTAACCTAACCTAACTAACCCATATAGTTTTTTATACAAATAACGAGCAAATTTTCTTAGGACTCATTCCACCATAATTGTGTATTTTTGCTCATGTGGGTCCCATGCTAAGGAGTTATATTCCAATTTGCTACGCAAAAATGCATAGTACAATATTATTAGCAACCAGAAGTGGGTTTATTAAAAAAATATACACGATCATACACACAAAGGTATTATTAAACTCAACAAAGTAAACTAAACACTGTTACAAAATCAAATGGGGGGAATTTAACGAACTCAAGAAATATTCAGGAGCGTCCATCTGCTTCGACTGCCGACTGGAAAGTGGCGCGCCGTTCTCGCTGCCTCGACGAGGAAAAGGTCTGCCCGGCTGGAACTAGTTTCAGCCAGTATTGCGCAAACAAGTCATCACGTGATGCTAGGCCCCGCCTCTAGGCTCCGCCTACTGCCTGTTTTTCTCCTTACATTATTATAATACCATTTCTGTCATTGAACCTAGCTGTCTATCTCATAACGAACCCTAGGGATTTACACGCTTTATTACAAATTTCTAAAATATAGTTGTTAAGGGTAAGTTCCATATCTAGGGTCACTCCTAAGTCTCGGATTTGTGAGATGCGTTCCAAGCGGACACCGGAAATGTAATACTTATGTTATTGTTATGTGTCTATATTTTGTGCGACAAGAAGGAATATGAAGGTGAAGATAATTACGCCTCAGTAATGTTCTATTAGAAACCTCGAGGTAAATAGAAGATAGTACGAGTGTATCCACTCTACAGTTAAGTATATTATACAAGAATGACAAATCTGCAGCTTCACGCCGCTTCTCTAAAGGTAACAAGTGATGATTTTTGCAGTTTACAATGTAGTCACTTGAAGGCAGTCTAATTTTAAATTTAAAGTTAAGATAACGCAACAATACAACAAGTTTCGGCTATAGAGTCTTAAAATTTTAGTATTGTGTTATTAACAACAAAAAAAAAAGACAAAATAATAGTACACGTGTATGTATGGAATTAAAAAGTGTGTTTTTGAGTTTTTACTGTTATGTAGGTACTTACGTGTTTATGAAAGCTCCTTTATTGCTTTGGACCATAAAGCTTTAACATCTCGATGGACTTTATAGTTCGGAAATAATTGTACTTATATGTACTTCTTACCCTAAAAAGGAACTAATGAAATAATAATGTCCTTTGGTGTCAGTTTGTCAAGCCGCCCGATAGCCAACTGACATGGCTTATGAACTGCTATTAATCAATAATAGCCGGGACTGACAACTTAACGTGCCCTCCGAAGCACGGAGCGATGTGAGTATGTGATCACACTAAAATTCAAGTGTTTTAACTAGATTGGATGGATAATCGTCTTAGACCTAAATAATTATAAGAAAAACGTATAAAAACAAAAGTTTGCAGCGACTCCATAACTTTGTTCTAAATCTTTCGATCAGTCATGGGTAATCCGAATAAACTTAATTGACGCCTATTAGCGTATAAGAAAAGGATAAAACGTATTTTTTGCTTTATATTGTGATTTTATTTCAATTAACTAAGATTTTGTAGGAAATACTGGTTCCTACGCTAAATATTAATTTCAAAATGGTAAAACAATAATATACTTTCCGAAAATATGATACACCACCATCTTTTCTCACTTTAAATCGAATAGTTTTTTTTTACTACACGGTATGGCATTGTGGACGTGTAGTAAGTCAGACGTCGAAAAAGACACACAATTCGTCCTCTTTTTGTGTTTTAACGCCATTTGAGTTCGGAAACTTTTGAGCACGAACCAGAGTTCCATTTGGATGTAATTCATTGTCTTTAAAATACCATTTGACAAAAATATATAATTCCTATAACTAAACAGTAACAATTTTCTTATAAGCTTCTTACTTAATTTTCAACTTTTGATTATACAAGTTAATGTAAATAATGTTGCAATTGCAACAATTGAAGTAAAGTAAAATATTTTAGTAAAAATAAGTCATTAAATTTATATAAATACTAGCTGAGCCCCGCAGTTTCACCCGCGTCCCTCAGGAACCACACATTTTTCCGGGATAAAAAGTAGCCTATGTGTTAATCTAGGTTATAAGCTACCTCCGTACTAAATTCCATCCAAATCTGTTCAGCCGTTTAAGCGTGAAGAAGTAACAAACATACATACACACCCTTACCCCTTAAATACATACAAACTTTCGTCTTTATAATAATAGTGTGATTATTTTTGCGGGCGGTCGGGTTATATTCAATAATATTGTTCGCAGTCAGGTTTTTTATATTTGTATAAAAATTATACTTGTATATTTTCATATTGAATATTTTCAAAATAAATAACGAAGATTGCCATCACACGTTCCAGGTTTCGAAGGTGGTCTTCAAACGTGCGCCCCACGATGATGATGTCATCCAAATAAACGAGACATGCGTCTCCAATCAACCCAGTGAATACCAGCTCCATCAACCTTTCAAAAGTTGCAGGAGCATTGCACAATCCAAATAGCATTACATTAAATTGCCATAGACCCTTCCCCGTAGAAAACGCTGTTTTCTCTTTTTCCTTTGGGTCTATCTCCACTTGCCAGTAGCTCTCTTTAGGTCCAGCGTTGTAAACCATTTCATCCCCGTCAGCGTATCCAGGGTGTCGTCGATCCTTGGTAGGGGATAATTGTCCTCTTGGTGACATAGTTGAGCCGATGATAATCCACACAGAAACGTAAACTGCCATCCTTCTTTTTGACCAGCACCACAGGAGCGCACCACGGACTGGATGAAGGTTCTATTACGCCGTCCTTCACCATCTCGTCAATCATGGTTTCCACCTCCTTTTCTCTTGCAACTGGCAGCCTCCTTGGTCTTTGACGGATCGGTAACTCGTTCCCTGTGTTTATCTTATACCGAACTAATCCCGTCTTCCCAATGTCAGCATCATTTGAAAAGAAGATGTCCGTGTACCGAAGTTACATCTTCAAAACCTTCGTAACTTCTTCTTTGGAAAGATCCTTTTGGAAATCTTCGAAAAGTTCCGATACATTAAATCCGCCATAATGTTTATCGCCACTGGAGGATTCTTGGCACTGTCGCATCCAAATTACTTTCTCGCAGGTACCCATCCACGTCCCTTTGCTAATGACATGTTCTTCATTAGTAGGGTTTAATACGCGCACTGCTGAAGTGTTGGTGTCCTTCACCAAAGTCCGTGCCACCACCCAAAGTTGATCATTTTCCGATTTTCATCGATGTTTTTGGGTAGGATCCCGTAGCAGACTCACTGGCACGATGGTTTCAGACCGGGAGCAAGGACTATTTTCTTAAGGCAGTAGATTTTTTCCTCCTTCCATGAAGATTTCCTCGCTGCCGCATTTCAAAATTCCTTGCTTCACGTCGATCTCACAATGATGTTCTCTCATAAAATCCAAGCCAAAAATGCAATCATCGACTATGTCGGCCACGATGACTTTATGTCGGAAAATCCTTTCACCGAGTATCATCTCCACCTGCTTTTTGCCTTGGACTGTGCTGACCAGTAGCTGTTAGTAGTCTAATTGGCTTGCAGTTCCCGAAGAAGTCCCCAAGAACACTATTTCTAAGCTTGGAATTGATCACGGTTCGAGAAGCACCCGTGTCTAAAGTCAGTTTACATAGTATTCCGTTGACTTCACCCTTGATGATCAGGCTGTTCCCGTCGTGAGCTTGCGAGATTTAAATACTGGGGGGCTTTTTCAATACCAGCCAGCACCCGCCCCGTCGTCCTGGCGTTTACTCGTTTCCCTGGGTCTGTTCAGTGGCGTTGCTAACCACCCGCACTTGCTGGGGCCGATTTTCCCTGCCAACAACTCGTCTCGGGCAGTTGAATCTCAGGTGGCCCTTCTCTCCATACTCGTAGCATCTGGGACTAAACTTACGACGAGTGTCACGGGAGGAGATGCCACAACTTCCCTGATGCGGTGAGCTCGAGGATCTTGACGTACGGCCTCCACCTCCAAAGCATGGGCGACGGCATCCTTAAGGGATTCGTGATGCCCAAGCCTTACAGCAGACCTCACTTCCACGTCGCGTATCCCATCGTTAAATGCTTGGATCAAAATCCCGTTGATAAGTGCAGGTGAGGACTGGTACGCTTTTCGAACCAGCTTTTCAATTTCGAGAGCCCACTGTTGTAGGTTCTCACTATTCCACTGAGCCCTGTCCTTTAACTGAGCACGAAACACGTGCTCCAGGTATGCGTTACTGTAGCGAGATTCCAATGCTTCAAGCAGCTGTTCGTAGGTGACATCCTTTCCAAGGGCCTCGAGTATAGTAAGGGCCTGGTTACAAAGGCCCAGTGTGATTGCAGTCATGGCCTGCGCTTTACTCCATCCGTTCGCCTTGACAACGGCCTCTAACTGGATCTTATTAGCCGACCACGAAGAGCTTCCATCAAACGGCGGCACTTTGAAACCTCGAGCCGAAGACGCAGTAACAATAGGGGTTGACATTCCGCTTCCAGATTTCAGGACACCCAAAGCTTTTTTCATATCTGCAATCTGGGTTTCATTTTCAGAGAAGCATTTCTCATGAAGATGTACCTGCTCCTTTACATCGTTGAGTTCTTTCCGAAAAGTTGCATGCAGGTCTTTTATGAAGTCAGTCTATTCTTCTTGTCGGTGAGCCTGCTCCTCTCTGTCACGAGTCAACTGCTGCTCTAAATGACGAGCTTGCTCCTCCTGTCGGCAAATCTGCTCTTCTTTATCACGAAGCAAGTGCTCTTCCAGCCGACGAGCCTGCTCCTCCTGCCGGCGAGTCTGCTCCTCTTTGTCACAAAGCAACTGCTCTTCCAGTTGACGAGCCTGCTCCTCCTGTCGGCGTGCCTGCTCTTCCTTGTCACGCTGCAGGTGCTCTTCCAGGCGTCGGGCCTGCTCCTCCTGTTTACGAGTCTGCTCCTCCTGTTTGTGAGCCTGCTCCTGGAGCAATGCCATTAAGCTCGAAAGTTCAAATGAAGACGGGGTTACAGAAGACGTAGAATCTGCAGATGAACAGGTGGATGGTCCGGCGGCCGCAACAGCGTCCAACTCCGTGGTTGGTTGATTATCACCACCACCAGGCACTCGTGATGGCGAACTAAACCATATTTCATCCACTTCCCTCTCTCGTTGGCTTCTCGATCTCATGCGGTCTGTCTCCTGCTTTGGTGTAGCCGGCATTATTTTATCCTCGCTTACCAAATTGTTACGAGCTGGGGTTCGGGTAAAATTAATGTACGCTAATTACACCAAAAATTAACACCTTTAATCGAAAAACCACAAAAAGAAATTAATACAACAAATAACGCTCAAACACTCTTTAACTTGACTGTACACTCTTATCAATTATCACTGAATACTCGCTTCGAATCACTTTGATCGTTCCGTTTCGTCAGCCAAATCAGTACTGTCCCAGGCAGTCGATGCGCGCTCTATTTATACCGCGACGGACGTTTCCAGAAGGTACTCGTAACTACTCGTATGTACTAACAGTAGTCGGTAGGTATTTGAACTTTCAAGGTCGGCGGCGCCTTTGAGTTGCCGCGCCGCGCCGCGCCTGTAGGTACTTAAGGCCGGCGGCACCTTTGATGTCGCCGCGCCCGTACGTATATACCTACAGCACGCTCTGGAAACTTCTGTAGGTACCTACGCTCTACTAGTGTGTTCCAGAATGTTCCTTTAAATGGTATTGCGTCATTTTAGTACCTCTGTTTTTCTAAGAATCGACCGGCGTAACAGTATGTTACTCTGGATGATGTAAGAATTCTAATTATACCCCAAACATACAAATCTGTTCAGGCATTTAAAAGTTATGGTGGCATAGAGAAACTCACATACTTATATACAAACATAAAGACAAATATACATACATGAATCTTGAAACATTAGGTACACTCCTTTTTTGGACAGTCGTGTAACAAGATAGCACCTTGTTTTCCTAACACGTGTAAACAATGAAAAGAAATACTTTGTGGTTGGCAAGACTAATACGTTACCCTATAAGTGTACGCGTGTCTGACTTGCACTTGGCTGTAGTTGGCGGTTCACACCTTTGGTAGAAATCGGCGCAGGCGCTATTGAGGTTCAAATTGGTGCAGTACACAGGAGATTTAAGTGAACATAAACAAAAAAAAAAACATACAGTAGATATTAGAATCTTCACTTTTTGGAAAATTTAGAACCTTAGACAACTTTGTAAAATCTTAAATGTCTACTGAACGGGGAGTTATTTTTTTAATAATAAATTGTAATAGACAAAATAAAAAAATTTGGTAAACGACACTTTCAGTTTGAAAGTATTCCCTTTAATATGCCGACTTAGAGTTGAGTAAGGTACAAAAAAAGGAAATACCCTTCTGACTCTACCGAAAGTTGAAAGGAATGGAAAAAAATATGCCATCACTTTTCTCACACTCCTTTACCCCGAAGGCACAGACAAAGTGCTAACTGTACAACCTGTCGAAAGAAACCAAAAAATACGTTTAAATCCCCTAAGGGCAGCAAAATTAATTAGAAATGAACACAAATGGGCTAAATTTCCAATCTAATTCAGCCACAGTGCGCACGGTGGGCTACCCTTATCAGTCCCGAGCAGATATAAATTAAGGACAGTGGCTCATTTACCCTGAATCTGCTAATCAGCATGCCTAAATTAAAATGTATTCACTTGAAAAATATGTTAATTCAGTGTAGGTCACCTGACCCAGGATGTGATACCATATGTTTGGCAGCAGTATGGGATCTTAAAAAAAATGTCTTCCTTACAAAACTGTAAAAATATGAAGGTCTATTTTTAAAACATATTAAAAAGATAATGTTGAGTCCCAAAATTTATGTATTTCATAAGATGTTGTCAACTTTGGAATCATACCTTACTCATACAACAGTTTGACACCATTTTAAGAGATACGCTTACCGCCATCCTCAATGTACCTTTCGATGATCGCTCTTGGTCCCAGGCCTCACTACCAATAAGGTTCGGTAGTCTTGGCATACGTAAAATTTCTAGTGTATCTCTACCAGCTTTCCTATCCTCAGTTTACAGTACACAACAAATAATCGCAGCTATTTTAAATCCATGTATTACAAATTACGAAATGAGTTTTTTGACTGAAGCTATGGACGTTTGGAAAATAGCCTGTCCAAATCAGTCCTTGCTCAAAGCGCCTCCTTCCCAGAAGCATTGGGACGGGCTGGTCTGCGAAATAGAACGGAAAAATCTTCTTGATACATCCGTTTGTTCTGCAGAGTGCTCGCCTCCTTGCTGTTTCACGTTGGAAATCAGGCCTTTGGTTTCAAGCACTTCCATCAAAAAACATTGGAAACTTACTAGACAATCAGACATTCCGATAAGCCGTTTCTCTACGTCTGGGTGTTTTTTGCCAAGTGCCACATCGTTGCCTATGCGGTGATATAGAAGATCGGCTTGGCCATCATTGACTATCTTGCTACAGAAACGCAAGGAGGATTCCCCGACACGCCAGTTTGAATGAAGTCATCCGTTGGGCCTTTGTCAGTGCCGGCGTTCCGTCAATCTTAGAACCAAACGGCCTGATGCAGGACGACGGCAAGATGGCCTGATTTGATTTGATTGTGGCCTGATGGTTTTGAAACGGCCTTTAGTTTGGGATGCAACTTGTGGATACCTTAGCGCAATCTCATCTTCTAGATACAATAATTCGGGCTGGCGGCACTGTAACGAAAGCATAAAACCAAAGCACAATCGGTGCAAATATGGGAACCTTGACAGGGGTTACATGTTTGTGTCGTTTGGGGTTGAAACTTTGGGCCCGTGGGGACTAGGCGGCCATGAAATTTACAGGGACTTGGCAAAACGTTTGGTGGAAGTGACATGTGACCAGAATTCTGGCTCCTATTTAGGCCAAAAAATTAGTATTGCAATACAGCGTGGCAATGAAAACCACATTAAAATCCGTTGCGTAGTTTAAAAGACTAAGTGTACAGACTGTGGGTAAATGTAGATAAGCAATAAATATGTGAAATGGGTAGGAGAAAATAAATCAGTCTTTGGATGGCACTCGGTGTACTCATTTCATATCTCCCTTATATCAAATTCTTTACATGGCGCAGCCGGAGCAATTTGTGGAAAAACCTACAGAATAAATTACAGTAATCCAGGAAATAATGAAGTACAGTGCAAAACAGTTTTAAAATAAGTGATTTTTGACAAGATGGAATTGATGCTGCCACCTCCCCCGGCATTTTGTTTTGAGAAGGATTTAACGAATATTTTCATTCATCAGGAAATTTGAGCAACCAGTGGGCGAAGTGGAAAAAAAACATTTTTAATATATTTCATTCATGTCAGTTACACACGAAAGTTATAGATGCTCAGGTGAGTATTCTCCTACATATAATTGGCGAACAATGCCGAGACGTAAATTAAACTTTTCCAACGGAAAGCAACGTCATTGTGGAAAGTATATTGAAAAAAAAATGCATTTTTCACTCTTAAGAAGAAGTTAACATTCGAACGTCATAAATTCTTCGTACGTTATCAACAAGAACAGGAGACGGTAGAGCAATATGCTTTTGAATTAAACAAGTTATCGTTATCGTGTGAGTTGATTTGTGGCCTCAGAGAGGATGCTTTGAGAGAGCGATTGATAAAGGAATATGATCTAACACATAAGAAGACATTGGATATTTGTAGCATTGCGGAAATGTCTCGAGCACAGGCAAACACTATAAGCACAGGACAGGACGGAGGACGAATTCACGAGATGAGGGAGCGAGACAGAGACACCAAGATTGCTATGCATTGGGTGCAGTGACAATTATATGGCACGCGCGGCACTTTTCAAAGCAGCACGCACGGCGGACAGCTAACCGGGCCAAGACAGCGTCTCCAAACAGAAACATCGAGCATCGAGGACAGCGTCCCGGGAACGGGCCGAGCGCGCGCCCACCAGCAGCGCCGCAGCCGCAGCTGCACCCAGGCATGGGTGTGTTACAACAGCGCGCGCCACCAGGGGCCTAATTCTCTAATTTTAAGACGCCAATTCCACGCCAATTCCACGCCGCCTGTGTGGAATTTGTTCGTGATTTCACGCATGCAGCGTGGAATCGGCGTGGAATTCGCGTGGAATTGGCGTGAGTGGTCATACAGAATCCAGGCCCGGCGTAGACATACCGGCGTGAGAAGTGTGATTTTTGTGGAATTGTACATAGTTTAGATGTCCAGGGTTCGGTCAAAGATGTGCAAAGTGTAAGCGTATGAATAACTTCACTAGAGTGTGCCGTGTACATACCGTCCAGGAGAACTCCATAGATCAGGTACGTGGGTCTAATTATAAGCGCGCGAATGATGACTGGTGTGTAGACTTGATAGTAAACAATATTTCAATTAGATTTAAGTTGGACACTGGAGCTGACGTTAATGTTTTGCCGTCTAGGTTTTTACAGCAAATAGGTGTCCAAGAGAGTGATCTGATGCTGACAAGTGTCAAATTGGTTAGTGATTTGGGTGGAAACATAAAAGTATTAGGTAAATGTAGGCTAAAATTTATATATAAAAAACAACAATACATACTTAAATTTATAATAGCAGATGTCATTTCACCACCCGTATTAGGAAAAAATACTTGTGATGAAATGAAAAATGTTAGTTAAGAGAGTGCTGTCGGTACGCGCAAGTAGCCCAATTAAGTCAGGCTTTGTTTTCGACGAATATCCGGAGGAATTTGAAGGTGTTGGATGTTTGCCTTGCGAGTATAAGATAAGGCTAGCCGCAGAAGCGTGACCCGTCGTGCATGCACCGCGCAAACTGCCGATTGCGCTAAGAGATGACGTAAAGGGGAAATTAGATGAAATGCTCGAGCAAGGGGTGACTGCAAACGTGGAAGGACCTACAGATTGGGTGAATAGTATGACAGTCGTGAAAAAATCGAATGGAGATCTTCGCATTTGGTTAGATCAACGAGATTTAAATAAATATAGCAAACGGGAACATTTTAAATTACCTATTTTGGATGACATCACTATGAAGTTGTCTGGTATAAAAAAAACAGTTCGCTCGATTGTAAACACTCTTTTTGGCAACTTAAATTAAATAAAGAGTCGATTGACCTTTGCACTTTCAATACCACATTTGGTAGGCATACATTTTTACGTATGCCTTTCAGAATTTCGTCAGCATCGGAAGTTTTTCACAAAAGATTGTATGAATTCTTCGATGACATTGAGGGTGTGACACTGTTTGTTGATGGCCTCCTCTGTTATGGTGAAACCAAGGATATTCATTATAAACGTCTTCGTCAAGTGTTAGAAAGGTGCAAGCAGATCAATATAAAGCTTAATAAGGACAAATGTAAGATTGGGTTGACAGAGAAATATTTGGGCCATATAATATCACAAACTGGTATACGTCCTGATGATACGCATTTTATGCCAATAAGAAGTATGCCAAAATCTAAGAATGTTAAAGACCTAGAAAGGTTTTTGGGGTTAGTTACATATGTCAGAAACTTTATTGCAAATTTATCAGAAACGACGCAGCTGAGAGAACTTCTAAGAAAGGAAATTGAGTGGCATTGGGATGATGTGCATGATAAATGTTTTGAAGAGTTGCGACAGTGCGTTACGAACCCGCCAGTATTGAGGTTATATAGCTTAGGTAAACCAGTTACGTTATCAGTGGATGCGAGTAGGAGTAGACTAGGCGCTTGTTTAATGCAAAATGGAATGCCAGTTTGCCTTCATAGGAACAAAATTATGCATAGATTGAGAAAGAGTTGTACGCTTGTGTTTTTGCCTGCGAATTTTTTATACTTATATATATGGCAGAAGCGATATTACGATTGAGACTGATCCTAAGCCGTTAATAAGTATAATAAACAAACCGATTGCAGGGGCCCCAGCTGGACTACAGCGGATGTTGATAAGGTTACTACCGTATACTTTTAAGTTGGTATATAAGCCAGGTTTTTTGTTGTATATAGCGGACACGCTCTCGCGTGCGGTTGCACCTAATGCTGATAAGAGTGATGATCCTAAGGATTACCAGGATGTGAAAGCGCAAGTGTGTGCGATTGCGGCAAGCAACACTTTAAATGACACATATTTTATAGAATTTCAATAATGTACGGGTTTGGACGAGGAGATGCAAGAACTTAAAAAAGCCCAAAATGGGTAGCCTGTTCACAAGTATGATATTAAGGATATTATTACCCCTTACTGGGACTGTAGGGATGAGTTGATTGTGGCATATGAATTAGTATGGAAAGGTGTTGATTGTGATTCCGAAGAGCTTGCGGAAGAATATGTTGAAAAAAGTACATATAGGTAAACTATAGGCAGCGAAAGGTAAACTTAGGGCAGGGAGGTAATGTTTTGCCCAACATGAATGCTCAAATATAGGATATGATTTCGCATTGTCAGGCGTGTTTGACGTATAGGACAGCTGCTTACATCGCACGAAATACCTACAAGGGTATGGGAAAAGGTCGGGGCAGATATTTTTCACTTTAACAACCGAAGCTACCTATTGGTAATAGATTACTTTAGCAAGTATGTGGAAGTTGAGGAGGTAAATAACTTAAGTTTACAGTGCGTGGTTGATAGAATGAAAAGCATTTTCAGTCGCCAGGAAATTTGTTTTTCAGATAACGGACCGGAATTTTCCTCAAAATTGTTTGAACAGTTTTTCAAGGAATGGAAAGTGGAACATAAAACTTCTTCATCTAGGTATCCTCAGTCAAACAGTCAAGTAGAAAGAGCGATACAAACAATTAAATTGATGTTTCGAAATACACTTTAAGATAGATCCGAGTTTAGGTTGGCGTTAGAATTTTTAAATACTCCAATTAGTGATAGTTTACCATCTCTATCAGAATTATTAATAACCGAAAACTGCGCAGTATACTTCCGTGTTCCCTACATTTATTAGAAAAATGTGTAAAATTAAAGTGCATGACACAAGACAAGGGCATAGTGAATTACAGCTACGACAGATAATTCAAAAGAAATACTTTGATAGAGGCAGTATAAATCTTAGTTCTGTAGCCGTAGGAAATAAGGTTAAAGTTCGCATGGGCCCAAACTGGGTAATGCAAAGGTAGCAGATATAATTACACCAAGGTCATATTTGATAAAACTCGATACATGTACAATCATTCGTCTAAATCCAAGACAGATCATTCTCGATAGCTGTTTGCGCTGCGATAGGTATAATGGAATGCAGCTAAGTTATGATGACGTAACGGTAAACTCCGGCGCAAGCGAGTTGGTGCGCAGCTCCAGTGTGCCACAATACCAGTCCGAACGTCAACCTGTGGGATCTTCCACTAATCCATATGTTACTCCATATGGCAGGATGGTGAGAGCTCCTGATCGGTGGGGATACTCCTGACGGCCCTTGGTGATGCGGAGCACTAAGTATGTTATTGTGCAGTCGATGTGTTGACTATTAATTGTAAAAGCAGGTGTGTTGTGATGTCGCGGTGTTGTCCTAGTTACAGAGAGAGAACACAGTAATAATAAGTTAGGTAGGTAACTAAAACTAAGTATTATATTACACTGTATTGATGGGAATGTAAAATTTATGTAATAAAGTAAGTTTTAAAATTTATATTCTATAATTATGATTTTGGTAAATAGATTTCTAAATTTAAGTATAAGTAATATTGTAAAAATTTATGATATTCAGTCCAGTAGCTCGCATTCAAAATTTTGAAATCGAATTGAAACAATGTATTTTTTTATTATATAACTAGCTGTACCCGCGGCTTTGCACGCGTGGTCTTTTCTTTAGGTTCAAAGTACCATAATGTGCTATTCAAGGAATAATATACCAACAAATGTTGGTATATTGGTCCTGAAATGAAAAAAAATACTTCAGCCGTCAAAAATACTTTTATCAATTGCTCGGCTTCTAACTCACCAGATTGAGATATCAATTACACCAGATTTAAATCAAACCCTAAGCTATCTAACAATGAAAATTGCATTGCAATCGGTCTAGAAGTTTTTACGTGATGCATGAACAAACAAGAATACAGACAAACAGAAAGAAAGACACGAAAACAAAAAAATAAGTTGTTCAATACCTTTTTAAGCACCCAAGAGCACTTTTTTCTTTTAGTAGTTTGGGTGCGATGCGAGGTCAAGGTACGGATAAACAGACAGACAAAATTAAAAAGTAAAACAGATGGCTTCAGTATCGAATATAGAAAACCATCCAAAAAATATGTTTTATTACATAAATATTAACATAACTTTGGACCGCAGAAACCCCCTTTTACTTTTTCGGGATAAACCGTGTCCTCAATTTTAACCCATCATATAACTTAAGACATTGCCAAGTTGCATCAAAACCTGTCCATTAGTTTCAGCGTGGTACGTGTTCTTTCAAATAAGTTTCAACCCCTATCCTGCGAGAACCCATAAATTTTTCGAGATGTAAAGTATCCTATGTCTTACCTCGTAGTATAAACTCAAATCATACCAAGTTTCATCGAATTCATCTAGTTGTTCCGGCGGCGTGATGCACGGTTAAGATACAGACTGACAGACATACAGACAAAAATGAAAAAACATACAGTTTATTGTTCATTATTGAATATAGAGTAACTTCCAAAAAAATATCACTAAATCTTTAATGTACAGAATTTGGACCCATATCCCACAGGAACCCTTTATTTTTCGGGACATAATGTATCCATAATTTTCACTCATCTTATAAACTATGTCTGTGCCGAGTTGCATCAACATCCGTCCAATAGTTTCAGTGAGCTACGTGTTCATTTAAATAATTTTCCACTCCTATCCTGCAATTATTTTTTTCGGGATGAAATGTATCCAATGTCCTACCTCGAAGTATGAACTCAAATCATACCAAATTTCATTCGAATTCATTGATTATTTTCAGCGTGGTATGCTGCCAAGGTACCGACAGACAAACGGACAGACAGATAGATAGACAGACAGACAGACAGACAAAAAAAAACAGTTTTGGCTTCAGTATCGAATCTAGAGTACGGTCCATAAAAAAAACAAAATATCTCCAATGTACAGAATTTTACCCGTTACAGTTTCATTATAAGTATAGATTAGTATTAAATGCTCATTATTTTTGTTTTAAAGGAAATAAAACGCATTAGTTGTAATTAATAATACCTTATTATGTAGATAATTCAAAGATCATAATAATTCCTATAAGTATGAGTGAGGTAATTAATGTAGTTATAAGTTTAGGGTTTATTTTTGTTATTAATTTAATGTTTTTTTTTTTTGGGGATATAGTTCAGTAATCAGTTAGATTTAAAGATACGGGTTGTGGGTAAATGTAGATAAGCAATAAATATGTGAAATGGGTCAGTAGAAAATAAATCAGTCTTTGCATGGCACTCGGTGTACTCATTTCATATCTCCCTTATATCAAATACTTTACACAGACGACGGAAAGCGACTTTGTTTTATCAATGCGTATTAATTTCTTCCGACATCTTTAATATTTAACATCATATTTCAACAAATTTAGACAAAACAATATCAAAAAAACGTATAAACCTTTGTCTTGAAATACTCTATCTAATATTGAAAACCGCATTAAAATCTGTAGCGCATTTTAAAAGATTAAGCGTTACAGACGGTAGGAAGTTTGTTTTATACTATGTTAGTATATTGACTGATTTCTTATTTTTTAATCGACTTTAAAATTAGAAATGTTTTCAAATCAATTATTTATTTATGTAACATAAAAATAATAAATACAGTACTTACTTAAGTAATAATATTATCTTTTTAATATGTTAAAAATAGACCTTCATATTTTTACAGTTTTGTAAGGGAGACGTTTTGAAGATCCCATACTGCTACTAAACATATGGTATCACATCCTGCGTCAGGTGACCTACATTGAATTAACATATTTTTCAAGTGAATACATTTTAATTTAGGCGTGCTGATTAGCAGATTCAGGGTAAATGAGCCACTGTCCTTAATTTATATCTGCCCGGGATTGATAAGGGTAGCTCACTGTACGCACTGTGGCTTATTTAGGTTGGAAATTTAGCTCATTTGTGTTCATTTGTAATTAATTTTGCTACCCTTATGGGATTTAAAAATATTTTTTAGTATCGTTCGCCGGGTTTTACAGTTAACACTTTGTCTGTGTCTACGTGATAATGGAGTGTGAGAAAAGTATTGCATATTTTTTATCCATTCTTTGGTATTTCCTTTTTTTGGGCCTTACTCAGCTCTGTGTCGGCAGATGAAAGGGAATACTTTTCAAACTGAAAGTGTGGTTTACCTAATTTATTGATTTTGTCTATTTATAATTTAAAAAATACTTGTTTATTCCGTAGACATTTAAGATCGTCCTAAAGTGCTACAAAGTTGAGTTTAATTCAGAATTTTCCAAAAAATTGAGATTTTAAGATCGACTGTATGTATTATTTTGGCCGATTTCTGCCAAAACTGTGAACCGTCTCGCCAACTACAACCAAGTACAAGACAGACACGCATACACTTATAGGGTAACGTATTACTCATGCCAACAACAAAGTCCTTTTTTTTCTTGTTTACACGTGTTAGGAAAACAAGGTGCTATATTGTTACACCGCAGTCCAAAAATGAAGTGTACTTAATGTTTTCAGGGTTCATGTATGTATGTATGTTTGTCTGTATGTTTGTATGTATGTATGTATGTGAGTTTCTTTATTCCACCATGACTTTTAAATTCCTGAAAACAGATTTGTATGTCTGCGGTATAATAAAAAAAAACTTCAAGTTTTACAATATGGGTATCAAATTGAAGGCCTGGATGAGCACAATCCAACAATATACATATAATGTATTGGCATAAAAACTTTTTAGTTCGTTTTTGGCAGGGCAGTCGTGTAACTGATGAAATTAATGTCGCAGTCAACTTTACATCCTTTGCCATGTCAATAAAGAAGTTGCAGAGTGCGTGAGCAGGTACCTAAGCAATTCCTTCAGAAACTTGTTCAGGGTGCTTAGGGAGTGAACATAATAAAAGTCCTGACATCTAGGAGGTGAGCCGGGGTGGCCACAAAGTTCCCACTTTTGGGTTTTTCACTTATATCTCAAAAACAGTGCATTTTAAAAGGTTACTGAGACTAATTGAAAGCTCATAAAATTTTCTACAACTTTTATTTTCTACACTTTTTCCTAAAATTTTAAAATTTTAAATTAGAAAAGTGAACATAAAAGTTATTCAGGATGATGGGCATTCCTGATGTGAAAATTAGCTAAAATAAAAACTCATATATTTTATTAACCCACAAACTCTAAAGAGAGAGGTGTTATAAGTTTAGGGTATGTATGTATCACTCACTGTATCACTCAATGTATCATTCACTGTATGTGTATGTATTATACTGTACTCGTGTACACTGTATCCGTGTGTCTGTCTGTGGCATCGTTCCCAAACGAATGGATCGACTTTGATGCGTTTTTTTCGAACAAGATGGTTCTTAGATATAATCGGGGGGAAGGGGGAAAGAGGGGGGATGAGGATCATAGCTCCCAAACGAATGGACTGATTTTTATTCGGTTTTTTAATATTTGAAAGCTGATGTGAACGAGATGGTTCTTAGCTATAGTGGGAGGGTGTGGTGGTCTAGGATTATATAAAAAAAAATGTGCTTGTTAATAACATAAGCTGGGAGTACCTCCACGCGGTGAAGGCGGTAACAGTTTGAGAGAAACGAAAAGATTTTTTAAGGAAGTAAAGTGCTGAACTTTTTTTGTTGGTAGGATTGGACAAAAAAATGTTCTTGTTTCTCTCTTCAGTCCACACCGCGTGGCGGTATTTCCAGGTTATGTAATTTATGAAAACAAATTAAATTTTTATATCATCCCCGACAAGACAACGAGACAACGTTCGCCCCTCTCGACGCTGACACTCGCTACTTCAGTCTTCTCGTGACCACGATCAATGCAACTTCATCGAAACGTCGAGGTAAATAAATATTAAGTTTTAAGTATTTACGATTAAGTTACGTTTATATATATAACTAAGTGTTTGAATCACGAAACTTTAAAAGTTACAACTGCCCATCGTGGTGAGCAACTTTTTTTTTCTCTTTTTCAAAGCGTGTAGCTCAAACACGGTTGAGAATTCGGAAAAGTGTATAGTGTAAAAGTTGTAGAAATTTTTATTAGCTTTTAATTAATCTCAGAAACCTTTACCTTTCAACGCAATGTTTTTGAGATACATGTAAAAAGCCCAAAAGTGGGAACATTGTGCCCCCCTCCCCACTCCGGCTCACCTCCTAGACGTCAGGACTTTGAGTATGTTCATTATGCACCCTGACTGAACTAGTTTCTGAAGGAATCGCTTTGGTACCTGCACACGCACTCTACACACCCTTTTGGGCTATTCGTTGATCGAACATAGTTGCACTACAAATTAATATATCGTTCAGTTTAATGAAAAATAATGAATAAATAACTCAAATATTTCATTAAGCATATCATCGCCATCAAACGTGCACAATCTATTGATACCTTTTAGACCCTAGTGAAATATTTTTACCTCTCCAGGTTCTCAGAAGCTGTAACTTTATCCCAGCACTGACTAGAAATGTATTTAAGTATGTATATTTATACATTTATATGTATGAAAGTTTATAATTACAACTATTACTGTGTAGTTTATTTGATATTTTATTTATTTCTTTATATTTACATTAAATTTGTATAATAATTTAATATTGCCACACTTCCCTTATTAGCAATTAACTTTATCCATCCTAAGGTTGTCTGGAAGAGATCGCTATGAGCGATAAAACCGCCTATTGTACCTATTGTTTAAGTTATTTCTATTTTGTAATTTGTTTAACTGTGTGTCAATAAAGTGTTATTGTATTGTATTGTATTGTATCATTACGGCGATTTAAATAGTACACTTTTTATATCAGTCTTATCATTGTCTTTATCGATTGACCTTTGTTTCATTTATGGCAAAAAATGAGCATTATTACTTGACTACGGCGAAGCAAGGGAAGGGTAATGTGTTGAACATTTAATATATGTGTATATGTATGTATGTAGGAATGTTGTGGTTCCACCATAGCTTCGCCCCTATTGGTGAAATTTTGACAAGCGAGGTGTCAATCGATTCGTCTTCAAGCACAAAATACCAAATAATACTACCTTCAGGTATAGTGTCATATGCATTGCTATTATCCGACTACGGCGAAGCAAAGCAAGGGTTATATGTTCAAATTAAAAACTTGGTCTGATTTTGACTAGCGAGGTATCAATCGATTCGTCTTCATCGCTAGAGTGTCCTATGCTATTTTTTTACCCTTCCTTAGTCGGGTTTTAGTTTTTGAACGTTTGTCTTGTTCAAAATGGCGGAAGTTTAGATACCCCGTATAAATATGTTCGATGATCTTTGATGGCACACATTTTTTATTTTTTATTTTGGACAAACCTTATACAATGAGAAAATGAATTTTCTTCATATACATTTGTCGTGGCTATTTCCAATGTTTAAATAGTTATTCTGCTATACGAGGCGGAGATAAATCCAACAAATCAAAAATCATAAAAACCGTTCTTAAGTTTTAGGTATATGGTGTAACAACCCGACTTTGATTTTTTACTTATGCATCAATAATACAAGTATCTTTATGGCCATGTATATACGAGTACATAGATGAAGGGGCTATTCTAGTGTACTTTACGGTCCCACTTGATTTTTTGCTTCAAAACATGAAAAGCCGCAAATGCTTCAAATAACATTTTCCGCTACCTACGTCGAATCACCCCATGGAGGGGTGCGTACCAACCCCACTGAGGTGGACGGAAGGGCTATTCAACGAAAGGTCACGGCCAATCGCTACTTGACAATGATACTGGTAACGATGTGTTTGTACGAACATCCTACAATAATAACAAACACAAATTTAAAAAAATATGGAACTCCTGTCTCCCAACCCCCATTATAGCTAAGAACCATCTTAATCACATCAGTTTTCAAACATAAAAAAACACATCACAATTGATCCATTCGTTTGGGAGCTACGATTCTCACGGATTTTAATGAAATTTGGTTTGTAGATAGTTTATGTCCATAACGTATATGATACTTTTCATCATCATACACGAGTGTGAAACAATTTCTATACGACTGAACGAACGAACGAGCAGGTCGTTCGCCTAATAAAAAGCGCCACTTGTAAATTATTGGAAAATATTTTTGAAGTATACCTACCATAGTAATATTTTTGTAGTACCTTACAATCTTAAACTCCAGCTCATCAATATTTGAAAATAATGCGTTATTTTGAACAAATAACTCATTCTACAAAGATTCATAGTATTTTTAACCGACTTCAAGCACAAATTAAAAATTTATATTAAACTAAGATCCTCCCATTCCTTCCCTCCCCCCGTTATAGCTTAGAACAATCTCGTTAACCTCAGGTTTGAAACATACAAACCGCAGCTAAATTGGTCCATTCGTTTGAAAAATACGATTCTCACCCCCTTTTCTCAAGCTCCCCCCGCATATAGCTAAGAACCATGCCGATCGGTCGAGTTTTAAAACATAAAAAACTGCAGCCAAATTTCATATGAGTATGTAATGTATGTATTAGTGTCCAAAATCCATACCAATATAATATAAAAGTGAAACGTTGTCAGTTTGTTTGTTTGGGGAGCTTTCACGCGATAACGGCTTGGCGGATTTTGATTAAATTTGGACTGAAGATAGCTTATAATAAAATGAAATAAAACAAAGGATATTTTTTATCCCGGAAAATTGTAAGTTTCCACGGAAGAAACTGGAAAATGTTGATTATTCACTGTAAGGAACAAATGCCATGGAAACGAAATAAAGTCTGTCAAAAAACATAAAGAGCATTGTAGTATTGTATTTTCTTTGGAGCATTGGTGCTATACCTACTTTTGCATTGGTTTTTTTTTCGACTTCAGAAAAGGAGACGGTTCTATATGTTCGGCTATATGTACGTTTTTTTTTAAATTTATTTATGTCGTTCGATATCTCCGTCAATTGTAGACCGATTTTAAAAAATATTTTTTGTTTGAAAGGGTATACTCTCCAGGTGGTCCCATATAAATTGTATTAAAATAGGTTTAGAAGTTTTTCGAGAATAAATAGTTTTGTTGAGTAAATCCATTCGATTTTATGTTTATATCGCGTTTATTTAGTGTTTATCTCGAATGTTTCTAAACCGATTTAGATGGTTGTTTTTTTAATTCAAAAGGATAAACTTTCCGTGTAGTACCATATAAACTTCATCAAAATTGGTTCAGTAGTTTTATAAGAAAAACAAATTGTTTATAGTTTATGTTCTCTAATATCTTGGGATTTCTGAACCGAATTAGATGATTGTTTTTAGTTGAGTAAGAAGACTTCTAGTGTGGTACTGTATACATTTCATCAAAATAGGTTCAGTAGCTTTAGATAGATAGATAGATAGATAACTCTTTATTGCACAAGAAATGAAATTGATGATACAATAATCCAGTTTTAACATAAAACAATCGGCGGCCTTATCACTAAGCAGCGATCTCTTTAAACAAGATTTAATTTAATTCACTGTGTCATAATGTTTAGGACTGGATTGCAAGTCAATTTTAAACAATTTAAGGACGTCCAAAGATGCTGAAGTTTTGCACATGGGTGTAGTTCTGGTGACAATTACAAAACTACAGTAGTAGTAGTAGCAGTAGTAGCAGTAGCAGTAACAGTAGCAGTAGCAGCAGCAGCAGTAGTAGTAGTACACAATCGGATGATGGAATCCCTTGGAGTTTGGGCTCATTTGGTTTGTCTTCATTGTCATGTGTGGTTTTATATGATATCAAGCGTCTGGTGATGGAGCCGGAAGGTAGTAACAGGAACGCAACAACAAAACGATGCAAAATGGTCAAAACTAATTCAGTTGTTATATAAGTAGGTTTTATTCATCCTTGGTTTTAATTTACCAACGCTCGTCTAAAGTGAGTGAGTGTCTACTTTTTTCTTTGGCATATAACCTTTCCGATGTTTGCTTAGGCCACTAAACATTAAAAATTTGAAATTACCAACGTAATAATAATGCATAAATACAACATAAGATAAGAAAGAGTTTTTTGAAGGCTATGTATGTTTGTCCGTGAACTTATCAGAAACTACAAGATTGATTGCAATAATTGTTTTTGTAATAGTAATTTTCTTTTTGTGGCCATGAAAATTAGAGAGACTCAACGCTGCGGTATAAACCATTGAAACACTTAGTCACGTGACAGGTTTGGTTATAACTTCAGAGTAGACTATCTCCGATACTAACTATATTATTGTTAATGGCTACCTACGCTCGCTGCGGTTACGACAGGTTTGGTTATAATTTCAGAGTAGACTATCTCCAATACTAACTATATTATTATCAATGGCTACCTACGCTCGTTGCGGTATAAACTGTTGGAACACCTAGTTACGTGATAGGTTTGGTTATAATTTCAGAGTAGACTATCTCCGATACTAACTATATTATTATCAATGGCTACCTACGCTCGCTGCGGTATAAGCCGTTGGAACACCTAGTTACGTGACAGGTTTGGTTATAATTTCAGAGTAGACTATCTCCGATGCTAACTATATTATTATCAATGGCTACCTAGGCTCGCTGCGGTATAAACCGTTGGAACACTTAGTCAAGTGACAGGTTTGGTTATAATTTTAGAATAGACTATCTCCGATACAAACTATATTATTATCAATGACTACCTCCAAAAATAATACTTGAAGTAACTCAACCATGAACATAAGTAACAGGTGCTCCTCAAGAATTATAAATAATATTTATATTCATTACAGAAAATAAAATTTAAAATATTGGTTTATTTATTATAAGTCCAACCTCAGTAATATTGGAAAAATATATTAAAACTGTACATGTGTATAGTTCTACTCAACTAACAAAAAAAACATCATATTATTTATTCATCAAACCTCAAAAGCGATTTATTAACCAGTGGCAAAATCTAGAAATTGTTTTTAACAAAATATAATAAAATATTTTAACTCGCAAACCCCAATATTTCAAACAACAAAAGCAAAGTTCCACAAAGCTTCAGATTTTTCCCGTAAAAATGAGGCGATTCACACGAAAAATCTTGTAAATATGAAAAGTCACCTAAAGAAAGAAGGGGAAATAAAATATTTATCTTCTCTTTCTTGACCCTTACCACTTGAATTCTGTAGACCTTAGATGGTATAAATGTAGAAGTGTAGTCCGCTTCTGCTTAACCGTTTTAAAAAGATTTTTATCTCGTAAATTCTTAATGGAACTCAGAATCACTGGCAAAACTTTTCATCGGTTCGTATTTGTTTTGTTGGTGAAACTTAAATTATCTTATACCTACATGACATTGGCAAAACTGGGATGGCTCCTCCACAGAAACTATAAATCAAGTTATTAGTGATTAGGTTGAAGAAAAAATTATAAAAAAATGTATTTGCTGTTTGCAAAGTATGTTGCTTTCTCATGATTCAAAGTAGTTCAAAAGTCCAATAGTTCTTTACTTAGAACTTTTATGAAGAGTTTTTGGCTTAAATAATAGCTAGCTTAACTCTTTATCGAACACCACAAGCACAACGAGAAATTATAACTAAAAATACAGTTTAACAATAAGTGTCACAAGGGGCGGTCTTATCACTCAGAGCGATCTCTTCCAGACAACAGTGCAAGGAGATGAATAAATTGTGGTTAGGGACGGTGCTTTTCAGTAAATAAATTTATACATACCTACACCATATATAATATATACCGTGATGTTGAACATTGAATTCAATATTTATCTTAAATGCATGTATTCAGTCCATTATTGAGAATCTAAAACGATTCTAAATAATTCAATCAATTTGAAAAATAAAAATATAAGTAACTGACCAAAAAGTATGTATATTTCACTAAGCATGCTTGCTATACTGCCGCGGCGCGGGCACAGTACATATTAATTGCATATTATAGTCCTTACGGACAGTAGTGTATCGAAGCATTGTTTTCGAGTTTGTTGTCTATTGTCAGTCGGAGACTGAGGGTGCTACTGGTGGGTCTTTACCTGGCTACAAAAAAGGAGGACGATGCGGTTTTCACTGTTAGATAGCTTAAGGTTTGACAAAAAACTGGTCTATTTTACAAGCCGAGCAATCGAATTACTTTTAACAAGGCTTTCGCGTGACTTTCCCCGACTTTAGTGATACTTTCGGTTGGTCCCGCACTTTGATTGTTTGCGTGGAGAAAAGTAAGTGGTGACTTCGGTCGTACTTCTCATACCGTTTAGCGTGGCAGAATTTACGCAAATGCTTTTTGTCTATACACTTGAAGAGTAACTTGCCCTGTTTCACTATGTCCCAACGTTTATCGACACTGCAGTTAAGTTAAGAAACGCGTCACACTTTGTCAACGAGTGGCACATCGCGCACTTTATGTCATTGTCACTCGCGGATGCTATTGTCTACTCACTCTGAACGTTCACCCGTTGGTACATGGACCACACGTTTCGAATTGGGCGAACCGCGGGACTCGAATTGAAAACTCAGGTCGCCGGCAGCGGAGTGTACTGCTTGGTCGAGACGCCCAGATCCATCTGCACGTAGTAAGAGGCAGCTCTCGACAGGTGCGCGAGGAAGTCAGAGAGGATCTCTAGGTTCGGCGACACCCTGAAGTCGACCCCCTGACTCCATCTCCGAAGTCGCACTTCACATGGATAGCCGGGCGCTTGCTCGGAAAGCAACCCGTATTGCCAACTGACTCAGCGGCTTATCTTTGTTTCTGACTCCTGGTGGTCACCGAGCTCCTGTCTTCACTCATTTTCTCGATTGACGGATCCGGCTCGAATGGATGGAGCAGACTCTCGCGTAGGTGTGGGGTCCCAGTTGCAGAGAAAATGAGTCTTTGTTGAGCTCAGGATAGGAGAATGAATATGAAACGCACTTGTTTGGACTTTAGATTGTATATTTACACAACTTTGAAAACAAGGATAGTAGTTAGAATTATAGTTTTGATATCCCGGTAACAAAGGTTGGCTATCGGAGCCTTAATATACTTGGTGGTGCTACTATTATGATTCTTGGTCACTTGTAGGAGAGCTTCTTGTCTTCGACGGCTACTTCGAATGGGAACTGACGAATGCACACAATTTTTTAGGCGTATAGGCTTATATAGTTTGCCCAAAACAAGCGAAGCTCTCCTATTGGGTGATTTATTCTATCTTATTCGGTCTACAAAGACAGACCCATTGTTCTCTGAATTTTCTTTCCCACGCTCAGGAATAGGCATAAGCATTGTCCCATAAGTCCCCTACGGCCTAAGTCTACCTCGAATCTTCAATTCCTAATTCTTAATTTTTATGGCTTTGCCACGAGTGCGGGAAGAACTTTCGATCTGATGACCTGCTCGCACCCGTACGAGGACGGTTATCTATGTTGAGGTGATGTTCCAAATTTTTCCAAACCTATGTATCAACTATAACTATATTCCAAAAAAGTCAACACACTTTTCCGAATTTAGAAACGTTCCTACTTGCATGTTGTCTCTTTCCTACGCTTTGGAAAATTAGCGATTTTATAACGTAATTTTACGTCTGTAGACCGAGCCAGTCGTGTTTCGTGAACGCTCGCATAACTTCTCTTGCTTCCTATTCTCGATTACGCTGACGCCTGCTATCTTGACCTAACTGAGGACTAGCTAAATAAACTTGAGCGCCTCCAAAACTTTTGTATCAGGTTCATATTTGGCCTACGTAAGTATGACCATATTTCTGAATATCGCGGTAAGCTCAAGTTGCTTCCCATTCGTCGTCGCCGGAATGCTCATATATTGTCCCTCCATTACAGTATTCTGTTCAACCCTTCTTCCTCGCGCTACCTTCAGGAACGTTTTGACTTTCTCCATACATCCAGCAATAGTAGACTAAGGTAATCAGAGAATCTTATCTTGAAGATACCTATCCACAGGATTAATTTCTATGATTCGTCCTTTTCAGTTGAAGCTGTTCGATTGTGGAATGCCCTACCTGTAGATATTAGAGATGTATTTATTGATATTAGTAAGTATGTTTATTATTTTTTGTATATTGCATTACATTTATATATTTTATTGGTTTGTCATTTATTTACTGATAACCACCGTCCCTTACCATTCGTTATTCCTCTCCGTGCACGGTTGCCTAGAAGAGATCGCTCTGAGCGATAAGACCGCCCCTTGTGACACTCATTGTTATACTTTATTTTTAAATATAATTTTTTGTTGTACTTGCGGTGTCCAATAAAAAGTTAATCAATCTATCTATCTATCTATGTCTATTTACCTCATACGATTCTTATACGCTGACTCGTTCTACGTGCATTTCATTTAATTAGGCATACTTTTACCTTATGCTTTGATAAATGCTATTCAAGGTATTCCTACAGGGTATGATCGATCTATGTATACTTGTTCCTTGCGCATAGATCATCATCATCATCATCATCATCATAGGTTCTACCAGGGTGCTGTTCATGATAAAATAAAACCTATTTACCCCATTTTCCTATGCACTACGTCTTCCTATTCGCTCGGCCTATACAAAATAATATTTATTTCGCTTACGTGTTATCTCGCTTACATTCTGAATAGCACAAAGTGTTCTGTACACTTGTGCCTATCTACCTGTGTTCTTATTTTCTGATTAATGCGTTTATCTTTTCAATAGCTTACGTTCTAAGAGTCTATACATGGCTACCCTGTGTGTATATAGACTTATACTTTTAGCTATACAGACCAATTGTTAACATTCATACTTGATAATGATAAATGATAATATTATTATTTTTATATATAAGTGTATTCCTTATAATATTCTTATGTACTCGATAGCTTTAGTTTTATTTATTCTGAAATTTTTATTTTATACCTACCTATTTCTAATCACTTTACGTTATTTTTTTTCTTGCACTTCAAGGTTGACTGGTAGAAAATGCTACTTAACATAAGTCCTCCTTGTACATTGTATTTGTGTGCTAAAGAATAAATCTATACTTATAATAAAACTGTAACGGGTCCAATTCTGTACATTGAAGATATTTAGAATTTTTTTTTTGGGCGTTACTCTATATTCGATACTGAAGCCAAATCTGTATTTTTTTTTCATTTTTGTCTGTCTGTCTGTCTGTCTATCTGTATCTTGGCTAGGCATCACGCCGAAACTACTGAATGAATTTAAATGAAACTTGGTATGATTAGAGTTCATACTACGAGGTAGGACATAGGCTACTTTTCATCCCGAAAAATGAAAGGGTTCCCGCAGGATCGGGGTTGAAAGTTATTTCACACTTACCTCTCTGAAACTACTAGAAGGATTTTGATGCAACTTGGCACAGTTATAGTTTATATGATGGATTAAAATTGAGGACACTTTTTATCCCGAAAAAATAAAGAGTTCCTGCGGGATAATGTCCCAAATTCTGTAAATTAAAGATATTTTGTAATTTTTTTTGGGGCCGTTCTATATTCAATACTAAAACGAAAACTGTATATTTTTATTTTTTGTCTTTCTATCTGTCTGTCTGTCCGTCTGTCTGTCTACACCTTGGAAGTGCATCACGCCGAAAATACTCAATGAATTCAAATTAAATTTGGTATGATTTGAGTTCATATTTCGAGGTAGGACATAGGATTTTTCATCCCGAAAAATTAAAGGTTTCCTGCAGGATAGGCGTTGAAAGTTATTTAAAAGAACACGTATCACGCTGAAACTACTTGACGGATTTTGTTGAAACTAGGCACAGTCCAAGTTTATATAATGGGTAAAAATTGAGGATGCTTTTTATCCTGAACAATAAAGGTTTCCGGTGGGATATGGGTCCAAATTCGGTACATTAAAGATATAGTATTATTTTTTTGGAAGTTACTCTTTATTCGATTATGAAGCCTAAACTGTATGTTTTTTCATTTTTGTCTGTATGTCTGTCAGTTTGTATCTTAGCCGTGCATCACGCCGCCGGAACTACTGGATGCATTCAAAAGAAACTTGGTGTGATTTGAGTTCGAACTACGAGGTAGGACATAGGATACTTTACATATCGAAAAATTTATGGATTATTAGTTAGGGGGTGAAACTTATTTAAAGGAAAACGTACCACGCTGAAAGTAATGGACGGGTTTTGATGCAACTTCGCACTGTTTTAAGTTATATGATGGATTAAAATTGAGGACACATTTTATCCCGAAAAAGTAAAGAGTTTCTGTGGAATATGGGTCCAAAGTTATGTTAATATTTAAGTAAAAAATATTTTTTGGATGGTTCTCTATATTCGATACTGAAGCCAAACTGTTTTACTTTTAAATTTTGTCTGTCTGTTTGTCCGTATCTTGACCGCGCATTGCACTCAAACTACTAAATGAATTCAAATGAAAAAAATGCTCTTGGGTGCTTAAAAAATGAATTGAAAATTATTTTTTTAATCGTGTGTTTCTTTCTGTTTGTCTGTATGTTTGTTTGTTCACGCATCACGTAAAAACTACTGGCCCGATTGCAATGCGGTTTTAATTGTTAGATAGCTAAGGGTTTTATTTAAATCTGGTGGTTTTATTTAAAATTGGTATCTCAATCCGTTCAGTTAGAAGCCGAGCAATTGATAAATTATTTTTGACGGCTGAAGAAAGTTTGTTCAAATGTTGGTATATTGGTCCTGGAATAGCACATTATGGTACTTTGAACCTAAAGAAAAGAACACGCGTGCGAAGCCGCGGGTACAGCTAGTAAATAATAATAATATCATGATCAGATCTTCACCAAATTTTTATGAGACTAATTTAGAGTTACTACCTTTCAAATGAAAAAATAACCATCGAAATCGGATTAAATATGGCGGAGATATTCAGTAGCCCCCTTTTTACCCTTTTTTGGAGGAAGTACTTTTATTGGGGGGTACCCCCTAATCAAAAATCCCCGACGATTAAAAAATTCTTAAAATTGCTTATACTGTATACCAAATTTCGACTAGATCGGTGCAAGCTGTAGAGGAGAACAGCCGGAAATTCGGACAGACATCCGGAAATACGAAATAATTTTTGCTGAAAGTTTTCACTTTCAGAGACGCTTCGCTCGCGCTTCGGGCTCGCTCGTTCAAATATAAAAAATGCAAAAGTGAGTTTGTTTGCTTGTTACGCTTTCATCATGAAATTTTGCACACATGTTATCAGGGGTATAGAAAAGGTAAATTTTACGAATATACTGAAATTATTAATTTTGTAGGGATGGAAATTGCCACATTGATATCAAAGTGATAGTTGGCAAAGTGACAGGAGGCAAAGTGACAGGTGTGAAAGGTGTTTATAGTAACAAGTGTCAAAGTGAAGGGTGGCAACGCGATAAACTGTAGTCCGCGCGGACGAAGTCCCGGGCGAAAGCTTATACCTATACATAAATATATTTATTGATATACCTACACACATAACAATAACAACATTGAGACGCAGCAGCTCAGCTAGTGCGATAAATAAATCATTTTATCATGATTTTTGAAAACGTTGAGTGTTGAGTGAAGGTGTGCGTCCTAATATCTACAGGTAAATTAGTTCTGTGGACAGTTATAAGATTATCTGATGACCTTAGTCTACTATTGCTGGAAATGTGGTGGCAGTCAAAACGCTCCTGGAGGAACGTGGGGAAGAGGAGATGAACAGAATACTGTTAAGGAGAGACAATATACAAAGTATAAGTAAGTATATATATATATATATATATATATATATATGTTCTAAAAAGTTTAGTACAAACGACAAACTTAACATGTACCAAGCCAATTCTCGGTTTTTTTTTTCCGAACGTTGCGTCTTCTTTTATCAATCCAAGTGTGTATAATAGAATGACGCCTCAGGGATGGTTCCAAAGACACGTGACGAAGGGACGAAGGGCAGTCACAGTTATCTCGATAGGAAACGAGCCCTTTTTGGTCGATTGAGCTTCATATCAAACAGTAGGTATACGGGAGAAGTGGCAATCATTTTCACCTACTCTGATGAAGCCATTTATACGTTTGTGGAAGTGTACATGTATGTGTGTATAAGTTGTAGATTTAACATGATGATACCGTCTGCCAATTTACACATTGATTAGTGACAAGTGCGAGTGATAAGTGCTTAGTTAGCCAGTTTGGACCGAAAAAGATAATAAAGATAATGAATAATAATAAGATAATGAAAGTGACAATTAAGTAAGTTTTGGTGTAAGTTGGTTCGCTGTATGGCTTTAAGCCGAGTTCTCAGTGTTCAGTTTGTTTCCAGTATGAGGTAGTGCTGGCCTCTGGTGTCAGAGTTTATCAAGCCGCCCGAGGACTTCTGACATGGCTTAACGACTGCTATTTATCAATAACAGCCAGGACCGACAGCTTAACGTGCCCTCCGAAGCACGGAGCGATGGAAAACCGCACATAACTTACAAAAGTCATTGGTGCGGAGCCCAGGATTGAATCCTGTATCGTTAGATTCTAAGTTGCACTATAGAAGTGCGAGTTAGAAAAAGAATCGAAACCGGCAAGCGGGGCAAGCGTTGTCTAGATCACTACAAACTTGCATTTCACGCCCGCATCTACCAACTTCGAAAAATGTGGACACAGCTTAAGAATTAAAAAATGTCATGGCGTGCCTCCCCTTAATAAATTAATCAAATTCTTATCTTAATATTTCACCACTTCAAAGAATTTAATTTGTGGAAACCCGAAAAATATTGGTTTGCTCCGGTTTCCTTATGATAAAATATTTGGTTAATCAGATGAAGGAATTTTACAGTTTTTACCTTTTTTTATATTTAGCTACCTAGAGGTAAAACGATTGTTTGAATGGCGTCACCAAGTTGAGTCGCCTCACGCCATTAAAAAAACAAGTAAAGATGACTTTCAAGCCGCTTTTGCGCGGACATCATATCATTGAGTGTGATGATAAATTCAAATAGATTATCGCAACATTTTGTAAGGTCTTCACATTTTACGACTTATTGTACGATTACTTTAATAATGTAGTCAACACCGCACCAATAAGTCTGCCTTTTCTGCCTTCCGAAATAGTTTTTGACCTTTTGATGTTTCCTGCCCCCAGCGCAGATCCTGGAGGGGGCTCCAAAGCTCCTCATCTCCAGGTATTGTCACCGAATTGGATAGACTAATAACACAGAGGAGATATTTCTTTTATACCGTCACTGACTGACTTACACACAACGCACAGCCTAAACTGGACCTAGAGATTTCAAATATGGAGAACATATTGCTTGGGTATCCTAGAGGTGCACTAAGAAACGGTTTTTTTAAATTCCACCCCTACGGGTGTGAACGGGGGAGGCAAAGATTTCACGCGGGCGGGGCGCAGCTAGTAATTATTATTGTAGAAATTGGTGTGATGATCAATTAACGTATTTATTAAAGAAAATATATGTATACCATTTATAACTCCCAAACGATCAGATAACGCCATAATGTTTGACCGAGTACTACGTGTCAACTTGGTAACCTTACTACCGCCCACGGAAGCGTAGGGCGTGGGCGGCTGATCGAGTGACACGCATAATTAAACAGCGGCTCTACAAGTTCTCTGTAAACATTATGGGTTGATTAAAAAGCTATAAATTGTAACTTTACAACTCTTTTAGTATGTCAACAGACTTTTTAATAATACCAAACCTAATTGACGCGCAAGCTAGCTTTACCAGAAATTTATTAAATAAACTTGCAATGTATGAATGTATGTTTGCTTAGGTCAAATCTTGCAAGCTGATAAGGGCAACTTCTTCTTATCCTATGGATATGTTTTTTTTTTTTACTTTTTGGTTAAGTTCTGGTGACAATGCATTTTTATGGTAAGCAGGGGAAAAAACTGAAAACTGAAGGTAGCCGAATTGGAAGAGGCACGTGCCGCGCTGAGGCACAGTATGCGAGTTCGAATATCGTCCGTGATCCAAATTTTTCCATTAGAACATTATTATATATGTTTACGCTAAGCAGGCGTTAACTGCTATAAAAAAGATAATCATAAAAATCACGAACGCATTACCAACCTTTTAAACGGTCCCACAGTTTAAATGTAATGTTTAAATAATACATTCCCATTTTCATTATGCGCACTCAATTTGATGTCGAGAGTTGCTCGACATTGTCTAAGCTTTCCATTCCTTTCGAAATGAGCCACTCAGTGCGATTGTTTGGAAAATTGTGTCCCCCCCCCCCCTGCTGTTTAGGATAAATTAATATGGTGGAGGATTGAAATACGTTTTATTTTGTTACTGCTTCGGTACAGACTTTTTATACAATTGAGTACCCATGGTAAGAGCTGCGGCTATCTATAACAGTGCACTCATCACAGTAAAGCAGAAGTTTTTAGGATGTTCTTTCTAGGAAGAAAGCAGGAAATAAAAACCTTTATTCAGTGGTCAAAAATATAACGGTTCTCAATCGATACGTATAAAATATAATGTCATATTTTAGTGCAAGCATAATCATAATTACGCATAAATGTTTTGTCATAATCGCGTTTACCATATCTAAAGTTAGCATAACGATAAACAAGCATATTATTTAGTAGCATAAAAATTTAATTATTCACCGTGAGTGAAATAACTTTAAAGTAAACTAGCTTTACCTGCGGCTTCGCACGCGTGTTCTTTTTTTAACGTTCAAAGTACCATAATGTGCTATTCCAGGACCAATATACCAACATTTGATCAAAATTTCTTTAGCCGTCAAAAATACTTTTATAAATTGCTCGGCTTCTAACTCACCAGATTGAGATACCAATTACACCAGTTTTCAAATCAAACCCTATCTAACAATGAAAACCGTATTGCAATCGGTCCAATAGTTTTAACGTGATGCGTGAACAAACAAATATACAGACAAACAGACAGAGCGACACGCTTAATTTATTTTTTATATTCGTGATCAATACCCTTTTATAGCACCCAAGAGCATTTTTTTATTTATCTTCTTTTTACAGCCTTTTTCGTACCTATTGCTTTATTATTAGTATAGATATATGACTGTGTCAATTTGCATTAAAAAAACCTAGTAGTAGTAGTAGTCTAGTAGTTTCAGCGTGGTACGTGTTCTTTTTAATAACTTTCAACCCCTATATTGCGAAGACCCTTTAATTTTTCGGGATAAAAAGTATCCAATGTCCTAACTCGTAGCATGAACACAAATCATACCAAATTTCATTTGAATTCATTCTGTAGTTGCAAGTTCTGTAGATGCGCGGTCAAGTTACAGAAAAACAGACAGACAGACAGACAAAAATAAGAAGTAGAACAGTTTTGGCATCAGTATCGAACATAGAAAACCATCCAAAAAAAATATTATTTATTACTTAAATATTAACATAACTTTGGACCCATATCCCGCAGAAGCCCTTTAATTTTTCGGGTTAAAACGTGTCCTCAATTTTAACCCATCATATAAATTAAGACGGTGCCAAGTTGCATCAAAACCCGACCATTAGTTTCAGCTTGGTACGTGTTCTTTTACATAAGTTTCAACCCCTATACTGCGTGAACCCATTAATTTTTCGGGATGTAAAGTATTCTATATCCTACCTCGTACTATGAACTCAAATAATACCAAGTTTCATTTTAATTCATCCAGTAGTTCCGGTGGTGTGATGCGCGTCCAAGATACAGAGAGACAGACATACAGATAAAAATGAAAAAACATACAGTTTAGGCTTCATTATCGAAAATAGAGTAAACGCCAAAAAATATAATTTACAGTATCTTTAATGTACAGAATTTGGACCCATATCCCGCAGGAACGCTTTATTTTTTTGGGATAAAAATTATCCTCAATTTTTACCTTATACTATGACTGTGCCAAGTTGTAACAAAATTCGTCCAGTAGTTTCAGCGTGATTCGTGTTCTTTTAAATAACTTTCAACGCCTATCCTGCGGGAACCCTTTAATTTTTCGGGATTAAAAGTATCCTATGTCCTACCTCGTAGTATGAACTCATATTATACCAAATTTAATTTGAATTCAGTGAGTATTTTCGACGTGATACGCTGCCAAGGTACAGACAGACAGACGGACAGACAGACCGACAAATATTACAAATATAGTTTTGGCTTTAGCACTGAATATATAACGGCCTCCGAAGAAAATTACACAATATTTTCAATTTACAGAATTTGGGACATTATCCCGCAGGAACTCTTTATTTTTTCGGGATAAAAATTATCCTCAATTTTTACCCATTATATAAACTATGACTGTGCCAAGTTGTAACAAAATTCGTCCAGTAGTTTCAGCGTGATTCGTGTTCTTTTAAATAACTTTCAACGCCTATCCTGTGGGAACCCTTTAAGTTTTCGGGATTAAAATTATCCTATGTCATTCAGTAGTTTCGGCGTGATGCCTAGCCAAGATACAGGCAGACAGAAAGACAGACAGACAGACAAAAATGAAAAAAAATACAGATTTCGCTTCAGTATCGAATATAGAGTAACCTCCAAAAGAAAATTTCAAAATATCTTCAATGTACAGAATTGGATACGTTACATTTTTATTATAAGTATAAATAGATTATTTTACGTACCTATCTATGTAAAACAAACATGTTTGGGCCTTACGAGTGGCCCAAGGGCTACCCCGCCACACCTTAACCTACTGTCACAGTATAGTATGTACTCGTAGATAGTATATTTTATGCGATTCTATAGTAATCCAAAATAATATAGCCCAAAAGATCATTATGCCTACCTTACCTACCTTATTATTATGAGCCTGAAGTGTCCCACTGCAGGGCAAAGGCCTCCCTCCCCTTCTTCTAATTTTCTCGCTCTTGGGCTGTAGCTGGCGAATCTTTCAGGTAGGCGTCGAGATTGTGGCGCCATTTCCTCCTGGGCCTGCCGCGTCGCCGTTTCTTATCTCGTGGGATCCATTCAGTTGTTGATTTGGCCCATAGTTCTTCAGGCATTCGGCTGACGTGGCCCGCCCAGTCCTATTTAAGCTTTGCAGCTTTCCGGGTTACATCCACTATTTTTGTCTGAGAGCGCAGTGTAGTGTTCCCGATGCGGTCCGTCATTTTCAAGCCAAGTATACTACGCTCCATAGCACGTTGACATACCTTGACTGCGGAACTCTGCTGAACTGTCAAAGACCATGTCTGTGCGCCGTACGTGAGTATGGGGAGGATGCACACGTCCAGGAGTTTTCTTTTTAAGGATACTGGGAGATTTTTCTTCAATACTGTTAATGTAAAATTAATATTATGTCATTAAAAGTTATGCCTAACTCATTATGCCAATGTAAATAAGTATTAAAAAAGTTATGCGTAAAAAAGGGATACCAAATATAATTACATTAATGAAGGGGATAGATACCTACAAATAAGCAGAAAAAATAAATAAAAATTAATTACATTTGCCGTTTGACATCAAAAGGGGTGCTAATAACTAGCTTAAAAGCTAAAAAAACACACCTGCCCTGCCAAAAAAGAACTTATGCCTATAAATTATATACTGTTGGAATGTGCTTAAACTGATACCAATATTATATTGTAAAATTTGAAGAAAAAAAAAATTTTTGCGCCCTTCAACATGGAGACAAACTGCCGCCATTTTGACTTCAAAAAAATAATCTATGTTACTCGGGGGGATGTAAGGATTCCAACGATACCCCATACTTAAATCTGTTCAGGCATTTAAAAGTTATTGTGGAATAAATAAACTCACATACAAACATAATCTATTTTTGTGATCTACAAGTATAAACATCTCTGTCAAAAATCCATAAAACAAGTTTTTTTTTAACTATGCAGAAGTTTATTATACCTAGCCTCAAATTAGGATAACCTGTACTATGAATACTAACTAGGCAATGCGTAAACATAACAGATACTAGCATCCACGACTCGGAAACAAACATTTCTGCTTAACGCAAATGATTTCACATTGCGGGATCGAACCCGCGGCCGTTGGTTGACTTCGCAGTCAGAGTCACTAACCACTCAGCCCACCGGTAATCAAGTTTAGTACGTTACAGGGCTTTTACATAGAAAACTGATAACAAACAGAGGTTTTTTTATTATTTTCAATCAGGCTAATAGGCAATATTTTGCCATGGAGTTTGAGTACCAGTCTCAACTTGAACCATACCAGAGAACCGAACCTTAATAAAATCGGTTATTTTAGAAAGAATCGGTAATTTTAGGGGTATCAAGTCAGGTTTTTCGAAAAAGTGATAATGATGCATTTTTATTGTCTATGGGAAGGCACACAAAACTGTTAAGAAAATAAACATGTCTATCTATTTTTTTTTCAGACTTACAGGGCATTAAAATGTACTGCAAGTTATGAAACCGAACAAGTCACCGGCTTATTCCGTTTCTAAAACGAAGTACTGTATTGTTTGGGCAACACCAATGTTTTCCATAGTCTGAAGACATCTTAGACTTGGTGGCCAAAGTATTACAAGAGGAATTGAAAAACAAATTCGGCATGTTCCGTGGAATGAGAGCAAAATTTTCTGGTGTCTTATTTCTTGGAGTTTGAGTACTCCTCGGACCAGAAAGGCTGCGTTAAGACGTGACCATTAATCAGAGCATATTCCGATCCAACACGTTTGATCTACGAAAGAATCGGTCGGCGAACCAAAACTACCAGTCGATAGAGCGTACAATGGACCATTACTAGGCATCCGCCACTCCTACCTACTTAACCGAGTTAATAACCTATATATTGCTGCGCCCCGGCGCCACAAATCAGACGAGGCCGCCACGCGCGTGCATTCAGCTTCTTACCGTGTTGCTTGTTTGAACTTTCGCGAGTAATGGCGAAACGTAACAATAATAACAATTGTTGTGTGAATGCCTTAGTAGGCAAAAAGACTCAAAGAAAGTTTTTTGTGTCATTATCACACTAACATTATAAAATTATCACAGAACTGTCTACTGAACGGATAAAAAATATCTACAGTAAGTACCTTTTTAGAGGACCATTAGATTTATGATTATTCTTATTTTTGCTTAATGAACCGCGGATCATGATGTATGATGTTTTTTTTATCGAGAACAAAGGAGGATCCATAGACTCGGTTACACTAAGCCGATTTATTTTAACTAACTTTAATAAAAAGTAGATTCTCATGTTGAAGTGTATGATTTGTGTAATATTGTTGAAAATGCATACCCAATCTATACTTATAATAAAGCAATAAGAAAGAAAAAGTCTGTACAATGAAGATAATTAAATAAAAAAGTCTGGGGTACTTAAAATAAGCTACTAAACAAGAATGTAACATTTTGAAAAATCGTGTTTGTCTGTTTTGCTATGTGGTTTTCACTGTTGGATAGCTCAGGGTTTGACTTTAAAACTGGGGTACCTGATATCTCAATCCGATGAGTAGACGCCGAGCAATCGATAAAAGTATTTATGACGGCTGAAGGTATTTTTTATCAGATATTGGTATACTGGTATTTTAGGTTCTGGAATACCTCATGGAGTTCTCTTAACCTAGAGAAATGACCACGCGTGTAAAGCCGCGGGCATCAGCTAGTATTCAAATAATTATATTAGTCTATAACCGACAACCGCTGGGGAATAAAAGTTCTCAAATGGCGACCACGAACAAGCAAGCGAAGTGTGACCCTCCACACGATGAACCGACGACATTGTAGCCATCGCAGGAAGTCGGTGGATGGAGGTGGCACAAGATCGCTCGGCATGACGCTCTTTGGGGGAGGCTTATGTTCAGCAGTGGACTTCTAAAGGCTGACATGATGATGATGATGATGATGATATGAGTGTATGAAAAATATTCTAAATAACGAGAATGTACGTGTATGTATATACTCGTATGTTTGTCCACGAATTTCTCGGAAACTCTGAAAGTTCGATTGCAATAATTATTTTTGTATAATAGTTTCAATATATTTCAACTTAGGGAATAGCTTCATCAAAATCCGTTCAGTATTTTAAAAGATATGGACTGTTATCTGTTTCCAGTATGGCTTTTTTCTTAGAGATCGTAATAAGTAGCTACTTTATTTTCTTAGGCCGAATTTAATGAAACTGAAAAGTAAGAAATAACAAATAATAAAAATGACTTCGTCGTATAAAACTTAAAAGAAAGAAAAAGTATTAGTTTGTATGGCTTATTTAGTTGCAACGTTTTGACACATTGGATACATGGACGTGCGCATAAGGTTAAATCTATCGCCCATACCTGAAGTCACAGTTTTAATTTAATAAATGTTATAGTTGATAGAATCATGCGTTACTTTGCGGAAATCCGTATTTAAAATGAACAAAATAAAAATATGTAGCTTACTTCCGCCAAAACTAAAGTAGTTAGTTTTGGCGGAAGTAAGTTACATATTTTTGTTTAGTTCATTTTAAGAAATGTATAAATATAGGTATTTTATTTTTCTATGCAGACTTCACTCGAGGGCGCGGCGTAGGTATTTTATGGACGAGAGTCGGAACACAGTTTTATCAACTCTAACGCGCGACAATAGCATGCACACTCAATGTACATATGTAATACGTTTGTACGTTTGTAGGCTATTAAATCAGCGGATTTCTTCAAGATCAAAGTAGTGCAACTTCTGTACTTATTTATTCTGTGCCTTTACCCATCAACATTTTTTCTTATATTGTCCGTTTGGGTTAGAAAAGGAACATGACAGCAATTTTTAAAAGATTTTTTGTATCGTATGAAAAAAAAAACAACCTAAATTATGTTATTTTATCATAATTTTACATAAATTACGCAAAAACCCATAATTTTTTATTAATTTCTTATTAATTTAGTTTTTTGTGTCTCCTGAAAAATTTAGTGGCCGTGACTTGTTTCATTTCTAAAATTACTGATTCATTAAAAAGAACAGGTTATTAAGTTTCGGATTAAAATTCAACTTGTTACTGTATTAAAGTCTTGGCTTAGGATCTTAACCAATACTTTAGTACAGTCCCGTATAATTAATCACCTACAACTCAGTATGTACCTATATGTCTGTTCAAAGAAGATTATTTAAAAGAAAAGGTACTTAAAATAAGATACTGAACCAGAACAAAACATTTTTGTGTATCGTATCTGTATGTTTCTTTGTCTGTCTGTTTGTTTGCGCATCACTTAAAAGTAATGGAACCGATTGAGATGCGGTTTTCACTTTTATACAGTTTAGGGTTTGACTTAGAGCTATACTCGGAGTTTCTTTGTGATATCTAATTCGGAACGAGGTGATCCGACAGAGAACCAAAGTTATCGACATAGCCCATAGGATTAACAGGCTGTAATGGCAGTGGGCTAGTCATACTTGCTGAAGGACTGATAACCCTTGGGGTAGACGTGATCTTGAGTGGAGACCGCAACTCGGCAAACGTAATGTAGGACGCAGCTAGGTGAAGCGACGATATACGAAAGTTGTCTGGCGGCGGTTGGAGAAGAAGAGCCGAAGATCGGGCTCAGTGGCGTGCTTTGGGAGAGGCCTATGTCCAGCAGTGGACTGATGCAGGCTGATAATGATGATGAAGATGGGTGGTATTTTTCTAATTTTGATGTTTTTTTTTCTAATCTTTGATCTTGATGGGTGTATTTTTTCTCATCGCTATCACGTGAGATTGCGAGTTATAATTATTACGCTTACCTATTCGTTCAAAAAATAATATGTATTAAAAAAAGTTTCATCTGTTTCAGGATCCTTCGGTTCATATTCGGAATGCAGAATACTAAATGTCAAAACAAGCTACAACTGTCTATTTCCGTCGTTGCTAAGCCGAGAACGCCCACGCCGGTTGTCGTGGAGCAAATTGGCTAAACAACCCAGCTTTATTATAATTACAGACAACTCTGTAGATTATATTCAGATTGTAAAGAAAATATTTGACTTATGTTGTTTTGAATTTCGATGATGAAATTTAACAACTACCTACCGTGTTTACCGTGTGTTGTTTTCATCATTGAAATGTGGCTCACTTTCAGGTGCAGTGAACAACGCTTTAACGAAACAAATAATAAAAAAGTCAAAAGTAAAAAAAAAGTCTTCAAAGTCTGGCGCATCGACGTGAGGTAGCAAGCCTGGCGGTATTCTACAGATTGCACTATGGAGAGTGTGCACAAGAACTGTACAACCTGATTCCCCATCACCTTTCCATCACCGTACGAAACAGACCATCAATAAAGCGCCACCCTTTCATGGTTGAAATACCTCGAACAAGAACGAAGCGTTACGCTTCTTCATTTATTATAAGAACTGCAAAGGAGTGGAATGCCCTGCCCTCGTCAGTGTTTCCGGTATATTATAACCCCGGTGTGTTCAAGTCAAGAGTGAATAGGTATCTACTAGGCAAGCGTGCTACACCTTCGACCACATCATCGCTTTCCATCAGGCGAGATCGTGGTTAAACGATTGCCTAGTCCGTAATAAAAAAATAATAATTGAGATTTTTCAAAAGCGTGCATTTATTAGACACGCATAGACTTTTGCTTACGTAGCCAGGATCCTAAGCTACCCTACATTAAAAACCGCATTGCAATCGGTCTTGTAGTTACGGTTGGATTATGTTTCTCACTATGGAATTGGTTCAAAGTTGTCGCGGATCATGCAATGCGTTATCTTGGTCGGTTATAGTTCGTAAACTAGTGAAGCCGTGATATATTTGTTAGTGAATTCGTATTATGCTAAAAAAAAACTTGGGGGCTAGCCCCAGGTTTTTTTTCAAATTTTGTGGAATTGTACTTAATGAGTTAGAGAGGCGGGGACATACAACTCAAGGAAAAGAGTAATAGTCTCTGAATAAAATGTCTGTGACATGCAGACGCACAGACGGACATGACGAAACTATAAGGGTTCCTGTTTTTTTAGCAGCGTCTCACAAATCTATTTTATAAAGCGTCACTTACCGAACTGCCACTGTTATGATGTTTAAAATATGAGCTCATATTTTAGCATTAATATACGTCATTTGAAATATTCAATCAAGAAGGTTTAAAAAGACGGAATCCACACTGCCAAATTGAAAGTGAAGCACTCAAGATATGCCGATCATACACACCATGTTAAGCCGTTTGACCTCCACATCGCAGCAAGGCCTTTATCTTATTAAATATTAATATTATTCGTGTTCATTCCGTCAAGTTCTTACCAAAAATCGAAAACAATTAGTATTTTTTGATGAAATTATGTGTCATCCACAAAACAACAAAATTATCCACTCCTACTTATACACAGCCGGCAAATGCTATGCTTCACTCGTTTGTTTGGCGGTGTGGACTCACAATTTTTGAATCCTTCTTGTATCAAATGTTAATATTCTCAGCTGCCAGTTTACGCTCGAGCACCCTGATTTATATTAAACAGATGTCTTGAGAAAGTTTACTCCAAATATACACGTTATGTATTACTAGCTGCCCCCGCGACTTTGCCTGCGTGGGCATTTTTCTGGGATAAAAGTATAGATAAAACCCACAGTGATAGTTCCACAACCTAAGGGACCGAAATTCCTTAGAATTTGTTCCGTCTACTTTTTTTTAACGGTTGCTCGGCTTTTACTTGTTACATTTAATATTTATTGTACAAGTAGAGGTTTTAAATCATATCCGAATTTATACTAAAGTGAAAACCGTGTTTCAATCGGTTATTTTGTTTTCACGTGGTGCGAAAGCAAAGATATACAGTAAAGACACAATTTTAAAGTTATTTATTTAATTAATCATCGTTACTTTTGTTACTTGTACTATTATTTATTCTGTGCTTTTGTTGATTTTTTGTTAACTACTGCTTTAAGAAGGTATAGATAGATATTAGTATCGACTCTGAGTGCACCAATTAAAACTAAAACTAAATTTGACAGCTCTAAAATTGTTGCTGTCCCTTTCGTTTCCAAAAGGTTTGAAAGGGACAACAATAATTTTAGAGCTATCAAATTTAGTTTTAGGTTTAATTGGTGCACCCAGAATCGACACCATTATCGATATTATCGTGAAATTGTGAGTGTTATTGGTAGGTAGGTTCACTGTTCGTATCACTGAGACCTTGCGATGTTCAGTTTTTTATATTTTTAGCGTTTGTTGTAACTAAAATATACGAAAGAATATACTTACCAATTTCAAAAACTTATGGGGTAAAATATTTTCGAAGAGACGATTTTAAATATGGTTAAGTGAATTTGCTGGTCCAAGTCAAAATACTAGTGTTACCAAACAAACTTATCCGCTGGTATAAAATTAAATTTTTCTAGGTACCTAATTCGTTTGTAGCTGTGGGGATATCAATAATCTATTATATATCTATATATACTTATTGTAATAAAGCAGTGACTAACAAAAAGTACGTACCAAGAAAATAATTTAATAAGTGGTCTAGTTGCTTGGTAGTGGTAGTGGTATAGCTGTTTGTTCGCGCATCACGTAGTAGAAGCCGAGAAATCGATAAAAAACTATTTGACGACCGCAGGATTAGGTCCAGCAGGCTATATTCCTTAAGGAGTGAGGTTGAGTGATTGCCACCGAGCACCCATTGCGGGTGCGCTTGAAGGTCGTGAAGTGCCAAATCGTCGTCGTGTGGTCGTGTGGTTTGTTTGGAGTGAAGGTTTTGGAATTCACTAAACAGTTAACGCGCACCCATCAAGCACCCGCAATCAACACTAATACCGGGAAACCGGTAACTATGCGGCAGAACCTAGCCTACAAATACTTCTAGCAGAAATAGAAATTTTTAAATTTTGCCGGGTTTTATGTTTGAGTGATTATGTGAGTGATCTGTGGCTGGCGCGCCAGCCAACCAATGGCGGCAATCGCCCTCCAACAATCATCGTCTGCATTTTTTCTGGTTTTTCTCTCTCGCTTTTAATCTATCTACAATTTTGTTCCCGTATAGATATTAAGTATAATTAAAAGTTAATAAGCATCGTAAGTTTTGTAGTGATCTAATAATATGCCAAGAATCTTTCTATAGATTGTACGTCTCTGAAAGAAAATCTAAACATTTATATTATTTCTCTGCAATAATGTACTTACCTACTTCAAATAATTATTACGACTGCCTATTTAATAATAATACAAGCAAAAATTAAAGAATTATATAACCCCCGACTTTCCACCCTCCATTACCTATAGCTAAGAAGAATCTCGATCACATCACTTCAAACATAAAAAACTGCATCAAAACCAGTCCATTCGTTTGGAAGCTACGATTCTCACCCACCTTTTCTCATCCCCCCCCATACCCCCCGCCATAACCCCCCCCCCCATACCCCTCCCCCCACACACACAAATTGGAGCTTGACAGTTGATAATTATAGCCTAGGACTTGATAGACAAGTACCTAACTAATTGAATGTTGAATCTTCTTGATTAAACTAATAATATGATACATTTGTTTCAGGTGGATGCAAACAGAACTGCAGTTCAGAAGAATGTATAGACCTCCGCTTTCCGAGATAATAGGATAGTGTAAATCTCAATTTATGTGAAAATTATAACATTATTACATGATATTTAATACTTACACTTGATTTCGTTTTACTTGTATTTGCATTGACTCCGCGTTGTTAGTAGAACTTCATATAATGAGGCTTTGTAAGAAAACTACTACATTCTAAAACCAGTAGGTATTTTTATATTTTAGGGTTAAAATCCTACTCTAGCTATGAAATAGATAGGTAGGTTCTATGAAATACCACATAAATACATGTCATTAAACCTACCTTTCACAAAAACAACACAATTTCATGGCACGATAAAACATGAAACAAAGTATACCTAGGTAGGTGTTAGAACTATAAGTTTCATCGTAACTATGTATTATCAATGATCTTCACTATCCAAACACTACTAGATAGTAAATGCAATGAACGCACCGGGTGCTCTTCGGTTGACGAAAACTCATTGCTACTAATTCCTTGTGAATTCTGATTTTGAATTACCGGTTTTGTATTTCCTAGTAAAATGACAGTTTACGTACGGTTGAGTGCTCATCGCCTTGATGACGTCATTTCACATGCTCACTAAGCTTAGTGAATTCGAAACGAGTGATCGGTGGCAATGAATGATCCAAATGACATTAACCGAACCTCACTTTAACTCTACGGAATTAGGCCCCTGGAATAGCACATAGGGTAATCAAATCCCAGAGGAAGACCATGCGGGCAAAGTCCTGGGCACAGCTAGTATAAAAGTGTAATTATTCAATTAAATTATTCAAGGTGTCTCTGACGCTTAGTATAAATACTCGTTTTAATTCCCAAAATAGTGAGACAAGATTAGAGTATTTACTCTATTTCGTTATGTATATTGTGGCGTTCTAATTTAGCATTATAATTTAGTTTTATTTCTAACTCGAACGCACCTGTGATATTTGCACGGGTATAATTGGTTCACCCTGACAACCCTGTATATATTACATAGTACTAATAATATATAACATCATTGAGGTATATATACTTGTACATATCTCAATGTATAATATTAATATTTTGTTATGAAGAGGAAAGATTTGATACGTTTATGTTTCATATGTTTGTAAGTACAGGCTGATGATGATGTATGTTTATCTGTTTGTTTATAATGAATAAACTCAAAAGATACGGAACCGATTTTAAAAATACTTGCACCAATAGAAAGCTATATTATCAGCGAATAACATGGCCAGTATTTTATTCATCAAAATAAAATTAGAGATCCCAACGAAAATTGCAATGATGTAACCCAAGGTATCAACAATACAGAACGGAATGACATGTCGCCATGGAAACGAAATAATAACAAGTCTGTCAAGTAAGTGAGTAATAGTGCAGTTGTGTATGGTCAAAAAACACCACGATCATTGCTGCCAAAGATTTTGAATTACGCTTACTGGCGTATTTTTTTAGAAGTTTCGACAGGTGTAGTATATGCTTAAAGTAAGAAAAATGACGCGGTGTGAGCGCTACTTGTGCGAAGCCGGGGCGAGTCACTAGTACTTATAATACATACGTAACTAGAGTGAACTAACAATGCTTTTAACAAACACTTGCTGATGTTAGAATAGCTTGTTCAACCACGGTAAGTTGTGTGTGTGCGTACCCTCTATTTGTACCACAGTTACAACTTGTATTAATTAGTTTCTACGAATAATACACAATTCCAAACTAAAACAGTTTACAATACACTTGGGGAATAACATGATTTGACGCAGGTACTCGCACTCTGTCTTATTATTATACGTACTACCTTTCCCGCCCGCGACTTCGTCCGCGCGAACTACAGTTCATCGCGAAAAAAAGTATCTGAGTTTCTTTTAATATATTAAAAAACAATGCAAAAGTAGAGCACTAACGCTATGTATATTGACAGACTTGTTATTTCGTTTCCATGGAAGCCGTTCCTTACAGCGAGTACTAAACATTTTCCAGTTTTTCCATGTAAACTTACAATTTACGGGATAAAAAGTTCTATGTTTTATTTCAGGGTATAACTTATCTCCATTCCAAATTTCATCAAAATCCGTCTAGTCGTTATCGCTTGAAAGCTCCCCAAACAAACAAACAGACAACTTTTCACTTTTATATATTGGTATGGATAGTCATAGATCTAGTTATAGAGGGAAGGTTCTAAAACTGGACAAGATACAACTACAGACAAACTCTACACATCTAAATTTTCACCGTCGCGCTTCATGTGCATCAACAACAATAAAAAGAAGGAGTAGAGATACATACGAGTACGTGGAGTATTGCACGGACGAGTCACTGCTAGCATTGTGCTATACATACGTCACTCCGATTATAACTAAGACCAAAAAGACCAATTGTGTGCGTTGCGCCTAATTTATGCGGTCCGCGCCCTAAGAGGTGGTACCTAATTTTCCCACTTTTAGATCTACGAGGAAAGTCTACAAAATTTACCGGCTGATGTGTTGGACATCAAAGATTCAGTGGTGTAGCGAAGTAGCTATGGGCAGTATTGGGCAGGCACCATAGCTCGTAGAACCGATGAAAATTGACTAGGTACTTAAAATAAGATAAAAATCGTGTCTGTCTGTTTTTTTTGTTTGTCTGTATGTTCACGCATCACATAAAAACTACTGGACGAATTGCGATGCAAGTTTCATTGTTGGATAGCTTTGGGTTTAACTTAAAAACTGGGGTACTTGGTATCTCAACCCGATGAGTAGAAGCCGAGCAATCGATAGAAAACTTATTGACGGCTAAAGAAATTTTGATCAAATGTTGGTATATTGGTATTTTAGGTCTTGGAATAGCACTACCTAGTACTTTTAACCTAGAGAAATGACCACGCGTGCGGAGCCGCGGGCAGTTGGAATAAATAGTTTCTTATCTTATCTTTTGTCTAGGGGGCATATAAGAAGTTACTGAACAAGAGTATACATAAATGGTGTCTATCTGACTGTATGCTCACGCATCTTGTAAAAACTACTGTACTGCTTGAGATACAGTTTTCACTGTTGGGTAGCCTAGGTTTCAACTTAAAATCTAGTGTACTTCACATCTCAATTTGATAGGTAGGTACTATTTGACGGCTGAGCGAATTTTAATGAAATGTAGTATATTGACACACACGATGGACCGACGACATTGTAGCCATCGCAGGAAGTCGGTGGATGGAGGTGGCACAAGATTGCTCGTCATGGCGCTCATTGGGGGAGGCCTATGTTCAGCAGTGGACTTCTAAAGGCTGACATGATGATGATGAAGATGATGTATTATATTGTAGTTAGAACTTGGGCACTTTTGATGATCTGCGTGCTCTTTGCCAACTTTCTCAGTTTGCCTAGCTTTCGAACAATTTTTACAACCATTCCCATTTTGACCACCTTTTTGGTCACTCTTTAATAGTTAAATATCGCCGCATTTCCCAGTTTGCCAACATTTAAACCCATTCATATAATGTCGAGTACATTTTATCTTCTAAAGCATACGTTCGTTTAAAATTTTTCAAATCGTCATTCTTTTGTACAATCGATAACAAAATTAAATTCGATTACCTTTGGGTTACTTAGGTATTCAATAAGATTCAGTCAGATCATCATTAAGATTTAGTCAGATTCGTAATCTACTGTGTTCATTTAGTCAAGATGCATCTAAAATCAAGCTACTTAATTCATGTCAATAAGATCAAAATCGTCTGATACCTTTTATATGATTTTGGGGCTTAATAGTCACATTTAAAAATTAAGCAATAAATAATTATTGCACAACAATATTGTACTGCGCAGTACCTACTAATTTACGTGCAGACCATGAATTTACACATCACTATGAAACTACTGCACGTATTTTCATGCAACTTTGATAACTTATATTATAGATTAACATTTAGCATATTTATTGTCCCAAAAAATGAAAGGGATCCTATGGTAACGCATCAAAATTGGTCCATTCGTTTGGGAGCTACGATGCAACAGACACCCTAAACCTAAAATATCCCTCTCTTTTCGCATTCGGTGGTTACAAAAATAAGCAAAAAATTGATCTCTGATTAGGAGCTCAACAGCATTTAAAAATAATCCAGCAGCTAATATCCTCAGTTGCCTAATAGCCGAGTAAATGGATGATATTAAATCATAACTTTTCTAGAAAGATAAGCATCGAGCGACTATTTGAGTTGGCAGTAACTTGTCAAGTCAACAGAGAGGGATTGTGTACCCAACTGATGCCAGATAATGCCAACTTTAGTGAAGAATAAGCAGTTTTGCAATGTAGTATTTATCTTGTACTTAATAACTTGAGGATTGCTTAACAAGATAAGTTAGAGGAGGGGGTTCAAGTAATTGTGTTTGTGGAGTAGGTAGAAATAGCTGAATGTTTTATGGAGTTTTGCTCAGGAAGATTAACTGGGTTAGTTTATGTACGAACTTTCGTATGGTTTCCATCATAGATCTAATTAAAAGTGAGAAGATAAGGTTCCTCGGGCGTGGACCGTATAAATTACGTGCAACGAACACAATTGGCTTTCTTTGGCCTTAGTCGGACGGGCGTTTGTGTAGTACGTGTTAGCTGTGACTTTCATTCGCGCTACAGTCTTTCTACGTCACTCTATCTTTTTTGTTCATGATATGGATGTGTTTGCCTGTAGTTGTATGTAGTCCAGTTTTGTTTACTTTATATTAAAGCCTGTCATATCTTCCCCTGACAACAATAATTTTAGAGCTATCAAATTTAGTTTTAGGTTTAATTGGTGCACCCAGAATCGACACCATTATCGATATTATCGTGAAATTGTGAGTGTTATTGGTAGGTAGGTTCACTGTTCGTATCACTGAGACCTTGCGATGTTCAGTTTTTTATATTTTTAGCGTTTGTTGTAACTAAAATATACGAAAGAATATACTTACCAATTTCAAAAACTTATGGGGTAAAATATTTTCGAAGAGACGATTTTAAATATGGTTAAGTGAATTTGCTGGTCCAAGTCAAAATACTAGTGTTACCAAACAAACTTATCCGCTGGTATAAAATTAAATTTTTCTAGGTACCTAATTCGTTTGTAGCTGTGGGGATATCAATAATCTATTATATATCTATATATACTTATTGTAATAAAGCAGTGACTAACAAAAAGTACGTACCAAGAAAATAATTTAATAAGTGGTCTAGTTGCTTGGTAGTGGTAGTGGTATAGCTGTTTGTTCGCGCATCACGTAGTAGAAGCCGAGAAATCGATAAAAAACTATTTGACGACCGCAGGATTAGGTCCAGCAGGCTATATTCCTTAAGGAGTGAGGTTGAGTGATTGCCACCGAGCACCCATTGCGGGTGCGCTTGAAGGTCGTGAAGTGCCAAATCGTCGTCGTGTGGTCGTGTGGTTTGTTTGGAGTGAAGGTTTTGGAATTCACTAAACAGTTAACGCGCACCCATCAAGCACCCGCAATCAACACTAATACCGGGAAACCGGTAACTATGCGGCAGAACCTAGCCTACAAATACTTCTAGCAGAAATAGAAATTTTTAAATTTTGCCGGGTTTTATGTTTGAGTGATTATGTGAGTGATCTGTGGCTGGCGCGCCAGCCAACCAATGGCGGCAATCGCCCTCCAACAATCATCGTCTGCATTTTTTCTGGTTTTTCTCTCTCGCTTTTAATCTATCTACAATTTTGTTCCCGTATAGATATTAAGTATAATTAAAAGTTAATAAGCATCGTAAGTTTTGTAGTGATCTAATAATATGCCAAGAATCTTTCTATAGATTGTACGTCTCTGAAAGAAAATCTAAACATTTATATTATTTCTCTGCAATAATGTACTTACCTACTTCAAATAATTATTACGACTGCCTATTTAATAATAATACAAGCAAAAATTAAAGAATTATATAACCCCCGACTTTCCACCCTCCATTACCTATAGCTAAGAAGAATCTCGATCACATCACTTCAAACATAAAAAACTGCATCAAAACCAGTCCATTCGTTTGGAAGCTACGATTCTCACCCACCTTTTCTCATCCCCCCCCATACCCCCCGCCATAACCCCCCCCCCCATACCCCTCCCCCCACACACACAAATTGGAGCTTGACAGTTGATAATTATAGCCTAGGACTTGATAGACAAGTACCTAACTAATTGAATGTTGAATCTTCTTGATTAAACTAATAATATGATACATTTGTTTCAGGTGGATGCAAACAGAACTGCAGTTCAGAAGAATGTATAGACCTCCGCTTTCCGAGATAATAGGATAGTGTAAATCTCAATTTATGTGAAAATTATAACATTATTACATGATATTTAATACTTACACTTGATTTCGTTTTACTTGTATTTGCATTGACTCCGCGTTGTTAGTAGAACTTCATATAATGAGGCTTTGTAAGAAAACTACTACATTCTAAAACCAGTAGGTATTTTTATATTTTAGGGTTAAAATCCTACTCTAGCTATGAAATAGATAGGTAGGTTCTATGAAATACCACATAAATACATGTCATTAAACCTACCTTTCACAAAAACAACACAATTTCATGGCACGATAAAACATGAAACAAAGTATACCTAGGTAGGTGTTAGAACTATAAGTTTCATCGTAACTATGTATTATCAATGATCTTCACTATCCAAACACTACTAGATAGTAAATGCAATGAACGCACCGGGTGCTCTTCGGTTGACGAAAACTCATTGCTACTAATTCCTTGTGAATTCTGATTTTGAATTACCGGTTTTGTATTTCCTAGTAAAATGACAGTTTACGTACGGTTGAGTGCTCATCGCCTTGATGACGTCATTTCACATGCTCACTAAGCTTAGTGAATTCGAAACGAGTGATCGGTGGCAATGAATGATCCAAATGACATTAACCGAACCTCACTTTAACTCTACGGAATTAGGCCCCTGGAATAGCACATAGGGTAATCAAATCCCAGAGGAAGACCATGCGGGCAAAGTCCTGGGCACAGCTAGTATAAAAGTGTAATTATTCAATTAAATTATTCAAGGTGTCTCTGACGCTTAGTATAAATACTCGTTTTAATTCCCAAAATAGTGAGACAAGATTAGAGTATTTACTCTATTTCGTTATGTATATTGTGGCGTTCTAATTTAGCATTATAATTTAGTTTTATTTCTAACTCGAACGCACCTGTGATATTTGCACGGGTATAATTGGTTCACCCTGACAACCCTGTATATATTACATAGTACTAATAATATATAACATCATTGAGGTATATATACTTGTACATATCTCAATGTATAATATTAATATTTTGTTATGAAGAGGAAAGATTTGATACGTTTATGTTTCATATGTTTGTAAGTACAGGCTGATGATGATGTATGTTTATCTGTTTGTTTATAATGAATAAACTCAAAAGATACGGAACCGATTTTAAAAATACTTGCACCAATAGAAAGCTATATTATCAGCGAATAACATGGCCAGTATTTTATTCATCAAAATAAAATTAGAGATCCCAACGAAAATTGCAATGATGTAACCCAAGGTATCAACAATACAGAACGGAATGACATGTCGCCATGGAAACGAAATAATAACAAGTCTGTCAAGTAAGTGAGTAATAGTGCAGTTGTGTATGGTCAAAAAACACCACGATCATTGCTGCCAAAGATTTTGAATTACGCTTACTGGCGTATTTTTTTAGAAGTTTCGACAGGTGTAGTATATGCTTAAAGTAAGAAAAATGACGCGGTGTGAGCGCTACTTGTGCGAAGCCGGGGCGAGTCACTAGTACTTATAATACATACGTAACTAGAGTGAACTAACAATGCTTTTAACAAACACTTGCTGATGTTAGAATAGCTTGTTCAACCACGGTAAGTTGTGTGTGTGCGTACCCTCTATTTGTACCACAGTTACAACTTGTATTAATTAGTTTCTACGAATAATACACAATTCCAAACTAAAACAGTTTACAATACACTTGGGGAATAACATGATTTGACGCAGGTACTCGCACTCTGTCTTATTATTATACGTACTACCTTTCCCGCCCGCGACTTCGTCCGCGCGAACTACAGTTCATCGCGAAAAAAAGTATCTGAGTTTCTTTTAATATATTAAAAAACAATGCAAAAGTAGAGCACTAACGCTATGTATATTGACAGACTTGTTATTTCGTTTCCATGGAAGCCGTTCCTTACAGCGAGTACTAAACATTTTCCAGTTTTTCCATGTAAACTTACAATTTACGGGATAAAAAGTTCTATGTTTTATTTCAGGGTATAACTTATCTCCATTCCAAATTTCATCAAAATCCGTCTAGTCGTTATCGCTTGAAAGCTCCCCAAACAAACAAACAGACAACTTTTCACTTTTATATATTGGTATGGATAGTCATAGATCTAGTTATAGAGGGAAGGTTCTAAAACTGGACAAGATACAACTACAGACAAACTCTACACATCTAAATTTTCACCGTCGCGCTTCATGTGCATCAACAACAATAAAAAGAAGGAGTAGAGATACATACGAGTACGTGGAGTATTGCACGGACGAGTCACTGCTAGCATTGTGCTATACATACGTCACTCCGATTATAACTAAGACCAAAAAGACCAATTGTGTGCGTTGCGCCTAATTTATGCGGTCCGCGCCCTAAGAGGTGGTACCTAATTTTCCCACTTTTAGATCTACGAGGAAAGTCTACAAAATTTACCGGCTGATGTGTTGGACATCAAAGATTCAGTGGTGTAGCGAAGTAGCTATGGGCAGTATTGGGCAGGCACCATAGCTCGTAGAACCGATGAAAATTGACTAGGTACTTAAAATAAGATAAAAATCGTGTCTGTCTGTTTTTTTTGTTTGTCTGTATGTTCACGCATCACATAAAAACTACTGGACGAATTGCGATGCAAGTTTCATTGTTGGATAGCTTTGGGTTTAACTTAAAAACTGGGGTACTTGGTATCTCAACCCGATGAGTAGAAGCCGAGCAATCGATAGAAAACTTATTGACGGCTAAAGAAATTTTGATCAAATGTTGGTATATTGGTATTTTAGGTCTTGGAATAGCACTACCTAGTACTTTTAACCTAGAGAAATGACCACGCGTGCGGAGCCGCGGGCAGTTGGAATAAATAGTTTCTTATCTTATCTTTTGTCTAGGGGGCATATAAGAAGTTACTGAACAAGAGTATACATAAATGGTGTCTATCTGACTGTATGCTCACGCATCTTGTAAAAACTACTGTACTGCTTGAGATACAGTTTTCACTGTTGGGTAGCCTAGGTTTCAACTTAAAATCTAGTGTACTTCACATCTCAATTTGATAGGTAGGTACTATTTGACGGCTGAGCGAATTTTAATGAAATGTAGTATATTGACACACACGATGGACCGACGACATTGTAGCCATCGCAGGAAGTCGGTGGATGGAGGTGGCACAAGATTGCTCGTCATGGCGCTCATTGGGGGAGGCCTATGTTCAGCAGTGGACTTCTAAAGGCTGACATGATGATGATGAAGATGATGTATTATATTGTAGTTAGAACTTGGGCACTTTTGATGATCTGCGTGCTCTTTGCCAACTTTCTCAGTTTGCCTAGCTTTCGAACAATTTTTACAACCATTCCCATTTTGACCACCTTTTTGGTCACTCTTTAATAGTTAAATATCGCCGCATTTCCCAGTTTGCCAACATTTAAACCCATTCATATAATGTCGAGTACATTTTATCTTCTAAAGCATACGTTCGTTTAAAATTTTTCAAATCGTCATTCTTTTGTACAATCGATAACAAAATTAAATTCGATTACCTTTGGGTTACTTAGGTATTCAATAAGATTCAGTCAGATCATCATTAAGATTTAGTCAGATTCGTAATCTACTGTGTTCATTTAGTCAAGATGCATCTAAAATCAAGCTACTTAATTCATGTCAATAAGATCAAAATCGTCTGATACCTTTTATATGATTTTGGGGCTTAATAGTCACATTTAAAAATTAAGCAATAAATAATTATTGCACAACAATATTGTACTGCGCAGTACCTACTAATTTACGTGCAGACCATGAATTTACACATCACTATGAAACTACTGCACGTATTTTCATGCAACTTTGATAACTTATATTATAGATTAACATTTAGCATATTTATTGTCCCAAAAAATGAAAGGGATCCTATGGTAACGCATCAAAATTGGTCCATTCGTTTGGGAGCTACGATGCAACAGACACCCTAAACCTAAAATATCCCTCTCTTTTCGCATTCGGTGGTTACAAAAATAAGCAAAAAATTGATCTCTGATTAGGAGCTCAACAGCATTTAAAAATAATCCAGCAGCTAATATCCTCAGTTGCCTAATAGCCGAGTAAATGGATGATATTAAATCATAACTTTTCTAGAAAGATAAGCATCGAGCGACTATTTGAGTTGGCAGTAACTTGTCAAGTCAACAGAGAGGGATTGTGTACCCAACTGATGCCAGATAATGCCAACTTTAGTGAAGAATAAGCAGTTTTGCAATGTAGTATTTATCTTGTACTTAATAACTTGAGGATTGCTTAACAAGATAAGTTAGAGGAGGGGGTTCAAGTAATTGTGTTTGTGGAGTAGGTAGAAATAGCTGAATGTTTTATGGAGTTTTGCTCAGGAAGATTAACTGGGTTAGTTTATGTACGAACTTTCGTATGGTTTCCATCATAGATCTAATTAAAAGTGAGAAGATAAGGTTCCTCGGGCGTGGACCGTATAAATTACGTGCAACGAACACAATTGGCTTTCTTTGGCCTTAGTCGGACGGGCGTTTGTGTAGTACGTGTTAGCTGTGACTTTCATTCGCGCTACAGTCTTTCTACGTCACTCTATCTTTTTTGTTCATGATATGGATGTGTTTGCCTGTAGTTGTATGTAGTCCAGTTTTGTTTACTTTATATTAAAGCCTGTCATATCTTCCCCTTGGAACTAGATCTATGATTTCCAGGGTTGCTTCGGATCCTTACTAAATACCTCAAAAACAAATTACCTACTGCTCTATATCTTTCACAAAATGTTAAAATATATGAAAACTCATTTAAAGGCATCACTTATTTTATAAATCAAAAATCTCTCATTATAAAACACATTTAATACTCGTTTCATCACAATTAAGACACGCTATATATATTTTTCACATTTAAAATTATATATTTTTGAAATGCCTTGATTATACTTCTAATGATATTTATTATAGTCTTTATATTATTTCTTTAATTAAATATGAGTAGATATAATCTACGTAATATGATCATATTAATGATTTTGAAATATTATTATTATAATAACTACTATATCGTATAATATTGTGTTTTAACTATAATAGGTATAATGATTTATTATGAACGCTACCTAAAATTATAAATAATATACCTTCCTCAATTAAATTTCTTGTCATGGGAACTAAAATTAAGAACATAATTGTACACTTATTTGAAACTGCATTACACAATTATGTGGGCAAGTTTATTGCACTCGTTCGTGACTGTACAGTCAATAACGAAAGTATGTTTCACAGTATCCTGATTCAATCGTTGTACTACATTTATTTGTGTACTATAAAACTATAAACTTAAAAAATATATACCTACAAACTGAGATCATAGAAAAAATGGAAGAAAAGTTTATTTTGTACTAGCCCCACCTAATAATTGAATAAGAGTAGAAAGATTAACTACAAACTTATTAGAAAATTAAAATTAATAGGATATCAGTTGAGAACAAAGCGTTATTTTTTAAAATAATGACAATGTTTGTATATGAATTACCATAATTTTTAATGAGAACCTTTCAGCATACAAAAACAAAAAGAAAACATTTTATAAAAGCATATTATCATAAAATTATTCAATGTTTAGGCACTAAGCGCGTATTAATATGTACATCATACGTAAAGTCAATTACAGGATAATATCTTCAAAGGAGACAATTTAACTTTCAAAGTCAGCAAAGGATCTTCATACATTTAATATATTATGAAGTACATATGTATTTATATATTCTTTCAGTATTAATACACGAGTATTTTGATTTTAATATCAAAGGATTTCTAGTAATTTTCTACCGAATTAATGTTCCCTATAACCCAATATTTTATAACATTTTTACTTTGTTAAATTACTTATTTCAACGATATGCGATTATTATACACTAGCTTTAGCCCGTGACTTTGTCGGCGTGGACTACAGTTGATCGCGATTGAAAGTATCTCTATGTCCTTTCCCAGACAGTCCATACCAAATTTCACCGCACCAAATGTCATTCGTTATTTTAGACGGGCGGGCGGTTCTGCCGTTAGTCGTAAGAATGTAAACAGGCAGAGAAATAGTAACTCTCACTATTATAATATTAGTATAAAAGTATGAGCACAAAGAGAAGAATATAGTGATAGTCAATTTTTAAAGTTATGCTACTTATGCTCTTCTGTTCCATAACTAAAATAGATTTTGACTAACTACGACGCTCCGTTAAAGTGCATTGCTCACAAGCGGGGGGGGGGGGGGGGGGGGATTGGGGGCTCTCGTGAGCATTGCACTTTAATGGAATAATATTTGGTCAATGTACCAATGTATGTAAGACATACTAAAATGGAAGTGTGTATTTTCTAATTTATATGTAGTCCATTTTTTGAATATTAGTAGTGGTAGGTATTACTATTAAGTGATTAAAATTTTGAATACCTAATGGTATTGTGCTATTAGCCCCCTGTTAAAAATTAGTAGAGATAGGTATATCAAATTAAGAGAAGTAAATAGTTTTTATATGAGTACCTATAATATTTTCTAAATTGAAATTACATTTGTTTTTTCTTCTATAAAAATAGCTACAAGTTACTATGTTCCCAAAATTCAGTTGAATATAATTTTATAAATATTAAATCTTCTAAATCTATAGGTTACAAGAAGTTTTTTTTTCATAATAGTTTCGATACGTTAGACATAATTTACAAAAACCGAAAAAGATTAGATATTACATTATATCTATGAATAGTAATAAATATTTTGCATACTATGTATGGTCTTATTTTATCTACAAAAAATTCAATTCAGTTAGCATTGCTCCATTATTAAAAGATTTACAAAATAAAACTTTATTAATTTATTATATTTGAATAATATGTGGCCGGCGAAAAAATTAATTGCCCATACAAACGTAATTCCAAAATCATTTAAAATGGAATCATGTTTTCACAAAACACATTCACATTAATTTCATTTCTGGTAAGTATGTTGTTTATAAAATACAGTTAAATACTATCAGAATCCGAATAATATTTATGATGCAAATATGCTCCAATTACAAATGATTTTGGTTTCACGTTTATATGGGCAATTCATTGTTCGCGCAAACAAGAAAAAAATTCTAGAAAAGCTTACACAATATTACATTTTAGTCTACGAGTATTACGAGGGACGTCTTTTATATTTCAAGGACGATAATGCAAAATTCCAAATAAGCCCCTATACGTTACAAGCTATCATAAGGAGTCAGTTGCATAAATCTAGAATGATCTACTATACTTTATTTAGATAATGTATATTGTAAATACCCCAGCATATAGATAAAATAAAAAAAATGTGAATTTGTTTTGGGGTTATAATTTTAGACCTAAATATTCAAAAGAGTATACAAATACATCCATTTAAAAGTGACATAATTTTAGTCCTCAGTGCATTTTACACAAAATACACACATACAGAATGTCCCAAGAAGTAGTGATAAGCGGAAGTCCCGAGCTTCTCCAGGGGGACTCGAATCACCCCATGTATGTTCCGCAATTTTTGACATTTTCGAAGTTATTCTATTTTTGAACTCCAGATTATACCAAAAACTTATTCATTTTTGAAACTAGTTACTTTGGTCAAAATTAGATTTTCACTACTTCCTGAGACATACAAACACTTAAAATTGTTTGAGTCTAAAAGTACATCAAAACACATATACAACATTTTATACAAAAATATTTGTGATATGTACACAAAAATCTAGTTAAAGCCTGATCCATGCATTTTTATGTGATTGGTAATGGAAACTCAAATAATTATTTATATATGTTATATAATAGTCTTAAAAGTACATAATTCCTTTGGAATCAAAACACGAATTTACTATATTAAATGAATCGATACTACAAGTGAAACTGGCCACTATAAATAACATCATATTAATCAATTTCAATTTACTTTGAACCTATATAAATATCTATGTGCTCACAAAAAGTTACAAAATTATTGGTTAATAAATGCATAACTATGCTACTAGATATGGTTAGAAGGTAACTTTTTTAAATACTGAATATTTTTAAAGTCTTATATTCATACACTGCGCCTTAACACATTACATTCGTTGTATTTTAAAATGTATGCAAATCAAACTACTTAGTTACTAGTAAGACTGATAAGAAGTTAAAAACTACTATCACATAAAACTACTACACTTTGGTACATTTCAAAAGCTTAATTTGAGCACAAACAAAGCAATAAGCGATTCTAACCCAATAATTTATTCCATTGAGATTGGTCAGTACGGAAAAATTTGCCACTATCAGAGATGCACTATACGTTTTTTATAGGAAAATCACAGACAAAATTTTGAAAATCTTTATGTGCAGCTTTTCTTAACTCTAAGATCGATAATGTGGTTTCTGTTAACAAAGTATTTATCTACAATTTCATACTTTCCATACTGATCCATGTCAATGGATCACCATGTATAATTATCCCGATGGTAAACGCCACGTTTGCCTCAATGCAGTGCCACGTGAGCAAAACGATACGATAACCTTTGTGACTAAAAAGTCACAAAGGTTTTTACAACCTAGATAAAATAACTAGTGAGTTAAAATTATTCAAACATAGAACACATTTTGCAAAATGCCTAGATGACTTTTTGTAAATAGAATTGCAAATTTCTGTCGTCCGCAAACTTCAATACGAGTTTAAGTGAAATTTATCTTCACTTTACTTGAAGATAATTCTGATAACATCTCACTTTTAAAGTTCTTCTTTTCTGTAAAGTGAAACTTTTTTTGCATCCCAGTTTATTTTTACCCTAGAAGTACTCTGATCACTTATGATATTTTAACCACCGGTTATTTTCGTTACATCACTATTATTTTCCTCAACTCAATTCAGTATCTATACCTATATCAAAAATATTCACTTCACTGAAACAGAAACATTCATAGTTCAAAAATAATACACTTTGTCCGTTGCTTCAAAAGTCACATGCTTTTTGTCGTGCCTAGGCACTACCACCAACAACCATCAGGCGGGGTTGCCATTTTTCCCGTTACCCATCCGCACTTCCGTTCTCACTACACTTTTCGCTTTAGTCGGAGTGCTAATTTTTAATGTACTAAACTTTGTTACATTAGTCTTGTAAGTTGTAATTTTAGTCGGACTAGTGTTGTGTGGGCGTTTGAAGTCCTCGTCAAAAGGTTCCTGGATCTCCGGGATCGTTGTTTTAGTCTTCTGCGCGTCTGTATGTTGATCTGCTTGCGTGAGTACCTCTTGCACGTGGATGGTGAGCTCTGGGCGGACGACTTGCGTGAAGGGCAGCAAGGCCCCGGCCACGTCCATCGTGTTGTTGATGTTTCGATGCCACAACTCTAGCACGACGCTGCGCCGTTGCTACTTGTACCTAGGCGGTCCCAGCCAGCCGCAACCGAACACCTGGATACAATATTTAATATTTCAACATTATAATCTATCTATCTTTACTAGTAATAATCTTCTATACATATAATTAAGCAATGAGTATGAAAAAGACTGTACAACGAATATAATTTAAAAAAATGGTCCAAGGTACTTAAAATAAGCTACTGAAAATGAATATAACATTTTTTAAATCGTGTCTGTCTGTTTGTATGTGTGTTTTTTCGCGCATCACGTAAAAACTACTGGACAGATTGCGATGTGGTTTTCACTGTTGGAAAGTTTAGGGTTTGACTTAAAAACTGGGGTATTTAATATCTCAATCTGATCTGGGGTATCTCAAACTGATGAGCAGAAGCCGAGCAATCGATAAAAAACTTTTTGACGGCTGAAGGAACTTTGGTCAAATGTTTTAAGTATTTTAGGTTTTGGAATAGCACATTGAGTACTTTAAATGAAATGACAGCGCGTATATATGAAGCCGTGGCCACAGCTAGTAAATAATATCAAAGTTCATAAGATTTATTATAGGTATATAAACTAATGAATCACTCTTACAGCCTCTTATCAGTTATTTTGTCGAACAATTCGACCGGTGTTCGGAAGTTACAGACGTCCATCCTCAAGAGTTAGCGCACCGAGGGCGCGACGCGCCCTCAGTGCGCTAATATTTTTCATTTAATATACTTTTAAATATAATTGAAAAACTAAATGAATAATAGAAGGTAAAAAATCACATCACATCCTTGTTTTTTTTGCTATGAGGGTAGGCATAACAAGAAAGATGAAGTTACAAACTGTATAATTGTATGTAATTATTCTATTATTGTAATAAGATTGCTGCTTATTTTTTTGTGCAGATCTATATGAACATTTAGAAGCAACTTATTCAACCTAGTGCAATGTCTACCTACTGGCAAATAGGTAAAGCAAGAAAGTCATATCCTACCTATTTCTATGCTCTAACAGTAAAACAACGGGATATTTTCACATCGATATCATGAAAATGTTGCTCTGGCTGTTTGTATTAGCTTTTTTACCTTCGTATAAAATGAATATCAGATTTGACAAAAATAACTGTGACCTTTGGCAGATATAAAGTTCATGTTATGATATACCTTCGGGAAGCTCAGGTTGCAGAAACATTTTAAAAATGTAGCAGATAAACCTATTTTTATAAATAATATTCCCTGGAATAGAGTTATTTTTGAACGGGCAACAAGAAAACAAAAATGAAAAAACAAAAATAACAAACGGGAAAACAAAAATGAAATCGGACCTCGGGCGTATTTCATTCTCAAAAATAGACGACATTGCCGGGTCGTACAATTTTGCTGGGGCCCTTTTTGTGTAATTTATCAACAGTTTTCATCAGATGTAAAGATGTGTTTCCTTAGATGTATTTCTCATCTGGCAGATGACTAAACCCAGGAATAGTAAGTAACTTGTATGTATCACCTGGCAGATGAGTTATAATAACAGCAGTAGGATGTGTATATCCCACCTGGCAGACAACGAATACCAAGACAATGACATTAATGACAATTACTATTACCAACAGCAGTAGGATGTATGTCTCGCTGGGCAGATGACTAATACCAACAGCAGTAGGATGTACTATGTTTTGGTGGGCAGTTGACTAATACCAATAGCAGTAAGACGTTTGTCTCGCTGGACTGTTGACTAATATCAACAAAGATACGATAAGATAAGATATTTATTTTCAAAAAGAATGACAGTCATTGTTTCCTTAACCTAAGAATCACACATGTTTATTTGTTACATCATTCATGTCTCAAGCAGCTTAGGTGTTTCGGTAGTAGCCGTGCTAGGATTCCCTGTGTTACGGCTACTACGATTCCTTACTGGATTATAGTAAACAAGGTTCAAATTTTGACTATAATAGTTACATTTAAGATTTAATTACAATTAAAACAAACCAATATAAAACGTCACACAAATTTATATAAAGTAGGTATTCATTCAAACCAAAAACTTAAAAATTATATAACAAAAACAACAACAAACCTTCAGACTACATAGAATCAGTTTCTAGACTATGAATCGTTAGACTAGGAAAGAAACATCGAAAGAGTGCATGCGCAAACCCTTAAACACAACAAATAATTAATCCCCACCTCACTACCAAACATACATAACCCACTTATTGGATTATCACAAAAAAAAAAAAAAAAAAAACGGTTTAAAACAAGAAGAATATTGTCGGTACAAAATCATAAGCAATAGCGAATTGAACTTATCATACATAATTTATTTATTTTTAAATTTTAATGCATGCCTTTGCTATTTAGATAATTAATTAACAGAAAACTGTAGTTGTAACAGCAGTAGGATATATGTCTCGATGAGCAGATAACTAATACCAATAGCAGTAGGGTATATGTCTCGCTAGGCAGATGACTAATACCAACAGCAGTAGGATGTATGTCTCGCTGGGCATAGACTAATACCAACAGCAGATCTTGGCGGGAAGATGCCGAATTTTAACAGCGGTAGGATAATCTTGGCGGGAAAATGCTTAATGCATTAGTAGGATGTTATCTGTCTCACCTGGCAGATGACTAGTGCAAGCAGCAGTAGCAGCAACACTGCCAGCACTCCCCATACGACGCTGAGCTGCGTCAGCGCGAACACGTACAGCGTGCGGTGGCACCACTGGTTCGGCTCGAAGAGTGTCGGTGCGTAGTCGGGCCACATGATGTTCAAGGTCCACATGTTGCCGAATGCAAACCTGAGCAACAAAATTACAGTTTCAGATAGTTTTTAGGCATCCGTACCTCAAAAGGAAAAGGAATACTAATAGGATCACTTCGTTGTCAGTCCGTCTATCTGTCTATCTCTCTGTCAAAACTCCTTTTCTCAGGAACGCGTGGAGGGGAGGTATAGAATTAATATCAAATAATCAGGTTTACTATCCTTTGGAACACAATTAATCGCTCCATTGTATGTGGCTCCTCACACTGCGGAAAAACCAATTTATTGATTAGTCTTCTTTTACATGAAAACGGATTAAAATTCTTAAATGTGTACACAACCTCAAAAAAAAACAATTTCATCCGATTTATATGTTCTTAGACAATGTTCTAAAATTGGTAGGTACCTGCGATTAATTACTATAAATTTAAAGAAAATGATTAAATATTGAGTCCAACAGACGCAAAGGCAGACTCAGTGATAATATTTGACGACGTGGCTTGCGAAAAACAGAATAATATATGTGATTGTTTTGCTACAGGACGACACAAACAAATTGATTGTTTTACTTAAATCAAACATATAGTAAAATACCGAAAAAACTTATTAGTGACAACGTAAATGTTATTGTTCTTTTTAAGCAAGACAAAATTAATATGCTTATGATGAACAGGTTAATACAGATATTATGTTATTTTATTTTGCTTGCCGCGTGCGCACGCGCATTTATGCGCTCAGTACTGCGTGTTAGATATTGCGCCACCCAATGATCTACTAGTTAAAAGATACGACCATTTATGCCGCATATTTTGAAACTCGCAAGGGAATCAAATCTATAAGGTTCTTACCGTTGACGTAAATCATGAAATTTGGCAAGAAGTCTTATATCAAAAGTAAAGGGAAAAATCAGAAAAACACAAAAAGAGCTATTGGTATACTGACCGCGACCTATGTCGATGTATTGGGACAACAGTTTTCCAACGGCAAAGTTACGTTTGTACAGAACCCTCGGTGTTCGGCTCATTAGGCCTTTTTTTTCTAATCTAGATTTGACCGCTGGTGAGGAGAATGGTGGTGAGGTTTGCTTCTCCCATACGGATGGACAGATTTTGATGTGGTTTTATAAGTATGGTTCTGAGCTACTCGTATATGGGCGGGGAGGAGTTGAGAAAAGGGGGGATGAGAATCGTATTTTCCAACAAATGGACCAATTTAGCTGCGGTTTTCATGTTTCAATGTTGAGGTAAACGAGACGGTTCTTAGCTATAATGGGATGGGGGAATGGAGGTGACGATCGTAGCTTTCAAACGGAAGGAACGATTTTCATGTTTGAAAACTGATGTGATGGAGTTGCTTCTTAGCTATAATGGGGGGTAGGAAGTCGGGGGTTAAATATTTAATTTAATTAAACAATTAATTGTACATACCTACAAATACATGTACACAATTAAAATTTAAATCAAATTATTAATATAATTAAAAAAAAAGAATAAGACATGTCACAATAGGTAAAATGTCAATTAAAACTAAATAATGTCAAACAAAAAAATGTTTGTCAAGACATAAATGAACATGATCAATGTACAATTTATTTATAGGTTACGAATTCCTCAAAACTATAAAACGTCCGCTCAATAAGCCACGGCTTCAGTTTGTATTTGAAGGGTGCTAGGCTGTGAGCGACGGTGATGTTGTCTGGCAGTCTGTTGTAGACGGTTGGCCCCATCACGTGGGTCAGCTTTCTTGATTTGGCGAGTGTACGCGGCACCGCCACGAGCTTGTCCGCGTTGCGGATGTGGTAGGCATGCACGTAACAGTGCTTTTTGTAGTTACCAGGATTGGTTCTCACAAACAACGCTACCTGTAGGATTACGATGGAAGGTAATGTGAGAATCCCGAGTTCTTTAAAGTATGGTCTTACAGAGGTGTATCGCGTCACGCGTACCATAGCTCGAATGGCACGTTTTTGCATCCGAAATCAAAGGCCTTGGACAGGTCGCAGCATAGAACCGCGACCTGCTGCTTGCGTTCTCGCGCGACCATCACGCGGCTGATGACTTTACGCGTTAGAGACGTGGTGGATCGTCCTTCAGGATAGGCGTATTGCCGCTCCGATAATGCATCTGTTGATGACAAAAAGGCTACAAGTCTAGAGCTCAACCCATTCTCAAATATCTTTGCTATGGCAGGAATTATGGAAACAGGTCTGTAGCCATTAATATTTTCCCCTTTTCCCTTTCCTTGAATTTTTTTTTTTTTTTTAGAAAGGATATGTGCTGTTGGTCTATAACTGACCTCTACAGCGGACGGTGGGGCGGGCGCAAAAGCGCTCCGCCGCAATGCGTGACGCAAAAGGCGCACGCCAAAGTTAAGTTTTTGGCCACTTGCTCAAGGGCACCCAGGGGGTACGAACCTCGGCTTGGACAGTTGCCATTGATTACTTGGGGAGTATCGAACTAAACACCCCTCGATCTCTACTGTTAGGTAGTGATCGAGGGGGCCCTCATGAAATGGCTGGAGCCCTTTAAATGAATTGCATAACTGACCACCGATTCGGAATACACCTTCGAGAAGAATCGGCAAGAAACTCGAAGGCGAATAAAGTCGACATTAATTACGGGACCTTCGACCTCGCATCCGGCGAGGTCGGTGTCTGTGTCTAATTGTGTTGAAAGATGGTGAAGATGACGGAATGGGCGAATCAATTGCTGCCTGCACTGCGCCAGCGATTTCATCGTCCGGATCGCTCAAGATGTCTCTAGGGCGTCTACGAAGGGGCAAGAATTGGGGACAATTTGCAAATTTTTAATGGTCCCGGATATACACTTTGTTTTAGGCACATATTAAATACCACCGCTAGAATGGGAGCTAGAGGAATAATTACCATCCTAAGTAACTCCATTGAAAGTCCGTACACGTCCTTTGACTGTTTCGGAGATATTCGTGTAGCAACAGTGTGATACACCTCATCCGCAGTAAAAGGTCCTATTCTGAGCGAGCGGTCGGTGGGCGCCCGATTCGACGATAAGGTGCGGCGCACGCTAGCAATATCAGCTTTAGGGGTGCCACATGCAACCGCTGCATCTAAAAATCGCAAATTCATTGCATTTACGGCTCTTTTGGAAGTGTCTAATTTTTTACCATCTTTGTCTACTATAATGTCAGTAAAGTTAATTTTAGGTGTGTTATTTTTTCCTCTATCTTTGTTCACAACATTCCACATTCCTTTCGAGAAACTTGTACTATTTTTCATAATGTTGGCATAGAAATTATACTTTTGATTTTTCATTAAAATGTCATTTGTTATTGAATTCTTCTAAAAATAATTTAGTATTAATGTTATTAGGAAATAAATTATGTATTTCTTCGATGTCAAATAAGAGGCATTTCATGTTTTTTAGATCGGAAGTAACCAAGATGAATCCAATTTTCTACAATTTTTCCTTTTAATTGGGAAACACATCTCGAATTTATTCGCAATCACGTTTGTAATTGACATCACCAACTTTTCAGTCAATATTCTGCTTTCAATATTTTTTCTCCAATCTACACTATCTATTGATCGGACGAAATTGGCACGGTTGCTTTGAGAGAAGTCTCTGGCGAGGATTGTGAGAGATTTTGGTGCGCGCTGATAGCACAACACTTCGCCCCGAACTGCGACGTGGTCGCTCAAGTTAGTGACTGCTGGAGTGGCCCGCACGGATCCCATTTGCATATTTGTATATAGGTGGTCTAGACTCGTAGCCGTTGTTGCCGTGATACGAGTAGGAAAATCCACAATATTCAACATATTGTGTGCTGACAGCAGATCTGTCAACTTTTTGTAGACAGAGTTTGTTTCATTTAACCAGTTTATATTAAAGTCTCCCACTATAACATAATCCTTGTCAAGTTCACTGATCTGAGTTCACTTATCAAGCAGACTATACGTTCCAAGTGGTCAAGAAATTCGTGGCAAGTTATCTTATTCGTACGTTATAAACAAACAATTGTTATGTCATATTCCGTAAGGTCAATAGCTGAAATCTCACAAACTTGTTTAATTGATAACGTCACTAAATCTAAGTTCTGAATACATTTTAACTGCTCATTAACAAATATATACACGAGCCCCCGCGTGACATTTGTTTACGATAGAAGTATGAGGCTAATTTAAAGCCAGCTATACTCACATACTTTAACTTGCTTTCGGTCAAGCAATGTTCTGTCAGTCCGAGAATATGACACTTTCACTCACTATCTAATAACACTTCTATCCTTTGAGTTTTATAATCAATAGATGCTATATTTTGATGGCATACAATAAGTTTTTGAGGTGAGCGAAGCGATATCGCATGCATTTTTTCCCGATCACCGTCGCTCTGTGACTGAGACTGAGTGGCTCGCTCGTCCGGCTTCAGCTGCACTTGCGCCCCGCTCACGGGGCGATGCACGAAAATATGTCCACTCAGAGATCTTGACGCCGGATGGCCATGCTGTCGGCGTGTAGATACGTTCGAACGTACTGAGCGGGGTTCCAATAACAAACGCTGCAAGTCTATCATTTCTCAGTTTGCGTTTTTCAACAATGTATTCATCGCATTTTATTATAGTGTTTAAGTGGTTCCGGATGCCTTGTTCAGTAGTGCTAGGTCTAAAAGACCACGCTTGCATAAATTTTATTGGCTCCACTGATTGGAGATCGTCATTGGATTGTCCCGAGCCAGTTATTTTCCGTTGCTTAAAAGTCAATCTTTTCCTTTTAACAACATGCCATTTATCGTTATCCGCTACAAAAGATATTTTGGCAAGGGCGTCATAATCACCTTGCTTCGCTGAACAAAGTAAGTGACCCCACTGGGTCACACCTTGTAGCGGTGATATATTATTATTATTGCTTGACTTTGCAATAGCGGTCACGTACGAAGGAGTAGCAGAAGTGGAAAGCCTCACCTCGGGGGTTTTCGAAGCTTGATGTTTTGTCTTCTTTGCGCCAGCTGTCGCAGCAGCAATAGTATTTATAGAAGCATTCACCCTTACTTGCCTAATCGGTCGCTTCGTCACCACAGGCGGTGCCAGTGCAGTGGTACCCAACGGTTTCGCAGAGGCGCCAGTCGACAAAGTACCCTCCCATAGAAGAACTACCCATAGAAGGTGGGTTTCCAAACAACGCCTTCTCAAAACGTAAGCTACAAATTCGCTATGTGTGCTGTATTTACTTGCCTCGTCACGGACGCAAAAATAATGTGGCCAGTTAAATACGCCCATACCGTATTAAGAGCATATTTCAATCGTATCTATGTACTTATATAAAAAACTAGCGGTATTTATAAAATCTTATTCAAAAGTCGTTTACTTCTGAACGAACGGTTCGGATACGCTGTGAGAAGCAGGTAGCGTAAAAAAACGTGGTTTCATCGTCATTAGATACAATTGACATAACCTCTCAATAAAGCGTGCGGTCAGCTAACGAATGGTTTCGCATATGATTGTGTGGAATAAAGAAACTCACCCACATAAAAACATACATACTTTATAACTAGCTGTGCCTGCGGCTTTGCCCGCGTGGTCATTTTATTTAAAAGTAGCGCATAGATGTTATTCCAGGACCAAATGTACCTATAAGGTACAATATACTACATTTATTCATATTCGTTCAGCCGTCAAATAGTTTTTTATCGATTGTTCGGCATCTTATTTATATGGGATTAAAATACCAAGTACTCCAGTTTTAAGTCAAACCTTAAGCTATTCAACAATGAAAACTGCATCGCAATCGGTCCAGTAGTTTCTACGTGATGCTTGAACAGACATACAAACTAACAAACAGAAAGAAACGATTTAAAAAAAAGTATTCATGTCCAGTAGCTTATTTTAAGTACCCTAGACTATTTTTTTAAGCACTATTTTTTAGAGACTTGTTCATATTGCTTTATTATAAGTACTTCCTGTGCCCGCGGCTTTGCCCGCGTGGTCACTTCATTCTAGGACCAAAAGTACCTATAAAGTACAATATACTACATTTCTTCAAAATTCGTTAAGCTGTCTAATAGTTTTGTACGTGTTCTTTTAATTAAATTTCAACCCCTATCCTGCGGGACTCCTTTAATTTTTCGGGATAAAAAGCATGCAATGTTCTACCTCGTAGTACGAACTCAAATCATGCCAAGTTTCATTTGAATTCATTCAGTAGTTTCGGCGTGATGCGCGGCCCAGATACAGACAGAGAGAAAAAAGTGAAAAAAACATTTTTGGCTTCAGTATCAAATTTAGAACAGCCTTCAATATTTTTTTACTATATATCTTCATGTATGCGCTCAGTACTGCGCAATGTTAGATTTATCGCCACCCGATGATCTACTGGTTCTACAGAATTAAACCTGTTACAGTTTTATTAAGGTATACATGAGCCCTGAAAACATAATACTCTTTTTTTGTACAGAAGATTAGTAAAAAAAAACAGTATCATACCTAAGCAACGTACAAATAAAACTGGTATAAATGGCTGGCAACACTCTGCCCGAACTAAGAGGGAGTAATTTGTTTTCACAATTTTTGGTATTTTAGACGATTTATACAAGAAAATTAATGGCTTACTTGTGGAATGTCACACCAGAACTCATAAACTGCTATTCTGTTTTGTTGTGGTACGATTTCAACGCGCAAATTGTCATTTTAAATTAAAAAAATGGGAGCTTTTATCTCTATCACCTGACTCAGAGCACTGACCGCGCGAGCTTTTTTTTTTTTTTTTTTTTTAGGAATGAAGACCGCGCGAGCGTCGTACGATGCCATATATGGCACCGTTTGAATGGCTTAAATTTCGTGAATGTACTTGGCTTCTATGGGTTCTTCTTCTATGTACCCTCCATTTGCAATCTCAATGTAGCAATCATTTCTGTATTTTTAACAATATTATCATTTTGCTCAATTATCTTGCACTCCAGTGCCGTAACTTTGTCACTGAGGTTAGTAACAACCTTAATAAGGTCGCGTATCACAATTTCGAGGCTTTTTTGTGGCATTTTATAATTTTAAAGTTAATAAATACGGAACCGTGTATGTGAACCCTCGCGAGACGCGGGGGCAGTTTTGGTCGGGTTCCTCCTTTACCCCCTTTTTATTATTTTTTATGTAAAAAATTAACTTTATTAGTAAAAAATTAATGATAATTTCATTTTTGGTAAGGGTTGGTTAGTAGGGGTTTTTATATATTATATTTTTATTTTTCCATTTATCATTTGTCTAACTAACATTTTGGCAGAAGTAAGCTACCTACATATTTTTACTTCATTTATCTTAAATATGGATTTCCGCAAAGTAACGCCTGAATCTATCAACTATTATACTTTATTAGTATTTGAGTTAGCTGTAATTACACATACATACATTATTAAATACATTACATACACATTATTAAATAGCTTATTTTTATTTGTATACTTTATTTTATATTTCCAAATAAATAATCTAAAGCTTGTTTGCCCCTTTTTAGTTTTGTCACAGTATAAGTAATAGTGTTTGGGTTGGATTCCTCCTTTACCCCCTTTTTCATTCTTTTTTATATAAGAAAAAATACTTTATTAGTAAAAAAAATGAATGATAATTTCAGTTTTGGTAAGGGTTGGTTAGTAGGGGTTTTTATATAATATATTTTTACTTTTCCATTTATAATTTGTCTGACTAACATTTTGGCAGAAGTAAGCTACATATTTTTACTTCATTCATTTTAAATATGGATTTCCGTAAAGTAACGCCTGAATCTATCAACTATACTTTATTAGTATTTGAGTTAGCTGTAATTCTACATTATACATTATTAACTTAGTTTTATTTGTATAGGTAGGTACTTTAATTGTACTTTAACGAAGCCGACTGACATAATCAGAGGCTTAGCGGACATGAAGCCGTACAAGCGTACGATTACCATTTCATGTAACGCTATTCAGTCGTGAATGTACTTAGCAGATAATAATTATAGTGACTGCTTTTACTGACACACACGAAGATATCAGAACTAAACATTAACAATACATTTAAAACTAATCGCAGCAACGTTTTTAAACGGTTTTATTTAGCTTGCCCTGTTTGTAGTTATTTTTACCCGACTGCACGGAGGGTTATGTGTTTGAGTTGTATGTATGTTTGTTTGTAGGTTTCTTAGACGCGTCCTACAGCTATAATGGCTTGATGGATTTTGATAAATTAGGTATCGTTGGATTCGTCTTGATCACGAGAGTGCTATTTCTGAAGTGTCAAGAAAACTAAAATGGCGACTTACAGCTGCCATGTTAAATTTCCGACGGAATAATAAATGTCCAAAACCTATCGAGTGGGGTATCAAAATGAAGGTCTTTAAAATACCATTTCAAAAATATATCATTCTTCTAACTAAACAGTAGCAATAATTGTCTTTTAAGCTTCTTACAAAAAAATATTTTTGGTTTTTCAATTGTTGTTTGGTTTTTCAAAATGTTAATACTATAGTTGTTGCAATTGCAACTATTAATGTACGGTAAAATATATAAGTAAATAAGAAATATTAAAATTATATAAATGCTGCCCCGCGGTTTCACTTTCACACGCATCCCTTAAAGAACCATGCCGTTTTTTCGGGATTACAAGAAGCCTATGTGTTTATCCAGGGTATAAGCTACCTCCATACCAAATTTTATCCAAATCCGTTCACCTGTTTAAGCGTGAAGAAGTAACAAACATACACACACACACATACACACAAACCCTTACCTAGGTACATACATGTGATTATTTTTGCGGGTGGTACGCTCGTATTCAATAATTTTGTTCGCAGTCGGGTTTTTGTATTTCTATGATAATTTTTCTTGTTTATTTACTGGGTCAAATTTGGTAATTGAAATGTTACTTCCTTCCTGTTGACCAATTGATCTGAAATTTGTTACACACCTTTAGTTCTGATGACAATACAATTATGTATATTCAGTATCATTGTGAATATAGGATGGCCTCCGCTATAAAATAGCGGATTAGATATTTTTTTAACCTTAAGGGTATCAAATGAAAGGGCTCACCTAGTAAAATACAGAACACTATGAAAATTTTAAATCCAAGATGACCGTCATCACAAAATAGCGGTTACTTTTTTTTTGCAATCCCCTCTATATGAACTAAATAAATAATAGTTTAAAAAACTAAAAAGACGCTTTATATAGAAAACCAAACTTTAAAATAGAAAATAAATTTTAATAGCGTAGATAAGAAAAAAATGTTTTATATAAAAAAAAAACATTCTTTAGTTTGGTTTTCTATATAAAGCGTGTTTTTTTTCGAATTATTGCATTGTCATCGGTCTATGACAGGTGTGCAAAATTTGAATGAAATCTGACCGTTTAAAGTGGGTCAAAATAGCGTCCAAAGGAGTCGGTTACAAACATACAAACATACAAGTGAAGCTAATATAAAGCGTATAATAAAAAGAAAGGGCTTGATAAGTAGAACACAGTACATTTTAGAAATAACTAAATTAAAAAATAAAACATTGAATAAAATAGTTTATTATAATTTTAATCGATTTTATTGTGAAGAAGATAACATGCGTATTAACAAAATACCTAATTGACCTTACTGGAGCACCAGTAATTCCTGGCAAAGTATTCTGAAACTCCGGAAAAGTATACGAGATATATCACATACAAACAGAGCCATAATTTTCCGAAAATTACGCGTGGTTCATGCATAATTTACATTTTAATAGCAAGCACATCCTTAAATTGTGATAATAACCTCGTATAACTATTTCCTAAAACAACAAAAACATATTATAATGAAACTCTGTAGGTTGCAGCCGTAGTTGGGATAAACAATGGAAAAATCCACTAGTAAGTGATGATGTTTGCAAACACTTGACCCCCTAGCTCTGTTTGGTTAGGTCAGTTTCAAGTGGCGCCCCCTGTAAAGTCACCCCATGAAAGGGCCTTCCTGAAACAGGGCAAATTAGTTTTAGGGTCACTGATAAATAAGTTTACTCGTGCCGTGAATTGATAAAACGGATGGTAAGTACCTATTAAGGTACGTGTGTGTTAATTTGATTATAGCGTAATCTATGATCCGTTAGTTCTGTTACATACATGCTGTATTAAAACATTATGCACTGTATCTAAGTAGGAGCAAACTTGGGCCTGTAGGTATGTCTACGCATCAGCTCGGGAAAAAAGGTACAAAGGATGACGGACAAGGATAAAATAGTGCTAATACACTGCGCTATCTAAATAAGTAAGGCAGGTTAGGTTGGTAAAAGACATAATCTCTTACCAAATAGCCGGTATGCAATAAATTTACTGCAGTTGTGGTATGTCTTACATTGAACATACGAAGCAATCATCGCAGAGATATCATAAAGAGACCCTAAAACAATTGGCAGAGTCAAATAACATATCGCTGCTGTGAAGAACAGTCAGAAAAGTAAATATGCGAACTCCAGCGACCTGCTATTGCCCCAGACCAATTAGTTGTCTCCCGGCCTTTGCAGAGTAAGCCTGAAGAGCTGATAGTTTGGTTTAGTTTGCTGACTGCAACGTTCAAGTAGAATAACTATAAATGGAAGGGATATTAGCGTGCGTTCAACCTCTTTGGTTGGGATTGTATTGTTGTGTTGCATATAATTACGAAGTTCCTATATCACTTTATGTAATTTTCATTATGCTATTTGTGCTTGTGTTATTTCGTCTCATCTTACACGAAACACCTTACAAATATAACAGTAAAATGTGTGTGCATAGTGTTAGCATATTACCTCTGTGCAGTGTGTTTCTGTGCGTGAAGTCACCTGCCGTTCCTAACGGTAGACTAGCGCTGGAGGTTTACAAGCAGCATCTGTGCTGGGGCTGGTTTGTGGTAAAAAGCTACAAAAGCACTACCTATTTTTAGTTTTATTGTCCTCTTGTTGGTTTGTTTCAAATTTTGTTTATGTCGATATTAAAACCATTGCAAAAGTATAGCACGTTGGTGCTAAGAGAGAGAGAGAGAGAGAGAGAGAGAGAGAGAGAGAGAGTTGAGAAAGCGTTGGCTCATGATACTTTTTGACAGATTTTTTTATTAATTCGTTTCCACGGCAACGCGTCATTCTTTTCCTTACAGCGAGTAATTGACATTTTTTCTGTCTATTTATTGTATAGTACTATTTACGCACAGTACTACTATATTTATAAAGTTTCATCAAATTCTGATTAGCCGTTTTGGCATGAAAGCAAACAAACGGAAAACGAACAGACAAACAGACAACCAACGTTTCGCTTTTATATTGATGTAGATGTATCTAAAACAAGGTCAATATTTAAAGGAAAGGGTAACCGTAAAAATATGGATGGCTACAGACCTGTTTTCATAATTCCTGCCATCGTGAAGATGTTTGAGAATAGGTTGAGCTCTAGACTGACCTTTTTGCCCGATTGCGGCGAAGCAAGGGAAGGGTAATGAGTTTAACATTCTAATTATATACTATATTTTATTTATATTTTTATTTATACTATATATAGTTTATATGTATATATATATATATATACTAGTAGTGCCTGTGGCGTTGCCCGCGTGGTCATTTCATTTCAAAATCAAATAGCCCATACGTGTTATATCAGGACCAAGAGTCTATATAAAATTCAATATACTACTATATTTCTTCAAAATTCGTGCATGTGTTTATGCAATAGTTTTTATTGATAACTCGGCTTCCACTCATCGGATTGAGATACTATGTACACCAGTTTTTAAGTCAAGCCGTAAGCTATCCAACAGTGAAAACCGCATCACGATAGGTTCAGTAGTTTTTACGTGATGCGCAAACGAACATACCGACAAACAAACAACCAGACAAACAATTTAAAAAAATGTTAAATTCTTGTTCAATTGCTTATTTTAAGTACCCTAGACAATTTATTTATTCATTTAATAATGCCAACATGTAGACAGACATTTGTTACAAAAAAGTCTTAGTAGTAACTAATACATGTGCCCTATCAGGGCGCTGCAGTAACAATATATTATTCTTTAACTAAACAAAATTACATTTCAATTAATATTCCCTACTTTATGTCAGTTTTTAATACTATGTTATTATATTACTCGTGTCATGATTGTTACTAGTATTACTACTATTCTTTTTAATTTAATCATTTTTATCCATTCGCTGTCGTTTAACAAACTCCTCGACCGAATATTAGCATTGTTTTAGTAAGAATGCTTTAAATTTTCTGCTAAATATGTGGGATTTAGTCTGTGACTTTATGTCTTCTGGAATTTTGTTAAATATTTTTATCGCTTTGCCGTATGGATATTATTCCTAATGTTGACAGACGAATATCCGGTAGAACTAACTTATCTTTGTTACGTCGGTTATAATTTTGATTAATTTCTATGTTTGACTTAAATAGATGTCTATATTTTTTTACAAATATGGCCAGTTGTGATATGTATATTAACGGTAGGTTAAAACATTTAATTAACTAAAATATTGTTTACAGGTAAGTTGCGGTTTTACGTTCACTAATATTCTTATACTTTTTTTTGTAGAATAATTAATTCATTGGAATCTGTGCTGTCCCCCCACAGAATGACTCCATAGTTTAACCAGGCATATGCGTAGGCATAATAAGCTGAGAGGGCAGTTTCCAAGTTTGTATTCATCTTTAGTATTCCCAAAGCATAAATAAATTGGCTTAATTTAGATTTGATATTTTGTAAGTGTGTATAAATTTGTGTCAAGTTTTAGGCTTAAACTGTAAAGTGATTTGTTTCTTCTATTTTTTTATTGATACAAAAGCTTGTAAGTTCAAGCGGGGACCGCTGATAGGTTCTGAATTGAACAATTTTGGTTTTACTAAAATGTGTCGTTAAATATATCTTCAATTGTAGAAAAATCCACATTTTGCGGTGTTTTATTACACTACTGCCCAAAAATAGTTATATTTTTAGCATTCATGTATTTTTGTATGTTTGTATGTGAGTTTATTTTTTCCACCATAACTTTTAAATGCCTCAACAGATTTAGATGTATGGAGTATCATTAGAATCCTTACATCCCCCCGAGTAACATAGGCTATATTTTTTTGAAAACATTGAGTATGGCGCCATTTTCAAAGACGAAAATAATATTTTTTCTTCGAAATTTACAATATGGGTATCAAATTGAAGGTCTTGATAAGCGCATTCCAACAGTATATAATTTATTGGCAAAAGCTCTTTTTTTGGCAGGGCAGGCGTGTTTTTTTTTAGCTTTTAAGCTAGTTATATAAAAGGGAAATGTCATCTGCGAATAGGATACTTGTTGTAGTTATACATTTTGATAAGTCATTGATACCCAAGAGAAAAAGGGAACATCCAAGGACACTACCTTGAACAATTTATTTTAATTGTTTCAGATACTATGTTAATTATTACATTCATGCTTTTATCAAAATATTCTAATTCAACTAAACAACTAACTTTACTAACATATACACAACACAACTGTGTTCTGTCATTTAAATATGATTTAAACCAAAAGAATGCCATTCCTCTGATTCCTGAACCATATATTTTTGTAACAATATGTCATGGGATGCTGGATGCATAATCTTTAGTCATGTCCAAAAAGAACCCAAGGGCATATTTTCCATTATTCATACAATTGTATATATCTTGTAGATAATTATTTACTGCGAGGGTAGTAGAACAATTTTGTCGGAATCCGAATTGATTACAGTCTAAAATGTTAAATTTTTAGAGAAATCTGTATACTCGATTGGCCATTGCCTTTTTGAATATTTTTGATATGGCAGGCAGAAGTGCAATCGGTCGTAGTTGCTCGGGTTATCTAAATAACTAAGTTTTTTAGCAATCGGCCTAATTTTCGCAATTTTTAATTTATCAGGGAAACATCCTTCTCCAAAGGATTTATTGACTAATGCCGATAATATAGGTGATAATTCAGTTGCGCACTTTTTATCAGCGTGGGGGAAACATCGTCTACTCCGAAGGTTCGTTTATTACTCATATTACGAATGATGTAATAAGCTAAATTATTAAAGTTATCTTCTTTACATTTGAAATCAATTTCAACTTGATACCTCCACGTATTCCTGAGAAAAATGATCTTGACAGACAGACAGATAGACAAATAGATAGCAAAGTGATCCTATGAGGGTTCATTTTTTCCTTTGATGTACGGAATGATGTGAAGCGCATTCCAACAGTATATAATTTATTGGCAAAAGCTCTTTTTTGGCAGGGAAGGCGTGTTTTTTTTTAGCTTTTAAGCTAGTTATATAAAAGGGAAATGTCATCTGCGAATAGGATACTTGTTGTAGTTATACATTTTGATAAGTCATTGATACCCAAGAGAAAAAGGGAACATCCAAGGAAACTACCTTGAACAATTTATTTTAATTGTTTCAGATACTATGTTAATTATTACATTCATGCTTTTATCAAAATATTCTAATTCAACTAAACAACTAACTTTACTAACATATACACAACACAACTGTGTTCTGTCATTTAAATATGATTTAAACCAAAAGAATGCCATTCCTCTGATTCCTGAACCATATATTTTTGTAACAATATGTCATGGGATGCTGGATGCATAATCTTTAGTCATGTCCAAAAAGAACCCAAGGGCATATTTTCCATTATTCATACAATTGTATATATCTTGTAGATAATTATTTACTGCGAGGGTAGTAGAACAATTTTGTCGGAATCCGAATTGATTACAGTCTAAAATGTTAAATTTTTAGAGAAATCTGTATACTCGATTGGCCATTGCCTTTTTGAATATTTTTGATATGGCAGGCAGAAGTGCAATCGGTCGTAGTTGCTCGGGTTATCTAAATAACTAAGTTTTTTAGCAATCGGCCTAATTTTCGCAATTTTTAATTTATCAGGGAAACATCCTTCTCCAAAGGATTTATTGACTAATGCCGATAATATAGGTGATAATTCAGTTGCGCACTTTTTATCAGCGTGGGGGAAACATCGTCTACTCCGAAGGTTCGTTTATTACTCATATTACGAATGATGTAATAAGCTAAATTATTAAAGTTATCTTCTTTACATTTGAAATCAATTTCAACTTGATACCTCCACGTATTCCTGAGAAAAATGATCTTGACAGACAGACAGATAGACAAATAGATAGCAAAGTGATCCTATGAGGGTTCATTTTTTCCTTTGATGTACGGAATGATGTGAAGCGCATTCCAACAGTATATAATTTATTGGCAAAAGCTCTTTTTTGGCAGGGAAGGCGTGTTTTTTTTTAGCTTTTAAGCTAGTTATATAAAAGGGAAATGTCATCTGCGAATAGGATACTTGTTGTAGTTATACATTTTGATAAGTCATTGATACCCAAGAGAAAAAGGGAACATCCAAGGAAACTACCTTGAACAATTTATTTTAATTGTTTCAGATACTATGTTAATTATTACATTCATGCTTTTATCAAAATATTCTAATTCAACTAAACAACTAACTTTACTAACATATACACAACACAACTGTGTTCTGTCATTTAAATATGATTTAAACCAAAAGAATGCCATTCCTCTGATTCCTGAACCATATATTTTTGTAACAATATGTCATGGGATGCTGGATGCATAATCTTTAGTCATGTCCAAAAAGAACCCAAGGGCATATTTTCCATTATTCATACAATTGTATATATCTTGTAGATAATTATTTACTGCGAGGGTAGTAGAACAATTTTGTCGGAATCCGAATTGATTACAGTCTAAAATGTTAAATTTTTAGAGAAATATGTATACTCGATTGGCCATTGCCTTTTTGAATATTTTTGATATGGCAGGCAGAAGTGCAATCGGTCGTAGTTGCTCGGGTTATCTAAATAACTAAGTTTTTTAGCAATCGGCCTAATTTTCGCAATTTTTAATTTATCAGGGAAACATCCTTCTCCAAAGGATTTATTGACTAATGCCGATAATATAGGTGATAATTCAGTTGCGCACTTTTTATCAGCGTGGGGGAAACATCGTCTACTCCGAAGGTTCGTTTATTACTCATATTACGAATGATGTAATAAGCTAAATTATTAAAGTTATCTTCTTTACATTTGAAATCAATTTCAACTTGATACCTCCACGTATTCCTGAGAAAAATGATCTTGACAGACAGACAGATAGACAAATAGATAGCAAAGTGATCCTATGAGGGTTCATTTTTTCCTTTGATGTACGGAATGATGTGAAGCGCATTCCAACAGTATATAATTTATTGGCAAAAGCTCTTTTTTGGCAGGGAAGGCGTGTTTTTTTTTAGCTTTTAAGCTAGTTATATAAAAGGGAAATGTCATCTGCGAATAGGATACTTGTTGTAGTTATACATTTTGATAAGTCATTGATACCCAAGAGAAAAAGGGAACATCCAAGGACACTACCTTGAACAATTTATTTTAATTGTTTCAGATACTATGTTAATTATTACATTCATGCTTTTATCAAAATATTCTAATTCAACTAAACAACTAACTTTACTAACATATACACAACACAACTGTGTTCTGTCATTTAAATATGATTTAAACCAAAAGAATGCCATTCCTCTGATTCCTGAACCATATATTTTTGTAACAATATGTCATGGGATGCTGGATGCATAATCTTTAGTCATGTCCAAAAAGAACCCAAGGGCATATTTTCCATTATTCATACAATTGTATATATCTTGTAGATAATTATTTACTGCGAGGGTAGTAGAACAATTTTGTCGGAATCCGAATTGATTACAGTCTAAAATGTTAAATTTTTAGAGAAATCTGTATACTCGATTGGCCATTGCCTTTTTGAATATTTTTGATATGGCAGGCAGAAGTGCAATCGGTCGTAGTTGCTCGGGTTATCTAAATAACTAAGTTTTTTAGCAATCGGCCTAATTTTAGCAATTTTTAATTTATCAGGGAAACATCCTTCTCCAAAGGATTTATTGACTAATGCCGATAATATAGGTGATAATTCAGTTGCGCACTTTTTATCAGCGTGGGGGAAACATCGTCTACTCCGAAGGTTCGTTTATTACTCATATTACGAATGATGTAATAAGCTAAATTATTAAAGTTATCTTCTTTACATTTGAAATCAATTTCAACTTTATACCTCCACGTATTCCTGAGAAAAATGATCTTGACAGACAGACAGATAGACAAATAGATAGCAAAGTGATCCTATGAGGGTTCATTTTTTCCTTTGATGTACGGAATGATGTGAAGCGCATTCCAACAGTATATAATTTATTGGCAAAAGCTCTTTTTTGGCAGGGAAGGCGTGTTTTTTTTTTAGCTTTTAAGCTAGTTATATAAAAGGGAAATGTCATCTGCGAATAGGATACTTGTTGTAGTTATACATTTTGATAAGTCATTGATACCCAAGAGAAAAAGGGAACATCCAAGGACACTACCTTGAACAATTTATTTTAATTGTTTCAGATACTATGTTAATTATTACATTCATGCTTTTATCAAAATATTCTAATTCAACTAAACAACTAACTTTACTAACATATACACAACACAACTGTGTTCTGTCATTTAAATATGATTTAAACCAAAAGAATGCCATTCCTCTGATTCCTGAACCATATATTTTTGTAACAATATGTCATGGGATGCTGGATGCATAATCTTTAGTCATGTCCAAAAAGAACCCAAGGGCATATTTTCCATTATTCATACAATTGTATATATCTTGTAGATAATTATTTACTGCGAGGGTAGTAGAACAATTTTGTCGGAATCCGAATTGATTACAGTCTAAAATGTTAAATTTTTAGAGAAATCTGTATACTCGATTGGCCATTGCCTTTTTGAATATTTTTGATATGGCAGGCAGAAGTGCAATCGGTCGTAGTTGCTCGGGTTATCTAAATAACTAAGTTTTTTAGCAATCGGCCTAATTTTCGCAATTTTTAATTTACCAGGGAAACATCCTTCTCCAAAGGATTTATTGACTAATGCCGATAATATAGGTGATAATTCAGTTGCGCACTTTTTATCAGCGTGGGGGAAACATCGTCTACTCCGAAGGTTCGTTTATTACTCATATTACGAATGATGTAATAAGCTATATTATTAAAGTTATCTTCTTTACATTTGAAATCAATTTCAACTTGATACCTCCACGTATTCCTGAGAAAAATGGTATTGACAGACAAACAGATAGACAAATAGATAGCAAAGTGATCCTATGAGGGTTCATTTTTTTCCTTTGATGTACGGAACTCCAAAGAGGAAGTAATTAAAGACTACAAAAGACTACTTTATTAGACTGCGATGTCATATATACACTTTGGTAATCTACATAGACGCAATAACGACCGGTTAACCGGTAAAAACCATTACCGGTAAACCAGTAATGCATGCCCCGCGGGTCTCCCAAGACGCCTCTTTGATAGGTTTGTGGGCTACATTCAGTCGTGGAGTGTCCCCCTTATTGCAAAATACTTCTTACCAGCCCATCAAGAACACCGTCAGTGAATAAGCCAGCACTCTCTCAGGCACGCTCGGCGAGGAGTTGGTGCTCCTGCTGGCCAGCTGCGCCCACAGCAGCCAGCAGATGCCAACGCCACCTGCTGCGCCGCCCACCACCATGTAGACCGGGATGCGCGGCTCCGCCGGGCAGTCGCGGATGTACTGGACCCCTGGGGAAGTCGGGAAGTGAGATCCGGGGACTTAACACAACCCTGAGCTGGTACGAGACATCTTAACTTTTATGTATTTGCTTCGAAATGATACAAAAGAAAATAACAAATACAAAAAATATATACAAATAAATATAATGGCCAGTAGTCTCCGCACTAGGTCAAGCCTGGAAAACAGCAAAAAAAGTGCCAAAAAGATTTGTTATAGGAGTTTTTTTAAAATAGTTCATAATATAGCATAATCCTGTAGTTTTGTGTGTTGTCTGTACAATTTTATTCAAAATGGGCTTGGTAGTGTCGTTTATTGGCAACGACACTACCAGCCGCACTACCAGTAGTGTCGTTGCCAATAAACGAGAACAACAGTGATACAGAAAATAGCATATAACTATGTAAAATTTTATATAAGACCATGTTGTACTCGCGGCTTCACACGCAACTTACTCTATGTGCTATTCCAGGACCTAAAATACCAATAATTTACCAAAATTTGATCAAAATTCCTTCCGCATCGTCAAAAATATTTTTATCGATTGCTCAGCTTATACTCATTGGATTGAGATATCAAGAACTCCAGTTTTTAAGTAAAACCCTTAGCTTCCATTCTGAAAACCACATCGCAATCAGTCCATTAGTTTTGAAGTGATGCGCGAAAAAACAAACATACAGACAAACATACAGACAGACAAACACTTTTTTTTAATGTAGTATTCTAGTTCAGTAGCTTATTTAAGTACACTAACTTTTTATCTTCTTTGTATAGACTTTTCGTACCTACATATTGATTTATTATAAGTATACATATTTATTACTTTAAAATTAACATAACTTGGTACCCATATCCCACAATAAACCTTTATTTGTTCGTAATAAAAAGTATTTTCAATTTTAACTCGTGTAACGCGCGAAAGCTATACACGCACCGTTCGGGCGTTTTCAGTAATGCTCGCGCTTCATCGGGTCGCGCCACCGGCGCGCGGGCATTCGTTCGCACGCGAGAGACGCATGGTTTTTAGTGGAAAAAGAGCGGGATTGCGGTGAACACCGTCTCTTTATAAATATATTTCCTCCAACTCGCGAGTTCTCAAATCTTTGTTAAATTTGATGTTGTAACTTGTAATAAACATTTTAAACAACATTACAGTGGTGCCCAACTAGTGGCCTCGAACCCACATATACGTACCAACTACTGTTAATTTGTTATGAAAAAGAGAACGCGAGCTTCGCAACGACTTGTTCAACAACGACGCCGAAAAGCCGGAGACGAAAATATGAGCGACTGCGACGCAAGTGGAACCGAAGAGTACAATTCGGCGGCGGAGTCGCGCGCCCGCGGCGCCCCCGCCCCGGCGAACGCCGCCAGCCCCGGAGCACCAACGAGCATGGACACCGAGAGACTCTTCGCTGGCGCGATGGAAGCGTTCGCCAGAATGCAAGCGGAGTCGAACAAGGCCCTCATAGAAACGTTGAGGTCATTATCTTCAACGCCGGCGCCTTCGGCGCGCTCGCCTACGCCCCCGGCCCCCGCGCCCGCAGTGGCCGGCGGTGGCAACTTCTCCAAATGCACCGCGCGGTTCGACGGGAAATCGCGAGACGCCGAGGTGCTTGAGGTATTCATCGACGCAGTCGAAGTGTTCAAGGAGTGTGCTGGCGTAAGCGACGAGCAGGCGCTGCGCGGTCTTCCCATGCTGCTGCAGGGCGACGCCGCCGTTTGGTGGCGCGGCGCCCGCTCCGGCGCCCCGACGTGGTCGGAGGTCGTCGCGCGCCTGCGCGCCATGTACGATGCAACGACCGGCCTACAAGGTATTGCGTGATATTTTTACGACTCAACAAGAAGAGTCTGAACGTGGGGATGTTTTTGTGTGCAAAGTGCGTTCACTGTTAGTGAGGTTACCATACGAAGTTCCAATACGAGTGCAAATAGACATTATTTACGGAATGTTACATCGCCGTCTTAGAAAACGTATATCTAGAGATGTATTAGAAGATAACATAGACTCTTTGTTAGAGAAAACGTGAGTAATGGAGGATTCGATTGCCGAAATCGAAAACTTGCCATAAAATAATGCGAGTAATAATAATAATTCGTGTGCGTACACGAGTCGGGATACGCGAGAATCGCACGTTTCCCGCGCCCGCTTTTGTGAGTCAAACGAGCGCGGCGCTACCACGAGTGCGAGCGTTACTACCGGTGCGAAACTCACTTCTAACTCGAACGAACATTTGAAACGTGGTACTTGCGTTCGTTGTTCCTATTGCAAGTTTTTCGGTCATGTCATGGCCGATTGCCGTAACTTACAGAATAATAAGGCTAATAGTACAGTAAACAATAAATCCGACAATAACGTTAAAACCGGTTCGAACCCTATTCGGTGTTACGGATGTGGTCAACCCGGGGTAGTGAAGTCGAAATGTGAAACTTGCCTGAATAAGAAGGTAGCTACTACAAAGCCGTCAGAATTTAATATCATTAGCGATGATAGTGTGGTGATGACGTCATCGCACCCGACGGTAAGCGTTGTTATTGCTCATAGGGAAGGCGTTGCGATTGTCGACACGGGAGCCACATCTAGTATCGCTAGACCTAAGTTATACTCGATTCTGCAGTCAGACGGGGTACGATTTCGCAAGGCAGAGCGCACTATTGGGCTTGCGGACGGCTCGCGCCAGTCAAAGGCTGTGTTAAATGCCACAGTACTACCGGTCGAGTTCATGGTATTCCCAGGCGAAAACACTAGAACATTATTACGTCGCGATTTTATCGCTATCTGGGATCGTATTGGACATAGCCCAAGAGTCGTGGTTTTTTTCTGACCGCCCCGATCAAATATTCCCATTCGTCAGTTCTTATTCAATAAATAGCACAGAGTTGATGCGAGCTGATATCACCGACGTTTCGTTGCGCAACAACGAAGGGTCAAAGCTATCGTCAGAGCACAGGGCCGCACTCAACGCATTCTTGCACAGCAGAATGGACCAGTTTGCCGCCGATGGACCTCCTACGGACTTTGCATCGCATAAAATAAAGGTAAGCGAAAATCAGGAGCCCATCGCTTCGCCGCCTTATAGGTTGTCTCCGTCAAAGAAAGAAGCTCTGGAGAAAGAGCTGCAGAAGCTAATTAGTGCTGATGTCATTGAAGAGTGCGAGACTCCATGGGCCTCCAACGTCGTCCTTGTGAAGAAGAAGGATGACACCTTTAGGCTCTGTATCGACTATCGCAAACTCAACGCAGTTACCGAGCCTGACCGTTACTCGCTTCCGAGGATCGAGGATGTACTGCATGCTGCAAAGACATCGAAGTACATGACCTCGCTTGACCTTAGGTCTTGGGTATTTTCAGGTCAACGTGGACCCTGACTATAGGGACCTCACAGGGTTCACAACATCATTAGGTACGTTTAGGTTTAAACGCATGCCTTTGGGTGGGTCTACGTAATTCTGGAGCTACATTTCAGAGATTAATCGATAGATTCAAGTCCAACTTACCATGTATTCATTTGGTTGCCTATTTGGATGACCTGCTTATCCTGTCCGACCAGTCCTTTGAAAAGCACCTGGAAGACCTGGAAGCAGTATTTAACCGACTCGCCATGTTTAACCTACGTGTAAACCGTGAGAAGAGCTACTTCGCGAGGGACTCCGTCAAGTTCCTGGGACACGTCATCTTACCAGGTGGTATACACGTAGACCCTGACAAAACATCCGCCATAGCTGACATGCCAAGTCCTCCAAATGTAAAACATTTGAAGTGCTTTCTGCAAACTTCAAGTTGGTTCAAGCGTTTTGTTCCCAACTACGCTGAGATCAGTCAGCCGCTTACGTTACTGCTGAAGAAGGTGAGCACCTGGAAGTGAGGTCTCGAGCGGCAGAGCGCTTTCGAGACTATTAAGTCCCTCCTGGTTTCAGCGCCTGTTCTCCATCAGGCTGACGAGACGAAACCATTCGTCCTCAGAACTGACAGCAGTGGATAGCAGTCTTACAGCGGCTGAGAAAAACTATAGTACGACGGAACGGGAAGCCCTAGCTGTCGTGTGGGCCGTATCTAAGTTTAGGGGATATATCGATGGAGCAGAGGTAGTCGTGAAATCGGATCATCAACCGCTCAGGTGGCTCATGAGTCTTAAATCGCCGAGCGGGCGTCTGGCCAGATGGGCTCTCTACCTCCAAGAATACAACTTAAAGATAGAGTACACTCCGGGTAAATCTAACATTTTAGCAGACACGCTGTCGCGCCCCGCCTGCGCTACTGACGTTGACTGTGATTTGTGCTTCACAGTAGCAGACTTACCCTCGCGCAGCTCCAAGGACGTCCGGGAGGGCCAATTTAAGGACCCCGAAGTACGTAAAATCGTCGAAGCAATGGAGTCCGACGATCCCTTTAGGGGGAGGGCGTGGGCCGATAAGGATGTAGTAACAGATGGTTATTGTACCGTTATGCCCCCGAGAACGAGGACAACGATGATGCGTGCTTGGTAGTCCCAGAGCATGAACGTGACTCCGTGCTTGCTGAATATCACGATGCTCCAACAGCGGGATACTTCGGCGTTGAGCGAACAGTGCAGCGCATCGTTGGAAAGTATTATTGGCCCGGTATGCGAGCTTTTGTTACCCAGTATGTGAAGAATTGTGCGGCGAGCCAGCGATACAAAGTGGATTCCAGAAAACCGGCTGGATTATTACAGGTACCTGCGACTTCACGCCGTTTCGAGGTCCTTGCGGTCGATTTGTTTGGTCCGTTGCCGGAAACATCCTCCGGCAATAGGTAGATTTTGATCGTAGAGGATACTTGTACATGATGGGTGGAGTTGTTTGCCCTCGCTTCTGCCACGGGTGAGGAATGCGCCAAGGTCTTGGTTAATGAGGTATTTTTGCGCTATGGCGTTCCCAGGAGGCTGGTCAGTGACAACGGCGTTCAGTTCATCAGCGAGGTAATGCAGCAGACGTGTTACGTCATGGGGATTAAGCAAGCTTTGACGTCATACTATCATCCAGAGTCCAATCCGGTGGAGCGAAAAAATCGTGACCTAAAGCCGCAGCTGGCCATTATAGTAGGTAAAGAGCATGGATTGTGGGACGTTCACCTCGCAGCCAAACGATTCGCCATGAACTCCGCCGTTACCTCTAGTATAGGTCATTCACCTGCTTTCTTAAAACTTTCGGCGCGAAATTCGCGCACCCACAGATGTTCTCTCCGATATGCGTGCTATTGTAGACAACGATAACGTAGTTTTGTCGATAACGCCTTATCTTAGGACCCTGTCTACTGCGCTATTAGATGCACGCGATGTGCACGAAAAAGCCCAAGCGGTGCAAAAGAAGTACGCCGACGAGCACCGTCGACCGGCACCTGAGTATAATGTAGGAGATCTCGTACTACTCAAAACTCAGGGCTTGAACGATACGAACAAGGGACAAACGCCAAAATTCATTCCACGCCGCAACGGGCCGTATCGTATTCAGGAAGTTGTAGGTTCTTTGGCATATATATTAGAGCGAATTAGTGACGGATTTTCATTGGGCAAGTATCATGTTTCGCTTCTGACTCCGTTTGTTGGCCATGTCCAAGCTCCTATTCAGGAGAAACGTAGGAGAGGACGACCACGTAAAGCTAACCCGACTACGGGGGCGCTTCGTTCGGGTGGGGGAGGCTGTAACGCGCGAAAGCTATACACGCGCCGTTCGGGCGTTTTCGGTAATGCTCGCGCTTCATCGGGTCGCACCACCGGCGCGCGGGCGTTCGTTCGCACGCGAGAGACGCGTGGTTTTTAGTGGCAAAAGAGCGGGATTGCGGTGAACACCGTCTCTTTATAAATATATTTCCTCCAACTCGCGAGTTCTCAAATCTTTGTTAAATTTGATGTTGTAACTTGTAATAAACGTTTTAAACAACATTACACTCATCATTTAAACTGTGACTTTTTCAAGTTGCATCAAAATCCGTCCAGTAGTTTCAGCGTGATAAGTTAAACAGACAGATAGACAAAAATGAAAATAAGTAAATAAAAAACGTATAAAAATATGCTTTTATGCAGTAGTCATATCATGGTGAATCTAAGAACGGGCTATCACAATTAAATGTGAACACATTACATGACAACATTTTGTATCAGTGCTGTTAACCGTTGAGGAGTTCCCTAGTCAGGACCCAACCCTGAGTGCAGCAACCATGTCATGGTAAAACTTAAAACCGCTTTTATAATTAGATGAGTACACAAAATTTCGTGTCTGTGCTGTTGATCGTTGAAGAGTACCTTTATCTGGAGAACATGTCATCGTAAAAGTAAAAATAGGCTTTCATAATAAAATGTGAATACAAAATTTCGTGTCTTTGTACAGAATTTGACCTGTTACAGTTTTATTATAAGTATAGATTACCTTAATTATATTTATATTATATAAGTACGAGCATTAAATTAAATAAAACTGTGTGTATTAGTGCAAAAAAATTAAAATATATTGGAAATAATAATTAAAGTCTAGAATTATAGCATAAAACCTTAGATTATCTTCGTATTGGTGTTGTTAATTAAGAGTTTTTTTTTAAATTTTAAACAATCATGGTCACTGTTCCAGCGTTCCACTAATTTCCAATCTTTGGCGACTGAATGACAGCTGACATCGCGGGTGACGCCCGCGCTTTCGATTCATAAATATTTTGGAGTCCAATAGTGTTCAGTCTAGTGACAATTCTAATGTTAGTACATTAGAATAATCATTACACGAGATTTTATATCGACTGTAAAAACGTGTGAGAAAGTCGGTAGATCGAAATGTCTGCCCTTAAAACTACCCAGCGCTTGCCCGCAAGAACATCAGTTTACTCGTGATTCTGTAATGCTCGTGATCATGGTGCCTGCAACGTAGCTGAAATATCGAAAACAAACAAAATACACGAAAAACTAACAACTTGTGAATCCACTCTGTAGGTTTATGGGTATTTCGCGAAGTTAAATCAGCGCGGGAGATAGGTATCAATGTTGCAAAAACGAGTATGTTATAAGTTAGAAGAACGTGCGAATTCAGTCATAAAAAGCAGCGATAAATAAAGTCTAGGCGAGAATGGTTTTCATGTAGGTTACATAACAACGCAACTTTGGGATCGCAGGCAAAGGAAAAACATCGTATTTTTAATAGTCTATCAGGGAGCATCTAGTCGAATTAATTGCTCCATAGAGGCAAAAATCCCCTCTTGACTCTCACGGGAGTTTTGACAAACAGTATCGATATAAAATTTCTTTTTATATTGGGTTTTACTTACAAATTCCAGAACTAGGGCTGGATTCGAGCAAAACAGAGTAAATTTCATTCTAATATTAGCATAGACAAATGACGGTTATTCCTTCATTTCTATGCCACTATTCTAAGAATAAAATTTAGTGTCGTTTAGTTGAATCAAACCTTAATCAGTTTTCACAAGTTCTACCATAGCGTCGACCCTATTAGTCGGATTTTGACAAGTGAGGTGTCAATCCATTCATCTTCAGGTACAGAGTTTTATGGGTTTTTTTTTTACGCAACTACGTCGAATCAAAATAAGGTTTTTGTGTTTAAACTAAAAACTTGGTCCGATTTTGACAAGCGAGGTATCAATCGATTCATCTTCATCGCAAGACTGTCAAGGGCTATTTTTTACCATTCCGTAGTCGGGTCTTACTTTTTGAACTTAAGTATCAGAATAAGATAATAGTGGCGTGGAGAATTTTCCTTCTTTTTACACGACTGCCCAAAAAAGGAGTGTAATGTTTTTAGGATTCATGTATGTATGTATGTGAGTTTCTTTATTCCACCATATCTTTTAAAAGCCTGAACATATTTAGACGTATGTATTTCCGTTAGAATCCTTACATCCCTCCAAGTAACCGAGGCTATTTTTTTTTATATAATTCTTTGTGGCGGCAGTATAACCCCAGTGAAAAAAAACTTTGTATTTTACAATACGAATATCAAATTGAAGGCTTTGATAAGCACATTTCAACAGTATATAATTTATTAGCATAAGTTTTTTTAGCAAGGCAGACGTGTTTTTTTTTAACTTATAAGCTAGTTATTACACCATTAATCTACATAGTCTTACTAAAAATATTTTTCAACGAAAATTGAAAATACTTCAAGATCACGTCAGGACAAGCCTAGTCACCCTGAGTCACGATTTCCAGCCATTATTCTTGTTTGTTATTTGCTTCGTCAATTTTAATTATCGTCTCGTGTAAACATTTTTTTATATTTCAGTCAAGTTTCCCCGCATTCTGTTTCGTGGTAAGACGGTAATTTCATTATGTTTGACATTTTGTGGCCCCTTTTCCAAGGCTTATCCGATTTGCGTCAACTTGTTTTAAGCATTTTTTGACAGAAACCGGTAACTTCTACGTTCTTGTATTCCTGTGAGTTCGATCAATATTTCCATTTGAAATTATTACGTAGATGTGCTGCAATAAGTCGCTAACCTGATGATTTGAAAATGTCCTTCCGCTAGGTATGTCCCTTCTAGATATTTCTTAGCACTTCTATATTTTAATCTATACCGCAGTGTTAATACCTTGAAGAACATGCAACGGCTCGTAAAATTACTCAACATGTGAAATTAATCAATTTATTTCGATTGCCTAGACCGTAAAAAATAAATAAAAAAATAGTGAAGTCTTAGAATACAGATAGCAGAGCAGAGTAAACAATAACTTCAAGATTCAATTTGCTACATGATACTGCAATATCGATCTATTCCAAACGAATACCACATTCTAATACCAATTGTATTTCTTTTTAATCATATTTATTTTGTATTCCAAACGGATACCACACGGAAAATTTTAAGTGATGCGCGAGCAAACATACAGATAAACAGACGTTTATCGTATAAAAAATGTTATATCCTGTTCAGAAGCCTATTTTAAGTAACCTAGACCATTTTTTAAATTATCTTTATTGTACTTTTTTTTGATACTTTCTGCTTTATTATACGTATAAATACATAGGTAGAAAGGTACTTACTCTAGTCCTGGAATAATGTAGAATTATAATACTTGATCACAGAAAAATTACTACGCGGGGTAAGCCGCGGGCACAGCTCGTCTATAACATTAGTGTGATTTGTCTCTGTTCATTTACGCTGTTGAAGCGATCTATTTGCTGTGACTACCTACGCTACAAGAGCGTCGCCAAGCCCCCCCCCCCCCCCCCCCCCTCCCCCTAGAGATTCAAAAAAAGATAGTCAAATGCAGAGAAGCCAATTGACCGATTACTTTCCATTTGACTTTCATTCCATTCTAAGTGCCATCCGCGCTGCTTCAGTCTACTCGTAATTTTAAACCCAGTTATCCGGGTTGAACTGGGTTCCCATGCTATATTTACATCTCTTCCTGCTGAATGCTTGCGATTATAATGTTTTGAGTTTCTATTCTAGAAGCCATTGAAAAAATTATCAATAAGAATAAATGAAAATAATATCACATAAATAATCATTTTATTAACTACAGCGGAACTACGGAATCAAGCAGATTTGAAAAAACCCTTGAATATCTATGTAATTTTTGGATTTTTGACATTTTTGCATTTTGTTTTTATCCTCGGTTTCTCGATAACATTTCCTCTCTAAAATAAGTAATAAAAAAAATCTAAACAGTAATAAAACTATCTAAAAATATACATACGAACAAAAAAATCTTCCCGCCAAAATGGCTCCGCACTAGCCATTTTGGCGGGAAGATTTTTTTCATTGTTTACAATTTTTTGTTGTTTGTTGAATTGGGAATTTTGAATTATTTTACAGTAAAAAAAGCTCGTCTTTTAAGCACTTTTTTAATTTCTATGCAAGTAGTAGTAGTAGTTCTCAACATTTTCGCAATCTCTGTCAGGACCTATTCGTTATAGTTTTTTTCGTTATTTTCCTATGCTGAAAGCTATTGTGTTTCGATATGTAGGAACATAGAAAGAAAATAATTTAAAAAAAACGCGCTCGCTTCGCTCATTCATTACTCATTTCAGTGTTATTTTTTTGGAATCAGAGCAATATTTTGAAGAAATAACTCAAATTTCACGTTTGCTTCGCTCGTCCTCGCTTTTTGTGTTCGACCATACAATGATTTTTATATGATTATGATTATTATCAATTAATTTCAGCATTGATAGAAATACCACAAAAAAATCGCGCTCGCTTCGCTCGCGTTTCTTTTGATTTTTCAATTAGGTTCACTATTATATTTAATTTTTGTAATTATTATTTTCTTATTTATTATTGGTATTTTAATTTTTGTTTCTAAATATAAACATTTATTAATTATTTTATTAAGTTTAGAGTTCATAGTTTTAAGTGTATTTTTTTTGATGTTTTTATTAATATTAAATTATGAAATTTATATATTAGTATATTTATTAATTCGTTTTAATTTATTATTAGTTGTTACATTATTTTTTAAGATTTTATTGTTATTTTCTAGTTTAACAATATTTATAACTACCATACTAAGAGAAATAGCTCAACATTTTTGCGATCGCTCCGCTCGCTCTTATAATCATTCGGCTCCGGGCGGCATAAATAAACTCACTCTACTCACAGTATCATGGCGTTCTTTACTGTGTACCTACAATTCATACTTTTCCGTCCTCCATATAATATCCCCTGTTGACATAAAAATGAAAACAACAGATTTGAACTTCTTTGTATTTTTTAAGAATGCATTCAATAAATGTTTAAACCCTCTGTCCAACTCGCACTTTAGAAATACGCAAAATGTCCACCTAGGTACTATCTTGCAGCTGTATCTTATGCCAATGCGCTAGTTGCAATCAGATTTTAAAAGCATAAATAATATAGTGACTTAAATTAATATAATACTTGTAATAAAATTGTGATTGGGGATTGAAATTATAATAATATTACATAACTTTTTAAATCATTTACTATTGTTTTATTGAAATTTCAAAGCGTACTATTTTTTTTCTTGAATTTTTAGCAAAATACAATTTTTCCTAGTCTATGGTACGATCCCCTAAAAATAAAGTTGGCAACGCTGGTGGAGCTGTTTTTTGAAAATCTATGAGCGTCGCTGCGTGATCCGGGTCGCCCGTGCCGTGCGTCATGAATATTATATGGAACGTGTTATTATCGAAGTTCAATCTCGCATGTTGTATGTGATACTAGCTTTCCTGCCCGCGACTTCGTCCGCGCGGACTACTGTTTATCGCGAAAAGCGATAAACAGTAACAGTATGTTCTTCTAGGGTATTGAAAACACATGCAAAAGTAGGTATAGCACAAATGCTCTTGAAGTTTTTTGATAGACTTGTTATTTCGTTTCCATGGCAAGCGTTCCTTACAGCGAGTTATCAACATTTTCCAGTTTTTCCGTAGAAACTTACAATTTTCTGGAATAAAAATATCCTATGTTTTATTCTAGGGTATAAGCTATCTCCTGTCCAAATTTCATTAAAATCTGTTTTACCATTATCGCGTGAAAGCTCCCCAAACAAACAAACAACAAACAAACACACAACGTTTAATTTTTATATATTTGTACGGATGTCTAATGACTTAGATAAAGATTGGGATCATCATCATCATCATCATCATCATCATCATCATGTCAGCCTTTAGAAGTCCACTGCTGAACATAGGCCTCCTCCAAAGAGCGCCATGACGAGCGATCTTGTGCCACCTCCATCCACCGACATCCTGCGATGGCTACAATGTCGTCGGTCCATCGTGTGGGGGGTCTCCCCACACTTCGCTTGCTTGTTCGTGATGCTTGGGATTGCTTGATTATAACTGATACCTTTTTTACTTTCAATGTACTAGAACTATGGTTTAAAAAAAACTAGTTTCGAAAATAATTGGTCAAATGTAGTCGTTGTCAAATGTCATGTTTAAATACCTGAAAAATCTCGTCTCATCTTCTCTCAATTTAGTAAACTTTGATACGTATTCTCTACACAACAATCGAGACGTAACATAAAAGCTGATTGGCTGTCGATATTTCTCTTGTATATACACAGTCTTTTTGCTAAGTAGTAAATCATCAAATGATCCATTACGTATCGACTGTACACCTGCACGACTAAAATTGTACTGGCGGGTACCCAGGCTATTTGTCCTAATCATTTGTGAGTTATGTAACTGTGTAATATGACTTACTACCTGTCCTAACAGCAAAGTTACATTTGTACAACAATCACCTGACAAACCCTTAATTCCTGTTATCACTATCTTCTACTCTTAGACACAAATTAAGAGGAACGCATAAAAAAGGTTTATTTCTCCTGTTGTAATTATCGTAAGTACTGGCCACAAACATTAGTAAACACTAAAAAAAACCCGAAATGTTTTTTTTTTCGAATTTCATTTTTTTTAATGTTTAATTATTGCTTATTATTGCGTTTGTTTTTGGTTTTTGCGTGTTCGGTTGGTCAGTTCAAAAATACTACCAATACTCGTAGATTGCTTTACTGTCCCTGTAAGACGGGGTTGAGAAACTATGAGAATAATTTGGATTGGATAATAATTATGCAGTGGTCAGGGTAACTGAATTTGTTAGAGGCGTGTGCCGCGCAAATGCAATGTATACGGGTTCAAACTAGTCCGTGATCCGAATTTTTCCTTTACAAAATGAAAATTATTAGGTTTAAATTTCTTTTTTTCATACTGCGTTTTATGCCATCTTTTGAATTTGTGTTTGTTTTTGCCTTGACTGCATTGCTTGTGCATTACTTGTGAAGTGTGAATTGTTACTGCAAATTAACTTAGAATGCACAAACACCACTCAAGTTGTCAGGGCTGTTACTTTAATTGAAACTGGGTACATCAACAAACATGTTGCCCAAACGTTACGAGCATCTAAATATGTGGTACACCGAGTGTCATGACATGAAATATTGACAGACCGGACAGTACGAGTATAAGAGACTCGCAGGTCAGGGACGTAAACAGAAAACTGGGGACAGATATGACCGGCTCATCTTTGCCAGCGTGCTAGAAACCTGACCTTAACTTCTTCTGAGGTAAGAACGAAGATCCAAGAAACTCGAGAGGATACATTAAGCACAAATACTGTGAAAAGAATACTGATATCGGCAGGAATAAATTTAAACTTCTTGCTAGAGTTCACTTACCCATTATAAGCATGATGACTGGCAGAGTGGACAAACAGGCCAGGAACACCGTCATCAGGACTGAAATACAATTTTCAATTAGAATGCTTTATAATTAACAGAAGCCTAACGTTTTGGCAACAACGACCATCTAGCATTCGTTTGCCAGAGGCTAGTTTATTTTATTTAACACGCCATTTTGTTGCTTGCTTGTAGTAATAGGTAGTACTGGTCTCTAGTGTCAGAGTTTTTCAGTTCACCCAAGGGCCTCTGACGTGGCTTAACGACTGTTATTAATCATAAACAGCTGGGACCTACAGTGTCCCTACAGTGTTACGTGCCTTCCGAAGCACGGAGCGATGGAAAACTGCAAATAACATAACCTAAAACGTCTCAGTTCAAGGTGTTTCTCGCTTAGATTTCTTATTGCTTTACTTCTTTTTTCCTTTGAGTGGCGAGTCAAGCAGGTCACTCGCTTAATGGTAAGCGTCATGCCTGCTTATATCAGATGGAGTACAACATTGAATTTTGGTTGCTAAATCATGCGCCTCATTGCACTGCGCTCGTAACCATGAGTCCATTGGTTTTTAAGTCTCATTGCCCAGTAATTTCGCTGGAAACATTACCCTTCAGACCGAAACTATTCTGTGCCGAAACAGAAAAATGTTTATAAATTACTGCTTATATATCTCGATGTAATCTTACTTGTCCTGTTCATAATCTTGGCAGCTCTGCACACGAAGTCGACTGTTCCCGAGGCTTCCATGTTGGCGTCTTTCAACTGGTACGCCACTGAGCCGTAGGTGGTGAGCCCGACACCCAAGCCCAGTCCACTTCGGTCGTTGTACTTGGCCTGTTCGCCGCACAGGCGACGCTGCTCGTCACCTGATACCTGGCAGAGAAAGAAAAGTTTTACTTCAAGTCAAGTGTTATCGGGTAAAACCTAAGATTTACCAACTCATAATGGTAAAAGTCTGAACAATTCCGTAATCGTCGTTAATTTCGATTTTCCATTAGTCAGACAGACACGGTACATGTTGAAAAGGGCTAACCTTATCTAACCTAACCTTTAAATAACCACTTTCCCGCAGTATCCATGAGAACTTCCTCCTACCGTTTTTGCCAGAACAATAATAAATGTCTCATCTAACCAAAATCAACATTTACCAGCCTTCACTAGTAAAACATAGCATTTACTAAATTCCAATAGTAAAGCCCGAAAAAAACGTTTCACCAACTCATGTCTGTAAATCTTACAATTTACCGGTAAAACCTATGGTTAACCAAAGAACGGGCTTTTACTAAAGTCCATGTAATGAATTCATTTGATAATAATTGTGGGGGGTTTACCATTTGTTGATTTTCGTGACGTCACACCAATCCAAGGACTAATCACAATATAATGATTATAATATTGCACACATAAAATATCATGCAATGGTACCTAGTCTTAGGCCTCCGTCAAATAATATATAAATAACTATAATACATTCTGTATAAAATGATAAATACAAAAAACTTGATATTTTTTAGCAACGAGTTCATAGAAAAATATAGTAGGTAGTTATGTCATGATATAAGGTCGAAATGCTGACCTCTATCTTGAACTAAGGCTGAAATTACGCTGAATGACTGATCAAACATCCATCACGGCATAACTTGATTAAATATGTAATACATAAAATATTTGCCAGGTTGCCTTTTCCCCTGATATTAGGCGCCCGAAAAGAAATGCTCGAACTCTGATGAACTTCTATTTTATGACCATATTTTTTTACAAACTACAAAAAAATAAGGTTTTTTTATACATATATTAATTACTTGTCAGTCTAACAAAACTTAACTAGATTAAACCTCAACTTAGGTCTAATACTAACGATTACGCTACGCGGCCGGTTTGCGTAACTCTGCTATTGCGATTGATACTCTCGTCAGTTTGTTAGTACTCTAAACGAATGTTCGTATTTCTAATCCATAAACTGATGTACTCTGGAAAACTATAAAACCTCGAGCAAGGTTGAAGTTTGTTGGTACTTCTCTACAGGTCGAATTTTACAACCGATCTGGACAAAACTTGGTATACAGGTTTAACGTTTTTTTTTAATGTTTAGTCTTCATTGGTTCTTATTTTATTTGAAAGGTACTAACTATAGGTTGGTCTCATAAAAATTTGGTATAGATCTGATGAGGATCTCGGCGTGATGAGCAGCATAGCTCCTCAAAATGCAGTAAATTGCTCCCTTTTAGGTTTCTACCAGTGGAATCAGCACTTTACCTACTAGGTAGGGATTGATGGAGAACCTTGGTATTAGCATAAGGGTAGATGGCGCTACTTTGCACCGCTAGATTGTAGCAAAAAAGTTTGTGCTCGCGAGGTCGACACTGTACGCAGAACCTAATAGTCTTATCTCCCTCGTTCAACTTATAGTCTTAAAATTCAGCTACATTCAGTCATATCTATTTCTAGTACTCACAACAGTAACTCACCTGACTAACAGAACTGGAGGCCCGCCTAGAGCCCGTGTCCGAAGCCCCAGTGCCGCTCTGCCGCCCGCCCAGCGATGCTCGGTAAGGAGACATGCTTCTGCCTCGAGTCCCTACCAACATTTAAATACTCGTAATTATCTATTATCTAGCTAAGTAGGTATCTACCAACATAGCAACAAGGTGAATCGAAATAAAATACAGAAAACATCTACAATAAGTGTAACTTGATGCTAATATGTACTAGTATGCCAATCAACTTACCGATATTAATAAATTCTATATAACTCTAATTATATGCACGAAAAATTTAAGTTACAAATTATAGTCATGGATGATAAAACATCCTCAAAATCCCGCAAATACGTATAAAAATTGTTAAAAAGCTATAACCATTTTTCTTTAATTTTGAGTGATGATAATCACGATATCAGTTTTATGAAAAATCAGCTTAGTAACTTAGTTTCAGAGTGATAAATCAGTAATTCAGCAATCCAATATTAAAATATGGCCGTCATTTTAAAATTTCTATGAATATTAAGCAAGTAATCACATTTTTAAATGAGAGTCACATTGCAGCTTACTTTTTAAAATAAGTCTCATCTACGCCTTGAAGTCTGAATGCTAAATCGAGTTTTTATGAAAATTGAAACTAACTCGATTCGACTTGCCTGTCTCATGTAAAGCTAGATTTTTTCTAGACACGAATCGAGATAAAGCCTAAGCCTAAAGTGTTATGATTTGTATTCAAGAGGGTTCTCATCTCGCGACGTAGAGGTAATACATTTTCTCACATGACATGTAAAATGTGGGTATTTTCTGTGAGACATCTAAAGTGCTTAAGCAGGCACCTACAAATGTTTTTTACATCTAGAAAGTTGTATTAGTTCATTACTCACCCGCAGTTTGACTGTCTTCGCTCGCTCGTCTTTCCTTTGACACCAGTGGTTCTTGGAAGGTCAATGTCAAGCTTCCTCGTGGACTTATCCTGGATGCGTCTCCTTCACCAGCCACTAAGCTGCCCCTAGCACTCCTCTCTGAAGGAGCAATGCTTCCTCTAGGACTCCTTTGAGAATCCGGGATTAAAGACCCCCTTGGAGTTCTATCTGGAAACTCTTTAGGCTTCACAGGTGCTTCAATGGGTATGGCTATACTCCCCCGTGGACTTGTTCGAGGACTTGGTCCCATATCTTTTTGCGCTCGGGCTGGATCTAACTGAATACTCGCCACTGAATGCCTCGGACTTCTCCCAACATCTGGAACCAGCGAGTTTCTCGGCTGGTTCCATGACGTTCCTTCAGGCACCAAGCTCCTTCTCGGACTTCTCGCCGACATGTCTGGCGTTATACTATTTCTTGGGCTTCGGTTAAAGTCTTGAGGGTTAAGGCTCAATCTGGACCCATAAGCCATTTCCACGTTTAAGTTATTTCTAGAGGGAGCGAGGGTGTTTCTCATCGGCATAGCCTGGTCTGGTGCTATGGAGTTTCTGGCGGACCTTACTTCAGGCGCTAAAGAGTGGCGTGGGCTTCTGTGATAGTTATCTAAAGCTGCTTCTGGGGCAAGACTTGCCCGTGGACTTCTTTGAGGAGTGGGCTCCATTTCTTCGTCAGTTTCTGTAGCCGCTAATGACGCTCTTCTGGAAGTTTGCGCTGATGCTCTCGGAGACCTCGCTTGGGGAGAAGTTGCAGCACTTCTAGAGGCACGGCGCCTTCTCGATGATGAAGTTCTATGAAGCATTGTATATCTCTTTAACTATCGCGTTAACGTCAATAGGCTATCCATCTTCAAATACCTGTAACAAAATTACGTAAGTTTATTGTAATTTTTCTCGAAGTTTTCTTATCGTAAGTAAAATTTATAGGGAAAGTTCATAATCCCGCTTGAAAGCCTCAATTTAACTTCTTTGTTTACTGATACAGGCGGTGAATGTTAATGGAATTATGCTAAATCTTCGGAGCAAAATGTGAATTATGGTCTCTAGAGATTGTGTCTAAAGATATTTATATTTAAGGTGCCTCGGATCAGGCGCCAAATCCTTTATGTAAATAGGGTCCTATTGTAGTCTAACCACAGATTATAGATGTGGAGAGATAAAGTCTAGCCTGTTTACCAAAATTGCATTGTCATAGATTTGATTAAAATGGCTAGGTTAATTATCGTATTAAGATGCTACAAAGTATAACATTAAAGGTACACGAGATATATATTTTTTCATACCACCTGCTCGACAATGTCTATAATATCACGCAATATCACAATATCACGCAACCTCAACGTAAAGCAAGTCATTATATCCCAAGTGAGATAAAGTTATATGAAACTCCCAAGGAATATAATATGATTTGGAACGTTAAAATTTCTTATGACTCTTAGCAAAGATACGGGCATTGTAAAGAGAGTTTATTCGAAATTGGGTGTTATTTCAACAATTCCGTATTTTATATTATTTTCAAGTCGTCGAGTGAGGGATAATTAATAATCTACTACTGGAACAATTAAAAGATACACCCGCAAAAACCTATAAAGATTTTAATAAATGGAGAACAACAAAAGGAATCCGTGCTTTTAGTTTATTTCCAACACTTAGCATCAACTCGAAAACCAAGCAGCTTATGGTGCATTTATTCAATGCTCAGATCCGGGTTTCTATTGTCTCGCAGAAGGTATGAAAAGTAGAGTATTCACCTCGAGGATAAAGCCTGTCTTCATATTGGGCGGCTTGAACTCCTCGCTTCACTTAGGACTCTACATAACTCTTTAAACCCCCTCGCTCCACTCGGGAGTTAACTAGAGTCCCTCATTACGCTCAGGGTCCAATATGCCGCCCGTGACGTAAGACACTGCTTTATCGCCTTGGTGCATAATCTACTTTTAATACACTATTACTACTAGAGGTTCTGTGAGCTTTACACCTCACGAGACTGTTTACGTTATTCTTTTATTATTTTCCACCCCCTCACAGCCCGCCCCTTGAAGTTATGCGTCTTAATATGGTAACAAAAAAAAACATTATTGATCATTTTTGAAATGGCTGAAGGGTGTTTTTTTAATGCTTTTAACTCCTATATCTCCGACATTCTGAAAAAAAAAACAAACAAAAACACTAAATAAAAAAAACTGACATGCTCCCAAAATTTCACGAGAATCGGTTGAGAAATGTGACCTGTAGAAGAGAACAGCCGGACATCCGCCGGCCGGACATATGAATGCTGAAACCCAAGCCTAAGCTGAAACGAAGACGCTTCGCTCACTTTCGTTCAAATATTTACTAAGTAAAACATTTTTGATGAATTTTGATTTCGATCTGTATGTTTTCAGGTCGGAGGAGGATGAATTGTCCATACAAAAGTAATACCAAAATTAAATTTCCTTCTTAGTATGCTATTATCCAGATTCGAATAGTAATTATCTAGGTTCATAAATTTTATTCGTTTTTCGAAATACCTAATACGAAATGTTTTCCCTTCGCCGTTTATGAGTGATGGCACATTATGTCATTGGTGCAGGGCCGATGTTTTGAACCAAATGCCACTGGACTGTAATGAGCAATTGCTACCGCTCCACCAACATAGCTCACAACTCACAACACAATACTTGAAATAAATTATTGTTCAAACAACGTCGTAAGCAACAGGTAACTCGAATTCGACTCCTACACAATTAACCCTTGAACAATCCATTCACCCGTATGTCGTACTTTAATAGGGTAGGTATCCAGGGGATGATGGCAGGACAAAGGGCAGCCAATCTTGGGGCTGTCACGGACGAGGGATCCACATTGTCATCTGTAAGCCGATTGTTTACGAGTTTAAATTGAGGTGGGCAAGCATGGATTTAGTGGAATGGAGTTGGGATAGAAAATACATTATGAAACGATATTTAGTTTTCGTGGACATAACTTTTCTCTTTATTCAACTGAGAGACGATACTTACAGGTCGTTCGCCTGATAGTAAGTGCTATGTCTTGCCATGACATTTGTCGTGCCAACCAATAACTTTTTGGTTAGTTCTATTTCTTCGAGTTGTGAACTACCCTGAAAGTTTCAACCGGATAGCTAATCGGGAAGTGCTCGAAATTAGAGGTGCAAGATTCCACCCGGAACGACATACATACAAGAAAATGATTAAATAAAAACGTGGTAAAATAATAACTATGGTTCTCTTACACCCGTGCTCGGAACTGTGCAGGGGTCGGCGCGGGCGCGACGGTGCTTAGAACAGTTACGCCACCGTCACCCGATTTGCGTGTGTGCTTGCGCATAAATGCCTTATATCACCTGACCGCCATTACCCGTCCTTACCATAAAACTAGGCTAAACATAGCACTCGCACAATAATAACTTCCCAGCCGCAATTTCCGGCTGTCGCGGCGCAACCGCTTCGCGGACGTTCGGCCTAGCGTTCATGCTGCTTCTGTACTGGGAATTAAAGTTTTGTTGCAGGTGAAATTAAGGATTAGTTACAGAAAGAGTGAGTGCACTGTTGAGCATACTGGTAACTTGCACTGTTGAGAGCACATTACCCAAACTACAATATACTAACAACATACATAATTAAATACGTAGGGACTTACTAGCTCTGCCCGCGGCTTTTCCCACGTGGTAATGTTTCTGGGATGTAAGGATCCCATGTGTTATTCCCACTGAGCTGCATTAGAGGACGTGAGTATAATGCAGGTTAGTAGTTATTCCAAAGCCAAAAGTACCAATATACCAAATTTTATCGAAGTTTATTTAGACTTCAAATGGTTTTATATATAAACGGTTTCATTTATCAAAGTTCTTTTAGACTTCAAATGGTTTTATATTTAAACGGTTTAACATAGCTTGTTTTGTTTGTGTCTTGTGTGGGTAAAATTTAGTTATTGAAACTTTACCTTCTTCCTGTTGAACCGATTGATCTGTAGTTTGGAACATACCTTTAACTCTTGCCAGTGGCTTCACTCGCCACGTGGTATTTTTTTTCATGCGGTTACCTTAATTATACTGTGTATTGAATTAACTGACAGTCGCAAGAAGGTTAATGACAAACATAGCAGGACTCCTTTCCTCTCGCGCTTCTAATGAATCAAGAGATTTAGCCCATTGTAGTCTTAATAATGGGACTCTCTTTGGACTCTTTACGTACGGAACCCTAAAAATTACCTGGATATATTTATATGATATTTATTTTTAAGATTTAATCCGTATCGCCAACACAATCGATTAGTTGATACTGTTACATAACTTTTAACCCCTATCCAATAGGAACCCTTTATTTTTTCGGTATAAAAGTTATTCCAGATATTAACCAATAATATAAACTATGACTTTGCCAAATAGCATCAAAATTCATCTCGTAGTTTCTGTATTATGCATATTTTTTTACATAATTTACAACCCAGGACCATAATTTCCTATTGATTTCGGGATGAAAACTATTTTATATGTTAATCCATATCATAAGCTATGATTGTGCCAAATTGCATCACAATCCGTCCGGTTATTTCAGCGTTATGTTTGTTCAAAGAGACAGAAAGACAAAATTTAAAAAAAAAAACAGTTTTGGCCTCCATATCGATAATTAAGTTAAACTAAATTATAATTTTCAAAGAAAAAAACATCCTGCTTCGTATGAACTCAAATCATTCCTAGTTTCATTCGAATTCATTCAGTGTTTCGGCGTGATGCGCGGCCAAGATACAGACATACAGACAGACAGACAGACAGACGAATAAAAATGAAAAAAGAGCAGTTTTGTTGATTATAGGGTGCCCTACAAAAAAAAATGTTCAATGTAGATAGATAGATAGATAAATAGATATAATAGATTCTTACTCACATACATTTTACTCGATTGGTCAAGTTCGTGAATTATGTTAGTACTTCATATTTTGTGAAAGTTGTATTCCAAAGGATGTTAAGATTCCTAATCTGGAACTTCTCAAGTATACACAGTGGCTTGCAAAAACGGTTAACATAAATTGATGACATTAATCAACGATCTACCTAAAAGATATGTATATTGCCCAAAATAAATAATAGTATCACGTTTTAGGTAAAGGGTTCAGAATAGATCCAACCAACATACCTCACCTAGAGTGTATGTAGTGTGAGGCATTTAGTCTCGAGGTAAGGTGAAACACATATTCAAGTGAAATTACTGAGTATCAAAATCTGAGGCTCAAAAACGAATGTTTTGGGTGCGCTATGCATATGTAGTACAGCGCAAAAGTTCTGGTTGGCACCAATGAGATTTTACCAATAGAGACGTCATACCCATTATAAAACACTAAAAACACGGCGAAATTGTACTATAGCGACTTACATAGAACTTATGCAACTATATTTGCATCACTGAAGAGGCTAAAAGATCACAGAGATATACAGAACCGCGTCGTTAGAAAGACATACACATATGTTCTCAGTAACGGAGAGTTGCAGTAAGCGGCCGATCGCCAATCACCGCCGATGACGGTCTGTGAAGTTACGTGCGCTAGCAGCTAGAGTAAACTGGGGCAAAATGTATGGAAGGGTTTATTCAAGATGAAAATTAAATGATGTTTTTGAAAAACAAATACTTTCATAATAATCCATAGCAATATATAAAAGTGAAAAGTTGTCTGTTTGTTTGTTTATTTGTTTGGGGAGCTTTCACGCGATTACAGCCGGACGGATTTTGATGAAACTTGGAATGGAGATAGCTTATACCCTGGAATAAAACATAGGAAATATTTGGAAAAGTGTAGTGGTGGGTAATGCCGATAATGCTGACCGGAATAGTCTGCAAGTTAAGTTTGAAGCAGGTAAACTAGTCTAGTTTTATAAAAAAAAAAAAACTTATTATTTAGTACTCGTGACTCGCCCCAGCTTCGCACAGGTAGCTAAGGGTTTATTTTTATTTTTTACACATACACAAACATACAAAAAAGGAAATCTTTTCTCAATGTAATATTAGCACTTAAAGATATTAAAAATACGCTAGTAAGTGTTGTCCAAAATCTTTAACAGCAACACATGTGGTGCTTTTTACACGACTGCCCAAAAAAGGTTTGTATTGTTTTTAGCATTCATGTATGTATGTTTGTATGTGATTTTCTTTATTCCACCATAACTTTTAAATGCCTGAACAGATTTAGACGTATGGAGAACCAATAGATTCCCCGAAAAACATAGGCTATATATATTTTTTAAAACGTTCGATGTGACTGCAGTATGGCACCATTTTCAAACTCGAAAAAAGAAAAAACTTTGTAATTTATAATATGGGTATCAAATTGAAGGGTTGATAAGCACATTCCAACCGTATTTAATTTATTGTCAAAATCTTTTTTTAGCTTTTAAGCTAGTTGTTGTTATTATTTTGTTTCCACGGCAACATGTCATTCCGTTTCTCACAGCGAGTAATCGTCAATTATATAAGCACATTTTTTATACCAAGGTATAAAAAAATAATAACCTAACCAAGCAAACCAAGGGTTATGTACATTACTAAAATTTTCAAAGCATCTCTAATTTATTTTAAATTGCGTATTGTCCATGTTCTAGCTAATAATGTACCTTTCTATATAGGTGGAAGTATTTTTTCAAATCGCTTAATTTTTATTGAGTTTATCCATTACAATAAACCATACTAAAAAAACTTTATTTGTATAGATGTAGATTATTCCAGAATGATAGAAACACAAAGTGAAAGTGATACACCTCTTGCTCTGATGCTAATTCTCACCAAAGACATTCACCGACATCATGTGGGGCCCAATAAATAAAAGAAAAAAAAAATGAAGGCGTGATGTTTCACCCCGTCTACAACAGGGTGAAACATTACGCTGATTGTACAACTCCTACTGGATTTGAACCTAAAACGCAGCCTAAACTGCATTTTGGATCATCACAGCAGTTGCATATTTATAAGATCTCAGACAGAATTGGGACATTACCTCGCGACACCAATGGTGAGTACTTGGAAAGAAAACGCATTATATGTGATTACTATGGACAATATTATGAGCTCTGGTGCAAGTGGCTAGTGATCTGTAAGCCCACGCTGAACGATCAGGTTATGACTCTGCCGAAGACTATGTGCGGCATAACCAATTATCTGCCATGTTGTGTAACATCGGTCAAACCAGGTACCTATAGTTTTAAAATGTTGATTATGCCATACATTTACTTGGTTTTGATCTCAAAGCGTGATAATTGTACAAGAATACTTAATTTTGTTTGTTAACAGATTAATTAATAAATATTCATTATTCGCTAATGTATCGAGTTTCTTAAGAGCGGCCAACCCTTCATAATTTTCATACAAACGCTCGTATGTGATTATGGTGTTGTAACAACACATCTTTCTTTGAAATTTTTAAACTAATAAGTATGTTGTGCAATGTGCCTAAGATTCTACAAAAAAATATTTGAGAAACAAATTCAGTATACGCCTCCAAAAATCTGAAATCGCACAAAATTTACCCTAACTTTGGCCCATCATAATGTACTCATTAATTGTTAAAGTAAAGAAAACATCTTAGTCGAAAACTCACACATGAAAATTCTAAATGAAAAACATTAATTTCACAAACATAGAAGGATTACTCAAAAACACGTTTCGTTCCTGGAATAAGTTTTATGGAATTCCCTCACCCTTTTTCCTTCACTGTTGTTATTATTGTTATAATGCGGAAGTTACCAAATGCCAACCGAGCGTTCTCTCTTATCGCTGCCTCTTTTCCAAACATTGCGCTGGATGAAACAACAATCTTTCGACCATGCTCGCGTTGACGATAGACGGACCTGCAGGGCGACCGCGGTTGAGCGATCGTAATGGAATTGTAATCGTTTATGACGTCAATGCACTGTCCGTCCTTGTCATATCGTAACACAATGATAAGGACGGACAGGCCGGTGACCGCCTAACTCATCTTATCTGTTTAGTTTGAACATAAAGCTATAGCGATAGTCCTTATCATTGTGTTACGATATGACAAGGACGGACAGTGCATTGACGTCATAAACGATTACAATTCAGTGGCGATCGCTCAACCGCGGTTACCCTGCTGGATGGGCGCTCTTAAGTGACCGGTAACAATCTTCCTTACAGTACCTTCCTATAGTTCAACTTAAGATGACGTATTCTCACCCAAATTGGTAACAGCATGGAGTTCCTCTGTATCTCAGACCAAATACCCTGTATAAATATGTACGGAAAAAATTAAGCTTTGTAGATATGAAGAGTTTTCAACGAGGGTTGTTCTGGACATATCTTTATTTTGGCAGTATCTATAGAACCTATTTTCTAAGAGACACATAAGATACGTGATACGTTCTCGTAAGAGACATCTGACCATGAGACCATTTTGCGTCATCATGCTGATTTCTTTATTAATAATTGCTATAGTTGTCAAAACCTTTTCATTCGGTTCGTCTCAAAAGTTTAAGATTTGGAATATTACAATTATGTTGACTAAAAAGTAAGTGAAGAGATTCTGAAATATTTGCTGTAATTTAATAAACTCATTACTTTTATAGGCAACCGTTACTGTTAAAGTGAAAGGTTAAAAAAACTAGCTTTGTCTGAAGTACAAAAATACTTTAAAAGTACTTGCCTACTGTCCTAAACACGCAGACGCCAGAAATATTCTCGCCAACGACGAAATAAAGCAATAATTACAAAGTTATAACCCAAATAAAAAGACAATTTCTCTCATCCGTTATTTTTCCGCATATAAAACAAGTCTGCAATTTAAGCTTTATTACCGGGGAATAAAACTTGTAATCGCTCGCAGACGTCGTTTTTAACTCGGAACAAGCTTTATAAAACGACGAATTACAAAATTTATCGGTACCCGAAGTACTGAGTTCCCGAAAGTTGTAGGAAATTTAAATTGAATGAAACTCTCAATGTTATTAATTACTTGGAAGACGTAATTCGTAACGGAGTCTGGTCCTCGGAATCGTCATTGAATATTTCATTAGATCAATCTCGCTAAGTAGAAAATTCGTTGAGCTAGGTGCGTCCGCTGATATTTGAGTTTCAAAGATCTACTTTGTCATTGTAAAGAAGACTATGCTATTTTTGCACGATTGCACAAGACAAGCGTTCAAAAACTAAAACCCGACTATGGTCGGGTAAAAAATAGCCTATGATAAAAATAGTATATAATAGGCTATTTTTTTAAGACGAATCCATTGAAACCTCGTTTGTCAAAATCGGTCCAAGTTTTTAGTTTGAACATAAAAACCTGCATTTGCTTCGCCATGGTAAAGTAAAAAAATTGCCTATGAACCTTTATAAATGAAGACGAATCGATTGATACCTCACATGTCAAATCAGACCAAGTTTTTAGTTTGAACACATAACACTTCCTTTGCTTCGCAGTAGTTTGGTAAAAAGTAGTCTATGAAGCTCTATAAATGAAGACGATCGAAATACACCTAGCTTGAGAAAATCGGACCAATTGGGGCGAAGTTATGGCGGAACATCCACATACCCACGTACATATATTAAATATAATATATATACATACAAAGACTGTTAAATTCATTACCTACCCTAAGCAAGGGAGCTTTGCCGTAGTCAAGTAAAAAAGGAGTGTAATGTTTTCAGAGTTCATGTATGTATGTATCTGAGTTTATTTATCCCACCATAACTTTTAAAGGCCTGAACAGATTTTGATATATGGTGTTTCCTTACATCATCCCGAGTACATAGGCTATCAAAAAATATTAAAAGCTCTGTTTTTGGCAGAGCAATCGTGTTTTTTTTTTCTTACTTTGGTGATGTACTTGTTATTAGGTTTAGTTTCGTCTGTTTGTATATTCGAATAAAATATGTACATTTTATGGTTTCTTATTTTGATGTTGGTGATTTAGGTATACCTATTTAAAAATTAATTAAATTTCCTCTAAAATTATTTTGCTTCATATATTTTGAATGATTAGTTGCTTAAGTTTACTAGGTAACTTATTGACAAACACTTTGCTCAGATTGTCTGGAAGTCGTTCTTTAGCGATAAGACCGCCAATAATTATGGTACTCAAACATTTATGTTTATATTCTTGAGTGTATTATTATGTGGTGAGAAATAAAGTGTAATTGGAATTTTAATGCGTTCGTCGGATTATAATACAAGACATAATCGAAAGTACTAATACTTTAGTCAGAATATAAAATGAGACATAATCGAAAGTACTAATGCGTTAGTCGGATTATAAAACAAGACATCATGGAAAGTACTAATGCGTTAGTCGGATTATAAAACAAGACATAATCGAAAATACTAATGCTTTAGTCAGAATATAAAACAAGACATAATTGAAAGTACTAATGCGTTAGTCGGATTATAAAACAAGACATAATCGAAAGTACTAATGCTTTAGTCAGAATATAAAACAAGACATAATCGAAAGTACTAATGCGTTAGTCGGATTATAAAACAAGATACAATCGAAAGTACTAGTGCGTTAGTCCGATTATAAAACAAGACATAATCGAAAGTACTAATGCGTTAGTCGGATTATAAAACAAGACATAATCGAAAGTACTAATGCGTTAGTCGGATTATAAAACAAGACCTAATCGAAAGTACTAAAATGCCCGACTGCGAACAAAACTAAAAAGAGGCATAAAAACTAAGAGATAACCTTTAAATCGTTTTAGATCCTAAATGGTCATTCGAAATGAAAAATAATAAGAGAAACTTAATGATGATTTTCAAATACCTATTTAATGACACTCCACTTAACATAGCTTGTCGAGTTTATTTCTTTGTTTTCAAATTGAATTTTGTTTACTATCATGTCTTTAGTGACACTCGCAAGATTATGCTAAATCTATTGGCGTAAGAATCACCAAAAGTTTGGACTATTGTAGTGCCACAAAGGAACAAACATACATACATACATAGGCTGATAAACACAATACCCTCCGCGAAATCGGGTACTAACAATATAGTCAGGATTACGTAGACGTATAATTATAGATCTAGTAGGATCATTAGGTACCTGCTCCCCGGGTGTGGACCGCATAAATTACGCGCAACGGACCCAATTGGTCATATTTAGCCTTAGTCACAATCGGAGTGGCGTTTGTGTAGCACGTGTTAGCAGTAACTCTCATTCGCGCTACAGACTGCGTTTGTCTCTACCTGTCATGAATAATAATTAAGTTGCTTATGATCAAAAAGCACTGCTGCCAATGATTTTGAATTACAGTGCGACCAATTTATCTGTCTTCTGCGTGAGTGTTGCTCATTTTTACACGACTGCCCAAAAAAATGAGTGTATTGTTTTTATTAGCATTCATGTATGTATATATGTATGTATGTATGTATGTATGTTTGTTTGTATGTAAGTTTCTTCATTCCACCATAACTTTTAAATGCTTGAACAGACTTAGACGTATGGGATATCGTAAGAATCCTTACAATTACCTGAGTAACATTAGCTATATTTTTTTTGAAAACGTTAATTATAGCGACAGTACGGCACCATTCAAAGAGTCTAAAAAAACAATATGGGTATCAAATTGAAGGCCTTGATAAGTACATTCCAATAGTATATAATTTATTGGCAAAAACTCTTTTTTGGCAGGGCAGGCGTGTGTCTAGCTTTTAAACTAGTTATTATGGCGTCTGTAGTTCCTTTTTTGACACTTCACATATAAGTTGTCTTCCTTTACGTTTACCGGCGTTTTTTTAGAAGTTAAGACTTATATTTGTACCCAACAAATGATAAAAGTAAGAAAATTGCACCGGTGTGAGCGCCTGAGCGCTACCCGTGCGAAGCCGCGACGAGCCGCTAGTCTATATATAAATTGGGTGCCCTAAAAGTGTATACTCGCCTAACTTGATGACACAGGACTCATTAGCGCGGTAATTAGTTCGGCACTCCTAATTAAAATGCGCGCAGAATAATGACCAAGTTGGATATTATGAGAGTCTTCAAAATATTATGTAGCACTAATTTGACTTTTTGACAATTTTGATCTCATTAATTAATTGAATTACGAGAGACGGGAGGCGCTCTAATTACAGACGAAGCTAGGCAATTCATGCATATGAGACAAAATCTCTGTAACGGACATTTATGTATAGTGTCAAATTGGTGTCTAACAATCTATAATTATTATTTTAAGACATAAGAAAATAGTTTCATCTACAACATCTAGTTTTTTGCCTTTAGGAACAAAAAACCCTAACCTTTAAGTTGTGTATGTATACTTGTAAATACATTACCTACTGATTTGATTTGATCTAAAAAAACATCATAATAATCTAATGGGACATTTGGAAGTAAAACAATTAACTAAATTATTAGAAGCAAACCTTATCAAAATGTTATCTAAGATTTTAAGTGTCTGTTAAAGTTCCGAATATAAAAGATTCGGAACTTTAACAGACATCGCCTTTGATGATCGCCTAAGATAAGTGAAATATTATCAGCAAACAAAACAATGTCGAATTCTAGATTGTTTGTAATGCAGGTATGGTAAATTATCTATATCTATACTTATAATAAAGCAATAAGTACGAAAAAGTCTGTACAAAGAAGATAAAAAAATGGTCTAGGGTATTTAACATAAGCTACTGAACAAGAATATTACATTTATTTAAATCGTGTCTGTCTGTTTCTCTGTATGTTTCTTCGCGCATCACGTTAAAAGTACTGTACCGATTGCGAAGCGGTTTTCAGTGTTGGACAGCTTAGGGTTTTCCTTAAAATCTTTCACTTCAAATCTTTTACTTTTTATCTCAATCTGATGTAATCGATAAAAACTTTATGACAGATTACGGAATTTTGGTCAATTGTTGTTAGGTACTTATATTGGTATTTTAGGTCATGGAATAGCACATATAGAGAATATTTAACGTAGAGCACAGCTTGTCATTAATATTAGCTAAGAATAAATATGTACTAATAATGGACCGTTAATTAGTTATCTAATTAGTAATCATTAATTATCTAATTAATAGTTAGTTGTCTTGTCTTTATATATATATATATATATATATATATATAAAGACAAGTAAAGACAAGAACTACCTAAAGTATTACAGTTTAGGGGCATCAAATTGTGACTTATTCTGTTTAAGAGGTACGGAAAATAAAGCAGAAAAATCGACAGTAAATCCCGCGCTATCTCAAGATTAGTTCCGAAACACGAGTAAAGGAATCGCAATCCCGGGAATCTGAAGGTAGCGAATTCTAAGGTATCACATTAAAGGTATCCTTGACGTACGGTCACGGTAGCGAGTTTAACAGTAGCTAAGCTTAATGCAAAAGTAATGATTAAATTACCAATCTATGTATAGTGCCGTGCAATTTGAATAATTGTTTTTTGTTGAGTCCGTAATTGTAAGGAAAATATTGAAAAAACTACTGTGTTTTTTTATTATAATGAACCATCAGTTAGAAAAAAAAAAATAGAAATTTACCATGTTAGCAAAATTATAGCATAATTATTTGGGTTCCCATCATAGGAAACATTTCCTGCCTTGCTTGTTTTCAAAGTTTATTTGTATTTATTTGTTTTTTCATTGCAATTTAACGCATTAGTTTATTTTGTAATGTTGTAGCTGTGTAAATAAATAAATAAATCATATCCCCATCCCCACTAATATAATATGAAAGTGAAACGTTTGTTTTTTGTTTCTTTGTTTTGTGGGCTTTCACGTATTAACTATTTCAGTTATTAAATGTTATGTTAGTCTAAATGGATGTCGAAGCATATGTACCAAATTTCGTGTATGTTTGTATGTATGTAATTTTGTAAAAATACTTAATATTCATATGTATAATGTTAGTATATATGATTGTCTGAACAAATATACAAATCTTCGCGAATGTGTTTATGTATGTATGTATGTTTGTCCACGTATTTCTCGGAAAATCTGATTGCAATAATTCGTTTTGTAATAGTTTTAGTATTTTTCAAATTAGAGAATAATTTAAGTTTCATCAAATTCGGTTCAGTAGTTTAAAAGATGTGTACTGTTTACAGGTTACAGTTTGTTTTTTTCTAAGCGATCGGAACTTGCACTTCATTTTCATAGGCCTTCTCTAACGAAACTAAAAAGTAAGAATTAATAACTACAATATAAAAAAAAAAAGTATAAATTTTAAGAGTGAGAAATAATTCATTTTGTATGAGGTGTGTGGCAGTTAAGTGCCTACTTACTTACATTTGTGGGTTCGCGCGTAGCATAGACCTCAAAAATGTTTAATTATTTCTATTTCTTAAATTTTATAAGATACGAAGTTGTTTTTAAAAAAAAAACGAAAGCTAGTGTGCTAGTGACACTTAATTGATGCTGTCGACGAATCGTGCAGCTACAGTAATACCAATGGGCTCACATTCTCCATTTTAAGAAAAACAACGAATAAGTATGACACACAGGTACGAGTATGACACGTACGTTACCTCCACTATGAGGGAACGTGTCACTAATGTCAACTAATGGGCGCCACTAACGTGGGTGTCTAATTGAAACTTTAACGATGTAATTTGGACGATTGGCGTGATTGCGGCCTAAGGGCCTATGCTTCCACACATGTGACACGATAGGCCACCCGAGAAGCATGATCAAACACGTGTAGACGATTAAAGCTATTTTACATATTACGAGCTGCAGCTGAGATAGTAGACAGCTGCTCGCATTGTCTACTCATATAATGTCAGTAGCTCGGCTCATCTCGGCAGTTTACATCATGAAAGTAACTGTCACATTGCAAGTTGTGAGTTGTCTGCTAAGTTTTATTTGAGAACACAATGTTAAGTACTCTAAACTCATTTCAATTGGTCCGATGTTTGATTCTTTAAAGAAACAGGATCGATCGGCCCATAAAAAGTTTTTATAAATATTAAGCATTTTCTTGCGACTGAATCATCATCATCAGCCCATATTTGTCCACTGCTGGACGTTGGCCTCTGCTTGTGAACGCCACTGAGTCCAATCTTCGGGTCCCCTCAGCCAGTCGCTACTAGCAGCCTTTCGCAAGTCGTCACTCCACTGGCTTGCGGGCGCCCTATACTACGTTTGCCTTAACGCGGTCTTAATTCTAGAACTCGTTTACTCCAACAGTTAGCGATTCTTCGAGTTTAGTGACCAGCCTTTTGCCATTCAGCTTGCTAATTCTTTGAGCTTTGTCAATTACCTTAGTTCTCATGAATCCTCATTTCAGATTCTGGCCTTTAGTGGAACTCCGAGCATAGCTCTCTCCATAGCTTGCTTGAGCGACTTTAAATTTGTGAACAAGTCCCACTGTAAGCGTCCACGTTTCTGGGCAGGTTTACACTCCTTAGTCTTCTGTATAACCTGCCGTACTGTGAACTCTTTTGACAATATTTTTTGTAATTTCCTCAATAGACTGACTTTTTTTACGTGAAATTCCATTATTAACCCGAGTATGTGGCAGAAAAAGGGTGCATTGCGGATGCGGAGGGTCATGATGATACTGTATTTCAATTATATTTTTCTAAAAAACAATTAAGATACATTGGATACAAAACAACAAAACAAAGGATTTAACAATAAAAAACATTGGTTAGGTTAGGATACAAAAGTAAAAAAAAACTGCATATTTTCAAGGAACGTATAAATCAAATTTAGCAGCGTTTTGAACTTAAATTTCATTTAAACCTTATTTAAGATACGAAATGTCATAATTATACAGTACGACGCATACACACACACGCCACGCGCACACATTGGTCACACATATAGTGACATGGACCGTACCGTCGTGGCCGACATGTGAGGGGTAAAGCAAAAATTTTAAGCCTCCGACCAAACATAGTTCGCAATAAACCGTTAATGTTCAAAACTTCATTGCAAACTTTGTTGATGCTACAGATTCAAGTTCCCTCCATTCAAGTCTTTATGTGCTACTCATCATAAGACCCCAATATCATAAATGCCCTCATCAGTGTTTCTGGTAAAATATAACCCAGGTGTGTTCAAGTCAAGAGTGAATAGGTATCTACTAGGCAAGCGTGCTACACCTTCGACCACATCATCGCATTCCATCAGGTAAGATTGTGGTCAAACGATTGCCTAGACCGTAATAAAAAAAAGAAATAAAAGTGTGAAATTTGCAATTGAAACGACAAATTGGAGCACAAACTCAACATTTCTGGCTGCAGCGGTCCCCGAGATCTCTTAAAAAGAGTGGCCGAAGCTATTGCGATTATATTGGAAACGACACAACCAATTTCTTCAGAACAAAGCTAAGAACCATATCGCCAACGCCAGTTTAAAAATATAAAAGTCGCACTGAAATTGGTCTTTCTGGTTGGGAGCTACGATGCCATAACAACATACGAAGCATCACATGGAGCACGCAGATAAAGCAGCTGTCAATTATTATAAAAGTAAACATTTTTTCTTTGCAAATAAACTCATTTTCCACAATTTCACTTTTAAATAAAGTATTAAGTAACCGAGACAAATGTCCATCGAGACACCCTGCGCAGTCTGTGCGAACTCATTAATCGTGCCAGCAGGTGCGAGTATCCTCTCGCAATCAGAGAAATAAGAACTCAATTGGTTATTTAGTTCGGAATTAATGATTGGGACGGGACTATTAAGTTTAAGGTTTCTGTTTCCGCTACGGGAATTACGTTGCGGTTACGTTGCGTTACGTTGCGTTATAATATGTATGTTTTTGTTGTTATGATTTTACTATAGCAAATGCTAGAAATATAATGTAGGTCATCGTAATCTATGATGTAGCTATTTTTTCCCCCCAGTATCTATATTAATGTTTATGTACAATGGTTAAACACTGGGAGAAAATGGCTATGGTGATCATATGACGCCATATTGTTTTTCTTAGCGTGGCGATGGTCTTATTAGTATTGAGATCTGGCAATAGTAGATTTCCTTTTTGTTTTTTCTCTGAATAGTTAAAAAGTGTTCCGATTTACACAATAAAACCACTTGTTTTTTTTCCATCTATAGCTCATGTAGTGTACGAGCTATAGATAGATTAAGAAAAAACAAGTGATTTTACATAAATCAATAGATTAATTGATAATTCAATCACCATGATAAAAGGCACATCACATGATTATTTATAATTTAATTCTCCCGTGCTGATTTCATAATTTCATGAAATTATTGCAACACCACGATGAGTATTGCGCAACCACTGTTCTTAGAAATGGTAAAATACTTGCTACTGAATTGGTTATCAGCTGTTAAGTAGTATTATCCCTGGGAATTCTGTAATCAAAGATTATTGCCCTATCTGCGGCATCAATCAAATAACGTAAATATTCAATCAAAGAACAACGGGCAAATGTGTGTCTCAATGAACCATTTCTTTACTAAAATAACATTTCTTAATGCACAGTGCTTTTTATGATAAAAACAATTTAGAGCACTTCTGTCATTACAATAAAGTTTATTTAATTGCATTAAATTAGGACAACCCTGTTCACCAACGTCTATTACACTGCACTCATTACAAATACTATTTAACCATTTGATTTTTTCCATTCCTTTGACTAAAATGTTTTAATTTGTTAAAATTGGAATAACAATTCTTTTAAATTCACGATAGTCAATATAACCTTCACTCCAAAATATACCACGTCGTCTTTCTATCCAAGAAACGGTTTTCTTTTCTGTATCACTCAAATTGTAGTATGGGTATGGTGGTTTTATTAAGAACACTTGAGTATAATCATTAGTAGCTAGTGCAAACTCCTTTATAATAAAAAAATTATAAGAATCTTTAAATCCTTGTAAATCTACTATCATGTGCCCTGGATTTATGATATCTTCTTAACTATACTACTCAAAGGTTTGTATTCAACAATGCAGTCGTTTAGAATCAAACAGAAAGCTGATGTGTCTTGGGGAAACTCTGTGACAGCTTCAAGGTCGATGCGTACGTCTATTGGTCCTGTCTTAAGATTCAAAACAAGTTTCATTCGAAACGTCTAGTGGGTTAGTTTTTTTAATGAGGTGACTTTCTTCAAATATGGGCGTATATACGGAATTTAACTACTTCCGCCCGCCGTTTCGCTTGCCTGACGAACTGGCATCAAACGATCGAACAGAGTCACTCGTTCGTTTTTCACTGCTCTATTGATTATAATCCACGGTTGTTATCCGTATAATGCATGCTTTTGTATGATCAATATAGAAAAAAAAAAGTTTTTTTTAGTTATATTTTTACATTGTAGCTGTAAAAATAAAACCTCTAGCAATATCGCAGTTAAAATAGGTAGTAGTATTTTTTGAATCCTTATATATACATTATTGACACGCACCCCGTGAATATCGGAGGGTGGGGACGGAGCCCATACAATATCGCCCATTGACCATTCATATTATAATTGTATTGATATATTTTATTTTATTAGGGTACAAACAGAACGGTTTGCAATAAACTTAAAATAAACAGTTATGACTAAAATACATACACCATTGAAGATGCCACTAACAGGTAACTAGTATTAGGCCTAGATCAGAACGGTACTCAACAGCAACAGACATAATATTACAATAATAATATTAATGTGGATTATTCAATAAACTTTAAATTAAACTGCGCACTGAAGAAATAAAAAAACATAACTCATAACATTATAAGTAAGCAGTAAGTGCCAAAAAATCTGTACAAAGAAGGTAAGAGTATACATATGCATTTGTTTTAAATGGAGTCTGTTTGTATGTTTGCGAATAACGGAAAAACTGTTGGTTAGATTGCGATGCAGTTTTCACTGTTAGATATTTTAGGTTTTGACTTAAGAATACCAGATACTATGAATCTCAATCCGATGAGTAGAAACCTAGCAAATGTTAAAAATCTATTTGGTATAAAATGTAGTATATTGCAGTTTTTGGTCCTGGCTACATAGGCTACTTATAACTCAGATAAATAACCACGCAGGCAAAGCCGCGGGCCGTTCGTAATAAAAAAGTATACAAAACAGACACTTAAAAATATTGTCTGTGTAATAACTAATTAGAAATTCATTTCAATTTTAATCTAAGTACCTAATTAACATAAGTTTTTGTTTTTTTTTTTTCTAATAATCCCAACTGGGTATGGTTGCTAACAAACTTTAAATTGTGTTGTTGCTAACCTTCTTAAATGGTAGTATGGTTAAAATACCTATTCAATGATAACCCACTTAACAAAGTTTGTCAACTTTTTTTTTTCGCTTTTATGTGGCGTCTGGTTATCGCCATTTTGATTATAGTCTCGTCTTTTGAGCATTTGCAAGATTATGAAAAATCGATTGACGTAATAATAATTAACATCGGTTCACGCGTTTGGTCTCTAGAGTTCCACAAGGGAACAGACTTACAATTATAGACATTAAAGCTAACTGATAGTCTAAGCTTATTTTAACTACAAGCACAAATAAAAAAAATATATAACCCCCGACTCCCCCATTATATCTAAGAAGCATCTCGCTCACATCAGTTTTCAAACAAAAATCGTTTCACCCTTTTGAGAGCTACGGTCGTCACCTCCATCCCCCCCTCTATTATAGCTAAGAATCATCTCGTTTACCTGAGGTACACGAGACATGAAACATGAAACATGACAACTAAATTGGTCCATTCGTTTGGAAAATACGATTCTCACCCCCTTTTCTCAACTCCCCCATTTTCTCAACTCCCCCCCCTTTTCTCAACTCCCCCCCCCCTTTTCTCAACTCCTCCCCCCTTTTCTCAACTCCCCCCCCCCCTTTCTCAACTCTTCCCCCCCCTTTTCTCAACTCTTCCCCCGCTTTTTCTCAACTCTTCCCCCGCTTTTTCTCAACTCTCCCCCCCCCCCCCCTTTTTCTCAACTCTTCCCTCCCCTCATATACCTAAGAACCATCTCGATCACATCAGTTTTCAAACATCAAAATTGGTCTATTCGTTTGGGACCTACGATCCTCACCCCCACCCCCCCTTCTTCTCCCCCCTTCTCCCATTATAGCTATGTAACATCTCGTTTACCTCAGCTTTGAAACATAAAAAAACAGCTAAATCAGTCCATTTGTTTTGAATCTACGATTTCAACCCCCCTTTTCTTACCTCTCCCCCTCCCCTACCCCTCCCCATATATCTAAGAACCATTTCGATCACATCAGCTTTCGAACAGAAAAAAACCGCATCAAAATCGATCCATTCGTTTGGGATGCCACAGCATCATTGCTCCTAGACACACTCACTACACACACAAACACACACACACACACACACACACACACACACACACACACACACAGTGATACACACCCTAAACTTATAACACCCGTCTCTTTGTTCGTGGGTTAAAAATTGAAGGAGCTCTTGCTGGAAGGGTGTTTAAATTCAATCAATGATTTCATTCATAATTCTAAATAAATATATTTATGATTATATTGATTTCATGACATAGACATAAGATGTGTTTTTAATTTAAGGTTTAATTGAACTATGAAAATCAAAATTATTGACATTTCATAGATAGGTATATATTATTGTCTTGAATTTATTTAATGACTCTAAACAAAACATTGTTTTATGTATTTTTTATTACTGTCTATATAAATTTGTAATTCTTGTTGGTAATTTAATTGTATATGTTATATATAATTATTTTCTTGTGTATTTAAATATGTTAATATCAGACACTATGTAATAATGGATCTTGAATAAAAAATTATGAACTATATAGGCTGATAAACACATTACCGTATTTTGCGTTGCACCCAGTGTTGGGTCCTTACTCAGGGTTGGGTCCTTACTCGGGGTTGGGTCCTTACTCAGGGTTGGGTCCTTACTCAGAGTTGGGTCCTTACTCAAGTTCGGTCCTTACTCCTGATTAAGGAACTCCTAAATGTTCTATACGCATTAAAGTGTGAAAGCCCCTTTTTAAGTTTCACCATGACATGGCTAGTGCATCAAAGTTTTTTTTTAATTAACCTATTTATGTAGAAGGTAATAAATCAGAAAGTAAGTATGTCTATCTATATCTAACACTAAACTGAACAGATTTTGTTACCTTTACACGACTGAACACTAAACTGAACCGATCTTGATAGATAACTAAATAGTACGCTATGATGAGAAAGGATTCAAGCTAATGTTTTTTCGTTTTATCCGGAATTTGTATCTTTTGTACTTAGTCGAAATCTATTTTCCCCGTGGGTATCCCCCATATATAAACATTTAGTTATAAAAGAATTATTTACATTATCTGAGGACTTTACAAAGATACTAATCGAACGCGACTGATAATGAGGATTTAGCTTTGTATAAAACTGGATGAACATCCTAATCTCCGGACACTTGAATATGGACATCAAAACCATCACAGCTCTGCTTGTAAGTATTAAGTTAATTAATCAAGCTAGTATTAGTAGGGATGTCATTATCAGCTGGTAATGGTCCACTGCTAAACAACGCCCCCCCCCATAAAACACCACAAAGTGGTTGTTCTCTGGTTTACTATCATAAGGTATTTTGCTATAACAATTTACCCGCCGGCATTGATCGGTTTATTGTCACCACACTTTCCTTACTGGTAGGGATTATGACAATTTTCAAAAGTATCTCAATATCCCCACCATTTTCATGATCGGTTGGTGGGGAATCTATAATCTATATACCTACTCTCGGTCTATATTTATAATAGCACATTAAGTAACATAAAGGCTATACAACGAAGATAATAAAAACATATATAGTCTGGGGGACTAAAAATAAAGTATAGAACTAGAATATATCATTTTAAAACGTGTCTGTACGTCTGTCTGTCTGTTTGTTCGCGCATCACGTAGACACTACTGTACGAATTGTAATACCGTTTTCACTGTTGGATAGCTTCTTAGGGTTTGATCTAGTGTACTTTATAACTCAATCCGATAGGCAGAAGCCGAGCGATCGAAGTTGGCCTCGCGCACCGAGGATTCCCTACAAACTTAACTTTGCTGTTGGAAAACTATTGTCCCCATACATCGACGTAAGTCGCGGTCAGTTTACCATCTGCATAATTTTTTGTTATGTAACTGCAAATTTACGGTTTTTGGATTTTTCCCTTTACTTGTGCTTTATGACATTGCTCCTTTCCAAATTTCATGATTCTAGGTCAACGGAAAGTACCCTATTGGTCTTGATTCCCTTGCAAGTGCCAATATATTAGAAATGAAAATATGTTCACGAGTATGACTTGTGTACCAGGCTACCAGCCATCAGAAATATGCAACTATTTCAGTAAATTTATTCTTTTCTTTTACAGGTGATAAGCGTAGCGTGGCAAGCACACGCCTCAACATTCTGCTCAAACAAGATTGAAGGTCTATTCCCTGATCCTTCAGACCCTATTTGCAAAAATTATGTCCAGTGCCGAGAGATTAATGGCGGTTATTATCCTTTTGGCCTGACTTGTCCCAGAAATCTTTACTTCAATCCTTTCACAAGCAGTTGCACAAATTCAAGTGACTTTGAGTGTAACCACAATAGTGGCAACAGCACCGATGTTCCAGGCGGCGCCTCATTTTTTTGCTCAAATAATGGTGTAGGTCAATTCCCTGATCCTTTAGACACTACTTGCAAGCATTTCATCCAGTGCCGAGAGTATAACGGCACCCAGTCTACTTTTTACTTGACTTGCCCCCCGAATCTATACTTCAATCCCAACATAAGCAGTTGCTCAAATTCAAGTGACTTTGTGTGTAACGGCAATAATGGCAACAGCACCGATGTTCCAGGCGGCGCCTCGTTGTTTTGCTCAAACAATGGAGTAGGTGAATTCCCTGATCCTATGGACACTACTTGCAAGCATTTCATTCAGTGCAGAGAGTTTAAAGGCACCCAGTCTACTTTTTACCTGACTTGCCCCCCAAATCTATACTTCGATCCCAACATAAGCCGTTGCACAAATTCAAGTGACTTTGTATGTAACGGCAATAGTGGCAATAGCACCGATGTTCCAGGCGGCGCCTCGTTGTTTTGCTCAAACAATGGAGTAGGTCAATTCCCTGATCCTATAGATACTACTTGCAAGCATTTCATCCAGTGCCGAGAGTTTAACGGCACCCAGTCTACTTTTTACCTGACTTGCCCCCCGAATCTATACTTCAATCCCAACATAAGCCGTTGCACAAATTCAAGTGACTTTGTGTGTAACGGCAATAGTGGTAACAGCACCGATGCCCTTGACGTCTCGTCGTTCTGTACAAACAAGGGTGAAGGTGATTTTCCTGATCCATCAGACCCTTTATGCAAGAATTACGTCCAGTGCCGAGACATAAATGGCACCTATTATCCTTTTGGTCTGACTTGTCCCAGAAATCTTTACTTCAATCCTTACACAAGTAGTTGCACAAATTCAAGTGACTTTGTGTGTAACCACAATAGTGGCAACAGCACCGATGTTCCAGGCGGCGCCTCGTTGTTTTGCTCAAACAATGGAGTAGGTGAATTCCCAGATCCTATAGACACTACTTGCAAGCATTTCATTCAGTGCCGAGAGTTTAACGGCACCCAGTCTACTTTTTACCTGACTTGCCCCCCGAATCTATACTTCAATCCCAACATAAGCCGTTGCACAAATTCAAGTGACTTTGTGTGTAACGGCAATAATGGCAACAGCACCGATGTTCCAGGCGGCGCCTCGTTGTTTTGCTCAAACAATGGAGTAGGTGAATTCCCTGATCCTATGGACACTACTTGCAAGCATTTCATCCAGTGCCGAGAGTTTAACGGCACCCAGTCTACTTTTTACCTGACTTGCCCCCCGAATCTATACTTCAATCCCAACATAAGCCGTTGCACAAATTCAAGTGACTTTGTGTGTAACGGCAATAGTGGTAACAGCACCGATGCCCTTGACGTCTCGTCGTTCTGTACAAACAAGGGTGAAGGTGATTTTCCTGATCCATCAGACCCTTTATGCAAGAATTACGTCCAGTGCCGAGACATAAATGGCACCTATTATCCTTTTGGTCTGACTTGTCCCAGAAATCTTTACTTCAATCCTTACACAAGTAGTTGCACAAATTCAAGTGACTTTGTGTGTAACCACAATAGTGGCAACAGCACCGATGTTCCAGGCGGCGCCTCGTTGTTTTGCTCAAACAATGGAGTAGGTGAATTCCCAGATCCTATAGACACTACTTGCAAGCATTTCATTCAGTGCCGAGAGTTTAACGGCACCCAGTCTACTTTTTACCTGACTTGCCCCCCGAATCTATACTTCAATCCCAACATAAGCCGTTGCACAAATTCAAGTAACTTTGTGTGTAACGGCAATAGTGGTAACAGCACCGATGCCCTTGACGTCTCGTCGTTCTGTACAAACAAGGGTGAAGGTGATTTTCCTGATCCATCAGACCCTTTATGCAAGAATTACGTCCAGTGCCGAGACATAAATGGCACCTATTATCCTTTTGGTCTGACTTGTCCCAGAAATCTTTACTTCAATCCTTACACAAGTAGTTGCACAAATTCAAGTGACTTTGTGTGTAACCACAATAGTGGCAACAGCACCGATGTTCCAGGCGGCGCCTCGTTGTTTTGCTCAAACCATGGAGTAGGTGAATTCCCAGATCCTATAGACACTACTTGCAAGCATTTCATTCAGTGCCGAGAGTTTAACGGCACCCAGTCTACTTTTTACCTGACTTGCCCCCCGAATCTATACTTCAATCCCAACCTAAGCCGTTGCACAAATTCAAGTGACTTTGTGTGTAACGGCAATAGTGGCAACAGCACCGATGCCCTTGACGTCTCGTCGTTCTGTACAAACAAGGGTGAAGGTGATTTTCCTGATCCATCAGACCCTGTATGCAAGAATTACGTCCAGTGCCGAGAAATAAATGGCACCTATTATCCTTTTGGTCAGACTTGTCCCAGAAATCTTTACTTCAATCCTTACAAAAGTAGTTGCACAAATTCAAGTGACTTTGTGTGTAACCACAATAGTGGCAACAGCACCGATGTTCCAGGCGGCGCCTCATTGTTTTGCTCAAACAATGAAGTAGGACAATTCCCTGATCCTATAGACACTACTTGCAAGCATTTCATCCAGTGCCGAGAGTTTAACGGCACCCAGTCTACTTTTTACCTGACTTGCCCCCCAAATCTATACTTCGATCCCAACATAAGCCGTTGCACAAATTCAAGTGACTTTGTGTGTAACGGCAATAGTGGAAACAGCACCGATGCCCTTGACGTCTCGTCGTTCTGTACAAACAAGGGTGAAGGTGTTTTTCCTGATCCATCAGACCTTTTATGCAAGAATTACGTCCAGTGCCGAGACATATATGGCACCTATTATCCTTTTGGTTTGACTTGTCCCAGAAATCTTTACTTCAATCCTTACACAAGTAGTTGCACAAATTCAAGTGACTTTGTGTGTAACCACAATAGTGGCAACAGCACCGATGTTCCAGGCGGCGCCTCGTTGTTTTGCTCAAACAATGGAGTAGGTGAATTCCCAGATCCTATAGACACTACTTGCAAGCATTTCATTCAGTGCCGAGAGTTTAACGGCACCCAGTCTACTTTTTACCTGACTTGCCCCCCGAATCTATACTTCAATCCCAACCTAAGCCGTTGCACAAATTCAAGTGACTTTGTGTGTAACGGCAATAGTGGCAACAGCACCGATGCCCTTGACGTCTCGTCGTTCTGTACAAACAAGGGTGAAGGTGATTTTCCTGATCCATCAGGCCCTGTATGCAAGAATTACGTCCAGTGCCGAGAAATAAATGGCACCTATTATCCTTTTGGTCAGACTTGTCCCAAAAATCTTTACTTCAATCCTTACACAAGTAGTTGCACAAATTCAAGTGACTTTGTGTGTAACCACAATAGTGGCAACAGCACCGATGTTCCAGGCGGCGCCTCATTGTTTTGCTCAAACAATGAAGTAGGACAATTCCCTGATCCTATAGACACTACTTGCAAGCATTTCATCCAGTGCCGAGAGTTTAACGGCACCCAGTCTACTTTTTACCTGACTTGCCCCCCAAATCTATACTTCGATCCCAACATAAGCCGTTGCACAAATTCAAGTGACTTTGTGTGTAACGGCAATAGTGGCAACAGCACCGAAGCCCTTGACGTCTCATCGTTCTGTACAAACAAGGGTGAAGGTGATTTTCCTGATCCTTCAGACCTTTTATGCAAGAATTACGTCCAGTGCCGAGACATAAATGGCACCTATTATCCTTTTGGTTTGACTTGTCCCAGAAATCTTTACTTCAATCCTTACACAAGTAGTTGCACAAATTCAAGTGACTTTGTGTGTAACCACTATAGTGGCAACAGCACCGATGTTCCAGGCGGCGCCTAATTGTTTTGCTCAAACAATGGAGTAGGTGAATTCCCAGATCCTATAGACACTACTTGCAAGCATTTCATTCAGTGCCGAGAGTTTAACGGCACCCAGTCTACTTTTTACCTGACTTGCCCCCCAAATCTATACTTCGATCCCAACATAAGCCATTGCACAAATTCAAGTGACTTTGTGTGTAACGGCAATAGTGGCAACAGCACCGATGTTCCAGGCGGTACCTCGTTGTTTTGCTCAAACAATGGTGTAGGTCAATTCCCTGATCCTATAGACACTACTTGCAAGCATTTCATCCAGTGCCGAGAGTTTAACGGCACCCAGTCTACTTTTTACCTGACTTGCCCCCCGAATCTATACTTCAATCCCAACATAAGCCGTTGCACAAATTCAAGTGACTTTGTGTGTAACGGCAATAGTGGCAACAGCACCGATGCCCTTGACGTCTCGTCGTTCTGTACAAACAAGGGTGAAGGTGATTTTCCTGATCCATCAGACCCTTTATGCAAGAATTACGTCTAGTGCCGAGACATAAATGGCACCTATTATCCTTTTGGTCTAACTTGTCCCAGAAATCTTTACTTCGATCCCAACATAAGCCGTTGCACAAATTCAAGTGACTTTGTGTGTAACGGCAATAGTGGCAACAGCACCGAAGCCCTTGACGTCTCATCGTTCTGTACAAACAAGGGTGAAGGTGATTTTCCTGATCCATCAGACCTTTTATGCAAGAATTACGTCCAGTGCCGAGACATAAATGGCACCTATTATCCTTTTGGTTTGACTTGTCCCAGAAATCTTTACTTCAATCCTTACACAAGTAGTTGCACAAATTCAAGTGACTTTGTGTATAACCACTATAGTGGCAACAGCACCGATGTTCCAGGCGGCGCCTCATTGTTTTGCTCAAACAATGGAGTAGGTGAATTCCCAGATCCTATAGACACTACTTGCAAGCATTTCATTCAGTGCCGAGAGTTTAACGGCACCCAGTCTACTTTTTACCTGACTTGCCCCCCAAATCTATACTTCGATCCCAACATAAGCCGTTGCACAAATTCAAGTGACTTTGTGTGTAACGGCAATAGTGGCAACAGCACCGATGTTCCAGGCGGTACCTCGTTGTTTTGCTCAAACAATGGTGTAGGTCAATTCCCTGATCCTATAGACACTACTTGCAAGCATTTCATCCAGTGCCGAGAGTTTAACGGCACCCAGTCTACTTTTTACCTGACTTGCCCCCCGAATCTATACTTCAATCCCAACATAAGCCGTTGCACAAATTCAAGTGACTTTGTGTGTAACGGAAATAGTGGCAACAGCACCGATGCCCTTGACGTCTCGTCGTTCTGTACAAACAAGGGTGAAGGTGATTTTCCTGATCCATCAGACCCTTTATGCAAGAATTACGTCCAGTGCCGAGACATAAATGGCACCTATTATCCTTTTGGTCTGACTTGTCCCAGAAATCTTTACTTCGATCCCAACATAAGCAGTTGCTCAAATTCAAGTGACTTTGTGTGTAACGGCAATAGTGGCAACAGCACCGATGTTTCAGGCGGCGCCTCATTGTTTTCCTCAAACATTGGAGTAGGTGAATTCCCAGATCCTATAGACACTACTTGCAAGCATTTCATTCAGTGCCGAGAGTTTAACGGCACCCAGTCTACTTTTTACCTGACTTGCCCCCCAAATCTATACTTCGATCCCAACATAAGCCGTTGCACAAATTCAAGTGACTTTGTGTGTAACGGCAATAGTGGCAACAGCACCGATGTTCCAGGCGGTACCTCGTTGTTTTGCTCAAACAATGGTGTAGGTCAATTCCCTGATCCTATAGACACTACTTGCAAGCATTTCATCCAGTGCCGAGAGTTTAACGGCACCCAGTCTACATTTTACCTGACTTGCCCCCCGAATCTATACTTCAATCCCAACATAAGCCGTTGCACAAATTCAAGTGACTTTGTGTGTAACGGCAATAGTGGCAACAGCACCGATGCCCTTGACGTCTCGTCGTTCTGTACAAAAAAGGGTGAAGGTGATTTTCCTGATCCATCAGACCCTTTATGCAAGAATTACGTCTAGTGCCGAGACATAAATGGCACCTATTATCCTTTTGGTCTGACTTGTCCCAGAAATCTTTACTTCGATCCCAACATAAGCAGTTGCTCAAATTCAAGTGACTTTGTGTGTAACGGCAATAGTGGCAACAGCACCGATGTTCCAGGCGGTGCCTCATTGTTTTGCTCAAACAATGGAGTAGGTGAATTCCCAGATCCTATAGACACTACTTGCAAGCATTTCATTCAGTGTCGAGAGTTTAACGGCACCCAGTCTACTTTTTACCTGACTTGCCCCCCGAATCTATACTTCAATCCCAACTCAAGGCATTGCACAAATTCAAGAGACTTTGTATGCAACAACAATAGCACCGATGCCCCGGGCACCTTGCCAATCTGCTCAAACAAGGGTTACCCTGAGTCTTTAGACCCCATTTGCGAGCACTACATCTAGTTTCGAGATTTTAATGGCATCTATAATACCTTTTCCCTAACGTGTCCCCCGAATCTATTCTTCAATCTCAACAAAGGCAACTGCTAGTGACTTTGTTTGCAACAACAATAGCAGCAGCAGCAGTTTGGCGTGGTAGTAACAACTGTACAATCACTGTGAAATCTGATAGTTATAATGTTAAAGGGACTACTGGTGGATGGTGAATAATAAAATAATGAATGGACTGTATTCTAGGTATGTTATAATTACTAAACAAAATATACCATCGTTAATTATGTGAGAACAATACGAAAGAGACGCGCTGGAACAAGTGTTTGCGGGTGGCGCCGGAGCCCTGTACATATGAATGCCGATGCTGGCGTGGTGTGATGGCTGATTCCTTCCTCTCGACCCCGCACTAGTGGAGTAGCCAAGCTGATGCGTAGACAGTATACACCAGCACGGATTATCCTAGAACTACCAGATGGTCCGATAACAATTCCTACGTTACCACATTGTTCCCTGATAACAACAGTTATATTACGGCGTTTCCTGACAGCAACAATGCAAAACGCACAGAACAACCCACAACCCTAGTGCATCCCGATAATAATTCCAACGGCACCATTCCCTGGTAACAACAATTATACTACAGCGTTTCCTGACAGTAACAATGCAAAAAGCACAGAACGCCCACAACCGTAGTGAATCCCGATAATAATTCCAACGGCACCATTCCCTGGTAACAACAATTATACTACAGCGTTTCCTGACAGTAACAATGCAACAAACACAGAACGTCCCATAGCAATAACAATTGTGTAGCCTCTATGCACAGCTACGTTCCCTGACAAAAGCGCGACGTTTCCTGATAATTAGAAAGAAACAGTTCAATTTCAACAGTTCAGTTTTAGTCAACGGCTGCAATTTTTTCAATATGGCGGACTTGTAGGACACAAGTCACAAGGCCTTACAAATAGAATACTTTTTTGTGTACAATTTGTATTATTATTATCATCCCCTTCCGTCGCTCCGGCGACGTCCGTTTGTTTTATTATTAAGTTTCGACCATTTACTGAATGAAAAAAAATAGGTAATGGGCTGGCGGTGGTTGGATAAGAAGAGCCGAAGATCGGGCTCAGTGCCGTGGCTTGGGCTATGTCCAGCTGTGGACTGATGCAGGCTGATAATAATGATGATGATGATGACTGAATGAAAACCGTAATTATAGGTACCATCATACCTTTAATTATGGTACCGTAACAAAGGTTTTTTTTATTTTTGTATGGACTAACTGCGCATTAGGTGGTAGTCTGAGTGTTTGCTTGCACCGACCTGTTCAGGATTGTTAATAATTTTACAATCTAGATTGATTTATAACATCTTGATAAATATAATTAAGTGGGTACTCTCAACAATTGAATTTACCCTACGTCAATCTTTATTATTGCGCCACCTTGCGTCAAGTAGCGGAACTAAGATCACCTTTATTATCACTTATATTCAAACCCACGATGGGGAAGTGCACAGCTTGTGGGAAGTTCCTGTTGTCGGCAGGTGCCACCAAATGCATTACATGCCCATACATGTTCCATATGGGATGTGTGATGATTCCTGACAATGCATCTGTACCCAAATACTGGACTTGTCCGGAGTGTAAGAAGAAGCAGTGTAAAGGAGACAATAGCAGCATTCCAGTGAAAGGCATATGCGGAGCTTCTGCTCCATTGCTCATTGCCACTGAGATTGTCACAGCTAGCTCGCCGCAGGCTGAGCCACTGCTGCCTTTGCCGCCGACACATACTATATATCCCATGTCGGAAACACGGATGTTCGTGACATGCGCCGCGAGTTCACTGAATATATGGCTGAGCAGCGTGAATTTCACAAGGAGCTCCGTGCTCCCTTGGCTGGCATGGGAGAGCAGATGATACTTTTAATCCCGAAAAAATAAGATACTTTTAAATTTAGATACTTTTAATCCCGAAAAAATAAAGGATTTTTAAGGGATAGGGGTCCAAAATTTGTGTTAATCCCATGTCGGAAACACGGATGTTCGTGACATGCGCCGCGAGTTCACTGAATATATGGCTGAGCAGCGTGAATTTCACAAGGAGCTCCGTGCTCCCTTGGCTGGCATGGGAGAGCAGATGATACTTTTAATCCCGAAAAAATAAGATACTTTTAAATATAGATACTTTTAATCCCGAAAAAAAAAGGATTTTTAAGGGATAGGGGTCCAAAATTTGTGTTAAACTAAAGTAATAGTACATCCGTTTATAGAACGGTACCGAATTTCGTTGATCGCTCCACTAAGTATAGTGGCTAAGCGGTAATATGCGTGGAAATGTAATCCAGACGTCCGTGGATCGAAACCACGAGCTTCCAGTTTTTTGCTCCATAATTAAAAGCATTTACATATTTTATGCGTTATTTTTTCAAAAAATAATATACAACCCCCGAACCTTTGTTCGGGGGTTGTATTTTATTTTTCGTCTCTTTAGACGGGTGTTATAAGTTTAGGGTGTGTATCACTGTGTGAGTCTGTGTGGCATCATAGCTCTCAAACAAATGGATCGATTTTGATGTGTTTTTTTCTGTTTGAAAGCTTATGTGATCTAGATGGTTCTTAGATATAGTGGGGAAGGGGGAGAAGAGGGAGGTGAGAAAAGGGGGTGAGAATCGTAGCTTCCAAACGAAAGGACCAATTTAGCTGTGGTTTTTTATTTTTGAAAGCTATAGTAAACGAGATAGTTCTTTGCTATAATGGGGTAAAGGAGGGAAGGAGGGGTAAAGGAGATTGAGAGGGGATTATGCGTAATTTTTTAATTTTTTACAACTCCCGAACAAAGAGACGGGTGTTATAAGTTTAGGGTGTGCATCACTGTGTGTGTCTGTCTGTGGCATCGTAGCTCCCAAACGAATGGACCGATTTTGATGCGGTTTTTACTGTGTGAAATCAAATGTGCTCGAGATGGTTCTCAGATATATAGGGTATGGGGGGGAAAGGTGATTAGATATATATAGGGTATGGAGGGTGAGAGGTGAAAAAAGGGGGGTGATAATCGTAGCTTTGAAACGAGATATTTAGATGCGGTTTTTATGTTTGAAAGCTGAGACGCTTTCTAGCTATAATAGGGGGGGGGGGGGGATTTCCTTGATATCCTTGATATTTTTAAGGCTGCTGTTAAGTTTTATTTGCGCCGCCTACTTCTAATCTATCACGACCATGTCGGGTCGCTACTGAAGGTTCTTAACACAGGTAGGTAGGTAGGTAGGTAGGTAGGTAGGTACCTATTTGGTACTTTTGGTACTGGAATAACTCATAGGATCCTCATATCCCAGAAAAACTACCATGCGAGCAACGCCGCGGGCTCAGCTAGTATAAACTATGACTGTGCCAAGTTGCATCAACATCCGTCCAGCATATTCGGCGTGGTACGTGTTATTTTAAATAACTTTCAACCCCTATCCTATGGGAACCCATTAACTTTTAGGGAAAAAAGTATCCTATGCCCTACCGCGTAGTATGAACTCAAATCATACCAAGTTTTATTTGAATTCATTTAGTAGTAATTTTGTCTACCGTATCAACTACGGAGTACACTTCAAAAAATAATTGCAAATTATCTTCAATGTACAAAATTGGACCTGTTAAAGTTTTATTATAAGTATAGATATATCATTTGTCTGACTAACATTTTAGCGGAAGTAAGCTACATATTAAAACTTTTTTTTTTTGTATTTTCTTTAGAAAATGGACATTTCTCATGTATTTTGTTTGTTTTGATATTTTGGCACCGTCTGTGTCCATTCATCCGACATGATAACAATTTGCTCATGAAGTGAGCTTGGCGCCTGCTAAATGGTGGGCTTTCGCCACATACAACTGCTTATTATTCCGTCTGACCTTGGCTCATATAATTTTTAAGTTGTTTCTAGATATCATGATCTTAAAAAGATAAGAAAAAAAAGATACAAAGTTTATTCCACATACTTAATCCTTATGCTTGATCCTATCGTGCCATAAAAAAAGCTATTTTTTTCGAATTGGTGCCGGTTTGATTCCTGGCTGAGGTAAGAAACTTTTCAATTGTGATGACGGAGCAGTCCGAATAGTTACCTAATAATCACCTTCCATTAGAGACTACCTGGCTATTTTGATGTAAGTTACTGATGGATGATCCCTGGCTACAATTTTGCATCCGTGCAAATACTCTCCGTTATAACAAGATAAGAATAACTGGAAAATATATTCCAGTGCATTTATTACAATTAGAGGTACAAAGATCAAATATTTCATTTTAACAAAGTGCCTGTTGAATTTTAATATCAACTTGTGTCTTAATAAGTGCTAGTAGGTATTAAATAGGCCATAACACTCTTACGATCGATTGAAGACGAATTGATTGATCCTTTGATTCGCCGTGTTCGGGTAAAAAAAATACCTATTACACTTTAAATGAAGATGAATCGATTGATAACTCGCTTGTCAAAGTCTGACTAAGTTTTTAGTTTGATAAGATAACCCTTCCTTTGCCTCGCCGTAGTCGGATAGTAAAAAAACCCATGAACCTTATTAGGTGTTTTGCCGGAAGATAAATCGGTTGATACCTAGCTTGTCAAAATTGGACCAATTGGGGCGACGCTACTAGTGGTACATCTACATACCACATACATATACTGTAAAATTCATTACCCTTCCCTTGCTTAGACCGTACTTGGGTAAACTATTCCTTGCATTTATTGTATTTATAATATCCACAATAATATATTAAAGTGAAACGTTGTCTGTTTGTTTATTTGTTTATTTGGAGAGCTTTCATGCGATAACGGCTGGATGGATTTTGATTAAATTTGGAATGGAGTTAGCTTATACCCTGGAGTAACACTTAGGATTTTTACCATCAACAACATCATCGTCATCATCATCATCATCATCATCATCATCATCATCATCATAATAATCCCTCAAGCGGGTGAAACTGTGGGGCGCAAACTGTGTATTACAATTTTAAGTTAAATTGTAGATACTAATAGGTACTTAGGTAGGTACCTAAAAAATACAAGATCAGTACAAAATACCATGCTACAAAAAATTTACTTCAAATGGATTCAGTTTTAAATGAAAAAAAGAAGTAATCCAATTTTGATACAATTTATATGGGACCAATCTGGAGGTTTACTCAGTCAAATGAAAAAATAATTTTTAAAATCTGTCTGTGTGTTATTGATGGAGAAATCGGTGAAAACACATAAAAAACTAACGAATTTAAACCACCTCCTTTTGTGAAGACGATAGAAAATGAACTGAGCTTTACGTTAAAATCTAACAGACCCAGCGTTCTGGCGAAATGATGGCAGACAGGAGCACAGAAAAAAGTAATAAAGAAAGTAATAGTAGAGTAATGGTAGCTTGATTTTATTGCATCGAGCGGGAAATGACTTCTTGCTGCACCGAGTGCTAGATGGGAGCCCGAGCTTTACCACAAGTGCAGCAAGAAGTCACGTGAAATGAGTGTCTGTAATCTGCTTTTCTTTCCACTACCCAGTAATATCACAACAGTTCACTTAAATTAAGCAGCAATTCCATAAATAATTATTATTTGACTTAAAAATAGAAATAAAAATTCGGGACAATTCACACCAATTACTTAGCCCCAAACTAGGATACCTATGGGCACTAGATAACGGATAAACATACATATATAATACGAATATTAACTCCAACCATGACTCGGAAACAATCATTTCAGCTCATCACACAAATGATTGTAAATAATAAGTCTTGTACATTATATAAAAGCAGTAATTATTCAAAATTGCTACGAAAAACTATGCCAACTCTTAATTATGATAACATGTTTAATCCGTCCTTTAGCAAAGTATAGTTTGAATTTTCAGTCTTTCGCAAGAAAACATTGCCGTTAGGCACCCACACAAATCTGTAATTTAGCTCCCTGGCCGTCCGGCGGGCGGCGGCATGCAACGCCTTAGCTTGCGAAGTGAGGTGCTCCGCGACGAACACCAGGCTCTTCTTGTTTCCGCCGTGGCCTAGGGGGCTCGCGTTCAGTTTGTCCAGAAACTTGTCGCGCAGCCGGCGGCTGCTTAACCAGGATAAAACGCGGACGTGGGCTTGCAGAGTTAAATTTTGCAATACGACCTGTAGCCATTGCTGTAAGTCAGATTCAGCAACTAGTCACTTATCTGTATTTCCAAGTTGTTGTACTGTTCAAAATCTTGTTGTTGAGCTCGGGAACACACTACAACTCGGTGCAGGCGATGCGCGAGATCACGAGCAGCAACACGAAGCTCTTTGTTTTAACTCCACAGATGAGCTTTCACCGTTGTTTTGGGATTCAGTTTCAATGAGAATCTTTTCGTGCTCGGATTAGAGAACGCCGACGTCTCTTCAAATTTATCCAGCATAGTTTAAATGTTCTCTATATCTCTGTCTCTGATAATATCTCGAATTAAAACCGCTGATATGCAGCCACAATTACTCGAGCTGTACGGCTTAGAGCGCAGCAAAACGTTATCGTATTACAGCTGGCGGTCAAGTCGCGCAATCTTTGGTTTTGATCACAGTCGTGGTGGCTGGAGAACGTACGTATTAGAATTATCTCCCCGCTTAGACTCTTTGCAACGACAGGACGGACACACGCAAGATTAATTATACTCCTTGCTAAAGCCTTGAAGTATCACCTGTTTAAGTTCATACAAGTTGTATTTATTCGACACTGACTACAAATTATGAACGACACTCCTGCCACGGTATTTGGACAACCTGAAAATTATGCTGCATTCATTGCATTAAATTTCTAATAACTCAATGATTGATAACAACTGGGTATGTAGGTATTGCGACAGTAAAGGACTAGATTATGTACCTATTGGTTAATATTTAACCTCTCTAATACCGACCACTCCATATGAAGTACTAATTTTCCCGCCCGCGACTTGTGTTTATCGCCAAAAAAAGCATCCTATTTTCTTCTAGGATATTAAAAACCAATGCAAAAGTAGGTATAGCACCAATGATCTTGATGTTTTCAGACGGTTCTGTGATGGCAACCGCTCCTTACAGTGAGTATTCAACATTTTCCAGATTTCCCGCGGAAACTTTCATTTTTCCGAGATAAAAGTATTCTATGTTTTATTCTATGGTATAAGCTGTCTCCATTCTACATATTAAAATATACAATCCCAAAACTAGCAAGAAATTCAAGTAGGTAGATGAAATTAAAATACTGCAGGCGGGCAGCCCTATCGCGTGTTTACGTACCACGCGGCTGTAGGTAGTTATTTCAAGGACAGAGCCGAGTCACAATACTGATAGATAACATTACCGTGACTTCGCATTAGTTCTGACAAAACGCATATATTAATTAAAACATCGTTGGTTCAAATTCCAAACATTCTATGAGAGTATTTGTAGTTTGAAGTCGAAATTCAGCCGCGTAAGGTCATCGACCGCGTAGTGAGTTTTGTGATTGTTTATTTGTGTTGTTTTCAGTGATTTATTGCTGGTATTTTGTGTTATTACGTCTAATGCAAAAGTTTTCAAAATTGTTTTCATAATTGTAGTGCTAATGGTGCAATATTTTACAAAATATATTGTACCTTCAGGAACGTCCGAATACTTCGACTGCTGACGAAAAAGTGGCGCACCGCTCCCGCTGCCTCGCTGACGAAAGGTCTGCCCAGCTCAACAAGTGTTGCGTAAACAAGCCAGCATCAGCTGCTAGGCTCCACCTCTAGACTCTGTCTTCTGGCGTGATTTTCCTTACAATATGATATTATTTTCACTTATGCTTATTGCTAATTTCAATCGCTTTCTGGAACAGTAACTCAAAAGATGCTAGTGCTAATAATTTAGCAGCTAGAGACAGCATAGAGGGCGCAGGCCCGGTTCAACACGGATAACTGCAGGTTACCGAAAACCCGCTGTATTTGACGTTTTGAGTCACGGTGGGCGACCGGTACCAAAGAGTATACAATATATAGCACAGTGCAACCTTGGATTGTCCAGTCTCGCGGTAAAAAGAGCCTAAGCGCCGTGTAAGGAGTGTCGCTTACTGATTCTTGTCTAACCTAGGTGAATATTGATGAATCATAAACAATGTTCATTAATTATCACTGTTGTGTACTTGTGAATTAATAATAATCACTTTATTGTATTACCGGCTAAACTGAAAGTATTTTAGGTATTGCATATAAAAATACGAATATTCTAACAAAATAACAAGGAGCTAAATGAATAAGCTGTTACTCGCTTTCCGGTTTACTAGTTTACGAGATATAGCCGATTAAGATATCACATTTTGTGCCCGCGTCAACTCTGAATGTATTCCATAGTGCGATACATTAATCCAACCTTAAAAACAACTATGTCGGCATATTATACGTACAAACTACTAGACAGATTGCAATGCGGTTTTCATACTTGTGTAGGTTAGGGTCCTGGCTACGGAACCCTATGTCTATGCGTGTCCGAGACGCAGTTGCTTTTTTTTATAACTTTTGATATCGTGTTTTCCGGCTTATACGATATCTATAGGTATACCTATAATAAATCATTTAGTACCAAAAAATCTAAACAAAGAAGATAACTTAAAATAAAGATTTGATTGTTTGTTTGTAATGGATAACTAAAAAAATATTTAACTGATTTTAAAAATTATTTCGCCTTTAGATAGCTACATTATCAGTGAGTAACATGGGCAGAATTATTTGTTAAAAAAAATAAAGTTCCCTGCGAAAATTGCAATAATGTAACCCAAGATACTAAAAATAAAGAACGGACGTTGCCATGGAAACGAAATAGTAACAAGTCTGTCAAGTAGGTGAGTAATAATGCAGTTGTCTATGGTCAAGAAACACTCCTGTCAATGATTTTGAATTACGCTTACTGCCGTTTTTGTTTTAGAAGTTACGACGGGTATATGAAACGTTGTCTGTTTGTTTGTCTGTTTGGGGAGTTTTAACGCGATAACGGATAATTTTGATAAAATTTGGAATGGTAATAGCTTATACCATGGCATAACACATATGATATTTTTCATCATCATCATCATCATCATCCTTCACGCGGGTGAAGCCGCGGGGCGCAGCTAGCAATACTTATAAGGTTTGAGTAGTTAAATTCCTCAATGCTGATTTATCAATTACATTAATTATTTAATTAATTAATTGTAAGACCAATATAATGATAGAGCAATAAATATTTTGATTTGTAATGACGTCACACGCATTCTGCAAGGAATTACCTTTGACTAACGAATAAGCGGCCTGGGCCCCAATTCTGTTATCTATCGAACCGTGATAACTCAAGTCGATCGCTTGAATTTTATTGTGAAAATTTCTCATTACCCACTCAACATTTTTCAATTTTCACTTTGTGTTTTTGGTTTATTTTTATGGTTTTTTATAATTCCTAGAAATAAACGCTTCTAGCTCTTTTAAGTGGCAAATGAGAAAAATTCGCAAAAAAAATAATACTATCGGTAGACTTTCGTTATCGCTGTTCAATAGTTAACAGAATTGGGGCCCTGAACATTTTATCAGCAATTATGTAGCTTATAATAAATAACATAATCAAAGATCTTTATCTGCGGTATAAATCAAATAATTATAGAAAATAACATTGAATCAAATCTTATATTAGGATTCGGCTCATGAAAATATTTGATGTAATCTCTTATATATTTTCTTGTCAACACAACAACGATAAAAAAAGGTATAATTAAACATTTAACATTGATTTAGTAAGTTTCTTTAGGAAAATATTTCCTGGCGTGAAATAAAGTTGAGTAGACCAACATAGTTTTTTGAATTCATGTCCGTAGCATTTATTTAATTTGGTGCCCATTACCTTGTAACTACATAAGAAAAGAAGAAGAAAGTTATATATCCTTACTGTCCTATATTTTGGTCCAATACAGGTTGGAAATAATTCAAAGAAAAACATATATCGTGGACCTCCACTTTTTACCTGACTACAACGAAGAAGAAAGGGAAAGGAAATGTGTGCAAGGGAAGAGTAATGAGTTTAATAGTCTATGTATGTATGTATGTATATACATGGATGTTTACCATAGCATCGTTCCCCTATTGGTCCGACTTTAACAAACGAAGTACCATTCGATTCGTCATCAGGTACAGAGTGTCATAGGCTACTTTTATACCCGACTACTGCGAAGCAAAGGAAGGATATGTGTTTATGCCAAAAACATGGTCCGATGTTGAAAAATGAGTATCAATCGATTCGTCTTCATCGCAAGAATGTCATGGCTATTTTTACCCGACCGTAGGTGGGTTTTCGCTTTTAAACTTGCGTCTTGTTGTGTAAATGAAAATGCAAAAGCACATTATATTGTTATGTCGATTAAAATTTACAACCAATTCCCTAATAACACAAGCACAAATTAAAAAAATATTTAATCCTGACTCTCCCCACCCCCATTTATATCTCGTTTACCTCAGCTTTGAAACATAAAAAACCGCAGGTAAATCGGTCCATTCGTTTGGAAGCTACGATTCTCACACCCCGTTTTCTCGCCTCCCCCCTCCCCATCCTCATATAGCTAAGAACCATCTCAATCACATCAATTTTCAAACAGAAAAAATCGCATAAAATTCGGTCCATTCGTTTGGGAGCTACGATTCTCACCCCCCACCCCCCTCACCCCCATATAGCTAAGAACCATCACGATCACATCAGTTTATAAACATAAAAAAACAGGAGCTGCGATTCTCACCGTGATACAGTAATACACACCCTAAACTTATAACACCCGTCTCTTTTTTCGAGGTTTAATGAAAATATTGAAGTTTTTTTTTTACTTCTTACTTCAATTGATTCGTCTTAATCTTCCGTCTTAATCTCCGCACGCTTGGTCATTTCTTTAGGTTAAAAGTACTCATTGTGCTATTCCAGGACCTAAAATACCAATATATCAACATTTGATCAAAATTCCTTCAGCCGTCAAAAATATTTTTATCGATTGCTCGGCTCCTACTCATAGAATTAAGATAAGTAGGTACCCCAGTTTTAAAGTCAAAACATAAGCTATCCAACAGTGATAACCGCATCGCAATCGGTCCAGTATTTTTTACGAGATGCGCGTACAAGACATACAGACAGATAAACAGACAAACAGACAAACAGACAGACATGAATTTTTAAGCTTATTTTACGTACCCTTATCAAAATAACGTTTTTATCATATTTATCAAAATAACTGATTAATTAAAAAGATTATAAGATTTTGGCTTTGGCATCAACTGCTGGAGGTAGGCCTCTCCGTGTGAACGCCACTGAGCCCAATCATCGGCTCTCCTCATATTGGTATATGTGCAAGTATAACGAATATATTTAAGGGTAATTAGCATTAGCCAGTGCATGTGTTTAGTTCTTGATTGACGAGACAGGCATGAAATTTTAGGGAGAAAAACAAAGTAATTCTATGCCGCGCAAGATATTCCAGTTATTTTTTTGAACGGCGCTGATGATATATACAAGCGTGATACCACTAGGCCAACAATTTGCTTGTCTTGTGATAAAATAGTAAACAAGTTAATTTTGGTTAATATTTCAAATTCCCGACCAAACATAGTTTGTAATCCACTTGCAATAATCAAAACTCTATTTAAAAGTTCATTGGCACCACATATCCCCTCAATTGAGGTCATTTTGTCATGCTGCTCATCATCAAACCCTCGTACATAATACGCATTGACTATTCAGAGTTCATATGTATAAATCAGAATCAGAATATTTATGATTAACTGATAAATTATTGCGATTACGACGAATCATTTGAACTAAAGATTTGAGCCATATCTCAAAGTTTATAGGTGCAATAGTAGCTGAGAGCCCTTAGCAAAGAGAGCACAGGAAATAAATTGGGATCGGGTGCGCTGATTTCCTCCAAATAAAACTAAGAACCATCTCGCCAACTCAAGCATTCGAATGAAAAGAACGCGTTCAAATATATCCTTTCGTTTGGTAGATACGATGCCTTAGACAGACACAAAGACAAACAGATATAAAAACAAACTCTTAAAACATATGACCCCTCTTATTGGGTAGGAAGTTAGATAAGTGGTTAAGTAAGGTCCATTAGTTTATGTGGAGTCTTGTGTTGCCATAGACTTAGGATATGATAGATAGATAGATAGTTTTTTTTTTATTGTACACACCACAAAGAAAATTAACAAAATAAAGGAACAATAGTAGCAGAAGTGTCACGATGGGTGGCCTTATCGCTAAAAGGGATCTCTTCCAGGCAACCTTAAAACAACTTTGCTGTGATAAAACAACATTCTCGCCTTCGGCCTATCACAACCGGTCCTATTACAACCGGTTCTATTACAACCGGTCCTATTACAACCAGTCCTATCTTGCTTCACTGCAGAATCTGCAGGTTTTAGCATTTATAGTTGACATTCCAAGCCATCTTTGCGCTGATTTACGGATTTTTTGAGGTTCGCCTTTGACTGATTCGAAACGGTGGACATCATCATCTATAGAACTGCTAAAGCTAGCTGACCCAATTGTATATATCAAATTAACGGAAGCGGATACGTACCTCTAAAAATCCAAGAAATTATCCAGAACTTAGCAACATTTCCTATGACTTTATTTATAAACATATTTTTTCTCTTCTACAGGTGATATACATAGCGGTGCAAGCGCACACCTCATCTTTCTGCTCAAACAAGGGTGTCGGACAGTTCCCTGATCCTTCAGACCCTACTTGCAAGCACTTCATCCATTGCCGAGAGTTTAATGGCACCTATTATACTTATTACCTTACTTGCCCCCCGAATCTAGCCTTCAATCTCAACACAAGCTGTTGCACAAATTCAAGTGACTTTGTATGCAACAACAACAGTGGCAACAGCACAGATGAATCCAGCGGTAACAACAGTACAACCACTGTGAACCCTGATGGTAATAATGGCAGCACGGAATTTACGACAACTACCAGAAGGCCCGAAAACAATAACAACGGCACCACTACATTATCTGACAACAACAATGCTACCACTACCACTACATTCCCTGATAACAACAATGGTACGACAGCATTTCTAGATAGTAACAATGTAACAAGTACAAGTCGGCCCACCACCATAGTGTGGCCTGATAACAATAACTACGGCACCACTACATTACTTGAAAATAACAATGCTACTACTACTTTCCCTGATAATAACTATGGTACTACAGCATTTCCAGACAGTAACAATGTAACAAGCACAAGTTGACCCTCGACCCACCACCATAGTGTGGCCTGATAACAATAACAACGGCACCACTACAGTCCCTGAAAGTAACAATGCTACCACTACATTCCCTGATAACAATAATAGTACTACAGCATTTCCAGACAGTAACAATTCAACAACCACAGAACATCTTACCACCATAGTGTGGCCTGATAACAATAACAACGGCAGCACTACATTCCCTGACAACAACAATTCTACCACCACCAATACATTCCCAGATAACTACAATGGTTCTACAGCATTTCCAGACAGACAGTGACAATTCAACAAACACAGAACGCCCCACCACCATAGTGTGGCCTGAAAACAATAACAATGGCACCACTACATTCCCTGACAACAACAATGCTACCTCCACTACTGCATTCCCTGATAATAACAATGGGACCAGTGTGTTCCCGGATAATAACAATAGAACCACTGCATTCCCTGCTAACAACAATGGAACCAGTGCATTTCCTGATAATAACAATGGAACTACTGCATTCCCTGGTAACAGCACCATTGCGTTTCCTGATAACTCTATAACCATAGTGTGGCCAGATAACAATACCAACGACACAAGCACTCCAGAGTCAAATCCGGAAAATGCTACAACCACCAGATGGTTTCTGCAATGATGGTTCAATTAATATGCTCTAATATCAACAAAAGCCTCATTAGAACAGAACATTTACTGAACAGATAAATAAAACTCAGAACAGATATTAATAATAATATGGCAACTTCGTTACAAGGTACAGTTTGCCGTGGCTTTGCTTTCGTGGACTAAAATATACAAATTCTGCCAGTGAATGATAAGACAGATGAATTGGACGAAACATTACATACCATAATAGGTACATCTAAGAACTCGAAAAACATTCTACTATCAATGCTCATACAAAAACTTACGACGACAATTTCTCTGTCCCAGGAAGCCATTGCAGGCCCTTCAGCTGTTCAAAAGGTCAATGATTTGTGGAGAAAATCAACGTACGCGCGGCAAACTCTGTGAGTTGCCTTGACTTATTGGATACGTTTGCCGACTCTCAGCTGTTGAGGAGTACTGCGTGGCAGCTGAAAGATTTCCTCAACATCCATCAGGCCAATATATAGGGCCAGTGGTACTCAACTACTATATAAGTACAGGCTTGACAAACTCTGACACCAGAGGCCAGCACTACCTCATACGACAAACAAACAAACAAACAGTACAGTCTTGAGCTTGTTGTGTGCAACTTCTAAGTACAACTATTCGGCTTCTCTGTTTAATAATTACTATCTGATGCCCGTGGTTTCGCACGTGTGGTCATTTTAATATGTAGCCTATGACACTCACAAATAACGTGGCTTTCTATTGATAAATTCATTTTCAAAATCGGTTCAGTAGATCCAGAGATTCAGTAGATCTCTACAACCTCAGAAACTTACAAACTTTACCTCGTTATAGTATAGACTACCTGATGCCCGCGGCTTTGCATGCGTGGTCATTTATGTAGGTTAAAAGTAATCTTTGTGCTATTCCAGGACTTAAAATACCAATATACCAACATGTGATAAAAATTCCTTCAACCGTCAATATTTTTTTTATCGTTTGCTCGGCTTCTACTCATCGGATTGATCAAGTGCGTTAATTTAAATGACAAGAGCGCCGGGTGCGCAGCTGTCAAAATGGAGGGGGGAAACCCATTTCAAAGAGTATATAAATACTACGTAAGACCCATTTGCCGGCAGCAACCTTGCGTAAACAAATCGTTTTTATAACCGCTTCATGCGGTTGTTTATGAAACAAACGACTGTCCTGTGTAGCTAAAAAAATATACAATAGATTTTCAGTGTTATTTTAGTACATCTCTATTCAAAATATTTATAAAAACACGCTGACAGTTGAAGAAAAGACTAAATCTATGGAATTATATTTTCAATATTTTTTTGTTTGAGATCTTCACCGACAACTTATAGTTTTTCATCTGTATTAAATACCACAACAGCAGTGCGAGCATGGATCTTATCGATCAATAAATTTACGTTACGTTAATATTCGATAATACGAGTTTGGTAGCACGGAACGTACTTTATCGACAACGACATAAATTCGATAAATCATATTTAATATATAGATTTATATCGACAAAAGGAAGCTTATTTTTGACAATTGTTGTCGATATAATGTCGGTAATTTTACCGAATTTATCGAATTTTATCGGCTTTCCAAAGTTACATGACAAACTTTTTTTTTGTAAATTCCTTTTCGTATTATAAGCCAAAACGTGGAGGTGTCAGAACATCGTGAGGCAAGTTTCAGGGATGCCAATGATCCTTTCGATCTGGAAAAACATCATTTTAAGATTATTTTTAGAATTTATAAGGAAATTGCCCTCGCCCTCATTCAAGATGTTGAAGGCGTTTGAGAAAGAGTCGATCTAATGGACTGCCTACTACAACATGCGCGTTGTAGTATCTACTTTACATAATAATACCAAAATACTTAGTTACGTTTTTCCTATTTCCAGAAATTATCTTTTGTTGTGATTGTGTCTAATGCTCTAATTATTATGGTACCTAGTATGTAATCAGTCTAAAAAACTACCTGTATAATCATTGTTGTAGTTTCTATCAGCTGTATGCTTTTTCACTGAGGGCAGTTGCACCAACAATGCATCGGCCAGGAATATAATATAGCACTAGGACAGCGCACTGTCAGACTTGTCAGGGAGGTGACTCAAACAATTGTGCAACGAGTTATAGCTAGTTATACTTTAGGTTAGGTTCAAGGAATATACTACTTTATGGTAGTTAGGTAGAATTCCAAATGACAGAAGTTTCTCCGTAACAACTCAAAATAATAAAAATCTGCCAAATTGTGTCAAAAAATAATTTTTAGACTACTAGTCGTCTATCTGATATATGTAAACGAGTTGCCATTTTTTAAATCGATAAACTGACGACGTGTTATTGAATCAATAAAATTTACTGAGAGGCTAGATCCATGCTACCGCATTTCGATAAAATTGATAAAAATAGAACTGTTTACCGATCGATAAATTTATCGAATTTTATCGATTGATAAGATCCATGCTCGCACTGCAGATGTGCCTTTCCAACAGATAAAAAATAAAGTCATAATCGATTAGGTTTTTTTTAAATAATCGACTAAAATCAAAAATAAATTTGGGCAAAAATCATGAGTGATGTTTAAAATTTATTTATGGAAAATCTAGAGCTTATAAGTGAAATATAAAGTTAATATTGTGTTGCTACATGCTATTACTAGTAAACTAGATTAAATAAAGAGCCCTAAGTTTGATAATTTTTAAATAAATCGATAACTTGTTCGGCTGGCAACTAGAGAAGCATGCCGCAATTGGGCTTTAATTATTTAAAGAAGCTTTATTCATACAAATGATTTAATTGATAGAGGTTAAAACAACGTTTTTTTTAGAATATAATACTTGTTATCCCATGAACTTACGGCATATCTGCAGAATTTGCAAAATATTTCAAAGTTAACTTTTTCGTGCGTCACAGTATTTTTTTAAAAATTTGAAATTAATCTGTTTATTGGACTATGGCATTTTATTGTATTGCTACATGATATTACTAGTATCTTAGATTAACTAAAGGGCCCTGCGGACGAACAATTGAATAAAACGAAAAGAAAAGTGTCAAGTGCGGCAAGCCCAAATTGTTGCCAAACCCACCTAACCTATGTGCGCTTGGCCACAATTGTTGCCGCGCACACCTCAGCGGATATAGTACCCCAGTTTTTAAGTCAAAATATAAGCTATCAAACAGTGAAAACCGCATCGCAATCGGTCCAGTAGTTTTTTAGTTATAAAGAGTTCGCTCTAGACTTGAGGACACCTGAGATTTTAACCAACAAAAAAGAAAGAAAGTTGTCAAGTTCACGCAAATGTATGTAATATTGTAAAAAAACCATCCATACCAATATCATCATCACCATCATCATGTCAGCCTTTAGAAGTCCACTGCTGAACATAGGCCTCCCCCAAAGAGCGCCATGACGAGCGATCTTGTGCCACCTCCATTCACCGACTTTCTGCGATGGCTACAATGTCATCGGTCCATCGTGACCATACCAATATACGACAGAAATATAAAAAAAAAACATACAATCGAACATAGAACCGTCTCCTTTTGTGAAGTCGCTTAATAAAAGTGAAACGTCTGTTTGTTTGTTTGGTAAGCTTTCACGCGATAACGGCTGAACGGATTTTGATGAAATTTAGAATGGAGATAGCTTATACCCTGGAATTAAACATAGAATACTTTTATACCGGAAAATTGTAAGTTTCTACGGGAAAAATGGAAAATTATGATTTCTCGCTGTAAGGAACGGTTGCCATCATAGTATGGTATGTGGTTGTCATGGAAACGAAATAACAAGTCTGTCAAAAAACATCAAGAGCATGGGTGCTGTACATGTGCTTTACCTACTTTTGCATTGGTTTTTATTATCCTAGAAGAAAATAGGACACTTATTTTCGCGATAATCAGTAGTCCGCGCGTACGAAGTGGCGGGCGGGAAAGCTAGTACATAATATTATAGTCCCTATTATAGGCATCTAAACAAATATACCAAATTTCGTGAATGTATGTATGTCCACGTATTTCTGAGAAAATACAAGATCGATTGTAAAAAATATTTTTGTAATAGTTTCAATATCTTTCAACTTAGGGAACAGTGCAAGTTTAATCAAAATCGGTTCAGTAGTTTAAAAGATATATACTGTTAACTGTTTCCAGTATGGCTTTTTTCTTAGTGAACGGAATAAGTACTTCAATTTATTTTTATTTTATACTATTTGAAGTTTTTTTTATTAGTTATTATTTTGTCAAGGAAGGTGCCTCATTCTTTGTCTATTCCTCAATTCGACGAGTATTTAGTCGGTATAAAGGAACATCTGTGTGTTATTCACATAATATATTAAGAAGCAAAACGATGATTGTGAATCGATAGGAAGTCAGTCATGTAAGTGATACCGTGTTTCCGTTCGACGCGTGACGGTAGAAATTCATCGCACATTCTCCGTAATATAGCATCCTTTATAAAACCTATAAGCTGGCAACTTTACTACGAATTTCAAGGTTTTGTAGCTTAGCCTTGACCGCAAACGAGCATATTCTTGCTCGATTTTTATTTGATTCCAAGGCTTTGAGCTGATACTTAGCTGCACCATCCCAGACATCACTGAATAACTCTAAACATGAAAGGACTTGCGCTTGATAGAAATTAAGAAGCTATCTCAGTGTGGAATATCTTCCCATCTAAACTTATTTTCAGCTTTAGTCTTGGACTCAATGTACGAGTCAAAGTGAATGTTGTATGTGTTTGTGACCCAACAGCTCAAGATGGTCCATCGCCGGTAAGGATTCATTCCGGAATGTTGGAGTTAGTTGGAATAGACTACGTCTTGCAGAGACCAGATGTGCCTGTGTCTAAATACTCGTACATAGGTATGCATTGAATTTGACCAAATTGGCATTACCTGTAATCAGAGACTACCTGGCCTGCCTATCTACCTGGTATGCCTGAATTTATGCAGTTGACCATGGCCTTGAGATTAATAGATCTGTGTTTCAACAGCTTGTGCTTAAATACCTTCAAGAGTAGAAATTTAATAAATCAATGTCCATGATTCAAAACCGTCTGGCGCACCTTGGGCACCTAATTCTAACTCTCTTGGTCTTACTCTAGTTGACTACCAGCTGGTCTAGTGGCTAACCTACCTTAATTACGAAATCAAACGGTCGCGGGTTCGAATCCCTTAAGGTGCAATGATTTGTTAGATGTGCAGTAATGTTTGTTTTCAAGTCATGGATGTAATTGTTAGAAATAGCCTAACGTAAACATATCCTGCAACATTATTGGATCTACCATAGGTTAATCAAGATCTGTCTTCTCACATAACATGTAATTTAACTGCCATCTACTGAAATAACGAGATCAGTTCATGCTTTCTTATTATGTTTATTGTTGAATGTTAATTTTATCACCAGATTCGGAATATCATAGAAGAATTGGTAAGAAACTATGTTGCAAATAATCTTTTAAATCATTAATTCACAACATGAGAACATTATTTCATATTTTACTCTTGACAATTTTGCAATATTAAATAAAACGGCTAAAAAATCACGAAATAGAAGATCGGAAATACTCCGATCCGACCTCCTATTCCTCTGATCTTATATTTCGTGAGTTTTTAACCGTTTTATTTATATTAAATACTAGCTGTACCCGCGGCTTTGCACGCGTGATCTTTTTTTTAGGTTCAAAGTACCATAATGTGCTATTCCAGGACCAATATACCAACATTTGATCAAAATTTCTTTTACTGTAAAAAATACTTCAATTAATTGCTCGGCTTCTAACTCACCAGATTGAGAAACCAATTACACCAGTTTTTAAATCAAACCCTAAGCTATCTTACAATGAAAACCGCATTGCAATCGGTCCAATAGTTTTTACGTGATGCGCGAACAAACAAACATACAGACAAACAGACAGAGCGACACGATTAAAAAAATAATATATTCATGTTCAATACCCTTTTTAAGCACCTAAGAGCATTTTTTTATTTATCTTCTTTTTACAGCCTTTTTCGTGCTTATTGCTTTATTATAAGTATAGATATATGACTGTGTCAATTTGCATCAAAAAATTCGTCTAGTAATATTAGCGTGATACGTGTTCTTTTTAATGAATTTAACCCCTATATTGCGGAAACCCTTTAATTTTTCAGCATGAAAAGTATCCAATGTCCTACCTCGTAGTATGAACTCAAATCATACCAAGTTTCCTTTGAATTCATTCAGTAGTTTCTGTGCGATGCGTGGTCAAGGTACGGACAAACAGACAGACAGACAGACAAAAATAAAAAGTTAAACAGTTTTGGCTTCAGTTCGAACACAGAGAACCATCCAAAAAATATTATTAAAACTTAAATATTAACATAACTTTGGACCCATATCCCGCTTTAATTTTTCGGGATAAAACGTGTTCTCAATTTCAACCCATCATATAAATTAAGACGGTGCCACGTTGCATCAAATCCCGTCCATTATTTTCAGCGTGGTACGTGTTCTTTTAAGTAGGTTTCAACCCCTATCCTGCGAGAACCCATTAATTTTTCGGGATGTAAAGTATCCTATGTCCTACCTTGTAGTATAAACTCAAATCATACCAAGTTTCATTATAATTCATCCAGTAGTTCCGATGACGTGATGCGCGTCCAAGATACAGACAGACAGACATACAGACAAAAATTAAAAAAACATACAGTTTAGGCTTCATAATCGAACATAGAGCAAACTCAAAAAAAAAATTCAAACAATATCTTTAATGTACATAATTTGGAGCCATATCGCGCAGGAACCCATAATTTTTTGGGGATAAAAATGAATCCTTAATATTCACCCATTATATAAACTATGACTGTGCCAAGTTGCATCAACATCCGTCCAATAATTTCAGCGTGCTATGTGTTCTTTTAAATAATTTTCAACGCCTATCCTGCAGGAACCCTTTAATTTTTCGGGATGAAAAGTATCCAATGTCCTACCTCGAATTATGAACTCAAATTATACCAAATTTCATTTGAATTCAGTGAGAATTTTGAACGTGATGCGCTACCAAGGTACAGACAGACAGACGGACAGACAGGCAGACACACAAACATTACAAAAATACAGCTTTGGCTTTGGTATTGAATATAGAACGGCCTCCAAAAAAATTTACAAAATATCTTCAATTTACAGAATTTGGGACATTATCCCGCAGGAACTCTTTATTTTTTCGGGATAAAAATTATCCACAGTTTTTACCCATTATATAAACTATGACTGTGCCAAGTTCCAACAAAATCCGTCCAGTAGTTTCAGCGTGATACGTGTTCTTTTAAATAACTTTCAACGCCTATCCTGCGGGAACCCTTTAATTTTTCGGGATTAAAAGTATCCTATGTATCCTCGTAGTATGAACTCAAATCATACCAAGTTTCATTTAAATTCATTCAGTCGTTTCAGCGTGATGCCTAGCCAAGATACAGACAGACAGACAGACAGACAGACAGACAGACAGACAGACAGACAGACAAAAATAAAACTAAATACTGTTTTGGCTTCAGTATCGAATATAGAGCACCATCCAAAAAAAATATTTAAATTATCTTCAATGTACAGAATTGGACCCGTTACAGTTTTATTATAAGTAATATAGATGAATTTCACTCGCGTTAGTTTTCAAAATTAAATTTTGCAATAGATTACATTTGTCATTAACATAATTTGTTGCATAGTAAAATGTTGGAAACCCCTTTGAAATAACATAAAAATATCATTAAGAAGTCTCACTCATGGCAAGTCCCAATTATATTATACTTATTATAATTATTATTACTTCACTAATAGCCTACCAAATGTCGGGCTCTGCAAATACTAAGTTACAAACAACCATACTTGTAGTTAAAATAACGGCGACGGACTCGTGGTCTACCGTTTTGTCACACTAGTGTGACCACGAGTAATAACTATTCCTCGTGGTCACACCACGACAAGAGACTAAGACGTATCGAGTTATTAACACCCCCTTTTCCTTTGACTGCAATTCTCAGCAATCTCCGAAATGTCATCTTAAAGACAACCACAAATAAACCTTCCATCACAACAAATAACAATTTTAGCATATAATTAGCCATTAGCCTAGTGAAAATTATTATATAAAACATAAAATTCGACTGCAAACAAAACTATTGAGTATTTAAATTTTCAATATATTCACGTGCTGTAAAATTTCGCAAAGCGGTGCAGGTGTGGGGCGCGGGAGGCACGATGCAAACCGTAGACAATTACGACGCAAACATAATGCACGGGTTTTTGTTTTACAGCCGCGATAGCGAACGGACGCGTCATGCGGGCTGACCGCCTACAATACTATTTTTACCAGACTGCGCAACGCAAAGGCCCGGTAATGTGTTTGTCAGCTTATTAATGTATTTTCTTTTGTGGCACTATACATATCCAACGCGTGGACCGATTTAGATGATTCATAGATAGATATATAGATAGATAGATAGATAGATAACACTTTATTGCACCAAATGAAACACTTACAAACAAAAATAAACTTAAAAATATAGTACAATTGGTGGCCTTATCGCTAAGCAGTGATCTTCTCTTCCAGGCAACCGTAGGCTATATTGAGACACATGACTATATAATAGAGGCAGTTGTTGGTGTGCAAAGTTTGAGTATAATACCCAAAAAAGAAAGAAAAGAAGATTACAAACAAATAAAACAAAAATGAATTCAATCGTTCAATCGTTTTGTTATAATCTTGCAAGTGCTACTAAAGACATAATATTGATCAAAATTTAATATAGCGACAACTAGACGCCCCGTATTGTGAAAAAGAAAAATGAAAGTCGACGAACTATGTTGAGTTTTGTTCGCAGTCGGGTTTTTTGTTTTGTATTATAATTTATTTTTCTAAAGCAACGGTGTGGGGCGCGGGATCCACGACGCAAACATAATGCTCGGGTTTTTGCTTTTCAGCCGCGACAGCGGATGGACGCAATGCGAGCTGACTGCCCACTAATATAATAGTAATATAAATTTAACGTTTTTTATTTGCTAACATATTTTACTTTACTTTAATAGTTGCCATTGCAATATTGGACTTTAGTACATATACAAATTGAACAATCTAAAATTGAAAATGTTGTAATAAGCTTGAAAGACAATTGCTACTGTTTATGTAAAATAATTTTATATTTTTGGAATGGTGTTTTAAAGACCTTCATTTTGATTCTTCACTTTATAGGTTTTGGTTATTTTCTGCTCCGTCGGAAATACAATAAGGCAGCTGTAAGCCGCCATATTAGCTACCCAGACACTTCATATTATCCTACTAACTTTCTCCCGCGACATTTGCGATAAACTTTAGTCCACGCAATACAATTTATCACGAAAACAAGCATCCTAAGTTCATCTCGGATATTAAAAACCAATGTAAAAGTATTGCAATAAAGCTCTTTATACTTTTTGACAGCTGACAAAATGTTTAAATGTTATTATTTCGTTTCCACGGTAACGTATGTCATTCCGTTCCTTACTGCGAGTAATATCGACATTGTCCAGTTTTCCTATGATAACTTACCATTTGCGGCATAAAAAGTATTCTATTTGGTCTCTTTCTTGTACAGTACCAATTTACAAATGTTTCATCAAAATCGGATCAGCCGTTTTGGCGTGAAAGCTCCCCAAACAAAAAAAAACAGACAACGTTTCACTTTTATATAATGGTGTGGATAGCACTCTGGTGATTGAGACAAATCTATGATACCTCATTTATCAACATCCACTGAGCCCTTTAGGCTGCAGGTTGCGTCTAAGAAACATATAAACAAACAAACAAACATACATGCAACCCAAACCTATAACCCTCAACAGTCGGGTAATTACTCAGTCATCAATTTTATTTACAGTTTGATTTCGATTTGACTTGTATTTTTTTAATGAATAGCCAAAATTCGTCCCTCCTTGCGGGCAACCACAATAGTGATAAATATTTGCTTACGCATAAGTAATTTTCGATGAGCTATCGCGACTGAAAAGCAAAAGCCAGAACATATTATGTTTGCGTCGTGCCTCCCGCATCCCTCACCTGCACCGCTTTGCGAAACTACATAGCACGTGAGTTAAAAGGGCGCACTTAAGTATAATGCTAAAACGTGTCTTCGACCACTCCACGCTGATTTCACAGCTAGCAAGTAGCACACTATAACAATGTAGCTGCTACAATAGTGCAGCACACAAGCCAAGCTAAGTCACCGAATAAATAATGGCACGGGCGAAGCCAAACCAAGCCATCTCAAATCGTCCGCAAATCCGGATCCCAGCTCTTTTGTCTGTAGAATCCGAAATGTCTCTCTCTACAATCGATCTCGGCTATATCCACTGAACCTTCATTTATTTAGAGTACTGCATCTCGACTTCTAAAGCTTCCCTCGGAGTAAAGGACATACCAACTCGGTGACAGTGGCGATGCATGCATTAAATTTTAATAATGTTTTAAAATTGTATTATGTTTTATTGTCTATATTTTGTTATTTTGTCCGTTCACCACCTTATGGAAGGAATTAAAAAAGTACTCTTTAGTACTCTCTTCAATAGTTCTTGCATAAGTTGTTAATCTATAAAACAGTACCGTGACATGCTCACTGACAGACAACGCACCGCCTAAATCAGTGGCCCCAAAGTTTTTTTTTGTACTGACTAGACAATCGTTTGACCACGATCTCACCTGATGGAAAGGACGATGTGGTCGAAGGTGTAGCACGCTTGCCTATATCAGTTACCTTAGTTCTCTGTCGGATCACTTCATTACGAAACTTATCCTTCAGAGAAACTACAAGCATTAAAGTGCAACGTTTTGCTAAGCGCGCCAAATTTATTTATTGCCGAATTAAAATAAGTTTTCATGAACCCACGATATGTAATAGAGCTGTAATTGTCAAAAAACGCAAGAAAATTTGAATTTGGCGCGCTGAACGAAACGTTGCACCTTAATGTTAACTGCTAAATTACTTCTACACTAATATATATAAAAAGAAACGTAGTCTATTTGTTTTTTGTTTGGGGAGCTTTCTCGCGATCGTGACTGGACTGATTTTGATGAAATTTTGAATGCTTATCATTATCTGTCGTGAAACTCCATTTCTATGACCCTTCGCTTACCCTTTCTTTGTGATAGATGTCAATAACTTGTGGTTTCATCTAAGACAGACCGGAGGCCAATCCCAGCAGTGGTCATATAGACCCCACTATATGGACAAAACTGGTATTTTTGGATGAACCAGTAATGAAAACATAACGCCTGACATCTTTCGCATAGCAAGGCATCGAGTAGTTTGATACCACGTTAGGCGTGCTCTCCACGTGTCCCATGACAACAAACTTATAGATTATTGTTATTTAAATCAATAACAAAACGGTGAAATTTAACAGGAGGAGCGAGCAGGTCATTCTGCCTCCCCAATCGTTTCAAATATATTTACACCTCTAATTTTCGTATCGGATCGTTCGGCTGTTCATAAAAGCTTTTTTGTCATCTTTCTATATGTCAGGATTTTACGTAAATGTATTAGTATTTATTAGTAGTCTAGCAATATAAGTAAAACCCTATTTAGTTGTAAAACTTATAGTAATACGAACTTGAATATACGTGGAGCTGAAGGACGGGCGGGGAGGGGAAGATGGACAAGGGCACGCGCCTCAACCCGCGCCTCACCCCGCACCCCACCCCACGCCTCACCCCCGCGGAGGCCGATATATAAGGATTCCGCGCCCGTGGAGAGGGACAGACCAGACAAGCCACGTCTTTGGGGCGGGCGTGTGGCCCGACGACGAGCCGCACAGCAGCCGCGTGGGCGGCCATTTTGACGAGGGGAGACTGCCGTGAAAAGGAGCCGGAGCTGACGGGAAGCCAGAAGGCCAGGGGAGCAGCGCAACCAGCCTGGGAGCCGACCCGACGCGAGGGAGCAGGGCGCTCCCGGACCCGAGGATCACTGAGCACGTGGGCAAGCGTTCGCGCTGCCGAAATCTTCCCGTCTAGTGACGTAAGCCGGCCAGCGTTGAAGTACCTAGAAACAATTATTCCCAGTGCGCGTAAAATAGACGATTCACAAATCGCGCGCGTAACCTTAAGCCCCCTTTTCGTACCCCCTCTTCTTTATAGACTATTTGACTTAACCATCGTAACCACGTGTAAGTTTTTAAGCCTTGTATATAAAAACACTGTTATAGAAACACTGATTAAATTATCTTTAAGTACCCTTTATAATACCGTTTTCTTTTTACAATATCCCCTCACTCTCCTTGGCTGTAGGCGCAGGTAGGCCCCGTTCCAACGGGGGTGGGGCTCTGAGGCCCATCGAGCTGTACTGCCTGGTCATAAGGCCCAAATTGCTCTCCAACTGGTACACTATCCAGGCTACCCTTCCCTACAGCAAATCGTGTCGTCCGTCGGTGGCAAACCGAACTTCTACCACCTGCTGCGACGCTGCGGGCGGCGACCCTCGTCGTGATTCTGCCGCCCCCGGTTCGCCCGGCTGCCACCCGACGGACACATAACATATAGAAAGCACTACATAAATTAATTACCACGACATATCATCATCCTTCACGCTCAAAGGTTGAACGAATTTTGATGAAATTGGATTGGAGATAGCTTATACCCTGGAATTACACATACATGCACCTGCACGCTAGCACAACACAAGCCCAATCCATCATCGTCTAGACAATTTAATTCTAAAATACCTCAAACCTGCAACACAGTACATGAGTAGTCCTACGGACTATATGTACTGTGCCTGCAAGTAACATGAAACATCGACGATCGTTTTTACCTAATCACTGTTTGAAATCCATGTTAATTATTATTGCTGATTAGTTTTTATCGGTGTTTATAATTCAGCTAGTTTATCAGCTGATTGGAATAATTGGTTTGGGTGATATTTTCCTAATTAAGATTAGTTTATTGGCACTTATGCAATGATGACACAATTTCATACCAATGACGGTTTTCCACAACCAATACTCAGATACGTACCTACCTACTTCTTCTTTGTTTAGATTTTGCAATTATTATGCCCTGCGATGTAATGTTTTAATTGAAACATCGTGGTGAGTAGCCAACTAAATATATATAACTAAATAAATATATTCGGAACAATTCACACCAATTACCTAGCCCCAGTCTAAGAAACCCTGTACTATGGGCACTAGATAACGTATAAACATACATAGATACAAATATTACACGAAACCCTGTGCTATACGGATAAACATACATACGAGTAGATACAAATATTATGTTAAAGTTAAACGTAAGAGGAGCACCAGAACAACTTGTTTTAAGAGGATTTAATCTATTGAGTTTATTTTTAAATAGATGAAGTTGTCAATTGGAAAAAGTAGTCAAAAAATATCATGCTGAGCTCCGAAAAACCAATTTCATTAAAAAATAGGGAAAATACAATTTGATATTTAGAAATGGCTAATTATACGCTAAAATTGTTATTTGTTGTGATGGAAGGTTTATTTGTAGTTGTCTTTAAGAGGACATTTCGGAGATTTCTGAGAATTGCAGTCAAAGGAAAAGGGGTGTTAAAAACTCGATACGTCTTAGTCTCTTGTCGTGGTGTGACCACGAGGAATAGTTATTACTCGTGGTCACACTGGTGTGACAAAACGGTGTGACCACGAGTCCGCCGCCGTTATTTTAAATACAAGTATGGTTGTTTGTAGCTTAGTATTTGCAGAGACCGTCATTTGGTAGGCTATTAGTGAAGTAATAATAATTATAATAAATATGATATAATTGGGACTTGTCATGAGTGAGACTTCTTAATGATATTTTTATGTTATTTCAAAGGGGTTTCCAACATTTTACTATGCAACAAATTATGTTAATGACATATGTAATCTATTGCAAAATTTAATTTTGAAAACATATTAAATAAAAATAAAACGGTTAAAAACTCAAGAAATATAAGATCGGAGGAATAGTACGTCGGATCGGAGTATTTCCGATCTTCTATTTCATGAGTTTCAAAATTGTCAAGAGTAAAATATGAAATAATGTTCTCACGTTGTAAATTAATGTTTTAAAAGATTATTCGCCACATAGTTTCTTACCAATTCTTCTATGATATTCCGAGTCTGGTGATAAAATTAACATTCAACAATAAACATAATAAGAAAGAATGAACTGATCTCTTTATTTCAGTAGATGGCAGGGTGTTAATATTGAACACTGCTGTACGCCTACCTATCTCGGTGTAACACTAGACCGAACATTAAGTTTTAAAGCTCACTGACAGAAAACTAAGGCTAAAGTTGGAACTAGGAATAACCTACTACGCCGTATCACATCTACGACATGGGGAGCCTCTCCACAGGTACTCCAAATATTAGGTCTCTCGCTAAGCTTCTCTGCGGGGGAGTACGCATGCCCAGTGTGGCATCGTTCTGCCCACGTAAGGAAAGTGGACGCTGCGCTCAATGAGACCTGTCGCATTGTAACAGGTTGTCTGAAACCAACTCCCCTGACACTTTTGTACCCTCTATCAGGAATCGCTCCACCCAGTTTCCGCAGAGATTCTACTGCAGCCATTGAGAAATATAAACAAGAAGCAGATAACAGGCATCCATTACATAATGTTCAACCTTCCCACAACAGACTTAAAATCCGACACAGTTTCCTGAGAACAGTAACACCTGTTGCTCCAAGTGAACTAAAAGATGCCCGACTTAACCTGTGGACCACAAGGCATAAACCACCTGATGATTTCAAAACACCAATGGAGGGGTTACCACCTGGTTATGAACAATCTTGGTCAGTGTGGAAAACCTTAAACAGACTCCATACACAGGTTGGACGCTGCAGGAGCAACTTATGCAGATGGGGCATGATTGACCAGTCAAGAATGCAGTGCGACTGCGGTGCACCCGTGCAAACCATGCCACACTTGCTGGAGTGTCTTTCATGTCCCTACCGCTGCACACTGCAGGAACTTTGTCAGTGCACTGGTAATGCCATAGACTTTGCCACTTACTGGTCCAAGAACATAAATTTAAATTTAAAAAAAAATGTACTGTCGACACGAAGAAGAAGTAGATGGCAGTTAAATTAAATGTTAGGTGAAAAAAACAGATCTTGATTAACCTATGCTAGATCCAATAATATTGCAGGATATGTTTACGTTAGGCTATTTCTAACAATTACAACCATGACTTGAAAACAAACATTACTGCACATCTAACAAATCATTGCACCTTAAGGGATTCGAACCCGCGACCGTTTGATTTCGTAATTAAGGCAGGTTAGCCACTAGACCAGCTGGTAGTCAACTAGAGTAAGACCATGAGAGTTAGAATTAGGTGCCCAAGGTGCGCCAGACGGTTTTGAATCATGGACATTGATTTATTAAATTTCTACTCTTGAAGGTATTTAAGCACAAGCTGTTGAAACACAGATCTATTAATCTCAAGGCCATGGTCAACTGCATAAATTCAGGCATACCAGGTAGATAGGCAGGCCAGGTAGTCTCTGATTACAGGTAATGCCAATTTGGTCAAATTCAATGCATACCTATGTACGAGTATTTAGACACAGGCACATCTGGTCTCTGCAAGACGTGGTCTATTCCAACTAACTCCAACATTCCGGAATGAATCCTTACCGGCGATGGACCATCTTGTGCTGTTGGGTCACAAACACATACAACATTCACTTTGACTCGTACATTGAGTCCAAGACTAAAGCTGAAAATAAGTTTAGATGGGAAGATATTCCACACTGAGATAGCTTCTTAATTTCTATCAAGCGCAAGTCCTTTCATGTTTAGAGTTATTCAGTGATGTCTGGGATGGTGCAGCTAAGTATCAGCTCAAAGCCTTGGAATCAAATAAAAATCGAGCAAGAATATGCTCGTTTGCGGTCAAGGCTAAGCTACAAAACCTTGAAATTCGTAGTAAAGTTGCCAGCTTATAGGTTTTATAAAGGATGCTATATTACGGAGAATGTGCGATGAATTTCTACCGTCACGCGTCGAACGGAAACACGGTATCACTTACAAGACTGACTTCCTATCGATTCACAATCATCGTTTTGCTTCTAAATATATTATGTGAATAAAACACAGATGTTCCTTTATACCTACTAAATACTCGTCGAATTGAGGAATAGAAAAAGAATGAGGCACCTTACTTGACAAAATAATAACTAATAAAAAAAAAAAAAAGTATAAAATAAAAATAAGTTGAAGTACTTATTCCGTTCACTAAGAAAAAAGCCATACTGGAAACAGTTAACAGTATATATCTTTTAAACTACTGAACCGATTTTGATTAAACTTGCACTGTTCCCTAAGTTGAAAGATATTGAAACTATTACAAAAATATTTTTTACAATCGATCTTGTATTTTCTCAGAAATACGTGGACATACATACATTCACGAAATTTGGTATATTTGTTTAGATGCCTATAATAGGGACTATAATATTATGTACTAGCTTTCCCGCCCGCCACTTCGTACGCGCGGACTACTGATTATCGCGAAAATAAGTGTCCTATTTTCTTCTAGGATAATAAAAACCAATGCAAAAGTAGGTAAAGCACATGTACAGCACCCATGCTCTTGATGTTTTTTTACAGACTTGTTATTTCGTTTCCATGACAACCACATACCATACTATGATGGCAACCGTTCCTTACAGCGAGAAATCATAATTTTCCATTTTTCCCGTAGAAACTTACAATTTTCCGGTATAAAAAGTATTCTATGTTTAATTCCAGGGTATAAGCTATCTCCATTCTAAATTTCATCAAAATCCGTTCAGGCGTTATCGCGTGAAAGCTTCCCAAACAAACAAACAGACGTTTCACTTTTATTAAGCGACTTCACAAAAGGAGACGGTTCTATGTTCGATTGTTTGTTTTTTTTTTTTATATTTCTGTCGTATGGTCACGGTGGACCGACGACATTGTAGCCATCGCAGGAAGTCGGTGGATGGAGGTGGCACAAGATCACTCATGGTCATGGTGCTCTTTGGAGGAGGCCTATGTTCAGCAGTGGACTTCTAAAGGCTGACATGATGATGGTGATGATGATATTGGTATGGACGGGTTTTTCTACAATATTACATACATTCGCGTGAACTTGACAACTTTATTTCTTTTTTGTTGGTTAAAATCTCAGGTGTCCTCAAGTCTAGCGCGAACAGGTAATCTACATAATTATGCGCAATCTTCAGAGATCGTGGTCAAACAGGAAAGTGGACGTCTTAGGAAATGAACAAAACAGGAAACAGGATCATTATCGTCAAAAGCGGTCAAATGCTTGTTTATCATTCATACAACAAATTAAGTAATCGATAAAACAAATAGCTCAATGTATCTGAATCAATTACTGAGAACTCCCTGAATCTGACCACATGTGATGTGCGTTTACACAGCGGAGAGCTCGTGTAATTGGCAAAGCTTTACCCGGTTGCTTTGTGGTCACCTGGGTAAATGGATCCAGGGTAAACGTTACCCTTGTGGAGGCTGGATTGACTTTGGAATAGACTACTCGTGAGGGCTATTGAATTTGGAAGGGTTTTCGGTGAATTTAAATTATCACATTAATTATTGTTGACATGAGATTTTGTATATTTAGTTGGAGTAAATTCAATTGGAAATTGTGTAAGTTTATCAAATTATATTTGTAGGTGTGTTTCATTTATTTGATCTTCTTTCGGTTTAAAAATGAAGTTTTATGTATTTTGTGTTACTTACTTTGTGACACATAAGTTCTTGGTTTGTTTTTGGTAAGTTTTTCTTAATAATCATCATCATCATCTCAGCAGGAAGACGTCCAGTGATGAACATAGACCGTTTATAAATATAACTTGCAATTTGCATCCAGCGACTTCCCGCGATTCATCAGGTCTTCGGTCCACCACGTGGGAGGCCGTCCTACGATCAATCTTCCGGTCCGCGGTCACCACTCGAGAACCTTTCTCCTTCGACGGTTATCGGTTCATCACTAGTCATGGCTTGCGTCATTAAATATACCTATGTTTATACGAGTTAACTTATTAGAAACGTAAAATTTATGAAAAGGATACATGCGATTTTGAATTTTAAACGACAATGTCATTAAGATCAGATAAAAAGCAATATGTAATAAAACTTAAGAAGCAAATAAAACTAAGCTTATAAAAGTCATCACGAGAAATAACACCTCCATAAAAATAAAACCGAAAGCAAATAGAGCCCTGTATGCATTGTAAAACAGAGCGAGCGAATCGAGCCCAGTGAGCAAAACGAGCGCAGTAAGCTAATAACAAGAGAGATGAGTGGATAATTCCATCATCAAATGACATTGGAACGATTCAAACGCACATTGAATTACAAATGCTGTGTACCTAAACGAAACGTCGAAGCTGACTGTTCTGATTCTATTATGGACAGTTTAGAAACAATTTTTCAGAGTGGCAAGCGCAGTGCTTTTAAGTGTAGTTGGGTGGCACTGTAACTTTTATAGAAAATGTGACCTAAGCTACGTTAGAAAAGTCAAAGCTACGTTGGAAAAGCTACGTTGGAAAAGTGCGAGTCACACTCGCGCACCGAGGGTTCCGTACAAATTTATAGGTATGTAAACAGTTCGTCTACCAAGGTAATTAAGTCTCGAAGTTTTAAAAAACCGTAATTATTTTTGTGAATGCTACTGCAATTTACGATTTTAGAATTTTTCACTTTACTTTTGCTATAAGACATTGCTTTTTGCAATGATTATAGTTCAAAGGGCAGTACCCTACAGATTTTAGTTCCCTTGCGAGTGGCAAAATATGCACCATAAACGGCCGTATCTTTTGATTGCGTTAACTTAAAAGTTTATTTTTTTCAAAGCTCCAAGGGATTACAGACCTGAGTATTTGATAATGATTTCAACTTAATACCTCCACGCGTTCCTGAGTAAAAGGGTCTTGACAGACAGACAGACAGCCAGTCAGATAGTCAGATGGATGGACAACGAAGTGATCCCATAAGGGTTTCTTTTTTCCTATTGAAGTTCAATACCCTAAAAATTGATTAGATTTTCCATTAGCATAATAATTGCACAAAGGTATCTTAATTAACATTAATTCTTATTAACTTGCAAAAGCGCAGTCCTAACACAGAAACTCTATGTTTAGTTAACAAGACTTTTACTTTAAATCCCTTACTTTTTACTATACTTATATAACGTTAGTGAGGTTCACTATTGCATTTAACCGTAGTAACTAATAACTTTATTTTTTGTTTTTTTAGAATCGATATATGCTGGTGTTTTATAACTGACCACTACAGCGTCACCGACGGTGGGGCGGGCACAAAAACGCTCCACCGCAATGCGTGACGCAGCAGAAGGCGCACGCCAATGTTAAGTTTTGGCCACTTGCTCAAGGGCACCCAGGGAGTACGAACCTAGGCTTGGACAGTTGCCATTGATTGCGGGGGGTTTCGAACTAAACACCCCTGGATCTCTACTGTTAGGTAGTGATCGAGGGGGCCCTGATGAGATGTCTGGAGCCCATTGAATTAATTGCATAACTGACCACTGATTCGGAATACACCTTCAAGAAGAATCGGCAAGAAACTCGAAGGCGAATAAAATCGACTTTAATTACGGGACCTTCAACCTCGCCGGCGAGGTCGGTGTCTGTGTCTAATTATGTTGAAAGATGGCAAAGACGGATTGGACAAATCTGTCCCTGCCTGCACTGCTGCGGCGATTTCATCGTCCGGATCAACTAATAACTATATACGTGTTGTGCTTATATATTAACTAGTTTTCCCGCCAGCGACTTCGCCTGCGCGGACTACTGTTTATCGCAAAAAAAAGCATCCCATGTTCTTCTAGGATATTAAAAACCAGTGAAATTTACAATTTTCAGGGATTTAAAGTATACTATGTTTTATTCCAGGGTATAAGCTATCTCTATTAGTTTCATCAAAATCCGTCCAGCCGTTATCGCGTGAAAGTTCCCCTAACAAACAAACAAACAAACAAACAAACAGACAACGTTTCACTTTTATATATTGGTATAGATCTTTATTTCAGCCTGAGAATCAAGTCAACATAACTTAAACTTATAGTAATTAAAACTGCAACAAAAGATAAAATAAAGATATAATAATGAAAAATCCGAGTCCACTGACAACATCTATCAATCAGGCGCATGTTCACAATATAACCTTTGCAATAGAATATACCTTATTTAACAAAATAGGTTCAGATGTGATGCTCGTAGCGAATAAGGGCTCAGTTTTTTTTTGCTATTGCTCTTCTTCTAGTTCGTCGAATTATCGCAAAGTACATTAGATTTTAAGTCAAGACCTAGTCAATCAACAGGAAAACATTACAATCGGTCCAGTAGTCAGTCAGCCAGACACTATTTTAAAAATGTTATGTTATTTTTCGTTCAGTAGCTTATTTTAAGACCCCCTAGTTAGACCATTTCTTTAATTACCTTTATTGTACATACATCTTGTTACTAAGTGCTTTATAAAAGTATACCTAGCTAAAGGCTAAAGTATACTCATAGAAGTATAAAAGAAAATGTATTTCTCCTTGTTCATGAGATTTTAATATTGACTTGAAAAAGTGCTATTATTTTGCCTATTTACGATATAATACTTTGAATTTAAAGTGTAATTATAATACCTAGAATGACTTCACCGCAATATAAGTTCCAAAAAACTTGTAAAAAGTAATAAAGAGAAAATTCCGCTATGCAAATGACAATTTTACATTCAATTTGGCAAAACCCGGCCGAATTCAATTGTAACTTCTGAAAGTATCGGTCGTTAATCAAAAGTCAAGCGAAGTCGGCGAAGTTCGCAAATCACCTGCGTACGGACCATTAGTCGTTCATTCATTACTTCACTCGTTCATCTGTTACGACAAGTTGGATATTAGAGTTCTTTCGTCAATATGCGAGATGTGCGAGCGTATTTAGTGTGTTTTCCTTCAATTATCATAAGTATGATGGATGTGGGATAACGGAGGGCAAATATCTATTGTTGCTGTATAAATGAATATTAAAACGTCTGTGAAGAGTGTTGAGATAACAGACTAACGCGAACGGTGGCACGGGGCACGGCAGTAACGACGCTGTAGCCAACTTTGTTTTCGGATCGGTTTGTTTGTTTGTTTGTCGTATAAGGTAGTGCTGGCTCTGATGTCAGAGTTTGTCAAGCTGCCCGAGGGCATCTGACATGGCTTAATGACTGCTATTAATCAATAACAGCCAGGACCGACAGCTTAACGTGCCCTCCGAAGCACGGAGCGATGGAAAACCGCACATAACTTAGAAAAGTCATTGGTGCGGAGCCTACAAATGAACCCGGCATCGTTCTAAGTTTCACTATAAAACCGTTAAACTACCATCGCTATTCGGATCAGTATGATCGTGCCTGTAAACCCCACAGTGCAACAAATCCTAGACACTTTTTTACAAATGTCTAGAAGGAAAAAAGTTCATAACACAAGAATGAGAAAACTATTCATAAAATATAATGCAATACGACTATACAAGTTATTTTTAAATAAATTGCCGCACCTACCTTACTTTTAGTTCCTGGAAGAAGAGACGATGCAGGGTGTCTATGCAAGTAGCGTCCTACACCAAAGGCCATCCCGTCTTCTATAGAATAAGAGTTAAAAGTGCTTCAATTTGATTTTTATTTCCTTTTATTTGCTTGTTTTAATTTATTCCTGCTCAGCTAAGCAAATTTATTTATTCCTTAAATTCCGGTCTTAAACAGGATGAAAATAAGTAGGCTCATAAATTATGAGCCTATATTTAGATCATTATGAGTCATAATCTACATATTATTCTCCCGCTTGTACAAATATATACTAAACAGATATTATCATATGTCCCTGTGAGGATTATATTACCAGGGTTGTATAAATTGATGTGGGTCGCGAGCAATATGAATCCGACCAATATGATATTTGTCACCACTGTATTTGCGGCTTCGCGATGGAAAACAAATTGTTTTGGATGGAGGTATTCAATTAAATGTGGAATCGTTTTTTGTTATCATTTATGAGAAGGGAGTGAGAACACTGAGATGATGATGGCTGATAGGGAGAAATGGACGAAAACTAAGTCCATGTTGTTCTAAGGAGATCATGTTTGATGTTTGTTTATATTGTAAATGTTTTTGACAAATCGTTTAAACTAGTGGCTCTTTGAGCTGTAGACCTCGCGAGTCTGTCTTAGCATATCTTAAAACTAAACAATTTTATAAATAAAAAAAGAAGCTAAAGACTGATTATCGAACCTGCTCAAAAATTTCACGAGTATCGGTTGAGAAATGCGACCTGTCAAGGAGAACAGCCGGACAGCCGGACAGGCAGACACGCGCAGTACATACGAAAGCATTTTTTCCCAAGCTGAAATGGAAACGTTTAGTTAACAATACTTATTATAATATTTCCTAGGTTAGGAAATATTATTATAAGTACCTTTTAGTTTTTCAAACATAATTATGTTTGAAAAACTAAAAGGTCATTTACGACCAAATCTTCCTATCTTGAACGGTTACCGTAGCTTCCAAAACTATCCCTGTTAAAACCCCATGTGACAATCAGACTAGATTGAAAAGCTTTGACAAAGCATCCAACAAGTGAAATGGACATCCGACAGAAACCCAAAGTTAGCGAAGTTACCTGCTCTCAGTGTGAATCAGGTACGTTACAGACTCGATCGATCAAGACATTTTCGCCAAATTTTCACCTTATTTCTCCGGTAGAAAAAGACAGAACAAATTGATTAGTTTACCTTCCATTACAGGAGGGTCCACACATCAATCCGAACAGAGAAAACCTAATCCTACAACAAAGGAGCGGACTACGGTGTAGGTAAACAATTCTAGCAATTTTACCGAAACATGAAAGAAGTCTGGCGCGATATATGTTAACTGAACTGAGCTGGAACAACTTTGGTGGCAGAATGTTTTTTTATACAGTAGCTCTTTTCTGTTTATTTTTGCTGTACGCAATTTCAAACACATTCTCAAATTTTTATTAATCAAATAGACACAACCAAACGTTTTGTGTCTAAGGCCTATTAAGAGCCATGGTTCTGATAATTTCTGATTATTCACACAAAGGATTTTGAAAACTAAAGGAATTGGTTTCGAAAATGTATGAAGAAATTCTGGAACACTTTTCAATGTGCTTCACAGGGCAACGACTATCTGAATAAGACTTCATTAGTATTTCAGTAGTCATTCCTATAACGATTATATTATTAAAACTGTGCCATTTGCCTATAACGATTATATTATTAAAACTGTGTCATGCGATGGTACGTATACCCCATTGAGAGAATAACTGAAGAGATCATATACATTGAGTGTTAAGACCCTTTGTTACACATATTTTTAAGCAGAATTTAGTTAGCTTTTTGTCCCTTGGAGTGCGACAAACTGATAGGTATTTGTTTGAGGTTAGGAATGAAAGGCATCCATGTGAATAGCAAGAGTTCAATAAAGTATTTATCTATTTATAATGCATATAGTAAGACCAATTTGTATAGATTTTAGCTACTGTCTTTACAGTGATTATGTGCAAGTAAACATAAAAGGAAAACTTTTCAAAAACTTCGACAATAGTCGCGAAAGTTTGTAATTTCCTTCGCTTTGGCAAATGTTCTGTAATATAGTCCGGTCACGAAAGGAGCATGCCGGCTCAACGGGACAAGGGTTCAGTACATAAATGATAAGGGAGTATTCGCGCCGTGTTTTTATGACTCTCTTACATTTTTGAAGAGCTGCCTCCGATTTATGTTGTACGTGTGAGCGGAGCAATTTGTATAGAGAGCTTGTCGCAACTGAATGGGGCCTGGGATTTGCATGAAAAATTGTGTTTTTTTTTCAAGATTGCTTTAAAGAAGGTACTCGTACTTATAAAAAGGAAAAGTTCTAGTGACACCACTTTTCTCTACATCTGTATATATTTTTTTTCTTTATTAGGAACAACAAACAGCTACATTATGGAATAATTACAAAAATATATATAAAGCAAGCTTTTTTTTTAAATTAATAATAATGCAGCCCACAGCACTATTCACGGAATAATAACAAGGTTAAATATATTACCGCTGAGATCAGCTGACTGATAAAATAATTATAAATAAGCATATAAAACTTATTAGTACAATAGTAGAACAGAGACATAAATATATGAAAAGAAGTAGTTCTTAGATTTGCTTCGATGACAGTTGGCACAAAACTGCAATTTTGAATTTATTTGCACTATTGGCGAATATATCGATTTCATCAAAATCATTATTGTAGGACTCTACCATCCGGCAAATAGGAGTGCGCCGCGCCGTCCTGTGTTTGTGCGGCATGAGCCCAAGGCAAACAATCGATCAGCGCGCACCTGCCGCTTCTGAACTGTTCTGGGTACAACGTAACACAGACGTGTCACCAGATCCATACAATGAAAATTATTACTGACAATTTTATATAATGCAGTGGCTTCTAAGTATTTACGTCTAGACTCGAGTGTTAAAATTTGATATTTGTTGAGCAATTGGTCGTGAGACAGGTAACTTCTATGGCACCTGTAGTGCATACTACGTAAAAATTTACGTTGAACATTCTCAATCGCATCATTGTACTTATTGTAATAGGGGTTCCAAATAGGCACAGCATACTCAAGCTGAGAGCGAACTAAAGTTTTATATAGATATAGATAAGTGGAAGTGAGTTTAAAATCGGAAGAAGACCTCATTATAAATCCATACATTTTAAAAGCTTTGTTTTCATTGTTATCAACATACGCATTTAGACTCAATTTAGTATCCAACTGAATTCCTAAATCCTTTAGAGCTGTTACCTTAGTCAGAGGGGCATTGCAGATATTGTAGGTAAATTTAATAATATTTATGTTTTTAGTGAAGTTTATGTAGTTTCATTTAGGGATACTCATATGAAGTTTATTCTTAGTACAATATGTAGTTAATCTATTTAAGTCTTGTTGAAAGAAAATGCAGCAATAGTTTTAAAAGCTTTGAGGTCATCTGCGTAGAGTAAAAATTTGGAGTTATGAAAACATTGTTTAATATCATTTATGAAGATTATGAATAAAAACGGCCCAAGAATAGCGCCTTGGGGTACCCCAGAGGTTACCAAAACGCTCTTAGAATGATATCCATTGACAACAACTTTTTGAGACCTGTTATATATATTTGTGTGTAAAGGATACAATATTTGTTTCCTTCTTCTTATTCAAATGAAATGATTTCATTACAACAAATCAGGCTTGTTTTATACTAAATTGAAATTGCTATTTAATTATTGCCGAAACTGTGTAACGGGAGCAAATATTTAATCATTGTTATCGTCATCATCATCATCATCAGCCCGTGTCAGTCCACTGCTGCACATAGGCCTCTCTCTCTCTCTCTCTCTCTCTCTCTCTTCTCTTCCAACTGCTTCCAGACACTTTGCGTATATCTTCGCTCCACCTATCTGGAGGGCACCCTAAACTACGTTTAACGAGCCGCCGTCTCCACTCAAGAACACGTCTACCCCAACGGTTATCAGTCCTTTAATCATTTTTATACAATCTATCAATTTTCAATATGTGTAAATTTTTCCTTATACCACAGAATAAATAATAGTACAGAATATTAGACTCCCTTAGACTCCCTCCACTCCCTTAGAGAAATTACTGATTTCCTGTGACCAGAAACTTCAACTTCATACATGAAGACCAGCCTACTACAGTATCTATGCGACCATTGTCTTTTTTGTGCACAGGTTATCGTGCTGCACAATATAAAAATAGACAAATGTAGCATAGAGATTAGGTCGAAGAGGGGTTAATTGCCCCCCAAGTAAGAACGATGTTTGTCTCTACTTCGTATTTGGCTCCGTTAGTTTGTTTGTAAATCGTTGGAGTGAAGTTTTATTGATTGTTTGCTGCAGCGTGTGTGTTCACTCGTGTCAGCTGTCTTTACAAATAACACAGAACATTATACTGGAGTTTTGTGCTCGTTATTTCAAGTGTTTTTGTGATTTAGCGACGTTGTCCACCCGACAACGAGTTTTTTTTATAGTAGTCTATCTATTTTTATAGTATTCGTAGAGTTTTTTTATAGTATTCGTAGCGTCGCTTCAGGGCTTAAAAATGCACAAATATGCTTAGTTTTTAAACGAGTGCCCAACAAAAGTAATTTAATGTTTTTAGGATTCATGTGTGTTTGTATATAGGGTATCGTTTGAATCCTTACATCCTCCCGAGTAAAACGGCTACCTTTTTTTTGTTTTTTTTTTTAATAAAAACAATATGTGGACGTCGTATGGGTCGAATTTCAAATGCGAAAATAAAACTACGAATTTTAAAATATGGGGTATCAAATTGAAAGCAGGCAAATTCCAGCAGAATATTATTTATTGGCATAAGTCTTTTGGCAGGGCAGGCGTGTTTTTTTAGCTTTTAAGCTAGTTACTGTTACGAAGCGTGTGTGTATAATACTAACTTTAACCCCTAACACGCCATTGTGGTTGAATTTCGAAAATTATTTCATAGTGCACCCTTACTTATAAATAGAAAATTACCGCATAGTTTCTCTAGTCGTCAGTCAGTCAGGTATAAGTTATAGGGTATAAGTCACAGAGTCGTGCCTGTTGTATAACGTTTAAACTTTTATTTCCTAATACGGTGGATTTATGTTTTGCTAAGTACATGTGTTGGTAGTCTTTTAAAACATAGTAGTTTTGCAGTGCAAGCAGCAGTGGCAATCTATAAAAAAATGCAACATTATGCCTATGCGAAATATAAGTCCGCCATTTTGTTAGCATAATTTTATGTTTGTATTGAATTCCTCTACCAATTTTATTAAGGGTTGATAGGTGGCCGCAACTTTACGTTTTTTTTTCAGTATGGCATTTTTAACATGTAGCATGTCAAGATCCGCAGTAAAATGAAAGGACCCTTTTTGTACGAACTGCCAGATCCGCCGCGGAGGTCGCGTCGGTGTAACTGTAAACCTTCATGAAATATTTTTATGAAAAGTCGAGGACACTCAGTTCTCATCTGTAACGGCTCAAATACTCTGCGATCCTCGAGCACACTCCACCAGACTAAGTCAGGAACCGTGCTACAAATCAACTTCTAGGGATTAACAGAGACTGAAAATAACAGAGCTCCACTTGGAGGATGATATCAGACATGAAGATTAGTGTAGCCGTCAAAATTGTTTAAGAAAAATTATGATGACGATCGGTCGGCCGAATGGTTAGTGAACCTGACTACGAAGTCAACGGTCGCGGGTTTGAATTCCGTTAGGTGCAATCATTTGTGTGATGAGCAGAAATGTTTGTTTCCGAGTCATGGATGTACGAGTAATATTCGTATCTATGTATGTTTATCCGTTGGCTAGTACCCATAGTACATGGTATCCAGTTTGGGGCTAGGCAATTAATGTGAATTGTCCCAAATATATTTATTTAATTATTATCATCATCATGTCAGCCTTTAGAAGTCCACTGCTGAACATAGACCTCCCCCAAAGAGCGCCATGACGAGCGATCTTGTGCCACCTCCATCCACCGACTTCCTGCGATGGCTACAATGTCGTCGGTCCATCGTGTGGGGGGTCTCCCCACACTTCGCTTGCTTGTTCGTGGTCGCCATTCGAAAACCTTTATTCCTCAGCGGTTGTCGGTTCTGCGAACTATATGACCTGCCCATTGCCACTTCAACTTGCAAACTCTGAATCTCTATTTAATTTTGATTGATTCTATTATTGACTTATTTACAGTGATGATAAGCTGTAAATAACGATGAAAAATATTTTATGTGTTATCCCAGGACCTAAAGTACTCTAACAAATTTCATCGAATTCCATTCAGCCGCTCGGAGTTGAGTGTATGAGGTCGAATGGGAGCTACCCGTAAGAGACATACATACTTCCAGACAAATTAAGTCGAATTGATAATTGTTTTATGTATATATTTCCACATACAAGTAACATAACAAAAATGAAGTATGTAGGTAATTTTACTTAAATTTAAATACATTGTTGTCTTTAGAAAATATTGTATTACAGTAATGTGTAAAATGCTACTTTTTATAGCTTGTTGTCATCACCTAAAAGCATTACGGTACACTCTACACCATAAAGCTTTTAGGTGATGACAACATGCTATCTGTTTTTTACCAGACTGCGCAACGAAAAGGCCCGGTAATGTGTTTATCAGCCTATGTATGTATGAAAGGAACCAAGACCAAACGGGTGGACCGATTTTGATGATTCATACGTCAATCGTTTTGTCTTGTTCTTGCAAGTAATATTAAAGACACGATATTAATAAAAATTCAATATGGCGACAACTAGGCGCCACATTGTGAAAAAGAAAAAAATGAAAGTCGACGAACTATGTCATGTGGATACCCCACATGACATAGTTCGTCAACTTTCATATTTTTTTCACCGAGACCTATGCGTCGTCATCCAAATCTTTCCACTAGCTTCTTTGAACCCGTCTTATGGGGACGGTAATGCTATATAAGCTATTGGTATATATGCTATTGGTAGTATTACGAACTACCAACCAAACACGGCTAATATCCATAAGACGGGTTCAAAGAAGCTAGTGGAAAGATTTGGATGACAACGCATAGGTCTCGGTGGCCGAATTGATAAAGGCATGTGCCACGCTGAGCTTACAAACTACCAACCAAACACGGCTAATATTAAATATTAATATTCAATATTAGCCGTGTTTGGTTGGTAGTTCGTAATACTACCAATAGATTGCATTACCGTCCCTATAAGACGGGTTCAAAGAAACAAGTGGAAAGACTTGGATGACGACGCATAGGTCTCGGTGGCCGAATTGATAAAGGCATGTGCCGCGCTGAGGCACAGTATCCGAGATCGAATCTCGTCCGTGACCCAAATTTTTCCATTAGAAAAATATTATATATATTTAAGCTAAGCAGGCGTTAACTGCTATAAAAACACAAAAATATTATAATTTTAAATTAGTTAGCCTGTTTTGCATCACCTCATTAAAATTAATTTCCATATACTTTGCTGATACCAGCATGATCAGCATCACCGTACAACTAGACAATCAGCATAGTGCCACAAGAACGAAGCGTTACGTTTCTTCATTTATTATAAGAACTGCAAAGGAGTGGAATGATTTGCCCACGTCAACGTTACCGGTAAATTATAATCCAGGTTTAAGTCAAGAATGAATAGGTATCTACTAGGCAAGCGTGCTACACTTTCGATCACATCATCGCTTTCCATCAGGTGAGATCGTGGGCAAACGATTGCCTAGAGCGTAATAATAATAAAAAACCTTCAATTTGCCAAATTTTTCAGGTAATGGTACCTATATTTTTCATCAACAAATAATCTGTGGTATAAGTACCGAAATCATGGTATAACGAAAAATAGTCGGTATCTAACGTGAACTGTAGTGTATCTATACCAATTAAAATTTTGTTAATGACTGATGTTATCGTATAATGTTCGCGAAATTCTGCGCACACAAACAGCGCGTACAAAGGTATTCCAATGTCACAATGGGGGAAATATTGAGCTAGATAATTTTACGTGCCGTTATTATACATAACTAATGGTTGGAGGTATAATATCTTAATTCACACTAGTCAGGCGACGTTGGTAACTGCCGGTAAGTTACTTCGCTTAGCGTTCCTAACCATCAGTAACGCTAGAAACAGTCTAATTTAAGAATTAAGTAATTATTTGTTAACCTCTTGTAAATTGTACTGCACAGGCGTAAGATAACTTTTTTTGTTTTTAATCTAAAATCGGTTGATATAGAAACATCATTAACATGTTCGTTGACGTTAAGTCCTTTGAACGATTAAATGAATGCAAAGCACTAGGTTGCCATAAAAAAGTATTTTATTTTAGTTGACGCCTTACTTTTGTATATATTTTGGGCTCGCGTTTGAACACTGTCTCGCCTGATGTAATGTGATGATGCGGTCGACGATGCCGAAAACCGTTCTAAGAACCGCCCAAGAGTGCAAACGCCTAAAAAAAGTCCAAAGAAAAAAGAACGTGCCACCACCACAATTAAAATACATAACTATACATGGCAGGACAATTAAAAACGGCCTAGCTGCATATACCGAGGACAATAGGTCAAAGGGGTATCTTCAGCTTGAGCTGCGTTCACAGTTCCACGCACTCTCAGCGCTGTGTTAAAATGTACCCCTTTTCACCCAACTACATGGGAAGGGTAATAGTTTAACAGTCTATGTATGTCTATGTAGTGTATGTATGCATGTATGTATGTATGTATGTATGTATGTATGTATGTATGTATGTATCTATGTATGTGGGTATGTGGTACCACTATAGCGTCGCCCCTATTGGTTCGATTTTGATTCGTCTTCAGATAAAGAGTGTCCATAGGCTATTTTTTTTACCGACTACGGTACGGCAAACGGAGGGTTATGTGTTCAAACTACAAACTTGGTCCGATTTTGACAAGCGAGGTATCAATCGATTTGCCTTCATCGCAAGAGTGTCATAGGCAATTTTTCACCCGACAGTAGTCTGGTTTTAGTTTTTGAACTTATGTCTTGTTTCGAACTGAGGTATTTGCCGAGATATTATTACATTTAAAAAATCTATTTGAGTGCCCTCTTGAGACTATATGCCACTTTTTTTTCTTAAATAAAAGGAACAATGTGTAAAACAACAGATTAATCTTGATTCGTCTTTTAGTCGACTCTAGTTCTCCAAGTTTCTATTTGGCCGAGTAATCACAATGAAAGTCATCCTTATCGTTTTATTCTATCTGTTGGCACATGAAAGGGATGACGTACTATTATAAAGTACTATTCATCCATACCAATATATAAAATTTAAACATTGTCTATTTGTTTGTGAGCTTTCACGCGATAACGGCTGGACGTATTTTGGTGAAATTTGGGATGGAGATAGCTTATACCCTGGAATAAAACATAGAAAAAATGAAAAGAAAGAAAATACATTTATTTCTGACAACACACAACATTAAACATTATCAAAAACAAAAAAATTGAAATTTAATGCTGTGTGTTGTCACAAACAGGTCCCGACTCAGCAAACGCAAAGGTCAAGGCCTTGGCACTGATTTTCTGTCGGAACCTATTCGTGACATCACGAACGCAGAGTGGCACAATAATACAAACACAAAAAATAATAATTAAACGAACATAGGTACTTAGAAATAAAACAATATAGGATACTTGTTATCTCGAAAAATTGTAAGTTTCCACGGGAAAACTGGAAAATGTTGATTACTCGCTGTACGGAATGGTTACCATGGAAACGAAATAACAAGTCTGTCAAAAAACATCAAGATCGTTGGTGCTATACCTACTCTTGCATTGGTTTATAATATCCTAGAAGATCTTGATGCTATTTTTCGCAATAAGTCCACGCTGACGATGTCGTGGGCGGGTCAGCTAGTTTATAATATTTTATCTATTTCTCTTTGTTCTTGAGATGTTAATTTTGACTTGTAAATGTGCTATAATTATTTATATTTACAATAAAATACTTTGACTTTGACTTTTGCTATTAAATTACATTTTTGACTCTTACTACCGCACTCAGAGTGGTCAATGAGCACTAAATTTCATTAAAATCTGTCAAATTCTATACAAAAAGAACTTTTTGATAATATTATTTAATTAGGGTTTACTAACGTTCATAAAGTACATTATTAAAGAAATCATTTAATTAGCTTCTTCATAATTTTTATACCCATCGGCTGCTTCATAAACAAAAGAAAATATCCTAACGAGATATTAATTTAAAACTTAACAATACCTCAGGACTTTCAATGTACCACAGACACAATCCGACTTCATTACACCCCCTCTTTTTCTCACTCCACCACGTGACTTATTGTTATAAAGGGTGGTTACTGTCCCCAGTTTTAATGAAAGCCGCCATTACCGCTATAATGAAGGGGATTAAACGAAATAACGATACTGGTGCAATGCACGGATGACGGGGTTCAAAAAACTTAGTAAATAGGTGTTGCTTTTAAGTTACAAGTAATAAAAACTTAGTAAATAGGTGTTGCTTTTAATCTTTCGCGGGCCGTTTGGGCCTTTAAGCCCGAGCATCGCAAGCACGCGCCGTACGGCAATGAAGCGGTGGCCGTCGAAGAGTTAAGTTACAAGCAATAAAAAATTAGTAAATAGGTGTTGCTGTTAAGTTACAAGTAATAAAAACTCCTAAAAAATCACTTGTTAAACTTTAGTTAAGTTTAGCGATCACATTTTCTTTTATTTTTTTGTTTACCATGTTAGGGTGAGCTGGAAGAAAATGCTACTTATCATTAAGTTTACCATATTTTGTAAAATAAAGAATGTTATATCAATTTATGTTTCGTTTATATTTATATTTTTTTATTTCCTAGTTTGTCCTTTAAATAATAATAATAATCATAACCAACGTTGTAAAACAACTTAGATCATGTATCTCGTAGCTCACGAAGCGCTCGTAGCACATTCGCGGAGCTCATTTAATTTGTCCCACATTCCGTAGAGCTTCCTCAATCATTTTTCAAAAGCGCCAATCTCAAAGCGCCAAGAGCGCGAGACCAATTTCCTGCGTATATCCGAAAAGCGACATCTATAAGAATCTACAGAAGATCAAATACGAAAAAGTGATTTTTAGGTCGTTCAAGGTCTTGATAAATTATATATTTTACGTGGAAGAACGAGATTAGATGAAGTTAAATAGATTTATGTTCACAAATATTGCAAGATAGTAGTTTACATATTTCACTTTCTTTTCACAATAGCAGTAAAATATGGGAAGCTGTTTTTCGCCCATATGCATGACCAACGTACGAGTAAAAAGGCTCGGCCAGAAACCGGGTGATTTTGATGGTTAATTTTAAAAACATTAAAACTATCTACTCGTGAAACAAGACAAAAGTTCAACAACTAAAACCCGACCACGGTAGGGTAAAAATAGCCTTTGACAATCTTGCGATGAATTTTTAAAATGTTATTTTCTTGTTCAGTAGCTTATTTAATGTAGGTACCCTGAACCATTTCTTTTTTAATTATGTTCTTTGTACAGACTTTTTTGTTCCTATTGCTTTATTATAAGTATAGATAATTAACTAAACAAAAAATTTGGGTTCGAACAGTATCCGTGATTCAAATTTTTCGTTTAGAAAATGATTAACGTATGTTACTATGCTATATCTAGACATACATAAATCAATTAAATTCTGTATTTGTGTTATTTTTTCCCAGAACCATTTCAGAAGAAGCCATAAAGCTACAAATCATGTACTGTCTTAAACATCACAAAATAAATGTTAACTTTGAGCAGTAAACACAGTGTAGACACCTAAAGTGCCGAGCGGGCCCGCTTCAGGGTGATATATTAATACCAACGCACCTGAGCGCACTGGATCGGTAGCGATTTTATTTATAGGCAGGTACTTAATGAAACATGATTTATTTTTATGAAAGTAGAATAGTAGTCGACAATTATGTTGACGATAAAAGGCACATGCGCCATAAAAAATGCCGTCGCCTTAATCACATGTCATTAGGGCAACATTATAAAGCAAAAAAGGGAAGGAGTAAAGGTACATACCTCAGTTGTTTCAGTGCTATCATAGCTCACAGCAAGTAGTCTGAGGTGGTGTCTTTAGAATTATTTGCATTGAGCCCTCGTTTTAATGTAACATTATTGCATTGAGCCCCATCCGAATAGTGGAAATTTCAACCTTAGAACTTCAATGTGATTTTTCAAAGTGTTCCCATGTAGTTAGTTATATATATATATATATATATATTATATTGATAGAATGGATTTCTATATTTTCTTATTGTTACAACATTATGATTTCAGTGTCTTTTAAGAGGGTCGGAATTCTAGTACTGACGCTCTTTAAAGTCAGCAGAAATAATAATAAATAAATAAATAAATAATACTATTCGGGACAATTCCACACCAATTACCTAGCCCCAAACTATGGCCCTGTAATATGGGCACTAGATAACGGATAAACATACATAAATACGAATATCAACATCCATGACTCGGAAACAAACATTTCTGCTCATCACACAAATGATTGCACCTTGCAGGACTCGAACCCGCGACCGTTTGATTTCGTTCCTAGGATCTCTAGCCACTAGACCAACCGGCCGTCAACAATAAAAGAATAACTTAAAATTTTGCCTAACAAAAAAATAACCCTTTAGTTTTTTCAATATAACTAAGTTTTTGATGAAAACTGTATTTTTGCAAATTAAACTACAATGTGTTATCTCCCAAAATATCAAAAGTCGTAGAACACACACTTGGGGGTAATCCCGATAGGCCTTGGGGGACCCCAACCTACCTCCAATTTTCATTTATACCATTCCTTGGTACAGCCTGTATATAAATTATTATTATATTGAAATATTATATTTTGCTCAAGTTGCGTTATTTTTCATTCTTATTACAATTAATTATTAAATTAAATATTAACAAACAAAGATGAATTTATACATGCAAACATCAACTTATTACCAGTAATAGCTAAGTTGTTGTATGATTTTAAGATTCTAAAACGTTTTGAGGCCCTAATGAACGGTTGAATTCACACACTACTTTTCACTACTTTAATTTTCAAGAGTAAGGTTGCCACGGATCGGCATTTACAAACGTAGTTTATGATTCCTTTCCGGCTAAACTTCAATTGGCCTGTAGAAAGAAGCTAGTTAAAAAACGTATAAAACAACCTTTTATGCAGTAGCATGTCATGGCGAAACTTAGAATGGGCTATTACAATTAAATGCGTATACAACATTTCATGCGTTGAGGAGTTCCCTAGTCAGGATCCAACCCTCAGTACAGCAACCATGTCATGGTAAACATAAAAACGGCTATCATAATAAAATGTGTACACAAAATTTCGTGTGTGTGCTGTTGACCGTTAAAGAGTTCCCTTATCTGGAGCTCCTGGATGTTGATTCAGGTCATGCTTACCATAAAAATACATAATTATCTGAACTGAACCAACATATACAAATTCAACTCCGTAGGATAAGAGGAAGTGGTTCTTATTCAGCTTGCAAGATTTGACCTAAACAAACAACAGATTGCAATGTTTATATTTATGTATGTATCTAACATACATAAATAGAAACATTGTAATCTGTTTCTTAAACTGGATATGCGTTTTATAAAGCAGCGAATTATACAATGTGCCTGCGACATATGCACCGGTATGAATAAATATGCAATGTATGAATTACCTCTTCAACCTTCAAAATTATACTTATTTTGCAGTGATAAAATAAATCTATCGAGCAACTTCTTACGTTTAGTAAGACTATTTCAAGGTTGCAAAGACGAAAGACGTTATACATTATATTTGGGTCAGCCAGGTTGGATGCTTATCTATAGATATGGGGCCTATTACGTAAGCTTTTGTTCGGTAATGGTAGCCAGAACGAAGGCGTTTTACATTGACTGGCAGAAGTAGGTATTGTTTTAGGAGAAGAAATCACGCGATCGCTGATATTGCGAAAAGAAAGCCATTTGTACAAAAACCGAATAGGTAAGTATGTTTTGACCGACCGAGTCGAGCACGTTGGACGACAATTTTCAAACTGTTGTTGATCAGACTTTCATGTGGTAAATATGTAGCGAGTTTATGATCATAGATCTCCTTAAAAGTGGGAAAATTAGGTACTAAGTAGATGCTCGGGCGCTGACCGTAAAAGTTAGGTGCATCGCACAAATTTTTATTGGACTTAGTCACAACCGGAGTGGCATTTGTGTAACACGTGTTAGCAGTGACTATCTGTCTCATTCGCGCTATAGTTTGTGTAGTTTTATCCTATCTGTTTAGCACATGAAGCAAAAAAGTGATAATCTAGCTGTGTGCATCTGTTTTCTAGTTTTATCTAACCAAGTTTTTACCCCAATACGGCGAAGCAAAGGAAGGGTAATGAGTTTAACAGTCTATGAATGTATGTATGTATCTATGTATGTGGGAATGTTCTACCATAGCGTCGCCCAGATTATATCGATTTTGACAAGCGAGGTATTAATCGATTAGTCTTTAGGTATAGATAAAGTGTCATAGGCTATTTTTTATACGCTTTATATTAAAAAACTAGCTAACTAGCTTCACTTGTGTGTTTTTTTTACTGACTACAGCGAAACAAGAGAGTGCAACTAATAAATTGGTCCGATTTTGACTAGCGAGGTGTCAATCGATTCGTCTTTATTTATACAGTGTCATTGGCATTATTTTTACCCAACTACGGCGAAGCAAAGGAGGGTTATAAGTTTCAACTAAAGATTTGGTCCGATTTTGACAAGCGAGTCGTCTCATCGCAAGTGTGTCGTAGGCTATTTTTTACTCGACCGTAGTCGGGTTTTAGTTTTTGAAGTTATGTCTTGTTGTTTACGTGATATTAAAGCGTCCCGTACCTTTCCCCCTGAAGCAAGATCTGATAATCATATCTGATGATCTATGATTGTCACAGTAGAAATTATAAGTTCTAAGTAGATCGGCATACTATTGAGAAATAGGGCGAGAACATTTCAAAGGGTGACAATCAGGCCAAACGGAGAAAATCAAGGTACCTGGCAGTCACTGGGAGAGAATAGCCGAAGATCGGGCTGGTGATGCGCCTCGACAGAGGTTTTTGTCCTGCAGTGAACTGAAACAGGCTGTTGATGATGATGAACCAGTTATATCACCCTACAATTACATCCACAACTTTGGATTTTAAGCTCTCTTTCTCTGCATGCCCAGTTATTTTTTGGGCTACAGTAAATGTTTTAAAATGAAAGTGATGTATGCTTATAATTTTGTTTTTTTAAATTTGTTTTACTATGTTTTCTCCTACAAATCCGTTCACAGCACCCAGATACGTGTTATTTCTCTTTTTGATAACTTTGAAAGTATCTATATCTATGTAGATAACTTGTATGTATGTTAAGTATCAAATTATCTTTAAGTAAGTGCTCCGATGAACGTATGTAAGTTCCCGGCGCGTAGGCGGCTATAAAACAGCAATCACTTTAGCTTTCGCTATAACTTTGTAAGTAAATGATAACTTCCGAAGGCTGTAGGCATAACATATTTATATAAATGCGTTTCACATTGAGCGTTCTAAGAGGTCACAGTCACGACTAAGCTGTAGTTAATTTATGTTTCACTAATGGACACTTTATCAAATAGGAAAGCTTTTAAAACCGACTCATCGCGGTACCAAAAAACGTCTCAGCGGAGATCTTAGTACAGCTACAGAAGTACCTATCATAGCTTTAATTCAAAACCCAAAATTCGAATCAAAATAAAATAAGAAGGTGCTTTTACGTATTATGGCATGCCGATGTCAAATATTATGCAAATACTTTTCGAATATAAAAAAACTGTTTTAATAAAAGTCTATACTGTGTGAATATTATAATAAAAAGTATATGGGACTACTACACTGGAGAACAATAAAAAAACCATAAAAAAACCATCATCTAAATTGATTCAGATCGTCAGAGATATGAGCGAACAAAAAATTAAAAAAATGTGTTCAAATCAAGAGTGAATCATCTCATCGAGTTTCTGCTGGCCGCCTTTCGCAGGTCGTCACTTCACCTGGCCGGCGGAGTTTTTAGTTGCTGCGCGACAAACATACAGACAAACAAACTAACAAACAAACATACAAACAGACAGACTGGATTTTTAAAAATGTTCTATTCTCGTTCAGTAGCTTATTTTAAGCACCTCGACCATTTTTTTTTAAATTATCTTCTTTGTACAGACTATTTCGTTCCTATTGTTTTATTATAGGTACAGATACTAGCTGATGCCCACGGCAGACAGATACGATTTCAAATAATGTTATATACCTTTTCATTTAATTAACCCTTTGCATAGACTTTTTCGTTATTATTCCTTTTTTAAGCATAAATTTTATTACTTCAAAATTAACATAACGCACAACGCTACTTTTTTTCCCGTTGTCCACCAGTGCTGGACAAAAAGTGGGGGACAACGGGAATAGACGCGTTATGTTCACCGAAGGAACACTTAATTTTATTGGTATAAAAAGTATCCTCAATTTTTACCCATCATATAAACTATGGCACAGTCAAGTTGCATCAAAATCCGTATGCATATTCTTTTAAATAACTTTCAACCTCTACCCTTTAATTTATCGGGGTGAAAAGTATCGTATGTCATACCCCTTAATATGAACTCAAATCATATCATTCAAATAAAACTCATTTGAATTCATTCACTAGTTTTGGCGTGACGCGCGGCCAAGATACAAACAGACAGACAGACAGAAGAAATACTGCTTTAGCAAAATAGAATAGCCTCCAAAACAAAATTAAAAAATATGTTCAATGTACAGAATTTGGACCCATGTCCCGCAGGAGCCTTTTATTTTTTCGGTATAAAAATTATCCTCAATATTCACCCATTGTATAAACTATGACTGTGCCAAGTTGCATCAAAATCCGTGTAGTAGTTTCAACGTGATACGTGTTCTTTTAAATAACATTCAACCTCTATCCTGCGAGAATCCTTAAATTTTTCGAGATCAAAAGTATTTTATGTCCTACCTCTTAGTATGAACTCAAATCATGCCAAGTTTCATCTGAATTCATTCAATAGTTTCGGCATGATGCGTGGCTAAGGTACAGACATACAGACAAAACTGAAAATAAAACAATTTTGGCTTCAGTATCCAATATAGAATAGCCTCCAAGACAAATATACAAAATATCTTCAATGTTCAGAATTGGACCTTTTACAGTTTTATTATAAGTATATTATAAGTAAGTTAAGATCGTAAAAAAACTGGATAAGCTTAAACTATGAAGGATATTTTATATCTGCATTAAATATTTAATTCCCTTTCTTACTTCAGGTCTAATAGATCCTCTATTCGGCCACAAGGTTATGAAGGCCCATCCGTCTATTCCGTTCTATCAGACTATATGATCGATTGATATAACAATACGGAAAATAAAAATTTCTCCCCACTACACAGTAGTATCACCATTGTTCACCTTTTTTGTTTGTTTGTCGTATGAGGGGTGGGGTTGTTGTGCTGGCCTCTGGTTTTTTCTAGATATTTTTTCATTACGGAAAACACTTTGTAGAGCTAAAGTCAAAAGTTGGCTTATGACCCGGACTTACATTGAGAGTCTTTACTAAAAATAGTCTGTTAGGTGCTCCTAAAGGCTTATGTTGGTGAAGACAAACTCATAATTAAAACTAAACGTTCTAGGCTAGCTTAAGGTAGAATACCTATTTAAAATAATACTACAGACTACACTTATATCAAAATTAATAATATATTACCACTAATATTACATCATTTTTTAAATATTTTTTTTAATTAATAAAGTTTGTTGGATATATTCGTTTATTATTATTAGCATGGATTTTGGTATGATATGGTGGTCATCTACAAGTTGCAATTCAAGTTGTTATTCTGTACATAATTAAGAAATGTTACCTCGTTATATTTGTTAAACTATTCTAAAGTGTTTATGCGCTACCGCGCTGTATTACTATTAGAGACAAAGAAATCCTAAACTCACACCCATTAACAGTGACTTAAAACCAGTTTCTACTCGTAGTCACTTCGTAAATTATTTTTACCTACGACGGATGACAAGAATCTACGGCGCGGTGATATCGATGCTCGTGTGGTTATATTATACCTATATTTAACATTATTATCAGTGTTATATTCATCACCTAGCATGAGGATAGGTTTTGTAATACTTTGGTCATATTTTGTATATATACACTCAGTTAGTTGTATGCCTACCTGCTTGACTTCGCATTCACTTTGGGCTGTTCTCAGGCCGGTATGGTATTTATTACACCTACGTAATTCTTGTGAAGACTGGAGTCACGCGCCGAAAGCACTGGCATATTGTTTTTATTTCCTATGTTGTATTAATAGGTAGATAGTTTCTTGCCTTTTTTTGTAGTTCTACCTACTTCTAATGTTTTTTTTTCTTCTTTTTATATTATTATTTTTGCATGTTTATTTTATTACACAACTTAGTCGCAGGAAAAAATTAGTACCCGGGATACAGACTTTCTTGTCCGGGTTCTAAGGCACCATGAAAATTACATACAATTACATATTCAAACTAATAGACTTATAGAAGGTTCCTACTTATATAGTAGTACTTCTGAATTGACTGTAACTTTCACTTTGTACCTACTTTTTTGTTTTAACTTTGTATGTATGCACTTGTATTTCTGAAATAAATTTATTATTATTATTCACTTTATTTATCTTTATATCTTAAATTTAAATTTTTTACAATATTTCTTTAAATAAAAGCTAATAAAAATATTATAAAAAACCTAAACCTAGGGTACCAACGGTAGCGGAGCAGGGCCCAAACTACCGGTGGCTAGGGCTGCAGAGTGAGGAACCTCCTGACTATACGCGCCGTGTCAAGGAGTACTGCCTTCTGCATCTGACCCTTAATCCAACCATCTAGCGAGAGCCTCTTAAGATGTTGGTCGAGGCTCTTCGCTATAAGGCCGTTCGCCGAAACAACTATCGGGACAATGATCGTCGAATCAACATTCCACATGGCACATGTCACCTCATGAGCCAAGTCAAGGTACTTGCTGAGCTTGTCCTTTTCGGCCTTCACGAGGTTCTCATCGTGTGGAATGGTGATGTCGACGAGCACTGCCCGGCGTTGGGACCGGTCTAACAGCACAATGTCAGGCTTATTGGCAATAGTCCTGTCCGTGATGATAGAGCGGTCCCAATAGAGCAATGCACGACCATTTTCGAGAACTGGCGCCGGTACGTACTTATAGTACGGCACCTCAGACTCGACAAGGTCATACCGAAGGGCAATTTGCTGATGGATGATCCTGGCTACTTGGTTGTGTCTGTGCAAGTACTCTCCGTTAGCAAGATGAGAACAGCCGGAAATTATATGCCTGAGGGACTCCCCGGGACGGCGTCATGCCCGACAAATGTCGACCGTACCGTCCTTCATAATATATTTCCGGTAGTTATTCGTCTTGATAACTTCGTCCGCAATTGCACAGACAAAACCCTCAGTTTCCCCAAAGAGGTCACCAAAGCGTAGCCAGTTCACCGACGCGAGCAAGTTCACATCAGGCCCTGTTAAGGCCCGATAGAACCGCCCGTGCAGCTCCTTGCCCTTCCATACGTCCTTGCGGTCATCGGTACTCAACACCGATGGTTTGCGCCAATTCTCGTTTGCCAAGGAGAGCGGTGTGAGAGTCTTATCAACTGCCACCACATCACGATGCAACCCACACTCGGTGTTTAGGAAGTACTCCCTGAGACTGCACACTTCACTTCTATTATTATTATTATTATCTAACAATACGGAAAATAAAATTTTCTCCCCACTACACACTACTGTATAGTATCACCATTGTTCACCTTTTCTGTTTGTTTGTCGTATGAGGTTGTGCTGGCCTCTGGTGTCAGAGTTTATCAAGCCACCCAAAGGCTTCTGACATGGCTTAACGACTGCTATTAATTAATAACAGCCAGGAACGACAGCTTAACGTGCCCTCTGAAGCACGGAGCGATGGAAAACCGCACATGAAAAGTCATTGTTGTGGAGTCTAGGTTCGCCTAAGACGTAAGCAGAAAGTACATCATTCCTGCTCAATAATAATAGTGCAGAAAAGAAAGTATGGAAATCCATTACTGCATAGTTTTTTAGTTACATGATTCGTCACATCTATATTATAAAGGCGAAAGTTTATATGTGTGTGTGTGTGTGTGTGTGTGTGTGTGTGTGTGTGTGTGTGTGTGTGTGTGTGTGTGTGTGTGTGTGTGTATGTTTGTCACTCTTTCACGCTCAAACGCCTGAAAAGATTTTAATGAAATTTGAAATAGAGATAGTTAATACCCTGGAATAAGACATACGATAATTTTAATTATCGTCATAATAATTATTATTTTACTTTACTCTCAAACAGCTGAACGGATTTTGATTAAATTTGGAATGGAGACAGCTTATACCCTGGAATAACACAGGATACTTTTCATCATCAACATCATCATCATTTTACTTCACTCTTGAATGGCTGAATGATGAAATTTGGAATGGAGAAAGCTTATACCCAGGAATAACACATAGGATACTTTTCATCATCATCATCACCATTTTACTTCACTCTCGAACGGCTGAACGGATATTGATGAAATTTGGAATGGAGATAGCTTATACCCTGGAATAACACAGAGGATACTTCAAAAATGTTAAATGTTTAAATGTTTGCTTCAGCTGGTTCGCTTCAGCGACTCCGATTTTTTTTACCCACGACCACTAAAATTGCACTTGCACAATCTCTCCTTCTTCCTGTTCTTGACTACTCTGACGCCTGCTATCTTGATCTTACCCAGGAGCAGTTCAATAAGCTTGAGCGACTTCAAAATTTCTGCATAAAGTTCATATTTGGCTTGCATAAGTATGACCACGTTTCTTATTTTCGCACTAAGCTCAAGTGGCTCCCCATTCAACTTCGTCGGAATACTCATATTCTCTCACTTCTCTACAGTATTTTATTTAATCCTAATTCCCCGCGCTGTCTTAAGGAACGTTTCGAATTTCTTCATTACTCTAATAACCATTATCTGAGGTCATCAGAAAATCTCCAACTGAAAATTCCCGCACACGTGAGTTCTTTTTCTGTTAAGTCTTTTACAACACAAGCAGTCCGGCTTTAGAATTCTTTACCAGCCTCTATTAGGAAAGCTACATCACTGCACATTTTTAAAGACCGTGTCAAGAATCTGTACTTGTCAAGTAGTTAATCTTTTGAATGTAATATAATATTTATAATTATTTTATGTTAACAGTAGGTATTATTATTATTTTGTATTTATTATTATATGGTAATAAATATTTATGTAATTTGTATCATTCATTATATATGTAGGTATATTTTCTTTTTTTATAATTCTGCACACTACCATCCTTTGTAACAGCCTATGTGTCTCCATTCAGCCTACGGTTGCCTGGAAGAGATTGCTGCTTAGTGATACAGCCGCCGATTGTTCTATGTTAAATTATTGTATCATGAGTTTCATTTCTTGTGCAATAAAGAGTTATCTATCTATCTATCTATACTTTTCACACTCAAACGGCTGAAAGGATTTTTATGAAATTTGGAATAAAGCCTGGAATAACACATAGGATACTTTTCAACAACATCATTATCATCATCATCACCATCATTTTACTTCACTCTCAAACGGCAGAACGGATTTTGATAAAATTTGGAATATAGCCTTGAGTAAAACATAGAATACTTTTCATCAACATCATTGTCATCATCATCACCATTATCATCATCATCCATTACGCGGTTAAAACCACGGGGCGCACCTATTATTGCATGAATGCATTCGTCCAATTGAGATTTAAAAATAGAATGTACTATTTTTTTAATAATGAGCGCGACGGAATCGGCGCGACTGAAAATTGTACTGCTTACGTTTAGGTGAACAATTGAGATATTACTTTGTAGTGGAAAGAAAAGCAGATTACTGACACTCGCTCAAGTGACTCCTTGCTGCACTCGTGGTTTTAGAGCCCTCGCTAAAGCTCGGGCCCCAATCTAACCACTCGGTGCAGCAATGAGTCACTTTCTGCGCGATGCAATAATCTACTATAGTTCTTTTAGGCGGTCTAACAATCCGAAAAATAATCGCGTTTTGTTACATTGTTAGTTCAATTGATCTAACTGGTTGCTAAGTCCCCGTGGGTAGCCTATCATTCTGTTAATAAAAACAAGGTAAGCAAAGCAAGGTGATGAAAGTTAGCAAAGCAAGATTGGCGAGATTCTGCTGAAGCCAACGACTAGACAAGGAAAAGAAACATTTCATAACGTATGGCTTCCTTAGGGAAAAAACTTTTTCGTCAAATTACGGGAAGCCATTGAAAGTAATCGTTACCTGAACTTTGTCAGGGGTACTTATTCGCTATGACCATTCAGACACGAAACACGTCGCTTTACGATATATTCGTGGAATTGTCGGGAATTGTCCTTTTGAATACGTTATGACGTCACACGTTTTCTGCAAGGAATTTCGTGTGGCACAGCGAATAAGCGCCAAGCGGGTACCCGAATCACAGTACACTTTACACATTATTGTCCTAACGGACATGTGTACTCTACCCGAATTCGCCCTAGCGCGAATTTTGGTACCCGATACATTGTTGACACTGAAAGTCGGTGCACAGTTCGCACCAACTAGTACTGCCCCAGTGGACACAAACTTCCCCTTCGGAAATTCAATTTGGAAGTTGGCCAAAAATGGGCGTACCTGAATTTATTCGAAGTCAAAGTCAAAGATTTTGTATTAATTGTAAATAGGCAAAAAATAGCACTTTTACAAGTCAAAACTTAACATCTCATGAACAAAGAGAAAAAGATATATTATTATAAACTAGCTGATGCCCACGGCTTCGTTCGCGTGGTCATTTTAATATATATGACACTCACAAATAACGCGGCTTTATATTGGTAAAAGAATTTTCAAAATCTATTCTGCAGATCCAGAGATTACCCCCTACAACCTCGAAAACTTTTTCTCTTTATAATATTATATATTATATTAATATGGTATATCATAGTATAGATCGTATAGATAGATCAATTCATAAAAATTAGGTAAACTAAGTATGCTTTGAGTTTGAAAAGGAAATTTCCTTTTCATGTGCTGACTCAGAGTTGAATCTCGCACAGGAAAAGGAAATACCCTTCTGACTCTACCGGTGCTTCGGACATACGCCCGTTTGAAAAGAGCGCACCAAAAAAACGCGACGGGGTTGTCATTTCCCCCATTTTTTTTACAGTTTTTTATATGTCAGAAACTATATTTTTTACATGTAAATGTAAAATACAAAAGATAAAAGTGCTAATGAGACGTCCCACAATAATCACTCCGATAGTAAATAATAAAAATGGAAATGACTATTAATAAACCAGGGTGGACCATTCCCCACAAGCAGCACCCGTTCACAAGTATGACTTATGCACCATCCATTCGATCTGCTTTTATATATTTACACATGGTCGTTAACCATAAGCCAACTACACCACAGAAGCATCAACAGTTCCCATCCTTTCTCTCATTCAGCCGCTGTTTGGAATCCCATTAATTTCCCCCGAATACTAATGAAAAGCCTCCATGAAAGACGGATAAATTCTCAAATTCTCATTTTCAATTACGTGGTAGGCTGGTACGTGACGCCGCTTCCTGCAAGTATCAAAATTATTGTTGTTTTTGTCTATAATTTAAATGGAAGACTAAAAAAGGGATCCAATGATTTCGGGGTTCATCTATGTATATTTGTGTAGAAGTTAGAAACCCTTAAATAATAAACGTCAGAATCCTTACATCATTCCGAGTAACATAGAAAGCTATGAAAGATATTAAAAGTTAGCTTTTTGGCAGGGCTGTCACGTTTTTTCTCTTACTTTAAAGGTTCTCAAGTGGTGACCACGGACTGGAAAACCCCCAAAAGGTCGACCGATGACTTGGTGGGAGCCGAGAATCGCTGAGTATAAAGAGCGAGATACCGAACGTTGTAGAGCTCTATGTGACATAAGTTATTTTACGTCTTGCACGATTGATTACGTTTGAGAGTTTGTTTTTGACTTGTACTTCATGTCAATCTTTGGGTTGAACAGAATAACAATATTAAACAAGAAAATGATAATGCTTTATTTGTTCGAAATGATCAAATATTCAGTTTTAAGGTACGTTACCGGTACGTTACAGAATAACAATATTAAACAAGAAAATGATAATGCTTTATTTGTTCGAAATGATCAAATATTCAGTTTTAAGGTACGTTACCTTAAAACTGAATATTTGATCATTTCGAACAAATAAAGCATTATCATTTTCTTGTTTAATATTGTTATTCTGTTCAACCCAAAGATTGACATGAAGTACAAGTCAAAAACAAACTCTCAAACGTAATCAATCGTGCAAGACGTAAAATAACTTATGTCACATAGAGCTCTACAACGTTCGGTATCTCGCTCTTTATACTCAGCGATTCTCGGCTCCCACCAAGTCATCGGTCGACCTTTTGGGGGTTTTACGGTTACGTCTGTCAAGACGTAGCAAGACGTTGTTTGTTTAAAATATAACAGAAAAATATACGGTTAAACTGCAGGGCTTAAAACACTTTTTAAACACCTTTTTACCCGACTACGGCGCAGCAAGGGAAGGGTAACAGTCTATATATGCATGTATGTATGTATGTATGTATGTGGATGATCCACCATAGGGTCATCCCTATTGGTCCGATTTTGACAAGCGAGGTGTATCAATCAATTCGTCTTCAGATATAGTGTCTTAGGCTATATTTTTACCCGACTTTAGCGAACCAAAGGAAGTGTTATGTGTTCCAACTAAAAACTTGATCCGATTTTGACAAGCAAGGTATCAACCGTGGTCGTTTTCCGTAGAATCTGTTCGTCTCTGGAATGCTCTCCCAATTAACATCAGACAAGCTCCGTCACTTGCAATATTTAAAAAACTAGTTAAGAGTTTTGATCTGTCTCAGTCATTGTAACTAGGATCTCCTTAAAGTTTAGAGGTATTTATTTGTTGGAATCAATATATATTATTATTATTTTTATTTGTTTAATTTTATTATAGTATGTGTATTTGTATTTAATAGCATGTATGTATATGTTTATTTATTTTTATTAATTATTTCATAATTATTATTAAACACCTAAAAATTTTAATTAAAAATTTTTGTTAATTGTTTACCCCGCCATCCTCTCTCACTCCATTATTTCTTTCCATCCAAAGGTTGACTGGAAGACATCGCTTTTAGCGATATGTCCGCCCGTTGTACTTTATTTATAAGATTGTTTCTATTTACTGTATTTTTTTTGAAAACTGGTGTACAATAAAGTATTATCTATCTGTCTATCTATCTATCTATCTATCTATCTATGAACTGATTCGTCTTCATCGCAAGAGTGTCGTAGGCTATTTTTGACCCGTCCGTAGTCGGGTTTTGGTTTTTGAACATATGTCTTGTTACACTCTTTATATAAATATTCTTTAAAGTTCCGTGTGTTACCATTTACCCTCTCATTTAGCTATAGTAAGGTAGGTACATAAGCGGCAGCTCAATAAAGTTGTGTTTGAGTTCTGGATAAGCAAATTCCATGTTTGTATTTCCCTGGGGAGTGCTCGGTAAACATGTCACTAGAATATTCACAAATGGCCGAAAATGAACGTCGTTGGAACTTGGGACGGAGTAACTCCTTACGGTTTTATCAAAAATTGTTTTAACATGTTATTCGGAGATAAAATTCAAGATTGAATTTGGAAAGAGCGCGGATTTGCTTATTTTTAGCCCCCGAGCTCGACAAGAGAGGGTGTTATTAGGGTGTGTATGTATGTATGTATCTATCCGTGTGTGTCTGTGGCATCGTAGCTCCCAAACGAATGGAACGATTATGACGCGGTTTATTTCCGTTCGAAAGCTGATGTGATCGAGATGATTCTAAGCTTTAATAGGGTGGAGGGGAGGGGGGGGGGGGAGGATTGTAGCTCCCAAACGAATGGACCGATATCGATGAGGTTTTTTTATGTTTGAAAACTGATGTGATCGAGATACTTCTTAGCTGTTATGGGGGGTGGGTCGAAGGTTGTATATTTTTTTCTTTGTGCTTGTGTATTGTCTTCGTTCATTTCTCGAAGGACGGACAACCACTGGGTTAGACGTGTCTTCGAGTGCAGACCGCGTCTTGGCAAACGTAGCGTAGGACGCCCACCGGCCAGGTGGAGTGACGACCTGCGAAAGGTGGCTGGCAGAAACCGGATGAGAGGAGCCGAAGATCAGGCTCTTTGGTGTTCATTGGGAGCGGCCTATGTCCAGCAGTGGACGAGCACGGGCTGATTATGATGATGATGATGATGATGATGATGATTGTCTTCGTTGAACTTTGCTACATTTAAGTATTCTAAAAGACAAGCTCTTACAAATTCTTAGTCACTAAAGTGAGCCGTCTCAAACTGTTGGCTTTCTTCTCAAAGTTTTTCTTACCCAATTGTATTATTTGTCCAAGGTAAACATATTGTTTGACAACTTCAAGAAGTACAACATTAAATGCATTTGGTTCCGGGTCAAAAAGATCGTTAAACATGATCTTGTTCTTATCTATGTTCATTCCGAGACCGATGCGTCGAGAAGCATCATCTCGATTGGTCATCATACTTTGAAAGTCTTGCAGTGAATCCGCCATTAGGACGATATCATCGTCAAATTGTAAGTGTGAGATGTTCCCGCCATCGATATTAATGTCCATTCCTTTGCAATCCAGCGTCTTAAACATATCTTCCAGGGCTTTAGTGAACAGTTTCGGGGATATAAAATCCCCCTGTCTCACTCCACTGCGCAGTTGGATATGTTTAGACTGCTGGTTTTGTACATGGACACTCATAGTCACGGCGTCATACTAAAACATCAGCACATTGATGTATCGCCAGTACACTTAACAACGCTGCAAAGACTCCAGAATCGACCAGATTTCAACGGAGTCAAAGGCCTTCTCATGGTCCACAAAAACAAGATACAGGCTGTTTACACTCTTAATACTTCTCTTAATTCTTCTTATTTTCTGTATAATCTGCCTCACTGTGTTTATGTGGTCTATGGTGCTAAATCCTCTGCAAACTTTAGCCTAATCAGGAGGCTGGAATTTGTCAAGTGTTTTTGCGAGACAAACCGACCATTTTGTGAATTAAACAACTACTAATCGATGAGTCGTGCGACGGTTCTATTCTACGTCAACTTTTATAATATGAACAACTTAACCTTGATTGAGAAGTATCAACTGGTTTGATAATACATAATTTTGTAATATTTTCTTGTTTGACAACTTCTTGTTAGATGCCAGTATTAAAATATTAATGTATTAAGTAGGTATAACAAAATGTCGCACCTTCAAATTATTTCTCGATATGTGTAGTCCAATGTCACTATCGATGTTCAAAGAAAATGTTGGTCATAAAATAACATTTTCAATTCAAATAACAAAATTAACGTGGAATTTACCAAACTCAGGTTAACGCCCGATGGAAAACTAATGACATCTACGCCCACATCGAGTGTTTTCTTTAATGTACTAAAAACACACTACAGGAATATTGAAAATAATTAAAAATAAGCCTTAGTGTTATAGGTTAAGGTTGAAGTCTGTAAAGTGAATTGTGATATTTGTGGTTGAGCATAGACATAACATTTTTTCTTTTGTATCGGTAAAGAATGAATATCGGTGGGGTGTGTATATGAAGAGTCATTAAGTAGACACAATAAACCATTGGTTGGAATGCTTACAAATACAAAGTAGTGGTTTTAAGCTGACGACATCAAACTGAAATAAGTTAATAGAAAAACATTTAAAAAAAATATATACAATAGCCATGTCATGTCATGTAAAAAATTACAATATGACCTATTGTATTTTATTGTTGATATTAGCTGTATTTTGTTTGTTTTCGGAACTCTCTTGTTTTCCAATAAAACTGAATGATTTCCACTCCCCTCCTTTAGTGGTGTACATAATTTTACTCCTCACGATGTCTTCTATGTTCTCGGCTATACTTATTTGTAGTGCGTTGTAGACAGAGCCCTGCTGCAGACATGATCAGGCCAGTGCTTCGGGCTGCAGCCTCGTGATCTTTTACCGTCTACTTTTCCAGTAAGTTTCTTTGTTTCTTCATTCTTTCATGTTTCTCAAAGCTATCTCCGTTCTCCCTCGCAATAAGTCATATTCAAAAATCCACCAAAAGGGAATGCACCCCAAAGATCTTGAATTGAAAGATATATGATATTTCTTTGGGTGCATCCAGTAAGTACACTTATACTTAGATATATGATATTTCTTTGGGTGCATCCAGTAAGTACACTTACTGGATGCACCCAAAGAAATATCATATAAACAGAGTCACAGTCGACGTCTTGAGAAAGAGTTCTATTCATGTCACACACGATACCTTCTATCTATATCTATCTTCTACCTATACTTAAAATAAAGTAGTAGGTATGTACCAAAAAATATGTACAAAGAAGATAGTTTAAAAAAATGGTCTAGGGTACTTAAATATGCTACTGAACTTGAATATATCATTAGTTAAATCGTCTGTCTTTTCGTCTGTATGTTTGTTCACGCATCACGTAAAAACTACTGTACCGATTGCTATTTGGTATTCACTGTTGTATAGCTTACGGCTTGACCTAAAACTGGGTAATATCTTAATCCGATGATTAGATACTGAGCCATCGATAAAAAACTATTTGACGGTTGAACGAATTTGTAGTATATTGTACTTTTTAGGTACTTTTGGCCTTGGAATAACACGTATAGGCTACTTTTAAATGAAATGACCACGCGAGCAAGGTCGCGGGCACAACTAGTTATATATATAACATAATCGTAGACTAATTGCCAAACTATTTACCAAATAGCAATCGGTACAGTAGTTTTTACGTGATGCGTGAGCATCACGTAAAAACTACTGTACCGATTGCTATTTGGTATTCACTGTTGTATAGCTTACGGCTTGACCTAAAACTGGGTAATATCTTAATCCGATGATTAGATACTGAGCCATCGATAAAAAACTATTTGACGGTTGAACGAATTTGTAGTATATTGTACTTTTTAGGTACTTTTGGCCTTGGAATAACACGTATAGGCTACTTTTAAATGAAATGACCACGCGAGCAAGGTCGCGGGCACAACTAATTATATCTATAACATAATCGTAGACTAATTGTATCAATAAAACAGATGGCGTAGATGGTGCAGTGGTCTTCCAACACAGCTTAACACCTACGCCCAGTACGGACGAGGTGACGCCCGAATACAACTGTCAGATATTAGAACTAACCTTTGACCACATTAACTTATTGGTAGCGTGGCTGAAGGAACTAGCAGACGTAGTAATATTATAATACGAGTTACCCGAAGTCCTGTTATAGACGAATCTGGACACATTGTATTATACGGTATTCTTTCGGACCCGCATGCCCTACTCAAAGAATCCTTTGAGCCGAGAATCTCTGAATAAAATAAAAACGGATTTAAGGAAAATCTTCAGCTATTTTTGTCCAATAATATTTTTATGGTCGAAGAAAAGTTTGGGTATTTTAACTGTACAAGGAAGTTTTATGACGTTACCTGCGGGTCAAAGTCGTTGAAGCGAAATTGTGAAACGAAGTGTGTTTTACGGAAGTTATTATACATTTTCATAGAAAAAAGGGGACGTTGAATAATGAAGATATTATTGCTAGCTTTATATAAAGCTTGCAATAGCTTTATATTTGTACTAGCTGTACCGCGGCTTCGCACGCGTGGTCATTTCTCTGGGTTAAAACTACTCTTTGCACTATTCCAAGACTTAAAATACCAATATACCAACATTTCATCAAAATTCCTTCAGCCGTCAAAAAGTTTTTATTGATTGCTCGGCTTATTCATTGGATTTTGATACCAAATACATCATTTAAGTCAAACCCTAAGCTATTCAACAAAGAAAACTGCATCGCAATCGGTCTAGAAGTTTTCACGTGGTGCGCGAACAAAAATAAAGACAAACAGACAGACACGAATTTAAAAAAAAACTTGGTCAGTAGCTTATTTTAAGTACCCTAGACCATTCTTCTTTTTTAATTATCTTCTTAGTACAGACTTTTTCGTTCTTATTGCTTTATTATAAGTATAGATTAATTTAATAGCATCCTCAAAACACAGCAGTTTGTGGATAAATGCCGTAGAATCAGCCCGTCCAAGTCAACAAAGCACTCGCGGGTTGGTTGCTGAGAAGCCGGCACTCCCACACAAGACGGTGCCGATCGATGTTAGCAGCTAACGGTATCCGTGTAGGTAATGTACAGTGATGTCTACACAACCTAATAGCAGGTTTGCACCTGAATATTTACGTGATGCAAAGCAGGTCATGAAGCAATGCATAGGATAGCGGTAGGGTCAACAAAATATGTAATATTATAATAGTTAAGTAGTGATGGACAATGCCACAAGGTTAGTTTAGATATCCACCACTGGGGGGCAACGTGAATAATTTAGTAGCGTTGTCCGCCACTGGGGGACAGCGGGAATAATTTAGTAGCGCTCTCCCCTATTGGAGGACAACGCTACTTTTTTTCCCATTGTCCCCCAGTGGTGGTCAAAAAGTGGGGGACAACGGGAATAGACGCATTATTCGATGCTGGTTGGACATTTCTCACATGCCCACGTACTCATAAAAAGTAGATATGCCCACATAATGTCGGCAAATAACAACTGTTATGTTACTATAGGTACCTCTATAGGTACTGGAATAAAAATTCGGTAACGTTGAATTTGTAAACCACTACGATCGCGCCTGCCACCGCCATATCCTAAGTACCTACTTAAGATCATGTTATTTAATCTCTGGTACTGTAGAAACGCACTTAGGTACGCACGTAACGAGTACGTAAGTACGTACTTTACATTGTATTTACGAGAAAATAAACAGAATACAATAGAATAGGCAGTTCGGCTTTGTTTGTGACAATATTCAAATTTAGGTTGATCATTTGGTTCAAACAAATAATGTACTTTCCAGTTATATGTCTGAATCACTAATTGGACAAACATTTTTCTCCTTTGAAAGTTTGAAACGAAAGAAATAATTAATAAAGTCCCTCGTCCCTCGTATTGCAAAAAACCTTCGTTTAGTCTCATAGCAAATAAGAACAAATAAAATGTAAATTTCTATATAAAAGCACTAATAATATTAAAAAATAAATTTTAAAAGCTTTTCCAGTGGGATAAAAATTTAATAGTTCTTGGCACTAACTACAAAAGGTGTTTAGTAAAACTTCACAAGTTAAAATATTTTCAGAACTCGAGACTATATCGAGATATAGTATCGAGGTGTAGTACCGATAGGTACTTATTTAGTTTTCCAAGGAGTTAGCTAGAGTACGTGAGTTTATAAAATATTCTCTCCGTCCACCCATAAGTTGTCAATATAGTTTTTTATTTATGTTTTCTCTCCCCTTGAAGAAGTACTTTGAAAACGTATTACTTTTGATACTTTGGCTGAATCAGTGATATTCTTGAACACAACGAGCTAAACGAGGTTTTCTCGGTCTTCATTTCATTGTACTTCGTCTGGAGTCTATCTAGATCAGAGATTCTCAAAGGATGGGGCGTGCCTCACTTGGGGGGCCCAAATAGAGATAAAAAGGGGACGCGGTGTCCCCAAAAATAAACTGCTAGAAAGAAATAAAAATAAACTAATAAGAAATAAAAATATGTTTTATGCCACATTTTTATGGACATTGCCTGCCAATCAAATCAAGGTACTTGCTGGACGCTATCATAATAATTGTTATATATTCCATTTTCGATAAGGAAGCACTGCGTATCAAATACAATTTTGGGTTGGGACGCGTGTGGTAAAACTTTGGGAGCCCCTGATCTAGATCAAGGCCATAAGGCAACAAAAACTAAAACGTGACTACGACAATGAAATGAAAATGTAGTTCTACAGAATGCTTTGGTGGTAACCATGTGCTGTACATCTTATGTGATACATCTTTACCCGACTACGAAAAGGGAGGGTTATTGTAGTAGTATTGTATAGCTCTTGAATTTGAGACCCATTCTGAGGGAATCCGTTCTTAGAGTACAACGGACGTCTTGTTTCACGCGGTCAATCATGACGAATAACGTATAAGATTTATAAGTAAAAATCGGTTAATAGCTTAGGCGCTGTGAGGGAACAGACGAACATACAAACATACATTCACATGAATACAGACGCTTAACAACAAGATTGAATATTTTCAAACGCTGGCCAGCTGGCTTTGCCGCACTTCGCAAACCACAGTGCTACACTACGCGGGTGAAATCCCTACAAATGCTATGCTTATGTCTGCATGGATTTAAGGCGTGGTTATAAACAGCGGCAGGCTGACATTGGGGAGAGACAGTGGGGAGAGTCTTGACGTATGAAAAATATACCAAACAAGATTTTGTTGCTATTTGCAGAATAGGTACACAACAACGCATTTCTATAAACTAACTTTGTATTGAATATTACTAAATAGAAACAGATTTGGTCTCAGTATCGTTATCCTTGATTTATTGATATACCTATAAGTGTTTGTATTTAGATCCAATAGGCTTTGTCCTTGCATCGTCCCTGTAACCAAATATTGCTGAAAGAGGTACATACAAAGGCACGAAGTCCTTTGATTTTCCGGTTAAGTAGAGTACTCAATCGGCCGTATTTATGATAATAGCATTCGATATCATTGTTATTTTGCATTTGTTGTGCCCAGTTCACTCCGTCTTTGTACTGTCTCTGTTTGAAAGTATCGCGGAGAACTCAGAAGTCTGTCGTTCTCCGATACTTTCAAACAGAGACAGTACAAAGACGGAGTGTACTGGAAGATGTTTGTCAGTCTGTCTTGTTATACATATACTTATTTTTTTTAATACTGTCTATGCAATCATTGACCACAATGTCACCTGATGGAAAGCGATGATGTGGTCAAAGGTGTAGCATGCTTGCTTAGTAGATACCTATCCAACTCTTGACTTATATTTTAACGGAAGAGCGCTCCACTCCCTTGCCGTTCTTTTATTAAATGACGAAGCGTAAAGCTTCATTATTGTTCGAGGTATTTCAATATAATATTTATTATACTTTTAGAGAGCTCAACTAGCCCACATATATAATAGCATTATTTTGATTCGTTATAGCTACTTATGTTAATGTAAGTTACAGGTCCCAGCCCTGAGACCATCCCTGCTTGAACATATAATACGGGTAGAATACACACATTCCTACATGATGGCACGACGATTGTCGATCGTCTAGTTATGTAGCTTTGTAGAGGGCTGAGCTTCCCTCACTTATATTCGTTATATTATTACGTACGTTAGTTCTCAAAATAGCTTGAAGTTTTGTACGCCGTGCCGTGTATGGAAAGATCACAATAGTTTGGCATGAACTTTAAAGGGCTCTAGTGTATAGCTATAGGAAACTAGAAAGAGTACCTATATTGCTATACTAGATTTAACCGCGGCTTTTCACGCATGGTCCTTTATCCAATGATGTTATATATAAACTGAGTTAGATAAGTTGTACCCCGCTCTGCGTGGCGAAGTAAACACAAGCTAATCAGCCTGTGTTGACTTAGTCCGAAACAGCTAAATACACGCGACTTCTGAAACATGAAAAATTAATCAATAATGCCATCTTGTGCATTTAGAAAGCGCACTACATACACTGGGACGACTGTGAAAGGCAGGAAGGATGTTTCTTTTCATTTTTAAGTACTGTTTACGGTATTGAAAATGGAAAATAATAAATTTAATTTTACTCTAAATCAACTGTTGCGATGTTGTCGCTTCGCTACCTACACGAACGAGACAAGTAGCGGGTTACGTTTAAGAGCGACAGAGAGAACGCGATAATGGCGCTCAGCGTTGTTAGTTCGTATTATGCTAAGGGATGTTGGGGCTTACTAACGGCTGACAATCGTCAGACTGCGCTCCAACCCGTAACTGACGATCTTCAGTTGGGGAGTATAGCGAGTTGTGACCCTATTTGTATTGGATTAGGATAGAGTATTGTATTTGTATTACATATATTTCAAACGAGCGATTTTTTTGGATAATAAAGTGGTTCGGGCCCAGTCTTTTTTTATACGCTTTATATTAGCTTCACTTGTATGTTTGTATGTTTGTAACCGACTCCTTTGGACGCTATTTTGACCCACTTTCAACGGTTAGATTTCATTCAAATTGTGTACACCTGTCAAAGACCGATGACAATGCAATAATTGGAAAAAAAAAACTAAAAAGTAGAAAATAAATAATAGTATAAAAAAACTAAAAAACACGCTTTATATAGAAAACCAAACTAAAAAATAGAAAACAAATTTTAATAGTGTATATAAGAAAAAATGTTTTATTTAAAAAAAAACATTTTTTAGTTTGGTTTTCTATATAAAGCGTGTTTTTTAGTTTTTTTAAACTATTATTTTTCTTTGTGATTTCAAGCAGTTAGAACATGAAACTTGACCAAGTGATTTCATCGACTGCGTAGTGATTGGGATTGTTTATTTGTGTTGTTTTTGGTGATTTATACCTTGTATTTTGTGTTCTAATAATACTGTAAGGAACATAGTAAAATAATTTTGTGTTTAGTGTCCGTTTTGTGTTTAGTGACGATTGTTACAAAGTGCTTCAAAGTGCCTTTCGTCACTTTTAGCGGGAAAATGTTAACGTCAGTATATTTTTGATACTTTAATAGTATATCTTTGATAGTTTTATGGTATATTTTTCGACGTCCTTTATTGTTTTAACTATAAATAACATTATGTAATTTATTCTCAAAGCAATTCACAAAAAAAAACGCGTGAGTCTCAACTGTCCGGCATACATACGGGAGTTCCCCAGGATATATAGAACTATTATTATGAAAGTATTTGTTTTTCAATATTTTTTTTATTTTTTTCATCTTGAATAAACCCTTCTATCCATTTTGCCCCAGTTTACTCTAGCTGCTATCCGACGCACGTGACTTCACAGGCCGTCATCGGCGGTGATTGGTGATCGGCCGCTCACTGCAACGCACTATATCTAAGAACATATATTTTTCTCTTTTTGACGACGCGGTTCTGTATATCTCTGTGATCTTTTAGCGTCTTCAGAGATACATATATAGTTGCATAAGCTCTATGTAAGTAGCTATAGTACAATTTCACCGTGTATTTAATGTTTTTTAATGGGGATGACGTCTCTATTGGTAAAATCTCATTGTCTTTATCTGGGTTAAAAGTACTCCACTTGCTATTCCAGGACCTAAAATACCAATATACCAACATTTGATTAAAATTAATTCAGCCGTCAAAAAGATTTTCAACGATTGCTCGACTTCTGCTCATAGGATTGAAAACAATCAGTCTAGTAGTTTATACGTGACGCGCGAACAAACATACAGATAAACTAACAAACAAACAAACAGACAAACACGATTTTAAAAATATGTTATATTCTTGTTCACTTGCTTATTTTAAGTAACCTAGACCATTTTTTTAAAATGATTTTCTTTGTACATCCTTTTTCTTTCTTATTGCTTTATTATACTCGTAAGTATAGACAGATGGATGATAACCTACCGTGAGCGTGATTCATTATTCAAAGATATATTACCGAATGGAATACTCGCGGAGTAAAGAAATATGGGCAGTCCTGCAATTACTCCTGAGTAAAAAGGAGTGTAAAGTTTTTAGGGTTCGTGTATGTTTGTTCGTATGTATGTATATGAGTTTCTTTGTTCAACCATAACTTTTGAATGCCTGAACAGATTTGTTAGAATGAAAAATATTCAAAAGTTATTTTATTGGCAGGGCTGCCGTGTTTTTTGTCTTACTTTGATGATGTACTTGCCTTATCGAACAACTCAACCGGTTTGATTTTGAAAACTAACGCGAGTGATATTCGTATTAAATATAAATAAAACGGCTAAAAAGTCACGAAAAAGAAGATCGGAAATACTCCGACCAGTTTCAGACTATTTTGAAGTCCTTCATCTGGGAGTGTTATGCCGACAAGCCGCGACGAGCGCCACGAACGTTAGCACGCAACTGACGACGCGTGCGTGGCGGGGGCGACCCAGTGGGCGGCGATTGCGGCGCTCGACTATGTTCGGCCTGCACAGTCACTTCGTTGTCTGTCGAGGAGTTATCACTGTCACTCACTTCCGTTAACTTTGATTGTTGGCACACTGCGCTCGTTGTGTCCGGCTCATGACCCCACATTGTGGACCCAGTGTCAGTCGCATCAAGAACTGGTCTCCACGCCGAACGCAAATAATGGCCAGAGTCCGGGATGTGGGCGTGTTCCGCGACCGCTGAACGATCGGTATCCATATTCTTGACGCTTCTGATGTGTTCAGCTATTCTGGTTGAAATATTCCTACGTGTCTCGCCAATGTAGCTTTCACCGCAATCGCAAGGAATCCTGTACACACCTGGTCCACTCAACAACTCCTTATCCTTAGGTGAACGCAGAAAACGTCGGAGTTGTGATGGGCAACATAGTCGAGCGCCGCAATCGCCGCCCACTGGGCCGCCCGCGCCACGCACGCATCGTCAGTTGCGTGCTGACGTTCGTAGCGCTCGTTGCGGCTTGTCGGCATAAGACTCCCAGATGAAGGACTTCAAAATAGTCTGAAACTGGTCGGAGTATTTCCGATCTTCTTTTTCGTGAGTTTTTAGCCGTTTTATTTATATTTAACTCAACCGGTGTTCGGGCATTAAAGACGTCCATCCTCAGGAGTTTGCGCAGCGAGGGCGCAACGCGAACTGCGGCCCGGACCGCTTGCCGCACGCGTCGCCTGTTGCGTCAGCAGCACTGGCGGCGGCGCAGGCAGATGTAGAAGCACTCGTATGCGCACCGTTATCACTGTCGTTGCTGGCGTACTCAAACAGTATAGGGTCTTCACACCACTTATCGACACTTATAGACCACTTCGCGGAGAAGTGTATCACTTTCGGCGGAGGATATATTTAGCACCGGTTTCCATATTACCCAGCCACAGTCTCTGTTGAAGTTCGGGTGCCAACAAATGTCAATGGCTTCCCATTGGTACTTTCCGCGGCACGAAAAATATTTCTCTTGCTAGTACGGTAGCCTTATCAAATCTTACAAAATGCTTAGTCTCTTCAATCAGGGCGTGATCAGTACCCTATATTATCATGAACCTATGTTTTCAGGAGCTAATCAAAGAATATTGTAATCGGAAGGGAAAAAATATCTATCTACACAAGGGCAATTGAATTTAAGTGCACAATATGGTGACAAAACCAGAAGGATTAATATTATTACGTTGTTTCATATACATTTATTTCATTAAAAGACTAATAAAAACTGCTACATGATTTTGTATTAAATTAAAGGTTTGCACTTATATGTAACTGGTTTCTAGAATGATACTTGAATCGACTGTCGATAGCATATTGAAGAGCTAACAGAGTGTTTATATAATGTTAATAACGGATAACTAAGAAGACACACATGAACATAACATCAGCTATATTCACCGCAATCACCGGTATGAATATAGATCACGTGCTCATCGAATGTGCTCGATGCATTATTCTACAATGCATAGAGGATTATGTTAAATAAAAATCACTTACCGATTCTTGAATTTATGCAGTTACCGCTTATACTGGAGCTAGCAGAACTGAGATGGATGTATTTATTAGATACTTATTCAAATCCAATTGCGTTCACTCAAAAAGGTCCATATCCAACAGTGGTTTGAGCGAACTGATATAAATAAAATGATACGTAAACATGCGCTAGGCGAATTTAGCAAAGTAGGCTGAAAACATTCTGACGAAAAGTTGTTGTTTCTACGTCGTTCTTATGACTTAACTAGCTGGGTGCAGCTAGTTAAGTCATGGCGTGGCCCATGACGTTGGATGATAATGATGATTATGATGGTGAAAAGTATCTTATCCATCTTGAAATGGTATATTCTAAATCTTCTGAAACCTAGTATATAGTAGACAGTATATTTGTTTTTAACCTGATAAATACATACTTACGTTGACTTCTATTACTTTTAAAGATGGGCAAAAATAATATCTTTAGTGACACCTGTCACTTTGATACATGTCACGTTTACACATGTCACTTTGACACCTGTCATGCCAGACGGCGGTCTAAAAGTTGTTTCGTACCTTCGAGCTACGCCCTCGAGAATACTTATTACTTATACAATATAACTGATCGACCAGATACAGGATGCTTGTCTGTATATATATATCGACGTAAGGCAACTTATTTGCTACAGCAAACCATAAAATACCAACTTTTCACCAGAGCCAAAAACCTTTTCTTAAAACGGAAAAAAATACATAACTTCAAAACTATATCCCATTCCGAGTCCCACTCTCGTATACTGTGAAGTTATAAACTGCAATCTTGAGTGAATAGTATAAAAACATATTATTATTGCCGAATATTTAATACTTTTTTAAGTCAAAACTAGCGCAAATAAGACTTTTGTCTTTTTCATATAGATTTTGATGAAAAATTAATCTATTCAGAGAATCTTTTTTATCCATTAAATGAACATTAATTTTATCCACTTCTTCTATGGTACTTACGTCATATGATTTAGATGAACATAAGGGGCATTTGTCCTTCTTCGGAACGTGAAAAGCAATATTAAATTTTATTTTAAAAAATGTTGAATATCTTTTAGTGACATAGGTGTCTGATCTTCTTCTCGGTACATCTCTACATTTCTCGGTATAAATAGCGCAAATAAAACTTTTGTCGTTTTCATATAGATTTTGATGAAAAATTAATCTATTCAGAGAATCTTTTTTATCCATTAAATGTTCATTAATTTTATCCACTTCTTCTATTGTACTTACGTCATATGATTTAGATGAATATATAGACATAAGGGGCATTTGTCCTTCTTCGGAACGTAAAAAGCAATATTAAAGTTTATTCTAAAAAATGTTGAATATCTTTTAGTGACATAGGTGTCTGATCTTCTTCTCGGTAAGTAATGTTTTAAAAATCTTCTGGTAAGTATAGCCGTTTACTATCCTTTCTACAATAATGAGATGGCAACAGCCGCATTGAGTAAAGAAAGGACTTTGCATATTCGATAGCTTGTGCCAGGAGTTTTATTATGAGAAATATGTTTACCTCTTTGATCGAGTTTTGAAAAGCTTTCAGATTTTGACGTTTCAGAGTGCATAGGATAAATCTTTGTGAGATGTCAAGTGTCGTTATCCAAAATTGTTGACAAACCTGTCTTCTTGACTTTCCCTCATTGATAGAATAACTGTAAGTGACGCTGCGTCTGTCTGATGACTTGATAGACTTTTGAGACTGCTTGAGCTATCCAATCTTTGTGCCTTTGTTGGCTCTGAGTCCCTAAAAAAATGAGGAGGACAAAGGTTTGCGGCGTTCCTCAGTAAATTCAATACATCCGTTTTGGCATTGCTTTCCAGTACATGGATTTTCCTTCATTTTTTTTCCTTCTACGATATTTCCTTTGACTTTGACATAACTTTGGCCTTTATGTCTATTTTGTGTGTTTTGGTTTGATTCGCTTCTTTTTTTACCTTTTTCAATGGTTATAGCCTCAGATTCAGTTTTGGTAATTTTATTGGTCGTCCTTTTCTTCTTTAACTGTTCGAGGGCCGCCGCTTCGCTGCCGTACGGTGCGTGCTTGCGATGTTCGGGCTTAAAGACCCAAATTTACCGCGAGGAGTTAAGATTTTCTTCTTTTTATTTTAGTCTTTCTCATCACTAGAATCATCTGATTCATTCTCAATCTTCTGACGGAAATGCATCATTCAATAACATAGTATCAATATTCGTTGATAAGTATTGCTTTAACCCCCCCAATAAGATAAACGGTGCTCTTTGGGGGAGGCCTATGTTCAGCAGTGGACTGGAGCAGTTGAACGCGGTCATGATGATGATGATGATGATGAAGTATTGCTTCGTATTATAATGTTGTATTAATCACAACTCTGCGTTTTGTTTCAGTCATACAGGCATTAACTACAATTATTCTTAAAATAAATGCTGTTTTAAATGCAGCAAGTGCGTTCTCATAACTAATAAAGTCGTTAATACCTGGAAAAATATGTGAAATACCAACTAAATGATGTAAGTCATTGAATGCAACAAAACCCCATCCCGCCAAAATGTCATCTTCTATATTTTATTTTATTTTACTGACCGCAAAAATGGCGTGAGTCACATGGGTAAACAAACAGCCAACTTACTTTTGCTGTAAGACAAAAAACATCAAAAACACCGGTTTTTTGGAGGGTTACAGCAAAGTTAACACGAGTTTTGTTTAAAACACTGACGTGGTAAGTGATTTTGTTTTCGTAGTAGAAATATGAGACCCAGACCATTCATAGCAGTTTTTTTTCTGATTAAAATGATGTAACTAACGTATAATCACTTTTTTGAGGGTTACAGCAAATAAGTTTTCCGTCGTCGATATATATATTCGTAATCTGGATTAAAGATACTTTATGTCCCTTATTCTGTACCCCTGAAAATGCGTGTGCGAAATTTCATGATGATTGGTTATGTAGTTAAGGCGTGAAAGTGTAACAAACAAAGTCACTTATGTATTTATAATATTAGTACAAAATAAAGAAACACTTTGTGTGACTCTTCATAAACGTGAGGCCGATTATACGACATTGGTATTACATATTAAGTATCTAGTAAATGGCCCCACTTGTCCTTCATTTGCGTTTTCCAAGCCATCTACCTGACACACTCAGCAATCGAACCAGTCGACAACGATTATGATGATGATGATGATGAAACATTAGTTTTAGTAAATCAGCGAAGATTGTCCTTCAAGTCTAAACACATTGAACCTCAACTCAAGGTTTGTTTCCCGAACGATCCGTCGGAAACCCACAGCTATCAGTATAAATCGGCTGTCAGCGGACAAATGGCTGCTTCTCACGTTCCAACGGAAATAAACTGCGCTCTATCCACAGAATACAACATAGTAGAACCTCGAACTATCTTAGTGAGCAACAAACGCGATAGTATTTGCAATTTCTTCCGAGTCGCGGAATCAATAAATTTGTACCTCCGGAGCGCGATGGAACTGCGGCGATACAAATTAACACAGGGTTAGTCCAAACTGTTCTACTATTTGTTTACAGATGCGGAAGGTTGGAAGTGGGAAGATGGGTCGCATTTGGCGATATGTCGCGAAAAATGTACTGGGAAACTGGTTTGAACCGGTTTAAAGCAATACAGAAATAATTTGTTTATGTGTCGTTCTAGATAAGTTCCGAATTGACAGTGAGCAAAGAGCAGCTGTTCCACACAGGACATTTCGACTAACTTATTTTTTTATTACGATCTTGGCAATCGTTTAACCACGTTCACTCCTAATGGAAAGCGATGATGCGGTCGAAGTTGTAGCACGCTTGCCTAGTAGATACCTATTCACTCTTGACTTGAACACTTGGATTATTTTTTACCGGAAACACTGACGAAGGCACGGCATTCCACTCGGAAACTATCTCATTTTCGCCCACTGCAGGACATAAGCCTCCTCCTTGTTAGGTGCGTCATTTATCCTACATTCAGTTAAGAGCCTTCGTGGTTGATAGTTACCTCATCATCAACGTATATTAGTCCACTGCTGGACATAGGCCTCTCCCGCGGCGCGCCACTGAGCCCGATCTTCGGCTCTTCTCTTCCAATGACTGTCGGCTACCTTGTACAGATCGTCGCTTTAGCCAGAGGGCATCACACACTACGTTTGCCGATTTGCCTACCTACCTACTTAATTGACCGAGCGAGCGTGAAGCGCGAGCGAAGCGTCTCCGTTTCAGCTTGGGTAAAAATGCTTTCGTATGTCTGTCCACTGCTGGACGTAGGCCTCTCCTAATGCACGCCACTGAGCTCGGTCTTCAGCTCTCCTCATCCATTTTCTTCAGATTTTATTTGTTTGGACTAAACTAACACTAGTAACGTGTTGATTGTTTGTATGTTGGTAGTTCAGTAGTGATCTTCTTTTGTGACACAAAAATCAGAACGACAATTTAGCTATATACGAGCATAACAATTAAAATTTAAACTGAAAATTAAAAGAATAACTTATAATGTTTTTCAGAACGAAATATACCAACAAAGTTTTGAGGGCCCTAATTAAAAAAATGGGAATAATAAAATTTATGTTCGTTCATGTCTTAAAAATATTTTGCTAGAAATCCGTCCTATAAAATATATTTACTCAAACAATACTAGTAATGTGGTCATTATTTCGACAACCTTCTTAGGGCAAAGTCGATCTTGCCGCGCTGCTTGAATAGGCGCCAGCAAAGTTGTATGGAATTTCATTATTGTCGTGTTTTGCGGCCAGCAATTTCCTTTGAAAATCCATTATTGTCGTCTTTTGTCGCAGCACTATTATTTGTTCCGTGGGTTCGAACGCGAAAAGAAAGGCATTGTAGCTCCCAGACGAATGGACCGATTTTGATGTTTTTTTCTTCTGTTTGAAAGCTGATGTGATCGTGATTGTTGTTGTTTCTGTTTCTATTTCTGTTTCTGTTTCTGTTTCTGTTTCTGTTTCTGTTTCTGTTTCTGTTTCTGTTTCTGTTTCTGTTTCTGTTTCTGTTTCTGTTTCTGTTTCTGTTTCTGTTTCTGTTTCTGTTTCTGTTTCTGTTTCTGTTTCTGTTTCTGTTTCTGTTTCTGTTTCTGTTTCTGTTTCTGTTTCTGTTTCTGTTTCTGTTTCTGTTTCTGTTTCTGTTTCTGTTTCTGTTTCTGTTTCTGTTTCTGTTTCTGTTTCTGTTTCTGTTTCTGTTTCTGTTTCTGTTTCTGTTTCTGTTTCTGTTTCTGTTTCTGTTTCTGTTTCTGTTTCTGTTTCTGTTTATGTTTCTGTTTCTGTTTCTGTTTGTTTCTAAATTACTATACTGCTAATACTATACTAAGCTGGTTTTATTTAAATTCCTCGCATTGTTTGAGTAAAGCACTATACAAGCCTTGGTCCGCAATGACTGCCCTGCTGGCCACGCTATGATGGCCTCGAGCTTTGCTGTCTGTTTTGTTTCTGTTTCTGTTTCTGTTTCTGTTTCTGTTTCTGTTTCTGTTTCTGTTTCTGTTTCTGTTTCTGTTTCTGTTTCTGTTTCTGTTTCTGTTTCTGTTTCTATTTCTGTTTCTGTTTCTGTTTCTGTTTGTTTCTAAACTACTATACTGCTACTACTATACTAAGCTGGTTTTATTTAAATTCCTCGCATTGTTTGAGTAAAGCACTATACAAGCCTTGGTCCGCAATGACTGCCCTGCTGGCCACGCTATGATGGCCTCGAGCTTTGCTTAGTTAAGTTCACGGCCTTCAAGCTTGGCCATCATTGCAGCCCTTGCTGTCCGCGCTATAAGCATTCCAGCTTGGCCATCAAGGGCTGCAATGCTGAGCGCGCTGTGATGGCCTCGAACTTAACTTAGCTACGCTCTCGGCCATCATCATCGCTGCCAGCAACGCAGTCATTACAGACCGCGGCAGTTATGTACTATTATACCTAGCCACATGGCGATACTTTGAAAAATTACTTTGAATCTGCAAAGGCCGAAATTCCCATTCATTCACATTTCTCACATTTGCGGATTCATCATCATCGTCATCATCATCAGCCTGTATCCGTCCACTGCTAGATATAGGCTTCTCCCAATGAACGCCACAGAGCCCTGTCCTCGGCTCTTCTGTTTCTGCCGGCCTGCCCCCTTTAACAGGTCGTCACTCCATGGTGGATATCCTACACTACGTTTGCCAAGCCGTGGTCTCCACTCAGGAACCCGTTTACCCCAGCGGTTGTCCGTTCTTCGACAAATGTGAGCTATGTGACGCATTGCTCTCATAAAACTTCTGCTACCTTCCTTAGACTTAGGTCGGTTCAAGTTACCTGAACTTCAGGTTATCCAGCTAGACTAAGAAAAACATTTGCTACCGAAGTCTAAAGTTTCATGGACTTTTCTTAGCTCCAGAGCAGATGCGGAATATTTCCTCACGCATAATAATTGTTTTTTAAGTATTTCATTGTTTTTTTCTGTATATAAGTTGTTTCCTTAAATAACATAAAAAGTATAACGTCAATTTTTATACAACTGTTCTTACTTTCTATTATACAGATTATGTGTGCAAAAGTTTGTGAATATTGCGTAGCGGCAACCGGCAGTGCAGCCGTGTCATTTCACCCAAGCTATCTCTAGGGCCGGCACCGAGCACCAGCCAATCCTACTTTATGATTTGAAATCGGATAAAGTCAACTAACAAATAAATAGCTCTGAGGATTCCATTAAACTTCTACGTGGACCTGCCACTTATGAGTACCAACCCATGAAGTCATGTTTATTGAAGTGTGATCCGAAAGTTATCTTTCCACTGGCACAGAATAATTAGATACTTAGTTCTCTCCCAAAATTACTAATGTTCCTTGCTACGAATATAGAATTTACTGTATTTCTTCTTTACATTAGAAAGAGGCATTTGTAAGTTTACAAGTTTGTTACCGCAAATCTCTGAAACTACAAAACATTTTTGGCTCAATCAATCTTGAACTTTTGTGGTTAACGGTATTAATCCTTATCAAATTCAATATCATTGTAGTCTTCCTCATGTCATAGCGATCAATTTTTCTTTTGGCATCTACTTTTTGACGAATAGTTTGAAAGTAATGACGATGTTTTTTTTGAGCGGATTTCAATTAATTCTGCCTCTTTGATCGTTACTTTATTCTGTGTTTAATTATTATTTATTCTGTGGCAATAGTGCAAAGACGCGAGTGCGAGTGGACGGCCCCCGGGTCCTCAATATAATATTTTGTACTTACAAATAAATATTTAGAGAATCCCCGAGCGAAGCCAGGCCGGGTCTCTATTTGTATAACAGCAGCTCCTGAAATATTAAGAAAATTGAATTTATAAAATTCATACTACACTATCTATGACGTTGGTGATGATGCAAATCAAAGTGACTGACATTTTTCTTAGTTATATAGTAATCGCATATGATCTACCGTACCTTTATCCACATAGTGAGACAAGACATTTATTACTTATTTATAAGTTAGCCTTCAAATTACGAGTAAAAGTTACTTGTAGGTAAGAAAAGCACCATAGTCAAGTGAATACGAAATTCTACTTTTCATACAAAACCAATAGTGTGTATATTAAAAAAAACACAACTCGAAACCCAAGCTTTGTAAATACACAAAGTAATTCCTTATCAACGTTTTTAAACTAAATATTAATACCAACTGTTATTCGCATGGTCACCACGGAAAAGCCACGCAATGACATAGCTTACACAACGCAATTAATAGATATACGGTCACAGGTTCGTCCTGACCACCACCGACCCACTTGACCTCTTTCCCGCTCATCATTTATTCATTATCGGAATGAGCTCTACTATCTCTTGGCGGTCGTAACCGAAATACATTAGAACGGGGATTATATTAAAATCAAATTATAGTAACGAAATTTCTAGAATATTGGATAAATTTGTGAAAAATAAAGCGCGTCACAGACGACTAAGATACGATAATATTTTATCTTAAGATACAAAATATATCGTATATGTTCTACAGGCTGTGTGTGTGTGTGTGTGTGTGTATGTGTGTGTGTGTGTGTGTGTGTGTGTGTGTGTGTGTGGCCTCGTAGCTCCCAAACTAATGGACCGATTTTGATGCGGTTTTTTCTGTTCGAAAGCTGATATGATCGAGATGGTTCTTAGATGTATGGGGAGACGGAGGGGGAGGTGAGAAAGAAAAGGGGGGGGGTGAAAATCGTAACTTCCAAACAAACTGACCTATTTAGCTGTGTTTTTTTATGTTTGAAAGCTGGGGTAAACAAGATGATTCATAGCTATAATTTGAGAATGGAGGGGGGAGGGGGAGTGGTGTGAATCGTAGCTTTCAAACGAATGGACCGATTTAGCTTCGGTTTTTTATGTTTGAAAGCTGAGGTAAACGAGATGGTTCTTAGCATACTGCAAGTCGTTGTTCTGTACAAATGCTCTCGCGCATGTTCGTATTTTGTTTCACTAAATCTTCCTTAATCAAATTATGAATTTCGAGAAAAGTTTCCTTCGACTTATTAAAATTAGTTTTATTTTTTTAGAAACGTCTGCGTAAAGATTAAATTCACCGCGGCTTTTTCTAAATTTAATGTGATTTTCTATCCAAATTGATCACCATTTACAGTGCGCTAATGCAATTTGCATATCAAATTCAAAATCAGAATCGTTGTTTGATGAGCTATCTAATAAATCCAATAGTGAAACCGAACTACTCGTATTTTATCATCGTATATAGAAAGCGGTGAAGAAATACGTGTGGCACCTAGGACGGCCTGCGAGCGAATGAATAATTTCAATATATTATCGTATCTTAGCCGTGTGTTAAGCGCGTGTGCCCTAAGTTGCTATAATATTTTATATGCAGATATCGTAACATCAAATATTATAGTATATTAATCGTCTGTGACGTCTTCTAAGAGTTGAAAAACATGATGTTTTTAAAAATAATTTTCATTCATTTAGCCTTCGAGTAAGCAATCATCTCTGTTTAAAGAGTTGAATGTTTGCTCGAAGGATAAAGCCCTTCAAACTTTGAAGAGACATTTTGTTATAAGCAAAATGTTTGGCTACTCTATATGTGTTATTTCGGGACCAAAAGTATCTATAAATTACTAATAAATTACAATGCACATGCAACACATTTCATCAAAATTCGCTCAATCGTCAATAAGGTTTTATCGATTGCTTGGCTCGATCTTAGCTTCTTCATCAGAAACAGATCAAAGTACACCAGATTTTAAGTTAAGATATCTAACAATTAAAACTGCAATTCAGTAGTTTTAGGCGATGCGCAAACATACATCCAAACAGACTATAGTCTGACAGACACAATTTGTAATTGAACTGTTATTTTCTTGTTCAGTATAATAGCTTATTTGAAGTCCCCTAGAGCATTTGTATCATCGTTTTTATTACTAACTGCTTTAGTATAAGCATACATTGAGATAATTAATTTTTATTTTTATATTTTTGGGTGACTATAAGTCACCAACGCCATCAATCACCAACATAAAAAAACAACACGATAAGTTTTGTCAAAGTTACTAAGTTTGTTTGAAATATAAAATTTGTAAAAAAACTATAACTCCCAACATCTAATAAATCATACATTGGGGTAATTTCGGTAGGCCTTGGTTAACTGGATTATCTTCAATTCTCAACTGTAGGTGCCAATGTTTTGCGATAACATATTTATCGATAGATCTCGTAAAAAGCTTTTACTACATAAAAAAACTTGTTTATTCTAAAATAAGTACACTCTTTCGCTTGTGGTAATACCGAATGTAAATAGGACAACCCAATTAAAATGCAAAAACAAGCACTCCTCAAAAGCGCTCGCCCAATAACGTAGATATTATCAGACCAATTGGTAGTCCCGCGGCGCGGGTAATTCTGTAATTATGTGTAATCCAGGCGAGCTACGGCGGCGCATACTGATGGGATCGACAGTTTACTGGCTTAATCTACTTCTATGGTTACTAATTAGGTGATAGTTGTAATGAAGAGTACAACATTTGTTATGCATACATTTTCTTATCAGAGTTTAAAATTCTCGACCCGTTTACGGTAATCATGCTGGTGCAAAGACGCTCGATGCTTTTTAAATCGATCCTAAAGGTCGAGATAGAACGAGAATGTATGAGCCATAATCGCCCAGTGGCTTCGTGCAAGATAGTGGAAGTCACATTAGTATCAATTCTCTTGTTCAACTCACAGCACAAAACCATAATAAAAAAAAAGTTTAGATATGCATAAAAGCTATTCTGTTGTTTATTCTATTGTAACTTAATTGAAAGATTTTTAAAAGCTATATAATCATTGCAACTTCATTGAAAGATTTTTAAAAGCTATATAAATGTAAACATCAAGAGACTCGGAAAAGTCTCTTGAGTGTTGTGTTGTGCACGGCTGGGGCCGGGATAAGAGGGGCGAGGGGATGGGGATGCTGGAGGGTGCGGGGAAGGGGGGAATTAGGCAGGGGTGAGCGGGAGGGGATGTAGGTGCGGTAGGTGCAGATGAGACTTAAGTAGGTGGAGAAGGTGAGGAGCGGAGGAAGGGGAATTTAGAGCGGGGGGAGAGTATGCGGGGGATGTTGGTAGAGGGTATAAAAAACAGAAATCCAGTCTTTCCCCAACCCCCACAAGAACTCCCATCTCCTCTCCCCTACCCCTCCCCCGCAACTTACCTTCTCCCCACTTACACCCCTCCGCACCCCTTTCCCACCACTAGCCATCCATAACACAACATTCTTCCCTCCGAAGTCCATTAGTTCCGTCTTGATGCTTATATTTAGAATTTACATGTTTTAGTCTAGTTTAATTAATTATTTGAATTGAGAACCGACTTACAGGACTAAACTACACGGCCCGTTTTTTAGCGCTCTCTGCTTGTTATTAAAAGTGCATGTACATCATTAATTTAAAGTTATTTGTGTTGAGGATTACCCTATTACTTATTGAAAATAAGCGATATCCCTCAAGAACTTCTAGTTTTAAAATTATTGACAAGATACTTTCTCACTAGTTGAAACGCATAGTAAATAGCTGTAAAGGTGGTTTTGCTCACAAAACCTATCAGGCACTCCATTTGAATTAGCTTTGAGAAAATCTTTTTCAATTATAGAGTTTAACATTGAAAAATAAGTATTATTAGAGACAATCTTTACATAGCCCACTTAAAATTACATGTTTATCTCAACTGATAGCCATCGTCTGAGCTTCGTAAGTAAATGCATTGATGGTGAGGACACATTAGTATGCCTTCGCTTCACAAACGTGGCGTGGCTATGCTGCAGTTGACACACTTCATAATCAAATCAATCGTATAAATATTTATCCAAAACGCGAGCAAAACTGAGTTCGTAGTAACAAGTGATGGTAAAGATATATTTGTCAAAGAAATCAGTCCGGGAGAATAGGCAAGGTCGTCGGGTGTAGAATGCAATAACAAGATCAGAATTAAATGGTACAGTACACACGAATGCAAACGCAACGGAGCCAATGGATCACAGACTACTCAGAGATATTTATATTTATTTAGAGATACTACGTATCAATGGATAGCGCATTCACAAGTGACATGAAATTTTGTGATGTGATATCTGACATTTCTCGTAGTCCATTTTTGCTGAGGTTTTTGCTAAGTGCAAAATTGTATTGTATTATTTGTAATAATGAAATAACAAACAAATAGTGAAGTCAAAAAATGTTGCAATTTACAATATGCATATAAATAAACATTAGGTGCATTCACTTTAATTATTGATACATTTTTCATATAGAAGTCTATTTATCATGGTACATACATTTCGTTGAACGGAACGTAAGACTTTCGAAATGTCGTTGATTTTCAGATAGAAAAATTTAATTACTTTCATTAGCAGTACCTTTAATGCCTGGAGTTCTAGAGATACATAACACATGCCATAATTTTTATATATTTTTTGTGAATATAACAATTACCTACAGTCAAAGTACATCCTAGGCAAAAACTGGCTATCTCTTTTAGTCGTAAAGCTAAATTTAATCTAGTGTAGTCTAGTTTGTAACAAGAGAATCTGCTTGTCAAGAAAAAACTTACAGGAGATCCTCAATTTTAGGCTTGCATAAACATCGTCTACAATACCTACAAAAATATCCGTATTTTTACACGATTGTCCAAAAAATGGAGTGTAATGTTTTTTGTTTCTATTCCTTATTTTATTTCCTTGCTACCACTTTGGAATTATATTTAGTAGAAAAAACGACGAAATCAACTTTATTTTCTAGCATCTTGGAACGCCATTTTCTAACGAGTTGCCACTAAAATAAAAAACATTTGCACGACTGTTATCGATTTTTGTCATGGATATTATTTTCGTTCTTAATGGCGTTTAGACAACTTTTAATGCTTCTGATATGATAACTAGTGTTGTGTAATGGGCCATTTCTTATGAATTCAGCTAATAAAAGAATAATTAATGATTAATGAATAGTTCATTTCATATGAAGAATTAATTAGAAATGAACTATTATAAATCTCGAATAATAAAAAAACAATTCATACAAAATATTTTACTATGACAACACTGAAAACCGTCTTAAACCGATTTTGACATTTTTGCTCTCAGTAACAAGGACGTCATTCAAAGTACGGTTTAAAATGCGCACATAGTGCTGAGATTACAAATACTGTTATCGATTGGTTTAAATTATTGGTCAACGTATTATTAGAATTCAACTCGAATGACTTGAATGACTCAAATGACTCGAATGTGTTTGAATCCCGCAAAATCATCAATCATTTGTGTGATGAGCAGAAATGATTGTTTCCGAGTCATGGATGTAATATTCGTATCTACACACACATTCACAAATTGTTGACGCCAGAATAAAGAGTTAAACAGGACTCTGTGACCATTTTGTTCATTGTTTTTTCATAGATGTGATCACAGTAAGATATATTATGAAAAATTGATTTTGACTTTGTGGTATACGCTGCAATCACTACCTATTTTTTTAACGAGCGCTGTTAGTGAATCAAATAACGTCACTGATGACTTTATCCTGACAAGGAAAATATAATGCATCTTAATATTACTTTTTGAATGCTGAAGTGCAGAAGAGCGCATTTTAAACCGTACTATTAGTGAAAGACGATACTTATGAAGTTGTCATTATTATGTCATTCAATTCAAGTACAGTGCAACCAACTTACCTATTAAGTGGCTTATAAAAAGAAACTACAGCCACCACGTATGAGGTTCACATTAGAGATGCGCAAATCATGTCCTGGAGCGGATCGAACATGGAATGATTCCTTCCCGTTTCGGAACGATGTTCAAGAAACATGTTCATGAAACTATCTAGTTCCGCCAATTCAGGTGCTATCCTTCGGTTCATTATCATGTTATTTGCAAAGCATAATTATGCATAACTTCTCGGCTCTTTCGGAATGCGTAGCGATCCCTAAGGATTCAACTATAATAGACGGGAATTTGACATTACCTTCATACTTTTCAGGCAGACTGTCAACTAAGACCTATTTGAATAAAAATTTAGTACATCTAAGATGAATTAAGCGTGTAAAAAATTACGATTACAATATCTATGAATTATTATTTATTCAATCAATTATCAGCCAAAACGCAATTGTAATAGTCACATTATTTCATTGTTATAGTATAGTATAAAATGGCACGAGCCGTGACACACTCATGCACGTTTTTGCTATTCAATCTAATATCGACCTTACTTTACTCTTAATAAAAACATAAGTCATATTATATATTTAATGAAATACAATAAGTGATAGCTAAGAGAATAACGAGAGAGAGAAATAGCTCGTGCTGGTTCGTAAAGCATCGCTATCAGTCGTAGTCGTCGTTCTAGTAGGTCGGTGCGGTGTGTGCAGCCCGACATTTGCAACGAATAATAATATGCTTCAGTCAATATCGCGGATTGCACCGATATCGTTTCTTTCCTCATAGGGAAATCGTTCCAGGAACTATATCATACTACTATATTTCTGTTTTGCGATTGGTCTACTTATCGATTGACTGGAATACTCATGCAATACTCATGCTATCATTCAATTCACATATAAGTTGGTGGCACTGATCCGATAAAGTTTTTTGTGCTCTGTATTTCGTTTTTATCTAAAACGATGGTCCCTCGCTATGTTTTCGGTTCAATTACTTTGGAATTATGTTTCTAAGGCCTAACGTGGTGAATAAATCATGATTATATACCAGTAGGTACGTACATAACTCAAAAACTTGCTAGACCGTAGGTTTATTCCTTTCATGAAACTAATAAATCTCTTTATTCCCAACTTCTAGCGTGACGAAACTTAACCACAAATGAAAAATGCTTTATCTTCATTCTAAAACGCCATATCTCATATCTGTTAATCACGAGCCTGCAGCCTAACAAGTCTGCTGTTGTCTTTTAACAAAGTTTAGTGTAGTTGGCAACAAGAGAATCGACACCATTTCTTTGATGTTTTTAGAAATGCCAAATACGTACCTAGATGGAGTGGCAAATGAACTGTATGCATTCAGATCATAAGGTGCTCAAACTGTCTGACCACTTTAACTTCAATTCAGTAGGTAATCATACGAAATTGGAATAGTAGTTTGTAAATTGAAGTTGGAATTTTGAGCAAAAATCATATTAGGTATTAGCCATAAGAGGTATGTATAGCCACAAAATACGACAAGACTCATCAATCAGATTCAAGATACTCCAATTAACAATACAAAGGCAAACCAAGCGGCGCATAAAAATAATTTCCGTCTCGATTAAAAACGTCTCAGAGATGTCGATAGCAGGACTTGATTTAAATGAATTCGCCTATGAAAAGGCATCGGCTTGATAAAGGACATCGGGAAAATTAGGCACCACCGGCTATCGGGACCAACCGAAATGATAAGATGGATGTCGGGTATCGGAACCAACAAAACCAACAGGCTGGACGGGGGGTCGGTATTGAAAATCAGAATGTCAATTTTTGAGAATCGGTGACCGTAAGGTGCTGGAAGCCTAAAATTAGCTGTGGGCAGACAATTTTAGGGCGCGTAGTTGATAGTGTGATGTTTTTTTTTTTTTTTTAGAAAGGATATGTGCTGTTGGTCTATAACTGACCTCTACAGCGTCACCGGACGGTGGGGCGGGCGCAAAAGCGCTCCGCCGCTTTTGCGCCCGCCCCACCGCCACAAAACACATCACACTAGTGTGATGTGTTTTGTGGAGCGTAGAGTTTCAGAGTTCATCACAACGACGTTTTCGAGATATTGATAGCTGGGCCTTTACTTTTTAATGAAAATACGAACGAAATTGAAAATCGGGATATCTATTTTTGACCTGTGATTCCAAAGGAAGCGAAATAAATCGCTAAGGCCAAATAGACAATATATGGGCGCGTAGTCAAAAGTGCTCGTTTTACTTGATTGTAATATGTGAAGGACGAACGATATTGAGAATCAGGAAGACTATTTTTTGGGAATCAGTGACCATGACATATTATGTATTCAGTGCCCGCGAGATGCAGTAAGCGTGAAATTCGCTATGTGGAATAGATAATTTCAAGGCACGCAGTCGTACGATGTGTTTTGAAGGACAACGTGTCTTGACTTTGGATTGCAATTGCTTTTATGTGTTTGGGTTAAGCTTTATAACAATTTACAAAGTAAATGAATATATTAATGACAGAAATGCATGGCCTGATGTCTCCAAGCTCCATGATAATAATAAGAGATCACTTTTATGTTTATGTTAATTGAGTAAAATGTTCAAAGTGCTTTGTGAGATGTCTCATGACTACAACATGCCATCATGTCATGTTGTTTTATATAACATACTTAGTTATAATTTTTATTTTATTTTGATGGTTTGATGATTGTGGGACATCTCATTGTCACTTTTATCTATACTTATAATAAAGCAATAAGAACGAAAAAATCTGTACTAAGAAGATAATTAAAAAAGGTCTAGGGTACTTTAAATAAGCTACAGAACAAGAATATAACATTTTTTAAATTCGTGTCTGTCTGTATGTTTGTTCGCGAATCACGTGAAAATTACTAGACCAACTGCGATGCGGTTTACTTTGTTGGATAGTTTGAGTTTGACTTAAAAATTGGTGTACTTGGTATCTCCATCCGATGAGTAGAAGCCGAGCAATCAATAAAAACTTTTTGACAGCTATTTTAGGCCTTGGAATAGTACATTGAGTAGTTTAAAACTAAATAAATGACCATGTGTGAATTTCCTTTTCAAACTCAAAAGTATACTTAGTTAACCTTATTTTATTGATGTGATCTATTTATATATTATTATATTTATGTTTCTCTCCTAGTTCGTGGGAGTTACCTTTGACTTGTGTAAAAGTGATATTATTTTGCTTATTATTTTACCTTATTTTATTGATTTGATCTATTTATATATTATTATATTTATGTTTATCTCCTAGTTCGTGGGAGTTACCTTAGACTTGTGTAAAAGTGATATTATTTTGCTTATTATTTTACCTTATTTTATTGATTTGATCTATTTATATATTATTATATTTATGTTTCTCTCCTAGTTCGTGGGAGTTACCTTTGACTTGTGTAAAAGTGATATTATTTAGCCTATATACAATAAAATATTTGAACTTTGACTTAACAGTAACTGGAGAATCATTAATGGTTTAATGAATTCGCTGAAAACGCACACCAGCACAGCGTTAAAATAGGTGGGTGCTACGGCTATCGATGACGAAGGACGTGATTGAAACCGAGATTTCAATTATTGGGATGCGTTATAAAGTTTGTTTGTTATAAAGAGCACACTTATACGAGTTGCTATAAAGTCAAAGTCAAGGTCAAAGAATTTGTTGTAAATATGCAAAATAATAGCACTTTTGCAAGTCAAAATTAATATCTCATGAACAAGGAGAAATACATAAAATATTATCATAAGATCAAATCAATAAAACTTAGGTAAAATAAGTATGCTTTGAGTTTGAAAAAGAAATTTTCCTTTCATGTGCCAATAGAGTTAAATCTCACACAGGAAAAGGAAATACCCTTCTGACTCTACCGGTGCTTCGGACATACGCCCGTTAGAGAAGAGAGCACCAAGAAACTCTTCGGGGATTTAATTTTTTCCACATTTGTTAATGTTTTATAAAATTAATTAAATGTCATTATTTATAAAAAAATATGTAAAATACAAATATAACACATAAAAAAAACAAAGTGTCAATGAGATGTCCCACAATCATCAAACAATCAAAATGGGAAAAATGAAGTTTTGTATTTTTTTTATTTTGTATTTTTGTATTTGTATTATACGAGTAGTTTTTCTGTGTAACTATAGGAAACAAGTGTGCAAAAATTAATTCAAATGAAACATTTGGTGATTCAAATCCTCCGAAATTACGGCACCGCTTCAAGTCTATAAATACTCCATTAACGGCTGATTGAACTAACAATCAGAGAAATGATTCACATTTCTTTTGTTCTTGAAGACCACTGGGCTAGAAACAATTTAGAGAATTTGTAGGACGTGAAATCAATTCAAATTCAAATTGGGCATCACATGCCAGTTCGTTTTTTATTTATTTACGAGCTCAGCTCAGCTCAGCATGAACATGCAAATAAATGCATGCATGTGAATTCATTACCGGCGAAGTCGCATATAAACGTAGTTTCGGTTTAAAATTCGGAAACGCTGGGACTGGAATGAAATATAGATGGAATCGGCTGTATCATACCAATGTTTGAAATTATTTTTCAAGGTATGAAAAGAGTTTGACATTTAGTTTTCAGAACTGTTTGTTTGTTTGTTTGTCGTATGAGATAGTGCTGGCCTCAGATGTCAGAGTTTGTCAAGCCGCCCGAGGGCCTCTGACATGGCTTAACGACTGCTATTAATCAATAACAGCCAGGACCGACGGCTTAACGTGCCTTCAAAAACACGGAGCGATGGAAAACCGCACGTAAATCAGAAAAGTCATTGGTGCGGAGCCTAGGTTTTAAACCCGGTATCGTTGGATTCTAAATTGCACTAGGCCACCATCGCTCTAAACAGTATCAATTAAATCTTACTGCTTGAAAATTTCAAAACAAGAAGGAGCAGTTTGGTTTTGAATACTTTAGTACACCTATATACTCGTAGAAAATTTTGAATTTAAGTGCGTGCATTTGGGACAGACGCGTTACGCGCGATCGAGTTCGAAGCATAAAGGGTTCAACTTTATATAACTAGGCCACTATTATAACTGTGCTACGAGCCAAGTACTCATATATATAACACTAGCGGTGCCCGCGGCGTTGCCCGCGTGGTATTTTTTCTGGGATATAACGATCGAGTTATTCCAGAACCAAAAGTATCAATATATTACCAAATTTCATTAAACTTCGTTCAGCTGTCAAATCGTTTTTTTATCGATTGCTCAGTTTCTACTCATTGAATTGAGATACTCATTACACCAGTTTTGGTTTTGACCTGTTGGATAGGTCAGAGTTTACCCTGGTAAACTCCAACAGAGAAAACCTATCCAACAGAGAAAACTGCATTGCAATCTATTTAGTAGTTTTTACGTAATACGTGAACAAACAGAAATAATAGATTATAATAAAAAAGTTCAGTTGCTTATTTTGAGGACCTTAGACCATTTTATTTTATTATCTTCATTGTGCAGACTTTTTGATACAAGGCTTTATTATAAGTAAAGACAGATTATGGGGTGCTCAATATAATATCGAGTCGGATTAATGTGACCCCTATCCCTAACGGATGATGACGCTGAAAAGATCAGCGTATAGGTACTCATAGTTACCGAGGCTGAACTTTTCACCGTCAAACCTGTACTATAGATCAACCCCGCATACTATAAACGAACTCTAGGCCATTTGGATTAAATAAAATTCACAGAATATTCAAGGCACCAGTGACTCCAATTTATTCCAGTTTTCAACCGGGTCGGGGCAGTCGGTTTCCAAATTGCTTTGTTCGTAAGTTCGTATTCCGTTCCGCGCAATACTTCTTTTCGACAAGGTAATGACTTTTTCTCCCGGATCTGGAGCTACCTTACCTTTTTTGTTGGCAGATTAAAATTTTAGCTTCAGATGTTGTGCAGGTTTGCGGAACAATTGGAGGGGAATTCAACCATCAGTAACAGATGTTTAAGGAAGAGAAAATTTGAAATAATGTAATCCGCTTCTTCTGTTTGGAACTATAATACCTTGAGGTTCCACATTTTAACATACCTTTAATGAATCTAATAATATTCTCAACGAAAAATTTTAATCACGGATGGTGTTCGAACCGTTCGAACACGGAATGATTCCGTGCCTCTGTGTGTTTACCAAGTTCGACTACGCGACAGGTAGATGCTTAAAATTTTTCGCTTTAATGAACTTGTTTCAACCTCTTTGTTATGAAGTAAAATGTCTTGAAATTTGCACTTGAATTTTTTACTTGGATTGCTCTATGTACGTCAATATTCATTCGTACAATTGTCCACCAAACCAACTTCTTAAGTAATATCTTAATTATTTTTATTAAAAAAGGTTTCCCGGCTTTCAAACTAATGATAAAAGGTCCTTTGGAAGCGTGTAATTTCAGCATAAAGGTAAGCACACCAAGATTGCTTACACGTCAACTTTCCGAAAACCTGTATACTGCCCTGCTCTCCACAACTTATCCAGCCCGTGCAAAACTAGCAAGTTTTGACGCTTTATTGACTCTTGAGTTCAAAAGTACGAGTAAGTACCTACCCAGTCCTCGAGTTTGAGTTTCTAGAATGACCTACAAACACTAATTTAATTTTGCCACTAGAGCTTTGTAACTTTTTTAATTAACAGCTCACTAAAGCTAGTTGACATTTCTTTGGCTACCGACAAACCGAATAGGTTATATCTGCTAGCTTGTATTTATCTATATGTAAACTTATAATAAAGTAGTAAGTACAAAAAATATGTACAAAGAAGATAATAAAAATAAATAATAGTTTAAAAAAACTAAAAAACACGCTTTATATAGAAAACCAAACTAAAAAATAGAAAATAAATTTTAATAGTGTAAATAAGAAAAACATGTTTTATTTCAAAAAAATCGTGGGGTGCATGGGTCAATGGTTATAAATATTTCATTGATTGTTATGAGAATCACCTCACGCTTTTTTTTAATAAAACATTTTTTCTTATGTACACTATTAAAATTTATTTTCTATTTTTTAGTTTTCTTTTCTATATAAAGTGTGTTTTTTAGTTTTTTTAAACTATTATTTATGTTCTACTTGTTTTTTTTTTGTTTTTCAAATTATTGCATTGTCATCGGTCTTTGACAGGTATGCAAAATTTGAATGAAATCTGACCGTTTAAAGTGGGTCAAAATAGCGTCCAAAGGAGTCGGTTACAAACATACAAACATACAAACATACAAATATACAAACATACAAGTGAAGCTAATATAAAGCGTATAAATAAGTCTACGGTAGGTACTTAAAATTTGCTACTGAACCAGAATGTAACAGTTTTTTTAAATCGTGTCTGTCTGTTTGTATGTATGTTTGTTCGCGCATCACGTAAAAAATACTGGACCGATTTAAAATCGGTTTTCATTTTTGGATAGCTTAGGGTTTGACTTAAAAACTGGGGTACTTGGTCCTATGATTAGATGCCAAGCAATCGATACAAACTATTTGACGGCTGAACGAATTATGAAGAAATTTAGTATTTATTGTACTTTATGGGTTGTTAGGTTCTTTTGGTCCTGAAATAACACGTGTGATTTGGGGTTACTGAATCAGCGGAGAATTTCATTAAGGGCACATTTAAAGTACTAAAGGAACATCCGACACTATTGCTTCCGTTAACTATGTGTTTGTACACTGTCCTGTAAATGCTGCCAGTTTGTCGCTAAAGCCGTTTGTTTTTAATTAGCGGCTTACAGACGTCAGGCGGCACTTCTACTGTGGACTGGGGTAGGACTTGTTTTTATATTCTCCTCAGAGAGGCGAGATGTCTTTAAGTAAACTTCATCTTGTAACTTATTACATAGATCACCGACGTCTTTATACGGTTGCAGTAGGTACTAGAACAAAGTGCAGCTGGGTTTATTAAGGCTCCTCGCGTATTGCGTCGTTAATATATTTTTAGAAATAATCTTAGAACAAGACCAGCCAATTATCCAAGAAATTATAAACACTAGAAGCAGACAACAATATTAAAAAATATCGTTAGAATAAAACAATTCGCAGTCACAAAACGTCCAAAAACTAAAACCCGACTATGGTCGGGTATGCCTATGACAGTATTGCAATGAAGACAAATCGATTGATGCCTCGCTTGTCAATTTTTTAATTGAACACTTAGTCCATCCTTTGCTTCGCCACAGTTGGGTAAAAATAGCATATGACACTATACCTGAAGACGAATCGATTGATACCTCGTTCCCAAATCGGACCAATAGAGGCGCCGCCATGGTGGAACATCCACATACCCACATAGATACATACGTACATACATACAAGTCATAGTACGTTAAACTCATTACCCTTCCCTTGCTTCGCCGTACTCGGAAAGTAAGTATTTCAATCAAGCCATCCTATTAAATTTTTCCATGTAATAAAATACCTGTACTTTACAAAGCCGTCCCACTCCAACTTTTATTCAAAAATCTGTCTATAACATGCTCAAAAATTAATTAAAATGTTGATCCTCTCCGCTGAAAGTATTCGCACGTAAGCTATCTAAAGTCCATGTAAAGTAAATATTCCCGTGGAAAATTTTAAATGAAACCGAAAAGATAGGTGAAAACGAATCGGCTTAATTTAAAAAAAACGTGACATTTCGGTGTTAATAACCACGAAACTCTGTATAGAGGTAGATTTCGGATCAGTGCGGCTTACATCAATTATTTACATCTACTAAGCAAGCGTGCTACACCTTTGGCGAGACCGTCACTTTCCAGCAAATATGATCGTGTACTAAACGTTTACCTAGTCTGTCATTAAAAAATGTTGTAACTTTACCAATGGGAGCCTTCTACGAATTTATTCGGACAAGAAAAATACCTCTCACAATCCAATCGAAGTACAGCCGCAGCGCGTGTGTGACCTGCAAGCCATGCGCCGCACAGCTGCAAAATCTGACTTTATGTGTGTGTTTTTTATCTCTTTACGTGTTCCAAGCCATGTAAAGCTACATTAAATAATGCTCTATAATGCTAGAAATAGGAAGTTGCAAAACCGTGGTTGAATTTTAAACCCTGTTATTTATTTTATTTATAATGCCTGCTAGCATAAATGTTGACTCGCTGCGCGCTGCGACCGGTTGGCTTTTATTAAACTATAGGTTTAGTTAGAGGCTCAAGGTGAGCGCTCGTGCAGAACTGTTTTTTTTTTTGTGTAACGGTAACCAGAGCTACCACTCGTATTAATTATAGAACAATGATTTTCTACAAATAATAGCATAATCCAATAATTTAAATCTGATATTTATCAACAACACGTCATTTTTTTTTTAGTTTTACTATTTTGCCTACTTACAAGTAATACTTATACGTATAGATTTTATTCACTACTAGTAACTCATCGCCCGGCTCCGCACGGGTAGCGCTCATACCGCGGCAATTGTTTTTAGTAATTTAAAAAAAAACGACTGGAAGCGTAATTCAAAATCTTTGGCAGGTACGCTCGTGGTGTTTTTTGACAGACTTGTTATTATTTTGTTTCCACGGCAACATGTCATTCCGTTCCTTACAGCCAGTAATAGTTTTTTTTATAGGCAAATTTTTGATACTTAACATTATTGCAATTCTCATAGGGACCTCTATTTTTTGAAAAATAAATTACAGCCCATGTAACTCGCTGTTGATGTAGCTTTCAATAGGTGAAAGAATTTTTAAAGTCGATTAAGCATTTTTTGAGTTTATCCATCACAATCAAACAAGCATACAAAGATACAAATAAACTAATCTTTCCTCTTTATAACAATATAACTATAGTGTAGATAGAGTTAAATAAGTTAATTTGAAAACATTTATAAAACAGCTTTATGCAGTAGCCATGTCATGGTGAAACTTAGAACGGGCTAACACAATTAAATGCGTATACAACATTTCGTGTCTATGCTGTTAACCGTTCAGGAGTTCCCTACTCAGGAGCCAACCCAGAGTGCAGCAGCCATATCATGGTGAAAATTCAAACCAGCTGTCATAATAAAATGCGTACACAAGTTCGTGACCGTTTGAAGAGATCCTTTGTATGTTGCTAATCCTGGATGTCATGTGTCTGATGTATTGATCCATTCAGGTCATTCTTACCATAAAAATACATTGTCATCGGAACTGAACCAACATGTAAAAAATCAACTCCATAGGATAAGTGATTCTAATTTAGCTTCCAAGATTTGACCTGAACAATTATGGATACATTGCAAGTTAAAAAACGCTTTTTAAAAGGCCAAGATATATCTCTCAAGAAATATGAAGCTGTCGGAGCAAGCCTTTGCCGTCGGCATGATAAAGAGAAACAGAATCTATTTACACTGAAGCAGGAATTTCAAGGCACAATCTATATTCTTATTACTAACAGATATAATGTTACCTGTTAAATTGTTCCATAAATTCCTGGCACAAAGCTTGCGGGAATTTTCCATGAAAGCACAATAAACACTCGGCTGATCACAAGTTCCTGTGAAACGGGTTTGTTTACACGACAAGCCATTCAATATAGTTTGTATAGCTTTGGGATCGCTTTCACAACTACAGTGTGATTATTTATTTATATCTATCTGGTCTTACCTACGATCTGATAATATTTTAAAAGCTTTTATTTAACTTTCAATGTTTGTATTTAGGTCAAATCTTGCAAGCTCAATTAGAACCACTTCTTCATGTCCTACGGAATTGACTTTTAACATGTTTGTTCAGTTCCGATGACAATGCATTTTTATGGTAAGCGTGACCTGAATCGATATTCATTATCAGCTCCAGATAAAGGAACTCTTCAACGGTCAACAGCACAGACCCAAAATCCATACCAATATAGAAAAGTGAAACGTTGTCTGTTTGTTTGTATGTTTGTTGGTTTGTTTGTTTGGGGAACTTTCACGCGATAACAGCTGGACGTATTTTGATGAAATTTAGAATGGAGATAGCTTATACCCTAGAATAAAACATATGATACTTTTTATCCCGGTTTTTTTTAAAGTTTTCACGGGAAACCTGGAAAATGTTGATTACTGGCTGTAAGGAACGGTTGCCATGGGATCGAAATAACAAGTCTGTCATAAAACTTCAAGAGCAGTGGTGCTATTCCTACTTTTGCATTGGTTTTTAATGTCCTCGAAGAACTTAGGATGCTTTTTTCGCGAGAAAGCTAGTGTTGTATAAAAGCATAAAGGTTTTTTTAAGGCTTTAAATTAACTTACTTATTCTGCGCTTGTTACTACTTACTTCTAGGTGAAAAAACAACTACGGTAGCAGTTACCTAAACTACCTGGTACTTATTTGGCTTGTCGAATTAGCATAGCAATACCATCAGCATGTTGGGCACGATGCCTGTTAGGAGTCAATTAGAATTTGCGGCTAGTACACGTACCATAGGCTTGTAATGCCAAATGGGTTGTCCAACTGTTACATGTAAAATGTAATTATTCTGTCGTAATAAGTTTAAAAAACGCAGTTTATTATTCGTTTTGGATCTAATACGCTATTATCTCTGGATACTTGATACCTTAATAAACTGATTTCTATAGTATGAGGATATTGTTTTGGCACTAGAAATTTCTGTGAAATTGAGTCTATAAGGATGTGTCATTCACATTGATAGTTGTAAATTAACCTCTCAATAAAATCTGTGTGCCTTTGAAAAACTACACAAATAATACAGGTTCACTGAGAACCTTTCTACAAATTCACAAAAGCTTAACACGACACAAACAAAAGTAATGGACAGGTATAACTTCCAAGTCCAAACGTTGAAAGCCGTCCGCGAAACGACCGAGGCGGGACAGGTCCAGGGTCCACTGTCACTCCTGATAAAGCTGACGGCGCAGAAACTGACGGGTCGGGAGAATGTGTGACCGGATTTTTCACTGTTCCTATTGTAAATCTACTTCAATTGTGATAATTGGAGGTTCTAAGCTAGCGAAAGGTATAAACCACACGTAAACAGCTAGTGTAGGGGAAAAAATTGAATGGTTTGCTGTTTATTTTAATAATGTCACGAGGCGGTCCAGGGTTTGGGTTAGTTCCACTAGCCCAGGGACCAAACCTCAGTGGACACAAAATTACAGGAACAATAGGAGTACATGGAGATGTTGATAGACAGAGATCTTGCACTAGACTATTCTATTCAGTCTTCTCTCAATTTAACTTCAACGATACGGATTAAAATAACCACTTGCAAAGGTATTATCATATATATTTAAAAGACTCATATATATTTGTAATAAACTTATTTAGGTATTTTATAGAATATTATTTTGTAAAATTGCAGTTTTTGCTAATCCAAAAGACAATATGGGAATGACAGGTTATTTGAACTTAGAATTAATAATGACAAACCATCAAATGGAATGAAATGGATTATGAAAGAATTAAGAGATCAAATGAGTATTATTACGAAAGAGGTTTGACCTCGTCACAATAGGAATGCTTTTGGCCTTTATATGGCACCTGAAGCCTAATTCTCTAACAAAATGTATAAAATTCCAGTTCAGATCTACCAACAATCTCATGATCAAGTAACAATTATTATAAAATAATAACGATTTTGAACAAAACTATTATATACAATTTTAAACAACTCATGTGCTATGTAGACTTGCAGCGCGGTGCAGGTATGGTACGCGCGAGGCACGACAAACGTTTCTTTTTTATTATTTTTTAAATAAAAATAATAATAATATAAAATTTAAATATAACGTTTCTTATTCACTTACCTAAATACTTTACTTTAATAGTTGTAATTGCAACATTAGTATAGTACTTACATAACTTGAAAAGCGTAAAACTGAAAATATTGTAAGAAGCTTAAAATACAATTATTATTGCTACTGTTTAGGTAAAATAATTACATCATTTTGGAATGGCCTTTTAAAGACCTTCGTTTTGATACCTCACTCGATAGGTATTGGTCATTTTTTGTTCCGTCGGACATACAATATGGCAGCTGTAAGCCGCCGTATTAATTTTCCTGACACTTCATATATCTTATAGCGCTCACGTGATTAAGACGAACCCAATGATACCTCATTTATCAAAATCCATTAAGCCGTTTAAGGCTGTAGGATGCGCCTAAGAGACGTACAAACAAACATACATACAATCCAAACACATTTGGGTAAAAACAAACTCAATCGCTACTTAAAATGCAAATTTTATTGTAATATCAATCACCAAGCGCAACGCTCACAAGTTCATCATTAAAGTAAGAGAAAAAACGCAACTGCTCTGCAAAAAACGATATTTGAATCATTTTTATGGCTTAAAAGTTATGGTGGAAGAAATAAACTCACAAACATACATACATGCACCCTGAAAACATTAAACTCCTTTTTGGGCAGTCATGCAATAATTAGATCTAGACTACTTATTCCCACCCTCCAACTGAACTTTCAACCTTAGATATGTGGAAGGGTGGTTCGTGCACGTTTGATTTTATAGTTCGGTTGAATCGGCCCGAGATTGGAGTGGTGGCGATTAATCAACAACAAATCAAAGGAGTTTGAAAAAGTTCTAGAACTAGCCCAAACTTGATTTCCAACATCATCATCAGCCTTTATCTGTCCACTGCTAGACGTAGGCAACTGGTGCAAGCAACTGAGTCGGGCTTCAGCTCTCCTCGTCCAATCGTATGTTTCTTCCGGCTGCTTTTCGCAGGTCGTCACTCCACCTGGCCACAGGGCGCCCTACAAAACGTTTGTTTGTCTAAACGTGGTCTCCACTCGAGAACTCTTCTAGCCCAATGGTTATCGGTTCTTCTAGAAATGTGACCAGCCCACTGCCACTTTAGCTTGCTTATCCTTTGAGCTATATAGCTGGCTACCTTGGTTATCCGTCGGATATATTCATTATGAATCTTGTGCCGTATTTCCACACAAGGACAATCAATTGGACGCCCACAATTGAATTTTGTCGCCTTTCACAATGTATACCGTTTTTAAGGATGTAATCTTTGCATTTTTGTTTGACGCTTGTTTTTAATTTTTAATCGTATATAGTCTAGAATATAATAATTTTAAGCTGATCTGATACATTGCAGCCTTCAACATTTGGCCGAATGTTTGGTGTGGGACGGTTGGACGATAGTCTGGAACCACCATAAATTAATTCAGAATGACTATTTTCATTCAATTCACAATTCAATCCGATTCAGTCAACTTGGATTCAATTGAATATTTGAGAATTGGGGCGCTAGTATTAAGTGTTGAGACTTCCAGTCTGTTATGACCGATTTTTATATTGTACTGATCTCATATTGAACAAATCTCAAAATCAGTAGTATTGGAAGATGGTTGACACCCTAGAAGGTGGCTAGCTCTCAAGGACTGCTGGCTACTCCCGAAGGAGCTTGATAACTGTTTTTCTAGTTGAGACTGATAACAGCGAAAATAATATGGTGATAATGCTACGCCAAAACTAGATAGAGATGTTTAAAAATAGTGACGATCCTAAAGGAAAATATTTAGGTTCAGTTTTTTATTTGCTTTCTCAAACAGAAGTAAGTATAAACTATAACAACATACTCGTAGAGGGGCTCTTATACACTAACTACTCACTTTCGCCTGTTTTTATTTGTAAATTTTCGTTTTTGTTTCATCTATTACTATAGGACTAGCTAATGACCACGGTTATGCCCTTGTGGTAATTTCTCTGGGCTAGAAGTAACTGTGTCACAGAATAAATAATAGTACAAGTATCTATGTGTTATTCCAGGACCAAAAGTACCTAAGTTCAAAATACCAAATTTCGTTCAATCACAGGTTCAATCGTCAGATAGATATTTTTCGATTACTCGACTTTTAAACATCGGATTGAAATCCGCATCGCAATTGGTCCAGTAGTTTTACGTGATGCGCAACCAGACATACAGACACCATTTTTTAAAAGGTTAAGTTTATTCCTGTTCAGTAGCTTATTGTGTTACCGCAATTTCTATTGTTTTATATTATTCTAGCTATACCCGTGGCTTCGCACTCGTGGTTCGCATCAAAACTTCTTCAGCCGTCAAAAATATTTTTATCAATTGCTCGGCTTCTAGCTCACCGGATTAAGATACCAATTACACCAATTTTTAAATCAAACCCTAAGCTATCTAACAATGAAAATTGCATCGCAATTGGTCCAGTAGTTTTTACGTGCTGCGTGAACAAACAAACATTCAAAAAAATGTTCACAATCAGAAAGACCCAAAAAAATGTTATATTCTTGTTCAGTAGTTTTTTAAGTACACAAGACCATTTTTTTATTTATCTTCTTTGTACAGCCTTTTTTGTACCTATTGCTTTATTATAGATAGATGACTGTGTCAATTTGCATCAAAAAATCCTTGCAGTAATACGTTTTCTTTATAAAAACTTTCAACTCCAATCTTGCGGAAACCCTTTAATTTTTCGAGATGAAAAGTATCCAATGTCCTACCTCGTAGTATGAACTCCAATCATACCAAGTTTCATTTAAATTCATTCAGTAGTTTTGGCACGATGCGCGGTCATGATACAGACAACCAGACAGACAACCCATCATATAAACTATGACGGTGCCAAGTTGCATAAAAACCCATCCATTAGTTTCAGCATGGTACGTGTTCTTTTAAATAAGTTTCAACCTCTATCCTGCGAAAACCCATTATTTTTTCCGGATGTAAAGTATCCTATGTCCTAGCTTGTAGTATGAACTCAAATCATACCAAGTTTCATTTGGGTTCATCCCGTAGTTCCAGCAAAATACAGTTTTGGCTTCATTATCGAATATAGAGAAACCTCCAAAAAAATATTACAATATCTTTAATGTACCGAGTTTGGACCCATATCCCGCAGGAACCTTTTATTTTTTCGGGATATAAAGTATCCATTATTTTCAATCATCTTATAAACTATGACTTTGTCAAGTTGCATCAACATCCGTCCAATAGTTTAAGCATACTACGTGTTCATACGAGGGATCCCTTTAATTTTTCGGGATAAAAGTGTCCAATCGAGGTAGGACCTCGAGGTATAAACTCAAATCATACCAAGATTCATTTGAATTCATCGAGTATTTTCGGCGTGGTACGCTGCCAAGATAAAGACAGACAGATGGACAGACAGACACACAGACAGACAAAAATGAAAAAATAATGTTTTGGCTTCAATAATGAATATAGAAAAGCCTCCAAAAAAATATGACAAAATATCCTTTTGACAGTATTTGGGACATTATCCAGCAGGGACTCTTTATTTTTTCGGGATAAAAAGTATCCATAATTTTAACCCATCATATAAACTATAACTGTGTCAAGTTGCATCAAAATTAGTCCAGTAGTTTCAGCGTGGTAAGTGTTCTTCTAAATAACTTTCAACCCCTATCCTGCGGGAACCCTTTAATTTTTCGGGATGAAAAGTACACTATGTCCTACCTAGTAATATGAACTCAAATCATACCAAGTTTCATTTAAATTCATTCAGTAGTTTCAGCGTGATGCCCAGCCAAGATACAGACAGACAGACAGACAGACAGACAGACAGACAGACAGACAGAAAGACAGACAGACAGACAGACAGACAGACAGATAAAAATGAAAAATAACTGTTTTGGCTTCAGTATCGAATACAGAGTAAACTCCAAAAATATATATCTAAATATCTTCAATGTTCAACAGAATTGGACCCGTTACAGTTTTATTATAAGTATATAAATGACGTGCAATGTACGATTTACTTTTATGTGGTATGCAATAAAGAGTTATCGATCTATCTATCTATCTTATATGAAGTACCCTATGCATTTTTTTATTATCTTTTTGTGCAGGCTTTTTGTTACTAATAGCTTTATTTTAATTACAGATAGATAGAAATAATAGAATATAAATAGGTGTAGATTTATGTATGGTTTAGGTATGTTACAAATCTTCCAAGGTAATATTTGACGATAATATCTTCTTTCTAGTGTACAAATTACACATATAGTACAGAGACAATGCAATATTTTCCTACCTGAATGATGTTGTCATGAGCTGACTCAAACTCAATCATTTATTGTAAATTGGCAACATTGTAGCACTAGTCAAAAGTCAAATCAAGTTTAAAAAAATAACTAAACAGAACAAGTTGCCGTGTGATGCTTTGTTTTTCAGATATTGCAATTGCCCAACTTATGTCCATATGCTCAACTAGCCCCGCCCTACCCCCTAGTTAGCTAATATTGAATATTATTCTTCGCCCTTAATTTGAATAAATTAAGGGTTGAATAACGCGATATCACATCATTTACACAGATATTATAAGTACAAAGGTACTGCCGATTCCACGTCAGTATAATATATTAGGGCAATGAGATAAATAGCGTACCATTTCAAAGAGCAAACAAATAAGTAGAAACATTTATTGCGCTGCACTGTATTGTATAACTCACTGCTTCAGCAAACAAAAATAAACAGCGAATATTTGTTCGTTCAAATAGTACACCGGCATACGAGAACGCAATGTAGTTAGTACCTACTACTCGATGGTAGAGAACTTTTTATTTTCCTGCGCTCTGTAGCAATTCGAGTTAGTTAGTGAGCTCGACTGCTCGGCAAAAGGCAATTTTGTCATATTAAAGTTACTTGCGATGGAAAAGCAGTATTTAAAATAATAGGCATTTAAAAAATATATAGGCTGTTAAAATGCATACCATGTTTAACTGTCATTAAAGTAATCAGCCACAGTCAGAGTTGAATGTAACCACTTAAAATTAAGTACGTACCTAAAGTTTAGGTAACTTACAACGAATTAAATATTTGATATCATTAGAAACTTTTCATTTTACTATAGTACTTCGTAATGTAGTAAATTTTGCAGTCAGTTCTTCAAATATAAATAAATATATTCGGGACAATTCACACCAATTACCTAGCCCCAAACTAAGATACCCTGTACTATAGGTACTAGACAACGGATACATAGGTACGAATATGACATCTTTGCCTCAGAAACAAACCTTTCTGCTCATAACACAAATTATTGCATCTTGTGGGATTCAAACCCGCTACCGTTGATTGAATTCGCAGTCAGGGTTGCTAACCACTCGGCAAAAAGGCAGTCATTATTCCAAATAATTATATTTCTGTTCTTCTTTTGTTTCATCGAGATGACAGGATTATGACAACTAGGTATTGATTCTCTATTGAAAATTGTAATTGCTTACCTTGAGTAAAGTAAAGAAGACTCAACTAATACTATATTTTCGTTATAGACCTTAGATACAAGCAGGTACCTAGCTATTCCTTTCACACGGGAACTAATAAATCAGAAAGCCAAACATTTCATAACTTGCTTCGGTTTTTCTTTCATCTTTTTCTCATTCGGCAGTTATTACCTCGTCAAAGGCTCGTCTGTTTTGTCATAATTGTTGTGGAAATCTTATTACTTCGGACTCATCCTTTCTTACCCTCGTGGCTCGTCATTTTCGGAAACAAGAGTGCTTTTTATTATTTGCTTTGGAAGTAATAAAGTTGTATACATAGAATTTTCGGTCAGGAGTAGTCCTGATTCTTGATTAAGATTTTTATTTTCCTTGCCAAAACAATATATTGTTTTCATTACTTTGCCATGACAGTATTTTCATACTGTCAATTTAAAAACACGACGGAACGGAAATACGGAACAAAAACGGACGAATATTCCTTGAGTACCGCAGGGGTGCAATAAGGAGTAATTTTTTGAAATTACTTCTTACCCAAACGGGGGTGGTAAAGATTGCACGCGGGCAAAACCGCAGGCCGCAGCTAGTATTGTTTATAGTGGTACACTTCAGTAGCACAAGCTCTTTAATTTTCCTTTCCAATAAGAACACAGTGCTAAACTTGATAAATTCTGAGAGGAAAAGAAGATATTCATTTATATACCTACCACGATTGCATGCTACGCTGATCATCGCGCGATCCGTTCCTACAAACTCCTTACACCCCTCATATAGCAAGGATATGAAGACATTTGCAGAAGAAACAACCAATTTTCTGTAACAAAGCACGATTTTGTCTCTTGTTGTATCAAAACGGAACTGTCAAATAATATCCACAGTGAAGGAAGCAGTTTAAGGTAAATATAGAATCAAATCAATAAGGTCAATGGTCGATTAATAATGATGAAGACAACTGAGGCGAGGCCAGGTCTCAGACGAGGCCAGGGCTCAGGCTGAGCCATGCCGCTACAGTTATTGACTTTCATTGGCTTTATTAACTTGATTGACTGCTACAAAACAGTGAAGTTACTGACAGTAAAGTGATTGGCGAGGTCAAAATTAGATGCATCAAAGCGTTTTGGTAGCGCAATTTTATTTTTACATTACGATGCTTGTAATTATTTTGATGGTAGGTATGAGAGTTTACATATTTTTCGGAAAATAGTCTCAACAGATCTCGAAAATAAATAACCGAAAGTGAACCTTATACACTTAAGTGATACGAGTAGTTTCGATTATAACTATCATGCCCTGCAGGAAAATACTTAAAATCGGGGACCATTGCTTTTTACAAAGCATGAATCAAAATTTCGATGTTCCATTAAATGTTATTCGAAGTTTTCCAAGTATCCAAAACATCAAAATTTACCAAAACTTGTGTATTTTTATATTTCCATAACCGGCGAGTAAAACCTTCGTTTTAAAAACATAAAAAGTAAAAGTAACAGAAAAACATAATTCACCAATTAAATATACAGGATATCATTAAAAGAATTGAACAATACGCTATTGTATCCCAGGACTCAAACCTCGATAAACTCGTCTCAAATGTTTTGCTCTTTACGGAAATGGTATTTAATCATTATGCGGGCTTATTCACTCTGTGTGCTAGCATTGTTCCTTCATTTCACTTCATTCCGGGTATTAGTTCGATCAAAACGATTATTATCTATATTATTTCTGTACCATTAGACTACTACAGGATACAAATAACTACTATAAATATAACACTACTAACTAGACAAGCACGATCAAGCACATTCATAAACAACCCGACTGCAAACAAAACTAAACAGAGGCAAAAATGTATGTGAGAATGTTTGCTAACCAAATTTAAATCGTTATGGATGGTCATTCGAAATGAAAAATTATAAGAGAAACCTCAAAATGATTTTCAAATACTTATTCAATAATACGTTCTTTTTTCTTTTTCACAATATGGCGTCTGGTTGTCCCCATATTGAATTTTGATTACTATCATGTTGTCTTAATCTTGTGTTAATAGCAAAAAAGATTAAGACAAATCAATTTGCGTAAGAATAATCAAAATCGGCCCAAGCGTTTAGTTTAATAATGTCACAAGGGAACAGATATACTCGTACTTTCATAAATAGGCTGATAAACACATTACCCGGCCTTTGCGTTGTGCAGTCTAGTAATATAAATATATCAAATAGCATGTACATGACATGCTATGCGATAGTTGCGAGTGTACCAAAAAGACCAGCAGTGGTCAGAAAAAAAGTCTAGTGCTTGACACTGGACGCTGGCTTTCAGACTGGGCCCCAATTCTGTAAGCTATTGAAGCGCGATAACGCAAGTCGATCGCTTGAGATTTTTTGAGATTTTTTCTTATTTACCACTTAAAAGTGCTGGAAGCGAAATTTTGCTAAAATGTTCGCTTTTTGTTTTTTTTTTGTTATTTTATTTTCCATATTTTTTTTTTAATATTTCCAAAAAAAATATACTTGTAGCACTTTTAAGTGGTAAATAAGAAAATTTCTCAAAAAAATTCAAGCGATCGACTTGCGTTATCGCGGTTCAATAGCTTACAGAATCGGGGCCCTGGTCTATCGGGTGATGTTAAAACGGTGCAAATTTTAAAATAATTTATGTGTAGCCCAAATGTCTAGCCCACCACCAAGGCCAACATGCTGGTGGCATTGCCTCGTTTAAATGCAATACTTATTCGATGAGCCGAATAAGTACAAACATTTTAGGTATGCCTCTCATCGACCGACGCTGGCGTTATAAAATTATATACATACGTGTGTCAAACTAACGAAATCTTGTTATTATATGTGTCAGTTCAACTCATAAACTGTCTTTTATACAATTTTGCATAGGTACATTTCTGAGAATGATCTATGAAGTACATTATTATAGTTTAATCGTTAAATGTTCTTTATTTTATAACAATTTTTCATTTTTCTATTGTTATCGGTAACCATGCGAACTTTAACTCACTTCCCTTATAAAATTTTAGCCGAAGCCCACGCTCATGGCACGAAAACTAAAGAGTCTACACGACTCTTATATTGCCACCTAGATATACTTATATTTATACTAGTACAAGTAGGTATTGACCCGGTTACTGCCGGCGATGGCAATTATGTTGTCTGATATCGGCCTGACTTATAAATGTGCTTTCTTAGCTATTTTGACGCTTTAATGCATGCATGTGGTTTACTATTCAAAGGGTTGTGGGCGTGGAAAATTTTGGATTTCATAGGAGAAGAAATTAAAAAAAAAATTGTGTTTTTAAAAACTGCCGCTGGCGACCAAAGTATAAGAAACTCCAAAATATAAGTATTCAGAAATGACTTAATTAATATTTAGATTACAAGGCCTCTACTGGATTTATCTACAAAGTTTCTCAGACTGGTATAATTTTACTCAAAACACTTAAATACTATGACCTCGATTCTTAGAAAAGGGATCCATCTTACAGCAAAGCCCTATATTTTCGCCCAACTATTTCCATGTTGACCATTCACCAACAACACCTCGGTAAGCAATGAAGTCCGCCATGTTGAAAAATCCGGTCAAGCCCGCAGTTATTCACAAACTAGCTGTGGCCGCGGCTTTGCTCGCGTGCCCATTTCATTTAAAAGTAGCCCATACGTGTTATTCCAGGACCAAAAGTGTATATAAAGTACAATTATACTACATTATCTTCAAAATTCGTTCAGCCGTCAAATAGTTATTTTTATAAATTGCTGGGCGTCTATTCATTACGAACCAGGTACTCCAAGTCAAATAATAACCTTATTCACTGTTGGATACCTATCCAACAGTGAAAATGGCATTGCAATCGATCCAGTAGTTTTTACGTGATGCACGAACAAACATACAGACAAACAGACAGACAAAATATAATATATTCATGAAAAATTATATGATGTTTATTTTTTTATATTTTTTTATATTTTGTTCAGTAGTCTATTATAAGTACCCTAGACCATTTTGGGATATATATAAAAACGAGGGGCAGGAGTTGAGGGGGTGGGGTGGAGGAGGTGGGAGGAGGGGAGGGCTGCCCTTTGGTACCCCTCCCCCCCGCAGGCGATGCTTAGCTTATGAGATATTTCAGTTTTAAGTTTATAAAAAATTGGATGTTTGGTCGCCTTTAGTGCCCAAACAGCCGTAACTTAAAAATCTGCTATTTGGTCGAAACAGCCGTAAGTTAAAATTAAACAAGTAGCAAATGTAGATTAAAAAACTTATCTAATAACCATGTTTTCTTTTTGTTGCTTTGTCATCGAGTTGTGAGCTACCCTGAAAGTTTCAGCCGGATAGCTAATCGGAAAGTGCTCGAAATTTGAGTTGCAATATTCCAGCCGGACAGACAGACAAACAAGAAAGTGACTGAGTAAAAACGTGTTAAATGTTTGGGAGTTCTAGTGATCGGTTCCAAATGAGATCTCAATCAAAGTCCGCAATGCGCGGAGCTTTTCTAGAATACAACAAACTATCTACTATAAACTATCTACCAGGTAACAGTGCGTGTGGGTCCGGACTAGTCCAATTTACTGTACCTGTTCGTTTGGGTCCCTGGAACGCTTGCGGTACACTATTGATGAGTACGGAACACATTAAGCACACACGACACTGAATTATCTATTATACAAAACTATGAATGTATTGTCCCAACACGGTCTAATGACAGCCGGCCTTCCACTGCCAGATCAAAACTGTATTTATACAAAACTAAACGCCGAGGAACGTAATTTTTCGATCGGCAAACCCGGCCTAAACTATTTCGCGGTTTTTAATGGGATGAACTCGCGTATAATACTTAAAAATCTCAATAATTCAATAAAGCCGGTAACAAGATTCCGCCATTTTATACGCATACTTCAATCGCCTATTTAGTTTGTGGCGTATTATTGTACCATGGTGGCGTGCTTTTACCATGCTTTTACCAATTTTTATGGCTTCTGCGGCGGTAATGCCAGCAATCTCGCTAATGTCAAGTTTTAGATTTAGTAAGTTGTATAGTCACGTCACAGTCACGAATCAATAAAACGGTGGAAGTTCTACTGAAACTTCTTAGAGAGTTTTGAAGACATCATAAAGTGCCAGTTTTTTTTAATCCTTTGCTTACACTCGTGAACGTTAACGAACACCTAATGGTTAATGTTACACATTAACACGTGAAAACACAAAGCCATTGTACTTAGGAAATGTCTATATATATATGCTTGACGCGCTCATTTATAATTTCTTACGTACAATGACGCAATCAGATAAATCACAGACCATAAATCTAATTGTTTCTATCTGTCAACGTCATTGTAACAATATGTCAAATGAGAGTTTTTCAAGTGCACGAATCTTGCTGCGATGTGGCAGCGGATTGGCATAATATCATGGTGTAAGTGTATACGTGAGGCTTGTGCATACGGGAGGATCGACATTATCTTGGGCGCTTCATTTTCAATTCAGCGATCTGGACTCCATATTTTTTTAACCATTCTTGACCTACTTATGTATACATTAATTAAACCTGTAATGCGCATTATCTTTGTTAAGTATGGATGATAAGCATAAAGTTTCGTTGAGATTGATGTGTTTGATACTTTTCAAGGTTTTTTGTTTATAGTACTATACTATTGATCGGGCGAGCGCGAGGCGCGAGCGAAGCGTCTCTGTTTCAGCTTCGGCAAAAATTCTTTCGCATGTCCGAATGTCTGTCCAGATTTCTGTCCAGATTTCTGGCTATTCTCCTCTACAGGTCGCATTTCTTCGATCTAGACGAAACTTGGTAAGTAGGTTAAGTGAATTTTAGAATATTTAGTCGTCGGGGATTTTTGATTGGGGGGAGGGGGGGTTACTTCCTCCAAAAAAGGGTAAAAAGGGGGCTACTGAATATCTCCGCCATACGACGACGAATACGATATCGATGGTTCTTTTTTCATTTGAGAGGTAGTAACTTTAAATTAGTCTCATAAAAATTTGGTGAATATCTTATGAGGATCTTCGGCGTGATGAGCAGAATAGCTCCTCAAAATAAAATAAATTTCTCACTTTTAGGTTTCTACCAGTGGAATCAGCCCTTTACATACTAGGTAGGGATTGATGGAGCACCTTGGTTATTAATGTTAGTTATACAATAAGGTAACTAGATTTCGCTACTCTGCACCGCTAGATTGTTTGCAAAAAAGTTTGTACGGGCGAGGTCTATAGCTCACTGAGATACTAGTAATAAGTCTAGGAGCTGCTGGTACCAAACCTTAATGTCTTATGTTTTTATTAGCAGGAATTATTGTTGGAATTATTGTTTTTATTATTTGGGCATTAGTTCCAAACAACTAGTCTGCTAGCTCAACCATAAGCTGGAAGTCTTTCGCATACTTTTTTTGGAGTTATTGGGCAACAGTTCTTCAGAGCCAGTCCAATTCTAGGGAGTATATACCACATAAATGGGGGAGACCTTTGCCTAGTAGTGGGAGAGCACACAGAGGTTTACGTAAAAAAAAACACCTTCAACTTTGTGATCACTTACCACCAGGTAATACACCTATAGAGCTTAAAAGCAATGAATAAATTAATTAGAATAGTTTAAAATAAAGAAGCTTTTATGCAGTAGCCATGTCATGTTGAAACTTAGAACACAATTAAATGCGTATACTGCTGGTAACCGTTGAGGAGTTCCCTAGTCAGGACCCAACACTGAGTGTAGCAACCATATCATGGTAAAGCTTAAACCCGGCTATCATAATAAAATACGTACACAAAATTAAGTGTAAGTGCTGTTAACCGTTTAAAAGTTCCTTTATCTGGAGCTAATAAGGGATGTCGGTTCAGGTCATGCTCACCATAAAAATGCATTGTCATCGGAACTGAACCAACTTAAAAAAACGTAGGATAAGAGGAAATGGTGCTATTCAGCTTACAAAATATGATGTAAACATACATACATACAGACATACAAACATTGAAAGTTAAATAAAAGCTTTAAATAACTAGCATAAAAGCTAAAAAAAATACACCTGCCCTGCCAAAAAAGAACTTATGCAAATAAATTACATACTGTTGGAATGTGCTTATCAAGGTCTTTAATCTGATACCCATATTTAAAAACACGAAGTTTTTTTTTATTTCGCCTTTGAAAATGGAGCCATACTGCCGCCATATTGCATATTTTAAAAAAACATAGCTTTTGTTACTCATAGGGATGTAAGGATTCTAACGATACTCCATACGTCTAAATCTGTTCAGGCATTTAAAAGTTATGTTGGAAAGAAACTCACATACATACATACCAACAAACAGGTGAATCCTAAAAATATTACACTCATTTTTTTGGGCAGTCGTGTAAAAACTGTGTGTCAATGGCGGTTTACTTGAATATTGAGCCTGGCTTGTCCTTGCATAATGCTCCTGGCATATTCACTGTTGACCTGTTGCTATAGAACCGTATAACCCATTTCGTTTTCATTTAATGGACAAAGTTTTGTTAATAGTTACCTTGCAATCTCGCTAGTAAAACACTTTGTTTGCAATTAACACTGAATTTTATTACCAAATGTAAAGTACTTATCCTAGCGCCTCGTGATTTGTTAACAGCTAGGACCGAAAAACTAACGAGCCCTTCGAAGCACGGAGCGATGGAAAACCGCACGTAAATTAGAAAAGTCATCGGTGCGAAGCTGAAGACCGAACTTGTCGTAGCGCGACGTTAGCAATTTCGGAATAAAACGTGACTCCTGTACAGTATACCGAATTACCCTTGAGTGATACAATTGTACACAGAAACAGCGGTTGAACGGTACTACGAGAAAATTATTAGCCGATACCATTTTTTATCAATACCAAGTTTCGCCGAGGATACGCTCCAGTGAACAAACGGTTGGAGGATAAAAATGGTTTGTCGAAAATGCTTCAACGTAATAACCCTTACCGATAGAAACGATCACCGAAAAACCTATAACAACTCCCTGCGCTGACCCTATACAAACCAGTACTTTGTTGTGAATTATTATGACAGGTCTGTTATTATTTCCATATATTCAGGTATCTAAATCATGCAGAAACAAAGTATATTAGTTGTGAAAACAAATTTGAAAATGCTGATTTTAGGGCTCCGTACGCTCGCCATTATCAGGCGCCCGCACAAGCGCATAAAACTAGATAGATCAAAGTCAAAGTATTTTATTGTAAGTAGGCAAAATAAGTCAAAATTAAAATCTCAATAGAAAAACATACTTTATTATTAATAGATCAAATAAATAAAATGAGGTAAATTAAGTATGCTTTCTTTGATGTGCCAACAGAGTTAAATCTCACACTGGAAAAGGAAATACTCTTCTGACTCTACCGGTGCTACGGAAATACGCCCGTTAGAGAAGAGATCACCAAGAAACAGGTGATGTAATTTTTTCCATACATGTTAATTCTTTATATTTTTTTCTAATGTCGGGAGTTATATTAAAACATATTTTAATTACAAATTTAAAAATAAAAGTGACAATGAAATGTCCCACAATCATAAAACCATGAAACTAGGATAAATGAAATAAAAATTCTAACGATAATAACTTTACAATAAATTGGCCAACTGTTACAAAGACTTGAATTATGTTTAAATGCCAACTTTTTGAATTTTTGAAGCAAAAGTGCTATTATTCAGTTAGGGAATTCATAGATGATAAATTATAATGTTTTTTTATATTATCTGACATTTTACCCAATTTTATTTCTAGCTTTATAAATTCAATTTTATTAAATTATGTTCTTTCATTTTCAATTGTATTTCTGTCATTTTCTTCTTTTTTTTCTTTTTAATTGCATGTTTAAATTTAATTCCATATGTTTGTTATGTTAATAATAATTGTATATATTTGTACGCCGGGAACGGTTGAATATTGAGCTAATAAATTATAAACACCTGTACTTACAATATTCTTATAAATAAATTATTTGATTTGATTTGATTTGATTTGATTTGATGTATGTTGTATAAAATAACATAACATCACTTCATGATCCATAACATGTTGTAGTCATGATACATCTCACAAAGTACTTTGAACCTTTGATTCACTTAACATAAACATAGAAGTGATCACTTATTATTATCATTTATTTTCGAGACTTCAGGCCATCTATTTCTGCCATTAATATATGCATTTACATTGTAATATGCTTTCTATATGCGATTTATTAATCAATGCCGTCAGTAACTTATTATAAAAGCGTTTACAGTTTCAGATATTATTAATATATCACAATCCAGGCCATGAAAAAAACAACCAATAAAAAGCAAATGATGTAGACACTGCTTCTTTTACCTTGAAGACACCGCTCAAACAACCCCTATCCAAATAACTCCAACCCCTAATTCCATACGTTTATAAATATTAGCCCATGCATGGGGAACACAACCTACACCTTACAGGGGAGCAATCTCAATTCAATATGCCCACATAGGACATCATGTTTTTTTTTAACATGATGAAGTATTCTGAAAATAAGTGGGACGCCGACGTGTTCTTTAAAATGCCTACTACACGAGATTTCTCGAGGGAATGCGGTGACTTGATTCAGGAAAATTGGTTCTTGTGACAGTTTTTTTATATGTATCACTTCCTTATCACATCAAAGAAATTGCTGATAAATGTTATATAGTAGTATATTAGTATTCTTATTTAAAACCACTTTGTAACTATAGACTTCAAGTTTTTCTCAAATCGAGATTTTATATATATATATATATATTATTTTTTGATTTTATTTTATATATTTATATCTATATATATACATATGTATATATACATATATATATATATATATATATCACTTCATAAACATAATTTAATAATTTAACGATCTATAAATGTAACACCCAGCACCAACACAAAAAATAACATGTGTGTTTATTAACAAAATTTTATAATTAAATTATCATGTATAATTGTGACTCAGCACCAACACATAAAAGTAGCATTCAATAAATAATAGCAATAATCATTTAGTACTTACATCAGATAGAACTCCTTATTGCGTTGTAACAATCGATACCAAAGTTCACAAATGACCTAAAATACGTAACGTCTTGAATTGTATATTACACCAACGTCCGTTGGCAAGGAACAAATCGACTAACTTAACAAAGCGTAATTTATAATGTCAGATTAATATTACTAACACGGGTTTAACTAAGTCTAAGTCACAGAAACTAAGCGATATCCTTCAGACAGTTCTAAATAGTTTGAGTTCAATTTCGGGAAAATACGGGGCAGTTGGAGTGGCTACGGCGTAGACGTCCGTAGCGTACGGACCGCGTAGAGGCACTGCTACGCTTCGTAGCACTGGCCCAGCGAGCTACGACGACAGAGAAAAATACGACGTCTAGTAGAAGAACTTTGGAACAAAATCTTGACAGCTAGTCGATATCTTAACGGAATTAAGTTTGTTTAGAACCTAATGTTACAACTGTTTTTTTAGATAAATCAACACATGTGACACATAATCTTATCTAGAACGATAAACTTATTTTGAGTTTACCAGATTGATTATTTCACGTAGACAATTGATATAAGACACTCAGTTTAATGTTATAGACAGTTGTGTATCGAAGAATTGTTTTCGAGTTTGATGTCTACTGTCAATCGGAGACCGGAAGTTGCCACTGGGGCGGGCCGTTATACGGCGACAAAAAATGAGGGTTTTGATTTTATCAGAATACCTATGTACGAGTATGCATGGATACAAGTATGTTTGTATATTCGGCATGTCGTAAAAACTACTAAATCGATTAAAATGCGGTTTTCAATGTTGGATATATTTAATAATAATAATAATAAGTTTATTAACCAAATAAGATGAAAGTACATTGATAGGCAGCTTCCCCACACTATGCTCTAGGCCAGTATCGTGGAAGCCTGGTCTGAATTCCATAACACAATTGAATTTAATGGAGACATCTCTTCCTGGCAAACAAAAAACATTACTAATCTAATCTATAAACACGAAATAACAAAATTTGAAAATATATGTGATCTTAACATTGAACATAAGTATCAATGGAAATGTGTGTGTGGGGGTGAGTATGTGTATGTATTGTTATGAAAGGGGAACTGTGTGTATGTATGTGTATGGGTGTGTATGTGTGTGTGTCTTGTGTGAGTGTTTACTCATAGATAAATTAGGGCCTCTATGTCAGAGTTAGATCGCATAAATAGCCATCTTTGAACCAGTACTCTCAATTGGGATGTTCTCTCACTCATATAGCTTAGGTTTTGACTTAAAAACTAATAATGTAGCTATTTTGTACCTCAATCCGCCGAGTAGAAGCTAAGCTATTGACGAAAAACTATTTAAAGACTGAACGAAATTAGGTAAATTGTACTTTATATGTAGATACCTTCTTTTGGTTCTGGAATACGTAGGCTACTTTTTCCCCACAAAAATGTCCACGCGGGCAAAACCGTGGAGGATAATGTCCATGAAATGATGATATAAAGCGATGATGTGTTCGAAGGTGTAGCACGCTTGCCTAGTAGATACCTATTCACTCTTGACTTGAACACACCGGGGTTATAATTTACCGAAAACACTGACGAGGGCAGGGCATTCCACTCCTTTGCAGTTCTTATAATAAATGAAGAAGCGTAACGCTTCGTTCTTGTGCGAGGTATTTCAAACATGAAAGGGTGGCGCTTTGCTGATCGTCTAGTCATACGGTGATGGAAAGGTGATGGAGGAATCAGGTTGTGCAGTTCTTGTGCACACTCTCCATAGTGCAATCTGTAGAATACCGCCAGGCTTGCTACCTCACGTCGATGATGATGATAACACATTGGAATATGAAGGGGTCATGTTCGCAGGGCAGGGGTAGGTGACAATCCACGAGGCCCGCTGATGAAGAGAAACATGCAAGCACGACCGAATAAAAAAACAGACCAGCAGAATCGCAAAGATAAATTCACATATTTTTTTTAATTTAAACGTTTGGTTCAGTTGTCGAAGGTTTGACAGAAAAACAAAATTCATATTTTTTGAGCCCCAGTAGCGGGTCAATAAGATTGAACTAAAGAGTCCAATCCTGTTATATAGATACTTTAGGTACTAGGTTCTTTGGTTCAATCTATTTGTGGTAGAAAAACATCCATCTTTCACAGCACGCTCTTTCTCGAATTTTTACGTGAAGAAACTTCAAACGCGGCACTCGCTCGTAGCCTTCTTCTCATCCCCTTCTTCTTCTGAAACGTGACTTCTTGAGTCTTTCTTCTTGTCTTCTTTTGAGACCCCTGCCTACCGGCCCCCGCACAGCATGCGTCAATTTGGACGTTTACTCCTCGATACACTACCTCTGAGTTCAATATTTTAACGGTGTTCGTTTCTTTGCTTTTCAATTGTTTTCTCAAACGCTGCTATTGTTAACCTTTTACATGTATCTGAAATTTGAGTATATTTCGAATACGCGTTTGGATTTGTTACAAAAGCCGCGCATATGGCTCATAATATAATATAAGATAATATATTTATTTCCAAAAATAACAGTTTTTTTCTTAACGTAATAAATAATAGTTACATGGGTAGTTGTAAAAATACTAATTTAGACAATACTGGAGCTGCTTAGGTGTTTTGGTAGTAGCCATACTAGGATTACCTCTGTGACAGCTACTACGATTCCTTTCTGTCTAAACAAACAAAACCCACCCCACAAAAACATACCTTCAGATATAATAATTGATTTGTCACAAAAACTACAAATGCTCTGGAGCTATGAGATTATGAGCAAATAATGCAGCAATATAATTCAAGAAGTTAGGTAGAAATAAAACAAGACTTGAACATACGAGTACATAGACAAAACCCAAAATAAACTATGCCAAAATAAATTATGTTGTTAGAGCGAGCACAAATAATTAACGTAGCGTACGTTTTTAAAAAGCGTACATTTAATTTAACTTGTAATGTTTGTATTTTTGTTTAGGACAAATCTTGCAAGCTGAATTAGAACCACTTCCTCTTATCTTACGGTGTTGAATTTTTACATCTTGGTTCAATTCAGATGACAATGCATATTTATGGTAATTATGACCTGAACCAACATCCAGAATTAGCTCCAGATAAAGAAACTCTTCAACGTTCATCAGCTGAGACACGAAATTTAATTATGATAGCCAGTTTCAAGTTTTACCGTGACATTGTTGCTGCACTCAGGGTTGGGTTCTGACTAGGGAACTACTCAACGGCTAACAGCACAACACGAAATGTTATACATGAATTTAGTTGTGATAGCCTATTCTAAGTTTCGCCATGGCATGGCTACTGCATAAAACCTTTTTTTTAAATATAATATGTTTATTGAATTAACTTATTTATTTAGTTGCCTCCTTATTGGGAATTGGCTGGGAATTTGGCCCTATTGGCTGGTGTATTATTTAAACTACACTAATATAATATAGAGTAAGCTTCAAATTCTGCTGCATCGACTTGAGGTCGCAAACGTGTCGGTATTCTACAGATTTCACTATGGAGAGTGTGCACAAGAACTGCACAATCTGATTCCCCCATCACCGTGCGACTAGACGATTAGCAAAGCACCACCACATATGGTTGAAATACCTCGCACAAGAATGAAGCGTTACGCTTATTCATTTATTACTAGAACTGCAAAGGAGTGGAATGCTCTGCCCTCGTCAGTTGTTATAATATAACCCGGGTGTGTTCAAGTCAAGAGTGAATAGGTATCTACAAGGCAAGCGTGCTCGACTGCATCATCGCTTTCCATCAGGTCAGATCGTTTTCAAATTATTGCCAAGACCGTAATAAAAAAATATAAAGAGGAAAGATGTGATTGTTTGTATGTTGGTTTGTAATAGATAAACTCGAAAAATACTGATTTAAAAAATCTTTCACCTGTAGAAAGCTACATTATCAGCAAGTAACATGGGCAGTTTTTTTAATTAGTGATCCCTACGATCATTACAATAATGTAACCCAAGGGTGTCATACTTCCTAGCAGAAACTTGAATTAGAACAAACTCCAAATTAGTCTTAAAAAAATAGCGCCAGATTTTGACACCAAGTTATCAAAAATATAGAACGGAATGACGTTGCTATGGAAACGAAATAATAATAAGTATGTCAAGTACGTGAGTAATGATGCTGTTGTCAGTTGCAGTTACGACGTGTATATATATATATGCCAAAAGTAAGAAAAATGCCGCGGTATGTCGAAGACGCGGAAGAGTCACTAGAAATGTTATATATTACGTATAGTTTTATTTATATTATCATTTTATACAGATACGCTTGTGAACGAGTGCAACATTTGGGATGATGTATCACCAACCCTTTTTTTCTCTTTAACATCATAAGAATGTTTATTTTCATTGCAATTTGATGTTTCACTTAAATGCCAGCCAACATATTTTTAAAATTTGAAGGAGCAATGACTTTTGAAATATAATGTAATAAGTACTGAGTTAGTTCGTTAGACAAACTTCGATTATTCTCCTAAAAAAGTTGTTTAATTGCATTAGGCGAACAGCTTTTACAACTAATTAGTAACTTTAACTAGAGATTTTTTTAAAACAATATTGTGTTTCATTTTTAATGCGGAGACATTTTGTTTGGAGGTTAGCAGCGAGATGTTTATTATAAGTTCTGAGACAGCTGCGTATTGGAATACGCTGTGTCATCTAAACATCCAGAAATTCTGTAGGGAATATTGGATGGTGAGAAATATTCAAAACAGGAGGAATATATTAATGGATCTCTTCTGAAACAGTCCCTCCTGGAAAAGTGCCTTTTGACCGCTGTTAAATATTTAATGATTTACACGGTTTGAAGTTAGAAGGTTAACGATTTATACGGTTTGAAGTTTGAAGGTTAACGATTTATACGGTTTGTTAAAGCTTTATAAGGCTTGAAGGGTAACGAAATAACTACATATGAGACATAAAACCAACGTCTCAGGGTGAAGACATGAAGAGCGCGCTGCGCTCGTAAAAATTTGAATAGGATTTGGAATTTTTAGAATTTTTATACATTGTTATATTTTCCTTATAATTTTTTCCGAAAAACTTGTTACCTAACCCTAAGTAATAACTGATTTTATTATTCCTATATAAGCGTCCGGCGGAGGATGAATAATAATAGTCCATACAAACTTAATTCCAAAATATTTTTTAATTTAAGTATATTTCCACAATATTATGATATTACTAGATTAACGGTTGGCCAAATGGTTAATTGCCCTGACCGCGAAGTCAACCAACGGTCGCGGGTTTGAATCTCGCAAGGTGCAATCATTTGTGTGATGAGCAGAAATGTTTGTTTCCGAGTCATGGATGTAATATTCGTATTTATATATTTTTATCCTTGGTCCAGTACCCATAGTACAGGGTATCCTAGTTTGGGGCTAGGTATTGGTATGAACTGTCCCGAGTATACATTATTTATATATATATTTATTATTCGGATTCGATCAGTATGATCCAGGTATATAACTAACCTAAGGCCTCTACCTTGTAAGGCCGCCGATTGTACGTACTATATTTTTAAGTTTATTTTTGTTTATGTTTCATTTGGTGCAATAAAGTGTTATCTATCTATCTATCTATAACTTAAGATTTATTAAAATGTAGGCGACTAGATTGTGATATTTTTCGTTTTTATCTGTTTTTGTATGCTTACCTTATTGTCATGGAAATATCATAATATGAGAAAATAAGCTTCAATTACAAATGATTTTGGAAACATCTTAAATGTTCGTGCTAAAACGTTTGGTCACGTGACAGCTTCAGAGGACGACGTTAGACCAGACTAGACTATCTCCATCGGTAACTATGTTTTCATCATTGGCTACCTCAAAAACCCACACTATGTAACTTGACCAAACAATTCAACACAACACGATCTGATCTGTGAGAACACGGGCCCAGGGCACAAAATAATAATATAGTTAAATAACGTACCCTATTTTAAGGTTTTACATTGTACAATTTAAATTTTACTATCATCTAGAAGAAGAAAGTTGTTCTTTTCCGAAAAAATACTAATCCAATAAAATCCTAATCTTAGGTATCAAGTGTCCAGATTTATATTAAGTTTAATGGCCACAGTAAATAATAAATGTATACTAAAATAACCGAAGCTAAGGACATCAAAGAGTCACGATTCATCCTCTTAAGTTAAGTAAAATATTTGGCCATCATTTATTCAGGGGAACTAAGACTATTCGGGTTTTCGGAGACGGGGGTAGAAAATAATAGATGTTTATTGTGCATTTTCGATTAGCTAATCGCTTGTAACAGGTGAGAGATAAAGAAGTAGTAATTCCAGATATTTTATGGAACTACAAAGAAACCTGATTAGATTTTTCTATTGTAGAGCACTCTTAGTTACTTAAAGCAACATTTGGAAAATTCATGCAAAGAACTATGGTTGGGATTATATTCTAAAACAGATTATTTATGAATAATTACATTAAACAAAATCAAAGTTAAGAAGTTTTAAAAAAAGACGGAATCCACACGCCATATCAAAAGCATAGCAAAAGGAGACTTCGTAAGTGTGCGTAAGTGGATAGTTTATGGTTTTACTCAAACAAGCTTGTAATGTGGTAATTATTTCGACAACCTTCTTTGGACAAAGTCGACCTTGCCGCACTTCTTGAATAGGCGCCAGCAAAGTTGTATGGAATTTCATTACTGTCGTGTTTTGCGGCCAGCAATTTCTTTTGAAAATCCATTATTGTCGTGTTTTTTAGTACTATTATTTATTCTGTGGTTTTGTTAATCACCGAACGCGAAAAGAGAGGCGTCGTAGTTCCCAAACGTATGGATCAATATTGATGGTTTTTATTCTGTTTGAAAGCTGACGTGACCGAGATGGTTCTTAGCTATTATTTTTGTTATTGTAGTTTTTGTTGTTGTATTTTTTTATATATTTTTTTCATTGTTTTTGTTATTTTGTTGTTGTTTTTGTTGCTGTTATTTATTTTTGTTGTTGTTATTGTATGTTTTTTGTTGTTGTTGTTGTTGTTTATTATTGTGTTTCTTTTTATTGTTGTTGTGGTTTCTGTTATTGTTCTTGCTGTTTTTTGTTTTTTTTTCTTGTTTTATTAGTTGTTCTTCTTGTTTTTGTTGTTATTGTTGTTTTTGTTGTTGTTGTTTTTGTTGTTTTTGTCGTTCTTGTTGTTTTCCTTGTTGTTTTTAATGTTATTGCTGTTTTTGTTGTTGTTCTGGTTGTTCTTGTTGTTTTTGTTGATGTTGTTCTTTTTTATTGTTCTTGTTGTTATTGTTCTTTTTAATTGTTCTTGTTGTTGTTATTCTTTTTAATTGTTCTTGCTGTTGTTGTTCTTGTTGTTTTTGACATTGTTGTTAGTGTTGTTTTGGTTTTTGTTGTTGTTGTTGTTGTTGTTGTTGTTTTAGTGGGTTATATAATTTTTTCACCAGTTTGCTAGTTTTATTTAAATACCTCGTATTGTTTGAGTAAAGCACTATACAAGCCTTGGTCCGCAATGACTGCCCTGCTGGCCACGCTATGATGGCCTCGAGCTTTGCTTAGTTGCTTTAGCGGATCGGCATATCTTGGGAGCTTCACTGCAGATGTGGCGGTGTATTTTTTTAATCTTCTTGGAAAACGTAAACACTACCAAAAACAAAATATTATGTGTCAATACACAGTTAATTTTATGTAAATTCAGGTGCTGATCACTGGTCAGTAATTTAATCTCAACTGTGGTCACCTACTTAGTTGCTTCAGTTGCTTGGTTACTTGTCCTAACCTCTGGTGACAGACTCGTCAGGCCGCCCGATGGTCTCTGACATGGTTTATTGACTGATATTAATCAAAAACAGCCAGTACTGTATCCACTGACGCACGCAGCGATGTCGAAAACCGCACGTAAGCGTACCGTATCTATATATAGATAACTTACGTGCGGTATATATATATATATATATATATAACTTACGTGCGGTTTATATATATGATGACTTCAGTCCTCTTGGGGCCTGCTTCTGGCTTTGGGTGATGGTCTAATGCCAGTGTGGAACCTCAGCTGGCAGTTTTTTTTTTTTTTTTTATATTACGTTTGTTTATTTTTTATCATGCTCTTTTTGGTCAACGCTAATGTTATCAAATAAATGCAAAGAAATTGGTAAAGAATAGGGCGGGCGGAGGGATGTTGTAAATAATAAGTATTCTCACTCTTCCGCACTCCACGACGACAAGCAGTTCTATGGAGAGTGGTCGTTAACGTGGCTTTGGGTCTGGTGGCATTGTGTGCAAAGGTGCAATATTATGAAGGTATCTTCCTTCTTAGTCAGATAATGAATTGATGAAGAGTTTCAAGATGTAGACCCTTACATACAGTTGAGTTGCCTACGTATCGGCAGTCCCCGGTGACGATATGTAAGCAAACATTTTGTTGTTGCTGCAGCTTCTTCTTGGTGCTGCGCGAGCAGAGGTAGGGCGCGAGCTGGGGACGCGTAGGTTGGCCGAGATCGTTAAATACCCAGTTTTGTCTTGAGTGGTAATTTTCACTGCAGCGTTGGTCGCAACAGGCCTTGGATCACAGGGTGAGGGTCATAGCTCCCAAATCCCACACGAATGAACAGATTTTGAAGCGGTTTGTATGTTTAAAAACTGATGTGGTTGAGATGCTTCTTATTTATAATGTTTTTTTTTTTAATTTGTGCTTGTTTTCATTTGCCTCGACGTTTCGATCAAGTTGCATGGATCATTGTTACGTGAAGACTGCAGTAGCGGGACGTATGTCAGCGTCGAGAAGGGCGAGCGTTGTCTCCATATACCAGAGGCGTATGTACCCTTGGGCCAAAAGGGCCATAACCTAGGGCAGCAGCCTGCAAGCTTGCGCTCCTCTTTAGTTGCCTTTCATAATCGTAATTCGTAACCTATCTTGAATTTTATTTACTTACTGACTGACTGACAGACAACCCATAGCCATGAAATGTTCATTGATTATCCAAGAGGTGCACAATTAAAGATTTTTTGGAATTCGAACCTTAGTCAATGAAAACGTCAAAGTATTCATTTCACATAGGCAAAATAATAGCATTTCTACAAGTCAAAACTTAACATCTCATGAAGAAACAGAAATATATAAGATATAATAAACAGATCAAATCAATAAAATTAGATAGACTAAGTATGCCGTATGTATTCCCTTTCATGTGCCGACTCAGAGTTGAATCTCGCACAGGAAAAGGAAATACCCTTCTGACTCTACCGGTACTTCGGAAATACGCCTATTACAGAAGAGACTCTACTCTCCATATTTGTCAATTTTTATATATATATACCTAGCTGACCTGGCGAACATCGTACCGCCATAGAATCAATAAAAGTTTTTAACTTATTCGCTGTTTCGCTCCTACATTTTGTATGGAACGGCTTTTTTGATGATACCCCGAGATCCGATTGACTGATTTCGATGAATTTTTTTGCTCAACTTAATGTCAGAATTTATAATAATACACATGTAAATGACGAATAGGCACTACATAAAACTGATAAAAATAATAAAAATACAAATGACTAACAAGAAACTAGGCTGTACCAGTCCAAGCAGAATCCGTTCACGAGTATGAATAGTGTACCAGCCATCACCTACTTACCCATTTTAGAGAGGAAGGAGTGACCTGGTACACAGAACCGCCGGAGGCCTTAAGGGGGTGAACAGGGCTGGCAAAGTGTGCACGCAGACAAAGGTGCAGGGCCCGGCTAGTAATAGATAAAAGTTAAGTAAAAGATAATGCTATGTGTCAATGTAATGGCATCCAACCTTTATACGTCACCCGTCTAAAGGAAGGGTTACGTGTTCAAATTAAAAACTTGGTCCGATCTTAACAAGCGAAGTGTCAATCAATTCGTCTTCATTTACGTTTTTTTTTTAAAAAGTGACTAGATCCTAGGGACAAAATCGAAAGTTCGAATCCTGCAAGGTACAATCATTTGTGTAATGAGAAGAAATTGTTTCCGAGTCAGGAAATAATATTCTTATCTATGTATGTTTATCCGTTATCTAGTGCCCATAGCACAGGGTATCCTAGTTTGGGGCTAGGTAATTGAAAGAAATGAAAGAACAAAGAAAATACATTTATTCAACAATCACAAAAAAAAAGATACAAATAAATACAATAATCAAGGAATATAATAATCAAGGAATACAAAAGAAAAGGAAGTACAAAAAATAAATAAAAAGTAGAAAATAAAAGTGGTGCTGAAAGGGCCTTATCTCAGCATTAGGCTGTATAATTGGTGTGGAAATGTCCCGAATATATTTATTTATTTATAGAGGGTCATAAGTTTTTTTTTACCCGAATACTGCGAAGCAAATGAAGGGATATGTGTTCAAACTAAAACTTGGTCCGATTTTGACAAGCGATTCGTCTTCATCGCAAGAGTGTCATAGGCTATTTTATTCCTGACCATAGTCAGGTTTTAGTTTTTGAGTCTTGTTATTTCTCAACTGACGCGTGAGTCTAGCTAACATTAATCAGAAATGCTAAAACCCGTAGAGTTAATGCCAGACAGCAAAGTTTTAATTTTGTTTATTAATTTCAAGCGGCTCGACTGGAATTACGAAGAGTTTGAAAGGTATACACACATTAAAACCTGAATGTATGATAAGTATTGGGTTTAGCACTCATACATGTCGAAGTTAGCCAACATATGGTAATTTATGAATATTGAGCCTATACTACACATCTATCTATACTTACCTATAATAAAGCAGAAGTAACAAAAAGTCTGTAAAAAAATGATATAAGGGACTTAAAATGGTTTAGGGGGGACTTAAAATAGAAGAAGAAGAAAAACATTTAATCAACAAGCAACAATATAAAAACATACGAAGTAAATATATATGTCTATGGTATTAATCATAAATAAAATATGTGAGTGTGTCGAAAAAGGACTAGTAATCAGCATAAATGCCTGGTGAATTACACTAGATGCTGGTTTTCATATAAAAATAAGCTACTAATCAGGAACCTTTATAACTTTTTTAGATTGTGTCGGTCTGTCTGTTTTAAAACTACTAGATCAATTGCAATGAGGTTTTTACTGTTAAAAACCTTTGGGTTTGACCTAAAAATTAGAAACGGAACAATAAAAAAAAAACTTTTATGACGGCTGAATTAAATCCATACCAATATATAAAAGTAAAACGTTGTCTGTTTGTTTGCTTGTTTATTTGTTTGTTTGGGGAGTTTTAACGCCATAACGGCTGGACGGATTTGGATAAAATGTGGAATGAAGATAGCTTATACCCTGGAATAAAACATAGGATATGTTTTATTCCGGAAAATTGTAAGTTTGCACGGGAAAATTGGAAAATGTTGATTAATCGCTGTAAGGAACGGTTGCCATGGAAACCAAATAACAAGTCTGTCAAAAAACATCAAGAGCTGTTAGTATTTTACATTTGCTTTCGTTTTTAATATCCTAGAAGAACAAGGATGCGGGCGGACGAAGTAACGGGCGGGAAAGCTAGTTTGGTATATAGTACATTACAGGTACTTTTGGTCCTGGAATAACGCATAAGAAGATTACTTTTAGCGCAAGCAACGCCTCGGGTACAGCTAGTCTGTTATATACATCTTTTTTACCAAACGATTTCGATATTAAAGCTGCGCTGGTAATGCGTCCTGTAAGGGATCCAATACGGGCACCTAGGAAACGAAAGCTATTTTTTTGTTTAACAAAACATTGCAATCTAATCTTAAAAACGATAAATACGAAAATAATGTGACGTGCTAAAATATTTACACAAACGCAAAATAGAGATTACAAAAGTCAAAAACTAATGGGAATCTATAAATATTCAAATTGATTACCTGTCAAAGGAACATGTAACGTAGACCATTATTTAAATAATATCAAACAGGACAAAGAAACACAAACACTCGAAACAATAATAAATAAATAATTTAATGGCAAAACTTCAACCGATATTTGATTTAGTACAGTTTAAAAACACTTGAGAAGTATTCGAAAAGTTAAGTAAGTTTTTTTTTGCGTATCTTTCAAAAGCGTGTGAAAGGAACAGCAAATTTAAGACAGGAACGCATTAAGCAGAACAAAGTAAATAGTGAATAAATGTTATTTGTAAAAAAAAAAACATAAAACCAATAATGCATTAGATATTTTAAAACATAATTAATAATTACTGATTATAAAATAATCCATAATAGTTACTTTTAAATGAATTATATTGTTCAGAATATTAACTTATATATGTATTATGTACTTTCTAAAATAATATAATCAAAAGTACCATCATCTGACTTATCGCCAAAGATAGAATTACTACCAGAAAACCTTAGAGTGAAGAAGATAATAGACTAATTATCTTTTGTATAGTATTATAATAAACTATCAAACTAACTAACTACCAAAATACTTATAAAACGAAATTAAAATAACAATACATGATATAGTAAACTCTATTTAAAATATTTGATTATTCATTAAAAATGATGACTTAATGCGACCCTGTATGCCCAAAGAAGTCAGTATAAAAAGGGCAAACCTGGATGACAGAAAACATAATAGAATCGAACGCGATGCGGTCTCAAAATTAAAAGAGACAAATACGAGTGATTTAAATAATTAATAATTCGCGTTTATTTACTATGAAAATAAAGTGTTAAAACTAATTATTCAACATGTGGTAGAATACTAAAAGCGAATTTAGATGCAGTGGTTCACAGTGCAGTGAGTGAAGCCTGAAGCTACATGCAGAAATTACAAAAGCTAAGTAGAAAAACTTAGTGTTGATCGTTTATTCTAGATAAACTCTCTTATATTTAGAATACATAACTAAGTAGAAAAACTTAGTGTTGGTCGTTTATTCTGGATAAACTCTCTTATATTTTAAATTACATAGCTATGTTGATATACTTGATGTTAGTGATTTCCTGAGTAAACTCAACATATAATTAAAACTAGAAGATAGATTCAGAGTTGCGATTCCTAAACAGTTTACCTTATTTAAATTATAAATAACAACTGAGTTGATGACCTTTTATATACTCAGCATATACAGTTCTAAACTTAATTGAGTTAACCTAAGTATCTAAGCTAAAGGCTATGTTACTTTGTGTATGATGATTTTAAATGAATCGCTAATTAAAATTCAATAACAACTAAGTCTATAATCGATGACTGTTTCATACTCAGGATATACAATTTTCAACTGAACTAATATAACTAAGAGTATAAATCTTACTGCTGATGGATCTGGATATCGTACCATATTTTAAACTTCAATCGCTATTAAGTGTATAAGCCATAACATTTCTTATATACTAATAAAACAAAAAACTTATGAACTGATTTTATGTAACTATAACTAAGTAAATAAGCCACAAGTTGCTTATTTATAAGAAGAGCAGATCTAAGTAGAGTTGACTATTTATTGAACGAGTGAATTCCATATGTTTTATAGAGTACGAATAATCTGAACTGATTTCATATATTATTGAAATAAACACAGTTGCGTACACTGAGAGGGGAGACAGTAAGACAGCAGTGGAAATTGTTGATGATGTTTTATCTAATTATTAAAGTGGACCTTATTATAATGTAAATGACGAGTTATTTACATACAGTGAAATTCTTATGTATTATAAATTAACAAAAACCTTATATACTACAAGTTTTGGCGAAGTGATTATTTGTGAATTTACGTACGTATTTATATTATACAAAAGTATACAGAGAAATTCTTATGTATTATAAATTGACAAAACCTTATGACATTACATAATTTGACAAAGTGGTTATTGCTGATTACTGACAATGACATTATATATTATATTTTGTTAAAGTATTACTTTGTTCGTCTTTGTTTGTTCAGACATATTAAAGAGGAAGGTTATATACCTACCTTTAATGATAAATAAATTGATTGAAATACTATGTTCCTATGAGAGACATAACGAATGCATAACCCCTTTTGTTTGGTACAAAGATGTATAAATACACATATTTTATAATCAATTACTATGGAGGTAATTGTTATTATTTCATAATTTAATGAAATAGCTGAGAGAAGGGAGATTGTTTCATCCTGAGACACACTAAATAGCCCATGCAAGCATTACATCATATACATATTATCGTGGAAAACACGCAACGTGGGATTTACTTTAAAGCAACATTTAAAATGCTTGAGAATTCTGAAAGATTTGGTACCTATTTATGTAAGGAAGAAATTATCTTCCTTATGGACTCTTGGCAGCCTTGTACATATTAATAATGATTTAACTAGGAAGAAATTATCTTCCTTTGTTACTATTGGCATCCCGGTAAATATAAATAATGATTTAACTTCACTCTGAGGAATTACATAAAAGTATGTCCAGCCGGCAGGCTTTGGGCTAGACAGTGATACCGAGTATTCAGTTTACTGGATATTAAAGTAGCCTAGTATAGCCGTGAAATGGCTGCACCGTTGGACTCAAGTCTAGTTCTTACTTGTTGGGTTGAGAATGGTTCATGAATCTAACCGGTACTGGACATACAGTTCCAAGACAGACATTACCGACAAAATCTTGTGAATTTCCCGAAACAAACAAAATATGTCATTACACCAATACAAATCATAAATAACGCTTTATTTAACCTACAAATTTGTCTTTCATATGAATGTTAAATACATAAAATAAATTTACTCATTTACAAAAGATTAACATTGACCAAGGAAGTGAATTATAAACACTAATAAATATTATGACAATATGTTTATACTCAAATACTACAAACCATATATTCATATTTCTTAAACCATTTGAAGAAGCTAAATACAAAACTATTATTTATTATATAAACAATAATCTATTTTATTAGGATAGGGAATTTATTTAGAAACCGCTCAGCAATTTTTCATATTCCAACAGAAGTCGGAGGTCTAATCCTTCACCCTGCAAGAGAGAGTTACAACGCGTAGCAAACACCGATTGAAGACAAAATCCAAGTTGGTCGCTTTTCACATTTTCTTACACAGTTTCTGTATTTTCCTAAATGTTTATTTTACATGTTTTCTCCTTTAAAACAGCTCAATTAAAAATATAACGGAACTACCTTTTAACCAATTACGTTAACTTTCAGCAAACTGTTCATTTAACTTAGCAAACTATATTTAGACGATCACATAAGCCATTTAAATATTAAACATCTATAATCTATATTGATTATAACATTTCAATAAACTTCAATTTTATGAGTAATCTAGACGATCACATTAAAACTTTACACCTAGTCTTTAGATCAGCAATTTTAATAGCAGCGTTTCACGGAACTTTACTTCCGTAGTAAAATAGGAATTATCTAATAGCATTTTTAGGTAGTCTAGGCTACTAGAACCTTACAGTCCCAATACAAAATATTCTTCTGTTTTTCGTTTTTTGTTAACTCTTATTTTCTTCAAATAAAATAGACGGCTACCCATAATATAATAATACCGTTTCGCAATATCTCATAACGAAAGATCACCTTAAGATCATTTATCACTGGATTCTCATCGTACTTATAAAAAATATCATTTATTTGGCGAGAGCTGTCTCTACGCCAGCCACGGTTGGACCACTTCAAGGGTGGGCTGCTATCTTAGTATCTACTGTAAGGGACTCTAGAGACAAATCTCTTAATGAAGAGTCTGATCAGAAATTCTTTTGGATGTCGTGTTTGTACACATACAATTTTGACCACCGGTGGGAAAGGACTGAAAGGCTACGACTAAATTTTCCCTTCTTGCCCGTAGTACAGTTGGGATCAAATTTTGTATGAATCCTATTGTCTCCTGTATTTAAACATATATTGTCTTAAATCACGCACAAATTGCACTGTTGTATAATTAACTAGCTATACCCGCGGCTATGCCCGCGTGGTCATTCCATTTAAAAGTAGCCCATACGTGTTATTCCAGGACCAAAAGTACCTATAATGTACAATCCAACAGTGAAAACCGCATCGCAATCGGTCTAGTAGTTTTTACATGATGCGCGAACAAACATACAAACAAACAAACAAACTAACAAACAGACAGACAAGATTTTTATCAATGTTCTATTCTTGTTCAATAGCTTATTATAAGCATCCTACGTGTTATTCCAGGGTATAAGCTATCTCCATTTTAAATTTCATCAAAATCCATCCAGCCGTTATCGCGTGAAATCTCCCCAAACAAACAACCGAACAGACAACGTTTCACTTTTATATATTGGTGTGTAACTTATTCGTCACATTTATTACTATTATAATGATATACTCGCCAATCGAAACTCAATTTATGGGTATACCTACGGATGATTTCCCTACGCGTCTTTACAAACGGTCGCTTGTAAGCTTGTATGAATACATTGAGACATAGTCGTGGCGCGCCGTCACGCTAACATAGCCTCATGTTTCTTTATTATGACTTTAACCGTTGGCATAACAGCTACTAACCTGCACTGAACTTGCGTTATTGCAGCGTGACTCAACATCTCTCTTTCCTACCTCTCCCGCTCTCTGAACAAAAACAAGCAGCTAATGTAGATTAAAAACTAGTCTGAAAACCATTTTTTTTAGAATGCTTTGTCATCGAGTTATGAGCTACCCTGAAAGTTTCAACCCAACAGCTAATTGGGAAGTGCTCGAAATTTAAGTTACAAGATTCCACCCGAAACGACAAACAGACAGACCGACAAAGTGACTTACTAAAACGTGTAAAATAATTATTTCTCCAAATAGATATATTATATTTAGGAATAAAGCAAAGCAAAATTATTAATATACTGCCGTGCCCGCGGCTTTGCCCGCTTGGTCATTTCTGTGGGTAGTAGATTGTAGGGAGCAAAATAATATTTTGCCGGGATTCTTAAGTAGAATCCTGAATGTAGCTTCAATATACGTCGCCCGAGGAAAAATAATTTTGCGTCCGAGTGATACACTCTACTTTTCATCCCCCTCTATGAGAAAAATTAATAAAACGCACTTTTAGATACTTTACAACTCATATATTAGGTATTCATCATCATCAACATCATGTCAGTCTTAAGAAGTCCACTGCTGAACATAGGCCTCCCCCAAAGACCGCCATGACGAGCGATCTTGTGCCACATCCATCCACTGACTCCCTGCTATGGCTCCAATGACGTCGGGTAAGGCTATTAAATAGACTAAAAATAAACAAGTTAAACTAAACTAGATACTAATGCATAACTAGTGTGAAGGTTTCTAACATTTGGGTAATTCTTAAAAATAGGTACAGTATCCGATTTTTTTTATAAGGTTTCAAATATTCTTACCGGGATATAGTTGGTAAAAAATTCTGTATCACATTCATTGCGTAGTTTCTTATATTTTCAGGTGTAAGTAATTCAATACATTCGCTACTTGAATTTTATGAACTAACTTTCGTGTAATTATTTGGTTTTCGCACGTAATCCACGCGCTTTCCATTTTTTCCTCTTTTCCGTACATTTAAATGATTATTTTTATAAATACAGACAGCGCGCTACGCGACCCAATTTCCACTGCGCGCTCTCATTGGTCAACTGTAAATCAGCAACCCATCATTTATTTCGTGATATGTACTAACTTTTCAGCCTATAAACATAAGTCTGACATATAACACGGGACATAGTTCGACTTTGGATCTCTAGTACCAGAGTTCAAATCCAGACTGGAGTGTTTACATTATGCACATTAAAAAAAAGTGAGCCATTTTAACTTGAATATGGCAAAGCTGAGGCGGAAAGAGCTGAAGAGCCACAGAAACTCATAACTGTCCTCTCTGAAAGTCTTGAACAGAAAAGACCTACTTTGCTCCCTCTTTTTGAGGAACCAATCAGTGTTTTTCGAATAGATGGGATGAAAAGTAACTTGTGTGTCATTCCAGGACCTGTACCTATAATAGTAGTTTATGTAACGGTTGCATAATAGGGGCTATTAAAACACGAGATCGAGTCGTAGGCGTTTTATGTATCACTCTCGTGTTTTAATACCTAATTATGTGCCGTTTCATACACTACTTTATCTGCACTCATGCAACAGGAAATACCATTTAATGGAAAAAAAAACGTAAAACTACCTTTTAGAAATACAAAAAACTGTTCAGTGAGGAATGCTCAGATATCTTTAAAAAAAACTCATTTTCCAGCCTAGTTTCATAAAACTGTACTTTGACACAGGTAATTAATGTAAGAATTTTGCCGTTTTGCCGTGCCGCATGTATGTCTTTTCTTTCTTGTTATGCCTACCCTCTAAGCAAAATACAAGGATTTTGTGTGATCGTTTACTCGTAGCTTCCATTAATCATAGCAAATTATAATTCAATTATAATTACAAATAAATTAAATCTTATATATTTTAATATTATATAAATAATATTAAAATATATAAGTTTTTTTTTATGCGTGAATTATAGTGATATTTACTTGTATAGTTACATTTATTTCGTATATTTTTGTATACATACTTTTTATTTTTTAATATTTAAAAAAAAGTCCTTGCGTCACCAATGGCCTGAGCTAAAAATCAGCGCTGTGGATTTTCATTCACAGCTTTTTGTTGTTGAGCTCATACCTTTTCTGGCAGCACTGTACATGGCATCGATCTTTGTACACAGGTGCTTAGTTGCTTGTTTTTGGTTAAGTTTTTCTGTTGATTTATGTCTCGCTATGTACAGTTTGTGAAAATAAATTGTTTCTTATCTTATCTTAATATTTTCTTAATTTGCTGGTAAAAGCTGGTTAAGGTCATGTTCGATGATGTTTTTGTGATGTCAGATGTAGTCAAATTCTTCTCACTAACAATGCTGTCCGACATTTTAAAGTAAATTATGTAAATTATGGTGCCAAAATTGACTGGATTTTCACACAGCAAATTCGCGCGCATACGGTTTAACACGCACTGCCATAGATAATAAATGGCAAAAACCCTCGTTCTATGGAGCCAAACCGGTGCATATACGTTTTTTTAAATTATATCATTGTTTAGTTTCAAAAACAGTATAATAAAGTAATGTAAAAAAAAATGGTGTCAATAAATGAAATTATTATTAAATTATTACTATTATTTAATGTCTTATTAGAGACGTGCCGTACGTAATGTATTTTTGAGTTCATAATCTGGATTTTACGATATGAGTGCAGATAAAATATATTATAATATTGTTTAGTTCAAAAAACAGTGTTACAATGTATATTTTTTTCTGATTAGAGATGTGGCGTGCGTAAAGTGTCACTATACCACCATTTTTGAGTTCATAATCTAAATTTTACGATATAAGTGTAGAAAAAGTACAATACTACATCATCATCAAACCGTTTCATTCCACTGCTGCACGTAGAAATTGTGCTTATCATAGGAGGTAAGGTAATGCCCATAATCGCCACGTTGTTCGGCGGGTTGGCGATCGCAGGGCACAGTTTCTGACCGATGAAGCTGCTGCCCGTCACCGGCCTGTAGAATTTAATTACGCCAATTCTTAACGGTTATACCGCCATTTTTTGGTCGTCAGAGCCTCGTTCGTTGTTCGGCAGGATATACCATGGGCAGGTGAGGTTGACTTGGAATAATGAGGTAGTGTTTGTACTCCCTTACATCCCCTACGTTTTTGATGTGTAAAGATCTAATGGCGCGGTACGGGGGTAACGCCGACTAATGGCGTAGCAACCTGGTGACGCGGAGAGGCGGTATAGGGAGGGGGGAAGGGTGCGGTTCCTTTTCATCTTTTTTACTACTATTATACAAAGCTGAATGAATTCTGTTTTATTATGTTTACACATATGCCAGGTGTCTCGCAACGACGCTTTTTTTATTAGTTTGCTCTTTTTCTACTCATCGGATTGAGATACCAAGTGCACCAGATTTTAAGTCAAAACCTTAGTTAGCTATATAAAAATGAAAACTGTATCGCAATCAGTCCAGTAGTTTGTGCGCGAACATTCAGACATACATGATATACAAAAATGTTTTGTCAGTGTTTAATGAAATTTAGGGTTAGTTGACCTCTCGAGTGTGGCAGTAACTGCCGTACCTGTAGGTGTAGACGTCAATATAAGTTAGTTAGTATTAAAATGAGAAAAAACAATTTAATGCTATTTAAAAGGTAATTCATTTCTACAGTGCAAGCATGGATCTTATCGATCGATAAATTTACCGACTTTTTTTAATTAAGTTTCACGTTAATATTCGATAATACGAGTTCAGTAACATGGAACGTACTTATCGACAACGACATAAATTCGATAAATCATATGTAATATATAGATTTATATCAACAAAAGAAAGCATGAATCTTATTTTTGACAATTGTTGTCGATATAATGTCGGTAATTTTACCGAATTTATCGAGTTTTGTCTGGTTTCCAAAGTTACACGACTAACTTTTTTTTTGTAAATTTCTTTTAGGATTATAAGCCAAAACGTGGAGGTGTCAGAACATCGTGAGGCAAGTTTCAGGGATGCGAATGATCCTTTCGATCTGGAAGAACAGCATTTTAAGATTATTTTTAGAATTTATAAGGAAATTTCCCTCGCCTTCATTCAAAATGTTGAAGGCGTTTGAGAAGGAGTCGATCTAATGGACTGCCTGCGCATGTTGTAGTATCTACTTTACTTAATAATACCAAAATACTTAGTTACGTTTTTTCTATTTCCAGAAATTATCTTTTGTTGTGATTGTGTCTAATGCTCTAATTATTATGGTACCTAGTAGGTACTCAGTCTAAAAAACTACCTGTATAATCATTGTTGTAGGTTCTATCAGCTGTACGCTTTTTCATCGAGGGCAGTTGCACCAACGATGCATCGGCCAGGAATATAATATAGCACTAGGACAGCGCACTGTCAGACTTGTCAGGGAGGTGTCTCAAGCAATTGTGCAACGAGTTATGGCTAGTTAGACTTTGAGTTAAGTTCAAGGAATATACTACTTTATGGTAGTTAAGTAGAATTCCAAATGACAGAAGTTTCTCCGTAACAACTCAAAATAATAAAAATATGCCAAATTGAGTCAAAAAATATTGTTTAGACTATCAGTCGTCTATCTGATATATGGTATAGTCCACGAGTTGCCATTTTTTAAATCGACAAACTCACGGCGTGTTATCGAATCAATAAAATTTACCGAGAGGCTAGATCCATGCTACCGCATTTTGATAAAATTGATAAAAAAATAACTGTTTACCGGTCGATAAATTTATCGAATTTTATCGATCGATAAGATCCATGCTCGCAGTGCAGGAACGGTAAGTCTTAGGTTAGGTTAGGTGTATTTTGTCTCATTCTCAACTGATGCACATATACTAAGTTCTAATTGTGCATAGTTGAACACCGTCACATATAGTAGACGTATAAAACATAGTTTTTTTTTAAATTGATCATGTCTATTTTGTGTTGATCATGAATTCATATATAATTGTTTTAGTAGAAAATCAATAAACGGATTCGATAAAAAAAACTCAATTTTGTATATTCTCTTTCAAATATACTTATGAAATTCTGTTCAGAAAACACAGAGAAAGATATCTAAAAAACATACTGGTGAATTGAGAATATCCTTTTGAAAGTCGATTAATATAAAGGTAGTAACCAAACATCCAATGTTCTAAACATAGTCCCAGTAGTGGTTGCCTCGGATACCGTCGTCCAGTCAACTGGTTTTCTAACTCCGAATGAGTATCTGTTGGCCTATGAAATTGAATCACGGAAGGTTTAATACGATCATGATTCTGAATTTTACACTTTTTTGGAAATGTGTCCGTGGAAGGCCTTGGCACGATAGGTCGATGTTTTTTTTTTTTTGTATCTATATGTTTGCACACCATTGTTATGGTAGGATGTACTGAACTTTTATAATTGTTATTACCATCTACTTAATTACTACATTCTTGTGAATAAATAATTCTGATTCTGATTCTGATATAACTGCATGAAATTGCTAAACAGTCACTTACTTTCACTAAACTACGAAGATACCGAAAAATTATTAGCTGTAACTGAGTAATACTATTGCAAAATTTTTACTCGCATTACCACACTCATATAGATACGTCGCACCCCACAAACACACCCTTACACACATAGACATACAAATTCCACCCATACATATACTATAGCGTATATTACACACTACCATCACCCAATTACTATTTTTTCATATTATCTGGTAAAGCATTTCTTGGTTTTTGTGAATACTGTCTATTTATATTTATATTATTGTTATACTTTGGTTAACAAAATAAGACCTTAAAGACAACTTTCGTAAAATATTATGGTACTATAGTAATACAATCTTGGTGCCAAAGAAGAGTCCTGTGACCTCACGATACAGGTTTATTCCTAGTGTGTACTTGTACTATTATTTATTCTGTGGTGTGGGGAACAGTGTTTTAACTGAGGTACAATTTGCGTCTACTAAAATATGTTATATTTTAGTCAATAATGTTCCTTAAGCACTTTTGTTCTAACTCAATAAATGATTTATTATTATAGTGTGTGCTAGATACCACAAAAGTCAACAAACCCCCTTTAGAATGTTGCGGCTGTAGTCCCAAGAGCCAGTTCTCCTTAAAATACCATTCCAAAAATATATATTAGGTAAACTAAAAAGTTTAATATAAAAATTTATTAATATAAAAAACAAAAACCTGACTCCGAACAAAACTAAAGAGAGTTTTTTTTTTTTTTAGAAATTATTTGCTTTAGTTAGTTATCAGTACCTATTAGTTAGCTTTTTTGTCATAAAGATGTGAATCTCTGATGATGATGATCTGTGATGTGTCTGTGTTTTTTTTCTGCGAGTGATCGCAGTTTGAATGCACCAAAATGTAACCTTCGGATATGTATCGATTCAAGGAAACCCAAGCCGGTTGGCGAAGTAGAGTTTCAGTCTATGTTAGCTACTTTCTATCTCTCTGTATTTATCCAAACACCGATCTAGCTATTCAATTACTGGAGTCTGCCGTTGAATTCAAACATAAAGAGGGCAATATTTCAACATGTTGGTTTAATAGTTTTCAACGAGCACCTATCGGAAAAGCTAGATTTATAAAATGTATAACTTAGTAAGAAATTAGTAACGACAATGAATGCAACAATACCATTGTATTTTACAGTACGTTGTATGATAATAACATTTAGCTGAAAATAAGTGAAACAGTTTTTTTTTTACTTTTTATTAAATAGTCAAATAAATTAATTTTCTTATTTGCTCATAAAACAACAATTCACGTTTCTTGTTAGATTGAAATAAAACAATGACAGCAAAAAAAATGGTATCGTAGGTACCTACAATATTCTACCATTTACTGTAAATACTACAACATGGCACTCTACGAATTGTTATACAAAGAAATTTGACATCTGAAGGTTCCAGGCAATTAAGCTTTACTGAAGAAAGAACCTTTTCTGCAATAATATAAGAATTGTATTAAACGAGAGCCAGCTAAGTGTGGAGTGTGACATAACGGAACAACGAACCGCGTCTTCTCAGCGTTAGATACGTTCAAATCAGTAACTCCGTCAAAATACGTGTATCTGCAAGAACGTGAAACTGAAGAAAGTATCTACGTTGGTACTTACATCCGGGCGACATCTAGGAATAATACGTAGGTATTCGTAGGCACTGGGCTGTAGGTAGGTATCATCATCATCATCAACATCAACAGCCTGCATTAGTCCACTGCTGGACATAGGCCTCTCCTAATGCGCGCCACTGAGCCCGATCTTCGGCTCTTCTCATGTAATTGCTGCTAGCTACTTTGCGTAAATCGTCACTCCATCTGGCCGGAGGGCATCCTACACTACGTTTGCCGTGTTTAGCAGCCCATTGCCACTGGAGACCACGTATAGGCAAATGTAGGTAGGTCTATAAAATGAAATCTAGGTATATACTAGATAAGAAAGACAGAAATTCGTGTTCGTTACACTATATATAACTCGAAAACGGCTGGACAGATTTTTATGATCTTTGTTTTTTTTGGATTTGTCTCCGTCCCGAATAGGATAATAACTAATAAAATATCGTTTTTATTTAAACAAAATACTCTTTCCTTTTGTATGGAACGTTTTTTTGATGATATCTTGAGAACACAGAAAAGGGCTAAGTTCGAAAACAAATTGTACCAACCTCCATGCCAAATAACATTCACAAAAAAGTGTACAATATGTGTATCCTCATTTATAATAAGCTACCGGAGGATATAAAGCTCTTGCAGGGCAATGTATTTAAAATTAAGTTGACGAAGTGGTTAGAGGAAAATTGTTTTTATAATGTCAAAGACTTTTTGGAACCATGACAACTGTGCAGTGTATTATCTATGACTTTTTGGAACCATGACAACTGTGCAATGTATTATTAATGTCTATGACTTTTTGGAACCATGACAACTGTGCAGTGTATTATTAATGTCTATGACTTTTTGGAACCATGACAACTGTGCAGTGTATTATTAATGTCTATGACTTATTTTTTATCTTTTTATTTTATATTAATGACTATATTTTGACGTTTTCTATTTTTATTAAAAACTTTGTGGTGTGTTTGAATATTATTATATTTTTTGGACACTTGTATGATTTTATGTGAATCACTTTTTATTTTATTATATTATTATGAATCATATTTTGTATTGTTAATAAAATGATTTATATTAAATATTTGCACGCTTGCTTCCAGGCTGAATACAATGACATTTGAATTTAAGAACTGAATTATAATAGGATGTATCCTTGCAAATAAATTATTGATTTGATAACGATTTGAAGCTTTTGAAATAATTTTCAATATGACAGGTGAATTCCCAAAGTGGCAGGTATCAAAGTGACAGGCGTCAAAGTGAAAAGTGTCAAAGTGACACGCTACGGGTGCAATAAGGAAGGATATTTTGAAATTTCTTTTATAAAGTGGTTATGGGAGTGGACAAGTTTGATCGCGGGCGAAGCTGCGGGTCGCAGCTAGTAAATTAATAAAAAATATAAAACCAAAGCTTTCATTCTTTTTTGTCATAGTGAAATTTAGAACGGGCTATCAGAATTAAGTTCGTATACAAGATTCAAAAGTTTAATAAAAGCTTTTAATAAAAATGCTTTAATTTTATTTTTACAAACATCGGTAAAGCACATTCAATCTATATATCTATATATTTTTTAATCTATATTACATTAATCCTTGTAATTGGAAAACATTGGCATCCAAACTAGGAGACTTTGTGTTTTGGAATGCCAATGGGAAATAGTGAAGATACACCTTAAGTTACAAAAGCATTTCGGTTCATAAATCAGAAGGTTATGTTGCAGAGACAAACTGAATTGGACGGACGGATGGACAGATAGACGGAGAGACGTTAGAAGGGTTCTTTGATGGACTAGGGAAACCCTGAAAATGAGGCGTAAAATACTAAGAAATTTTCGATATATACGAGTAATTCGCCCTATACGTCGTAAAGAGCCACTATTGCAAAACCACAGGTTTTCAGGGGGAGGTTTTTTCTAATTTTCTCTTAAATTCCTTAGAGAATGTATGTTTTATGGTATCACTTAACGATTAGGTGATATTTTTTTTTTATTTAATATCATCAGTTTTTATATATATTTTGTCCCTTAGGACTGTATTCCGCGGAATTTTAGCGTATTTACATGAACTCAATCGCCATAAGGGCTTTATTCTACGGAAAATGACTAGCACGCGTAAATTTAAAAGACGTTAGGACTTTTTTCGACGGAAATAGCAAAGTGGTGGCTTTTTACGAACAAAGTGTTAAGTTAAATGGCATATTTCCGTACACAAAATTAAAGAAAAATCTGTTTTTTCTTCTATGAACGGACTGATTTAAATACTATTGATTTACTTTCAGTAAGTATACTGATAAACAAATAAATATCATTGTATTTTATTTAAATCGAAATATTAAAGTTAAAATTAGAATTGTACATATTGTTTATAATGTACAACAAATAGGTGGCTACTGAAGGTTTTATCCCAAATTTATCGGTTGAAAAATGTTACGGAAACATGCAATGAAAAAAACAATCAACTCAAAATATTACTTTACTGTATTGGTAATGACAAATAAAATAAACAATGTTACTCTTGCATGTTACCATTGCACATAGGAAATGTCTATATGACCATGTTACACAAAATAGATCAAAATAAGATGGTTGTTATCAGGAAACAACAAGAACAATTTTATTTTATTAAGCAACTACTCCTAACAGACACACAGATATTTTATAAGTATTAGATTTAGAAATGGTTCAAACGTATGATTTATTTTGGCAGTGTGATTTATGTCCGTATAATTTAATAGCAAAGCAAAAAGCCCGCATTCATTTTCAGCAAAAAAAGTAAAACATTATTTATTAAAAGGTAACTTTTAAGTAAAACTCCATACGTATAGCAAACGCGGTTATGCAGGAGCAATGATGTAATTAATACTGAATCATTATTCGTGTCATCATACCTTATAAATTTATATTAAAATGCAATATGATTTAAACTATATAAGATAAACTATACAATATTCAAAAACAACAAAATATTTACTTAAGATTGTTTTTTTTTTACAATATGGGTAAAAAAAACCTCCTCCTATATGAGTGAACATAAAAATATGATATGAGCCGGAAGTATATTACAATATTATATTATTTTTCAATAAGTTTTATGTGCCGTGGCGGTCTCGGCTTAGATTAGGACCCCTCCCAATCCTCCCGTGGATGTCGTAAGAGACGACTAAGGGAATACACACCGGAAGATACATATTTGTAACACTGCGGTCACCAATCCGCCTGCTAAGATTGGTGACTATGGCAACCCCCCCAAACATTAAAAACACAACGCAAATTCGGCTTCCAGTCCCCGGCGGCTTCGTTACTCCTGGCACCGCTAGCAGCCATGGTAACGGCGGAGCAGAGGGTGCTAAGAACCCCAGGCAGAGACCCAGCTACCAACCCCCACTTGAGGCCGATGAAAAGTTGATAGAGCTGGAAGAAGTAGTAAGTGAGTTGCGCTGGGGTATTATAGGGTTATCAGAAGTCTGAGGAGAGGGAGAAGATACCATAATCCTCAATTCCGGCAAGTTACTCTATTACTGGGAGGGCGACCAGCAGTCCCAATCGGGTTTCTCGTCCACAAGTCCCTTGTCAACAACATTGTAAAGATCCAAAGCGTTTCGAGCAGGGTGGCATACCTTATACTCAGAATAACGGAACGGTATTCGTTGAAGGTCTTACAGGTACGCCCCAAACTCGAAACATCTGAACGATGAAGTGGAGGCTATGTACGACGACATTTCCAATGCCATACATGCCCCGACAACACACTTCAAAGTGGCAATTGGGACTTCAACGCACGACTGGGCATGAGGAATGGCGATGAACTGAGAGTGGGGCAGTTTGGATTTGGACAGCGGAACCAAAGGGGTCAGCTATTGGTCGACTTCATGGAGAAGGAGGGATATTTATGATGAATCAAGAAGCGCTCCTCCAGGAAACGGACGTGGCTGAACCCCGGCGGTCATAAACACGAGTTAGGTTTCATTTTTACGACCAATAGGCATATATTCAATTATGTCTCTGTGATCAACAGGGTTAAGACTGGCAGTGATCACCGTATGGTAAGAGGCTAATTGAATATCAACGTAAAGCTGGAAAGGTCTTGTTTGATGAGATCTACTCTTCGCCCAAGTCCTGCCTAAATCCAAAATCCCGAAAGCTTTCAGTTGTAGCTCCTAAATGGCTTCCAAATCCTTACCGAATGCGATACAGTTAACGAACTAAACAACGGGTTGGTGGAAATTATTCACGCGGTCAAATCGGAGTTCTTTAAGACCCACCGCAAAAATAGAACACAGAAACTCTCTGAGCATACACTTAAACTTATGGCAGACCGAGGCAAGATGAGGCTGCAGCCTTCAATGAATATTTCGAGTTACAGCTTGCTTAATAAACAGATATCCATGTCGATGCGACATGATTTGCTTTTCTATAATAATAATTGTATTAAGAACCTAATAGAGCGGAAAAAAGGCTCCAAAGTGTTTGTAAGAGATCTGTCTATTGAGCAAAGCCTGTTGACGAAGCTGAAGACGGACAGTGGCAGCATCGTCTCGTCGAAGTCAGAGATCTTGAGTCCGCTCGAGAAGTTCTATGGGCAATTATACACCTCATCACGTAGTCTTCTTAGCATGTCTAGCAATGCAAAAGCGCGTTTGACCCGACATTATACCGAAGATATCACGGCCTATACGAGATCAGAATGGCTCTCAAACTGCTTAAGATCAACAAGGCACCGTTATTCCGTAATAACGACAGAGCTACTGAAAGTGGATGGAACACCGGTACTTAAAGTCCTTCAGAGGCTATTTAACTCCGTCATCCTCGAGGGTACTACGCCAGAAGCGTGGCAAAGGAGCGTAGTGGTGTTGTTCTTTAAGAAAAGTGATAACACCCTCTTGAAGAATTATAGGCCCATTTTGCTGCTGAGCCACGTCTATAAGCTGTTTTCGAGAGTAGTTACAAACCGTCTCGCTCGTAGGTTTGACGACTTCCAGCCTTCCGAACAAGCTGGATTCCGGAAAGACTTTAGCACCGTAGACCACATCGGAGCCGGACCGTAGCTGATTATACAGAAGACCGAAAAGTATAATCAGCCACTATGTCTAGCATTTGTGGACTACGAGAAAGCCTTTGATTTATTCGAGACCTGGGCAGTGCTACAGTCATTACAACAGTGCCAGATTGAATACCGGTACATGGATGTGTTGAAGTGTTAGTACAGCAAGGCCACAATGACTATCAGTTTTCAGGATCGGAGCACGAATTCTATCCAGTTGCAAAAAGGAGTGAGACAAGAAGACGTTATTTCTCCGAAACTGTTCACCTCTGCACTGGAAGATATATTCAAGCTTCTGAACTGGAATGGATATGGTGTTAAGATCAATGGCGAATACATCACTCACCTTTGATTTTTACTAAGGACACTTATATGCTTCGCAAGCTCCTCGGCCAGAGACTGTTTGTGAGGATTCAAAAGCCACGTTGACTAGCCTCTATACTGATGAGCTTCCAGACGTCAGCTTGGAAGACTTGGAGATGGCCCTCTGATAATAAAGTAGAAAAGCCTCCGGTGAAGACGGAGTTACATTGGAGCTCTTAAATTAGATTTATATATTATCTTAGGTTAGATACCTACGTAGATTGAAGTACCTCGATTAGGTTGGAGTTTTATTAATTATACCTAGGAGTTTTATTTAATTGTACATTATGAAATCTGATGTTATTCAGTGTGTGCCTATAGGTAGGTCTGAATAGATTCCTGCCTAAGCAGGTACCTAATGCTGACGTCAGACCTGAATTTGTGGTTCAAAAATGATCTGTTTTCTCACGTTCACGAAGTCTCTTCATTGGTTTAATTATTTCGCCTTGAAAAGTGAAGGTGAACTGAGCAGGTGGACCACGACCAATGCCCGACGCCTAGCAATTCCGCTGAGTAAAGGCAGCGATGCGATTATGACCTCTTTCCCCGACTCCCCGCACAAATATTTGCGTGGAACATAGTCGCTGAGGCGACAGTGGCCGTTTTCAAATAAGGTAAGGTTTAAAATAAGGTCAATATTTTTTTGCCAATTTGAATAGATGCATATGCATTATAAGATCCCAAACATGCAATAAAAACATAAAGACCTACGGCCACTGTGGCCCTATTCCACGGACAGGGCGAATTATCATGTAACATTGCCTGGTTTCTGAATAAAATCTCTACAAAAGGGCTATATTATTCAAAATTTTACTGTCAGTTGATGGAGATACGGGGAAATGGGACTAACCTCCACGATTCTAATAAGTGAACATGTTATAATCATATAATATTCATCCGTTATGACATAATATGCCCGGTCTCTCACAACTCTATTTTCCATGCGGAATGTTTGGATATAATCCAGGCAGCAACAGCGATACTGCACAGGACTGACTCTAAAACCAGAATACTCTCCAACAGCGCCGCAGTCCTAAAAGCACTTCAAAGGTATGAACACTCTTCGGGGCTAACTATCCAGTGTCACCATCTTCTGGAGGAGGTCAGTAGACATAATTACCTTAGTCTCGAATGGATAAAGGGACAGTGGATCCAGAGGCTCGCTGATGAACTGTCAAGGAAAGGTTCGGGCATGCGCTCTGTACGGCCAGAGCCAATGATTCCATTGCTTTTCAGTCAAATTCGAGCTTGGATCAAAATGGGCAAGTATAAAGCATTGTAGACAGTCAAGAGCCTCCCTTGACTGTCCCGGAGTTAAATCCGAGATACTCCCGAAAACTTCTGAAGCTTAAACGGGACAGCCTCCGACAAGTGGTGGGAATTGTCACTGTCATTGTCCTCTTAGCAAACACCTTCACAGAATAGGTGTCACGACAGCCACTTGTGCAGAGGATGCATGGGGGCAGAAGAAACGGCCACGCATGAACTTCTCAAGTTCGAAAGCGTGGCGCCACAAAGGGAACAGTTCCTGGGAACATCTTCAACCCTGACGGAAGCCTCCACCGGAATTCGTGAGCTGATGGCCTTCCTGAGGGACATCGGGTGGCTGAACTAGCAGTCTTCGCCCGTATCACACAAAAGGGGCCGATGATCGGCCTAGTTGCGGAAAAGAGGTCCGTAGACAAAGTACCTACCAAGTAAGTATGCCCGGTCCCTATTATAATGTAAATAATAACAATAAACACTTTATTACACCAGAATTATGAAACAAATATACAAGAATTTATTTTAAAAACAGGCACAGAGGGCGGTCTTTTAGCTAAAAGCGATCTCTTCCAGACAACAATATAATACGATAGGTGACTGTTACCCTATTTTTTATATATTACTTAACTATAGATAGATAACTCTTTATTGTACACCACATAGAACAAAAATACAATAATAACTAAAACATTAATACAAAATATATGGGACAATGGGCGGTCTTATCGCTAAAAAGCGATCTCTTCCAGACAACCTTTGGATGGAAAGGAATTAATATACGGCAAAGAAGGTGGTGCATTATAATATAACAAATAAATAATAAAAACTGAATACAATGAATAAACATATATACACATATATTCCAATATACCTACACATAAATATGTAAAAATATAGTACAGTATATATATATATATATACATATATATATATATATATATCCATATACATAGTATATACATTATAATAAACTACATTTAATACATATACATTTACAAAATATATACAAACATAATAAAAATAATATACAGTGAAACCACAACAGAATAACAACAAAATAGCAAGAAGTGATATTAATTAGAGAGATGAAACTTCTTTACTTGAAGTTTAAAAACAGGGAGTGACTGGGCTCGCCTTATAGTAACTGGCAGAGCGTTCCATAGGCGAACTGCTTGGATGGAAAATTAACTGCCATAAAAAGAGCTTCTATGTAGAGGGATCATCAAAGCTAAATTTTCTGATGACCTGAGTGACAACTTGTTAGAATCAGACAGGAAATTAAAACGTTCCATAAGATATCGCAGGGAGGAGGGATTAAACAAAACTGTATAAAGAATAGAGAGTATATGAGCATTCCGGCGGAGGCGTATTGGAAGCCACTTGAGCTTAGTGCGAAGTTCAGAGACATGATCATATTTGCGCAAACCAAATATAAATCGAATGCAGAAGTTTTGAAGACGCTCAAGTTTGTTTAGCTGGTCCTCAGTAAGATCTAGATAGCAGGCATCGGCATAGTCTAAGATTGGGAGCAGAAGTGACTGCGCAAGAGCAATTTTAGTGGCAGTGGGCCAAAAATTTCGGAGTCTTCTGAGGGAACCTGCAGAAGCAAATAGCTTTCGACTGACGGTTTCCATCTGAGGAATCCAAGTAAGGCTCTGACTAAATTTTTGATACTCTGACTATATGGAATAGTGGACCCTCCAAACACAACTTTGGGTAGAACTGACCAATCAACTTTTGATATCATTCAGGAGCTGCCAAGAATTATTACCTGTGTTTTAGTAGGATTTATTTTTAGCCCATAAGCTTTACTCCAGTCAGAAATATGGCGTAAATTGGAATTAGTAGTTTCTATGGCAAAAGAGAGAGAGCTAAGTGGGGCTTGGCAATAGACTTGGAGATCATCAGCATACAAGTGATAAGGAGAGGTTATATGTTCTGATATAGAATTAATAAAAATTCCAAACAAGAGAGGAGAAAGACCGCCACCTTGCGGTACACCAGAAGTTGTATCACACCACGATGAAAAATGTTCATCGAGGTGTACTCGCTGCCGGCGACCATGCAAATAACTGCGAAACCAATCAACCACTGCAGGAGATAATTTAATAGAGCGTAGAATGGCGAGAAGAATATCGAAGTTGACAGTATTAAAAGCATTGCTGAAATCTAATAATGTCAGCACAGTCAGCTGGCCCTTTTCCAAGCCGAAACGTATGTCATCTGTTATTTTAAGGAGTGCAGTTACCTTACTGTGACCAGCCCGGAAACCGGATTGCATAGGATTAAGCAAACTATTTCTATTTAGGAAACTACAAAGCTGATTAAGGACGAGGCGCTCAAGTACTTTGGATAGGAAAGGAAGTATATAAATAGGACGATACTCAGAATAGGATTTAGGATTGGATTTCTTAGGTAACGGAATAACTTGGGCTTCCTTCCATTGAGAAGGATACACACTGTTTGATATACAAGTGTTTAAAATGTGGCAAAGTATAGGAATAACCAAATCCAGGATAGGTATCAACATGTTTCGGCTAATACCATCACCTCCCACCGCATTGGATGTTAGTGACAATACGCTCTTCTTAACATCACACACAGAGAATTGATTAAAACTGAAAGGATCGTAATCAGGAGTTGGAATGGTTGAAAGACGCCGCAAAGTCATAATTTTGGTCTTTACCTAGTTTATAAACAAAATTACTTATTAGTACTTATTTCAGAACAAAACAGATTAGCTCTGTCGTGTCTAATCTATCTTACCACGCTACTTTACAGAAAACTATAAAAATATACGTTTTTAATAATGGAACATTCCATTATTAAAAATTTACTATTTACTATATTTAAAATCTATCTATACTTATAATAAAACTGTAACAGGTCCAATTCTGTACATTGAAGATATTTAGTAAATTGTTTTGGAGGCTGTTCTGTATTCCAAACAGAAGCCAAAACTCTTATTTTTATTAATTTTTGTCTGTATGTCTGTCTGTATCTTGGCTAGGCATCACGTCGAAACTACTGAATGAATTTAAATGAAACTTGGTATGATTTGAGTTCATACTACGAGGTAGGACATGGTATACTTTTTATCCCGAAAAATTAAACGGTTCTTGCAGGATAGAGGTTGAAAGTTATTTAAAAAAGCACTTACCACTCTTAAACTACTGTACGGATTTTGATGCAACTTGGCTCAGTCATAGATTATATGATGTCATCCAAATCTTTCCACTAGCTTCATTGAACCCGTCTTATGGGGAAGGTAACGCTATCTATTGGTAGTATTACGAACTACCAACCAAACACAGCTAATATTGATTAACTTCGTGTCTGAAAGATTACGCCTCCCAAATCTATATTTTTATGACGGCTGAAGGAATCTTGAATCTTGTTCTTCTTGTCGTATGTGGTAGTGCTGGCCTCTGGTGTCAGAGATTGCCAGGCCACCCGAAGGCCGTGGACGTTAACGACTGCTATTAATCGATAACAGCCAGAACCGAAATGTTTCTTCGTGCCCACCGAAGCACGGAGCGATGGAAAACTGCACATTTCTTAGAAAAGTCATTAGTGCGGAGCCTAGGACCAAACCCGCCACGGTATTTTTGGATTCTAAATCGTAAAATGCTAGGCTACCATCACACATCAGACACAAATAAATAATCGTAGATTTACGTAAGTAATAAATCTCGCTGAAGTTATTTTCATATTAAATAAAAAATAAACTGACTTTCATACAGCTAAAAAAAAGCGATAGACATTATAAATTATTATTTTTGTTGTTTTGAAAAATCTATTCACTGATAACTTGTCAAGAAAACTCAAGTGACAAGAAATGAGATTATCAGTTTCATCTTGTTGCCGAAGTTAGATGAGAGATTACCTAACTTCTCAATACTTGGGGCTGCGGGGAAACTTCTGACGTACAGGTACCCACACAGTAACAGTAAGGGTAGCTTGTAGTCCGAATTTTGGGTACCTACCAACTCAGTGAAGAGGAAGCGGAGGAGCGGCGGCGTAACATGGGCTTCATGCGTATATTTGCCTGCCGCCTACTGAGGCCACTTGCATGCCCACTGCCTGCACGACTAAGTAGTAGGTTTATCTTTACATCAGCGGAAATGTTTGTTTCTCTTGAGGGACCTAAATAACAGCCAGGATGCGTCTTGATTTCAGTTTTTTTTTGGTCTCATTATGGAAGAGATGAAAATTAGAAGGATTTGGGAAAAAATACGTTAAATGCACCGAAATATTCCTTATTTATACACCTAACCAATCAGCACTCTACTCAAAGCCCTTACTGCTATATGGTTTCACTTTATACCTTCGAGATATAGGTAACTTGTGGCAGGTCGGTATCTACACAATAGAAGTTCACGGCTTTCTCTTTTCAATTTTTCTTTATTTCTTACTTAGTAAATTATTTGACGGGACTAATTCGCGCTAAAAACGTGATTATACTTACCTCGATGATTTGATCAATGCAAATTGTTACACATTTGTCTCGAGAAGACCAATGTGTATTTAAACGTGTACCAACGTGTGTTATCTTTATAATATTATTATTATATCATTTTGAAATACTAAACTCTAACTATTTTGCATTGGTTTTTAATTGTGTGTGCGAGTGTGTGTGTGTGTGTGTGTGTGTGTGTGTGTGTGTGTGCGTGTGTGCGTGTGTGCGTGTGTGTGTGTCTGTCTGTGGCATCGTAGCTCCCAAAAGAATGGACCGATTTTGATGCGTTTTTTTCTGTTTGAAAGCGGATGTGTTCGAGATGGTTCTTATATATATAGGGGATGGGAGGGGTGTGGTAAGAAAAGGGGGGGTGTGGTTAGAAAAGAGGGGGGGGGAGAATCGTAGCTACCAAACGAATGGAACGATTTGGGTGCAGTTTTTTTTATGTTTGTAAGCTGGGGTAAAAGTGATGTTTCTTAGCTATACTGGGAGGTGGGTCTATAATCGGGGGTAATATATTTTTTAATTTGTGTTTGTTGTGTTTATATTATAAACGATGAAATAATCTAATCGTATGACAAAAATCACAAGCTGTGTTCGTACTGCGTCAAAAAAAACTTGAAGCTTAAATATAATTCTAATTTAATCTACATATAATTCTTTTAGAGGAAAATTTTGGATTACGGATAGGACTCGAACCCGCACCAACAGTCAAAACAAACCTTGGTAAGTATATGTAATTCCAATTCAATTCCAAATACACCCAACACCAACTATTCACTGGCAATAGATAGATAGATAATACATTAATGCACCTAAAAAGATATTATTACACATAAAATATTTCTTTAATATAAGTACAATGGGCGGTCTTATCGCAAAGAGCGATCTCTTCCAGACAACCTTTGGATGGAGAGTAATGGAAGAACAAGGAGTAGACGGCGGTGCATTAAAATAACATTCTATTACATAGATACTTTTGTAAAATACAATAAATCAATACCTATTTATACGATAAAGTAATACATGTTATTACAATAAACTAATACATGTTTATATTACTAATTAGGTATAAAAACATACTTTTACGTAGCAGTGCTTAGATTGGAGAGATAGTGATTCTTTACCATATTTTTAAATAAAGGTAATGTTTTAGCTCGTCTGATATCCAGCGGAAGTGCATTCCACAGTTTCACAGCTTTTACTGTGGATTTTCATAGAACTGTGTAGTGTGAAGAGGTGTCTTAAGTTGAAGAGGAAACGCAAGTATCGGGAGTGGGTCATGTGCAGGAACACAAAACGTTATTTGAGGTAGGAGGGAGTAGAAGGAATAAATAAAATATAGAATAGAATAGAAAGGATGTGAGCATTCCGGCGAAGGCGAATAGGTAGCCATTTCAGCTTTTTGCGATATTCAGAAATATGGTCATATTTGCGCAGACCAAATATGAACCTTATGCAAAAATTCTGTAAGCGTTCAATCTTATTGAGCTGTTCTTCGGTTAAAACTAGGTATGAGGCGTCAGCATAATCTAATATTGGGAGTAAAAGGGATTGTGCAAAGGGTAGTAGGTAGGAAATTACGTAATCTCTTAAGAGAAAAAGCAGAAGCGAAAAGTTTGTGGCTAGTTTCTGCTAACTGTGGTACCCAAGAAAGCTTTCTATCAATTAGTATTCCAAGGTTCTTAACCTTATCACTGATTTCAATGGTTATTCCGTCGAAAATTACCTGTGGTAGGCGAAACCAATATATTTTTGTAATCATTCTTGAGCTGCCTATTACAATAATTTGTGTTTTCGCTGGGTTGGCTCTGAGGCCATACGAGTTACTCCAGTTAGATATCATTCGTAGGTCAGCGTTAATTGTATCGATAGCTACAGATAATTTATCCAAAGGAGCCTGAGTGTAAATTTATAAATCATCCGCATAAAGGTGATAGGTTAAGCTGTTGAGAGTTAATAAAGATTGAAAAGAGAAAAGCAGATGAGACGCCGCCCTGAAGAACACCAGCAGTCGTATTACACCAAGATGAGAAATTCTCATCAATACGAACACATTGTCGGCGACCACGCAGGTAACTATGAAACCAATCAATTACCGTTGGAGACATGTTAAGAGTACGCAAAAGTCCTAATAAAACGTCAAAGTCTACGCTGTTAAACGCATTGCTGAAATCAAGCAGTGACAGTACCGTTAATTGCCCATCATCCATACCACAACGAAAATCATCAGTAATCTTTACTAGTGCAGAGACAGTACTATGACTAGGTCGGAAACGGATTGGAAAGGATTCAGTAAATTATTTCGGATAAGGGAGGAAGTAAGTTGCTGATGAACAGGACGTTCAAGCAGCTTTGAAAGGAAAGGAAGAATAGAAATAGGACGATAGTCCGTTAATGAGGAAGGATTACTCTTTTTAGGGAGAGGAGTTACTTGGGCTTCCTTTCAAAGTAAAGGAAATATACCGCTGGAGATAGAAGTGTTGAGGATATACTGAATGACAGGCAGTAATTCATCAAGAATGAGGACGATCATTTTACGTCTGATACAGTCACTACCAACTGCATTTGACGAAATAGCCTTTACGTTCTTAACATCAACAATCGGAAAATTGATTAAAGACGAAAGAAGGATGGTCAGGAGTTGGAAGTGAGCAGAGATGACGTAATGTAGCAACTTTAGTGGGCCCATCAAATTTAGCCGAAGAGGAAAAATGCTGGTTAAGCTTACCAATATCTAAATCTTTAGGTATATTGTCTTGACGAGACTTTCCAACTCCTAAAGATCTTAGAAACTTCCATACTTTTGCACGATCTTCATTTTCTAGAGAATTATGAATGTAACGGCTTTGTTCGTCCCTACACACCTTGTTGCATTGATTTCGACGTTCAACATATCTAAGCTTGCTGTGATCATTTGGCTAATATTTATACCTAGCCTTGGCAGAGAGCTTTTTATTTAGAAGTGATTTAATTTCTTCCGTGAGCCAAAGAGCAGGTAGATGTTTCATTTTTACTGGTCGTATACGTGTGTGTCATATAATGTAGTTATAATAAAATTGAAGCAGCAGAAATGGCAATATTCACGGTGCTCTGCCACATTGGAAGCGGATTTTATTGAGTCGTTACCGATTCATTGTTATTTGGTTTGATACAATCGCTTGTACCTCGTGCTAAGCTGCCTGCAGATTGGCACGATTACGTCGCCCTGTTTTGTCGGTGATCGACAAGCTAGGTACTTTAAAGTATTGAAGCCTCGTCACTGTCAATCTACTTGACGAAGGGAAACTTTATAAAATTCAATGCCAACTTTGCTGCGAAATATACTTTTATTTTGATCGACTTAAAAAAGAAAACGGTTCTCAGTTAGTTTGTATTTTTATGTAACTGTTTTTAGCTCTTAACTCCGGAAATTCTGACTTTGATGTTTTTTTATTGTAAGATAAGGCCATGGGCGGTTCTACATAAATTTTATTAAAAAATAGCCTTCCCGCCCGCGAGCTTACTATTTTCCAGGAAAAAAAGTATCCTATAGTATAATAAAATGTTCAAGGGTAAAAGCTATCTCCATTCCAAATTTCATCACGATACTTCCAGCCGTTATCACGTGAAAGCTCAAACATACAGAAAACGTTTCACTTTGATATATTGGTATGGATGCTTCGGTAGTGCTAGAAGCGTTTCGTTTTTTTTTCTACTTGAAAATCATAGTTTCATTTTCTTCATATTTTCAATATTTTTCAATATTGATGCCTCACCACTGTTCTGGTGAGGCATCAATATTGAAAAATATTGTATTGGGTACCTACTTGTATTAAAGGACTAAACGGAAAATTAATTTTGAAATGATACAGACACTTACTCCAGATGTAGGCAACAAAGAACCCACAAAGCTAGTTTTTAAATGTGGGATTTTATTGATATTACGATACTCGTACATATCTAGGCTCATTTTCTTGATTAATCCTAGTATAGACGACTACGTAAGATTACCTGCCGGTATCATTTGACTAGAATGGATCAAGTCTGCAAGACCGTTTACGGTAAGTTCCGCTATCGATCTTGTCACACTCTTGGAACAATGGCAAACTAAATATAGATCTGAAGAGACCGAACATTACTTAGTTAGGTACCTGCTTATCTATTTACCCACACTGTGTGACTTTGGTTGGGATCAGTAACTGAGAAGATAGCACGTTCCTACCTACTTATAATTGTAAGGGCGCTTTTCATTCAAGTTTTAAGTGGACCTTTGCTTTTAAATATATATTGTAATATGGTTTACACAAATGTTACTGCTATGTAATATAATACCTGGATAATAAGTAGGTACCTAAGTACCTAATGACTAGTATGATAAATTAGTACTTTTATAACCTGCACTTGATAAAAGATAAAGATAAAGATAATTTATTCATTAAAACATGGTATACATACGAATCAGCATGCAAGATCTTATTATAATAAGTTGTTCACATGTTTTTGCCTTTAGGGCAAATTAATTAATACAAATTAATGAATAACCAAAATGCAATTTATAAATCAAATAATATAAAAATATGTCAATTAATTAAATCAGTCGTTATTAATGAAAAATACAAAATGCAATTTATAAATCAAATAATATAAAAAATATGTCAATTAATTAAATCAGTCGTTTAAAAGGCTTATTCCATAAATCCCCTTCCACAATTCCCTGCGAAGGGGTTTTTTTGACATATTGTCCAGAAATCCCCTATGCGTCTTCTTTGCATGGCGGAAGGTGATTATTGGAGGTAAAGTCTATCTATCAAGTGATTCTACTATTCATTCAAAAATTTTATCAGCTAGGAATTCATTGATATCATAATAGCATTTTTCCGCCAGTAAATTTCTTAATTTCTTTTTAAACATATTACTATTTAATACTTTAAAAGCTCTAGGTATTTTATTGTAAATAGTAGGAGCCATGCCGAAGACACTTTTCCGCACTAATGTCGTCTTAGAGCGTAGAACACAAAGTCTGGTTTTATCGCGCCTGTTACGTACAACAACATCAGACAGACGACGAAAAAGTTCTGGATTTGTTTTTACAAACGTTGCAATTTCTAAAATGTACGAATGCGCTGGAAGTGTTAATATTTTATGTTCCTTAAAATAGGGCTTACAACTATCAGTCTGAGTTAGATGAAACATTGCTCTGATGCATCTTTTTTGGGATTTAAAAGCAGCATCTTTATCAGTAGAATTTCCCCAAAACATAATTCCATAGCGTAACACGGACGCCACTAATCCATGGTATGCCGTTATTAATGCAATTTTTATTTATCAACGATGACAATTTATATAGTGCATAGGCTGACGAGCTTATTCTTTTATTTAGAATCTCTATGTGAGCTTTCCAGTTAAGTCGTTTATCTATGGTCAAACCTAAAAATGTTGTTAATTCAACTTCATTTATAATTTTCTCATTGTATTGTATATTAATGTCACTTAAATTTGCACGCTGGCTGAAATGAATTAAATTTGTCTTGTCCAAATTTATTTTTAAATTATAGTTATCTAACCACGCAATCACCGATTTTAATGTATTATTTATGTCAGATTCATATAAGTCCTTATTCTTACAATTAATTGTTATTGTGCTATCATCTGCAAAGAGAGTCGTCGGATAGTTAATAGTTTTAGGAAAATCATTTATATACAATATAAATAGGAGAGGGCCTAGAACACTGCCCTGCGGCACTCCATAAGTAGGAGTTCTTTCTCCGGATCTAAAAACTTCTTCCTGTTTCTTGCGAATGTTTATTTTTGCAATTTCCGTGTATTGTTTCCTGTCGGTCAAGTAAGACTGAATAAGATCCAAAACATTACCTCTTATACCATAAGCTTCAATTTTTTGTAGAAGTGTTTCATAGTTAACATAATCAAATGCTTGTGTCATATCGCAGAATATGGCACAGACAGGCGAAGTCTTATCTACATTTATCATAACATTATGTAAAAACTCGTATATGGCCATATTTACTGTTCTGTTTTTTCTAAATCCTTTTTGTTCGCTACAAAGTATTTTACTTTTCTCTAAATAGTTGTACAGTTGAGAGTAAATATATTTTTCAAAAACTTTCGACATTATAGGGATAAGTGAAATGGGCCTATAGTTGTCTAAGCATTCTTTATCTTTTTTTTATGTAAAGGTTTAATAACTGATACTTTAAGTGCTTCAGGGTAAGTACCTGTACTAATACACAAATTAATAATGTGACTTATATGACTACATATGTATTCTGCAACATGTTTGACGATTTTTGTCGAAAACCGTCATAGCCTACACTATTCGTATTTTTTAATGCATTTATTATCTTAAAAATGTCATACGCCAAGCAAGGAGCAAGAAACATGGAATTATTTCTATTTGATATCAAGGAATTCACTTGTCCTGAATTTTCAATCGGTTTGATTTTATCAATGAAGTGATTATTAAATGCAATAGAAATCTTCATTGGATCATTAATAATGTTATCATTCATTTTAATTTGACTAATGGAATCTTTTGGTACATTGAATTTTGAGCTATTGATTATGTTCCAAGTATATTTTGATTTGTTAGTTGAAGTTTTTATCGCGTAGTCATTTTGTGCACGTTGAGTAAGCTTAGTAATTTTTTTAAATAATTTCGAGTACTTTACAAATTTTATTTTATTTGTAATATTACGTTTCAGTCTGTACTGCCACAACATTTGGCGTTTCTTTTTACTACATAGTTTGACTCCACGTGATATCCACTTAGGCTTTCTAATTGTATTAATAGTTTTGTATTCATATGGGAAACAAAAGTCATAAAAAAGTATAAAAATGTCAATAAAGTAGTTGTATGCGTCATTGGGATTGTCAAAGGTGTACAGTTCAGAAAATGAAAGATTCTTTGTACACGATTTAAATTTAATTATATTATCAAAGTTATAATCACGACGTTTTTTACGCCAGTAGTTAATTATGCATTTCTTTTCCACGGGGCATTTCAGTAATTGTGCTGTGTGGTCGGAAAGTGCAAATTCTACTACTTCGGCTTTGCAATTAGTTTTGAAGTTATGCGCAAAATTGTCAAGGCATGTTTGGCTCTGTCTTAAGAGACAATTTAAGATTAAAATTTAGTAGTAGACATTCTAACTGTTGAGATGCATTGTTATTTTTCAACAAATCAATATTGTAGTCACCAGCAACTACAATATGTTTATATTGCTGTTTACACAGATTAGTCAAGATTTTCTCTAAAATGACAAAACTTACATTTAAATTACTCGCTTTGGGTACCCTATAAATACATACAACAACTATTTTATTGCAGGTTACAGAGTCTACAGAAACATGCAGCTAACCGATAATTAGGTATCACGAGATTTTTTTCAAGCCCTGACATAATAAAATGCTCAGAAATACAAATTACGTCAACATTAATTTTTCTTTCTGATAGTTTATCAATGCAAATGGTAAGAGTATCGGCTTTATTCAACAACCCCGCGATGTTTTGATGCATAATATGAATAAATTTATTCACGAAAAAAAACTGTGCCTGATGATTGCGTATTTATATTATTACAATAATTTCTCTCAAAATCATTGCAGTTCATTAATTGCTCAGAGAAAGGTTTGTGTGAACTATTTTTAGAGCTATTTTGAGAGCTTTTAATGTTCTGAATAACCGTTGACAAGTTTTTAAAAACAGTCCGTAAACCAACATTTTTCATTGTTCCTGAGCGTGTGAAAAACATGCTACTGTCATATGATAAACTTAAATTAGAGTCCAAAATAACTGCGTATTTGTATGCCATATTGTCTATATACAGTAATTTATTAAATTTGTCAATACTACTATTAAATAAATTGAGGTAATTAATTGAATTAGGTTGTTCGGTATATTTATAAGTCGGTAAGCAGATAACGAAGTTCGTGTGTTTTAATTTATGAAGGGCTTCTCTTATGTGATATATAAGTTTGATATGATCGCTAGCCACTTTAAAGTCTTCTTCACCAATGAATATGATGCAATAGTCATTCATCGTAAGGTTCGAAACTTTCGTTTCTATTCCCTTTATTAACTCATGTATGCCCCCATGGGGTGTGAGGTAGTGACGTAGATTTATGTATCCATTCAAAGTATTTTCGGCTATTTGCAGCACACTATTTTGCTTATTAGCACTGATTAAAATAATATTATTGGTTGGATTCTGTGGGTTTTCTGTTCTTTCTGTGATGTGTACTTGAATTTTATTTTCGTACATTGTATTTATCTTTTCAATATTGATTAAGTCTATATTTACCATTTTTGCATCTTTAGCATTTAGTAATTTTACTTCTATCGATTTGTCAACACATTTATTTTCTATTTTTTGTAAAGTTTCTGTCTGTACTTTTTCACTAAGACTTTCTATGTTATCTAATGCTTTTGTCAGGGTTTGCTTACTTATATTTCGTGGGGTGTTTCGCTTCTTTGGTGTTGGTATTTTCTGTTTTACAGGGCTTTGCGTGATTTTTTTGTACAGATCATTTTTCTTCATTAAGTCATCGTTTATACGCTTAAGTTTAGTATTTTCTAATGAAAGTGCCTCTATTTCCTTATGTGCACTATCTAATTGAACTTTTAGCTCTTTTAATTGCTCGTCTTCATCATCGGATATGTCCGGTAAGCTATTTGTAGTAGTATTTACACTTTCTGTCGTGATCTGACTTTCATTAGCCGTATTTGAATCTGAAGATGTTCGTTGACGCCGAAAAGTAATGTTCTCTAGAAAATTCATATTAAATATACAAATAGTTGTTCAAAAAATGCTATTCTGTAACTATATTTACTTGATGCTGCGTGCGCCACAGTGTAGGCCAAGAGTACTACAGCCAACCGCGTTCGCTGCCACAGATTAGAGTAAGAGTGCTGCACGCGTTTGCGTTCGCGAGGCGACACAGATACCGATTCTTTCCAACTAGACCTCAGGCGACACAGTGCTCAACCGTTTGAGGAAATAACCGTCGAAATCAAAATTGATTTGATGATAACTTTTATCCGAAGTTAAAAATCAATTGGCACATATCACTAATGTTTCACTTGCACACTGTTCTTTGAATATTAGTATGTGGTTTACACCAAAAACATCTTTAAACATATATGAGCTATTTAAACACTGCGAGCAAAGATAAAACGTCTGTTAGGGGCGAGGCGTAGCACAGGATAAAAAAATTACTGATATCATCATCATCATCATCATCAGCCTATACTTCTCTAATAGCTCTCTGCAACCAGTTTCTGCCAGCCACTTTTCGTGGTTCGTCACTCCACTACGTTTGCGTAAGCGCGGTCTCACCTGGAGAACTCGTCTACCCCAATGCAACGGTTATGAGTTTTTCGGGAAATGTGACCAATCCACTGCCACTTCAGCTTCCTGGATGAATTGTTAGACGGCTCAACTTGTGACTTCTGTGTATACCTACCATATTTACGCTTCTAGCAAGCAAGAGTTGGTAGCTTTTGCTCAAAGTAGGTATTTTAAGGATAAAGTATTATTAGAATTAGGTACTAGCTGTACCCGCGGCTTCGCACGCGTGTTCTTTTATTTAGGTTCAAAGCACCATAATGTGCTATTCCAGGACCAATATATCAACATTTGAACAAAATTTCTTCAGCCGTCAAAAATACTTTATCAATTGCTCGGCTTTTAACTCGCCAGATTGAGATGCCAATTACACCAGATTTACATCAAACCCTAAGCTATCTAACAATGAAAACAACATTGCAATCGGTCCAGTAGTTTTTACGTGAACAAACAAACATACAGACAAACAGAAAGAAAGACACGATTAACAAAAAATAATTGTTCAATACCTTTTTTAAGCACCCAAGAGCATTTTTTTCATTTGAATTCATTTAGTAGTTTGGGTGCAATGCGCGGTCAAGATACGGACAAACAGACAGACAAAATTAATAAGTAAAATAGTTTGGCTTCAGTATCGAATATAGAGAAACATCCAAAAATATTTTTTATTAGTTAATTAACATAACTTTGGACCCATATCCTGCAGAAACCCTTTACTTTTTCGGGATTAAACGTGTCCTCAATTTTAACCCATTATATATCTTAAGACAGTGCCAAGTTGCATAGAAACCCATCCGTTACTTTCAGCGTGGTACGTGTTCTTTTGAATAAGTTTCAAACCCTAAATAATAACCCATAAATTTTTCGATATGTAAAGTCCTATGTCCTACCTCGTAGTACGAACTCAAATCATACCAAGTTTCTTTTGAATTTATCCAGTAGTTCCGGCGGCGTGATGCGTGGCTAAGATACAGACTGACAGCCATACAGTCAAAAATGAAAAAAGATACAGTTTAGGCTTCGTAATCGACTTCCAAACTTCCAAAAAATCGTATCTTCCAAAAAAAACACTATATCTTTAATGTACAGAATTTTGACCCATATCCCACAGGAACCCTTTATTTTTTCGGGACAAAATGCATCCATAATTTTCACCTATCTGATAAACTCTGTGCCAAGTTGCATCAACATCCGTCCAATAGTTTCAGCGTGCTAATTGTTCTTTTAAATAAGTTTCAACCCCTATCCTGCGAGAACCCATTGATTTTTCGGGATGAAAAGTATCCAATGTCCTACCTCGAAGTGTGAACTCAAATCATACCAAATTACATTTGAACTCATTAATTATTTACGGGGTGGTGCGCTGCCAAGGTACAGACAGACAGATGGACAGACAGACACACAGACAAAAATTAAAAAAATACAGTGTAGGGTTTAGTATTGAATATAGAACATCATCAAAAAAAAACATAATATCTTCAATTTACAGAATTTTGGACATTATCCCGAAGGAACACTTTATTTTTTGGGATAAAAAGTATCCTCAAAATTTTCCCCATTATATAAACTATGACTGTGACAAGTTTCAACAAAATCCGTCAAGTAGTTTCACGGTGATACGTGTTCTTTCAACGCCTATCCTGCAGGAACCCTTTAATTTTTCGGGATGAAAAGTATCCTATGTCCTACCTGAAGGTATGAACTCAAATCATACCAAATTTAATTTGAATTCATTGAGTATTTTCGGCGTAATGCACTTCCAAGGTACAGACAGACAGACGGACAGACAGACAGAATGTCAAAAATTAAAAAAATACAGTTTTGGCTTTAGTATTGAATATAGAAAGGCCCCTAAAAAACACAAATTATCTTTAATTTACAGAATTTGGGACATTATCCCGCAGGAACTCTTTATTTTTTCGGGATAAAAAGTATCCTCAATTTTAACCCATCATATAAACTATGACTGTGCTAAGTTGCATCAAAATCTGCCCAGTAGATTCAAAGTGGTAAGTGTTTTTTGAAATAACTTTCAACCCCAATCCTGCGGGAGCCCTTTTATTTTTCGGGATGAAAAGTAACCTATGTCTAAAAAAAAAGTAAAAGTATGAACTAAAATCATACCAAGTTTCATTTAAATTCATTCAGCAGTTTCGGCGTGATGCCTAGCCAAGATACAGGTAGACAGACAGACAGACAGACAAAAATGAAAAAAATACAGTTTTGGCTTCAGTATCGAATCTAAAGTAAGGTCCAAAAAAAAAATTCTAAATATCTTCAACGTACAGAATTGGACCCGTTACAGTTTTATTATAAGTATATAGATAGATTATTTATTTGTTTTCCTTTTAATTTTTCTTGCTCACTGATTTCAGTCTCTAATACAGACTGACGGTCTTCTTGTCAAGATAAACGCCAACCAGCCAAAGATTGAGTGCTCAGAACTTGTAAAGTTCGTCGTCGTAAGTAGCAACACTCCAGATTTCTTCCAACCCCGCTTGAAAATTGTAAGTTAAGACTGTAAACGAAACATCCAGCTGCCCTCGCAAATCTGGGTTTATAGTCATTTTATCGGTGCTACGGTTCGTACATTAGGAATAGTATTGCACCATAAAGACAGTAGATGTGATGTGGAGCTGCAGACATTACAAATTCATTGATGGATGCCATATTTATGGCGAGATAGTCAGATTTATAGCCCAATAGAAGGGTTCAAATCGATTTTAAAATTCCATTTTATTTGTATCCTTTGAAGATTCATATTCAATCGTGCAGATCCAATATAGCTAATATAAAGGTATTTCTAAAGGTGTATGTGTTCAAGGCAGGGAATCTGCAATTATTTGTAGATCGTTATTTTTGTCTTTGAGCATGTAAGACACTGTTTGTAACATTAAAGATACTTGTACTAGTACTTAGGTACCTACTGTCTACTTCTATAATGGTCTATAGATACCTGCTAACCGCATACCCAACTCGTTTTTCCCCTTTGTTATATTTTTAACCCCCATACGCGAAAAGAGAGGTGTTATAAGTTTAGGATGTGTACCTATACATCTGTCCGTGGCATCGTAGCTCTGATAGGAATGGACCGATTTTGATGCGGTTTTTTCTGTTTGTACGCTGATGTGATTCAGATGGTTCTTAGCTATAATAGGAGAGGGGGGGGCAGGATCGTAACTCCCAAGCGAACGGACCTATTTTTTTCTGTTGATATCTGATGAGATCGAGATGGTTCTTAGCTATACCTAACGAGGAGGGGGTGGCAGGTCGGGATCATAGCTCTCAAAATAACGGAGCTAAGTAAGTTCTTTTAGGTTTTAATTTAGAAAGATATACTAATTGATGTTCGGTATCTTTAGATATTAATCAGAATCAGTATGTTTATTAAAATATGTACACAAGAGGTTAATACTTTAGGTAGGTAAGAGTAGTATCAACAATTTTATCCATTGCGTAATTCAAGACTATATTAGGTACCTTAATTAACAAATATTAGGTAGGTATTTAATGAAATACTTTCTGTTACACATATACAAATATCTAAAATCAGCCAAGTTCGTGTTGGACGCGTAAACTTAGGATTCCGTGACACTGCTATCGGTATACCTATATACTTAGGAGTTTTACATGAGATGAGAAGCCAGGAAATTTCAACCTTGTAGTGTTATAGTTTAAAATGGCTGTGACGTACAGACGGACTCGGGCAGACGTCCGTCCGTCATGCGGACCTGACTAAACAATAAGGGTTCCTTGTTTGACTACGGAACTCTAAAGAACATCACTATTAATTAACAATTTTTAATCATAGGATGCTATAATAATTTACACTGAATTCACATAATTTAATCATTTTATATAAGCAACATAATCACCTCCCTAAACTTATCCCACTATTAAGTGGGGTCGATACAACATGAAATGTACTTGTATATCCGATTTATCTTGTATTTATGTTTCATTTCACCCTATCAGCCGTCACCTCAGTATATTCTCTCATCTTACACATAGGTACGTGTCGCTCACACAATCCGTCCACAAATCGATACCAATATATATAAGTGAAACGTTGTCTGTTTGTTTGTTTGGGGAGCTTTCACGCGATAACAGCTGGACAGATTTTGAAGAAATTTAGATGGAGATAGCCTATACCCTGGAATAAAACATAGGATACTTTATATCCTGAAAAAATTGTAATTTTCCACGGGAAAACTGGAATAATGTTGATTACTCGCTGTAAGAACGGTTGCTATGGAAACGAAATAACAAGTATGTCAAAAAACATCAAGAGCATTGGTACTATTACACTTATATTATTATTATTATTGGTTTTACTTTTGCATTGGCTTTTACTGTCCTAGAAGAAAATAGGATGCTTTTTCCGCAATAAATAGTAGTCTGGACGGACGAAGTCACGGGCGGGAAAACTAGTACCTATATGCAATATCTAGTGGCTACAGATCCTAGGAACGAAATCAAACGGTCGCGGGTTCGAATCCTGCAAGGTGTAATCATTTGTGTGATGAGCAGAAATGTTTGTTTCTGAGTCATGGATGTTGATATTCATATTTATGTATGTTTATCCGTTATCTAGTGCCCATATTACAGGGTATCCTAGTTTGGGGCTAGGTAATTGGTGTGGAATTGTCCCTAATATTATTTATTTATTTTATTTATTTATCTTGCGGTTATGTAGCGGCCGAACGGCATAACATTAACATGGCATAAGTGTGTGCATGAGGCTTGCGCGTAAGAGTGGACTGGCATATCTTGGGTGCTTCACTTTCAATTTGGCGATGTGGACTCTATTTAAACCTTCTTGCTACCATATTAAAGTATATGTCAACTCTCACATAATCTGTCGACACATATAATATAATGTTAACAAATGTCTGTGCAAATAAAGGATTCATAGGTATAGCCGTTATATAATATGTTGTCCACAGACAATCCGGAAATCCAAACGAGCTAGCCTTTGCGCTTTTCCTCCACAAACCGCCAATGTTTGCTCGCGCTTTTTCCGCTACTATTCCCTAACCTACATTTCCCCCAATAACTCCCTCTAGTCGTTATGTTCGTGGGGTGCTCATGTTGTTCGTTTTCACCGGACTTCTGTGTAGTTAGAACTCTTTTCGTCTGGTTTAAATTGATCGATCGCTTGGGTAAAATATTGGTTGAAGCCATCAAGTAGTTAAAGTATTTTTTTGTCTATTTTAATGTCTGTTATGTCACACAGTTGCGCAAAGGCCTCCCTCCCCCTCTATGTTGACGTGAAACGTCTTTAGAATCACTCCGATACATTCGGGATATACCTACCATGATTAAATCCGCCGAAGATCCTCATCAGATCTTGATATTCAGCAGCTCACGTTTTGCCTCTTTTTGGAGGAAGTGCTCTTTTAGAGACGTAGGCCTCTCCTAATGCACGCCACTGAGCTCGGTCTTCAGCTCTCCTCCATTCTCCTCTCATCCATTTTCTTCCAGCCGCTTTTAGCAGGTTGTCACTCCACCTGACACAGGGAATCAAAAATCCCCGAGGGCTAGAAAATTCTAAAAATTCGTTAAACCTATACATAGTTTCGTCCAGATCGGTAAAATACGGCCTGTAGAGGAGTACCAACAAACTGACATATGAAAGCAAAGTGATTGTACTTGCAGCGAAGACTTCACCTCGCTTCGCTCGCTCAATCAATTAGTATACCTATATCTAACAGGACTCCGCACACGTAATTATCTGCAGCTTGTTGATTGTGGCTCTTGTTGAATAAATTCATTAGCTGATCCGCCGCTGATTCGTATAATACCATCTCTATGTCTGGGGAGATAGAGATGTTATTATACGATACGAAATAATTGACTTTACAGAAATAATACCTACCTTGAGATTTGTTGTTTTGATTATAGATTCAATCATTTTTGTAAGCAAAGAGTTTATGTTACTCATATTTCGTCAAATACCTCAGTCCGAAATAGGGGTATATTTAAGGCGGGCTCAGTCCCGAAATCAGCAAAAATACGAATAGCAATACGTCGAGAACGACGGACGTAATGAAACAACTTTATGCTAACTAAAAAATACTTTCGATAGAAAAGTAGGTACTCGTATACTACCTACCTAAAAAATAACTAAACAGAACTTTCAGAAATGGCTCGGTATCCTTGGAAAAAAAAATAACTTGTTGCATCGCTGTTCTCGTCATTTTCAGCAACATTTATTTTATTACTATTTAGCTACCTACCCTATTAAACTAAAAATAACGGAACACCGTTTTATTATAAATATTGAGATAACGATAGAAAAGCACAAAATTTATCTAAAATCGACTCCCGAGCTGTGTCACTTCTCCCGCTCACAGTGACCTTATTATCTATTGCCACTCGGCCACGTAACGCGCCGCGGAAATTGTTTGTGCATGTTCGAGAATTGCCGTACTTTTCCGAACGATTCCACAGCAAGACGCGTTACTTGTGTGACTGTTCTTAGAGAATAATGGCTAAGGACAAACATTTGAGAGCGCGTAGATACCCCGCCTTAAAAACAGCGCTGAAAATAACATATTGCCCTATTGTCCTCGATGTATTTGGCTGGACCGGTTTTTTTTTACTGTCCTGTCCTGTAATAATAGATTATTATGTACTAGTGGCTCTGTGAGCTGTAGACCTCGCGCGTACAAACTTTTTTGCAAACAATCTAGTGGTGCACAGTAGCGCCATCTAGTCACCTTATTGTAAAACTAACATTAATAACCAAGGTGCTCTATCCCTAGTAAGTAAAGACCATCACCAGATCTTCACCAGGTTTTTATGAGAATAATTTAAAGTTACAACCTTTCAAAAAAAATAAAGAGCCATTGAAATCGGATTTAATAAGGCGGAGATATTCAGTAGACCACTTTTTACCATTTTTGCGGGAAGTACCTCCCCCAATCAAAAATCCCCAACTGAAAAAAACTATAAATTCGCTTACCTACCTTCGTCCAGATCGGTTGAGAAATGCGACCTTTAGAGGAGAACAGCCGGGCAGACATCCGGCTCAAACTGAAACAACGAAGCTTCGCTCGCGCTTCGCGCTCGCTCTGTCAATTAAGTTTGATAGTGGCAATAAATTATGTTTTAATTTTTCATTACGTTTTTTTCATGTTTAAAACAGCTAATAAATTAAATCGGAGTTTTTTAGCACCAATAGTAAAGCAGTTATTTATTCTAGCAAAGTAGTTAATTTTAACTCATTGGAATAGGTATGGCATTTGATGATTAAAAAACCATGCCATAATAATCACTTTCTAAACTGCTTTATGATCTTGAAAACTAACGCGAGTGAAATTCATATTAAATATAAAATCTCACGAAATAGAAGATCGGAAATACTCCGACCAGTTTCGGACTATTTGAAGTCCTTCACCTGGGAGTGTTATGCCAACAAGCCGCGACGAGCGTTACGAACGTCAGCACGCAACTGACGACGTGTGCGTGGCGCGGGCTGCCCAGTTGGCGGCGACTGCGGCGCTCGACTATGTTCGGCCTGCACAGTCACTTATATCCGAAAATTTCTGTACAACATTTCCGATTTTCTATTTCGTGAGTTTTTAGCCGTTTTATTTATATTTAATATGCTTTATGAGCATTTACGATAAAACTTAATAAAGGCTTATTAATAATATAACATTAAAAATGTAAAAAAGAAACTATTGTGCCTGGCAACTCTATGTATGCCTTAAGTAGACCTGTGTAAGGACCAACATTATGACGAGTTAAGGTCGTCGTTGTGTCGTTTAGGATTTAGGTAAATCCTTCTTTTTTTATAATGTTTGTAATATATTATTTTTGTCTTTATGCTTTTAAACCACTGGTGGATCCAAGAGCAGAAAAAATGCTTTGGCTCCACCGGTGGAGCCTGGCGGTTGATCTAAGTGGCAGGAGGGCATGTTTTTCTGCCATATCTTCTCATTGGAACTTTTAACCAAAAATTGTGTCTAATGAAGTGACAAAATCTCGCTTGTCCTACCAGTCAACCCTATCATAGCCACCATCCTGTTCACAGAGAGTAGAGAAGTTAATAAGACCATAGCTCCCTCGAGAACACGCGAGACTCGCAAAGAATATCGATGGCTGTTTTTGATCTCGCTGATGTGGAAGAATGATATGGATTTATTTTTTGTGCAGAAAAGGGTTTGAGATATTGTAGGTCGGCGCAGACCCGAGATGGATAGCTTCGTTATTTAGGGATTGTGAGAAAAACAGCTTTTAGTAAATCAGATCGAGAGTAAACATGCCTCTTGTGTAGTTGTGTAGAGGCGATACGTGCGAGAAACGAATTTCTATGATATAGTGGACAGGTTTTTTTTTAACACGCTGATTATTACAGGTCGTTGCGGTGACGGTGTGTAAAAAATCTAAGAAATAAAACTTCACCACTTCTGGTGGTTGAAGCCATTTGAAACTTTACAATTATTTAATTCAGATGACAATACAATAATACCTATGCTAGCTAGCTGGTCTGATGGTGGAGCTGGAAAGGAGTAACATGACCCTTGAATGGATATTACTAGTAGGTATCGCGTTTGGACAAATTAGATTTGTAAAAAGTCCTATTCATCTGATGTCGAGGACCTGAAAATTATCCTCGTGTTCTTTACATTGATAAACCATACTAAATTTCGCCTGCGACTTCTTTCGCGCGGACTACAGTTTATCGCGAATAAAAGCTTCATATGTTCATCTAGGATATTAAAAACTAATGCAAAAGAATAGCACAAACGCTCTTGATGCTTTTTAACAGACTTGTTATTATTTCGTTTCCATAGCAACCGTTCCTTACCGTGAGTAATCGATATTTTCTAGTTTTCCCGTAGCAACTTACCATTTTCCGGGATAAAAAGTACCCTATGTTGGTCTCTATATTGTACTGTACCTATTTACAAAGTTTCATCAAAATCGAATCAGCCGTTTTGGTGTAGAAGCTCCCCAAACAAACAAACAGACAACGTTTCACTTATATTGGTGGTGATTTTTAAGTTTAATTCACCTGAAATTTATTTGAAAATTATCTACACGTAAATCCAAAGTGAACCTACATACAATACTATTTTTTCAATGAATCTGATTAAAATTAAATAAAATTAACTAAATAAATACAATTTACAACAAGATTTGTAAAGTCGTCGTCGTCGCCCCCTATCCTGCAGGAACACTTAATTTTTTTTTGGGATGAAAAGTATCCAATGTCCTACCTCGAAGTGTGAACTCAAATCATACCAAATTTCATTTGAATTCATTAAGTATTTTCGGTGTGGTGCGCTGCCAAGGTACAGACAGATAGATAGACAGACGGACAGACAGACAGACAGACAAAAATTAAAAAAATACAGTGTTAGCTTTAGTATTGAATATAGAACGGCCTGCAAAAAGATTTACATAATATCTTCAATTTACAGAATTTTGGACATTATCCCGAAGGAATACTTTATTTTTCGATATAAAAAGTATCCTCAATTTCTACCCATAATATAAACTATGACTGAGCCAAGTTTCAACAAAATCCGTCAAGTAGTTTCAGCGTGATACGTGTTCTTTTAAATAACTTTCAACGCCTATCCTGCAGGAACCCTTTAATTTTTCGGGATGATAAGTATCCTATGTCCTACCTCAAAGTATGAACTCAATTCATACCAAATTTCATTTGAATTCATTGAGTATTTACGGCGTGATGCACTTCCAAGGTACAGACAGACAGACGGACAGACAGACAGAGGAACATAAATGAAAAAATACAGTTTTGGCTTTAGTATTGAATATAGAACGGCCCCCAAAAATAACGAAATATCTTTAATATACAGAATTTGGGACATTATCCCGCAGGAACTCTTTATTTTTTCGGGATAAAAATATCCTCAATTTTAACCCATCATACAAACTATGACTGTGCCAAGTTGCATCAAAATCCGTCCAGTAGTTTCAGAGTGGTAAATGTTTTTTGAAATAACTTTAAGCCCCAATCCTGCGGGGACCCTATTTATGAAAAGTAGCCTATGTCCTACCTCGTAGTATGAACTCAAATCATACTAAGTTTCATTTAAATTCATTTAGTAGTTTCGGCGTGATGCCTAGCCAAGATACAGACAGACAGACAGACAGACAGACAGACAGTAAAAATGAAAAAAAAAAACAGTTTTGGCTTCAGAATCGAATCTAGAGTAAAGTCCAAAAAAAATATCAAAATATCTTCAATGTACAGAATTGGACCCGTTACAGTTTTATTATAAGTATAGAATGTTCGTAACGTGTCGGTGCCCTTGTCCGACTCACACTTGTTATTTTATTTTTTCACAATATTAAGTAGGTACTCACCTCTAAACAAGCCAGCCCTAAGCAGAGAGTAAGAGTTATAATTATTAGCTCCGCAACTACCTAATTTTGCAGGGTAATTTACATACCTATACCTAGTTACAAGTTTGAGCTATTCAGGCAATATAATCATGTTACCTTAGATAATTAAGGCTGCTCAGCGAGCTATGAAGGGAGCTAGGACTTGACAAGACTCGAAATTAAGAGGATAGGGCATCCATGCGGCTTCTACAGGTTTTACCTTACATTATCTGTGAAATTTGTGTTTTAGGAGGAAACGATTCTACCATAACCAAATTCAATGATTCTTGCCTTTTTTCATTCGCGAACATTTCGCGAAGAACTGACAACCGTTGGAGTAGACAAGTGCTCGAGTGGAGATAGCGCTTAGGCAAACGTAGTGTAGGACGCCGTGTGGTCAGGTGGAGTGAAAGTGCGAAAAGCGACTGAGAGAAACTGTGTGCAGAGAGCTGAAGACCGAGCTTAGTGTATTAGGAGAGGCCTACGTCCATCCGTGGACAAGTATAGTCTGATGAATATGATGATGAGGTTAGATAATAATTATAGGGCAGAGAAGGTGCGTCGCGTGCCGTCTAGAATGGTACCTCACTAAAACAGTAGTATGTATTATAAACTAAGTAATTTCGTATCTATACTTCGTCTACACATAGGACACATACCTAATAGGGCCTGCTCTGCCTACGGAATACTGATCGTCTTAAATATAGGTACCTACACTTTAAATTATTTTTTAGAATAAGAAGAACATGAAAAACAGAAGCTTTTGTGCAGTAACCATGTCATGGTGAAACTTGGAAGGAACTATCACAATTAAATGCGTATACAACATTTCTTGTCTGAGCTGTTAACAGTTGATAAGTCCCCTAGTCAGGATCCAGCCCTGAGTGCTGCAATCATGTCATGGTAAAAGTAGCATAATTAAATACGTACTTACACAAAATGTCTGCTGTTGACCGTTGAAGAGTTCCTTTATCTGGAGCTAATCCTGGAAGTCGATTCAGAACACGCTAACCATAAAAATGCATTGTCATCGGAACTGAAGCATCATGTAAAAAATCAAGTAGGTACGTAGGATAAGAGGAAGTTATTCTAATTCAGCTTGCAAGATTTGACTCAAACAAACATAATATTATTCTTAAAACAAATATACAAACATTGCAAGTTAACTATAAGCATATGTAGAGTAAGGAATTTTCCTTAATTTCCTTCGCCATTGAATAAAAGCTTTAACGATTTCCGTAAATTCCGTAAATCGTTTTACGAAAAGTAAAATGATTTACAGAATATCTATACCACTATATAAAAGTGAAACGTTGTCTGTTTGTTTGTTTGTTTGTTTGGGGAGCTTTCACGCGATAACAGCTGGACGGATTTTGATGAAATTTGGAATGGAGAAAGCTTATAGTTACCCTAGAATGAAACAAAGGATACTTTTTATCTCGGAAAATTGTAAGTTTGTACGGGTAAACAGGCAAATGTTGATTACTCGCTGTAAGAAACGGTTTCCATGGAAACGAAATAACGAGTCTGTCAATATACATCAAGAGCGTTGGTGCTATACCTACTTTTGCATTGGTTTTTAGTATCCTAGAAGAACATAGGATGCTTCTTTTCGCGATAAACTGTAGTCCGCGCGGACGAAGTCGCGGGCGGGAAAGCTAGTAGGTACATAAAAATAACATGAAATCTTTACCCACACCGAAACAAGTAAAAGTACGTAAGTAAGGCGTTATTTTACCCACTGGTACAGTAGACGATTGTGTAAAGTGGTCTCTTGGGCTAAAATTATATGTGTAGGTACCTACGTCTGACGTATCTCGAATTCTTGAGACCGGTATACAAAGTGTGCTTGTTTAACTTAGAAAGAGCTAGCGTATAGTTAACTATTTGGCTATGTACAGGGCTGTGTTCACTTACACGCTCGAAACATCCGTGCGATTATCGCTCGATCATCCGGAGTTAGTGAACGACTTTGGACGTCCACATACAACTGACAACTGTCAAGTGTCAGTTTCATACTATTCCTCCCCTCCACTACTATTTTTCGGATGACCCAGGCGAACGCCCGGACGACGCCGTGAACGATTTCGAGTGTACGCGCGGGTGATCCGTGCGTCCTCGAACGTTTATGTGAACGGGCCCCAGTACATGCGACAGTAGGGTATCGAAGCATTGTTTTTGAGTTTGATGTCTACTGTCAGTCGGAGACCGAGGGCTGCCTCTGGCGGGTACAAAAAAGGAGGGTTATGTTTTTATCAGAATACCTATGTAAGCATGCATGAATTTATGTAGGTATGTACCTATGTTCGTCTGTTTGTGCATGTGGCACAATTTATAGCCAACCTTTTAAAGTAGAAATCGCCTTTTAGTAAAACCCTCAACCACCTACCATCCGTCTCACAGACGCGGGAAAATTTCAATCGTTAATATTTTGGCGTCCGAAACAAGTAGGAACTTGTTCGTCCCTGTACCTTCCCTCCGCGTCCATCAGTACCGCGCAAGCGCTTGTCTTGGTTGTACGTGCCCGCGTTTGTCTCTGGTAAGTAAAAAACTGTCGTTGTGCGTCCAAGAGACGTGATAGCGTGACTTTTTTGAAATTGTATTTTAGATATAAATGGCTTCTAATGATGGTGTTATTGATTGTTGGTTGGAACAAGATCCATCTGATGAAGAAAACCAACCAAACGATGAATGAGCGATGTAGATTTGATATCGGAATACAACATGCAATAGAGGATAGCTACAAATCGAATTAAAAGCGAAATGAAAAGCGAATGATTGAAAGCGAAGAATCACTTGCTGTGGAGCATAGCGAAATTATTTTATCTCAATCTTCGGTTTCATCTGTCGAACAAGAATTTTCTATAATCAAGCTAAAGTTGGAGTGTATCTACTCGACCAAAGGTGTTTCAATTATGCCACAAGTCGTCGAACGCGTAGATGGCCATTGGCAGTCTTTTTTATAGGTTGCTCGATATTTTGGCCTTGAATTGCTACGTCGTCAGTTATCTGCCCAAGCCCATGGACAAAAGATTTAGAGACGGTTCAAGTTTATAAAGAAGCTAGCTGAACAGCTCACCAGACCGCATATGGAGCGTTGAAAAAATAATGTGAAGATTCAGCGTGACATCAGAATCGCACTTCGACGCATCCTTCTTTGCAACGATGACTCCACTCAACCAGCTCTACCAGGTGGCAGCAGTTTTGAAGAGAGATTGGCGGTTCAAATAAACTGCTCAACATGCGATCTTAAAAAGAAATGCAGGACACAATGCATGTGTTTTGAATGTAAAAATAAACGATTTGTATTGAATGCTCCAACAAAATGTGCATTCACTGTCACGAAAAACTCTAAGATTGATGGCCTGCAATTTTATTGAAAATTTGATTATAATGACAAAACTATGATTTTATAATACTTGTTGATTATAATATATTTAGAAAAAGAAATTAAGTAGTTCATCTCTGCCAATATTTTTGTGAATCTCGTTTTTTTGAAGAAGAATATTTTTAAGCTACAATGAAGAGTTGTTTCAAACAAATTAAGATTTTAAGATAAATTGTTGATTTCTATGTGCCTTGTTTGCTTTAATAAATACTTTGATGTGTCTTTAAATTGATTTTAATTCACAAAGAAACCTTTTTGCCTTAGATTTCACAAACGAAAGTCATTTCACTTCCGAGTCTCTGAGACGTATGGTAGGTGGTAGTGTGTCAAAAATAGGTGGTAGGTGGTAAAGGGTTATAGAAAAAAATATATGAAAAATGCTCTAAGGGATTTAAAAAGGTCTTTTTAAATGGTGTCTGTCTGTATGTTCGCGTATGACGTATTGCACCGATTAAAATGCGGTTTTCATTGTTGTATAACTTACTTAGGTTTTGACTTAAGAGTCCCTATCAATTTTGCGGTCTAAGAACAGAAAATTACAACTTTTTCAGCGCTAATTTCTCAATAGCCTTAATATATCTGGGGTTTTTTTAAATGAAAAGTTGTTTATCATCTATTTATCTAGTAAGGCTACTAATTTAAATTTTGATAACTACTCAATATAAATTACGATAAATAAAAATCTAACACTCGTTTTTACTTAAGCACGAAACACATGGTTTTTCAATTGCTTTTTTAGCTTACTGGTAGCAAATAACAATCTGAGAAAAATCCTAAATACTGGGTACATAGTATATTAGTATATATTAGTAAGTTTTTTTCTTTAAAGTTTAATTTGTAAGTACTTAAAAAAAAGTGTTACACGCCGAAAAAAAATTAAAAAATCATGTGCAAACCCGTCGTCTACGCTTAAGAATTTATTGAAAATTACAATAAGTGTTCAACATTTTAAAATTTGAGGTATTTTATCTTCCAAATTCAATTTTTATATTTTATTTTTGATTACTTATTTAATTGTAATAAAATCCTATGATTATGCCTTATAACCGATGCGCTCGCTCAAGGCATTCAGTCGCGCCCGAGGGCTTCTCGACGACGGACCTGTGTCGCCCGAGACGCTCGCCGCTCCTGTCGAAACTCGTGAATCGAGCGTGATTTTGTACTAGGCCTAACCAGTTTTGAGACATAATGAGTATATTTATTTTTAACCCCCGACCAAAGAGAAGCTGTTTTTTATGCTTGAAAGCTGATGTGAACGAGATGGTTCTTAGCTATAATGAGGAGGGGGGGGGGGTGGAGGATCGTAGCTCCCAAACCACTGCGAGTACCTACCACCGATGGTGCTAATGGGAAATTGCATTTCGCACTAGTACCTCTATGACCAAGTAATTTCATTGGTGGACCTAGTGGGAACATTTTTTAGTACCACCGGTACCGGTGGTACTACTGAGTACTGAGTATTCTCATTACTACCCCTATTCATTAAATAATTTGAATGGTGGCATATGTGAGATTTATATTGGTATAGCTAGCTGTGCTCCGCGATTTCGCCCGTAAGAACAATGATAAAAGGTATCCTATAACTATATGTCACTCTAAGAACTTCATTAAGTATCTTCATTTTACAAGGTTTCGTTAATATAAAGTATTTTCGAGTAATTTTCTCGACAGAAAAGGGGAAGAAAATTAAAGGAAAACACACAAAACGGCTTAACCGATTTCAAAGAATTTTCGTACATAGATACTATACGTTATAAAGACTAAAATAACATATTTTTATCCAGGATAAGAGAAATAAACACAGAAAATCTTAAATTGTAATTGTGTTACAACTGGTAACATTATAAAAATGCATAAATCAATTTGTAAGTATGTTTGCTACTACTCAGCTCCGTAACAGCTGAACGTATATAAGTGAAACTTATATAATGTATATGTGACATAATAGGTATATGATACCTTTTATCATTGTTCACGCAGAAAAGCTGCGGTGCGCAAAAAGCCATATCTGTACAAATCTCACGTGTGCCAACATTCAAATTATTTAATTAAAAAGGGTAATAATGAGAATACTCAGTACTCAGAAGTGCCACCGGTGGTACTGAAAAATATTCTTACTAGGTCGACCAATGAAATTACTTGGTCATAATGAAGAATGTAATTTTCCATTTGTACCATCGGTGATACTCGCAGTGGTACTACTGGGAATAAACCATTTCGCACTAGTACCACCATAAAAAGTAGTATAAATTGCTTATAGGGGTACTACTACAATTTCCCATTAGTATCATCGGTGGTACTGAGCAGTGGTACTACAGGGAACAAATCTGTTTTATTTATGCATCGTGTGACACTTTATGATTTATTCATTACTAGCTGCGCCCTACGGTTTCACCCGCGTAAAGGATGATGATGATGAAAAGTATCATATGTGTTATTCCAGGGTAAAAGCTATCTCCATTCCAAATTTCATCAATAAGTATCCGTTAAGCCCTTTGAGAGTGAAGTATGATGATAATGATGATGATTGTCATACTATCAAACTGAACAACTTTCCTCATGGGACCAACATTGAAATCTCGAAAAAAAGACAGCCATCCCATATATTTGGATCGAGTAGGTCATGACGTTTTGTATAGGACAGTTGATAATTTTTTCGTACCACACCCTTGAATGCCGTAATGCCGTACTAGTTACAATTATATTTTTTTGGGTACCAAATATAACACGTCATTATCACAATAAAGTCCATCCAGTATTACGGAACCTAGTAAGTAAAAACTATGGAGTGTTGATAATAGCGATTATGGACCAAGAATATTTGTTCCCGCTACACACCGTACGACAACGCACACTACGATTGTCAGCGATAGTTCGAACGCACACAGACACACTGTGCTCCGATAGTTACCTAATGTTGTAGCGCGCCGAAATTGATAGGGACTCTTAAAACCTAGTGTTTTAGTGTAAAACATATTTGACAGCTGAACGAAATTTAGTAAATTACACTTTATATCATGTACTTTAGGTTCTGGAATACATGGGCTACTTTTTCCCCAGAAAAAGGTTTTTGCCATTTCAGCAAGGCAGGGGTAGGTGACTTGCCATGAGGCCTGCTGATGGAGGGAAGCACGCAAGCATGACCGAAGAAAAAAACAGACCGGCAGAATCGCAAAGATGTGAAAATACCTATTCAAAAAGGGAGTTGGATGCGCTGTCGAAGGTTTGACAGAAAAATGAAGTAAATTTTTTTTCGGAACCCGATGTCGGGCTTTAAAAAGATTGCACCAAATAGTCAAATACTGATATACCTATATTACTTACCAGGTCTTTGTCTTTGGTCTTTGGTTCAATCTAATTGCAAAAATGTTGAATTTCGCTTACTGGCGTTTATGGTACTAGCATCCTACTTGCATAGCACGCACTCTCTCTCATTCTCGGATTTTTACTCGAAGATACTTCATTTGCGGCACTCGCTCGTAGCTTTCGTTTCCCCTTCGTAGCCCCTGCTTCCCAGCCTGCTCACCGCTTGCGTCTATTCGGCCGTTTACTCCCCGATACTCTACTGTCCGTAAGGACTATATATACATGCACTGTGCCTATAGGCAGGGGCGGGTTTTCCCATAGAGCGACTAAGCCCGGGACTAGGGGCGGCTAGATGAAGGGGCAGCCAAAGTAAGAAAAAAAAATACGCGCGTTTGTGTTTCCGTTTAGACATTACAGATCTAGTGAGTGGGTGAACGTTTTTACCATTAGGCCACGCTAAACGTGGCAAGAGAGATGAACTCCTGACACAAGTTACTTTATGTTACTATGTCTGGAGAAGTACATGACAATTTATCATCCCGATTAAGCATGGGGACATAGTAACGGGCAATTGCTAATAAATTTATTTTAGCTCACTGTTGGAGGTGAGAAGGGGCGGCTGGTGTGTGTGATGCTACACAGCCTAGGGAGGTCAAGACTGCTAGTCTGCCTCTACCTATAGATAATTATTACTGTATTAACATGGACATGTGCATCCTACCCATTCTAACATACGGTGCACAGACTTGGTCTCTGACCGGCATCCAAAAGTCCAAACTCAGAGTATGCCAGCGAGCAATGGAGCGCAGTATTATGGGTGTTAAATTAACAGATTGTGTTAGAAACACCAAACTGCGCTCCAGAACCAGTATCGCAGATGTAGCTCTAAAAGCCATCAAGCTGAAGTGGAACTGGGCCGGCCACGTCTGCCGCATGCCCGAGGTGCTAAGACAGGTCGAGAGACAGATTTACTTGGGCAAAGGCCTCCCCTATCTCCTTCCAAGCATCCCTATCCATGGCCACGTCAGATCAATCCCGCAGAAAGAAATCCAAGTCATCTCGCCATCGTTTTCTTGGTCTACCCCGTCATCTATGACCGTCTTCGGGTGTCCACTGGGTGACAACTTGGGCCCATCTGCCCGGGTGCATTCGGCTCACATGGCTCGCCCAATCCCATTTCAGCCTGGCTGTTTTTTCGCCAATATCAGCAATATCTGTTTTTGAGCGCAGCGCAGCGTACTGTTTGGAACTTTGTCAGTTCGCTTTATTCCTAGCATGCTACGCTCCATTCCTCGTTGATAAACCTTGAGTTTGGACTTCTGGTACTCGGTCACACCGGTGAGCATCGTAGGTGGATAGGCAGGATACACTTATCGATGAGTTTGCGCTTTAGAGACCGTGGAAGATTGACCAGTAGCTCCTCCAGGCATTGTCGAGGCGACGATCGGCCTCTTTTTCTTGCCTTCAAAAACACTGTTCTGGCACTGTTCTCGCAGTGCTCAGTTTCTGGAGCATTAGTTGCAATTTGGATGCTGATGTGGCGAAATGAATGATGTCATCGGCAAAGCGAAGGTTTGTAAGCCTTTTGCTGCCTTCGACTATACCTCTCGTTTCCCAAGATTATGCCAGCTTCTTGAATATCTCTTCGAGAGTCCTGGTGAACAATTTGGAAGAGAGTGGGTCACTCTGCTTAACGCCCTTTTCCATTTTAAAGGACAGACCAGATGACTGCAGTTCGTGGCTGGTGGATGGTGGCTGAAATATTGTTGTAAATAATTTTGATGAGATTGATGTAATTGGCCGTGGCGGTCTCGGCTTAATAGAATAAAACCCCTCCCGATCCTCCCGTGGATGTCGTAGAGGTGACTAAGGGAATACACACCGGAAGATGTGCAGCAGCGTCCTCCGAGTACATATTAACATATTAGATATACTGCGGTCACCAATCCACCCACCAAGCGTGGTGACTATGGCAACCCAAATCGGAGCGCGAATTCTATTCAGTTTCAATAAGGGGTGAGACAGGGAGACGTTATTTCTCCGAAACTGTTCACCTCTGCACTGGAAGATATATTCAAGCTTCTGAACTGGAACGTCAATCACCTTCGATTTGCCGATGATATAGTCAGCATGGCAGAAACTCTGGAAGACTTAAGCACAATGCTCAGTGACCTAAATATTGTTTCCCAACAGGTAAGTCTTAAAACGAACATGGGTAAGACCAATATCATGTCAAACGCCCATGTCGCACCCATGCCGGTTTATGTTGGGAACGATATTATCGAAGCTGTTGATCACTATGTCTACTAGGGTCAGTCGATCCAACTGGGAAAATCCAACTTCAACAAGGAGGTCAACCGACGGATCCAACTCGGATGGGCATTTGGTTTCTGCCATGGGACATTGCGCCATATCTTCTCGTCGCAGATACCGCAGAGCCTCAAGACGAAAGTTTATAATCAGTGTGTGTTGCCAGTGATGATAAACGGCACTGAGACGTGGTCACTCAGTCTCATACATAAACTCAAAGTCGCGCAACGTGCAATGGAGAGCTATGCTCGGAGTTTCACTACGTGATAAGATAAATAAAAAATATAAATATATATTTGGGACAATAAAGGTTATCGACATAGCTCTCAGAGTTTGCAAGTTGAAGTGGGAATGGGCAGGCCATATAGTTCGCAGAACCGACAACCGCTGGGGAATAAAGGTTCCCGAATGGCGACCACTAACAAGCAAGTGAAGTGTAGGCCACACTGTCGTCGGTCCATCGTGTAGGGGGTCCCTACACGATGGACCGACGACAGTGTGGCCATCGCAGGTAGTAGGGATGGAGGTGGCACAAGATCGCTCGTCATGGCGCTCTTTGGGGGAGGCCTATGTTCAGCAGCGGACTTCTAAAGATATGATGTCAGCCTTTAGAAGTCTGTTTGTCTTTTTGATGATGTAATTACTATTGAGTTGTTGATCTTCTAGAGCCGAGAATATTGCGGAATGTTGTATTCTGTCGAATACCTTCGTGTAGTTCATGAAAGCAAGATATAATTGCTTGTGAAATTCTGTATATTTTTCTAGTATTTGATGGAGTGTCTGGAGTTGGTCAGTTGTAGAAAAATTGGGGCGGAATCCTGCTTGTTCTGGTGGCTGGTGCATATCTAATTGTCCATCTATCCTGTTATGAATTACTTTTATAAAGACACACAGATACAGATGTGACACTAAGCTGATTCGTCTATAGTTGCTTATGTCACTCTTGTCTCCTTTTTTATGCAGAAGAATAATATTGGAGTGACACAAGTTTTCAGGCACTTTACCGGATTCTAGTATGCTATTAAAAAGGTTTGTTATATGAGGGAGCAACGCAGGATCTCCAATTTTGAGTGCTTCTGTTATATCGCTTTCCTCTCCTGGACTCTTTTCGTAGCGTATACTTACAAACGTTAATTGGAAAGCACATATACAAAGAGTTAAATCAAAGCTTAGTAGCTTTACATATGCTTTAAGAGAATTGAAAAAAACTACAGACCTTGCGACAGCTCTTTCTGCATAATATGCCTATGCTCATGCCTGGCTACAGTATGGCATTATACTGTGGGGAAATAGCACAGACATAGACGATCTTTTTATGCTGCAAAAAAAATGCGTTAGGATTTTGGTGAATATTGTTACGACTGATAGCTGCAGACCATACTTTATTGAGCACAAAATTTTGATATTTACTTCGATATACATCTTAGAACTTTGTAAATTTGTAAAAAAGTACCCACACTTTTTTACAAAACTTAAAGACATATCTACTTGCCCATTTAATCTGAGGCACAAGGAAAGATTAGCGCTTCCTAACTCCAAACTAAAAATGCACAGCTCAAGCACATATGTTATGTCGATTAAAATTTATAACCAAACCCCTAAAAGCATACAAGAAATTGAAAAAGAAAATGTATTTGTCGCTAAATTAAAACTTTTTCTAATTAAAAAATGTTATTATTCTTTGCACGATTTCTTCAAAGATAACAAACTATATTAAACATATACTTAATTAAAGTAGGAATCTAAATTTATTTTAATTGAACTGTTTTAGGTAAAGAAACTAATGTAGGTTTGTAACTCCTGCTCTCTTCTGGTTGCTGTGCCCAACAGGGGCCATAATGATCTGTTACTTTATTAGTTATGTTTACCACCTTATTTGTACATTATGGAATGCAATAAACAATTTGAATTTGAATTAGAGCTTTATGCACTTCAAAGCCTGATATAGGAGGGATAGTGTCACAACGAGTGTATTCAATTTGACTAATTTCGGAATTTGAAGGGTCTGAATATTATTATTTTTTAAAGTTAGTACATATATCTAAGTATAATTTTGTCTCTTTTGCCGTGCTTTTTTCCATTGTCGTCTTGCAAGCTATTGATCCATGTCTTACTTCTCGATATGTCTTGTTTCGCCACTCTTAAGAGGTGTGATTTTCTAGCGCGAGTTTAACCATGTGGGTGTTAAGTTTTATCAAGTCTTTTTTAGTTCTTCGTTTCACAATTTTGTCTAATTTTCTATAATGTATCTGTTCCAATTTCTAATTCTGTTCTTTCCTTTATTAGTTCAAGAGTGTGTGTCGTAAACTTGTTGCTGTTTTTCTGGTCACTTTTTATATTTTTACTGCTGTTGCGAATGCCTGAGACTATTTGATTATATTGATCTAAAGTGAGATTCTTAAAATGATTTGTCAGTTCCCTATTAATGTATCCGAGTTGTTAATTAAAGTGTGTTTACATAGTTTCTTTATTTGTCTGTTTCTAGTTTGGATTATAGTGTGATTATTTTATTCAATGATTTTAGCATTAACGCCTTCTTAGCGAGAACATATCTAATAATTTTGTAAAGGAAACATTTTGATCAGACGGGATTTCAACCCGCATCATCCATACCTCTGCGCGGCACAAGCCTTTAACCAACTCGGCTACCGTGACCACTGACTCATAATCCAAATTTATCCTTTAGTCTCTAAGCCCGTCTTGACGTAACGGCATCTATTGGTAGTATTCTTAACTGACCAATCGGACACTGCTAATATTGTAATTATTAGGAGGCTTTATCTTTACAACACGAAGTAAATTAGATAATAAATCCATACCAATTACCAATACATAAAAGTGAAACGTTGTCTGTTTGTTTGTTAGTTTGGGGAGCTTTCACGCGATAACGGCTGGAGGGATTTTGATGAAATTTGGAATGGAGATAGCTTATAGTCTGGAATAAAACATAGGATACTTTTTATCCCGGAAAATTTATAGTTTCCACGGGATAACTGAAAAACTGGAAAAGTATTGATTACTCGCTGTAAGAAACGGTTGCCATGGAAACGAAATAACAAGTGTGTCAAAAAACATCGAGAGCATCGATGCTATACCTACTTTTGCATTTAATATTTAGTTTTTAATATCCTAGAAGAACATAGGATGCTTTTTTCGCGATACACTGTAATCCGCGCGGATGAAGTCGCGGGCGGGAAAGCTAGTTTTATAATACAATGCACAGTATCTATTTGCTTGCTTGTCGTGTGTAGTGCTGGCCTTTGGTTTCAGAGTTGTGATGTGATGACGCCGCCAGGGACATGGCCTCTGACAGCTTACCTAACTAATGCTATTACAATGACAGCTGGGACGCTAAATGTGCTCTCCGAACACGACGCAAAAACACCATGATTCCAATCACGGTCCACCCTTCCAACACAACTGCATCCTACAACTCATCCGGACGGCTTCCCTGAACATCATGATGGAACACGATAAGTCGTTTGGTATCAATACTTTGTCCAGAGGGTGGTAATATAAAAAGCCGGCGGCCGAAGCCTACCTACCACCAGGTGATTCGGTTGCTCTTTTGGAACCACCCGAGGGTCACGTGTAGGACATCGAGGGCTGAATCCTACAGACGCGAGCAAACAATAAACCCTCAAAACATCGATATCGAGGCGGTCAGAGGAAACATCTGGATGAGGTCAGCACAGTCTAGAGAAGAATGATGATACAAGGGAGATGGGGCACCACCAGGACCAGTGGGAGGAAATAAGCTGACGATGATGATGATGAAGACGAAAATGCTGACGTCCTTTTCCTGAATTCCCTTCGCTAGATCTCACAGCACCTGCGGCAAATAATATCTAATCTAAAGAGTTCTACACACCGAAGCCGGCGGCATGCGAATTTAGTTATCCGCCTTAGCTTTCATCGAGTACTAGCCCTTTAGGACATAACCAAGAGTCCCTTGTGTTCTTACGAAGAACTCGAATTCCTTCCATCATTGAGAGGTTGCTCATTATTTGCATCTAGCTAATTCCTTTCGGAAACATATTTTTTTCATTTTTACTGACAATGAAGCCTTGGATTTGTTTTGCGTCAAGCACGTCATTTGGATAGCATTGCTGCTATCAAAGCAATTTACAACGCGTTTGTCCGAAGTAAGCTAGAGAATTGTGCCATTATATGGAATCCCTATGAAGCCAAATACATTCAAATGGTGGAAAAAATACAAAGGAAATTTGTGAGATGGCTTTATCATAAACAATATGGTTATTACGTTGGGTATCCATATCTGTATCCCAGTGAGTTTCTCCTCGGTATGGTTGGGTACAACAGCTTGGAAGTGAGACGAGCCGTCTCACTGATGGAATACATCTGGTGTATTATTGTTGGCAGTACGAGCATTCCATCTGTTCTGGAGCGTATACCGATAGCTGTTCCTGATAACTACATTAGGGCTCGTCGGCACAAGTTTTTTGGGCATCCGTACTGCAGGAGCGTGCAGGGCAGGCAGGCGCCTATACCGCGGGCACTGCGCTTGCTTAATGATGTGCTGGCTCAGGGCCCGGGCCAGGATCTGGATTTATTTAAATGTACATATAACGAGTTTCACAAAGCGGCAATGGATTTAATAATGGAAAGTCCAAAGTTGGCAAGTGCCTAATTTTTGTCCGAGTTTCTGTCCTAAATTATTTGTGTAAATGTGTATTAATTGTGAGTGTTATTTGTTTGTTCAAAATTTTTATGGTGTACTTGCTCTTGATCCTTGGGTGGGTGAATTGGGAAACTGTAATGCCCACCCACAGGAATGTTAGAATAAATAAATAAATAAATACATAAATAAATAACTTGCTAAAGTAAAAAAAAAAAAGCTGGGTTAAAGTAACCTAAGCTGGACCAAAAGGGCGACGGACTCGTGGTCACACCGTTTTGTCATACTAGTGTGACCACGAGGAATTTTATTTACTCGTGGTCCCACTGGTGTGACTACGAGTAATAACTATTCCTCGTGGTCACACCATGACACGAGGCTAAAGCGTATCGAGCTATTATAATATTTAAAATAGTCGCAAATTACCAGGAGAGCAGAAACCCTTAGGAGGTCGGAGATTGGAGGGAAGGAGAAGGGGAGAGGGTTAGGTGTACCTACAAAGAACAATATACTACATGTCAGAAAAAGTTCTGCCTTTAGTTTTTTTATCGATTGCTCTACTCATCAGATAAGATTCAAAGTAGGTAAACCAGATTTTAAGTCAAAACCTAAACTATCCAACAGTGTAAATTGCATCGCAATCGGTCCATTTACGTGATAAGCGAACAGGGAAAAAAACACTTATTTTAAGTATCCTTTAAATTCCCTTCATTGTACAGACTTTGTTACATTGTAAGTTTGTATAGATATATTAACCTTCTGGGATCCTCCTTCAAGAATACAGCTCTAAACGTAGACAGCTATCAACAATAATATGTCAAATAATTTTGTAACATTTATTTATTACTGCATACTTACAAAAATGCGCTTTTTACAAAATGTGTTATTACAAAACATCGCTTGTGTTACATCCATGCGTTTACATTATGAAAGATATTGTCATTTGTAATCAACTTAGAACATTAAAGGACACTTCTCTACGTCTTAATAGTACATTAATGCGTATTTATTTACAATGAAACGATGATTCTCTCCATCGTATACAAGTGAAACAACCTGAACTGGGCCAGCATTGTAGCTTGTGACCACAAATTTTCCCAGATCGTGTTAGATTGATGACAACTTCATAGAATTGTCAATATTTCTCTACAATATAATACAGTTACGTCAACATATATTACATATTTATATGTAACTAATCAGGAAACAAATCGTACCACGGTACGTAATATCGAAACGTATCGTCGTTTATATAATTATTCATATATAAGACGAATATTTAAATAAATAGGTTATCAAGACAGCTTCATAAAGTATTTATGCAGGCATACATTAGCCAATGTCTCTAACTGAGCCGAATTCACTTTCTAATGTTATTTAGCTATTTCCATTCATTTAGGTTCTGTAAGATATTCAAGCATTTAGTTAAGTTTGAAGTTTTGTTGAGTAAATACTGTTTTTTCCCTGGCAATACTCCAATAAAGTTCTGTCTCACTCATTCTATCGCATCTTCTCTCTCATACACTCGAATAATGTCAGCTCGATGTAAGATATGGAACATTTAGTCGGAATGGATTTCGTCTGCCACTTGTTGCCATTTGGCCACCATACTCGATACTGTCTTGTGCTTCATTCCCATAGATGTTGATATTTTTACCTGAAAATCATAAAGATATTGTTTTATCTTACTTTTAATAAACCAGTAAGTTATCTGTCTGTTTTAAAAAAACGGAGTGTAATGTTTTTAGAATTCATGTATGTTTATGTTTGTATGTGAGTTTCTTTATTCGACCATTGCCTGAACAGATTTGGATGTATCGTTAGAATCCTTACATCATCTCGAGTTCCCGATTACTCGGGAACTCGGGATGATGAACTCGGGGTGATGTAAATGTAGCCTTACGGCTAATTTTTTTAAAATTTGTTATTGCACCATTTTCAAAAGTAAAAAATATACTTTATTGTTTATTTTTGGGTATCTAATTGAAGGCCTTGATGAGCTTTAATTTATTAGCATAACTCAAAAATTGACACTAAAAGTATGAAATAAAAAATTAAACGACTGAAACACACGACTAAAAAACTAAAACACAACTTGCCCTGTCAAAATCGAAATAAAAATTAATAATAACAAGAGATAAATAAAATTGACCTTGCAAATTGAAGCAAATTGGGGGTTTGTTATTAAAAAATAGTTATTATTTATTTTTATTTTCTTTTTGTCTGTCTGTTCGCGCATCACATAAAAACTACTGGACTGATTGAAACGCTAAATTTTCAAATTGAAACTTTCTCGGACAGCTTGGGTTTTGATATAATATCTGGTGTACTTTGTAACTTAATCAGATGAGTAGAAGCCAAGTAATCAATAAACAATAAAGAAAAAAAGAGCTAGTTTGACATAATAATTGAAACAATAAAGACAGCCCCCCACGAGATGGACCGACCACTTGTGTGGCGGGGCGGAGGAAGCCTATATTCAGCAGTTCTAGGTCCACAGGTTAAGGCTGTGCGTTGTCGGTCAGTTAGTCGGTCAATTGTAGGCTATACTCGTAAGTTACATGATGGTGCTAATAAAATCAAAGTGACACACCTTACTCTTCTTCTTGCTAGGTTTCTCTTTATCCTTTTCCCTTTCTTTCTCCGTCGTCTCTTTCTCCCTCTCCCGTTCGTGTCTCCCCCTGTCCCGCTCCCGCTCGGGCTTCAGCTTGGCCTCGGGCGGCGGCGGCGTCTCGGGAGAGCTGGGCGCGGTGGGCGCGATGGGCGGCGCCGACGCCGTGTGCTTCTCTAATTCGGCGATGTCGTTGTAGAATGAAAGAAGCTCGTCGCCTATTTCTTGTTTTGGTTCCTGCTGGAAAGAATAGAGGGTTACAATAACATAATTGTTAAAATAATTGATAATTTTAATATATTTTTATAATGGTTTGTTATATTTTTAGCTTATTTTATTTATTTTTAAATTATTAATTCTTTTTGTTTGTAGTTTGCATCAATGTTGAATACCTACCTAATTACACTCTAGTTTGTGCAGCACTCTTCCTATATTTGGTTATTTTTTGTGTGTTATCCGTGAGAAGGAGGAACGAAACGAAGCACCTTTCAGTCACTCATGCAAAAAACCAACAAGAGTTATCTCGCACCGCATTGCCACGGTGTCTTCAACAGTTTTGTGAAGAAAAACTATTTTTTTTTTTGTTAATCTCCCGTTGGAACTGCTTCAGCAGTATTGTAAGACATTTCACAAGGACTCTTCGATATATTTCCGCTCCGCGCCACTAATCGCCCGTGATTATTTTAACTAACCAATGTGTTTGTGTGCTGGCACGCTGGCTTCTAGAGTTTTCGTCATATCTTTGAGAAATTACCATCTGGAAGCTCGATCATCAGGCGTTGGATTGGTACGTATATCTTTTCACATTTATTAATAGAAGAAAGTCAATTCTGCCGGTCTTTTATGTACCCCGCATTTTTTTCAACCAGTATCGATACTCCAAATAACTGCAGGGACCAGCCCGCAACCCGCACGTGGAAAACCCTTAAAATTTTCTACCAGTGTTATTTCAGGACCAAAATCTATCTTCGTTTATTAGCAACGACAGAGTAACATGTCAACAACAATTATTATTAAAATAATTCAAGTTTTTAAATTATGCAAAGTCTATTTCCTAGAATACCCTAGGATTGCACTAAGAAGGGATAATTTGAAATTCCATCCATGAGGACGTGAAAGGAGGCGGCATAGTTTGCACGCGGGGGAAGCTGCGGGGCGCAGTTACCTATAAAGTACAATATACCAAATTTTACCGTTTGAGAGTGAAGTATGATGATAATGATAAGTATCATATGTTTTATTCGAGGTTATAAGCTATCTCTATTCCATTTTCATCAAAATCTGTCCATCCGTTATCGCGTGAAAGCTCCTCAAACAAACAAACAAACAAACAAACAGACAGACAACGTTTCACTTTTATATACTGGTATGGATCATTGTAAATCCAAGATGGCCGCCGCCACACAATGGCGGATTACATAATTTTTCTCAACCTCAATGGGTAACAAAATAAAGGGCTTGGTAAGTAGAATACAGTACAAAATTCCAAATCCAACTCGGTCCATACGTTTGGGAGCTACGAGCCACAGACAGAAACACAGGTACATACACCTTAAACTTATAACACTTCTCATTTTTCAGAGGTAATAAAATTGGGATTTGACTTAAAATGTGGTGTTCTACGCATCTTAATGCAATGTGTAGAAACAATCTGTTTCTATATGTCATCATCATCATCAGCCTACGTCTGTCCACTGCTGGATTTAGGCATCTCCTAATGCACGACACTGAGCCCGGTCTTCAGCTCTCCTCGTCTATTTTCTTCCAGCCGCTTTTCGCAGGTCGTCACTCCATCTGACCACAGGGCGTCCTACACTACGTTTGCCTAAACGTGGTCTCTAGTTGTGAACTCGTCTACCCAAGCGGTTATCGGTTCTTATGGAAATGTGACCAGCCCACTGCTACTTTAGGTTGGTTATCCGTCGGATATCTTCATTACAAATCTTATCCTTCAGAGAAACATCAATCATAGCTCTCTCCAAAGCTCGTTGAGCGACCTTAAATTTGTGGACTAGTTTAACCGTGAGTGTCCACGTTTCGGCTCCGTAGGTCATGACTGGTAGGACCACTGATTGAAGACGTTTGTCTTCAGGCACTGTGGTATGGACGACGAGAAGACTTGACTAAGCGAAAGCTTTAATGCGAACCAACCCAGCTGAATTCTTACATTGGCTTCTTTCTCAAAGTTGTTCTTACCTGAACAAATTGTTGAAAAAGTTCAAGAGGTACACCATTAACTTCAATCGGTTTCGGGTCAACAAGATCGTTAAACATGATCTTATCTTTGTTCATTCCGAGACCGACCCGTCGAGAAGCATCATCTTGGTTGGTCATCATACTTTCTAAAACAACAACAATCTAAAACAGTGCAGCCTTTTGTTATCCACTCACACACACATAAGACACATGAATTGCCATTTGCTAAGCTTCACTCGTTTATTGGGCGGTGTGGACCCTCTTTTTAAACCTTCTTGACCAACTAGAGACCACGTTTAGGCAAACATAGTGTAGGACGCCATGTGAAAAAAAATAAAAAAATAGAAAGAAAATAGACGAGGAGAGCTGAAGACCCGAGCTCAGTGACGTGCATTAGGAGATGCCTACATCCAGCAGTGGACAGACGTAGGCTGATGATGATGATGATGACATATAGAAACAGATTGTTTCTACACATTGCATTATGATGCGTAGAACACCACATTTTAAGTCAAATCCCAATTTTATTACCCCCGAAAAATGAGGAGTGTTATAGGTGGTAGGTAGTTTAAGGTGTATGTACCTGTGTTTCTGTCTGTGGCTCGTAGCTCCCAAATGTATGGACCGATTTTGATGCGTTTTTACTGTTTAAAAACTAAAAAGAACGCATCAAAATCGGTCCATGCTGATGTGATCGAAGACGGTTCGTAGCTATAATGGGGGATATATACATTTTTAATTTGTGCTTGTAAACATCCTTGTTAACTCCTAAGCTATCCAACAGTAAACACCACATTTCAATTTAGTCTAATTTTCTCGTGATGCTCGAACACATATCCAGATGAATTTAAAAAAAATGTTATACTCTAGTTCAGTTTTAAGCCCGAGGCACATATTTTTTTAAAAGCTTTTATTTAATTTGCAATGTATGTGTGTATGTTTGTTTTGCACAAATCTTGCAAGCTGAATTAGAACCACTTCCTCCGGGATTTAATTTTTATATGTTAGTTCTGTTCCGATGACAAAGGGTAAGTATGACCAGGATTTGCTCCAGATAAAGGAACTCTTCAACGGTGAACAGCACAGACACGAAATTTTATGTATGCATTTTGTTATGATAGCCGGTTTTAAGTTTTGCCGTGACATGGTTGCTGTACTCAGGGTTGGGTCCTGACTAGGGAACTCTTCAACGGTTAATAGCACAGAAAATAAAAGTTGTATACGCATTTAATTCGCGGAAATTGCACAGAAACATTTAGAATGTACGTAAAGTTTTGTTTTTTTAGTTATAACATCGCATTGTTGCGTATGCTGTAATGGTGTTGTATGTGTCTAAATAAATAAATAATTATGATAGCCGTACTAAGTTTTACCATGACATGGCTACTGCATAAAAGCTTATATTTTGAACATTTTTGAATAACTATTTACATTCTATTTTCATTCTTTCTATTAAATTAAGTATTTTCTTCGTATAGGTTTTTGTTACTTATTATTATAAGTTTAGTGTATTCACATAGATTACAATCCCTATTATCATGCTATATTCGGTTCCTATATCTTAAAACGAACCGTTTTCGCTTACTGTCCGTCAGCTTTTGACATAAACGCCATACAAAAAACGTCAAAAAGTAACGAGACGTTGGAAAAATGACTCGTTTAATTTTTATAGGAATGGGGGATAAAGGAGCTGTTAAAGGCACAGACAGTTTCTTCGTAATCTCATAGATAGATGATCACTAATAACTGGTAGATTTACTTACAGGCGGCGGGGGCGGCATCGGCGGCAGCTCGTCGCAGCCCGGGGGCGGCGGGTCGACCCAGGCGGGGGGCGGCGGGGTGCTGACGCGGGGCGGCGGGGGCGGCGCCAGCGGGGGCGGCGGCGGCGGTGGAGGCGTCGGAGGCGGCAGCGGCGGCGGTGGAATATCCTCCTGGAAACGAAACGAAACTTTACTTAAAGAGCGAAAAGGAAACGTGCCAAAGTTTCTCTAAAAACTGAAACGAGGTGATCAAACAGTTCCACCAAAATTATCAACATAAATTAAAATGCTGAAGTCGCTGTGGGCTGTTCATATCTGCTGAAGAACCGATAAACGTTGTGGCTGACGTGTTCTTAAGATCGCATCCGAAACTAGGTGATCCGGTAAGAAACGAAAGTCACCGACATAGCTCAAGAATTAGAAAACTAAAGTGGCAATGGACCGGTCAAATTAGTCGAAGAACTGATAACCAGTTGGGTATCGAGAGTAGAGACCATGTATAGTCAAACGTAGTGTAGGGAACCCTCCGGCAAGATGGAGTGACGGTTCGCGCAAAATAGCTGGACGAAGATCGGGCTCAGTGGCGCGCACTAGGAGAGGCCTACGTCCAGCAGTGGACTAATGCAGGCTATAGATGATGATGATGATGATGTTCTGAAGTGGAGTCTTCGACTCGGCAAACGTAGTGTAGGGCGCCCGGCTAGGTGGAGCAAGCGGTGATCACTTTTTACGTCTAGTTTTCGCAATCAGGAACATATTTTTTGGGGTTTATACCTAACAAAAGTTCTGGTGAGGTTTTAGTTTACAATTAGTAAAGAAACGAATGGTTTCGGTTACTTACATTTTTACCCGAGTAAAGCGAAGCAAGGGAAGAGTAATGAGTTTAACAGTCTATGTACGTATGTATGTGGATGTTCCACCATAGCGTCGCCCCTATTGGTCTGATTTTTATAAGCGAGTTATTTTAATTTTTTATTACATTCTGTGCAATCGTTTGACCACGATCTCACCTGATGGAAAGCGATGATGTGGTCGAAGGTGTAGTACGCTTGCCTGGTAGATACCTATTCACTCTTGACTTGAACACAGCTGGGTTATATTTTACCGGAAATACAGACGAGGGCAGGGCATTCCACTCCTTTGCAGTTGTTTTGCGTAACGCTTCGTTCTTGTGCGAGGTATTTCAACCATAAAAGGGTGGCGCTTTGCCGATCGTCTAGTCGTACGGTAATGGAAAGGTGATGGGGGAATCAGATTGTGCAGTCCTTGTGCACACTTTCCATAGTGCGATCTGTAGAATAACGTCAGGCTGTCGATCTCATGTCGATGCGCTAGACATTGAAGCTTACTCTTTACAAGAGTGTGATCCCCAATGAGCCTAATACGTCTCAATCGTCGTCGTAATTGAATCCAAAGCCTCGAGCTGATACTTGGCAGAACCGTCCCAGAGGTGGTGCTGCCACCTCTGGGCACTCATTACAAGATCGGACCTGTACTTGATAAAGATGATTCAAAAGCTGTTTTGTCGTGAAGTACCGCCTAAGCTTTGACAAAATGCCAAGTTTCTTTGCTACCTTAGCTTTGGATTCAATGTAAAACCCTAAATTCAGGTTCGAAAGAGTTCGACACCCAAAAGCTCCAGATGGTCGCCTATTGGTATTGTTACACTACGGAAAGACGGAGATCGGTTTTGAGGACTCTTTTTAGCAGAGAACAAAGACGCCTGCGCTTTGTTAGCATTAAACTTAACCAGGTTAGCATCGCCCCAATCGGACACGACTTCTAAGGCTAAATTCAAACGGTCTACCATAGCCTCTCTCTGAAGCTGGACAGCGTCGCAGCTGGCTTGAGCATAGGAACTGTATCTCTAAATCACAGTACTGTCATCTGCATACCCAAAGGTACCGGGCTTCAGAAGGTCATGAATGTGCAGTAAAAATAGTGCAGTCGAGAGAACCGATCCCTGAGGTACACCGGCATTGATAACCATTTGATCAGATGAGCAGCTATCTAGGACTACTCGAATAGATCGTTCCCTCAAAAAAACAGCTATCCAATTCAACCGGTAATCCATAGATAGATAGATAGATAACTCTTTATTGTACACCACATAGAACAAAAATACAATAATAACTAAAACATTTATACAAAATATATGGGACAATGGGCGGTCTTATCGCTAAAAAGCGATTTGATGGATGGAAAGATGGAAAGACAACCTTTGGATGGAAAGGAATTAATATACGGCAAAGACGGTGGTGCATTATAATATAATAAATAAATAATAAAAACTGAAGACAATGAATAAATATATATACACATATATTCCAATATACAGTACAGTATATATATATATATATATATATATATATATATATCTATCTATATATATATATATCTATCTATATATATATATATATATATATCCATATACATAGTATATACATTATAATAAATTACATTTACTACATATACATTTACAAAATATATACAAACATAATACAAATAATATACAGTGAAACCACAACAGAATAACAACAAAATAGCAAGAAGTGATATTAATTAGAGATATAAAACTTCTTTACTTGAAGTTTAAAAACAGGGAGTGCCTGGGCTCGCCTTATAGTAACTGGCAGAGCGTTCCATAGGCGAACTGCTTGGATGGTAAATGAACTGCCATAAAAAGAGCTTCTATGTAGAGGGATCATCAAAAAAAAACATCTGACGACCTGAGTGACAACTTGTTAGAATCAGACAGGAAATTAAAACGTTCCATAATATATCGCGGGGAGGAGGGATTAAACAAAATTGTATAAAGAATAGAGAGTATATGAGCATTCCGGCGAAGGCGTATTGGAAGCCACTTGAGCTTAGTGCGAAATTCAGAGACATGATCATATTTGTGCAAACCAAATATAAATCGAATGCAGAAGTTTTGAAGACGCTCAAGTTTGTTCAAGTTCGCTCAAGGTTGTTTCATATGCGGGAAGCTTGTTCAGAAGGCCATCGTGCCAGACAGGCAAGCGCCTCACCATGCATCTCGATGGCTTCGCTCAGTATGTGAGTGGCATACGCAAGAAGATCCCCAGTAGACCGGTTTCGGCTAAATCCGTATTGCCGGTCACTGAAGAGATCATTGTCCTTAAGGTATGCCAAGAGCCTAAATGTTGATGACACGCTCCATACTCTTACAGAGTAAGGAGGTTATCGAGATAATTGGCCAGATCAGCACGACTACCCTTTTTAGGTAGGTTGTACATTGGCAAGCTTCCAGCTCTTCGGAACTTTACCTCAGTGAAGAGAGAGGCGGTACAAACGCGTAAAGATGGGAGACAATTTGGGCGCACAGTTTTTAAACACAATCGCTGGAATGTCACTGGCCTTGTTCACATCTAGGGCTCGAAGCGTTTTGAGTACCTCCTTCTGGTGAATGTGTATTTCGGGCATAAAAACCCCGCAATGAGGAAGGCAGGAAGGTATCTTGCCGGTAGCGTCTAGATGCGAAGATTCTGCAAAAAGAGAAGCAAATAAATTCGCTTCCTCTCCAGCAGTGTGAGCAATACGACCTGGTCGTATTGCTGTTTGGACCTCAGAGGGCCCCGCCTGATGGAAGGAGACCTACGTTCGCCTACAGCCGAGGAGAGTGGAAAAGTATTGAGTGAGAAGCAGTCAGTAGTGAGCAACTTAAAGTAATTTTAATAATAAGAAACTAGTCTTTCAACCCTCAGGGCTTACTATAATAAATTATATCTAATAAGTGTGATAGGCTATAGGGGGAATCCAGGGAGAGTATATACTACGCGCGTGGAGTAGAGAAGGCGGCAGATTTTCACGGATTATTTTTTGAGGTACCTTTACGTTTGCATGCGATCTGGAGCAATCCGGGACAATGACGGCGGATTCGCAAGGTTACGGGAGTTCTCTTCTCGGCCATAAAATTTCCTTTGATGGTCAGCCGGATGCGTTCTGTTTCTCCACTTCCGGCGAATTCACGGGCCACTGGTCGCGTTTGGTATGCCCCTGCTTCTCGTTGTTCGTACTACTTTTACTCTTTCGAGTCCCAGTTAAAATAAATATCCTCGACAAAATGACCGCTCCTCTGCCTGTCACTTTTGACAGTTCTCGTCGGATATCGGATCCTTGAGCTGCGTAGACAATTTGTGGTGCGCTGCCTTTCTGTTTTACCACCTACTCCCGCGAAAAAATAACCTAATTTACATTACTACATGTAACCTAATACAGTTTTTCTTATAGTACTAAACAAAGAATAGCTTTACGAAATTGCCAAAGAAAGCCACAAAATTTGTTAACAAAAAGCCGGTCGATCCGATCCAAATTTACTTTTTTTGATGAATTTATTGATTCCCACGATTGTTTTTTTTTTAAGATAAACAATAGTCTAGGGGCCTAGTTTACATTGAATTTCGGCTAATCCTAAAAGGATAGAGAAGTACGAGAGTCAGTTTTAAAATCGTGCATTGTCCCCACGTTTTCACGATTAATGGCGATAAATTTAATTAGGTCTTTATATGTTTTTGAAACCATTGAAAGGCTAAGTTGTCCTGCTCCCCTCCCCTATCGACTTTCACCGTTTTGTTTTTGATTTAATATAGAACAATCCATTACCTTTTTTCGGAAAAACACATGCGTCAAAACCTGGCTCAATATGCGCCAATTCATACGCAGTGCAATATTTGACATTGCAAAAGCGTCAGGCGATACGGGTCCATACATTTCGATCCATCCAAAACGGTACCTTTTTCTATTGAGTAATGTCATTTTGACCTCAGCACAAGTTAGTGTTCGGTCCGTCTTGGACGAAACCAAATGTTATTAACGTCAATCAGTGAAGAGGAAGGCGAAGGCGGTACACAAAACAGCGTGTATCACGACAATGCATGCGCATAGCGGTTGATAAAAAGGTCTATTGAAAATAATTACCTTGTGTTCATGGCCCGGATGCGGTGGCGTGGTAGATATGTCCATGTCCGTGTTGGCAATCGCGGGGTACTCCCACTGCGCGAAACCGTCCGCGTCTCGCACGTACCGGTACCGGCCCTCCACCCTGCAGCACAAACGGGACCGTACAAGTGGGCGTACGGAATGTGGGACAAGCACCGCGGGTCTAGATAGAGGCCAGGCAAGCTCGGGTTCGTTGGGGGCTTGCGAATGCGGGTCGAAAAGGACTTAGAAATAGAGGTCAGCAAACGGGGCGTTTTGCTAAATTTAACATAAGTGGACTATCCGAGAAGAGGAAAGACATTTTGAAAATGGCCATTCTGACTTGGACGCAGTGCAAACGAGCGATTTATTGACCACAACTTTGCTTCGACTTCATCTTGTAGGTGACTTGACAGTTATATTATATTGTACACTAATGTTATAAAGAGAAAAGATTTGATTTTTGGTGTTTGTTTGTTTGTAATGGATAACCAAAAAATACTGAACCTATTTTAAAAATTATTTTATCTATAGAAACCTACGTTTTCAAAGGGTAACATGGGCTGTATTTTATTTTTCATAATATTAGAGACCTCTAGGAAAATTGCAATAATGAAACCCAAGGTATAAAATTTGCATATAAAAGTCATTATTTGGAGTGCGCTGCGAAAACTATTAAAAAAATAAAGTACTACGTGTTTATGGTACTAATTATTGCCCAGTCCGCGTGGCTATATGTCTAATCATTACCCAGTCCGCGGGCTATATGTCTAACTAATCATTGCCCAGTCCGCGTGGCTATAATATGTCTAATCATTACCCAGTCCGCGTGGCTATATGTCTAACTAATCATTGCCCAGTCCGCGTGGCTATAATATGTCTAATCATTACCCAGTCCGCGTGGCTATATGTCTAACTAATCATTACCCAACCCGCGAGGCTGTCCTCGGGTTTCTGAAACGTTAATCAACTTTGACAACAGATTAATTCTAGTGCTGCCTTTATCTGGCACTAAACAAATGACAAAGACAGCAATAGACTTAATCTGTTGTCAACGTTAACAAACGTTTCAGAAACCCGAGGTAAATGTCTAACTATTATAGTTAAGTTACAACAACCGTTTTTTGTTCAAATTAGTAAACCTAAATTCTGGTAGAATAGAAATGTTGTTTAGAGAAATATTTAGAGAAACCCTGAGCTACCCATGCGAAGCCGGAGCGAGTCGCTGGTCCTAAATATATTAAATAGGCGAAAGTTCAGGAAAAAATATGTTTAGGAATGTATAACAAGACAGTTTTTTTACGTTATAGTTTTGAGTTTGTTTAAAAAAAGGATTGAGATTGACGGAGTCATCTATGGTTGCTTTATGCTCGTCTTTTTTCTTTCAACTTCAGGTACTTTCTATACTTACATGTTTTTGTATAAAAATGACTTTAGACTGCTGCAGGATATATATTTTTGATATAATTTTTACTTTTTTATTATTATAAAACTAAAGAGGTAACGTTGTTTGCATGTTTTCAGCTGATTATCTCTGCAACTACTGATCCGATTCTGATAATCCTTCCACTGATAGAAAGCTACAATACTTTACATATGCTACTTTTTGACCCGGTAAAATGCAATGTAAAGTATGGAAAGCCGTAAGCTGCAGCTGGTTTTGTATAGAATTAGTATGATAAAAAATAACGGCTTCGAATGGACTGACGAAAAACCTACTGAACCAATGTTGATGAAATTTATGTTACCACCAAATGAAGTTTTTTTTTCATTACTATACTTACTATACTTGTACTACTTAATACTTTACTTGTTTTTATTAAATTTGTTTATGAGAAATGTCGATGACCCGAGATTACGTTCAGCGTCGATCTAGACCACGCGGGGTTCGCTTAAAAATCTAAATAAGACAAATATCTTTGAGTTTATACTTAAACCCTGATTTCCTGCTGTTTACTTTTCTATACATTTTGCAAATAAACACGAACACCTTCGACGTACGACCTCTCCTCGCTGTCGCAACTCAACGCAAACGAGTCGCGTTGACTTGCGCAACAGACTTTCTGAAAAAGACCAAAGTGTAATATCTCGAATGTTTTGACAAATAAATGGTAAAGAATGTGAATGTCTTACCAAATCCGCGGCGCGAAGTTTTCTTTCTTCTCGCAAGTCCGTAGGCCGCGTCGCATCCGAAGCTGGGGTCACTTCTTACGTCTAGTTTTCGCAATTAGGTACATATTTTTTTTGGGGTTTATAACAACAGTTCTGGTGAGATGTTAGTTTACAATTAGTAAAGAAACGAATGGTTTCGGTTACTTACATTTTTATTTGAGCTGTTTAATTATAAAATACAAATACCTAGACGTTACACTTTGAGAAATCAACAATTTAGTTATGTAGGTAGGTAAGGAAAGATTTCATTATATGAAGATGAAGTAATTTTAAACGTTATTTAGAATACAATAGCATTTTTAATTTAGTAAGTAGGTACATAGTTTTTTTTTAAACAATTTTGCATAAAGACTTTGCATTAGAATTTTATGAACACAGTATTTACATCTAAAGCTTACTTACAATTGACGGCAGAATCATGGCGAGCCATAGCAATTTTGAAGAAAAACGCACTTGACAGCATTAAGAAAAAGGTTTTAGTTTCGCAATTTGGCTACAAAACCCTAATAATGGGTTTATCCTGTACACAATGCCACTTTTAACCCAAACCAAACGGTCGCTGCGATTTGGCCATCAAGTGCGCAGTAGCTTTTTGTGGGCGTTATAGGTCTTGTCATAGAAGTGTCGAGAAAGTCCGTCGGTGTCAAAAAGTTTAAAATGCATTCCATAAATCTTATCCATTTCTCCTCAAACCCATTTCGATACTCAACTGTTTCAAACATCAAACCACACACACATGCTCGTCAAAATCACTCAAATATATTTTTAACATTATGGTTTTGTTTAAGCTACCATCATGTGTTATTGCCATACCGTGCCTCTCGCAACTATAATGTATTATTGTGTGCGTCGCGCTCGCTTACTTGATTATTAAGTAAACAAGTATGCTACAGGAAGCGCCAAATTAAACAATTGGAGTTTGCATTTTAGAATAGAAAGTAGGTATACTGGATCCGTCGAAGTATTAGAATTCACTGACTTTGAAGAAAGGGATGAAATCCTTAACCCTCAACAATATTTCCAAAAAAATAACGACTACGATATATTGGATTTCATTGTTGAAATGACTAATTTGTATTGAGTTCAAAATAGTGGTAAATTCGTGTGTGTAACCAGAAAAGAAATAGAAATATTGCTTGATATGGAGATCATGATGGATATTGTAGATATGCATGCCGTGGAAGATTATTGGAGCTTAGAGCTGAGGTATGAACAGATTGCATCTACCACGTATCTGAAGCGTTATAGGAGTATCAAGCGATACTTACATTTTTGCAATAACGCAACCGTAGACAAAACGACCGTTATCATAAAATATCTCCTATCTTGGAGCATGTTCGTCAGAAATGCCTGAAGGTAGAAGAAGAACGGTCATTTGCAGTAGACGAAATGATAATTCCATACAAAGGCAATAAAGCTGGCAGCAGAAAGGAATATAACCCAAAGAATAAATGGGGATTTAAGTTTCTGGTTCGGGCTGGTACCTCTGGTATGGTCTACGATTTTTTTGCTTATGACGGCACAAACACCTCACCAGGTATCAAATTTACCGAATGGGAAGAAGACTATCTTGGGGTTGGGGGTAAAACAATGGTCAGATTATTCAGAACTATAACCAGTCCAGTTCTGTGTACAGTGTACTTCGACAACTGGTTTACTTCCCTCGAACTCATATATTACTTGCGCAATGAAATGAGAATTTTGAGTTTGGGAACTATAAGGATAGATTGTATAAGGATAAGTGTAAACTTATGACAGACAAAGTTATGAAGAAAAGGGTCGAGGTACATATGAAGTAGTGTGTGACAACTCAAAAAGATTAGCAGTCACAAAGTGGATGGATAATCAGTGCATTCATATCGCCAGCACATTTTGTGCCGCAAATCCAGTCAGTACCATATAACGATACGAAAGAAAGAAAAGAAGCGAGTTCTAGTTCCCTGCCCTAATGTAATAAAAATATACAACACTCACATTTGTGGCGTTGAAATAGTAAACTTAGCAACAAAAAAGTGCGGACTCTGGAGTCAGCAGAAAGTAACTTCATTTAAAAAAAAAACTCCTCAACTTCACATACCTCCACGCAGGGTGAACGTCTCGACCCCCCCTACGTGGATACTGATCTGTGACAAAAGGAGATGAGAAAGTTGTGGACAATCGCACTGCCCAAGAACAAAACGAGATATGAACGCGTTGGTGGAGCGCGTCAGAGCAGCCTTTGCCCTCAGTTCATCAATCGAAGTGATCTGGTCGGCGCAGACCCAAAGCGCCCGTTTTCCCCTCTTCCAGGGGAGGACGAATTTGGCTGGGCCTGGAGAACTTGCTCTTGAGGGGTGCTCCCAAGCAATCTCCAGGCTCACCCTTCCCACCCTACCCGACCTCCATTCTTTCCCCTAGTGGCTCGTTTGGGCTTGTGGGTCCAGCTGCCTCAGGTGCCAGGACACTTGTTCTCGACCACTGGGAAAGCACTCCCCCTCTGCACATTAAGATAGGCACTAGGGACTCACTAGGGACCACACTATAGAAACATCCCCTCGACCTAACCCGGTGGAGGGGACTAGGCCGTCCAACACACTTCCCGTGTCCCCGGGTCGTATCTCCTGTCCACGATGGACCAGGACAAGGAGATCCGCAACGACGCATGCGCAGACTTTCTGCGCTATGCGCCGGTTCGCGCCGATCTCGCGCTCTCCTATAGTGCATCCCATTAAAGCCCCTAAGGCTCCCAAAGCCACTCACTCAGGCTTCCAAAGTCCCTACGGCTTTCCCCGACGCATCTCAGGACTCCTCCGAGTACGACATGCAAACCGAGTCACCACTCGGCGCGGACGACGGCTACACTGTCGTCACGCATAAGAAGGCTTCGGGCAAGCGCCCCTTCCATCCCTCAGGCCCCTTCAGCCAAAACGCTCTGCCCTGATACCAGAGCAGCTCCTCCCTCCCACCCAGGTCCATCTTCCGAAGCGGAAATGCCCGAGCCGAGGAAGGCTAAGCTCCCACCCCCCTTGTACGTCACGGACAACCTCGAAAGCCTTAAGTTCCAAGGTCCACGTTCACCGCCTCTACAGAGGTGTGCGTCGCGTCCTTCTAACTTAGTGTTGGTCGTTCTCGATCGCACTCCGGAGGGGAAGAACATTTTTAATATCCGCGCGGTCCTCAGCCTGTTGGGGATCGCTGTTGAGGCCCCCCACCGTAATGGCACCCCCGCCCAGTGCCGAAAGTGCCACCTTTACGGCCACGCGGCGCGTTTCTGCCAAAACAAACCTAGGTGCGTTATAAGTACTGGTCGCAGGCGAGTATGGAGTAACTCAACCCTGAGAAGAAATAATTGTATTTTAAAAAGAGCATTGAGGGTAGAGGCCTTCCGCCCAGCCATCAGCTCTCCTATTTTGGTAATTCAAGGCGCCCAACATAAATTGTACAAGTGAGTGTTGATTTAGATAGCTTACTGTAAGTTCTAGCTTTATGGTGTCAACACTTCAACTTTTTTTGATTAAACAAACATCCGCCAGATCTACCTTTGTCTCTTTCAGATCTGCCCTGTAGACTAGCATGGCTTCACCTACATCTAATAAAAGGTTACAAAACAAACAAACATACATGAATGCTAAAAACAATACACTCACTTTTTTGGGCAGTTGTGTAGTAATGTGAGACGAATTTATACAATGAAATTGAAAGTGATGCATGGAACTCACGAAGAGAATACAAAACGATTAAACAAAGGAAGCTGTCCTATCCATCGGAATGTTGTGAGGCTTTTTGGGAACATAATTGATGAAACAAATGGATACATGGAATATAATGGCCTCAAAGAAAATAATCAACACGTATAAACACTCACATAACAACCATTTTTATCAAGGCAACAAAAGAGGAGAGTGCAGATTGCCCGCATACCCCGAACACGGAAAGAACGTCGTCGCTAACGAACCTAACGCGAGGCTTAGAGACTCCTTGATCTTCAACGTGATCTGTGATGACTTATACACAGTGAACGGATCCGGATTCCGTTACGACTTAAATGGAACACGGCATGGAACATTTCCTAAATGTGTCGGGTCGAAACCATAACCAGGCTGCATAGAACTAAACAATTAATAAAGTCATTGCCATATATGAAATGCAAGACATTAAAAACGATAACCAAATATGAAATGCTGCCTCAACATCTAGCACAAGTGCTCAACCTCCATCATCAACGTCGGAACCAACCCGACCAAGAGGTACTCAACAAGAATAAATCGCATTACATTTATACATAATAATTGATTTTATAATTCCTTAATTAAAAAGAACTTACTCATATTTTCTTATGCAATAAATAATTTCTTAACATGTAATTTGTATTAAGGCAACAGAAAGAAGACTGCATATTGCCACTATACCCAGTACACGGAACGTACGTCGTCGCTAACGAACCTAACGCGAGGCCTGGATACTCCTTGATTACTGTGATCTTCATCGTGATCTGTGATGGAGGGTACACATTAGATCCAGCTCCAGTTACTGCTTTAATGGAACATGGCAAGGAAAAATTCCTAAATGTGTCGGCTAACAACATTAACCTAGACTGCCTGGAACCAAAACATAATAATGTAATTGCCAAATATGAAATGCAAGACATAAGAAACGATAACCAAAACATAATAATGTAATTGCTAAATATGAAATGCAATACATTAGAAACGATAACCAAAACATAATAATGTAATTGCCAATTATAAAATGCAAGACATAAGAAACCATATCCAGACTGCCAAAGGCCAAAAAATAATAATGTCAATGCCAAATATGAAATGCAAGACATTAGAAACAATAACCAAAACATAATAATGTAATTGCCAAATATGAAATGCAAGACATTAGAAACAATAACCAAAACAAAATAATGTCATTGCCAAATATGAAATGCAAGACATAAGAAACGATAGCCAGACTGCCTAAAAAAATCAACGTCGGAACCAACCCGACCATGAGGTATTTAACAAAAATAAATTACATTGAATTTATACATAATAATTGATTTTATAATTCCTCAATTAAAAAGTACTTACTGATTTATTTTTTTATATTTTTATTTTTTTCATCTTAAATAATTTCTTAACATGTAATTATTTTTATTAAGGCGACAGAAGGTTTGATTCCGTCGAAACCTCGGCTGTGCTCGAGTTCCTGCAGCAATGCCAAGTGGACTGGCGATACATCGAGGTGTTGAGATGCTTGTATGATGCCGCGACCATGTCTGTACAAGTACAGAACTAGCCGACTAAGCATATCCAGCTTCGCAGGGGTGTGAGACAGGGGGATGTTATATCTCCGAAACTGTTCACTAACGCCCTATGTTTAAGACGCTGGATTGGAAAAGTACGGGCATAAACATAAATGGCGAGTACATCTCACATCTACGATTCGCCGATGATATCGTGCTTATGGCTGAATCGCTGCCGGAACTTGAGCGAATGCTGACCGATCTAGCTGACGCCTCTCGACATGTCGGTCTCGGCATGAATATAGACAACCCTCATTACCCTGAGACCAGCTGTCATGAGCGGTGTACGTCTTGATGTTGTGCAGGAATATGTGTACCTCGGGCAGACTGTGCAATTGGGTAGGAACAATTTCGAGAGGGAAGCCGTTAGGAGAATTCAGCTGGGATGGGCAGCATTTGGTAAACTTCGTCAAGTCTTCTCTTCGTCCATAGCCTATAGACGAAAGTCTTCAATGCGTGCGTCCTACCAGTCATGACCTACGGAGCCGAAACTTGGACACTCACGGAGAGATTGGTTCATAAGTTTAGGGTCGCTCACCGAGCTATGGACAGAGCTATGCTCGGTGTTTCTCTTAAGGACAAGATTCGTAACGAAGTAATCCGACAGAGAACCAAAGTTACCGACATAGCTCAAAGAATTAGCAAACTGAAGTGGCAATGGGCTGGTCACATCTCTAGAAGAACCGACAACCGTTCGGGTAAACGAGTTCTAGAGTGGAGACCGCGCTTAGGCAAACGTAGTGTTGGGCGCCCGCCGGCCAGGTGGAGTGACGACTTGCGAAAGACGGCTGGCGGGGACTGGATGAGAAGAGCCGAAGATCGGGCTCAGTGGCGTTCACTAGGAGAGGCCTACGTCCAGCAGTGGACGAACATAGGCTGATTACGATGATGATGATGAACAGACAGAAGACTGCATATTGCCACCATACCCAGTACACGGAACGTACGTCGTCGCTAACGAACCTAATGCGAGGCATGAGAGTCCTTGAATACTATGATCTTCATCGTGATCTGTGATGGAGGGTACATATTGGATCCAGCTCCGGTTACTGCTTTAATGGAACATGGCAAGGAAAATTTCCTAAATGTGTGTCGGCTAGCAACAATAACCAGGCTGCTTGGGACCAAAAATGTATAAAGTGTAACCCTTATTTTGCTCCTCACAGGTCTATTTTCCCAAAAAAGAGCGGTAGTATTAGTATAAACTATGTAGGTGCAGAGTTCCACTTTATCCACTTTTATTAAATTAGCACAGAAACATTGAGTTATTAGGTTTGTGAACAAAAATGAGCTCGCGAGTCGCGGGTGGCGCGTGACGCGGTACGACGAGCAACGTGCGTGCTCTCACGTTGTTGTTTCCACACTAATCCACAGACTACTCAGAGATACTACGCCGTAATCGCGAAACGCGGGTCGCGTGGCGCGGCGGTCGGGTGCCGGAGCCCGGGCGGCCGAGCACCCGCGCACCCCCGCACTCTTTTCCTCGCCCCGCGTCCGTCCATCGCAAGGCTCGCGCTATACAAACAAGTAGGTACATGATGCGCCTAACAACTGGGCAAAATAATATTGCGTTGCCTACATTCAGACTTTGTTTTTTTTTTGATAATTTGAAGCATAGATAAGTATTGCCTACACCGTAACATGTAATTTATTTTGCCAGGTGGAGTGACGACTTGCGAAAGACGGCTGGCAGGAACTGGATGAGAAGAGCCGAAGATCGGGCTCAGTGGCGTTCACTAGGAGAGGCCTACGTCCAGCAGTGGACGAACATAGGCTGATTATGATGATGATGATGATGAACAGACAGAAGACTGCATATTGCCACCATACCCAGTACACGGAACGTACGTCGTCGCTAACGAACCTAACGCGAGGCTTGGAGACTCCTTGAATACTGTGATCTTCATCGTGATCTGTGATGGAGATGAATGTGTACCACATTGGATCCAGCTCCGGTTACTGCTTTAATGGAACATGGCAAGGAAAATTTCCTAAATGTGTCGGCTAGAAACAATAACCAGGCTGCTCGGAAACAATTTATAAAGTAATATGAAATGCAAGACATTAGAAACGATAGCCAGACTGCCTGGAATAAAAATAATTATGTCATTGCCAAATATGAAATGCAAGACATTAGAAACGATAACCACACTGCCTGGAAGCAAAAACTAATAATATAATAATTTAATTACCACATATGAAATTCTGCCTCAACCTAGCACAAGTGCTCAACCTCCATCATTAACTTCAAAACCAACCCGACCAAGACTTAACTTAACTTAACAAAAATAAATCGCATTGTGTTTATACATAATAACGGATTTTATAATTCCTCAATCAAAATGTACTTACTTTTCTTATGCAATCAATAATTTCTAAGCATGTAATTATTTTTATCAAGGAAACAAAAAGAAGACTGCATATTGCCACCATACCCAGTACACGGAACGTACGTCGTCGCTAACGAACCTAATGCGAGGCATGAGACTCCTTGAATAGTATGATCTTCATCGTGATCTGTGATGGAGGGTACATATTGGATCCAGCTCCGGTTACTGCTTTAATGGAACATGGCAAGGAAAATTTCCTAAATGTGTCGGCTAGCAACCAGGCTGCTTGGAACCAAAAAATTATAAATTCTTTGCCAAATATGAAATGCAAGACATTAGAAAAGATAACCAGACTGCCTGGAGCCAAAATAATAATGTCATCGCCAAATATGAAATGCAAGACATCAGAAACGATAACCAGACTGCCTGGAACCAAAATAATTATGTCATTGCCAAATATGAAATGCAAGACATTAGAAACGATAACCAGACTGCCTGGAATCAAAATAATATTGTCATCGCCAAATATGAAATGCAAGACATCAGAAACGATAAACAGACTGCCTGGAATCAAAATAATATTGTCATTGCCAAATATGTAATGCAAGACATTAAAAACGATAACCAGACTGCCTGGAACCAAAACATAATAATGTCATTGCAAAATATGAAATGCAAAACATAACAAACGATAACCAGACTGCCTAAGGCAAAAAATAATAATGTCATTGACAAATATAAATAAATTAGCCTCAACATCTAGCACGAGGGCTCAGCCTCCATAATCAATATGGGAACCCACCCGAACAACAGGTACCTATATTTTCCTTCTATTTTTATACAAAAATAATAAACAGAGATTAAAACTTACACCCGACATGGAAATTGAACCAGGTACTACTACAAAAAGTAAATAGCATTGAGTTTAAATAATGATTGATTTTATAATTCCTCAATTAAAAAGTACTTAGGTATATTTTCTAATGCAATAAATAATTTCTTAACATGTAATTATTTTTATTAAGGCAGAAAGAAGACTGCATATTGCCACCATATCCAGTAAACGGAACGTCGCTAACGAACCTAACGCATGGCCTGGAGACTCCTTTGTCTTCAACGTGATCTGTGATGGAGGGTACTCAGTGAACGGAACTGCTTGGAACCAAAAATTTATAAAGTCATGCCAAATATGAAATGCAAGACATAAGAAACGATAACCAGCCTGCCTGGAACCAAAATATAATAAAGTCATCGCCAAATATGAAATGCAAGACACAAGAAACGATATTCAGCCTGCCTGGAACCAAAATATAATAAAGTCATCGCCAAATATGAAATGCAAGACATCCGAACAAAAGGACTTCCGAACTTTGACATTTGATAGCGGCCATATTGTTGAAGCTACATCTGTTAAATTGACTGTCATTTATTCAGTCTGTTTTGCCAAATCACCATGGACGGATATAGCGTTCAACATCACGTGCAAATGTAAAATTGATGTATCAAAATGGGTGTTCTGTTCGGGCAACGTTCCGGGCGCTTCGCCCGTTTACGGTCGTCATAATTGTCCCCTACCGAGAGGACTATCCGCAGTGTGGTGAATAAATTTGAGTCCACTGGTTCAGTAAGCAATCAACCAACACCCGTACGTCGACGAAACGCAAGATCTGCCGAAAACGTCGCCGCTGTGCGTGAGAGTATGCAGGAGAATCCGAGGCAGTCGATTTCGCATCACTTGCAAGAACTCGGCCTTTCGCAGACTACAACTTGGCAAATTTTGCATTGTGACTTGGGCCTGCACCCGTACAAAATTCAACTGACCCAGGAGCTGAACGTAAACGACCATAGACAACGACGTGTGTTCGCTGAATGAGCTCTGGAGCTGTTGGAAACTGACTAATTTGCATCGGAAATCATCTTCAGCGATGAGGCCCATTTCTGGATGAATGTGTACGGGAATTGATGGTCTAGCTAGGACCTATACCCTCAATCCTTACAAACTACCTAAACTCTAGGTTGTTCTACCGCTCTGTACACGTACGTACTAAATATTAATAATGTACAATTTCCAATACATTTATTTACCAAAAAAATTTTTCAGGGAATATAACAAATTTGGTGCGAATGCTAGAGTTGAAAATGGATCAACGAGAAGCCGGACGTCAACAGCGATATTAAGAAAGATTGGCCACTAATCATGCATTAATCTAAACCATACAAGGTTTTATGGCAAGTGGTCAATAAGTTATGGGTAATTTCGTGTCACGGGACAATCATTAAAGGGTATATAGTAATTTTACAGGTATAATACACTCCTCCTATGTCTATAGTGGGATTTGCCAAGTCTCCGCTGATATATCTATGTCAACGATGACTCCTGAAGAAGTATTGGATATCTTCAGCAGGAAACAAGTGACCTGACTGTGCAGTACTTATCACAATATGAATATTGGAAGACAAGCAATTACTAAGATTAACTGAAAGTTGTTGAAAGATCTCAAACATCTGGGGCACTGTGCAACGATTTATTATTTTTACCTTACTGGCTAGGTATCTAAAGACTTTGGGATTTAATTCTTTAAAAGCTTTGTGTACGAACCATAGGAACGAATCTTAAATTTTTTTAAAGGAAAAATTTGGTTTACAACCGGGTGTCGGACCCGCAGTGCCAAATTTGTTATTGTGCTATCAAAACTCATGGCAAGTAGGAACCGCAAAGGATTAGATTGATTAGGAGCATTGTGTCCAAACGGTAAGAACGTGCTTAGCACTTTGAAGTAAATATGGCATAGCTAAGCCATAAATAGTTTAGCTTCATTCTCTGTTAACATTCATCATCAAACGGTAAGAACGTGCTTAGCACTTTGAAGTAAATATGGCATAGCTAAGCCATAAATAGTTTAGCTTCATTCTCTGTTAACATTCATCATCAAACGGTTAAAACGTGCGTAGCACTTTGAAGTAAATATGGCATAGCTAAGCCATAAATAGTTTAGCTTCATTCTCTGTTAACATTCATCATCGAACGGTAAGAACGTGCTTAGCACTTTGAAGTAAATATGGCATAGCTAAGCCATAAATAGTTTAGCTTCATTCTCTGTTAACATTCATCATCAAAATCCACATTCATCATCGTTTATTACATCAGATGTATCTTACATTACAAATCTCAATAGTCCAGTCCTGTAGTCTTTCAGTCAGTGACATATTCCGCTCTGTATCCCACAGTCTACATAAGTCCTCAACAGCTGTACATCTGTGTTAAGGATAAGAAATTTTGTGAGATTTGTACAGTCTATGAATACAGTTTACTGATTCAATGTACCTTGAGGTACATAGTCTATCCATCACATCCCCATCTACTGTATACTGGTGGGTGACATAATGTAACCCCCCGGTAGTACAATGTATATCATAACTTCACCGATTGTATATACGACAGTCGCGGTATCTGCGCAAGTCCAATGTACGGTATACAGTCTATCAATCACTTCCTCACCGACTGTACATCAGTGAGCGCTATAAGGTGACGCTAATCCACGGGTCGGTAGGAGCGAAGTGTATACAGTCTATCCATCACATCACCGACTGTACATCAGTCCGCGGTGTCCGCGGAAGTGTAGAGTACGGTATACAGTTTATCCACACATCCTCAACGACTGTACACGGCGGGTGACAAGTTATTCACGCTTGTCCTCGGGTCTCGTACCCTATCGGCGGGGGATATAAGAGCATGTACCTATGGAAGGCGCAGCCCCAGCCCGGCGGCGCGGCGGCGCGCTCGTGCTCCGCGAGCGCCGCCGCCGCGCTCTGCGCCCAGCGCCGCCAGTACGCAGCGTCCAGCGCGCCGAAACGGAACGCTGACACCAGCGTCTGGAAAAACAAAACTCTATATATGGATTTTGTCTGGAAAGCTAATACATATGTAACGTTGCGTTCCTTCGAGTGTTCATCCACACCGATATACACTGACGGACACAGAACTGGAAAAAGTGAAAACTGGCCATTAATCATTAAAAAAATGGAACTGCAGCAAAACAAATAGTTACAGCCGGGAAAATAAAATTTTCGTTTTCTCAGATTGTAGTGTTATTAGGGTAAAGTTTTAAATTGAACGTTATTGTATTTTTTTCATAATGCAAATTTATTTATTGTTACCAATAGAATTGTTAGGTACTATTTTTAACTCAACAAGAGTTTCGGTACAATAATAAGTATACTTCGTCCGAACAAGTCGCACAAATTGTGGCATTGGTTCGACAAGGCTTGCATCAACGAATGATTACTAGAAATTTAAATTTAAACCAGTCTACGATTTCTAGAAGGTACAGAAGATTACAGTAAAGACAGGTTCTTACAAAAGGAGACGTGGTACCGGAAGAACTCGAGTAGCCACCCGTCGTGATGACCGATTTATTGTCAACTTCCTTGCTAAATCATTTCCTCACGTCAGTTAACATCAAAACAGAGCTGAATGAAGTGCGTGGAGTCGTGCGTGCACGAACAATAAGAAGGAGGCTAAAAGAAGCCCCTTCTTTTAGCCTCCTTATTGTTCGTGCCTATCGTCCCTTTTAGACCAGCAGATGGTCCAAAGTTATCTGCAGCTCACAGACAAGCTCGCTTAAGATTTGCGCGTGAACACCTAAATTGGTCAGAAGAGCATTGAATCTCCGTATTATTCACCGTTGAGAGTAGGACATGTTTATATGGTGCAGATGGTCGCACGAGAGTCTATCGTCTATCGTCGACGTGGGGAGTGATATGCTCAAAGATGCATTGAGGAACTTTTCTTTTTGGAGGCGGTTCGTGTATGGTCTGGGGTGGCATATCGATAAACGGGCGAACGGAACTTGTGTTCATTGACATGGTTCGTCAAAAAGGTAGCAGAGGGGGTTTGACGGCACATGGCTATATAACAGAGATTTTAGAAGATCACGTGGTACCTAAATGTAGTACCTTACATGGGATTCATAGGCGAAATGTTACTCTAATGGAAGATAAAGCCCGACCGCACGCCGCTGCACAAGTTCGACAATATTGCGAAGAGATTGGGATACGTACCATGAATTGTCATGCACGCAGCCCGGACCTTAATCCGATTGAGCACGAAGAGCTGTGTAAGCAAGAAATCCTGTGCCCACAACTGTGGCAGCACTAAAAATAGCAATTTCACAAGAATGGGACAATACTCCGCAAGACCATATAATAACCCTAATCAGGTCTATTGAGGAACCGCTTAGAATCAGTTGTAGGGCGTGGAGGTACAATGTGATTTAAATAAGAATAGGATTGAAAATGCGCCATCTTGAACCTCGATTGACAACAACATCAGTTATTTTAGTACAGTGTGCAAAGTTTTTTAAGTAAAAAGGGACAGAAATAATTTTGTCAAAATAGCATGGCAACATTTTAGGATGTTGCGTCACACAATACCCATAATAAGAGTTATCTATCTAATATACATTTGAGGTCGCTTCGTTACATCCCTCATTCAACAAGTTACTCATTTGATAAGTCACTGGTTACTCAAGGAATACTCCCTCCAAATTTACAATCTCTAGGTCCACCAGCTGGTTTAGGCTGTGCGTTGCTTGTCAGTCAGTAGGTATGTCACGGTACAGTTTTATAGGTATAAGATGATTTAACTTAATTAAAAAGTTAGTAATTTAATAATAAAAAATAAATAAAAAAGGCTCTCTATGACCACAGACCATAGGAGATACGGGGACATATTTATTTACATGACATCGAACGTGTTTTCTTGTTATGTTCAAATATATGAAATACTCAACTGAGGTTGGCAACAACACTAATAAGGATGATTGTGGCATCGCCACAATATCTATAGCGTGAACTCAGTGGCCCGATTAAAGAAGTCCTAATGCAACCAGATGCAATGAGATTTTAATTATATTAGTATGAAAATCTCATTGTAACTGGTTGCATTGATTTCTGTAATAGGGCTATTGAATCAACGTGACGATCGATTACAAACGTATTTCAATAAATCACTTTCATTTTTATTTTAACAATATTATGTTTGGTATTGTGTTTAGACTGCTGGTTTTGTACTTGAACTCACACTCCCGGCGTCATACAGGAACCTCAGCAACTTGAGGTATTGCCAGTCCACTTGACAACGCTGCAAAGACTCCAGAACCGCCCAGGTTTCAACGGAGTAAAAGGCTTTCTCATAGTCCACAAAAGCAAGACACAGGGGCTGATTATACTCTTCAGACTTCTGTATAACCTGCCTAACTGTGTGTATGGTGCTAATTCCTCCGCGAAACCAGGCCTGTTCAAGAGGCTGGAGTTCAGTCTTCTTGCGAGACGATTTGAGATGACCCTCGAAAACAACTTATAGACGTGGCTCAAGAGTGAAATAGGTCGGTAGAAGAGTACCTCCTACCAAACTCCTGCTGCACGCCTCTGGAGTTCTCCCACTGTTAATAACGGTGCTAAATAACCCCTGAAGCTCCCGAAGTACTGGTTTCCTCTTGAAAGAAGGCTTTCAAGAGCTCCGAAGTTATACCATCCTCACCGGGGGCCTTTCCATTCTTATGTTGTTTGAGCGCCATCTCAATCTCGTCTAGGCTGACGTCGGGCAGTGCGTCGGTGAGACAGGGGGGTGTTACATCCCCGAAACTGGTCTCTAATGCCCTGGAAGATATGTTTAAGCTGCTGGATTGGAACGGAATGGGCATTAATATCGATGTCGAGAACATCTCACATTTACGATTTGCCGATAATATCGTCCTAATGGCGGAGTCGCTGCAAGACTTGCAAAGTATGCTGACCGACCTAGATGATGCTTCTCGACGGATCGGTCTTGGAATGAACATAGATAAGACAACTTTGAGAAGGCAGCCAACAGAAGAATTCAGCTGGGTTGGGCAGCATTCGGCAAGATTCGTCAAGTCTTCTCGTCGTCCATACCACAGTGCCTGAAGACAAAAGTCTTCTATCAGTGCGACCTATCATGACCTATATTGTAGTTATGACCTATGGTGACGAAACGTGTACACTCACGATCAAACTAGTCCACAAATGTAACGTCGCTCAGCGAGCTATGGAAAGAGCTAATTTGGGTGCTTGGAGTTTCTCTGAAGGACAAGATTCGTAATGAAGATAGCCGACGGAGAACCAATGTAAGTAACCGACATAGCTCAAAGGATGAGCAAGCTAAAGTGGCAGTGGGCTGGTCACATTTCCCGAAGAACCGAAACCGTTGGTGTAGACGAGTTCTCAAGTGGAGACCACGTTTAGGCAAACGACCTGCGAAAAACGGCTGGCAGAAAATGGATGAGGAGAGCTGAAGACAAGGCTCAGTGGCGTGCATTAGGAGAGGCCTACGTCCAGCAGTGGACAGTAGGCTGATGATGATTTGTGCTAACGCTACTTTTACTTAGTTGTCAGTATGCAGTTAGTCACGAATCCAGTCCTATTATTATTTGAATTGCATTGTAACACACCTTATTATAAGAAAAAGAGGTGTGCTTATACTTTTTTCAATTGTTAAATCCAACTTTTTAATTAAACCAATGTTTGTTGCATTTATAGGTATTGTTAAAAAAATTGTCGTTTCCAGTAAACAAACTTAAACTTAAGGATATGATACTACGATGTTTCAAAGTTAACGAACCAATCTATAGTTTTCAATATAAAGTATGAAAAATTTGCTTACCTACTTGGTTAAATTATTTATTTGAAACTCGTCTTGTACTTTGATGCAGTTTATGTGTCCGTCAGTGTATAAAAGTGAAACGTTGTCTGTTTGTTTGTTTGGGGAGATTTCATGCTAAAACAGCTGAGCTGCATTAGTCCACTGCTGCACATAGGCCTCTCCTATTGCTCGCCACTGAGCCCGATCTTCGGCTTATCTCATGTAATTGTTGCCAGCTACTTTGCGTAATTCGTCGCTCCATCTGGCTGGAGCACTATGTTTGCCTATACCTGGTCTCCACTCAAGAAGTCTACCCCACCGGTTGTCGGTTCTTCTACCTATGTGACCGGCCCATTGCCACTTGAGTTTGCTTATTATCTGAGCTATTGGTGACTATTATTATGTATTTCGTGGCCTAATCTCCATATATCTAAAACAATACCGTAATGTTTGTGAATCTTTTTTTTTTAGTCTTTATGGGGAAATCATAATCTATAACATAATTATATGTAGAGGAAAATGCTGAAAGGAAATATGGGCTCAACTTTAAAGAAAATAAAAGTGACAGTAATTATTATATTGAAAAATATTCATTTTCTGAGGTACACAATTTTTTTATGATTGCGTACCTCTGAATTCTGCTGCTTATGGCGAACAAAAAGTTTTATGAATATTTTTTCTAATCTTGCTACAACTTCATGAAAATTAACTTTATTTTTATTTTTCTACTTAATTTGTTAGGAAAGGTAAAATGGAAATGCAGTGCCGCCTAGAATTTTGTGGGGACACAAAGCTATTTATAGAAATGCGAAACACCTTAGTATCGCATGCGTATCCGCATGTCACGCCTTGTCCTAGATTTTTGTATCGTGTGACTATGTAATTAATCAGTTAATATAGATTGCTAATTGAACTGAGAAGAAACTCTTTCATTTCCTTTCCGGTACTTTAAACAGTGAACAGCTAAGACCGCATGAATAACCGCTGGATAAACTTTGGTTGCAAAATCTTGCGCGTCGCTGCACTGTGCACGACACCCGGAGACATTGGAATTGGAAGTCTCATTGCCCAGTAATTTGTCTGGAAACTTTGCAAATCGAAATACAGACATGTTATTTTGAACATATATTGACATATAGTTTTGAATATCTAACTGACTACACGACATTTTGACTATCATACGGCATGCCGTATGATATTACATGAATATCTTGATACTTGACACTGGCTAAATGCACTAGTAGTGCGGAGCCAAACAGAAAAAAGGAAACCACTTTTATTTTTATTTTTAGTCTAATATTATGCGAGTTCAATTCCTATATGTAATCCAAATTTTATTTTTTAGAAAAAGTATTTAACTATGCAGATGTCACTACTAATATCAAATTGTAAACAACTAGGTAAGGGGGATCTTGCTGCACTGCTAGTATGTGTGACTTATCTCTATTGAGTGACCAAAGCAAACGCAAGAAAAGTCTATCAGGTGACCATTGCATCGAGAAAAGACATATCTCTACGAGTAGATAAGTAGTTAGCGTTAAGTAGTGCTAATGAAAGTGCTACCGATAGAGAACAAATGAACAGTGTCTTTGCCTTTGTTAATAGATACAGTAAGTGTTACCGGACACTTTCTTAGTAAAGTCATTTTAAAGTTTAACTTAAAATTAAATTACTAATTAGCCTAATTCAATGCTAGACTAAAACATCAATAGGGACCATTGATGTACTCTAGGTAAAAGGAAAAAAATAGTTTCATCTACTAGGCAAGTGCAAAAAACTCACCTGCATCTGAATCAACATTTCCTGCACGGGCGTAACCATCCCCGGTTGCACCTGGTTCAAGTACTTCAGCTTTGCTTCCACCAGCTCCGTCAAATCGTCCAGGTCATCGTCTTTCTTCTCTTCGTTTAACGTCTCTCCCTTTGTGAACGTCAGCCCTTTTCCGTAGCTAATTGTATTAGTGCCCTTGGGACTCCCCGGATCGTCTTCTTCTTTACTAAAGCCCAGACCGACCCGTTCGCTAGAAAATCCTTCTATGTGTTGAGAGTATTTCGTTGTATAGGCCGGGAGCTCAGGCTTTTTGCGCTCCGGCAAAACCGAGTTGGAAATTCTCAGTTTCTTCCTACTCGGTTTATCAACAATTTCATTTGGATCTGCGAGATATACGTTGGCTTTTACTTCTGGCGGAAGTGGTGGTTTTTCTGTTTTAATTTCTACTTCGACTTCTTCGGTGTTCGCTGCACTTGGGAATAAACTGACTGTGGACACACTTGGGAACAGAGGGCTAGCTGACGATTCATCTATGTTTTTACTGCTCGGAAACAAGCTTTTCGTTTCAACTGGAGTGTTGGTACCACTTTTAGGGGTGAGGATACCACTTCTGGGAGAATTTCTCAGACTGTCGATGCTGCCTTTTGAATCTTCATCGAACATATCGATTTTCTTTGCTTTCGAAACTTTTGGGAGTTCTTTCTTCTCGATTTCCTCCAATAGATCATCAATGTCTAAAGTCTTATCTTCTGTCAGATCGATAGATTTGGCAGGAGAGGCGGTGCCCGATCTTGTTTCTTCTCTTATGATCTTCTCAAGGCCTGTAGGTAGCTCTCCGCCTAACTTTTCTAAAAGCTTTGCCTTGTCTTTCAGCCTTTTTAGTAATGTGTTCTCGTCTTGGCTATCTTCTGTTTCATTCTGTACAGCTTGGATCTATGAGCAACAAAAAATTTTTGCTTTTTGAAATAGATTTGGTTCATTGTATTTTTTACATTTTTTATAGTAGGCCACCTCAGATTGAAAACTTTAACCTTCACATTGCTTGATAACAGATTCAACTGAATTGAAAACCTTCCTGGCCTGACTCAACTTGTGGCATGTTTAGTTGTCTCACACAAACATGGCAGAAGCATGCGAGAGGGACCAAGTGGGATCTGACATGATTTCGTTGTAGAATTCATCTCAAATGTGTTCCCAACAAACTTGAACAGTTATTTTTAAGCATTTTTCAGAGATTTTTATCATCATTGGTGCTTGTTTCTACAGTAAGAGCTTAACTGTCCTACTCAAAGACGTCAATTAACTTTTGATCTGCATTAAAGCGTTACTTTTCCATGCAATCGGTAGAGTTTAATGTTTATTAGTGGTAATTGGTGTCTCTGGGATCGACATTCAGAGAAAAACATTAATGAAGCTTTGAAAAACCTTTAAGATTTCAGACATCTTGTGTTTAATGTCAGTTTATCATAATTTATAGATACCAGTGGATATAATTAGGAATGCAACAATACCGATAAGATAATCGTATATCGGCGAACATCATTAGTGTGGTTTAAATTGCACTAACAGTGCAGAGACTGCAAACACTGCTAACAATCGGTTTAAATTGTTGGTCAGCATATGCACGCTAACAAACTAAACCGACGATTGGATGCTTATGTCATTTGAGGCAGCTGTTCTGTGAATCTACCTACTGTTGTTTTGTTTTGTTTTCTCATTTCTCTCTTAGTTCTGTTGAATTCGTTTGCTTCTGCTAATAGAATAAATCATTATTATAAGTACTTGCGGTCTGGCGGGAATTCCAACAACATATATACACAGAATGACATATATCAATTGAATTTGACGTTACCGCATGCGCTGCTCTACCTCTTTTTTGTGAGCGTTGTGTGCACACCAAAATGACGTCACTCCTGACGTCATGTGTCCGACGTGGAGAATAAATGTGCATTTTAATCCGACTTTGTGCGCGCTGACAGTACACATAGCGCATATTGGTACAAAATCATCGTTTTATCCGTTTTCTATTATCTATTGAACAGTTTACCATAACGTCTTGAGTTTGTTTGAATGTTTCATTTTTGAGTGAAACGAAATGCGAAACGTCCCAACATCATAGCTTTGTTCGTTAATTTCTAATTCATAAACAGAAATTGAGGAGTAAAATTTTGAGAATGTTGTTTCCTCATGGAAATTTGCAGGTTTACTAAATCGTTTAGAAATCGTATAGTAATTCGTTATCATAGTATGCATTAACATGTAGTAAGAGTGAAACAGTGGTCAAAGCAAAACTAAGGAAATAAAAAAACTTGTTTGTAATAACCATATTGGTCCAATGATAAATATAAAATAGTGATAATGTTTTTTTAAAGCTTCATCAATGATCTGTATGTAAATGAAAAAAGAAATCTTACCTCTTCTTTTACACCATTTTCGACCTTAACCTCTGGAGATTTAGGTTTAATATCCAATATTTCAGGCGGAATTTCAGGTCCAATCGGTACTGCATAGTTCTGGTTTGGTGGTAATGTAGATACAATCGGTACTGAATAGTTTTGGTTTGGTGGTAATGTAGGTCCAATCGGTACTGAATAGTTCTGGTTTGGTGGTAACGTAGGTCCAATCGGTACTGAATAGTTCTGGTTTGGTGGTAATGTAGGTCCAATTGGTACTGAATAGTTCTGGTTTGGTGGTAATATAGGTCCAATTGGTACTGAATATTTCTGGTTTGGAGGTAAGGTAGGTCCAAACTCCACCGGCTTTGTCTTGACCCTCTTGTGATGGTTTTTCGGTGTCTTGACGGTTGGAGGAGGTAGCTTCTGGGGCAATGGAGGTGGTGCAATGGGTTTCTTGACCGGGCTGTCTGGTTCGTGATCCGATTCAGAATCAGAGTTGTGGTAGGATGTGATTAGTTCTATTTTCCTGTAAAGTTAAAATAGAATTGAGTTCTTATAATTCATCATCATCATCATCATCAGCCCGTATTCGTCCACTGCTGGACGTAGGCCTCTCCTACAGAGCCTGATCTTCGGCTCGCCTCATCCAGTCGCTGCCAGCCGTCTTTCGCAATTCATCACTATACCTGGCCGGCGGGCGCCGGCTTAAGCGTGGTCTCCACTCTAGAACTCGGTTTTCCCAACGGTTGTCAGTTCTTAGAGTAATGTGAACGGCACATTGCCACTTCAGCTTGCTAATTCTTTGAGCTATGTCGGTTATCTTGGTTCTGTGGCGGATCACCTCATTTCCAATGGGATCCCTCAGAGAAACTCCAAGCAAAGCTCTCTCCATAGCTCGCTGAGCGACCCAAGACTTGACTTAAACTTGTGAACCAGTCGCACTGTGAGTGTCCACGCGTTTCGGCTCCGTAGGTCGTAACGCGGAAGCAGGCGATGAAGACTTTCATTTTTATGCACTGTGGTATGGACGACAAAATACCTAACGTAGTTTACCAAACGCTGCCCATCCCAGCTGAATCCTCCTATCGGCTTCCCTGTCAAAGACAGCTAAAAAACAGTCTTACCTAATCGCATGTTCTGCCCGAGGTAAACTAAACATACTCCTGAACAACTTCAAGGGGGACACAATTAATGGCGATTGGTCTCGGGGTAATAAGGTCGTTAATCATAACCTTGGTATTGTCCATGTTCATCCCGAGACCGATACTACTAGAGGCGTCAACTAGGTCGGTCAGCATTTGTTCTAGATCCTGCAACGACTCCGCCAAAAAGACAATTCATCAGCGAATCGTAAGTGTGAGATGCACTCGCCATTTATGTTTATGCCCGATCCTTTCCAATCCAGCGACGTATCATATCTTATCATAACATATCTTCCAGGGCATTAGTGAACATTTTCGGGGATATAACATCCCCGTCTCACTCCCCTGCGCAGCCAGATGGGTTTAGTCTGCCGTTTCTGGACATGAACAGACATGTTTATATGATTTTTTGCATTAACGCCTGCTTAGCGAGAACATATCCAATAATTTTCGAAACGAAAAATTTGAATCACGGACGGGGTTCGAACCCGCATCATACCGTGCCTCTGCGCAGCACATGCCATACCAATTCGGCTACCGTGACAGGCAGGTACTAGATCATTCAAATTTTACGCTTATGTTGTAAATCCGTCTTACGGGAACGGTAACGGCACGCCATCCATTGGCAGTACATATTCCGAACTGATCAACCGAACACGGTTAATATTGCAATTTCCACAAAAGCAAGACACAGGGACTGGTTATACTCCCTACTCTACTCTCTTCTAGTCTTCAGATATCATTGCATGTATTTATTTATTTAATTATATTGAAGAAATCAAATCATTAAGAGGACAGGGCACACACGCGGCATTTACAGGTTTTGCAATACATTTGCGTTTTGGGAGAAAACGTTTCTATCATACTAAACCATAACCAAATCCAATAATTCTGGTTTCGTTTTTAATAATCACAGAATAAACTATGTTTGTAGCTTTTTATTTTTATCATAATTTGTAAAAAAAAAAAAAAGTGATTTAATACCGATATTTTCTCTCAAGTTTGTGTACTGTTTAAATGAAAAATAATAATAAATTAAGAAAAAAAAAACTACAAACGTAGTTTATTCTGTGATTAATAAAAAGAGACCTGAATTATTGGATTTGGTTATGGTTTAATATGGTAGAAACGTTTTCTCCCAAAACGCAAATTTCACGGAAATTTAAGACAAAACCTCTAGAAGCTGCGTGGGTGCCCTTCAGTCTTAATTAAAATTAATACCTTGTGTCCCAATATATATGCAGAGTACAATTATTTTAAAAATACTGTTTTTTTTTTCATTTATACTAATAATAGCATCATTTATCATTTATCTAGGTTATTTTTGTATCCATGCAAATACTTACTAGCATTATCCGAGTGGTCATTTATCTGGGTTACAAGTACCTATGTGTTATTCGAGAACCAGAAATACCTATAAAGTACAATATACTACATTTTATCAATATTCGTTCAGCCATCATAAAGATTTATAACTATTGCTCGTCTTCTACTCATCGGATTGAGATATGAAGTACACCTAGATTTTAAGTCAAAATTTAACCTATCCAACAGTGAAAACCAAATTTCAATAAGACCAGTAGTTTTCACGTGAGGCGAAAACAAACAGGCATAAAGTTACATACAGCGAAAGGTTTTTCTTCTTAATGTACTTTTATGCGTATAATTATGTCACGCATTAACTTCAATATACAGACGTTTTGTTTTACTACTTTATTATTAGCACAGAATATGTATGTTGTGGCCATATTGAAGAATTGATCAATTCGTGAAATGATCGACTATTTTATGAAATGGTTCTGTTTCATGAAATGCCCAACTAAAACTAACCATATTGTTGAAACGTCAATGTTTAATGATATTTCAATCCACGTTTGGCCATATCATTAAATATCATTGTTACCTATAGATGTTCAAACATATAAGTTTTCAAGGGAAAAATACACGAAGACAAGAAGCCTGCGCCTTCTATTTTACGCTATGATCACTAATGTATGACCATATCATGAAGTAGCCGTGCCTTTAGCTGTTCATATTGGCAAACGCTGTTCATTCATTCATCTGGCCAAACCATTTCATGATATCAACGATAATTTCATGAAATATAACTTTTTCATGATGTGGCCAACCACTTCATGAAATGATCAATTCTATGATATCGCCACGACATGTATACTAAAGTTAGAAGACTTGAGTATAAGTTACTGTTACAAGTATACATAGATTTTGGATTTAAAAGCACTCACTCGTCCTCATCATCACTATAACATCTCTTCTTATTGAGGCGACTGTTCCTGTCTACCTCACACTTGATGGGCTTGCCCGGCTTCTTGGCAGCCGCCGGCTTGGCGATCACCTTGGCTTGCTGCTTCTCCGCCAACGCCTGCTGGTACAGCTGCCATTCTTCTGCCGATACCTCTGTGGAGCCTGGGAATTAAACATGTGCTTCTGTTGTACACAAGTAAATCATCAAGGTAAAAAAAAAAACAAAAAAAGCAGAAAAAAAAACAAAAAAAAATGGCTATGTCACTCGGGATGATGTAAGGATTCTAACAATACCCTAAACATCGAAATATGTTCAGGCATATAAAAGTTATGGTGGAAAAAATAAACTCACATGAATACATCCTAAAAACATTACACTCTTTTTTAAGCAGTCGTGTAATAATGGTAAAGGTAGAGTGATGGTAGCCTAGCAGTATACTAGTGCAAGTCAGAGTCCAACGATACTGGATTCGGTCTTCTGATCCGCACCAATCGTGAAAGTATTAGAATGTGTTAAAGATGTGGGACTGCGACTCAACAAAAAGAAATGTGAGATTGCCACAGATAAGGTAGAGTTCCTGGGTTATGTGGACTACGGTACTCACCCAAGTCAAAAGAAAGTATTAATGATAGCCAATGCAAAGAAGTTCAGGCCTTTCAAGAACTTCTGAATTACTATGAGTATTTCAAAAATGACAAAGCTACAATGTTAGAACCGCTTCACAGGTTACTGGACAAGAATGCTGTGTGGGAAGTGGAAGAGGAAAGTGCTCCATAAGAAGCCTTTCCTAAAGCAAAAATGATGTTGTCTACTGAGCAAACTTTTGTACATTATGACTTTACCTAAATGGAAAATTACTCGTAACTTGTGACGCATCAGGCGTTGCGTCGTCCTAATTGAATTAATTCCTAATTGTAATTAAGTAAATAAATCAAACAAACATGTTTGTCGCGCAATTGCATCGCGCAAATGTCAATTAGGACACCTATTCAACATCAGTATGTTTGATGGCAGATTCGAACGAAGAAAATTCGCGTGAATTCGTGATGTTCGCGTTCAATAAGAACGACGCCTCTGAGTATGGAGTGAGTGGATGCTGTACTGGCTCATATAATGGATGATGGATCTGAGAAACCTATTGCTCTCATTGTCAAAAGCAGAGCGTATCTACACTCAAATTGATAAAGAGGCAGCTGCAATTATGTTAGACATAGATAAAATTAACCAAAAAAAAAAACTATACATATAAGTCATAATATATACTGATCATAAGCCGTTATTGGGAATATTAAGTCCTAACAAGGCAACCCAAAGTACTATCACCTAGAATGATGAGGTGTACTCTTAAAATAAGTTCTCATGATTATGAATTGATGTATAAAAGCGGGAGCAGTATTATATAGGAAATGCTGAAGCATTCGGTAGGCGGCCACTGGAATCAGAAAAGCAACAGCCGATTGCCGATGACATGGAGGAGATCTAGCTTACAATTTGTGATTTTGTAATATAAGATGCAGACGAAGGCATCATGCATTTCATTTCTCCTTTGGCAGGATCAGCTAGAATCTGGCGAGCTGTTTTTTTTAACTTTGTTTGATAAAATTCCGCCTAGTGACTAAATTTACACAAAATACTGTCCTATGAATTATACTTTAATACGAGTAACTTCATCTTGAATCAAACAACGCCTAGATGCAAAACGGAACAAAATCGGTTCAGTATTTGTGGACACTTGTGTTTTGTAGTTGGAGATCCGATACCGCTCTCGAGTCTGAGCATATCAGTAGTGCAGGTGTAGTTCGATGCAACATGTGCAGCGAGGTCCTATACTGGTGCGTCAAGCCAAATCGAACGAAAATTAAAGTAGTTCCATCCACGAGAAATCTGAAGTTTGATCATGTGTTATTATAATAAAAGAAAACAGCTCAGTCTAAAACTCAGAAAATAACAGTGGATTATAGGGAAGTACTCAAAACTAAACTGGTACTTTATAAGGCCATCTTAAAACCAGTGTGGACCTACGGAATCCTGCTCTGGGGAACAGCATCTAAATCCAATCTATGCATCTTGCAACGGTTCCAGTCTAAGGTTCTGCGCTTGATAACCAAAGCCCCCTGGTACATTACAAACGAAACACTGCATAAGGACCTGGAAGTGCCCACAGTGGAGGAAGAAATAACAAACACCGCCAGAAAGTACCAGAAACGACTGCAGCGTCACCCAAATGAAATGGCAAAGACGCTAATGACTAAAAGGCCTCTAAGGAGTCTAAAACGAAGAATACCCCAAGACCTAATAACCTAGAGTTCCAACAGAAACAGGACACATCAATGGATGCATACCTGACATGTCAAATGACAAACACTTGAAAGAAAGCTCATTGTCTGAAAATATGAGACAGATTGCTTTGCATGGGGAAGACAAAAAGAAAAAAAAAGATTTATTATAATAAGCAATGTAATGTATGTAATAAATTGTTTATTTCTATTGATAATTAGAATAAATTAAGATAAATAAATATAAACTTATGTAAGTTGTTTTGTCAGAGTAAATTTTGCAATGTTTTGGAGAAAGTTTCATTTATTGAATATATTGTCATTATTTTTATACCATGTAAGGTCTCTTATCCATAATTAATAATAAAGCAGTTTCATTTTTAGTTTTTAAAAGAATCCTGACACAATTCAGATCATCATGACCCGGTGTCATTGTCCATGTAATTTTTTTGTCACGTCATTGGTTCCAGGTTAAACAAACAATTTTTAAGACTAGTTAACCTATCAATGCCCGAGCGTGTATACAGACATACAAAAAGTACCCTTGATGCCCGAGCGTGTCTGTAGACACACTCGACGGTAGCAGAATTTTTAAGACTAGTTAACCTATCAATGCCCGAGCGTGTATACAGACATACAAAAAGTACCCTTGATGCCCGAGCGTGTCTGTAGACACACTCGACGGTAGCAGAATTAAGCAGAGTAGAGCTGCATATGAACCGATAGGGCTTGACTTGAAATTGTATAAGCCCGATTGCATCTGGGAACTATAGTTACCAGGAAAGTTTGTTTTCGATTTATTAAAAAAAAATAGAATGTAGGGCCCTTCATTTAATCTAGGGTACTAGTAATAACATGTAGGAACACAAAAGTATCTATGTATTTCACCTCTATGCCTTAGATATCGTTCTTATTTTTTATCTGTTGGAAAGGTACATCTGTAGCGGTCTTTAATAAAGATAAAAAACCATAGGTCGTCGCCAAAGAATTCGAATAAAAACATAATGAAAATATCAAATCCATACATTTCGACTTTTTTTTCAACTTCCCGAGTAATTTTATATTATTTTTATATTTTATAAAATATTTTATTTTTATTAATTAAAAATTATAAAATATATATACGTATTATATACGTATATATACTGTGTTCTGAGAACAGATAAACGTGTTTCTTATTTATCTGTTCTCAGAACACAGTCATTTGTTATATGAGAGGGTTCTCAAGTGGCCATTCAAACGGTTTGTTTACACAAGGGTGCCCGGCCCAGATGGGCCTGTGAGACTTGCCGTATAGATAACATTACCGTGCTTGCCGTATGTTTGAGCGCTGATATATCAAATTATTATTTTTTACCAGTTTTAAAAAGCAAACATTGTAGAGATACTAAGGAAATAAACTAAAAATAAGAAAACTTTTTTTGTACACAATTTAAGTTTTTCAAGTTTTCTTCAAAACCAAGAGCTGTAAAAAATAAAATAAACATTCAAATGATATCGTTCACAAATATTCTTCTAGCTTATTTCAATCTAGTACAGTAATCTGAATTACTAAAATCGAAAACATTTATGAATTAGAGACATGATATAGGAGCGCGCCGCTTTCCCGCGCAAATCGCTTCGACCTGCTCGAGCCCACAGGCACTAATGGTTTTGAGGTGCTGCGCAGGGCGGGCACGGAAGGGTTTTTCATTAATAGACATAAATCCAGTACATCCGGTAAATCCTCTTGGCTTAAGCATGAAAAGGTTTAGTCTCCTACATACCTGCAGCATTTAATTGTTGCTGTGCCAGCTTCAGTGCGAGTAAATACTCAGGTGGGGCCTCCCACGTGACCGCGTTAGTATGCTGGTTCCAGTAATATGTGAATCCACTTGTTTCATCGTAGCATGCTGACCAAGCTGTGAAAACAAAATAACATAAATGCATCATTAATGACTGGAAATTTATTTGAGATAGGGTGACCCTTGTGACACAGAACATAATGTAATTTGATTATCAGTTAATATCATTTGTGTGCAGATTATATCAAAATACCAAAACACAGCAATTTATACTTCCTTGTTAAGATTTGTTTTTGCATAAGTATTTATGTTCACAGATTATTACAGAAATTATAGAAGACTGCCTTGATACCAAATTTAAAAAATCAGGGTTGAGATGATTTAAATCACTTGATTAAAATCGCGATTTATATAAAGAGATTAAAAAAAAACAACTTTTAACTCCCTTCCTGTGCATTGCTCTGTTTACCTAAACATTTCAGAAGATTCTCAGAAATTTGAACTCGCGACTGATTCCGCCCGTTTCAAACAATCATTTCTGTTTGATTAGTGAAAGAGTTAATACACTGTCTGGTTAAGTCTCTGTGTATTCCCCACCTAATCCTAGCCGTAAAGGTAATAGACGGATGCGACAATTCCTTGCATCGTACCCTTGGAGGAAAACATTTTTCACTTCCCAGGACCCGTTGACTTGCGCGTCTGCTGTTACAGAGGTAATGTGTCAGGCAATGGAATATTATATTCCATTCAGTGATAAGCCTCTTCTCAGCAAAGCTCAGCCTTGATTTGGATCTGGCTGTGGTTGTGCTGTGCTCTAAAGCATGCGGCATATCTGGACTGGGCTGATGCTCGAAAGTGCGAATCCTCTGATATTTGGGTTAAGCAACAAAAAATCAATGTTGCCGCTAAAACCTGCAAGAAGACTCTTAGGAAGGCCCATTTTGATCACATAGGTTGAATAGGGGCCAAACTGGCTTCATACCCCGCGGGTAGCGAAGCTTTTTGGTCCCTGGCCAAGTCGGCCGAAGTGAACTTCTGCCGCCCCTCACTGCCACCATTGCTGGAACCAGATGGATCACTGGCTCACACTGCTAGAGAGAAAGCGAATGTATGTAAAAAGGCATGACACCTTCATGCCTTCCTCATTGCGGGGTTTTTATGCCCGATATACGCATTCGCCAGAAGGAGGTTCTCAGAACGCTTAGAGCCCTAGATGTGAACAAGGGCCGTTGTCCTGATGACATTCCAGAGATTGTGTTGAAAAACTGTGCGCCCAAATTGTCTCCCATATTAACGCGTTTATACAGCCTCCCTCTTCACTCAGGTAAAGTTCCGAAGAGCTAGAAGCTTGCCAATGTACAACCAGTACCTAAGAAGGGTAGTCGTGCTGATCCGGCCAATTATCACCTCATCTCGATAACCTCCTTACTCTGTAAGTGTTTGTAGCGTGTCATAAACTTTAGGCTATTGGCATACCTTGAGAACAATGATCTCCTCAGTGACTGGCAATGCAGATTTCGCCGAAACCGGTCTACAGGGGATCTTCTTGCATATGCCACTCACATACTGAGTGAAGCCATCGAGATACATGGTGAGGCGGCTACACTGTTTTTATTGCACATTTATATCCATATCAAATTAGTGACCTTTTGAAGCCTGGTACCTTTAGGTATGCAGATGACAGTACTGTGGTTGAGAGATACAGGTCCAATGCTCAAGCCAGCTGTGATGCTGTCCAACTTCAGAGAAAGGCTATGGTGGACAGTTTGACCTAGTACCTCATAATTTTATTATATCATAATAGATATTGCACTTTGATGAATAAAAGGTGCCTGTCTGAATTCCATGCTTAATAATGAATGAAAAGAAATGGCTACTTACGTAACGTAGAATGTCGGTATGTAGGTATTTTACGAGACTTGTCAGACCAAATGCTATGCAGTAAATTCTAGGTTTCTTCTTGGTACGCATAATTAAGAAAAGAATAAAATTAGACAAAAACTTTACGTAAGTAAGTACTTTATAGTTAAGCACACGGCGCGCGACTCATCGAGCGCACGCTTGACACTCTACTGAATTAATCTCAATATTGCAGTGCAGAATTGTAGGTATAATATTTGTACTAGTTGCGGAGTGCGACCGGCCTGACCAGGTTAGCATCGCCACAATCGGACATGGCTTCTAAGGCTAAATTTAAACGGTCTACCATAGCCTCTCTCTGAAACTGGACAGCGTCACAGCTGGCTTGAGCATTGGAAGTGTATCTCTCAACTACAGTACTGTCATCAGCATACCCAAAGGTACCGGGCTTCAGAAGGTCATTAATGTGCAGTAAAAACAGTGTAGCCGACAGAACCGATCACTGAGGTACACCGGCATTCATAGCCATTTGATCAGACGAGCAGCCCTCTAAGACTACTTGAATAGATCGTTCCCTCAAGAAATCAACTATCCAATTGCATAAGCCAACAGGTAAACCATATGAGGGAAGCTTGTTTAAAAGGCCATCGTGCCAGACCCGATCAAATGCCTTCGATATGTCAGGGCGGTCGCACTCCGCAACAAGTACAAATAAATTCAAGGACCCAATATTCGGGTCCGTTCAGTCGAGTGTCAAGCGTGCGCTCGATGAGTCGCGCGCCTTGTACTTAGCGATAGAGCACCTACTTACGTAAAGTTATTGACAAACTTTATTCGTGTTTTAATTATGAGTACCAAGAAGAAAGCTAGAAAGTACTGCATAGCATTCGGCTGTTTGAATAGTGATAGAAATGACGAATTGTCATTCTTTACGCTTCCAAAGGATATTGAAAGGTAATACATTGTAATACCTATAATAGGTCCTAGTTATGTAGTTAGATATTGATATTTTTTTATTACGTAGGTTCCTATAGTTTTATGTTATTTCATTTGTGTTCCATACCGAAGCTACGCATATTTAAGGTTTTTCCGCGCAGAAATAAAGTCGTTTATTAAATCGTTCAACGTAATTTTATAATTGATTAAAGTACGTATTGTTGATCGGAAAATGAATTACTGTGCTGACTTAGTAAGTAGCCTACAACTAATTAGGAATTTATAGAATATATGTCTCGTATAATACCTACCTACTTTTAATACCTTTTATTACGTAGGTAGCAATTTATTTTTCACTCATTAAAAAGCATGGAATTCAGACAGGCACCTTTATTCATCAAAGTGCAATACCTATAGGATATAATCATAATCAACCAACGACACGTAGGTAGGTATCTCACTAAAGTTATCGGCGGTCTGACAATATCTAAGTCATAACATATCACAGAATAATTAGTAGTACAAGTACCTAGTCATATCTTAATACCACCCTACCGAGCGAATAAGGGACAGAGCGATTCTGAAACGGTTAGAGCAATGGAAGTTCTCGCGCGTTGTGATACGGTGCATTCTAGCCTGCACGCGGTGGGCGAGCGCCTTCTAGGTAAATATAATTGAAAGCTCGCAGCACCGTGCGAGTTAAATTGCACTTTATAGCGTTGTAGCGAGAGTCGCTATTTATTTAAATGACTTTACTCAGTTAGCCTTCTGTACTTGTACTATTATTTATTCTGTGGATATGTCAAGGGAGACGGCAAGCGCCTCACCATGCATCTCTATGGCTTCGCTCAGTACGTGAGTGGCATACGCGAGAAGATCCCCGGTAGACCGGTTTCGTTGAAATCCGTATTGTCGGTCACTGAGAAGATCATTGTCTTCAAGGTATGCCAAGAGCCTAATGTTTATGACACGCTCCATACACTTACAGAGTAAAGAGGTAATCGAGATGGGACGATAATTGGCCGGATCAGCACGACTACCCTTCTTTGGTACTGGTTGTACATTGGCAAGCTTCCAGCTCTTCGGAACTTTACCTGAGTGAAGAGAGAGGCGGTACAAACGCGTTAAGATGGGAGACAAATCGGGCGCACAGTTTTTCAACACAATCGCTGGAATACCATCAGGACCATTGGCCTTGTTCACATCTAGAGCTCGAAGCATTCTGAGAACCTCCTTCTGGCGAATGCGAATTTCGGGCATAAAAACCCCGCAATGAGGAAGGCAGGAAGGTGAGGCTTCTGCAAAAAGAGAAGCAAATAAATTCGCTTTGTCTCCAGCAGTGTGAGCTAGTGATCCATCAGGTTTCAGCAATGGTGGCAGTGAGGGGCGGCAGAAGTTTACTTCGACGGACTTGGCCAGGGACCAAAAAGCTTTGCTACCCGCGGGGTATGAAGCCAGTTTGGCCCCAATTCGACTTACGTGATCAAAATGGGCCTTCCTAAGTATCTTCTTGCAGGTCTTAGCGGCAACGTTAAATTTTCTCTTCTTAGCCCGAATATCAGAAGACTTGCGCTTTCGAGCATCAGCCCAGTCTAGGTATGCCGCACGCTAGAGCCACAGAATGACCACAGCTGGATCCAAACCAAGGCTGAGCTTTGCTGAAAAGAGTCTTGTCACTGAATGGAATGAAATATTCCATTGCCTGACATATTACCTCTGTAACATCAGACGCGCAAGTCGACGGGTCCTGGGAGATGAAACATGTTTGCCGCCAAGGGTACGATGCAAGGAATTGCCGCATCTCGTCCCAATCTGCTGAGTTGTATCACCACACGCGCCTATTTCCCTTAAGGCTAGGATCAGGAAGTACTTATTTTAATAGAAATTCAGGTCTGACGTCAGCATTAGGTACCTGATTAGGTAGGAATCTTATCAGACCTACCTATAGGCACACACTGAATAACATCAGATTTCATAAAGTACAATTAAATAAAACTCCTAGGTACCAACCTAATACAGGTACTTCAATCTACTTAGGTATCTAAGCTGCTTGATAATAAAACACCTAGATACCAACTTAATTTAGGGACTTTATAGACCTTTTAAGCAAAGTTTTATCACCATTTTTGAAAAATAGTACCACCGTATACTCTTGTGCCATATCTCGAGTGTGCTGCACCGTTAACAACGGAGTTAAAGAACCTGAAACACCTTGAGAATAGGTTTACCTTTAAGAGCTCCGAAATAACTATATTATTATCATAGGGCTTTTCTATTTTATTATCATAGGGCCATTTCCATCTCTTCCAAGCTGACGTCTGGTATCTCACCAGTATAGAGGCGAGTCAACGTCGCCATTGAATCCTCAGAAACAGTCTCTGGCCAAGGAGCATGCGAAGCGTATAAGTGTCCGTAGTAAAAATCAAAAGTGAATGATGTATTCGCCATTGATCTTAACACCATATCCATTCAAGTTCAGAAGCTTGAATATATCTTCCAGTGCAGAGGTGAACAGTTTCGGAGAAATAACGTCTCCTTGTCTCACCCCTTTTTGCAACTGGATAGAATTCGTGCTCCGATCCTGAAAACGGATAGTCATTGTGGCCTTGCTGTACGAACACTTCAACACATCCATGTACCAGTATTCAATCTGGCACTGTTGTAATGACTGTAGCACTGCCCAGGTCTCGACTGAATCAAAAGCTCTCTCGTAGTCCACAAACGCTAGACATAGTGGCCGATTATACTTTTCGGTCTTCTGTATAATCAGCCGGAGCGTAGGATGTGGTCTACAGTGCTAAAGTCTTTCCGGAATCCAGCTTGTTCGGGAGGCTGATAGTCGTCAAACCTACGAGCGAGACGGTTTGTACCTACTCTCCAAAACAGCTTATAGACGTGGCTCAGCAGCGAAATGGGCCTATAATTCTTCAAGAGGGTGTTATCACCTTTCATATAGAGCAACACCACTACGCTCCTGTGCCACGCTTCTAGCGTAAGTATCCTCGACGATGACAGAGTTAAACAGCCTCTGAAGGATTTTAAGTACCGGTGTTCCAACCACTTTCAGTAGCTCTGTCGTTATTCCGTCCTCCCCTGGTGATTTGTTGCTCTTAAGCTGTTTGAGAGCCATTCTGATCTCGTATAGGCTAACGTCCTCGAAATCTTTGGTATAATGTCGGGTCAAACAAGCTTTTGCATCGCTAGCAGTGCTAAGAGCACTACGTGATGAGGTGTATAATTGCCCATAGAACTTCTTGAGCTCACTCAAAATCTCTGGCTTCGACGAGACGATGCTGCCACTGTCCGTCTTCAGCTTCGTCAACAGGCTTTGCTCAATAGATAGATCTCTTGCAAACACTATGGAGCCCTTGTTCCGCTCTATTGCGTTCTTAATACAATTAGTATTATAGGAACGCAAATCATGTCGCATCGACTTGGATATCTGTATATTAAGCAAGCTGTAACTCGAAATATCCACTGAAGACTGCAGCCTCATCTCGCCTTGTTCTGCCATAAGTTTAAGTGTATGCTCAGAGAGTTTCTGTGTTCTATTTTTGCGGTGGGTCTTAAAGAACTCCGACCCGACCGCGTGAACAATTTCCACCAGCCCGTTGTTTAGTTCGCCCACTGTATCGCACTCGGTAAGGATTTGGAAGCTATTTTGGAGCTACATGGACGGGCGCTTCTTGATTCATCATAAAAATCGCTTCTTCTCCATGAAGTCAGCCAATAGCTGACTCCTTTGGTTCCTATGGCCAAATTTGAACTGCCCCACTCTCAGTTCATCGCCATTCATCATGCCCAGCCGTGCGTGGCTGGGCATGAGGAATGGCGATGAATGAAGTACCCAATCGCCACTGTGAAGTGTGTTTTCGGGGCATGTATGGCATTGGAAATGTCGTCGTACATAGCCTCCACTTCATCGTTTGGATGTTTCGAGTGTGGGACGTACACCTATAATACCTTCAACGAATACCGTTACCGTTACCGTCGGTTATTCTCAGTATAAGGTATGCCACCCTGCTCCAAACGCTTTCGATCTTCACAATGTTGTTGACAAGGGACTTGCGGACGAGAAACCCGATACCGTGTTGGGACAGCTGGTCGCCCTCCCGGTAATAGAGTAAGTTGCCGGAATTGAGGGTTATCGTATCCTCTCCCTCTCCTCGGACTTCTGATAACCCTATAATACCCCAGCGCAACTCACTTACTACTTCTTCCAGCTCTATCAACGTCTCATCGGTCCTCAAGGTGCGTGCGTTGTAGGTTGCCTGGTCCAGAAATCGTGGGGGTTGGTAGCTGAGTCCCTGCCGGGAGTTCTTAGCACCCCCTGCTCCGACGTTACCATGGCTGCCATCTGTGCCAGGAATAACGGAGCCGCCGGGGACTGGAGGCCGTCTTTGCGGTGTGTTTATCATATATTTGGGGGTGTTGCCATAGTCACCACGCTTGGCAGGCAGATTGGTGACCACAGTATTACAAATATGTACTTGGAGGACGCTGCTGCCCATCTTCCGGTGTGTATTCCCTTAGTCGCCTCTTACGGCATCCACGGGAGGATTGGGAGGGGTCCTAATCTAAGCCGAGACCACCACGGTACACAAAACTTCTAGAAATATAATATAATATTGTAATATACTTCTGGCTCATATCATATTTTTGTAAATGTTCACTTGTGCCATATAGTAAAAAAAACTTCCGAAATACTTAATAGTGAATCTTAAGTAATTATTTTGTTGCTTTTGAATATTGTATAGTTTATCTTACATATTTTAATCATATTGCATTTTAATATCAATTTATAAGGTATGATGACACGAATAATGATTCAATATTAATTACATCATTGCTCATGTATACTGCGTTTGCTACACGTATGAAGTTTTAATTAAAACTCACCTTTTAATAAATAATGTTTACTTTCTTTGCCGAAACTTAATGGTGACTTTTTGCTTTATCAAAGCAAAAAGTCACCATATAAATCATACAACTTAAATAAATCATACGTTTTAACCATTTCTAAACCTAATACTTATAAAATATCTGTGTGTCTGTTAGGAGTAGTTGCTTCATAAAATAAAATTGTCTTTGTTGTTTCCTGATAACAACTATCTTATTGTGATCTATTTTATGTAACATGGTCATAAAGACATTTCCTATGTACAATGGTAACATGCAAGAGTAACATGACTTTTTTTTATTTGTCATTACCAATACAGTTAAGTAATATTTTAAGTCGATCGGTTTTTTTCATTGCATGTTACTGTAACATTTTTCTACCTATAAAATTGGGTTTAACCTTCCGTAACCACCGGTTTTTTGTATATTATAAACAATATGTACAATCCTTATTTAAAGTTAAATATACCTATTAAAATAAAATACAATGATAATTATTTGTTTAGCAGTATACTTACTGGAAGTAAATCAACAGTATATAAATCAGTCTGATCATACAAGAAAAAAAAGTTTATTTCTTTAATTTTGTGTACGGAAATATGCTGTTTAACTTAACACTTTGCTCGTAAAAAGCCACCACTTTGCTATTTTGTCGAAAAATGTCCTAACGTCTTTTAAATTTACGCGTGCTAGTCATTTTCCGTAGAATAAAGCCCTTATGGCAATTGAGTTCATGTAAACACGCTAAAGTTTCGCGGAATACAGTCTTAAGGGACAAAATATATATAAAAACTGATGATATTAAATAAAAAAAAAATCACTGGATGCTCGTTATATCACCTAATCGATTAGGATACCATAAAACATACATTCTCTTATAAATTTAAGAGAAAATTAGAAAAAACCTTCCCCTGAAAACCTGTGGTTTTGCAATAGTGGCTGTTTTCGACGGATAGGGCGATATGTAGTCTTACTAAATAAATAAAACGTAAATAATGTACAAAATAAGACAAAGAAGACAAATCCGATTTCGGTAACAAAACCCCCATTCATAGAATTAAATATTTTTTCCAAATTCCCCATAGAGAAAAATCAGCGCCATCTCTAGGATTTCATGTTAAATACGATAATCATCAACAACGCGTGGTCAAATAACTGATGATTATGAATACAATACGATGCCAATGGTAACAAAAAAACTAATTTTAACCTTTTTATACAAATTAAGTGAATCAAGAGGCGCAAGATATTTAGGAAGTTCTTTTTCGTTATAGAGTAAAGAATCACCAGTTAAGAATAATCTTAGGACTATTTAACACACTTTTGTGATTTAGCATAATAGGTATACCTATGTTAGTATTTAAACAAAGACCATGACTAAAACTGTCGCAAATTTTTGCAAACTTTTTTTCGCACATCTATCAAATAAACATGGAATTACGTCATATTATGTATTGTTTGTTACACTGTCCAAAATTTATAATACTTATAATCATTGACACACGCGAAAAAAAAGCACCAATCTCCATACAAAATATCTTAACTTCAGTCCTCTTATCTCGGTTCAGACTTGGTTTAAAGGCATACTTGTAATAATATGTTTTGTTTGTTACACTGTATAGAATTGATAATTCCATGTTTCGTCGATGGTCGCGCGTAAAAAGAATTGCGCCACGTGCTCTAGGAAAATTGACATTGTCGTTTGAGGTGTTGATTTTCATATTATAGTACTTCTAAATTATCGTATAGAAGTTAATATATAAATATAGGTATGTATATACAATTTGATGACAATATGTAAATACAATAATAATAGTACCATCAAGCCTATGTGACGATGGAGCTGGAAAGCAGGTATATAAACCTTGCTAAGTAGAGCTTGGTAAGTAAACCTACAGAGATTTGGGTATTGTTTTACAACAGACTGCTGAATCATAATTCTACTTTTTAATTTGATGATAATCATTAAAATCTTTACTTAATAAAATTTAAATTTTGAAACATCTTTATAAAGTTATAGCGTTGAACGCCCATGTTGTTCATACATTACGGTAAGCGATTTATTCATGAATATAAAATTGCAAAGGCAAGATAAATATTCAAAATTTTTGCTTCCCGATAATAAGAAATGCCATCTATTTTTTTTTGCATTTATGAAGTGTTTGGTGCACCCTTTCACCACACAATTAGGCATTTTGTCACACTAGCATCCGCGGCCGCCCTCCGTCACAGTTGCAGACTGACTAGCTCACGTTGGTGTCACGGCAGTTAGTTTGACACCGACGAATTGGCGATCTTGTAAATCGTCTTCCGCCCTGTCTTTACGAAGTAAATATATATGTCTATGCCCCCATTACTAAAAGTAGAATAGAATCACTTACGGCAATGCGGTATCGGGGCTGGATGAATAGTAGCAGAGGCTCCTGTACTGATACCGTGTGCGAAAGCTGCATTTTGGAAAGTGGTTGATTCGGAAGCCAGCTTGAGTTGTTTCTTTGACGGTGTGGGCCCTCCTTCGTCCGATTCATCGCCGGAATCTCCGTAGTTACCGATCAAACCAGCCAAAGCGTTCGCTTTACTCATTTTCTAGGTTGGAAACTTGGAATATCACATCGGTGTTTTAATAAAATTGAGAATAATGTGGCACAAAAATGAAATTTCAATTCGAATAAAATATATTGCAAAGCAGAAAACCATTACTTAATCAATCTTAAAATGTTCGCGAAAAAATATGCCTCGCCTTCAAACAACCTTGGTTTTTTTTTCCTCGTTCGAGGATTTGGCGTCACACTTCTCGTGTATTTGCCAGTGTCAGGTTTTTAATTTTCTTGCCAGTTTTCTTCATTTTTCTAATTAGAGTTCTTTTTTGCTATTGCTTTCTTTTTTATTTTATTTTTATTATTAAAACGAGGGAAACAAAATAACTATTTACATAATTAACAAATTGGAGAACGGAATAACGGAGAAAGGAAAGGATGGTCAGAGGAGCAAGGAGATGATACATGAATACCGCTACTAAACGCTGATATAGCAAACAGCTCCGATAAAAGTTGCGACAGTAACTATGTAAATATTTTCCATATTGTCTCTAACGACGAGTTGACTGGTATCAACAAGCTGAAACCAAGTAGTTCCATGGGGCCAGACAGTATCCCATCTACTGTACTTAAGCAAATAAAAAAAAAATTGCGCCTTCCCCTTTGCCATATTTTTAAACTCGCGTTGGAAACTGGAAAGTACCCGCCTCAGTGGAAATTATCAAGAGTTAGCCCAAAACCTAAAAGCTCAGACAAGTCTAAGGTAGAGGAATACAAAAAATTGAGGTTTGTGAAGGAAATTTTATTTGTTCGACTATGTTATACTGTTGATGAAATAGGCCTACACCAACACAATCACTGTCAGAATGTTTCGAAGCATCACTATAAATATGATGCCAATTTTGCCAACGTTCTTTAATTATCGAATTAAAATACGTGTTTGCATATGGATCACCCTTTACAATACCTATGTTAAGATGAATATCTGGCGAAATTATTAGAGCTTTATAGCTAGTTTCAAATAGAGCAAGAATGGGTATACGGTGAGTTGGAACACTTATTGTATTAAATTTAATGTAACTAGTAATCAAATGAGGTGAAGATTGGTGAGTCCAATATTGAGAAGTGTTAATGAATTGTGAAATTCGATTAAGTTTTATCTTGAGTGGGTGTTCTGAAAACTGTAAAATACGGAAAAATAATTTAACTGCCAGAAACTGTCGTTGTAATTGATGAGGTGGTTCAACACATTTAACCTGTAAAGCGTTTATAGGACTGTTTTTCATGGCACCGGCTATGATCCTGAGGGTTTTAGTCTGGACGGCATCCAGTCTCTTCTTCGCAGCCATGCTACAGGGCTCTAACAAGAAAGTTCCATAATCAAGAACACTTCTAATCAGAGCATTGTAGACCAACTTTAAAGAGAAGGGATGCGCGCCCCACCACACACCTGACAGGCACCTAAGGATATTAAGTGAGCGTTCACACTTACCAGCAATATATTCACAATGTGGTAATCCATTAATTTTGAGTCTAGAATTAACCCTAAAAATTTAGTTTGAGTTTTAATAGAAATGGGTTCTCCGTTGTATAATATAGTTATAGGTGGGGGCATAAGCAGTCTGGTAAACAAAAGTGTACAACTCTTGGATACTGACAGGTTTAGACCATTAGTGTCCAACCAGATTTTAAGGTGTTTTAGAGTATTTGAAAGCGAAGAGCAGGCTTTATCGACACTTTGATTTTAACTATAAATAACAACATCATCTGCATATTGTAAAATACTTGAAGTTCCATCTAATGCTTTTTCTATGTCGTAAAAGTAGACATTGTACAGAATTGGACTAAGTACTGAGCCCTGCGGGAGTCCTCCCCAGATTATCCTATGTAATGAATCCAATTTAATCGAGCGTCCAGACATTAAATTTAAAATAAACCTTACTAGGTTATCCGGTCCTTCCAATAAATGTAACTTATTTCTTAAAATTGCTAAACTTACATTGTCATATGCTGATTTTATATCTAAGAATGCTGCTACAACTGACTTTTTGTTTGAAAAAGCCAGTCTTACATGAGAAATCAATATGCCAATACTGTCTAAGGTGTTTTTACCTTTTCGGAATCCATATTGTGACCCAGCCAGTAAATTTCTGCTTTCTAGAAACCATTCCAATCTATTTTTAACTAAAGGCGCGTTCCACTTAGAGCAAAATGCTAGCAATGTTAACTTTTTTAGCCCCAATGTCGTTCCACAAGCCCTCCGATGCAGAAATAACAAACGTCAAACGTTCCACTATGCAAAATGTTAACATTTCTAGCTTCGGAAACTAGCATCGTCACACCCATGTTGTTTTGTGGGTTCGAAATGCTACTTTTTGAAAGTGTCAAAATTTAGCGGCAGAGTATGTAATTTTAAATAAAAAAAACATTGTTTTGCTTGGTCTTGCGGTATAAGTGTAAGATTTTCGATAATTATTTTCATTTCCTAGTTTTAAATTAATTGGGATGAGGGAATGGTGCTACAAAAGTAAACAGAACAGTAGTGCTATTATCGATCTTGGTTTCAATCCGATTTTCAATATCACTATCACTAATGCGTTGCGATAGAGTCGAAATTGCTATGAAGAAAGTGACAATCTGATTGAAACCAAGTTCTGTAATACGGCCACAGTTGTGTTGAGCAGCAACACGTTTCACTTGTAGATGTCAACCGTGCTAACATTGCTGGTTTTTCGTAAGAGAAACGCTGATTGAGCGCTAGTCATTCGTGTTAACACAAATGGTATAGCATTTATAGGTGGAACGCGGCTTATATGTTCGGCTATTTTAGTTACCATGGGTGATAATGCTATGGGACGTAAGAAGTAACTTCGGACGGATTTTTGGTTAAAACAGGCAACACTATCTGAGATTTCCAGCAGCCCGATTCCATAACTTGGCTTCAATCGGATTATCACTTTTTTCATAGCAAATTCGACTCTATCGCAAGGCATTAGTGGCTGCGATACTGAGAATTCGATTGAAGCCAAGTTATGGAATCGGGCTGCTGGGCTGTGTTCACTTACACGCTCGAATCATCCGTGCCAAAGACTACTATGTATATATCCGTGCGATTGTCGCTCGATCATCTGCAGTGCGATTACGTAATGTTGATCATGACGGTTTCAAGCCGTCAAATTCAATAATGCTTTGCGATAGAGTCGATTTTGCTATGCAAAAAGTGACAATCAGATTGAAGCCAAGTTCTGTGGTCGGGCCCCCGGAGTTAGTGAACGACTTTGGACGTCCACATACAACTGATAACTGTCAAGTGTCAGTTTCATACTATTCCTCCCCTCCACTAATATTTTTCGGATGACCCAGGCGAACGCCCGACGACGCCGTGAACGATTTCGAGTGTACGCGCGGGTGATCCGTGCGTCCTCGAACGTCTAAGTGAACGGACCCCAGCAGCCCGATTCCATAATTTAGCTTCAATCGGATTATCACTTTTTTCATAGCAAATTCGACTCTATCGCAAGGCATTAGTGGCTACGATACTGAGAATTCGATTGAAGCCAAGTTATGGAATCGGGCTGCAGGACAACGGATTGTCTCCTGTCACTATTACAGAATTTATAACCTCCAAATAGTAACATAGACTATTTTCTCCTAGATTGGAGAAAAAGGAATATTGTATTCCATCCTCGCCATGGACAGAATCTCTGACTCCGGAGAGGACACCCTGGAGCTCAGTGAGAGTAAAAGGCGAATTCATTAACAAATCATTACAACTTATTACTGACAACTGAGGAGAACTGATTATATCTTGTTAGGAACGAAAGAAGGAGCTAAATTATTCAAGAACTCGTGAGCCATCGTTGGTGGAAGTGTGCTGAACGTCGAATCAGAAATACCGAATCGGAATCTTTTGATGTTAGTCCACATCACTGAGGATGGTGTTCTTGGAGCAATGGTAGTGCAGTACTGTCTCCATTTTAGGAACTGTAGTTTCTATACCGTCGATTTTGGGGGTGCGGAGGGGTGGTGGGGGTAGGGGGGAGGTAGGAACCCCTTCCCTCCACCCCGCCCCTTTAAAGCAAAAGTTGCGTAGCCCCCCCCACGTCCGAGTTTTTTTCTTTTTTTTCCATCCTTATTTTCAAATTTATTTCTGATGACATTGATTTAAGGTAAGGGGTGGATGGGGGAGGTGAAGGGCTAACCCCTGCTATCCACCCCCCCCCCCCCCACTGAGTCCCTTAGTTTATAAGATATTTCAGTTTTAAGTTTATTAAAAATTGCCAAACGACTAGGGTAGGTTAGGTTAGAACATGACTACACATCCCAAGATAATTTACGGGTGTTTAGTCGCCCAGCCGATTTTTAATAAACTTAATACTGAAATATCTCATAAACTAAGCATCTCAGCGAGGGGAGAGAGGTACCAGGGGGTAGCCCTTCACCTCCTCTCTCTAACCCCCACCTTTAATCAATCGCATTAGAAGTAAATTTGAAAGTAAGGATGAAAAAAAAAGAAAAAAAACTCGGAAAGGGGGGGGGACTGCGCAACTTTTCCTTCAAAGGGGGGGTTCTTACATCCCCCCTACCCCCTCCACACCTTCGCCCCCCAAAATCGACGGTATAGCAAGTACATTCCTGCCAGAATCTTTTTTCTTTAATTTTTTTTTGTGTTAGCTCTAGTAAATTTTTCATTTCATATCAAATCTAATACATTTTTGAAGTTTTCTTCAGTCATATTTATGTTATAATTTACCTTTGCCACTTTCCTTTTTTTAATTGCATTTGTGCATTCACTGTCCCACCAGGGTGCAGAAGGTAGTTTTCCATTGAAAGCATTTTTAATTGGAAAGGAGACATCAGCAGCATCTAACATTAATTAATTAATGTTAATGCTGAAGACCGTTGTTGGTTATTGCTTGTTGTGTCTGGTAGGTTATGAAGATTAATTTCAACATTTTCCCTATATTTAGCCCAATTATCAGTGATTATTCTATATTTCATACGAGGTTTAGGAAGCATTTTTTTAATTTTATTTCCAGGGAAGGTTATAAGGATAGGAAAATGATCACTACCAAAAGTAGATGAAAGGGTATGCCAAGAAAGTGATGATGCTAATGTTGAAGTGACTATAGACAGGTCAACGGCACTAGGTTTTTCAGTAGGACCTGTACGACGTGTTGGGGGGGGGGGGGGGGGGGTTTGAAACGTTTATAAACCCGGGTCAACCCTAACCTGGCCTCCTGTCCGGTGAGCAGGCTCGGCAATGGCTACGGAAAGGAGCGCAGATCGTGTAGACATCCGCAGTCTGATTGCTACCTTCACGTGGTGCCGCCCTGTTTTTGGTTTGGTCCCCTAAGGAACAGACGTAACCAAGGCAACAGACGCAATTCTAGACTTCCTAGTCCCACCCAACACTTCCTATTTTCCTTCCAAAATGCCCACCTAACTCCTTTTATTCCTAGCTGAGTGGCTGAGTGGGGAGTTGGTCAGGGTATAGCACCTCTCTTCCGCAACACTCCTCTTTGGTGTGGATTTCAACCAAAACGGGGGGGTATGGATGGCTATCCAGCACGGGTGGCAGCCTTCTGCTCTGCCTGGCGAGAACGGGAGGACGATGGTGTCTGCAGCCGGCGGTGTTCGTTGAGCTGCGCTTTTTGGATTGGGCGTAGTGTCAGACGTAGCGGCGTTTGGCTCGTGGGCATCTGGGACAACCGTTCTATACCTATTCTAGTAGCCCTGGTATTGTAACCCAATATCCCCGGGGTGGGCTCCGTGGAGGATGGGGAGCTAGAAAGGTGAATTTTAAACTTAATGGAATATGGATACTAAAACAAACAAAAACAATCCACCTAAAACCCCCTTCAGTGGGGAGGCGGTGAGTACCTTGGAGGCAACTTTTGTTGCTGACACGGATCGAACTGCAGCTTGGACGGTGGTTAGACCTAAAGGTAAAAACCAAGGAGCAGGGAATGTGGGGAGACAGCCTTTGGCTGGAACCTCAAGAGCCAGTGCTCCGAACCTCGAGGTGGCACACGTCCCAGAGGTAAAACTAACAAAGAAACAAAAATATAAACTAAAACAAAAATTGAAAAGGGAGCTCTTGAAATCGGGTTCTGGAAGTGTGAAGCCAGTGGCTGAAGACACCAGACAGAACAAACCGGGACCAAGAGCTTACTTTAAGCAGCGTCTAAAAACAAGGGATAGTAGGGAACCAGAAACCAAGCCACAAGCCCTTCTAGCTTTCACCAAGGATTCGTCCAAGGAGTCTGCTGGGCCAGCCTTCACCAAGGATTCGTCCAAGGAGTCTGCTGGGTCAGCTCTCACCAAGGATTCGTCCAAGGAGTCTGCTGGACCTAAAGGATATAGAGGCAAGGTTACGGAAACCCTGCTTAAGAACAAGGATCTCGTATCTAAATCGCATGGCCGGCCGGCATCGACCGTGGACTTGTCCATGGTGACTGCTGGGCCCTCCGGTTATAGAGGTAAGGACTTGAGTTCCAAGTACAGGACCAAACATGGTAACCGGTTCAACCGGCAGAAACGAGCTACTATTGCGATCTCGAAGTCGGCGCAAGCCCCAGTTCGCACTGAGACTAGCAAACGTTCAAGGTTGGATGACACGGTCTCACCAAGAGGAAACTATAAAAAAGCGAAGTTGGATACTTCTAATCATGCCCAGGTTAGCTATGCTGATATTGTCTAGAACAAGGTCTGTGTAGCAGTGTCTAGAGCTGATGGTATCCAACGCACAGAAGAACAGACCACCTTGGTGAAGAAGTTCCTGCAGCGCAGGATTCTTGAGGGTGTCAAAGACCCTGCCAATGACTTCTCTCCCACCTTCAGAGGACGGCCCATCATATCTGATGGAGTCCTGAAGCTGTGGTGTGAGGATGAGGCTTCACTGAGGTGGATTAACGAAGCCATTGACAGCTTGCCATCAACAACTTGTCCCAAGCTGACAGTAAAAAAACAAAGCGAAATCGTCAGAAAGGTACGAGCGGCCCTTCTTATCCCGGACTGTGATAACTCCCTAGAGGACACCAACATGGTTCTGGATGGTAAAATAAATGGGCGCTCATTAATACCTGGACGGTGTACTGGCACTCCTGGCGGGAAGCGGGAATGCCATAAATTCAGATGTTAATGAAACTACTAAATTCACACCAGCTTTCTTAGTATTTGGTCGCGAACTTGTAACATGTGGTTCGGTATATAATGCTTCGGATCTAACTGAAGAATTGATTTTTGCTCCACGCGATGAATACGCTGACAACATAGGTCAGTTAAGCCCTTTATTTCCTGAAGTACAAGCACGTTTATTCCGCGCTCATGAAACTAACGCTAAATATTATAATACACATCATCAACACCTTGAATTTAACCAAGGCGACATTATATGGAAACGTAATTATCCCATAAGTTCAGCAGGCAAGTATTTTTCAGCTAAATTAGCTACTAAATTTGTAAAATGCATCATAGCAGCTAAAATTTGACCACTAATTTACGACCTCAGTGATTTATATGGTAATCTCTTAGGCCGCTGGCATGTCAAAGACATTAAAAATATACCACGTACATCTTAACCTTAACTATCACTTGTCTACTTACTTAAATACTATATTATAATTATGTACTATGAAAGTTACATTGCTTTCCCGTACCTTACCATACATTTAAATACCTACTTATGACCATAGTAGGTTCCCTACTTACAAATTACTGTAAATAATGTAATTTTAATATTATTTTCCTTTACAGAGTAATGTCCACATTTTTAGCTTATTTTTCTTTTATTCACTTCGTTAAATTTTCGGATTCATTATAATTGACTTCAAGTCCTTACGTATTGCTATTCAGTGCTATTGTACCTACTACATACCTTAATTCTTTGGTACTAACAGTAGTTAATACCCTACTTGTTAGGTACTTGTACTATGTACTTTTTATTTTTTATTTTCAAACATAATGTTCAGCATAAAGCGAAACCAGTCCCAAATATTATTATTTACTACACCTACTCACAAAACTTCCCACACTGAAAAGAGCGGCAAATGTGATTACTCTATAAACTAAGCCTAGGTCACAAAACCAGTATTATCTTATAGTTAATATACTGTTACTTACCTACCTTACTTATATTATTTGAACGTTCTAACACAACGTTTACTATGTACATACACGTGCTACAGGCACGTCGTACCCTAAGGACGTTTAGCCATTTTGGCAAACTAATTGTATACACATACATACATTTACACATCACACACCAAATACTCACCACACATACACATACAAAAATACACACACACATAATCACCCTAATCAGCGGATAAATAGGCCTACACTACAATGTATTGGTTCCACGAGTAACCTTAATATTATTTAAGGTTCCTCTTTCTTATGACTTTATTTCCAAGGAATGGGAATAAGACTATGAATGATGATGAATGAATGTGTGATTTATGAATTTGAATGCATTTAGGAATCCAATCAATTGTATATTGACATTTTAAATAAACATGTTCACCTAAAAATTAAAGGCGATAACCCAAATTGGTCAACAACAAAAATTCAAAGAAGCTTGTGCAAGTTTCTTTGAAAATTGGCCAGAGTTTAAAAAATCCTTTTCAGCTCAGCATTTCCATTATTTTAATTAATTGTTTTACTATTTCAACTTTATTACCCTTATTATATATATTATTATTAGTAACTTCTACTTCTTTTTCTTTTTTCTTTAGCATTTTTTTTTAAATAAACCTAATGTTTTGGGATACCAATAACATCAACAAAAAAAAAACTAACTAATTTTTTTTTTGTATTAAATAATAATAAAAAAAAGTCGGAGTATTCTAACGAAGTGAAACCTCTTTCATAAATTCTTAATTCTTTCATAATCCATTTCATTCCATTTGATAGTTTGTCATTATTAATTCTAAATTCAAATAACCTGTCGTTCCTACATTGTCATTTGCTTTGGCTCATGTCCATGTTTTTTTTTACGAAATATCTGATAAAAAGTGATAAATAAATTATTATTTTATCTGCCTATATCTGGCAGTTTAAGTTAATACTTAAATACTACCTACCTAAAATAATGGCCATATATATTTAAAAGACTCATATATATTTGTAATAATCTTATGTAGATATTTTATGACATATTATTTTGTAAAATTGCAGTTCTGCTAAAAATCAATATCGGAAAAGACAATTTAAGAATGACAGGTTATTTGAATATCGAATTAATAATGACAAACTATCAAATGGAATGAAATGGATTATGAAAGAATTAAGAGATCAAATGAGTATTATTACGAAAGAGATTTCACATCGTCACAATACCCCTACTTAAATACTACCTACCTAAAATAACGGCCAATAGAATGCCCACCAAAGTGCTGACTTCTAGCTTGGGGCGTGTTCGTGTTCAGTAAGGAAGGACCAGCTTGACTAGCAGAGCTGCAAGCGTTGCTGATAGGCCAGCTATCTCTGTACATGGTCATCTTCTGCAACAACGTGTCCAAGAAGGTGAAGCCGCTGTTTATGAACACCTCCATGTGCTCCTAATTGTTCCTGTTCTTTTATGTTGTCCACTGAGGTTTGGTCCCTGTGCTAGTGGAACAAACCCAAAGACTAGGATTGCCTCGTGAAGTTCTTTAATACCCCCCGCAAAAATAGAACACAGAAACTCTCTGAGCATACACTCAAACTTATGGCAGAACGAGGCGAGATGAGGCTGCAGTCTCGTAGGTTTGAGGACTTTCAGCAACAAGCTGGATTTCGGAAAGGCTTAACACCGTAGACCACATCCATACGCTCTGGCAAATTATACAGAAGACCGAAGAGTATAATCGGCCGCTATGTCTAGCGTTTGTGAATTACGAGAAAGCCTTTGATTCAGTCGAGACCTGGACAGTGTTACAGTCATTACAGCGGTGCCAGATTGACTACCGGTACATCGAAGTGTTGAAGTGTTTGTACAGCAAGGCCACCATGACAGTCCGTCTTCTTCAGAATCAGAGCACGAATTCTATCCAGTTGCAAAAAGAGGTTAGACAAGGAGACGTTATTTCTCCGAAACTGTTCACCTCTGCACTGGAAAATATATTCAAGTGTCTGAACTGGAACGGATATGGTGTTAACATCAATGGCGAAGACATCACTCACCTTCGATTTGCTGATGATATAGTCATCACGGCAGAAACCCTAGAAGACCTAAGCACAATGCTCAGTGACCTCAATATTGTTTCCCAAAAGGTGGGTCTTAAAATGAACATGGGCAAGACGAACATCATGTTAAATTCCCATGTCGTACCCATGCTGTTTTATGTTGGGAATGATATTATCGAAGCTGTTGATCACTATGTCTACTTACAAGACGATTGTTTATAATCAGTGCGTGTTTCCAGTGATGACATACGGCACTGAGTCGTGGTCGCTAACTATTGGTCCCATACAAAAGCTCATTGCGCAGCGTGCAATGGAGAGCTATGCTCGGTGTTTCACTACGTGATAGAATCCGAAATGAGGAAATTCGTAGAACAACGAAGGTTACCGACATAGCTCTCAGATTTTGCAAGTTGAAGTGGAAATGGGCAGGCCACATAGTTAGCAGAACCGACAACCGTTGAGTGAATAAAAGTTTTCGAATGGCGACCACGAACAAGCAAGCGACGTGTGGGGAGACCCCTCCACACGATGGACCGACGACATTGTAGCCATCGCAGGAAGTCTGTGGATGGAGGTGGCAAAAGATCGCTCGTCATGGCGCTCTTTGGGGGAGGCCTATGTTCAGCAGTGGACTTCTAAAGGCTGACATAATGATGATGATGATGATGATGATGATGAATAAGCTCTTTCTCTTGGTATATCTTTGATATAATTTAGTGAAGGGGTCTCTTTCCAATCAATGTTCTATAAAGTAGTGTTACCTTTGATTCTATTTTCTATCGAGTAAATTTATATTAATCATGTTTCTGTAATATGTAAAATAATATGTAAAATGTAGATGTGATACCAATTTCATAGTTCTGAGTTGATTATAAAACAAGATACAGACGATCAAAAATGACCAAAAATTGCTAAAAGTGTTAGAACCGGGCCTTAACTTTGAAGTCGGTTTTTACTCTCTTTTAAATTTTATTGTATTTCTCTATTTTGAGTGGCCTGAACAATACATGAACATGCGATTACAGCAATCGCAAGTGACTTGCTGTTATTCATTGAGGAGTTCCTTTGTATCTCCGAAGGTCTTCATCAGATCTTTGCCAAATTATATATATGGGACCATACCTACCTAAACCATATGGTCCCATATATCTATAAAAAATAAACTTCAAAATCGACCCACATTTGACGGAGATATCGCGTAACATACCCGTAGCTATACACAAAAAAAAACATGGGTCAAATTGAGAACCTCCTCTTGAAGTCAGTTGAAAAACTGTGCCCCTCCCCGCTCCCCTCTTCCCCGAAGTGAATTCCTGGCTACGGCCATGATAAAGGGTACTTTCGGGGCGGCTATCAACGGCAGCTTTTATAGAGCTTGCCATTTTGTAATAAAACTTATTGTTTATAATTAGGTACTTGTTTATTTTTAATAATCTTATTCTAAAGGCACTTTTTGTATAAAAGGTAACAAACTTATGTATTATATTAAGTACGAAACATATCCATGGTTCAATCTAAACCATGCATATTTTTCGTCTTTTTACATAGACCTACTTACTTACTTAGGTAGGTACCTAGTTAGAAAGGTTGACAAGTTTAAGTAGATAAGTAATAATGGTAGAATAGGTAAGAAGATAAGATAGTCTAAATACTTATTATACTCCTTAATGGTAGAATAGTTAAGAAGATAAGATAGTCTTAATACTTATTATGCTCGTTAATGGTAGAATAGGTAAGAAGATAAAATAGTCACCTTAATTTGATTTTTCATGAGCATGATGGTTTCGTCTTCTTACTCTTTAAAAATATTGACTCCAGAGAGAGAGAGAGAGAGAGAGAGAGAGAGAGAGAGAGAGAGAGAGAGAGAGAGAGAGAGAGAGAGAGAGAGTGGAAATAATTATCTGTGCAGTCTCGATGCTTGGTCTCACCTAAACTGGAAATTTGTTTAACAATGTGTGAACGCAACATCAGTTGAAGAAAGAGTTCAACCACCCGCTCTCTCTCTCTCTCTCTCTCTCTCCTCTCTCTCTCTCTCTCTCTCTCTCTCTCTCTCTGAGAAGATCCCCCAACCTCCTCCCCTCTCTCTGTCTCTCTGAGAAAAGAGACTCAGAATGTTACCTATTTCTAGATAGTGTTGATGATGATGAAAATGGTTAGGTACCTACATAATTATTATAAATTGGTAACTAATCTAGGCTTAAAATTAACATTGGTTTCGTTAACTAGGTAGAAAGTAAGCAACAATATATTTTTATTTCAGACAAGCCTCGCAGCTTTCCTGATGGTAAAAACGAAATTAAATTCAGCAAACCAATAATTTAACAGCTTGTTTGGTACCTACATGGTTAGCTTCATAAATTCATGTTGTAATTTCTCATTTTGAACCAGAATCTTTAAAAACTCTTTTCCGTTAAACTATGTACAAATAATTAATAGAATTAATAGTTTCGTTATATTATGAAAGTTGTCTAAAGGTACGGGAGGCGTAACTATTTATTGATCTACATACACATCAGTAAAATATGGCTTTATGTACGTAATCTATTATAAAAATTACTGTACATAATGTAGGTAATTAAATCCCGTAATTAAGCTTTATACTTACAAATAATTTGTATTGATATAAATAAATGAATTTATAAGAATAACTAGCAAATGAATCCAATAAGCAGTAATAACATCATTTGAAAACAATCACAAATCAATGAAAGTAGTTTCCTTCTTTATAAACTTAAACCGTTACCGCTTGACAATGCAAGGCTCACAAGACCCTGGGTTTAGGTACGCAGGATGGCATTGAGGACACGCCGGGTTCTCGCCATAGCTCGCTCTGCCAGGCCTCGACACACCCACTTTGAACGACGTCTGAGCATCATCAGTTGTCGTATCCAGGATGAGGCTTGTCTAAAGGAAACACGTAATCAGGAACAAAGTAGGAGCTGATGTTGTACTCCGTATTCTTTGGGCTGGGGGTCGGCTCTATGTCCGCTGGCGTCGGTTTCGGCGAGTCTCTGAAAGGGCTTCTGCCTTGCATCGCTCTCGGCTTCTGAATGCTCGTAGCGTTCGTGGTTTCGTTGCTGATCTTCGGCGGCTCTAAATCAAACGCTGGAACAGCCCATTTCCATTCATAATAAATAGGTGGACCTTCGGTAGTTGTAGCCAGTTGGGAGTAGTCTGTTTTCGGCGGAAGTAATTCTCTGTTAGGCTCTGGAATACTGCTACTGGGTTTCGAAGATTGAGTTGGCTTCACATTGACCGAGTCGAATCTACTTCTTTCAGTGGACGCTCTTCTCGTTAGTACTCTGGACGTTATTCAAGTGGCTATTGAAGTTCTTGTTTTTCCTCGGAGTTCTATCCTCTTCAGAACTGACCTGTCCTTCGGGCAGGTGTTTGTTTAGGTCGATTATTTCAGTTCTGGTCATAGAAGTCTTGTGAGAGTCAGGGGAGTTGGGATCGAAGCGTTTGATGAAGTCAACGACGGGGTCTTCGGTTATTTTCATTCGGGCATCGATCTGGAACTCTTCAGAGCTGGCTTCGGTTGTCGATGGAGGTAGGGGGGGACTGAGTTCTCTGGAGGGTGGTGACACGTTTGAAACTGCAGTATCGAGAGTTTCTGTTGTTGTTGGTCGTCTATCGCCGATAGGTCGTATGGTTGGTCCAGGTCTTTGAGAAGCAGCTCCTGCTAAGCTGTCCTCTTCATCGGTGCTAGCGCGATTGGTTCCGTGGCCAGTTCCGAAGCTGGTGGTGGATTTTTTGGTAGACCACGAGGCCGGAGGCCGGTAATTCTGCTTAGCGCTGTCGAGACCGTTGTCGCCTCCGCTTGAGATGGTGTCCGCGATGCCAACGATGCTGTTGCCAGGATGAATGGAGAACTGAAAAGATTAGGAATTTATTTGAGAAGCAAATTCATCAATAAACGCTAAAAAATGCTACTAAGAAGAAGGTTTTCTTTTTTTTCCAAAGAAAGTGAACATGATTGAGTTAAAGAGAGAAGAGTAGATAATCCATAAATCTCCTTGTTCAGTAAGTGTTTTTTTTTACAAATAAGTAACAATTCCGTTGCCCGTGACGGTCTGGCTAGCCATGTGGACCTGTCTAGCCGTGTAGGCCCAACTTTATAATAGGTCCACCCCTTCTCAACCTGCGGTTTTTGTGCGAACCAGCACAGGGAACAACATGTTCACCTTTATATCACTAGTACCATTGGAAAAGTACCATTAATGGTACCAGTGACACTACTTTATATTGCTAGTAGCATTAAATAAAATACAAGTACCAGATTTTAGGGCTTAAACGGCTGAAACGGGATTTGGATTAAATTTGGTATGTAGATACTTTGTCCTAGAATAAAATAACAGATAGGGTATATTTTCATCATCGTACTCATAATCATCAGATGTCAAAGTGACAGCTGTCAAAGTGACAGATGTAAAAGTGTCAGGTATCAAAGTGACATATCAAAGTGACAGGTAGCAGCGGGCGAAACCGCAGGGCGCAGCTAGTTAATTTATAAATTTGAAAACAAATGTGGTAAATAATATTAAAATACAGACAAATACCATTAATGGTACTAGTGATAATTAAAGGCGCCATTTTCCTATGTAAAATATAATTCTACTGCGATCATCAAAACTCCTGCCAAGAGTGGTGATTGTTGCAAACCTCCACCTCCAGGAGAGGGGGGGGGGGGGCTTTGGGGGGCTCCCCTTTTTGGTGGAGGTTTTGATAATATTATGTTCAGCATTGGACAACTTTCGAATGATGATGAAGGCAAAAATACCCATAAATTATAAAATATAACAATGCACTGCACTCGTCACCCTGAGACATTGGTTTTTACGTAAACACCTTTCATATAATTTTTATTTTTCCCTTCCAGTAATTTCGCTGAAACCGTCCTTCAAACAATATCACAAAAACTTAAAAAAATAAAGCAATTTATTCCTACTGTATCTAAACATAGAAGTTTTCTTTTAAAGTCAAGTCCATATAGTATTAGTATGGGTGCTACAGGCACCCTAAACCAGAAAAAAAACGTCAATCAATTCCGTACAAACTTGTAGTAGGTATGTAATTAGTTTGTCGTTATTTTTTTTTACATCACTGTACACTACAAATTTAGTTTTCGGTTTCCCTTTACTTGTGCTATTCTTGCCAAATTTCATGATTCTGGCTTTTGATTTCCTTGCTAGTGTCAAAATATGAGGCATAGACGGCTGTATCTTTTCATTGCGTTGACTTAGTTTTTTTCACATCTCCAAGAGATTGCTGACTTGAGTATTAAATATTAATTTTAACTTGATACCTACCTCCACCCATTCCTGAGAAACCAGACTGACAGACAGTCGGACAAAGAAGTGATCCTATAAGATTCACTTTTTTCTTTTTGATGTACAGAACCCTAAAAACAGTGTTTAATATTTGCACACTACTGCTTGGTCTGGCAAAGGTGTACATCCCCAGACGGGCTCTGAAAACTGCAAATGCGATCATCTAAAAGTTACCTTGGACTCTGCCTCCCTTAGGCCTTCGTAGTAGTTACTGTTGGGCGGCACGGACAGGATGTCGGGGCGCGGCGTGCGCAGGCGCATCTCCTCGTCCGACACGAAGGGCTTGTCGCGTTGGCCTGGAAGGAGGACCAACAAAGGAGTTACTTAACGAAATATGTTTCATAATCACACTAATATTATAAATCAGAGAAGTGTAGCCACAATCGTAAATAAGCCAATCAGACCTCAGAGTTAAAAATGAATACGCTCTCTTATCGAGCGGAAAACTTCGTATGCGCTATGCAGAACTCCATACATCAGAACCGACAGTCCATACAAAACGTCATAAAATGCATAAAAATCGATTAGCGTCATTTTTCTTTTATATCATTAGAAGTATATGTTTGTTACACCTTCACGCTCAAACAGCTGAACGGATTTGGATGAAATTTGGTACCAGTATAGCATCAGTTTGGTATCGGGGAGCAGCTAGTTGCCAATAAATATGTCGTTATTATTACTTAGCTACCAAAATTAGTACCCAAATGGTGACCGAGGGAATCAAATTATGTTTTTTTTTTAAATTCATGTATTACCCATTTGTTGTTTTGTTGTGAGAGGAGAGGGGCGCCTGTAATAGCAACTCACGCGAAAATGCCAAAAATGAACGCAGAATATTTCGTAAACTAGTTTTTTTTTTGGAAAAGTATCAATGAAACCGAATATACTTAATCATTTTAAAATGCCTATTTAAAGATAACCTTACTTATTATATTACAAAAAAGGTTCCTCAAAGTACTTAGTGTTGGTCTTTTCAATTAGCTCTGGCAAGCTATCAGCTATCTGGCTGGCTATCATTAAAATCTTTTATTTAAAACGAAAGATTTTTTAAAAGTTTTTATCCTTTTAAACATTCTATATTAAAAAAAATAGCCCAAAAACTCCAAAGACGCATTCGTTCACAGGTTAAAAGCTTTTGTTTTTCTTGAAATGTATGTTAGTTTGTTTAGGTGGAATCTTGCAATCTGAATTAGAACCACTTCCTCTTATCCTACGGAGTTGAATTTTTACATGTTGGTTCAGTTCCGATGACAATGTATTTTTATGGTAAGCATGATCTGAACCGACTTCCAGGATTAACTCCAGTAAAAGGAACTCTTCAGCGGTCATCAGCACAGACACGAAATTTTGTGTACGCATTTTATTATTGACCGAGCGAGCGCGAGCGAAGCGTCTCTTTTTCAGCTTCGGCAAAAAATATTTCGAATGTCTTTCCGGATTTCCGGCTGTTCTCCTCGACATCGCATTTCTCAACCGATCTAGACGAAACTTGGTATACAGGACAAACAAATTTTTAGAATTTTTTAGTCCTCGAGTATGGGAGGTATTTTCCCCAAAAAAGGGTAAAAAGGGGGCTACTGAATATCTCCGCCATATTAAATCCGATTTCGATGGTTCTATTTTCATTTGAAAGGTAGTAACTTTAAGTTAGTCTCATAAAAAATTGGTGAAGATCTGATGAGGATCTTCGGCGTGATGAGCAGAATAGCTCCTCAAAATGCAGTAAATTTCTCACTTTTAGGTTTCTACCAGTGGAATCAGCCCTTAACCTACTAGGTAGGAATTGATGGAGCACCATTAATGTTAGTGTTACAATAAGGTAACTAGATGGCGCTACTGTGCACCGCTGGATTGTTTCCAAAAAAGTTTTACGCTCGAGGTCTACAGCTCACAGAGCCACTAGTGATAGTCGGGGATTATTACCGAAATCCCCACCAGACCGTCCCCACCAGTGGGGATTTCGGGAAAAATCTAAAAAAGATTTCCCGAAATCCCCACTATCGGTAGTTTTAAGTTTTACTATGACATGGTTGCTGGTTGGGTCCTGACTAGGGAAGTTCTCAACGGTTAACAGCACAGACACGAAATGTTGTGTACGCATTTTATTATGATAGCCGGCTTTAAGTTTTACTATGACATGGTTGCTGGTCGGGTCCTGACTAGGGAAGTCCTCAACGGTTAACAGCACAGACACGAAATTTTGTGCACGCATTTTATGATGATAGCCGATTTTAAGTTTTACTATAACATGGTTGCTGGTCGGGTCCTGACTAGGGAAGTCCTCAACGGATAACAGCACAGATACGAAATTTTGTGTACGCATTTTATTTTGATAACTGGTTTTAAGTTTTACTATTACCTCCATGGTTGCTGGTTGGGTCCTAACTGGGGAACTCCTCAACTGTTAACAGCACAGACACGAAATGTTGTATACGCATTTAATTGTGATAGCCCGTTCCAAGTTTCACCATGACATGGCTACTGCATAAAAACTTATTTTAAAATGTTTTTTAATTAACTTATTCATAATTAACTTCACTTGTATGTATGTATGTGTTCCTGTGGAATTTTGCAACCAATATTTCACCCACTTCCACTGAAGCTATCGGGCTGAAATTTGGCACACGCGTTTGGTTCTCGTGACAATGCACGATTATATAAACGCCGCCATTTTTGATCCAAAATGACGATTTATCATTTCCACAGCAACCCCTATGATATGGGTAAAGGGCTTGATGAGCGAAACACAATAAGTGACGTTATTCTAAATCCAATATGGCGGACATCACAAAATAGCGGTTTATAATTTCTGTAATAACCCTTTATGGGTACCAAATGAAAGGGCTTGATGAGCGAAACACAATTATAAACTCGTGACATCACATGACCACTGCGTAAAAGGTTAAGAAATGCCTTAGAAAACCACCACTACTTTATACACCGAAAAAGTGGAGCTCGATTTTTTTTCCTCGAAAAAACTGATTGCAAACTTGGGTGCCTGTAAACACTTACAGGGGTCCTAACAACATATAACACCTCCCCCCCATTTGCTTCCAAGCTTGAACCTCCCCCCCCCCCCTCGAAGTGCATTCCTGGCTACGGCCTTGCTGAGGAGGGTTATGTGTTTGGGTTGTATCTATGTTTGTTTGTACCTTTCTTACGCGCATCCTACAGCCTAAACGGCGTGATGGATTTTCATAAATAAGGTATCTTTGGATTCATCTTGATCACGAGAGTGCTATAGGATATATGAAGTGTCAAGAAAACTAATCTTACAGCTACCATATTGTATATCCGACGGAATCAAAAAATGACCTAAACCTATCGAGTGACGTATCAAGTTCGTCCCGCCCTGTCATGTGATGTGCCTGTCCTCATAGATTATTTTCTTGCCACCCGCAAACTTCACTTCCCACCACGCTCATAGCGGCGCGATTGGCCACAAACTTGACGATATAATAGCCTCCTTAATGGTTAGGTACTGTTTAGTATATATCTCGTACTATGCCAGTAGCTTGATACAATAATAACTATTTGCGGTTAAAGTTCCGCAGCTAACTATAGATCCTACGAAACGCATCGTTGACGCCTTGCTGGCGGCTGGAATTACATCCACCGCGTCGTAATGAACCAGGACCTTGCGGAGATCACCTTATTGGATTCATTGCTAGGTTGGCAGACCTTCAGAGGTAGGTAGATATTATGTGATTAGATTTTGGCGTTTAGGGCACAGAATAAATAATAGTACAAGTCTTAGGGTTAGCTGGTTCTACCAGACTGTAAGGTATGTTATGTTAATGTACCTGTCATAAAACTATCAGTGGAACGCTTGTTCTTCTTCGTGTCAAAAGCTGATATCTTAGGCAAATAGGTAAAAATTAAGCACTTGCCAACTTTGGACTTTCCATTATTAAGTCCATTGCCGTTCTGTGAAACTCGTCATATGTACATATAAATAAATCCAGATCCTGGTTCGGGCCCTGAGCCAGCACAGCATTAAGCAAGCGCAAAGCCCGCGGTGTAGGCGCCTGCCTGCCCAGCACGCTCCTGCAGCACGGATGCCCAAAAACTTGTGCCGACGAGCCCTAATATAGTTAACAGTATACACCCCAGAACAGATGGAATGCTCATACTGCCAACAATAATACGCAAAACGTATTCCTGTGAGACAGCTCGTCTCACTTCCAAGCTGTTAGCTGTACCTAACCATACCAAGGAGAAACTCACTGGGATAGAGATATGGATACCCAACGTAATAACCGTATTGTTTATGATAAAGCCATCCATAACAATATACAATATATAAAAGTGAAACGTTATCTGTTTGGTTGTTTGTTTGTTTGTTTGTTTGTTTGGGGAGCTTTCACGCGATAACAGCTGGACGGATTCTGATGAAATTTGGAATGGAGACTGCTTTTACCCTGGAACAAAACATAGGATACTTCTTTATCCCGGAAAACTGTAAGTTTCCACGGGAAAACTGGAAAATGTTGATTACTCGCTGTAAGGAACGGTTGCCATGGAAACGAAGTAACAAGTCTGTCAAAAACATCAAGAGCATTGGTGATATAAGTACCTACTTTTGCATTGGTTTTTTATATCTTAGAAGAACATAGGATGCTTTTTTTCGCGATAAACAGTAGTCCGCGCGAACGAAGTCGCGGGCGGGAAAGCTAGTTATTTATAACTATGATTTTGGATTTGGCACTCAAAGACAACAATATGATTATTAGAGTGCTGCGGTTGTTTCAATGTAGAAGCTGATTCGAGCGATTTCGAGAACGTTTTGAAACTCTGTTGATTTGTTATCGATTACAGCCGCCACTCTGATCTCGATTCAACTCAACCGAACTAAGTATGTCAAATGTGCACGAACTTCCACATTTCGAAGGTTCCATAGTTGGATGGTTGGAATACTCGTACCTGAATACCCCATCGGACCCTCATAATGATTAGATTGAAAGCATGGCTCGTCGCGAAAACTTTTTATTCATTTGAAGAGTTGGCCAAGCCACCAACGCTACCATACCAATAATTAGAACGATGCATGATAGCCTAACGTCCTAGGCTCAGCACCAATGATTTTTCCAGGTTATTTGCAATTTTCCATCGCTCCGTGCTGCCGTGGAGGGCACGTTAAGCTGTCGGTTCCGGCTGTTATTGATTAATAGCAGTCGTTAAGCCATGTCAGGGGTCTATAAAACTCTGACACCAGAAGCCACCACTACCTTATACGACAAACAAACAAAACAATATAATCAACATCCATACCAATATATGTATAAAAGTGAAACGTTGTCTGTTTGTTTGTGTGTTGGTTTAGAGAGCTTTCACGCAATAACGGCTGGACGGATTTTGAAATTTGAAATTTGGAATGGAGATAGCTTTTAAGCTATAAAAAACACCAAAAACTGACAAATATATTGTTATATATAGGGAACCCTGGAATAAAACATAGAATACTGTTTATCCCGGAAAATTGCAAGTTTGCACCGGAAAACTGGAAAAAAGTTGATACTCGCTGTAAGAAACGGTTGTCATGGAAACTAAATAACAAGTATGTCAAAAAAAACATCATGAGCATTGGTGCTATACGTGTGCTATACCTACTTTTGCATTGGTTTTTAATATCCTAGAAGAAAATAGGATGTTTTTTTCGCGATAATAAGTAGTCCGCGCGGACGAAGTCGCGGGCGGGAAAACTAGTTAATAATAATTTAAAGATTATTATTAACTAGTTTTGTGACATTTCAATTAGTTTTTTATTGCATTGGATTTTGATTTAATTTACTTTTTGTGTTGTTTTTTTATGAATGTAACATTATATAGTTAAGTTCGAATCATTATTATTTTTAAGAAATTTTCAACTTAGTAAGTTACAAGAAACTAGCTGTGCCCGCGGCATTGCCCGCGTAGTCATTTCATTTAAAATTTAAAAGTAGCCCATGTTCCCAACAAGCAATCCAACAGTGAAACATCCTTGATTGAGACTTTTTAAATATATTTCAACAGACTAAACTTTTTTACTTCACTAAGGAGCAAGGCCGAAGGCAGGGAGGGGGGTTTGAGGGGTACCCCCCCCTCCCCCCCGAAATGCTTTAGAAAACCACCCACTATTTTATACACCGAAAAAGTGGAGCTCGATTTTTACTATACCTAGGCATGTACTATTATTTATGCTGTGACCTAGGTAAAATTGCAGTTAAAATTACTACATCATTTTTAATATAAACTGGAAACGGCATGGAAATTATTGGCAGATTTTGGTGATTTTTATTAAGAGAGAATGTAAAATAAAGTATTTACCAAATAAAGTTTAATGTTTATTATTTCGGTTGAGTTTATTACTTTATTAAAGTTTAAGCTTCGAGCGTATATTGGATATATTTTATATTATTAGGACACATGAGCGAGAGTAGTTTATATTCCAGTTTGCAATACTGAAAATAGTAAAACATTGGATTTTGGGGAAATAATGAAAGTAAAGATAGCCGAAACCGCTTCAATATTTTTTTCGAGAAAAAACTGAAACAGGTGTATTTAGAGCACCTCGAGTTTGTAGAGTTGCAAACTTGGGTGCCTATTAACACTCACAGGGGTCTTAACAACATATATCCCCCCCCCCCCCATTTGCATCCAAACTTGCAACCCCCCCCCCTCCCCCCGAAGTGAAATCCTGGCTACGGCCTTGCTGAAGAGGGTTGTGTGTTTGGGTTGTATGTATTTATGTTTGTTTGTACCTTTCTTACGCGCATCCTCCTACAGCCTGAACGGCATGATGGATTATCATAAATAATGTATCTATGGATTCATCTTGATCACGAGAGTGCCATAGAATATAGTAATCTGGCGGCTTACAGCTACCATATTGTATATCCGACGGAACAAAAAATGACCAAAACCTATCGAGTGACGTATCAAAATTAAGGTCTTTACACCATCATTTTTAATATAAACTGGAAACGGCATGGAAATTATTGGCAGATTTTGGTGATTTTTATTAAGAGAGAATGTAAAATAAAGTATTTACCAAATAAAGTTTAATGTTTATTATTTCGGTTGAGTTTATTACTTTATTAAAGTTTAAGCTTCGAGCGTATATTGGATATATTTTATATTATTAGGACACATGAGCGAGAGTAGTTTATATTCCAGTTTGCAATACTGAAAATAGTAAAACATTGGATTTTGGGGAAATAATGAAAGTAAAGATAGCCGAAACCGCTTCAATATTTTTTTCGAGAAAAAACTGAAACAGGTGTATTTAGAGCACCTCGAGTTTGTAGAGTTGCAAACTTGGGTGCCTATTAACACTCACAGGGGTCTTAACAACATATATCCCCCCCCCCCCCATTTGCATCCAAACTTGCAACCCCCCCCCCTCCCCCCGAAGTGAAATCCTGGCTACGGCCTTGCTGAAGAGGGTTGTGTGTTTGGGTTGTATGTATTTATGTTTGTTTGTACCTTTCTTACGCGCATCCTCCTACAGCCTGAACGGCATGATGGATTATCATAAATAATGTATCTATGGATTCATCTTGATCACGAGAGTGCCATAGAATATAGTAATCTGGCGGCTTACAGCTACCATATTGTATATCCGACGGAACAAAAAATGACCAAAACCTATCGAGTGACGTATCAAAATTAAGGTCTTTACACCATTTCAAAAATATATAATTCTTATAATTAAAAAGCACCAATTGTCTTTAAAACTTCTTACAATAATTTAAATTTTTGATTATTCAAGTTAATGTAGTATCTGTTATGTATAGTCCAATGTTGCAATTGCAACTATTAAAGTAAATTAAAATAAATAAGTAAAATTTAAACATTAAATTTATACAAATACTAACTGCACCCCAAGGTTTCACCCACGTCCCTCAGGCACCGTGCGTTTTTCCAGGATTAAAAGTAGCCTATGTAAAAAATAAAAAAAGGGTAAGGGTAGGTTCCTATGTAGGGTAAAAGCTACACTCATACAAAATTTCATCCAAATTCGTTCAGCCGTTTAAGCGTGAAGAATTATCAAACATACACATATATACAAACTTTTGCCTTTATAATATTAGTGTGATTATTTTTGCGGGCGGTCAGCTCGTATTCAATGATTTTTAGGGTTTCTTGTACTTTTATAATAATTTTACTTGTTACAAAACACCAGACGGTAAGTATTTTTTCTTAAAAATTTAAGTAATTCTGTTACAAATACTTCTAACTACAAAAGAAAAGATATCTACCGTTGATGTACCGTTATTTTGCCCGATTCTGTCTTAGCGCAGTGCATTGCATAGTTTATATACCTATGTTCTTTGGTGACTTTTTGCCAGTTTTTTGCGATGTTCAGTTTAGTTCTGGTGGCATTAAAAGTATTTTCGACATTGCAGGTGGTGCTTTTTTATACATTACTTACAATACCTGTCACATTAGTGTTTTTTCTGACATTTGGCTTTGACCTATCTCAATCTTGTCTTAGTGCAGTTTGCGATCGAGAATATTGAACACCTACAAAATACTGTTATTTTCGTCCAATCTATCCAAAAATAATAACATCAGACCTCGATGAGTATTTTGACTTTCGTTTCAATCTCAGGATTGATGAATTGGTTACAGATACAAATTTTCTACAATATTCATTCATTTTTTAATTTTCCTTTCTTCAAACGCAAACCCGTTTTTTTATTGTAAATATAGGCAACATAATAGCAATTTTACAAGTCAAAATATTAAAATGACTTTAAAGTTAGTCGCAGGGTTTTAGTTACATAGCAAAAAGTAGGTACCTACTTTACTTGTATAAGCGACTGTATATTTTGACTATAAATGATAATCACTAGGTTTATAATTTAGTCCACACGGATAAATTTGCGAACACAATCTATTTATAATTATACCTACTCGTATGTCACAGATGCATTAATCAAAGGTAAATTAATCACGAATCTACAATATTGTTAGTTCTGTCCAGTCTTAGTCGGCACTGCCCGGACAAGGCCCGAAGCAGTCAAGGCCGGTCAGTGCTGATTATTACAATTGATGTAACATTAAATAACTTGCGTGAGGTAATAGAGCTTGAATTGTATGTTTGCATGTGTTGCATGACATTTAGCATCAATGTTTCGTTAAATGTAGATTGATGGTTTTGTGGTGCCTTGTTAACACTTTCAATAGAATTCTTGTAAATTTATATTTTCGACAGCTCCTTAGATTCGGTAGTGGTAGTTTGATTGGGTTCTGAACAAAACCTTGAGTTTTAAATCAGGTGGAAGGCTTGTATTTTTGTTCTGTTTGTTCCGTCTCGATAACAACTGAGCCCAGCTCTTATCTTTAGCCAATGCTTTGACTTCCCTATTCAACTTGACATTTTTTTTCGCCTTTACCTGATCTGTAAATGTCCTTTTATGTCTGCCTCTTCCTTTTTACCTTCCCTTCTATGATGGTTTTAATGAAGTTGTCCTTTCGTATAATTATGTTGGCAAAACATCTTACCATTTCTCATTTCTGTAGTCGCTAGATATGTTTCGTTCTTCTTGGACGAGGCTAAGATCATTAGAATTCTACAAGACGCCGCTAAAATCAATAATTTCATACTATGTTGGGGTAACATTGGATCGGGGTAAGACCGTTTCTTCAAAATTACTGCTTAACTTGTCAATATTTCCTGACACTGGCAACACAGTCAACGACGCACATTTTGTAACATACTATGGCTCAGTGCCCGGTGTTAGTCTGTGGCGAAAATAAGAGTGTAATTACTAAAAATACGACATTTCATCACATCCGGACTTTTGCCTGATTACATAATATCTCAATATCAGAGTGAGTATTTCCTAGTTTAATAAATTTTTTTAGCTCACTATGTTGTTTAAAGGCTAGGTTTATGAATTATATATAGATTAGCCTTTAGCCTAGAAACTTTTATCCGATGTTTCCCGTGCGGGAGAAGATCCACTAAGAGAAATTTGAAAACAATTCTTTTGTTATTTTTATACGGGAGTAAGACTGGACTTACGATAATAAAAACACACAATTAAATAAAACTTGTGATCTTACCCCAACATACCTACTACTGTTTTGAATGTATTGAACTATAGTTGTGTAGATGGCTCAAGCAAGATGCACCTTATTAACAACCTGCCACCTTGTTGAACTGACAATAGAAGTGGATATGCAGAAGATTAATAATAGATAAATATTCTTGATTGACAGCTCGTGGGCACTGATGCATTTTAAATTGATTACAATTTAATACTTAGAATTAACTTTAGGTATTAACTACATAGGAATTAGGTGTAGATGTTCTGATTGCCAAGGCAATCAGGTTGGTCTAGTTTAATAACCTTGGAATTTTGCCTATGCCAATGAATATCTAAGTATTATACATAGCCTAGATGTGACTGAAATAGCGGTGACAGGAAAAATACTCGTTTTGATATCCAAACTTACAAGATACCTTAAATTATCATGTAATAATGTTACCAAGCACGTCTATCATGTACGCGTGATATGGGCCTTAATATTAGGTAGAACCTCTGAAGCACTGATCTATTTTATGAATGAGTTACCATCATGTTAGGACATTAACTACTGTAGAAATGGAACTATAGAAAAATTAAGGTCAACGACCATTTCTTTTTCTACTATAATTTATTAACCCCCGAACAAAGAGGCGGGTGTTATAAGTTTAGGGTGTGTATCACTTTGTGTGTGTGAGTGTGTGTCTGTCTGTGGCATCGTAGCTCCCAAACGAATGGATCGATTTTGATGTGCTTTTTATGTTTAAAAACTGATGAGAAGGGGGGGGGGGGGGGAGATGAGAAGGGGGATATGAGAAGGGGGAGATGAGAAATGGGGGAGATGAGAAAAGGGGGAGATGAGAAGGGGGGGATGAGAAAAGGGGTGATGAGAAAAGGGGGGAGATGAGAAAAGGGGGTGAGAAAACGAATGGATCAATTTAGCTGCTGTTTTATGTTTGAAAACTTGTGTGATCGAGATGCTTCTTAGCTAATAATGGGGGGTGCGGGGTCAGGGGTTATATACATTTTTAATTTGCGCTTTTTTTTAATCAGACCAGCTTCATTGTGTGTAATATTTTAATTTCATAAATATTACGGGTTTAGAAGCTTAGGTGATATAATCTTATAGCATCCAGTACTTCCCAAGCAGGACCTTGGCCCTATTTCATAAAACTATAGTAGACTGACAAGTGTCAATCGACAAATGTCAGTCAAACTACCGAAATGCGTTTCATAAAAACCCGACAATTCATTCAATGAATTGTCAAAATATTACTAAATGTGTTTCATAAAACAATAGTAGTGACAGGCAGTCAACCGACAATTGTCTAACAAATGTCAATAGAAAAACGTTTTATGAAACGGCGGTTGCTCAAAAATTACCACGATTTGTAGAATTATCGTGACAATTGTGACAGCCGAAGCTTTACCCATCACACTACTATGACTGGTATTGTGAAATGCAATATGACTGACAATCATCAGTCCTGTCGTGATTGTTTGTTATATGAAACGCAGGTTTGGCGTATTTGACTGACATTTGTAGTTTTATTATGATTTGTCACTTTATGAAATAGGGTACTTGTCTCTTCAAAGGTATTCAAAGGATATATCCAGATAATACTTCAAAGGAGTATTATCTGGATAATTCTCAAAGCATATCAAAGGCACGTCACCATTTCTATTAAAATATATCTTATTTTTATCGCATGACTGTGATCAGAGTCATCATCATCATCATCATCAGCCCGTATTCATCCGCAGCTGCATGTAGACCTCTCCTTGTGAACTGAACCTGATCTTCAGCTCTCCTCATCAAGTCGTCACTCAACCAGCGCGCGGCGGGCACCCTACACTACGTTTGCCGACAGGCTGTCTCCACTCTAGAAATTCGTTTACCCCAATGGTTATTGGTTCTTCGAGTTATGTGACCGGCCCATTGCCACTTCAGCTTGCTAATTCATTGAGCTATGTCGGTTACCTTAGTTGTCTTGCGGATCTCCTCATTTTGAATTCTGTCCTTTAGAGAAACTCCAAGCATAGCTCTCTCAACGCTCTCTCTCTCTCTCTCTCTCTCTCTCTCTCTCTCTCTCTCTCTCTCGCTGAGTGACTTTAAATTTGTGGACCATCCTCATCGTGAGTGTCCACATTTTGGCTCCGTAGGTCATTACTGTAGAACGCAAGCGTTGAAGACTTTCGTCTTTAGGAACTGTGGTATGGACGATGAAAACACCTAAAGTACCTAGTTTACCAAATTAGAGTAAATATAGTCAGGGTCAGGGTACCCTAGTTTGGGGCTAGATAATTGGTGTGGAAATGTCCCGAATATATTTATATTTATTTATATTTATTTATTTATAAAGCTAAAAAAACCTCACCAATAAGCAGGTTCGCATCATAATCCCTCGAAGACATGGAGCAGTTGACCATGTACCAGTGGTCACAGATCAGCATCCGCTGCTGGAACAGCGTGGTGTTGGGGCAGGAGTAGCTGAACTGGCGCCCCAGCCCGTCGCACATGTGGTACACCTGGAAACGGGAATGAGTCTTATTAACTGAGACTGTACGGAGACTAGACTTCCGTTTCTGCAAGACAAGGTACTGTCTTTATCATCAGCCTATACGTATCCACTGCTGGATGAAGGCCTCTCCTATTGCATACTACTAAGCTCGGTCATTAGTCCTCTGCATCCAGTAATATACCTGCCCCGAAGATGTTCAGATATGTCAGTGCCTACCAATCTAATGAAAATTGATTAAAGAACATGTTTTAATTGACCGAGCGAGGACGAAGCGTCTCCGTTTCAGCTTGATCAAGAATGCTTTTGTATTTCCATATGTCCGGATCTCTGTTCTCCTCTACAGATCGTATTTCTTAACTGATCTAGACGAAACTTGGTATACAAGTTAAATGAATATTTGGAATTTTGTAGTGGAATCAGCCCTTTACCTACTAAGGATTGATGGAGCACCTTAGTTATTAATGTTGTACAATAAGGTAACTAGATGGCGCTGCTGTGCTATGTTAGATTGTTTGCAAAAAAGTTTGTACGAGAGAAGACTACAGCTCACAGAGCCACTTCTAGTATTACTCGTAGTTTGATTTGTTTATAAATGCAATAAAGTTGGAATGCGGAACATGTGTACAAATTAACAAACTTCTGTCCAGCACAGGTGTTAAAAGCATTACACAATTACCCACTCGCACACATGAACATCTTTGTGTTCACTTCCGAGATGTAGCACTAGGAAGATAACATTTTTGTAATTATACCAACACACGGAATTTAATTAATTACCAGCTACGGTAGGTAATCATCTCCGTACTCGTAATTGAGTTAAATTTGTTTTATTATGCTTCAGTTAAGTTGGCAGATTCCTCTTCTGGAATCGAGAAGGTTGTAGAGAATAAATAATAATAATTAGCACTTACAACACACCTGTGAAGGAACAATTTTAACAAAATATAATTAGTAAGCAGGTACCCTACATCAAAGTAATAGAACTCAATTCCCTATTGGTCCGATTTTGACAAGCGATGTTTCAATCGATTCGTCTTCTGTGATAGTGTCTTATGCTATTATTAGCAAACTTAGCAAAGGAAGGTTATGTGTTCAAACTAAAAACTTGGTCCGACTTTAAAAGAAAGGTATCGATCGATTCGTGTTTATCACAAGAGTGGCATTGGCAATTTTTTATCCGTCAGCAGTCGTGTTTTAGTTTTAAAACTTATAACTAATTGGTTTAAGTATCTAATTTGCCTCCTCCATTTTCAATATTCATTTTTTTACGTTACACGTTACACGCGTACGTATTTGGATCCCAGAAAATCATATTATCAGTCCAGTAGATTCCGAGAAATACGACTTTAAAGACGCTCAAATTAATTTAAAGTCGCTCAGCGGGCTAAGGAAAGAGCTATGCTTGGAGTTTCTCTGAAAGATCGTATCCGGAATGAGGTGATCCGGCACTTTTAGGTATCTACCAGTGGAATCAGCCCTTTGCCCACTAGGTACGGACTAACATTAATAAACATGGAGCACCTTGTTTATTAATGTTAGTTTTACAATAAGGTAACTAGATGGCGAAACTATGCACCGCTAGATTGCAAAAAAGTTTGTGCGCGCGAGGTCTACAGCTCACGGAGCCACTAGTTTCATTTCCGATGACAATGCAGTTTTATGTTACGTATGATCTGAATCGTCTTCCAGGATTAGCTCGATATCAAGGAACTCTTCAATGGTCAACAGCACAGACACGAAATTTTGTACGCATTTTATTATGACAGTCGGTTTTCAGTTTTACCATGACATGGTTGCTGCTCTCAGGGTTGTCTCCTGACTTGGGAACTCCTCAACGGTTAACAGCAGAGCCACGAAATGTATACGCAATCGATTGTGTGTCGCTTTCCCACCCGCGACTTCATTCGCGCAGACCACAGTTTATCGCGAAAAAAAGCATCCTGTGTTCTTCTACGATATTAAAAACCAAAGAAAAGTAGGTACCTATAGCTATTATTTATTCTGTGCCTATAGCACTAACGCTCTTGATGTTTTTCTTGATAGACTTGTTATTTCGTTTCCATGGCAACCATTCCTTACAGCGAGTTATCAACATTTTCATATTTTCTCGTGGAAACTTTCAATTTTCCGAAATTAAAAGTATCCTATATTTATTCCAGGGTATAAGCTTTCTCCGTTCCAAATTTCATCAAAATCCGACCAGCCGTTATCGCGTTAAAGGTCCCCAACAAACAAACAAACAACGTTTCACTTTTATATATTCATAACTAGTAAAGTACGTGTTGTCATTAGCTCATGTATTTCTACAGCAGATTTTTGTGTTTTGTCATTTTTGAATAATAATTTATGGTGGTTTCCTTACGATGTTTTCCTACATGATCATATCGAATGAATATTAGTTTTCAATTATTCTCAATTTGTAATTACAGGTTGGTGGGCGGGTAATTACAAGCCATAAAAACTTTTCGGCAGATAACTAGCGTGGGCAAAAAAAGTTTACTGAATTCTAATGATGATTTATTGATCTACGCTATTAAAGTTTTTTTTTATTATTGGTACCTTTGCCTACACATGTTTTTAAAGTAGTATGTACACGTACGTTTATGTGAATGAATCTTTTGTAGTTTTTGCCCGCGTGCAATCTTTGTCATCCCATTTACCCTTTTAGGGATAGAATTAAAAAAAAGCCTCCCTTTTTGCAACTCTATAGTACTTAAGGAATAATTCCTCCAAATTTCAAATCTCGTGAGATGTCTGTCAGTCCGTCAGTTTGTCACGGTACTGCTTTATAGGTATAGATTTGGTATCATCTCATCGGCCTCCCCCAGAAAAAAGGAGGATTCATTCGTCTTTTTTTTTTATTGGAAGTGCACAAAACGGCTTATGGTAATATACATTCACAGATGTATCATTATTATTAAGTAGATGCTTTACACATAATCCATATGAATGTGAACCTAACATGCTTGATAAAATTCCAAACTACTAGACAACGAGACGTGTTACTTACTAAAACTTAACATAAAACGTAATCATAAGAAAAAAGTAAATTTAAAAAAAATATAAAACCTAACTAATATTTAAGTAGGTATATAAACATTATGTATAGGTATATTAGATTTTGGTACTAAACAATTTATTCAATATAAATTTTATTGAGGGCAATGAACCAATTTTGAAAATATCGAAATTGTTTTGAATATCATTATTATTATAAGTGCTACATATACGGTGTATTGGGGAGTGCTCCAACATTTTGGTTTTACACTTGGACAACATGAATGTATTTCTAAATAGAAGCCTACTGCTAGGCCTGGGGACTCTCAGTTTTATTTTTTCCATCACTTCTGGACAGTCAACCAACCCATTTACTAATTTGTACAGCATTAAAATATCTATCAGTTCCCGACGCTTGTGAAATGGCATAACATTAAAATATTCAAGCCGGGACTGGTAGGACCGTAACAATTTACATTTGTTCTCCATGAAAGTGAGATGATACATGAAGCGCTTTAAAATTCGTTCAATTCTATCTGAGTGAACCTAGTACACTGGGTTCCACACAACACTACAGTATTCCAGAATACTTCTAACGAGACTATTAAAAAGATGAATTGAAAGATCCTTATTTCTAAAAGATTTAGCATGTCTTGCTACAAAGCCGCACATTTTACTGGCTCTGTTGACGATTCCGTCAAAATGATCCCGAAAACTGAGTTTTGTATCGACTATTACTCCAAGATCCCGAACAGATGTCACTTCAGTTAATAAGGCGTTACAAATATTGTAACTCGCAGGAAATGGGTTACGTTTACGAGTGAACTTTATGCAGTAACACTTAGAAGCATTTAAAATCATGAGATTGCGAGTGCACCACTGGCTAATACTATTGATGTCATACTGAAGAGCCTCAACATCCTCCTGATCCCTAATTTCTCTATAAAGTTTTAGATCATCTGCGAAAAGCTTTACTTTAGAATTAATGACATTCGGTAGGGCGATGATAAAGATCAGGAAGAGAAGTGGTCCCAGATGCGACCCTTGAGGTACACCAGAAGGTACTCCAGTTACAACAGACCTAAAACCCTTGACGACTACCAATTGAGACCTGTTATCCAAATAGGATACAAACCACCGCAGCAGTGTACCGTGAATGCCTAATCTATGAAGCTTCGCAAGTAACAGATCGTGGTTAACCAAGTCAAAAGCTTTGCTAAAGTCTGTGTAAATGGCATGAGTCTCACCACTCTTGTCCAAAACTTCGAGTATGTCATTTACATAGCCAATGAGATTAGTACATGTAGATTTAAGAGGCATGAAACCATGCTGGTTTGAGTTTAACAATTGAGCTACATGCCAATAAATTTTCTTAACTACTATAGACTCCAACAATTTTCCCATTCCTGAAAGAATTGAAATGGGTCTGTAATTTTCAACAGTCACCAAATCACCTTTTTTATGTATTGGTGTTAAATGGGCCTCTTTCCACTTCGTAGGGAACACTCCAGTAGTAAACGACATGTTAAATATTATGCAAAGTGGTTTTGATAACTCCGATGCACACTGTTTCAAAACTATGGTTCACATACTTCATTCTCTTCAATACAAATGTTAACAAGGGGAGAGATTCCAGATTGAACCTGACTGAATACTGCATTATGTCTCTATATTATTGTCTCTATCATTATGTATATATATCTGTCATACTTTGGGAAGATTGATAAACTGAGTTGAAATGTTTAGAAAACAATGCGCAAATTTCCTGACCCCCTAGCGCTATACTATTCCCTAGACGCATTTGGTTTGGTAATGAGCTATTGTTTCCTTTTAAACTATTTACATATCGCCAAATGTGTTTCGGGTTTCTTTTTAAGAGAACATAGGTGTTACTCTTAAACTTGGAAAAGCACTCCGACAGAAGCGCATCGCACCTCTTTCGGGCATCGCACAAAAGCCAGCTTGTCTTGGAGGTTACCATATCGTTTGTATTTAGAGTGGAATTTGGCCTTTTCTTTAATACTTTTAATAAGGGGCGTAGAAAACCAAATTGGGTAACGTTCATTATGTGAATGCCTTAACGGGGTGTGTTCCATAACAATAGGTACCAAGATATTATAAAAAGCACTTACCATTTGGTCAACATTAGTATAAATACTGAAAATTTCTATCCAATTAACTTTAGAAAGTTGTTCATTAATTTGAACATAATCTGTCTTGAAAAATTTACGGGTTTTAGCAGGTTTTTTCTTCAGAGGTTTGAATTTACCTACATCAATTTTAATTTATAAAGCAGGATGTTGGGGATCTAATTTAGTCAAGGGCCAATTGTTTTCACTAACAGATACGATGTTACTACTTTGGGTACTTAGAACTAAATCAATAATTCTATCATTACAATTTAAAACACCATTAAACTGGTTAAGATCATTAAAGGATAATGTATCTACAAATAGCGCATCCAGAGAGTTTGGACCTGGTAGGGAGATTAATGAAATTGAATTGCCGTCATAAACCCAATTAATATTTGGGAAATTAAAATCACCTATTACCAATGACTGAGAATTTAGAGCTACTTTATTATTAATGACACGTGTAAAATTGTCCAAGAAACATTCGAGTGACTCTTGTTTAATAGGAGGAGGTAAGTAAACCGCACAGATATTTAACTCATTTACTGCAGACCCTTTTCTTAATTTGAAATTGAGCCATAATTCCTCACAAGCTGATTCCTAATTAGGTTTACGCAAAACTTCGTATATATTTGAAATCGCTATCAGAACACCGCCTCCATCTCTTTTAACTGAAGCAGAATCATGCCGATCCCTTCTATAAATATTAACGGGTATCTAAAAGTTCGCTATCATACACTGAATCATTCAACCACATTTCCGATAAAACCAAAATTTCATAATCGTAGGACAAAGCATTCATATATATGGTGTGCACGGTGGACGGTACGACGGTGATGGTTACGTTTACAAATAAAATAATTTATTGATTAAAAGTGTGCAAATGATATTAAATGATATCTTGTTGAAACACTCATACGGAAGTGCCTAAAATCTGTTGATGATAAAATTACGTCCATGACGATAGCTATAAAACGGCTGGAAGATAAGCTGGATGCTCTTCAAGGAACAGACGCGGACGTGCATGATGGAAAGGCACCTCCCCCTCAAGAAAAGCTCTCAGCATCGACCCAACCAGGTACGAGTGAATCTGTAGTTATCAAAAATAAAACAGCAGCCACTAAAACCGCGCCAACTGTCGTTGCTCCAGCGGCAGCAGGTCGTCCGACCACAGGGCGAGCTCAGCGAGCTACGGTCAGACTAATGCGTAAAACACCTGTGCCGAATATCATTATAGACGATCGTTTACAATATAACAACATATCGCCCCTCAATATGCAGCAGCGGCGTTTGAGCGCTCCGGCAGTGAACACTGCGCGTAACTCACCAAAGATTCATGCTGAGCAAACTGAACAAACCACACAACAAAAGCAAACACCACTGATAACTAACACAAACACTTTGTTGAAAAAGGGCGAAGGCCACAAAGATGTGGATGAGACCTGGACAGTTGTCAAGCCCAAAAACAAACCTCATCGCAGGGTCATACTTGGCACTGGCGAAACGGACACGGATCTATAAACCGTCGAACGAGTCAAGAAGCTCTACGCTTGTTTTTTCCGAGCTGAAACTACTGAGCTCTATTAAAGCCTACATGAGAAAGAAAAATGAATGTGAGAACTACATAGTTGATAAACTAAAATTGAAGCACGATCACTACACTTCATTTGCAATCACTGTTCCGGCTAGTAAGTTCGATTACTTCATGGTCTCCCAAAATTGGCCACCTAGCACTGAGATCAGCCAGTGGTTTCAAGACCGCTGCAACTGCAACCGCGGCTGATGTCAGCCAAGGAGACAGCGCGCCAGCCTCAACCGGTTCTCGGCAATAACACTGCTCTAGCGCCTCCCTCCGCACCACCCGTATATATTATGAATAGTCCCCAACATATTATAACTAAACTTGCTAAATGTAATATTAAAGATCAGCTCATTATTTGCCATCAGAATGTTCAGTCGTTAAACAATAAAACGAATAGATTAGAAGTTTTACTATGTAACGAACTTAAATGTGAAATTTTAATATTGACCGAACATTGGTTCACGGATCAACAACTATCTTGTATTAGTCTAGACAACTATTGTCTAGCGACTAGTTTTAGTCGACCAACAATTGCGCATGGCGGAAGCTGCATTTACACTCGATCGGAGCTCAAAGTAAATGTGAGGCTTGACTACCGAGACTTATCGCACGAACAGCTGTTTGTTGTATGCGCCGTACATATACCGAAGTACAATGTCTTAGTTGTTGGAATATATCATTCTAACTGCACTAATGTTAATGAATATTTAGTATTGTTTGACAAATTATTAGCAAAAATTAATGACGAAAATCACAATGCTATTATTGCAGGTGACATAAATTTTGACTATCTTGTGGACTCGTCATCTCGCAAAAATTAAATGTCATTTTGACATCACACAATTTTTCACAACATATTAATTCACCTACACGTGTGGTAGGCGATAGTTCAACGTTAGTTGACCACTTGTACACAAATTTGAACCCGGAGCGGGTCCATGTGCAAGTGATAGTATCAAATATCGGAGATCACTTTGCTCAGTGTGCCTATATTTCAGGTTTTGACAAATCGTGTAGACCCAAGCATATACAGCGTAGGCTGATAACACGAGCCCGTATACTGGATTTTATGGTTGCCCTACATTATGTAAATTGGCTGACCTTACTACAAACATTTGACGTGTGTGACAGCCTCGCGAACAAAATCAACAATATTGTTGCTAATCATATATATACATTTTTCCCGATTAGGTTTGAACCTATTCGTAAACAAAGTGCTAATTGGATCACCGATGATATTATTAATTTGAAACTATTATTAACAGACATAGCTAAATTAAAGATATCGTTTCCCGATATTACTTATTTACAGACATTAAGCGATGACATAGCATAAATTTATCTAAATCTCAATATTATACTAATGCAATTAAATCTAGTAAAAATAAAAGTAAAATTATGTGGTCAATAATTAATAAAGAAACAGGTCGTGGAGCCTTTGACAGGACCAATTTCACCGATGTGGTGAAACGTGGTGACGGATGTGCGTTTGGTAGTAAATTCGAACTGGTCGATTTTGTAAATAATGCTTTCTTAACTGCCGGTAAACAAGCAGGAGCCCCTGCAGCGGACATCACTGGCGGTCTAGAAATATTATCTGACGTATTTGCACCTAACGAGCGATCCATTTACCTCAGACCATTCACGGATAGTGAAATAATAAAAATTATCGATATCGCTCCTAAAAACACGACAGATATTTATGATACATGTACCAGTTTACTACGAAACGTGTCGCATATTTTAGCCCCCATGTTGACAGAACTCTTCAACCGATGTATAAGAAGGGGTTGCTATCCTAGTACACTAAAGAAACTGAAAATTGTACCGATATATAAAGGAAAAAGTGAGAAATCGTCCGTGAGAAATTACAGGCCTATATCAATCATACCTACGTTAGCTAAAATACTGGAGGTTGGTGTAAATAAAAGGTTACTTAAGTTTTTTAACTCTTGTGATATTTTCACTGACCGCCAGTATGCGTACCGCCCCGGCAGATCCACTACCTCCATAGTCCGAGAGGTGGTCTGGAGCGTTATGCAGGCGCGTGAAAAGAAATGTCAAGTCGCCGTCATTTGCTGCGACCTCTCACGAGCTTTTGACACTGCGGACCGCGGTCTGCAGTGGTTCCAGGTGAACGGTCTGGCCCTCAACCTTGACAAGACTTGTTTTATGTACTTCAACCTAGCAAACAGATCACAGGAATCCCTTGGAGTGAAGGTAGGTGACTCTGTACTACAGCAAGTACCGCATGTGAAGCTGCTGGGCTTCCATGTGGATAGTGCTCGCTGGGATTTACACATTGACAAGCTCTGTGGTCGACTGGGCCAGGCTTGTTTTGCTCTGGGCCGCATTGCTGTTTCTGCACCGAGGCAAGCCGTACGAAGCTGCTACTTCGCCACTGTTCACTCTTTACTTATGTATGGTACTGAGCTGTGGGGAGTTGCAGCAGAATGCCAGCGTGCTCTTATTCTTCAAAAAAGAGCCATTCGTGCAATTGTTCGAGTGCAATGGGGCGTATCCGCAAAACCGTACTTCACGGAACTGGGTGTGCTGACAGTACCATCAATACTCATCTATCAGGTGAGTGTATTTGTCCGCACAAACCAACATAAGTTCCAGTGCTTAGGTGCGTCTCATAGCTATCAGACACGAAACAGGAATAAATTGCTACAGTTTTGGAAAAGGCTTGCTAAATCGAAAAAATCGATTTATATAAAAGGAGCCTCGATTTTCAATCATTTGCCTACAGAAATAATAAGTACAGCTTCCGACAATATTTTCAAAACTAAGTTAAAAAAGTTTTTGATTGGTAAGGCTCGGTACTCGGTCAACGAATATCTAAATGATAGGCTAGTTACTGGAAAATGACATAGGTTGTGTGATTGTAAATTTGGAATTATTAATATTATTAAATAACATTATTATTATTATTATTCTGTTTATTTATCTTTTTATCTTAAATTTTTTTTTTTTACAATATTTCTTTAAATAAAAGCAGATAAAAATATTATAAAAAACCTAAACCTAGGGTACCAACGGTAGCGGAGCAGGGCCCAAACTACCGGTGGCTAGGGCTGCAGAGTGAGGAACCTCCTGACTATACGCGCCGTGTCAAGGAGTACTGCCTTCTGCATCTGACCCTTAATCCAACCATCTAGCGAGAGCCTCTTAAGATGTTGGTCGAGGCTCTTCGCTATAAGGCCGTTCGCCGAAACAACTATCGGGACAATGATCGTCGAGTCAACATTCCACATGGCGGTCACCTCATGAGCCAAGTCAAGGTACTTGCTGAGCTTGTCCTTTTCGGCCTTCACGAGGTTCTCATCGTGTGGAATGGTGATGTCGACGAGCACTGCCCGGCGTTGGGACCGGTCTACCAGCATAATGTCAGGCTTATTGGCAACAATAGTCCTGTCCGTGATGATAGAGCGGTCCCAATAGAGCAATGCACGACCATTTTCGAGAACTGGCGCCGGTACGTACTTATAGTACGGCACCTCAGACTCGACAAGGTCATACCGAAGGGCAATTTGCTGATGGATGATCCTGGCTACTTGGTTGTGTCTGTGCAAGTACTCTCCGTTAGCAAGATGAGAACAGCCGGAAATTATATGCCTGAGGGACTCCCCGGGACGGCGGCATGCCCGACAAATGTCGACCGTACCGTCCTTCATAATATATTTCCGGTAGTTATTCGTCTTGATAACTTCGTCCGCAATTGCACAGACAAAACCCTCAGTTTGAGGTCACCAAAGCGTAGCCAGTTCACCGACGCGAGCAAGTTCACATCAGGCCCTGTTAAGGCCCGATAGAACCGCCCGTGCAGCTCCTTGCCCTTCCATACGTCCTTGCGGTCATCGGTACTCAACACCGATGGTTTGCGCCAAAATTATTATTATTATTATTATTATTATGTAACTCAATCTAGATTGTTGATGGATTGTTGAATGACGTGTAAATATCTTTTACCAATAAATTCTAATTCTTATAGTTCATGTGTTTTGGTTCGCAATCCTCGTACATTTCTATATTTCATTTCATTTCAATCTATACTATAATAAAACTGTAACTGGGCTAAATCTGCACATTAAATATTTTTTGAAAATTTTGATTGAGATAAACTTCAAAATCGATATGGAGTGCAAAAAGGTTATTTTTTTATTTTTCGTCTGTCTGTCTGTCTGTCTGTCTGTCTGTCTCTTTGAACACGCATTACGCTGAAACTACCAAACGGATTTTGATGCAACTTGGCAGAATCATAGCTGATGTACCCGCGCCACCCAGCCGAGCGCCAAGGCAGGGGCCCCGGGGGATTAAACGTGCGGTGTGGCGGGGACCGGAACATCGCTAAGTATTTGATTGACCCGAAGGCAGGCGTTGTTGACAGTCGTAGGACAGTATAGGAAAAAAAACAGGAATGTGTTCGAAAGTATTTGCGGTTTCTAATTAGATTCGTTGGTTGATTTGGTAGATTGTTTTGAATTGTTTGTTTATTTTATTTGTAGTTATTAGATATTATTATTATCTTTATTCTATATTTTCTATATCTATGTAAGGAGGAGTTTCCAGAAAAAGGAGGTGAGAATCGTACCTTTCAAACGAATCGACCCATTTAGCTGCTGTTTTATATGTTTCAAAGCTGAGGTAAACAAGATGGTTCTGCTATAATGGGTCGGGGGAAGCGGAGAAGTGAGGATTGTAGCTCCCAAAAGAATGGACTGATTTTGATGCAGTTTTTTGAAGGATGTTTGAAAACAGATGTGATCGAGATTTTTCATCATGGTTCTTAGCTATATGGGAGGGGATGGAGTTGAAAAAAAGGGGGGTGAAATTGTATCTTTCAAACGAATGGACCAATTTAACTAAGGGGTTTTTATGTTTCAAAGCTGAGGTAAACAAAATAGTTCTTAGCTATAATAATAATAATATATTCGGGACATTTCCACACCAATTATCTAGCCCCAAACTAGGATACCCTGTGCTATGGGCACTAGATAACGGATAAACATACATAGATAAGAATATTATATCCATGACTCGGAAACAAACATTTCTGCTCATCACACAAATGATTGCACCTTGCAGGATTCGAACCCGCGACCGTACGATTTCGTACCCAGGATCTCTAGCCAAGAGACCAATGGGCCGATGTTGTTAACACAGGTAGGTAGGTAGGTAGGTACCTATATTGGTACTTTTGGTACTGGAATAACTCATAGGATCCTTATATCCCAGAAAAACTACCACGCGAGCAACGCTGTGGGCAATAAGAACGTAAATCTATACAAAGAAGATAATTTAAATAAAAATGGTATATGAATAGAACATTTTTAAATTCGTGTCTGTCTGTTTGTTTGTTTGTCTGTATGTTTGTTCGCGCATCACGTAAAAACGTATTAGACCGATTGCAATGCAGTTTGCAGGCTGCGGCCCTTGTTGCCGCATGTAACTGCTTATTGGCCGGTGAAAGATGCTCCGATATAAAAATAGGACGCTTATGGCCGGCGATCCCGAGGTCCGTAGTGTTCAACTTGTCCAGTGGCCGTATTACAGAACTTGGCTTCAATCAGATTGTCACTTTTTTCATAGGAAAATCGACTCTATTGCAAAGCATTATTGAATTTGACGGCTTGTAACCGTCATGATCAACATTACGTAATCGCACTGCTGATCATGGGCCCTGTTATATTCGGATGGTTGCAAGAAAGTTGTCTCTAATAAGCGGGGTTGCCAACTTAACTATAATGGCACGAGGCCTGGGAGAGTCATTATTCAGTTTGGCAACGCAGTGTGCTGTCATAAGCTCATTATCCCCGAGGTTGTAGGCCACAACTTGGCTAAGCTGCTTCACGATTGTCATCACATTTTCGCTATTGACTTCAGGAACACATTGTATCTCCAAATTACTGTCCCTAGATTGCTGCTCAATCTGAGAAAGCCGGGAGTTCATGCCACGTACCTGTTTTTTTAATTCATTGTTCTCTTCTTTGAGCTCAGTATTTCCTTCTTTGAGTGCAGATATTTCTTGCGATTGATCCTCATTTAACTTCCTCAACTCATCAAACTGGTTAGTCATATATTGTACCCCATCTGTCAGACTTTGAATTTTAGTATTAGTTTCCTTACTCCCTGCGACGATTTTCGACTGAACTTCCTTAGACATTTTAATGCTAATCTCCTGAAACTTGAGGTCAAAATACATCTTCAATTCGTCAGAAACCTTCAAGGAATCACTAGCCGGAGACTCTGGTTGCTGGGACCTGTGTTTGAGTTATCCCCTCTCTTTTCTTTGGTCTTACATTGAGGGCATTTCCAATTAATCTTGAATTGCTTTGATTCTTTCATAAAATTCTCGCTGTAAATGCCTAGGCATTGATAGTGGTAGTTGCCTCGGCAAACCTTGCAGACTTTTAATTCTGCCGCTTTTATTGAGCTATCACAAGCGTCACACATGTTCATTTTGGCTTATTAGTAAGATCAAAAAGGAATAAATATTAGTAAAAAATAGTACAAATTTACGAAACTAACTTCGTAAAATTTCTTCACTGTGTGGTTTCGTAAATTTCTGCACTGTATCTCACTGTTCTTTAGCCGCTCGGTTGTCCACGCGCTGAAGACCGCAGGACCAAACTGATAACCCAAAAAAAATATGGCCGACGCGACACATCTAACCTCAAACTGGTAATTGATTGTATATGCGTTGAGACTACAGGTACTTGATGGTCAACCCACAAAAAAAAGAAGTTCGACGCGACACATCTGGCCGCAAACTGGCTATTTATTGGGTACAAGCCGAGATCACAGGTATCTGATTGTCAACCCACAAAAAAAAGAAGGTCTACGCGACACATCTGGCCGCGCCGACTTTGCGTAAACAAACAGTTTTTATGACCACTTCATTGAGCGCTTAGATAAACAAAATGGTGATTTATGGAGCTAAATAGGTACGGCACATATTTCAAGTGTTTATGTTGTGGGTTTCGAAGCAAAATAATTATATAAACACGCTTATATTTGAATGATTATTGAGGTCAATAATGTTCAAAATCGAGTGGCAAAATTTACGTCGCTATCGAGTGGTCCGATGATCGACGAAAACAAAAAAGTGACTGTAGCGTTAGTTGCGATGATCAATGAAAACAAAAAAAGTGACTGTAGCGCATAGAATCAATCGAGCGGTTAGTGGCAAACGTCGAACACAATAGCAGGTTAAACTAGCTTCGTAAACGAAACTCGCAGTGTAAGTGCAGTGTAAAGTCACCAACAGTTGATTTGACAAACCGTATGACAAACACGAGTCCTCCGTCGATCGTTTTCGAAAGCAGGGAAGGCAGGTAGGTAGTTTATAAAAACTTTTTCCGTGAATGTCAAGTGATTCGCTTCAGGCGAGTTTTGTGCTGAAAATGGCCAGTTACTAGTGTTGTTTCAAATATGTGTCGAATCTTCAGTCTTCATAGAACAAGGAATATAGAACATAGAACACAATTCTACCACTATTTCGATGCACTGGGTGTTGTTTACTATTTTTTCCGTAGCTGATTCGGGGCAGAAAAAACACGTCTAGTCGCAAAAGCAGCGAAGGTAGGTGATTTTGATGCGTCTTATTCTAAGTAAGGAGGTAGGTATGTTAGCATTAGCACAGAATAAATAATAGCATTAGTATAACTACAGAGTCTTGAAGATAGGCGCTTACCAATACAGTTTGATTTTCTGTACAATTTTCTCTTTAACTATAATTTTGTATATATATTTTTTACTGGCTGTGCCCGCGGCTTTGCCTACGGCACAGAATAAATAATATGCCTGCGGTGTCATTTATCTGGGTTAAAAGTAACTTTTTTGTTATCTCAAGACCAAAAGTACCCATTACGAACAAAATACAAAATTTCGTTCAGCCATTAGATAGTTTTTTATCGATTGCTCGGCTTCTAATCATCGGATTATGATACCAAGCACCCCAGTTTTTAAGTCAAACCCTAATTATCCAACAGTGAAAAACGCATCGCATCGGCCAGTAGTTTTTAGATGATGAGTGAACAAACTGACGAATAAAATGAAAGACAGACATCATTTAAAAAATGATATATTCTTGTTCAGTAGTTCAGTTAGAAGTTATCAAGACCATACTTTTTAAATTATGTTATTTGTACAGACTTTTTGTTACTTACTGCTAATTATAAGCAGTGTAGTTTAATGATCACTCGTATTCATGTACATACTAATAAATATATAAACCACAACACTAATAACATTCATTAAATTGCATCTTAACAAAAAAATAAGACCAGCACAAAGAAAATGTAGGAAGCTTCCAGTTTGCCCTTCAACAATCGCGGCTACCAACTTACGGTAGTTTAACAACTCGTTGATTACTGAACTCTCAACTATTGCCATTCAACTACTTGCTGATTATGATATTTATATTAATTTGTATTGGTAATCACTCGTACAGCATGACATGAATTATGGCCAGTTCAAACGTAACGTTGCTCCCAAACGTATGGACCGATTTTGATGCGTGTTTTTATTTTTGAAAGCTGATGTGATCGAAGTGTTTCTTAGCTGTAATGGGGGATGGGAGGGGTCCCCATCCACCATTATAGCTAAGAAACATCTTTATCTATCTATACTTATAATAAAACTGTAACGGGTCCAATTCTGTACATTGAAAATATTTTGAAGTTTTTTTTTGAGTGTTCTCTATATTTGATAGTGAAGCCAAAACTGTTTTTTTTTCTTTTTTGTCTTTCTGTCTGTCTGTATCTTGACTAGGCATCACGCCGAAACTACTGAATGAATTTATATGAAACTTGGTATGATTTAAGTTCATACTTCGAGATAGGTCATAGGATACTTTTCATCCCGAAAAATGAAAGGGTTCCCGCAGTATAAGGGGTTGAAAGTTATTTAAAAAAACACTTACTGAAACTACTGGACGGATTTAGATGCAACTTGGCACATTCATGGTTTATATGAAGGGTTAAAATTGACGATACTTTTTAACCCGAAAAAATAAAGGGTTCTTGTGGGATACGGGTTCAAATTTATGTTAAGCGTAAAGTATTTATTTTTTGGATTGTTCTCTTATTCGATTGTGAAGCCAAAACTTTTTTTTTTCACTTTTGTCTGTCTGTCTGTCTGCATGTCTGTATCTTGACCACGCATTATGCCAAAACTACTGAATGAATTCAAATGAAACTTGGTATGATTTGAATTCATACTACGAGGTATGACATTGGACACTTTTCATCACATAATTTAAAGGGTTCCCGCAGAGGATCATAGGGGTTATTTAAAAGAACACCTACCACGCTGAAACTACTGGATGGATTTTGATGCAACTTGGCAAAGTCATAGTATAATGGGTTAAAATTGAGTATACTTTTTATCCCGAAAAAATATAGGGTAAAAATAAAGTTATTTTAATTTTGAAGTAATAAATATATTTTTTGGAGGGTACTCTATATTGTATACTTTCTTTTTTCTATCTGTCTGTCTGTGTGTGTCTGTCTGTCTGTCTATCTGAATCTTGATCGCGTATCACGCTGAAACTATAGAATGAATTCAACTGAAACTTGGTATGATTAGAGTTCATACTTCGAAGTAGGACATTGAATACTTTCATCCCGAAAAATTAATGGGTTCCCTCAGGATATAGGTTGGAAGTTATTTAAAAGAACACCTATCACGCTGAAACTACTAAACGGATTTTGATGCAACTTAACACAGTCATAGTTTATATGATGGGTTAAAATTGAGTAAATCTGTTCTGGTTCACTTTTTTTAAATTAATGCCTCCAAGCAGACTTGATGGTAAGTATAGTTACCGGCACCTATGCAGCAATACAGGAACATTGCCTGTGCTTGTTGATACTTCTCAGAGACTCTTGACATATCTTTGAAGATATATAACACATCTTATAAGATAAATAACATATCTTATAAGATATATAACATATCTTACAAGACATATAACATATATTACAAGATATATAACATATCTTCATATATCTTTGAAGTTGTTCAAACCGTTGTTCTCGAAGTTCATCAGTTATTTGATGCAACATTGGAACTTCTCAGCGTTACTGTACTGTATCTACAAAAGTATATTTAAGTTGATGATTACAGAGCACGACTTGAGAAGAATTAGTTAGATTTTGTGCGTGTTTCTAATTATATCGTGCTTTGTATGTAGTACCTTCATTTATTAATAGGTAGCTAGTAGCAGGTTGTGCGGTCAATTGCAATGACTGTGTAATGTAATGAGGTAATAAGTTTTTTCTAAATCTTTTATTTAACTTGCAATGTTATGTATGTTTGTTTAGGTTACAACGTGCAAGCTGAATTAGAACTACTTCCTCTTATCCTACGCAGTTGAATTTTTACATGTTGGTTCCGACAATGCATTTTTATGGTAAACATGACTTGAATCAACTTCCAGGATTAGCTCCAGATAAAAAAACTCTTCAACGGTCCACAGCACAGACACGAAATGTTGTGTACGCATTTCATAATAATAGCTGGTTTTAAATTTTTCCATGGCATGGTTGCTGCACACAATACCTCCAGCATAGACACCAAATGTTGTATATGCATTTAATTGTTATTGCCCGTTCTAAGTTTTATCATGACTTGGCTACTGCATAAAAGCTTTTTTTTAATGTTTTTAATTAACTTATTTAAATGAAATTAATATGATGATATGGACTTTTACTAGCTTCCGTGGCATTAGCACCGTGGCATTACTAGCTGCTATGGTACGATTACTTATTTTGTGGCTTCGGTGAAGAACCGATTGCGAACCGTAAGATTATGATTCGATTACCGCGCAGCGCAAATAGGAACGAGCCACAGGGATTCAGAATGTGTAAAAATATGGAAATAAAGTTAAATATTTAAACAGGAATTAATCGGGTCTTCTCGTGACCACGATCAATGCAACTTGATCGAAACGTCGAGGTAAATAAAAATTAAGTTTTCAGCGCGATTATGAGTCGTTTAAATATATAACTTTGTGTTCGAATCGCGAAAGTTTAAAAGTTACAATAAAGTTAAAATTAAGGTTTGCTTGTAGACATGTTAGACAAGCTTCTACAATCACGTAAACAAATACAAGCAAGACATTTAAAATTGTGATGTTATATTTGCAGACAAGTGAGACATGCGATCTAGTCGTCACGATAAGCGGAGTACGATTAAGTGTAGAAATGTTAGGTCAAGGACAGAATGCTTCCTCATTCCGGGAGTGGGTGCAGGCCCGGGTCAAATCCACGGTCACGCACGACGTGCGTAGGTCTGTGTATATTGTATACTTACGCATAATCGGTGACAAAAATACAATAAATACGCAGTGACTCGATCTAAAAACTATGTTTTTTTGTTTCAGAGAACTGTAATTTATGACTTTTTGTAATATATGGTTTAAAACTAACAAGGTCACAAACACTAGAAGTATAAACATTAGAAACGGGATATTTACTAGAGATGAAATGGATAGTTGTTTAGCCGGTTACCGTCGGAACATTGCCGACTGGCGCATCGTAACGAGCAAGTTCGCGTAGGTGGCGCACGAACGATCGAGCGGGTTCGGGTGAATTCGGGTCTTTTCGTTCATGAGCGAAGTTAGCAAGTGTTTTATGGACTTTTTCAATTGATCGCAAACACGATCACTTGTGGTTACTGCAAACTTGCTATTGTAGTTTGAGGTTATTATAAAAGTATTAATATACAATTCCAAAAGATTTACCACAATTTGTATAGTAATCGTACTTGCCCCTAGTGCAGTACGATTACTATATTTACGCCAAAAAAAAATATTACTGGTGCTTACATTTTGTTATGTAGATTAATTCTAAAATCCGGTATGCTGCCGAATACTCGCTTACTATCAGGTATCCGGCCAGATATTAAATTTAGGCCTGATACCGGATAGTTACCGGATATCCGTTTCATCTCTAATATTTACCAAGGAAATTACTTACTTCAGTTATCCGTGATCATGCCACTTGCAACAGTATCGAAATATCAGGAACTCAGTAAAAATTGTATCCATGGTAAATAGCCCGTTTCTAAAGTTTATACATTTAAAGAACTGTAATGTCTGACTGATTCGTGCATCATCTTCCCATTTTCATGTTCGGCACCAAGAAAGTAAATAAAAAAAAACAACCCTTATCCACCCGCCCCATTACAACTGAGAAACATTTCGATCACATCAGCTTTCGAACAGAAAAAACTGCATAAAAATCGGTCAATTCATTTGGGAGCTACCTACGACCTGGACCCAATTACAGCTTAGAACCGTGTTTCAATAACTTTAAAACGTGGAGGGATTGTGCTGTATCACATTTCTAATCACACAAATATTATAGCTGTGAATGTTTGTTTTTTTGAGTGTTTGTATGTATGTATGTATGTATGTATGTATGGATGTATATATGTATGTATGTATGTATTTATGTATGTATGTATGTATGTATGTATGTATGTATGTATGTATGTATGTATGTATGTATGTATGTATGTATGTATGTATGTATGTATGTATGTATGTATGTATTTATGTATATATGTATGTATGTTTGTCACTTTTTCACGCTGATACGGCGGAACGGAATTGGCCGAAATTTGGAATGCAGATAGCTTAATAAGATAAAATACTTTTCATCATCATTGACGCAGGTGGAACTGCGGGACACAGCTAGTAGGTGCATACATTCTTCTTTAACCGCTTCAAAAAGTAGTAGGTTATAATATGCAGTGCAGTGACGCCATTCTTTATGCCCTGTGTGGCATTGGTTATTGGTATGGGAGGCAAGACGTTTACTGACAGGCGAGCGACCTGCTCGACTCGTCATTGAATCGAATAAAACATCATGTATAGGGATACAGATCTATACGCTTTTAACTGTGGGATACAAAATTGCAATGCAATATTTAAATTAAATCAGACTTCACACGAACGCTGTGCAAATAACAATGATTCTCAAACAATAGGTTCAGTACAGGTACAACGGCCGAATGTGAGAATTTAAATTCAAAATTGACATTTAGTTATTTTTTGTCCCAACCAGAGGAACGCGGATGTTATGGTTCAAATTAAATTAAAGTTTTTTTTTTATTTATGTTAGTCTTGTTTGAAGTTTTGATAGCGCATCATAAGGTTTATTTTTTCGAAACATATTAACATTATAAAATTGAATGATACCTAGATAAGCGTTTTGTAACTGTATCTATACATATTCAAACTAGTCAGTCGAGAATTAGTCTTAAAATTAACTTAATCTATGCCTACAGTCTGATATTATTAGGTTTACCTATTTAAAAATGCTTATCATGCTACAACGTCAAAGTATTATAATGTAATAGGTAAATTTATAGAACTTTTTCTAGCCAACATTAACATGGAGAAAACATTACATATTATAAATAGATCAAATCAATAAAATTAGGTAAGCTATGTATGCTTTGAGTATGAAAATAAAATTTCCCTGTCATGTGCTGACATACACGGGGAAAGGACTCTACCGGTGCTTCCAAAAATACGCCCGTTGGAGAAGAGAGCACCAAGAAACTCTACGGGGATGTAATGTTTTTCATTCTTGACTATTCTTATTATTATTTTCAAATGTCCGTTATTATAATAATACAAGTTTAAATGCCAAACATAAAAGTGACCTATGTTGTTCCATAGTCATAAAACTGCGAAAAATAAAATAAAATACAAATGCTGTTTTACTAATAAGAAACTAGGTCAGTCCCCAGCAAGCCTCCACCCCCCTCAACCATGTTAGAGGGAAGTAAGGGACGCGGCACACAGAGCCGCCGCAAGTCAAGACATTTCAGTGAGTACGATGACTTAATATAATTAACCCTGTACAATTCAGGATTTTGGTAACATAGACAATACCATAATTATACAAACCTATAAATCGTAGTAGTAGTGTAGGAGTAGTTGTTATCTGTAAGGATATGCGAGGGTATCTACAAATCGACCTATGTCGCCTGATTCCATAAAGAATCATAGTCATCGATAGAAGTCATAAATTTCTTCCAAACTGATCTTGAAATTGACGCAGATTTTTATCATAACAAGATACACAAACTAAAATCTGAACAAATTTGTTTTATTAAAAAAAAACACAAAAATTTCAAACCAATTACCTAGCCCTAAACTAGGATACCCTTTACTTTGGGCACTAGACAACGGATAAACATACCAATATTACATCCATGACTCGGAAACAAACAATAATTCGGCTCATGACATAAATGTTTGCACCTTGCGGGATTCGAACCCGTGACTGTTGATTGACTTCGTAGCCAGGACAGGGTCTTGCCACTCGGCCAACTGGTCGTCAAATAACATACGATGACATTATTTATATATTATATAATCTTATAGTGAATTTGATAAATAAATACACACGTGCTTGACTATATCGAGAATCAATAAACATTTAACAGATAAGGCATTTATATTCAAGAAACACGATACTGCAATAAAAATAAAACATCCATGAAAGTGCAAGTTCACTTTTTCTTTCGATGATGTAAGCCTCATGCATGTTCATGAGCGGAGCGATTATAAGTACCGTGAGTCCGTGATCCGTTCTTTGCATATAAGCGTTTTAAAGTTTTAATTTAATATTATTTCCTACTTTTTCTTTATTTCTCCTCTTTTTAAGGAATAAAGAGTAACATTTATTTATTGCCAAAAAATACAATCAATTAATTATCGAAATAGATATTCCACGAAGACTTAAGACAATCATTTGAGTAACATAAGACTCACTACACAAACAAATCTACCGCCGTTTTTTTGTTGATTGACTTTTTTTAGTCTAGAGTTGATTCTAAAAAATACCATTTTGGGTTATTAATATTTATTGGGTTGTTACCAAACAACATTAATATGAGTAGACCAATAAGAACTTAAAAAAACTGATATTTAAGTAATGTAAGGATGTGAACATTTAGGGATGCTTAAATAAGTGGCGTAAGACCATAAAGTAAGTGAGTACTCTGTTTCTTAGCTACTTGTAAAGCTCTTGAATACCTCGCGCCGCCACAGCAACAAACTTGATGGGCATTAAACAATGATAAATATGTTAAATAAAAAACGTTAAATAAAAAGGTTTTATGTCTGTACTATAAAATCGCTGTTGAAAAGTTCTTTTGTCTGGCGCTAATCTATAATGTCTATTCAGGTCATGCTTACCATAAAAATTCATTGTCATCTGATTGGAACCTAACCAACATGTAGAATAAGAGGAAGTGGTCAGCTTACAAGATTTGACCTAAACAGACATACAAAGATTGCAAGTTAAATAAAAGCTTTTAACCAATTTCGATGAAATTGATAAGGGATAAAAGAAAAAAACATTCTTGGGAAGAGTTACAAAAAAATCGCTCCGTTCACCACCACGCCATGACCATACATACAGATATTAACAGTTACGCAAGCGAAAGGTCAAGGCCTACCAACCAGTTCAGTGGTCCAGCCGCGGAGATAGATGGCTGATTCCACTGGATCGTTATGAGAAATCGAGATTATGGTAAACAATGTTACGGCAAATTAGTGCAACCTTGTGTTGAAATAGCCCATCAGTGTAGTAATTTATAAGGATTTGTGTTTTGAACAGATGATCGGCGTTTAATCAGCTGTGAATCAACGGGACGATATTAACACAGGATTTAAGCGATATTTAAAAGTTCAAAGTGTAAAGTATTTATTGTAAGTAGATAATATCTGTAATAAAGCACTTATTAATGTCAAAAACTTAACGTCTCATGAACAAGCAGAAAAAACTTCATGTTTTATAAATAGACCAAATTCATGAATAAATTAGGCAAACTAATTAAACTTATTTTGAGTTAGAAATTTCCTTTTCATGTGCCGATATTGGATTTCGCTCAAGAATAGGAAAATACCTTTCTGCCTCTATCGGTGTATTGGAAATACGCTCGAGCGTCGTCGCTCGTCGATACATTAGAAAAGATAACCTCGTATATATCTATATACCTATGCTATCTTATATTTTATTATTTTAAGAGATTGTATTAGATTTATTTTTGTATTTTATGTTAAACACCAATTTGTTTATGAGTCATTTAAGTTAGCTGATTTAAATATTTGACATGGAGGGTTACAGTGGTTCATTACACGCAAATACGCCATGGGAATAGGAGATTATGGGAAACAATGAAGTTAACAAATAAGTTCAACCTCGTGTTACCACAGTTTTGGAGAATAGGGAGCTGTGAGCGGTTTTGATAAATGGTGGCCTTTAGCAACATTGTTCTACAGTTTCTGTACAAACTAAGCAGTTTTGCATTTCAACTTCTAAGAAGGCTTCTTTTATTTTCTTACTTCTTCTTTTGTGGTTAGATTAGTGCACTGTAGATTATTTTTGGTTAGATTAGTGCAAAGTAGATTAGTTTTGGTTAGATTAGTGCACTGTAGATTAGTTTTGGTTAGATTAGACCACGTACATTAAACTTGATCTGCTAGATTGAATTACTGATGCAAATCATCATACTCGTTAAAAAGATCTTCAAAATGTAATCCTTCTGACGTTCACCCACATCTGATCCTTGATTAAATCAAAGGTTAAGTTGAGAGTATCATTTTTACACGACTGCCCAAATAAGGAGTGTAATGTTTTAGGGTTCATGTATGTATGTATGTGGGTTTCTTTATTCCATCATAACTTTTAAATGCCTGAACAGATTTGGATGTATGGGGTATCGCTAGAATCTTTACATCATCCCGAGTGACACGGGTTTTTAAAAAAAAAAAAACCTTTTTTGCGTTTCTGTCGTTTTGTTTTATCTTACATTGAAGATTTACTTGGTGAGGAGGGTTTATTAACACAGCATTTGACCACTGTACGTTCTTTTCTTAACGAACATGGACTTTCTTAATATTTTTAAGAGTTCAAAGCAATCTAAAGGAATTAAGCCCTGTTTAGATCATCAAGCTTATGGTGGTTAGAGACAAACCTGTTGATTGATGACACTGTCGGCGATCCTCCAGTGTGACTCCAATGACCACTTAATGACAGTAAGCCATGTCGAAACTGCTGTTGACTTAATGTAAACTTAAGTATGAGACTTAAGATTATGTTTTTTTAAGTTGTTTGTTGTACTTTACTTGTTTACTACTGATTTATTTGCTTTTAAGCTGATTCATGGTGGGGAAAGACGAGTCTTAATATTTATTCGTTCGTTCACATGACATATTGGAAACTTTTAGTGAATTTAAAAATATAATCTTTTCGATTTGTTGTTATTTTGGATATTAATTGCTATAGTTTTGTGTTAGTAAGAAAGTTTATATTGCTAGCTGCACCGTGTGACTTTGTCCGCAATTTTCAATTTTCCCCGGGAATATGGCACATTACTTTAATTTCCATTTTGATGTTAAAAATATATAATAATTGTAAAATAAATATAAACATAATCTTATCTACTTGTTAAAACTAAAAGAACAAGGTGGAAGAAATGTGCCCAGAATTAAAGCATTGCCACGTTGACTTGCAATGCATTTTTTTAGTAACCTCATTTTAGCATTCTGGTCATATTTGTAAGGAAAGTGAAGAAGGATATTTTTTATGGTCGATCGGGGGGAACCCCGTCGAGTCTCTTTGAATAGGTATTTTAAAATTGTAATAAGGATTCCTTGACAGTTTTTTTTTCAATTTGATTGCTTTTATAAAATATTCGACTAAGTACAAGTAGTAACCTTTTAACTGAGTTGCTAAAAAAACTTTTAGCATTATCGCATAATATGAATTTATTAACAAAATTATCGGGGGTTTACTAGTTTACGATTTATAACCGACCAAGACAACGCATGTATGTTGGTGTAATTCCATAGTGAGGGACATAAATACAACTTTGTTGGCGTATAATGTCAAAACTACTGGACCTATTGCAATGTGGCTCTGATAGTTGGGTAGCTTAGGATCCTAGTTACGGAACACTAAAATGCATGTATGAACTTAGCCCGTTTTATATAATCTGTCAAGTCAGCTTTAGTAGAAGGATTGGAGCACAATTTAAAATGAAGTGTAGTATTGCAACTAGCGCGTGGGCAGTCTGTTCATTCAGTGTTTACGTCCTCAAACACAAAAGTAAACACGATTGGTGTAGAAACTATTTAGCAATGTTTTCATGCTCTCATACACAGGCACGCACAGGTATTTAGTAACCAAATGACAAGTAGACAGTAGGTAGATACTTGAGGCAATGGTTTCTAACTTTTTCTAACTTGCAACCGCTGAAAAAACTTTCTCATGCAGTTAAGCAATAACTGAAGTTACATTCAACTTATTAGGTGTTCTGTGATACAACGCTAATTCATTTTTTTTTTGTGATGTTCATCTTTTGTTTCAAGTTCAATATAATTTATTTAAAAGATAGTTAATATTTTTACGATTTGTCTAAAACTGTGGTGCAATGCCGCTAGCATATTGGGAAGGTGCGTACCACGGGAAGGTGCTAACCACACCACGAGTGTAACTCCGACGTGCAGTCTGATCGATGCGCGTTTTGAAAACTCCAGAACTGAGTTTCTGAAGCTCCCTTTGGTCTGAGCGTCAGTAGATTCCAGTTTAGTTGCAGTTACGCACGTGGTACTTTTGTCAGCACAAGGTAAAATAGGAGATAAATAGGGTCGATTTAAAGTTGTAATAATGTATTTTTATAGTTAACTAGCTGCGCTCCGCGGTTTCACCCGTGTGGATTGAAGATGATGATGATAAGACAGCACTCTAACAATCTAACATACAAAAAAAAAACATGTACCTCTATGGTTGACACCTGTCTCTTTGACTTAGGATCGTACTCATAGGCTCCCAATCGAATGGACCGATTTTGAAGCAGTTTTTATGGTACTTAGTTATAATGGGGGGGGGGGGGGGGGGAATGGGGGTGAGGATCGTAGCTGCCAAACGGATGGACCGATTTTGTTGCGGTTTTTATGTTTGAAAACTGATGTGATCGAAATGCTTTTTAGCTATAATTGGGGTGGGGGTTCTATAATTGGGGTGGGGGTTCTATAATTGGGGTGGGGGTTATATAAAGGGGCGGGGGTTATATAAAGGGTCGGGGGTTATATACATTTTTAATTTGTGCTTGTTAAAGACTATGTATCAATCACTTTCAGTGATCTCTAGTGAATTTAACTAAAACTGAGGTTTCAAACAGTGTTTCTATAACAGTTAATATAAGTAAATAAATATTAATTCATGACCTCATTATATTTAATTTACTTATCAACCTTATCTGTTTATAAATATAAACATAAAAAAGCCCAGTATCATTACAATGCCCGATCAAATATTGCGGCTTCTAGTGACCGCACGTCAGCAAAGGCGTGACGGAAAAACACGTCGGCGGCTTATGGTTAAGTTTGTAGTAGAGTAGTTAGCTGAAATTAAGTTTGGTGTTTGTATTGTGCAGTTGTAAAGAAAATGCGTATTTAAAATTATCGGTTGCCTGTACAATGTCGCAGATAGCATACATTCCAGTAGATCCACTAGTAGTACAAAAACTGTGCCAGTAGTTTGGTACATCTACCATCAAACCTTCACTTTAATAGAAGCGCAGATGCAGGCGTTATCGAACTTCGCAGGAATGCGCGGAATAGGTCAGGGCTGCCACCTGAGCCGTTTGGAGCGGTAGCTTGCGAATGCCAACCCTATTGTTTGAGCTATAAATAACATGAAGTGACAAATTGATAGTTGGCAGGTGATGATGACTATGTTTGTGGCAAGGAAGTTATATGTACTTACGTACAACTGGAAAAATATCTCTCATATAAAAAGTGGTCTCACCGAAAACGTAGTATAAAAAGAAAATGCGAGAAAAGGAAGTATACGAAGGATCGGAAGTCTCTTTCTCTCTCGTACAAAGAATCAGAGCTTTCGCACAGACTAAAATAAACTTGCAAAATAATCATCACAAAGAAAGTAATAAAGGGTCACCTATTTAATACATTTACATAGTACATCCTCTTTGGTATCTGATGAGATTTTAAATACTATTCTGAAAATTAAAGAAGTTCTTGTCCTGTTTGTTTTTCAAAGTATTTGCTGTCATCTGAGATTGGCACTATAAATAAGAAAGAGACAACAAGGGCTTCCGCTCACGTCCTTACTTTTTTATTTTTAAATAGTTTTCAAGGTCAAATAATCGATACCCCGCTTTTTCTTTGAAGATATCGTTCCAGTTGTAAATAAGTACATAAAAAAATCTTGGTTTGTGGTTATGCAGATTATGAGTGAGAGAAGTACTTTTTTATTTTTTGTTTAGGTGACGAGACGAGTAGTTCTTCCGCCTGATGGTAAGCGTCACGCCTGTCCCTAACAGTTATAGTGCCACCCAGAACTTTGGTTTAAAATCTTTTACAAAGTCATTGTCATTAATTTATCTAGAATTATAATCCTTCATAAATATTTACACAGCACTTGGCAGTAAAATATAATTATGACGAAGGTTGTACTTCCCCAGGTGGAATCTTGCGTGAGAGGCCTACCACCTACTAATTATATGGTAGTACCAATGTTGGTTTAAAATTAACTAGTCCTGAGATATTGTTTAAACGATACTTCTAAAATCTCTACGTGTTTCCAACAAGTTCTAATTAACACGGGAGATTAAAAACCTTTAGAAATTAAGTAGAAGGATTTAAGTAAAGGGAGCCATTTTAGGTTTCATATCGACCTAATTAACCTAAATACTACTTTTTTTGAGCGATCACATTGCATCCTGTTTAGCATTTTTGGACGGTCACATTCCACTAATTCAGTTTAAGAATTTAATCAAATCAAATCCCAAATAACAATATTGAATCGTCATTTTTACATTTACTATGAAGGGATTTGATCAAATCGCTGTTTATCATTTCCATGCGAAATATTCAAAGCGTTAATGTATTCTACATAATAAGTATATCAATAATATGCTGACAATCCTTGAAAAGACCCGCATTAACCCGAGAAAAATGATTAAATCTATCAGACAAAAATATTTGACTACAGGTTCAACTAGAAATACGGAATTAGTTATCAGATATATAATATATAATACTTGAATTGAAGCACAATTTTATATACATTTATTCCTTACAGTTTTTAAACATATTATTATTAGTATTTAGATCACCCTGACAGTTTTTCTATCAAAAGTACCTACAGGCAAAGGAGTCTTCTAAGGTCACGACATAATTATTCTTATAATTAAGCACGTAATTATTATCTACCGGTCGTCAACTTAACTGACGGTGAGTTGAAATGAACTTAGGGAATCGGCATTTGAACTTTACGTTGCAGTTGCTTCAACTTACATGTTATACAACTTTTCGGATGTCAGTAATTGTAACTATCTAGGTGTGTTACTTCCACTAGCAGGTTTTAGATGCCAAAAGCCTAATTTATATCATTTAAATAGCTATAAGCGACGATTGTAGGCAGAGATTCCTTTTGTAGTAAATGGCTTGTGGAGATTTCATATAGAGCTTGCAAATAAACTCAGATTTTGGTTGGAGTTAAAGATCCTGTAAAAACAACTACAAATTCTTAGTAATATCTGTAAACTGCTTATCTCAGTCTGGCACAAATTTATAATTTAGGAGCTCCTCGTTTTCTACATCTACACTAATATTATAAAAAGGAAAGATTTGATTGTTTGTTGGTTTGTTTGTTTGTAATGGATAAACTCAAAAAATACAGACCCGATTTTTAAAATTCTTTCACATAAAGAAAGCTAAATTATCAGCGAGTAACAAACACTAGCAGGATTCCCTACGAAAATTGCAATAATGTAACCCGAGATATTAAATTTTGCAAAAAATCTCTATTACTTTGTATCACAAAGCAAAGAGTATTTAAATACTACGTAAGATCACAAACTAAGAAGGAGATACGGGTCTTTGCATATGGAACGTTGCCATGGAAACGAAATCACAGAACATATAATAATCATTGACGTAGGAAATGCTCTATGCTAATAATACAAGAAATAGTAACCGTAATTCAACCTCCTTGCGTTAAACAGAATAATACTATAGACGAGACGAAATGGTACGTGAGTTTATACATTTTGTGTAAGAAATTATTGTTGTTCTATTTGTCCAAATAAAGTACCTACTAATTTTATCTTTCTATATATCTACCCGTGCGAATCCGGGGCGGGTCGGTAGTTATTTATAATTGGCCATCGCTTAAGTACCCAAATTAGTATGATTTACCCATTTATGATGATTACCCATTTAAAATGCAAGTAGGTACAAAACATGCGATGTCTCTTATTATTGCTTGCACCAAAATGTTACGTAATATCGTTATCGCTGTTATTAAATCTTAAAAATCACGCGGAGTTGAAGAGTTGAGGCGTCAGGGACGACTCTCACAATATGTTGCAGATAGCACATATCGTATTAATTTCATTTACAACATCGCTGAAGGTACTTGTGCGGCCGGACCTCGTGTGGCCTGATGCACTGTCCTGATGCTATCGGTTGCAATGAGATTTTATTTATTGACCGAGCGAGCGCGAGGCGAAGCGTCTTCGTTTCAAAAGCTAGCTTGGGCAAAAATGCTTTCGTATGTCCGGCGAATATCCGGATGTTCTCCTCTACAGGTCGCATTTCTCAACCGATTCTCGTGAATTTTTGTGAGCAGGTTCGATAACGTTTTATTTTTACCGATTCAGATTTTTGAATTTATTTTAAATGGCGGAGTTATTTTTTCACATCCCCTTGGGTATGAAAACGTAAAGAAACATATCATGAAATTCCAAAAAAAAACACACATTAACTTCAAGGGGTCGGGGGTGTGAGGGGGTAGAAAATAATTAAAAAAATGCAAACAGATGCGTGAGGCCTTACAGCTCACAGAGTCACTAGTATAATTTCATAATCGGTAAGTGGCAAGACAACATTAAATTGATAACTATCGATTGAAAAGCCATGAAAATGGGGCAAGATAAGATGTGTAATTAAGTAATCCCAATAAACTACTAATTTTGGATTTGAATGTAGGTTAAAAGTTACGTTTAATACGGGCACAGATGTGGAAAAGATGACGAGTTACGATGACACAGATATTGAATTTGAAATAATAATTCTTATTACTAAGTACCAAACATTTACTTCTATTAAGCGGGGAACTGCTCTTTAGAGCGAAACTATCGGTAAAGGCAAAAATACACTTTTTTCTCTGCAACTTTTACTCAATCCAATCTTCAATGACAAACTAAAAACAAAACACACACCACTGAAAAAGTATAAAAAACATAAATCAATAAAAAAGGACAAATATATACAAAAAAGGCCGCAACGTCTTCATTACTTGTTTTTCAATATTTTTTATAGGTTTAGTAATGCTGGAAAAATGAGAAATAAAATAATACCCACAATAATAAACTTTACATTCAAAATGAGAACCTCCTCATTTTAGAAGTCCCATCAAAATGATAACCAAATCATTGTTAATTAAAAACTTAATACCTTGTTTTTTTATATATTCAGAATTACAATTTATAAATGAGATGTACCATACGGTGCCCGCCTCTCTGAAATATTTACTTTTATCGTATGTAATGTGTGTCATAATTACCGTAGAAGATTTAAACAAAGTTGTCGCAACCGTATTAAAAATTAAAAAAAATATAGTTTTAAATAATTCTTACTACCTTAGAATACTACCAACCACTTACTTATCGGTTTTCTATTCTTTGATACACTTTTTATATACATCACTCTTGTAGTAACTTCTTGATTATGTTATAACTAAAAGGCACAAATAGTCGTAGATAGTTGCCACAAATACTGAATCAAAACCGTTAAATTGTAACTAGGTATCACACACTCAGGCATGCAAACAAAAAATGAGCTAAGTGCTGTGCAATCTCTATTAGACACGCACTCCCCTACTTTAAATCTCGGTCATCATGCACCGGTATTATCAATTCGTTCATGTTCAGTTAATATAAACCACTATACATGTACATAATATATACTGCAGTAAATATATAAACATTTTTATATAATCTGCATTGACCGAAGTGACGAATACCTAGTTCTAGTTTATCAAAATCCATACCAATATATACTTTCACTCGATAACGGTTGGACGGATTTTGATGAAATTTGGAATGGAGATAGCTTATAAACATAGTAATGAAATAAAACATAGGATACTTTTATCCCGGAAAATTGTAAGTTTCTATCGGAAAACTGGAAACGGTTGATTACTAGCTGTAAGGACCGGTTACCATGGAAACGAAATAACAAGTCTGTCAAAAAACATCAAGAGCGTTGGTACTATACCTACTTTTTCATTGATTTTTAATATCCTAGAAGAATATAGGATGCTTTTTTCGCGATAAACTGTAGTCCGCGTGGGCGAAGTCGCGGGCGAAATCAAGTGTGTTATAATAATTACATCACAATATAAAGATACTAGTAACTCGCCCCGGCTTCGCCCGCGACCCGTCTTTTGATTACTAATTTGAACCAAAAACGTTTATTGTGACCTAACTATAATAGTTAGACATATTATTATAACCGTCTTTTTTATGGATAATGATGAGTACTAATGGATGATTCAATTAGAGTTTCCTATGTTGGCAGCACTGCAAATTGGACACTAGTAAATAATGACGCGAGATTCAAACGTCAAATGTTAGTTAAAACAACACATTAAGATAGTGTATCGCTTTACTACCACTCAACGCGTTAAAAATTTACAGTTGTTCTACATAAATAACAGTTCTGTACGAACTGTGTACCTATAGACTTTTACGGGGAGAATATGGTCCACTTAATTATACTACTGAGCGGACAATTCGCAATATAGGTAGTGCAAAAATTTGAGGAATCTGATGGCACTGGAGATAGGGTAAGGCCGTGTGCATGATCGTAGCGTGCCTTCAGCTGATAATATTGCTGCTGTGTATAGTGTGGCCGAAGACCCGGAATTATCCATTAGTCGTCTTCGCAGACTTTGGGCCTTTCTTATGGCTCACTTGGCACATTCTGCATTAGAACTTTCACTTACACCTGTTTAAAATTCAGATAACCCCAGAACTAAAGCCCAGTGACCATTAATAGCGAAGAATTTACGCAGATTGGGTGTTAGAGCAGCAGGAAATTGATGCAGATTTTTCAGAGGTCGCATTAGTTTACGTCACTGTGACGTCAATTAGCTCCATAATCATGCTATTTAACGCCACTAGATATTTTTTCGGAAATTTTCTTAAGAGTCACGTCTATAAAAACAAACCCACAACGTTGGAACTCCTTAAAACTAACATTCGACAAGCCGAGATAACCCCGAAACCTAAGAAAAAACATTACTAAAATTACCTCAAAAGAATCAACTGCTGCAAATGTCCAGAGGCGGCCACTTGACTGACATTATTTTTCATTATTAATGAACTCAATATTAGATTAATAAAAAAATAAATGATAATGTTACATTTTGTGTTTTTTTGTAAATTAGTGTTAGGAAACTCGAATTGGATCAGCCTTTATAAACATATAGTACATTATTTTATGTATCATCAATAGTTTTCGCAGCGCACCCCAAATAATGACTTTTATAGGCATTTTTTTGATACTTTGGGTTACAATGCAATTTTCGTAAGGAACTCTAAATTCTATAAAAAAAAAATTTGGCTGTGTTACTCACTGATAATGTAGCTTTCTACAGGTTTATAATTTTAAATATCAGTTAAGTGTATCCATGTTAAACAAACATACAAAAAAAAAACAAAGGTTGCCTGGAAGAGATCGCTTTTAGCGATAAGGCCGCCCATTGTAACACTTCTTCTACTATTGTTTCTTTATTGTTATTTTGTTTGTGGTTTGCACAACAAAGAATTTATGTATCTATCTATCTATCTTTTCTCTTTATAATATTAGTATACATATACATATACAAAAAAAAAACAATGCAAAAATATAGCAGCAACCGAAGATTTTATTGTGCTAAATCCAGACTTGACTTGTTATTATTTTGTTTCCACGGCAAAATGTCGTCATTCCTTTCCTTACAGCGAGTAATTGTCATTTTTATAAGCTAAATTTTGATACCTAGGGTTACATGCCTAAAAGGTTGAACGTAGCGAACTATGTATTATAATTTATTTTTTATCACCATTAACACCTATGTTCACAATAAACGAATTTGATTTGATTTGATTTGACAATATTGCAATTTTCGTAGGTATTTTTTTATTTGTAAAATAAATACATCCTATGTTAGTTGCGGTACTTGTACTATTATTTATTCTGTGCTTGCGGTTATTGTAGCTTTCCAAAGGTGAAATATTTTTTAAATTGGTTGTGTCTTTTTTAAATTTATCCATTACACACAAACAAACATACCAAAAATCAAATCTGTTCTTATTATAATATTAGCATAGATAATTATCCTAGACCAGACCGACTATTGGTTTCTAATCAAAATTGGCCGTTCTATCTAGTCTGTGTGGAAAAGCTAAAAATTAACTTCCAAAAGAAAGAGGTTCTTAATTCGATGTTTTTTGTGTGTATTTCAACGTATATATCTACGGAATTCATGGATAGATTTGGATGATTCAATTTTATTTGGAAGCATACACCTCAGTGTAGACCCATTTAAACTTAAAAAGAACCAGGAGTTTTTATAGTAAATTCATTTTTGAATCAGTTTAGTTTCGTCATGTCCGTTTGTCCATCTGTCTGTATGTCAACGCCATTATATTCAGACACTATAGCACTATAAGGTTAAAATAATTATTTAGATATTTACTAGGCCACGCGTGGTCAAGACCTAAAATACCAATATATCAACATTAGATCAATTATTTTTCAGCCTTCAAAAATATTTTTATTGATTGCTCGGCTTCTACTCATCCGATTGAGATACCAAGTACACCTGTTTTTAAGGCAAACCCTTAGCTATCCAACAGAGTTACCGTTTTTAAGTGATGCATGAACAAACATACTCGTAGACAAACAAAAAAACAGACAACGATTTAATAAATATTATATTCTTGTCCAGTACATAGCTTATTTGAAGTACACTAGAGCTTTTTTTTTTTTATTTGTACAGACTTATTAAAAAGTCTTATTGCTTTATTATAAGCATAGATAGAACTGTTAGGTATCGTTGTACTTATTCAATCTATGGTACGAGATATAGCCGACCAAGACAACGCAATTTAAGCCCGCAACGATTCTGAACAAAATCCATAGTGAGAGACAGAATCCAACCGTATAAACACTTTGTTGGTGTATCACTATCACGTACTGGACCGATGCCATTGCAATACTGTTTTCATAATTACGTAGCTGAGGATCTTGGTATTTGTACTATTATTTATTCTGTGTCCTGACTGTGGAACCCTAAGTGTGTGCGGGTCCGAAACGCACTTGACCGGATATTTTTAGGGTTCCGTCCCTCAAAAGGGAAAATTAACCCTTATAGGATCACTTCGTTATCCGTCTGTCTGTATGTCTGTCTTTCTGTCAAAACCCTTTTTCTCAGGAACGCGTGGAGATATCAAGTTGAAATTAATAAAAAATACTCAAGTCTGCAATCCCTTGGAGATGTGAATAAAACAAACTTCTAAGCTAACGCATTTAAAAGATACGGCTGTTTAAGCCGCATATTTTAACACTCGCAAGGGAATCAAAACCAAGGTACTTCCCGTAGACCTAGAATCAAGAAATTTGGCAAGAAGAAATGTCTTATAGCACATGAATGGGGGAAAATCCGAATATCGAAAATTTGTAGTAACGTAAAAAAAGGGCGACGCGGCAGGCCCAGGAGGAGATGGCGGGACGATCTTGATGCCTACCTGAAAGATTGGCCAGCTACAGCCCAAGATCGAGAAAGTTGAAAGGAGGGGAGGGAGGCCTTTGCCCTGCAGTGGGACACTACAGGCTCATAATAATAATAATAATAACGTAAAAAAAAACGAACAATTTATCTAACTACAAGTTTGTACGGAACCCTCGGTACGAACAAAGGAGTTTTTTTTTAAATTTATATATTATGACACTCGTCTGGAAGTAGTCCCTGTACAATACATAGTAATATAATTATTTAGTGGCTCTAAGAAGAATACTCCTACAGTAGTCGGGTAAATACACATACACTCCTCTACTCTACATAATATTGTTATAAAATAGAGGCCATCTTATTATAGTTTTTGTCCCACAATTAAATTTGACATTTAGGTGAACTTCATTGACCGAATTGATCGAACAAATACCTCCAAGAGTATAGTCCTACTAGCTGTTATATAATCTGTGACAGTAGTCACGAAGTAATACAATTTTAATCACAATTTGATATAATGGATTACGATGCAGAGACGGTCGAGGTGATCTGTGTAAAAATATCAAGGTATTCAGTTTAGGAAGACTAAAATGCTAATGTGCAATAAGGTAGGTGAATAAAATTTATTATACCAGTTACCTGATGCACCGACCTCCGCTTGTCTTCTCGAGTTTTCCGAATTTTCCTGGTCCATAACACAACACAAAAGTAACGTAGCTACTACTGGAATACCGGTTAATACCGCTTTTTATGCTCAAGTGGTTATTAATCGATCTCTAGACTTTAAGGGATAGAACCACTTCATCATCATGTCAGCCTTTAGAAGTCCACTGCTGAACATAGACCTCCCCCAAAGAGCGCCATGACGAGCGATCTTGTGCCACCTCTATCCATCGACTTCCTGCGATGGCTTCAATGTCGTCCATCCATCGTGTGGGGGGCTCCCTACACTTCGCATGCTGGTTCGTGGTCGCCATTCGAGTACCTTTATTCCCCAGCGGTTGTCGGTTCTGCGAACTATATGCCCATTGTCACTTCAACTTGCAAGCTACCCTAAAACCCCTTAGGGTTTTGTTAATAAAATATGTTGATTAACAACATTCATTAATCGAAAATGAAGCACCCAAGATATGGCGATCCGCTCGTACGCACAAGTCTCACGCACACACACCATGTTATGCCGATCGGCCGCCACATCGCAGTAAGATCTGGACCTTGTTAGTCGTATTACTCTGATAATTTCTCACGGAACATCATAAACAACGCAGTCTTTTGTGAAGAAATACTGTATCAACCACGGAACACCACAAATTATCCACTCACGCACCCATACGCAGCCGCCATTTGCTATGCTTCACTCGTTTGTTTGATGGTGTAGACTCAGTCTTTTTTAGACCTTGTTAAACGATGGTTGAACCATACGTAACTTAAGATTAAAATTTATTAACTGTGGTTTAACTATGTATAAACTCCAACTTGAACCTCGACTCTGTAATTTTTACCAAAACCGTTTTTTATATTAAACATTTCCACAGTGCTTGTTCATCATCATCACACGTTCTAGTCATTGATCAATACCATCTTCACCGCATCTGCAAGACTAATTGCTACAAGTGATTACTCAACCGAAGTCCTACATACACCTGGCTGTATAAGGCAGGAGCACCTTGGAGGCACGGTGGGCGCGCCCAAACAGCGCTGTTTGACATTAAAGTTATGGTTTATTATTTAAGACTTTATTGCAGTAGGAAAGTACAAACGGAGGACTTAATGTTACAGTACTTTCTACCAGTATGTACATGGTACATACTAGAAGGAAAATATCATCATCATCATCATCATCATCAGCCCGTCTCAGTCCACTGCTGGACATAGGCCTCTCCCAAAGCACGCCACTGAACCTGGCTCTTCTCTTCCAACTGCTGCCAGCCACTTTGCGTATATCGTCACTCCACCCAGCTGGAGGGCGCCCTACGCTACGTTTACCGAGTCGCGGTCTCCACTCAAGAACACGTCTACCCCAACGGTTATCAGTCCTTCGACAGATATGACCAGCCCAGCTTCAGCTTACTAATCCTAAGGGCTATGTCGATAACTTTGGTTCTCTGCCGGATCAACTCATTCCGGAAGGAAAATATCGGCGTGCTTCAAACATTTGTGATATATGTGTATAGGCAAATAACATAAGTTATGGTTTGTGTGATTTGTTTTTCTTTTCTTTATTTTTAGTATCTGGGAAGTTAAAAACGGTATTTGTTGAAAATCTTCAAAATACCTTAACTAAGCGCACGCGCGACTAGCGATCTTTTTATAAATGAAATATGAAATGGAAATGGAAGTTGTAAAAAGACGCTAGACGGGCACAAAAAAAAACAAAAACCACAAGCACAAATAAAAAAGAACGCGTATAGGTTATCTAAAACAAATCAATAAAAAACAAAAAACTTTACAAGCCTTCCTTCCTTCCTTCTAGCATTTTCCCCTAAGTGCTTAGGATTTCCCGATATTGACTAGAAAAAAAAAATAACCTGTAGGTATAGAGGTACTTAAGACAATTTATAATGAGATGGTTCAGGAGTTCTTACAAGCGTAATAAGTGTAAGTAAACATTGTTCTAAATACTGTGGTCGTGGTCTGTGGTATCATCAGTCTAATAACTAACGCAAAACTCTGCAAGGATACGCCTCTCACTCCATTTTGTATGAACACAGACTGTGATCATTATAATAAACAAATCATACATCATAAAAAACAGACGCCGTAGGTATGATATGATCATTAGCGGAGAAAGGTCGGAAGGTCATCGCGAAGATCTGAATCATCTTATCTGTTGTGTTGCAGACACGTGGACACAGATGTAGAAATAATAGATACGGTGACTTCGAATTTTGTACCTTCGATTACGTATTACAATGTTACAAGAGAAGTTTATTGATGGCAAGTGGCAGCCAAAGATCATCCTACTATATTATTAATGAGAAAGTTTGTGAGTGAGTGAGTTTTTGTGTCTGCTCTTCACGCTGTAACGGCTCAACGGATTTTGATGAATTTTGGTTTGTAGATACTTTAGATCCTGGAATAACACAGAGAATAATTTTGATCATCTTAATCATCCACGCGGGTGAAACCGCGGGCGCAGCTAGTTAATCATATAATGAAATTGATGGCAACATTGGTAAACATTTAGTATCTACTACAGAAAAAAAGTTACAGTTTATTAGGAGCTAATGAGTCATTTTTGCTCGACTTACAATAGGAAAAGGTTCTGATTGTTTATGTTCACTTTTAATCCAATTAAAATGATTCTTGAATTTATTTGAAAAAGTAGACTTAGGTAGGTGGTGTGCGCCCATGTAAATTTTATCAAAATTGGTTCAAATTTTTCCTTTACAAATGTATTTGAATTCTTTAATTTGGTTGAAAGTATTATTGTGTTTTTACATTGATTTGGATTGATTTGGTTACAGTCTAAACAAACTATACAGCAAGTATGCACAATAGGTATCTCAGCTCCAATTTCAAATACGCATTGGTGATTGTTGTATGTAGTATGTTTACTTCTATATCTGTGACTGCAGCCATAAAGATTGCCAACAAGAAAGGAATGTTGTACAATGTTTCTGTTTTGTTGTTTTGGTAATTTATGAAGTTCAATGATCTGTAGCTAATTGGTAATTACCAACCTCGTGCGTAAGTCTTTTATTAGTATGACGTAAGACTCATTATATGCAACATGTTGGACTTGTGCTAATCGATAAAAATATGAAGACTGGGTCAAATCATTTGTGTATCATAATTGTTTTGTGCATCAGGAGAGTCAATATTACAGATTCATTTAATATATGGGTTCAATGACATCTTAGTAGTGATCCAAAAATATACGTTACCCCATGATTTTAAATAACTAATAAGTAATTTGTCTTTATCTACCTTGTACCTGAGCTTCTTATTTCTTTATATTACATAGAAAGTATAGTGCATATCATGCATAGTGTTTTTCCTATTTTTTTAAGATAACTCGAACACATTATACCCTAAGTGGTCGGCGGTGGGTGAATTTTCAATACAAACGTAATACTAAAATCATTTGTAATTGGAGCATATTTGCACAGTGTTATGATGTTATTCGGATTTGGATAGTGTTTATCTATGTTCCAACAGTATTTTGTTTTCAAAATACATACCTGAAACGAAATTTAAGCGAGTTATATGTTTTTCCTGAAAATGAGGAATAAATAAATATATGCTCACAATTCGGTTCAGGTTAGAATTTTGAAAACAACATATAATTGGGAACCTAGATAAACACTATCCGAATCCGAATAATATCATAACACTGTCGAAATATTCTCTAACTACAAATGACTTTGGTATTACGTTTGTGTGGAAAATTTATCCTCCGCCGGACTCTTTACAACAATGATTCCAGCGATACAATTAATTATGAACAAAGCGTGAACAGAATAGCATCCGCTGCATAATTGTAAACGTAATTTAATTACTAATTACTACGTCTCAGTGAATCATTATGTAAATGAGAAGGCTCATTCAACTGGCCACTATGAATACGATATTCAATAGTAGATATAATCATGAAAGTTCATTCATAGAAATCGGTAAATGTATGGTCTAAGAATGAGATTCGTCTAAGTGACAATCTTGGTTAAGTGTGTGGTGTGCTTTCTCCTGGAGTGGTTTCTTCTGAGACATTGGTTTACGTTAAACAGTTTTATAGGGAGAGACCTCAAGAGTTTGTCTGGATGTGTAATCCTCAAAAGAATTGAGAGAGCGGTAAAAAAAAAAAAAATTTGGTCAGGAGTATGAATTAGATACTTCATTTGTGCAAGCCCCTTTCCATCTCATAAGATGTGGTTCCTCCATAGAGAAGTGTTTTTTTTGTTTAGTGGGAGACTTATGTAAGCGTGAGGGCGCGCCACGATTACGTTTCTATGTACAAATACGTTTCTATGTTTCTATGTTTCTATGTGCAAAGCGAGAAGCGACCGTTCTTAAAGACACGTAGGGAAATCATCCTTATATGACGTATATGACGTATATCCCATAACAAGGTGTATCCTTATGAGCTACGAATGGCATTTATTACATTTAATATGGTAATAAACGTGACAATTAAGAGATAAACATAGTTGTGCTAATTTTGCGTCAACGAAGACAATATATCATTCGAGTATACACCTAGGCGACACTAGGTTTTATACAAAATTTGGTTCGGTAGGTCCAATGCATACTCATTTTAGAATAGTAACCATAATTATCTAAACCGTTTGTTTATATGCATGTAGGAGATATTATCTGGAACTACTGATCCTATACTGAAAATGATTTCACTGAAACTATCCCAGGGCCCTGTTTCATAAAACTTACAATTATAGTTTACCATTACAATTTAGTGTACATTGATGCATATGTTAGAGTGTTACGTGTAAATATGAATTTTGCTAGAAGATAAACTTCAGTGTACACTAAATTGTAATAGTAAACTACAATTGTAAGTTTTATGAAACAGGGCCCTGATTAAGATAAGCTACTTTTCCTCGGTAGCTTACATGTAAAGTTTCCTAGGGTTGAAGGGAAAACTAAGGGAGGAGCCGTAGAGCAGAGCAGCTGGTCTTAAATATTTGTATTCACAAGGTCAATCGTAAGGCAAAAATAATTGCCATTGGGAAATGCTCTGCAGCCAGCAAAATATATGGCATTGGACATTGCATAGCAAAGTTCAGGGCTGAGAGTTCATTAGATTTTTTAGGCATACGTAACTTTTAGGTACTATCATCAGCCATAATATACCTACTAGATGTAGTCGTTTCCATGTCATGTCAGCCCTCGGTCGGCCTGACAATCTCCGACACCGGTTGCCAGCACTACCTTATATTTAGTTATATAGCTATTAGAATATAGAGAATATAACTAAACTGTACCTGACATCCAGTCTCCATGTCGGCGTAGTATCCAGACCCTCTGCCAACGCATGTGAACCTCGTCCGAGGAATCTGAGCCGTCGGGTTGCCATTCTGAAACAAATAATATTTTTATTAGATTTTGGAAATCGACTTAGAAGCTAAATATTTTAACTTTATTAATATAAAACACACATTAACTTAACAAGATGAAAAATAATAAATATGCAGTTAATTAAAACTAGAACTAGTCTATGAAGCCGCTGCCAGTGGGCAAAGTTCCCAGAATGTTTAAGCTAAATTGGTTAATTACCGTTAGTTTGCATGTTTATATGACATACTATCACAGAAGAAATAATAATACATACCTACTATTATTTATTTTGTGATTCATAGTAAAATTTGACAGAGGAAAAGCGACTTCATTTCATAGGGAATAAAGCAGATAAGTCAAAACTACTGTTTACGGTAAAAAACTTGAAAAACAAAATAAAAAAAAAACATTATTGTTTTGATCTTTTGATATAGATGAAAAGAATGTGTCATAAACAATAAAAACCTGATTTTTATTAACCCTGCTACGTACGCTACGTATGGTACATTATATTCTACGCTAAGTAATATTATAATGCCTATAACAGTCGAATTGAACACCTCGTTTTGGAAGTCAATCGTGCGTCAAATCTTTTTAGATGATAGCATAATTTTAGAAATAAGAGCTGAAATACTTATGCTATGTGCATATGTAATTATTGCAGCTTTTATAATGTTTGCAATGTCATCAATTAAAATTAGCAGGTAGTAAGATAAAATCATCAAATATAAAGATTGTATGCATTAAAAACTTACAAACAATGAATAACGCTGACGTCGGCTATCTTCACACAGAAAAAATACAGAAAATCAATTTATCATTTCAAATGCAAACATGGTTTTTACACCTTTTACACCTTTTGAACTCTGTGAATCGGCAAAATATTAAATAGCACTTTGTTGGGACCACGTCTGGCATTGAGCATCTGACTTTTGAGTCAAACTTGCTAATTAATAGTCTATTTCTAGCATTGTTAATTAATGAATTTAGCTATAAATCATGCCGTATAATATAATTAATGAAACACGTGAATAGTTTTGAATCTAGACATCGTAATTTGGTTTAAGATTGTATTTATTTGATCAGCAATCTTTGATTTGAGAATCGGTCTCATCAAGCGAGTCTTTCAAAACAAGTCATTTGCGAAATGAAACATAATGGATATGATTTATTGGAAATGACTGTTTAGCGTCCAATATTTGACATGGAGATATATTTACATAGATAAAAATATATTCATATTTAATTTAAGTGACCGTAAATGATGCCCTTGTCATCCCAAGCAAACAGAACAAGCAAAGGGAATTCAGGGAAAGGGCAGCATCATTTCCCTGTGGAAGTATCAAAATCTACTGTCAGACCTAAGACAAGCGCTGCAAGCTACCACGCTTTGCATAATGGAAGCCCACAGAAAGCCCCCCCCCCCCCCTTCCCCCCTATAATCTATGATGGATTGGAAATAATTATTTACTCTGTGAGAAAAATGAATTTCCTAGTAATTAGAACATTATCGCAGTCTAACAGTGTTTTTTAGTCTGTACTTATAATGACAGAAAAAGTTATTGTTAACTATGGTTAAACTGTGACAGAGGCCCTCGGGCGTCTTGACAAACTCTAACACCAGAGGCTAGCACTACCTCACACGAAAAGAAAGCAATGAAGTATGGAAACACAAATTCTGATAATGAAAACGACACAGCCATTAACTCAACAATCTCAACAAAACAAAACTTCATGTTCTGTGATATAACCATATCTCAACACAATTCGCCTTCCTTTACCAGGTCAAGTGTGAGTAGAAGCGGCTAATAAAGATGTTGGATAAACGTCCATTGTGCAGCAATGTTCTTGATTCTGTTCATTGTCTCGACGGCATTGTGTTGTCGCAAAATGACGCGGCGCAGGCGCAATGGGAATTAGCTTTTTAGCTCACACAGCCCAATATGAGATTTTTCGACTGATTCAAAGTTTTTTGACTTTGTATAACCGCTATTCCGTTATGGGTGGACTATATTGTCCAAATTGCAGGTGTAGTTTGGCACAGAACCGGTAAAAGTAAAAATGGTCTGTCCTTTGACCAGCAGTGAATTGACACTCGCTGATGATTATGGTGATGATGATAAGATAAAACTATCATATCATTACTAATATTGTATTTGGTGGTTTCTTTTTAGCGTGGTGGTTATGGCATCCCCACTTTCGGGCTGATGATATGTTGTGAGGCTACAGTGAAATAACGATGGTGATCGAAAATGGTGTAATCATTACTCTAAGACTTTGCCGCAATTTTGAAACGGAAGGAGACTATTGGAACTGGTAAAGCCACTATTAGTATTCGAAAACATAATTACTTCAGCCGTTTATTCCATTCTTCCGTTTTCTTAATCTTTTTTTCATATTAAAAGTGTGAATTCGGCGCTGGTTATTTGCTTGACGATGTGAATGCAACATTGGTATTTATATAGTTTTTTAAATATCTATGGCATTGACTCTCAAGGCGTTCTGAATTCGACCTACTTTTCTTTCCATCGTCTCCATATATAAGACATGCTTGAATGGAGTTTCGGGGTTCGGTAGTCAAGTCTGTTTATTTTATACTGATACTAGTTTTCCCGCCCGCGTTTTCGTACGCTCAGACTACAGTTTATCGCGAAAAAAAGCGTCCTATGTTCTTCTAGGATATTAAAAACCAATGCAAAAGTAGGTATAGCACCCAATGCTCTTGATGTTTTTTGACAGACTTGTTATTTCGTTTCCATAGCAACCACAGACCATTCTGTGATGGCAACTGTTTCTTACAGTGAGTAATCAACATTGTCCAGTTTTCCCGCGGAAAATTTCATTTTACGGGTTAAAAGTATCCTATGTTTTATTCTAGGGTATAAGCTGTCTCCATTCTAAATTTCATCAAAATCCGTCCAGCCATTATCGCGTGAAAGCTCCCCAAACAAACAAACAAACAAACAGACAACGTTTCACTTTTATATATTGGTATGGATGGACTGATCTACTTAATACTATTAATTATTCTGTGACAGATAAATAAACTGTAACCTATGGCTACTACAAATTAACAAAAACACAGTTCACCAATAAAAGTGTAACTATGGGTGGAATTATCGCCAAAACCGATCTCTTCCAGACACCCTTAGAATGTAGAAGAATAACTCAAAATAACGGAATGTGGTATATGAACTGGGGTTACTATTGCTTAACATACACATGTAATCAATAAAACATCATTGCATGTAATCATATCTCACAAATACTTAATTAAAATAAACATACATAACACATGCATTTATTTAATAGCTCCAGACCAAAAAAAAAATACAAACATAGGAACTTCTTAAAACTTACTGAATGACCAGACTACTCTCTAAGTAGTCTGTGATGACCAGAACGATAAGTGACATGATTTCAGAAGAATTATTTATGTATTTCTCAACACATTTTGGTAACTTTTACAATTCAATACGAAACAGCACGAGGAAGTTTTAAAGTATTCCGGACACATCGGCGCAGGCGCAACGATGGGAGATAAGAAAATAATGTAGTTTGCAATCGTTGGTTGTTTGTTGTGCAGATCACGGATTATTGAGTTGTTGGAGGGTACGCCAGAGGGCGTGTTACGTTCGTTCGCTAGGGTTACCCTACAAATTATTAAAAAGTTCTATAACTTAATGACTATGTTGACGCCATTGGCGGGGTGATCGAGAATTTGATGTTGCGTTGTTTCGATTCATAAGCACTCCAGTAAATATATTTTGACGTATAATACTGAGAGATAATGTGCAATTTGTATCAAAAAGCTCGCTTGTATTGATAATCAATTACAAACCAAGGCTAATCTACGTATCTAAACTTCTAAATTTCATTCACTCGAATGCTTGGTCACATTAAAAGATGAAATGGTTGCAAAAACAATGCATGGAAACTTCTAGTTTTGACTACTGAATTACAACTTCAACTAAATGCGATTTTGTTTTTTGTTGTTTGAGGTTGTGCTGGCCACTGATGTCACAGTTTGTCAGGCCGCTCAAGAGCCTCTGACATGGTTTAACGACTGCTATTCATTAATTACAGCCAGGACCGCGTGCCCTCCGAAGCATAGAGCTATGGAAAACCGCACATAACTTAAAAAAAGTCATTGATGCGGAGCCCAGGACCGAACCTGCTATTTGTGGATACTAGGTCGCACTAGTATGCCGTTAGGCTACTATCGCTCTTGATGATCTCCGATGATGCTGATGCACATAGAGAAAATCGACACTGAATCTTTAAAAAAATATTTTTGAAATGGCTACCCTGCTCTGTCCAGTCCACCCTGAAACACGACGCTTCGCCCGCGCCATCATGTCGTATCCGTTACACAAGCAAGAAAGTTACCGTAACAGGCTATTATGTGGTGATTACACTGCACGGAGGAAATTACATTACTGCTCCGGTTAATGGAAACAAACTGGATATATAGGAACTGATAAAATAATGCCAGATAATCAGAACGCAATCAAATTATAAATGTTTGTAGCAGCTTGTAGTACTCGAAACTGACAGCGTCAGAAATTCTGAACTCGATTCATACGTCAGAAATTTTGAACTGAATTTCTTCGATCATCAACTAAACTAGTTTACAGAAGTTGGTGAAATGTTGGAAGTCAAACATCATACACTGATACACTGACATTTCACTATATTTTGTCCAATATTTGCGATGTGGCAAAGAAAGTAACTTTTAATCAGACAACTTAATATCTATTGTTGATCTATAGAACTTAGTAGGTACAAAAGTAGACTTTATAATTGCATCCTCTTGGGGTTCCGTACATCCGAATGAAAAAACGGAACCCTTATAGTGTGTCTGTCTGTCTGTCTGTCCGTCTGTCACAGCCAATTAGCTCCAAAAATACTAGACCGATTAAGTTGAAATTTGATACACATATGTATTTCTGTGACTCAGACACGGATGTGAAACGTAAATAAATGAATTTTGAATATTATGTGGTCCCCCTACGCGTCTTTACGAACGGTCGCTTATCGCTTTGTATGAATATGTGTACACGTGGCGCGCCGCTGGGCGCGCTAACACAGCTCTTTACATTAAACAAAAAAAAACTTCTCAATGGGAGTTGCCATGGTGATGGATCAACATCCGATTTTTAATAATCTCAGGATGATGAAGTACTCGTATCTTGAGCAAATTTTCAAAAGACTAAAATCAAAATTATGGGTGCTATTATAATGGTAATAACCAAAAACCGCTTATTAAAACCTGCTTTACATGGTGACCTTAAGCATTGTAAACTCATTGCACTCAGTGTTTGTTTGGATCACACTTATCTATAATTTACGAGGCAATTTACCCAACAGAATAAATAAACATCCGCTTCACAGACGAGTTGACGAAAGCGACAGATATATTACAAAACGTTGATGGTCTGTCCTGTGTCAGTGACAGATGCCAGTTTGTGGACATGGTGCTTAGGTTGATGATGAATGAGTGTGGACAGAGTAGGTAGCTTTTTAGACGGTCGTGACACTCGTGACGCTAAGTTGGTTTTGCAAATCTTTGTGATTTATAGTCGAGTTCAAAAGCTTTAGGCAGGCTCTAACCTTTGTGTCCCTAACATGTGTTGTGTTGTCCCGTTCGTTTCATATATAAGCAATCTAAATTCACGGGAAATCAATCAACGTTTTCCACTTTTCCCGTGGAAACTTACAATTTTCCGGGATAAAAATGTTTTATTCCAAGGTATAAGCTATCTCCATTCCAAATTTGATCAAAATCCATCCAGCCGTTATCAAGTGAAAGCTCCCAAAACAAACAGACAACGTTTCAGTTTTATACATTGGTATGGATATTTGTATGTTTCAACAACCGTTTGACCACGATCTCACCTGATGGAAAGCGATGATGTGGTCGAAGATGTAGCTTGCTTGCCTAGTAGATACCTATTCACTCTTGACTTTAACACCCCTGGGTTATATATTACCGGAAACACTGATGAGGGCAAGGGCATTCCACTCCTGTGCAGTAGATCCACAGTCTCTGAATTTAACTCTAAATAAACAGATATCTAACTCTCTACTGTACAACCTACCTGTACAGTGTGTGTTTACAGGTCGTTATTTACCTTATTAGAAGTTAACAAAGCTATCTTCGCATGTGCACTAAAAAATATTTCAAAGATTTTTCAAGTTTATTGTTCTATCGGCGAAGCTTTTACTACAAATATTATTAGTTACTTTCATTTTCCAACTCAATATCAAACTCATTGTTATTCAAAGCTTCTGAATCTGAATGATTATTGTGACGCTGTGAAATCTCTTTCATAAATTCTTAATTCTTTCATAATCCATTTCATTACATTTGATAGTTTGTCATTATTAATTCTAAATTCAAATAACCTGTCATTCCTACATTGTCATTGCTTTGGCTCATGCCCTTATTTTGTAAAAATATAATATGGACATGACTAATTGACTAAGCTAAGTAAGATTTAAATGCTAGTCCAGAGACACAACAGCATACTAAACAGTAACTTCTAGCATAAAGTAAATAAAGTTAGCCAACTTGAGGCACTAAACTCAGACATTTCCCGGCAGGTCTCGCAAACTGTGTTGCAACTTGCGGCAAACAATGGGTAGATATTGTAGATAGCCTGTGAATACGGCTGTGTATGCTTTTTGCCGGCAATTTCCTAGTTGCCTAAAGAAATTAGTGAAAAAGCTGACACTTCTAGAGTATGGATGTCGAATGGCAGTAGCGCCGATATTTGATGCCAGGGCTTAACGATAGTTATACATGACCACGTTATATTAAGTCACTTTCTTGTTTGTCTGTCTATCTATCTGTCGCTCCGGATGGAATTTAGCAACTCAAATTTCGATCACTTTCCGATTAGCTATCAGGCTGAAACTTTCAGGGTAGCTCACAAATTGATGAAAATGCGTACAAATAAATACTGTTTTAATATTAGTATTTTAATCTACATTTTACCACGTTTTTATTAAGTCACTTTCGTGTTTGTCTGCCTGTTTGTCATTCCGGGTGGAATCTTGAAACTCAAATTTTGAGCTATCCGTCTGAAACTTTCAGGGTAGCTCACAAAAAAAACGTAGTTTTTAGGTTCGTTTTTTAATCTACATTTTCTGCTTATTTAGCAACCGGTACCGATGCCCTCCAATAAAGCGCGGAGCGATGCAAATCCGTCAACGGTTGCTGGACCAGCAGTGGAGGTGGACTATCAATTGTCCATGATCTCTGAGAGGATGCGATTTTCCCAGTTCCAGCAGTGGGGACTTAGCCAATCACGGTGCTGTCACATTCCGCCAATATCTTATACTAGCGACTCGCCCCGGCTCGCACGGGTAGCTAATGTTTTTTCTAAATATTTCATTATACAAAGTTTCGATTTACCAGTGTTTTGATTGACTAATTTGAGCAATGGTTATTGTAACTTAACTTTATTAGTTAGACATATTACGTTTTTTTTTTGTTGGTAAAGATTAGTTCTTTAAACATGTAGTACATTATTGATGTATCTATACTGTTAATAAACTGTAACAGGTCCAATTCTGTACATTTACGATATACAGTAAAAAAATTGGAGGCTTTTCTGTTTTTGGTAGTGAAAGCAATAATTGTATATTTTTATTTTTTGTCTGTCTGACTATCTGTCTGTATCTTGGCCGCGCATCACACTGAAACTACTGAATGAATTCAAATGAAACTTGGCTTGATTTGAGCTCATGAGCTCAAATCAAGCCAAAAACAAAACAACACGTATCACGCTGAAACTACTGGATGAATTTTGATGCAACTTGACACAGTTATAGTTTGTATGATGGGTTAAAATTAAGAATACATTTTATCCCAAAAAAAAAAACAGGGTTCCCGTGGGATAGGGATCCAAAGTTATGTTTATTTTGAAGTAATAATTATCTATACTTATAATAAAGCAATAAGTATGAAAAAGTCTATACAAAAAAGATAAAAAGCTTATTTTAAGTACCCTAGGTAGGCCATTTCTTTTAATTTTCTTCATTGTGAAGACTTTTTGTTACTTGCTGCTTTATTATAAGTATAGATACTATGAGTAGCACTGTTACTCAACATACGCGACAACAGACGCAATAAAGCCCCTCCTTAGACGCCCTAGAGACATCTTAAGCGATCCAGACGACAAAATCTCTGCCGCAGTGAAGGCAGTGATTGAGCCGTCCAACCCGTCCTCACCGTCTGACAATACACTTAGACACAGACACCGACCTCGCCGGCGAGGTCGAAGATCCGGTAATTAAAATCGATATTATTTGCCTTCGAGTTTTTGCTGATTCTTCTCGAAGGTGTATTCCGAATCGGTGGTCCGTTATGCAAATAATTCAAAGGGCTCCAGTCATTTCTCAGGGCCCTCTCAATCACTACCAAACGTAACGATCCAGGGGTGTTTAGTCAGACCCCCGTAATCACTGATAACTGTCCAAGCCGAGGTTCGTACCCCCTGGGCACCCTTGAGCAAGTTGCCAAAACTTAACTTTGGCGTGCGCCTTCTGCGTCACGCATTGCGGCGGAGTGATTATAAGCCCACCCCACCGCGCCCGGTGATGATGTAGAGGTCAGTTATAGACCAACAGCATATACCCTTCCTAAAAAAAAAAAAAAAAGTAGCACTGTTGAAGTAACTGGAATTTTTAGAACGTAGTTGGTATTTAAATTTTTGCGAATATAAAATATCATGATTATTTTTTCTGATATATATCGGAAATTTTAATGAGGTCGAAGATGTTGAGAATTACAGGAAGTAGGTACCAGTCTGACCTCAAGAACTATCAAGTATTTACTCAGCTCGAGATTTCCAGTGCTTAATGACCGAGCACTAATCACCTAGCCACTTCATTTTAACTGTGAAACTTTTGAGTCACGGACACGTTACAACACAAATTAAATCAAATCATTTTATTTGTCCGAATGTAGTTGAACAGTTGATGATGTTAGTTTAAATATACAATTTCCCTGATACATTCTCACCATTAGGCATGCAAATTATTAAATTGTATACAATAGAAAACAAAAGGTCAATATAGTTAAATTAAAAAAAATAACAATAAAATAAAATTCAAGTCAAAATAATAAACCCATTTCAAAATAACATTTCCCATTGATAAATTAACAAATTCAAATTATTATCATTAAGAAATTAATGAATGGTTTGCCAACAAGAAATACCTTTAATTTATATTTGAAGCTTTTTTAATTACATCGCATAATGCTCTTTGGCAATTTATTATATACTAGCTTACCCGCTCGCGACTTCGTCCGCGCGGACTACAGTTTACCGCGAAAAAAGCATCTAAGTTATTCTAGGATATTAAAAACCAATGCAAAAGTAGGTATAGCACCAACGCTCTTGATGTTTTTCGACAGACTTGTTATTTCGTTTCCATGCCAATCGTTCCCTACAGCAAGTAATCAACATTTTCCAGTTTTCCCGTGGAAACTTACAATTTTCCGGGATAAAAAGTATCCTATGTTTTATTCCAGGGTATAAGCTATCTTCATTCCGACCGATTTTGATCAAACTTAAACTATACCCTAAGTTGAAAGATACTAAAACTATTATCAAATGAATTATAGCAATCAGACTTGTAGTTTCCGAGAATTACGTGGACAAACATACATACATAAATTCACGAAATTTGATATAGTTTTACTAACATAATTTCAATAACATACACACACAACTGGAGAACCTAAATTTTTTGAAGTCGGTTAAAAATGCTAATTGAACATTTGTGCACAATTCAGTGTTTCTAGCTGCAATCACAATGAGTGATTAGAGTTTTAAATTGGAATCTTTTTTTCAATAACTTAATTATATGCGGACTTCCATGGCTCCGTGATTCGATGAGTTGATGCCCTCGGGCGGCCTGAAAAACTCTTACTCCAGAAGCCAGCTCTACCTAATACGAAAACCAACGCATTGGAAACTATTTCACAGATTGTTTCCAAACACGACCCCTAAGAACTATTGTTCAGACACAATGCCACACATAGAAAAACAACTTCAAAATCACTTCAAACACACTTCTATTTTTTTGTTGGGTTTTTAACAGTAAATTGAATAAAATATTATTTTGTTCGGCTGAAGTAGGCTTACACTATATTAATAAAAAAATAATAATAAAATCAGCTTACCCATTCGGGAGTGACGCCACATAAAACATAACAATCATTTACCTATGCATTTTGTAGCCGGTTTTACTATACGACTGGCAAATTTTCAGACGTAACTGTCTGCTACCTCTATTGAAATGAAATTAGTAATACAGTCGCGAAGAAGTAATAACAGAACATAATCTCGCAGACACCGGAAATAAGAAGATGCCGAATACATAGTAATTTTCGTAGTACTGTAAAGATGTGTATACCAACCATGAAAATATCATGTACCATGCATCTATATCTAACAGGGTTGCGCTTTTTGTCAAGAACAACGTGTGGTATTTTCAGTCATTCAATTCAATGAAGCTTAATACAGTTTCAGCGAAACAAAGACAGACTTTGCTTTAGACCGTTCAACATAATATCGCTAATTCATAACAGTGTGTTTTGTATGGGAATCCATTCCAATATATAATAGTGAAACGTTGTCTGTTTGTTTGTTTGGGGAGCATTCACGCCATAACAGCTGGAAGAATTTTGATGAAATTTGGATTGGAGATTGCTTATACCCTGTAATAACACATAAGATACTTTTCATCATCATCGTCATCACTGTCATCCTTCACGCTCAAACGACTGAAAAGATTTTGTTGAATTTTGGATTGAAGATAGGATTGGATTGATTTGGATTGATATACTTTGGAATAACACATAGGATACTTTTCATCATCATCATCATCATCATCCCTCACGCGGCTGAAACCACGGGAAGCAGCTAGATATTATAATATGATTACCTCGGTCTTCTCCATCCAAATGTAACAAGCCGCCCATTTGTCCCTTTACTTTTGACATACATTATTTGTAATTTACTTGTATGAGGAGTACAATAAAGAGTTGTAATCTTATTGGTGTTACTATAAAGATCAAACTTGTTGATGTGTCATTGCAAAATACAAAATACTATAATGCAGTCATACATCCCCATTACAATATTTCACGCGTGTCCACGAGAGCACGAGTTTACAACGAAAACATGCTCAAAACATATGTCGAACTTAACCTGTATAGGTAATTAGGTAGGGAGGTAAGATAATAACAGTCATCACTACTATTTTAGTTTACCAACCTGTTTGACTATTTGACCATTATAATGATTCACTACTTCCAGTCTGTCTGTTTACTCATAATTACGTTTAAAAAAATAAGTTATATTGAACTTTACAATTTGTATAACTGTGCGTTTGGAAGTTTGAACACAATATATTTGGTGGTGTAACTATCAATGATGCGGTTTCTATAGAGGCCTTTAGATTAGCTTATTTTTGGTGTCATTTATTTACTTACAACTTTACACAATATTATTAAAAACATTGCTTTCAAAACGTACTTTCGCATTTCTTAACGCTTGCTGCGGAGCAACCTTTACTGCGGAGGTGTCTGTCGATAGCGTGAAAAATAAATTATTTCGGCAGGGGGTTATTGTGTGGACACTACGCGCAGTTTAACGGCATGACGTGAAATCAGTGCAATTTGTGTTTGTACCTGCTTGACTTAAGACTAATGATTGGAATAGAGATGAAAGAAATAAGTCAATTAAAAAATGTTTAGAAAATTATTTTATATAACAAAATTTTCGTGTCTGTACTGTTAGGGAACTGTTGAGGAGTTCCCTAGTCAGGACTCAACCCTGAGCCAGCAAACACATTTGTTCGTATTTGGGCTGGTCACATTTAACGTAAAACCGATAACCATTGGGGTAGACGAGTTCTAGAGTGGAGATCGAGATCGGCAAACGTATTGTAGGACGCCCTCCGGCTAGAGCGACGATCTGCGCAACGTAGTTGGAAGTCATTGGAAGAGAAAAGCCGACGATCGGGCTCAGTGGCGCGCTGCGGGAGAGGCCTATGTCCAGCAGTGGACTAATATAGGTTTTGATGATGTCATGGTAAAACTTAAAACGGCTATCATAATAAAATGCGTACACAAAATGTTGTGTCTTTGCTGTTGACCGTTGAAGAGTTCCTTTATCTAAACATCATGTCATGGTAAAATTTAAAACTGGTTATCATAATAAAATACGTACACTAAATTTCGTGTCTGTGCTATTAAACGTTGAAGAGTTCCTTTATCTGAAGCTAATCCTAGAGGCCGATTCAGGTGATGCTTACCATAAAATGCATTGTCATCGAAATTGCACTAACATGTAAAATTCAACTCCATAGGATAAGAGGAAGTGGTTCTAATTCAGCTTGCAAGATTTGACCTAAACAAACATACGTACATTAATACAAACATTGCAAGTTTAATAAAAGCTTCTAATAATGGAAAATTACTAAGAATTTAATTCACATGAAATCAAGTTAATCTCTTCACATCAAAATAAGAAACATTACAAAAGAAGCTTCACAAAAGTACAGAAGACTCTCTTTCTCCCTTAGAAAATGTACTGATTCCCGATGAACTTCAACTTCATACATAAATATTAAAATTGAGACTGTGCCTTGTAGGAACAAATGATTCCAGGCAATCTGAGGATGGCTAGAAGCACATTCGATGTTTTTATTTTAGATCTGACAAAACCAACCATATATGATATTTAATGTTTACGCTATTGTTAGTTTTTGAGTGACCATTTTTGCCATGGAACAAAAAATATGTTTCATGAATCACATCATTAGCTGCCTATTTCTGCAAGACTTTTATTGTTAGAATTGTCATCATTATTTCACATCCACGCAACCTCTGTAGATGGTTATAATCACATGATATCACGATAATGCCTTTGGCATGACCGACTTTTCAAGGTCATTACTATACTATCCACTAAGACCTACGAGTATGTCTCATTAGACATAGGTGAGACATAGGTGTTGGTTGTTTGCACGAACAACTCCACTAAAGTTGACACTATTTATTTATATTTAATAAACTTGGTGGTACCCTGTCACCAGTGCTAATTGGTAGTGGGCTAGGCTAGAACATTTTGGGCTTCCTACAAGTCTGCTGTAATGGTATAATATAAGGGTTGTTCAACGGTTCCATATAATAGTTAGTTGTATTGTTTATGTCCTGCGGAATTTTAAGTTGACCTAAGCTTACATGAGCTTCTCTTAGATTCTCTCGTAACTTATAATGACAGTAATTTACAACAAAAAAACTCATCGTAAAAAATACGATATAATTGTTATACTAGTTATAAAATTAGGTAGTTTTATAGTAAGTGAATATAAATTCATAAGAACGTTTGATAAAAAAAAATGTATTGTCTAAAAGTAATAATAATTATCAATAATATTATGAGCTTAAAGATGAGGAGAGTAGCCTTGCATGAAGCCTGTATTGGCATATTTCTAAGAACGTAGAGTCTTCTAAATGACCTTAATCTATATAAACTAGCAATACAGTCTTGAATAAAGACTTAAATGAAACATTCTTCTGGAAGTTCTAAATCTGCATAACATTTTTAACACAGTTTTAACATTTTACAATACTTTTTCTTCCTTCTATTTTAGACACTAAAAATGAAAGAATGTTAAACATGGATCAACTATTAAAATTTCATTGATAAGAATCAATAAACTATAAGGTATTTTTCTAAAATTATAATTATGGTGTCGAAGATGACTAAGCAGATTTGGTTGCAGCTTCTGGAATTAACTTGGTTACTGCTAGATCATTTATTGCAAACTTTATCACAGAAGTGGAGTGTAATAAATCAAATATCATTGTCTGTCTCCAACTTGAGCCATAAATTTTATAACACCACAAAAAGTATAGATTTATGCGTTTCACTTTTCATAACAGATATAACATGCGGAATACATTACAAGCGAAGGTCGTTCTAAAACCGGTTTAGAAGTATAAATAATTTTTAAATCTGCTCGTGATTTGACATTTTGGATTTCTTTCTAGAAGACTATAGATATTATGTGTAATTATCTTGTAGCAGCTTGGTGTTAATATGAAACAACGGGTCCGCATTCTTCAGGATATCTACACTTTTAATAATGCAATAAGAAAAAAAACGATAATAATAAAAAAAAAGTCTAGGGTACACAAAGTAAGCTAATGAAAAAGAATATAAAATGTTTAAATATCGTGTCTGTTTGTCTGTGTGTTTGCCCGTGCATCACGTAAAATCTACAGAACCGATTGCGATACAGTTTTCACTGTTAGATAGCTTAGGGTTTGACTTAAAAAGGGGGTACTCGGTACTCGGTACCTCAATCCGATGAGTAGATGCCGAGCAATCGATACAAACTATTTGACGGCCGAAGGAATTTCTATCAAATGTTGGTACTTATATTAGTCCTGGCACATGAATACTTTTAATCTAGAGAAATGAACACGTGTGCGAAGCCGTGGGCACAGTTTATATAAAATAAATGAAAAAGTTTTTATAGATTCCAATGCATACGTATTTTTCATGAAAAATTAAAAATATGTAAATGTTAGGAGTGCAAGTGCATGAATTTTATTGAGTGATCACTGTTGACAGTCAAGTCAAGTAGGTAATATATTGTGGAGAAAAAGAAAAAGGGGTCTCATTTTATCTCTTAATCCATGTACTCTATAATCATAGAGAGTTGATGAGAAATAGGCTATTTAGGTGGCTTGGTACTATTACCGTATCTTTTGTTAATAAAAGCAAAATAACATGAAACTTATTGGTTTTCTAGATAGTCCAGTAATAAAGTGATAAATAGTTGATGCAACAGAGCTCAAGTAAAGTTATTTAGTATATAGAATTACCCATTGAGACATATTTGACTTAAGATCTACTTAGACGTTTGTCAAGACAGAATGCGCTGGTGCTTGGCAGGTAGGTACGTGTGATAAATTATAAGCATTGGTGAGAGCGATGGTGGCCTAACGGTTCTATAGTGCAATTTAGAATCCAAAGATACCGGGTTCAAAACCTAGGCTCCGCACCAATGTCTTTTCTGAGTTATGTGCGGTTTTCCATCGCTCCGTGCTTCGGAGGGCACGTTAAGCTGTCGGTCCCGGCTGTTATTAATTAATAGCAGTCGTTAAGCCATGTCAGAGGCCCTTGGGCGGCCTGACAAACTCTGACATCAGGGGCCAGCACTACCTCATACGACAAACAAACAAACAACAAACATTATAAGCATTGACTAGACTTTACAAAAGTCTGAACTGAAAGAAATAAATGGCAAAATAATAAAAATATTTGTATTCCATACGTAACTACGATAATTCCAATACGTAGTAATGAGAGCAATCTAAAAAATGTTAAAGTGCCCGGGATTTTTTATATGTGGTATTTGTCCGGACTTTTCAAATTTCCAAATGTTCATTCCATAATTTAATCCCCATTGGTTTTAACATACGAGTATATCTCATAGCCTGGACTGGAATCATTGTCTGTAAAATTTAACCGGATTGTGTGAAGCAAACCGTAATTAAGACCCAAGCTGTTAGAAAACTAATTGCAGAGTTCCAGCATCCTCAGAGCAACAACATTAACTTAGTGCTTATCTGACATCTACTCAGTTTTAAAGCAAAACTGTAAATTTTTAACTGCCGCTCGTTTATCATCATCAAACCGTGACTAGAAAATTATGTGTAATTATATTTTATACATAATAACAATGAAAACTTAGCAGTACGTATAGAAAAAATACTGGATTAAACTTGTAAATATATATGCATTTATTCTATCCATAATGCATATTAATAATATAATGTTGTACAAAATAATTATGTATTCAAATTCATATTTATTGCAATGACAAATTATAAATCGCAGATTCAGTGATGTACATAAATTAAAATCAATATATTATTAAATAATGAATTATTTTAACACATAATTAATACAAAATCGTAAAAATAAGAGTTGCAGATTGTCTTACACACTAACAAGAATATATCAAAATGAATCATTTAATAATTTATGTATTGCATTAAAATTAGAGGGGGATTCATTAAAAATTTTAACTAACTCGCTTGATCGCAGCTGGTAGCTTTAGACACAATAAATAAGTGGCGTTATAGTACAATTACTTTAACGCCACAAAAGTGCTGCGAAATCGGTTTTATAACGGTAAACTTCAACCGTGTTGTTTATGCTATCTCATCCATTAACAAAGTGCCGAAATTTTACGACTCAATCAAATTAGGGACTTATAATTTCTAATTAAATGATTAAATTAAAGCAATGTTTAAAATCTCCCCGTCTGATTTTGTAAACAATCCTCAGACAGCCCTATCTACTTAGACATCTCAACAGATTATCATGCTAATAGGATAATTTACTGCGCAGTCAAGTTCGCCACTTCCTCTCTAAACTAACTTAAATTCAACTTAACGCTACGTTTATAGGTTAACAGGTTGTCGTATATTTCTGTAACTTAATGGCACATAGAAACATAACCACACTATCTGTGCTTATAATAAATCAGCAAGTAACAAAATATCTGCAAAAAAAAATGTTTTTAAAAAATATGGTCTATGGTGCATAAAATGAGCTACTGAACAAGAATGTAACATTTAAAAAGTGTCTGTCTGTTTGTTTGTTAGTGCATCGCGTAAAAACTATTAGACCTATTGCGATGCGGTTTACACTGTTGGATAGCTTAAGGTTGGACTTAAAACTGGTGTACTTGGTATCTCAGGCTGACGAGTAGAAGCTGAGCCATAAAAAAAAACTATTTGACGTCTGAATGAAGTTTGATGATATTGGTACTTTTGGTTTTGAGGATCCTTATATCTTAGAAAAATTACCACGCGGGAAATGCCGCGGGTACAGCTAGTATAAAAGCTAAAGTAACTCAGCCTGTTGGTAACATTTTCACGATACCTACTGAACTGAAACGTAAATATACATAATTCTCCAAAGGTCAGTCGCAGTAAATCGCAAAGTTCGATACGCACTATGCGCTTGCGCGGGCTGCGTGGCGAATCTCGGGCGATAGCATCTGGTGACAATAATGAGTTAAGTACCGAGTAGTGACACACTTAAAAGGTTCTTTATCATTAGTTCACCTTGACTTATGGGCCGTATAGTTCACTTTCAGTACTTCTTATGAATGATCAGGTTGCGACGAGTGAACTTTTCAGGGAATAATTAAAAAAATACAATAAACTGTCTTTGTTAAAATAAAAGTTGCCACACATTAACACTAACTACTTATTTTTAATCCTTAGTTTAGTTAGGTGTTTATTTTTTACTTCTAGTATTTTAATTTTACAACTATGAGTATATATGTGTCAATTATGAACTATATGTTTATATGTATGTATTTTTATATTATATACATATATATATATATATATATATATATATTTATTTTATTTTATATATTGTACTTATTGTATTTATAAGTAATATTTTGTCGTATTTATATTCTAAAAATATAAATTTATTCATTTCAGTAAATGTATACTAGCATATGCACACTATCGTTCTAATGTTCATGTTATCGCTTTCTAATTTAAGGTTGCCTGGAAGAGATCGCTGCTTAGCGATAAGGCCGCCGATTGTACTATTTTAAGGTCATTGTTGATGTGCCATAATTTAAGTTTCTTTAGTGCAATAAAGAGTTATCTATCTATCTATCTATCTATCTATCTATCTATCTATGAATACATTTGATTCATAATTGTACATTTAAATACATAATTTATGAATTTCTGTAAAATAAAATCTATTAATAATCTAAAAAGATTGGAATGAGTTCAAAATATAAAAATTGATGCAAGCATGCAGTCAGAAGCATCATGGAATCATCAGGTGTCAATCGATTCGTTTTCATTTTTAGTATCATAGGCTATTTTTACCCGGCTAAGGCGAAGCTAAGGCAGGGTTATGTGTTCAAACTAAAAGCTTGGTACGATTTTGACAAGCGAGGTATCAATCGATTCGTCTTGTCATAGGCTATTTTTTACCCGACCGTAGTCGGGTTTAAGTGTTATAACATATGTCTTGTTTTATGTTATATTTTGTACAATGTATGATTTACTTTTAATGAGAAGATATGCTACACAGAGTTATCTATCTATCTAATACCGCATACAGTAGGTAACACACGACCGCCAAATTTAATCATCACACTGTGCCACATTATAGGTATTAAATGATATTAGGTAAGTAACATCTGGCACATATCTGAGGAACTGGACACACCAGTCAAACTAGTTCCTCTAACACATAGAGCTTCGACACATCGACACCGACCGACATGCATTGACGAATAATTAAATCACAACCTCACGGAGCCTTGAGTTAAGACAATTCTAAAACTAATCTGGAACCATAAATGTGATGTTTTAATAATGTTCAGCAAATTTTCAGGCCTTTGGGCGGCCTGATAAACTCTGACACCAGAAGCCAGCACTACCTCATACGATAAGAAAGAAAGAAGCAAATTTTGTAGTATTTATTAGCAGTTGTTTTAAGATTTTTAAACGAGAAAAAAATGTATCTTGGACACTTTCTGCTTCTTATGTAGTCTTCCTGATAGTTTATATTCTAATTTATTTTTCTATTTTTTTTAAACTATTTTATGTGAGTGAAGAGCTAGCAGTTCACGATAAAAAGATATTGAACAGCTGGACGGTAAAAAGTTTATTCTAATGTATTAATTTCAGTTTATGTGAGTTGTTAAACTGCAAGCTAGGAGTGAAAGTCAGGAGCCTGGGGTAAAAGACTGAAGACAGCCTTCCTGTGCCCCGAATGGCGTTTGTATAAATAGATCCCTATGATTATAAAAAGTCTGACTCTCCCTGTGCAGCCAGACTGCATGTCTAACTGGCTATTCATATCACCACGACATTTCAACAACGTCAGGCACAAACCACTAACATTTTATAGTAGTAACAGTATTTTCTCCTTGTCTGGGTAGTACCAGTTCTTGAGTCCATAGATACCTAAAGGAATCCTAGTTAGGGGTCAGGATCTATTTGAATTATTTTTGGGTGTTACGTATTTAGTAACATACACTTATGACGTGCGGAACCGAAACGTGGACACTCACGATTAGACTATTCCATAAAGTTAAGGTCGCCTATAGAGATAACTTTCCTTGGAGTTTCTCTGAACAACAAGATTCGTAATGGAGTGATCGGACAGGGAACCAAGGTGATCGACATATTTCTAAGGATAAGCAAGCTAAAGTGGCATTGCACTCGTCTACCGTTGGGATAGTTCTCGTGTGGAAACCACGTTTAGGCAAACGTAGCTTATGACGCCCTGTTGCCATCTGGAGTGACGACCTGTGAAAAATGGCTGGTAGAAAATGGATGTAGAGAGCTGAAGATTGAGCTGATTAGGAGACTAGGAGAGGCCTACGTCCAGCAATGTACATGTATAGGGGGGATGATGATGATAATGAAACCTATATAGTCAAAGTATGAGCTATGGACCCAATGAGATATTGCCACATTGTGTTGGAGTGAGGTATATTTGGGGTTTCTCTGCGATATAGGATCTGGAATGCGGAAACCACAGTAGAACTAAAGTCAGAGACAAGCTCTCTGAATTAGTTGAAGTGGCAGGCCATTAGCACATAGATCCATTGGGGAAGAGAGATTCTCGACTGAGAACTATGAACTGGAAGTCAGAGCGTAGGATGACCCCCCCCCCCCCCCCCCTCCTCCCACGAGGTGGACTGATGAACTGTTGAGAATCGCGAGGATGGATGCAAATAGTGACAAACTGATCGTAGTGGCGTTCTATTGGGAAGGCCTAAGTTGGGCAATGGACATTTACCGGCTGATGATGATGGCTTATTAAGTAACATCAAGAAATATTCTTCTTCAGAACTGACAATGACACTATCTCACCGCCAACCAAAAACATAACCATTACAATTAACAAATAGGCAACAAAGAAAACAATAACGTAGATCATCCATCACGAGCGTTTCCGAGATGACCCGTATCGATTACAAATCGATCCGAATGGTTTCTCAGTCACGAATCAGCGCAACTCGATTAGACTCGATTGGCGGACGTCGATCGCGAATTAGATAGGTTTTGAGGTGTCATTTATCATAACGAAGGTAAGCAGCATGCATTTTAAGGTAATATGCTTTTATCGTAATCTTTCTGGATCGAGCTTTTGTGGCTCAACAATCTATTGAAACTAGGACCAGGGGTTGTCTGCTTAAATAAATGTATGTTCGCTTCCTTGGATGTAGCATTTGTAAATAGGAGTTTTCAACAATTACACTTCTGTGTGGGTAGCTGACAATCTTACGGTGGAAATCAGAGGTGCACAATTGCTAGACGAGCGTTAGGACAAATATAAGAACTCGAAATTACGTAGTTTTGACAAGTGTACATTCACTTCCTATTAGGCTGAAAATGGAACCGAAATTATACAGAATGCAATAAATTCTAAACACGCCTCTGTTTTAGTGTTTCTACACGAGTTTTTAAAATCCCTGATTACAATGTGGTCATGATATTAGAATATTCATGTTCGTTCCCGGATCCACCTTAAGATGTGAAGAAGATAAAAAAACGAGTGAGCCTTACAGTATACGCATATGATGTGTAATATTATCTGACATCTCACCTTAGTATTAAGCAACATTACTCGTATCTGATCTTAATTTTCGTCAGTAAATCGTATGTCTTGATAGCTCAGCCAGGAACCGTTTGGCTGATAGTCTGAATTACCTGAGTTCTATTTTAACACTTCAATAGGGTTCTATTCCCTACTGAAGTGTTTATTTTGCACAATAATAAATATGTGATGGCTTTTAGCGTGATAGAACCGTGTGCGCTCATTGGTCAAATCAAATAGCGCGCGATTCCTCGGCTTCCTATTACATTTCCGATTACACAATGTCTAACACTTTTCACGAACAGAATGTACAAACGCATTTAGATTATTGAACTAGGATCCGATGATATTAATAGTCGGTAGGTATTTACCAACATAGTAAAATCGCATAGAAGTATTCAATAATGACATTATGCAAATGATTGCAAACATCTCTGATGCATGCACACGCCTACACGCAGCTTCGCTCGCGTCTCAAGGGCCTCTGGTTAGAATTAGTCGGTCAATTGCTTGTTGCCTATGTTTCATAATAATAATTATTCCTAATTGTATCATAAGAACATAGTTATGGTTTTTGCACACGACTCCGAACACATTTTGTGGAGGTCTTTTAGTCTATTATGTTTACATTTTATAGGGACGAAGTGTCATTTTATAGCCCGAAGTGTAGTGGGAACCTACTATATGTTTTTACAGTTACAATGCTGGGTAAAGACTTCTCCTCCTGCACAGCTCTTAAGCATAGCAATTATAAACTACGGATAACCAATAATCACTGTAGTTGTCTTGTTTATCCAGCCACCTCCTCGTGGTCTGCAGCAACGCCTCGCCTGATTCGCTGTTTAAGGCGCCTCATTATGTTTATCTTGGTTGATATATCCTCCAGTCATGGCTTATTTCGTAGCCTCTTTTGCAGATACATTGGTATTAGGATATCTTACTATTACTACTATGCTAGGAACTATTTTGACATAATAACGTTTTACACACCCATACCCTCGCAAAGGGAATCCCTGTGTCGCGGGTGCCATGGATATGTCGCAGGCAGATGGCTTAATCCGCCATTCAATTTACTGCTTAGACTGTTTACTAAACGGTGCCGTTCAACTACCAGCCTGAATGATATTCAGTCAGTCAATCAAACAGCTAGGCAAATGACTTGGTTCGAAAACGTTTAACTACTTGCCTAGCCATAGGCACTGTTCAACCAGCGGCCTGAATGGTATTCAGCCATTCAATTAAATTTATAAATATTCGCCTGCTTACAAACATACAATGTTTGATAGAATTGCGCCTAAAAAACTAGGTAAGTTAGTAAGGTTGAACATGAAAATGTGTATAAACATTTGTCTATTTGCAACTACTATTTTTGATAGAATTGCGTCTTTTTTTGTCACATGGTAACCTTATTGTATGAATGGCGTAAGCAATACGATACGATACGATACGAAATACTTTATTGTATACCAAAACAAAGAACAAACAATATCAAAACTTAAATAAGGTACAATTAGTAAATACAATTGGCGGTCTTATCGCTTAAAGCGATCTCTTCCAGAGAGCAATCAGTCAGCCAGTTCATTAAATGTTGTATTAGACGCTACGGCTGTATATCATTCGGGCAGTTCATTGAACGGCGGATTAAGCTATCTGCCTGCGACAGATACACACCAACACACCATAAACATCTGAAACATATGCGATGCGATTCCTGTAACGAAACAAAAGTTGCATCTGCAACCAAATTCGTCTCGCGGTTTGCGTGGCCAACCACTTGCTCCACGCAGCGTAGAGTTTCTCTACATGTTTGGTTACGTGTAATATTGATTTTGCACGCATTATTTATGGATATCTCACTGAAGTAACCTTTGACTATTATATATGTTTAAAATCTTCCCATGACCTTACTGTTAGTTCTTTTGACCTACATTATAAAGACACTTTAGTAGTTCTGATAAAACTATATCCATTCGATTGACTTAACTTTTATGATGTTCATCTAAACGTCAATGCTCAGTAAAAAAAACTCTAATGATCAAAAGGTTGCCATTAGCGATACTCGTAGATATGATCTGCAGGAATTGCCTGAAATCAAATGATGTCTATTTTTAAAAGCTTTTGATTTCACTTGTAATGATTTCACTTGTATGTATCTATATATTTCTATACTGGAATCTTGCAACTCAAATTTCGAGCACTTCCCGATTAGTTAACCGGCTGAAACTTTCAGGGTAGCTCACAACTCGATGACGATGTATAAAAGTTTTTTTTTTTTTAATATTATATTTATTCAAGCCTGAAGTTCAATAACACTTGTAAAGTTATGTCAAACTAACAGTGCCCGCGGCTTTGCCCGCGTGGTAATTTTTACCCGACTACAGCAAAGCAAGGGAAGTTTAATGAGTTTAACAGTCTATGTATGTATGTATGTATGTATGTATGTATGTATGTATGTATGTATGTATGCATGTATGTATTTATGTATGTATGTATCTATGTATATGGTTATGTGGATGTTCCACCATAGCGTCGCCCCGAATGCTTCGATTTTGACAAAAGAGATGTCAACCGATTTGTCTTCAGGTATAGAGTGTCATAGGCTATTTTTTTGCTCGACTACGGGAAGGCAAAGTAAGGATTAGGTGTTCAAACTAAAAACTTGGTCCTATTTTGACAAGCGAGGTATCAATCGATTCGTCTTCATCGCTAGAGTGTCATAGGCTATTTTTACCCGACCATAGTCGAGTTTTAGTTTTTGAACTTATATCTTGTTATGAAATATAAAGATCCTGTGGTATTCCAGAACCAAAAGTACCAAAATCATTAAACTTCTTTCAGACATCAATTGTTTTTCATCGAATGCTCGTATTTTACTCATCAGATGGAGATACCAAATCCACCAGTTTAAAGTCAAACTTTAAGCTATCCAACAGTGAAAATCGCATCGCAATTTATCCAGTAGTTTTTAAGTGATGCGCGAACAAACATGCAGACAAACAGACTTACAGACAAACAGTCATACAAGATTAAGAAAAAACTATATTTTTGTTCATTAGCTTATTTTAAGTACCATAGTTTTTTTGGCCGTGGCGGTCTCGGCTTAAAATAAGACCCCTCCCAATCCTCCCGTGGATGTCGTAAGAGGCGACTAAGGGAATAGACACCGGAAGATGGGCAGCAGCGTCCTCCGAGAACATATTTGTAATACTGCGGTCACCAATCCGCCTGACAAGCGTGGTGACTATGGCAAACCCTCCCAACATGATAGACACACCACAAAGACAACCCCAGTCCCCGGTGGCTCCGTTATTCCTGGCACCGGTAGCAGCCATGGTAACGGTGGAGCAGGGGGTGCTAAGAATCTCCGGCAGAGACCCAGCTACCAACCCCCACGATCTCTGGACCTGGCAACTTATAACGCACGCACCTTGAATACCGATGAGAAGTTGATAGAGCTGGGAGAAGTAGTAAGTAAGTTGCGCTGGGGTATTATCAGGAGTCCGAAGAGAGGGAGAGGATACGATGACTCTCAATTCCGGCAACTTACTCGATTACAGGGAGGGCGACCAGCAGTCCCAACACGGTATCGGGTTTCTCGTCCACAAGTCCGTCGTCAATAACATTGTGAAGATCGAAAGCGTTTCGAGCAGGGTGGCATACCTTATACTTAGAATTACCGAACGGTATTCGTTGGACGTCATACAGGTGTACACCCCACACTTGAAAAGCCCGGACGATGAAATGGAGGCTATGTATGACGACATTTCTAATGCCATACATGCCCCGAAAACACACTTCACAGTAGTGATGGGGGACTTCAACGCACGGCTGGGCATGAGGAATGGCGATGAACTGAGAGTGGGGCAGTTTGGATTTGGACAGCAGAACCAAAGGGGTCAGCGATTGGCCGACTTCATGGAGAAGGAGGGACACTTTATGATGAACTCCTTTTTCAAGAAGCGCTCCTCCAGGAAATGGACGTGCTTGCACGTGCCGGCGGTCATAAGCACGAGATAGATTTCATTTTGACGACCAATCGGCATATATTCAATTATGTCTCTGTGATCAACAGGCCTAAGACCGGCAGTGATCACTGCGTGGTAAGAGGCTCATTGAATGTTAACGTAAAGCTGGAGAGGTCTCGTTTGATGGGATCTACTCTTCGCCCAAGTCCTGCGCAAATCCAAAACCCCGAGAGCTTTCAGTTGGAGCTCCAAAATTGCTCCCAAATCCTTACCGAATGCGATACAGTGGACGAACTAAACAACGGGCTGGTTGAAATTGTTCACGTGGTTGGGTCGGAGTTCTTTAAGACCCCCCGCAAAAATAGAACACAGAAACTCTCTGAGCATACACTCAAACTTATGGAAGAACAAGGCGAGATGAGGCTGCAGTCTTGCAGTCTTTGGATATGTCGAGTTACAGCTTGCTTAATACACAGATCTCCAAGTCAATGCGACACGATTTGCGTTCGTATTATACTACTCATATTAAGAACGCAATAGAGCGCAACAAGGGTTCCAAAGTGTTTGCAAGAGATTTGTCTATTGGGCAAAGCCTGTTGATGAAGCTGAAAACCGACAGTGGCAGCATCGTTTCGTCGAAGCCAGAGATTTTGAGTGAGCTCGAGAAGTTCTATGGGTAATTATACACCTTATCGCGGAGTTACCTAGGAGGCTAGCACGACTAGCGATGCAAGAGCCCGTTTGACCCGATATTATATCGAAGATATCCCGTACGTCAGCCTATACGAGATCAGAATGACTCTAAAACAGCTTAAGAGCAACAAGGCACCAGGGGAAGACGGAATAACGACAGAGCTACTGAAAGCTGGTGGAACACTGGTACTTAAAGTCCTACAGAAGCTGTTTAACTCCGTCATCCTCGAGGGTACTATTCCAGAGGCGTGGCACAGGAGCGTAGTGGGTTTGTTCTTTAAGAAAGGTGATAAAACCCTCTTGAAGAATTATAGGCCCATATTGCTGCTGAGCCATGTCTATAAGCTATTTTTGAGAGTAGTTACAAACCGTCTCACTCGTATGTTTGACGACTTTCAGCCTTCTGAACAAGTTGGATTCCGGAAAGGCTTTAGCACCGTAGAACACATCCATACGCTCCGGCAGATTATACAGAAGACCGAAGAGTATAATCGGACACTATGTATAGCGTCTGTGGACTACGAGAAAGCCTTTGATTCAGTCGAGACCTGGGCAGTGCTACAGTCATTACAGCGGTGCCAGATTGATTACCGGTACATCACCACCTTTGATTTGCCGATGATATAGTCATCATGGCAGAAACCCTGGAAGACCTAAGCACAATGCTCAGTGACCTCAATATTGTTTCCCAACAGGTGGGTCTTAAAATGTACATGGCCAAGACGAATATCATTTCAAATGCCCATGTCGTACCCTTGCCGGTTTATGTTGGGAACGATATTATCGAAGCTGTTAATCACTATATCTACTTGGGTCATACGATCCAACTGGGTAGATCCAACTTCGACAAAGAGGTCAATCGACGAATCCAACTCGGATGGGCAGCGTTCGGGAAATTACGCCATATCTTCTCGTCGCAGATACCGCAGAGCCTCAAGACAAAAATTCATAATCAGTTGCCAATGATGACAAATGATGAGGAAATCCGTAGAAGAACGAAGTTTACCGCGACATAACTCTCAGAGTTTGCAAGTTGAAGTGGCAATGGGCAGGCCATATAGTTCGCAGAACCGACAACCGTTGGGGAGTAAAGGTTCTCGAATGGCGACCACGAACAAGCAAGTGAAGTGTGGGGAGACGATGAACCGACGACATTGTAGACATTGCTTGCAGGAAGTCGGTAGATGAAGGTGGCACAAGATCGCTCGTCATGGCGCTCTTTGGGGGAGGCCTATGTTCAGCAGTGGACTTCTAAAGGCTGACATGATGAGTTTTTTTAATAATTCATTGTAGAGTTTTTTTGGTATTTACTGCTTTATTATAAGTATAGATTTAAGCTTACTAGGGATTACTACAAATCACCCCATTAAGTGTAGAGTCTACGAATTATATTAGATACCTACCATTATTATGTTACCACACATGCATGTTCTCACGTGCATCATTCTATTGCACACACCCAAAATCAGCAGCAATCTATTCTCACACATTCTATGTAATCTCGTAAACAACCGATCAAAATGCATCAATTCTTACGATATCATTACCTTACATAACTAATCCTTTCATCTGGAACTCTAGATTGCTCTAGCCTAGTCTCGTCTCGGTAGAGGCGGGTCCACTCGTTAGCGCTACATTAGATAACCTTTTGTTATCCCACGGTCGGTGACCGAGGTTGCTGATAGTCTATTCAGTTTAATCGCTTTGGACATGTCAATATTTGTTGTTTTCGTGTGAATTATTCCATACAAACTTAGACAAAAACAGATAAGGAAATACAAACAAGAAAATCTTACGAGTAGAACAAAGCGGCTGTGGGCTCGCTGGCAGTGGCAAGCACGATCTGGGTTGCTATGTTTTTTAAATTTTACAGAAATCATAAAAATTTGAAAAAATAAAATGAATGAAAAATAAATTAAATCATGCATAATAATTTCTATCGATATAGATAATTTGAAAAGCTCTAACGTAAATTAATTATGTCGCAGCAACTTCTTGAGTTACATTTTAAACTCTGAAATCTTAGGTGAATCAATAAACAAAAATAATCAATATTTAATTTTAAAAGTCAAGAGTGGACAAGTTGCTACAGTGAAGTACGGAAGCAATGACACGGCTGAAGGTTTGATTCCGGCATCGGAAGAAATTTATTATTAAATTCATTTTATTTGTCTAGTTAAAAATTTCCAAGTTTTTTTCATGTCTTCGCTCTCAAAGTTTTCGTTGGTCTGGGAAGCGCATGCGTTACCTAAGGCCACCACCGCTTTCTGTATTGGTTAAACTCACTGTAAATTTAATATGTCACCACTCACCGGAAACTTCATATAACCGCGTTGATTTAACTATCGAAGTAATATTCTCACAAAAAATAGGGCGTGGAGTCCCTCCGCGCGGAAGAAATGAAACTTCGTAATGTGGAAATGAAAATAGGAAGGCCTCCATGGTAGCGTTAAACGTTTAATGCAACCTTGTTGGAAGTCGCAATAGAAGTTTCACTTCACTAAACAGATGACGTTTGTATACACGCGCCAAAATGTGTAATGTAAGTACATAGGGCTGCAAAAATATTTATACCTAGTACATAGACGTAAGTGGTTACGACCAAACACAAACATCCTACGCGAGTACGCGCGCGACCAAAACAATAGACAAACGGTACTAGCCGTTTGTCTATTGTTCGAGGGTTCATACAAACCGTTTACCTAGTTTAGATTTGAGATTGTAGGATGACATTTTTGCTTTTTCACTTGTTTCACTGAATGACAGCTCGCGTTATGAAAGTTTACATTGACCACTGACAAAGAGTATAGTAATATAGGGAGGACCACTGAGCTGCAGATGGGGTGCGGAGACGCAGATTGCGCGGGGCGGGGTTAGTTCTAAATAACAGAAAATTTGTTATTTCGCTACAACTTTTGCAAACAAACTCAAATTACACATCAAAATAGATACAGTCAAATCAGTAATTACTGATGTGATTACTGATTACACATCGAAGAGCCCCTGCATTCTCTAGAAATAACTTACAACACGTCTTGTCAAATGAAGCCCCTTCTACTTGCGGTCACTACATCATGTCAGAGGTGTCATTGTGTCAGTTGCAAACTAGGTAATGATAATTACACAATCCATAATTGATAATTACACAAGCTGTGTATCTTCTACAACATACAATAAACAAAAAAAGGTTTACGAGTAAAAGGTGATACAGGTTTGTTGAAATTAAGTAAATAAAAACATATTTATACACAAATTAAGAAAGTACAAAAAATAATCTACCAGTCATTCTGGGCGATGATCCTGGATAATTTGTTGAAACGTCGAAAGAATCGATTTCAAATGAATTAAATTTTTTTTTTTTATTACGGACTAGCCAATAGTTTGACCACGATCTCACCTGATGGAAAGCGATGATGTGGTCGAAGGTGTAAATACAACTAAGCCAGTTTCGATGAAAATTCTATGAGATCACATTCTATGCGGTAAACATTTTAAAACAAAACTTCCTTGTAGGTTCAGAAGTTATAGGGATATGAAAACACTTAAAAAATCGGTCGAGAAATATTTTTTTCGTTTTGGAAGTCGATTAAAAACAAAAAATAATAAAAGAAAAATATCGTGGATTACGAATCATAAGTTTATTTTATTAAGTAACATATGTTGCATTAGCTATGTGATATGTTATTCAAAAAAGTGAAGAAAACAAATCAAATAAACAATATAAGAACCAAATCATCATCCGTCATTAATTCATCAAAGTTGTAACACGGTGATAGTTATTCAGCTTTCATTGGTGATTCACTTTAGACAAGGGACAAGTGCATAAATAAATTTGCGTTTCATCATTGTGCTTGTTATCGTCGACAAAAACTGCTAACTGATTATGACAGGATTTTAAGTGTTACTCAATTATGAAACGGTACACACGCGAACAGACCAAGAACTGCAGACGATCATAACAGCAGTATTATACAACGTTAGGTGTACTACGATCCTGACGAAAATCTGATGTAATTTCCATTGAACAACAGCTAGTTCTTCATAATGAACATCTGAATTTGAGAAATCAACCCACACAAAACGAAGTAGGTAGACCTATTTGTCAAGTTATGTAAATCTACTGGTGAATGTGACATTTGAATAATATTACCTGTTTGCATACATTTCATAGAAAAAAGAGAAAAAAATGCCTACATACAAATGAACAATTATTAGCTAATCTAAACTTAGCTAAAACTAAACGTAATATAACCATTTGTAGGCAAAGTTCTCAAAATGTTGGCAGCTTTACCACGTTGTTTGACAATGCTTAGTCTTTAGTCTTTAGTCCAAAATTCAACGAACTAATATTACTAGTTTCATCACAACGGCAAAGAATCATCATACCCCGAGGGATCATCTCGTACACCTTAATGATCTCCAGAACTACAGGTTTTCAATACTATTTTTATCTATAAAACTACCTACAATAGGGCAAATGAAATTTTGATATTCTTATCAAATTATTATTATAACGTTATAAGTCCATTACAACTAGTTGCACCTATATAGTTCCAAAATAGTAATTAGTAATAGTTTCCTCATTTCTGAGTAAAATGTCAATGAAGGCCACCATGGTCAATCATAAATTATGTAAATGTCAATGAAAACAATAAAAACACTAAAGTATTCTAGTTTAGTAGGTCTCCATTTTGAGGATTATTGATTATAAAACTTTAGGTACGTATTTTTATGGACTAGACATTTGCTTTTATAAGAATGTCTATCTATCTTTGACCACGCACGGAAACATATGTAAATTGGATTATATTATGATTTTTGTGTTTTAATGATGATAGTGAACTATCTCAAAGGTTTCTAAGCTGAGTTTTACGATTAGTTTTTTTATCAATTTTAGTAAATCCATTAGAAAACAATTTTATTAGTATATAGGATTAATTAAAAAAAAATATTACAATAGTAGTCAGTCATCCCCTAATGTAGAGGAAAAGTATACGAGATTATCCCTCGGGGTATAATGATTCTTTGCCATTGTGATGAAACTACTAATGCTATTTCGTTGACTTTTGGATTAAATGTAGTTACTGGTAAACCATCATGGTGGCGCGAGCGACGAGTGTCGAGCATAAATAAAAAAAATGTGATGCTGATCTAATTTAAGACTTGATGCTTTGATGCTAGGCTAGTTTTTCTTATTTTTCACCTTACGAAAATGCTCAATTTTGATTTAAACATGATGCAGCATAAAAATAAAATTTAATTTATGGAACTTGAAATACTAAAGTTGGGTTTTGGGAGAGATCATCTTTCTGTCTGCGTATAAGATGATTCCTTAGGTAAACAAAAATTTTAAATAAATGAAACCTTTACTGTAATAGCGCCGCGTAATTACAACAAAATAACCAAACGTTGAGTAGGATGGATCCAAACTGATTATTTAATTATAAAATAGTTTTAGTACCTTCTATATTAATGATTGATTGCAAAGAGGAGCAATGCTATTTGGTATAAAAAGTGACTGTACTTATTATCTATTTAAGCTTGAATACAAAGTAAGTATTCAAGCTTAAATAGAAAAGAAGTACAGTCACTTTTTATACCAAAAAAATTATAACATTTTTGTTAATTTTGATATATATATATTTCATAATAATTTAATCAAGATTTTAGCTGAATTATCATTGCAAATCCTATGCCTCCTAGCAGGGCGCTAAGAAGTTAAAGCACAAGTAGCATTTTATGCGAAATTGAGTTAGGACTGTTCTCGGAATCTGTGAAAAATATGTGTTTTTTCTGTCTCGGAGCCATAGCGATATATCCAACATTACTCGATTTAGCTTTGCATAAGTACATCGTTTTTTGTCTTGAAGGCATATTGTGTGTTTTCTTCATAGGAAGAAAACACACAAAGATGTAATCGAAAACAGAAAACTCCATATGTAGCCAGTTATGATCTTGTTTACTAATTTTTGTTCAGGACTTTAAGAAATTTCAGAACATAAAATAACATAAGGTACAACTTCGAAGCAAAATCAAAATAAATGTTAAAATGAGATATTTCTTCTTAGCAATGTAAACATTACGCTAGTAAGCTGAAAAACCAAAAGTGCAAACTTATGTTTTTTCTGCCTCGTACGAGTATATAATTTATATTGAATAAATAATTTAAAAAATGAAACACAAGTGAAAAACACAAGAAATAAAACACAAGTGTGTAATTGTGTTCTTTTAGCTTCTTTTTTAATAAGTTTGTAGGCGCATAAAGCATATGTAGTTCCTTGTGATTTTTTTGCTTAGTATATTTCAAGTTGATAAGTAATTATTTACGAAGAAGAAGTAGTTTTTTTAAATTAACTAATTAATTAATCAATAAATCCAACTATAGATAAAATAAATTATTATTTATTTTATTTGTTACTAAAACACCAAGACTCTCAAGCTTCTGTCTAAGTTAATTAAAAAAGTACGTAAAGTTTTTTACGTTTTACGTCGAAGTTACTTTTTGTTACTTGTGCTTTTTTCAGATTAAGAGGGCAGTATGGATCATCTTGCCCATATGCCAGGGATCATATTGGTCACCCCAGTGTACTTGATGAACCTTTATAAATGAGTAAAATTATAATGAACAGTAATTTGGAAAATGTAAGTTTGCCAATACTTAGATAAATAATAACATGGAGATTATGCTGGGTATTCTTTACTATGTGGGCAGCCTCCCTTAGAGGGATCATCTCGTACACCTCTCCCCTATATGACGGAAACTGATTCCGCCATCCTTTTTCTTTAATGGATGACTAGAAGACGAGGCCATCGCGTCAGATGAGGCTATCGCGTCATCAACGCCAAACAAGGAAATGTTGACATGCATATTTTCCGCACCAAGCATTTTACAACCATCATGTAAATGGTTGAGATGTGAAATTCTATATACCAGCAAGAAATGATAAATTTTCAAGTTATAATGAACAAATCCACACTATATTATTTAGATATTATAACCAGGCGGTAGTAGCGCTCTTTGCAATTCAATGACACCGGGTTCTTTCCTCGATCATACAGTCATTGATAGCTCTGGCACCAGAAATTAGCAGTAACTCATTTGTCATAGGAATCATCATTATCATCATTGTCAGCTCAATCCACCCACTGTAGGGCATAAGCCTCCTCTTTTTTACGCCAATCATCTCTGTCTTGAGCCAATCTGTGCCAGGTCTTTCTAAAAACTGATTGATATCATCAACCCATCGTTGTACTGGTCTTCCAAGGCTGCTTACCCACACATTTGAATGGTGAGGTGATACTCGTTCCATGTGCAAAATAGAGATAGGCGACATTGGTCAAGACCACAAATTATGTTTTTATTATGCACATATCTCAATACATAATGCATTGTTTCTAAACTACAAATGATATTAGCGTTTGATTATCAAATCTAGACAGTAACTAGAGCTGCCTCGTCTGGGACATGAACTGAGATTAACTTGTGTAAGATTACACAATTGCTTGACGTAGCAATTATCTTCGATGGCTGTCCTAAAAAATGAGAACAATAGAAGATCACAACTAAGTAGAGGCAGCGATGGAGATTATTGTCCGGAATGAGATTTATTCGGCCTTTAGGCAGGCGCGAATACAAACGTAATCTAATAAAATTCGAGGTAACTGTTATTTGTTTTTGCTACATTTAATAATTATACTATGCATCGATCGGTAACGCTAAAGCTGTAATTAGTATGTAGTTATTTTATTTTGTACTGACCACTCTCTTATCTAGTGTTCAGAGATGTAGTGGTAGATGAACACGCGTCTAAAATGGAACTGGCATGATGTGCTACGAAGGGTTGTTGCAGATTAGTCCTAAGACCATAATTTTCACTTTCGCATGTAATGATAGCTAGCTAGATGGACACTAACCCTATTATGAAGGTTTTGTAACGGTGTTGCTCTTCACCAAACCCTAATCCCTTTTTGTATACTGGATTGGTTTTGAAACCAATTCCTACAGATACAATACCAACTAAACAGTCATCGCTTCATCAGATTGACTAGTTAGGTTACAGTTTAATTGACTGATAATTTTGTGATAAAACCGAGAAAGTTAAAGTAAACAAAAATTAAAATTAGCTCTCCTATAATAAATCCCGTATAATGAAACTTATAAACTAAAAAAGCGGTCGAGAAGAGACTAGTGTATCCGGCCAAACCACGATCCGTCGCATTTCTACGAAATACAAAGCACCATATTTAGCAATGCCTTTGACATACAGAGCATGTAAATTTTAACGAAAAAGTGAAATAGTTTTTAAATGCTGTCATCTACCTTAATAGCCAAAACAATGACAAAACGTACCTACTTTACGTCGAATGCTAAGAAAAAACCAGTAAAAGTCAAGTGTAAAAAAGAAGTGGGTAAAATAATATAGTTAATTTACTGTGCGATAAGATTCTTTTAACATCTTTGCCTGCGTTATGTACCTACCTATATATTTAGATGGAGGTAACTGCGGAAATCTGATGTTAGAGTTTGTCAGGCAGCCCAAGGGTATGTGATGTGGTTTACAATAGGGAGCGACGGCGTTTGAAGCACCGTGCCACGGCAAATCTACATGTCATTGTTGCGGCTGACGAACGAACCACGTTCGTTGTTTTTACACGTTGGATTGCAAAGACAACATATAAGTACCGCACTGCCATGCCACCGCCATGCGACCCTGTCCGTTTGTACCCTAAAACTAGTAAGTTCACCTAACTTGACCTCTTGCTTAAACTTAGTCATTTGTTTTCTGTATTTTAACATAAGTAAAGAAACAACTTTTTGTTTCGTGTCGATGAACTGAAGAAGGATATTTGTAGATTTCAACAAAATATGTAATCGGATAGCTTTTTCATATTGATGGCGCAAATTGATTAGCTCCAATAAAACTATTATAAAGATGTGACGTGCGTCTTTGAGTAATTCAAGTTCAATCTTCAAGTTCAAAGCGAGAATAAGACATTTATTTTTAGATTAAGTTCAGTTTTGTGTGGATTTCACAAACAGTCATTTAAAGCCTCGTCAGTAAAAAGATTAGTTGCCATTATAAATCACTTTGCCCAACAAAGTTCAATAAATCACGTTTAGAAAGGAGAAAGGCACTAACCGACTTTAGGTCTAAGTCTACCTAATAGGTTAAATGTCATGTCCATACCTACAGACATACAGACTATCTTAAAGTTTTGAAACAAACATTTTGTCCGTCTGCATTGCGCACGATTATGCATAGATAATCGTAACCTGTAATCAGTATAGATGTAGGATGGCTATAAAAAGCGTATAATGTTATTTTATAGTTTGTTTGTTTCCTGCTATAATATTCCACATAATGTGGCTGCGATGTAACCTATCGTGTAAATCACAAAACAAAAATGTTGATAGTATAGAAATATAGATTATTTAACTATATCGTGACTAAATGGTAACTTTAACGCGCTTTAACGATAACTTTTTCGTCGTCATCGCAAGAGTTGTCATTGGCTATTTTTTACTGTGGTCTTGTTTCTAATAATACGTCACGATCACATTCACAGATCCCGACATTCCCGACCCCTAACTAGGGTATAGGGTTTAAGGAACTGCGAGGGCCATGTTCCACAAATAATAATAATAATAAAACAATAGCGGGGGGGGGGGGCGGGGGGCAAATATCAGCATGCCAAAATCTTCTTTGTATATGTAGATTCTGTACGAAGTTGTGCAACCAGCAATACAAAATAATAATAATAATAATAATAATAATAATAATAATAATAATAATAATAATAATAATAATAATAATAATAATAATAATAATAATAATAATAATAATAGTTGTAGTAGCCACTAACAGAACAGTACATAGGAAGAGCAAGTACATAATTCTTTCCCTAGACTTGATAACAATTTTGTAGGTCAGCCTCAGCCGTCACGTGCGTTGAAGTCTTTTGTATGAGGGCGCGAGCGCTGGCTGAGCCGCTGATTAGCCGAGAGTTAGTTCCGACTGAGCCAAAGACTGTTCACTAGTTAGGAACGTATGCTTAGAATTAACCACAGAATAGCTGCAAGTCACAGGCCAAAGTTTACTATTGTATTTTGTAAGATTGTTTCAGTTTACGTTGTTAGCGAAAATGTGAGAATTGAGTAATAATGTAGTTACGGATCAAGATTGGTTGGATGAACTTTGAAGTTCACAAGATTGTCTATGTTTAGGTTAAGTTTACGAGGAAAGGCTCCAAAAAAGGTCCTTTTGGGAGATAAAGGGGGCAGTTTCAAAAGAAAATAAAGAGTAACTTCTTGTTCTTGAAAACGTTTATACAGTCTGGGACAAAATAATGGGACATCATTTCCATCACCAATTTGATTTCGTAAGTTAATTGGTAAAATGTTTCCCTGGTGGAAATTGAGTAGATTGAAATCAACTTTTGCTTACTATATTCAAAAACATAATTGTTACGCTGACTATTTTTCCAAAAAAACAGTATCAGTATCGGTGCCAGTATCAGTAATCTTTTTTAAAATCTTCTTATGCGTCTATTAGGTAAATATGTTGATCTAATTATCATTGTAAGGTTCGCTTGTAACTTCATAATCGTCTTCCATATGAAGGGATCATCATTTGTTATTCCAGGACCTAAACAATTAGATCCACACCAATATATAAAAATGAAACGTTGTCTGTTTGTTTGATTGGAGAGCTTTCACGCGATAACGACTTTACGGATTTTGATGAAATTTGGAATGGCGATAACTTATACCCTGAAATAAAACATAGGATACTTTTTATCCCGGAAAATTATAAATTTCCACGGGAAACTGGAAAATGTTGATTACTCGCTGTAAGGAACGGTTGCCGTAGAAATAATAACAAGTCTGACAAAAACATCAAGAGCATTGGCACTATACTTTTGCTATGGGTTTGTAATATCCTAAAAGAACATATGATGTTTTTTTCGCAATAAACTGTAATCGGGGCGGTTATACGCGAGATCAAAATTGGGACAGTATTGTTCGCTATTTCCTCCTAGGTTTGGATTTGGCCATCTCTTCGTTCAATCGCGGTATCTTCTCGCACTTAAGATAGTGCGAGGGGAAAAGGGTCGGGGCTGGTTGCCCCCTTGGACCCTTGGTGTCCATGAAATGTCTCATGTTTCCTAAGAACTCAAAAGGACAGCATCTACACATAAAAGTAATACAAAAGACAAGAAAATCCAAAAATTAAAAACAATCCATGGTCTTCTTAAAAATACTTCGCACTTTAGATATTCCGAAATAAATATATCGCAAAAGAATTGTATTGTCATGTTGTATTTTGTGTTGTAGGTCAAAACAGCGGTTTCATTGTCAATGACAACGTCATGAGAATACACCATCTAATTTAATGAAAACTACAAAAATATGCTAATGAATCTACATAATATTTTAAAATACATTTGACCTATCAAAGCAAATGACCGACTAAATAAAAAGTTAATGATATTTTTCGAGCGTGATTGTCGTGGTTCGTGACAAATCTTGACCCAACACTGAAAAATACTTAGTTACTGAAGCTTTGAAGTTTCTCTGACCTTATTACTAAAATCCTTGCTTTCAATATAAGACTCACCTGTCCAACAACAGCATACAAATAAAAACATAATAGCGTTGTGCACACAAACAAAAAATGTCCACGAGTCATGACAGCACTTTTATTCACCCACACAATGACAGATAAAATCAAATTCTCATGTCTCAATGTCCCTTGCAAATAAAAAAATAAACAATAAACTGTGATTATCAAAGTTTGATTGATGCAGTCGATAGAGACTAATTACTGGTAGGCATTAATCAATCAACTAAACAATGGTTGAAAAAATAGTTTCTCATTATTATCAACCGACGATGGAACTGCACATTCACTTCACCTTTTCAATGTATTGATAAAATACAAAATTAAATGCGAATCAATTTTATTTCGATAAATCTTACTACAGCACTAGAACTGTCACTTTAAGGTTAAAAAAGTAAAAAGGGCCAATGGGATAAGAGTTCGTTATTTGAAATCGTGTTCGATATTTAAATCGGTTCGTTGTCGTTGGCTAGAGGAGCGCGCGCAGCCTGTAATGCGTTTCTCGCGAGACTGATTTGACATTTGGCCGGCCGGTTTCAAGCTTGCTAGCGATGCGCCCGCGCCCCTACCCTGGTAGGACTTCTACGTCCTTGGTATACTATTAAGTATTCTGTGAAAACATGTTGTTATCGTTTTAGAATAGCGCTAGCATCGATAGCGCTTAAGTAGTAGGTACTTAAACGCTACATAGTACCAGCTTGCTAGTAGGTAAGACACTTCATTTGGTACAGATACGCCGCTCAACGATTTAACAAATTTTAAACCGATTTATACAACTTTTGTAGTAGTTAGGTAGTTGTTTAGGAGCTGTTTTTTTTTATGAGGCTCGATGTATTTGAACTTAGAACTTCGACGTGGGTAGATAAAATTAAAATGTCTAATTTATTACTTATGCAGATTTTTAGCTCTGGTTAATCCAAGACGGAGAGCTTAGGAAAACAGTTGTTTTTACAGTCGACTTGAAAACTTTCTCGCTTTTAAGTAAGTACCTGGGTTAAAAATTACGACGTTTCCGCAGCAACGAGACAAATCAATTTAAATAACTTCATAACTAAACCAAAATAAGCGAAGTGCAGTTTTAAACTAAACCTAGTGCGATAGTTTATTATGCAAATGCAGTCGCCAAATGATGTTGTAAACATGCACTCTGACTTTTTCAAAATTTGGTCTCAGTTTATTGCGTAGAATCTAGAGCGGTTACATCAATGAATAACTTAATGTATGGCTTTTATTGTTCAAATTTCAACATAGAGATAAAATTACATAAATGAGAGCGCTTGGATTGCTTAGATGTTTTAAACTTACTGTTTGATTGAATTCAATCGATATTTTTACTGTATTTATCTACTTTTATAACATAATCATCAACTCAGGTTTTAAAAATACATTACATACATACATTTATGAAAATGTTAATAAAGCTTAGGTACAGTTAGAAAATAGATCCTGGCCATAATTATATACATATAAATAATTTTGCATACTTTTTTATTCATTGAACATAATACGTTCCTAAGTAGACCGCATTAGTATATTAATTTTTATAAATTACTAGTTGCGCCCCGCGGTTTCACACGCGTGAACATGAAAAAAATGATGATGATGATGATGATAAAAAGTAGCCTATGTGTGAATCCAGGGTATAAGTTATCTCTATTCCAAGTTTCACTCAAATCCTTTCTGCTGTTTGTGAAGGGGTAACAAACATACACACATACAAACTTTCACCTTTATAATATTAGTGTGATAAGTATACTGTATACATCTATACTTACAATAAAGCAATAAGAACAAAAAAGTCTGTATAAAGAAGATAATTAAAAAAGAAATGGTCTAGGGTACATAAAATAAGCTACTGACAAAAATTTAAAATAAAGTCAAAGTCAAAGTCAAAGTATTTTATTGTAAATAGGCAAAAATAATAGCAGTTTTACAAGTCAAAATTAACATCTCCTGAACAAAGAGATTTACATAAAATTTTATAAAAAGATCAAATCTATCCAAATTTAGATAAACTAAGTATTCTTTGAGTTTGAAAAGGAAATTTCCCTTTCATGTGCCAACAGAGTTAAATCTCACACTGGAAAAGGAAATACCCTTCTGACTCTACCGGTGCTTCGGAAATACGCCCGTTAGAGAAGAGAGCACCAAGAAACTCTACGGGGATGTATTTTTTCCATATTTGTTCATTCTTTATATATTTTTCAAATGTCACAATTATAACAAAACATGTAAACTACAAATATAAAAGGTAAAAGTGACAATGAGATATCATATGATATATATGATATTATATGATCACTTATTATTATCATGGAGCTTGGAGACATCAGGCCATGCATTTCTGTCATTAATATAATCATTTACATTGTAATACGCTTTCTTTATGAGATTTACTTTAACAAAAGTTTTAAACCTATGCATTGGTAATTGATCAATGCCGTCAGGTAACTTATTAAAAAATCGTATACAGTTCCCCATATATGAACCACTAACTTTCTTTAACCGAAATCCAGACACTTTTAGTTTATTTTTATTTCTAGTATTAAAATTATGAACATCCCTATTTTTAACAAAGGTATTGATATTCTTCCGAACATACATTATATTTTCATATATATATTGACAAGCCACTGTAAGAATATTGATCTCTTTAAAACGTTCCCTAAGAGAATCTCGGGATTTCATATTGTAAATGGAACGAATTGCTCTCTTCTGTAGCACAAATATTGATTGAATTTCCGCGGCCTTACCCCACAGCAAAATGCCATATGACATAATACTGTGAAAGTAACTAAAATATACTAATCTTGCAGTAGCTATATCGGTAAACTGTCTAATTTTACGTACTGCATAGGCTGCAGAGCTCAATCTACCAGCTAACAATGATATGTGAGGACCCTACTGTAATTTTGAATCTACAGTAATACCCAAAAATGTGGTTGACTGCACAAGGTCTACAGGCTCACTATTTATTAAAATACTTCAATTCGTAGGAACGCCTCTGACATTGGGTAGTGAAAATTTGATACATTTAGTTTTCTTAGGATTTAACATTAAATTGTTAGTTGTAAACCAACTAAGAACTAGCGCGATTGCCTTGTTAACGTCGTCAAAATTAAAATTATTCAAGGTTCTGTCAATCTTAAAAATTAGAGAAGTATCATCTGCAAACAAAACAATATCACATAAGTTCTTTATGAAAAATGGAAGATCGTTAATGTAAACCAAGAACAAGAATGGCCCAAGTATTGAACCCTGTGGGACTCCCATTGTAATGAGAGATCCTGATGACCTCGCACCATTTACATCTACTTTTTGGATTCTATTGCTAAGATACGATGATAAAAGATCGAGAGCTTTCCCATTAACTCCGTAATGATTCAATTTAAAAATTAATGTTTCGTGGCAAACGCAGTCAAATGCTTTGGATAAATCACAGAAAACGCCAATTGCGTCCTGTGACTCCTCCCAAGCATTGAATATATGCTTTAAGAGCCCTGTGCCTGCGTCTGTCGTTGAACGGCCTTTAGTGAAGCCATATTGTTCATTATGAAACAGACCATTGAGATTGAAATGTGTTAATAACTGATTTAATATTACTTTCTCAAAAATTTTACTTAGAGCGGGAAGTATAGAAATGGGTATGTAGTTAGTCGGATCATTTTTACTGCCAGACTTGAATAAGGGAATAAGTTTACTATTTTTCATTATGTCGGGAAAAACTCCTTCATCAACACAATTATTAAAAATAATTACTAAGTATGGAGCAATTATACCAATAATGGAACTTAAAATTTTAGTAGATATTCCCCAGAGATCCTCTGTATTTTTTATGTTAAGCAATTTAAATGTCTTAACAATCGAATTAACATTAATATGTTTAAATTTAAATGTAACATCACACTTTTCAACGTTGCTTGAGAGCATACAAGAAGCCTCAACTGAGGAAGATTTTAAAGACTGGGTAGTAACTATTGGTATTTTTGTAAAGAAATCTTCAAATGCATTGGCAACTTCGTGATCTTTGGAAATTAATTTATTGCCGATGTTTAAAGATTATCTGGCATTTATGTGAACTCAGACCCCTAAGCACAATGAATTGAATGATTAGAGCTATACAGTAGAGTTTTATTAAAATACTAGCTGATGCCGCGGCTTCGCAAGCGTGGGTATTTCTCTAGGTTAAAAGTACTCTATGTTCTATACCAGGACCTAAAAATATCTTCAGCTGTCAAAAATATTCCATCGACTGCTCGGCTTCTACTTATCAGATTGAGATACCAAGTACCCCAGTTTTTAAGTCAAACCCTAAGCAGTGAAAACCGCATCGCAATCGGTCCAGTAGTTTTTACGTGATGCGCGAACAAACATACAGACAAACTAACAAACTAACAAACAAACAGACAAACAGGCGGAAACGAATTTAAAATATTCTTGTTTAGTTGCTTATTTTAAGTAACCCAGACCATATTTTTAAAATTATCTTCATTGTACAGACTGTTTCGTTCTTATCCATACCAAAATATAAAAGTGAGTTGTCTGTTTGTTTGTTTGTTTGTTTGTTTGTTTGTTTGGAGAGCTTTCACGCGATAACCGCTGGATGGATTTTGATGAAATTTGGAATGGAGATAGCTTATACCCTAGAATAAAACATAGGATACTTTTTATCCCGGTAAATTCCACAAATTCCGTGGAAGTTTCCACGGGAAAACTGGAACATGTTGAATACTCGCTGTAAGAAATGGTTGCCATGGAAACGAAATAACAAGTCTGTCAAAAACATCAAGAGCATTGGTGCTATATTACCTTTAAATTGGTTTTTAATATCCTAGCAGAACATAGGATGCTGTTTTTCGCGATATCTAGTAGACCGCCCGGACAAAGTCGCGGGCGGGAAAGCCATACTCAATGGTATCAATTATTTCGTATGAAATTAGAATCGATTAAAATTTGGAATTAGTCATTGACTTACTATGTCTGAAACACTCGGAACATTGTCCATTATCAAATGTCTCAGCGGAAATTGTATTTATTATTAGGAGTAAACGGCAGTTTTACCCATATTTTAACTACGACGGCGAAGCAAAGGAAGGATTAATGAGGTTATGTATATTTACTACTTCTGTAGACAGCCTTTTAAAACTCAGCCTTACAAGGTGACATGTTTGTGAACAAAATAATTTAAAGCAATAGATATTCAAATAGATTTCAAAACAACCAACACCTCCAGACATCAATAACCCGACACAAAAAGCCCTAGCGCTGCAATAGAAGACAAAAACCTAATCAAAGGCAATTAATGCAAAACGGAACCGCGTGTCACGGCCGAGGCCGCTGATTATAACAATATTAGGTACTTAGCTACCTACTACCTGGTTATGTACTGCCTACTGTCAGGTTGCCATCTCGTTAAGTAGGTGAAGTGTTTTTTGTGAGCATAGTAATTAGCTACGATGATTCAACCAATTATTAGCCGAAGTATCAGTTTGTTTGGCTTAGTTTATAAAAAAAACGAGCAGCGAGTCATAAAAAAAAGTAGAAATATGTTGTTTGCATATTAGTTGCAGGCGATATAAATATCAGGCTAACTGTAGGCTGTCCGTACATTTTTGAAAATCTAAAAATTCAGTATTTTTTTATATGGACCTTTCTTTTCACTAAGAATAAAAACTTCTTACTACACAAAAACAAAAAATACTAAAGGTACTGATGTCCCAATTTTTTGCTCCGTTGGACTATGACGAGCCTCTATGAATCCATGTCTACACTAATTTTACAAAAGCGAAAGTAACTGTGTTTGTTACCTATACACGATTAAATGGCTGAACCAATTATGATAAAATTTGGTATAGAATAAATTAAAGATAGAAATTAAAAATAGTAATTTCGCGATAGAAATTAAAAATAGTAATTTAATAATTATTTGTATATATCGCACCCCTGATTCTAATATTGACATATTTTTTAATAAATTAGATTTACTTCTGAATAAAATAAATACTAAAAAACGCATTATTTTATGCGGTGACATTGAAAGACAATAAATACTCAAAACTTTTGACTGAGATACTGTCCAACTACAATTTAACCCTACATATAAATTGCCCTACAAGGAAATTATCATGCATTGACCATATAGCGAGCAACATATCAAGTGCTAAAGGTTCAGCACATAAATTGGCTTCATCAGATCATGACACAGGCCAATTATTGGAATTTCGTTTGAAACTGAAACTTTTGAAAAAGGTGTGGCATGAAGATAGGAGAGATTTTAGTGTTTCTAATACATCTAAATTTATAGAGTGCATTAAGGCCCTCACTTTTTCGGAAGTATTCGCAGAGGACTCTACTAACTGCGCATTTGATTCATTTCATGACACCTTGGTACTGTATTTTGATTTCAAAATATTTGATGAAATCGAAAAATAAATGTAAGGCTGTTTGGAACATTATAAAATCAAATGAGTCCACCCCAGTTACTGAGAGCACCATAACAGAGATTGAGCATAATGGACAGTCCCACCAACCCTTTTTCGATTGCTCAAATTTTCAACGACTTTTTCATTGTTATCACCAATAATTCGAACTCTAGTGGTACGGATTTAATTTTCGATAGTTGTAATTCTAGCATTTTTTTAAAACCTACTACACCGGATGAAATACAGAGGTTGATGGGATCTCTGAACAATACAAAATCAGTCGGTTATGATGAAATTCCTACATGGCTGCTAAAAAAGTGTATCATTGCATTAGCACCAGTAATAAGCCACATTATGACCCCTGTCCTTCGTGGAAGGAGTATTTCCGGATAAACTTAAGTCTTCCATCGTCAAGCCTCTTTATAAGAAAGGAAGTACGAGGAATGTGGATAACTATAGGTCTGTAACATTAATTCCAATTCTATCGAAAGTACTAGAAAAAGGTATGCTCAAAAGATTGCTGGACTTTACAGATAAATTCAACATTATAAGACCTGAACAAAATGGTTTTTGCAAAAATAAATCTACTTCTTTGACTATCTATAAATTAGTTAAGTCTGTTATAGCAGGAATTACAAATGGGGATCACATAGTGGCTCTATTTTTTATATGAGTAAAGCTTTCGATTTTGTTCACCACGAGAAATTATTATCGAAACTTTACAGATATGGGGTCCGAGGTCCTGCATATGATTGGTTCTCCAGTTATTTAAATAATAGACGACAATGCACGGAGATCGCTAGCATTAACAAAAAAAACAAAGAAACAGACATTCAGATCCGATTTTAGATTAAACCAATATGGTGTTCCTCAAGGAAGTATTCTTGGTCCTATATTATTTTTATTATATATCAATGATTTTCCTTCTTGCACACATTATGAATCAATACTATTTGCCGATGACACAACCATAATTATCAAATCTAGTGACATAAATAAACTTGAATGTGAAATTAATATGACTATTGAAAATATAATTGACTGGCTAAATACAAATAACTTGCAAGTGAATTTGACTAAAACGAAAATGATGAAATTCCGTACTTACAACTCTAAGCCTCATCTTCTTTGCGCTAAATATAAGTCACAAATTATGGATGAAGTAGATTCTACTAAGTTCCTTGGAATTGAGATCGACAACATGTGCAACTGGAAAAGTCATGTAAATGGTATTGATCTAAAACTAAATAGATTTGTTTTTGCCCTTAAAAGAATCCGCCAAGTGGTATCGAGAGAAGCCGCATTACAGGCATACCACGGATACGTAGCTTCAGTCCTGCATTATTGTCTGATGATCTGGGGCAACTCTACAGACTCAGATAGAGCTTTCAGAGCACAAAAGAAGTGCATTCGTGCTATTTGTGGCACACATTATCTAGAGCCATGTAGGCCTTTATTTAGAAGTCTACAGCTTTTAACTCTCCTTTGCTTGTATTCAAAGCAGTTAGCGCTTTTTGTAAAACAGCACTCTGAGGTTTTCACAAAGCACCAAGACATGCGCCATCGTCAGCTGATAATAGACTGTACCGGGACTGATAATAGACTCTGATAATATCTCTGCAGACTGATAATATCTCTGCAGAAAAATTCACATTTTATGGCGGTTAAAGTGTCCAATAGTCTCCCAGAGGACATGAAACAATTGCCTATAAACACGTTTAAACATAAGTTACATAAATGGTTGATAGTTTCCTGTTTCTATTCTGTGACTGAATTTTTTAATTCTGATAAAAAATTGATAGCTTAAGTAAGACATTTATTTTTGTTCTTTTATATTTGTATGCAGTTAGATTTTAAGCATAATCTGACATATTAACTATATTTTTTAATTGACATACATATTCAATACCTTATTTGACTTATTTTCTTTATATCTCTTGACATTTAATTCATTGTATTATTATTATTTATTCTTGATTTCATATGTCAATTAAAAAACAATCTGTGCTAATTATTTTTTTAAATTTGCATGCTGTTATAGCAAAATACATGTGAACCTCGCCTCATACATAAAATCTGTGTTTATTTTATATGTACCATGTCTTTATGCAAATAAAGTATTTGGTTTGATTTGATTTGATTTGGTATGGAGATAATTTAAAACCTCAGGAAGAACATAGAATTAGATTTTATTTCTATAAACTTTAATCCGCGTGGACAAATTCGCGGGCCAAAGCTAATCCATACCAATATATAAAAGTGAAACGTTGTCTGTTTGTTTGTTTGGGAAGCTTTCACGCGATAACGGCTGGACGGATTTTGATGAAACTTAGAATGGAGATAGCTTATACCCTGGAATAAACCATCGGATACTTTTTATCCCCGAAAATTGTAAGTTTTCACGGGAAAACTGGAAACACTGGAAAAATGTTGATTACTCGCTGTAAGAAACGGTTGCCATGGAAACTAAATAACAAGTATGTCAAAAAACATCAAGATTGGTGCTATACGTACTTTTGCATTGGTTTTAAAATCCTAGAATAACATGGAATGCTTTTTTTCGCGCGAAGTCGCGGGCGGGAACACTAGTACCTACATCATATTACCGCTTGGCCACAACCGCTCTTAAAAGTTACAAATTGCTTGCATAATAATTCAATAAGTAAGTAATATTCTCACACAAAAAACAAAGCGATTACCAATTTAACTGGGTCAGTTCATTTCTATGATCCATCAATCGAAGATTTATCTCGATGACCGATCTGAAGAGTCCGTAACAATCGAGTAATGTGTAATTATCGATGAAAGGATCGATCTTTATCGTATTGACGGGTGTATCGAATGATCGTAGGCATGGGCATTCGGTTGGTTGGTATGTGCTGAGCTTATTGATTGCAAAAGTTTATAATAGTTTTATGTATTAACATTAATTAGCATTATCTTCTATGTTCACTATATTTAATAGATTTAAAAAAAACGAAGGACTCAATTCGTTTTTTTTTGTATGTTTATTAAACTAATTAATAGTCTGGGCGACTTAGTCCTACTCCACGCAATTTTAAATTATTTTTTAAGGTTTGTAAGAAAATTAGGGATGGTAAACATAGTACCTACAACTCACTTATTTCTCTACTCTACTCACACTTTCTACTACAACAATTGTAAGCAATATTCACAAAATTTTCGCTTTCAGCTCTTAAAAGTGGTATTCATTCCGAGTTTATTATTCGTAAGTGTTTTGTTTTGAAAATTCCCACAAAATTTTCGCTTCTACCATGTTTAAGAGGTAAAAGCCATTTTTTTCCGAAAATTGTTGACAATTATCATTACAATTGTTTTAGTAAAATTGGGGCCCAGGTAAATCAGAGATTCATCCAGATGATTCGTAGCTGAGAGCGGAAGCCTTAGTTCACCTAGCTCTAGGTGAACTCAGTCTACCATGTTGCATTGATTTGATTTGGTGATTTCTATGAAAATTTTTGAAATCTATGCAAATAACACTACACACTGCTTGTTTTTTAATTTATTGATGTGTAAAACCATTACAGTTTAAGCCATGATAATTGTGATATGTGGGTTGTATACTGACAATAGCGACCCGGCTCGGCTCCGCACGGGCAGCTAAGTCTTTGTTCCACTGTTCTGTCAAACCACAGGATAAAGTAATAGTAGGTACAAAGAACGGGTCAGGTAGAATTAATTGAAATACACTGATCAAAAACATTGTGATAACTTTCAAACGACTCGTCAAAAAAGTATAGTGTATAATGCAACATTAATCTACTTGAAATGAGAAAGATTATGTTATGATTAGTGTTATTTAATTTGATACGGATTCGCTTAAGTACAAATCATCATCAATCTGAATTTACCTATGCTTGTGCAAATGCAATTTGTGCTAACAAAGAGCTCTAGAAAATTGAGGTAGTTAAACATGTATTTTTTTGTTACTGATAATAGTTTATATTGAGCTTTCTGTAACATGCACATAATAATGCAGTCGCGGTTTTTTTTGAGAAGAATAAACCTTTCATGCAACTCTTAGTACAGTTTTTATATAGCTCTTATGGACAGCTGGTTTTTTTCCGACTATGTGAAGAAAGTTCACTCTAGATCGACTAAATTTACAAAAAACACTTATGATTGTACATTAAATAATACTTTACAAATACTTTTTAAAAGTTCATTTTTTTTCTTACTCTTGAATCAACCTAGGTTAAAAACCGAACAAAATCAGTTGAGTATATTCCGAGATATTTGTGGAAGGCTATAATCCTTTCATACAGCTCACAGTACTGTTTTTATGTAGCTTATAATGGACAGTTGTTTTTTTCCGACTATGTTGAGAAAGTTCACTCTAGATCGACTAAATTTACAAAAAACACTTATAATAATACTTTACTCACACTTTTAGAGGACAGACAGCATCGTGTTAATATAACATTATTGACAGACAGAGAGAAATACGCGTTCGGTGATTTTATTTTATAATATGTAGTGATGAGGCCCATAATAGGCACCATGTCCAACCAAACCATAAACACATATCATGTTGCGAGACAAATATGGCCCAGTCAATAATGGCACCTAATTCTCGACGCGTGGGGTAAAAGGAAGTCTTACTATTATTCATTATATAATTATATGGAACGAGATCAAAGCTGCAGATTGTAGTAGTTTTTGATTGGCTCTTGAGATAAATAAATGAACTGGTACAATTAATGCTTGGGTCCTTTTACAGAGATATAATAACATTTTATTTGGCAATGGCTCATAACATTTAACTGTAGCAAATTTGGAATAAGGTGGTAAAAAATGTAGATTATCTATTAGTGTGTTAGGCATAGCGTAGCGTGCTTTTGTTATATCTTTGTTTATTTTCTATGTTATTCCTAAAGATACGTTTATTATTTACTAGCTGTGCCCGCGGCTTTACCCTCGCGGTCATTTCTTAGAGTTAAAAGTTACCTACGTGGCTACTATTCCATATCTTTTCTATACTCATAATAAAACTGTAACAGGCAATGAGATTTTACCAATAGAGACGTCAGACTCATTATAAAACACTAAAAACGAAAAAAAAATGTAATTGGCGAAAATTGTACTATAGCTACTTACATAGAACTTAGGCAACTATATTTGCATCACTCAAGAGGTTAAAAGATTACAGAGATATATAGAACCGCGTCGTTAGAAAGAGATAAACATATGTTTTCAGTTACAGTCTGTGCTTACAGTAAGTTGCAGTGAGCGGCCGATCGTCAATCACCACCGATGACGGCCTGTGAAGTCACGTGCGTCGGCTAGCAGCTAGAGTAAACTGGAGCAAAATGGATAAAAGGGTTTATTCAATCCGAAAATTAAATGAATTTTTTGAAAAACAAATTCTTTCATAATAATAGTTCTATATATCCCGGAGAACAACCGTATGTTCGCCCTTATAGTATGAATTACATAATGTTACATACCATTTAATAGCTAAAACAATGAAGAACATCGAAAAAATACTATTATACTATCAAAAATATACTCACGTTAACATTTTCCCGCCAAAAGTGACAAAATGCACTTTGTGACAATCGTCACTTGCGGGACACTAAACACAACATTATTTTAATATCTTCTTTACAATATTATTAGACGTAATAACACAAAATATAAGCTATAAATCACTAAAAATAACGTAAATACAAAATCACAATCACTCAATACGCGGTCTATGATCTTACTAGGACAACCTGAACTCACAAAAAAGACGATTAGGACCGAACCATTTTATCTATACTATAATAAAACTGTAACTGGGCTAATTATCCAATAAAATTGCTCGTTTCAAGTTGTTTTCAAATATATGTAATACAAATACAATACTCTATCTTAAATCAATACAAATAGAGTTGCAACTCCGCTAGACTCCACGACTGAAGATCGTCAGCCGTGGCCTTTACGGGTCGGAGCGCAGACTTAAGATCGTCAGCCGTTGGTAAGCCCCAACATCCCCTAGCATCATACAAACTAACAACGCTGCGCGCCATTATCGCGTTCTCTCTGTCACTCTTACACGTAACCCGCTGCTTGTCTCGTTCGTGTAAGTTGCGAAGAGGCAGCATCGCATCAGTTGATTTAGAGTAAAATTAAATTTATTATTTTCCATTTTCAATACCGTAAACAGTACTTAAAAATGAAAAGACACATCCTTCCTGCTTTTCACAGTCGTCCCAGTGTATGTAATGCGCTTTCTAAACACACAAGATGGCATTTTTGATTAATTTTTCATGTTTATCATGGTAGTTGCGAGTATTTGTGTTGCGTCGTTGCCTCTCTGTTTGGGACTAAGTCGACACAAGATTTTTTTTCTTGTTCAGTAGCTTATTTTAAGTCCCCAATAGAGACCAATTTTTTAATAAATTATCCTCTTCGTACAGACTTTTTGTTAATGACTACTTTATTATAAGTATGTGTAGATGACGTGTACACTGCCCAGCCCATGACATCTGCTTGTTTTATTTTTGAGGTATTTAAATTCCTGAATAAATTTAGAAAACTATTGTTACAAAACTACGAGTAAACTTTTACATTATTCGAAACTTTAAAGACTTATTGTGAAAGGATGACCGGTCAGGTCATCCTTTCACATATATATATAGGCCTATATATATAGGCATATAGGCCTACTTCCAAGGAACACAAAACGTCCAATGCATCAGTTAAAGAACCTGCGACATAAATCCGGCTCAGCAACGCATGAACACATATTTTCGGATATTGACAAATGACACCGGTCATGTTTGGCCTGTGCGTGAGTGACGATGACTCACAGATACAGCGGGTCTGTTATGGTTTGGTGAAATTGTGCTATACCTGATATCTCACCTGGGCGCTTATTCACTATGCCGCTTGAAATTCCTTGCCGTAAACGTGTGACGTCAGTACGGCAATTGCCGTACGATTCCACGCAGATATCTTAACGCGGCGCGTAACGTGTCTTATTGGCAATAGAGAATAATGGCCCTGATAGAAAGCGATGATGTGGTCGAAGGTGTAGCACGCTTGCCTAGTAGATACCTATTCACTCTTGACTTGAACACACCTGGGTTATATTTTACCGGAAACACTGACGAGGGCAGGTCATTCCACTCCTTTGCAGTTCTTATAATAAATGAAGAAGCGTAACTCTTCGTTATAGGGTATAGATTAGACAGCTTTTGTAGTGATCAAGCTATAACTTAGGCAAGCAATTAACCAAACCGATCTCAGCGCGCTCTATCCGTAAACAAACCCAAAGTGCGATCGTGGTAAAACGCTTGCTTTGTCAGACATATAAATAAAATAAAACAACATAAAATAAAATAAACCTTAAAAGAAAGAAATACTTTTTATTATAGGAGTGTGCGAAGCCGCTATCGGTAAAATAGGAACTTACCCGGCAAAGACCAATTTTTTTACTTATAGTAGATTTTATCCTCAACTATAACACCACTCAATTGGTTTTTGTATATTTCTTTTATTTCTTGGTTTTTAGTTAGGTACGTTAAAGTAGGCCTAAGAAAAATGGAGTACCTAGTTAATTCCATTGGCAAACCCTACTGCAATCAGTTAAAGAGTCCGGCGGAGGCTGAATTTTCCATACAGACGAAATACCAAAAGCATTAATAATCGGAGTATATGTTACGATGTTATTCGGATTCGATAGTGTTTATCTAGGTTCCCAACTGTATTTCGTTTTCAAAATACTTATCTGAACCGAAATGTATGCAGATGTAAAAAAGCATACAATTTGCTTATATTTCATTTGAGGAAAGTATTTTGAAAATGAAATACAATTAGGAACCTAGATAAACATTATCTGAATCCGAATAACATCATAACACTGTGGAAATATGCTCCAATTACAAATGATTTTGGTATTACATTTGAGTAGCAAAATCTCCCAACGATTTTGACGAAACTAAAACTATTCTCTAAGCTGAGACAGATACTTATGCGATTACAAAACTATTCTCTAAGCTGAGACAGATACTTATGCGATTACAAAACTATTCTCTAAGCTGAGACAGATACTTATGCGATTACAAAACTATTCTCTAAGCTGAGACAGATACTTATGCGATTACAAAACTATTCTCTAAGCTGAGACAGATACTTATGCGATTACAAAACTATTCTCTAAGCTGAGACAGATACTTATGCGATTACAAAACTATTCTCTAAGCTGAGACAGATACTTATGCGATTACAAAACTATTCTCTAAGCTGAGACAGATACTTATGCGATTACAAAACTATTCTCTAAGCTGAGACAGATACTTATGCGATTACAAAACTATTCTCTAAGCTGAGACAGATACTTATGCGATTACAAAACTATTCTCTAAGCTGAGACAGATACTTATGCGATTACAAAACTATTCTCTAAGCTGAGACAGATACTTATGCGATTACAAAACTATTCTCTAAGCTGAGACAGATACTTATGCGATTACAAAACTATTCTCTAAGCTGAGACAGATACTTATGCGATTACAAAACTATTCTCTAAGCTGAGACAGATACTTATGCGATTACAAAACTATTCTCTAAGCTGAGACAGATACTTATGCGATTACAAAACTATTCTCTAAGCTGAGACAGATACTTATGCGATTACAAAACTATTCTCTAAGCTGAGACAGATACTTATGCGATTACAAAACTATTCTCTAAGCTGAGACAGATACTTATGCGATTACAAAACTATTCTCTAAGCTGAGACAGATACTTATGCGATTACAAAACTATTCTCTAAGCTGAGACAGATACTTATGCGATTACAAAACTATTCTCTAAGCTGAGACAGATACTTATGCGATTACAAAACTATTCTCTAAGCTGAGACAGATACTTATGCGATTACAAAAATATTTATTGCAATCCAACTTGTAGTTTCTGCGAAATACGTCGACAAATATACATATATACATTTACATTACATATATACGTTTGGTACACATGTTTAGATACCCATATAGACTAACATAATAATCTATATCTATACTTATAATAAAACTGTAACAGTTCCAATTCTGTACATTGAAGATATTTTATTTTAAAAAATTGGAGGTTCTTCTTTACTCCATACAGAAGCCAAAACTGTATTTTTCTTCCATTTTTATCTGTGTGTCTATCTGTCTGTCTGTATCTTGGCTGTATCAGTATAATATACAAACCTACGCGTGAACTTGATAAACTCCTAATTTGAAGTTGGTCAATAGTAATAATTCATCAGGACGCTAACTATATTGTGCTAAACAAGATATAAGTTTAAAAACTAAAACCGTACGACTTCAGTCGGGTAAAAAATAGCCTATGACACTTTTGCTATAAAGACGAATCGATTGATACCTCGCTTGTCAAAATCGGACCAATAGGAGCGACGCTATGGTGGAACATCTACATACCACATACAAACATACATAGACTGTTAAACTCATTACCCCTCCCTTGCTTCGCTGTATTCGGGTAAAAAAAACCTAACTTTTCTATATTTGAACGATAGTCTGAACGGAAGGATCAGGATATTCGGGTATTGATTAATTGTACCACTTGTTTGTCTAGTTTACCGGCGTCTGTACTCGCCGACTGCAAATGTCACGAGCCATGTGATCTGCCGCATGTGACTCGCTATGAACGAAGGTGTCGCGATGCCGACAAGTTGTTTTTTTTTTGTTTGCGGTTTTTTCCAAATTGCTTTTAGGAAGTTTACTCAGATTTATCCTGGAACAGTGACTAAGGAAAAAACAAGAACAGTAAATTTCTTTGTATGACTGAACTGATGAGAGTACTGAATGACGTGACTTTATTTCTTTTTACCCGACTATGGCGAAGCAAGGGAAGGGTAACAGTCTATGTATGTATGTATGTATGTATGTATGTATGTGGATGTTCCACCATAGCGTCGCTCCTATTGGTCCGTTTTTGACAAGCGAGGTATCAATCGATTCGTCTTCAGCTATAGATTGTCATAGGCTATATACTTATTTACTCGACTACGGGGAAGGAAAGGAAGGGTTATGTGTTCAAACTAAAAACTTGTTCCGATTTTGATATATTTTTTTTTTACCCGGCGACGTCGAATCATTGGAAGGGTTATATGTTCAAACCAAAAATTCGGTCCGATTTTCACAATCGATTCGTCTTCATTGCAAAAGTATCATAGGCTATTTTTAACCCCCGAACAAAGAGACGGGTGTTATAAGTTTAGGGTTTGTATCACTGAATGTGTGTGTGTGTCTGTCTGTGGCATCGTAGCTCCCAAACTAATCGACCGAATTTTTATGCGTTTTTTGTCTGTTTGAAAACTGATGTGATCGAAGTGGTTCTTAGATATATGGGGGATGGGGGGGAGAGCGGGTAGGTGAGAAAAGGGGGTGAGAATCGTAGCTTCCAAACGAATGGACCGATTTAGCTGCGGTTTTTTATGTTTGAAAGCAGGGGTAAACGAGATGGGTCTTAGCTATAATAGGGGGGACGGGGGAAAATGGGGGTGAAATTTGAAGCACCCAAACCGATGGACCGATTTTAATGTGGTTTTTATGTTTGAAAACTGATGTGGTCGAGATGCTTATATGCTATAATGGGGGGTATAATATATACATTTTTAATTTGTGCTTGTTACTCGACGTAGTCGGGTTTTTATTTTAAGTCACCAAGACCATTTTTTTCATATATTTGTACCTGAAGTATATTTGTATGTAGTATTGTTGAAAATGCTTAATATTCATATCATGAGTGTCTAAGCATATGTACCAAATTTCGTGTATATATGTATGTTGATACCTCGTTTATCAAAATTTTAGCTGTTTAGGCTGTAGGACGCGCCAAAGGAACATAAAAACATAAATTCAGCCCAAACACAATAACTCTCCGCAGTCGGGTAAATTGAGAACAAAAGCCGACCAGCATCCCTCCGTGATGCCAAAGTACGAGTACAGTCATGTAGGTATGTACACCTACACTACGGGTCAAAAATGTCAAGGAAGTCGAGTGGGTCAAATTGACCCAATGGATGGTCCAACGATGACTGGCGTAAGGACCCTCGAGACAAGAGTCATTGGAGTGACATGATACATGACGTCGTCATTGAGAATGCAATGCTGAACAATATTCGGCAAATAAGTGTGCATAGTTGTTAATTCCGATAAGTTTCGAAATGTCGTGACTGAGATCAAGTATGCCTGTAGATTATATTGTATTACCTACTGCAGATTGTATTTAAGTGACCCTTAGAGATATTGACATCATAGCATATTCATTCGGTGGTGCTTTTTAATTAAATGTGACAATGCATAAAACAGCCAATGCACAATGATAACTCGATGACAATGCATAAAACAGCCAATGCACAACGATAACTCGATGACAATGCATAAAATAGCCAATGCACAATGATAACTCGATGACAATGCATAAAACAGCCAATGCACAATGATAACTCGATGACAATGCATTAAAAAAACGTGGTCTTTAGATTAGTGTTTTAATCTACATTTTGCTGCAAAGCATGATATGTTTTTTTCCGTTATTGATTGTGGCGCTTAGTGATTATTTTCATTGAACTTTTATCTAAATAATTGCCTTATTTTGGTATTTGTATCTAAATCCATGAATACAAAATCTAACTTACTTGTAATGATTTATTACCAACTACGAGTGCAGCAGTAGAGTAGATACCTATTGCTATATGCTATGTGAGAACCTACACCTATAAGTGCTTCTCAGGCAATATTAATGTAACACACTAGTTTATCGAATAAACAGTACATAGGTAGTCGACAATACTTGACCAATTTATGACTGTGTCTGCAAATGGCTTACACACTCGATGACCAATCCTCCCACGACACACAGTATGGCGCCGGCGAGGATTTGACGTATTTTGAGTAATAGCTTCTCAATAAATACTGAGGCTTGATAGCCTTGAAAATTACAACAGATGCGACAAAACTGTCTTAAGGTATTAGTGTACATTTAAAATTGATTCCGCTGGACAACTTAGAGGTTGATCCTAGGAAGGTACATACTTATCAGATATAGTCATAATTCCAACCAACCATAATTAATTTAGTCCAGAAAAGTAATCAACGACTTTTTTAACACCTACCTAATTAAATTAACTTCTTTTTTTCTATTTATTCACATCGGCCTAAGGGGGCACTCGAAAGTTAATTGACTGTACCACGGGATTCGAAATACAACTATTCAAGATTAAATGATATGATAATAAACCCGATGACTTGTTTGTTTGTGTACAAAAAAAAACTTTACTGTTTTGCAATAATTGATGTTAAAAACCTATGGATGATAAACTACAAATGGATGGTATTCAACTACTACTCAAATTTTGATGAAATTTATTTCGAACCACCCTACAAGTAGATTTCTAGACCAGACCTTTAAGGTAGACCTTTACAATCATCCAAATCAGTTGATTTGTTTACCACCTCTGATCCGTCCTTTTGAAGTAAAACAATGAAAAAAAAAAGTTGGTTATTGGATAATTTCATTGACTATCTTCAGGCGGCCTAAAACTATTGTCATATTCATATCAATAAAGCTGACCTGTCAGCTACTTCCCCCGATATTATGAAACGTGCTCTACAAAAGTGTGCATAATTTAAGAAAACATCCGACCACATCCGCACCACAATGCCACGCCACACCACGCAATGCAACACAATGATCGGCTGCTTCAATGAGACCCTTGCGAAAGTGGCCCGATTCTGAGGAAACTCTAGGGTTGTTATCAGTAGAGCACAGTCTCGGATCCGAATACGGTTTTAAAAATATGTTTAGTTACGGATATGGATATTTTTAGGTGCGCATTTATATGCGGAATTTTTATGAAGGACGGAAACCGCAAGGTAAAGGTAGTGATATAGCAGAGAAACAAGGTAACACAAAGTGACACAGCTCAAAGGATTAGGAAGCTGAAATGACAATGTTGTGATCACAAGATGATGCCTACGCCCAGCAGTAGACGAATGTATGACGATGATAATGATGGACTAAGAAAGTTTCTGATGTGAGAAAGTTTGTGATGGTTCTCCAGCGCATAGGTAAGAGCCTGCAAACTATCAAGGAAAGAAAAGGCTGGTATTTTGATAGGCAAAGTAGAGGGCAAACGACAAGTTGGAAAGATAAAGAAGTTCTGGCTACGCCAACAACTGCCAGTGGACAAATATTGCCAGGGTAGAACATTGGCGCAGAACAGAGAGAAGTTTGCTGAGCTGACGGCCAGGCTCCAGTAGTGGAGAGGCACCGGAAAAATAGATATATAGATAGATAACACTTTATTGCACCAAATGAAACACTTACAAACAAAATAAACTTAAAAATATAGTACAATCGGCGGCTTTATCGCTAAGCAGCGATCTCTTCCTGGCAACCATAGGCTATATTGAGTCACATGACTATATAATAGAGGCGGTGTGCAAAGTTGGAGTATACCACAAAAAAGAAAGAAAAGAAGATTAAAAACAAATAAAACTAAAATGAATTTGAACAAAATGTAAACAGCAAGATAATACTAATAAATATGTAAATAGCAAATACTAGTAAATATATAAACATTATAATAAACTAATAAATATTTTATGGTAGGTACATAAATAATATACATGAGGTATAGATAGTTTCAGCCAAAAGTGAAAAATTACAATGATGACAAGTAAAAATTCTTAACCTGATGTTTGAAACTTTGCAACGATTGTGCTTTTCTTACAGGAACCGGTAAAGAGTTTCACAGTCGTACTTGCGTCCTTTAATGCAAAGGAAACTTTAGGAGGAGATTTTCTGATGACAGTAGGAAGTGGGGATTTGAGCAATGCAGAAATTCAAATCATTCCTGAAGATATCTTGGAGAAAAGGAATTAAACAGTATATTGTAGCGAAGAGAAAGGATATGAGTATTCCGGCAAAGGAGAATAGGGAGCCACTTGAGCTTAACACGAAATTGAGACACATGGGTTCATATTTGGCTTACGCAAGTATGACCATGTGTCTCAATTTCGTGTTAAGCTCAAGTGGCTCCCTATTCTCCTTTGCCGGAATACTCATATCCTTTCTCTTCGCTACAATATACTGTTTAATTCCTTTTCTCCAAGATATCTTCAGGAATGATTTGAATTTCTGATACAAAAGTTTTAAAGTCGCTCAAGCTTGTTTAATTGCTCCTCAGTGAGGTCAAAATAGCTGGCGTCAGCGTAATCTAGTATGGGAAGAAGACGAGATTGTGCAAGTGTGTGTTGTGATCCTGCTGAAGCAAACATTTTGCAGCTAATAGCTCCGATCTGAGGAGTCCAAGTTAATTGCCGATCAATCATAACACCAAGGTTCTTGACTACGTCACTATAAGGGACTTTAACGCCATCAAAAACTACAGGCGGGAGATTCACCCAATCAATCTTAGAGATCATATGAGAGCCACCTACTATGATGACTTGAGTTTTGACTGAGCTCACTCTCAGACCGAAAGCTGTACTCCACTCAGTTATGCGTCTTAAATCGTTATTGATGATGTTAATCGCATTAGGTAGCTTTACAACAGTAGATTGAGTGTAAATTTGGAGATCATCTGCATATAAGTGGTAGGAAGAAGTTAGTTTCTCAGAGATTGAGTTTATGAAAACAGAAAAAAAGAAGAGAAAGCACACCACCTTGTGGAACACCGGCTGAAGTGTCACACCAGGAAGAGAAATTCTCTTCAAGGCGTACCCGCTGCCAGCGCCAGTACAAATAGCTGTGAAACCAGTCGATCGCTGTTGGAGATATGTTAATAGAGTGTAATATTCCTAAAAGGATATCAAAATTGACATTCTTTAATGCGTTGCTAAAATCGAGCAAAGTCAACACTGTTACCTGACCATCATCCATGCCAAGAGAATGTCATCTGTTATTTTCATCAGTGCTGTAACTGTGCTGTGGCCAGGACGAAAGCCAGATGGAAAAAGATTGAGAATATTATTTATATTTTGAAAATAGTTTAGTTGTTTATGGACAAGGCGTTCTATTACTTTCGATAGGAATGGGAGGATAGAAATAGGACGATATTCTGAAAATATTTTAGGATTCAACTTTTTGGGGAGAGGGATAATTTGGGCTTCTTTCCATAAGGCAGGAAAAACTCCATTACTAATGGAGTAATTAAGTATATGACACAGGATGAGAAGAAAGAAGAAAATAAAAATGAATTTACAAAAAATTACATTAAGAACACTGACTTTTTAACCTTAATACTAAAATACGTCTAAAAGTAAATATGTATTTGCAAAATGGCCCAGCTAAGCATATTGCTGGTCGTAAAACCAGCTAAAAATGTAGAATTGGATAGGAATTAAATTAATTACGTTCTTGATGATGGAGTTATGATCAAAATCACTAGCAAGCTTTTGTATGTCGTTGTTGGTAACTCTGGTGCACAGGTTAATTTGGCATGTAGTGCCCGGTTTAAAAATAGGATCTCCCAATCTCAATCCACGGGTGCTGTGAAAGCCAGCCGACGAATAATAATAAGTACTGAGTACTTTAGGTTAATAAATAAGTACATATTATTATTTTAGTTTAATAAATAATTACTTATTATTATATTAGGTTAATAAATAAGTATTTATTATTGTTCGTAGAGAAACCAGCAAAGGAAATCCAGGAAATGGACAGCAGCACTTTCTTGTGGATTATCAGCAAATATTACGATTACGAAGACTCCTGCCAACCACGGTGGTTATGGCCTTTCATGGGGAGGAAGGGTGATTAACGAATAAACATCAAGTGGCACACTTTGTACACGAAACTTTTATTCCGGTTTCGGCTAAGGATATGACTAACAACAGCCCTAGCAAATACTCGTAGCTATTTGGTCTAGAATTGTACAATCGAGCACGCAATGATGTTTGTTTATTAGGTTAATAAATTAATTTCAACATTTTCGGTTGAAGCCTTGCGAAAAACTTTGCCTTTATTTGCTAGGTTTCTGCAATCACATGCAGTGATTGATGTTATTAGAGATTTTATTTGCTTGTATGCCTATCTCATGCGATGCATTAAATTATGCAATTTTTGCACAAGTAACCATAAAAGGAGCGTAATGTTTTCAGGGATCATGTATGTATGTTTGTATGTATGTATGTATGTATGTGAGTTTATTTGTTCCACCATAACTTTAAAGTGCCTGAACAGATTTGGATATACGGGTATCGTTAGAATCCTTACATCATCCCGAGTAACATAGGCTATTTTTTTTTTGAAATGTTAGTATTTTGGCGGGGCTGTCGTGTTTTTTTTTCTTACTTTGATCGTGTACTTGTTAATCTTTATCCATTCATTCGTTGCTTATTGCTTTACACTGACGACTCCAATACTATGTCACTGAGCACCGTCCTCCGCCAAAAAACTAGATGCTATGCTAACTAAAAGGTCTGCGAGTTTGATTTCTGCTACGGCAGCCATTGGGGTAAACGAGATCTAGAGTGGAGACCACGATTAGGCAAACGTAGTGTAGGGCACGAAAAGCGGCTGGCAGGAACTGGATGAGGAGAGCCGAATATCGGGCTCAGTGGCGTTCACTAGGAGAGGCCTACGTCCAGCAGTGGACGAATATAGGCTGATGATGATAATTAAAAGGTCTTTCCTTACGGCGCTATGTGTAATTTGGTAAATAATTTATTCGGGAACTGTACTGCCATCCATTACACAGCGTTTAGTACAATAACATCTCAATCAACAGTTGTGCAACACGTCTGTCCGCATTAGTACTAGCAACATCACGCGGCGCCGCCCGGGGGCAGGCAGACAGGGCGATGATAGACCGATCAGATAAAACGGTTCGGAATAGAAAGATATATTAATATCTTGTGCAATGTTGACAGAGTGTTTAAAGAGCAGATTGGTCACGGTTTTTGAGCGTATTATGGTCGAAACTGACCGAGACTGGTGTGGGTTAAAGTCACAGATACGACATCGCTATAAAACTATAAAGTATTATAAGGTAGAGATATCTGTGGTTAAAGTAAAAAGTAGGGTAAATTATTTTCTTCGGCATGTAAGGACGTGAGTTTGTATTTCTGCTACAAAACAGCTAAGTACCTTTTGTTGGTGTTATTAAAGAGTTATCTATCTATCTACCTACAGTCATCTATGTCGATAATCATATACCAGTATATAAAAAAATACAATCGTCGTTGAACTTACTGCTCGCTTTTATGCAAAATAATCAGAATTGAATAAACTAAATCAAAATAATCTAAAATATCTCCAAGAAACACTAATCATGCTTACACCTACTTGCAAATGATGACATAACTTTGAACCAATATTCATTATCAACTCTTCTTATTAAAATAACAATCGTTATCTAATCGGATCAGGAATCCTAGAGTGAACATACAAAAACATGCAGTCGAATCGAGATGTCACCCTTTTAGAAGTCCATTAAAAATATAAAATGAGATTGCATCGTATTCAAGATTACAAAAATGTTGATACACGACGTACGGTTTAGTTTCGGGTGTTAGGTATAACACTGACTCATGAATACCTTCCTAGAATTCTAACCACGAATACAACATTTTGTATGTAACTACGAAGTAGGTGATTTTCTATGGTTTTTGCAGATTACACGCCGATTATGCACTCACACCTTTGTATGCAAATGTTATAAATCAATTAAAGCTGGTTTGCGTCTTAACTTTGGGTTTTTCGGTTTTCCGACAATTTTCTGACGTTTTTTATAAACATTAAGCACCTAGGGCTGTCAGAAACCTGCAAACATAAAGGGCTTTTGTCATTTTAATCCCATAGCTTTTTAACACTTGGGCTACAAAGACCCTATCGGACAAGGAATGCTAAAGCGGCTATCATCCATCGTACAGAGTCCAAAACAAGCGTTTCTCAACATCCGCGCTTCTGAGGTCGAACTATAATAGAACAATTAAACACTTGCGCAAGCCTTGACAGAATGCAGGGTGGCCATGAAGTTGTGGATATAAGGGGAAAATTATCACAATAATTATAGAAATTGTTTCAATATCATCATAATCAGCCCGTCTCAGTCAAGTGCTGTTCATGTTATTAGACTCTCCAAAAACTTGCACGTCACTTAGCTCGATTTTCAGCTCTCCTTTTCGAAACTGTCAACTGTAAGCCATTTTGCGGATGGGTTAAAAGCTACCAGCTACCTAAGCTCCATCCGTATTCAATAAAACTACGTGCACTAAGACTTAATAGATCATACGTTAGTGGACTCCAGACCAACTATTATTTATTCCGCTCAGCGAGCTATGGAGACAGCTCTGCTTGGAGTTTCTATGAAGGACAACATTCGTAATGAAGATATCCAACGGAGAACCAAGGTAACCGACATAGCTCTAAGGATAAGCAACCTAAAGTGGCAGTGGGCTGGTCATATGTCCCGAAGAACCAATAACCGTTGGGGTAGACGAGTTCTTGAATGGAAAGTGTGGAGACCACGTTTAGGCAAACGTAGTGTAGGACGCACTGTGGCCAGGTGGATGGCGACCTGCGAAAAGCGGCTGAAAGAAAATGTATGAGGGGAGCTGAAAACCAAGCTCAGTGGCGTGCATTAGGAGAGGCCTACGTCCAGCAGTGGACAGATATAGGCTGATGAAGATGGCCATACTGAGGAACACCATGAAATCATCATTTCAGCCCATATCGGTCCGTAGACATAGACATCTTCCTAACAACACTCATTTTGGTCTTGCTGCGATCTGATATCAGAATATGTCGTATATCGGTGTATACAACGTTTTCCTCTGAATTTAGCAGAATACGAATCTCGAATTGCACAATTTTATTCAGCCATCACCATTCTATCATTAACCTCAGAGTAAAAAAAAATGAGAACATTTACCATTAAAAATTTAAATTAAATTTAAAAATCCATTAAGTCCCATCCGTTAAGTAACATTTCCCCAAAATAAGACGAAGATGTTTTTTTAAAATACTTATATTAATCAACAGTCCTTTTCAGGATCAAAGCGGCATTTTACAGGGAAGTTATAAAAGCTGTTTTTCAGGGACCGTTTAGAAGGCTGAATTACCGACACTAAGAAAAATTATATCAATCTGTAGTGATAGGCAGCTTCTACTAGAGTCCGCCTGGAGAAGTACCACACTTTAACCAGATATTAATCCACTAAGCAGTAGTGTGCGAACATTATTGTGTTTGAAGGGCAATGTTTCCAGCGAAATTACTTGGCATGAGACTTAAAAACAAATGTCTCAGTGTGAAGGGCGCAGTGCAGTACTCGTACCATGCAATATTTTGCAGTACAAAGTTCTGGGTGGCACTGCAACTTTTATGGGAAGGCATGAAGCGAGCGACCAATGTTAAAATTCATCACTCAACTTACTTAACATACATAGTCCTTACATAGTCTTTATATTTGAATGTCTATTCCTCGAAGTCTATTCATCGAATGCTTTCATCCTCGAAGGGTAGTTTCTGCGAATGGTCATAATTACGAAAAGTACGTTGTACTCGATTGGTCTAAACTGCGAAGGTTAATTCCTGCGAAGGATCGTTTGCTCGAAAATTCTAATAATATACGCAACGGTGTACCTGACAGGTTTGACTATCATAATGGTCACCCCATTTTACAGTAGGAACCTTCCGACCCTGAACTACCAGACAACGTCCTGGACAAATCGCATCCTAACATTGTTCCAACAAACAAATGAGGTCCAACTATGCAATGGACATGCATATGACCCAGTTAAACAGTTGGTAGATTCTGTGCTACTTTCTTTATGAATGGAAATTTGAGAACAAATATTATAGGTTCATCAGCAGCATATATTTGTCCACTGCTGGACGTAGGCCTCTCTTAATGCAAGCCACTGAGCTCGGTCTTTTGCTCTTCTCACCCATTTTCTTCCAGCCGCTTTTCGCAGGTCCTCACTCCACCTGGCCACAGAGCATCCTACACTATGTTTGCCTAAACGTGTTCTCCACTCGAAAACTTGCCATCCCAACGGTTATAGGTTCTTCAGGAAATGTGACCAGCCCACTGCCACTTTAGCTTACTTATACTTAGAGCCGTAGTATTTATATACTCTTTGCTTAGAGCTATATCGGTTACCTTGGTTCTGCGTCGGATGTCTTCATTACGAATCTTGTCCTTCAGAGAAACTCCAAGCATAGCTCTCTCCATAGCTCGCAGAGCGACCTTAAATTTGTGGACTAGTCTGACCGTGATTGTCTACGTTTCGACTCTATATGTCATGACTGGTAGGACGCACTGATTAAATACCTTGGTATGGACGACGAGAATATAATAATTTCTCGTGGATATTATATGTTATCCAAGGGCAATAAAGGTAGGACTCAACTGAAGATCTCTAGTTATGTTTAAGATGCCAATCAACTTAAAGTGGATTACCTAGATAAATTTCTTACGTCATTGCTGTGCCTGGAAACAACAATAGGTATGGATTTAGGCGGGAAAACGAAATCATGACGTAGTTTTGCTATGAATTATTTTCTCAAACTTGTGTTTCTTGGAGTGTTAATATGCACCATTGGTGGAATATCAAGCATTAGGTGTTCGTTGCCTTACACGAGTGTAGGAAAATGATACAAACGCAAAAAAACGTGCCATTTAGTGTTCTCTCCGGAACTCCTTAGGAAGTTTCAGTAAAGCTCCACCACTTTACTGAATCGTGACTTTGACTGTGACTTGACTAGAATTTTGAGTACCTGACTGACTGGGACTCGACGTTTTAACTATTCGGTGAAAAAACACAACATGTAATATCGCTTTACTTGACGCTGACACAGAATAAAAAATTGTACAAACGCTGGCTTGAATACACTACTCGTGTGGAGCCAAACAAATAAATAAAAAGTACAATTTAAAAAATTACATTGAAAATAGACGCTTCTAAGCGTATTTTGTTCTTATTTTTTAATTGCATTGCCATCTAGTTGTGAGCTACCCTGAAAGTTTCAGCCGGATAACTAATCGGGAAGTGCTCGAAATTTAAGTAGCTAGATTCCAGGACAGACAGAAATACATATAGACAGATACATAGATAGATCATACATACATACATACATACAAGTGAAGTTAAATAAAAGCTATTAAAAACAACATTAGGTATGTCGCTAATGTCATCGTCGAGATTCTATAGACTTTTAATTTCGTAATGTTGACAAATATTGACAATACTTTTAGTAACCTAAACTCATTAGACATTTCCTTCGCCATTGCCTAAACTTGACATTGGTGAAATTGCTAGTCGGCCAGTGAAGCCATAATAATAACAAGTTAAATTAAAAACATTAAAAAAAAAAAAGAAGCTTTTATGAAGTAGGTATGCCATGATGAAAATTAGAAGGGCTATCACAATTATTGCTGTTAACCGTTAAGGATTTCCCTTATCAGGAGCCAAGCCGGAGAGCAGCAACCATGTCATGGTACTTGTACTATTATTTATTCTGTGGTCATGGTAAAACTTCAAACCGGCTATCATAATAGAATGTGCACACAAAATTTCGTGACAGTGCTGTTGACCGTTGAAGAGTTCCTTTATCTGGAGCTGTTCCTGGATGTCAATTCAGGTCATGCTTACCATAAAAAAATGCATTGTCATCGGAACTAAACCAACATGCAAAAATTCAACTTCGTAGAATAAGGGGAAGTGGTCTAAGTCTAGTTCAGCCTGCAAGATTTGACCTAAGCAAACATACATACACACATTGCAAGTTAAATAAAAGCTTTAAAAAATAAGAAGAAGAAGACCTTTGCATTTTCGATTTGGTCTCCTGAGACCCCGCTCGCAATTTAAATGTTTCTAACTAGACGTGTGGGAGTTTTCAAAGTAATACATTACTAAATAGTACATTTGTGAACCGGAAAACTTTGATTTTTGCAAACTTTTTTGTAGTAATTCGTTCGATAAATCTTAAATAATGTAATTTAAATTACTAGCTGTGGCGTGGCTTTGTCCGCGAGGCAATTCCTGTGGGTTAAAGTTGTCTATGTAGCATTCCAAGACCAAAAGTACCAAAAGTACACTAGTGGCTCTGTGAGCTGTTGAACTGGTGCTCCATCAATCCTTACCTAGTGAGTAAAGGGCTGATTTCACTGGTAGAAACCTAAAAGTGAGCAATTTAGTGCATTTTGAGGAGTTATTCTGCTTATCACGCCGAAGATCCTCATCAGATCGTCACCATTTTTTTGTGAGACCATCATAAAGTAGTTACCTTTCAAATAAAATTAAAAGAAAAACATTTTTGAAGGATTTGTTAATATGCACGCTCGTGCATATTAATATTCGACGACGTACAATGAACATGTCATTTCACACACAAACACACAGGTGTAATTATAATGACAATCAATAATATGGTAACATTGAGCTGGGGCACGATTCTGCTAATTTTAAATACAATGTCATCAAAATGTCATTCCAGCGACTGTCCATGATCATGTATGACAAATTTGGTATTCTGCTCTTCGATCCTCCCATATTTTACCGATTAATTTCATTCTGGTATTCTCCCTTATTTTTCGGAATACGACTTACGTGACATTGGCGGAATTGTGGAATGGCAATTCCACAAATGCCATAAAACAAGAAGTGAAGTGAAGTGAAGTGGTATTCTGCTAAAACTTAAGATGGCTTCCATGGCTGTTGGTTTGCCTGTCGATTCAATGGATTGAACGAACTTCAACGCTACATATTTCTATCTCTCTTTCCCACGAACAAAAAAATGAGACATATATATTCCACCGTGTTTGAAGTTGTCTTTCGTATGTCGTTTTTATCTGAGGTTTTATTGGGAAAATATGATTATCGATTTACGTTGATTTGATGTGATAAATTGAAAGAACGTTTTTTTCTGATTCTGCAAGTAGCTTTGGTCATTATTTCGTTCAGTACTAACGAAGTCACGGACCAAAGTAATCCGACAACACCACAAAGTAAACTAAGAAGGAGATATGGGTATAACAACACCTAGGTATTTTATATCGGTTTTATGCCTCATTATCTTGTGTGTTTGTTTTATCGATTGAGTCGCATTTGGCAAAATAAAAAATCGATGTGATGTACCTACCTATCTACCTAATCACGAAATTGTAAAGTAGATAGATTGGTAGTGTTTCGCACTACAATAATCATGTATTTTTTCGGAAGTATTGTTGTTCAGAAGTGCAACATAAATAAGTTCTAAATAAGATAACAAAATAGGTACATAGGTATATACACTTACCTATACTTAACAACTAACTTACCTTTGTCTCTAGAGAGATTCTTTGAGAGCTCCTGAGATTTGAATTTTCCCACAGAGTACCTATATACCTACTAGTAATCTGCTGGCCTATGGTGTATTCAAGAAAGTGTTATATGAGGGCTATTATTCTCTATTGCCACTAAGGCACGTTACGCGCTGCGTCAAGATATCTTCGTGGAATTGTCGTGTAACTTAAAATACTATTCTCTACTCTAAGACACGGCACAGAATAAATAATAGTACAAAACGCGGTCAAAGACACAGCTAGGGATATGTTTTTTTTTATTAAAATCGATTTTTCACATAATCGATTTATTGGGATCCCTTCAAAAATCTATTATGCAAAAATCGGTACATTTTCTAGAACTAATCGATTTTTCTGAAAAAATATATTGGGATCCCTTCAAAATCGATTATGCAAAAATCGATTAAGTTTTCAGAAATAAGCGTTTTTTTTTTAATAAAATGAACGTTATTGAAAAAAAAAACAACAATCGCGAATAAGTTGAATTGTTGCTATGAAGCGTAATTATGAATAAAATGCCATATTACAGTAAAAGAGTCGTTTCCTACATAAAATAAGATAATGTTACTTTTCTCGTGAAAATGTTACTTTTAGAGGTGTTTCGTGTTACTTTTGACTATCGGCCACTGGCAACACTGAAGTAACGTTAATAACTAGCCGACTACCGTTTAAAAAACTATCGAGAGGTCACTGATTATCCATGGAATAGCCGAATACCAACTAGGGACCATTGCAATTCGATGGAAAATCACTGAACGATCATGAATCTTATTTAGCTAGCAGAATACCAAATATGTAAAACTAGGCCATCGACATGCCAGCGAGATTCCATGGAAGCGTTATTAAATTAACAGACTTGGGCCCCTGGTCTGAAGCCGGAAGGTAGTCAATGGAACCCAACAATCAAATGATATAACCCTTTCAAGTTTGGGCTCATTTGACTTGTCTTAATAATTTCTCTGGTCATATGTGGTATCGAGGGTCTGATGTTGGAGCCGGAACGTAGTCTTAGGAACCCAACATTCAAATGTTGAAACCCCTTCGAGTTTCGGCTTACATATTTGCCTCGATGAGCTCTCTGATCTTAATGGTTGGCTAGGTAGAAAAGGTTTGACACTGGTTTGGCACCAATTTCATAACCCTTTCTTAGCTTGTTGAATTTTTATTTACGTATTACCTAGGTATACAACAAGACGGTAGGTACTTATTTAATTTCAAAAAAGTGATAGTTTTGATCTCGGTAATTATAATTATATTCTTATATTTAGTTTTTGGTTACAAAGAACATTTTAAATAAGAACTCGATTTAATTTTTAATAAAATAATGTTTATTTATTTATCCTCTGCAAAACATTCTCGTTCGACACTTTGTCCATCCAAGAGATTTAAAGGACGAGGTAAGCAATCCTTATCGTTTTAAATCCATCACATCACGAATACAGGGTCAAAAAAATATCGTAGACCTTATGTTAAATAATAATCCTAAACACAATGGACCATCAACAATGGGACGGTTCGATTCCCGGTCAAGGCAATTGTCGACGAGCAAAAATTAAGTATAACGTATTACTTTTTAGATTTCAACTGAATTAAATACATTTTAACAACGGTATGGTGTAAAGGCTTTGGTTATTTTCTATGCCATTTCTAATTAGAGCAATTTGGAGGTAAATAAAACTAAGTGTATTATTTAGGTCAAACATATCTGTATGTGTGCATGCCTGTTCATGTGTGTAAAAAGTTTATGATACGAGTATGTCTAAGTAAAAAAAAAACTCTAAACTAAAGATCACCGCTTCCTCATACTTTCCTGCGGAGGTTGCCACAAAATTAACAATAAATTGCTTAATTTTCATCGACACGAATGAAAAATACGTCTTATTAAATTGACGGCAATAAACGCAAAATTACTTATAGTTTTGCCACATTGTAATGAGTAGGTATATACGCATATGATAAAAGTGATTTTCAATTGATTAAAAAACAGCAATTTGTACTTATACGCCAGTTAATGACTGTTAGATTATCACAATTTCCGTTTGCTCGTTGTTGCTTAATTGAAAAATTATAGTCTAGATCGCCGCCGTTGGGCAATGGTGATCATCTTATTGTTTTTTGTTACATTTCAACATTATGTGTGTGAGAACGGAGCAGTTTTATTTGCAAAACCTATCGGTGTATGAAATTTGACCTTCTTATTGCGAATTACTTTACCTACTTCCTCGGTGGCTGTCGTGTAAGCCCTGGAAAATAAACAGTATTGAGGCTTCTGTCCACATTACAGTGCAACGGGGAGTTTGGGGAAAATCCGCCAATATACATTTCTGTACACATTACAGTGCAGCGGGGAGTTTGGTGAAAACCCGCCAATATACATTTCTGTCCACATTACAGTGCAACGGGGAGTTTGGTGAAAATCCGCCAATAAACATTTCTGTCCACATTACAGTTTAGCGGGGAGCTTGGTGAAAATCCGCCAATATACATTTCTGTCCACATTACAGTGCAACGGGGAGTTTGGTGAAAATCCGCCAATATACATTTCTCCATTAAATAAGTAATTATAATCGTGTATCTCAAAACCATTAGGATAGTTCCCGTTGACCTAGAATCATGAAATTTGGCTAGAAACAATTCCTTGTAGCTCAAGTAAAGGGCAAAATCCGAAAACCCGAAACATATATTTACATACCTATAAACAAAAAATATATTCAAAAAGAACTTCAAGACTTATGATGATCCCGTGATGGACGAACTATTTACATACCTACTAGTTTGTACGGAACCTCTCGGTACACGAGTCCGACTTGCACTTGGCCGGTATTTTTATAAATCGTGTCTTTCTTTCTGGATGTTTGTTCGCACGATGCGTAAAAACTACTGGTCCAATTGAAATGCGGGTTTCACAGTTGAATAACTTAAGATTTAACTTTAAATCTGATGAACTTAGAATCTCAATATGATGAGTAGAAGCCGAACAATCGATAATAACATATTTAGAACTAAATTTAATTAAATTGGAATTCCTGTAAAAAAAAACTTAGTTGTAATTTTTATTTTTACTCCCATTTTGTTAGATTTTATAGCGCACACCGTTCGGCTTCCATCGCTCGACAGCGACAGCTTGGTGAACATGCAGTATTCTTCGTTGCCTGCAAGACAGGCACCTCCCCAAGTGGCGCTTAAATAAATATGTCCCTATAAACGCCCGGTCGACCCTGGGTTTGGTCACGTATCCTGGCTGGCCCATTACCGCACCCGCTGTTTCGGTGCTAAACGGTTGTTAAATCGACAAGAAGAAAAAGTTTTCATCCCATTTATTTGAAAAACGCTGTTTGGTTCCTCGAAAAGTGGGAGCAAAGTAGGTCTCTATTCTGTTCTTGACGGGAAGGCAGTAATGAGTTTCCACGGCTCGTTGGCTCTTTCCGTCTCAGCCAGCTCGTCCATATTCAAGTTATAAGCCATGACATTTATTTTTAATGTGCAATATGTAAACACTCCAGTTGGGATTTGAACTCCGGTACTAAAGATCCGAAGTTGAACTATGTCACGTCAAGGCTATCCAGACATGTTATTAGGCCGAAAAGTTAGTATATATCACGAAATAAATGAAGGGTTGCTGATACAGTTGACCAATGAGAGCGCACGGTGCAAGCAAATTGGGTCACGTAGCGCGCTGTCTGTATTTAAAAAAAGAATCATGCAAATTTACAGAGAAGAGGAAAAGATGGAAAGTTCGCGAATTGCGGTATCATTTTCACGGAGAAAAAGAATATTGACAGTGCAAAAACTAAATAATTTCACGAAAATGAGTTCATCAAATTCAAGTACCTGGTGAAAGTAATATATTACTTACATTTGAAAATAAAAGAATCTACGCAATAAATGTGATACGGAATTTATTATCAACTATATTCCGGTAAAAATATTTGAAAGCTTATAACAATTGTATCGAGTGGGAAAATGCAAAATGAGCAAAGTATTTTTTGGAAACTGCACCAATTTTCATAAATTACGCAAATATAAGAAACCTTCACACTTTGGAGGTCAGTACCAATAAATACATTCAAATCGAGATCTACACAAGATTTAGAACACAATATCTGAAAGATTATCTGAAGGACATAAATCAAAGAAGTCCGAAGTGAATATTATAAAATTTTAGTTTAACATAAGTACCTATTTTATTTTAAGTTGTTTATTTTTAGTCTATTTAATATCCTTTTAAATAAATATATGATTTGTAAAGTATCTAAAAGCGCGTTTTATTTATTTTTCTCATATAAGGGGATGAAAAGTAGAGTGCATCACTCGGACGCAAAAATATTTTTCCTCGGGCGACGTATATTGAATCCCTCGCTACGTTCAGGATTCTACTTAAAAATCCTTCACTCCGTTCTAGATTCAAAATAGCGCCCTCGCCGTCAAAATATTATTTTGCTCGTCAAAATAATATTACATGGCACGTTCATAATTTAATTGCTAAGCATAATATGGAAAACACAACATACTGCGCAATCTTGGCAAACCCTTTGTTATCGTGGGAGCATGTTGCGAACATGTTGCTAGTTGATACTTCTTCTTAATGTAGAAAGAGTCCTTACAATGAGTTAACTTAAAACTAAATGCGGGTCGTGTCGAACGCTCGCCCTTCTCGACGCTGACAACCGCTACTTCAGTATTCTCGTGATCACGATCAATGCAACTTCATATAAACGTCGAGGTAAATAGAGTAAGGCATTAGCTATCAGATTAGCCCCGATCAAATAATTAAATATGAGTTAATCTGTAGATTACGTCATGTACACTGGCCTTTAAAACTTAGTACCACACTTTTAATGTCTGTCTGTTCGCGCATCACGTTAAAATTACAGGGCCGATTGCGATTCGATTTTCATTGTTGGATTGCTTAGGTTTTGACTTAAAAACTGGTGTACTTGGTATCTCAATCCGATGAGTAGGAGCCAAGAAATTTAACACAAACTCTATTAATTTTAAAAACTTTGGTACTAAGTTTTGAAGGCCAGTGTATTTCAAAGAACATTTGTTTCTGCCTTTCTTTCTTTGTTTCATGAAATCAAAAACTAGGTGAGGGATGGCTATTATAGCATTTATTAGTTACTAGCTTTTCCGCCCAGGACTTCTTCCGCGCGGACTACAATTTATCGCGAAAACAAAACCTGTTCATCTAGGATATTAAAAACCAATGCAAAAGTAGGTATAGCACCAATGCTCTTGATGTTTTTAGACATACTTGTTATTTCATTTCCATGGCGACCGTTTCTTACAGCGAGTAATCATCATTTTTCCAGTTTTCCCGTAGAAACTTGCAATTTTGTTTTATAATATAAAAAAGTATGTTTTATTCCAGGGTATAATCTATCTCCATTACAAATTTCATCAAAATCTGTTCAGCCGTTATCGCGTGATAGCTCCCCAAACAAACAATCAAACAGACACCGTTTCAATTGTATATATTGGTACGGATATGGTTTCTATGGCTTTATAGTCTAATATTTCGGTAAGTCAAAGCGGGGGAGGTTAACCTCGTCTCTGTTGCGAAATCCTTGATCTGTGTGATCGAGTAAGGCGAGACATGGAATTTAAAAAAATTGGTTAAATCTCCTTCAAGAATCTCTAGCGGTAGCTTCTACTCTGCGAGTCTTTTTACCCGACCACGGCGAAGCAAGGGAATGGTTAATGAGTAATGTAATGTATGTAATTCAAAGAAAACTTGTGGTTCATGTGGATGGTTCACCATAGCGTCGCCCTTATTGGTCCGATTTTGAAAAACGAGGTATCAATCGATTCATCTTCGTGTATGTATAGAGTGTCTTAAGAGATATTTTTACCCAACTATATCCAGGTTTTAGTATGAACTCACGTGAGTCTTGATTGTAATTTCCGCTGAAGTTTTTTTCTGAATTACAAGTATTATATGACCCAGTCTAAGACCAAATACTTATAAAATATGTAGCTATTCAATATTAGCCGTGTTTGGTTGGTAGTTTGCAATACGACCAATATATATAGCGTTACTGTCCACTTAGGACGGGTTCAAAGAAGCTAGTGGAAAGATTTGTATGACGACGCATAGGTCTTGGTGGCCGAATTGGTAAAGGCATGTGCTGCGCTGAGGCACAGTGTGCGAGTTCGAATCTCGTCCGTGACCCAAAATTTTTCCATTAGAAAATTATTATATACACTTTAATTTGTTACAATGATACTGAATATACATAATTGTAATATCATCAGAACTAAAGGCGAGTAACAAATTTCAGATCAATCGATAAATAGGAAAATTTCAATTACTAGATTTGACCCAAAACAAACAAATAATAAAATAAACAAAAATCAACAACAACAAACAGGTCAAGCTAAATAAAACCGACAAAAAAAACATTCTATCCAAATTTTCATCCACCACAAAGTCTGGCAGCAATACAACACGTGTTTCGCCTCTCTGGGTATGTTCCTCGTCTCCGTACCAAAGACTTTTAGACTTATGAAAATCAGCGTGTTGTTTGCTTGCGTGTTGTTTGCGAGTTGTGTGTTTGTTTGCATGTTGTTGTGCGAACAACACAATTATGCTGAGTTGCGTCCTTTTTTATAGCCTTATATTTTTGATATTTTATAGTTAGATCTTAATTTCACATGTATTTTAAGGTTATAAAATAAAAGTATATCATTCATTCATTCATTCATTTATTCATTTTATATTCGATATTTAATCGCTCCGTGCTTCTGATTGTATGACCCCGACTGTTATTGATTGCAAGCGTTATTAAGCCATGTCAGAGGCCCTCGAGCGGCCTGACAAACTCTGACAAACACAAACAAACAAGTACACTGTCTACTGGTAGGTGGCTACTGGCAAGAGTACTTCGGTACGCAGTACTATTAGTTATTCTGTGCCTTAGGCTACACTGAAACAGCACATATTGTCCGGTTGAAGTAAGTTGTATTTTTCTATGATATTTAAAAGCAAATAGCTATTATTAATAGGAACTATAAGGTGACAGACAATTAAAATTCTTAACATTCTGTCGCCATTCCAATTTAACATTAGGTTCCTAAAGACATCGATGATAGTCTGCAGCGGCTTCCCCTGCCGGCCGAACACAATGTGCGACTGCTGATATATTTTTAACCCCCGAACTCTAAGAGATGGGTGGTATAAGTTTAGGGTGTGTATGTATCACTGTGTGTGCCTGTCGTAGCTCCATCGGTCAAGATGGTTCTTAGCTATAATAATGAGGATTGTAGCTCCCAAACGAATGGACCGATTTTGATGTCTTTTATTTTCTGTTTGAAATCTGATTTGATCAAGATGGTTCTTAGCTATAATGTGGGGAAAGGGGGAGATGGAAACGTAGCTCAAAACAGAATGGATCATTATAGCTAAGGCTATAATTTTCGGGGGTTGTATATATTATAATTGTGTTAACTCAATTTTAAATTCATCTCTGCGAATATCTCATATACAAAAGAAATACTATACGACAGGTATAAAATATGGAACCTATAATTATCATCCGAGAAATCCCACAGTCAGTACGTTAGGTACCTACCCAGTATGTAGTCCCAACCAAACAATACCTAATACGCGAACAGACACTAAAACAACAAGGTTTAAGTTTTACGGCTTTGTTGAAGGATGGTTGCACAAAGGCGATTGTCGTTAACTTTATCTATTGTATTCAGCGGCTATCAGCGGTGCGGAAGGTGTGAATTTCTGTATCAGTTCGCTAAACATTGCGTGGGAACTAGATAACATTCAGAGTGTGATTAACGTAATACGTTTAATGAACGGAGTAACTGGTAAAATCCATAATAGCATGCAAAAACATGAAGATGGGTGTAGCCGGATCTACGGGGTACAATTAACATATTAATTAAAAGTCCTGAAACAGATTTATAAATTGCTCTGGCTTTTCAAGTGCTGTAACCCGAGGTTTGTACTTCAATCAATTGGTCGAAAGGTCAATCAATTGGTCGCAGGTCGTTTTTGCAAGTCTGCCTATAGGGCAGTATCACCTTGTGTTAAGTATTCAAGTTTTTACCTAATACTGAATTTTGATGATTAAAATTGTGATGCATGTTATAGAAATAAAGATCAGGAATACGATCAGTGCCGGCCTCAGAGGAGGGGGGAAGGGCGGAAGTTTGGCCGCCGGGCTAAACAGGGCCCGGGGGCGCCGCGGTCGTGCGGCGCCACGAATAGCTAGGTACCACAAAGCACTTTGTTTAAGTAAATTTTATCAACAAAGCCTGAAGTAATACAATAATTAAACAAAAGTGTGAGCGTAACGAGCTCATCAATTTTCAGTTATTTCTATCTGGGTAGACAAATTTTATGTTTAATGGAATTTGTAAAAAAGCATAGAAAAATACTTTATTACACAGCTTCAGCGAATCCAACGCGAATACTTTGAGCAATTTCTATTAATGTGTCAGTGTGGCTCTGCCTGTCACACATCGCGTGTCACTGCATGCGATGGTGAGCGCCACACTTACGTATTCTCATTACATTTCGGTAAAATTGTCAGTTTTCTTATTTTTATTTTACATTCTTATCTCCTTTTCCTGAATGATCAGTGCTTCTAGCACTTCCTTTACCAAAATACTGGGGTGCGTGGGCAATATAGGATGGGTACTAAATGTTTGTTTCTAAATCAACGCTGCATAAACTGTTATAATGCGAGCTTATGACGAGATTCCAACTACAGAATTACTGCCCTTGGATTGGTTTGCAAATAACATATTTATTTTACACACGGTAGAAAAATCTCAAAATATATATTTTCGCACGCTGAGGAATTCAAATTCAAATTCATTTATTGCCATAGATGTAGGTAAATTGATAGTTGTTACAGTGCTATGAGTACCGTACAATCTACCTCAACAGAGGTGTGCAATAATTACATGTCTAGCATGCATGTTATAATATATTATAACTATGTGATTGTAATTCTTACATTTATGTTAGTTACACAATTTACACAAATAAAAGTTAAATCTCAATCAATTATTCTCATCACAATGGAACTCTTTTAATGTTTAGAATTTTCGTAAATTTTTGCTCTCGCTTCGGTCGCGCCATTCTGACAATCTTGAATAACCGATGATTTTGCACTCGCATATCTTCGGTTATAAACGTTTGTTTTTTCCACATACTCTTCCAATACAGCTCAAAATGTTCAAGGACGCCTAGGGGATTGCGAGAGATATTAGAAATTTTGGAGCAGTGGTTTAAAAAAGGTTGACATAGAAAGTACTTTTTTTATAAATGGAAGGGGCGCTATAGAATTTCTCACCCGGGGCGCCCAGATGGCTTAAGGTTAGCCCTGAGTACGATGAACGTTACTTTGAAAGTTCGCTACTGCAATGTTTCCAGCGAAATTACTGGGCATATTAAACTTTTGCATCCATGTTACGAGCGCTGTTCTGAGTAGCACTGTAATTGACCTGATCGTCTCGTCAAGCAGTAGTATCAAACAAGACACAAGTTCAAAAACTAAAACCCGACACTCTTGGGATGAAGACGAATCGATTGATACCTTGCTTGTCAAAATCGTGCCAAGTTTTTAGTTTAAACACATAACCCTTCCTTTGCTAAGCCGTAATCGGGTAAACATGATGACTTACGGCACTGAGACGTGGTCGCTAACTATTGGTCTCATCATAAGCTCAAAGTCACGCAGCATGCAATGGAGTTGCACTACGTGATAAGATCCGTAACGAAGAAATCCGTAGAAGAACCAAGGTTATCGACATAACTCTCAGAATTTGCAAGTTGAAGTGGCAATGGGCAGGTCATATAGTTCGCTGAGCCGACAACCGCTGGGGAATAAAGGTTCTGGAACGGCGACCACGAACAAGCAAGCGAAGTGTAGGGAGACCCCCCACACGATGGACAGGCGACATCGTAGCCATCGCAGGGAGTCAGTGGATGGTGGCGGCACAAGTTCAGCAGTGGACTGCTAAAGGCTGAAATGATGATGATGATGATGATGATGAATCGGGTAAAAAAAATGTCTATGACACTCTATACCTGAAGACAAATCGATTGATACCTCGCTTGTCAAAATCGGACCTCTAGAGGGGCGACGCTATGGTGAAACAACCACATACAAATTTATGATCTAAATATATAAATTTATTCATTTCAGTAAATGAATACTTGCACATGCACACTATCGTTCATTAATGTTCATGCTCTTGCTTTCTAATCTAAGGATGCCTGGAAGAGATCGCTGCTTAGTGATAAGGCCGCCGTTTGTACTATTTTAAGGTCAATGTTGATGTGCCATAATTTAAGTTTTTAGTGCAATAAAGAGTTATCTATCTACAAACATACATACTTTCTTACATGCATACATTCATAGACTGTTAAACTCATTACTCTTTCCTTGCTAATTTGAATTTCTGAACAGATTTCATTCCTACCAACCGCTACGATCACGGTGCGTGTAATGAAGTCAAGGAAGTTATATGTATTTATTTATTTACTTTTTGTCTTCGTCAAAGTCGGTTTTGCTTGGGCGGCCATAGTAAACATTAAGGACCTCGAAGGAAGCGTGCCTCACACTAACGACTGCTCGAAGGTACATTGCCCAATCTTTCGTTACCGCATAGTCTCAAATTAGTTACGAAATATAACTAAGTTTGGAGTTAATCATCTGATAATCATCTTGTCGGGGGCAGAGCAAACAAAATTAATTATTTATAATGACTTATAAGGAATGAAATAAAATAAACAAGGCGTTATGCGGTTATGCAAAGTTTAAATTAAACGTAGGTATATCACTAATAGTTAATGTAGGACATCTACTGCATGCCTGCATATTTGTACATACTTATTGATTCGTTTTCTTGTTTTTAATAGTTTTTATTTTATTTTTTATAGTTTTACATATAATTTTACATTTCAAATATAAAAAAGCAAAAACCTAAACCAACATAAACAATTAAACCTACACCTAAACCAAAAAAACTAAACTAATAATCTAAAAATAATTGGTGTTCATGTGGCATGGTTCCAAGAACGCTAGCTGCATTTCCGCGTTGAATAGCAATAGCTATTCTCTGTGCGAGAAATGAGCCAGCCCTCTTGCCACCAGCGACGCGACGTCGATAACGCGGGGAGAAATTTGCTTAAAAAATTGTTTCGTACTGGGACCCCATGGACCAAATGTTTCAAAGCCAAGCGGCACAAATATATAGTCGCTTGAGAGCAATACATACTTGCGTCGCTTGGCTTCTTCTGCGGCCTCCGCCGCGGCTCCGGCCCTCAAGACTGACCAGCTGAGACGAGAAGGGGCTAACGTATCAACACAAGTCGCGTCCCATACGAGAGCCCTTCCCCGCTCCCAGGGGATCAGTGTTAGGCCGTCCGGGCGCTTGCCATCATCACGCAACATCCCTACTGGTACAGAAGGTACGTTGATGGTGACAAGCGCTCGTTTAATGATCTCATTGATTGAGCCGTGGCGGGAAAACCTACCAGCACTTCGTTGGCAAGAAAGTCCATGGAGTCCGTACCTGTCGACTTCGCTGCCACATGAACACCGATGACGTTCGACAATAGCAGCACCGGCGGCAACCGGAGGCCGGCGGCGATCCGAATGTTCTTAATAAATTATCAGCGTGATAAGTTGTGAGTGCCATGTCACAACTTATCACGCGGATGTGCGATTGAAATAAAACGATTTTAAAAGTACGAGACATCAAATAATCGAATAACGACACAGTTCCTACGTCTGAACGGCCCGATAGCTGCGGGCAAGGAATATACTACTCTCTACCGAGGGCAAACTAGTTTCATTACATTTCAGCCACGATTCGTGCTTGCGATTTTATATAGAGGAAGCAAAAAAATATGTATAGCTAAAATAAGTTAAATTAAAAACAAAAAAGCTTTCATGCAGTAGCCATGACATGGTAAAACTTAGAACGGGCTATCACAATTAAATGCGTATACGACATTTCGTTTCTGTGCTGTTGACCGTTGAAGAGTTCCATTATCTGGAGCTAATTTTGGATGTCGATTCAGGTCATGCTGACCATAAAAATGCATTGTAATCGGAACTGAACCAACTTGTAGAAATTCAACTCCGAAGGATAAGAGGAAGTGGTTCTAATTCTGCTTGCAAGATTCCACCTAAACAATCATCCAAACAAAAGCTACGTGTTGGTGCGCTGCGTGTTGGTTCTTTATTCAGGTATACAGTACGACACCGGGACTCTGCATACAGGTACAGTAGATACTGCGTAAGGAATGAAATTCCGTTTCTTGAAAACTATAATCCGGGTATCGTCAAGGCTAACGTGAATAGATATGGCCTAGATCTGCGTGCTTCATCCTCGGCTCGATGCTTATCATCAGGTGATCAAAAGTAGATCTACAAAAATTAAATAAAAAATCTACGTAAAATAAGTAGGTATATTGTTTTAAGGACTAGGACGTGTCAGCCCACGGCCCCAAACCATAGACATTATTTCCCTAGCGAGGGTAAAGTAGCAAAATAATAACCCTGAACCGGGCTCTGGCCGCTTTACCACGTAGAATAGTATACCACCCTAATGACTTTAATTAACTTCAAGAAGATGGATGCATTCGAAACCGCGTCATTATTATAATTGTACTGTCGGTGTCTGTTTATGGAAGATGGAGCCTTCCTTGTTATTAAAATATTTATTATTAATAGAAATTGTACGCTTTATTGTTGTGTTAAAATATTTTTAGGCGTGCAACGTAAAATGCTTTGTTTGGATAATTGTTACCGGTATGCTACAGTGAGCTTGGACTTAGGACAATTTTGTTAGACCATATATAATGTTTAAGTAATTAAGTATTTTTGAAGTGAAACGTCTTTAAAATCACTAATATACATGCGGGGTACCATGACTAAAAAAGAGACCGTCACGAAAAGGGTTATATCGTCTCACTTTTATAACTCTGTAATTATAAGCTCCAGAGATAGAGGGGGCAAGACGCACAGAGAAAAATCACTAAAATGAATATTTTCGTAATCTGTAATTCGATATAACTCGCGATTTAGAAAAAGTAGTTTTTTGATTTGGGTATTGGTAAAGGGTTATTAAAGACCTCGTTGAGAAAATTCGATTCAATATGAAAAAGTTCACTAAAATTCAACTTAAGACTCAGTAAATTCAAAAAATAATGCCATCGCGGAACGCCTGGCAGATGCGTAACATTGAATATGGCCGAGTTGAAGCGGAATGTGCTGACGAGACACGAGTGAAGCGTCGCCAGGCCGCTCGATCGCCACGCCAACAGTCAGCGTTACCCCCGTACCGCGCCATTAGATGTTTACACATCAAAACGGGTGGAAAAAAATACACAAAACTGACTCAGCGCCCGGAAAGACCGTACTAAAATAAATATTAGGCACATTCGGTTTTTTGACGAGTTTCTAAATCATAACTACGAGTACTCGGACTGACATATTTCAAACAATTATTGTTCCACTGAGTTGGCTCAAACATTAATTATGACTTAATTAATTTAATTACCACTAGGTAGGTATAGCGCGCCGGGGTTTTTAGGCAGTAGCACATAAATAATAGTACTGCAGTAGTTGAGAAGGCAAACGGTTGGAAGTTACTTCATCAAGGCAACAAATGACATCTATTGGGAACTGTCATTCTAGTGCCGGTGAATCGACAAACGCCCCACGGCACAGATGAATGTATATTATAATATATTCTCAGGTCCCCAGCGCAGTGGTCGGCCCGCAAATATGCTAATGCGCTACAAAACATTGACACTTGATAAACTGAGGCGTGATTGACACACGAGCCTGCATAGTATAATTCGTTCTTAATTGCTATTTGTTCTTCTTGGCTGTTTGTTGTTACCGCTTCCGCACACTTGAGACTTTCGAATTTATAAATTAAACCCGCAGGCAATTGTGTGTGTTCGCTCCTATCATAAAAAAAATAGGAGGTAGGTTTATAGCTGAACCACAATAAGTTATTTCAGTGGTTACTCATTTCTAGCAGAAAATTAGGCATACGTCATTTTCTCTAGAAGTTACTCTACCACGTCACAGTACATTTATAGTCCTTACGACTATACTATATAATGTGCTGGAACTACGCGCTAAAAAGCGATGATGTTAATATGCCTATGCGGATGCATTAAGGCCTGGTCCTAGCACTTTGAGCAATTTTCTATCATTTTGAACGTCTCTATCTTGTTTTATAATTAACCCAGAACTATAAAATTGGTATTACATCAAAATTTGACATATTATCTCGTACTTTGTGAACACAGAAACATGATTAGTATGAATTCACTCGATAGAAAATAAAATCAAAGATAACACTACTTTATGCTTAGAACATTGATTGGAAAGAGACCCCGTCATTAAATGATATCAAAGATATACCAAGAAAAAGAACTTATTATGATTAAGAAAATGGCTAGACACTTTTTAATTCAAATCTTTAGTTTTCCTAAATTAAAAAAAAAACTCCCGCGATCTTTCCCGCACTACTAGATCACGGATGAGAGGGACACAGAATTCACTGACACCAGGCCTTAACCGCCAAAATGCGTTTTAGGCTAAATGGAGCTGCAAAAGTAGTAAGTGTGCGGAGACCCTCAGGTAACCTTGCAAAGAGGTTAGCGTGATGGCGTGCCATCAGGATGTGGTCACGTTAACGTTAGTGTGTGGTTAGTTATGGTTTGGTAATTGTTTACTTAATACGGTTTAGTATAAATAATTGGTAGAAACTAGATTTTTCTGATTGTTCTTGTATCGATGTTTCCTTCCTGATAACTAATGAATCTAATGATAAACGAAACAGCGTTTTTTTTCTTGTATGACGTAAGTGTCTCTTCTTCTACCTCGAATAATATTATCAAATTTCAGGAAAAAATACAGAATTTCTAAATATAGAGTTGCAGAGATGTAATCTTGACCTCAAACTCCAAGATAATATCCATAAAGTAGAAATGGCCACTAGAGAGGCTTTGATTTAGAATTCTCCTGCCAGTGTCAATTATGCTTATTTAATTCATTAGTAAATTTAAAGTTGCCTTTTTTTCTCTGATTAGCGACGTGACGACAACTCAAATCTACGGAAGTCGTTCTTGATAACACTTTCAAGTGCAATAGATAAATAGATACACGTTGTGCAAGTACGCTTTGTAATTAGAGGATTCAATCCAGGGATCCCGAAAACTGCGATCCCGGGATCCCGAAATTTTCGGGATTAAGTTTCCCTGATCCCGCTATTTTCGGGACAGACATAATTTAAAAAAATACGCAAATTAAACTGCGTGAAGTGAAACACTCGATGAGTTTTTATTTACTCTTATGTCTGTGATTAAGTCGATTTTTCTCATTTTTATATGCTTTATATCAGCTTCACTTGTATGTTTGTATGTTTGTAACCGACTCCTTTGGACGCTATTTTGACCCACTTTAAACGGTCAGATTTCATTCAAATTTTGCACACCTGTCAAAGACCGATGACAATGAAATAATTCGAAAAAAAAAGGTAGAAAATAAATAATAGTTTAAAAAAACTAAAAAACACGCTTTATATAGAAAACCAAACTAAAAAATAGAAAAATAAATTTTAATAGTGTAAATAACAAAAAAATGATTTATTTAAAAAAATCGTGGGGTGCTTCTCATATCTGTCAATGAAATATTTATAACTATTGACCCATGCACCCCACGATATTATTTATTTACTTGTAAACCTCAATCCCGGGAGTGTAATCCCGAAATTCCGGTATTAGAAATAAGGGCTGGGATGGAATTCTCTACTTGCACTTGACATCTCTATTGAAACCAATCAAAATAAGAATAAGATTATACCTACTTCCCGCTTACGTGACCGAAATAAAGTGATTTCCTTGAAGATGCTCATTATATTCGAATTACTCGTTAGTACCACTTATTTGGGTTAATTTTGTTGTAATAGTGCTATTAAACTATTTTCGAAGTGGTTTGTGCAGTCAGCCTTGTTGAGAACCTCGTGCCTTTACGATCAAGACGGTTTACAAATTCACGATTATAATATTTTGGTGACAGTTAAAAAGAAGGGCTTCAGCCACTCCCTTTTGTTTTCAAATCGCAAATACGTTGACTCCACTCAGCTCCACAGAACTAAAATTTAAATAATATTTTTTGCGGAGAAGTATGGAATAGTTCCGGTGAAAGACACCGAACCAAAATTTAGTACAAGCGGGGCACCGCAGGATTAATAATGAAATAAAAAAACGAGACAATATGAACAAATGAACAAACTGAGAGAATATGCCGAATTTTATGACAACTACTATCAACCCGTCGAACGTAGGCTATTTTTTTTTAAATGTCCAGAATTTACAAACAATCATGTGTAATTACCGATCTGGCCCCACTAGTTTACTCCAAACAATAAATAAAATCAAAATCTTATTTAAATAAAAGTAACACTTTGACATTATTAGTGGATTGGAAATAATATTCTTTTCACCTCACAAGCTCGGAAAGATTCTGTTTGTCATTCGAAATCTGAGTGCAAAAATGCATTTTACCGGCTAGCGTGGAAAGAGTTTTTAAAATTCGAACCTTTCTATTCAATAATTTTCTATAGCGCCAATCCACTGAAAATACTTTATTACTAATTTATACTATATTATTATCCGATTCGATTCTACTCTACTTGACTCTATTCGTCTCTATTCGCCTCTTTTTGACTCTACTCGACACCAAAGAGTATATAAATACTACGTAAGTCTCGACACTACCAACTCTACTCGACTCTACTCGACTCTTTGCGTCTCTTTTCATTTTCAATTATTTTCTTCTCTATTCTACTCTGTTCTACTGTTTTCTACTGTGTTCCACTGTGTTCCACTCTGTTCCACTCTGTTCCACTCTGTTCCACTCTGTTCCACTCTGTTCCACTCTGTTCCACTCTGTTCCACTCTGTTCCACTCTGTTCCACTCTGTTCCACTCTGTTCCACTCTGTTCCACTCTGTTCCACTCTGTTCCACTCTGTTCCACTCTGTTCCACTCTGTTCCACTCTGTTCCACTCTGTTCCACTCTGTTCCACTCTGTTCCACTCTGTTCCACTCTGTTCCACTCTGTTCCACTCTGTTCCACTCTGTTCCACTCTGTTCCACTCTGTTCCACTCTGTTCCACTCTGTTCCACTCTGTTCCACTCTGTTCCACTCTGTTCCACTCTGTTCCACTCTGTTCCACTCTGTTCCACTCTGTTCCACTCTGTTCCACTCTGTTCCACTCTGTTCCACTCTGTTCCACTCTGTTCCACTCTGTTCCACTCTGTTCCACTCTGTTCCACTCTGTTCCACTCTGTTCCACTCTGTTCCACTCTGTTCCACTCTGTTCCACTCTGTTCCACTCTGTTCCACTCTGTTCCACTCTGTTCCACTCTGTTCCACTCTGTTCCACTCTGTTCCACTCTGTTCCACTCTGTTCCACTCTGTTCCACTCTGTTCCACTCTGTTCCACTCTGTTCCACTCTTTTCCACTCTGTTCCACTCTGTTCCACTCTGTTCCACTGTGTTCCACTCTGTTCCACTCTGTTCCACTCTGTTCCACTCTGTTCCACTCTGTTCCACTCTGTTCTACTCTGTTCTTTTCTATTCTACTCTAATCGACTCTACTCGACTCTACTCGACTCTTCTCGACTCTATGTTTACACGTCTGCCAGGCATCCCGCGACGGTCCATTTATTATTATTATTATAAACACTAATTTAATATAAAATCAAAATATTATTTAAATAAAAGTAACACTTTGACATTATTAGTGGATTGGAAATAATATTCTTTTCACCTCACAAGCTCGGAAAGATTCTGTTTGTCATTCGAAATCTGAGTGCAAAAATGCATTTTACCGGCTAGCGTGGAAAGAGTTTTTAAAATTCGAACCTTTCTATTCAATAATTTTCTATAGCGCCAATCCACTGAAAATACTTTATTACTAATTTATACTATATTATTATCCGATTCGATTCTACTCTACTTGACTCTATTCGTCTCTATTCGCCTCTTTTTGACTCTACTCGACACCAAAGAGTATATAAATACTACGTAAGTCTCGACACTACCAACTCTACTCGACTCTACTCGACTCTTTGCGTCTCTTTTCATTTTCAATTATTTTCTTCTCTATTCTACTCTGTTCTACTGTTTTCTACTGTGTTCCACTGTGTTCCACTCTGTTCCACTCTGTTCCACTCTGTTCCACTCTGTTCCACTCTGTTCCACTCTGTTCCACTCTGTTCCACTCTGTTCCACTCTGTTCCACTCTGTTCCACTCTGTTCCACTCTGTTCCACTCTGTTCCACTCTGTTCCACTCTGTTCCACTCTGTTCCACTCTGTTCCACTCTGTTCCACTCTGTTCCACTGTGTTCCACTCTGTTCCACTCTGTTCCACTCTGTTCCACTCTGTTCCACTCTGTTCCACTCTGTTCCACTCTGTTCCACTCTGTTCCACTCTGTTCCACTCTGTTCCACTCTGTTCCACTCTGTTCCACTCTGTTCCACTCTGTTCCACTCTGTTCCACTCTGTTCCACTCTGTTCCACTCTGTTCCACTCTGTTCCACTCTGTTCCACTCTGTTCCACTCTGTTCCACTCTGTTCCACTCTGTTCCACTCTGTTCCACTCTGTTCCACTCTGTTCCACTCTGTTCCACTCTGTTCCACTCTGTTCCACTCTGTTCCACTCTGTTCCACTCTGTTCCACTCTGTTCCACTCTGTTCCACTCTGTTCCACTCTGTTCCACTCTGTTCCACTCTGTTCCACTCTGTTCCACTCTGTTCCACTCTGTTCCACTCTGTTCCACTCTGTTCCACTGTGTTCCACTCTGTTCCACTCTGTTCCACTCTGTTCCACTCTGTTCCACTCTGTTCCACTCTGTTCCACTCTGTTCCACTCTGTTCTACTCTGTTCTTTTCTATTCTACTCTAATCGACTCTACTCGACTCTACTCGACTCTTCTCGACTCTATGTTTACACGTCTGCCAGGCATCCCGCGACGGTCCATTTATTATTATTATTATAAACACTAATTTAATATATTATTTTAGCTGTTTTTCTTGCACCTAGCATTTTCCTCGTTGTAGTGTGGTGAAAAGTTTTGTGTTGCGCACGGCAGCAAAGTTAATTGACGTCTCGTACTTTTGAAACGCTCGCTACGCTCAGTGGCCGTATTCCATAACTTGGCTACAATCGGATTATCACTTTTTTCATAGCAAATTCGACTCTATCGCAAGGCATTAGTGGCTGCGATACTGAGAATTCGATTGAAGCCAAGTTATGAAATCGGGCTGCAGGATTCAATACAAGTACTCTCGCCAAAAAATCAATTTGCAGCCTTGCATAACAAATAACTATTTTAAGCTATTAAGTATCTATGTAATTTTTTTTTTTTTTTTTTTTTTTTTAATATTTGATTATCATTCAAATTTTTTGATTAATGAATCATTCTGTTTTTTTATGTTCCTTTGCACGAAACCTACGCAACGTAATAACCACATTTTTGTAACAATTTTTGTTTAAGCTTTACATGCTGACCTTATTAATTTTCTTGTGAAGTGAACTGGAACAAATGCACAGGTTTATATAATCAGAATACTCGTAAATGCTCGTGGAGCAATGTTCAAGATTTCGTGGAGCGGAGTGGCGGAGCCAAAAGAAGCGTTGGTCGTCCAGCAACAAGATAGGCCGAAGATATTGCTTAGATCGTTGGTCGAACCTGGATCCGATTGGCACTGGACCGAGGCAAATTGCGTGCTAGATCAGAGGCCCATACCCAGCAGTGTGACGAGAAAGACTGTGGATGATGATGATGATGAGGTAACTAGTTACCTAGCTGCTTACAAGTGATAACTGGTGGTGACGACAATTTTCAAAAAAAATTTAGGGAAGGCTTTAAATATTTTATTTTCTTTAGGAATTCACGTTGAAATCAACTTAGTCAACCAGGATAATAGGTAACACGAATAATTAATTAAGTTTGGTTTTAAAGGTTTTTTTTTTAAATATTACGAGTACACTTCAAACTAGGTAATATAAAAATATGTGAAATTAATTCTGTCTCTCTGTCTGTTTGTTACCTTTTCTCGACTAAACAGCTGAACAGATGTTGGTGAAAATTGACAAGGAAATAGTGTCAGTCAAGAGGAAGGACTCACCTAGACCCGTTGATGATTGACCTTAAACTATATTTTATTTTCCACGCCGTTAAAATTTCAAAGTGGGCAAAGCCTCGGGGCGCAGCTAGTATTATGTATATTCACAAAATATTTTTAAAATCCTGGTTCATAAACTCATTATCTTTTTTAAAATCAGCCATAAATGAGTATCTCCAAGATAAATGGCTCACTCCATGTTCGGTAGACTTCTCATTGCCATTAGAACAGCTTGCCTTATATCATTTCAACAATGGCTGTCAAATTAGCTAAACTCTTTAAGATATTAACTAGGCAATTTGGCAGTAGCCGGGAGGCAGTGGTGGCATTTATGAGAGAAGACGTTAATGGTCTTTCAAAGATTTGGAGGAATCTTAAGGTTGCACTACGAATAGGTACGCCTGCGGCCTCATTGGTTCGCATACCTATCACGATGTAGTCGACGTCAACAAATTGCATAATGTTTAGATTTTTGTTTATTCTTTAATTTTTGTCTCAATCACTTGATGATAAGTGATGATGTGGTGTAAGATAATACATTATCTGCACTTACTATGTCCGGGGGTCCTCAAACTTGTAGCCTCAGTTGCCCCTACTAAGTTTCCCAATAGAAAACTTACAGCTATAGAAAAGCAAGTTTTTTTTTTTTTAATACAATTTTGCCGTAGTTCTCTTTCACTGAGAGAAGGCCTATGATTTAATATCAGGTGGGAACGAAATAAGCTGATTGTCATTATGATGAACAAGCAAAAAATTTAAAATATATATATAAACCCTCAATCAGAAAACAAAAGCCCTTAAATTCGTTTGGGAGCTACGATGCGACAGACAGACACACGGATCTCACGGATCACAAACAGTTATACATACAATAATACACATCATACATCCTACATTTATAACACCCCTCTCTTTTGTAGTTTGGAGTTTAAAAATAAATAAGTTTGATGATGGGCAGGGCGCTTATTCACTATGCCGCATGACATTCCTTGCCGAAAACGTGTGACGTCAGTACGACAATTGGCGTACGATTCCACGCAGATATCTTAACGCGTAACGTGTCATAGTGGCAATAGAGAATAATGGCCCTGGTTTGTAATTGGTTTACAATTGTGTCAATATTAGAACTTCATAATGATCAGGCGTGAAAACCCACTCTCATAAAAATAAAAATAATATTGCAGCAAAGAATAAAAGAAAATTCACTGCTCTGCGTAAGATGTCGGGATATTCTTAATGTCTTGCCAACCAGCCAGCCGCCATAACGTAAACCATGCCGCGTAAGCCGATCAGCTGACGCACCCTCAAGGGTACTTGTTACCTACGCACACTCCACTTTGAGAAACCCTATTCTAGGCATTACTAATATTTATTCTCATCGTGTGTGCTCGTGGTTCTGGTGCTTTGGAATAATTTCGAAAATGGGAATATTCCGAAAATTACGAATTACTACTAACCCAGGCAATATTGTTTGCTCTGGTAACTAAAACTAGACGCTATCTTATTTTTCTTCCTTGCGTCAGTTACTTTAGCTAGCCTGTGATGAAAGTGCTTACCTATGCAAGACTATTTTTCGTTGAAAACGGTTATTTTAAACTTTTTGTGAGCTATCGGAATTACCCCGCATTCTATATTGCTATTGTAGTATGTCACGAAGTCACGTTTTGGTGCTATATTTTTGTGTTAGGATGCGCTAGCTATGGCTTTTATGTTTCTTTCGGAAATACCCCAGAGGGTTTAATCCGAATGAAAACTGCTTTTCCATAGTAGTTTCTAGTGGTTTACCACTGGATGTTATGTGGAGTAAATCCAAAAATCAAAGTGATCTTATATGTGTACTGGCTATACTATAAAAGATATCAGATTGTTTTTTATAGAGGGGTACAGTAGAATGAAAAGGAAATTTTATTTCGAAATTGGAAAATTACGCTATATCTTTTCGTTACAGATACCGCAGTGCCTCAAGACGAAAGTTTATAATCAGTGCGTGTTGCCAGTGATGACATACGGCACTGAGACGTGGTCGCTAACTATTGCTCTCATACACAAGCTCAGAGTTGCCCAGCGTGCAATGGAGAGAGCTATGCTTGGAGTTTCACTACGTGATAAGATCCGTAACGAGGAAATCCGTAGAAGAACCAAGGTTATCGACATAGCTCTCAGAATTTGCAAGTTGAAGTGGCAATGGGCAGGCTATATAGTTCGCAGAGCTGACAACCACTGCGGACTAAAGGTTCTCGAATGGCGACCACGAACAAGCAAGCGAAGTGTAGGGAGTACCCCCCCACACGTTGGACGGACGACATTGTAACCATAGCAGGGAGTCGGTAGATGGAGGCGGCACAAGACCGTTTGTCATGGCGCTCTTTGGGGGAGACCTATGTTTAGCAGTGGACTGCTACAGACTGAAATGATGATGACGATGATGATGATTTAGACATTACACCTGAACCTAGAAAAAAATTACAAGTTTTAAAACTGCTGTATTTACGGAACGCAGCTAAATTAATCTTTATAGTTTATCGCAAGAGTTTAAATATAAATTTCAACAAATAAAAGTAACATGAGCTAGTAGTAAACTTACAACTAATCAAATAATTCGAAATTACCCCAAAGAACCTGAGCAGCCTTATTATGGTTGAAGGTTTAAACCTAGGTTCACGAAGTTCGGGACTAAGGCAAGGGCGGATCCAGCCTTCGAGTCAGGGTGGGGGTCACACTGAACAGGTTCCAAAATTATACAATACTAGCTTTTCCCCGCGGTATAAATCACGCAGCCTATGCCATTTGGGAATAGCTTTAGCTTTGAAACAACAACAACAAAAAACAAAAACAAATATCTACCTCAAATTTTGAGCCACATAAGTATATTTTTATTGTGTTATGTAGTTATGTGGAAAAGCGAACGTTTATGATCGATCTTCTATCATTGCAAAACGTGCCATATAAGTATTAAGGAAGCGCGAGCGAAGCGAGCGCGAAAATTTTATGGTACTAATACATTTATTAGTGTACGTAGTTATATCAAAAAACTGAATGATGATCGACCTTCTATGTGTACAAAATATATAATATAATTAAGAAAGCGCGAGCAGAGCGAGTGCAAAAATTTTGAGCTATTTCCGTTATATTATACGAGGGAGGAAACAGAATATACCATTTAACAAACGCAAGTGTAGCGTGCGCGAAAATGTTCGGTAAAAATTAGACATTAATGGAATTCCTCAGCTTGCGAAAATAGGTAATATCACAAAGGCGCGAACAAAACTAGCTCAAAAATGTTGAACTATTTGTACCGTGCATATGACAAAAGAATAAAAATTACCATGAGCGTTTCCATGGAGCAGAATAATAATAACAAGGCGCGAACGCAGTTGGCACGATAATTTTAAGTTATTTCTTGAAATGTTTGTTAAAACTGAAGGAAAACAAGATGCGCCTTATCCTTAATTCAACAGGCAATAACAGAACAAGGGTGCGAGTACAAAGAGCGCGAAAATTTGGGGTTATTAAATTAATAGTGTGTTTAAAACATTATATCATAGTAAAGGCGCGAGCGCAGCGAGTGCGGAAATTTTGAGATATTTCTATTAGTGGAACAAATAAACATGATTACAAAACATACGAAAATAGCAAATGGAACTTAAAATCCTTTGGTTAAAATAAGCCGGGGGGGGGGGGGTCATGACCCCCATGACCCCCCCCCCCCCCGTGGATCCGCGCTTGGACTAAAGAAAGTTTTGGTTTAGACCAGGTTTAGACCGGACTTGAAAACGTTGGTATTACGGTCGCGGGACTACAGAAAGATTGGATGGTCCCGAGTTATTAAAGCCTGAGTAAGTAATATGACTGAATAACTTATATCCTAAATTGTTTATATTGGCATTATTGGCTACTAGCTTTTGTCAGTGACTTTGTCTGCGCGTCCTTCCATAGGGTTAAAACTATCCTTCCGTTCCCAGTGGTCTTATTAGTAAGACTACCTATTGAGAATTTCTTCCCAGTAGTTATACTAGTAAGATTATTCAGAATTTTCTTCCTAGACTTACTGAATATGTTACATACCATCCTAAAATATAAAAAATATGATACCTTACCTATATGACGAATTTTCATATCTACTCAGTAATCCGTTTCCACTGGGGCGACGCAAGCGCAAGTTATTTAAAAAAAAACTATACTGCAGTAATCAACTCCTAAACAACTAATTCGAAGAAAATGTTTACTACTTTCGCGACTTCATAATATGTTACGTAATCAGTTACGTACTCTTGGAACTCACTAGATAATAATATATCTAGAATCTAGTGGGTTTTAAGTAGATTATAGGTAAAAGTTAGTTTCAAAAATTTTATAAATAAAATTGCAAGCAGGTGTCTGTTTTTTTTGTAAACTTCTATATTGTTAAGAGAATTTCTTTCCCCTGTAGTCGTTACCCATTGGATTTCGTACCTAGTAGGACATACCGTAAGCTATGCCATAAGAGAAAAAATATGGCTTATGCCTTTTCAGAAGAACAGGCAGTATTTGGAAGAAAATTCGGGCAAAAAAGCCGTGATACTACCAGTAGGACCAACGGTAGTACCACGGGTAAGTTGCGTTTTCAATGGTCTTACCATTAAGTCTACATAAATTCCAAGTTGACTTACCAGTAAGACTATTGGGAAGAAAATTACCAATATTCTTATTTATTAAGACTACTGGGAAAGGCCGAAACTATCTACATAATAAATTAGTTAAACTATTTAGTTGTGAAAAAGTCACAAAATGACAATGACTTTCTTTCGGTTATATAATATTAGTATGGATTATCCAAGGACAACATATATGAAACGGCTGAATATATTTTAATGAAATTTGGTATATAGATAGGTCAATAGGTCATGAACACAGAATACTTTTCATTGTCACCATCATTGTCCACGACGGCAAAACCGCGGGGTGCAGCTAGTAATTAATAAAACAAAAAAATAAATTTAGTTGTAATTTAATTTCAAGAAACACCTTAAAGTATCCTCATAATGTTGACAATTACTGTTGTTCGCTTAGAAGTTGTTGGCTAAATCAGACAGTACAGGCAAAACTGGTTATATAATTTAAAAAATATTTTCTAGGATCGGTCTCCTTCTGAAATTTCCTCAAACAGTTTTGGGTGTATGATAGTAACTACACCTCTCTTCTGCCCTCCGATTTAGAACCTTTCGATAGCGAACCGAATCGATTCGATTCCATATTGTGAATGAAAAATGTATGGAATTGAACAATTTTAAACCGAATCCACAGAATAAATAATACCATATCGATTGACAACCGAGTTATCAAAGGGTTGTGAATCGGGGGGCTGGATCAGTACATTACTCTAGTTCAGCCACAAGTGTGCTCTGCGAAGCCCTAGGGCTCCGCAAAGCGCCTCGAAAATACTGGTCACAATGAAAAATTTAAATAATAAAGGGGTACTTTATGGTTACAGAGTAAAATAAAATCTTCCAAAAAAGTTTGAAAAAATAAAATAACAGCCTCCCATTAGATGCAAATGCTAAGTTTAAGTAATATAATTATCAATTAATACACATAAAACCAGTTTTTGATTATTTTAGGGCTCCGTCAAATATTTAATATTCTAAAAGGATTCCGTCACCAAAAAAGTTTATTAGAGCCGCTGCTCTAGTTGAATGTTTCTTTCATGTTGATGACAATATCATGTACTTAGTATTATCACTAGGTACAACTATAGTTTTTTACTGTTTCTACACTCCCAAGAAACATCTCTCTATGGTATTCCAGGTGAAAATGTGTGCAGAATTATATCACTCCTCTTGTGGAGTTTGCAGGTTGAGGATAGGTGTAAACTAATACTTAATGGGTGCAGGGATACTTGCTGTTACCCAACAGTACCTACACCACACCGTTGAAAGCCCCAGCATCAAACACCAAACAGAACAGCCTGAAAGATAAAAAAGCATAATGTTAGTAAACCGGACACAATGATTTAATAAAAAATGCACGAGGTTGTAGCACTAACATGTATTATACTAGTACACAGTAAAATACATGTCAGTGGGTTGTGGTCATTGCAGATTTCATCTAAATATGGATTAGGTACATGAACAATTTTATTATGGTTATTTTTTACTTGATTAAGGAATATCTATCTCTGTAATAAGTAATCTATCTAGTTATCTTGGGAAACTCATTCCAAACAAATAACACTAAACCTCTATAGCTAAATAAACAGCTATAAATCCACTCAGGATAAATTAACATAATAAAAACTTACCTACTTCTTGACGAGATCAATTGCATAGGTTATGTGCAACCAGGATTTGTGGTGAAGTTGTTGTTCCTCTTTAGATCAAAATAAGTTGTTTGTTCTCAGTAGATCGTCTTTTATCAGATGCACAATAATTCTTGAGGGTTTGTGAAACGATTTTCCGTGTAGAGATACTCAAATTCGATGTACCTATGTATTTTATTGTTACACGGGCGGCAACGCTTGCGCCGTGATGCCTCTGATGTGATATTATTTAATATCACCTATATATTTTCAATTCAAGCCAGTTTAAATTGCAGCAAAATACTTCTATCAAACAATCTTAACCTCAAACAAATTGCAACGTCAAAATAAACCAACCATAAACTAGACCATTGGTAGGTTTAAAGATGTTACCATAGAAAAACCAAAAACCTAACATAAACGTCTAACGCTACTAACATAAACCTCTAATCCATTTCTTCTTGATTTGGGTCTAAACCTGGGTCCAACTCAAAAACCTACGTTAAACCATCAACCATAATAAGGCTGGAGATGTTTTAAAATGAAGATCATTTTTGTTGCAATCTTAAAAATGTACTAACTTTTATTAATAGGTCTACCTACTTACTATTCAGCGAAGACATTATTACAGAGGTAGGTAAGTATTATCTTTTTATAGTGAGGCACCTATCAATCCGTTTGATAATCCTTGATCGAAAATGATGTTTCAAAATTGTATCAAGATCGTGTCGCAATTGCAAATACCATGATCTGTGAGTGATCAGTGTTCACCTACATTCTTCAATGCAACACTCAGAACTTTGATGTTATTTTAAAGTTATTAATTTGCCCTTCAGGTAGAAATACCATTGTTACAATCCGAAATCATTTGGAGTACCTAGATATTGTAACTTTTAAACTTTCGCGATTCAAATGCTTACAGTTAATTATTTAAACCAAGCCCAAATCACTGGATTAAGCCCCATGACCCACGAAGATCCTCTCTGTATGGAACTTCACTACTACCTATCTACTCCAGGATTGTAAGTGACGCGGTTGAAATTAAAAAGTAGGTATCCCATTAGCATTGGTAATGGTCTGTGTCATGCAATCCCATGGCGAATAAGTATCGCACTCGTGTACTTATTTTTAGGCTGTGGTAAGCAAATGTTCGCGTCATTTCAGAAGAAATCTGCAGATGTTGTTAGTGTTGGGTGTCATGACATTTTATGTATTATTACCCGAGTAAGGCGAAGTAAGGGAAGGGTAATGAGTTTAACAGCCTATGAATGTATGTGCATCTTCCACCATAGCGTCGCCCCTATTGGTCCGATTTCGACAAACCAGATATCAAACGATTCGTCTTCATTGATATAATACTGTCATAGGCTATATTTTTTTATCTGACTACGATGAAGCAAAGCAAGGGTTAAGTGTTCAAACAAAAAACTTGGTCCGATTTTGACAAGCGAGGTATGAATCGATTCGTCTTCATCTCAAGAGTGTAACTTGGCAATTTTTTACCCGACTGTAGTCGGGTTTTAGTTTGTTTATATTAGGTTTGAACTTATGTCTTGTCACAGAAAACCTAATAATAGTCTTACACGAAAACAAAACAAAGTATCTAGTTATTTAATTAGTCCAAACATTATTGTTATCTCTTTCGCACTGCTGTCTGCGTATGTCTCTCTATCCTACTTGTCTTAAATTTTTAGCCCCTAACGCGGGGCTAAGACACTGTGCAAGTGGGCCTCACAAAACCAAATGTGGGTACTGCGGGTAGGTAGTTGGAGAAAACGCTTGCTCTCAAACTAAATATTATTAATGTATATTTTTAGTCTGAGCGCTCGCCCTGCTCGACGCTGACACCTGCTACTTCAGTCTTCTCGTGACCACGATCAATGCAACTCGAGGTAGAGAAAATAACGCAACGCGTTAACGCGTTATTTAGCGCAATTTAGTCCCGATTAAATAATTGACTATAACCAGGTGTCAATCTAAAGTTCGTTTGAGATTTTATGTCGAGAGAATTGAATATCCATGAATCCTTAGTTTGGTGCTGCCCGCCTGAATATTTCCTTAGTCCTGGGGTAGTAAAGCCTGGCTAGCTACTAGCTACAACCCTCAAGTGGAAAACCTGTTTCCCCAGTGTCCCAGAGCACCGAACAAATAATAGTACAAACCAGGGGCAGCTCGGATGAGTCCCGGCAGCAGTCCATAGGACCAGCCCTATGATAGTACAACCCAGGGGCAGCTCGGTTGAGTCCCGGCAGCAGTCCATAGGACCAGTCCTATGATAGTACAACCCAGGGCCAGCTCGGTTGAGTCCCGGCAGCAGTCCATAGGACCAGTCCTATGATAGTACAACCCAGGGGCAGCTCGGTTGAGTCCCGGCAGCAGTCCATAGGACCAGTCCTATGATAGTACAACCCAGGGGCAGCTCGGTTGAGTCCCGGCAGCAGTCCATAGGACCAGTCCTATGATAGTACAACCCAGGGGCAGCTCGGTTGAGTCCCGGCAGCAGTCCATAGGACCAGTCCTATGATAGTACAACCCAGGGCCAGCTAGGTTGAGTCCCGGCAGGAGTCCATAGGACCAGTCCTATGATAGTACAACCCAGGGGCAGCTCGGTTGAGTCCCTGCAGCAGTCCATAGTATCAGTCCTATGATAGTACAACCCAGGGGCAGCTCGGATGAGTCCTGGCAGCAGTACATAGGACCAGTCCTATGATAGTACAACCGAAGGGCAGCTCGTTTGAGTCCCTGCAGCAGTCCATAGGACCAGTCCTATGATAGTATAACCCAGGGGCAGCTCGTTTGAGTCCCTGCAGCAGTCCATAGGATCAGTCCTATAATAGTACAACCCAGGGGCAGCTCGGATGAGTCTCAGCAGCAGTACATATGACCAGTCCTATGATAGTACAACCGAGGGGCAGCTCGATTAAGTCCCAGCAGCAGTACATAGGACCAGTCTTATGATAGTAAAACCGAGGGGCAGCTCGGTTGACTCCCAGAAGCAGTACATAGGATGATAGGACCAGTCCTATGATAGTACAACCCAGGGGCAGCTCGGTTGAGTCCCGACAGCAGTCCATAGGACCAGCCCTATGATAGTAAAACCCAGGGGAAGCTCAGTTGAGTCCTCACGGCAGTACATAGAACCAGTCCTATGATAGTACAACCCAGGGGCAGCTCTGTTGAGTCCTGGCAGCAGTCCATAGGACCAGCCCTATGATAGTACAACCCAGGGGAAGCTCAGTTGAGTCCTCACGGCAGTACATAGAACCAGTCCTATGATAGTACAACCCAGGGGCAGCTCGGTTGAGTCCTGGCAGCAGTCCATCGGACCAGTTCTATGATAGGCATTTTTACTACTTTCGACTCAAAGGGTTAATGTTAAAGGGTCTAAAAATCATGGGTCCATGAAAATTGTACCTAGTTTTTTAAAGTAAACATCTTTTTACCTTTTTTATGGAGAAGAAACACCTGCACCAACTGAATCAAACACATCAAGCAATAAAAAAACTTAAGGTATGATGATGACGATGATGAAAGTAGCCTATTTGTTATTCCAGGACCTAAAGTATCTACAGAACAAATTTCATCAAAATCCGTTCAGCGTGAAGAATGAACATACATGCACACAAACACAAACTTTCGCATTTATAATATTAGTATATAGGATTATTGCCCTAGACTAATTAGGTACAGATATATGAGACTTATGTACAGCATTTTCGCTTTTATAAGACGGAGTATTTACGGTTTTTCAGCCCGTGAGTTATATTAGGTTACAGTCTAGTTTTACAAATTACATTTTTTATTTACCTTGGTATGTGTTATGTCGATAAAATCTTGCAATATAGATAAGACGGGCCTTCTGACTCATCACAATTTTCCCAGTCATTTAAACCTACCTACGAACCTCTGTAAGCCTTTAGTCATTCTTATCTACTGTCGCCTTCACTTACCTACTTGACCATACCAACAACATCAAACAAAGAATGCATTCCTATGATTCACCCTGCAAGGCACTTGGTGATGAGCTCTTCAAGCTGCCATTCATCCATTACCAGTAGTAACCTTTGGCTGCGGCCTTTATGTCACGGAGACAATGCCACCAATTTAAATAGTCACGATGTAACGCACGGGCTTCTTTTTGGTGTGAAGAACTAACTGCAGCGGGCGCTACTATAACTGCAGCGGCGCTACTGTAATTGGGTGGAACGAATGCTTCACTAGATCATTACAGATGAATACATATCTGAAAATAAATAAAGATCTTTGCATTGTCAATTGGATGTCAGTGTACTTTATTGTACAGAAGATCAACAACATTTACAAAAAAACATAAAATACACAAGTTTAACATGCTCATAATATAGGCCAATCTTCCTAAACTAACATACATTTTCTTACAGCTCTCTAGCGTTTATATATGTAACTATGTGTGAGGATGTGTGTGAGGTGTGTACATGTAACATGTGAACAATCATTTCTGCTCATCACACATATGATTGCACCTAGCAGGATTCGAACCCGCGACTGTTTCATTTCCTACCAAGGGTCTTTAGCCACTAGACCAACTAGTCGTATGTACGAATATATAAAGTATAACAATATTATACACTAGCTGTACCCGCGGCTTCGCACGCGTTGTCATTTCTCCAGTTTATAAGTACTCTATGTGCTTTACCAAGACCTAAAATACCAATATACCAATATTTGATCAAAATTTCATCCACGTGGGCAAAGCCACGGGCACAGCTAGATAGTTGACTGAGCGAGCGCGAAGCGCAAGCGAAGCGTCTCCTTTTCAGCTTGGGTAAAAATGCTTTGGGATGTCCGGCTGTTCTCCTCTACAGGTCGCATTTCTCAACCGATTCTCGTGAAATTTTGTTGGCAGGTTCAATAATTATATGTATTTTTTTTGATGATTCAGCATTACGAATTTTTCAAAATGGCGTAGATATGGGAGTTGAAAATGTAAAAAATAACATATTTCAGCCATTTCGAAATATTTTTATGATTTTAACAGTTAACGCCTGCCTAGAAAATTATTATATACTAGCAGTACGACTTCACACGCGTGGCCTTTTTTCTGTGTTAAAAGTACGCTATGTACTATCCTAAGACCTAAAAAACCAATATACCAACATTTGATCAAAATTCCTTCAGCCGTCAAAAAGTTTTAATCGATTTCTCGGCTTCTACTCATCGGATTTAAATACCAAGTACACCAGTTTTTGAGTCAAACCCTAAGCTATCGAACAGTGAAACCGCATCGCAATCGGTTCAGTAGTTTTTACGTGATGCGCGAACCAACCATACAGACAAACAGACAGACACGAATTTTAAAAATGTTATATTCTTGCTCAGTAGCTTATTTTAGGTACCCTAGACCATATTTTTTGACTTTTGTTCTTTTTACCGACTATTTCGTTCTTATTGCTTTATAAATGTAGAAGATTTCGAAATATGTTCAAAAATGCCACAAAACTTTTTAGTTCATTAAGACGCCTTAACTTAAAGGGGTCGGGGGTGTGAAGGGTGGAAAAAAAAAACGCAAACAGACTCTCGCGAGGTCTACAGCTCACAGAGCCACTAGTAATTAATATGTATATATTATGTACTTACCTTTACATTACCAAATTAACATAATTAAGTTAACGATACGAGCACTATCTGAGGAGCTGCCACTCAAACCGAGCATCATTACGAGGATCTTTTAAAGGTAACCTCGGCGTGAGGAGGAGACAATGCGAGCAATCTTCGAGTGAGGCATCGGCACGACTTGTTAATGGACTGCAGAAGCATCAAGGAATGCCTTGTCTGTTTATTTTACAATTAAGTAGTTATTTAGAGGAGATCACGACCTATAGCGTAGTGTGCCCGCTGGCTATACAGGAATCTCTATGGCAACTACAATGACAATTCAAAAAACCGGACAAGAGCGAGTTGAACTAACGTGGAGAGGGTTCCGTAGGGATCATAGACTTCTTATAAGTTTTCCTTGAATCTATAAAAACTGAGGATGTAGTAAATTTTCTTTTAGTTTGCTTATTTTACTTCAAAATAATTTATTTATAACTAGCTGTGCCCGCGGCTTTGCCCGCGTGTTAATTTAACTTCTTTTTTTTCTTTTTTTTTTTATTACGGACTAGGCAATCGTTTGACCACGATCTCACCTGATGGAAAGCGATGATGTGGTCGAAGGTGTAGCACGCTTGCCTAGTAGATACCTATTCACTCTTGACTTGAACACACCGGGGTTATAATTTACCGGAAACACTGACGAGGGCAGGGCATTCCACTCCTTTGCAGTTCTTATAATAAATGAAGAAGCGTAACTCTTCGTTCTTGTGCGAGGTATTTCAACCATGAAAGGGTGGCGCTTTGCTGATCGTCTAGTCGTACGGTGATGGAAAGGTGATGGGGGAATCAGGTTGTGCAGTTCTTGTGCACACTTTCCATAATGCAATCTGTAGAATACCGCCAGGCTTGCTACCTCACGTCGATGCACCAGACTTTGAAGCTTACTCTTTACCAGAGGCTCATTGCCTGATAGCACGTCTCTCAATTGAATCCAAAGACTCGAGCTGATACTTGGCAGAACCGTCCCAGAGGTGGCAGCAGTACTCCATACAAGATCGGACCTGTGCTTGATAAAGATTCAAAAGCTGTCCCGGTGTGAAATACTGGGTGTGTAACTGGGCAAAAAGCAACCTAAGTGTTATTCCAATACCAAAAGTGCATATAAAGTACAATATCTTAACTACATTTCATCAAAATTTGTTCATCCTTCAAATAGTTTTTTATCGATTGATCGGCTTCTATTCTTTGGATTGAGATACCAATTACACCAGTTTTTAAAATAAAACCTAGCTTTTACGAGATGCGCGAAAAAACGCAATTTGAAAAAAAAAATTGTATCTTATTTTAAGTACGCTAAACCATATTTTTTTATTATCTTTTTTGTACACACTTTTTGTTACTTACTGTTTTATTATAAGTAATTAAATAAATAGTTGCCCGGACAGTTTGATAAATGCCTAATTTGAAAGGCCAACAATGATAATATCTATTGAAACTCGTAGTATGAACTCAAATCATGCCAAGTTTCATTTGAATTCATTTTGAATTCAGTAGTTTCGGCGTGATGCGCGGTCAAGAGACAGACAAAAATGAAAAAAGAAACAGTTTTGTCTTCAGTAAGTATCCAAAATTGAAAAACCTTCAATTTTTTTTTACAAAATATCTTCAATAAACAGAATTAGCCGGCCTGCAGTCTCGACATATCGATAGTGACTGTTTTACAACCGAAATCGGTACATACCGATATAAACTGTTTGACAGTTATTGTCAAAAGGTATTGATTTTCATCGGTATTTGCTTCTTTTTTTTCTTCTACGATGAGACGAGCAGATCGCTAGCCTGATGGTAAGCATCACGCCTGTCCATAACAGTTGCAGTGCCACCCAGAACTTTGGTTGCAAAATCTTGCGCGTCACTGCACTGCGCTCGTCACTCTGAGACATTGGTTGTTAAGTCTCATTGCCCAGTAATTTCGCTGGAAACATTGCCCTTCAAACCGAAACACAGAAATGTTTACACACTACTGCTTGGTGATTGAATATCTGACAAAGGTGTGGTACTTCACCAGGCGGACTCTTGCGTAAGAGGCCTACCACTACTAAACTACTGTACTGACATTGATCATGATTGACATCGATATTTGGCAGAGACTACCAAATATCGTTATAATCGAACTTTGCGACCGATTTTGGTTGTAAAGCAATCGCTGTCGATGTCGAGACTGCAGGCCCTGTTACAGTGTTATTATTAGTATAAGTATAGATTATAAAGGAAATTGAGATCCCCACAATATTTAATTTTGATAAGACAAGCCCTTTCGTTCATTTTTGGTATGTCACACGGTTAAGTTTATGAACCTTTTTTTAATCTTCTAATTTTATTTTTGCGTTACAAGTCCGTGTTTGGGTCATAGAAATTCATATATATTCGGAGCAAGTTGGTTGTGACAGACGGATAGACAGACTCACGAGTGGGTGTAAAAGGGTTCCGTTTTTTTTCATTCGGGCTTACGGAACCCTAAAAATGGAAGGATACGTATTCGAACCGCTGGAACTTCGGTTAGCACGGCCCCCCACCTGGTAAACCGACGACCTGGGTTTACCAAGTGGAGGGCAGAGTTGCGGGGAGACGCTGGTGATGGATACAAACAGCGACCACCGCTGGTTACGTCGTGGGGGAGGCCTGCGGTGGACATTTTCCGGGTGATGAATATTATGATGATTCAATCAAGTAGCGTTTAAAGATTAGCGAAAAATAGTTTATTTTATCGACATAAGTTCACCATAAAAAAACACATGTGTTTCAAACAGTTATTATTATACTAGCAGTACCCGCGGCTTCACACACGTGGTCATTTATCTAGGTTAAAAGTATTCTATGTACTATTCCAAGATCTAAAATACCAAACATTATATACAATACCACAGAATAAATAATAGTACAAGTACAATACTAGAGTTCCCGCCCGCGACTTTTTTCGCGCGTACAACAGTTTATCGCAAAAAGCATCGTATGTTGTATTCTTCTAGGATATTAAAAACCAATGCAAAAGTAGGTATAGCACCAATCTCTTAATGTTTTTTGACAGATTTGTTATTTCGTTTCCGTGGCAACCGTTCTTTACAGCGAGTAAACAACATTTTTCAGTTTTTCCAGGGAAACTCACAATTTTCCGGAATAAAAAGTATCATATGTTTTATTCCAGAGCATATGCTATCTCCATTCCAAATTTCATCAAAATCCGTCCTGCCTTTATTGCGTGAAAGCTCCCAAAAAAAACAAACAAACAAACAAACAGACAACGTTTTACTTTTATATATTGATACATACAACACTTGATTCCTTTAGCCGTCAAAAAGTTTTATCGATTGCTCAGCTTCTACTCATTGGATTGAGATACCAAGTACAAAAGCTATCCAACAGTGAACCGCATAGCAATCGGTCCAGTAATTTTACGTGATAGGCGTACAAACATACAGACAAACGAACAACAAACAGACAGACATGAATTTTAAAAATGTTATATTCTTGTTTAGTAGCTTATTTTAAGTAGGTACGCTAGACTTTTTTTTTAATTATCTTCTTTGTACAGACTTTTTCGTTTTTATTGCTTTACTATAACTATAGAATAGATGATCGTTGGGGTCCACAAATCCCCACTGATGAGCAGTCAATGGGGATTTGTTGTGATTTTTACCTACATACAAAGTAGTATTTATACATTAGAACTTGATGAAATTCAACATTGTGGCTCTCGTGCTCAGGCTCAGGTAAAAAGAAATTAAATTAGACAATAATTTTACGTCTAAACACAAGCAAAATTATCGTATTATCTGAAACATTATGATACAAATATGCAGATAGTCAAAACAACTTCAACCACGGATATAAGCGGAAAGACAAGTGACCTATATTACAACCTTGAAAACCATTCAATTCATCTTTGTATTTTATGTAATTTTGCTAATATATTCAATTCTGTTATGTCTGAACAACTTATACAGTTATTAAATCTCTACTAACACAATTTTAGTGTTACATTTAAAAGACCCGTTTTTATACGCTTTATATTAGTCAGTAACACCTGTCAAAGAGCGTTTTTTTTTCGAATTCAATAATTCGAAAAAAAAAACGCTCTTATAAATAAACCAAACTAAAAAGTAGAAAATAAATAATAGTTTAAAAAAACTAAAAAACACGCTTGATATAGAAAACCAAACTAAAAAATAGAAAATAAATTTTAATAGTGTAAATAAGAAAAAAAAGTTTTATTTAAAAAAAAGCGCGGGGTGCTTTTTAAGATATTATCGAAATGATAATCTTTCTTCTCATATCTGTCAATGAAATATTTATAACTATTGACCCATGCACCCCACGATTTTTTTGAAATGAAACATTTTTTTCTTATTTACACTATAAAAATTTATTTTCTATTTTTTAGTTTGGTTTTCTATATAAAATGTGTTTTTTAGTTTTAATTAACTATAATTTATTTTACATATAATCTAATTGCTTCTATCTATCTATCTATCTATCTACTTACTTACTTGGTAGTTGGTGGTCGGGCTTCTTATCCGCAACTAGGCCGATCATCGGCCCCTTTTGCGTGAAACGTGCTGCGACAGCTAGTTCAGTCACCCGATGTCCCTCAGGAAGGCCAGCAGCTCACAGAATTCGGGCGCAGGCCTCCCTCAGGGTGGAAGTTGTTCCCAGGAACTGTTCCCTTAGTGGCGCCACGCTTTCGTACTCGAGGAGTACATGCGTGGCCGTTTCTCCTGCCCTCATGCATCCTCTGCACAAGGGGCTGTCTGCGACACCTAATCTGTGAAGGTGTTTGTTAAGAGGACAATGACCAGTTACAATTCCCACCACTTGTCGGAGACTAGCTCGTTTAAGGTTCAGAATTTTTCGGGAGTATCTCGGATTTAACTCCGGGAAAGCCTGTCTGACTGTCTACAATCCCTGATACTTGCCCATAGTTCTTGATGTAGTTTGTGTCCTTTGACTGAAAGGCAATGAAATCTCGAATTTGACTGAAAGGCAATGAAATCTCGAATTTGACTGAAAGGCAATGGAATCATTGGCTCTGGCCGTACAGGGCGCATGCCCGAACCTCTCCTTGCCAGTTCTTCAGCTGCATCGTTTCCTCTGGGTCTGCTGTGTTCCTTTATCCATTGGAGAGTAAGGTAATTATATTTACTGACCTCCTCCAGAAGATGGTGACACTGGATAGTTAGCCCCGAGGAATGTTCATACCTTTGAAGTGCTTTTAGGACTGCGGCGCTGTCGGAGAGTATTCTGATTTTAAAATCAGTTACCTTCCTGCGCAGTATCGCTGTTGCTGCCTGGATTATACCCACACATTCCGCTAGGAAAATAGATTGTGAGTACCCAGTGCTGCTGCTACTCGTATATGCATGTTCAAATCGTCCGAGAACGTCCCAGCTTCCATTTTGGAACCATCTGTGTAGATTCTAACCTCGTGAGTGTTCGACCTATCACTTGATTCCTCATGTAGTTGTATCTTATAATGTTTATTGAAAAGGTGTTGTTTTGGTACCTTATCCTAAATAGAGAGCATGTTCAAGTTACCCTCCGCATAATCCCGTACGATGTTAGTGTGGAATGTTTGACTATTTTGATCCCAGATATTGAGAGCGTTGAGTCTGTAAGCAGACGCAGTAGCCTCCTGCTGGATGTGCAACTGCAACGGTGGCAAACCCAGCAGTGCCTCTAGTGCAGCAGTGGGTGCTGTTTTCATGCAGCCAGTTACTGCCAACCTCACAGGCCAACCTCTGGAAGGGATGTAGTTTATTTATGGTAGATACCTGTTTAGTCCTTGGCCACCAAACTGAACCATATGTTAGAGAAGGCCTAATCACAGTATTATATAACCGAAGTGTTATTTTTGGACTTATGCCCCTAGTTTTACCTATCATTTTCCCACATTGCCAGAAAGAGATGGTTGTTTTCTTAATTTTATTTTCCAGGTGTCTAGCCCAGTTTAATTTGCTATCTAGGATGATACCCAGGTTCTTTACCTCATCAGCTAAAGTTAACTGTGTGTCGAAAAGGTGGGGTAGTGTGTATTGACCTAAATTTATTTTGTTAGTAAACATAACCAATTGTCTTTTTGTTGGATTCCCAGTTAATCCATAGTCTAAGCACCAGGTTTTTACGATCTTTAAGGCGTTATTCATGACGTCACATAATACGCTAGTAAAGTGTGATACAAGGATAGTCAGATCGTCCGTATAGCCAACCGTGAAGAATCGTCTGTTGTTAAGCTTTGTAATTAGGTCATTAACCACCATGTTCCATAGTAGGGGTGACAGTACTCCCCCCTTGAGTGGGGGTGTTGTTTGGGGTGGTGCACCCTTTTGACACCACCCCTCTAATGATTCCACCTAGGTCGACTCTAACCGCCCTAAGCTTTAACATGTTTATGACACAATCAACCAATGTCAACTCAACACCATACTTCCTTAGCGCTGCGTTTATGCTTCTAAAGTTAGTTCTGTCAAAAGTGCTTATTACTCTGTGCAAAGCTGATTCTGTTGATTTACCTGAACAATATGCGTGTTATTGTGGGTGTAATATTGATATATTTAGGATGCTATCTCTAAAGTACTGATCACAAACTCTTTCCAAGGTTTTATGGAGGAAGTATGTAAGACTTATCAGTCTATAAGATTTGGGGTCTGTGTAGTCCCTCTTTCCAGGTTTGGGAATAAACAGTACTCTGACCTCTCTCTAGCCTAAAGGTATGTACCGATAGGATAAACACGCCCTGAAGATTATTTCCAGTGTACCGCTTATATGTCCCTCTCCCCATTGGAGGAGTCCCGGAAAGATACCGTCCAGCCCAGCTGTTTTGTGAGATAAAAATGTATTTATAGCACAACTGATTCTTTCCCGACTTACTACTGACTTTGCAATATCAATCCATGTAATGGTGTCAGTGATTTGGCATACTGGGAAAGTGATAGACAATTGGTTTCTGTTTCTATTTTAGTGTAAGTGTTATAAGAAAGAAAGAAAGGAAGAAAAGCATTTATTCAACAAAATTCATTTTTTGAAAATATGTTATAAGAAAGAAAGAAAGAAAGAAAATACATTTTTTCAACAAAATTCATTTTTTGAAAATATGTTTATTTTTCCGCTCCCTCTGGGCTTTAGCTGAAAACCAGCGCTGCGTGCCTTCGGCAAACAGCCTAATGCTGAGTTAAGGCCCATTCATCACCACTTTAATTATCTACTTTTACCTTTTCTTTGATTTCCTTTTCTATTTAAATAATATATTTATATAATATATATAAATTTATATATATATATATATATATATTAAATCGTATCGTTTTTTATATATATATAAAAAAGGAGTAACGTGACTTCGCGGTGTTATTGAAAAACAAAATCTCGCACAGTCGTTCTGTATACGCTGAATTAAACGCTCAGTTCGTGAGAGCAGACGGGGACCATACACTGTGTCAGCATAATTAAACTTGGACAGCACCAGGGATTCGAAAAGTTGTATACGAAGTTCTTCAGAGAGGTATGGTCTTAGCTTGTATTTTGTCTTAAGCCTATAGAAACAATTTTGGACGGATTCAGCTAGATGCTTTTCGAACCTCAGTTCAGCATCAACATTCAAACCAAGGTTACGCGCCTCATAGGCCCGATCTATTTTCCCATCAGTGATAAGTTAACTTTCGTCGATAATGAAGCTAACTGATGTTTACTACCCAAAATCATAAATTTTGTTTTAGTAGGATTGAGTAAAAGGCAGTTATTTTCAGACCACGTGGCTAACCTATGCAGGTCTTCATTAAGATCATGTATGGCACCATCAATGTCCTTTGGATGAAAAGGTATATACACCTGCATATCATCTGCATAAATGTGATATTTACATTTTTGTAAGCATTTGATGATATCGGCACTGTATAAAATGAAAAGAATTAGGCCTAAAATTGAACCTTGAGGAACGCCTCTCTTTACGGCTGTGAGGGTAGAGGATAGTGATACACCCGAATTTAGATGCATTTCTACGTACTGGTGAAGGTTAGAAAGAAAGCTATCAAACCACTTAAGCGCAGCGGAGTCGAACCCATAAAAACAAAGCTTATTTATTTATTTTATTTTTATTTATTCGGAAAACTTACAGTGTTTTATAAACCTAGCTTAAAATTAAAAATATTACTAATCACAATTTAAAAAAGTAGCGTGGTGTTAATAGCGTCGAAAGTGCGGGAAAAGTCTAACAACACTAACAATGTGCATGTCGGCGCTTCTCCAGGAGATGCCATATTAAAGCACGTTAAAGTCTTCTACCTGCGTTTTATTGAAGTCAACCTCAAATTAGTACTATTTTACAAGTTTTCTCGATATTAGCAGAAATGATAGGTAATGGCGCCGCTGCCGCCTTTATTGTTTAGACAAGTCACGTCACTCGTACAGTAATCAAAACCTTAAAACATAATAAATTAACAGAACAACCAAAAATGATAAAAAAATACTCTAAACAGAAATTAACAACTTTTAAATTATCTCGGCGTCTTGAAATACATTTTACATATAATTAAAACCTTACCGGATACACTTTTTGGTGCACAGACTTCAGAACTAGCTAGCATAAATCGATTAAAAACAAATTATGTAGGGTAACTTCAATACTGACAAATATGATACAGAACCATAGTTAATATTACAAATATAACCAAACTAACATTTTGAAACGAAATGTAAGCTTAAAACATAATTATTTAACTAATTAGTTTCATTAAAAATGAGGCGATGGTTTGCTGTATTGCCAGCCTTAAAAATAAGTTCACAATATTTTATAGCTTTTTACAAAAACATTTTAAAAAGTTATTTAATAACCAAGAGTTTTAGAATCAATAATTCATTATTATTTTCACATAGATAAAATATGAAACACGCAATTCTTAGGATTACTCGCAGGTCTAACAGATACGCCACTAGTAGCACTCGGCGAATGGAAATACTTTTTTATTGTTCGTGACTACAATGACAAAAACAAGATGGCGTCATGGCTGCGCCCATATGCACATACCCTCATCCTGATATGCCAAGATATTATCGGTGACATCCAACAAAGCAGTAGCCGTACTTTTACCCTTCCTGAATCCAGACTGGACCTCGGGGAGAATTTTATTGTCCTCAATGAATTCTGTTAATTGCTTGCAAACGACTTTCTCTACAATTTTAGAAATGCATGGAAGAATACTAATGGGCCTGAGGTCTTTAACAAGTATTGGATTGTTAATCTTTGGCAAAGGACGCTCTATTGATATTTTCCATTGATCTTGAAATATTGAAGTGGCAATTGAGGTATTCACTATCGCAGTCAAAGCCTCTAAAGCATGAGGCAAGGTCATCAATAACATATGCAGTGATATATGATCAAAGCCTTCCGCATTAGATTTAAGATCTTTGATTATTTTAAAAATGTTATTAGTACTAGTAGCTACCATCCACATACTACCATACATACCATGTATGTACTAGTGCTAGTATGTTATCTACTTTCTTTAAAGAACCAATCTCACGCTTAGGGTCAGCAGCCAGATCTTTCCTGACCCTATTTGCTTGAGTATTCGTTTCTATGTTTGTACTATATTTTTTCCATGACTTTGGACCTGACCTTTGGAGTGAAGTAATTTTTTGTACGCCGCACGTGCCTTTCTGTATTGCTCCCAGTCCTCATCGTGGTATGTATTCATGGCTCTATAAAATAATCCGCTTCAGTTTCTCCAAATCTTTATCCCAACCATGACTACCAGCTTTACTAACGTGTGCTGGGGAGAGAGGGCAGGCTTCCTCATAGCTTTGGTGAGACTGTCTCACCAAAGCTATGTCTGTTTGGTGTTAATTGTACTACCGCTTGCTCAATATTAGTAGTGCTTGTTAGCCGTGAACCCATGAACATGGTAGTGAGGTGCTGTTCTAAAGAATTATAAAAGATCAGAGATTACGAGTTGGTGCGGGTGGTACCCTGCTTAGTTGCATTTCAAATCGGATCCATCTATGGTCCGAGCATGAAGACTCCTCCGAAACTCTCCAATTCTTAATGGTGTTAAAATTATTGTTATTGTCCGAAAATAAAATTATATCAACAATGGTGCGGCATCTGCGTGTGACGAAAGTTGGTTCCGCGCCTCTGTTCGCTATAGAGAGTGTAGTAGTGAAAAGAAAGTTTATCAAATATTCACCTCTACTGTTAGCTGTCGGCATCCCCCATAACGAATGATGTTCATTGCTGTCTGCCGCTATGGTTAATTTAAAATTGTTAAACTCACAGTGTCTTACGAGGTCAGCGATTTCCTTTGGTGGGATGTCCTCATCGGTGGGCATATATGCTGACACGACAATCACCGCCTCTTCTCCCCCTCCGACACGAGAGGGTAACCTAACGGTCACCATGTCCCTGGACCAGAACTCGGTGAGGGCACTGCTGGAACACTACGCGGTATGAACAAACATGCGCGTGGGTTGTTACAAGTGTTATCTTGTATTAATTTACCATTCAGGTTATTGAGACCACATACACGCCCGCTCCTGATCCACGGCTCCTGGATCAGGGCGATAATCTCTTTGTTGGTCGCCTCCAGCACCCTGCGCAGGTTAGCCGTAGCAGAGAATACTGTGCTGGAGGTTAGCTTGGATAAAGTCAGTCTGAGAGGTCGGGGTCACCATCATCCAGGTCATCCATATCTTCATCAGACTCTTCTTCAGTACTGGAGACCCTCACTGTCACCACCTTCGGTGGCACCGTGTCCACACTCATCTTTTCTCCTCCCCTTGAAGTTGATGGTTTAGGAGAAGAGGGCGAAGGCGCGTCCGGAGCTACGTACGTCCTTCGCACCGCCAATAAGAGTCGATGGTTGGGACTCTTGTTCAATGCACACCTTTCGAGGCCCGTGATCCCAATCAGTACCTCATCCAAAGTTGGTGGAGCATCTGTTAAAGTTCTGTCCCTGGCATAGAAGCGCACGTAGACATTGCCCAAATTATGGACAAGTATACGCGGCGGTCACGTTCCAGGATGGTTGGAACAACATATTCTGGGATACCCAGACACAGGAACAGTATTCGTCCAACATCCCTGGATTTTGCTTCTTGCCAGGAGTGCAAGTACACCGTCCAGGTATTAACGAGTGCCCACTTATTCTGTCCATCCAGAACCATGTTTGTATCTTCTAGGGAATTATCACAGTGCGGGAGGAGCAGGGCCACTCGCACCTTTCTGGCAATTTCACTTTGTTTTTATATAACAAGTTTTGGGCAGGTGTTTGACGGTATGCTGTCAATAGTTTTTACAAGCCACCTTAGTGAGGTTTCATCCTCACACCACAGCTTCAGAACTCCATCAGAAATGATGGGCCGACCTCTGAAGTTGGGGAGAAATCATTAGCTATGTTTTTGATACCCTCAAGTATCCTGTGCTGCAGGAACTTCTTCACTAAGGTGATCTATTCTTCAGTAAGTTGGATACTATCTGCCCTAGACACTGCTACGCAGAGCTTGTTCTGAACAATATCTGCATAGCTAGTCTGGGCACGATGAGAAGTATCCAACCTTGCTTTCTTATGTTTTCTTTTTGGCGAAGCCGTGTCGTCCAACCGCGTACGCTTGCTAGCCTCATTGCGAGTTGGGGCTTGCGCCGACTTAGAAATTGCAATGGCTGCTCGCTTCTGACGATTGAAACGGTTTCCGTGTTTAGATCCTCGCTTAGATCTCATTTCCTCTCCTCTACCACCACGGACAAGTCCACGGTACTCGCTGGCGGGGCGTTCGGTTTGGATCCGAGATCCTTGCTTTGTTATTATTTTTTTACCCTTAACCCTGTCTACACAACCAACAGACCCAGCAGTCACCTTGGACGAATCCTTAGTAAAAGCTGGTGGGGCATACTGCTTGGTTACGGAATCCCTGCTGTCCCTCGTTTGTTTACGTTGCTTAACCTGTCGGCTATCGGTATCCCGTACGGGATATATGAGGTTATTTTTGCAAATTTTGCAAAAAATTAGAACAGTATAAATAAGTTTAAAAAAACTGTTTTTTGTTTCATTTACCTCGCCCCCCCCCCCCCCCCCGTTTTGGTTGAAGTCCTCACCAAAGAGGTTTTTTTCGGAAGAGAGGTACTATACCCCCCCTCAGACACCAGGTTTGTTACATCCTACCATACGGCCCCCCCACGCACAGCACTACCAAGTTACGTGGGTGATCATCCCCCCACCTACTATCACACATTTGGGGATAGTAAGTCCACAGTGATCTGACCACCTCGTCACTACAGCGGATTGGAAAGGAGGTAATAAAGGACATTAGGAGTAAATGGAGTTAGGTGGGCTTTTTGAAAGGAAAATAAGAAGGGTTGGGTGGGACTAGGAAAGTCTAGAATTGAGCCTCTTTCTTTGCTTACGTCTGTTCCTTAGGGGACCAGACCAAGAACAGGGCGGTGAAGGTAACAATCAGACTTGCTGCGGATGTCTACACAACGTGCGCTCCTTTCCGTAGCCATTGCCGAGTCTGCTCACCGGATAGGTGGCCAGGTTAGGGTTGACCCGGGCGTATAAAGAGTTAATTGAGTTAATGAGTTATCTGGTGTTATGTGGTATCCAAGGTCTGATGATGGAGCCGGAAGGTAGTCATAGGAACTCAACAACAAAATGATGAAACCCTTTTGAGTTTGGGCTTATTTGATTGGTCTCGGTGAGTTCTCCGGTCTTAAGTGGTAATGGTGGTGTCTCGTAAAAATTGCTTTAACTTATTGAACTTATAAATCCATATGTTTTGTGTTTGTTTCCTCATATGTACAAGATGTGTAGCCATTTTTTAAAGAGTTCCATTTCGTTCCAGTGAAATGAAAGAAAATGTTCGTCAAAACTAATTCAGTTGTTTTTTATGTCGGTTATTCCTCTTTGGTTTTAATTTACCAACGCCTTGATTCTAAAGTGAGTTCAACTATCTTCTTTGGCATATATTCTTTCTGGTGTTTTGCTTATGCAACTCAAACTAAAGAGAAAAAAAAAAGAGAAAAAAAAACAACTTGGTAACAATATTAACATCTAAAAATCTTTTCACTAAATGCATATGAAAGTATACACGGTACTCATAACAAAAAAGATTGTCCGTCTGTCTGTCTGTTTATTCCCGCTAATCTCCGAAACGGCTGGACCGATTTTTACGGGACAATCACTGAAAGATAGTTGATATTACAAGGAGTAACATAAACAACTGTTATTTTCGAGCGAAAAAAAATAGGATTCCGCGCTAAAAAAAAAACATTAATTTTGACCACAGGGCAAAGCCGCGGGCACAGCTAGTGTTGAATAATTAGGTAGATTCCGTACATGTACTTATTGCAAATCAAAACATAATAATTTTACTTGAGTTAATGAATAATGACATTTATTTGCTGTAAATATGTGTACATTGAAAAGGTGTTAGGTACAGTTCAACATATTTTACCATTGCTGGTGTGCTAATATTGCCGATTGAATTATTCTACCTGTTTGTAATCCATTATGAATTATTATTATTATGATCTTTTGTTCAGCTGAACACACAAAATCCTAATGAAATTAAGAGGCCTTCTGCTATTATGTTTCTATTATTCAACAAATTATTCCTAATTCAGATTTAATTATATCGGTGCTCATATAACTAATTGATATAATTTTAGTTTTAATAGCAGTTCAATTCAAAACCAACGTCATTATTTCGCATGGTCGTTATTAATGAATTATAAGTAATTTTCGCCCACAACGTGAGGATATTAAAATCAATTTTATAATGTTAAAAGAACAAAGTCCACAAATTCCATCCGAGGACGTATGTACTGAATTACTGCTCTGGCAGGTACTTTAGGCAGGTATCGGCCAGGAATTTAATAGCCAAGATAGCCAAGTAGTAGTGTGCAAGCGATAAACGAAGAAGAACAGATATTACTAGCTGCTGCAAGTAGGACCTATTTTACCACGTTTTTTTCTGTCACTTTCTTGTTTGTCGTTCAGGGTGGAAACTTGCTACTCAAATTTCAAGCACTTCCCGATTAGCTATCCAGCTGAAACTTTCAGGGTAGCTCACAACTCGATGACAATGCATAAAAAAACTAGTCATCATCAGCCTATATCTGTCTAAAGCTGGACTTAGGCCTCTCCTAATGCACGCCACTGAGCTCGGTCTTCAGCTCTCCTCGTCCATTTTCTTCCAGCCGCTTTTCGCAAGTCGTAACTCCACCTGGCCACACTACATTTGCATAAACGTGGTATCCTCTCGAGAACTCGACTACCCCAACGGTTATCGGTTCTTCGGGAAATGTGACCAGCCCACTGCCATTTTAGCTTTCTTATTCTTTGCGCTATGTCGGTTACCTTGGTTCTCCGTCGGATATCTTCATTACGAATCCTGTCTTTCAGAGAAACACCAAGCATAGCTCTCTCCATAGCTTGCTGAGCGACCTTAAATTTGTGGACTAGTTTAACCGTGAGTGTCCACGTTTCAGCTCCGTAGGTCATGACTGGTAGGACGCACTGATCGAAGACTTTTATCTTCAGGCACTGCGGTATGGACAACGAGAAGACTTGATGAAGCTTACCGTCTTACAACTAGTTACTTAAGTAAAGTAAGAAAAAAACTAGTAGTAAAAATAAACGTGGTTTGTAAATTAGTTTTTTAATCTACATTTGCTGCTTGTACCGGTGCTATCGGCTTCAAGAGAACTAAGGTATTGAAATTTCCGAGATTTTGAGAGTTTTGAGATCATAAATTATTGATACATTAAAATCAATGTCTCAGGATGATTAGCCAATGTAGTAGTGATGCTGCGAAATACTTTACAACGTACCGAATTCTTCGATCCAAAAAATTTACTTCAAATAAAATAAGTAAAAAAATATAAGTCAAACGGTTTTATTGTAAAGAAGATAATGTACCAAAAGCTAAAAATTAAATAAAATCGTAGGGCGTAGCATAACCTGAGTAATAGAAATTCGACTCGCTCAACTATTTTATTTTAGTTGACAGAAATCTGAGTTACGGTAGCATTGTGTGGAGGTATATTTTCGTAATACGCTACGCGAAATCCTAAATTCGAAAGTGTACCCCATGTCAGCTTGGCCATAAACGTTGGGTTTTTGCTTTTTTGAAAACATGCCCGACGCCAACACGGTCTCTGTGTTATATATTATTAATATCCATCTCTACATGTTTTCAAATAAAACTTGAAGGTTCACTTCAGAAAGTTGTACCAGCCTTAAAAATATCAAGGAAAAAGTAAAAATAACGCATAAAATATGTAAATGCTTTCAATTATGGAGCAAAATATTTCTAGAAGCGCGTGGTTTCGATCCACAGACGTCTGGATTACACGTCTATACATGTTACCACTGCGCCACTCTGATTAGTGGAGGGGACGACGAAATTCGGTATCGTTCTATAAAAAGATGTATTATTACTAATGTAATTAAACATAGCTTAAACCCTTAAAAATCCTTTATTTTTTCGGGATAAAAAGTATTTTAAATTTTAACACACGACATAAACTTTGACTGTGCCCAGTTACATCAAAATCCGTCCAGTAGTTTCAGCGTGATACGTGTTCTTTTAAATAACTTTCAACCTTTATTTTGCGGGAACCCTTAACTTTTTCGGGATAAAAAGTACCTATTCTAAATGTTAATCTATAACAAAAACTGTGATTGTGCCAAGTTGCAACAAAAACGTTTTGCACTCCATATCGATTTTGAAGTTTACCTCAATTAAAATTTTCAAAAAATATTTTTTTATAAGTTTACATTTAATCATAATCTGTGAAGTAGAAGTCATAGAAGTGCACGTATTGCAGTGAAATAAACGCAAATATAATAATACAATATGAAATAAACGGTAGAACAAACGCACCGCGTTCCACCGCAAGGCAGTGCGCGCAAGGCCTAAGATACCAAGTACCCCAGTTTTTACATCAAACCTTAATTATCTTCTTTGTTCAATCTTTTATGTTCTTATTGCTTTATTACAAGTAAAGAGACTACGCTCTCTAGTGCAGAGGTCCTACAATGAAAATAATGACGCCCGTGTTAAGGAAGTAGGATCCCCCTTTTCTCACCTCCCCCCTATCCCCTATATATCTAAGAACCCTCTCGATCTCATCGTTTCACAAAAAAACGCATCAAAATCGGTCCATTCGTTTGAGAGTAACGATTCTCATCTCACAAAAACAAGTAATCTGCCATTTTGTGGTGGCTGCCATCATGGATTTGGAATTTGTATGGTGTACTGTATTCTACTAGTTAAGTTCTTTTATTTGATACACATAATAATGCTGTTGAAAAAATATATTTAATCCGCCATTTTGTGGCGGCGGCCTTCTTAGATTTACAATGATATTGAATATACATAACTAATTGTATTGTCACCAGAACTAAAGGTGCATATCAAATTTCAGATCAATCGGTCAACAGGAAGGGAGAAAAATTTCAACTTACCTACAACATTTGACCCAAAAAACAAACAACAACAAACAGGGCAAGCTAAATAAAACCGTTTAATCTCAGAATACTTTCTCTATGAGCGTTTAATAAATAATATAACCCATTTTGGTGAAATTTATAAGAGTTTAGTGCAATTGATGTCCAAATCGGTTCAAAAAACCCGGAGATATGAATATAATAAATAGGCACACAAAAAAAACAGTCATCTCCTATTGAAAGTCAGTTTAAAAAGTTAAGGGGGGTGTTGTTTATACCTATCTAACAGCTATGTGTAAATTACATATATAGTTAAAGGTACATGTCAGTTTATCATCAAAGCTCGACAACAATAGTTTTACAATATTTAGGTAGGTAGGTACTTACCTAAGATTTTATATAACACCCTACCCTATTTTTTCAACGGAATTGAAGATGGATTACCTCTCGTCGAGATTCCAATCGACTTTATTTGTATTGTTGCAGTCGTCAGTAATAATATACCTACCTATTCATTTCGTATCAGATCTCGTTCACCTTGGTAAATAAATCATTCGCGTGGGCGTGTCACCAAAATGGCAACAATTTAAAAATCAAGCAGGAATTTATGTGTGACATTTAGGAAGCTGATAAAATGAGGCCATCCCTGATGAGAACAGCCTGTAGTTACATAATCTGTGCTACACTTCGGTCGCCGTACCTAGGTATATAAATGTACTTAGTTTCTCGTCTGCCGTAGTCTCTCATCATACATTTTTCGAATTCAGTTTTTGATTTGTAAAAGTGCTAATCATGCTAGTATTAGGAAGTTTGAAGAATGAAGTGAGAATGTGGCCGAAGCCTCTTAGTTCGACTGTTATAAAAATGATGTAGATAAGTAAGATTCAAGTAAGTTTGTTTTTGCCTAGATCGTACCGCAATGTTTATGTACATTATGTTTGGAAAAATCAATAATTTTTAGGTATTTTTATATTGTTTCCAGTGTATGGCCACACTTTGCAAATAAAACTCCTGATAACTTTAATAATGTTCTCCACAAAGGCACAGAATAAATAATATATAAAGGAGCAAACATACAAAGATAAAATCATTTTAATACGACTTCATCGTAATTCTCATGGAATTAGATTTGTGATAATGTAGAAATAATATTTACTCTGAGGCTACCTCCCATTTGGTGAATCTTATAAAATACCTATCCAAAAGTGGCATTTGGGCAACTATTTCCTTTTCATACAAAAATTTAAACTTTTTATTTGGGTCACTCTTTGTTGAAGTAAGTAGGTACAGTCAGGTTAAAAAATAAATAAAATAACAGAGATATTATTTAAAAAAAAGAAGTTTATAATAGTGGTCACGTGAACGCCATAACCTGCCCCAAAATACCGTTTTGAAATTTGAGTTAAAATTTTACTATTGCTCAAAAGTATTCCGCTGAATCCCCTTTGGCGCTAGAGCAACCAAAAAAAACATGGATTTAATTTTAATGGTTTGACCGATTTAAATGTAATCTCGCATATATTATCGAATTAGTGTGTTTCTCTCTTCAAAAGGATACATGTATTATACGTAAAAACACTAAACAAGTATATTAAAAAAAAAAACACTGCCTTACTCCGCGAGCCGTAAATTTTTGAAATTTTTGTTGGTTTTCACAAATATATTCTGTTCACTTTTTGTACTAAACTGTGTTGATGTTTTAATGTTAGCGGATAGGTTGGTTCATCTAGTATTTAAATAAAACAAAAAAACAGTATGTCATCGATTTCGTTTCCAAAATACGTGTTGCGGTTATAAGGTGGAGATCAGCTTGTGTGGTATTAGTGGAAGTAAAGAAACGTGTGCTCTTGACTCTGTTTATTGATAGACTGGCTTCACACAATGAAATCATGCATTTTATCGATAGTAGTAGCTACATAGATATGAATCAATTGGGTCTGTATGTACGTCTGTCAATGAGAAACCAATTCTTCAAACTATAAGAAAATAACTGAACAATACGTTTTTTTTTCTGAAACTACTCCCATTTTTGGCTTCATCATTTTTCCGCGGTGTCCTCTCCTTACATAATAATTTCATAAAACTTACGTTCGGTTTGTCAGTGGCTACATTTATTCAGCCAATCACAGGCCAAGTTTTGTACGGATCCGCCAAACCGTTGATGAAGGAACGGAAAATAAGTTTACTCGGCAACAATATTTTCGCGCCATTTTGACGTCCTGCCACGGTGATGTCATGGTCACGTGGTCGGAGTGTATTTACCAGATTGTTTTTTTATAGCGGGGGCACTAAGCGGCATGTAACAGAATGATCAAACACAAAGAAAATTATAGTACATTACTGCCGCGGTCTGTAATGACTGCGTAGCTGGCCGAGAGCGATGATGGCCGAGAGCGTAGCTAGTTCGGGGCCATCACAGCGCGGTCAGCATTGCAGCCCTTGATGGCCAAGCTGGACTGAAGGCCGAGACTGAAGGTCGAGGCATTTATAGCGCGGACAGCAAGAGCTGCAATGATGGCCAAGCTTGAAGGCCGAGAACTTAACTAAGCAAAGCTCGAGGCCATCATAGCGTGGCCAGCAGGGCAGTCATTGCAGACCAAGGCTTGTATAGTGCTTTACTCAAACAATGCGAGGTATTTAAATAAAACTAGCAAACTGATGAAAAAATTATATAACCCACTATAACAACAACAACAACAACAACAACAACAAAAACCAAAACAACACCAACAACAACGTCAAAAACAACAAGAACAATTAAAAAGAACAAAAACAACAAGAACAACAGAAAAGAACAACAACAACCAAAACAACAAGAACTACAAAAACAACAAGAACAACCAGAACAACAACAAAAACAGCAATAACATTAAAAACAACAAGGAAAACAACAAGAACGACAAAAACAACAAGAACAACAACAACAAAAACTACAAGTACAACAAAAACAACAAGTACAACAAAAACAACTAGAAAAACAACAAAAACAACGAAAACAACAAGAACAACAACAAAAACAACAAAATCAACAACAATAGCAACAAAAACAACAAGAACAACAAAAACAACAACAACAACAACGAAAACAACAAGAACAACAATAAAAACAACAAGAACAACAACAACAACAAAAACTTCATGAACAACAAAAACAACAAGAACAACAAAAACAACAAGAAAAACAACAAAAACAACGAAAACAACAAGAATAACAAGTACAACAACAAAAACAACAAGATCAACAACAATAGCAACAAAAAACAACAATAACATCAAAAACAACAAGAAAACCAAAAACAACAAGAAAAACAACAGCAACGAAAACAACAAGAACAACAATAAAAACAACAAGAACAAGATCAGAAACCACAACAACAACAACAAAAACAACAAAAAACATACTACAACAAAAAATCAAAAAACAACAATAATAAATAACAACAACAAAAACAACAACAAAATAACAAAAACAATGAAAACTAAAACAACAAAAACTACAACAACAACAATAATAGCTAAGAACCATCTTGATCACATCAGCTTTCAAACAGAAAAAAAAACATCAATATCGCTCCATACGTTTGGGAACTACGACGCCTCTCTTTTCGCGTTCGGTGGTTAACAAAACCACAGAATAAATAATAGTACTAAAAAACACGACAATAATGGATTTTCAAAGGAAATTGCTGGCCGCAAAACACGACAGTAATGAAATTCCATACATATTCCATAACTTTGCTGGCGCCTATTCAAGAAGGGCGGCAAGGTCGATTTGCCCAAAGCAGGTTGTCGAAATAATGACCACATTACAAGCTTGTTTGAGTAAATATAAAACATAGCATACAGATAAACGCACCCGGCAACTCTGTCAAGTGCAGCTGCGAACGGATCAAGCTCATCGTCGCTTACAATTTGGTTGCAATTTGGTAACAACCTCCTCCCTTTAGCCCACAAGTTGTGATTCTACGCATCGTAGTTTGTGCGTTATTGGACTGACCAACCTTACCCACTGACCGTCATTCCCCTGCTTCCCCTATATGGGCTAGTGTAATCGGGTCCATGAATCCATTGTTCTCGCTATTTACTGCGATAACTTAGTACCTACGTTAGGTACTACCTAAGTATGGGACAAAAACATGGCATTGTACATGTGTAGATTGTTGTCGATTTAATCTTTACTATTGCTTCAAATCCAAATAAGGAAATCAGTATACAAGCATTGGGTTACTAGTCTCTGAGTTAGGGAATCTACACCAAAGTCACCGACTAACCTGCTGAGAACAAGGCCGTGTGAGGCTGTGTCGGCGGGGTAGTTAGCGACACCGGTGTGTAGACTCCATTACTTTCAAGTAGCGTCCTTCCTCGGGGGTGGTTCTCGGAAGCGTGAGATTAGATTTCATACGAGATGACGTCATATCTTCTATACATCGAACATTCTGTGCCATACTAGATGTAACGTCATCTTGTATGAAGGCTAATCTCACGAAACCGAGAATGGCCACTGGAGTTTAACATCAGTGCCAGTACCAGCTAGTCCCTGTAGCTATTTGAAACCAAACAGCGTGAGAGCTAAATTGTACTTAGATGCAACGTATTAGAGTTGATATTGCTACAGACATTATTATTGCAACTGTTTGGATTAGAACAAACCTCATATAACCTCAACCCTTGAACCTCATATTTAAAAACGTTCACTATTATATAGGAACAGATAGGTAGGGTAAGAGCTTTCTACAAATACACAAACATTCTAAGATTTTGTTTTCAGAATAAAATTTTATAAATGTAGGAATCTTGCATTCAGCAAGCTTCGTCATGTTTTCTCTTCGTCCATACCACAGTGCCTGAAGACAAAAGTCTTCAATCAGTGCGTCCCACTAGTCATGTCCTACGGTGCCGAAACGTGGACAGTCACGGTCAAACTAGGTCGCTCAGCGAGCTATGGAGAGAGCTATGCTTGGAGTTTCTCTGAAGGATAAGATTCGTAATGAAGATATCCGACGGAGAACCAAGCGGTAACCGACATAGCTCAAAGGATAAGCAAGCTAAAGTGGCAGTGGGCTGGTCACATTTTCCGAAGAACCGATAGCCGTTGGGGTAGATGAGTTCTCGAGTGGAGACCTCGTTTTTGCAAAAGTAGTGTAGGACGCCCAGTGGCCAGGTGGAATGACGACCTGCGAAAAACGGCTGGAAGAAAATGGATGAGGAGAGCTGAAGACCGAGCTCAGTGGCGTGCATTCTGAGAGGCCTACGTCCAGCAGTGGTCAGATATAGGCTGATGATGATGATGATGAGCAGTCTTAATCTTAAGTGATTTCATTTTTAATTAGGCAGGGAATTTTACGCATTAGAAATCCTTATCAATTGACACTCTTAAATAACAAGTACAATTTATCGTTTGTTCAAGATATGAATAAATTCCACAGTATTGAAACGGACACTGCTTATCATGCAAGTACTTAGAGATTATGTATCTATGTTCTTTTTATCTACTCTTAGTATCAACCGACTTAGTGATGTTTCTGTGTGTATTGACATTAGAATAAACAAAATTACAAGTAAGGGGTTATTACAATACACTAGATTTTCTTATTGACGTAAAAAAACACACCGATAAGCGTACCAGGACTAAAAAGTGAACCGTAACGAGAAAGTCTATCTATATCGTCTCGCTTTTATAAGTATGTACTTAGTAAGAAGCTCCAGCCAGAGATCTAATTTAGGTGTAAATTTTTAGCTTACATATAGTCAGCTCGATGATGTAATATATATATTTTGATAAAAGACAGAGGGGGAGAGGCCAGGATGCTCAGAGTGTGTGAATGTGATCTTTAATTCGACTCACTATTCGCGATTTGTATTACGTGACGTAGACGTTTCACGTCATACAAATGGCCGTGCGCCCCGACACTGCCCCACCCAGTTTTTTGTTTAATAGACAGCCATAACTTGCATGCGGAACTTAAATTTATAACCATTCCTTAAATGTGAGAATATTTGAACCTTCTCGGTCTTGAACGGAGATTAGGAGCACCGCACACAATTGTTCTTCTTTGGCTTTAATCACAAACGAGTGGCGCTAGTGTAGCACGTGTTAGCAGTATATCTCATTCGCACTATACAGTCTGTCTTTGTTGTTGATGCACATGAAACACGACACGGTGGGAAGGTAGCAGCTGCGATGGTGTGTTTGCCTGTGGTTGTATCTAGTCCAGTTTTTGTAGTGGTGGGGGAGTGTCGCGGGGAGCTGCTGCTGATGGATGGACAGCGACCACCACTGGTTGCGTCTTGGGGGAGGCCTGCGGTGGACATCTTTCGGGTGATGATTATGATGATGATTCAATCAAGTAGCGTTTAAAGATTAGCGGAAATCTTTTCTTTTATCGACATAAATCCACCATAAAAAACACATTTCATTCAAACAATTATTATTATACTAGCCGCGGCTACGCACGCGTGGTCATTTCTCTAGATTAAAAGTATTCTATGTACTATTCCAAGACCTAAAATACCAATATACCAAAATTTCATCAAAATTCCTTTAGCCGTCAAATAAGATTTTATCGATTGCATAGCTTCTACTCATCGGATTAAGATACCAAGTACATCAGTTTTTAAGTCAAACCCTAATCTATCCAACAAACCGCAATCGGTCCTGTAGTTTTTACGTAATGCGCAAATAAACGTACAGACAAATAATATACAGATTTTTTTAAATGTTCTTTTCTTGTTCAGTAGCTTATTGTAGGTACCCTAGACCATTTTTTTTATTATCTTCATTATACAGACTTTTTCGTTCTTATTGCTTTTTTATAATTATATAAGAGTATCATATTTATTCAGTCAGAGATATTGTTAATTCAGTCAATTCAGTTAAATATCAAGACTAAAATTATTTTACATGACTTCGATTCCTGATAAAAACGCACGAGCAACGTACCGCTGAGAGCAAAGTCAAGCTGAAACGACAAGCACTGGAAGCTTTATCCGAGATGGCTCAGCCTTATCGCGCTATCAGTTATCAAAATATCTTGACTGATAAGCGCAGTAGTTGTTGTGACTTTGAACGGAGAGGTTCTCAACATGTCGCAGGATAAAACTTGATATGGTAAGTAAAGGACATTCTATTTCGACCCTAACACACCTTTGTGAATTAGTTCCAATGCATTTCCTTATGCTCGTTTGATTGTTGAATAAAGGAAAGCTTTCTTAAACTTGTCGAGATGAGTTATGAGTGTTATCGTTAGTGATCAAGGTATATAAATTAGATCTCTCATTGTACAACATGCCGGTAATAAAGTCCAATGTAGCAGCCTTCCCTCTTGAAAAGGTATGATTATGACACCATCATTTAAAAAAAACGTACTTTGTGTGCCAAAATGTTTGTCTTGCTCGTCAAGGTGCAGGTTAAGCAGGAGAGGTGATTCATCTCGGGAGCCGATTTTAGTTAATATTTTCAAGTTAATTTTACTTTTTTTATTAATCTTATTAATATTCAAAAACTTATTTCACCGAATAATTTGCATGTTTGTTGAGATTACATACCTTTTTTTTTAAAAATATCTTCGATAGAAACTGAATATAGTTGACTCATTCCATCGACGGGAACGTTAAAACGGGTATTTTTAAGGAAACTTTACGTCAAATCAATTAACCGTTTCAAAGATCTAGTTTTAATTACTCGTGAGGACGAATCGTCAAATTTGAAGCACATTTCGTCTTAATAATAATAAGTCTGATTTAGGTTGAAGTGTTATTCTTATTTATTCTCTGGCAGTGGTCCCTCGCCCCTATAGATTCCGAACCAAATCTTAGGGGGAGTCGTACCTACCTAGTAGTCATGTAAGTTACTTTATGTTATTTTTCAAACACTTTTTTAAATGTGAATTTTTTGCAGGGTTGATAGAAAATCCTGTTAACAATATCATATCAATATAACCAATGTCATACAAAATTCCAAAGATAAAAATAGCGGGTGACGATCGTGATTAGGTATCAGGCTTCCAATACGAAGTGCCTACGCAATATGTTTTATCGTCATTTTCAACAATTTAAGTCGGTACATTAGTCATAGATCTAGTTAAAAGAGGGAAGATATGGTTTACTTTAATATCGCGTAAACAAAAACTGGACTATACATACAACTACGTGCAAACACACACACAGCTGCAACCTCACAATCTCGTGCTTCATGTGCAACAACTAAGATAGAGACACATATAGACTGAAGCGCGAATGAGAGTCACTGCTAACACGTGCTACACAAACGCCACTCGGATTGTGACTAAGGACAGAGAAGTTCAATAATTGTGTGCGTTACACCTAATTTATGCGGTCCACGTCCAAGGAGCTGGGCCCCAATTTTGTTAGCTATTGAACCGTGATAAGCAAGTCAATTGCATGTTGTTTTTTTTTTTTTTTGCGAAATTTTCTCTTTTACCATTTAAAAGTGCTAGAATATGGATGGCTAAATCAGAAACTATGAGGAATAGCGAAAAGTACTCAAAGGAGTCTCGGGCCCGATTTTGATGAAAACTAAAACTGCATCTTTGAATTTTTGAAAAAAACAATATTCCTAGACAGGAATCGAACACGTTGATTTTGGAAAAAAAAAAGCACACACTGTATTATTACACCATTCGATAGTGTCGCTATATATTATAAAAATCGGGCCCGAGACTCCTTTGAGTACTTTTCGCTATTCCTCATAGGTTCTGATGAAGGGCTTAGGTGGTAAAAGAGAAAAAATCGCAAAAAATGCGATCGACTTGGGTTATCGCGATTCAATAGTTAACAGAATTGGGGCCCTAGCACCTAACCTTCCCATTTTTAACTATATCTATGACATCAGGTAGTTCTAATATGTATAAGTATAATCATAAGAAACGGGATATTTACCATGGATACTATTTATATAACTACTACTACTATTACTAATACTACTACTATTTACTATTTTCTAATATGTATTCTGTGACATCAGTCAGAAAATGTAAAAGGATTTTCTCTACCAACTATCATTTTATTCTGTGATACTACAGTTAAAGTTGCTACAGAAAGAAGACCTCTTTGATGTTCTGAATTTCTAACTTTGGACCTCCTTGCGAATCATAATCCTTGATTGATTCACCCTTGATCTAGCTATATAGGTCACGAAATTTACAGGGACTTGGCAAAACGTTTGGTGAAGGTGACATGTAATCAGAATGCCGGCTCCTACTTAGGTCAAAATATATACCATACACCAAAGGTATTGCTGTTCAGCGTGGCAATACATCCAGCATTGTTGACACATTTATATCTCTTATATTTATAGTTTTGTATAGTTAAGAAGCCAAGGTTAGCTCAAAACCGGGATGAATGGCGTAAGAGGGAGGAGGCTTATGCCCTGCAGTGGGCGGAAGTGAAAATTGGTTCTCTGGTTTTTAGCAAAAGGAACCAATTGAAGACGAATGATTCAAAGAATTATTTATTGACGTCCCTATTACTATTATTACTTTCTGTGCACGGTTGTCTGGAAGAAATTGCTCTGAGCGATAAGACCGCCCATTGTGACACTTTATTATTGATTTAGTTGTTTAGTTTTAAGATTTATATTTGTGTGGTGTTCAATAAATCTATCTATCTATCTATGAAATCTTCATTTTTCTATTTATTTTTCTCACCATCTCACCATCACACATTGTGGGTACTTACGATTTGTCATCAATAAACAAGATTATGACTATCTACCCGCACTCTGCAGACGATGTGTGAATCACTCGAAGTATGTCATATTTAGTTAATGAGGTCATCCAAGTTACATTTATCAGTGATTGTGTCTCTGGATAGATGCCGTCGTCGTTCCAGCTTCGGTTTTTATTTCATAAACATGGTAAGTTAACTTTTAACTAAGCTAGAAAACTTATCAAGTTACAATGCCTTAAATTAAAGTTCTGGTGCTGTGAGGACCAGCAAAAGGAGTTTAGGAAATTGGCAGCATTTCCCTGTGTATTTATCACCAACTCCTGCGATCACTATGCCGCTGGCAAGCTTGGGGATTAATGGAAAATCCCTCCTATTACGGGGGAGATCCATGTTCAGCAGCGGACTTCTCCGGGCTGATGGTGATGTACTTTCTAATAAAACTGGTTCGATTGGACTTATATAAGATCTTGATGTAATGAAGACCTGGGTTCTTCTAAATAGGTACTAACTGAAATAAAATTCATGTCTCCAATCACATTGAGGGTTATATAAAATTGAATGAATATTGATTGTAGGTATGGTCTCGGAATAATGTAGACTGAAATTACAAGGGTATGATGACGAGGCAATGGTATTAGGTATAAGGAAAGAATTTGATTGATGGGGAGTTTCTTTGCTCTAAGGATTCACCAAAAGATTTTGCATGGTCAAGATATTAGTACCAAGGTTTATTTTGAATTTGAGATTAGTCACTTATCACGAGGGCCAATAAAAATGTCTGAGATTTTATAAAAGCCTCCTATGTTCTCCTATGTAACAATGTAGCTTTTCTATGTGTACTTCATCGCAGAAGCTAACTAACCAAATCCAATGACCAATTCCAGGAGACAGAGACGATAATAATCGTGAGCGTGTTCTCCGCGGCGTGGCTGGTGGTGTTCATGATGGCAGCAGTTCTGTGCGCGAGAGTCGGCAGCCTGCGTAAGACTGTCGCGGAGATGCAGGCCACGGGCAGGATCCGCGTGCAGTGAGTATCAGCGGCGCATAGCCCGCTCGAGTTTTTAGCTGGATTAGGGACATTCAACAGCCATCGACCGAGTTTTTTTTTTTTGCTGGGATTATGTCCATGGGAATTAGGACAACTCTGGCATAGCCCAGTTGATTTCACGTAGGTAAAGTCCATTCAAATATATCAATTACAATCAAATCATCTATAATTTATTTTATAATTTCCTTATCGCTATGAAAACAATCACTTGTGTTAAAGTTAGTTGCCTTCAAATATTTTATAATCATTGGTTATAGATAGGATAGATAGATGTATAACTCTTTATTGTACACCTCAAAGAACAAAAATACAAAAATAAGTAAAACATTTACACAAAAAAAAATTACCAATATTTTTTCACTTTTATATATTGGTATAGATAAACTGCTGCGTCCCGCGGTTTTACCCGCGTGGATGATGATGATGATGAAAAGTAATGTATGTACCTATCAATCCAGGATATAAGCTATCCTGGTACCAAATTTCATCCAAATCGCTGTAGCCGTTTGAGCGTGAAGGAGTAACAAACATACAAACTTTCGTTTAAATAATATTAGTGTAAATGAAATACGAGTACACATATAAAAAAAAAAGGTCTAACCTGTAAAATCTGAACTAGTTACTGATTCGAAGAGCTTTTGTACTTTTTGAGTTCATGGAGCTGGCCAATGTCTAGTCACCGTCAACTGGTCCTTAGCAAGAATCAGGAATGTACCGGAGATAACCAACCAGCTCTGCTGAGCACTCGCAAGGTTTACGTGTTTGCAAACAAACACCTATCCAAGTTTCCTTCCCGTGATTCCAGGAAACTGAAAATCAACACGGACAAGAACCACGCGTTCCACAACCCTGCGCTGGCGCCCGAGGAGGAGCTCTCCAGGCGCGGGTACTCCATGTACATGCCTGACGTTGACCTGGAGAGCGGCCGCGGGACCACCGAGCGGTGCGTACAGCGACCACATACAGAGAACTGACCACACAGAGACGCGCGGTGTTAACGTATCTCTTATGGGCAAGCTGAAGTGGTCACATAGCTCGAAGAACCAACAACCGTTAGGGTAAACGAGTTCTAGAGTGTAGACCGCGTTTAGGCAAAAGTAGTGTAGGACGCCAGCCGACCAGGTGGAGTGATGACTTGCAAGAGGCCGCTGGTAGCGACTGGATGAGAACCAAAGATTGGGCTCAGTGGCGATCACAAGGAGAGGCCTACGTCCAGCGGTGGACGTATATGGGCTGATGATGATGAGAGATGTGCGCAGCTGTGCATCTGCAGAAATGGAACTCGTGACAAGATGGACCTGATAACTATACTGTTGGTTGTTTACGAAGCACCTGTGCTTGTCTCCGCGCATCTTGTCCAATGGAGCTCTTTAACAAACAATCCAATGAAAGATATTCAAAGATAAGATTCCCTTGATTAGGATTGTTTGTTTATTTACAGTTTACGATTACTGCGCAAATTCCTACCAGCACGCTGTAGTCGCTGACCTTATATAAATAGTCCCGGAAATGCATTTCATGAATTGAAACGGCTATCTATGATAAGTCATCTTTTGTTAACATCCTAAGATTGTTTAAGTATAGGTACACAATATTTGGAGAATGATAAAGCACCTAGTATAGAATCTCGTCGTTATCAGTAATGACCAAAAGCAGAACACTTTGACAATCGTAAATCCTTTAATTAATTTCGATACAGAATGGAATGTTTCAACTATAATATAATACGTTCCTACTATAATCAAAACGGTTATGATTACAAGCTCCTATTTCCGTGTCATAATTCTTCAAATTCTCACCGCTTTTTCTTCTAAATTCTCAACCAATTAACACATGTCTTCCTCCAGGCAGACGGGTGGGCAGTTCGTAGAAGAACTCACACGAGAGATCGACAGCCGCCAGCAGAGGCAGTCCACCTCCTTGCCACTCCAAGAAATGGACAGGTACTCCCGCGACATGGATCCTCGACAAGACTCTCGATACTCCCGAGACGTGGACCCTCGACAAGACTCTCGATACTCGCGTGATGTGGACCCTCGCCAGGACACTCGATATCTCCACGAAGTAGACACTCGCCCATCCACCACAGACTCCAGGCATCGAGACTTTGACCCTAGGCAGTCTGGTATGGACAATAGACATTCAACGGCGCCGCCATTCCTGCTTCAAGCTATTGAAGAGAATAAGAGGAAGAGCAGGCTCGCCAATCCAGTGGCGAATGGCAGCGGGCGGCAGAGCGATACGAACCCAAACTTCATTTACTAGGACGGTATAATACCAGCACGTTTGTGGATCAGGCAAACCAGAGCACCTACTTTCTTTATTTATTACGTAAGATGCCGTAGTACCTAATACCCAGATGCAACTGCATGCAGTAAAAAGTCCTGCTTTCTCGAATATCCTCAGATAGTTTTGCTTTCTAAATTGTCGTATCGTTCTCCTACTGTCCTTGTGTTTTTGAAAATGCATACTTTTAATGTCACCGAATGAAAAAGTGTTTTTTTAAGACGACAATAACAGTACTTAACACTACTTGCTCATAAATATTTTGATTCTGCATGAAAACGTTAAAATAATGTTGAGCAATCTACCGAAGATGACATCGTTCTGCGAACGCAGAAATCGATTGCAAAATTCAATTTCCTACTTTCTCTAGAATTGTCTCCTAGATAATCGCAGTCGAGGACGCAAAGATTGCTTCTATTTACGATACAATTCCTAAAACCTACACAATCTTGAAAATCATGGATTTTGAACTGTTTGTTGGAGCAATATTACGAGTAAAAATGCAGTAAGAAAATCTTTTTCACTTATTTTCTTTATGGAAAATGTGGTGGAAAAAGAGAAGTTTAACTTTATTTTAAATATGTTGTAGGTAATAATTACTTATTCTAACTTTTATTTGATTAAATTTGAACTGTATTTACTTTCTTTTATTTATTACTAGTGACAGCATAGATAACACATTACACATTAACATTCTGATCTTAGTTCAGTAAGCATAGATAGGTGTTTATAATGTGTACTCGAAATAAAAAAAACTTGGCCGTTTTACCTATCTGCTTTACTGTAGAATAGTTCTAGAGTTCCATTATTTCTAATAAATATTGTAACGAACGAAACAACAATGAATTTAACAACAGCAACAGTACTAACACTAATAGATTCTGTGCTTGATCCTTCTGTAATACGGTCTTGATCTGATCCGATATGATACTGCAGACCTTTTCCTGCAGCTGCCAGGATGACACCTTGGCTTCGAAACTTTGTTAATGTTCCTTTGAGGTTTTTTCAAACTAGTTTTCTTGTTATTTTTATCTCTATATGTAAGATACTTTGAATTTTCATCACCATAATTCCCTTTATTAGCTTCATGAGCATCCAAAATGTCCTGTATGCTCTTATAAGCATCAGTCTCTTCAGGGTTTGGTCCGACATAGCTCAAGTAAGGCTTAAAACCATCAGTCCCTTTCATATAGGCAGTATTCCTTTCTTGTTCTGCTTCCTCCAGATGTTTTAAGTAATTGTATGTTTCCGGATCATTGTTCTGGCTTATCGGTTTGAAATCATTGTAACTTACAAAATTAAAAGTGGACGTGGCTGGTTCTTCCATCTTAATAGGTTTAGTTGGAAAGTTATATTTATCGCCAAAGTAAAGATTAAAATTGTCCGACTCCTTAGGGTCATTTAGGAGATATCGTTCCGTTTTCTCTGAAGATTGTATGTTTTTGGCGTCTGCGAAGCGGCTACTTGGTGGAAGCGTGGCTCCGTAGATTTCTTTGTCCGACGTTTTGCCGTAGATCTGCTCGAACACTTTGAAGTCGTCTGTCCAGAATTGTTCAAGTCCTAAGAACAAAAACAAATATTATTTCGAAGACTTCTATCTCAAAAACTAGGTGAGCACGCAAAAGGGTTGTGGAGAAATCTACTCAAATATACAAGCTATCCTACGTTATCCGCTTAGGTATATAGGTAAGTAGAAAAGGTATATTATAGTTAGCCTAGGCATTCATTTACACAACTGGAAATGCAGATGTCCATAGGAGTAGGTGCCTGTAGGTACTTACATACTTACTTTTACTTAGATGCTTTTCTTTTTAAAACAGGAAATAGGTACTTGTTTATTACCTATAATAACAATTCTATGTGTCGACGACTGCAAACGGATTCCTTAAGGAACTACTCCTTTTAAGGTTCCGTACGTCTGAATGAAGGAAAGGAACCCTAAGGGTCCATTCACACGTACTACAACCACAATACAATACAACACTTTATTGCACACCAAGAAGAAGGTAATATATAGGATAAACTCATGAAATGAAAGGTACAATGGGTGGCCTTATTGCTACCACCAGCAACCACATCGCAGCGATAAAACGTGGCAACGCAGTGGTTACGTGTGAATAGCGTCGCTGCGGCTTTTTGCAGTTGTGTTGTGGTAACTACGATGTCGATGTGGTTGCGTTGTCCCTAGCAGTTGTGTTGTGGTTGCGTTGTGGCTGTTGTTGGCAGACAGACAGATCGACTCTGGCTTTCGTAGAGGGAACACGTCTTGACTGAACGAGCTCATGGACATCGGAGAGAGTCATTGTTGTTACTATCGGCACAGAATAAATAATAGTACAAGTCTATCGGGAGGCGGGCGCAGGCGCGGGACTTGTGCGCACAGTTTCGTTGCGCGACGCTACGTTGTGTTTGTGATGTGGCCGGTAGCTAGTGCTCTTAGTTGCTGGTGGTTGTGGTAGCGGTTTGGACGGTAAAATGTGGTCCGAGTGAATGAAACTAATCATTTTCATACAAATTAACACCCGCCCACGTGGTGTGGTTGTGGTATGATTGTGGTTGTGGTGTGGTTGCGGTACGTGTGATCAAGCCTTATGGAATAACTCGTGTGTCTGTCTGCCTGTATGTCTGTCTGTATATCTGTCTGTCCGTCTGTCTATCTGTCTGTCCGTCTGTCACATCCAAATTGCTCCGAATCTACTGTTGAATTAAGTTGAATTGTTTTATATATATAGATATCAAATGAAACGGCTTATTGTGACAGTCTCTTTTTTTTAAATAATTTTACATTAAAGTTTTAGTTTTAAAGTTATTTAAGACAGTAGATGAAGGAAGTTGACCATCCCCCCACTTATCTCCGAAACTACAAAGTCGTCAATTTTTAATTTACTGTGAATAGTTCCAAGAAAACCTATAAGACGTCTATGGTATTGTGAGATAATATATTCATCGTACGGAACCCTCTCCACATGAGTTCCGCCGCGTAAACTCGAACGATCCCCAATATCTTTACTGTAAGATCGTTGATCTCCAATCGTATGTACTGACAAGAGAAATCAGTGCAATTGGGTAATTAAAAAGTGAGCTTGCGAGTTCACAGCACCCTGCGAAAGCGCAAACACACTTTCCATACATGACTTGGACAAATGAACAAACGGACAAACATTATATGACGGCGTGACGAGATCGAAAATATTGGATTTCTGATGTTATTAGTGCTGAGACTATAATGCTGTATTTGGGTTGAATTTGACCGTTAGCTCGCGGAATGTGGTGATACGAATCGAAGATGAGCATAACAGCTTAGCTTGCTTTTAGGAAGCTATGTTGTACCTAGTACTTATAGCGTTAGTTTATGGTAGTCAATAAAGCAAAAGCTTCGCCTTGACGCTGCCAATATATAAGTAACATCTCCCTACACAACATTCGCAGCGTCCAAAAAATATATATTTAGGTAAAATAGATACCTACCTAACTTTCAATCGTTAAGTCTAAGCATAGTGTTTGAACTAAAAACCGACTTTAGATGGATTAAAATAAAGTACATACAAAAAAAAACAATGTTAATGGAACTTCTACAGGACCAAATTAAAGGTCTCCTTATTTAGAATATTTTTTTAAAAATCTAAAATTGTTCAGGAATGCCAGAGATAAAAAGAGGGTACCTATAACATGAACAAGAATTCAGAATTGAGAACTTCCTACGAAGTCGGTGAAATAAATATTACTACCTACTATTAAGTAGTGTTTCAATCAAGGCAAAGATCAAGGTTTAAAAAATACGGAGTCTTCGCCGCCATATCGAAAGTGATCTCTGATCTCCTCTACAGGTCGCATTATTCAACCGATATAAACGAAACTTGGTATACAGGTTAAACGTTTTTTTAGAATTTTTTAGTCGTCGGGGATTTTTGATTAAGGGGTAATTCCCCCAAAACGTGTCAAAAAGGGGGCTACTGAATATCTCCGCCTTATTAGATCCGATTACGATGGTTATTTTTTTTTTGAAAGGTACCTAGTAACTTTTAATTGGTCTCATAAAAATATGGTGAAAATCTGATGAGGATCTTTGGCATAATGGCAGGAAAGCTCCTCAAAATGCAGTAAATTTCTCACTTTTAGGTTTCTACCAGTGGAATCATCCCTTTACCCACTAGGTAGGGATTGATGGAGCACCTTGGTTATTAATGTTAGTTTTACAATAAGGTGACTAGATGGCGCTACTGTGCACCGCTAGATTGTTTGCAAAAAAATTTGAACGCGCGAGGTCTACAGCTCAAAGAGCCACTAGTCATTATGTAGGTATATGGGCAGGTGATGTTGTGTGCTACCTACCTAGCTACTCTTGTACTAAGTATTATTTATTCGGAGCTTTTAGTTCGTTGCGTAACTCACCAGACATTTTAGTAACTCCACCGCCGCTGCAAATCGCTGTTGCAAGCACGCACGCTGCAAGCCACTGCATCTGCAATGCAGTGCAACCACTTTTATTATGTACCTACTACTTACATAGGTACCATTTTCATAGAAAAGTTCACCTCCCAACTTGTTGGAGGTACCTTGGAGAACTAAACAACTTCCAAAACTTTAAACTCATGCGTTACTTCGGCAAAAAATAAGTTTGTTAGAAGTAAGGCACCTACTTACATAATATTTTATCGTCTCACTTATCCTTATGTGGCAAAAATATGCTAGGTACAAATGAGTAACATTTATCATAACGTCAATAAAAAATAGAAATAACCCCCGACGTAAATTGTAGCTGTATATGAACCATCTCGAACCTAACTAACAGTACCTACACCAAATTTCCAATCAATCGGACCTGAGAGAGAAAGTTGGTAAGACCCTTTTGTCAAGTAGGAAATGAGCTGATGATCTTCAAGCGCCTGACCGTATCTTCATAAATTATCTCGATCACATCAGCTTTAAAACAAAGAAAATCAGTCCATTCGCTTGGGAGCTACGATGCCATTGATAGACACAATGATACATACATACATAACACCTCTCATTTTTTGCGTCCAGGGTTAAAAAGGGGAGTAGGGGAGTAGAAGACCCCCAAGGCTAACCCGGAACATACCTAAGCATTAAGTATGGTAAAACGGAAACCGGATTCAATGCCATACCTATATTTTCACAATTTTTTATGATTTCTGAGTTATTCCACTAATAATAATAATAACTTGTTGATCTCCAGATTCCGTCACAAAATTAGTATCTCATTTTGACCGAGCTAACTACATTACAGGTTACGTAGTACATAGTAATCTGTGGTAAAGAGCTTACCTTGATATAAAAAACTAGTCACAGCATGTCCCTCTAGCGAAACTATCGCGACGAAAGTAAGATGAGATCGATCTGCGACACCCTATATAACCTCTGGACAGCCGGCTCACTGCGACGTGCGGGCTAGCTGCGACGAATCTGATAAACTGCTTGTGTTCGGATCATATTTTGAGAAACCTCCGTGTCCCGTTGTCGTCGAAGAATATTGGTAGAATCCTAGATAGACTACTGTTCATACATTTTTGGGTGGATGAGACATTTCTTATTATGGAAAGAAAGACTACGAAATAGGATTCGAACCTGCGGCCATAAGACTGACATTTCGGCGCTCAGCCCACTGAGCTATCTGATGTCCTACTTCGCATTTTTCCTTTCCATATTTCTTTACAAGTTCTACAAAACTTCATATCATCATTATTTTCAGCTCGTGTCCGCCCACTGCTGAGCATAGGCCTCTCTCTCTCTATGTACGACACCCATCTCGATACTGTGCAGTCATGTCCGACTTTATTAAAACTTTATAGCTATTAATTCAATTAATTTACGAGACGAGCAGGTTACTTGCTTGATGGTAAGCGTCACGCCTGCAATAACAAGCGATAAAACCCAGATCATTATTTTGCGCACCACTGCACAATGCTCGTCTATCTGAAAATTTGGTTTGGTCTTATAAGTATGTCATGTACAGTTAATTTCACTGAAGAAAACGTTGCCCTTAAAATCAGAAAACATAAGTGTTTCCACACTACTGCTTGGCCGCTGATTATCTGACAAAGGCGTGTACAAGTAGCTAGGTACATCAAAAGTAGAGTGACTCTATTTCAAGGTGAATGGATCCACAGATTAATAATACAAGGCGAATCTTTCATTAAACTAAGGTGGTGCCTCCTTCCGATCTATGATCTATGGATATATGATCTATGGATAAATTCGACGTAAAGCCACTAATAGATATCATATCAATGAATAGTTTCGAACTTTTACAAATGTAAATGAAATTTAAATTTCGATAAAAATAGTACATAAGATTTGAACGAATATTGAGTGTTTGTTTCTCTGTCCTCTTTACTAACGTAAAGTTAAATTAGCATAACAATAGATCCCATAGAGTCGACGCAGAGAGTTTAGACGCGGAGGTAATGAACTGAACTTCCGAGCGGCCTTTTGCACAAGAGACCTACCTCTACCCTTAATACTCAGGGCAAATGATGTTGCCCTTTGCTGGTTCTCACAGCACCCTCGGGAAGAGGGATGGTCCCACTATGCCAGAACAACAGGGCTAAGAAAAACTACGAGTACAGCAGGTATGGTCTAAGCTACGAGTAAGTATATGGTACGAGTAGGTTCGTAAACAATCCTAAGGTTCGGGAGCCGAAATATTCGGCGTATAGGACCGCTGGCCATCATTAAGGGAAAGTCAAGTTCAAACTTCTGTACCTACCTAGTACTATAATTTATTCTGTGCTCCTGGCTCCAGACACGCCCCTTCCGATGTCAGTGACTATTATTGAATACGTGGTTTAGGTATCTACAGTTGTCAAAAAGTTTTTATCGATTGCTCGGCTTCTACTCATTGGATTGAGATACCAAGTCGACTAGTTTTTAAGTCAAACCTTCAGACCAAAAATTCAGAATTGTCACGACACACTACACTAACGACATCTGCAGATATCTTCTGACATAAACCGCGACGCAAACCCTTGCTTAGCACGGGATTCCAGGACGCAGCCAACTTGAAACCATCCTCTCGGTTGAAATTAGGATACTTTTTAATTTCAACCGCTTCACGTACAATCCTGGAGTAGTAGTGACGTTCCGTGGAGAGGAAAACAATGACAATGACAATGTGTCGTGACAATTCTGAATTTTACCAAACCAAATGCGGGTAGACAACGCTCGCCTTTCTCGACGCTGACACCCGCTACTTCAGTCTTCTCGTGACCACGATCAATGCAACTTGATCGAAACGTCGAGGTAAATAAATATTAAGTTTTCAGCGCGATTAAGTCCCGTTTAAATATTTAACTATGTGTTCGAATCGCGAAAGTTTAAAAGTTACAGTAGGTAGGTACCTAATGAAAAGTACTAGGCGGACTTAATGCCAAGTGCCATTTTCTATCAGTCATCTTGGACGTGCAAGAAATAAGTTAATTAAAAAGTAGCCAGTATGTCATGGTGAAACCACAGAATAAATACTTAGTAGGGGCTATCACCATTTAATGCGTACACAACATTTCGTGTATATGCTGTTAACCGTTGAGGAGTTCCCGTCAGAACCCAACCCTCAGTAGAGCAACCATGTCATGGTAAAACTTCAACCGGCTATCATAATAAAATGCGTACAAAAAAAGTATAATTGTTGACCGTTGAAGAGTTATTTTATCTGGAGATCATGTCATGATAAAATTTGAAACCGGCTATCATAATAAAATGCGTACACATCATTTTGTCTTTGCTGTTGACCGTTGAAGAGTTCCTTATCTGGAGCTAATCCTTGTGGTCATGCTTAGCATATGCATTGTCATCGGAACTGAAGCTACATGTAAAAATTCAACTCCGTACGAAGAGGAAGTGGTTCTAATTCATCTTGCAAGATTTGACCGAAAATGTATGTTTCGGTCAAATCTTGAAAAAACCTATATATAATACCTACTCGTATATCATACAAACATTGCAATTTAATTAGAAGCTTTTAAATTTACGGCAGTGCAGTAAAATTACGTACCTAGCTACCTAGGAGCATTGAGCTCTACTAAAAGTGAAATTGAATTAGTTACGTAATTTTAAGTAAATTTCGCATTTATTTAGTCACATGTGATTGATGTGATTAATATGTATGAATATGATTAATATATATATATTTCTTGTATATACATTTTTTCCCTTAATTCTGGTGCAATAGTGTTTATTATTATTATTGTTTTTATGAAGTAGGTATCCTCGAGTTACCTAAACCAGTTGGCTCCTATTACCGGATGAGGCGAGTATGAAACGTTTTCATTTCACTTTCATTCGATGCAGTTAGCTTCCTTGGAAAGCGGATTACTTACGTGCTTACTTACATTACATTCCTGAGAAACGCACATGCTACTGACATCTACGAGTACATATAGTATAGAGTATTTATATGTTCATACTAAGTATTATGTTGTCAGATTATGGAGTTTCGGATTCATCAGCCTATACTTGTCCACTACTGGACGTAGGCCTCTTAATGCACGCCACTGAGCTCGGACTTGTGCTTTCCTCATCCAGTTACAGCCACTCGCTTTTCGCAAGTGGTCACTTCACCTTGCCACAGGGCGTCCTACACTATGTTTGCCTAAACGTGGTCTTCACTCAAGAGTTATTGGTTCGTCGGGAAATGTGACCAGCCCACTGCCACTTTAGCTAGCGTATCCTTTGAGCAATGTCGGTTACTTTGGTTCTCCGTCGGATATCTTCATTAGGTACGAATCTTGTCCTCCAAGCATAGCTCTCTCTATAGCTCGATGAGCAACCTTCAATTTGTGGATAAGTATATGTGTACTTACTTACATATTATTTCCAGATCATGATAATAATAAAAAACGGCTCCGTAGCCAGGAACGAGCAACACCACTGTGAAAACCACATTGCATTCAGTCCAGTTTTTTTTACGTGATCTTACCAATGATGTTGGTCTTAGTTTGTTTGTCGTGTGAGATAGTTCTGACCTCTGGTGTCAGAGTTTGTCACCCGCCCGAGGGCCTCAAACATGGCTTAACGACTGCTATTAATCTATAACAGCCGGACCGACAGCTTAACGTGCCCTGAAAAGCATGGAGCGGTGGAAGACTGCACATAACTTAGAAAAGTCATATAGTTGCGGAGCCTAAGACCGAACCCGGTATCGTTGGATTCTAAGTTCCACTATTGAACCGTTAGGCTACCATCGGTCTTAGTAAGTAAGTAGGTACCTAGGTTGGTAAATAAGTAGATAAACTCTAGAATTATGTAGCCATGATAGTTTTGCTAGTAAATTCTTACCTCGCACGCAGGCAAAAAGGCCAGCTTGGCAAACTGGCGCATGGCCAGTAGGCCAAGCTGGCCTTTTTGTCCCATCCCAATTTAAGGTAGGTATGTAATGTTTAAGGTAGGTGTGTTTACGTACCCTAGGTGGCATGCAAAAAGATAGATAGAATGTAAAAAAAGGTAAAATGTAAAGGCATACTTTAGTGAATATTTCGTAAACGGAACCAAATTTTGAAGTGGTAATAAAGCCTCCGCCTGGGGTAGTACCTACCACACCTTTGTCAGATATTCAACCTCCATACAGTAGTTTATAATTATTCCTTTAATTCAGTTTGAAAGGCCAAGTTCGCAACTTTTAAGTCGATAAGGTTCATCATTCATAATTTCAACCTCTATTTTATTTTTTTGTCATAAGTGATTTCATTACAAACTGTTTTTTAAATATATTTTTTGTTATTACTTTTTCCACCAGTCACATATTTGATAACGATAAATGATAATATTATTATAATGTTTATTAGTGTATTACTTAACGTATTATGAATTCTATAGTTTTAGTTTTATTTATTCTTTTAATTTTAGGTTATAGCTACGGGTAGGTACCTATTTCTAATCACTTTACGTAATATTTGTTTTTTGCACCGCTACCATTTTTCTTGCACGTCCAGGGTGACTGGTAGAAAATGCTACTTAGCATTAAGTACTCCTTGTAAGTACCTACCATTGTATTTATTTGCTAAAGAATAAATAAATAAAGGCAATGTTTCCAGCAAAATTACTGGGCAATGAGTCTTAAAAACCGGTCATGCCACTCCAACCAACTAAACTGGCCAACTGAAGCAGATCAACTAATTTTCTTTTTCAACGATTCAACTATTCGGTTGGTTCGACAACCAATGTCTCGGGGTGACGAGCGCAGTGCAGTGACGCATAAGATTATGCAAGAAAGTTCTGGGAGGCACTGCAACTGTTATGGGGAGGTGTTACGCTTTACATCAGGCGAGCGACCTACTCGTTCCGTAACTCAAACTTTTTTTATTAAAACTCTGTCCTTTGACAGAGTTTTAATAAAAAAAAGTTTCTTTAAACCTCAACATATTTTTTAAATAGCTATTCAACGAGACCCCACTCTATGGGGTACAGTACCTACCTACAATCCTCCTGTAACATACCGACAAATTGATGGACAGACTGGAGCTTGCTTTTTGTCTGTCCTTATACCACTACCTAAAGACACTGCCTAGTCTTCAACGAGTACGTTCAACCAGTTATAACCGGCTCCGCAAGCCGAAACGTGGACATGCACGTCGCACAGTGAGGCTGTTCCACAAATTAAAAGTAGCCCAGCCATGGCGAGAGCTATGCTCGGAGAAACCGAAATGAGGTGATCCGCCAGAGCACTAAATTAACCGACATAGCTCAAATATTTTTTAGGCAAACGTAGTGTATGCAGGTGTAGTGACGACTTGCAAAAGGAAAGAGACTGGAGAGCCAAAAGATCAGGCTCAGTGGCGTTCACAAGGAGAGGCCTACGTCCAGCAGTGGACGAATACTGCTGATGATGATTTTAATTATTATTGACTTTAATTTGTGAAAGGCCGCTGGCAGGGGTTTGTAGACACGAATCGCACTGGGTCATAGCCACTAATATAGCGATCCGTTTCCACTGAGAATTTATTAGTGACTGGATGAGAAGAGCCGAAGTTCACTCTGACTACCTATGTACCTACAATAGGTAGTTTACATGTACAACTGGCTGAAACTGCAGCATTTAATCTTTCATTTGTTAACATGCACACTACTATGAAAGACTTGGTCAATGGACATATAAAAACATGCTAACTGGTGGACCTGACCTATTTATCATCATCATCTTTTCAGCCTTTAGTAGTCCACTGGTGAACATAGGCCTCTCCCAAAGAGCTTCACGACAAACGGTCTTGTGCCGCCTCCATCCACCAACTCCCTGTGATTGCTGTAATGTCATCTGTCCATCATGTGGGAGGTCTCCCTACACTTCGCTTGGTTATTTGTGGTCGCCATTCGAGACCCTTTATTCCCCAGCGGTTGTTAGCTCTGCAAACTATCTGAAACTATCTGAGAGTTGTTTACAAATAGGTAATACTATAGGTAATATACTATCTATAAATATATAACATATAAAAGCTTTAAATTATATATTACTTTTATTCATGTTAAGAATTCAATCTCCATACAATTGAAAAAAATGATATTTAGGGATTCCATATATGAAGAAGTTTGTTGGAAACAATATCCTCTATGTATAATTATATTAGGTATATTACAGCAGTAAGTAACAAAAAGAATGTACAATATTTTTAAATAGTTTCGATATCTTAAAAAGATCTACTAAACAAGTTTTTATTTTATTTTATCTGTCTGAATGTTCGCACACATCACTCAAAAAGTACAGGAAAGTCGGTTATCACTGTGGGATAGCTTAGGATTTGACTCAGCTGATGAACTTAAAATCTCGATGAAATGAGAGAAGCCAATAAAAACTATTTGACAGGAAAACGTTTTTTTTTTAAATTTGGTGCCTCTTTTGTACTTTAATCACAGGAAAATGTTCACACAGGTACAGCTAGTCCTGCATAATTATTACTCTATCTTTGTCTTTTTGAGTAACCGAATGGCTACTGTAGGAATTTCAGCTTTTGGATCAACACAGATTTCCACTTCATCCAAAGAGCATTCTAGATCAGGTTCCTCTTTCTTCAATCTGTCCATCTCTCCATCTTTAAGTAACTTCGTCCCGGACTGACAACTTAGGGTCTCATAATAATTAAGTTTCTTTATCCATTTCTTATTCTTAATCTGCATGTCGTTAGTACTAAAATCATCAATGTCGTTCAATTGTTCGTTCAGCTCTATAAATTTATTTAATTTCTTTATAGTTTCATTTTGTTCATTGTTTTTTTCCTTTCGTCTCTTTATTTGATTGGACAGTCTGACTGATAATATTTCTGGCTTAACGAAAGAGCTGTCATCACTAGCGAGGCTCAATGGGTCACCGCAGTCTGATGCACAACTTGATTGTACGGTGGAGGCATCAATGGTTGTTGAGACGGAACCCAGAGGTGACAATGGAACTCCATTAGGGCCGTGAATAGGATACTCCCAGAAGTCTGGAGTAGCAGGAGGAGGTTCATCTACTAGTTGGCTTTCGTTGTGAACAATCTGGAGCGGTTCGTAACCAAACGGGAAGTCGCAGAAACTGTCTTCGCACATTAGGAACATTTGCTCAAAGTTAATGTAGTACAGGTTGAGATTGCTTCCGCATACTGGACATCTCTGAAATGAAAAAGGGGCCACTTTAATTATAATGTGATTATGATTTACTCTACATAATATAATTTAATTATGTTATGAATGTTCACATTCGTAAATATTTACATGATTTTTGAACAGCAACACTTTTATTTATTATTTGAATGATATATCTATTCTGTAAAATAAAATGAGTGACTTAAATTAGGAACCATTGTACTCTGGTAAAGGCAATTTAAAGAGTAAATACATTGTCTTTTATTAAAAATAATAATATATTATACAGTTTTATTATTATTATATTGTCAGCAAACATTTTTAGTGTTTGTTAAGTTACTAATTACTTAACAAAATAAAAAAACATTGCGGGATTCAGCTTATTTTATGTACCCTAGACCAATATTTTTTATTACCTTCATTGGGTACGACTTCGGAAGCTTGACCCACCATTTTAGGGGGGAGGGGGGGGACGTGTAGGCAGGAGGGAGTACAACCCTCCCTGAGAGTGGGGGGGCTAGATCTCCCCCTTCTCGGAGATATGTTTTTTTTACTTGTTACACTTGCTTACAATTTGTATCATATATTTAGACATTTTTGCGACGCCTTAACCTTCTGAGGGTTCCTCACAACCCCCCCCTGAGAGAGGGGGGCTGACCCCTCCCCCCCCCTCTCTGAGATATGAATTACTGAAATATTTTTTGCAATTTTTTCTAATGTTTGGACATATTCGCTGCTCCAAGTAGGGAGGGTGACGACCAACCAGCCGTAAAATTAGTAGTCATGTTCTAACCTAACCTACCCTAGTCTTAAGCAAAATAAAAAAAAAAACAGCTCAAAATACAAGGGCAAAGCTGTGAAAAAATTTGAAAATAAAATATATAAAAAAATCATATCTCAGAGGGGAGTCAAGATCTAGCCAGCCCACTCTCAGAGGGGGTTGTACTCCCTCACTCCTACCCGTTCCCCCCTCCCCCTTCCCAAAACTGTTGATCAAAAGCTATGAAAAAAATAAGAAAAAAATCTTAATCAAATCTTATCTCAAAGGGGGGGGGGCTATAGAGAGAGAGAGAGAGAGAGAGAGAGAGAGAGAGAGAGAGAGAGAGAGAGAGATAGATAGATATCTAGACCCCCCCCCCCACTCTCAGGGGGAGGTTGTACTTACTCACCCCTACCTGTTCCCCCCCCCCCACCCCGCCCCTAAAATCATGGGTCAAGCTTCCGATGTTGTGCCCATAGCTATTCAAAGAATTCACTTACCCTGCACTTTTTGGGATCCTTAATATTAGCTGAGTCTCCAGTCTGAAAAATATTAGGTAGGTTAATATTACCTATTTAATATAGAACTCGAAAAAAACTTTGTTTGTTTTGATTGAACTTACGTTTGTTTTGGGTCGTAATTTAATCTTGTTCTGTGTTGGTGAAGCTTCAATGCGATTAGAAAGTGACATAATTATGAAACTACCCAAGAGATACACCCACCAATGTAAATGTGATTATCTATTTAAAGTTTTATAAGCCAAAACGAGAATTCTGAATCGTTACAGAACTACATATGTACTCCGCCCTGCCTGTCTTGCACTTGGCCACTGGCACAAACTAATTGAAATAGAGATCTGTCTTGCATGAAAATCAAAGAGAATAGTACACAATTACGTTTATTGATGAAAATAATAAATCCCTGCCTTCCTACATTTGCAAACATAACAGGCTTCGACGTTGACAGCTTTACTTGACACTTGTCCTGCGTTCGAGATGATGAGATGGCGTTGTGGGCAGTTTCGAAATGTACATTTTTAACAAGCCGTTTTCTTTGAACATTTTCAACACTTTTGTCATTTTTGCAACTTTTGACACTACCGATCCTTTCCAAACTGAATGAAAAACGACCCTATCTTTCACGGAATAAAAAAGATTTTCCTATGTCAACATGTCATCAAAACTTGTAAAACGAACGGTGATCGAAAACGTTCAGGATACTAATTTCGCCCACAAATGGCCAAAGGGGACGCCAATTATTGTGATCATATTTAGCAATTTTTACAGTTATATTTCGGCCCCTTTATTATTTTTATTTACTTTGATTGCCTCCGCACGACTAGTGCATTTAGCCATCGTCAAGTTACGAATAATTATTAGAGAAATTGAATTTTATTACAAGTTGTTTGTTTTTGTCATTAAATAATCAAAATGTTGAGCCCCAGTCAGTCTAAAGTCTAGTCAAGTCACAGTCGAAGTCATGATTCAGTAAAGTGGTGGAGCTTTAAAGATGCAAAATGGTCGAAAATAACAGTTAAAAACGCTAAATATGTTTCGATCAGCGTTCGCTTTGGACATGACAGTTAAATTTGACTTCGGAAAAGCGACTTTAACATCTTGGTTTTAAGGGTTACTTTTCGTTCGGTTTGGAATGGATAAATAATGTGTCAAAAATGGCAATCGAAACAGACCAAAACGCCACTGCATAATTTCGAATGCAGGGAATATGATCACCTTTAGCGTTCGGCTTGAAATTTTGTGGGCGAAATTAGCGTGCCACAAACGCCCTCAACTCAATCCGAACACGGTGTTAGGACTGACATTCTTGGCTGTGTTCACTTACACGCTCGAATCATCCGTGCGATTATCGCTCGATCATCCGGGCTGTGTTCACTTACACAATCGAATCATCCATGCGATAGTCGCTCGATCATCCGCACTGCGATTTCGTAATGTTGATCATGACGGTTTCAAGCAATGAAATTCAATAATGCTTTGCGATAGAGTCGATTTTGCTATGAAAAAAGTGACAATCTGATTGAAGCCAAGTTATGGAATCGGGCTGCCGGAGTTAGTGAACGACTTTGGACGTCCACATAGAACTGACAACTGTCATGTGTCAGTTTCATACTATTCCTCCCCTCCACTAATATTTTTCGGATGACCCAGGCGAACGCCCGACGACGCCGCGCCGTGAACGATTTCGAGTGTACGCGCGGGTGATCCGTGTGTCCTCTAACGTCTAAGTGAACGGGCCCCTTCATTCATTATAAAATGAACGTCAAAATAAATTTTGTTGTCACCGTCAAACAAATTATTTTTTATTCATTCTTAACTCAAGGGGTTCACTTATTAGAGCGTAGTAAGTGAACACGCCCAAGAGGTGCGTTCACTTACTACGCTCGCCTATCAGTTTCATACTATTCTTCTCCTCCCCTACCATTTTTCGGGGTGACTCGTGCTTACGCCCGACGATGCCGTGAACGATTTCGATTGATCTTGCGGATGATCCGTGCGTCCTTGACAAATACAAATACAAATATTTTTATTCATAAAAGTCACAAAGTTATAAAATTATAAATTTACTGATGCCTTTTTTTTTTCAAGCCTGTCTCGTGGGGACCTTAGAACCGTGTTACAAGATTATAATAGTTTTTACTTCAACAGAAAATTAATGTGAATTTGAAGTTTATTTTATATATTTATTCTATGAGGTACATTTTATAGACAAGATTTAACAGAGTGTTTTTATAAACGAACAAAGTTGTGATATTATTATTCTCTTCTGTTTAGTACTTAACATAATCATGACAATCTCTTAAGTAATTTTTCAGTGTCGGCATATGACGTTATTACCAACCAGTTGATTATTTTGTTCTTGGCTTGGTTAACGGTACAGTTTTTTAAGTCTAAATGTTTCGAAACAATTTTGTAGATGTGTGATGTTGTGATGGGAGCATAAACTCTGGTAATCTTTTAGCAAATGCGGTGCGTACGAAGTGACGAGCAGGTCTAAAAATGCGTTTATTAAGAAGATTAGGGTATTCTAAAGACGAGAGGACTCTTGCGTGATGTTTTAGACTCGCTCGAAGAATAAATAGTTGTCTGACATTTAACACCTTTGCTTCAGCGTAGAGTTGTATTGTAGGGTATCGAAATGGTTTACTGTGCATTGTTTTAAGGACAGAACGTTGCGCTCTTTCCAATCCCAGCATAAAAGTAGTTCCAGCTCCTCCCCATACTAATACACAATATCCAAGAATTGACTCCCAAAGAGACGTATAGACCAGACGCAAGACCCATGGATCAGCAGAGGTGCGTAGAAGTTTCATAACATACACAATCTTTCTGACCCGTTTTGCTGTTGAGACAAGGTAAGCTTTGAAAGAGAGCTTCTGATCGATATCTACACCAAGGTATCGTACCGTTTCGACTCTATCAAGTGTTTCGCAGTTGCAGTTCCCACTGTTACACCTAGGGGAATGAATTTTTATGCATGTTATCGACTTAGGATAGCAGATAGTTGGGTCTTGTGAAAACAGACGTAGTTAGTTTTGTTAGCATTGAGGTTTATAAGGTTATTGTCTAGCCAATATTTGATTGTCTTCAAACCCTCTTCAGCTCGATTCAGTGCAGCTTTCCAAGTATTCCCGTGAAACAGGGCAACCATATCATCTGCATAACAGATAAGATCCGTAGGACTGGTAACAGATTTGTGGATGTCGTTTATGTACAAAGTAAACAATGTTGGGCCGAGGACGCTTCCTTGTGGCACGCCATATTCAATAGGTAGTTCTGAGCTGGTGGTGCTACCAACTCTGACGGATTGGCGTCTACCAGTGAGGTAACTTTGGAACCATAATAATGGCAGGCCTCTGATACCAACATGCTCTAATTTTCTCAGAAGTATTGGCACCTTGAGCGTAGTAAGTGAACGCACCCAAGGTCTCAAGTTCTCATTACATGGGGGCCGTTCGTTTTGATGCTAAATGATCAAAAAAATATCAGTTAAAAACGCTAAATATGTTTCGATTAACGTTCCCTTTGAACATTATAGTTAAATTTCACATCGGAAAAACGACTTTAAAGGCTAAGCTTTAGGGTCGTTTTTCATTTGTCTTGGTCATTAGTGTCAAACATGGCAATCGAAACAGCCCAAAACGCCTCTTCGTCATCTCGAATGCAGGGTAGGAGTATTATAGTTCTGTGCTCATTACTCTATGAGTTCGTTCTCAACTCACTCACCGACTCGCCGCATTCTTTTCTTTTCATTCCATTCCATTTCCATTCGTGTCGTGAATCGTGATTACATATCTACTGTCAAGGAATACTCTTGATTTGTCGTGAAATAAATATTTGATATTTACCCCAATAATAACCTTTATCGTTTGAGCCTGCTTTCCTAGCAAAATGCCGATCAAAGCAGTCTGCGTTCTCAATGGCGATGTCAGCGGCACTGTGTTTTTCAACCAAAAGGTAAGATTTTAGTATTTAAGTAGGTACTGAACAGTCTACAGTCATGTTTCTTGGAACCTTCGACCTTTATCGTGACCTTTGATGTTGTTGCAAGAAACAGAGGTCAATATTAATTTTACCAATAGCGTATCTACCATCAATAAAAGTAAGTAACGAGCCGGTCGAGGTTTCTAGAGCAACGCAATGCACTGCACTTGCTGATTCATTCGATCGAGTTTTTTTTTTGCAGCTCTACATTATTATAATCATCACTAATGTTATAAATGCGAAGTCTCTCTGTTTGTTCTATTCACTATTAACAGCTGAGCCCAGTGATGAAATTAGACAAGAAGATAGTGTGCATTATTGACGACCGGCTGGCCTACTGGCTAGCGAAACTGACTGCGAAGTCAAGTAGTTCGTGGGTTCGAATCCTGTAAGGTGCAATAATTTGTGCAATGAGTAGAAATGTTTGTTTCTGATTCATGGATGTAATATTCATATCTATGTTTATCTGTTGTCTAGTACCCATAGTAAAGGGTATCCTAGTTTGGAGCTAGGTAATTGGTGTGAATTGTACCTAGGGCTGCCATCTTTCCGGGGTGCCCTGGTTTTTTCCTAGTATGAAGATTGTTGGGGGGTTTCTAAAGAAGTGTTTGCTCGTTGTGTTTACAGTTATTCATTATCTATTCCAGTAATTAGTTATGTATACTTTATGATGTATGTTATGTATAAGACTTGAGTCAAATAAACTGCCTCTCATCTGACACAAATGTGCATAGCATTTTCCGGGGACAACAGCAATACAAACTTTGGTGGAATAAGTAGAGCAGGGACAAAAAAATGTCTTCCTCCCAAGCTAAAAGGATAAATGCCCTCACTTGATGTGCAATCACTTTTCATGCATATTAATTTCAGCCAACTTGTGTTTCATTCAAAATATTGTGTAACTAGTAACCTACCAAGATGATTTTATTTTATAACTAGCTGTGCCTGCGGCGTCACGGTATCTGTGTTACGGTATCTGTGTTACGGTAGCGTTGTTTGGAGGTATATTTTCAAAATACACTACAACATGAAATCCTAAATTCAAAAGTTTACCCGATCAGCTTGGCCATAAATGTTGGCTTTTCGCTTTGTTGAAAACATGCCCGATGCCAGCACAATGTACATAAGTTTCTACTTTGTTTTCATCGTAGAGTATGATAGATATAATTTAATTGTTATTGGAGTTATATAAGACATTTCCAATTAAGCAAGCATTATTATATTAAATAAAATATTCAGATTTAGACCGAGCGAGCGCAAAGTGCGAGCGAAGCATCTCCGTTTAAGCTTGGGCAAAAATGCTTTCATATGTCCGTCCAGCGGATGTCGGGCTGTTCACGTCTAAAGGTCGCATTACTCAACTGATTCTCGTGAAATTTTCTGAGCAGGTTCGATAAGTATGTTTGTTTTTTTTTATTCAGTTTTTCACTATTTTTCAAAATTGTGGATATTTGAAGGTTGAAAACATAAATAAAGCACTTCAGCCATTTCGAAAAATGTTCTAGAATGTCACATAACTTTTTTGTTACCCTTATTTCAAGGGGCTGTATGTGTTGAAAAAAACAAACCCCCCCTAGTACCCCTCCCCCCGCAACGACGCTCAGTTTAGCAGATATTTCAGTTTTAAGTTTATTAAAAAACAGCTAGTTTATTTAGGCTCTTTATATGAAACTGTCGTAACAGTTTATTAAAAATCGGCTGTTTAGTATATACAACCCATGTGTAGATAGATAGATACGTAAGTTAACTTTGATAGATACGTAAGTTAACTTTGATAGATACGTAAGTTAACTTTGATAGATACGTAAGTTAACTTCGATAGATACGTAAGTTAACTTCGATTGATCACAATATTAAATAATATTTACCTACATAAATGTTTTGTTTCAGGATGATAAGTCTCCAGTGGTACTCTCTGGTGAAGTCAGCGGATTGAAACAGGTATGTACAAGGAAAAGCATTGTTCTAAAATAGATGTAAATAATTCCATAAAACTCAGCCAGTTTTATAGCAACACATAACTAGATCTGAAAGCTTGTGCTAACCATTCACAATTCGTCGGTCGGCAGTTAGAGTCCAGGCTAGTAGATCTGTCAACAGGTCATCCCCCACCAAAGTTACAGGACTTAGGTTCAGGGGTTCATACTATCAATCCCTCAGGTTCTGAATTGGCACAATTTTTGGCTGATCTACACTTCAAAGAACAGTTAGCTTACAGAACAGTATTAGTCCATCAATCTGTTGTTTCCACCTTATGCAGTGCTAACGATTCCTCAGACCTTAGCTTCCACATTTTGGTTAAGAAAATTTTATAGTCTATCGCATCTAGTAACACTGAACAACTTCCGAGAGAAATTATTTGGGATACAAGCATTTTGATATCTTGGTTATCTAAGAGTAGCGTCAACAGTGAAACCTTACAGGAAGTATCACGTAGATGTGCTATTCTTTTGTTGCTCTGTTTGGGTCGCAGAGTACACAACTTAACCCTTTTATGAGTGTTGGAGGGTTTCTTTTTAGATAAACTTTCTGGCCCATATACGGATCCAAAACAGACTCTGAGTCTTATATTCAATCGGGTTGGAAACTAATTTTGCTAGAAATGGGCAGGAATAGACGGATAGAAACTAATGTTTAAAATGTATCTGTTTCTGCTCGGGGAGCGCCAAGGGCTGCTTCTAGAACTATAATTTCTGGTGGGGTAAAATCTCTTTTAAGGGAGGCTGGTGTGGAGGCAACCCTGGTAGTGTAAGATCAGCTGTAGAGTCTAGGTTGGCTTGACAGAGAACCATTAGACAATATATTGACAAGAGCAAATTAGCGATCACTAAATACATTTGCTAAGTTTTATAAAACTTAGCAAATGTAGTCTAGGCAATCGTTTGACCACGATCTCACCTGATGGAAAGCGATGATGTGGTTGAAGGTGTAGCACGCTTGCCTTGTAGATACCTATTCACTCTTGACTTGAATACACATGGGTTATAATTTACCGGAAACACTGACGAGGGCAGGGCTCTTGGTGGTCGGGCTTCTTTTCCGCAACTAGGCCGATCATCGGCCCTTTTTGCGTGAAACGGGCGACGACAGCTAATTCAGCCCCCCGATGTCCCTCAGGAAGGCCAGCAGCTTGCGAATTCCGGCGCAGGCTTCCCTCATGGTGGAAATTGTTCCCAGGAACTGTTCCCTTTGTACCGCCACGCTTTCGCACTCAAGGAGTACATGCGTGGCCGTTTCTTCTGCCCCCATGCATCCTCTTCACAAGGGGCTGTCTGTGACACCTAATCTGTGAAGGTGTTTGTTAAGATGGCAATGACCAGTTACAATTCCCACCACTTGTCGGAGACTGTCCCGTTTAAGGTTCAGAAGTTTTCGGGAGTATCTCTGATTTAACTCCGGGAAAACCTCCCTTGACTGACTACAATCCTTTATACTTGCCCATAGTTCTTGATGTAGTTTATGTGTCCTTTGACGGATCCAGGCTCGAATTTGACTGAAAGGCAAAGGGATCATTGGCTCTGGCCGTACAGGGTGCATGCCCGAGCCTCTCCTTGCCAGTTCATCAGCTGCATCGTTCCCTCTGGATCCGCTGTGTCCCTTTATCCATTGGAGAGTAAGGTAATTATGTCTACTGACCTCCTCTAGAAGATGGTGACACTGGATAGTTAGCCCCAAGGAATGTTCATACCTTTGAAGTGCTATACGAGGGCAGGGCATTCCACTCCTTTGCAGATCTTATAATAAATGAAGCGTAACGCTTCATTCTTGTGCGAGGTATTTCTACCAAAAAGTGGTGGTGTTTTGCTGATTGTTTAGTCGTACGGTGATGGAAAGGTGACTGGGGAATCAGGTTGTGCAGTTCTTGTGCTCACTCTCCATTGTGCAATTTGTAGAATACCGACAGGCTTGCAACCTCCGTAGATGCGCCAGACTTTGACGCTTACTCATTACTAGAGTGTCATCCCCAATGAGCCTGATAGCACGTCTCTCAATTGAATCCAAAGACTCGAGCTTATACTTGGCAGAACCGTCCCAGAGGTGGCAGCAGTACTCCATACAAGATCGGACCTATGCTTGATAAAGATTCAAAAGCTGTCCCGGTGTCAAGTACCGCCTAACCTTAGACAAAATACCAAGTTTTTTTGCAGCTACCTTGGCTTTGGATTCCATGTAAGACCCAAAATTCAGGTTTGATGTGAGTTCGACACCCAAAAACTCCAGATGGTCGCCTATTGGTATTGTTACACTTTGGAAAGACAGAGATTGGTTTCCCCAAACCAAACACTTCAAGTTGTAACTCATTGGTTAGATTTCTTAAACCAGTAAATTCATGATTTATTATGTATATAGTTTAGTTTTGAACATTAAAAACGAAAAAAGAAAAAAAATATATATATAATAAAATAAAAAATAAAAAAGAGCTATGAGTATAATTATTATTCTTATCAAATTGGTGCCTTGTTCACCAGGCGAAAACAAACATTGTCTCAATATTGTTTACAAGGTGAAGAGACATAATAGCAGAGTTTTACCTACCATTAAAACTCTTGTTATGTCCGGAGCCTTATTCGAGGCCTTACAGTAAGTTCTGCCTGGTGTTTGAGTAATAATTTAGATAAAATAAGCTAACTTTGGAGATCACAATAACGAAAAATGCCGCGCGCGCGTTCCAGTTCATACCAGTTTGAATGGTAGGTAAAACTCTGCTATTTTGATACTAATATCCTCTTTCGATGTTAATAAATGTTATAAATGCAATTCTAAGTAACCTATGGGTTTGGTTATCCTGAAGTAACGAGTGTCACAGTTTCACTTTAACTTTACTATTTCAATCGTTTATTAAAAAAACATTAAATTAAGCAACAATTCATACAGCCTTACTGGGAATGGTCATAAATTTACCATTAAATATAAACTCATGTGTTCATAAACAAAGATAATATAATTTTAAAAATCCTACGAAAACTGGGAATTTTGGAAAGTTTCATGGGAATGTTCCGAAAGTTTCCGGAAGTATTGGAATGATTCTGAAAGTTTCGGGAATTTTCATCCCTAGTTCAGACGTAACTTATGCTATCCAACAGTGAATGTTGCGCGAACAAACAAACAAACATACAGACAGATCAGACACCATTTAAAAAATGTTATATTCTTGTTCAGTAGTTTTATTTTAAGTCCCATAGACCATTTTTTTTATGATCTTCATTGTACAGACTGCTTTATTATAGAATTTCACTACAGTCAACTATTATTGTAGCAGGCAGGCCTGATGTCCTGCTCACAATTTCACTACAGTCAACTAGTTAATTGTAGCAGGCAGGCCTGATGTCCTGCTCACAATTTCACTACAGTCAACTATTATTGAAGCAGGCAGGCCTGATGTCCTGCTCACAATTTCACTACAGTCAACTAGTTAATTGTAGCAGGCAGGCCTGATGTCTTGCTCACAATTTATTGATTCAAATAAAACAAGCCAACATCGACTTCAAAATAAGTGCATATGTTAATATATTATTACTAGCTGTACCCTCGGCTTCGCACGCGTGGTATTTTCTTTAGGTTCAAAGTACCATAATGTGCTATTCAGGGAACAATATACCAACAAATGTTGGTATATTGGTCCTGAAATGAACAAAATTTCTTCAGCCGTCAAACATACTTTTATCAATTGCTCGGCTTCTAACTCACTGGATTGAGATACCAATTGCACCAGATTTAAATCAAACCCTAAGCTATCTGAAAATGAAAACCGCATTGATATCGGTCCAGTAGTTTTTACGTGATGCGTGAACAAACAAACATATGTACAGACAAACAGAAAGAAAGACACGAAAACTAAAAAAAAAGTTGTTCAATACCTTTTTTAAGCACCCAAGAGCATTTTTTTCATTTGAATTCATTTAGAAGCTTGGGTGCGATGCGTGGTCAAGATACGGACAAACAGACAGACAAAATTAAAAAGTAAAACAGTTTGGCTTCAGTATCGAATATAGAGAACCATCCAAAAAATATTTTTTATTACTTAAATATTAACATAGCTGGGTCCAGTTATGTTAATATTTAAGTAATAAAAAATATTTTTTATATCCCGCAGAAACCCTTTACTTTTTTTAGGATAAAACGTGTCCTCAATTTTAACCAATCATATAACTTAAGACAGTGCCAAGTTGCATCAAACACGTCCATTAGTTTCAGCGTGGTACGTGTTCTTTTAAATAAGTTTCAACCCCTATCCTGCGAGAACCCATACATATTTCGAGATGTAAAGTATCCTATGTCCTACCTCGTAGTATGAACTCAAATCATACCACATTTCATTTGAATTCATTGATTATGTTCGGCGTGGTGCGCTACCAAGTTTCATACAGACAGACGGACAGACAGACAAAAATTAAAAAATACAGTATTGAATAAAGAACGGCCTCCAAAAAAATTTACAAAATATCTTTAATTTACAGAATTTTGAACATTATCCCGCAGGAACACTTTATTTTTCGGGATTAAAAGTATCCTTAATTTTTACCCATTATATAAACTATGACTGTGCCAAGTTTCAACAAAATCCGTCCAGTAGTTTAAGAGTGGTAAATGTTTTTTGAAATAACTTTCAACCCCTATCCTGCGGGAACCCTTTCATTTTTCGGGATGAAAAGTAGCCTATGTCCTACCTCGTAGTATGAACTCAAATCATACCAAGTTTCATTTAAATTCATTCAGTAGTTTCGGCGTGATGCCTAGCCAAGATACAGACAGACAGACAGACAGACAGACAGACAGACAGACATAAAAGAAAAAAATACAGTTTTGGCTTTAGTATCGAATCTAGAGTCCGAAAAATGTTTCCAAAATATCTTTAATGTACAGAATTGGATCCGTTACAGTTTTATTATAAGTATAGATTGTTGAAGTTGTTTCTACCTACTTAAAGGAGTAGCACAGTTCATGACCTTGTCCAACTGATAAAATGGGTTACGTCACTGAATAATACCTATCCAACATACCTGATTGAATGTATTAACTGAATAACAATAATAATGCGTTATCATGCTGACGAAGTTGTTTTTACTGATTGACGTTGAGTATCTCTGATGTTGAGTGATTATAATAGTGGTCACACGACACTGATTATATCGACTGCAAAGTATAATAGCTGCACTCCTATTATTGCATCTAGGCGACTTCAGTTGCTTAGCTTATATTCTTATACTTATAGTAGTGCCCGCGGCTTTTCTCTCGTGGTCATTTCTCTGGGTTGAAAGTAACATAGTCTTAATCTAGAGACTAGACTAATATCGTACAATGTGCCGGTGAATCAAGGGAGAAAAAAAAACTGATTTCTTTGGCAACAGTCATAGCGAAGGTTCTCGACCGTTTGCTTAACGCTCAACTTGATGTTCATTGCATCCAATTCGGGTTTAAATCAGTACTCCCTACTGAGACAGCAGTTTTACGCTTAAAGCAAACTGTCAAGTACTACACGGATCGGTAGACGCCCATCTATGCCTGTTTCCTCGATTTATCGATCGCGTTTGACCTGGTTCATTATGACATCTGATGCAAAGAAGTAATGCATGAGGTAACGCAAATTTTAATATTTTGGTATCAAAACCAGGTCAACGTTGTTCGGTGGTCGAGTGCTTTTCCGGAACCGTACAGGTTAGAGTGCGGGGTGAGGCAAGGTTGACCTTTTTTTTTTTTTTTTTACATGGGGAAATGCGTTTATGCATACCACTGAGCCCGGGGAAGGCCCAGTGGTTATGTGGGATTCACTGGCGACTGCCCACTAAAACCCCATGGTGTACCTCCACTGCCGCTCACGACGGGAACACGGGAACGCTTATGCACACGACCGCGAACCCGCCGCGGCTGTCCGTTTCCGGACCCGCCTCTGGGGAAAACCCCCCTGCGACGCACCAGTACACATGGTGCGCCGCAACCACCCGGGGACCAACCCGCAAATGAGCGCCAAACGAAATCCCCGCGTCTGGACGCTCGAGGTCCCCCTGCAATGGGTCGGTTCAGTGGCCCCACCGCCAGCCACTTCGGCCGCAGAGGATAGGGAGAGCGGCGCACCGCAATACCGACACTCCTCTTCCCCTGCGGCCCCACCGCGTCCGCCATCAAACGGTGGCGGCCCCGCCGAGGCCGCGGAAGGTAGGAAGAGCGGCGCACCTTATCACCGACACTTCTCTCCCGCCGCGGTCTCTCTTCCCTCAGCCGCGGTGCTGCCCATACAACACCGCGGCCCACCTCAGTTGCGATGCCGCCCATACAGCACCGCAACCTACTGTGGCCACTTCAGCGTAGGCTTGAGGAGCAAAGCCCAGTGAAGCGGCCCCTCCATGGGGCCAGCCGGCGACACCCTGCCAGCGCGGCCCCGGGTTCCTCTTAGCTTCACCGTGGTGGGCGAAGCCACGGTTACTAGAGCCCCCCGCCACGACAAGGCGGGAACCCACGGGGGGGAGGCAAGGTTGACCTCGCCCAAGCTCTTCAACTTGTTTGTAAATTAAATACACTGATTGAGCAGCTCAGCTGCACCCGTGTCGGCTGACATATGTACGGCGTCTGTCTCAATAATATCAGCTACGCGGACGACATGGTGCTGTTAAGTGCGTCGGTCTGTGGATTGCCCAAATTGTTGGGCATATGTGAACAGTATGCCCTTAGTCACGGTTTGCTTCATAACATCATCATGCTTCATAAGAAGAGTGAATGTATGGTCTTACGACTCAGAGGTAAATGTCCAGATAATATTCCATCCATAAAATTAAATGAGGTTGAGCTAAAAAAAGGGTCGAATATTTCAAATATCTTGGACATTTGATAACCTCTGACCTGAAGGATGATGCAGACATAGAAAGGGAGCGTAGGGCGTGTTAGAGCTAATATTATCGCCCGCAGGTTCGCTCGTTGTTCAAGTGGCGTCAAATTCACTCTTTTCAGAGCATTTTGTACGTCCTTCTATACGAGCGCCCTGTGGGTGAACTACACAGAACAGTACGGCGCCTTACACGTCGAATATAACAATGCTTTTAGAGTCCTGATGGGGCTGCCCCGATTCTGTGGCGCATCGAGGTGTTCGCTGAATGCCGGGTGGATTGCTTTTACGCAACTATGCGGAAACAGTGCACATCTCTGGTGCGCCGGGCTCGGGGTGGCCCTGGCGGCATCCTAACAAATTTGCTGAGAGGTTCGATTGTTAGATTGTAAATTGCGTTAGTTTAGTATTAAAGTAAAAATAATATATGGTAAATTTTAATGTGTTTTTATAAATTGTGTTCAAATAATTTTGTGAATGACCCTAGATTGTCGAAATAAACAAATATTATTATTATATACTACATTTTAACAATTTGTGCAGCCATCAAATAGTTGTTATCGATTGCTCGGCTTCAACTATCGGATTAAGATACAAAGTACACCAGATTTTAAGTCAAAACCTAAGCCATCTAACTGCTTAAACCGCATTTTAATCTGTCCAGTAGTTTTAATGTGATGCGATGCACAAACAGACAGACAACATTTTTTAAATGCTGTGTTCTTGTTCAGTAGCTTATTTAAGTACTCTTTATTTTTAAATTATCTTTTTTGTATATACTTCTTGTAACTCACTGGTTTATTCTAAGATATATCTGCACTCAAGTGCAAAGAATGATTAACATGGAGTAAACTCCTGCTGACAGCTCTGAACAGGGATGAGTTGCGTCATTCGGAAAAGGCTTCTCAGTGGAATGGGTTGTTGCTGATCATTCCACGGTGATGCGTTAAATGTACGCTCATGATCGCAAAGCAAGTACAAACCGTCACATTTAATTCAACTCCGAAATCGCAGATAGTGTGGATTATTTATGAAAATCACTAAATGTAAAAAAAAAATGTATTCTTGTTCCACAACATTCCATGCTTATCTTAAGTTTTCCTGTTGTTTTCAACTAATATTATTATCCCTTCTGATGTAACTAACTGCGTTTGAGGTAATACATAAATAAATTCAAGGAAAAATTCGAACATAACATACACATTAAACTGAAATCGAATCCTGTAAATTATTTAAAAAGAACCTGCACAGATTCCACATTTAGAAACTGTTCACATGATTCTGCACCCTCATTGATTCTAAAGAGTTACTATAGAAACGTGGTATTGTAAAGAAAACAGATTTACTAACACTCCCTATATCATGTCAGAAAGAAAATGTCATATCATTCATTTATTCGATCAGTTTACTATTACTTAAAGGGGACCTTACATTTTACTATGTAGCCTGCCAAAGGTAAAAAAAACGAAATGTCGCGGCCACTGATCGAATCTTATAAGTCGATAGAGGACTTCAATGCAAACAAAAAGTGTTAAGACATCCTAAAGAGTCGCGCTTCTCAAATATTGGAGCTCAAAGATTTCATATTGACTAACACCGCTATCTATAAGCTCCAATTTTACAGAAACGCGAAGATACTAGTGTAACAACATTTTTGTTTACATTTGAAGTCCTCTATCGATTTATTATGGTTTGATCAGTGGCCCAACATTTTTTTTGTAGCTTTACTACGAAGGTTAGAATAGAAGGCCGCTGTCCAGTCTTTAGTTATTGTTGTTGTTAATCTACAAAATTATAATCATAACACACTAGTAGGTATCGACTAACTAGACTAGGATCGTAATTCAAGCCCACTAATCTCTTTGATCTATTTTCCACAAACGCAGGCTATGTTCCTAAACAATCGGACAGTATTCCTTACATGAAGTTGTAATCCAGATAACCCATTCACAGGCTTGGACTATTAGAAAACTAACATAATTCCTTGTAGGTAACTTTGTTCTGTTCGCTGCGTAGTTTTTTCCCCAAAAGCATCATGTTCATTTAATAATTTGCAGGGCAAGCATGGATTCCACATTCACGAGTTTGGAGACAACACCAACGGCTGCACGTCCGCCGGGCCTCACTTCAACCCTGAGAATCAAGAGCACGGCGGCCCGGAAGCCGCTGTCAGGCATGTGGGAGACTTGGGCAACATCGAAGCCGGCACTGACGGTGGCATCACTAAGGTAAGCATTCTAGTGTATTTCAATTGGACTTTGGAGACAACCCAAACGGCTGTTCGTCCGTCGGGGAAAACTTCAACCCAGAAAAGCATGAGCACGGCGGCCCGGAAGCCGCAGTCGGGCATGTGGGAGACTGGGCAAAATCGAAGCCGGCACTGACGGTGGCATCACTAAGGAAAAAAATTGTAGTGAAAAGAAATTGGAAAGCTATACATTACACTAGATTAATTTCAAACATGGGTTGTCTGTCGTATGAGGTAGTGCTGGCCTCTGACGTTAGAGTTTATCAGGCCGCCCGAGATGGCTTAATCACTGCTAATAATAGCCGGACCCGTCAGCTTAATGTGCCTTCTGACAGGGATGGAAAACCGCACAACTTAGAATTATTACTAGGGAGCAAAATAATATTTTGCCGGCGAGGGCGCTATTTTGAATTCAGAGTAAAGTGAAGGATTCTTAAGTAGAATCCTGAACGTAGCGAGGGATTCAATATAGTCGCCCGAGGGAAAATAATTTTGCGCCCGAGTGATACTCTAGTTTTCATCCCCTATGAGAAAAAGAATTAAAAGGCGCTTTACAGCTCATATATTTATTTACAAGAACAAATTAAAAATGTATATAACGCCCCAACCACCCCCCACTTGGGTGCACTTAAAGGCGAACCAAGTCTTCCTTTTCGAATAGATGGGATGAAAAAGTCATTGGTGTGGAGCCTAGACGAGAGAACGATACCGAACCCGATACCGTTGGATTATAAGTTGCACTATTGAACCGGTAGGCTCCCACCGCAAAATGTATGGTTCTATAAGATGGACGATGTTAAGCATAACGGTTTCAATCCACAAAAAACCGTTTTTGAGTTATTGATTGTATAGGATTCTAAGCACTATGCTGTACTGAAAAAGAAAGAATTCTGTAAAAATAAACTTGTGGTTTTATTGCTATTAAAAAAAATGGTTATACCTAATACAGAATTGTAGAGTATTATTTTTGTAGAAAGGTATTAATCACTTTGATTACTTTTTACAAAACTAAAATGTTACCTTAGTTAAATTTAGCAAAATGGTGTCATGAATCAATTAATTCCCTTTTACGAATTACGAAAAACATAAGCGTAAATCAGCAGAATAGTTTTAACACCCTTTGAAACGTTTCTACCAAAATGAATTGCAATCTACAACCACAGGATTTGGGTATTGTACTACAGGTCACTCCTAATGAAGAACAAGGAAACTGTTCTTTTGATGTGGTACTACTAGATGATCCTCGCTATTACTGCGACTTATCTGTTGTATCTATAAAAGATGCGACTAATATCTGTGAGAAATCTGGTCAGAATATTGATAAAACTACTAATGCATTCTCAGAAGTCTCTTGACACAGCAGTAGTATTAACGTTTGAAAATAATGTTTTATCCGAATTAGCAAATTTGGTGAGCAGTCAACCTTCGATTGAGGGTATTGAAACCTTGGAAATTCCTATAGGAATTATGACTCTGAATTTGGGTTGGATGCTGAAACTCGAGAAATTTCTCCTTTTGTAATTTGCTCTAACATAGATGAAAATGAAATGAATTTGCTACTTTCATCACTTAATCCGGTGCAAGGCAGTACTGAATCTGCAGTGAGCCAAATATGCTACCCAAAAATATAATACTTACTTTTGATATTTTACACATTCCAATTGTCATCGAGGCTCAAGAAAATGCAGAAAATTCTGAGGAAAATCCAATAATTTTCCCGGCGGATAAAGAACTTTTGACAATTTTAAACAGCAATCCTACGTACACCCAGCCTGCAGATCCAATGAAAAACACGAACATTGTTAATACTATGTTACCTATGTACTATTAAATTTTCAGATATATTCAAATCAAGACAATTATATCTTACACAATTAATTATTGTTATTGTTAGTACATTGAAGTTTGATCAATCCCGATGTAGTAATATTTTTTTTCTGGTGTATCCTTAGAAGTGTCTCGTATAAAGTCTGAAATTCAATGAGGAGGAGGTATCAAAATATCTGAAACTGTATATCCAGCTGAATCACCCACAAACCCTCTAATAAATGAAAACAGCACTACAGGGAGTATTTTGTCAAGTACGGTTGACAACGAATCAATACCAGTGATATCTTCTAGTGCTACTACATTGAATGAATCTGGAAATCAAATTGTCAACAAAAGAAGACCATAAAAAGGACGAAAAAGAAAGTATATGACACATAATAGGTCGGAAAATAATAAGAAATTAAATAAAGAACAAGAATATATAAACTGTATAGGTACTACATGACAAAAGATGTTTTTAGGAACAGAATTTAACTGCAACTGCATTAAAAAATGCACTGTAATTTTTCTGAAGATAGATGAAAGATATTATTTGTACATTATTGGTCTGTAGGGTAGTACAAAGCACGTCGTGAAATTTTACAAGAATCCATGTTAAAAAAGAGCAAAAAAGAAAAAAGAGGTTCTAAAAAAGAAGTCTTATCGTGGATCAGATAAATGATTGAATACTATTGAATACTAATCTCTAGTACCCTCTAGACCTCTTTTTTTTACATTCTCATGTACCCTGCACAATACAAGAAGGCATTCTTGAAAACATTTTCTATAAGCCAGAAACCTTTAGATATAGCTTTAGCTAAATAAAAGGAACAATCTTTTACTGAATAACGTGGCTTAACTACAGGAGGAAAGAATACAATTTCAGAAGAAAAAGTTCAAGAAGTGGTAGAGTTTTTCTAAAACTACCTAAATAAAGATCACACTATTGCCAAGACAATACATCCGCTAAATTTCTAGCACCTAATTTAAATATAATAACTTTATACGACATATTCAAAGAAACCTACCCTAATGGTGTCAGCAAATAAAGCTTTACAAATATATTCTACACCAAATTTAATTTGCGTTTTATGAAACCTTAGAAAGACACTTGTGTTCGATGTGATTTATATAAAGCCAGAAGAAAAAAAAAGTCTGGGAAAGAGTTGGAAGACTTAGAAGCTGAACACAATCAACATCTTGACAAAGCTGCACCTCTCAGACGAAGAATGAAAGACGATTTACAACTAGCAGCTACGGACAATACAGTAGAAATACTTACCTTTGATTTGAAAAAAAAAACTCATTACTTCCAACTAACATTATTAACTATAAAAGGCAATTGACCCTGTATAATTTAGGCATTCATCAAGGCAGTACAAATCATGGTTCTTTCAATGTGTGGATGGAGCACGAAGCTGGCCGTGGCAAGAAAGAGGAAGGAAGTTGTCTAAAAAAAATTGTAGCAGAAAACTTGAACCCCCTGATAGAACCGAATAAATTTTGTGGGCAGATCTTTGCGGTGGCCAATATAAGAGTATCAAGTTAGAAGTGATGCTAATGCACATTCTTTTAAGCGATAACAAATTGAAAAAAAAAACACTATGCGATTCCTCCAACCAGGTCACACATATTTGCCCAAAGATTCGGAGCTTGGAGATTTAGAATGCGCTTTAAAACCCAATATCGACTCTACACTGATAAAGATTATCATCGGATTATGAATAGTTGCCGCCGTAAAAACAAATTTGTTGTAAAGAATTTGATAAGGATGATTTTTACTCAGTGGAGCCATTGCTCAAAGCTATTACTAATAGAAAACAAGATGTTAACAAAGGTAAAGTTTCCTGGCTGAATACCTCTGAAATCAAGATTCAGATGCATGAACCCTTATAAACTTTATTTTAAAACTGACATTAACTCTGAAGACACACAAATTATTAATATTGCTAAGCAAAGTTAATCTAGGTGAACCATTTTCAAGGACATTGATCTTCCAAAAGTATGGCCAAATGGTAAAATACTGTCAGCAGCTAAAATAAATAACTTAAAAGATACAGTCAAGCTTGTTCCAACTGATGCCAAATCTTTCTATAACGACATACGGCATATTGAGGGCATTGATAACAAAGATGATATTGAAGGGTTTGGGGAAAATGTAGACTTTGAAGTCCTAGAATTTGAGAATTATGCAGAATAAATGCTGTAGAACTTCAAACTCTTTATTTCCCATAAACTTAAAGTTAGTGAGTTCACTATTCTTATAAATTTTGACCAAAAGATAGATACCAGCTTAAGTTAATTGAGTTATATTATGTTTTATTATATTTCTGTATATCTAATAAATAAATATCAAAAACAGAGTATATCTCGCATTTATTTTAAAACCATTTTACAAATAAAGAATCGTTAAATTCTCTTTTGCAAAAAGGGGTTATAAGTGCTTTAATACTCTTTTGTATTTAGCTTCGATTGATAACAACATTAAGTTAAATGGAATCATTCATATTCAAAGCCATATCTGCCAAACTATGTGATATTGATGTATTGTTTGTGCACAAGGATAAACTTTAACAAAATATGTAGCTACCCTATTTATTTCATATATTTACTTAAAGTACTTTTCGAGAAACGTTGGCAAATACTTTTCAAAAGTTTGCGACGCATTTACTCAAAATGGTCTACGCGTGGCTTGATACCTTTCTGCTTAACATCGTCCAGATATACCTGAACAAAATCGCAGCAGAGTGCTAGCAATATTTCGGTTTTAAAATAAAATCAAAAGATAAATTCATTAGGCGTTCATTCACACACATTCATGCTTTAAAAATATTTTTTTTTATATATACTCTAGTAGCAAACAAAGTGCTTCATTTTGTTAAAATCAACGGGTATTCTTATTGTGTTGTCGATTACTGTACATGCCCAGATCCAATCCCATTTCCATCAAAAAAGTAACCTCTGAAATACTTTACCAGGATGGCTGGGTGTTTAAACACTGGTAGAAATAGAATTGCATTAACTATTTAAAAACCCAGAAATTTTATGAATGGTTTCAAGGTACCCATTCTTACCAGTCAGCGCAACGCAAAGGACGGTAATGTGTTTATCAGCCTAAATAATATAGTATGTTTAAATAAATAGGTATATATTATCAGACAATTCACACCAATTATCTAGCACCAAACTAGGATACAACACAATACACTAACTCTTTATTGACACATCACAAAATAAAAAACTAAATAATAGCACTTAAAAATAAAAAAAACAATTTCGTACAATAGGCGGCCTTATCGCTAACAGCAATTTCTTACAGGCAACCTTTGAATGGACAGAAATTGAAATTATATACATTGCGGTCAGTGATGGAGACTTACATAAGAACAAAAAGTAAATAGATTATAAAAAACAGCAATAAGTTACCAACAAAAAAAACAATAACTTTAAGTTAAGTTAGTTAGGATACCCTGTAGTATGGGCACTATGGGCAACGGATAAACATACATAGATACCAATATTATCATCCATGACTCGAAAACAAACGTATATGGCACACAAATGATTTGCACCTTGCGGGATTGGAACCCTCGACCGTTTGATTTCGTAGTTAGGGGTCACTAGCCACTAGTGGTCTAGTCTAGACTAGCCACCTGTCGTAAAACCAAAAAAAAAAAACAAAAGTCAAATGTATGTTCCTTTGTGGCGGCGCTCTTAGAACGCCAAACGCGTGGACCGATTTTGTTGATTCTTACGTAAATCGTCATTTGTCATCTAGCGAGTGTCACTAAAGACATGATAGTAATCAAAATTCAATATGGATGGCGAAACTCAGAGGCCATAAAATGAAAATTAAACTAAAAATTTAAATTGTTCACTGACTGAATCACTGAAGTATCTTAATAATGTTATGCCTTGTAGTAAATCTAGTTTTAAGTTAAAACCAATTACGATCTGGCGAGTAATTAAAACTATTACATTATTAAAGTCAAACGATTATTGGTTTGTATCACCTTATTTGTTAAAACCTTACAGTATGGAATTGGCAGCACCCATAATGAACATTATTAACGACTATGTAGATAAAGGCACTTTTCCAGATGAAATGAAAATTGCTAAAGTAATGCCTTTATTTATGAAAGGCTGTACCACAAACTGTAATAATTACCGCCCGATATCAATTTTACTGAGTTTGAGCAAGATTTTCGAATAATACTTAGCAGAACTTATGACCTATTAAACAAATTATTAAATAAAAGACAATTTGGATTTCAAAAGCAAAAGTCTACAAAACATGCCATTCTAAGGCTTATTCAAAACATCCACTCGGGTTTGGAGGGATCAAAGAAGACCTACGGGGTATTTTTGACATGTCTAAGGCATTCGACTGTGTTTAGCACGAAATAATAGTCGGTAAGTTAGAGCATTATGGTGTTAGGCATAAAGAACTGAGTATTTTTCGAACATACCTTGAAAACAGAATTCAGGTTACAGAATTAAATGGCTTTAGATCTGAAATACAAGCACAATTTCTAGGAGTGCCACAAGGGTCAACATTAGGACCTTTGTTATTCATTATTTATGTAAATGATATATCGACTGTACTTGTTTTGGTTCATCATGTCAGCCCTTAGAAGTCCACTGCTGAACATAGGCATCCCGCCACCCCAAAAGAGCGCCATGACGAGCGATCTTGTGCCACCTCCATCCACCGACTTCCTGCGATGGCTACAATGTCGTCGGTCCATCGTGTCTCCCCACGATTGTTTTGGTTACAAAGTCTTATTGCTGACGATACTAGCTTAGTTGTTAAGGATAAATGTAGCGATGGTATAGGTGCAAGAATTATTGAAACAATATTTGACTTAAAAAATTGATTTTCTGCAAACAATATGTTATTGAACGTAGATAAGACACATATAATTAATTTTGCGTTAGGATCGCGTCACAATATCTAGTAAATGTGTCGAGGAATTAATTAGTACCACCTTAAGTATTATTTTTATCAAATGATGTGAAATTTTTAGGTGTATGGTTGGAAAAAAAATTAACATAGGCAGTACATCTTGAAAAATTGACACAGAAGTTATGCTCTGCTACATTAAAAAAATAACTAATATTACACAATCTGCAAAAGATGTGTATTTTGCATATTTTCACTCCTTGATGTACACCAACATATGGAATTTTGTTTAGGGTACAGCAGCAGAATCAAATAGTCTTTAGACTGCAGAAACGTGCTATTAGGTATGTTTTGAAATGAAAAATTGACACAGAAGTTATGCTCTGCTACATTAAAAAAATAACTAATATTACACAATCTGCAAAAGATGTGTATTTTGCATATTTTCACTCCTTGATGTACACCAACATATGGAATTTTGTTTAGGGTACAGCAGCAGAATCAAATAGTCTTTAGACTGCAGAAACGTGCTATTAGGTATGTTTTGAAATAAGACAAACGGAAACCTGTAGGGTTAAATTCAGATACTTGAATATATTAACAATGACGGGAGAATTTATTTACCAATGCTTAGTGTACATCCGAGAAAATATAGATAACATGCCCAAAATTGAAGACATTCACAACTTCAACACTAGACTAAGGGACCGCTTAATTAACCTTGTTAGCCGTTACTGGACTATCTAACATTACAGAAAGCTTAAGGGACTGCTTAATTAAGCTTTGTTAGCCATTACTGGACTATCTAACATTACAAAAAGCTTACGGGACCGCTTAATTAAGCCTTGTTAGCCATTACTGGACTATCTAACATTACAAAAACCTTAAGGGATCGCTTAAATAAGCCTTGTTAGCCGTTACTGGACTATCTAACATTACAAAAAGCTTAAGGGATCGCTTAATTAAGCCTTGTTAGCCGTTACTGGACTATCTAACATTACAAAAAGCTTAAGGGATCGTTTAATTAAGCCTTGTTAGCCGTTACTGGACTATCTAACATTACAAAAAGCTTAAGGGGCCGCTTAATTAAGCCTTGTTAGCCGTTATTGGACTATCTATCATTACAAAAAGCATTTTTTCTAAGTTTGTATAATAAAATTCCGAAATCGGCCAAAGACATAAACAATAACGTTTTTTTTTACTTTAGTGAAGAATCATTAATAGTACATTACTGCCGCGGTCTGTAATGACTGCGTTGCTGGCAGCGATGATGATGGCCGAGAGCGTAGCTAAGTTAAGTTCGACGCCATCACAGCGCGCCATCAAGAGCTGCAATGCTGATCATTGCAGCTCTTGATGGCCAAGCTGGAATGAAGGGCGAGACCGAAGGTCGAGGCCTTTATAGCGCGGACAGCAAGGGCTGCAATGATGGCCAAGCTTGAAGGCCGAGAACTTAACTAAGCAAAGCTCGAGGACATAGCGTGGCCAGCAGGGCAGTCATTGCGGACCAAGGCTTGTATAGTGCTTTACTCAAACAATGCGAGGTATTTAATTAAAACTAGCAAACTGATGAAAAAATTATATAACCCACTATAACAACAACAACAACAACAAAAACCAACACAACACCAACAACAACGTCAAAAACAACAACAACAACAACAAAAACAACAATAACTACATAAACAACAACAAAAACAGCAATAACATTAAAAACAACAAGGAAAACTACAAAAACAACAAGAACGACAAAAACAACAAGAACAGCAAAAACAACAAGAACAGCAAAAACAACAACAACAAGAACAACAACAAAAAACAACAAGAAAATCAACAAGAACAACGAAAACAACAAGAACAATAATAAAAACATCAAGAACAACAAAAACAACAAGAACAAGAACAGAAACCACAACAACAATAACAAAAAAAACACAATAATAAACAACAACAACAAAAAAACATACTACGCATAACAATAACAACAACAAAATAACAAAAGCAACAAAAAACAATGAAAACTAATACAACAACATCATTAATAGCTAAGAACCATGTCGATCACATCAGCTTTCAAACAGAAAAAAAAACATCAATATCGGTCCATACGTTCGGGAACTACGACGCCTCTCTTTTCGCGTTCGGTGGTTAACAAAACCACAGAATAAATAATAGTACTAAAAAAAACACGACAATAATGGATTTTCAAAGGAAATTGCTGGCCGCAAAACACGACAGTAATGAAATTCCATACAACTTTGCTGGCGCCTATTCATGAAGCGCGGCAAGGTCGACTTTGCCCAAAGCAGGTTGTCGAAATAATGACCACATTACAAGCTTGTTTGAGTAAAATAAAGAAAAGCTATTACAATACGAGGCTGTAGCTGAAAAATGTATATTTGTAATAGATTCACTTTTGAAGATGTTCGAACTGATACATTGCGTATTACCTTTTTAATTTATTTTGTTCTACAATTATTATTATTGTAAAACAGCTAAAGCCTCTCATATTATAATAGCTTTTTTTTAGTACCTGTGAAAGCATCGTCAATTATATTCGATGCTTTTGCAGACATTTATTATTATTATTTTAAATGCCATTGTGACATTTTCATTGTCACAATGGCATTTAAAATTTGATTTGATTGATCAATACATGATCATTTTTATTGTTAATAATGATTGTAATGTTTTTTTTTGTGCATGGAAATGTCAAAAGACTAATAAATTAATTGAAATTGAAAAGTTGGTTAGCATTCTCACTTAAATTTTCCATACTTTTAATAAAGCAGTGATAAAGTTTGTAACGATAATAAATGGGTTGTACGATATAAAAGGGTGTAACGGTGATTTCTGAAAGTAAAGGTAACAAAAAAGAAATTGGGGCAAGTCGGACCAAAAGTGGGGTGAGTCGGGATTCTTGCCCCATTCGGTCGCTCTGTACGCGAGGACGCTATACCTTTCCTCAGAATCACTCGAAACTAAAAATACTCGTTACTATTCTGAAATTAATAAAATTACCTAGATAAACTTAGACCGGAACGAGCTTCAAGAACTATTGGATCAAGACCGTTCGGTAATGTACTAGCTAGTGGGTACTATAGTGGAAGATAAAATATACAACTCAAATTCACCAATATAATCTATATTACCTTTGGTTTAATCTTGCTCATGTACTTAAAATCTAAGGAACCGTGCCGTCAGTACGTTAAACGGACACCCAAGCTAGCATGTAAAGTTGAGGACAAAACATGCAATTTAAATTCACCAATACAATATTTATTATCCTTGGTTATAATTCTGCTTACTTACTTAAAATCTAAGGAACCGTGCCGTAGGTACGTCAGACGGTTACTCAAGCTAGCATGTAAAGTTGAAGACAAAACATGCAATTTAAATTCTCCAATACAATATTTATTATGCTTGGTTTAATCTTGCCTATTTACTTAAGGTGCAAATAATCCTAGCCTGCAGATCCAACTCAGCAGCCAAGAAATACCAAGATCTAAGATTACCCTGCTATAATTAGGGTCGATATAGAATTGACAAAATTAAGTATTTACTCTAACAGAAAATTGATGAATTTGCCGGCCGGCAGTACAGTCTACTTATTTACCTTTTTCTATAGGGTTAGCCGTTATGTTGGTGAAGGTAATTCTCCATTCGACGTTCCAGCAATGTCCAATTCGCGTGAGAGGTAGCCAGGCTAGACCCCTCAGGCGTTGCAGGTGTCCAGCAGGTCGGTGGGGAACCAAAGTTCAACACTCCGGTTAACGAAATATATGGATTAAATACGATACCGCATCCCAAGTATGTGGCAGGAATCGTTGGGTATAATGTCGGCGTGGCGTGACGTATTGCAACACGGTGGCGCCTTTTTTACTCAAATCCGGGGAAGCCTCCTTCGTGGGGTGTCTCTAGTCCGGGGGGGAAAACCCGCTGTGAATGGATACACACAACGTTTTTTTAGAATTCGAGACTCCGCAAACGCCACCGCTTTCGGTTCGCTAAAATGGCGTCTCGAAAAATGGATAAAAGTGATTTCACAATTGCGATCCTTATTGCCGACGACACGAAAATTCCAACAGAATCTCTCACCTTTTTTTACGGGTTTTATAATTTGCAGGGCAGAATCCTGTCAGTCCTGTTAGGATCTTCGGCACCGAAAGGGAAGGACACGTCTCCATTGCCGGTGTCTTTCTGTCTCGCCGGATCTAGTTTTTTTTCTTTACGAAATCTATCGGGGATACATTTCGTTTCACCAGGAAGCCTATCGGCGTTTACACATTGGCTTTGGACAAATAATCGGGTTTTATTTTTATTTTTAAATTTCTCACCCTAGAAATCACATTTGTTTATCCTTTTTTCAACTACTTTTGATAGCTAAACAACTGCCAAACGTCAAGAATTGTTATAAACTATATTCTATAAAAGCGTTCCGTTTCAGACGAAAGGTACGGAACGCGGTTTCTTTGCTCCGCCACCGTCCTATCCTCGTAAAACTATATATCGTGACTATTAAATTATGATATTGTATGGGTTTGCTTTGGAAAAAATCTACGTTCCTAAATTTAGCATTTGTTGCATTTAATTGCTTTGTTTAATTTATTTCTATTTGCTGACATCGCGGGGCCGTGCCGAACAACGGAACGCGCCCTTTTGCTTTGCCAGCTAATCGATGCAAAGATAAGTAAAATTTCCGGTAGATGTCACCACCTGTCTCCGTGTTCATCAATTGAACTTTATTAACTGCTTTCGCTGGTATTCACCAAATACGAACGATAGTACTGTTTCAATCAACTATGTGCGACTTCAATGTCGTCATCTGATTCTAACAACAAACCATAACATGGCTTGTCTTGTTTATTCCTACTTTTACTTGTCGAATTGTTGTTTTTATAGGTTTATTGTTTTTTTATTTAAGTAGCGTTTTGTCAACGCTACAAGTTCTTATATAATCGCATAATAGGTGTTATTAACTTGAAAAATAATTATTAGTATTCTTCGAAGTGTGTTTTTTCCTTTATGCTTAATTTGACTTGTTTATTATTAACATATAATCCGGAACATTTCAGGTCTGCATCCAAGACTCGCAGATCTCGCTGGTAGGCCCTAACAACATCGTGGGGCGCACCCTGGTGGTGCACGCTGACCCCGACGACTTCGGGCTGGGCGGCCACGAGCTGAGCAAGTCCACCGGCAACGCCGGCGCTCGCATCGCTTGCGGCGTTATCGGCCTCGCTAAAATATAAACATATCCTTTGAAGGCTGATGTTACATAGAAATAGGGCATTGTCTTACGAATGAGTCATTATAAACCTATGAACGAAATGTATGAAAAATGGGTTCATTATGGGTTCTATACCGGGTTGTCCCTACTACTGGCGGGTTATGGTAAATTTCTAAAAAGTTTTCACTTTATCATTTTCAATATTTGTTGGTGGTAACTCTGACGACAAACCATATTGTTAATCTAATTTTCAACACTGCTTGTGGTGCCTACTAAAATAAAACAAATTAAATGTGCATGGAATATTATATTATTATTTTTATATTATTTATCTGACAGCATAATCGTCGTGTGAAATGAGATTTTCAAATTTGGCAACTATATAAAATACTACTTCCTGCAGTTCTAGCTAATTCTGTGTCTTTCCGTTCAAGTTTCGACACAGCAAGCCAAACAATATCCACATAGAAAACAGAATGTCATGTACTGTGTGTACAATCAAGAACTGTAGCAGGGCGGTCGCACTCCGCAACAAAGTACAAATAAATTCAAGGACCCAATATTCGGGTCCGTTCAGTCGAGTGCACAATTTGTGTGGATGAGATGACCCTTAAAAGAAACTTGTATTACAATACAAAAACAGATGAAGTGATTGGTTTTCACAATATTAATGGAAAAATATCACCAGAAATTGCTAGTAATGCTTATACCATAATGCTTCAAGGTATCCACATAAAATGGAAACAACCGATTGCTTACGCTTTGCTAGCATCTGCAAAGCATTATGGCGATCTTGATTTATGGTTGGAGGAAGTAATTTCCAAACTTTTTGCAATAGGAATTAAAGTAAAAGCTATTACTTCTGATCAAGGATCGAACTTCGACAAATTCGCAAAAGATATAAAAAATGTAACAGTAGATAAACCTTACTTCATATATGATGATCAAAAGATCTTTTATATATTCGACGTCCCTCATTTAATCAAGTGCATTCGCAATAATCTAATCACCAGTGACTTTTATTATGATGACAAAAAAATATGCTGGAAATTCATAAAATAACTTTACGACCACCAAAAAGACAGAAATTTAAGGCTTATACCTAAAATAACTGAAGCTCACATAGATCCTAATAACTTCAAAAAAATGCGAGTGAAATACGCAGTGCAAATATTTAGTCGCACAGTTTCTGCTGCTATTCATACCTACATAGACTTGGGAATTATTTCCGAAGAGGCCAGGCCGACAGCCAATTTTGTGGAATCCATGAATAACTTATTTGACGTTTTAAATTCTAGCAGAATAAATTGTAAAAACAAGTATCAAAGTGCCTTCAGAAAATGTGATTATCAAAAGAAAGTACTCCATGATGCCTTAGAAATATTTTCCAAAATTAAGGCCATTAATAAAAAAACAGGAAAAAATAATACGGCTCACATGAAATCATTCATAAATACACAGATATCAATACAATCCATTCAAATGCTTTATGAAGATTTAAAAAAAGAATGATTCAAATATATATTCACTCGAAGATTGAATCAAGACAGCTTGGTTTTTTTTTTGGTTCAGTTAGGCAGCAAAGCGGTTCTTGCACAGAGCCTACACCAATTCAATTTCAAAGAGCTTTTTCAAAGCTATTCGTATGTAACATGCTGAAAAGTTCACCAAATGCTAACTGCGAGACGGATATTTATGACATTTTGCTCCAATCCGAGGATGTTATGAAAACGTTTAATTTGTTTACCCTCCATCGGCAGAAATATCAGTTGTGTGCTTAAATGGTGAAACATTGATGGAGCATTGAACTCGATTCCAGATTTGGGAGAAACAAACTTGTTCACAAAATAAAAAGCCTACAACAAAAAATCTGGATTCTATGGCTCACTGAAAATGCATTTATGAAATGAATTTATCCAGTACATCCAAAATTTGGAAGACGTCTTCACAAAAACATTTGAAAAGGTAATACAAGAGAAACCAGGTACAAAACTTTACGAACTGCTGCAAGCTGTATTTCCAGAGACGCCGTGTGCCTGTTTTCCTTTAAATTACCTTTTAAAATTGTTCATTCGGTTACGCATATACGCCACTCTAAGATTCAATAATCGAAAATTTAAAATCAACTGCTCTTATTAAAACGAAGCTTGAGGATTACTTATACATATTATTATATATTATCACCTGCAGATTATGTATTTTGTGTCCTCCCCGTGGGGTCAGTACAATGTACCGTTTTTTTGTACATGTGAGCGTGATAACCCATTGATGACCCATGTGTAAACTTTATTAGTATGTATGCCTAATGTCCAAAATTAGGTTTAGAAATGCATAAAATACCATTACGTATCCTACAATAAAATTATATTAATGCAATCTGATTGACCCTATTTCTATGTAAGCTTGAAATATCACTGTATTAATGTTTTGGGCCAGTGCATTTTCATTGAGACATAGAAATACCTTCATTAGATGTGTACATTCACGCCTACAAGATGTTTATTTATAGTAGGTACTAGTTTTATATGATACAGGAGGAAATTGTGAAGATATGTCTCAATGAATTGAAGTGGCATTTAGAAATTGTATTTCCAAATGTTTCCTAGCGTAAGGTTCTATTAGATGTTGTATTTATGATAGCATTTCTGCGTGAGTCAGTGAACAAATATTAACTCCCTTTGTTATTAATTTTGTTATTTTGGTGCAGGGCACATGTATCTCGGTGTACAGCTTGTTCCACTCAATAAATAAGTTCTAAATGAAAATATGAGTGATTTATTTACTCCAAAGTCACGTCTATTTCAAATTATTTATTTTTGTTGTGGAGTTCCTGTGACTTCCTTCCGGCTCCATCATCAGACCAGCTCAACAGTATCATAATATTGTATTGTCATCAGAACTACACCAGTGTGCAAAACTTCAACTTCATTGGACGTCGTTAATTGACTTGCAAACTTGTCCCAACCCAGTGTATTAAATAAAAGCTTGTAAAAAGTAACTAATTTATACAGTTTTGGGCATACTGTATAAATTAGTTAAGTAGCTCTTTTTTCAAGTAAAAATAATCATCTAGTTCAGAAATTCCAAAGATATGAGAAAACATAAAAAATTAAAACAAATAGATTTTCTGCATGCATACATCCAAATCTGTCAACGACACGACGATGACGATGTCGGTCTGTTTTTAACGATACCCCATAGGGTATCGTTAAAACCCATAGATCATTCCGAGTAAAATTTACATATTATTTGAAACCAAATATCAATATGGCTGCAGTATGGCTCATAAATATTTTTCATCTAGTTTTTACAATGTGGGTATCAAATTGAAGGCCTTGATGAGCACATTCCAACAATATCTAATTTATTGGCATAAGTTCTTTTTTTGTTTACCTAGTTTCAATCATATGGTTGAAGCTAGGTTGTTCTAGTTTCAATGGTACTATTCAAACTAGGTTTGTCCAATTTGAACTTGATTATTTAAAGAAGAAGGAAAAAAAGGACAAAGTTTTTATTGGTACAATAAATAAAATATAGAAAAAAAAAATAGCAGTAGGTAATACAAAATAACATTTGCATTACAAGTGATGCGAGTGTACCAAAAGGGCCAATGCTCAACAAAAATTACCAGTGCTGAATGCCGCTGACTTTATTTATTAGGTTATCTGTAACGGATTTGGAAGAAATCTATAAAATCTATATTTTCTTTATTTAAATGTTTAATTTAAGTATTCAGGACAATTCACACCAAAAAATCGATAAATGCGATAACATTTGTTGTAAAACTAGGGCTATCTTAGGACAATATTTGTTATGGGCATGTGGCATGCCCATAACAAATATTGTCCTAGAGGACATGCCTTAAAACGTACATGCCTTAGATCGACTAGCTCCAGAAGTAGGCTCTTCAAATAAAATTTAATCAATTTTGGTTCCATTTTTTCGCTCCAGAATTGGTCATCTCTTTGAATATACTTTATATAAACTGGTTCATTTTGAGACACCCATAAACCAAAAATGCACGCTCGACGTCCCGCGTTGTATTAAATAAAAGCTTGTAAAAAGTAACTAATTTATACAGTTTTGGGCATACTGTATAAATTAGTTAAGTAGCTCTTTTTTCAAGTAAAAATAATCATCTAGTTCAGAAATTCCAAAGATATGAGAAAACATAAAAAATTAAAACAAATAGATTTTCTGCATGCATACATCCAAATCTGTCAACGACACGACGATGACGATGTCGGTCTGTTTTTAACGATACCCCATAGGGTATCGTTAAAACCCATAGATCATTCCGAGTAAAATTTACATATTATTTGAAACCAAATATCAATATGGCTGCAGTATGGCTCATAAATATTTTTCATCTAGTTTTTACAATGTGGGTATCAAATTGAAGGCCTTGATGAGCACATTCCAACAATATCTAATTTATTGGCATAAGTTCTTTTTTTGTTTACCTAGTTTCAATCATATGGTTGAAGCTAGGTTGTTCTAGTTTCAATGGTACTATTCAAACTAGGTTTGTCCAATTTGAACTTGATTATTTAAAGAAGAAGGAAAAAAAGGACAAAGTTTTTATTGGTACAATAAATAAAATATAGAAAAAAAAAATAGCAGTAGGTAATACAAAATAACATTTGCATTACAAGTGATGCGAGTGTACCAAAAGGGCCAATGCTCAACAAAAATTACCAGTGCTGAATGCCGCTGACTTTATTTATTAGGTTATCTGTAACGGATTTGGAAGAAATCTATAAAATCTATATTTTCTTTATTTAAATGTTTAATTAATGTATTCAGGACAATTCACACCTAAAAATCGATAAATGCGATAACATTTGTTGTAAAACTAGGGCTATCCTCATTTAAATATGAATGTTAAAGCGGGTGATGGATTTATGTTATATTCGATTAGCAAAGATGCGAAACCTGGCTAAAGAAACAAAGTATTCTCTGGCACATAGAAAGGGTTTCACAAACTAAAAAGTTATGTCAATGAGAAAAACAATTGTTAAGTCCATAAAACATCACCACCAATCAAACATCCCCAAAAATGATGCTTTAGCCTTTAAGGATATACTAATTGTGTAGAACATGCTTACGGAGATCATCGAATGTGCCCAACTACAACTGTGGCCAAGAAGGAATGTTAAATAATGACATGAGACATAAACAAAGCACAACATTTTTATTTCGACTATTTGTGGGGAGAAAAGGGTTAATTTCGCTCTGAGACATGGTTATCGGGCAAGGCTGCAGTAGTGTCATTCAACAGAAACTCTGCAATTTCATCAGTGCAGAAAAAAAACCTCAGCAGATCTCGCAGAGGAAAAGTTTTGGACATAGAAAAAAGAAGAGCTAACAAGCGAAAGTTGAATCTGGAACATCGAACAACGCGGGACGTCGAGCGTGCATTTTTGGTTTATGGGTGTCTCAAAATGAACCAGTTTATATAAAGTATATTCAAAGAGATGACCAATTCTGGAGCGAAAAAATGGAACCAAAATTGATTAAATTTTATTTGAAGAGCCTACTTCTGGAGCTAGTCGATCTAAGGCATGTACGTTTTAAGGCATGTCCTCTAGGACAATATTTGTTATGGGCATGCCACATGCCCATAACAAATATTGTCCTAAGATAGCCCTAGTTTTACAACAAATGTTATCGCATTTATCGATTTTTTGGTGTGAATTGTCCTGAATACTTAAATTAAACATTTAAATAAAGAAAATATAGATTTTATAGATTTCTTCCAAATCCGTTACAGATAACCTAATAAATAAAGTCAGCGGCATCCAGCACTGGTAATTTTTGTTGAGCATTGGCCCTTTTGGTACACTCGCATCACTTGTAATGCAAATGTTATTTTGTATTACCTACTGCTATTTTTTTTTTCTATATTTTATTTATTGTACCAATAAAAACTTTGTCCTTTTTTTCCTTCTTCTTTAAATAATCAAGTTCAAATTGGACAAACCTAGTTTGAATAGTATCATTGAAACTAGAACAACCTAGCTTCAACCATATGATTGAAACTAGGTAAACAAAAAAAGAACTTATGCCAATAAATTAGATATTGTTGGAATGTGCTCATCAAGGCCTTCAATTTGATACCCACATTGTAAAAACTAGATGAAAAATATTTATGAGCCATACTGCAGCCATATTGATATTTGGTTTCAAATAATATGTAAATTTTACTCGGAATGATCTATGGATTTTAACGATACCCTATGGGGTATCGTTAAAAACAGGCCGACATCGTCATCGTCGTGTCGTTGACAGATTTGGATGTATGCATGCAGAAAATCTATTTGTTTTAATTTTTTATGTTTTCTCATATCTTTGGAATTTCTGAACTAGATGATTATTTTTACTTGAAAAAAGAGCTACTTAACTAATTTATACAGTATGCCCAAAACTGTATAAATTAGTTACTTTTTACAAGCTTTTATTTAATACACTGGGTTGGGACAAGTTTGCAAGTCAATTAACGACGTCCAATGAAGTTGAAGTTTTGCACACTGGTGTAGTTCTGATGACAATACAATATTATGATACTGTTGAGCTGGTCTGATGATGGAGCCGGAAGGAAGTCACAGGAACTCCACAACAAAATGATAAAACCCCTTCGAGTTTAGGCTTATTTGATTGGTCTCGATGAGTTTTCAGGTCTTAGTGGTGGTACTGGTGTGGTATCTCGTAAAATATTGTTTTAAAAAAGTTTTTATATACTCGTATTTAAAACTTATAAATCCATTTTTTGTTTATGTTTTCTCATATCTACGAGATGTGTAACCATTCTTTTAAAGAGTTCCATTCCAGTGAAATCATAGATAGTTTTCGTAAAAACTGATTCAATTGTTTTATATGTAGGTTATTATTCATTCTTAGTTTTAATTTACTAACGTCGAGTCTAAAGTGAGTTTAATTATTTTCTTTGGCATCATTTTATTTCTTCCGATGTTTGCTTAGGTCACTTAAAATCAAGAAATAAAAATACTTTTCAAAAAAATTAAATAGTCTTCATATTAAAAATGTTCTTTCGTAAACAACCACTAAAAAGAATAACATAATTACGATTGAGCCAGAACAACATGCCTTTTTCTATAATACCAATGCTTTAATAATGCAAAAATACAACATAAGATAAGAAAGAGTTTATTGAAGGTGTAGAATATTGGTACATATTTAAAAAAAAGGTTAAATATTTGTGACATTATTTCCAAACGTAATTCAAATTTGGAATTAATGTCACAAATTTTTAATAAGAAAAACAAACCCTTCTGCCATGTCAAAGTCAAAGTATTTTATTGTAAATAGGCAAAAATAATAGCACTTTTACAAGTCAAAATTAACATCTCCTGAACAAAGAGATATACATAAAATATTATAAAAAGATCAAATCAATCCATATGAAAAGGAAATTTCCCTTTGACAATGAAAAGTGACAATGAGATATCCCACAAACATCAAACAATCATACTGGGAAAAAATAAGGTAAAAACTTCTAACTCGATAATTATGTTGTATAAAACAACGTGATCTCATGGTATGTTTGAGACATCTCACAAAGTACTTTGAACATTTCATTCACTTAACTTTAACATAGAAGCTATCACTTATTATTATAATGGAGCTTGGAGACATCAGGCCATGCATTTCTGTCATTAATATAATCATTTACATTGTAATATGCTTTCTTTATGAGATTTACTTTAACAAAAGTTTTAAACCTATGCATTGGTAATTGATCAATGCCGTCAGGTAACTTATTAAAAAATCGTATACAGTTCCCCATATATGAACCACTAACTTTCTTTAACCGAAATCCAGACACTTTTTGTTTATTTTTATTTCTAGTATTAAAATTATGAACATCCCTATTTTTAACAAAGGTATTGATATTCTTCCGAACATACATTATATTTTCATATATATATTGACAAGCCACTATAAGAATATTGATCTCTTTAAAACGTTCCCTAAGAGAATCTCGGGATTTCATATTGTAAATGGAACGAATTGCTCTCTTCTGTAGCACAAATATTGATTGAATTTCCGCGGCCTTACCCCACAGCAAAATGCCATATGACATAATACTGTGAAAGTAACTAAAATATACTAATCTTGCAGTAGCTATATCGGTAAACTGCCTAATTTTACGTACTGCATAGGCTGCAGAGCTCAATCTACCAGCTAACAACGATATGTGAGGACCCCACTGTAATTTTGAATCTACAGTAATACCCAAAAATGTGGTTGACTGCACAAGGTCTACAGGCTCACTATTTATTAAAATAATTGGTAAGTCTAAGTTAACGATTAAATAAAAAAGTTCTTGCATATTCTTGTATTTTAAATCTTAATAAAGGATGCACATTTTTTTAAATAGTTTGTAAACATATAGTACAACATAATAGGCAATGTAGTTTATTAATAAAATTTCAATATCTGATGATCAAAATTAGATTGACATCGATTTTATGATTACAACACCGTAATAATCAATTAAAAATATTTTACTTAGCACATTATAATGTGCAACTAATTGGGATTACTACACTGAAAACAGTATTCATAAAAAAACTTATTTTTTAGTAATGTCACCCAAGTTAGTGATCAAGGGGGGTTTACCAATTATTCGAATAAAATAAAAGTTGCCATATCTAAAAACTAGTCAACTTTTAAATGTGTAAAGTTGTGATCATCTGAACGGAACTGAACTGGTGCATAAACCAGGTCTTTTAACGTTTGGATGTTGACTTTCGTTTTTGGGATAACTTATCCACTTTTCATTGTCCCTAAGTGTTCTCCATTTACAAAATTATTTTATTTAAGCTAAACATCCGTGTTTTATCATCATCAGCCTATATTAGTCCACTGCTAGACGTAGGCCTCTCCTACTGCACTTCACTGAGTCTTCAGCTCTCCTCATCCATTTTCTTTCAGCCACTTTTCGCAGGTCATCACTACACCTAGCCACAAGGCGTCCTACATTATGTTTGCCTAAACGTGGTCTCCACTCGAGTACTCGTCTACCCCAATGGTTATCGGTTCTTCGGGAAATGTCACCACCACCACTTTAGCTTGCTTATCCTTAGAGCTATGTAATTAACCTTGGTTCTCCGTCGGATATCTTCATTACCAATCTTGTCCTTCAGAGAAACTCCAAGCATAGCTCTCTCTACAGCTCGCTGAGAGACCTAACATTTGTGGACTAGTTCGACCGTGATTGTCCACGTTTCGGCTCCGTAGGTCATAACTGGTAGGACGCACTGATTAAAGACTTTTGTTTTCTTCTCAAAGTTGTTCTTACCTAAATTATTGCAAATATTTGCGCAAAGTAAACATATTGCTGGACAATTTCAAGAGGTACACTATTGACTGCAATCAGTTCCGGGTCAATGAGATCGTTAAACATGATCTTGGTCTTATCTTGGTTCACTTCGAGACCGATACGTTCAGAAGCATCAACTAGGTTGGATAGCATACTTTGCAAGTCTTGCAGCGACTCCGCTATTAGGACGATATCATCGGCAAATCGTACGTGTGAGATGTTCTCGCCATTGATATAAATGCCCGTGCCCGTATAAACGTCCGTGTTTGGATCACATAAATTCATATGTGTACCAAATTTCAACTTAATCGGTCCAGTAGATTCGGAGCACATTTATTGTGACAGACGGACAGACAGACAGACAGACAGCACATCTGTCTGATCCTATGATCGTTCGGTTTTTATTTAGACGTACGAAACCCTAAAAAACACTTTCAAGACATAAGTAGTTACCTAACTAAAATAAATAAAACATATTTTAATAAAACTACCTATAAAAATTCATAGTTGAGCGCAACTGCATTTTAGTTCTGGTTCTAATCCGGGAATTCAAGATAAACTTAAAAGCATGTAAATAGTACTTTTATTGGCGCACAAATCCAAATAGATAAAATCATGAATTTAATAATCTATGGACGCGCGGTGCAAATGGCGTTGTCACAAGTGTCAGTAGCTCTCCGCGCTGCCTGCGCTCATCCCGCTGCAACAGAGCATACGCCCCAACAAACGTTAAACGTAAAGGGCGCATTTTATAATGAAACGTACGTATTTTAATTACACACAATCAAGTCTGCATTTTGCATCACCTACGTAATTTAACACAGGGCGAGCGCATAATCAATCGCAGACTAACATACACGGGACAAGGTCCGCATTTTACATCACATACATACTTTAACATAGGGCGAGAACATAATCAATTGCAGACTAACATACACACCTCGAGGTCCGCATTATAATAACGTACTAACTCTTACACAACTAGGACTGGTGGCGCCACGTGGTGGTTACACACTGAACTAAAACACTAACGGATGTTAACTAAAGTTGTCAATAATTCCACCCAGGTGGCGTGGAATTGGCGTGAGTGGTCATACAGAATCCAGGCCCTGCTCTCAAGCCCTTGCGACTGATTTAAAAACTGGGGTACTTGGTATCTTAGGCCTTGCACGCACTACCTTGCAGTGGAACGCGGTGCGTTTATTCTAGCGTTTATTTCACATTGTAATATATGCGTTTATTTCATATTTTATTATATGCGTTCATTTCATTGCAATACGTGCACTTCTATGAAGTGTTATAGAAGTGCAAGTGTGTTATAACGCATATTCTGTGAAGTACGGCACTCCGTACTTCACAGAATATGCGTTATAAAATGCAAGGCAGTGCCTTATTCCGATGATTAGATGCCGAGCAATCGATAAAAAACTATTTGACGGCTGAACGAATTTTGAAGAAATGTAGTATAATATTGTACTTTGTAGGTTTGGTCCTGGTCCTCCTGGTCCTCTGGACCAAACCTACAACTGGTCTGGTGGTGGTTTGGCTTTTGGTCCTGGAATAAAACGTGTGGGCTACTTTTAAATGAAATGACCACGCGGGCAAAGCCGCGGGCACAGCTAGTACTATAATAAAACTGTAACTGGGCTAAATCTGTACATTAAATATTTTTTGAAAATTTTGATTGAGATAAACTTCAAAATCGATATGGAGTGCAAAAAGGCTATTTTTTATTTTTTGTCTGTCTGTCTGTCTGTCTGTCTCTTTGAACACGCATCACGCTGAAACTATCAGACGGATTTTGATGCAACTTGGCAGAATCATAGCTAATGTACTGGATTAACATTTAGGATACTTTTTATCCCGGAAAAATCAACGGTTCCCGCAGGATATGGATAGAAAGTATTTAAAATAACACGTATCAAGCTAAAACTACTGGACGGATTTTGATGTAACTTGGCACAGTCAAAGTTTATATAATGTGTTAAAATGTTGAATACTTTTATCCCGAAAAATTAAAAGGTTCCTGCAGCCTATGGGTCCAAAGTTGTGTTAAATTTAAAGTGATCATACATCCGTTTATAGACTGGTACCGAATTTCGTCATTCTGCTACGAGGCTCACTGGCCCAGTTGGATAGATGCATGGGTATGTAATCCAGACGTACGTGGATCGAAATCACGCGCACCGTAGAAATGTTTCGCTCCATAATTAAAAGATTTTTACATTATTTATGCGATTCGTTGGTTAATTTGGTAGATTATTTTGAATTATGTTTGTTTTTTTTATTTGTAGTTATTAGATATTATTATCATCTGTATTCTATATTTTCTATACCTATATAAGGGAGGTGGTGAAAATCGTATCTTTCAAACGAATGGACCAATTTAACTGCGGGTTTTTATGTTTCAAAGCTGAGGTAAGCAAGATAGTAGATAGGGGGGAGGGGGGGGGGGCGCTACGCTTCGCTTCCGCCTTCTAACCTATCACAACCATGTCGGATCGCCACTGAAGGTCGTTAACAGAGGTAGGTACCTATATTGGTACTTTTGGTACTGGAATAACTCATAGGATCCTTATATCCCAGAAAACTACCACGCGAGCAACGCTGCAGGCACAGCTATAAAGCAATAATAACGTAAATCTAAACAAAGAAGATAATGTAAAAAAAAAAAGTTCTATGAATGTTCTTCGTGTCTGTCTGTTTGTTTGTTTGTCTGTATGTTTTGACCGATTGCGATGCAGTTTTCAGTGTTGGGTAGCTTAGGATTTGACCTAAAAACTGGGGTACCTACTTGGTATCTTAATCCAATGGTTAGAAGCCGAGCAATCGATAAAAAACTTTGTAATGGCGGAAGGAATTTTGATCAAATGTTTATTTTAGATCTTGGAATAGCATATAGAATACTTTTAATCTAGAGAAATGACCACGCGAGCCAAGCCGCGGGCACAGCTAGTTAAAATATATTTTTTTACTTTCTAGTACGGTTTAATGGTATAGCGTGTTTCTTTAGTATTTTTAATCTATAATTTATTATACCGAAAAATTGAAAGGTTCCTGCGGAATCTGCGGATAATGGAAAAAAGTTGCGTAAATGAACACCCATCACGCTGAAACTACTATACGGACTTTGATTCAACTTGGCACAGTAATAGTTTATATTGGATTAAAATTTAGGATATCCCCGCGGAATGGCGGTTGAATGTTATGTAAAAATATTATTTCACCAATCTCGATAGTGTTGATGAAACGGATGAAATCTTAAAAAAGAACTGTCATATAATATACCTAACAAAAATACAATTTGGATACTTTTCATCTGGAAAAAATATTGTTCCTGCGGGATATAGGGGCTGAAAGTTATGTACTTAACAGTATAATTGCATCAATCGATTGTGTTGGTGATACGGAACAAATATTAAAAAGAAATTTCATAATTATGGCAAAACAAATTATAGGGGTAACTTTTAGGGTTCCGTTCCAAAGGGTCCAAACGGAGCCTATTTATTAAGCCTACTAAGGGATGAATCTGTTGACCCGTAGGTAATAGGCAGCTGGTTGAAAATATCACAGAATATTGTGTTATATGGTGACTATACAAAGTTTTTTTTATGAAATATATCGATGTTCCCCAAGCAAGAAACGTGTTATTTCAAGGCTTTTTTGTTTTTTGTTTCTATTATAACCGAACTGGTGTGATATAGTGCAAACTCAATTATTAATAATTACACTTACAACTTCACTTAAAGGTAAGTTAAAATAACTATTTTTTCTCTAAAGGAAATATTTGGATCACTGACGGCAATCGAACCCGCGTCATCCGTGCCTGTACGCGGCACATGCTTTGCCAATTCAGTCACCGTGACCACTACAACCAACGCTATCCAAAATCCTTCAGCTCACAATAAGGCATGCATGATGCTGCCTGTCAATGCAGCCACCCAATGTCCTCCAGGAAGGCCAGCAGCTCTCGTACTTTGGTGCAGACCTCCTGCAGGGTTCCCGGTACGGCCATGAAATATTAAAAACCGCAGCTAAGAGAAAACGAATCGACCGATCCATTCGTTTTCTCATCCCCCCCCCCCTTTTCTCAACTCCTCCCCCCCTCCCCATATAGCTAAGAACCATCTCGATCAAATCAGTTTTTAAACGTAAAAAACATATCAAAATCGTTCCATTCGTTTGGAAGCTACGATTCTCATCCCTCCCTTCCCTCCTTCTCCCCATTATAGCTAAAAACCATCTCGTTTACCCCAGCTTTCAAACATAAAAAAAACCGCAGCGATATCGGTCCATTTGTTTGGAAGCTACGATTCTCACCTTCACTCCCCCATCCCCTATATATCTAAAAACCATCTCGATCACATCAGCTTTCAAACACAAAAAACCGCATCAAAATCGGTCCATTCGTTTGGGAGTTTGTCCACACACAGACAGACACACACACATACATGCACACAGTGATATACACCCTAAAGTTATTACACCCGTCTCTTTGTTTGGGTAACTCAGTATAGCCATACAATTTTATTCAAATCGAAGATAAGTAGTTTTTCTGAGCAAGTCTGCTACAAATTAAGTCTACTTCTCCACATCGTCATTTTCCGTCAGTGAAGTAGAGGTCAAACTCTTGCGTATAAAACAAAAATAACTTTTCAAGAAAGTAGCATAAACACACGTAGTTAGTATAATATCTTTATGTATTTTTTGTAACGTACAATGCGATACAAATTAAGTCTATGCTTCTCTGACAAATTCTGACACCAGAGGCCAGCACTACCTCATACAACAAGCAAGCAAGAACATAGGATGTATTTTTTCGCGATAAAGAGTAGTCCGCGCGGACGAAGTCTCGGGCGGGAAAGCTAGTAATAATAAATGTTTTCTTAGGTAGCTATTTATACTGATTTACTTACTTCCCTTGTCGAGATCCTACGGTCTTATATTTATGTACCTACCTAGATAGTTAACTATTCGCCAAGGGTGTTAGGCTCGCGTGCAGCAGGAAATTCAAAATTATTCTTAAATGAGAATAATCTCAGAGTGCGGCAAAAGTAATATCACATGTAATAGTTAGGTAGGTACCTGAGTACCTGAACCAGCTACAAAACCAAAAAACCAGTAAATAATTTGAATTTCCCGCTGTACGCGTACCAAACACCCCTAAACAGAAATTAACTTTCTATAGGTATGATACTTCAACTTTTAGAAGGTATAGGTAGGTAGTACCTACGAGTACATAGGTAATTACTACTAACAACATTGGTAGGTACTTCGATTATGATAAGAAATCATTTCATTTCATTTCGGGTAAGTACTCACCTTTCCTCGTCCTTTGGAAATTGATGAAATCGCAATTCACTATTATTATAAGATTTTGACGCACAACCATTTACCACACAGGTGGTATGCATAACTAAATAAAACGCCTCGTTGCGTGAACACCAAACACGTGCGAGTGAGTTTGTGTACCTGACACACCTAATATGCAGTACCGATTTGCAATAGACGGCCGCCGGTGCGCAGCGCAGGCCGGAGGGGGACTCCGCTCTCCTTCACACCGCACCTCATCGTTGCTATGTCAAGCGGCCGAGTTGATTCACTATTAGGATTTATTACACATATGCTAAACGTTAGGAATGTATATTCATCCTTAAAAGAGTATTTAAAAAGGTAGGTTAAGCAATATTACCAATACCCATAGATATATTATGATATTTAGGTAGTATTATCCCTTTGCCTTTTAGCCAAATTCGATCATGGATCTGACAGAGAACAAACGATCTGCATCAAAACTACTGAGCAAGTATTAAGGACTGTAGGCAGTCAAGGGAGGCATTCCCAGAGTTAAATCCGAGATTATCCTGTAGACTTCTAAACCGTAAATGGCACAAACTCCGACAAGTCATCGGAATAATCACCAATCATTGTGCCTTTAATAAACACCTATTCACTATAGGAATTACTGACAGCCCCCTGTGGCTGAGGAAACGGCCACTCATATGCTATTGGTGTGCAGCAGAGTGGCGTATCAAAGGGCGCATTTCCTGGGTGTACCGGGAACCCTGCAGGAGGTCTGCATCAAAGTATGAGAGCTGCTGGCCTTCCTGGAGGACATTGGATGGCTGCATTGACAGGCAGCATCACCCATCACGCAAATAGGGCTGTCATCCAGCCTAATTGCAGAAAAGAGCCTGAGCACCAAGTAGATAGTTTATTATAAAAGGAGTGATAATAATAAATTATTGTTCTCTCAATAGTGTCCTAAATTTAACTGTTAAACAGGCAACAGAAGAAGTAAAAATTCAAACATTAAGAATACTTTATTTGTCCTATCAAGTATGTAACAACACCATCTTTGCTAAAAAATGCATTGTAGGAAGAGTCATGCGCCTGGAACATCTTCAGACTGCTGGGGCTCCATTGCCAGAGACTGTTTTCTTGACTCTGAACACTTATCGACACCCAATAGTTATCTAAAGATCTGGCTGAAGCAAAATCTGATAGAGTTTTACATACATTCCCTATAAGGTTGGGAGTTAAAAATCCTCTCACTGTGAGAATCGATATTCTTGTAGTTTTTAAAGAGTATTCACTATCAGGTTGATAGTAAGTACTAATGTAATTTTCATTTGGTGTCAAATCTGCTTCGTGAGCTAGCATTCCGATCCATTCAACCATTTCATCAGCTTCTACATCTTTGATTGAAGGTACTTCTGTTATTTCAGGTGTAATATTCTTTAGGACCAGGGTCTCTATAGATACATTTATGTTTCTTTCATGAAAATACTTTGCTATCGATGAAGGACATATAGTTTCATCATGTGGTTCCCATGTCAAGTAGAAGTCAAATAGTCCTAATTTACTGAAGCCTTGTTTCACTTTATCGCACCTTTTAACTGTTTTCAAGTCGATTTTAACTTCATAGTAATTATGTGGGCGCTTTGTGCCTTCAAAGCCTAGTGTTTGGAAAATAAACTCTAATACATGGATTGTAAGCACCCCGTTTGGGGTTATGGCAGCGCAGTTTTCCACAATACAGTTTCTGTTTGCAGACAAACAGTATACATTACCTTTCTTGGCAAAGTTTTCTACAAATGTTGACTCGATGAATTCAGTCAGAGAACAATCTGTTATTTTATAATAATCACTGTCTTCTGTGATGATTTCTTCGACCGATGTTGGCACCTGTATTTCATCGGGGCAGGTGATTATTATGCTTCTGTAAAAACTGTTCATAGCTATTGTTTTGATAGCTGAATCTAAATTGTCGTTTTGTTTAAACGTACACACCGTTTTAGGCGGAGGAAAGTTCACTACTTCGGGGCAGAGCATTATCACTTCTGAATTACAACTTTGCAGACCAATTGGTTTAAAGAAGAATTATTTACGTAAATTGGTTAGATTTGTCACCAACCAAACAAAACAAACCTACCTAACCTAGACATACAGTGTGACCAGATTCAAATGTCACATTCTGCTAGCCTGAATGACAAAAACTGCTAAAACATGCTAGATATTTTTCATATAATGCTAAAATACTGCTTTCACAGATTTTGCTTAGACATTAGAAAATATGAAAAAAATGCCAATTTGTACGATTATAATGTCATTTTTATTAGGGTTCCGTACCCAAAGAGCGTCAACGGTCAACTATAATGTTTTTAAGCCTACGCTGTCTATCTGTTTGTCCGTCCTACCTTTTAACGACTGTATCTTTTGAACCGATACTGTACTGTATCTTTGGAGAAAATAATATCCGAATGGTATCATGTTGCGCTTTACAATCTGACGGATTATGGCCCATTCTCTCTCTCTCAAGGCCCGTGTCCCAGCAGCGGGAACTGATAACGATGATCTTTTGAACTGTAATAGATATTAAAATGTTTATAGAATATGACTGTAATTTTATGGTGGATTAATTAAGAAATAATAATAAAAAAAGGGGGGATCCCTATACAACAAAAGTACTTATTACGTATTTTGTCTTTGCTCTAAGCGGTGATAAGTACAAGCGTAAAAGTCAAACTTGGTATGATTACACACTCTAAAGTAAAACTATAATAAGAAAAATAAAAGTGGTGTGGTAAGGAACCCTCAGTGCGCGGCCCAACTCGCACTTGGCCAGTTCATTTCTATTTACAACACAATTCACTCATCACTATCACTGTTCTTAGCAAATTCTTTGTATAATGATGATGAGTTAAGAGATAATGTTAACATATTTTTGTCGGCTCGAAATTCACACACCCATTTTCTCATATATTTCCTTTTTGCCTTTTTAGCATGCAAAATTACAGAATCGTCATGTTTATTTTTGAACCGATTTCTAAGCTGGATTTTTATATTGTTAATAAGTGAAAAGATTCGTTCACAATAAGTGTGTGGCATTAGTAAAATCATAATAGCCCCCGCAAGATTCACAATGTTGGGTTTACCAACACCATTACCATTACCATTTAAATTAAATTCATCGTTTCAATTTGTCTTCAGAAATTTTCGGTATCTGTTGGTTTGGCATCAGAGCTGCTTCCAGAAGCCAATAAACTCAAATATAAATGCTTGAGCGTACTGTGTTCACTTTTGGGGCATTTTGAAACGCGTTCAATAAATCCTGCCAGATTATTGCTATTATTGGATGCTATTATTGGATGCATCATTGGATTCTGCTAAATAATGCTAGATTTCAATAAAATGCTAAAAAACCTGCTAGGAGCTAAAATGAGAGTCAAATCTGCTGAAATCGCAGGAACCTGCTAAATATGGTCACACTGTAGACATACCCTGCGTTCGAGATGATGATTTGGCGTTGTGGGCAGTTTCGAAATGTATATTTTGAACAAGCCGTTTTCTTTGAACATTTTCAACACTTGTCATTTTTGCAAAATCGCATAAGACTAACTCGGACTAACATAATATTATAGCAAACAAACATTACCACTAACCAGACAGACCACCAGAGTCGTCTCCTTATCGTTCTTATTCCTAAGAAATGAGCTTAACTGCGCTGACTAATTGCGAACGGTAAACGTTACAGGATGGGACTCAGGGCCCCGACCATAGAACTTCGGCCCGATTACATAACTTGGTTACAATCGGATTATCACTTTTTTCATAGCAATTTCGACTCTATCGCAAGGCATTAGTGATATTGATACTGACAATCCGATTGAAGCTAAGTTATGTGGTCGGGCCCCTTGGCTTCAATCAGATTGTCACTTTTTTCATAGCAAAATCGACTCTATCGCAAAGCATTGATGAATTTGACGGCTTCAAACCGATATGATCAACATTGCATAATAGCACTGCAGGTCGCATGACTTCTCCCTCCTGAGATTCGAAATTATCCGAAGGATTCGGAGATTACATTTTTAACCCATTTTTACTAGCCTAAAATATAAAACAAACACCACACCTGCTGCAATAATCAAATATAACACTGTTGTCCAAATACTGACACTATACATTTGTATCTCGCTGATATAATTGTCACTGACAAAAAACTAAACTAAATCGGAAATACACGGGTCTTCAATAAATTGGGTGGTGTTATCTTCAAAACAGATACACCTGAAATCGCCTGTCGGCTGGCATGGTTGGGCAAGCGGCTCGGAGGCAAGCGGTCCTTTCACTATCAGGTAAGGGTATTTATGAAGGATAATGTAACTTATGTGATCATGGAGAAAAGGGAGAGGGTACAATTTATAATAAATGTAAGTTTATTTACCAATGAGTGGAATTTTTAATACAAAAGTTAACTGATTTTCTTTGAAAAATGACTTAATACCAATACTCTGTTCAATTTTTACCAGATTTTCTTGATTAGCTGGGAAAGCAAATATTTCAGTTTTTTCAATAATCCCAAGTATCATTAACAAATGGTCAGAATCAAATATTGATTGATGCAGAGTATTTAGTTTACTAAAAGCTATTGCAGTTTCGAATTCATTTAATTTCATGCAAATACATTGGAAATTATGTAAAATTATAGAGTATACATTATTATCATATTGCTTGCATAGTGTAAAGTTTCTATTTGTCTTACGTTTGCTAAGTCGTTTTGAATGACTTTTAATTAATTATGGAGTTGTAGCACATTACGCTTAATTGACTGAGTTGCATTATAAAAATCTTTAATGACTTCGGAGACCAGAGTTACCTATTCATGTTTCCCTGTATTGACCGGATGTTTTCAATAATTCTATCGTATCTATAAGCATCTTCACTATCTAAATTTCCCGTGATTACCTTAATTATAGAGCTTAAGGGATTAATAAGGCCTCTTTTTAATCTATATTTAGAGACTAATTGTCTATACATATTAACAGTTAGATTCATTATATATTCTACTTGAATTCTAAAATTAGAGAAGACTAAATTGGTGTACGTTGCATTATAATTATAATCTAAGATGCTATTAAGGTCACTAAATCTAATACTATTTAAAGTTAAATCTTCAGAAATCAGGTTAAGGTCGAGTCTTTTAAGTATTATCCAGTTTTCAGAGCTGATGACTGCAGTTCCTTCCTTTAAAGGTAAGACGCCTGGGTTACCTTCAAGTGACTGCAGTTGAAGGGCCTGGAGTGGGGTCGCTGCCATCAGGACCAGCACCATGATTTGGACGTGTCTGTGAAGGTCGTTTGATGTCTTTAATGGGGATTCTAGCTTCGCGATTCTTCGTTGTTACTGTTACTACGTTCCTATCAACTTCACCTACTACTACACCTTTATTGTACCGTGGTTTATCTTTACTTCATCTTACGTTAGTCCCGAGAAAACAGTATCTTCCGTATTGATGTCAAATTCTGTTTCACCTCCTTTTTTGTTTTTAGCATCCTCCTTTACTTATATCATTTTATCTGTCAAGATTTTATATAAAAATTTAGTTCTTCTCTTGTGATCACGCATTAATACCTGCATGTATTCTATATCTAAATCAACTTTAAAAGCACTTTTTGACTCTGTGTGACCTAATACAACTTCGAAAGGGGTTAATTCTGTTACAGAATGAATGCTGTGGTTGTATGCTATAATAGTGAAAGTCATTACAGATATTCTATTTCACGAAGTCCGTTTGACTATGAATGTTGTAAGGTCTGTACGTGCACACTGTTTTAGTGTGCGTAACCTCGGGAGCGCTCAGTCACGATCGCGACGCGGTCAGAGTCACTAGTGTTTTGTTTCCGCGCTAAAAAATTCAAAGAGTAACGTCAGCATGGCAAGTAAACGCAGAAAAGTTGTCCACAGTGAGGTAACATTTTTTTTTAACTATTGTTACTACTTTTTGTGTGCTATTAAGAGTTTATCTATCTAATATTATGAAACTTGTTACTTAAATAGGTATTTCGATTTGGTTTTGTTCTAAGGTCGAAGCATGATAGCTAGCGTTTATCATTTCCTGCGAGAAGAGTATGAATTCACAAAATCAGTTGCGGAACCTAACTGTGATTTGTCTCATTTACGAGATATTACAAGGCGTACAGCTGAGGCTACAGGTGTTTCTATGAAAACTGTTCAACGGATATTAAAAGAAGAGAAGGAATTGCCATCCTGCTTATCAAATTTCACTTCTCCTATGAAGAAAAGAAGAAAGCGGGATAGTAAGATAGAAATAGATAATTTTACAGCCGATGTTGTTCGCAGTACTATACAAAATTTCCATGTCATCCATAAAGAAATTCCAACGTTGGCTAAGTTAAAAACTGTATTAAATGAAAAAATTGGTTTTGATGGTTGTATCGAAACTGTTCGTCAATTTTTACCGTAAAGTTTTGACGGAGCGTCATGATATACAAATGTGGCGTTTAAAATTTTTGAAGAAGATGTCAGAATATCGCAGTCAAGGTCGCCCAATTGTGTACACCGATGAAAGTTATGTCCTTTCAACACACGTGCGAAACAACACCTGGGCACAAAAGAAAGAGAGTACACCATTCTTAAAAAAAATTAGCACAGGCACTCGCTTTATATTAGTGCATGCGGGTACAAAGGATGGATTTATTGAAAATGCTTCATTGATTTATAAAGCCAACTCAACAGCTGGCGATTACCATTCTAATATGAGCTACGATAATTATGTTAAATGGCTAAACGAAAAACTTTTACCCAATTTATCCCCACGCTCTGTCATTGTCTTAGACAATGCTTCATATCACAACACACGGACTGAAAAACTACCGACGTCGGCTACAAAGAAAGCAGACATGCAGCAATGGCTCAGGGATAAGGGTATAGCATTTGAGCAATCTCTCCTTAAATTGGAATTGTACGATATTATAAAAAAACACAAAGATGAACACATAACGTATAAAATTGATGATTTTATTAAGAGCAAGGGATGAAGAGATGTCATACGTCTTCCCCCCTATCACCCAGAATTAAATGCTATTGAAAATATTTGGGGTATTGTAAAAAATTATATCGCATCAAAGAATATCGAACAAAACATGACGAACATGGAAAGACTGATCTTTGAAAGCTTGGATAGAGTAACCAGTGAAACATGGCAAAAAACCTGTGCTCATGTTGAAAAAATTGAAAAAGAATACTTGTACCGAAGACGCGTCTGTTAATTTTCGTTCGTACTTAGCTAGTCTGTAAGTTTCTAAGATTGTTGAGTAAAATCTCTCTATTAGTTCCATCGAATTTAGGTTGTTTGGCGTACTTAAATGTACATAAATTTTGTAAAAGTTCAGTAATTCTTTAAAAAGCGCGTTATTGAATTCCGACCTTGAGTCTGAACTTATTTTCTTAGGTGTCCCATAAACAGAAAAGTATTTAATAAGAGCCCTTACTACTTCCGGTGCTGATTGGTTGGATATTTCAAATGCCTGACCGAGTTTACTAAATGCGTCAATTATTATAAAGAAAGATTTCCCTTCAATTTTGAATACGTCAATAAAAAGCTCATCAAATGGTCTATTTTGTATCTGAGTGAGCTGCAATGAGGGTTTGAACGGTTTTCTGTCGTCGTTAAATTTTAAATTTTTTACAAGGTTTTTTTTTAATTATTTTTTCGCTAAACTGGACGTTACAATATATACAAGTATGTTAAAAATAATAAGGCATAGTAAAACATGAATCGTAACGACCTTCTTGAAGCGAACACTGCATGCACTGGTTCACATGCATTAATTACGGCGGCTACAGTGATATCTATATTGTGTTAGAAATATGTCCGTTTTATGTGCGCCACGGTTTTTTTGATACCACGTTCCTGCTCTTCCTCATTCACAACGTATATTACCCGTTCTGTGCATTCCATAATGTTGACCGTTCGCCTTTTAAACAGTGTTATAACCGCTTCCGTAAATCCTGCTCTATGTTGTGGATCCTCAAAATATATAAAATGTTTAATTTTGGTTCGGATGTATCTTTTTAGAAAATCTCTAATCAAGTCAGGTTTATTGAGCGGCATATGGACTTCTTAAATTCTTTGTTTTTTATTTGAAATATATTTTATAGCAGTTTCGTCCCTAAACCACGTATGTACTAATATCTGGTTCGGCTTTGTATCGACCACCTCGTTTAAAATAGGTATTCCTGCGCAAACAGCTTTACGTGCTCGGTTTCAGATCCTACATTTGATTCTGTCTCTGATGCTGTTAAAGTGCCACTAGAATGTTTCGGTATTGAGAAAGGTGAACGCCGTTTGTTTGTGTCCGGTTCGTTTAGGCTTGTCGTACTTTTGGAATCTAACGAGATAGTTAGTGTTTTTCTGAATCTGAGGGAATAATAGGCGTTTTATCGGAATCTGAAGAGGAGTGAGACGGGCTTTTTGGTTTTGATTTTTCTTTCCTATGTTTCTTACCTAACTCAACTATTTCCTTCTGAATTTTTTCGCAATGTCTTTGTAATTCTAATTCTCTTTCATCGAAGTTAACTTGCATTGAACTACAGTCCTTTTCCTTATCGTCTTTTCCCATTGCGTTTACTTTTACTCTTGACAGTGCGTCTGCGTTGAAATTTTGACGTCCGTTTTTATATATTACGTCATAGTCGTATTCAGCGACTCTTAGACGCCAGCGAGTGATTTTACTACTCGTTTCATCAAAAGAATGTAACCAGGATAACGGTCTACGGTCTGTGTAGATTTTAAACTTTTTACCATAAAGGTAAGGACGAAAATGTTTTATTGCCCATATAATAGCCAGTGCCTCCTTTTCTATAGTGCTGTATTTACTATCAGGATCGTTGAGTGTTCTTGATGCATATGCAATTTAACGATCGCAACCTACCGTGCCCTGCAACAAGACGGCACCTATGGCATCTGTTGTCAAGATAAAAGTCTTATCGAAATCTGGGAATTGCAATAGAGGTGCATTTGTTAGCAACTCCTTGCAATTTCGGAAAGATTCGACAAACTCCTCATCGATCACTACTTTATGATTATTTTTAAGGCATTTTGTCATCGGTCTTGTCAATTTTGCAAAGTCCTTAATTAACTTCCTGTAATAACCCACTAAACCCAGGAAGCTCTTAATTTCCGTTTGTGACCTTGGAAGAGGGATTTTAAGAACTGCGTCGATCTTGTCATTATTGGGATTTAACCCATTTTTTATTTCTTTTGTTCTGTTTGTGACAACACACAGCATTATTTTTTGTTTGTTTGTCTAATTTCCTAAAAAAAAAAACTTGATAATGTTTAATGTTGTGTGTTGTCAGAAATAAATGTATTTTCTTTCTTTCTTTCTTTTTGTTATAGAATGCCCAAGGTAAAGAATTCCTTATGAAGGTTTTCTGACATGTCAAGCGGAATCTTTAAATTTGTTTGTCTAAGACGCTCGAAAATTTTAAGCAGTTGTTCTACATGTTCTTGGAGGCTGGATGAGAAGATAATTATATCATCCAAATACACCAGGCAGTGTATTCCCTGTAAGCCTCTCAAGATACTATCCATTGCTCGCTGGAAAGTGGCTGGAGCAGTTTTGGGGCCAAATGGCATGCGCAAAAATTCAAAGTGTCTCACCTGGGAACTGAATGCGATCTTTTGCCTGTCTGCTTTATCGATCTCAATCTGATGGTATCCGCTAGCCAAATCTAAAGTGGTAAAATAATTAGATTTACCTAATTTGTCGAATAAGTCTGACATGTTCGGCAGCGGATATTTGTCGTCGGTCGAAGTGTCATTTAAACGTAGATAATCGATTACCATCCTATATTTCTGTTCTCCCGAGTCATCCAGCTTCTTCGGCACAAGGTGAACTGGGAAATTCTAAGGCGAGAAGTACTTTTGGATGACATTGTCTTTAAGTAATTTGTCAACTTGTCGGTTACGTTCGTATGTATCGCTTGCGGTTGTCGATATAATCGTATGTAGATAGGTTCTTCATTCTGGGTCCTAATTTGGTACTTAACTTTAAGTTATTTTTCCTACAGGCTTCACACGGATTCTTTTTTAATGACATTGCGCAAAGAACGTTTTGTTATTTTATTATTATTTATATTTACATGGTATAATATAGTAATTGAAGTTGCAAAATATAAAAGATAGAAATCTGTTATATTTTCCCAGTGCATGAAAAACGCACTAACTCAATAGAATGGAAAATGTTAAAAGTTTTGTTCTACTTTATATCTAGCACAATATTTTCTATTTTGTCTAAGAAATGGAGGCTCAATAAAATATAAATTACATATATATATGTAGTCCAGTATATAAGTTTTTAAATGATTCCAGCAGCTATGATAATATCATAGCTGCTAGAATTTTCTCGGAATAAAGTACCACTTCTGAACATCTCCTTTTGATCGTTAATGGCATCATCGTACATATTAATCGAATCTTGTGCGTTAACCTGTTCCTCGCAGTAATCGTAATATTCTTGGTTATTTTTTTTAGCTGAATAAACTTGAATTTCGTTGTGGTAAGCCTGGTTTGGGCGAGCTGGTAACACTGTACGCATAGTTACGTCGGGATCTGAGAGACAGTTGGGCTTATTTTGGGTTGCTTGAGGAATGCCAAATTTGAACTAGTTTGTTGGTCGCTGGTTAAATGCCTGTCTAGGTGCTGATTGACCGAATGGGGATCTGTAACCTTGTGGACCCTATGGTGACCCGAATCTAAATCCGTGATTATTAGAAATGCCAAATTTAAAGTTTTGTTGCGGATTTAAATTGCGGTCCATGTTGATTTCCGAAATTTTAGTTTTGCTGAACATTTGGTCGAAATTGATTTGGAGCGCCAAATTGAAAATTTCCCTGATTTTGTGGGTTTTTAGCAGTAAATAATGGTTTTAGCCCAAACTTTTCAACGTAAGGGTTGTGTGAAGCTGGGGGTTCTGGTTTATTTGTCAATGACGATCGCAACATTTTATTTCGTGAATTATACTGGTTTTGGAAGTTAACCTCTTCCAGCACGATATCAAGGGCACCTCTAGAGTATTACTACCCTTTAGTCTGACTATGTGAATGAGATCCTCCGATAGATTATAGAGGAACACATTCATGACCATATTGTCATAAATTATTGTTTTACTCCGTCTCACGTGGTCATCCTGTATGAGATTGACCTTGGCTAGCAAAGTACTTTTTACTTGTTGGATGCGGTTGCAAAAATCTAGATAAGATTCATTATGGTTAATTTTTAATGTTTCTAGCTGTATGGCAATGCATTCTTCGGAACGAGGGTCTCCGAAGTGTTGAGTCAATTCAGATTTTAATTTGGCCCAAGATTTAATGTCCGGCCTTTCACTTATAAGGTGAGCGGCTTTTCCAATTAGTTTTCTGGTAACTACATAAAAACGTATAGATCTTGCGCCGGATTATCTCTTCTGTAGCATTTAATGACATATTTGCATTTTTTATGTACAAATTAAGAAGTCTTTCATATCCGTCAAATTTGGGTATAATAGACGATATTTCAGTAGAAATAGCAGTAACCTCATTCTGAGTCTGAGTCGTCATTTTTATACACACTTACAATATACACTGGTATTATATAAAAGAGTAATAGCACAGCTCTATAAAATAACGTATGAATACTTAACGTAGGCCTAAGAAAACTTGATTTAATTTAGTCAAAGTCGCTACGGATTATTTCAGATGCGATGAAGTCCTCTCCAATCAATGCACTCCAGGTGGAGTGTGTTGATCCTCCTCTCCATCTTCGCCGACAATTTCTTGCCAACAGATGCTTCTTTCTTTTTATTCAATTTTCTAATCATCCTCTTATACCCAAGCTTCAACTTCTCTATTAGTACTTTTATACCTCCCATTATTGGAGATTTAAACACCATCCTCTGTTTTCAAATGTTACAGAGTTTATAAATCCCTTAGAGACCCTACATATCGGTCTCCAAAACTCTTTATTTTTTATTTCAATTATGATATTGTTACCGTTCATCCGCAAATAATTTTAGAGTTTGATATGTGTAAAGGTGACCCTTATGGTGATGAGTACTTTCGGTAGATCTTGCACAGGGATTGGCGTGGTTGGCATACAATCTTCACAGATGCCTCAAAACTATCTCCAGTTGGATGTGTTCAATTCAATTAATAATTTCAAACATTAAAAAAGATGTGAGAGGGAGATTCACCACCTTTCTAGCAAAAGGTTTATTTTATTGACTTGATCTTTTTACACTGCTAATGGGTCCCGCGACTTTGTCTGTTGGCGGATCTAAGAATACTATTAAGTACTACAAGATCCACTGGTATTTTATATAATGCATTAAATAAAGCAATGACAGTAAATAAAGCTTTTATTACATACAATTATAAATTATGTAAATTAACCATTTTTAATCTTATCTAAGATCATTTTTAAATTATGTAAATTAACCATTAACTACCCCATGCACAATATAAATATATAAAAATAAATTAATTTAATAGTCTAACAAACAAAATTATGCTGTTAGTAGATACCCAGCGAATTTACCTTAAAAATATACTGAACTTAGCTCATATGAAACTTAATTAAATACATGATTAGTTTTTTAATTTACCTTTACTTTATCTTAATTATTATATAAATAAATACACGAGCAACAAAACTTTTTTTCGCACTTGAAAATGGAGCCATACAGCCGCGAAATTGTTATTTAAAATAAATAGCCTATGTTACTCGGGGGGATGCAAGGATTCTAACGAAACCCTATACGTCTAAATCTGTTCAGGCACTTAAAAGTTATGGTGGAATAAAGAAATTCACATACATACGTACAATCATAGATGAATCCTAAAAACATTACACTCCTTTTTTTAGGCAGTCGTGTAAAAACATGGACGTTTTATGCGAACGGTAGAGCTTGAGCGTGAATGAGGACGTTTCTTACGGATAGAATATGCAACCGATATAAGCTCCGGAATGTGAGTTGCTCTGGTGTTCAATCTCTATGCGTAAGCATGCGTCGTTGACGCATCCAATCACTGCCCCAACAGCATGTTCGTTGTCAAGGCTGTTCTTGGTTACTCTTCTCCAAAGGGCCTAACCATGTGACAGAAACTCTGCGATGTCCTTTGACGAGTCATAAACGTGTTCCCTGCCCTGAAAGGTATGATATCACGGGAATATCTATTTTCTGGTTTGAAGGTGGTTTAAACCAGCAAATACAAACAAGGTTCTCACGTAATTCTTGCCATGAAGTTATAGTCACCATCCAATCATCTACCTACATTTTTGCTCGTCCTTTTAACAAGTTCATACGTCAACAATCAATCATACAATCTTCATACGGACATCGAAATTGTTAAGTTTTTATATGTAACGATGGCTTTATCTATGTGTTAACACCAATCGCTCACGCCGCCGATATATCAGGATCATATCATCAACAACCTATTACTAGTCCACTGCTGGACATAGGCCTCTCCCAAGGCGCGCCACTGAGCCTGATTTTCAGCTCTTCTCTTCAAATGACTGCCAGCTACATTGAGCAGATCTTCGCTCCATCTAGCTGGAGGGCGTCCTACACTACGTTAGTCAATTTGCGGTCTCCACTTTAGAACTTGTCTACTTGTGTTGTTAATCCTAAGGGCTAAGTCAATAACTTTGGTTCTCTGCCGGATCACCACATTCCGGATACGATCTTTCAGAGAAACTCCGAGCACAGACCTTTCCATAGCCCACCCGCATACCTTAAATTGGTGGACTAGTCGTACCGTGAGTGTCCACGACTCATGGTCATGGCTCCGTATGTCATAACAGGTAGGACACACTGGTTGAAAATTATTGTTTTCAAACTTTGCGGTATCGGCGACGAGCAGACTCGACGAAGTTTCGCAAATGCTGCCCAGCCCAGATGTATTCTTCTGCGGGTCTCTCTCTCAAAGTTGTTTTTACCTAGTTGCAAAGTTTGCCCCAGATAAACATACACCTGAACAATTTCGAGAGCAGTTCCGTCAACAGCAATTGGTTCCGGAATAACATGTTCGTTGAACATAACCTTAGTTTGTCCAAGTTCATCCGGAGATTAATGCGTTCAGACGAATCAGCTAGGCTGCCCAACATATGTTGCAAGTCCTGCAACGTTTCTGCCACAAAGACGATATCATCCGCGAATCTCAAGTGTGAGATTTACTCACCGTTAATGTTAATGACACATCCTTTCCAGTCCAGAGTCTTAAACATATCCTCCAATGCATTTGAGAATAATTTCGGAGAAATAACTTTCCCTTGTCTCACACTACGATGCAGGGGGATATGCTAGTTCTGTACTTGGACGGTCATTGTTGCGGCGTCATACAGACATCTCAACAGTTCGATATACCGCCAGTCGACTTGGCATCGTTGCAGGGTCTCCAAAACAGACCAGGTTTCGATAGAATCAAAGGCTTTCTCATAGTCCACCAAAGGCCAGGCACAGGGGCTGATTATACTCTTATGTCTTCTGTATAATCTGCCGCACTGTGTCTATGGTGCTGTATTCTCCCCGAAAACCGGCCTGCTCTGTTGGCTGGAATTCGTTGGATCTCCACGCAAGAAGATTCGTGATGACTCTCGAAAACAGCTTGTAGACATGGCTCAGGAGAGAAATAAGCTGATAGTTTTTCAAAAGAGTCTTATCATCCTTTTTAAAAAACAGGACGAACACATTCATGTTCCATGCCTTTGGAGTTCTCCCAGAGAAGAGGACATAATTAAACAAACGCTGAAGCTCTTTAAGCGTGGAAGTACTCCTGCTTTCAGGAACTCCGTAGTAATAAAATAAGTCCGTCCTCACCCGGGGCTTTTCCATTTTTGAGCTGTTTCAGAGCAATCTTGATTTCGTCAAGGCTGACTTCTGGCAGCTCTTCGGTATAATGGCGGGTCAGAGTGGCCCTAAAATCCTCGATATTGGGTTCGGGTTGCGATGCGTGTGACACGTACAGTCGGCCATAGAAATCTTCAACTTCCACGAGAATCTCCGGCTTAGAAACGACAATTTTCCTGCTTGATGTGGTCAATTTCGTCAGATGGCTTCCACCAAGCTGTTATACGAAGCCCCCCGATTTCGCTCTATCGCTTCTTCTATAGCGCTTGTATTGGAGCACCGGTGGTCTCGCTTTACCAGATTTGTATATTATTCAAAGCCCGCTGATCTGATGAAGTGACTGCTGGATCTTTGCGTCGTTTCTCCATGAGCTGCAGAGACTCCACGGAAAGTTTTGATTTCCTGCCTGTACGCCGTATCTCGCAGAACTTCGTTCCCTCTTCCCTCAGGATTCCCACCTCTTGATCAAGATCCTTGTCAATGTCAACGTCAATTGTACTTTCCAAGGCAGAGAATCGGTCTTCCATTTTCAACTGGAATGTTTTGGATCCAGCAACGGTTTGGAGCGGGTTAAGTCAGAGCGTGGACTTCATCAAACGGAGACGTTCAAGCTTGCAATCAATATCCAGAGTGCCACGGACAAATCGGTGATCACACCCGGCTATGAACCTAATAATCACTGAGACATCTCTGAATATGCGCTTTTTGTCCGCTGTGATAATATGTAGTCGATCTCATTTTTCATCACACCATCGGGGCTTTGCCACGTCCACTTCCGATGGGGCCCTTTTAAAAGAATGAGTTTGTTAAAAACAGCCCTTCGTTCTCCAGGAAGTTGATTAGCATTTGCCCCCTGTAATTTCTGCTGCCAAATCCATGTTGTCCTACTACTGACTCGCTGCATGTCTGTACTCCCACTTTAGCGTTGAAGTCTCCCATGACAACATTGAAGTGAGCCTTGGAGGTATTGTTCAAGCCTTTAGATATATTTTCGTACATATTCTCTACTTCATCATCCGAGTGTTTCGAAGTCGGTGCGTATACCTGAACAACCTCTCGGTTAATTTCATTACGAGGTACGCAACCCTATTCGAAACACTGGAGATTTCTACAATGTTAGAGAGGACCTTATTGACAAGGTACCCTATACCACCTTGTGATTGCTGGTCTTCTTTCCTGATATACATAAAATCGTCCGACTCTAAGGTCACGGTATCCTCTCCCTCTCTTCGGACTTCAAATAACCCCAGAATGTGTCGTCTCATGTGCCGCAGCTCCTCTTCCATATGCGTCAGATGTTTGTCGAGCCGTAACGTGCGTCCGTTATACGTAGCCAGAGTCAGTTAGTTTTTGCGGCCTTCCAAAGCCCAGGGATTCTTAGCACCCCCTGCCCTGCCGTGACCATGACTGCCGCCATGGCCAGGAATAGCTATGCTGTCGGGAACTGGGGGCCGTACTTTAATTGTGCTTAACATGGGAGGTAATGCCCATAATTGCCACGCTGGGCAGTCGGGTTGGCGATCGCAGGGCACAGTTTCTTGCACCGATGACGCTACTGCCCGTCACCGCCAGTTTTGAATGCCGCCATTTGTCGGTCGTCAGAGCCTCGTCCGTTGTTCGGCAGGATGTACCAAGGGCAGGTGAGGTTGACTTGGATTACTGAGGTGGTAGTTGTAATCCCTTACATCCATTATTGTCTATCACCCTACAGAATCGGCTTCATGTCCATGATAATGATCTAAATTGGGTAGATGATGATCTAAATTAGGTTGGTTATATATAAAAATGCTACTTTATTTTAAAAAATTTATTGTCATATAATTTAATAAACATATCACAAAGTGCAATTTTTCGCTACAATCAGAACCAAGGTCAAATGAAAGTCTTCCCATTTAGCCTCGTGATATCGTCAAAATTAAGTGCACCACGTAAAAAAAACACATTTCGGTACCTACGTAGTCGTAGAGCACATAACGTCGTGACATATAAGCTGTTACGAAGGAAGAGGACTTGGGTTTATATCATGAAGCTACTCTTCAACTTTACACTCTTCACCCTGACTTACTTAAGATAGGTAGTAGTTCCATACTTTTTTTTTAATAGTTTGATTTCAAAAGAAATGCGTTAGTTAGCGAGGGCCGTGCATCTACTTTACCGGGTCGGAATGCTAACTACACAAGCTATTTCCAAACGAAATACATATTTTGAAAGAGATTGTATAATGAATAATTTAATAATACTTAAGAGATAGCTACGAAGGGTTCATTAGGCACGAAATATATGGTTGTGCAGATGGATTTGCGTATGAAGTGCAGAGTTGTTTCATGGGGTATAGATATACAGCCCTGTTTCATTAGACTACGCATTTTCTAAAGGTTTTCTCTCAACAGCTCAGAAGATGGCAAGTTCTTCGGCAGGTACAGCTTTGTAAAGAGCCTCGACAGCGTCGACCACGCGCTCCACAATGGCACGAACTATGGGCGGTGCCACCTCCGTCATCACCTCGCGCCAGTTGTTGTTCATGAAGTCTGTCACAGGACCGGCTGAAACGAAAAAGTTTGGTTCATGGATCTACTTTTGTAGAAATACCTATTTAGTGAAGTTTGTTGTTTGTCGTATGAGGTAGTGCTGGCGTTTGGTGTCAGAGTTTGTCAGGCCGCCCGAGGTCCTCTGATATGAGTTAATCTATATCAGACTGCCATTAATTAATAACAGCTGGGACCGACAGCTTAACGTGCCCTCCGAAGCACGGAGCGATGGAAAACCGCACTTAGGAAAGTCTTTGTTGCCGTGCCTAGGACCGAACCTGGATCGTTGGATTCTAAGTTGCATTACTGAACTGTCAAACTATCATCGGTCTACTTAGTCAAGTAGTTTCGTTTGATGGCTTCCTTAAAAATGGCTTGGGCTCACCCTCACCTAGCAAATGCCATAAACAATCGTGGATTTTTGCAAAACTATTATTGTGTTCCAGTAGAAAGTTATCATGTATGTTTACGTTAAGCAGGCGTTAACTTTTGAAATCAGAAAAACTAGAAAATTATCATATATCATTGTGTTGTCCTTTATACAACACAATGATATATGATAATATATCATTGTGTTGTATATTTTTTGATATGTTTGATGTTTTCCGGGCGTTTTACTATTTGCACCTTAGTTGGTCTAACTTTGACATACACTCATACACTTACCCAATAGCTGGTTTCCGTTGAAGAGGTTTTCAAAGTCAAAGTGCGCGCCGCCCTTGGTCTGGAAGTTGTGCTTCCAGGCTTTGATGTGCCAGTGGTCATTGCCGTCGTCTCCTTTCACTGTCACCACCTCCGTCGCTGCCTTGATCACGATGTCACCTACAGGATTAATTATATATCAAATTATCCGTCCATACTAACATTTCAGAAAAATAAATACTACCTACTAATATTATAAAAGCGAAAGTAGCAGTAAACGGCTGAACTGATCTTGCTAGCATGCCGAACTAGCTGCTCTGCCCTATGGCTTCGCCCGAAGTTTTCCCGTTATCCCACGGAAATTGTATTTCCCAGGGAAAAAAGTAGCTTAAATTAATCTGGAATTGTGTACTAGCTAAAGTATTCAGTAAAGTAAAGTATAATCAGTGAAAGTATTTTCTAAATTGTGTCAGTAGTTCCAGAGATGACCTCCTACAACCTACAGATATATAAAAAACTTTACCTCGTAGAGTAAAAAAACAAAATGGATTATAACATAAGTAATCCTAGCCTTCGGACAAGACACTTGTTGCGTAAATTTAAGTAATTAAGCAATCCACAGATCAAAAGGCTCTTTTCTCCTCGATCCTCACGAAGATGCCTACACATAGATCTATGCTGCATTGGCTACCGGTTCTTTATCTTATAAAGGCGAGAGCAAAGCAAGCGCCAACATTTTAAACTTCTTAAAGCAGTTTTTTTTTAGTTTTTTTATTTATAATAACTCTGTGACCTCAAGACAGACCACCAGCCCGATGGTGGTCTGCGTTGTCGTACTTGTACTATTATTAGTTCTGTGGTTGTGGTCACACCAGACCCATTGATCAGTAGTGTGGTCAGGAGTAAGTAAATAAAATTTAAATAGCCGCAAACTTAAAAAAGTCCTTTTTTACGTATGTGGAATGGTGGATTTCTTATTACATAATTTAATAATAAAAATAATAATAATAAAATGTATTTATGGCAAACACACAAATAAAAACAATCAACACAATAAAAAAAATAATTATATGCCACGATAACATGACTCGCGACAATTAGGTAGTAACATTAAATTTACCGTGCCCCGCGTCATGTTAGCATGAATATGTGATATTTTTTTACAATAATGAGCTTGTTTGACAATTGGGGTATGCTCAGCACTGTACTGCGCAGACCAAGGGTGGAGTTCACCGACTTCTACTTGACCGATGTTTTGGTAATCGGCCGGTGAAATCCCAAACGTCGTTTAAACAACCGCTTAAATGTTTACTGTTCGCTATGCAAATTTGAACCGTACTTAATAAATTGGACGATCACCAACCGTTCAGAGTGAAAGAACGAACGTTATAAGGCATCGCAATAACGAAGTCACTTTGTCATATCTATTCAACACGCTGAAAGGTGGCGTCCGAGTTTAGAAGTATAAAATAAAATGAAGTCAACTTGAAAAATATCCAAATAAACTAAAAATAATGTTGACACAAATGCACAGTACGTCAAAATGAGGTAAACCGACGGTTAAACGATGTTGCCGAGCTCAGTTACATAAATCGGCCGTTCAAGGGCTGTGATCATTGGTTAGGGTGTGGTGAACATTAAAATTTGAGTAACCAGCCGTTTAATTGTTAAACAGCCGTTTTAATAGTCGGTAACCACCCTAAGAGTCTACGCAGATACGTGCCGTTTTATTTGTATATTATGTACCTACATTCTTCTAAGTATCGTGGGCTATTGCGGCAAAAGTTTGTCTTTTCCTCGAGGCATGATAAAAGTCATACAAGAGCCTCATATATATCTTTTCATACCACCTACTTGACAATGACCAATTACATATCACGTAATCTCAACGTAAAGCAAATCATTATATCCCAAGGGATATAAAATTATATGAAACTCCTTTTTTGATTTGAATTTGGAACGTTAAAATTCTTATGACTCTTAGCATAGATACGGGCATTGTAAAAAACAGTTTATTTGAAAATCGAACTGGCCACCAAAGCCAGAATACAAAAAAGAAAAGAAAAATGCGCAAATGTTTTATTTTCATTGTCTAGAATTCATCATAATGATCCTTGATGGCCCTTAAGCAATTTTATTTTAACTTATACTTTGTAAAATATGTAAAAATTAGAGTTGCCGCGAATAGTTGTTATAGCGAATAGTCGAATACCAATTAATCGCCATTCACTTTGGCGAATAGTCGAATAACTCGACATTACTATTCGACATAAATAAGGCACATTAAAAATATTTCGAATTTCTTCTAAGGTTGTGAGAAAAGAAAACAATAAAGTTAAAGAAATCTGTTTCATGTTATACATATCTACATATATATGTAGTATTTTAATTTTTAAATGCTGGCAACCCTTTTCTTGTACATATTTTACGGGGAATACTCCGTTTTGTATTACCCAGCGTTTACTATTGTAGGGGATTTCCCGCTCAATCAATACGCTTGTGTTTAGGGTAGGCGGCACGCATTTATAATTTGATTTTCGACATCGGTTGACGTTTTTTATTTTTTCTCTCTATACTTATTTGAAAATTGCTAATGAGTTAAAGACTTGAATACTTAATTAGTTAAAGTGTTACTTAAAAAGAAGAACAATCATGCCAAACCCCAAATGCCAAACGTGAGTTTTTTTTCCAAACAAGGAATCAAGATTTGGCTTCAAAATGTAGCCAAATCTCATGTTTGGCTACATTTTGAAGAGGAAGAAAACAGTGCAAAATGTAATTTATGTGGTGTAAAATAAGTAGACGGCTTTGCAGAATCATTTGAAATTCAAACACCCAGATGAGTATGGTAAAATTTATGGAAGCTCAAGTAGTCATGCTCAACATAATGCTCCCGCAGAATCATCTCCAAGTACTTCCTCATCCACCCAGTTGCCCATTCAGCCTTTGGTGCAACCGTCACTGCAACAACTACTTGAAAAAAAAAGCTCTGGGACATCAACGATAGCCGAGCAAAAAAATATCACTACTTGATTGGTGAAATGATCGCTATTGATAACGAGACACTTTCCATCGTCGATCATCATGTGGGCAACGTCTTATTAATAATGCTTTGCTGCAATACACTATTCCTGGCAGGACATATTTCACCGAGAAAATAATTCCAGACATGTATGAGTGGTTAGCAAACTAAAAAACGAGTTAGAAAGGGCTGAAGCTATAGCATTCACTACCGATCTTTGGACTTCTTCTGTAAATAATGCTGCATTTCTGAGTTTAACAGGACACTGGATATCAGAAAACTTTAATCTGAATCATGCCGTTCTAAACATGGCTCATTTTCCTGAATCACACACATCAGCAAATATCAAAAGAGAACTGTTACAGTGTGTAACGAAATGGGACATACCCATCTCTAAAATTCAAGCGATTGTTCACGATAATGGGGCGAATATGGTTAAAGGAGTTAAGGAAACTCTACTTCCTTCAGAGCGTTGCTTCATACATACTCTCCAGCTGGTGATAAATAATGCATTAGATAACAGTTTTCCAATAAAATAAATTCTTACTAGTGCCCACCGCATAGTGACACATTTTAATCATTCAGGATATACAAAACTTGAAAGTATTCAATCTGAGCTCGGACTTTCTAAGCATAAACTGATTCAAGATATTCAAACTCGCTGGAACTTAACATATTACCTACTGGAGCGTCTATTTGAGCAAAAAAGAGCAATTTCGGTGTATATTTCAGAATCAAGGAGCGTGAATTTTGAAATTTTTACCAGTGATCAGTGGGAGGTTATAGAACATCTGTTAAAGCTCTTAAAACCTTTCGAAGAGATAACAAAAATCACGAGTTCCACATATGCACCTATATCAGATGTGATACCTAGCACTGTTTCATTAACCAGATACCTAATGAAAGATGCGCTGATTCAACAAACTGCACACGTTGATGATTTTAGAAAGGCGTTAATAGAAAATATGCAAGCCCGTTTTAACTTGGACGATCTATGCTTCAGGAAGACATATTACTTGTCGACATTTTTAGACCCCGCTACAAGGACTTTTACTTTGACGCTACCCAAGCTGAACGGATCCGTAGAGCTGCGCTCAGAGAAGGTAGCTTTCTTTAGATGACGAAAATGATGATTCGGATCCAGAAACGGCATCCAAAAGGTCTCGTTTAGACAATGAAAGTGAGCATGTCGATTCAGAAACTCTTAAACTATTTTGGGCATGTTTTGAAGAATCATCTATAGAGCAGCCTACTGAAGAGCAACCCAAGAATGCCACTGCTGAAGAAATCACCCACTACATCGCATTAGCAAAGGCTGACAGAAAAATAAACCCATATGAATGGTGGGCTTTGAGTACCAATAAGAATAGATTTCCTACTTTAAGTAAGCTTGCTAAACAATACTTAATCACACCAGCAAGCTCTGTTTATTCAGAAAGACAATTTTCCGAGGCAGGTTTAGTTTATGAGGAAAAGCGAAACCGGCTTGCTCCCGAACGTGCAGAAAAAATAGTTTTTTTGCACCACAATCTGCCTCTGTTGGATTTTAAATATTAATTAAAAAGCCTGACTAATTTAATTTCATTAATATGATAGGTGCCTAGGCACATATTATTACAGATAATAATTGATACTGTGTATTGTTTTATTAAGGAAAATAATAAAAATTGATTATTTTTAACTCATTCGTTTTTTTGTTCGTTAATAGTTTATTTTAGACTATTCGCCGAATAATACTAGCTATTAATCGGTATTCGACGAATATCAAAAAAAAATCGAGTAATGCCGAATACCGAATAATATCGAGTATTCGCGGCAACTCTAAGAAATGTCTTAACTAAGAATGTGTCCAAAAAACACTTTTCTATTGTCTCTGTTAAGATGAAGACATCATGTTTTTTATCAGTAGCACTTCCATTAGCACTACTTTTCACTAAAATTACTGTCACTAAACACTACACTAACTCGAACGGGTTTCTCACTGTGTCCGTGTGGTCGAGGAGCTGGATCGCCTCGACATTTAAATGATGGTGAAGTCTTTGTTCGTGAGCTTCTGCATATTTTTGAATGACTTTGTCGACAAACTCTACATTGAGGTACTTGTACTATTATTTATTCTGTGATTGAGGTCCCGATGGAGATCGTCATTTCTTATGTACCAAGTAGCATTTACAATTTCCCTCAGTACCTTATTCTGGAATCGTTGTATAATTAATGTATTGCTCTGTTTGGTGCAGCCCCACAGCAGCTGTATACCATAAGTCCAAACTGGCAATAGAAATACTTGCTTATACTCGTATAACAACAGCTTGTTGTTAATTGTCAACATTTCAAATTTTTAACATTATCTACTATTTTAATTTATTCTCTGAAGGAATATTGACAAATATGTAAGATATATGTAAATTTATTTTTAAAAGAGATAAATTAGTTAATTAGTAGAGCTTGTTCTAAAAGGACGTAACTGCCAGTCTTTGGTAGAATGAACGAGATTACCGAAGCTTCATTCGAAAAAAAATAACAATTATATATCTGTCAAAGTCAGGCTCTAGCGTAGTTTTTTCTTTTTCTTTACAAGCACCTGCATTTTATTATTCCACAGGACTCTGCTTGGTTGAGAGTTATTACTTAATATCTTTGTAGTTACTGCACTAAAAATGTTGTAAATATAAGAATAATGATCAGCGTCGCAATATCTCGAAATGGCTTTCGAATTTCATTGCCTCTTGAAATACTAGCTGATGCCCGCGGCTTCGCACGCGTGGTCATTTCTGTAGGTTAAAAGTACTCTTTGTGCTATTCCAGGAACTAAAATACCAATATACCATACATATACATTTGATCAAAATTCCTTCAGCCGTCAAAAATATTTTTATCGATTGCTCGGCTTCTACTCATCGGATTGAGATATAAAGTACCCCAGTTATTAAGTCAAAACAAAAGCTATCCAACAGTAAGCCACATCGCAATTGGTCCAGTAGTTTTTACATGATGCGCGAACAAACATACAGACAGACAAATAGACGACACGAATTTTTAAAATGTTATATTCTCGTTCAGTAGCTTATTTTACGTACTCTAGACCATTTATTTTTTAATTATCTTCTTTGTACAGACTTTTTCGTTCCTATTGCTTTATTATAAGTATATATAGATAGATATAGAAGACAGATATATTCTGCTGACCACTTCATTTAAATATGATGTGAAAAGTAAACCTTACGGAAAGGTGATAAGAACGCTCGTTTAAAGTCATATCATTTCATTATAAGTATAGATGAAAACTTGTGAATTGACAACTTAGAGTGGCTTCCAAGCAGCCAATACATTATTTTATATCTTATTTCTAGTTTTTCTTTTTTTTTCATGACGTGAGCTTTCCAGCGTAGCTTTGCATCAAGCGTCATGCCGAGATACTTAGCTTTATTATCGTACGGGATTAGTTTATGATTGACATTAATTGGAGAATACTGGTGTTGTTTGTTGCTAAAGTCAATGTGTATAGATTTGGACTTATTTAGTTTAATCCTCCATTTTTTGTCCAGTCGTGGACTTGATTGACAGCCACTGTCAAGCGATAGTGATTTGACTCTGGAGTTTAGGGGTTTATTAATAATCTACTAAAAGAAAAATAAAATAGATAATACGAAAAAGCCTACAACGAGTTTATTCAATGAAGAACAACAAAAGAAATCAAGGCTGTGTCTGAATCTGTCCTTTTAGTTTATTTCCATCACTTAATATCAACTCGAAGCAGCCCAAGCAGCCTATGGTGCATTAATTGTTTTTATTGTCTCGCAGAAGGTTTGAAAAGTAGAGTATTCACCTCGGGAATAAAGCTTGTCTTTTGTCACAGACGGCATATTGGACCCATCGCTTCACTCGGGACTCTAAATAACGCGAAAAGGATGTGACGAAGCAAAACACCAACTCATCGCTTCAAGCCAACCTTGACTGCACGTGGTGCATCCTGCTGGTTTACTAACGAGGCTCTGGCGACCGACAGATGGCGATATAATCATCCAAATACGAGTGTAGCAAAATGGCGCAGGCCAGTTGCGGGCAGCAGCGTCACTGGTACAAGAAGCTACACCCTGAGATCGCCCACCCGCATGCCCAGCGTGGCGATTATGGGCAAAACCTCAAATGAACAGCACAAAAGGAAAATTGCCCCTAGTTCCCGGTCGCCTCTCTAGTCCGGACCAAGGTGTTAGTCTCGGAAATGGCAGGGCAGGAGGTGCGAAGAATCCCCGGGTGACGGTAGGCCACCAAAAACAAAAACATATCGACTTGGCTACGTATAATGGACCAACGCTTCAGCTAGATAATCACTTGGCACAGTTAGACTCGGAACTAGATTGATTACGGTGGCAGATTCTGGGGTTGAGCGAATTCCGTAGAGAGGGAGAAGACACCTTAATCCTGGAATCAGGCCACATTATGTATTTCCGAGAGGGAGTTCAACAATCTCATGGTGGCGTTGGATTCCTCATCAATAAGGCCCTCGCTGACAATGTTGTAGAAATCTCCAGTGTTTCGACCAGGGTAGCGTACCTAGTACTTATAATTACTATGCGATACAGTCTCAAGGTTATACAGGTTTACGCACCGACCTCGAAACACTCGGACGATGAAGTGGAAGATATGTATCAAGACATATCTTAAGTGCTCCATAATACCACTAAAGCGCACTACAACATTGTCATGGACGCCAAAGTGGGAGTACAAACTAGCGCTGAATCGAAGGTAGGTCCACACGGTTATGGAAGTAGGAATCAAAAGGGGCAAATGCTCGTCAATTTATTGGAAAAAGAGGGACTGTACATAATGGACTCTTTCTTTGAGAAACAGCTCCAAAGAAAGTGGACGTGGTAAAGTCCCGATGGGGAGACAAAAAATGAGATTGATTTCATTATTACAGACAATAAGCACAAATTCAGAGATGTCTCAGTGATTAGCAGGTTTAATACCGGTAGCGAGTCTCTCTGAATATCAAATTTAAGCTGGAAAGATGTAGAATGATGTAGTCTACGCTCCGTCCTAACCTGCTTCAAACCGTTGTGGGATCAGAGCAGTTTCAGCTCCACCTACAAAATTGATTCGCTGCTTTGGAAACCACGGAGGACGTACACGAAGGTCTCCAACAAGTGGTGGGAGTCCTGAGGGTAGAGGGTGTGATGTTTTGCCAACTGCAACGTACGGGCCCGATGTCCAAGCACACGGCTGAGACTTTCCAGCTTATGGAGAACAGACGGAATGTTACGCAAGCCACGCCGACAGAAAAACGAGCGCTCAATTGTAAAATTAGTAACTGGTGCGACGTGACCTCCGATACTCCAACACACGCCAAATCGAAAGGGCGATTGAGCAGAATTGGGGGTCAAAAGTGTTCACCCAGCAGTTGAAGCGCTCGCATCTGTTCATCGTGAGTTCAAGTGGCCAAACCGTAACTTCAAAGTCGGAAATATTAGCTGAGATAGAACTTCTATGGCCGATTATACGAGTCGCATGCTTCACAACTCGGCCCTATTGCAGAGGATACCCGAGCCACTCTTACTCGACAATACACGGAAGACCTGCCAGAAATCTGCCTAGATAAAATTGGGATAGCGCTCGGACAGCTTTAAAATGGAAAAGCCCCAAGTGAGGACGGAGTCACTTCGAAGCTCTTGAAGGCAGGAATTAAACCAGTACTTTGGGAGCTTCAGAAGCTGTTTAACTCTGCTCTGAATACTGGGAGAACTCCAAAGGCATGGAACAGGAGTATAGTAGTTTTATTTCACAAAAAGGGTGATAAAACGCTCCTGAAAAACTACTGCCCCATCTCACTTCTGAGCCACGTCTATGAGCTGTTTTCGAGGGTCATCACAAAATGTCTCGCAAGAAGACTTAACAAGTCTCAGCCTCCGGAGCAGGCCGGGTTTCTTAGAGCATTTGGTACCGTAGACCACATCCACACAGATACAGGCAGATTATACAGAAGTCCGAAGAGTATAATCAGCCCTTGTGTCTTGCTTTTGTGGATTATGAAAAAGCCTTTGACTCCGTAGAGACCTGGGCTGTTTTGGAGTCACTGCAGCGTTGCTAAGTGGACTGGCGGTATATCGAAGTGCTGAGATGTCTGTATGACGTCACGACTATGAGTGATCAAGTACAGAACCAGCAGTCTAACCATATACAGTTGCGCAGGGGAGTGAGACAAGAGGATAATATATCCCCGAAACTGATCACGAACGCCTTGGAAGATATGTTTAAAACACTAGACTGGAAAGGGATGGGCATAAATATAAACGGCGAGCACATCTCACACTTAAGATTTGCCGATGATATAGTCCTTACGGCGGAATCACTGGAGAAACTTGAGCGAATGCTGAACGGCCTGGCTCATGTTTCTCGACAAATCGGTCTCGGGATGAACTTAGAGAAGACCAAGATCATGTTTAACGATCTTATTACCCCGAAACTTGTAGTCATCAATGGTGAACCCCTTAAAGTTGTTAATGAATATGTATATCTCGGGCAAACTGCAGTTGAGTAGACACAACTTTGATACGGAAGCCAACAGAGAATTCAATTGGGCTGCGCAGCATTCGGAAAACTTCGTCAGGCCTTCTCGTCGTCCATTCCACAGTGCCTGAAGACGAAAGTCTTTAATGCGTGCGTCCTACCACTTATGATATATAGACACTAACGGTGAGACATGTCCACAAATTTAAAGTCGCTCAGCGAGCTATGAAGAGAGCTATACTCGTGGTTTCTCTGAAGAATAAAATCAGAAACGAGGTAATCCACCAGAGAACCAACGTTACTGACATAGCTGAAAGGATTAGCAAGCTGAAGGGGCAATGGGCTGGTCACATTTCTCGAAGGACGGACAACCGCTTGGGTAGCCGTGTGCCTCGGTTGGCCTCGAGTGGAGACCGCGTCTTGGCAAACGTAGTGTAGGACGCGCTCCGGCCAGGTGGAGTGACGACTTGCGAAAGGCGGCTGGCAGAAACTGGATGAGAAGAGCCAAAGATCGGGCTCTGTGGCATTTAGAACGCCACACACGGTGCTCGTCCATTGCTGGATATAGGCCTCTGCCTATGTCCAGCAATGGACGAGCACGAACTAATGATGATGATGATGATGATGGGCATAGGTAGGTACATCTATAATAAAGAGATTGAAAGAAAGAAGTTTCACCTTTGCAGCATTGACTACAATATATATGTGAGTTTGTGTGTGTAATAAAGTGGGTTAATTTTGTTTTAAGGTTGCTTCGATCATATCAGCTTACAAACATAAAAAAACCGCATAAAAATCGGCCCATTCGTTTGGGAGCTATGATTCAGACGTCACATCCCCTTCCCTATTATAGCTAAGAACCATTTCGATTACATCAGTCTTCAAATAGAAAAAATCGGCCCGTTTGTTTGGCAGCTACGACAGCCTTATAAAAACACTTGTTTTCAGAGTTCGAGTTAAAAAAATATTTCACGTTTGAACGAAGTTTGATTGGTATATTCGTACTTTTGGTTCTAAAATAACTCATAGGATATTTAAATCCCAGAAAAATTACAACGCAGGCAACGCCGCGGGCACAGCTAAATAGCTACCCCGTTTCTTAGGGCCCTCTGACACTTACGGATATCAATGTTGAATTTGCCGTCTCCCCGGACGGGCAGCACTAACAGCTGTCCGTCGAGCTTGTAGTCCCCGTCGAGCCGCACCGTGCAGCGGATCGTCAGCGCCTGCTTGCTCTTGCTGAGGTCATGCCTGGGAAAGTACGAAAGATTAAGTCAATATCGAAAAGGATTATTTACCAAGTACATCATTATTTTTTGTTGAGTTTCTGATATTGGCAATAAAAAATGTGGATTTTCTTAAAGTTCTACTTAATTTTTTATTATTGAAAGAGGGCAACATATTTACAAGCCATGTGGGTACATGGCTTGTAAATATGTTCTAGTTGTACTATAATTGTACTTGTACTATAAAATAGAACAAATACATATAATAACATGAGGTTTAATTATATGAGCTATAATTTAATTTAAGAGCCTTTAAAATGTCTTTAAAATGCCTTTAATTTGTCCCCACTCGAGAACTCGACTCGTCTACCCCAACGGTTATCGGTTCTTAGGGAAATGTGACCAGCCCACTGCCACTTTAGCTTGCTTATCCTTAGAGCTATGTCGGTTACCTTGGTTCTCCGTCGGATATCTTCATTACGAAACTTGTCCTTCAGAGAAACTCCAAGCATAGTTCTCTCCATAGCTCGCTGAGCTACCTTGAATTTTTGGACTAGTCTGACCATGAGTGTCAACGTTTCGGCTCCATTGGTCATAATTAGTAGGACGCAATGAACGAAGTTTTTTCTTGAGGTACTGTGGTATGGAAGACGAGAAGACTTGACGAAGCTTGCCGAATGCTGCCCAACCCAGCTGAATTCTTCTATTGGCTGAATTGGCTCCCTTCTCAAAGTTGTTCTTACGTAATTGCAATATTTGCACAAGGTAAACATATTGTTAGACAACTTCAAGAGGTACACCATTGACTGCACTCTGTTCCAGGTCAATAAGATCGTTAAACATGATCTTAATAATTGACTTTTCCACCAATGACTTATGTTAATAAGTTATGTGCGGTTTTCCATCGCTCCGTGCTTCGGAGGGCACGTTGAAACGTCGCTCCCGGCTGTTATTGTTTATTTTTTGTCGTTTAGCCATATCAGAGGCCCTCGGGTGGCCTGACAAACTCTGACACCAGAGGCTAGCACTAACCTCGTACGACAAATCGACGGTCTTATCTATGTTTATTCCGAGACCGATGCGTCAAGAAGCATCAACTAGGTAGGTCAACATACTTTGCAAGTCTTGCAGCGACTTCGCCATAAGAACGATATTATCGGCAAATCATAAAAGTGAGATTTTCTCGCCATTAACATTAATGCCCACTCCGTTGCACGACCAACATATCTTCTAAGGAATTATTGAATAGTTTCGGGGATGTAACTTCCCCCTTTCTCACTCCCTTGCGTAGTTGGATATATTGAGACTGCTGGTTTCGTACTTAGACACTCAAGGTCGAGGCGTCATAAAGACATCTCAGCACTTCGATATACCACCAGTCCACTTGGCAACGTTGCAAAGACTCCAGAACTGCCCAGGTTTTAACAGAATCAAAATCATTATTCCTCAAAATCAAGACAAACTGACCGGTTATACTCTTCGGACTTCCGTATAGCCTGCCTCACTGTGTTTAGTCTATGGTGTCAAATCTTCCGCTAACCCCGGCCTGCTGCAGGCTTATTCGTCAAGTCTTCTTGCGAGACGATTTGAGATGATCTTCGAAAATGTGTCTCAGGAGTAAAATAGGTCGGTAGTACTATAAAAGGGTTATGTCCCCTTTTTCAAACAAGTGAACTACAAAACTCCTGCTCCATGCCTCAGGAGTTTTCCGGTACTAAATAACCCCTGAAGTTCCTGAAGTACGGGTTTTCCGCCTGCCTTCAAGAGCTCCGAAGTTATTCCGTCCTCCTCGTGATATGTGATGACTGATGACGCATTTCCCAATCAGTCTACAAAGCTAAATAGCCGCAAGTCAACAATCTTGATGGTAGTGACAAACATTATCGCACAGATCGCGCTAGCACAAAATAAATAGTACTATTGTACACCGGCATTACTAGCAAGTACAAGGCCACGCACGAGGCTGTTCCAAGAACGTACTTGCCTAACTAAATTAAGATGACTTCATCATCTTGTTTGAACCTTGTTGGACAGCCGGAAGTTAGGAGATTAGGAGATCATTTATTATGTTCCCATTATTACTGTAATGGTGTATTGTGAAGATATTATAACAAAGGAGGTCGTCTCCACTTATATTAAATCTTGTAATTTTAGACTTAATTCAGATTTAGCATCACTTTTATTTATTCAAAGTACACAATAGTGTACCTAAAGCGTTTTTTTGTTGTCTTATTAATTTCGTGTCGATTATTCAGACATTAAAAAATAATATGTTTATAAATGCATTAATCTATACTAATATTATAAAGAGGTAATGTTTGTAAGTTTGGGTATTGTAAGGGGTAATCTCTGGATCTACTGAACCGATTTTGAAAATTCCGATTTTACCAATAGAAAGTCACGTTATTTTTGAGTGTCATAGGGGCAGCTTATAGCTAGCCCGGCAAGTGTTTATACTCGGCTTAGGGCTACATAATAAGCTTGACCTTTTGCAAAAACCTTTGAACAGAGGACTGCCACTGCTCGACCCAGGACCCCTGCAATTTATGTACTGTGACGGCCCAACAAAGTATTATAGCGAGCGTTCTCCGTTCGACCTTTCCCTGGCCAAAGTGGAGGGCTCTATACGTATTCCTAATTCTGGACGATTAGATCTTTGATGGAGGGGTCGTCAAACTTTACAGATACAGCTTGTGGTAACTCGCCAGGTTCTAGCTGATCCCGTCGAAGAGCAGGCCACTCAAAGCTGCGGATGACATTCTTACTACCCGTTTGCTAGGCTTAATCTAAAATTGTAAATGTTGTAAGAAGCTTGAAAGACAATTGCTAGGTACTGTTTTGGTCAAAGAATTATATATTTTTGTAATGGTCTTTTAAAGACCTTCATTTTGATACCTCTCTCGATAGGTTTTGGTCATTTTTTGCCCCGTCAGATATACAGTATGGCAGCTGAAAGCCGCCATATTAATTATCTTGACACTTCATGTCCTATTTAGCACTCTCCTAAGACGAATCCAATGATACCTCATTTACCAAAATCCATCAAGCCATTTAGGCTGTAGGACGACCCTAAGAAACGTACAAACAAACAAACACACATAGGTATATACACAACTCAAACACATAACCCTCCACATTCAGGTAAAAAGCATGATGTAAAATGCAAAATTGATCTACATAAAATGATTCACCACTTCATTTTATTTTATTTACTTATTTTCACTTTCACTTTTTTTTTTTACTCGATATGGATTAATACTGTTTAGCACAAAGAGCTCTAGAAAGTGGAGAAAAAATATATGTTTTTTTGCTGAATGTTTTCATATGCTGTGTTTTTTTTAGTAGAACAACCCCTCTATATATTCATCATGTCAGCCTTTAGAAGTCCACTGTTGAACATAGGCCTCCCCCAAAGAGCGCCATGATGAACGATCTTGTGCCACCTCCATCCAACGACTTCCTGCGATGACTCAATGTCGTCGGTCCATCGTGTGGGGGGTCTCCCTACACTTCGTGCGCTTGTTCGTATATTATTCTTTCTTTATATATTACTTTTATATAACACTTATGGTATCAGCAGCGTACGCAATAAAGCTACTGAGACGGCTGTTTTTTTCCGACTGCGTTGAGAAACTTCGCCCTACTTTGACAATACTTATGAAATAGAATTTAAAAAAGTTCAAGTTGGTATTTATTGATAAGCAAAATAATAGCACTTTCACAAAACTTAACATTACATGAACAAAGAGAAAAACATAAATTATTATAAATACTTAGATCAATCAATAAAATTAGGTATACAAGTATGCTTTGAGAATGAAATTTCCCTATCATGTGCCGACTTTGACTCTGTTGGAGTTAGTACAATGTAACGAAGTGACACAGACGAAGGACGAGTTCAAGTTTGAAAGACCTGCCAAGCACGATGCTCACGACCTGCCAATGCCAACTCCAAAACATAAAGACGTAGGTACATATTATGGTAGAGGTCATTACCAGTTTATCATACATTTTGACAATGTCTTTGTGACACACTCGGTGGAGGGTCATGAACTTAAACATCATATAGAGTTGACTCACTCGGTTGGTCACTAGTGTGGTTGTAACAGTCTGTGGTGCAGTAAATAAGTACTTACAGAATTAATTTTCTGTGAATAAACCCTTTTGAATTTGGTAAGGTACAAAAGAAAATAAATAGCTCAAAATCAACATAAATTATGGTTTGTATACGCAAGATTCTAATGGAATAAGATTTTCAATCAGAACGGTAGATTAACATGTACAATAAAGGTTAAACATTTCGAAGTAATTTATGAGATGTTTCTCACTAAGTAGGCATAGTAATTATATTAGTTGACCTCTGTTGACTCATATTGCCTAACGAATTCATATAAATTTATCGTGGAGTTCATCCATAAAAAAACGAACTTTACATTCGTCTGTTTATTACACTGTCACGTCATGAGTAAAATGAACTTTACATTCGTCTGGTTTTTACACTGTCACGTCATAAGTAAACAAATAGCCTGACACTCTTGCGATGAAGACGAATCTTTTGATACCTCGCCTGTCAAAATCGGACCAAGTTTTTAGTTTGAACACATAACCCGACTGGTATCAGTTTTTGAACATATGTCTCAATTTTTATTTTCTAATGTTAATTTTGTCGCGATGACGTGAGAGGGCTCCAAGAATCTTGCCAAAAAGATATGCTGAATTACTTAGGAAGATGGTAAATCTTTGGAGGGCCGTAGGTGGAGTTCGTATGATGAATAAACAAATTTGGAAGTCTAAACTTTCGTCACTTAAAAGCTAGGTAAGTATTTACAATCGACATCCAAAGGTGGAGGTTGACTTCTCGATTGGATGCAAGATTGGATTTGATGTTTTTTGAAATCGTTAATTTTCAACGTCAAACCCATTTCAAAATTGGCTTAGTACTTTTTAGTAAGTAGGTACGGTACAGAATAAATAATAGTGTTAGAGTCCAATATTGTATTTCCTATTATTAAACTCAGTTTTGTGCATTTATCGATCGCGAGCTAGGGACGGTAATAAACCAGCAAGTAAATCTATATTTGAATTCAATTATTGTATTCAAATAATTCTTAGAATAGGTACTGAATATACTAACCGGATTTAGGCTAAATAAATACACAACTCAATGTTAAGTAGAAGTAATTACTAGCGTAAAACCAAAAAAAAAAACTCCCTGCCCTGCCAAAAAATAACTTGTGCCAATAAATTATATACTGTTGGAATGTACTTATCAAGGCCTTCAATTTGATACCCATATATTTTTATTTCGCTCTAGCTTTCCCGCCCGCGACTTCGTCCGCGCGGACTACAATTTATCGCAAAAAAAATGCATCCTATGTTCTTTTAGGTTATTAAAAACCAATGCAAAAGTAGGTATAGCACCAATGCTCCTGATGTTTTTTGACAGAATTGTTATCTTGTTTCCATGGCAACCGTTCCTTACAGCGAGTAATCAACATCTTCCAGTTTTTCCGTGGAAACTTACAATTTTCCGGGATAAAAAGTATCCTATGTTTTATTCCAGGTAACTATCTCCATTCCAAATTTCATCAGAATCCGTTCAGCTATTATCGCGTGAAAGCTCCCCAAACAAACAGACAACGTTTCACTTTTATATATTGGTATATCATCCGCAATATATATTTTTTCAATAAAAAATATATCCCCGAGTAACAAGTAAGTACAAGTAACATGGATGTATAAATTTTTACACTTTTGTACGTCTAAAATCTGGCATTTAAAAGTTATGGTGGAATAAAGAAACTCACATACATACATACATACATACATACAAATAAGCAAACATACATACCACGAATCCTTAAAACTTTTTGTTTGGGCAGTCGTGTAGAAATAAACTGGAGTCTTAAAGCCAGAGCCTCAACAACACGTCCATATATATGTACTGTACAATAATATTTACTCAAACACCCACGACTGTATTTGAAAGAAACAGGAAAATCTATTGACAGTAAAGACAAGTTTAAAAGGCAACGAGGGCCACAAATGGAAGATAATTAATTTAAGTAACTACGACTATGATATATAATAATGTACCACAAGCAATACAACATCATGATGATCATCATCATCATCATCATCATCATCATGTCAGCCTTTAGAAGTCCACTGCTGAACATAGGCCTCCCTCAAAGAGCGCCACGACGAGCGATCTTGTGCCACACCTCCATCCACCGACTTCCTGCGATGGCTACAATGTCGTCGGTCCATCTTGTGAGGGGTCTCCCTACACTTCGCTTGCTTGTTCGTGCATTGCTTAAATAAAGCTAATATAAAAATAGGGTAATAAAAGGTTTGGAGTTAGAAGAGTGAAAGAAACATGAAAGACGCGCGCACGATTATATATAACATCATTGATTACTCGCACGTCGGGGGTGTGTGTGTGTGTGTGTGTGTGTGTGTGCCTGTAGTTGTATATAGTCCAGTTATTGTTTACGTGGTATTAAAGCGTGCCGTATCTTCCTCTCTAACTAGATCTACGACGTCCACCTGCCGTAGACCTCCACAGTAATAAAATATATGTACATATAATAAAAATGTTTTATGCAGTAGTCATGACATGGTAAAACTTAGAACGGGCTATCACATTTAATTGCGTATACAACATTTCGTGTCTGTGCTGTTAACCGTTGAGCAGTTCCTTAGTCAGGACCCAACCCTGAGTGCAGCAACCGTGTCATGTTAAAACTTTATACTGGTTTTACATGGTAATTTATCATAATAAAATGCGTACACAAAATTTGGTGTCTGTGCTGTTAACCGTTGAGGAGTTCCTTAGTCAGGAGCCAACCCTGAGTGCAGCAACCGTGTCATGTTAAAACTTTATACTGGTTTTACATGGTAATTTATCATAATAAAATGCGTACACAAAATTTGGTGTCTGTGCTGTTAACCGTTGAAGAGTTCCTTTATCTGGAGCTAATCCTGAATGTCGATTCAGGTCATGCTTACCATAAACATAGTTCCATTGTCATAAGAGCTAAACCAACATGCAAAAATTCAACTCCGTAGGATAAGAGGAAGTGATTCTAATTCCGCTTGCAATATATGACCGAAATAAACGTACATACATACATTTTTAAAACGTTTTGAGTTCGTTGGGATGAACTTTGTTAGACAATCAACACAGCGAATTTCTTGTAAATATATAAATACTAGCTTTCGCCTGCGACTTCAACCGCGCGGAAAACGTTGCTTTTTATCGCGAAAAAAGCACATTTTCTTCTAGGATATTAAAAAGCAATGCAAAAGTATAGCACGCTCTTGATGTTTTTTGACAGACTTATTATTATTTCGTTTCAATGGCAACCGTTCCTTACCGCGAGTAATCGACATTTGCAAGTTTTCCCATGGATTTTTTCAATTTTCCGGGATTAAAAGTAACCTATGTTGGTCTCTATATTGTACAATACCTATTTACAAAGTTCATTAAAATCAGATCATCCGTTTTGCCGTGAAAGCTTCCCAAGCAAACAAACAAACACTATTATACTTTTTTTGTTTCACTATTATATATTGGTGTGGATAAATCTACTCGGGACAATTCCCACTAATTACCTAGCCCCAAACTAGGATACTCTGTACTATGAGCACTTGAAGTCGGATAAACATACATAGATACGAATAATACATCCATGACTCGGAAACAAACATTTCCGCTGTGTTTGTGATTTTAGGATTAACGCCTGCTTAGCGAGAACATATTCTAATGATTTTAAAAGGATAAATTAACATATCTGTTCATTACACAAATGGTTGTACCTTGCGGGATTCAAACCTGCGACCGTTGGTTCACTTCGCAGTCAGCGTAACTAACTACCAGGCCAACCGGACGTTGATCCCGTCCACTCCGTCCGACGACATCCCCAGACCCCCACCCCCCATTATATCTAAGAACCATCTCGATCACATGAACTTCCAAACAGAAAAAAAACACCGAAATAGGTCTATTCGCTTGGGAGCTACGATGTCACAGACAGTCACACGGATAACACACCCAAAACTTATAAAACCCCTCTCTTTTAGAATTCGGGGTTTAATAAAAAGATATAGCAAAATATTGTTGAACGCTCTTTTGAACGGTACAAGCATAGAATAAGGAAAATGCTCTACAAGCCGTCCACAGGACAGGCAGACAGAGACCCAAGGTAATACTATCAAAACTATACAGAACGGAATGACACGTTGCCATGGAAACGAAATAATAACAAGTCAATCAAGTACCTACATGAGTAATAATGCAGTAGTCTATGGTCAAAAAGCACTGCTGCCAATGATTTTGAATTACTCTTACTGGCGTTTTTTTTTTAAAGTTTCAACAGGTATAACCATTCAAAAAGTAAGGAAATCGCCGCGGTGTCAGCGCCACCCGTGCGAAGCCAGGACGAGTCACTAGTTGTAGATAAGATACATGCAATAAACTTCCGCAGTCGGGTAAAAAGTACAAACTCACTTGATGGCCTCAACGTGACAGCCTTTCATGCCCACTACGACGGTGTCTTTCATCGTTAGCTTCAGGCCAGCGCCGTCTGCATTCACCAAGTCTAGCCGCATGGGGTCCAGCGACTTGATGCCTAGCTCCGGAATGCCGGGCGCCACGAAGGGCACCGCGGCCTGGGCGGACGACAGCGCGCACGAGCTGTCTCCGGACTTGCATGGCTTTATGAACGGCGCTGGGACAATACAATGATGCTTTTAAACAACAAAATAAATAAGTTATAAATTAAAAACATTAAACAAGCTTTTATGCAGTAGCCATGTCATGGTGAAACTTAGACAGGGCTATCTCAATTAAATGCGTATGCAAGATTTTGTGTCTGTGCTGTTAACCGTTGATGAGTTCCCTAGTCAGGACCCAACCCTGAGTGGATCAACCATATCATGGTAAAACTTAAAATCGGCTATGATAATAAAATGCGTACACAAAATATCGTGTCTGTCGAAGAGTTCTTATAAATTAGAGTGCTTACCATAAAAAAACACATGTTTTGAATTTTTTAATTTTTACATGTTGGTTAAGTTCCAATGTTGTCATCGGAACTGAACCAACATGTAAAAAATCAACTCCGTAGGATTAGAGGAAGTTGTTCTAATTCAGCTTGCAAGATTTGACCTACACACAAACATACAAACATTGAAACTTAAATAGAAGCTTTTAACTTTAAAAAGTAAGATCAATTTAAACATGTAATAAATTAAAACTGAAGAAATAATACGTGACTTGGATCGATAAAATCTATACATATAATAAAGCAATAGGAACGAATAGTTAAAAAAAAAATGGTCTAGTTTACTTAAAATAAGCTACTGAACAAGAATATAACATTTTTTAAATATGCCTGTATGTGTGTTCGCGCATCACGTAAGAACTAATGGACCGATTGCAATGCGATTTTCACAGTTGGATAGCTTAGGGTTTGACTACAAATTGGGGTACTTGGTATCTCAATACAATGATTAGAATGCCGAGCAATAAATAAAAACAATTTGACGGCCGAAGGAATTTCGATCAAATGTTGTTATATTGGTAGTTTTGGTCCTGGAATAGCACTTCTTCTTCTTCTTTGGCTTCGCACGCGTGGTCATTTCTGCAGGTTAAAAGTACTCCTTGTGCTATTCGAGGACCTAAAATACCAATACATTTGATCAAAATTCCTTCAGCCGTCAAAAATATTTTTATCGATTGCTCGGCTTGTACTCGTCGGATTGAGATATAGTGTACCCCAGTTTATAAGTCAAAACATAAGCTATCCAACAGTGAAAACCGCATCGCAATCGGTCCAGTAGTTTTTACGTGATGCGCGAACAAACATACAGACAGACAAACAGACAGACACGATTTTTTTAAATGTTATATTCTTGTTCAGTAGCTTATTTTATGTACCCTAGACCATTTTTTTAAATTATCTTCTTTGTACAGACGTTTTCGTTCCTATTGCTTTAATATAATTATGTATAGTTAAGTATAGATTTCATCGACATTTTCAAATCAGGTATATAGGATACCTAGTTATGAACAGAATTCCAGATAAACCCAAGTTACCTAAGTTTAAAAACACTTGAAACTTACCCGAAGCTGACCTCGCGCTGATCACCACGGCCAGAAAGCACAAATACCCGAGCACCATGCTGGCTAGATGCTGCTCAATTCACTGTCAAGTACAAACGGCGCGTTCCGCCAATGCGGCGACCGAGGAAGTCGCCGCACTTATAAGCTGTAGCCAAGCCACGTCACACACACCTACACACATCTACTTAGTATCGCCAAAGATCTTCATGTTCCTTTAAGGAGATGTCATCTCAATGCCGTTCCATTTTTCTCTGTTATACAAAATAGCAGTCGCGCACGCACGATCTATCTTTGACGACCGGTTGGTCTAGTGGCTAGAGACCCTTGGTACGAAATCAAACGGTCGCGGGTTCGAATCCTGCTAGGTGCAATCATTTGTGTGATGAGCAGAAATGTTTGTTTCCGACTCATGGAAGTTAAATTCGCATCTATGTATGTTTATCCGTTATTTAGTGCCCATAGCACCGGGTATCCTAGTTTGGAGCTAGGTAATTGGTGTGGAATTGTCCCGAATATATTTAAGATCGGTCTCGAGACAACTTTTGCGTAAATAAAAATTGTGTCACAGCTATGGAAAAAATAAATATATCTATCTATCTATACATATAATCAAGTAATAGGAATGATAAAACTGTACAAAGGAGATAATTGAAAAAAAACTTGACTAGGGTACTTAAAATAAGCTACTGAATGAGAATAAAACATTAAAAAAAAATTGACTGTCTGTTTGTTTATCTGTTTGTCTGTTTATCTGTTTATCTGTTTGGCTGTTTGTTCGTGCATCACGGACCATTTGCGATGCGGTTTTCACTGTTGGATAGCTTGGGGTTTGGCTTAAAAACAGGTGTACTTGGTATCTCAAACCGATGAGTAGAAGCCGAGCAATCGATAAAATCTTTATGATGGCTGAGGGAATTTTCATATTGGTATTTTAGGCTTTTCATGGTTTTTTTTTCTTCTTTCTAAGTAAGTATTGATCTTACTTTTTAAAAGTACTATAATGCTTTCCATGGGAAGCATTATAGTACTTTTAACCTAGAGAAATGACCACGCGTGTGAAGCCACGGGTATAGCTAGGACTTATAATAAAGCAATAAGACAGAAAAAGTCTGTACAAAGAAGATAATTAACAAAATGGTCTAGGGTACTTAAAATAAGCTACTGAACTAAAACATAACATTTTTAAAAATCATGTCTGTCTGTCTTTTTATGTTTGTTTGTTCGTGCATCACGTAAAAACTACTGGACCAATTGTGATGCGGTTTTCACTGTTGGAAAGCTTATGGTTTGACTTCAATACTGGGATACTTAGTATCTCAATCCTATGAGTAGAAGCCGAGCAATCAATAAAAACTTTTAGACGGCTGAAGAAATTTTGATCAAATGTTGGTATATTGGTATTTTGAAGCCACGGGTAAAGCGAATTATTATATTTCAAAAAAAAAATGACTGCGATCAAAATTAAAAAGAGACAACAAGATTTTATTTTGAGTTTTCAGTCTTCTCGTGACCACGATCAATGCAACTTGGTACGACGAGGTAAATAAATATTAAGTTTTCAGCGCGATTAAGTCCCGTTTAAATATATAACTATTTGAGTTTTGAGATTAATGATTTTGATATTAGTAAGCATTACTGAGTACTATTATTTATTCTATGTCGCAGGCATGAGGAATATATATATAATAGCTCGCCAGGTTCTAGCTGATCTCGTCGAAGGAGAAATTAAATGAATGTTGCCACAGACTGCATCTTATATTTCATAATCAAGAATCTCAAGCTTGTTTGCCACTTTCTAGTTTTGTTTCCAGTAAGTAGTTTTTTATAATAATTTGTGTTTAACCCCCGAACGCGAAAAGAGAGTAGTGTTATAAGTGCATGTGTAGGCTACGAATAAATACTTATTACTTATTCGTAGTGTGTAGGTATATATGTCCGTGGCAACGTAGCTCCTAAACGAATGGACCGATTTTGATGCGTTTTTTCTGTTAGAATGCTGATGGGTTTGAGAAGTTTTTTTTAGCTATAATAGGGGGAGGAGGATCGGGACTGTAACTATACCAAACGAATGGACCGATATTGTTGCGGTTTTATATATTTGAAAGAGATGTGATCTTAGCCATAATGCGAGGGAAAATGCTAAATGGGGTCGGGGGTTGTATGATTTTTAATTTGTCCTTGTTTTAAAAAAAATATAGTTTACCTTCCATATTTTTTGGAATGGTCTTCCAAAGACCTTTATTTTGATACCTCACTCTATAGGGTTGGTTATTTTTTGTTCCGTCGGAAATACAATATGGCAGTTGTAAGCCGCCATATTAGTTTTTTTTAACACAACTACTATGTCACTCTCGTGTTTAAGACGAATCCAATGATATCTCATTTATAAAAAAACCCATCAAGCCGTTTAGGCTGTAGGACGCGCCAAAGATACATACAAACATAAACAACCCAAAAACATTACCCTCCGCAGTCGGGTAATAATATTTCTCCTCTATGAACCGCATCAAACAGAGAAATATCTTGAATAGATAACGATACGATACTCAACGATAAAAAATTATGGTAGGTCAGGGAAATTAGGTAACTACCTATAGGTAAATGCTTCTTCGTACATTAGAAATGCCAGGGACCTACAAGTCGAACTCCAGGTAACTGCACCATCGTGAAGTCCAGGTAACTGCACCATGGTGAAGTCCAGGTAACTGCACCGTCGTGAAGTCCAGGTAACTGCACCATCGTGAAGTCCAGGTAACTGCACCATGGTGAAGTCCAGGTAACTGCACCGTCGTGAAGTCCAGGTAACTGCACCATCGTGAAGTCCAGGTAACTGCACCATGGTGAAGTCCAGGTAACTGCACCGTCGTGAAGTCCAGGTAACTGCATCATCGTGAAGTCCAAGTAACTGCACCATCGTGAAGTCCAGGTAACTGCACCATCGTGAAGCTAATTGCCGAGGTGATCCAGCTCCTCGATCACACAGACATAGCGAGAACACTAAAACCGATCGAGATGTATATTTAGTACTTGCACAGAATAAAAACAGTACTAGGTACGTACTAGTACCGATCAGTGATGTGTGCAAGTGCTACCGATAAAAAACACATGTACAAAGGTATTGTTATATAAACTAACGTGAGCGTGATTCATTATAAATAGATAGATAGATAGATAGATAGATAGATAACTCTTTATTGTACACCACATAGAAAAAAAATACAAAAATAACTAAAACATTTATACAAAATATATGGGACAATGGGCATAGATATGTTACGACTGTCACTCACGAGTTATTTCGTCGAACAATTCGACCGGTGTTCGGACGTTAACGACGTCCATCCTCAGGAGTTTGCGTAGTGAGGGTACGACGCGAACTGCGGATTGCCGCGCGATTGCGGATTGTCCAGGTTATTCGGAATCTAGACGGTAGACTGTCACATACAGTTTATCAGAAACCAACGCATACTGACCGGTACCTACGAGCTGATTCCTATCATCACCCTGTACATTTGTCTTCTGTGCCACGTGCGCTAATTAACCATGCGTTAAGCCTCTGTGACCCACAGTACGTAAATGCTGAGCTAGAACACGTCAGAAGATTGCTGGAGAACAATGGTTATAATTGGCGTCAGTGTTCCCGAATGGCTAATAGAAGTGAGCGCATACATCCGGCTACTGTGGAACGTTCGCCTATTTATCTACCGTTTGTTAAGGGAGTAACGGATAAAATCGGATACCTTCTGAAACGGAGATACGGCACCAGGATGGTGTTCCGTGCGCAAAGTCAACTTCGACAGATGCTGTGGTCACCCAAGGATCGGGAACCCCTGAACGTACCTGGTGTTTACAAAATTCCTTGTGACTGTGGACGGTGTTATATTGGGGAGACACGGCGGAACATTGCAACGAGGATGAAGGAACATATTAGAAGCATACGGAATTTAGACACTGACAAGTCCGCTGTTGCTGAACACGCCCTGATTGAAGAGACTTAGCATTTCTTGAGATTTGACAAGGCTTCCGTACTAGCGAGTGAAAGATTTTTCGTGCTGCCGAAAGTACGGGAAGCCATTGAAATTAGTAGGCATCCAAACTTCAACAGGGACTGCGGCTGGGAATACCTTCCACATGGAAACCGGTGCTAAATATAGCTTCAACCGAAAGTGAGCCCTTTCTCCGCGAGGAGGACACTGTCGTCAAGTGGTGTGAGGACCCTGCACTCTTTGTGTACACCAGCGACATCAGTGATGATGGTGCGGGCGCAGGTGTGCTTTCACCTGGGCTGGGGTTTCCCCCGCCTGCAGCATCTGCGACGCCAGCGCCACTGACGCAACGGGCGACACGCGCGGCAATCCGCAGGACGTCACGGACGGATGGACGTCGTTAACGTCCGAACACCGGTCGAATTGTTCGACGAAATAACTCGTGAGTGACAGTCGTAACATATCTATATACGTACAAAGGTCTTCTCTTAACTGTAATAAAAGTGCTAATAGGTACATATTAGCTTATTAGGGAAGCCGGTATTATTTTTATTACTACTTTAATATTTAAAAAAAAATTTTTTTTTTAATAAATATGACGTTCCCACAAGCTCTTGCGTAACTAGTAAGATCGAATACAAAAAAAATATGTATGTACGCCATTCTCCCTGACCATGGGCAGTCGTCATCATCACCATAATCAGCCTATATCTGTGCACTGCTGGAAGTAAGCATCTTCTAATGCACGCCACTGAGCTCAGTCTTCAGCTCTCCTCATCCATTTTCTTCCAGACACTTTTCGCAGGTCGTCACTCCACGTGGCCACAGAGTGTCCTACACTACGTTTGCCTAAACGTGATCTCCACTCTAGAACTCATCTAGCCCAACGGTTATCGGTTCTTCAGGAATTGTGACCAGCCCACTGCCACTTTAGCGTTCTTATCTTTAGAGCCACCCAGAGCAGAGTTTTCAGAGCTTTTCTTTAGTTTTCGTTGGTTGCCTTGGTTCTCCGACGGATATCTTCATGGATAATCATGGTCAGGCAAAGGAGTAATAGCTATCAACATTATGAAATAATTATTTTACTCTTATGATACATTTTCATGAGCGAAATGTTATTACCATAATTACGGAGGCCGCAGCCGGAGGATGCAAAGAAACCCAAATGTGCTATAACTAGGTTTATTATTATATTTTAACTACATTTTACATTCTAACCTAAAGTAATGTGTACTACCGGCCCAATGCTAGGTAACGAAGTGCAGAATTGAGAGATGCGCCTCGGAGGAGTGCGTGCTGCATTAGCGCCTCGTGGCCTGCATTGAGGTCACTGGTTCAGTGGAAGTATAATGCAGGGTAGCACTTTACGTGGAGCTGCCATACATAACACCATTAATGTTGTTATTGTTATTTTTTCTTTGTTGTTATTTACCATTCGTTTACAGATTGACCCTTTCTTCGCTTCATCGGGAATCCCCCATGACAAATAGAGCGAATATCACGTGCAAAACCTGTTCAGTTTGTTCATGTCCACCCATGACCCTCGATGCACCGTCTGCTCTACATGGTCAATAAATTGTGCAAACAAAGATTTAATTTTCCTTATTGTCTTTTATTGCTGGCACTTGACTTATACTGACGGAAATGGAATATAGTTTTAAACGGCTTCATAATTTAATGGTAACAACAGCCCAAACAGTTAAAAAGTTATTTTTCTACGAAATACAAAGAACTCTAACGTCACAGTTCCTTAGCAACGCAGCAAACATGTTGGGTCTTCTTCGTCGTGTCGATGGTCTTATGATTTTTTATTTCTAAGTTAGGGCTGACTGTGCTTAATACTGGGCTAGAATTTTCATTTTACGTAATGTGCTCATAAGCGGAATGGTCGAACACAGTCAGCCTTAAATTTTTGGTTATTGGCATGGATGCACTATGCCTGAAGACAAACGTTTTCAAGCACGTGCGTCCTACCTGTTATGGCATACGCAGCGGAGTCTGAACTTTCATGGTAGACTACTTTTCCACTTTAAAGTCGCTCAGCGTGCTATCGAAAGGCTCCATAGAAATATATTAATACACATAATTCAGTGTTATGCTTGGACTCCTGGAGTTTCTCTTAAAGATCGAATACGGAACGAAGGGGTCCGACAAAGTTATCGACATAGCCCATAGGATTAGCAAGCTAAAGTGGCAGTGGGCTGGTCATTCTGCCGGAGTAAGGACCGATAACCGAACACGTCTACCACAACGGTTATCGGATAGAGGTTATCGTTGAGTGGAGACTGCGACTCGGCAACGGAGCGTAGGACGAATTTCGGTTAGGTGGAGCAACAATACAAAGTGGCTGGCGGTAGTTGGACAGCAGTGGCGTACTTTGGGAGAGGCCTATGCCCAGCTGTGGACAGCATGATGCAGGCAGATAATTAGTAGTACGTTATATGCGTGTCCGAACGTACTTGACTGGTTTAAGGTTTATGTTTATGCAAAACTAACTGCGCCCCGCAGCTTCGTCCGCGTACAAACAACGCCACGTCTCGTAGAGATGGAATTTCAAAAATCCTTCTTTGGTGCACCTCTAGGATACTTTAGGAACATACAGTAGTCGCAGCCAATGTATATGTTTGTGAAGTTAGGCTCTGTGACGATTGCGCAGGTACTGCTGTGGGGATAAAATAGCATAAAGTGAAAGCGAGATACAATATAGGAAAAACGTAAGCGAGTGAGCGAGGCAGTTATACAATGCTGTCTTCACCTTCAACATTCGGATTGCGCCTGAAAAATAGCAGTTTAAGCAGCGACTAGCAGATAGCTTCCGAGACACATACTTTCGCTGCGCCTACTGTAATATCTCTAGGTCCACTGGTTTAATCCACAGACTAGGTAGTGATACTACGTATGCTTAATCTGTGCGTTGTCTGCCAGTCAGTCAGTAGAAAGGTATATCACGGTCAAGAAGATTTAAACCTTCTTGGTTATGTATCTATACCTTATCTTATCTTGTCTTATGGTTATGTATGTTGTATTTTAATTACGCTTACTGACGTATCTACCCATACCACAGAAGAAATAATAGTACTGACGTATCTAATATAAATGTGAAACGTTGTCTGTTTGTTTGTTTGGGGAGTTTTAACTCAAAAACGGCTTGATGGATTTTGATGAAATTTGGAATGAAGATAGCTTATACCCTGGAATAACACATATAATACTTTTTATCGTCATCTTCCTAATCATCATCTTTTACGCTCAAAATAGATTATGATGAAATTTGGATTAGAGATAGCTTACACCCTGACATAACACAAAGGGTACTTTTAATTAGAGATAGCTTACACCCTGACATAACACAAAGGGTACTTTTAATTAGAGATAGCTTACACCCTGACATAACACAAAGGGTACTTTTAATTAGAGATAGCTTACACCCTGACATAACACAAAGGGTACTTTTAATCATCATCATCATCATCATCATACTTCACTCTCGAAGGTCTGAACGGATTTTAATATAATTTGTAAATTGAGTTAGCTTATACCTTGTACTATTATTTATTCTGTGCTTATACCCTGAAATAACACATAGGACACTTTTCATCATCATCATCCCTCACGCGGGTGAAATCGCGGGGCGCTTCTAGTACATTATAAAACAGTACCGTGGTCATAGAATAAATAATAGTACAAAAAATGGTATTATTACAAAGGTATAGATAAAAAAATAGCATGTACAATTCTCTGTCTTTACAAATCAAGTTTTTGTAAAATGTTGATTGTGGTAATGTAAACAGAGTTCAACCTAAGTTCAATAACATCACAAAATACGTCACAAGTACAATAATTATTAATACATAAGATATTAAAAATATGCTCTTAATTTCGCTTATGGCGGTATGCCATAAGCGAAATTACTGGGCAATAAGACCAATGTCTCAGGGTGACGAGCGCGGTGCAGTGACGCGCAAGATTTTGTAATCAAAGTTCTGGGTGGCACTGCTACTGTTATGCGCAGGCGTGATGCTTAACATCAGGCGAGCGACCTGCGCGTCTCGTCACTCAACAAAATAAAGAAAGAAAAAGTACACGTCTTATTGATGCAAGTAGGTATATAATATTCCAATAGTATGTAAATTTTCTTATTGTTTAGATGGGGTTTTACCACTTTATGATCCTCTCCAAATACTTTCAATGGAAAAATACAACTTTGTCATGTAGATATTTTTATAAAATAATATAATTTATGATGTATTGAATTTATTCAAAAAATCCCACAAAATCAGCTTTCCTGCATATAGATAAGTACATAATATAAACATCGATGAGGTTGCGGTGGTGACCCTTCGCCATCATGAAATGAGAATTATTGTTGTTGTGTGTCAATAAACGCTGATTAGCAGTTGTCAATTTTGTAGCACCTTTGTCAGATCTACACTCGAGAGCAATGAATCCGGGTCACTTAAAGAAACCTATAAATCTCGGAAACTAAGAATGCTAGCTTAATGAAATAAATTGTGTTTAATAGACAATATAATACCTCTTAAATGAAAGTAATATTGAATCACTAAATTTTATTTACTATAAATTACATAAAGAAAAAAAACTGCTGATCTCGCTTTAAAACACAAATAGGAAACATGACATTTTTCGATTTTCTTGAATTTTAATACTTTGTATTGCCTCCTCGTGCTTCCATTACTGCGTTTACTCGGCTTGGCATGCTGTACACCAAGTTCCTTATACGATTTTGGGGAATATTCTCCCATTCCTCTATGAGAGAAATATTGAGCTCTCGAAGCGTGATTGGGGGAGGCTTTCATTGTTTTACGCATCTCTCTAGCTCGTCCCAAGCATGCTCAATCGGGTTGATATCTGGGCTGCGTGCTGGCCACTCCATACGAGTAATGTTCATTTCTTGAAGGTAGTCATTCACAATTCAACCTGTATGAGGTCGGGCATTGTCATGCATAAAAATAGCATCCTCACCCAAATTGACCATAAATGGCCCAACGTGTTCATTAACGATTTCTTCCACATATCTTACGCTAGTTAACTATATATATAACGCCGTTTTCTATAAACACCAGTTCTGTGCGACACTGAGATGAAATTCCGGCCCACACAAGTACAGACCCACCACCGTAGGCTACTTTTTCTTCGATGCATGCTTGCTTGAATCTTTCTCCTGGTCTTCTATACACTCTGTGTCTTCCATCGTGCTTGTAGACCATAAACTTTGATTCGTCGGAGAACAAAACTTGTGACCAATCTTCAATATTCCAATTTAAGTTGTTCTGGACATATCTTAGTCTTGAAAAACGATGCACATGCTCCAGTTTAGGGCCATTTGCAGGTCTAAGTGGTTTCAAGTTAGCTTTAGCAAGTCGTCGTCCATTCGCTTGGGTTACTTCCTCCGAGGCTTCGAAACTGATTTGTAAGTTCAGTTCCTGTGAGAAAGCGATTACGAAGCATGGTGTTCACCAAGTATCGATCTTCTCGTGCTGTGGTACACCTGGTTCTGCATGTTCCTGGTCTGCGTAAGTTAGAGCCAGTTTCTTCGTAACGTCGGAGAACTCATTGTACTGTTGACAGCGACACACCGACAGTCCTGGCTGTATCACGCTGACTCCGGCCGGTTTCAAACATTGTGAGAATTCTGGTGCATTCTTCAGGTGTAAGCGACATGATTACAGCTTGAATAATAAAAATAGAATACCATCAATATGGTTTATATACCCACTTAAATGACAGATTAGAAACAAAAGCAAAATCAAATGCAGTAATTTCGTAGTTCTATCTTCGAAAGTCTCCCTTTTTCAAATTTGTTTTTTTATGACATAACTTTACAATAACTAAGAAGTTTTAATACCTTAATTTAAGGAGTATTTAATTGTCTATACACAATTTACTTCATTAAGCTAGCATTCTTAGTTTCCGAGAATTATAGGTTTTTTAAGTGATCCGGATTCATTGCTCTCGAGTGTATTATTAGCAATCATTTGAGTCATAAGTCTCCCCCTTTATTCTTAAATAACACGAATTTACTAATTTTCATGACTAGTTCTACATACACAGAGTACCTACATGTTTTCTTGTTACATAGTTTACCTGCCTGGACCCGCCCGCATATAGGTACTCTGAACAAATTGCGATACGTAGTAGAGGTGTGAATAACGGCTAGTTTTTTTTAACGAGCTCTATGCGCTTAGCTACACTTATATAGCCAGCTATTTAAAAAGCTATCGTTATAACGTGAACTTGAACGCCAAGGCGCGAATCAACGAACGGCAAGACTGGCACGGAATAACAAACGGCGCGCGCGATCTACAGTACTTCAATACAAATTGGCAGTTTCTACCCATTTTTAAAAACAATAGCTGATTGCATTTTTACCGTTATCACTGGACTTTTCAATAAAGTTCCATACTTGGTGGTCGGGCTACTTTTCCGCAACTAGGCCGATCATCGGCCCTTTTTGCGTGAAACGGGCGACGACAGCTAATTCAGCCACCCGATGTCCCTCAGGAAGGCCAGCAGCTTGCGAATTCCGGCGCAGGCTTCCCTCAGGGTAGAAATTGTTCCCAGGAACTGTTCCCTTTGTATCGCCACGCTTTCGCACTCAAGGAGTACATGCGTGGCCGTTTCTTCTGCCCCCATGCATCCTCTGCACAAAGGGCTGTCTGTGACACCTAATCTGTGAAGGTGTTTGTTAAGATGGCAATGACCAGTTACAATTCCCACCACTTGTCGGAGACTGTCCCGTTTAAGGTTCAGAAGTTTTCGGGAGTATCTCGGATTTAACTCCGGGAAAACCTCCCTTGACTGTCTACAATCCTTTATACTTGCCCATAGTTCTTGATGTAGTTTATGTGTCCTTTGACGGATCCAGGCTCGAATTTGACTGAAAGGCAAAGGGATCATTGGCTCTGGCCCTACAGGGCGCATGCCCGAGCCTCTCCTTGCCAGTTCATCAGCTGCATCGTTCCCTCTGGATCCGCTGTGTCCTTTTATCCATTGGAGAGTAAGGTAATTATGTCTACTGACCTCCTCCAGAAGATGGTGACACTGGATAGTTAGCCCCGAAGAATGTTCATACCTTTGAAGTGCAATAAGGACTGCGGCGCTGTCAGAGAGTATTCTGATTTTAGAGTCAGTTACCTTCCTGCGCAGTATCGCTGTTGCTGCCAGGATTATACCCACACATTCCGCTTGGAAAATAGAGTTGTGAGTACCCAGTGTTGCTGCTATATGCATGTTCAAATCGTCCGAGAACGTACCCGTTCCCGTCCCAGTTTCCATTTTGGAACCATCTGTGTAGATTCTTACTTCGTGAGTATTTGACCTATCACTTGGTTCCTCATGTAGTTGTATCTTGTAGTGTTTATTGAAAATATGTTGTTTTGGTACCCTATCATAAATGGAGAGTATGTCCGGGTTACCCTCCGCATAATCCCGTATGATGTTAGTATGGAATGTTTGACTATTTTGATCCCAGAGATTGAGTGCTTTGAGTCTGTAAACAGACGCAGCAGCCTCCTGCTGGATGTGCAACTGCAACGGTGGCATACCCAGCAGTGCCTCTAGTGCAGCAGTAGGTGCTGTTCTCATGCAACCAGTCACTGCTACACAAGCCAACCTCTGGAAGGACTGTAGTTTATTAATGGTAGATACCTGTTTAGTCCTTGGCCACCAAACAAGTGAACCATATGTTATAGAAGGCCTAATCACAGTATTGTATAACCATATTGTTATTTTTGGACTCAAGCCCCATGTTTTACCTATCATTTTCCGACATTGCCAGAAAGATATGGTTGCTTTCTTAATTTTGTTTTCTAGGTATCTAGCCCAGTTCAATTTGCTATCTAATATGATACCCAGGTACTTTACCTCATCAGTTAAGGTTAACTGCGTGTCGAAAAGGTGGGGTAGTGTGTATCGTCCTAAGTTTCTTTTGTTAGTAAACATTACCAGTTGTGTTTTTGTTGGATTCACAGTTAATCCATAGTCTAAGCACCAGGTTTCTACGATCTTTAAGGCGTTATTCATGATGTCATATGGAACGCTAGCAAAGTGTCCTGATACAAGGATAGTCAAATCGTCCGCATAGCCAACTGTGAAGAAGCGTCGGTTGTTAAGCTCTGTAATTAGGTCATTTACCACCATGTTCCATAGTAGGGGTGACAGTACTCCCCCTTGAGGGCACCCTCTTGCCACCACCCCTCTAATGGTTCCACCTAGGTCGACCCTAACCGCCCTTAGCTTTAACATGTTTATGACCCAATCAACCAATGTCGACTCAACACCATGCTTCCTTAGCGCTGCGTTTATGCTTCTAAAGTTAGTTCTGTCAAAAGCACCTTCAATATCGATGAAAGCGCCGAGGCACAACGTTTTGTTTTTTAAATCTTGTTCTATTGTGTTTATCACTTTGTGTAAAGCTGATTCTGTTGAGTTACCCGAACTATATGCGTGTTGTTGTGGGTGTAATGGTGATATAGTTAGAATGCTATCTCTAAAGTACCGATCACAAAGTCTTTCCAAGGTTTTAAGGAGGAAGGATGTAAGACTTATCGGTCTATAAGATTTAGGGTCTGTGTAGTCACTCTTTCCTGGTTTGGGAATAAATAATACTCTAACCTCTCTCCAGCCTAAAGTAATGTACCGATAGGATAAACACGCCCTGAAGATTAAATCCAGTGTACCGTTTATATGTCCCTCTCCCCATTGGAGGAGTCCCGGAAAGATACCGTCCAGCCCAGCTGTTTTGTAAGGTAAGAATGTACCTATAGCCCAACTAATTCTTTCCCGACTTACTACTGACTTCGCAACATCCCAATCTGCGTCAGCAGGTATAGCCTCTTCAATGTCAAACCATGTAATGGTATCAGTGATTTGGCATCCTGGGAAATGTATCTGTAAAAGTTGGCTATTTGTTTCTGTTTCTGTTTTAGTGTAAGTGTTGTATAGTTTTTTAAAGAACCGTAATCGCGCTTAGGGTAAGCTGCTAGAATTTTCCTGACCCTATTTGCCTGCGTATTCGTTTCTATGTTTGTACTATATTTTTTCCATGACTTACGACCTTTGGAACGAAGTAGTTTTTTGTACGCCACCCGCGCCTTTCTATATTGCTCCCAGTCCTCATCATGGTATGTGTTCATGGCTCTATTAAATAATTTACGAACCTTCGCTTTCAGTTTCTCCAAGTCTTTACCCCAACCGTGACTACCAGCTTTACTTACGTATGGTGGGGAGAGGGGGCAGGCTTCCTCATAGCTTTTGGTGAGACTGTCTGTTAATTGTACTACCGCCTGCTCAATATCGGTAGTACTTGTTAGGCGTAACAAATTATAAAAGATCACCTTGTCCGTTCTACGGGGATTACGAGTTGGTGCGGGAAATACCCTGCTAAGTTCCATTTTAAACCGGATCCACCTGTGGTCTGAGCACGAAGACTCTTCCGAAACTCTCCAATTCATAATGGTGTTAATTTCTTTGTTATTGTCTGAGAATAAGGTTAAATCAACAATAGTGCGGCATCTGCGTGTGACGAAGGTTGGCTCCGCACCTCTGTTCGCTATAGAGAGAGTAGTAGTAAAAAGAAAATTTACCAAATCTACACCTCTACTGTTTGTTGTCGGCATCCCCCATAAAGGATGATGTGCATTACTATCTGTAGCTATGGTTAAATTAAAATTGTTAAGCTCACAGTGTCTAACGAGGTCAGTGACATCCTTGGATGGGACGTCCTCGTCGGCAGGCATGTAAACCGACGTGACTATCACCACCTCTTCTCCCCCTCCGACACCAGAGAGTAACCTAACGGTTACCATGTCCCTGGAACAGAACTCGGTGAGGGGCACTGCTGGAACACCTCTCGGTATGAAAATGCAAGCGCGTGGATTGTTACGTGTGTTATCTAGTAATAACTTACCATTTAAGTTGTTGAGACCACAAACACGCCCGCCCCTGATCCACGGCTCCTGGATCAGGGCGATAGTCTCTTTGTTGGTTGCCTCCAGCATCCTGCGCAGGTTAGCCGTAGCAAGAATACTGTGCTGGAGGTTGGCTTGAATGAAGTCAGTCTGAGAGGTCGGGGTCACCATCATCCAGGCTTCCCTAATCCTTCTCAGACTCTCCACCATCCGTTCCGAAATCCCCCACTGTCTCCTTCTCCAGAGGGACCGTGTCCACAAAAAAAAGTTCCATACTATCGCATTACTATTTCTTGCAGACATTTTTTATTCACTCACAATAAAACTACTCTACTAACAAAGTCTATTTACACCAATGATTTAATATAACATAATTGATTTACACAATAAAGTCAAGTAAAAGGAAGTAAAATAAAAGCTACACAATATTTTCATCCATCAAACTTCATCCACTTTCCAAAGGCCTTACCGAAAGCGATAATTTGCAAAGAAAAGTTTTCAAATGTGTAAGTTTCTTGATCCTTACAGAAAGCTAATAGCTGTCGCTATAACGTTTATCGTACTAACTTCATAGAGCAGTGGCCGTATTACAGAACTTGGCTTCAATCAGATTGTCACTTTTTTCATAGGAAAATCGACTCTATTGCAAAGCATTATTGAATTTGACGGCTTGAAACCGTCATGATCAACATTACGTAATCGCACTGCAGAACAGCTGATGTAGCAGAACATAACACTAAATAATTCAACGAACCAATAACATAACTTCGCGTCTTGTACAGTTCGTTTAATTCACGAATTACATCGCGTCGCGAAGCTACAGTTAAAATTCGTTGCGTTATAATTCAACCAATGAGCGCTCAACGTGTGTTAACGGTTAGCTTTGAGAAAGTGAATGAATTGAGATTAGAGCCATCTACAATTCGTTTCGCATTTTCTCCCAATCAAATAAATCAATGTCAGGATGGCGCGTGCTGGCGGACTAGATCCATCTATGGTTTTTCTTAAAGTACTAGCTTGTCATTTATGATCATTTATGATGTGCAATATGATGCGACGTGACTCCCTAGCTTTACATATAAACGTTAGTTCCTCTTGACGCCACGGTATTTCTTTTGTGGCGCTGAGTCTCGGAACCGCGGACTAATTGTCGAATAATGATAAAGATTTGACATGAAAGAAAAAAAAAGATGGTTGTAACATTAGCGTATCAATTTATTCTATTTTATAACGACTATAGTTATTTATAAATTTAACGTTATAATAAGAGCTATGCTGCCGTGCAGTCCCTAAAGCGCAGTATGAAGGATTTTATCGTTTTTGAACTAAAAATACATCCTTGATACCCATAGCGTAGCGGATCTAATAATGTATCAGGTTTGAAAATCGAATAAATACAAGTGTCAAAAAAAAAATGGTATCGAACACGAACCTCTCCAATTTTATGCAATAATGTCGAGAAACACCAACTAAACTGATTAAGATTTAAGTGTTATGCTCACATATTGTTAAAAGTAGTTATAATTTTGACTACATACTTTTATAAGTTTTTAAAAGTACCCATTTAACTGTATTTTGTTTAATTAAATTATGCTGATCTCAATGTTATTTATAAGCTGATTTTGGAGATTCCAAGTCTGATTAAGATTAAAGTGTTATGCTCACAGATTATTAAAAGTAGTTATAATTTTAACTACATAAGTACATAGTTTTATTCCATAAATGTACCCATATATCTGTATGTTGTTTAGTTGCATTATGCTGATCTCAAAGTTATTAATAAGCTGATCTCGGAGAGTCAAAGTCTGATTAAAATTCAAGTGTTATGTTATTATAATAATATGTATTTTTAAGTGATGCAACTGACTTAGATCTTCGGAAAATCTGACATTGAATTTCTCCAATGCTAATCTGACATTAGGAGTTTTTAATGTCAGATTTTCCGAAGATCTAAGATAACGTTAATGGGAGCATTGGAGAAATTCAATGTCATATTTTCCGAAGATCTAAGATAACGTTAATGGGAGAATTGGAGATATTCAATGTCAGATTTTCCGAAGATCTAAGATAACGTTAATGGGAGCATTGGAGAAATTCAATGTCAGATTTTCCGAAGATCTAAGATAACGTCATTGGGAGCATTGGAGAAAATCAATGTCAGATTTTCCGAAGATCTAAGATAACGTTAATGGGAGCATTGGAGAAATTCAATGTCAGATTTTCCGAAGATCTAAGATAACGTTAATGGGAGCATTGGAGAAATTCAATGTCAGATTTTCCGAAGATCTAAGATAACGTTAATGGGAGCATTGGAGAAATTCAATGTCAGATTTTCCGAAGATCTAAGATAACGTTAATGGGAGCATTGGAGAAATTCAAAACGATTTCTAAGTTACTAGGGGTATAAAGCAGGGAGAGTATGTACCCGCGGCTTCGCACGCGTATTAATTTCTATAGGTTAAAAGTACTCCTTGTGCTATTCCAACATCTTTGAGGAATTTGATCAAAATTCCTTCAGCCGTCAATAATATTTTTTACTCATTGCTTGGTTTTACTCATCGGATTGAGACACCAAGTACCCCAGTTTTTAAGTCAAACCCTAAGCAAACCAATATTAACCGCATCGTAATCATAGTCCAGATATAGTATATTTTACATGATGCGCGAACAAACAAACAGACAGAAAAGATTAAAAAAATAACTGTTTCAGTAACTTATTTTAAGTTTCCTAGACCATTTATTGTTATTATCTTCTTTATACAGACTTTTTCGTACATATTGCTTTATTATAAGTACTAGCTTTCCCGCCCGCGACTTCGTCCGCGCGGACTACTGTTTATCGCGAAAAAAGCATCCTATGTTCTTTTAGGATATTAAAAACCAATGCAAAAATAGGTATAGCACTAATGCACTTGATGTTTTTGGACATACTTGTAGACATACTTGTTGTTTCGTTTCCATGGCAACCGTTTCTTACAGCGAGTAATCAACATTTTTCCAGTTTTTCTAGTTTTCCCGTGGAAACTTTTAATTTCCCGGGATAAAATGTATCCTATGTTTTATTCCAGGGTATAAGCTATCTCCATTCCAAATTTTATCAAAATCCGTCCATCCGTTATCGCGTGAAAGCTCCCCAAACAAACAAACAACGTTTCACTTTTATATATTGGTATGGATTTCGAAGACGCTCAAGTTGATTTAGTTGATCCTCCGTGAGCTCAAGATATCAAACGTCAACATAGTCGAGAATAGGAAGCAAAAGTGCGCATAAATCCGACACGCTCTTGAGCGTATTTTTCATTATATAACTAGAGCTTACACTAAACTAGGCCGCAGCTACACCACTTTTGTGCCGCGCTCGTCTCTTTGTACCTCATACAAGTCCATTACTACCTAGGTAGAAACACTTACATACGTATCGCCACATAAAGGTACTAAGGACAATCTTGCTCTATCAATATTAGCTTAGACTTTGATATTGTTTTGGTCGCAGTGTACATGCCATTCCCGGAAGACATCACGTCATAGTGACGACCAATAGTAACAGTCAATATACACAACTCATTACACGGGGATGTGGATTACTTCACTCGTTTTACACCTACAAGCTAACATTTCTTTTACACACCTAATGTTTGTGAATGCTATAATAATTAAAAAATAACAAATGCTTGTATAAGCTAGATTTTACCCGCGACATCGTCCGCACGATGTGTCATATGCCCTTCCCCAGGGTTCAATACGAGTATGTCTCCATAAATTCATAAAAATCGGTTTTGCCTTTTATTCATGAAAAGGTTACAGACAGAAATACGGAGTAACTTTCACTTTTTAACCGCTTTGTTCACAAACGAATGGATCGATTTTGATGCGGTTTTCACTCTTTAACAGTTTTTTTTATTACAATCGTTTGCGCACGATCTTACCTGATGGAAAGCGATGATGATGATGATCATGATGTGATCGAGATGGTTTTTAGCTATAATTTATGTCAATGTTTATTGAAATTTTTAATTAATACTTCTAATGTATTAGTGCGGAAGTATAGAACCAATGAAAATGAACCAATGGATAGAAACAATGGAAGTATGATATGGTATGGGGGTAATCTGTGTATGGTATGGATTCAGAGTTCTACCGTTTAGTAGTGAAAAGTATGGATAGATATAATGGAAGTAGGATATAGTATGGGGGTAATCTCTGTATGGTATGGTTTCAGAGTTCTACCGTTTAGTCGTGAAAAGTATGGATAGATATAATGGAAGTGGGATATAGTATGGGGGTAATCTCTGTATGGTATGGGTTCAGAGTTCTACCGTTTAGTCGTGATAAATATGGATAGATATTATGGAAGTATGATATGGTATGGGGGTAATCTGTGTATGGTATAGATTCAGAGTTCTACCGTTTAGTCGTGAAAAGTATGGATAGATATAATGGAAGCGGGATATAGTATGGGGGTAATCTGTGTATGGTATGGATTCAGAGTTCTACCGTTTAGTCATGAAAAGGTTGCAAACACATACACAGAGAGAGAGAGAGAGAGAGAGAGAGAGAGAGAGAGAGAGAGGGGGGGAGAGAGATACGAAGTTACTTTCGCATTATTTAGGTCTTCTCTCGCTTTTCTACAATCTATGGCAGTGATTTCGTGAAAAGCGTAAACAATGTGTTAAACAGTGTAAAATTCACTCTCAAACAGGTGAACAGATTTTGATGAAATTTGGAATGATGATAGCTTATACCCTGGAATAACACATACGATACTTATCATTATCATCATCATCATCATCATCATCATCGTCATACTTCACTCTCAAACGACTGAACGGATTTTGATGAAATTTCGAATTGAGATAGCTTAAACCCTGGAATAACACAGGATACTTTTCATCATCATAATCATACTTCACTCTCAAACGGCTGAACGGATTTAGATGAAATTTGGAATAGAGATAGCTTATACCCTGGAATAACACATAGGAAACTTTTCATCATCATCATCATCATCCATCACGCGTCATCTCTCTGATGTCAGATATTACACATCATGTGCGACTACTGTATGGCTTGCTCGTTTTTTAACTATTTTTCGTTACATGTGATCTGAAGTGTGATAGATATTCCACTTCACATGAAAAGCGACACCAAATAAGAAAATGCTGGTATAAAATGTATTTGTGACAATATTTATAGCCAACCCTGTCTTTGTGTGAGCAATCTGACTGAACAAAACAGAACAGAAACCGCACGATCGTAAATTATGTTGCTTCTCGTTGTTGCGAGTCATTTTATCGCAGAAGATCTCTAAACTAATACTGTTTAGAGATCTTCTACGATAATATGACTCGAACTTTGCAAAATACAAAGGAAATTCTCCATCCAAGATCCGCAGCGCGGTGATATTCTGCAACGCGAACTTTGCTACAGATTCCCGCCTTGACTGACATTTCCTTCCATTTTCCTTGACTTTTTGGACGTATCTACAAAAAGTTTTTTGTCTACGGTTCGGAGGTTTTCGCAAACTGACAATTCTACTAATTACCATGTCACATATTACGGATGATACAAGTACCTACGTATGACTCTTGACTTGACTGTCGGGTTCCGTGCGCTGATGCAAAAAACATGACTTGTCTTTGACTATCGTCTTGTTATTTTCGACAGTAATGACGTCAAAGGTTCAAGTCTGTGGATTATGTTCGTATGAGAGGTCAAATATAACAATATCCCGTAGAGTCTCTCTCTTCGCAATATCCAATGAGCGTATGGTTTATGGTATGTTGGGACAATATCGGAATCTGATAGCACAAAAAGAAGGGTTTGGGCATAGACCTAAATTAAAGTGGAAATATTAAGTAGCCCTCGGGCGTGGACTGCATAAATTAGGTGCAACGCACACTGTTGGCTTTCTTTGGCCTTAGTCACAATAGGAGTGGTGTTTGAGTAGCACGTATTAGCAGCAAGGTTGTCAGTTGTTCGTTTTTTTACCGAAATGTTTGGTATTTCAGCCCCGTGTTCGGTGTTTGGTATGACAAATATATTGAAGTATAAACGCTACATCCATACTCTCCGGCAGATTATACAGAAGACCGAAGAGTATAACCGGCCACTATGTCGAGCGTTTGTGGATTACGAGAAAGCCTTTGATTCAGTTGAGACCTGGGCAGTGGCTACAGTCATTACAGCGGTGCCCGATTGACTACTGGTACATTGAAGTGTTGAAGTTTTTGTACAGCAAGGATTGGAGCACGAATTCTACCCAGTTTCAAAAAGGGGTGAGACAGGGAGACGTTATTTCTCCGAAACTGTTTACCTCTGCACTAGAAGATATATTCAAGCTTCTGCACTGGAACGGATATGGTGTTAACATAAATGGCTAATCATCACTCACCTTCGATTTGCTGATGATATAGTCATCATGGCAGAAACCCTGGAAGACCTAAGCTCAATGTTCAGTGACCTATGGTCGTTGTTTCACTACCTGATAGAATCCAAAATGAGGAAATCCGTAGAAGAACCAAAGCTACAGACATAGCTCTCAAAGTTTGCAAGTTGAAGTGGCAATGGGCAGGCCATATAGTTCGCAGAACCGACAACCGCAGGGGAATAAAGGTTCTCGAATGGCCCCACACGATGGACCTACGATATTGTAGCCATCGCAGGAAGTCGGTGGATGGAGGTGGCACAAGATCACCCGTCATGGCGCTATTTGGGGGAGGCCTATGTTCAGCAGAGGACTTCTAAAGGCTGACATGATGATGAATGTAAATATGAAGTGCGACCTGCGAAAAGTGGCTGGAAGGAAATGGATGAGGACAGTTGAAGACCGAGTTCAGTGGCGTGCATTAGGAGAGGCCTACGTCTAGCAGAGGACAAGTATAAGCTGATGATAAATGAAAATAAATAATATTCAAATAACAGTATGATTTTGTAAAAACCATAAATTACGGAACCCCTTGCAGTAATAGCTGTAGCCATTTTTATAAGAATTCAATTAGTCAAGAAACCCTGCAAAAAAAAATCCCTCATTGTTATGTAGAGCTTAATCATTAGTCTGTAGTTAACCTGCGACCGGATACCACTAATAATAACTAATAAATTTAAGTACATTCTAACGATTTCGTGTTTTTTTACACAATTTGTTCAACTTGACTTGTGAGGTCGCGCATTGTCAACTTTGACGGTAAAAAAATAATAAATAGGTAATTTGTAGATTGTTTGTAGTGTTCAGTACGCCCGAATGAAAAAAAACAACAGAACCCTTATAGGATCACTCATATGTCTATCCGTCTGTCTGTCACAGCTAATTTGCTCCGAATCTACTGGACAGATTAAGTTGAAATTCGGTACAAATATAAATTTCTGAGACCCTTTGGAGGTAAGGGTGCGGATAGGTAGGTAGGTAGGTAGGTCTATAGGTAGTCTTGTTGAAGCTCCTCCATTATTACGGGAAGTACTACCGACCGAGCCAGGTGTTATCCATACAGGGACTGTATGCGATGAGCTGGGGCGTTGGTTCACGGCGTACACGCTGGAGATAGCTGGCCAGGCGATGATCCAGATGTGAGATTAGGGCTTTGTGGTGTACTCTTGCACCTTCTGTGATCGATGTGATTTAGTTTGCTTTGTACTTTTTTACAACAGTTTGACTCAATAGTTCCGGAAACAAGGGGGGAGGAAGTGAGGAATGGTTAATTTTGTATCTATTGTATTGTTTGTATGAAATTAGAAAACAAAAATAAAAAAAAATTGAGACTATACCATGTGACATATCAAATGAAAGGGATTGTTGTGAGGATCTCAAGTATATATATTTTTAGATAAAATTGTTGTAAAGTTATTTAAAATAGATAAAAAGTTAACCATTTCTCACTTCCTCCCCCCTTGTTTCTTTTTGACTATTGAGTCAAAATGTTGTAAAAAAATACAGAAAATAGTTCTTGACTTATAGATCGTTACTAAGTTATTTATAGGTTTTCCTGTAAAACTATAAGAAGTCTATGGTCTTAAAATAACATGGTGAATCTCTCAATGTTGTGAGATAATATTATATCGTACGGGGCCCTCTCTACGCGAGCTCAACTCGCAATTGTCTGTATTTTTTTTGTAAACAATGACTATTGATAGGTAGGTAAGTATTGTAATTTTACTAAGCGTTACAATACAATACATTATATTGCATAGGTATAAATAAATAACTTAGTCACGATCGGAGTGGCGTTTGTGTAGCATGTGCTAGCACAGTCTACGTACTCGTATGTCTCTCTATCTTTGTTGTTGCTGCACATGAAGTGGGAGTGTAGCTGTGTGGGTGTATTATAAACTACCGCGAACCAATAGTCATAATAGAACATCATAACAAAACACTTGTTCAGAAATCCTAACGTAGGTACATACGTTACAAAAACTGGCCAAGTGCGAGTCGGAGTCGCGCTCCGAGGGTTCCGTACAAACTTTTTTTTTGTTATGTAACTACAAATTTACGGTTTTCATATTTTCCCATTCTTTGTGCTATAAGACATTGCTTCTGCCAAATTTTATGATTCTAGATCAACGAGAAGTAGGTACACTATAGGATTTGATTCCGTTGCGGCAAAATATGCAGCATAAACGGCCGTATAAATATACGGCCGTTTATGCTGCATAAAATTGATTGCGTTGCCTTAGAAGTTTGTTTTTTACAGCTCCAAGGGATTCCAGACTTGAGTACTTATTTGATAATAATTTCAAGTCGATATCTCCAGGCGTTCTTGAGAAAAAGGGTCTTTGACAGACAGACGGAAAACGAAGTGATACTCTAGGCCCTAGAGTATCCTAGAGTAGAAAAGGAACCCCTAGATTCTAGGGGTTCCTTTTTTCTTTTTGAGGTCATCGTCATTATCATTAGCCTATATCTGTCCACTGCTGGACGTAGGCCTCTCGTAATGCACGCCACTGAGCTCGGTCTTCAGCTCACCTCATCCATTTTCTTCCAGCCTCTTTTCGCAGGTCATCACTCCATCTGGAAACAGGGCGTCCTACACTAAGTTTGCCTAAACGTGGTCTCCACTCGAGAACTCGTCTACCCCAACGGTTATCGGTTCTTCGGGAAATGTGACTAGCCCACTGCCACTTTAGCTTGCTTATCCTTTGAGCTATGTCGGTTACCTTGGTTCTCTATCGGATATCTTCATTACGGATCTTGTCCTTCAGAGAAATACTAAGCATAGTTTTCTCCATAGCTCGCTGAGCGACCTTAAATTTGTGGACCAGTTTGACGGTGAGTGTCCACGTTCCAGCTCCGTAGGTCATGACTGGTAGGACGCACTGATTGTAGACTTTTGTCTTCAGGCACTGCGGTATGGTCGACGAGAAGCCTTGACGAAGCTTGCCGAATGCTGCCCAACCCAGCTGAATTCTTCTGTTGGCGTCCTTCTCAAAGTTGTTCTTACCTAATTGCAATATTTGCCCAAGTTAAACATATTTTTGGACAACTTCAAGAGGTGCACCATTAACTGCAATCGGTTCCGGGTCAATAAGATCGTTAAACATGATCTTGGTCTTATCTACGAGTATGTTCATTCTGAAACCGTTGCGTCGAGAAGCATCAACTAGGTTGGTGAGCATACTTTGCAAGTCTTGCAGAGACTCCGCCATTAGGACTATGTCATCGGCAAATCGTAGGTATGAGGTGTTCTTGCCATTGATATTAATGCCCATTCCTTTCCAATCCAGCTCAATCCGCTCCTCACTCCCCTGCGCAGTATAACTTTTTTCCGCCTTTCGTTTAGATTGCTGATTTTGTACTTGAAAACTCATAGTCGAGGCGTGACACAGAAACCTCAGCACTTCGATGTATCGCCAGACCACTTGACAACGCTGCAAAGACTCCAGAAGACTCCAGAACCGCCCAGGTTTCAGCGAAGTCAAAGGCCTTCTCACAGTCCACAATAGCAAGATACAGGGACTGGTTATACTTTTCAGACTTTTGTATAATCTGCCTGTGGTCTATGGTGCTAAATCCTCTGCGAAACCCAGCCTATTCAGGAGGCTGAAATTCGTCAAGTATTCTTGCGAGAAGATTTAAGATGGCCCTCGAAAACAAGTCAAGAGTGAAATTGGTCGGTAGTTCTTTAAAAGGGTACTATCCCCTTTTTTAAAGAAGAACACTACTAAACTTTGCTCCGCGCCTCTGGAGTTCTCCCACTGTTAAGGACGGTGCTAAATAACCCCTGAAGCTGCCAAAGTACGGGTTTCCCCCTTGCCTTCAAGAGCTCCGAAGTTATACCATCCTCACCGGGGCCTTCCCATTCTTAAGTTGTTTGAGCGCCATCTCAATCTTGTCTAGGCTGACGTCGGGCAGTTCATCAGTATAGTGGCGGGACAGTATTGCGTGGGAATCCTCTGTGCTGGGTTCGGGAGCCGAAGAGCCTCATCCGAGATTTTAGACTTCGTGCCCGTACGCTGCGGCTGACAAAATTGTATGCCCTCCTCCCTAAGCATTGCCACAACTTTTTGAAGTTCCTCGTCACTTCATTTGTGGTTTCTAAGGTAGCGAATTTTTCCAACTTAAGTTAACTTAACTGTTCTGATCCAACAGCGGCTTGGAGCAGCTTGGGTTGGAGCGTGGACTTCACCAGACAGCATCTTTCAAGCTTTGGTCGACATCCAAGGAGCCTCGGACAAGTCTGTATCACTTGTCTTGTCTGGTTTCAACCTTGCGATCACTGAGACATCCTTGGATATGTGCTTTTATTGTCTGTCATGATGAAGTCAATCTCATTTTTAGTCACACCATTGGGGCTTTGCCAAGTCCAATTCCTCTGGGGTTGCTTTTTGAATAAAGAATTCATCAAAAATAACCCCTCTATTTCCAAAAAATTAACTAGCCTTTACCCCCTGTGATTCCTGTCCCCATAACCGTGTGGACCTATTCCCGATTCACCACTTTGGCGTTAAAGTCTCCCATGATAATGTTGTAGTGGGCCCTTGTGATGTTATGTAGGGCCGAAGATATATCATCAAACATTTCTTCTACCTTATCATCTGAGTGTGCCGAGGTCAGTGCGTGAACTTGTACGATCTTAAGGCTATACCTTTCGGTCAGCTTATGAATCAGGTACGCTCTGGTCAACACACTCGATACTTCGACAACATTATTAATGAGGACTTTATTGACGAGGATCCCCACGCCACCCTGAGACTGCTGATCGCCCACTCGGAAGTAGAATAGGTGACCCGATTCCAGGGTTATTGTGTCCTTCCCCTCTTTTCGGACTTCACTTAACCCTAGAATATGTCACCTTATCTTAGTTAGCTCCGTCTCGAGTTGCGCCATGTGTTCATCAAGCCTAATCGTCCGTTGTACGTAGCCAGGGTCAGTTGTTTTTGTTTCGGGTGGCCTAAGGTGGCCCGGGGATTCTTAGCATCCCCTGCCCTGCCATTTCTTTGACCGTCATCATGGTCAGGACTAGCAGGGCGACCGGGAACTGGGGGCCATTTTTTAGTTGTGCCGTTCATGAGGAGGTTTTGCCCATAATCGCCATGCTGGGCATGCGGTTTGGCGATCGCATAGCGTAGTCTATCGCACCGGTGACGCTGCTGCCCCTAATTTTTTGTCATTTGGCTACGCTTGTTTTGAGATGGTTATACCGCCATGTGTCGGTCGCCAGAGCCTCGCTCGTTATCCAGCAGGAAGACCGCGTGCAGGAGAGTTGGCTTGGAGCATGAGATAGTTTTTCGCTCCCATACATCCCTTTTGAGGTACGGAACCCTAAAAATGAGTGAAGAATGAAAATGAAATGAAGGAACATAGGTACTCTACTTATATCAAAAAACTTTCGAATTGAAAAGCTTCTCGTTTTGAAGTCGGCTAAAATAGACAGGTAAGTAGTTAGATACATACGAGTATAACCACCATTCTTTGTCCTTTTAATGTCTGCACAATGAATAGATCCACTATTTGTATAGCATTCGTGATCGAGCGATAAGATCTTTGGCTAAACATTAGTTTCAGGGTTCGGTTCAGTGCCATTCAAGCGCATTGAGACGAGTTGACATAACTATTACGTATACCTTGAATGTAAGTTCAAGTTGGGCCAATGACAAACAGAGCGGAGTTAAGTGTACCTACACTGCGTAATATTTATAGTTATTTATATAAACGGGACTTAATCTCGTTTAAATATATCCTTGTGTTCGAATCGCGAAAGATTAAAAGTTATAATAGCTAAATAATTATTTGTTATACTTCTTAGCATAGTATTAGTTTTTTTTAAACTGGCTAGTGTTGTTATTGACTAACTAGCTGGTCTGCCCTGCGGCTCCGCTCACAATTTTCCAGTTATCCAACTGGATTAAACCTCGTAACCTGTGTCCGTCCGGAGTAGTGTTGCTTCTTATCAGTGTAACACGGCAACATTGTCATTCCTTTTCTTACAGCGAGTTATCGATATTTTCCAGTTTAACCGTGGCACGTTAATATTTTCCGGGATAAAAAGTGTCCAATATTGTAGTTTTTGTACATATGTCTTGTTATAGGTTCTATGCTCCGCGGCTGCCACGGCATTCAAAACTCAGTACAGAAACCGGTTTATGCGCGTGCGCGTACTGCGCAGTAATTATTAGTATTAGTATTAGAGGTAATTATTGAATTTGTATGATTCCTTATCTTATTTTGTTGATCTGTATAGCCTACACGTTCAGTTCGAGTGGACCACTTGTCAAACGCGGCGAGTCTCAAAATAATACAAAAAAAAACCATTATAACTCAAAACAAAACTTTATTAACAAAACCCAATAACAGTACTCCTACTAACTAAAGCAGAGCGAGCTGATTCTCCGGGATGTTGTCAAATAGTTTTTTGATCTCGTCGAAGACATTACTGACGATTGCGTCCACGATCGGGGGCGCCACTTCTTGGAAGATATCCTTCCAGTTGCTGTTAGCGAACTGGTGGATGGTATACCCTGGAAATAGAAAATGGAGAGGGTTAGAAATGCTAGCAATATGTTTGTTTTTTATGGTTAACCATTGAAGACTGCCAAGCTTTTGGTAAGGATAAGCAAGCTAAAGTGACAGTGGTGACGACCTGCGAAAAGCGGCTAGAAGAAAATGGATGAGGAGAGCTGAAGATCGAGCTCAGTGACGTGCATTAGGAGAGGCCTACGTCCAGCAGTGGACAGTAGACTGATGATGATGATAATGATGAAGCTTTTGCTGTTAGTCGTATTGGTTGGACGCCGCGCCGGCAGAAAAAAAAGAAAACTGGATGGTCGACATTTTAAGTCCCTTGCAGGGACTTAAAATAAGAGGCTGAACAAGAATATAACATTTTCATTTAAATGGTGTCTGTCTGTATGTCTGTCTGTTCGCGTGTCACGTACAAACTACTGGCACGATTAAAATACGATTTTCAGGTTTGAGGTTTTTAAATCTGTGGTACTTTATATCTCTATCCGATTAGTAAAAGCAGAGTAATCGATAAAACTAAGTATTTGACGGCTGAATGTTTCTTTATGAATGTTCTAAATGTAGTATATTTTACTTTATCTACACTCATATCGTAAAATCCGGATTATGAACTCAAAAATGGTGGCATAAAGACATACTTTACAAACGGCACGCTCTAATAAGACAAAAAATACTAAACAGTGAACAGTGTTAAAATATATATTTTTTCCTATAAAAGCACCGGTTTGGCTCCACCGTCGTTGGGTTTTTGGCATTGATTATCTGTGTCGGCGCGTGCTAGACCATACGGAAGGCGTATGTGCGCTATAATTCGCTGGGGATTGGATTGTGGTGCCATAATTTACTTTATATTAGTACCCATCCAATTTAAGGTGTTTTTATTCATAAAAAGTTTTATCCTGATTAAAAATGTCCGATAGCAGTGTTAGTGAGGATAATTTGACTCCACCTCACATCACGGAAACAAAAACGAACATGACGAACGAGCTTTTACCAGCAAAATTAAAAAAATATTACAACTTTTTTTTTCATTGGTATTAAGTTCCTAGTGCATGTAGATAAAGAAGTGTATGAAACGACAAATAACTAGGTATTAAAACATTCGAGTGATACTATTAAAAAACTCGGCTACAGTTCGTTTTTTAAACTCACTTTCGTGTTTTAATAGCCCTTATTATGCAACCGTATCATAAACTACTATTATAGGAGCTTTTGGTCCCGGAATAACTACTACACTACTTACTACGCTACTTTTAACCTAGATAAATGACCATACGGGCAATGCCGCGGGCACAGCTGCACACAGCGGTATTTAAGTGCAATTAAGCATGCATTATCGTCAATACCGCGCACTATAGTTGATATTCATGTTACCTTTGCATTAATATCAATCTGAATATCTGGTGTCAATATATCAGGCCGGCCAAGCCCATAGGCACTTGGGCGGCCTGATATATTGACAAAAGAGTTGGCAAAGCTTTTCTGCAGTAGCTATATCATGATGAAACTTAGAACGGAATGAAAGGGTAGCCCTTTCATTTGATACCCATATCATAGGGGTTATTATGGAAATTATAAATAGCCATTTTGTGACGTCCACCATATTAAATGTAGAATGACGTCACTTTACTTGTGTTACGCTCATTAAGCCCTTTCATTTGATACCCATATCATAGTGGTTCTATGGAAATGACTAAAAATCATATGGAATAAAATTTTGTAACGTCCGCCACATTGGATTAAAAATGGCGGCATTTAAGTACTCGTGCACTAGATTTTGAAAACTAACGCGAGTGATATTCATATTAAATATAAATATAAATAAAACGGCTTATAACTCACGAAAAAGAAGATCGGAAATACTCCGACCAGTTTCAAACTATTTTGAAGTCCTTCATCTGGGAGTGTTATGCCGACAAGCCGCGACGAGCGCTACGAACGTCAGACCACCACCACGTCAGTTTTTTTCAGACTTCAAAATAGTCTGAAACTGGTCGGAGTATTTCCGATCTTCTTATTCGTGAGTTTTTTTTTTTTTTTTTAATCTTGCATTGTCACGAGAACCAAACGTGTGTACCAAATTTCAGCCCGATAGCTTCAGTGGAAGTGATATTCCAAGTGATTGCAAAATTCCAGGACATACCTACATACAAAAAGCTTTTAAAAAATTGTACAAAGAACATAATTTAATAAAATGGTCTCGTAAGTTAAAAAGAAAGCTTAGCTAAGAATATATTATTATAAACACTGTCCGTCTGTCTATTTGTGTATGTTCGCGCATCACGTAAAATTGCGATGGATAGCTTAGGGTTCGACTTAAAAACTGGTGTACTTGGTATCTCAATCCGACGAGTAGAAGCCGAGCAATAGATAATAAACTTTTGGCGGCTGAGGTCAAAAAGTTTGTAGTAGTAGATAGTTAATTTTGGTATTGAAATATCGCAGGATCCTTAAAACCAATATACCAACTGTTTTGGTTTTCGAATAAGACACAATCAGTTTAAATTATAATAACAATTTTTAACAAATATTTAAGAGAAATGAAGAAACATTTCATCATAATCATCATCAGCCTATATCTGTCCACTGCTGGACGTAGCCCTCTCCCAATGCACGCCACTGAGCTCGGTCTTCAGCTCTCCTCATCCATTTTCTTCCAACCGCTTTCGCAGGTCGTCGCTCGATCTGGGCATCCTACACTACGTTTGCCTAAACGTGCATGGTCTCCTTTCGAGAACTTCGTCTACTCTTAGCGTCTACACGGTTGTCTGGAAGATATCGCTCTGAGCGATAAGACCGCCCCTTGTGACACTCATTGTTATACTTTATTTTTAGATATAATTTCTCGTTCTACCTGTGGTGTCCAATAAAGAGTTAATCTATCTATCTATCTTATCGGTTCTGGAAATGTGACCAGCACACTGCCACTTTAGCTTTTTTTGAAGGAGTCTTTACCCAGCTGCTTGTTCCCGTTGAACAGGTTCTGGAAGTGGAACTCGGCGCCGGTCTTCACGTCGGAGGACTGCCGCCAGTTGCTCACGTTCCAATACTTCTGGCCGTTCACTGTCTTCAAGTTCAAGTCGTACACGATCTTGACGAGAATGTCACCTGGAATGGTGTTCGATGGATTTTATTGTTTCTTATAATAATAAACAAATAAAAAAGGCAAACAAAACTTCTCAGCCCGAGGTCAAATTCATCTATTTTCCTAAGTGACTAAAAAACAACAAGCTCTTTCGTTTCGTATGTCACACGGTACAGATTGCAAAACTTTTATTTATTTTTCAGTTTTGCTCCCCAAAAGTGAACCATATATTCAAAATTCATTTATTTACAAAACACGTGCTTCATTCACAGAAACTCATATTTGTAAAAATCTGTGTCAGACGGACAGACAGACACACACGAGTCGTAACCCTTATCGATCCTAATAAGGGTTCCTTTTTCATTCGGACACGTGTGGAAACCAAATAAGATAAAAAAATGCCCCGTTTCTCTAATCAGCGATACGTCAATATCACAGTAACCATTCATAATTAACCTATCGCGAGGCGTCACCAGCGTTCCACAAGATTTTCACGGCCGGCGACGAGTTTTTGTAGTTTCACCGATTGACAGTTCACTGATGTTTATTTTTTTATTAGCCGAGTACGGCGAAGCAAGGGAACGGTAATGAGTTTAACAGTCTATGTATATGTATGTATGTATGTATGTATGTATGTATGTATGTATGTATGTATGTATGTATGTATGTATCTGGGTATGTGGATGTTCCAATCTCCCGCAACCGCAATCTAGTCGCAGTCGATTTTTAGTTTTTGAACTTATATTTTGTAGGACATATTACGAGTATATCATATCCATAACGAACGTCTATTATAACCCTCCTATCCGTTAGTAACAAACCTTCGTTTATAGGAACAGTTTCAGCTTACGTCTGGTAGAAAATGACACTGTTCGTTACTAAAACGAGTCGTTCTATAGATATATGAACCGGGGTATGAGCACAATATGAGCCTAGTTTGTACTATTATTTATTGTGCGGCCTAGGTAACATAACTACACAAAAAACGAATTAACAAAAAACCGACTTTAAGTCATATAAAACTTAAAAGTTTTTTTTGAGGTCTGTGCTTCGCCCAAATCGACTAAAGTAAGTAGCACAGACCTCAAAAAATTTGAATTATTTCTTTCTTATAAGTTTTATAAAATTTGAAGTTAGTTTTTTTATTATGATTTTCATTTATTGTTTCTTTTTTTTAGTTTTATTAAAGTATGCCTAAGGAAATGATGTACTTACTTCGATCGCTAAGAAAAAAATAAATAGGTACTGGAAACATTTATCAGTCCATATATTTTAAACACCGAACGGATTTTGATGAAACTTGAACTATTCCCTAGGTTGAAAGATACTGAAACAATTACTTAAAATAAGAATTTTATTGCAATCTAACTTATAGTTTCCGAGAAGTATGTGGACAAACATACATACATTACGCAATTTGGTACATATGCTTAGACACTCATATAGACTACCATACGAGTATGAATATCACACATTTTCAACAATATTACATACATGCACATCAACTTGAGAACCTACTTTTTTGAAGTCAGTTAAAAATAAACAGTAAATTTGATAACCTCCTCCTTTTGACGTCGGTTAGTAAACAGTAGAACTCACGGATCTTGATCTTGTATCTGCCGTCGCCCTGAATGGGCAGGATGAGCAGCTTTCCCCCGAGGGTGTAGTCTCCCGTCATCACGATGGAGCACCGGAGGTCGAGGAGCGTCTTCATTTTTTTTCTCCTGAAACACGAGACACCGTTTTTGTAACATTTTTGACATTTTGCCTCTGAGTACTAAGTTATGTTTAAAGTCAAAGTGACAGATCTGCCACGACGCGACGCCCAACGCACACATACCTATATAGTCTTTACAGACTAATATATGTACTATGCCCCATGGCAAGAAGGGGGTCTATCAATGGCGAAAGAAATGTCTGATATATAATCCACTATATATGTACTGTACTTGTACATATACAAAAATAAAGCACACTAAATCTACCCCTAAATATTATCCGATTAAAAATTTCCTTTATGCGTATTTGTATCATTATTAACTACGCTTACAAGTCTTCAATTCTCTAAAATTTTCAATAACTTCTGAGTTGTAAGCATCATAACTGTCGTTTTTTTGCGCTGAATCCAACAGACCACGACCGCTCGCGTCGTCTATCACGATATATGGTATGTGCACAGAAAACAATTACTCCTAGGGTCTGTGGCTAAAAATATGTCAAATATTGCTCATTTCAAAAAAAATAAAACTTTAAAAAAATGATACGTATGTATAAGTGTAGATTATATTCGGTTCAAGCAATTGACACTAATAACATAAGATTTCACCACAATTTAGGGGGTGGAAAGTGCTCTCCCCAAAACAGCAATTCTATCAAAAACTTCATGTACTACTAAAACTCACTCTATCGCTCGTATTCTGTAGGGCATCGAGGGCCGGAGGTGAGATAGCAATACTTTTACAGTACCCGGCGATAAATAATGCACATCGGCCTTTGGAAAGAGACAATTGGCTGTTTACGATGATTTCCGAACACTGACGACCGTATTTATTATGTGTCATTTCATATCAAATAAATACTGCAATTTATGGAATTTATTAGTTTACGTCAAATCGATGATATGTAAACTTTAAATATCTATAGAAAGCTGTTGCAACTACTAGAAAAAGGATAGTAAGTAGATTGTATTATTAGGGAGCAAAATAATATTTTGACGGCGTGGACACTATTTTGAATCCAGAGTAGAGTGAAGGATTCTTAAGTAGAATCCTGAACGTAGAGAGGGATTCAATATACTTAAATAAATCAAAGGCGCTTTTTATGAGAAAAAATAATAAAAGGCGCTTTTAGATACTTTACAACTCATATTAGTTATTTAAAAAGATATTATGTAGACTAAAAATAAACAACTTAAAATAAACTAGTTAATTACTAACACTTTACTAAAAAAAAAACACTTTGTACTTCTTTGATTTATACTTCCTTCAGACAATCTCTTCAAATATTGTGTTCTAAATTTTGTGTAGATCACGATTTGAAAGTCATTATTAGTACTGGCCACCAGTGTCACCAGGCCACCGCCAACGTGTGTAAGTTTATTTTTGAAAATAGGTACAGATTTCCGAAAAAGACTTTGCTTTTTTTTGCATTTTACAACTCGATAAAATTAATACCTATCATCATCATCATCATCATCATGTCAGCCTTTAGAAGTCCACTGCTGAACATAGGCCTCCCCCAAAGAGCGCCATGACGAGCGATCTTGTGCCACCTCCATCCACCGACTTCCTGCGATGGCTACAATGTCGTCGGTCGATTCGAGAACCTTCATTCCCCAACGGTTGTCGGTTCTGTGACTTATATGGCCTGCCCATTGCCTCTTCAACTTGCAAACTCTGAGAGCTATGTCGGTAACCTTCGTTTTTCTACGGATTTCCTCATTTACCTATAAGGATAAGCTTTCAAATATATTTCCAGGGATTTATGTAATACACAATCTTGGTCATAGATTGTGTATCACATTTATTGCGTAGTATTTTCAGGTGTAAGTAGGTAGTATTATACTTTCGCTACGTTTGCATTTTCGTGAAATTATTTAGTTTTTGCACAGTCAATATTCCTTGTTTCCGTGACGATAATATCGTAATTTGCATGCTTTTCATTTTTTCCTCTCCTTCGTACATCTACATGATTCATTTTTTAAATACAGACAGTGTGCACGCGACCAAAGAAACAAAAAAAAATGAGCTCATTGGTCAACTGTGTATCTGATCTATACTAAATGTTCGGCCTAATACCATAAGTCTGCATAGCTCCACGAAACATCGTTCGACTCCCGATCTTTAGTAGCGGAGTTCAATTCCCAACTGGAGTGTTCTCTCTCAGTGTTCTCTCTCAATTCCCAACTGGAATGACTCTCTGAAAGTCTGGAACAGAAAATACCTACTTTGCTCCCTCTTTTCGAGGAACAAATCAGCCCTTTAGTTTTTTTTTATATGTATAAACAATTATGTATTATTTTGTAAATTAATATATTCAATGTTGGGAGGGTTAAAAAACTCTATATAATATATTTTCAGCTAAATGCGACCGTACTCTATTGCACCTGTACAACGACTGACAAACAAAGAATATAACTGACAAACGTCACAAAGGTATCACGACCCTCTACGAAGCCGAAATTAGCCGAATCACTTTCCAAAGACCGATGTGCATTATTTATAGCAGGGTACTGTACTTAATACCTACTCTGCAAAGATCACGTCAAGTGACTATTCTCGTAACGACTGCAACCAATTGACAACACTTAAAATTTTTTACATTACCATTTAAATTTTAGCAACCGGGACAGACGGCAAAGTGCCCTCCGAAGCACGAAGCTGTCGCAAATATGAACTAAATATATCAAAAGGTAATGGGATGAAGTTTCTATGTGCTTTATTGTGTTGCAACAACATAAAAACATAAAAAACCGGGTGGGACTATGTCAGGGCGCACGGCCGTTTGTTTGTCGTAAAACGTCTACGCCACGTACAATTTGATCCAGTCCTGGAACCCTCTCGTTTGCTCTGAGCTAGAGTTTAGGGTACCGTTGTGAGTTCTTTCCAACAATGTACCTAATCTTTATTTTCTAATGGACTTTCCGGGCGCTGCAGCCACTTTTGAGAATTTAACTTTTTTTCCACCCCGTTTATTTATTTAGTGTTACGTAGTTATTTGCTTACTTTTTCTTATTGAATCGATTTTCCTCAACGAGATCTTTACAATGATACCCAAATCAATACGCTACCATATCTAAATCAAAGTTATACCGGATTAAAGATCACAAAAACATAATTTTATTGATTTTACTCTGCGTCCTGCCCCCTCTATCTTACACAAAAATCAAACATTACATCATCGAGCTGACTATATAAGCTAAAAACTAACACAAAATTAGATCTGTGGAGCTTAAGCTACAGCTAACCCGTTTTATTGTGTTAGCTTTAGTTACAGAGTTATAAAAGCGAGACGCAAAGACCTTTTCGTGACGGTTCACTCTTCTGCCCTGATACCCGGTGTACCTGGTACCCATATGTTTCGGTGTGATTTTAAAAACGTTTCAGGTCAAAAACAAACGACCACACGACATTTTTTTTGTCCCATGTAATATCACGTGTGACTCAGGAGATCCACGTTCTGTGAACCTTGACAAATTAACCTGTCACGTCTCATGGTGACGCACGTTTTTTTTGCCACCATTATAATTAAGTACCTACCTAACTATGTTTTAAAACAAAACCATGTTTCAGAGACAATGATGAATACGTGTCAGACTAGCAAACATAATTTGATAACCCTCCACAATAAATTATTATGAATGTCAAATGAAGAACACTGATAAGAATTTTTAAGTTTACATGTAGAATTTTTAAGTTTAAATGTAGAATTTTTAAGTTTAAATGTAGAATTTTTAAGTTTATATGTAGAATTTTTAAGTTTACATGTAGAATTTTTAAGTTTAAATGTAGAATTTTTAAGTTTACATGTAGAATTTTTAAGTTTACATGTAGAATTTTTAAGTTTAAATGTAGAATTTTTAAGTTTAAATGTAGAATTTTTAAGTTTATATGTAGAATTTTTAAGTTTACATGTAGAATTTTTAAGTTTAAATGTAGAATTTTGCTATATTTGTTGTTTTTTCCCGGTTTTTGAATGAGAACACCAGCCCAGTGTGGCGTTCGTCATAGTATTCTGGATTTCATATAAAAATCGGACAAGTGCGTGTCTGATACACATAGGCGTAGGGTTCTGTAGCCATGCAAAGAACAAAGACCAGCGCTGAGTGTCATAGACACTCAGTATTATGCTGAGGCGCGGCCTTTTTGGCACCGCACTTAACTTTTTACTAATTTTTTTTATTATTATTGTCATTTTTTTGTAATTGTGTGTCAAATAAATGTTTTTTCTTCTTCTTTTCTTTTCTTCTTAAGACAAACAATGAAAACCGCAATCGGTCCAGTAACTAGTTTTAACATGATGCAAACAAAGTTGTTTTTAGGGTTGGATGATTCATTATCTCACTATTAAAGGATCAGATCCCTATCTACATAATAGCATAATTACCGTAATTTGCAAGAATTTATTAATTAACTAGCTTTACCGCCCGCGACTTCGTCCTCGCGAAGTTTGCGGGTTTATCGGGAAAAAAAGCATCCAATGTTCTTCTAGGATATTAAAAACCAATGCAAAAGTAGGTATAGGACCAACGTTATCGATGTTTTTTGACAGACTTGTTACTTCGTTTCCATGGCAACTGTTCTTTTCAGTGAATAATCAATATTTTCCAGTTTTTCCGTGGAGACTATCATTTTTTCCGGGATAAAAAGTATCCTGTTTTATTCCGTGGTATAAGCTATCTCGATTCCAAATTTCATCAAAATCCGTCTAGCCTAGCTTATCACGTGAAAGCTCCCCAAACAAACAAACAGATAACGTTTCACTTTTATATATTGGTATGGAATTATGGATATATTTGTAGAAACAAACGTGCGTATCGATCTATCCACGACCATCTACATTCTGTTCCCGCCACGAACATCTAGATGTGGATCATGTCCATTTGTAGAAACAAACGTGTGTATCGATCTATCCACGACCATCTACATTCTGTTCCCGCCACGAACATCTAGATGTGGATCATATCCATTTGTAGAAACAAACGTGTGTATCGATCTATCCACGACCATCTACATTCTGTTCCCGCCACGAACATCTAGATGTGGATCATGTCCATTTGTAGAAATAAACGTGTGTATCGATCTATCCACGACTATCTACATTCTGTTCCCGCCATGAACATCTAAATGTGGATCATGTCCATTTGACATTGGCATTAACATTATTCAATAAACGTTACATTTGTTCAGATACAATAATGAACAAATTTTAAAATGATAAAAATATGGTAATTAGTCGAACACTATGGAATTTATTCAGTTTGAATCTCCAAGTTATAAATATTTGCCAAAAACGTTGTTATTCATTTTCTCAGAAACTATTAGTTTCTGAGAAAATGGCTTTGCTGCATACATACAATCGGATATGCAATAACTATACCAGAAGGTTCCTAGTTACACTACGAAACCCTAAAAATGAGCCCAATAAAAGATGTCGTGTACACGCACACATGCGGTTTAATATATATTTTTATTTTGCTTTATAATATATTTAATTCTTTAAAATCTCATGGAAATAGCTACAATTGAATCCATAGTTATTTACTTACAATAAAGTGCAATGAAGTAATATAAAAAAGTAGTCAAATTTTTTTAATGGTGCATTTGTTTGTTTTTTCCAATAACGTAAAAAGTACTAGACCGTCTCTAATTTACTGGTAACATAGGATTTGGTCGCATCTCAATGTGACACAAATTAAATGTAGTTATACCTAATATCAGAATCAATATAGTATATAGACTCTGGCGTTACGAGCATTTTTTTTTAGTTTGAACACATAATGCTTCCTTTGTTTCGCCGTAGTTGGGTAAAATATAACAACCTGTACCTGAAGACGAATCGATTGTTACCTCGCTTGACAATATCGTACCAATAGGGGTGAAGCTATGGTGGATCATCCACATACCCACATTCACACATACATACATACATACATACACACATACATAAATACATCAATCAATAAATACATACATACATACATACATACATACATACATACATACATACATACATACATACATCATACATACATAGACTGTTAAACTCATTACCCTTCTTTGTTTCACCGTACTCGGATAAAAATTTAAATAAAATAACATATTATGTAAACAACCCATGTTAACCAACCCTTTATCAAAATTGAACTAACGTAAAATATCAATATTATATAATCAATATAATTTATTTATTTAATACTTTATTGCACTAAGAAAGTACAAAAGGAGGACTTAATGCTAAAGCATTTTCTACCAGTCATCCACTTATAGTACATGAGAAGGGATGCATGGGAAGGCGTGCATCAAAAAATCGAAAAAATTAAAAATTAAAAAAAGAAGACAAGATAAGAGCAATGGTAGCCTAACGGTTCAATAGTGCAACTTAGAATCCAACGATATCGGGTTTGATCGTAGGCTCCGCACCAATGACTTTTCTATAAGTTATGTGCGGTTTTCCATCGCTCCGTGCTTCGGAGGGCACGGTAAGCTGTCGGACCCGGCTTGTTATTGATTAATAGCAGTCGATAAGCCATGTCAGAGGTCCTCGGGCGGCCTGACAAACTCTGACACAAGAGGCCAGCACTACCACATACGGCAAATAAACTAACAATATAATAACAAGACAGTCGTTCAAAAAGTAAAACCCGACTACGGTTGGGTAATTATCGGGTGCATGCAAGCAAAGCCGCGAGCAACAGTTATCAATATATTATCATATATCGAAATGTGTTCATTAATTCCTTTCAATTGATACCCAACCCGGCATCATATACTTTATTTTTTGATCGTTCCTTTATGTGATCTAGAGGGCGTTATATTCAATGTAATGTGACGTCACATCACCAGAGGACGATCAAGAAGCTTCCAACGATACCTCACATGTCAAATTATGATAAGTGGTTTAGAAGTTATGAAGAAACAGATGAACATATATACCGGTCAAAAATCATCTCTCCTTTTTGCTTCCCCGTCATCATATTATCAGCCTTTAGAAAACCACTGCTGAACATCGGCCAAAGAGGGCCATGACGAGCGATCTTGTGTCACCTCCATCCAACAACTTCCTGCGATGGCTACAATGTCGTCGGTCCATCGTGTGGGGGTCTCCCTACACTTCGCTTGCTTGTTCGTGGTCGCCATTCAAGAACCTTTATTCCCCAGCGGTTGTCGGTTATGCGAACTATATGGCCTGCCATTGCCACTTCAACTTGCGAACTCTGACAGCTATGTCGATAACCTTGGTTCTTCTACGGATTTCTTCGTTACGGATCTTAGCACGCAGTGAAACTCTGAGCATAGCTTTCTTGCATTTGCTTCCCCGTAGTCGGGTAAAAATAAGCTTTATCGTTGTTTGATGATGGCTACAACGACGGGTATACTTACTGCAACCCCTCGACGACGCAGTTCCTCAGCCCCTTGACGACCGTGTTCCTGAAGTCCATGTCCAGCCCCGCTTGGCTGGTGGCGACGCGCTCCACGTTCATGGGGTCCAGGGAGTTGATGCCCAGTGCTGGGATTCCCGCCGCCATTATTGGGATGGTTCTCTGCGCGGAACTCTTCAGACAGGCGGAGTCGGAAGCGCGGCATGGTGTTATGAAGGCAGCTGGAATTAACAAGGTTTCATATCGTAAAGCGCTTAAGTATTTTGGGATGATACACGATCCACATTTACAAGAGTTTTATTTGCAACAGATTTTGGAATCCATACCAATATATAAAAGTGAAACGTTGTCTGTCTGTTTGTTTGTTTGGGGAGCTTTCACGCGATAACGGCTGGACGAATTATGATGAAAGTCGGAATGGAGATAACTTATACCCTGAAATAAAACATAGGATACTTTTTATCCCGGAAAATAGTAAATTTTATAAGGAAATTGGTCAACTTGGAAATTTATTACTTACTGTAAGGAACGGTTGTTATGGAAACGAAATAACAAGTCTGTCAAAAAACATCAAGAGCATTGGTGCTATACCTACTTTTGCATTGGTTTTTAATATCCTAAAAGAAAATAGGATGCTTCTTTTCGCGATAAACAGTAGTCTGCGCGTACGAAGTCGCGGGCGGGAAATAAAATCCCCGAACTATGTCGGCATTCGTGGTATGAAAATATAGTTTAAAAAAAATGAAGAGACATGACTTGCTGTTTTTTGTTTGATGATATTAATTGAAAATTTGCTTAAGTATGGTAAAACCAAAAACATGAGTGTCCATCCTTTGCACTTGCACCCTTTTAGAATATTATAGTTTAATAAAAAATATTTTGCGGGAAAGAATGAAAAAATAAAGAAAGCTATAAATACGTAAGTATAGATACAGGAAACACTAATCTCTTATCTTCATCGTGATCTTCATTTTCTGCCTGTGTCCCTCACTGCTGAGCTTATAGGCCTCCCCTTTTGAACAGACTTCAAAATAAGAAGGTATTCAAGTTGATGTGTATGTATGTAATATTGTTGAAAATACGTAAGTTTCATAAATGTTAGTCTCTACTCGTATTATGATTATGTGAACAAATAAACAAAATTTCGCGAATGTATGTATGTTTGCCTACGTATTTCTCGGAAACCACAAGACTGATTGCAATTTTTTTTGTAATAGTTTTAATATCTATCAACTTAGGGAATAGTTCAAGTTTCATCAAAATCGGTTCTGTTGTTTAAAAGATATGAACTGATAACTGTTTCCAGTAGAGCTTTTTTCTTAACGATCGGAATATGTACTTCATTTTCATAAGCCTGCTTTTACGAAACTAAATAGTAAGAAATAACAACCAATTTAAAAAAACCCCGCCCAAGCCGTCTAAAGTAAGTAGGCCTCAAAAATATTGAATTATTACTTTCTTATCAGTTTTATACGATGTAAAGTCGTTTTTTCTGAATTCCTCTTTTTTGTACGTCACCAGTGCTGTGCGCACCAATGTTCAATCTTTCCTAGATTATTTATTATTACCTTTTCTAAATCTGCTGACACTTTTGGGTAATTGATTCCTTACCTTTCGAGCCTGAATGTATAGAGTAGAAACTGGATAGTACTGTATATACACCTCGTGTCCTTTGCGTAGACAATAACAAAATGATGAATTGCGTCGCAACGCAATGGCTGCGTACCTATCATCAACAGCTATCTGCGCTTTTGACCCCAATTTTCATATTTTGTAGTATGTTTTTTCTTTGCAATCGCTGTGATAACCTATAGCATGTTTTACCCAGAACTATGTTCGATAATTAAATTAAGCATATGATAAGTTGTTATTAGTAGCGATTTGGGCAGCACTAAACTAAACTCTATATCTCCAAATGTAATTTAAACCTTGTTGGCTTCGTAACAAGGTATTTTTGCCCCTGGCATCTAACTCTCACTCGCTAAACTATCACTAAAGCCTGTCAGCGTAAAATCAACATTGTTTCCACGCGGCGAGAGTCCCGATTTGTCCAAACGCTGTCTCAGAACGTGTCTGAATTTATCCAAACGCAACAGCGCTGGAGCGCTGCGCTGTCTTGTTGGTTTTTAACAAGACAGCGTGTTAAAAACCTGTTTTAATTACGGTATTTTAAGCGGTGCAGTACGTATGTATAATCCAAATTTCACCAAAATCGTTTAGCCAATACGGAGCTCAGAGGTAAAACATACACATTAAACTCATTACCCTTCCCTTGCTTTCCCGTAGTCGGGTAGTGAAAATAAAACTTATCAAACTGTAGATCGATAGTTTATAATATAACTGAAATTATTATGTAACGATAATTATATATCTAACGGCGAGAATTCATTTATTACAATTATTCCAAAACAATCTGTGACTCTAGTTATATGTACCACAAACCTACCGTTGTTTACCGAAGTCCAATTGCGACATATTTAATCATACAAGTAGGTACTTCCTTAGATTGTGAAAGTACCAATTAAGCACTTTTTGTACTTATGTTGTTTTTCTATGAATAATGCGCAGTAGAGGTACTCTACATGTTGATTTGATTTAATTGCGCATAGCTGAATAAGCATTTATGTACTTAGATGTTTTTCTCGTTAAAGTATGAGAAATGTAACTACTTAGTTGTTTATTACAATGAAGAATGTACTAGAAATCGCCTACGCATTTATAAAAGTTATCTAAGTACAAATTGTTATTATTTTATCTTCGCTTGAATTGTACGGTCAAAAGTAAGACCAATCAAATTAACTTCAAATTTAATTTGTTGTTTATTTTATTAAAATCTCGGCTCCGTCCAATTCGTCTGGCGCAGCCGGTTGTATTTTTTTTAAAGTCGTGGAAATTCAATTTGTCCGGCGCTTACTTCAAAAATTGTGAAATATAATTTGTCTGGCGCAACCTACATATTTGGTGCAGCTGTCCTGAATAACTTCAGAGTGTTCCTGACAAATCCACGGAAAAAATACTCGAACCAAACAAATACGACTGTATTGGAAAAAGGAGTTGAGAAACAATTCAGCGAGTGGAATAATCACCGAGGCATGGGATCGAGCGGTTTTAAGTGAGTCGAAAATCATTCACTTTCCGTATTATTGCCCTGCTATTCGACCCTTAGTGTTTTTGGACAAAAATTGCCAATACACTTGTTATTTTTGATTTATTGTATGCGAATTTATGATTTTTATGTGAATTTATGACGTTTTATGTGTTTTTATTGATTTTTATGTGAATTTATGTGTCTTTATTGATTTATTGATTTGTATTGCGTCATAATTGATTTTTATGTGAATTTATTGATTTTATTGCGTCATAATTGATTTTTATGTGAATTTATTGATTTTTATGTGAATTTATTGATTTTTATGTGAATTAATTGATTTTTATGTGAATTTATTGATTTTTATGCGTCATAATTGATTTTTATGCGTCATAATTAATTTTTATGTGAATTTATTGATTTTAATGTGTCTTTATTGATTTTTGCGCTTTTATTGAACTTTTATGTGCCTTTATTTAATTATATTTTGATTTTTTGTGTTATACGTGTTATATTGTACAAACGCATACTCAATTTTAATAATTTGTATTGATTTTAAATAATAATTTAAAATGGAACCTATGAGGATTATAACGAATGAAATTGTGAAATTGATTCCTAAATTTGATGGGAATGAAAAATTATTAAATTTATTTATTTCAAAATGTGAATATGTAACATTAAAATTAAGTGGAACCGAAATTACTGCAGCACAAGAGTTATATTTATTTCATGTTATTTCAAGTAGACTTCTAGGCAGAGCAGCCACATTATTAAGTGAACGTAGCGATATTACAACATGGATACAATTGAAAAATCTTTTTACTCAACATTTTGATGACCCAAGGACTAGCTATTCAGCTACAAAGGATTGAAAATAATCCTGGAATATTGCCTGTTAAAAAAGGAAATGCAATTTTGGAATATGATAAATGGAAGTTAATTAAGGTATTAGACTTAAGCTTAATTAAAGATGATTTATATTTAAACATAAATAAGTTGAAAGATTTAAACATATATTTAAAAGATAAAGTTAATTATACGAATAATTTTAATGATGATAAAATACAAACTGAATTTATTAAAAACTTAACTTTAGAAAGGTATGAGCAATTAGTCCCAACTTTACGTGTTAAAAGAGGACTTATAAATCCTTTAGGATCAATAATTAAATTGATAACTGGAAATATGGATAATGATGACGCAATCAAATATGATGAATTAATTAATCAAATTAAAACTAAGCAAGATGCTATTTCAAAGAAAGTTACTTTGGTTGCAGAAATGGTTGATGGTTTTGTAAATTTTACTAATACTACTTATTATAATTTTATACAATTTGAGAATAATTTAATTGATATAGAGAAAGCATTGAATAGAAGTAAACTAAATGATTTTGAAAATAAAGTATCTCATGCTTATAGTTTGTTAACTCATAATTTTCAAATAATTATTTCTAACTTAGATGAGATTGATACAGCAATCGCATTAAGTAAAAATAAGATATTACATAGATCAATAATTGATACTAATGAATTATTTGAATTGTTAAAAAATATTGAGAGAACAGATAAGTTAATTTTCCCTGTTAATTATGAAAATTTAGTTAATATAGAGCAAAATATAGAGTTAAAAGCTTATATTAAGGGTAGGCAAATTACATATGTACTGGCAATTCCAATTGTACGCAAAAACACTTACAAATATTACCAGTTATTCCCCTTACCTATCCTTGATACTTTTAATAATATTACATCCTTGATACTTCCTAAATATCCTTTTATCCTCGTGAAGGATTTGAACTCTATTACATTGCTCTCCAAGCCATGCGACGAGATTGATGAGAAATTATTTCTTTTTAAAGAAAGTTGTGCAGTCGTATTGGAACAAGATAAATGTATAACTGATTTAATGAAATTTACGTTGAATATTACGTCGTGTTCTCCAATTTTAATCGAAACTTCAGAGATAAAAGTTCAACAAATTGAAATTAACATATGGATAATTTTTGCAAGTTACCAAACCTACTTGACAAAAACCTGTGAAAATGAGATTACTCGAGAGAAAATCCTTGGTACTTATATTTTAACCTTGGACGATAATTGTAAAATACAAGTTGAAGATATTACTCTACGGAAGAAATTGTTTAGAGGAATGAACTTACATATTCCTAAACTACCATTGATAAATTTACCAAGTGTTCCAGTTACAAATAATTTCAAAAGGAAACCTGTTAACTTAGATGGAGTAAACATGGAAAATCTACAAATGCTGAATTATATTTTGAAGAAAAGTGAAAACAGTGAATATAGTGAAATGAGTGAAATGGTCAGTAAAGTGCAAATAAAAAGTGTTAGTTTATGGACATTAATACTTTATATTATAATGATTTTTATTATTGTATACTTTATTATAAAATATAAAAATGAGATTTTGAAATTATGTAAAATTGAAAATAATCTGACTTCAGAAAATGAACTTTCAGATAATTTTCAATCTCAGGGTGGAGAAGTTATATGTACCACAAACCTACCGTTGTTTACCGAAGTCCAATTGCGACATATTTAATCATACAAGTAGGTACTTCCTTAGATTGTGAAAGTACCAATTAAGCACTTTTTGTACTTATGTTGTTTTTCTATGAATAATGCGCAGTAGAGGTACTCTACATGTTGATTTGATTTAATTGCGCATAGCTGAATAAGTATTTATGTACTTAGATGTTTTTCTATGAGCATGTTTAACTTGGAGGACAAAATTACACTGTAGACATGTTCCTGTAACAAATGCCATTCACAGTCACTGCAATTCGGCCTTATTTTTATAATAATATCGCGTTCTTCTTTTGTGCAATGCTCCATTTATAATAATCGAAACCAAAGAGAATATAATCACAATGTTATAATAAGAATAATAATAGGTGACCGTTGTCAAATTTCAGAGTAGCGACTTCAAGAGAAAAAAAAAAGCAACGAAATTTAATTATTGCACTCTTAGTGAGATACCCTATACTAGGCAAGCGCACTACATCTTCGACCAAATTATTTTCCATCAGGTAAGATCGTAGTAAAACGATTGCCGTGTCGTTATAAAAAAGAACGTATAATAAAGTAGTAAGTAACAAAATGTCTGTAAGGAAAACAAGGTCTGTAAAAGTCTGTATTTTTTAACATGATATGTTCCGTACTTCGGGTCGTTTGGGGGTTATTTAGCACCGTCCTTAACAGTGGGAGAACTCCAGAGGCATGGAGCAGGAGTTTGGAATTACTCTTCTTTAAAAAAGGGGATAAAACCCTTTTAAAGAACTACCGATCTATTTCACTCTTGAGCCACATCTATAAGTTGTTTTCGAGGGTACCATACCGCAGTGCCTGAAGACAAAAATCTTCAATCAGTGCGTCCTACCAGTCATGACCTACGGAGCCAAAACGTGGACACTCTCGGTCAAACTAGTCCACAAGTTTATGGTCGAGCTATGCTTGGTGTTTCTCTGAAGGACAAGATTCGTAATGAAGATATCCGACGGAGAACAAAGGTAACTGACATAGCTTAACGGATAGCGGATAAGCAAGCTAAAGTGGCAGTGGGCTGGTCACATTTCCCGATAAACCGATAACCGTTGGGGTAGACGAGTTTTTGAGTGGAGACCACGTTTAGACAAACGTAGTGTAGGACGCCCTGTGGCCAGGTGGAGTGACGACCTGCGAAAAGCGGCTAGAAGAAAATGGATGAGGTGAGCTGAAGACGACGTAGGATTAGGAGACGTTTACGTCCAGCAGTGGACAATTATAGGCTGATTATGGTGATGATGACGATGATGCAATATTTTGGCGTTGATAACCTACTATTTTATTTCATATACTCTATGGATCTTTTTTGATGGTAAGATGAAGGTATGGCTAAAGATGGAACACAATAATGGAAAATAAGTACTTATTCACTCTAACCTTAGCAAAACGCACAGTTTCTATTAAACAAGGAAAGATAGGCAAGGAGTTCTATTTCTAAATATGTAGCCGTCATTGGGGGAACGCATGTCGCTAAACCACTGTCAGTGAGCATATCCGTAGGAACGTATTGTCAGTAAACCACTGTTAGTGAGGATGCGCGTAGGACCTTCTTGTCGGTAAGCCATTGGTATACCGCGTATATTTCTTATGAGGTTGCCGTCAGTGAGGACACGCATAGGACCTTCTTGTCACTAAACCACTGTCATTAAGGACACGCGTAGGACCTTCTAGTTGCTAAACCACTGTCAGTGAGGACACGCGTAGGGCTTTCTTTTCGCTAAATCACTATCAGTTAGGATACGCGTAGGACCTCCTTGTTGCTAAACCAATGTCAGTGATGATACGCGTAGGACCTTCTTGTCCATAAACCACTGACAGTGAGGACACGCGTAGGACTTTCTTGTTGCTAAACCACTGTCAGTGAGGATACGCGTAGGACCTTCTAGTCGCTAAACTACTGTCAGTGAGGACACGCGTAGGGCTTTCTTGTTGCTAAACCACTGTCAATGAGGACACGCGTAGGACCTTCTTGTTTCTAAACCACTGTCAGTGAGGAAACGCGTAGGACCTTATTATCACTAAACCACTGTCAGTGAGGACACGCGTAGGACCTTCTTCATGCTAAACCACAGTCAGTGAGGACACGCGTATGACCTTCTTGTTGTTAAACCTCTGTCATTGAGGATACGCGTAGAAACTTCTTAGTTATCTATTTAAACGGGACTTAATCGCGCTGAAAACTTAATTTTTATGTACCTCGACGTTTCGATCAAGTTGCATTGATTGTGGTCACGAGAAGATTGAAGTAGTGGGTGTCAGCGTCGAGAAGTCGAATGAAGTGAGGATCTGTCGCGAAACTCCATTTCTATGACTCTTCGCTGCGTGATAGATGTCAATAACTAGTGGTTTCATCTAAGACAGACCGGAAGCCAATCCCAGCAGTGGCCATAGAGACCCCACTATATGGACAAAACTGATATTTTTGGATGAACCCATAATATGAAAACATAACGCCTGACATCTTTCGCATGGCAAGGCAATGCATCGAGTCGTTTGATACCACGTTAGGCGCGCTCTCCACGTGTCCCATAAAAACAAACTTATGGATTATTGTTATTTAAATCAATAACAAAACGGTGAAATTTAACAGGAGGAGCGAGCAGGTCATTCTGCCTCCCCAATCGTTTCAAATATATTCAGACCTCTAATTTTCGTATCGGATCGTTCGGCTGATCATAAAAGCTCTTTTGTCATCTTTCTATATGTCAGGATTTTATGTAGATGTATTAGAATTTATTAGTAGTCTAGCAATTATAAGTGAAACCCTATTTAGTTGTAAAACTTATAGTAATACGAACTAGAATATACTTGGAGCTGAAGATGGGGCGAAGGGGGAAGACGGACAAGGGCACGCGCCTCACCCCGCACCTCACCCCGCGCCTCACCTCCGCGGAGGCCGATATATAAGGATTTCGCGCCCGTGGAGAGGGACAGACCAGACAAGCCAAGTATAGAAAGCGAGCGCATAGCTCGTCCCTGAAACACGAGTAGTAGAACAGCCGCGTGGGCGGCCATTTTGACGAAGGGAGACTGCCGCGAAAAGGAACCGGAGCCGGCGGGAAGCCAAAAAGCCAGGGGAGCAGTGCAACCAGCCCGCGAGCCGACCCGACGCGAGGGAGTCGTTCCCGGACCCGAGGATCACCAAGCACGTGGGCAAGCGTTCGCGCTGCCAAAATCTTCCCGTCTAGTGACGTAAGCCAGCCAGCGTTGAGGTACCTATAAACAATTATTCCCAGTGCGCGTAAAGTAGACGATCCACAAATCTCGCGCGTAACCTTAAGCCCCCTTTTCGTGCTCCCTTCTTCTTCATAGACTATTTGACTTAACCATCGTACCCTCGTGTTAGTTTTAAGCCTTGTATATAAAAACACTGTTATAGAAACATTGATTAAATTATCTGTAAGTACTCTTTATAATACCGTTTTCTTTTTACAATATCCCCTCACTCTCCTTGGCTGTAGGCGCAGGTAGGCCCCGTTCCATCGGGGGTGGGCCTCTGAGGCCCATCGAGCAGTACGGCCAGGTCATAAGGCCCATTTGCTCTCCAACTGGCACACATCCAGGCTACCCTTCCCTACAGCAAATTGTGTCGTCCGTCGGTGGAAAACCGAACTTCTACCATCTGCTGCGACGCTGCGGGCGGCGACCCTCGTCGTGATTCTGCCACCCCCGGTTCGCCCGGCTGCCACCCGACGGACACGTAACACATAGATACAACTTTATAAATTAATTACCACGACAGATCATAGCTCCCAAACGAATGGACCGTTTTTGATGTGGTTTTATGTTTGAAAACTGATGTGATCGTAATGCTTTCTAGCTATAATGGGGGGTGGGGGGCCGGGGGTTTTTCTTGATATCCTTGATATTTTTAAGGCTGCTGTAATTTTATGTTAAGTTTTATTTAAAAAAACAACCAGATAAACATATACAGACGACTGCGCGTTTATTATATCTTGGGATATTTATAATATATTATAACACAGAGACCGTGTTTGTGTCGGGCATGTTTTAAAAAAAGCGAAAACCCAACGTTTATGGCCGAGCTGACATCGGGTATACTTTCGAATTTAGGATTTCACGTAGTTTTTTATGTCAAAATACCTCCACACAACGCTACCATAATACAGATTTCTGTCAACAACCTTCAGTGGCGATCCGACATGGTCGTGATTCATCTTCTGCCTTCATCTTCTAACCTATCACGACCATGTCGGGTCGCTACTGAAGGTTCTTAACACAGGTAGGTAGGTACCTGTTTGGTACTTTTGGTACTGGAATAACTCATAGGATCCTTATATCCCAGAAAAACTACCACGCGAGCACCGCCGTGGGCACAGCTAGTATATTAATATTAACAAGTTTCCATCTGTAGATTGCTCTTTGTTTAGTTTTCAATGATCAGATAATTAGTTGACATCGCTGCTTAGTTATTTTAATCGGTAAGTTCAAACGACATTTAATTTTGTAAGCCACTTGTGTTGTAATAACTCGTTAGCATCAAAATCATAACAAATTGCTATAATATTCTGTTGGTTTTATGTTTTCAGTAGTAATAACGTATATAACTTCATGCATTTGGGTTGAGACAATAATATGCATGCATTTTGTTTGATAGTGTACACACGCAGCATAAACACAGTAATACGTAGTGTAAACACTATTAATATCTGTAAGTTTTGCTTTAGGGCTCGTCTTTCTCAACTTTACGAAATCTTTTTTTTTGAGTTTTAGGTATTAATAAGATAGTAAAAAGCTTGCGTTTTATAATAAACTAGCTTTCCCGCCGGTGACTTCGTACGCGCAGACTACTGTTTATCGCGAAAAAAAGCATCCTATTTTCTTCTAGGATATTAAAAACGTATGCAAAAGTAAGTATAGCACCAATGCTCTTGATGTTTTTTGACAGACTTGTTATTTCGTTTCCATGGCAACCGTTCCTTACAGTGAGTACTCAACATTTTCCAGTTTTCCCGTGGAAACTTACAATTTTCCGGAATAAAAAGTATCCAATGTTTTAAGCTATCTCCATTCCAAATTTCATCAAAATCCGTCCAGCCGTTATCGCATGAAAGCTCCCCAAACAAATAAACATACAAACAGATAATGTTTCACTTTTATATATTGGTATGGATTATTTACAACATAATTATTAGAACAAACTAAACTGCACTATTCGTCTATTTCTCGTCCTAACAATCCAAATAAATAGAAGATTTGCATTCGTACTTCACTACTAACTCCTAGTGATAGTGATATTTTGTTTTTTGTTTCTGAGGCAGAGTAGGGACTATAAATAGAACAAACTTTCGAGTTTAGTAACGGACTACCGATTGGTAGTTAAATTTGTAGTAAAATTTGAAATCATGTCTTTCGATCCTTTGACAGATGTCAATGAAAATCACAGTAATAATTGATAAAAAAACAAATAAAAATGATAATTATGTGTTGTTTTTGCTTAAGCTATTCAATATTCAATATTCTCGGTTCGGCCTAGGCCGAGAAAAAAAAACTGGTTCGGTCGGAATGATTCAAAATACGTAATACTATCAAACATAGTAGTTTGCAAACAGACAAAAGATTGTAAGCAGTTTTCATGTTCAACATAACTAGCCTACCTAGTTTTTAAGTGCAATTCTATCAAACATAGCAGTTTGCAAACTGAAGAGTCACAGCTAAATTCACATTATTTATTATTACTTTACTCTTCCATTGTTCTAGTTTTTGCGTAAACGCAATTAAACTGTGAGAAACACCAAGAATGCTGTTGCTTGCCGACGCCATATTGACCGCAGACTACGTATATTGACAGCGTGTGGGCTTCAGCGCAAAGTGGCAGAAAGTGGAACTAAGTTTAATTGACTAGGTTAGGCAATCGATCCAAATCATTTGCCTAGCTGGTTGATTGAATGGCTGAATCATTCAGGCAGCTAATTAAATGGGGGCGTTTAGTAAACAGACTAGGCAGTTAATTAAACGGCGCATTAAGCCATCTGCCTGAAACATCTATATCATTTCTTAATTTCTAGTGTTCTTTAATTTGGAATGGTTATTAAAGAAGCGCTCACTATCAGTCAAGAACCTGTTCATATTTATCAGAGTAGGTATTTTGCAATAAGTTTTTTCCTTGCAATCGCTGTGTTAACCTATAGCATCTTTTAAGTTATGATAACATATAACCATGAACTATGAACGAAAAGTAAAGTAAGCTAATAAAATAATCACCATTGCAACTTATAAGTCGTTATTGTCTAAAGAAAGGTGATTATAAATAAAACAACCAGAATAATACCAACAATAGTCAGATAAGCAGTGTAATAAGTAGGTAGTAGCTTATTTCCCGCATCTTCGTCCGCGTAGCGTAATAAGACTAGATATATATATAGTTCCCGGGCCATGGTTGTTTTAATATCCTACTGCTATCTGCAATAAACACTTTGAGGCAAACATAATACTTCGTTGAATAACTCTACAAATTCTACTGATATCAAATAGACTGAAGCAGAAACCTAGGCTCTTTACTTTAGGTACTAAATTCTGGGAACTTAAACCATACCATTGGAAATGTGGTGTTGGAGGCGTGTATATATATAATATATATATATATATATATATATATATATATATATAAATACACTTTATTTTTATACCACTGATTGACAAGACGAGCAGGTCGCCCGCCTGATGGTAAGCGCTGCGCCTGCTCGTAACAGTAATACTTATTTTTTATTACTTTAAACAATTTATTAATTGCATTATTTTCAATTCACAATTTTACTTAGTAAGTAGGTATCTAAGTACCTCTTACACGCGCGATCAGAATTATTGTGAACTAGTGTCTTGCCTCGGCTTCGCACGGGTAGCTAAGGGTTTCTCATTCTTTGTACATGATTCTACCCGTATTTTGATTGACTAATTTGAACAAAAAACGGAGTAAGTGAAGGTAACACAAAATCTTTGGCAGCCGCGGTGCTTTTTAACAGATTTGTTATTATTTCGTTTCCAAGGCAACATGTAATTGTTTTTTTTTTATAGACAATTTTTTTGATACAAATGTATCACCCAGCTATCTAAACCAGGGCCCGTCACTTTCATTGTACGGCCCGCGATGCATTTTTGAACCAATTTTTTTTTTTTTAGACAATCACAGACAATAAATTGTCCTACAGCAGTTTCTTATAACGGGACACTGTGAACAACACTTAAAAAGGAAGGAATTTACCATTGCTAAATTATATAATTATGAAAGCTACTTATATTTTGTTTTCAGGAAGGAGAGCCAACGCAATGTTTAAAATGAAACGACTGAACTTACAATCTGCGGAATCTGAAAGTGCAAAGTAAGTTTTCTTTTCAAAACTTTGCTTAGTTAGGTATATACATTACACTTTTGCTTCGCCTATATTAGGCTGGATATAGGCGAATTGAACAACCATAAAAGGTTTATTATGTATTGCTTTGTTACTATAGGTTTATAATAATCTAGAATTTTCCACAGATGCCATGAACAACTGGAAATGGAAAACCCTACAATCAGAAATAAATGTTGCCAGCAAATGAACCGTTATTCATAATAAGATATAAAAAACTGCCTTTGTCGTCGTGTTTTTTTTATGTATGAAAAATAAGGTTTTCATATTTTTTCTTAATATTAAATGCTGTTTTTTTCTTTAAATGTCTAACGGCAAATCGTCAAACTTCAGATGTCTTCTCCACAAATGTAAAAACAATAACACTAGCCTCCGCCGGCGGCTGCGTGGGTGAAGGTGAGGGTGGTGAATAGCCTACTCTAGTATAATAAAGAAGAAAGATTTGATTGTTTGTATATTTGTTTGTTTGTAATGGATAAAACCAAAAAATACTGAACCGATTTTAAAAATTATTTCACTTGTAGGTAGCTACACTATCAGCGTGTAACAAGAGCAGTATTTTAATTTTTCCAAATATTAGTGATCCCTTCTGAAATTGCAATAATGTAATCCAAGGTATCAAAAATAAAGAACGGAATGACGTTACCATGGAAACGAAATAAGAACAAGTATGTCAAGTAGATAAGTAATAATGCAGTTATTGATGGTAAAAAAACACTGCTGCCAATGATTTTGAATTACGCTTACTAGCGTTTCTTTTTTTTAGAACTTACGTCGGTTATATGAAAATCCACACCAATATATGACAGTGAGACGTTGTCTGCTTGTTTGTTTGGGGAGTTTTAACGCAATAACAGCTGGACGGATTTTGATGAAATTTGGAATGTTGATAGCTTATACCCTGGAATAATACAAAATATACTTTTTATCATCATAATCATCATGCGTGGGGCACACATAGTTACTGATAAAATTCAATCCGTTATTAAGATCTAATCACTTCTGGTCATCATCAAAAGAGTGTCATCTTGGAACCGTTGGTAAGATTTAGGACAACTCGATGAAAACTACCAACTAAATTCGGCTAGTTCAGAGACTCGTCCCATAACAAAGTCGTCCCAATAGGACGAGTTAAAAAATTGAAAAATATTTTTATTCTATTCAGATTTCGAGTCTGGAATGATCCCATTCCAGCTCACGCACTTATATATATCCAGCCTGGATGGGTTCCAAAATTATACGATACTAGATATTCCCCGCGGTTTCACTAGCATAGCCTATGCCCAAGGGCAGATCCATTTATTCATAGTGATAATTATATCATAAAACTTCAGGACGAAATAAGCGCAAGAGTAGTGAGCGGGAAAAGTTCGTATGTATTTAGTGTTATATCAAAAGCGTGAGCGTAGCAAGCACAATTTTTTTGGAGATATTTCGATCAGTGTAGAAGTTACATAATATTTCCAAATCACAAAAATAAACATTTAAATACTCAAAAAGCGCGACCGAAGCGAGCACGAAAATGTTGACCTGTTTCTGTACACAATTCTAACATAATTCTAAGTAACATAAACTTTATGCTTTGATCAAAATACACTTGGACGGCGAACTTAAAAGTTCCGAGCTATTTATGTTACGAGTAATATAGATTTTTAGAACAAACCTAGTATCCCATCTCCCATAAAAATAATGAAAAAGAACCCCAAAAGCGAGCGAACTAAGAGCAAATTTTGTACACTTCTGCCAGTTAAATACGAGTAGTTCTAAAAACATAACTCCAAATAATATTTAACTATGCATGAGAAGAACAAAACACGCAAACGCAGCGTGCATACTATTGTGATATTTCTTTCAGTGTTGATATTTAGTAATTCTAAATCATTCGAAATTAACCGATTTACGTAGCTAGTATAAATCCAAAGAAGTGCAAGCAAAGCGAGCGCGAAAATTATAAGGTTTTTTCCAAATCATATGTAAATAACGAATTAGCGTAACTTCAGTTTTTTCAAAGTAGTGCAACTGAAGTTAGGGTTAAAATTGTAAGGTTTTCGGTAGAAGCAAATTTCACATAATTAAAGGTTGAAGCCCCTGGCAAGGTTATGTGTGCAAGGGAAGCGAGTGAGAAAATATTTCTATAGTTTTTTTGTTTGGGGGGATACAATTCAGTAAGTCACCATAGTCTCATGATTCATCATTACTAGCACCCGTGGAAAATAAAACAATTGGTGAAAACTGAAAAAATATCCAAGCTATTTACATTGCTGAGATTCAGTAAGTTTTTTCTGGTCATTGTCAAATCTTCATGATTCATCATTTAGTATAATCCGTGTAGAATAAAATAATTAATGAAAATTAGAATTTCCTAGATATTTCCAGTACCTACTGTTACTGAGATCTAGTTTTGGTCAGTCATACCCTCCAAAATTTATAGGCAAAAAACAACATTATGAGAAACACTTCTGTATACTCGTTTATTTGATTTTAAACTGCTATCCCTGTAATCACCGCTAAACTGCCATCTGCTGTTAGATAGCACTCTACTAGTATTAGAGGTCAAATCGTGAAGGCCATTGGCAAATATTACCGCCTTAAATTTCAAATTTTATCATTTGTTTTGAAATTTCACCAAATCTGCTGAGCCGTTTCGGAGCTGAGAGGTAAAAGACAAACACTTAAACTCTAGTTTTAGACATATGTAGGTACATAAGCTACATATTGGCACACAAACTTTAACAATTATAATATTAGTACCTAAAGTAGTAATAAAAATAACACTTATCAAACTGAAGGTCGATAGGTTATAAAATAACCGATATATTTTGTAACGATGAGTATATATTTAACGGAAAACAGTCATTTATTACAATTATTCTAAAACAATAAGTGACTCCTGCCAACATGTTTTCTCAACGTTGTTGTATTATTCTTGTCCAGCTCAGTTTAATTAGTTGTACATTTGGAAAAATAAACGTAAATAATTTAAATAACCCCGAAACAGAGAGCAAACTGTCGGATATAGAAGCAGTTATCAATCAAACATTATTAAAATATGTAAGTAACACTTTGAACAAATTTAAAACATACATAGACGACAAAACGGATAAAATGAACCAGAAAATACCGGAATTGGAAAACAAAGTAACACAAACATCGAATGCAACAAACAATAAAATGCTCGATTTGGAAGACAAAATACTACAAACTTTAAATGCAACAAACAATAAAATGTTTGACTTGGAAGACAAAATAGCACAAGCATTGAATGCAACAAACAATAAAATGCTTGACATGGAAAACAAAATAGCACAAGCATTGACTGCAACAAACAAGAAAATGGAAGATAACTTAGCAGATAAAATAACGCAAATATTGAGTGCAGTGAACAGTACAAAGAAGGAATTGCTTGACATAGACCGAAAAATAGTAGCTCGTAAGTTGAACAATTTAGTATCGTTGTTTCCTAAGCATGAAAATAGGTTATTAGTTGCTCTGCCTCATGGTTAGTATATATAGTTCTTCCGTTATTCCAAGGAAACTTTGCAAAAATAATAGCTCGTAAGTTGAACAATTTAGTATCGTTGTTTCCTAAGCATGAAAATAGGTTACTAGTTGCTCTGCCTCATGGTTAGTATATATAGTTCTTCCGTTATTCCAAGGAAACTTTGCAAAAATAGTAGCTCGTAAGTTGAACAATTTAGTATCGTTGTTTCCTAAGCATGAAAATAGGTTACTAGTTGCTCTGCCTCATGGTTAGTATATATAGTTCTTTCCGTTATTCCAAGGAAACTTTGCAAAAATAGCCTTTGTCTATCTGGAATAATGTGGGTTACTATCAGTGTAAGAATTTTCAGAATTGGATCAGTATGTGGTCTAGACCTTTTTAAAGTTATTGTAGACTAGCTGTGCCCGCGGCTTGGCACGCTTGGTCATTTCTCTAGGTTAAAAGTACTCTATGTGCTACTCAAGGACCTAAAATACCAATATATCAACATTTAGTTAAAATTCCTTGAGCCGTCAAAAATATATTACAGATTGCTCGGCTTTTAAACATCGAATTGAGATACCAAGTACACCAGTTTTTAAGTCAGACCCTAAGCTATCCATCAGTGAAAATTGAATTTCAATCGGTGCAGTAATTTTTACTTGGTGCGCGAACAAACAAACGGACGCAGATAGGTACACAGACAGACACGAATAAAAAAATAATTATATGTAAGTATGATACACTAAAAATAAATCAATTGTATGAATTTGATGTCATTTTAATAACATTGCGATAACTGTGCAGTATTAATAACAATTTACATATCTTGAAAAATCCAAATTCCTTAATTTTTGGTTTTGTCCAGATTACAGGGTAACTTTTGGTCCAACAAAGTTTTGCTTGTGCTTCTATTAAATAACTTTTTGTCATGATTTTCTTCGTAGAATGAGTATCATAGCCGATATTCTGCTCGGAAGGCGTTTAAAACGACAATTTCGATGTTTTTAGAGAAAATTGCCAATGTTTGAAGTACTACATCTCAGGCTTTTCAAAAAATAACAGTACTGCGGTTGGGTTCAAATGATAGCAAATGTCTTTTTCATAATTGTGATATATTTTTTCCATGAATCCGAAGGAAATAACTAGCTTAAAAGCTAAAAAAAACACGCCTGCCCTGCCGAAAAAGAGCTATTGCCAATAAATTATATACTGTTGGAATGTGCTTATCAAGGCCTTCAATTTGATACCCATATTGGAAATGTAGAAGTTTTTTTTCTAGTTTGAAAATGTTGACGTTCTGCCGCCATTTTGAATGTTTTCAAAAAAATATATAGTCTATGTTACTCAGGGGGGATGTAAGAATTCTAACGATACCCAATACAGTGGAAACTCGATTAACTGGACTAATTGTTGTCGTTAGGCATTCGGATAATCGAAAATCCGGATAATCGAATGTATGAAGAAAAGCGGGACATAATCATTTTCCGATTTTTACTCCCGTCTTACTATCTAATTTGCAGGTGTACAACAAAATTGAATCGGTATTCTTCTTAATATCACTTATCGTGGATGTACCTACACCATACTTATCAGCTAATTTACGACCGGTTTCTCTTTTTTTAATGAATCAATTATTTATTTTGTCTTTAAGCGATAACACCACTCTCTTACGATTTTAAATATGTAGGTAGACGTGACACGCACGTCAGAGCGGAGTAACAATTGCTAACTAACTAAAACAATGACGAAACGAAACGCGTGGGGCAGCGATCCCACGGCACGGGGCGCGGGTGGGGTAATTTCGACGCGTTCATGCTTGCATAAATTCGACTTGTAGGTATTTAACCAGTCGCGCGTCATCGCGACAAGCGCGGTAGGTCGTTGACCGTCCGCGCTGCGCGAGCGAAATTTTGGCGCGCAACCGCCACCATTAATGATTGGTCGCGGTTGGTAGTCCGGAAATCCGTATAACTGAAGGACGGATAATCGAGTTTCTACTGTAGGTACGTCTAAATCTTTTCAGGCATTTAAAAATTACGGTGGAATAAAGAAACTCACATACATACATACATACATACATGATAAAAACAATACACTCCTTTTTTGGGCAGTCGAGTAAAAAAATAAAATTTCGATGTTTTTCGAGCGCCACGAAGCTCAGGTCTTTCAAATCTGCTTATTTTGTTTAACACTACTGGTAGCTATCCTAACGACATCCCAAAAACCAGGACTGTACAGATTTATGCGACCTAATCAATGAGATTTTACCAAGTTTATATATAACATCATTGGACCTAATGCGATTTTTGTGTCCACGGAGACCGGCCTATTATATTGTTTGTTTGTTTGTCGTTTAAGGTAGTGCTGATCCCTGGTGTCAGAGTTTGCCAGGCCACACGAGGGCATCTGATATGGCTTAACGATTGCTGTTAATCAATAACAACTAACAGCTTAATGTGCCCTCCGAAGCACGGAGCGATAAAAAACCGCACATAACTTAGAAAAGTCATTGGTGCCTAGAATTAAACCCGGTAACGTTGGATTCTAAATTGCACTATTAAACCGTTAGGCTACCATCGCTATATATTTATTAATCCTGGGCCCTATTTCATAATGCGACAAATCATAACAAAACTACAAATGTCAGTCGAATACGCCAAACCTGCGTTTCATATATCAAACAATCACGACGTGACTGATTATTGTCAGTCATATTGCATTTCACAATGCCAGTCATGCCACAGTCATAGTAAAAAAAACCTTCACTATTTTGATGGGTAGAGCTTCGGCTGTCACATTTGTCACGAATATTCTAGAAATCGTGGTAATTTGTAAGCAACCGCCGTTTCATAGAAAGTTTTTCTCATGACAAGTGTCAGTTGACTGCCGATCACTACTATTGTTTTATGAAACACATTTAGTAATATTTTGACATTCATTGAATGAATTGTCGGGTTTTTATGAAACGCATTTCGGTAGTTTGACTGACATTTGTCGATTGACATTTGTCAGTCTACTATAGTTTTATGAAATAGGGCGCTGTATGATAAAGTGCGAAGGCCAGCTTATGATGAGCCGTACGTTCAAACATTCCTGTACATTTCGGGTTTCAAGTTATTTGGACATATTACTGAGGGTTGTTATATCTGTAATTAACGACAAAACCTATCGGTTTTGTAGTCCTTCAACCCTTGAGTGACGGACCTAGAGATTTGAAACTTGGAGGATAATAATTATGTCCCTTGGGATGTCCTAGGGATGAAATAAGGAAGTTTTTTTTAAATTTCGTCGATGTGGTGAATGAGGGTGGCAAAGCTAGTACGCGGGCCAGTCTGCGAGGGGCAGTTAATCCCACATGCAATAACTGAACTTAATTTGATGATATTTAATCATTAAATTAAGTTCAGTTATTGCATCATCATCTTCATCATAAACAGCCTCTATTATTCCACCGCTGGACAGGCCTTTCCCAAGGCGCGCCACTGGGCCCGATCTCCGGCTCTTCTCATCCAACGGCTGCCACCTACCTTGCGTAGGGCCTCACTACCTTGGCTGATTCGCGGTCTCCATCTAGAACTCGTTGTGACGATGTCGTCGCGTAGTGTACAGTTTCTTTGATGTAATGAAAATGGTCACACTAAATCACGGTGATTAAGCAGAAAATACCTAATTTGGATAAGAATGTATAAAAATACGCACTGCTCTTACAGCAGTTTAGGGTGTTTGACTGTGTGTGTGTGTGTGTGTGTGTTTGTGTGTGTGTGTTTGTGTGTGTATATGTGTGTGTGTGTGTGTGTGTGTGTGTGTGTGTGTGTGTGTCTGTCTGTCTGTCTGTGGCATCGTAGCTCCCAAACGAATGGACCGATTTAGATGCGGTTTTTATGTTTGAAAACGGATGTGTTCGAAATGCTTCTTAGCTATAACGGGGGTGGGGGGACTTTGTTTATATAAATTTTTAATTTGTATAACCAAAGTCCCGTGGATTACGTGGATTAATCCGAAAGGAACACGCTCCACATGATACACCGGTGCACCCGCGCCCTTAAACTGAAAACTCGATTTAGACCGCTGCGGACTTTGCGCCCGGGCAGAGTTGATAAATACATAAGTATTTTTTTATTAAAAAAAACTCTGTTGTTTTTGAGCGGGAAATGGACTGACGGGGAAATAAGACTGATTGCTTCATAGGTTACCGTTTCCTAGTACCTACATACGAGGCGGCCAAAGAGACTTCTGACGTCACACCGCATACGACCCCGAGTTATTTTGCTTTTTCGAAAAGTCTGCAGCAAAAGTGAAATAACTTCGTAATTATTCAAGATATTTAAATAATTATTTTGCCGGGCTACCTTGCAAGCTTAGTGTGATATATATAAGCTCAAACGAAATAAATGAAAATTTCCCTAATAACGACTTTAATTAAAGAAAGACTACAAACTAATAGATGACTATAATGATAAGGAGAGAATTTGTTTCCAGAATTGCCTTGTGTGGAGGAGAGTATTAGCAGCGGCAGCAACAGTCCTTACTACTCGATGGACGGGAATTCTCCCAACCACCACGTCAAGCTGAACAGAAACTCCACAGGGCACATAACATACTTCGAGATGCGCTTCTCTATGAAAACGAGCGGATACGCGGTTATCCAGCTATATGATAAACTATCGAGCGCGAATATTGAATATTTCCTATGTACGTATTTTTTTTTTGTACACTCTGACTCCATTTATTTTATTCGGCATGTATGCAGTGATATTTCCCTAACCATAAGGGAACGATTTATAGAAATGAATATTCTTACAGTGGCTTGTCAATAAATACATATATGAAAAAGTATGATAATAATGTATGTTCGGAAAAATATCAATACCTTTTTGTAATACGTACTAGAAATAAAAACAAACTGAAAGTGTATGGATTTCTGTTAAAGAAAGTTAGTGGTTCATAATATGGGGAGCTGCATACGGTTTTTTAATAAGTTTTCTAACGGCATTGATCAATTATCAATGCATAGGTTTAAAACATTTATAATTTTCTTAAAGAAAGCATGTTACAATGTAAATGAATATATCTCCAAGCAGTCGGAGCGCTTTTAGAGATGTCTCATGGCTTTTAGAGATGTCTCGTGGCTTTTAGAGATGTCTCATGGTTTTTAGAGATGTCTCATGGCTTTTAGAGATGTGTTGTGGCTTTTAGAGATGTCTCATGGGTTTTAGAGATATATCATGGCTTTTAGAGATATATCATGGCTTTTAGTGATGTTTCATGGCTTTTCATACAACATACTTAAAAAGTAAGTGTTCACAGAAACTAGTTTTTATGGTCATGCTCTGCAACGTCTCGACTTCGGGCGGCTCTGTGTACCGGGTCACTATTCCCCTCCTTTCCCTTCCATCTAAAATGGTTGGGGGGGGGAGGGTGATACACAAGTTATACTCGTGAACGGGTGCTGCTTGTGGGGGCTGGTACAGCCTGGTTTCTTATTAGTCATTTGTATTTTTTATTATTTTTATCTGTTTGAAGAATGTAGGACGTCTCATTGTCACTTTTATTTTTGTACTAGCTGTACCCGCGGCTTTGCCCGGGTGGTCATTTCATTTAAAAGTAGCCCACACATGTTATTCCAGGGCTAAAAGTACCTACAAAGTACAATATGCTACATTTCTTCAAAATTCGTTCAACAGGCAAATAGTTTTTATCGATTGCTCGGCATCTACTCATCCGATTAAGATACCAAGTACTCCAGTATTTAAGTCAAACCCTAAGCTATCCAAGAATGAAAACCACATCGCAATCAGTCCAGTAGTTTGTACGTGATCCGCGGACAAACATACAGACAAACAAACAAACAGACACGATTTAAAAAAATATATTTTATTGTTTAGTGGCTTATTTTAAGTAACCTAGACCAATTTTATTTTTAAGTATCTTCTGAGTACAGACTTTCTCGTACTTATTGCTATGATCATAGTATAAATAATAGATTGTATAAGTATACATTATACCAAAAATACCAATATACCAACATTTAAACAAAATTCCTCCAGCCGACAAAACGTTTTTATTCATGCTCGTCTTCTACTCATCGGATTGAGATAATATGTACACCAGTTTTTAAGTCTTACCCTAACCTATCCAACAGTGAAAACCGGATCGCAATCGGTTTAGTATTTTTTACGTGATGCGTGAACAGACTAACAGACACACGGATTTTAAAAATGTTTTATTCTTTTTCAGTAGCTTATTTTTAGTAGCCTATTTTTTTTTTAATATCTTTCTTTTACAGTTTTTTTGATACTTACTGCTTTATTATAGGTATAGATGCCCGTCACTTTTGGGCCGAATAATAAAAATATGTGTTTTATTACATTATTCTAATCATGCCTATAAAACAGTACCGTGACATACCTACTGACTGACTGACTGACTGTCAGTCCAAGCCTAACAACGCCCAGCATATGCCGGTGGAACTTGGTATTTGAAATTTGGAGGAATATTCCTCGAGTATCCTAGAGGTGGTACCTTTAAAAATTGAATACCAAATCCAAATAAAATATCCCTATCCTGTGGATATCCTTTAATTTACCGGTATGAAAAGTATCCAATGTCCTACCTCGTAGTATGAACTCAAATCATGCCAAGATTCATATGAATTCATTTAGTAGTTTTGGCATGATGCGTGTCAAATATATAGACAGACAGAAAGATAATAGACAAAAATGAAAAAAATATAGTTTTGGCTTCAGAACTAATAAAGGAACAGCCTCCAATTTTTTTTAACTACATATCTTCAATGTATTGAATTTGGGCTTATCTACCGCAGGAACACTTTATTTTTTCGTTATAAAAAGCATTCGCAATTTTTACTTATCATATATACTATGACTACCAAGTTGCATCAAAATCCGTGCAGTTGTTTCAGCGTGATACTTGTTCTTTTAAATAACGTTCAATCCCTATTCTGCGGGAACCCTTTAATTTATCGGGATGAAATTATCCAATGTTCTACCTCGTAGTATGAACTCAAATCATGCCAAGTTTCATTTGAATTCATTCACTAGTTTCAGCGTGATGCGCGTCCATAGATACAGACATACAGATAGACAGATAGACAAAGAAAAATAAGAATAAAAAACAGTTTTGGCTTCTGTTCTACTATTATTTATTCTGTGGCTTCAGAACGAATACAGAACAGCCTCCAAAAAAATTACACAATATCTTCAATGTACAGAATTTGGACTCCTATCCCGCAGGAACCCTTTATTTTTTCGGAATAAAAAGTATCCTCAATTTTCACCCATCTTATAAACTATGGTTGTGCCAAGGTGCATCAAAATCCGTCCAGTACTAAGTGTTTTTTAAATAACTTTTATCCCCTATCCTGCGGGAACCGTTAAATTTTTTGGGATGAAAAGTATCCTATGTCCTACCTCGTAGCATGAACTTATATCACACCAAGTTTCATTTAAATTCATTCAGTAGTTTCGGCGTGATGCCTAACCAAGATACAGACAGACAGACAGACAGACAGACAGAAAGACAGACAAAAATGAAAAAAAATACAGTTTTGGCTTCAGTATGGAATACAGAAAAGCCTCCAAAAATTTTTTACTAAATATCTTCAGTTACAGAATTGGACCTGTTACAGTTTTATTATAGGTATAGATTTGACATTTACATGTGTAATATTATAATTTCTGACATTGAAAATATATTATAAAGAATTGACAACAATGGAGAAAATGACATCCCTTTGACATGTTTCTTGGTGCTCTCTTCTCTAACGGGCGTATTTCCGAAGCACCGGTAGAGTCAAAAGGGTATAAGTATCTTTTTCCTGTGCGATATTCAACTCTGAGTCGGTACATGAAAGGGAAATTTCCTTTTCAAACTCAAAGCATACCTACTTAGTTTACCTTATTTTATTAATTTGATTTATTTATAATAATGTACGTTCTTCTCTTTATTCATGCGATGTTAATGACTTGTAAAAGTGCCTTTATTTTGCCTATTTACAAAAAATACTTTGACTTTGAACACAAATAATAAGATCCGATGCTTCCGACTGTATGCATGTCATGCATGTCATTCATGCATGCACTTTTTTATATTTTCATCGTTCTTCAATTCTTTTGTTTTCTTCAATTTTTAATTGCTATTTACTCAGCTGGTAGGTATATTTTATTTTGTTTTATTTTCAACAGATATTGGGTATGACAGTAATCAATACACGAAATTGTACTATCATGCAGATGTTCAGAAAGTTCATACTCCCAACATACTTTCTTCTTCTCTATTCACTGACTTTTACATTAAGATAGATGGAGGTAAGATGCACATTTTATTAATAAAAAGTATTGACCACCTAAGCCTATATCAGTAGGCCAACTCTCAATTCCGAATTCGAGATTTAATTTTCTATTTCTATTTTCGTATTTATGTATGTTTATCCGTTATCTAGTGCCCATATTACAGGGTAATCCTAGTTTGGGGCTAGGTAATTGGTGTGGAATCATCTCAATTATATTATTATTTCTAAATCTACAAGAAATACGCCAGAATAACTACAGCTTCTTTGCTAGAAGTATAGTCATTTTCTCTATTAAGACGTATATGATCTAAAAAACATACATAGCGGCTATGACTTTGTATGTACCTAAGTCTTATGTCAGTTATAGTCATAATCAAGAGATAATCCTATAAGATAAGACTTATTTAATAAGAAATGCCCCCTTGTTGGTCCTGCTTTAATGGACTATAAATTTATTATTCAGGGAATTTTATGTTCGGCAAGGAAGGTGACAGTAGTCCTCTTATATTCTACTACGACGCACGCTTCAATTTACTGAACTACTACTTCTTCAATATGTACGGGGGACCAACATATATCCGTTATTGCCCTACTTTTGATGAAGGTAATAATTGCATAATTAATTTAGGTATCTACATATTTTTTTCTCTTTGCATAAGTTCGACATTATTTTATTCTGTACATGAAACTCTTTGCAAATAAAATTTTGTTGGACTTGCAGAAATTACGAATAAAAAACACTAATGAAACCACACTAATGCTTTTTCTTTACACTTACGCACTAGTGCGGTAAAATAAACTTTCAAGATACATATATCCAAAAGTGTAAATACAAGGCCTTTTAAGACATATTAATTACTAGCTGCGAAAAGTATCCTATGTGTTATTCCAGGGTCTAAGGTATCTACATAATTTACATATTTACAAATTTCATCTAAATCTGTTGAGCCGTTTTAGCGTAGAAGACCAGATATACAAACACACACACACACACACTCACTCACAAATTTTCGCCTTCATAATATTATTGTATGCTTTAATATGAATATGAATGATTATGTGAGTGTATGAGTGTGTATGTATGTGTGTGTGTGTGTGTGTGTGTGTGTGTGTGTGTGTGTGTGTGTGTGTGTGTGTGTGTGGGTATGTGCGTGTGTGTATAATGTGTGTGTTGGGGCGCACGGATAATTTATATAAACCGGCCATTTGCGTGCTGGACTTCATAATTGGGTTCGGTACTCACAATTTTTCCTCTGTAACTGAAACAATTTACATCAAAAAAATTGTGACAACGCATCCAACTCCGTAACGCTAATCTCTTTAAAATACCTAGGTACTAGATTGTATTCAACTTTGTCGATAATGGCCCAACGGAAGCACGCTTCACGCCCAGTTGACCAGGCTTTTCTTTTTAAGGGGTTTTCCATAAATATGCTGGGCCCCGACGACGTTGTTCGCTCGATCGATGCCCTCACCAGCCACCTCAACACCGTTATCGGTGAGTCCTCTAGGGAGGTCCCAGCGGAGGATATCCGCCGCTGGGCCCTGCCTGACGACTTGAAGAGGCTGGTGACTACAAGGAACAGAGCCATTAGAGCCTACGATGCATTCCCCAACGCTGACCGCAAAGCCACCTTGAGCTACTACCACCGCTTGGTCAGGACGCGCATTAACGAGCTGCGCGAACAGCGTTGGGACGACTTATTATCCGAAATCTCACCAACCCACCAGGCCTACTGGGGGCTGGCGAGAAAGCTTAAATCCGAAACCATCACCGTAATGCCCCCTCTCAGTAGATTCGATCTCCCACCAGCATTCGAAGACGAGAAGGCCGAATGCTTGGCGGAGAGCCTTGAAGCCCAGTGCACCCCCGCTAATGATCACGTTGATCCTATCTACATCGCTGCGGTGGACCGCGAATTAGAACGTAGGAATGCCCTACCTCCGACCGACCCTCCCGGTTGAGTCGATCATCAAGGACCTCAAAGTGCGAAAGGCCCCTGGCGCTGACGGCATCAGCAACAGGGTCCTCAAGCACTTTTCTGTCCCGCTAGTTTATCTCTTAGTCAGCATCTTCAATGCAGCCTTGAGCAATTGTTCCTTCCCCGACGCTTGGAAGAGTGTCGACGTCATCGGCATTCATAAACCAGGAAAAATGGCATCCCAGCCCTCTAGCTACCGTTCTATCAGTCTCCTCAGCTCTCTGGGGAAGATCTACGAGCGAATCCTTCTGAATCGACTCCGGTCCCTCATGAAAATCAAAAAACTCATACCGGATGAGCAGTTCGGCTTTAGAGCGAGACACTCTTGCCCTCAGCAAGTGCACCGCATTACGGGTTTGGGGTTTACTTGGGGGCCAAACCACGATGGCCGTCTTCCTAGACGTGGCGAAGGCATTTGACAAGGTCTGGCACGCCGGGCTGATATACAAGCTGTACCAGCTCGGGTTGCCAGATAAAAAAAGTAAGAAAGAAATTTCGCATACAAAGAAGCCATTGACAATAACAAAAAATGAAATCGGAAATAGCACTTTAAATTGTAGGGAATAAGGTCGTTTGTCGTTCGGTTTAAGAAGGAAAATTAGTGGCAAAAAAAATATTGCAATAGTTTACAAAATTATCAACTGAACGGATTGGTAGAAATTTCGAAACTGGCCAAAACGTCATCATGCCAATCCGAACGTAGCTGAAATACAAGTAGTCTTGTATTTCTCACCAGCCGGAGCTTACGCTATCGTGTCGAGGGTGACCGATCATCCCCCCATCAGATCAGAGCCGGAGTCCCTCAGGGCTCCATGCTGTATCCACTCCTGTTCACGCTTTACACAAGCGATTTCCCCCACACTCCCAAAGTAGAGATCGCTTTCTTTGCGGATGACACCGCGATTTATTCCTCCGGATGGAAACCAAACGTTCTACAAAGAGCAAGTGGCGAATAACGGTTAATCCCGAGATGAGCGTAGCGATGCGTTTCACTCACGGGGTTAAACGCTATTTCCCAATTGACAGAGTCACGATTAATGTCCGACCCATACCGTGGGAAAGGTACTAAATACTTAGGAGTCATCCTTGACTATCAACTCAACTTCAATCAGCACATCAGCACCGTTCACAAAAAGGTGGCATTCTACCAATACCGCCTCGCCTTACTCTTAGTCAGGCACAGTAAAATGTCTCTTAGAAATAAGCTGACACTTTACAAAACCTGCGTCCGACCGACAATGACATACTCGTCCGTAGTATTTGCTCACGCCTCCCGTATTTCCCTAGAGAAACATCAGACCTTACAAAACAAATTCGTCCGATGTGCAGTAGATGCCCCCTGGTATCAGAGGAACATCGAACTGCACAGCTATCTCGAGCTTCCCTCGATAGTTCTATATATGAAAAATGCCTCTCGCCGCTACTTTGACGTGGCACCCCATCACCCTTACCCCCTAGTAGTTCAGGCCTCTGACTACACGACAGACGCGACAGCAGACGCACGACCTCTCCGTAGACGCCCTAGAGACATCTTGAGCGATGCGGACGTAGAAATCGCTGCCGCAGTGCAGGCAGCGATAGATTCGCCTTATCCGTCATCTTCACCATCTTTTAACATAATTAGATACACACATACTGACCTCGCCGGCGAGGTCGAAGGTCCCGTAATTAATGTCGATTTTATTCGCCTTCGAGTTTCTTGCCGATTCTTCTCGAAGGTGTATTCCGAATCGCTGGTCAGTTATGCAATTCGTTCAAAGGGCACCAGCCATTTCATCAGGGCCCTTCGATCACTACCTAACAGTAGAGATCCAGGGGTGTTTAGTTCGATACTCCCCAAGTAATCAATGGCAACTGTCCAAGCCGAGGTTCGTACACCCTGGGTGCCCTTGAGCAAGTGGCCAAAACTTAACTTTGGCGTGCGCCTTCTGCGTCAAGTATTGCGGCGGAGCGCTTTTACGTGACGCAGAACGCCCCACCGGTTCTACAGGTCCGGTGACGCTGTAGAAGTCAAAAAAAAAGCTTTAGCTTTTTTATGGGAGTGGGAAAATGTAACCTTAGAGCCTGGTCTTAAACCTCTACCCTGCACCAATGAGCTATCTAGTAAAAAAAAACAGTTACTTCGTTCCTGATGGTAAGCGCCACGCATGCACGTAACGATTTACTAGTTGGTGAAGTAAGGGTATTCTGTCTCTCTTCTCTGTCTCTCATTCTCATAAAAAAGGCCCTGTGTAGGCCTCCTATATGAGAATACTTTACGCAGTAGTGGGAATGTAATATATAGTTTTTTTAACGGATTCTATTATAAACCAGTGTCTTGCATTACGGTTCATATTATAGAAGTTGTGACAGTTGTTCGTCTTACGGACGGATGGACGGACTAGGTGATCCTAAGAGGGTTCTTATTGTCAAAGAACCCTAAAAAACAAGCACACTATACAGTCTCAATATATATTTTTTTCCAGGGATTCTATGAAGTATGTTACTTTTCTACATCGTAAGATACACAAAATGTCCGACTTGTCTCTCTGCGACACCTACCAGGTGCATTGACATAATCTTGTGTGGAAGATAAGCTACAATTATGTAATTAATTGGTTATTATACTGTAATAATAATTATTGTTTTATTTATTTTTAACCCCCGTCTCAAAACACCTAAGTGTGTCATGGAGTTTGTGCGAGGTGTGTATGAGTGTGTGTTGTTGCCACCCAGCTCCAAGTATCTACCGATTTTGATGCAGTTTTTTTGCTTGACTCAGAATTTTCCTACATAAGATTAAAGTTTTATTATTGAGTTTTTGATGATGATCACAAGAAACAGAGGAAAGTGTAGGGTAGGTACTAAAAAGGAATGGAATTGTCAGCCCTCGTCAGTGTTTCCGGTAAAATATATTTTACCGGAAACACTGACGAGGGCAGACAATTCCATTCCTTTTTCTTTTTTTCTTTGAGTAAATAGGTATCTACTAGGCAAGCGTGCTACACCTTCGACCAAATCATTTTCCATCAGGTGAGATTGTGGTCAAACGAATGCCGTGTCCGTAATAAAAAATATTTATATTAAAGCAGTAGTGACAAAATATGTATAAAGAAAACAAAGTCATCCAACCTGTAAAGTGGCAAAAATAGGAACTACAGCCGCCACGAATGAGGATCACATTTTCTGTATGTTTCTGTTTTTTGGTTGGTCTACTTATCGATTGACTGGAACACTCACGCCACCATTCTGTTCATTGATAAGTTGGTGGCACTGTAAAATTCTGTATTTTTTAAATATGACATGCAATATTTTGGCGTTATTACATAACTAGGTTTTATACTTTTGAAGTTACATCCTCAATATTTATAAACACTATGTAGTTTCACTTCTCAACGTACTAGGCGTCACACATATTTTTTAGAGATGCAGAAATAAAAATAAATTTAAAATAATTTTAAAAATGAGTCTAAACGATACCAACTACGCTACAGCGGCGCCCTCTCCGCCGTGCTTCATTCCTTTTTATTTCCCGAACAAAGACGAGATGGTTCTTAGCTATATCCCTTCCCCCAGATAGGGAGATGGGGGGGGAGGCAGTGCAAATCGTAGCTTTAGAACAAATGGACCGATTTAGCTGCGGTTTTTTATGTATAAAAACTGACGTAAACGAGATGGTTCTTAGCTATCATGGGGTGAGGGGGGGGGGGAGAATAGGGGTTAGGAACGTAGCTCCCAAACGAATAGACTGATTTTCATAAAGTTATTTGTTATTTATAATTGAAAACTGATGTGATGGTGGGGGGATGGGGGGTGTTGAGAAAAGGGGGGTGTTGAGAAAAGGGGGGTGTTGAGAAAAGGGGGGTGTTGAGAAAAGGGGGGTGAGAATCGTATCTTTCAAGCGAATGGACCAATTTAGCTGCGGTTTTTTTATATTTCAACGCTTCGATAAACAAAATTGTTCTTAGCTATAAAGGGGGAGAGGGGGGGGGGGGGGGATACGTGATCAGTAGGTGGTCCCAGATCTTTTTATAATATTTTTGTAGATTATTTATATACCTAAAACAGTACCATGACATACCTTCCTACTGACTGACAGACAACGCACAGCCTAAATCAGTGGACCTGGAGATTTGTAATTTGGAGGATATGTTCCTTGAGTATCCCAGGGATGCACTAAGGAAGTATTTTCTTTAAATCTAAGGCGATGAACGGGGGTGGCAAACTAGATGGAAGAGAAAAGTCTCTCAATCACTACGTCAACCCGAAGAGAAACTACACAATACTTTGCGATGCACTTCTCTATGAAAACCTATGCATTCCGGCGACGACGAATGGGAGGCCACTTGAGCTTAGTGCGAAATTCGGAGACATGGTCATACTTGCGTAGGCCAAATATGCAAAAATTTTGGAGACGCTCAAGTTTGTTTAGCCGGTCCTCGATCGGTTAGGTCAAGATAATAGGCGTCAGCGTAATCGAGAATAGGGAGTAAGAGTGATATTATTATTTTTTATTACGGTCTAGGCAATCGTTTGACCACGATCTCACCTGATGGAAAGCGATGATGTGGTCGAAGGTGTAGCACGCTTGCCTAGTAAATACCTATTCACTCTTGACTTGAACACACAAGGGGTTATAATTTACCGGAAACACTGACGAGGGCAGGGCATTCCACTCCTTTGCAGTTCTTATAATAAATGAAGAAGTGTAACGCTTCGTTCTTGTGCGAGGTATTTCAACCATGAAAGGGATGATATGATATACGCGATTATCCAGCTATATGATAAAAAATTGAGCGCGAATCTTTCTATATACTTATAATAAAACTGTAACGGGTCCAATTCTGTACATTGAAGATATTTTGATATTTTTTTGGATGGTAATCTTTATTCGATACTGAAGCCAAAAAAGTATATATTTTTTTCATTTTTGTCTGTCTGTATCTTGGCTAGGCATCACGCCGCAACTACAGAATGAATTTAAATGAAACTTGTTATGATTTGAGCTCATACTACGAGGCAGGACATAGGATACTTTTAATCCCGAAAAATTAAAGGGTTCGAGCAGGATAGGCGTTGAAAGTTATTTGAAAGAACACGTACCACGCTGAAACTACTGGACGGATTTTGTTGCAACTTAACGCATTCATAGTTTGTACGAGTGTAATAGGTAAAAATTGAGGATACTTTTATCCCGAATAAATAAAGAGTTCCTGCGGGATAATGACCCAAATTCTGTAAAATGAAGATATTTTGTAATTTTTTTGGAGGCCGTTCTATTTTCATTTCTAAAGCCAAAACTGTATTTGCCAAAACTGTATTCCAACAGTGATTACAACCGCATCACAATCGGTGCAGTAGTGTTTAGGTGATGCGTGAACAAACAAACAGATGCAGATAAACAAATAAACAGACAGACACGATTTAAAAAAATGTTATATGTAGGTGTGATACACTGTAAATAAATTAAATTTATAAACGTGATGTCATTTTAATAACATTACAATAGATAACTGTGCAGTATTAATAACGATATAAATTTCTTGAAAAAAAACGATTATATTAATTTTTGTCCAGATACAGGTAAGGGGAACTTTCGGTCCCATAAAGTTTCCCTTTTATGCTTATATTATAGTTAAATAACTGTTCTACAACTTTTTACCCATGACTTTCCTCATAGAATGAGTATTATAACCGATATTCTGTTCGGAGGTGGCTAAAAGTAAAATTTCGAACGTTTTATGGAAAATGGCCAAGTACTGCACTACAAATTTTTCTAAAAATAACAGAGCTGCGGATGAACTCAAATTTTATCAAATTTTGTCTTCTTTATAAATGTACTAATGAACTTTTCCGTGGGCAGCACCTTTTAGAAGATTGTTTGTTTGTTAGTCGTATGAGGCAGTAGTGCTGGTCTCTAGTGTAAGAGTTTGTCAGGCCGCCCGAGGGCCTCTGACATGGCCATCATTTTAGAAGTTATAAGCCACAATCTGAAAAAAGTACGAAAATTTCGATCTTTTTCAAGAACCACGAACCTAGCTCAGGTCTTTCGAAGCTGAAAATTTAGTTATACACTACTGGTATCTATCCTAACAACGTCCCAACGGATTTTTGCGACCTAACCACAGAATAAACCAAATGCGAGTTTTGTGTCTATATAATCATCATCATCAAAGCCTATACCAGTCCACTGTTGGGCGTAGGCTTCTCCCAATGAACGCGACTGAGCCCGATCTTCGGCACTTCTCATCCAGTCGTTGCCAGCTGTCTTCCGCAAGTCGTTTCTCCACCTGGCCGGCGGGCGTCCCACACTACGTTGTGTTGTGTCTACGGTGACCACTAATCCTTTATGATCAAGTGCGAAGGCCAGCCGTACTTTCCTGTGTATTTCGTGTTTCAAGTTATTTGGACATAATAATGAGAGTTGAGCTGTCTGTTATTTCTGAAGTAAAAACCCGATAACCTTGAAATATTTACATAACAATATTTAAAGTAGGTACCTCCTTTGTAACAAAAAATAATGAATTAAATCGGACTACGCGTTCATGAATTACAACTAAGTACACATTTTGACTTTCATCCCCTCTCCCAAGGGAACCATGCTAAATATCGGGATGAAAAGTATCCAATGTCATTCCTCGTAGTATGAACTCAAATCAAACTAAGTTTCATTTGAATTCATTCAGTCGTTTTGGTGTGATGCGCGGTCAAGAAACAGACAGGCGGACAGACACACAAAAAAGAAAAATATGTTTTGGCTTCAGAATCGAATATAGAGTACCCTCTGAAAATAATATTTATTACTTCATGCTTAACATAACTTTGGACCCGTATCCTGCAGGAACCCTTTAGTTCTTCGGGATAAAAAGTATTCTCAATTTTAACCCATCATATAAATTATAACTGTGCTAAGTTGCATCAAAATCCGACCAGATGTTTCAGAGCGGTACGTGTGTTTTGAATAAGTTTCAACCCCTATCCTGCGGGAACCCTTTAATTTTTCGGGATGAAAAGTATCCTATGTCCTACCTCGTAGTATAAACTCAAATCATACCAAGTTTAATTTAAATTCATTCAGTAGTTTCGGCGTGATGCCTAGCCAAGATACAGACAGACAGACAGAAAGACAGACAGACAAAAATGAAAACAAATACAGTTTTGACTTCAGTATAGAATCCAGAGTAAGGTCCAAAAAAAATTTCAAATATCTTCAATGTACAGAATTGGACCCGTTACAGTTTTATTATAAGTATAGAATAGATGAATCACACTCACGTTAGTTTTATACCAATAACTGTCAAATTGTACTGCATTTTATGCCAGTGAAACTTTTTCAAATTCAAATTCGTCGTATTTGCACTGTTTTATAATATAAATATGGATTACGGACAAAGAAAAGTAGCTGAACTAAAGATTGAGCTCAAAATCCATCAAAATCCGACCAGTTGTTTCAGAGCGGTAAGTGTTTTTTGAATAAGTTTCAACCCCTATCCTGCGGGAAGCCTTTTATTTTTCGGGATGAAAAGTATCCTATGTCCTACCTCGTAGTATAAACTCAAATCATACCAAGTTTCATTTAAATTCATTCAGTAGTTTCGGCGTGATGCCTAGCCAAGATACAGATAGACAGTCAGACAGACAGTCAGACATACAGTCAGACAGACAGACAGACAGAAAGACTGCCAAAAATAATAAATTAATACAATTTTGGCTTCAGTATCGACTAAAGAGGACCCTCAAAAAAAAAACTAAATATCTTCAATGTACAGAATAGGACCCGTTACAGTTTTATTTAAGTTTGGACTAGCTGATGCCCGCGGCTTCGCACGCGTGGTCATGTCTTTAGGTTAAAAGTACTCTTTGTGCTATTCCAGGACCTAAAATACCAATATACCAAGATTTGATCGAAATGCCTTCAGCCGTCAATTTTTTTTTATCTATTGCTCGGCTTCTACTCGTCGGATTGAGATATAAAGTACCCCAGTTTTTAAGTCAAAACATAAACTATCCAACAGTGAAAACTGCATCACAATCGGTCTAGTAGTTTTTACGTGATGCGCGAACAAACATGCAGACAAACAGACATACAGACTGACAGCCACGAATTTTTAAAATGTTATATTCTTGTTCAGTATCTTATTTTATGTAGACCATTTCTTTTGCTAATTATCTTCTTTGTACAGACTTTTTCGTTCCTATTACTTTATTATAAGTATAGATGATGTAGCAGTTAGTAAGGGAACCGTAGGACATTCTTGACGCTAAACCACTTTCAGTGAGGATACACGTAGGACTTTTTTGTTACTAAACCACTGTCAGTGAGGGTACGTATAGAACCTTCTTGTCGCTAAACCACTGGTATACCGCGTATATTTCTAATGATGTAGCCGTCAGTAAGGGAACCGTAGGACATTCTTGACGCTAAACCACTTTCAGTGAGGATACACGTAGGATCATCTTCTCACTAAACCACAGTCAGTGAGGGTTCGTGTAGAACCTTCTTGTCTCTAAAACACTGGTACATCGAGTATATTTCTAATGATGTAGCCGTCAGTAAGGGACCCATAGAACATTCTTGACGCTAAACCACTTTCAGTGAGGATACGTGTAGGACCTTCTTGTCACTAAACCACTGTCAGTGATGGTACGTGTAGAACCTTCTTGTCACTAAACCACTGGTATACCGCGTATATTTCTAATGATGTAGCCGTCAGTAAGGGAAACGTAGGACATTCTTGACGCTAAACCACTTTCAGTGAGGATACACGTAGGACCTTCTTGGCACTAAAACACTGTCAGTGAAGGTACGTGTAGAACCTTCTTGTCGCTAAACCACTGGTATACCGCGTATATTTCTAATGATGTTGCCGTCAGTAAGGGAACTGTAGGACATTCTTGACGGTAACCCACTTTCAGTGAGGATACACGTAGGACCTTCTTGTCACTAAACCACTGTCAGTGAGGGTACGTGTAGAACCTTCTTGTCGCTAAATCTCTGGTATACCGCGTATATTTCTAATGATGTAGCCGTCAGTAAGGGAACCGTAGGACATTCTTGACGCTAAACCACTTTCAGTGAGGATACACGTAGGACCTTCTTGGCACTAAACACTGTCAGTGAGGGTACGTGTAGAACCTTCTTGTCGCTAAACCACTGGTATACCGCGTATATTTAGGTTCATCTTTACTAGTTATTTTTTGCTTGCTAGGGAATTTTACTTGAAAACTGAAGTCTATATAATACAGAGTCAGGTGCTATTTTACGGAAATGTATCTTACTTCCGCCAAACTGGAAATCAGACCAACGATAGACAGAAAAATAAAAAAAATAACCCTACGCCAAGAATATCTTATCTAAATTGAGGTCATGAGATCAGAGTCAACAGAAATCAATAATTGTGTCTCAAAATGATAGCCCACTCTGGCCTCATATGGCCTCAAACTAATGTAAAATAAAAAGATATGGCCAACAGGCCTTATCTTACAGCCTTTACTTCCAACCCAGGTATTTAGATAATTTAAGCTTCCTACCCAATTATAAACAGTATTACAATTAAGAGAATATAATGTATAAAAGTTGAAAAGCATTGAGTATATTATATCTATCCAAGTTTCCATCAACCACAAAGTCTGACAGCAATACGACTCGTGTTTCGCTTCCTCAGGAGCTCGGTTATATTGGGTAGGAAGTAAAATAGGTAAATAAGGCTGCCTGTTCGCCATATCTTTTTATGTTAAGTTATTTCAATATAGATTTGCGTTGGTTAAGTTGGTAGAGGGTTTTTTTTATTATTTTTCTATCTATCATTGGCGTAACTTTCAGTCTGGTGGAAGTAAGATACATATTTTTTCTACGATTATTTTGTTTTCATGAAGTCTGTAGAGAAATATATATCTATTGACTTACCAGATTCCCCATCTACGTATTCATACAAGCACACAGAAACAAACAAAAAATACAACACTTGCATTGTGATTATGAACTCGATAAACTGCCTATAGTAAAAATCTGACCGTCAATGGCGCAGGCGCAGTGATACATTGTAGTTTTATACTGCATTCTGCTGACCACTTCATTTAAATACGATGTGGTAAAGTAAATCTTACGGAAAGGCGATAAGAACGCTCATTAAAAGTCAATTGAGGAGGCTGTGAGGTCATTCTGGTGCTCTCAATCAAAACCTTTATGCAATTAATGCCTAAAAGTTAAGTATACTCCTTTGATTATTTACCGGTCATAACCAAAGCTATACTCATTTATAGGTTTGCTTACTTTCTAGATAAGGCGAAATTAATAGAATCTGTTTGAATATAATAAGCTTATAATCTACAAATTGTGCCCGCGGTTTTGCTCGTGTGGTAATTTCTCTTTATTAAAAGTATCTAATGTGTCAGGACCTAAAATCCCATATATAGACTGATATTCAGACATACCATATACATACATATTTAGACCATATTTTTTAGTTATCTTCACTGTACCTTGTACTATTATTTATTCTGTGACTGTACAGACTTCAGTTATTTACTTATTGCTTTATTATAAGAATAGATAAATAGACAGATAGATGTATTATAGAAGTAGGTATTTAGATGCATCATTGAAAACTTAATATAAATATCCGCATATGAATGTTGAAGCCACGCTTTTCGATAGCATTGCAGTGCTAGTCGGAACTTTGAATTAAAAATGTAGCACTGCATGATGTGCCAGCTAGGTCATCCTGGAACTACCTGAGTTTGGCTGTCAGTTATGTCCATCTAACTACACACTTTTACTACAATTTGACCTAATAAGAGCGCGAATCCACTCCTGGTAAGGGCAACTCTACCATATCTTGAGCTGTATTTTGATGGATATTAGTTTTTCACGGTTCCATTCGTCCGAATAAAAAAAACGGAACCCTTATAAAATCACTCGTATTTTTGTCTGTCTTTCCGTCTGTCACAACCAATTTGCTCCGAATCACTGGACCGATTAACTTGAAATTTGGTACACGTATGAATTTTTCGGACCCAAACATGAACGGGCAACGTAAATAAATGAATTTTGTATATAGGGGGTCACATTACGGGGACAAATTTAAAAATTTAAAAAGAATTATGCAAACCGTACTATCATATCAAATGAAAGGGTTAGGCACTCTTTTTTATTAATAATCTTGAAGTAAACAGTTTTTAAGTATTAAGAAAATAGATTAATTTGACCGAACCTTCTCCACCAACATGAAAAATAAACTTTGACAAAAATAACAATAAACAGTTCTTTACTTATAGATTACAGGAGAACCTATTAGAAGTCTATGGTCTAAAAATAACATGGAATCTCTGAATATTGTAAGATAATGCATCGTATAAGCATCGCACGGAGCCCTCTCCACGCGAGTTCAACTCACATTTGTCCGTTATTTTTTATAACAATTGCCTGTCCGTAAAAGTTTACAAGCTTTGCCAATTTGTAAGCTGTTTTTAACCGGCTTCGAAAAAAGAGGAGACTCTCAACCCTTAGGTTAATTCGACCCGTTTTTTTTGTATATAACTGTGTTACGCGATATCTCCGGCAATTGTGGATCGATTTCAAAAAATATTTTTTTAATGGTTAGGGGTAGGGTTACCATCCGTCCGGATTTGTCCGGACTTTTAGACGTTTGCCCGGATGTTGTCCGGCTTTTTGATTAGTCCGGTTTTTTTGGCCTAGATTGAATACGAGTAATATAACTTACTTATGTTCTATCAAATATTCTTTAATCTTTTATTAACCTCTCATTCATCTCAAAACAAAATATTATCTTCTTTTAACAATTAACTTTACAAAGTCAAACATTGAATCCTCTATATTATACTATAGCTTCCGCTATGATCTGACCGAGGGTACAGACAAACTGTTTCGCTCTTTAGTCCATTGTGCTCCCATCGGGGAAAATACTCTTTCCACACTTGCGTTTTGAGCGTCGAGTGCGATTTGCGCGAGCGTCTTCTACCCTACCATATCGCTGTTACTATTTGCGCAATGTTTGTATTTTTTAACTAAAATGTCCGGACTTTTGTCAGGACTTTTAAAATTTCTAAATGGTAACCCTACTCATGGCGTAGTCCCATTTAAATTTAATTACAATATTCCACCTCTAAGGGTGGAAAATTAGGGGATGACTTAATTTTATTAACTTTCACCCACTTTATGACGCGATGTCTCCGTCAAATGTGGGTCGATATCGTTTTTTTTATAGAATATGCTTTAGGGATGGTCCCATATATATATAATTTGGTGAATATCTGTTTTTTTTTATTATTATTTTATTACGGACTAGGCAATCGTTTGACCACGATCTCACCTGATGGAAAGCGATGATGTGGTCGAAGGTGCAGTACGCTTGCCTAGTAGATACCTATTCACTCTTGACTTGAACACACCGGGGTTATAATTTACCGGAAACACTGACGAGGGCAGCGGAATTCCACTCCTTTGCAGTTCTTATAATAAATGAAGAAGCGTAACGCTTCGTTCTTGTGCGAGGAAATTCAACCATGACAGGGTGGCGCTTTGCTGATCGTCTAGTCGTACGGTGATGGAAAGGAAAAATGAAAAAAAATGAATGATGAATTCCTTCGGAGATATAAAGGAACTCCTCAATGGATAACAGCAAGTCACTTATGCGATTGCTGGAATCGCATGTTCATGTATTGTTCACGACACTCAAAATAGGGAAATAAAATAAACTTAAAAAATAAGTAAAAACCAACTTCAAATAGAGTACAATAATCTTATGTGGGAAACAGTTAGGGAAGTCACCCAATTTCGCCCAATTTTTTTAAATCTAACCTAATCAACGGCACCGACTTCCTTAACTGTTTTCCACATAAGATTATTTTATTCTTTTCGGAGTCGGTTTTTACTTCTTTTTAAGTTTATTTTATTGCTAAATGAAATAGGTCCTAACCTATCTGACAAGAAAAAGACCATCAAAATTTTCCTGAATATCTGTGAATTGATTCTAAGATAGTGACCGAATAAAGCAAATAACTTAAATAATAATAATGGTCTAAGCGAAAATATGGGCCGGCTTAATAATAGGTCCATCGCTTCTCTTCTCGTGGGTGCTGTGAGACCAGTGAAGGGAATTTAGGAAATGGCCAGCAGCATCTTCCTGTTGGAGTGGCGACCTGCGGAAGCGGCTGGAAGAAAATGGATGAGGAGAGCTGGTCTATCTAATCTAGGTTTGACATGTACAGCATACTTTGCAAGTCTTGCTGCGACTCCGCCATTAGAACGATATCATCAGCAAATCGTAAGTGTGAGATATTCTCGCCATTGATATTAATACCCATTCTTTTCCAATCCAGCGTCTTAATTATATCTTCCAAGGCACTAATGAACAGTTTCGGGTATATAACATACCCCTGTCTCACTCCCCTGCACAGTTGGATATGTTTAGACTGCTGGTTTTGTATTTGGATACTCATAGTCGCGGTGTCATACAGAAACCTCAGCACTTCGGTGTATCGCCGGTACACTTAACAACGCTGCATAGACTGCAGAACCACCCAGGTTTCAAAGGAGTCAAAGGCCTTTTCATAGTCCACAAAAACAAGTCACAGGGGCTGGTTATACTCTTCAGACTTCTGTATAACATGTCTCACTGTGTGTATGTGGTCTATGGTGATAAATCCTCCGCAAAACTCGGCCTGTTAAGGAGGCTGCAATTCGTCAAGTCTTGTTGCGAGACGATTAGAGATGACCCTCGAAAACAAATTATGGACGTGGCTCAAGAGTGATATAGGTCGGTAGATCTTTAAAAGAGTTACATTCCCTTTTTTAAAAACGAGTTTTCTCAAACTCTTCTACCTCATCATCCAAGTGTGCCGAGGTCGGTGCGTAAACCTATATGACCTGTTAGGCTATAACTTTCAGTCAGCTTAAGAACCAGGTACGCAACCCAAGTCGACACTAGATACTTCTGCAACATTATCAATCAGGACTTTATCGACGAGGAACCCTGAGACTGCTGATTGCCCTTTTGGAAATAGAATAGGTGGTTCGATTCAATGGTTACAGTGTCCTCTCCCTCTCTTCGGACTTCACTTAGCCCTAGAATGTGCCACCTGATCTTCGTAAGTTCCATCTCGAGTTGCGCCATGTGCTCGTCAAGCCTAATTATTCGTCCGTTGTACGTAGCCAGGGTCAATTATTTTGATTTTGGGTGGCCTACTGTAGCCCGAAGATTCTTCGCATCTTCCATGCTCTGCCGTTTCCGTGACCGCAACCGTAGTCAGGACTAGCAGAGCGACCGGGAAATGGGGGGCATTTTTTGGTTGTGTCGTTCGTTGGAGAGTTTTGCCCATAATCGCCACGCTGGGCATGCGGGTTGTCGATCGCAGGGCATAGCTTCTCGCGCCGGTGATTTTGCTGCCCTTCACCAGCCTGTGTCTATGGGCTAGGCTTGTTTTAGGATGGTTCTACCGCCGTCTGTCGGATCAGTAAAAACCATATCAAAATTAATTAATTTGTTTGGGACCTACGATGCCACAGACAGACACACGGATACAGTGATACATACACGTAAAATGTACACCCTAAACTTATAGCACTCCTCTCTTTTGCAATTCGAGGGTTAAAAAGCTGAAGAAGCTTCCGGCTGGTTTGAACATTTCAGGAAATTATTTGTCTGTTTCCGCAGTTCGTATATACCTACACTTTTCGTTGATTAATATCAACAAAACTCGTAGTGACAATAAAGGAAACTACGGGTCATGCTCTCGCCATATGTACCTACTTGCACCTGACCTCTGTGGCCTCGAAAAACTCTTACGCGCTTTAGAACTCGTTTGATCTCATTCATACATCACGAAGGCTGCCATATGACTCAAGATAATGTTTGCCGCAGTTCAATAAACTCAGCTTTTAAATAACAAATATTTTATGGTGCACATTAAAGTGTTACCCATTATCTAACTTAATACAGTGCTCCCTCTCTATAATTCCCAACTCGGGGCTAAAATTCTAAGAATTTCTTCTTAGTGAGGGAAAAAGTGGGGACTTTTTCATAAGAGCACAGTCTTTCTGAACGTACACAAATATATTTTGTATGAGAGTACAATGTAGTGAGAGTAGGGGAACACATTCCCCTCATAATGAGGAGAAGTAGAATCATAGCGATGGGATATAGAGGATATAGAGAGGGAGCGCTGTAGAATAATAGCCGCATAGCGGCTAAATCCCCCTTGGTTGCCGTAGACGCCAGTTTCCCTATCGCTAAATCCCCCTTTGGCTTCTTCATCTTGAATTTTTACCGATTTAAATGTTATCCCGCAATTATTATCGAATCTGTGTGTTTTTCTCCTCTAGGGGATATATTTATTATACGTTAAATCACCAAACATTTTTTTTTTTTTAAATAAAACCACTGTGTTACTCCGCCAGGCGTAATTTTTTGCAATTTTTGTTGGTTTTCACAAAAATATTCTGTTCACTTTTTCTAATCAACTGTGTTGACGTTTTGATTTTAGCGGATAGATAGGTTCATCTAGTATTTAAATAAAACAAAATAGCAGTATGTCATCGCTTTCATTTCCAAAATACTTTCTTTTTTTCCAAATCTACTTCCATTTTTGGCTTCATCATTTTCCGGCGGTGCCCTCTACTTACATAATAATTTTATAACTCTTTGGTTTGATTTGTCAGTGGCTACATATATTCAGCCAATCACAGGCCGTATTCAGACAGTTTTGTACGATTGCACCAAGCCATTGAGGAAGGAACGGAAAATAAGTTTTACACAAAAAAAAACTATAATTCTGGCCCTCCTCTGAAATGTCTTAAACTTTCACTCCCCCCATTAAGAAAGTTTGCCCACCACTGGTCTAGGGTATAGTAGGAACCAATATTTATGGCGGCTGTTAAGCGCGTGGCGAGTGCGACTTCGCGCTGGTACAGTAAGGTTCGCAATTATTAGAGTAAAATTTTTGCTACCTACTTGTAGAACATAATAATAATAATAATAATAATAAATACTTACGGACTTACGGACTAGTGAAGATTTAATTGATACCCACTCGATTCTGTATTGCGGGGCTATTGCGGCATGTCGCGTGGCTCGAGTCAAGTTTCCGGACGCTGACCGGGCACCGCGAACTGCCGGATTTGTCCCTGCATGGCAAGTACGGATCGAGCGGCGTATTAATACGTCTAGGACTCTCATTGCAAAGCTGGTCTGTTTCAGCCGGGGTAACAATCGTCCCCGTGTCATGCATTTCGTGAACCAAGCCTTTGCTGGGACTGGTATCAGGCCTCAGCATTATATGGCTTGTGTCACGGAACGTATAGACTTCCTGAAGCAGAAAGTCTATGCGTGGGCAAACCGTATTCGTCGCTACAGAGAGCGTGTGGATAGATATTACCAGAATCGCCTTTTCCAAAGTGATCAAAGGAAGGTGTATCGAAACTGGGAGGGAACTGACCAACGTGTGGATGATGGGCAGCTGCCGGATGCTACTGCCATGATTAACTTCTGGCGTGGTATTTGGTCGGTGCCCGTTGAACATACGGAGGGTGACTGGGTGAGTGTTGTCGAACATGCATGTGAGTCAATCGAAACCATGGGATCTGTGTCTATCAGCCCCATAGACGTTAGTTGTGCAATTCGTACGGCTCCGAACTGGAAAAGTCCTGGACCGGATGGATTGCACAACTTCTGGATAAAGTGGATTCGATGCTCACATCCATGTTTGGCAATACAATTTCAGGAAGCCCTTGAGCTTGGTTCTCTTCCCAGTTTCATGACAACTGGCTTCACCTCCTTGCTCCATAAGTCCGGTAGTACCACGGAAGCTAAAAATTATAGACCCATTACATGCTTGCCAACTATGTACAAGCTCCTTACATCCATTCTGAGAACAAAAATGTATTCGCATATTGTTACGAACAATATTTTGGCCCTCGCTCAGAATGGATGTAGGGTTGGGTCCCGTGGTACTAAAGAGCTCCTCCTCATAGACACTACCATTTGCCAACAAGTCCGGCGGAACAGAGGGATCCTTTCTACTGCCTGGATTGACTACAAGAAGGCCTATGATTCAGTGCCTCATTCATGGCTAGAGAGGATCTTAGAGTTGTATAAAATCGATGCAACTCTGAGATCTTTCTTAGGTGCGTGTATGAGGCAGTGGACCACAGTTCTTCGTCAACCAGGTGGTGGAGACAGCCTTTATGGTTCGCAGGACTTTATAAGGATAGAGCGAGGCATATTTCAGGGTGACAGTTTGAGTCCTTTGTGGTTTTGCCTAGCACTGAATCCTCTCAGCACTTTGTTGAAGGATTCAGGGTTAGGCTATCGGCTACGGAGAGAGGGCGAGATCATTTCTCATCTGCTGTACATGGATGACCTCAAGTTGTTTGCACTGAAACATCCAGACTTGATGGAGTTACTGAAAATCACAGAAGTTTTCAGTAAAGCCATCAACATGGAGTTCGGTGTGGACAAATGTGCGGTCATGCATGTGCAGCGGGGGAAAGTTGTAAATTCTATGAATTTGCAGCTTTCTGAGACAATGACACTCAAATCTGTCTCTGAGACCGAGACCTACAAATACCTTGGTATGTCACAATCGTTGGGTATCATGGACAGGGACATTAAGCAGTCGGTGAAGGAGCGCTTCTTCTGCCGCCTGACCAAAGTACTTAACAGTCTTTTGTCAGGTGGCAATAAGGCGCGTGCCTTCAACGGTTGGGTAATGCCCTTGCTCATATACTCTTTTGGCATACTAAAGTGGACTCAAACTGAGCTTGACGCCTTGGATAAGAGAGTCCGTCAACTGCTTACGTCACATCGTATGTTACACCCGCGCTCGTCTGTTATGAGATTGTACATACCACGGAAGTGGGGGGGTCGTGGCTTTTTAAATGCCAAGAACCTCCACAACCGTGAAGTGTGCAGTCTCAGGGAGTACTTCCTAAACACCGAGTGTGGGTTGCATCGTGATGTGGTGGCAGTTGATAAGACTCTCACACCGCTCTCCTTGGCAAACGAGAATTGGCGCAAACCATCGGTGTTGAGTACCGATGACCGCAAGGACGTATGGAAGGGCAAGGAGCTGCACGGGCGGTTCTATCGGGCCTTAACAGGGCCTGATGTGAACTTGCTCGCGTCGGTGAACTGGCTACGCTTTGGTGACCTCTTTGGGGAAACTGAGGGTTTTGTCTGTGCAATTGCGGACGAAGTTATCAAGACGAATAACTACCGGAAATATATTATGAAGGACGGTACGGTCGACATTTGTCGGGCATGCCGCCGTCCCGGGGAGTCCCTCAGGCATATAATTTCCGGCTGTTCTCATCTTGCTAACGGAGAGTACTTGCACAGACACAACCAAGTAGCCAGGATCATCCATCAGCAAATTGCCCTTCGGTATGACCTTGTCGAGTCTGAGGTGCCGTACTATAAGTACGTACCGGCGCCAGTTCTCGAAAATGGTCGTGCATTGCTCTATTGGGACCGCTATAACATCACGGACAGGACTATTGTTGCCAATAAGCCTGACATTGTGCTGGTAGACCGGTCCCAACGCCGGGCAGTGCTCGTCGACATCACCATTCCACACGATGAGAACCTCGTGAAGGCCGAAAAGGACAAGCTCAGCAAGTACCTTGACTTGGCTCATGAGGTGACCGCCATGTGGAATGTTGACTCGACGATCATTGTCCCGATAGTTGTTTCGGCGAACGGCCTTATAGCGAAGAGCCTCGACCAACATCTTAAGAGGCTCTCGCTAGATGGTTGGATTAAGGGTCAGATGCAGAAGGCAGTACTCCTTGACACGGCGCGTATAGTCAGGAGGTTCCTCACTCTGCAGCCCTAGCCACCGGTAGTTTGGGCCCTGCTCCGCTACCGTTGGTACCCTAGGTTTAGGTTTTTTATAATATTTTTATCTGCTTTTATTTAAAGAAATATTGTAAAAAAATTAAATTTAAGATAAAAAGATAAATAAAGAGAATAATAATAAATACCTTATTATACCAGAATTATGAAACATATATACAAGAACTTACAACGGGTGGTCCTGTCGCTAAAAGCGATCTCTTCCAGACAACCTTTGGATGGACAGAAATTACGAATTAAAAAAGGACGGTGCTGCAAAACAATACAATAAATCATGCAAAATAAAAATGACTATAAGAACATAGATATTTAAACTACATAAACCATACTTCCTTACATGTCAAATGCAAATAATGTAATGATTGAAAAAATATTTGTGGTATGTACCTACATACAAAAAACGGAATGAAAAAAAAATTGTATACTTAGTTATGTTTTTAGAAGCTAAATTAGCGTCGACGCTTAACGCTTAACATTATTTTTAGTCCAATCATGATATTATGTTAACATACGTCAACACACAATAATATTGATATCGGAATATGCTGATATTGTGTTTGTGAATTGTATTGTTTGGTAACAAAGAACAACTAACTAGACTGTACTTGAACAGAATCGCATGCATGTGTGCAGCGTACGGATGTAGCGTGGACTCAAGCACAACCGCGGCGGGCGCGCGCGGGATGCGGTGGGCTAGCGGGAGGGTGTGCCCCGGCCTCTCACCTCTCCAAAGACCGCATACACCAAAAATTAGCTATTGCACAGCGCCTTGCGCCTAATTTCACACCCGCCATATAGATTGGTTCCTACTCTACCTACTTAATTTAAGCTACCTACTGAACAAGAATATAACAAAGTTATTTAGTTAAACGGGACTTAATTCGGGGCTGATTTCTTCTGACATAAACCGCGACGCAAACACTTACTTATCACGGGATCCCAGGACCCAGCCAACTTGAAACCATCCTCTCGGTTGAAATTGGGATACTTTTTAATTTCAACCGCTTCACGTACAATCCTGGAGTAGTAGTGACGTTCCGTGGAGAGGATCTTCGGGTCGTGGACTTTAATCCAGTGATTAGGTTACAAGAAAATAACATTTTTTAAATCGTGTTTGTCTGTTTGTTGGTCTGTCTGTATTTTCGCGCATCATTGTAATACAGTTTACACTATTGGATACCTAAGCTAGGTTAAGACTTAAAAACTGGTGTACTAGTATCTCAATCCGATGAGTAGAAGCCGAGCAATCAATAAATTAATCAAATCAACAAACCAAAAATCAACAAACAGGTCAAGCTAAATAAAACCGTTTAAACATGCTTTGAAACGGTTTGACTTCTGAATGAAGTTTGATGAAATTTCATATATTGGTACTTTTGGTTCTGGAATAGCTCATAATCAATTTACCTCGCGGGCAATGCTGCGGGCACAGCTAGTAGAAAAATAACACTTTATGCATTGTGGAATTCGTAAGTGGTTCCTGATGTAGAATGCCAACCGGTTGGCCTTCACGGCCATCATACACATTCAAGGGTTCGGTGACCGAGGCTTTGCCCGCGTGGCCCTTTTTCAGGTAAAAAATAAATAGCCTCGGTATGTCCTTCCTCATGATGCACAATAATTTCCTTGTCGAATTTCATCAAGATCGGTTCAGCCGTTTAGATGTGAAAAGATAAAGAAGCCCATACGTGTTATTCCAGGACCAAAAAACCTATAAAGTAGAATATACTGCATATAGCTTAGGGTTTGACTTAAAAACTGGGATACTTGGTATGCCCTTAATCTGGCTAGTTCAGCGACTCGTCCCACAACACACTCGACCCAATGGGACGAGTTACTGAATTAAAAAAAAAACTCGTTTCAGTATCTCGCCCCATTCATTTTATCCACAATTTTTCAACGAAATCTGTACTGAGAAATCTCAGCACCATAAATGTTTGAAGTTTATTAATTAATTGGCTATTAGTTAGGTTTTGTTTATTTGATTTCAATAGGAACATGACTTATTTAATCGCAATAGAATATTATTACAAAAAAAGCACTACTGTTCCAAGCACTACTGTTGCAAGCATCGCATAGTTGGTATCGCAATTTTAAACAAAGGATTTTAGGCTAGTTACAGCTATATGGTAAAGATCTCATTGTATTGCAGGAAGAGCAGTCTGCAGTGGTCATTATCTGTATATTTGAGAACAAAAACTGTGCCTCCGTTTAACAAACAGTGCAGCATTGTAAGATTTAATTATTATAAGATAATAAGTAATTATAACACCTATGTGTTGATCTTATTTCGAACAAATGCTCATATACATCAACTTGACATTGCAAACGTAAGTCTTAAAAAGTAAAAAGTAAAATGTTTGGCTTTTGTTTAAAAGCCAAACTTTTTACTTTTTAAGACTTTTAGAGGTATTTTTTATGTTTTAAATATTCACTTAAAATTAAGTTATTATAAGGCTATAGAACTATATTTAAACTAATTGTGTTACATAAATAGTATGTTTATTCTAGAAGTTATTTTATTTTCATATCATGTTTATTCATATTACAGACATAACATATTTGTTTTACATTGCTAGGAGAAATGGGTTGGTTTAAACTATTTAAAATTATAATTGTTTTCATCTACACTAACATTATAAACAGGTAAAGTATGTTGTATTCTTTTTTTAAGTTTCCGTGGTATATCTGGACTACTACGGACAGAGACGTAGGGCACGGCAACCAGTAACTAATCATTTGGAATTAATATTATAATAATTACTAAAATGTATGAAAAACTTGTTAAAACAATTTTTGAATAATTTATCATATATAGCTCGTCAATGCAGTAAATGTTTTATAATAAAAAAAAACATGAAACTATTTTATACCTTTGTAGATATTATAAGTGCATCTAGGTACAAGATGGCTCTGTTTTATTATTTACTTTATAGGTGGAGAAATCTCACAACCAGAACCCTTGACTTCACATAAGCAAGATGAATTTAATTTGATTGCATCACAAAGAAGCAGGTCTCTTCTTCTTCGCAGAGGCTACCAGTATGACAAAAAATTACTAATAACAATTATTTTTGTTCCCCTATAATTATTCTTGTTTTAAATCTGATTTGAAAATAATTAATTGTATAACAATATTACACGAGGTACAATGGTAGAAAAGTTCTCAAGTGGAGACCACGTTTAGGCAAACGTAGTGTAGGACGCCCTATGGCCAGCTGGAGTGACGACCTGCTAAAAGTGTCTAGAAGAAAATGGATGAGGAGAGCTGAAGACCGAGCTCAGTGGCATGCATTAGGAGAGGCCTACGTCCAGCAGTGGACAGATAATTATAGGCTGATGATGATGATGATTATGATGATGATGATGATTACAATGCTGATTTTGTAATTAATGTGTAAGGTTTTTTAAGTTTCACTTTTATATATATATATAAAAGTGAAACTTTGTCTGTTTGTTTGTTTGGGGAGCTTTCACGCGACGGATTTTGATGAAATTTGGAATGGAGATAGCTTATACCCTGGAATAAAACATAGGATACTTTTTATTCCGGAAAATTATAAGTTTCCACTAGAAAATTGGAAAAATGTTGATTACCTACTCGCTGTAAGGAACGGTTGCCATGGAAACAAAATAACAAGTCTGTCAAAAAACATCAAGAGCATTGGTGCTATACCTACTTTTGCATTGGTTTTTAATATCCTAGAAGAACAAAGGATGTTTATTTTCGCGATAAACTGTAGTCCGCGCGGACGAAGTAGCTGGCGGGAAATTAGTAGATACATTATATATTTCTTATTTTTTGCATACCTACTCCACATTATTTATTTTTTCATGATTTGTTCTCCTTTTAGTGGACTTTCACTATGTTTTATAATTTAGTTTCTGTTTTATATTTAATTTACTAGGTATATTAAGTCTGTTGGAAACCTTAATAAATAAATAATATAAAAAGAACAAAATATAACCCTTGAACTCCAATTATAGCTAAAAATCGATTACATCAGCTTTCAAATAGAAAGAAAACGCATAAAAATCGGTCAATTCGTTTGGGAATTACGATGCCCCAGACAGACGCGACACCCTAAACTTATAACACCCCTCTCTTTCGTTGGGGGCTATAAATACCTTATATCATCATGAAAGGTTGGAACATCGACACGTGTATGACGAGCTGTTTTTTTAAACCCTCGCCTGTCAGCGACCTGTTTATGAATTAATTAAGATACGTTTTTGTCGTATGTGGGAAATTGAATAGGTAAGATAAGATAAGGAGATGGGGGGAATAGGGGGTAGATAATTATGATTTTTATTTGTCTATTATTTTTTCATAATTGTAATGTACTGTGTAGGGATTTATATATTAACTAGCTGTACCCGCGGCTTCGCACGCGTTGTCATTTCTCTAGGTTACAAGTACTCTATGCACAATACAATACAATACAATACAATACAATACAATACAATACAATACAATACAATACAATACAATACAATACAATACAATACAATACAATACAATACAATACAATACAATACACGGACACGGTGCACGATTGTCTGGAAGAGATCGCTCTGAGCCATAAGACAGTCCCTTGTTCATTGTTATACTTACTACTTTATTTTAGATATAATTTCTTGTTGTACTTGTGGTGTCCAATAAGGATCTAATCTATCTATCTATCTACAATACAATACAATACAATACAATACAATACAATACAATACAATACAATACAATACAATACAATACAGCAACTCTTAATTGCACACCAAGAAGAAGGTAATATAAAAGATAAACTCATGCAATGAAAGGTACAATGAGCGGCCTTATTTCTATATAGCAATCTCTTCCAAGCAACCTTTGTATGAAAAGGATTACTTGGATATTAAAGTTATCGGTCGGTGGTGCGTAGTAAATAAAATAAAATACAAAACATTAATAAACTAGAAATTATACCTACTAAATAATAATACATACCTACACACAAGAAATATACTATTTACACATAAATAAATATACATATATACAAAATAAAATAAACATAATAATCATAATACCAGCTACACTACACACACAATAAGTTCTAATCAACTAGACACGTCTTCAGATGTAGAAGTTTATTATGTACTAAGTACTAGCTTTCCCGCCCGCGACCACGTCCGCGCCGACTTTCCCGCCCGCGACCACGTCCGCGCCGACTACTGTTTATCGCGAAAAAACGCATCCTAAGTTCTTCTAGGACATTAAAAACCAATGCAAAAGTATATATAGCACCAATGCTATTGATGTTTTTTAACAGATTTGTTATTTCGTTTCCATGGCAACCGTTCCTTACAACGAGTAATCAATATTTTCCAGTTTTCCCGTGGAAATTTCCCGGGATAAAAAGTATCCTATGTTTTATTCCAGGGTATAAGTTATATATAAATATTGGTAAGGATTTCAAGACCTAAAATACCAATATACTTACCAACATTTGATGAAAATTCCTTTAGCCTACAAAAAGTTTTTATCGATTGCTCGGCTTCTACTGATCGGATTGAGATACCAAGTACACCAGTATTTAAGTCAAACCCTAAGCTATTCAACTGTGAAGCTATCCCAGCATCGCAATCGGTCCAGTAGTTTTTACGTGATGCGCGATCAAACATACAGACAAACTAAGTAACAATCAGACAAACAGACAGACAATATTTCAAAAATGTTATATTCTTGTTCAATAGCTTATTTTAGGTACACTTCAACATTTTTTTAAATTATCTTATTTGTAGAGACTTTTTCGTTCATATTGCTTTATTGTAAGTATAGAAGATCGACTAGGAAGAAAAACAGGTAGGTAAGGACTCTTGATCATAACTTTTTATTTTACGTTAGTTCAATTTACATAAGGGTTGGTTAGCTTATGGGGTATTTCCCCATATATCTTAGGTCTGAACTTTACATTTTGGCGGAAGTACGCTACATATTTTTTCAACGTTCATTTTTAATTTATATTCAATCTATTTGCGTAAACAAATCAAACAATGTAAAGGAGGCAGGAAATGCTTCGATAAAGTATTGTAATTATGATTCAAAGATATACGAGTATCATAACATAATAGAAAAACCAATAAAGATTAAAATAGATGACCTCAGGTGTTGCGCACGGCATGACAAACTAACGACAAACCACAAATTAACTGCGATAAGATACCACTAACGATCTTCGAAAAGACGACAATTAAAACTGCCGATAGCTGATTGATACCAGACACACCTAAACACACATACATACCTTAACCTACATACCTAAACGTATGTTTTGATATCATATTACTATTACGGCCGTGTGAAGCCCGCCTTAAGAAGAGAATCTAAAGCGCTCTTGTCTGTACTTAGAGGAAAATCATTTATCTACCCCTGAATACTAACTGATTTCAAATATATTTCTTGCTTATAATTGTTTCATTATACCCCTTAAAAAAAATATTACGTAATAAGCGTAGATTATATTCAATTCCAGCGATTGACACTATTACAAAAGATTTCATCATAATTTAGGGAGAGAAAAGTGCTTTTCCGCAAAACACCAATTTTATCTGAAACTGCAAACGACCAGCAAACTCTCTCTATCGCTCGTATAGGGAGGGGATCGGGGGAGAAAAGGAGATAGTACGTTTACTAAACACCTACTTTGCGAAGATCACGTCAAACGACTATCCTCTTAATAATAGGATCACCTGCACTGCGATTACGTAATGTTGATCATGACAGTTTCAAGCCGTGAAATTCAATAATGCTTTGCGATAGAGTCGATTTTGCTATGAAAAAAGTGACAATCTGATTGAAGCCAAGTTATGTAATTGGGCCACTGGTCACATCTGCGGGTGCGGTGAGAACCAACAAAAGGAATTCGGGAAATGGGCCGCTGCAATTTCCTGTATCAGTATAAACATCTCTGCGATCACCGAAATTGGGGCTGCAAACCAAATTTTGTTTGAAATCCATCAGTGTCGCCTGTTTGCATATTCGAAACTGGTGAATCACCCGGCTGCGCACGGGTAGCGCTCACATCGCGGCTTTTGTCTTACTTTTAGCATATTTATACACTACGTAACTTCTAAATAAAACGCCAGCACCTTAAGCGCAATTCAAAATCTTTGGCAGAAACGATCGTGGTGTTTTTTGACCATTGACAACTGCATTACTCTCTACTAACTGTATTACTCACGTACTTGACAGACTTGTTAATATTTCGTTTCCATGGCAACATGTCATTTCGTTCTATATTTTCTGTATTTTTGATATCTTGGGTTGTTGCAATGTTCGTAGGGACTCTAATTTTTGAAAAATAATGTACTGCCCATGTTACTCGCTAATAATGTAGCTTTTTCTATACGTAAAAGAATTTTTAAAATCGGTAAATGCACGAATAAATAACTCCTATTCGTGACGTTTATTACCTACTATTATTAATCGACTTCACAAAAGGAGACGGTTATATGTTCGACTGCAAGGGCGTCGCCTAGGACAGGGGGGACAGCTGCCCCTACCTGCCCCCCTAGATGTTCAAAAAAATTGGTTGGTTGGTTTGGTTTCTTTGCAATATACAAAGAAACCAAAATCCTAAGACACTCATTTAAACGATTATTTTCCATTTGAATTATTCCATTACAAGTATAAACCACCATATTATTATATGAAGAGTAGAACCAGGCCCTGTGTCTTGCCTTTGTGGACTTTGAGAAGGCCTTGGACTCCGTTGAAACCTGGGCGGTTCTGGAGTATTTGCAGCGTTGTCAAGTGGACTGGCGATACATCGAAGTACTGAGGTTTCTGTGTGACGCCGCGATAATGAATACAAACCAGCAGTCTAAACATATCCAACTGCACAGGGGAGTGAGACAGGGGGATGTTATATCCCCGAAACTGTTCACTTATGCCCTGGAAGATATGTTTAAGACGCTGGATTGGAAAGGAATGGACATTAATAATGGCGAAAACATTTCACACTTGCGATTTGCCGATGATATCGTCCTAATGGCGGAGTCGCTGCAAGACTTGCAAAGTATGCTGACCAATATAAATGATGCTTCTAGACGCGTCGATCTCGGAATGAACATACATAAGACCAAGATCATGTTTAACGATCTTATTGACCCGGAACCAATTGCAGTCAATGGTGTTAATAGATAGATAGATAACACTATATTGCACCAAAATAAAAACAAATATAAATAAACTTAAAAAGTAGTATAATCGGCGGCCTTATCGCTAAGCAGCGATCTCTTCCAGGCAACTATAGATTACATATAACTATACTATTTACAACAAATTACTATATAATAGAAGGTAGGTGGTAGGTAGGCAACGTTTTATTAAAATACTAGATAAAGATAACAAACGAAAGAAAAAAAAACTTTTTTTTTTAATTTTAACAAAAAAATATGTCAAGATAATATTAATAAATATAATGTAAATAGCAAATACAACTAAACACATGAACATTATAATAAACTAGAAATATTTTATGGTAGGTACACCATAATACGAGTATTACACGTGCGGTATTGATAGTTTCAGCCAAAATTGAAAATTACAATGACGAGAGGCAAAAATTCTTAACCTGATCTTTGAAATTGACCTCTACTATATTGACCTTTACTCTCTATTTTACCTCTTGACGTTGTGCAACAATATGTTTACCTTGGACAAACATTGCAATAAGGTGAGAAAAACTTTGAGAAGAAAGCCAACAAAAGAATTCAGCTAGGTTGGGCAGCATTCGGCAAGCTTAGTCAAGTCTTCTCGTCGTCCATACCACAGTAACTGAAGGCAAAAGTCTTCAATCATTGCGTCCTACCGGTCGTTACCTACGGAGCCGAAACGTGGACACTCACGGTCAAACTAGTCCACTTATTTAAGGTCGCTCAGCGAGCTATGGAGAGAGCTATGCTTGGAGTTTCTCTGAACGACAAGATTCGTAATGAAGATATCCGACGGAGAACCAATATGACCAACATAGCTCTAAAGATAAGCAAGCTAAAGTGGCAGTGGGCTAGTCACCTTTTCCGATAACCTTTCGGGTAGACGAGTTCTCAAGTGGAGACCACGTTAAGGCAAACGTTGTGTAGGACGCCCTGTGGCCAGTTGGAGTGACAACCTACGCAAAGCGGCCGGGAAGAAAATGGATTGGGAGAGCTGAAGACCGAGCTCAGTGGCGTGCATTAGGAGAAAACCTGTAAACCTACGTCCAACAGTGAACAAATATAGGCTGATGATGATGATGATGATGACCTTATATGTATCCAATGCATAGAAAAACCTAAGTAATAAAATATTATGAATACAAGAAAAAATGATTATACCTAGTTGTAATACAGGAAAAGCCAAACACAATACCGAGACTAGTTAATGAAATTCTCCCTTGTACCTGCCGGTTCTCTGGACCTATATTATAAACTACTTTTTTTGTAAATATCATAGTGTGACAAATAAACTGATGATCAGCGTTATTCTCATCGTGCCGCGCCGCCCCGCGCCGCCCCGCGCCGCGCGCCAACCCCGCGCCGCGCGCCGCCCCGCGCCGCCGTCTATACCCACTAAATCACATCACATCACACAAATTTTACAAACGTCAAAGTAAGAAAAAAACACGACTGCCTGCCAAAAATCGAACATTTCCAAAAATTATATTGCCTATGTTACTCGGGATGATGTAAGGATTCTAAAGATACCCCATACATCCAAATCTGTTCAGGCATTTAAAAGCTATAGTGAAAGAAATAAACTCACATACAAACATACATACATTAATCATGAAAACATTACACTCCTGTTTAGGGCAGTCCTGCTATAAATCAGAGAAGTGTATATCCACTGTCGTAAACAGGCAAATCAGAGCTTAGAGTTTTAAATATGAATACTCTCCTAACGAGCGGAAAACTTCGTATGCGCGACGCAGACTAGCTGTTAGTCCATACAAAACGTCATAAAATGCATAAGAATTAAGAACCGATTAGCGCCATCTATAAATGTTTGTTACTCCTTCACGCTCAAACGGCGGTACGGATTTGGATGAAATTTGGTACCAGGATAGCTTATATCCTGGATTAACACATAGGCTACTTTTCATCATCATCATCATCAACCATCATCATAATCCACGCGTGTGAAACCGCGGGGCGCAGCTAGTAAGCTAATAATAGGTACGTAAAAAAATAACTGCAAAATATTTTTGTAAGTAGGTAGGAGTATCTGGGTGTTTTAAACTCCGTAAAGGGTGATTTTGATATATTGAGAAGATAGATACTTTATTGTCCTGTGCCCGTATTACCTTACTTCTAACCTACAATTGCAATCAACGTTAGTTTATTGGAATTACTTTTTTATTGTATCGTGATTACGCAACATGTGTCGCCTCACTTTCATGCCTTTTCACTCGATAGTTAGCAATTTAAAGTTGTCAATTACCGATTAAGAGCGATGGTGGCCTAACGGTTCTATAGTGCAATTTAGAATCCAACGATACCGGGTTCTAAACCTAGGATTCGCACCAATGACTTTTCTAAGTTATGTGCGGTTTTCCATCGCTCCGTGCTTCGGAAGGCACGGTAAGCTGTCGGTCCCGGCTGTCTTGACAAACTCTGACATCAGAGGCCAGCACTACCTCATACGACAAACAAACAAAAACCGATTAAGAAAATGTATTAATGAAAATCTCATAGCAATTGTTTGACTTCAAACGGCAACTGGACTTCCGTGATCACAGTGCTAGTACACGTATGATATTTCTTCATGTTCCACACGGGCAAAGCAGATAAACACTAACCTAGTAACACAAGTGAGGCCGCGGGTCGCAGTTCATAAGTAAATAGTAACAACACAATATAATAACACTATTCTGAGTTATAACGTAAATGCTAACGAAGAGGAAATCTCTACCTAATTTAGTATCTGATAAATGGTTGCTAGCAAAATTAAGTCGCTGGCATGACATACGATTCAAAATGCTATGTATTGTATTTTGTATTTCTATAAATGTACTAAGTTTATGTAGGTACGTTAATTCAGGACTCTCCATTCGTTGGGTTGCAGGCCGGATAACCTCCAAGAGTGCCCAACGGTTGCTGGTCCCTTTCGATGCGGTTCATCTGAGGGGAAGAGCAGCAGTTGGGACGGTGCACCCGGGGATCGGTCAATAATTCTCCTCGGGGGATTATTGGCCGTAGCCGATATCTGGCGAAGGCTTCTCCGCGTGTCCCTCTGATGAGCAGAGGGCACAGTGGACGAAGGTAAGGGGGTCCTGGTAGTGTTACTACCTGGACGGCAGGACGAGAGCCTCTGCAAAGAGCTTTTATCTTTGTAGAGGTTCTCGTGTTGCGGCGTGGAGGGCTTGGCGAGATGCCGAGCGGAGGAGGCTGTCCGCTCTGAGCACTACTGAATATCGGCAGTGGTGCTCAAAGTGTGACGTACTCCGTGGTCTCTCGGGTCTGTCGTTGCTGCTCGGTGCTGCACGGGACAGAGGATGACTGTCGGTAACTGTGTGGTGCTTGGCGGGGACGATGGATGTGGGAGGCCATGGAGTGGAAGATGGTGTCCGTTCTCTGCGCTACTGCTGGGTAGTCTGTCTCCACCCAGGTGCTCGGTAGTGGTGCGGAGAATGTGACATGGAGGGGGGCCTGGGTTTTATTGCCCGGATCGAGAGGGGAGGTCCTCAACGGAGGGTTTCGTCCTTGCAGACACCGTGTCGTGCGCTGCGAGGAACTGGAGTGGAGTGGAGTTAGAGAAACATTCTCTCTCTCTGACTCTACTCACCCTTTCCCTCACTCACTCCGCAATGTAATGTTTTTTTTTTCCGCATTGCATTGTGGAGGGTTTGAGGGAAGGTCCGTGGCGTCTGGCTTCCAGCCTGCTGTTTGGGCAGTAATGTTGAAAGTGGGACGAAGCTTCGCGGCCTCCTGCTTCCGATGCAGCTGTATGGGCAGTTGTGACGGTTGTGGGAGGAGTCCTCTGACCCGTTGCATCCAGCACTGCTTCGTACACGTTAACGGAGTGTTTACACGTTAGCGGCGGTGTTGCGGGTGACGGGTCGGTGGTGGGGGTCTGGGTTTTGATACCCAGACTGGGAGGGGAAGGCCTCGACAGAGGACTTCGTCCTTGCGGTGCACTGCAACTTGGGTATTTGTGGTGCATCGCAAGGTGGTGAAGGCATGTGACGTGGATTGACAGAGTTCTCTCCTCTCTTTCGATCCACTCATCTTCTTCCCCCTTTCTTTCTGCGGTGACATGTACGCTCCCCTTGTCGCCGCGGTGAGCTAGGGGGAAGCTTACGTCTCACTTTTGACACTGCTGTGGTAATTTCGCGGCAGTGTCAGGAGTGGGACTACGCCAGGAGTCGGAGAAGGAAGCAACATGCCCCTCCTTCTCCGACTCCCACTGAGGCCTAGGTGGTAGACACGGGGGTGTCTGCCACCAGCATAAGGCCTCGAGGTGGCGCGCGCTGTGTTTCGGTGCGCCCCTCAATGGCGGCCATGGGGTGGAGAATAGCTCTGTCTCCACCCCACTGAGAGGGGGTCCTCTACAGGACCAGCGCCGTCGGGGCCGCGGACGAGTGCGAAAGCGTACCCGTAGCCCCGGCACAAGGCGTAGTGTGGAACACCGTGGGGTTTTAGTCGGTAAGAGTCCGACATAACCACCTTGCTGCCCCCGCAGCTTGGTGGTATCCATGAGGATTTCCCCACGTAAAAAAAAAAAAAAAAGGACTCTCCATGCGTGAATTTTGTACACAACCCAACCCAATGGCCATTGGTAGATGTCAATAGATGCAACGCTTAGAATCCGCCTTAGCTAAAGCGACATCTAGGGGCTCCGCAGTACACTAGCACGAACTACATTCAATCGTACATCGTGGTGTCGTAGTCACCGTAGAGACGAGACCACTCTACGACATACGGTACATATTAAACGAACTGGAAAAGCTAGTGCAACTACTTACAGCTCACTACGAACTGTGTAGATGGCGCTGCGACTGAATTTTACGTTTACCTCTAATATTCTGAGTGAAGTTTTGGACTATTTGTTTTAGGATACAGATTTACCTGAGTACGGCAAAGCAAGGGAAGGGTAATGAGTTTAACAGTCTATGTATGTATGTGGGTATGTGGATGTTCCACCATAGCGTCGCCCTATTGGTCCGATTTGACAAGCGAGTTAGCAATCGATTCGTCTTCAGGTATAGACTATTTTTATCCGACTTCGGTGAAACAAAGTAAGGGTTATGTGTGCATACTAAAAACTTGGGCGAATTTTGACAAGCGAGGTATTAATCGATTCGTCTTCATAGCAAGAGTGTCATAGGCAATTTTTACCCGGCCATAGTCGTGTTTTAATTTTTGACCTTATGTGTTGTTATATAGGTGAGGTACTCGCTGTGCCCGCGGCTTTACCTGTGTGGTCATTTCTCTGAATTAAAAGAATCCTAAGTATTCCAGGACCTAAAAAAAAAAAAGTATTAATAATAATAAATTATAAGTAATACCATTAAACCAAAATTAGATTTATTTAGCCAACAAAAATGATTAAGTAATTATTGGTTGGATTCAACTGGTCAGATCGAAGAATGAACCAGGTTCACAGGAGTTTTATAATTATTTTTTTGTCTTTAACGAATACAACCAAAAAAAAAACAACTCGGTCGAACTATCCTCGAGTTTTTTTTAAATATCATTAACCATTATTATTGTTATTGGTCTATGAAGTAGGTAAGATAGATGTAATTTCAAATCACTTCTTGTTTTAAGGCATTAAGGAGTTGCCAAACCTCAATTCAGCCAGAGTCACGTAAGCAGTAGTCCGAACAATAAGGGAGAATACATAGGTACTTTATAGTAGGTATATCATGAATAAACGAAAACTAAAAGAACGAGCAATGCTAGACACATTCATTTCACTTTGTTTATGATATGTCGATATGCGGTCGATGTTTGGAAAATTCAGTAATATGACATTTACACGTACCTACTGGCTCCAATTTCCACGCCGCACTCGTGAATATCTCGAACGAATTCGATAGACAATTTATCTTACTAACTTCCTACGGCGCTATATCCCTTTTTGTGTGGTCTCCTATTTTTCTTTCTTCTCTATCAGTCTATCCATAACATCACAGTCCTGCTCTAGCTAGAAAACCTTACCATTTTCGTCGATCCTTCTCAATACAGTACTCCGACCCTCAGTCTTCCACCTACTCTTGGTCTTCCTCTGGTTCTCTTCTGTGGCGGGATCCTTCGTGTTGTCTGTCCTCACTCCCCCTCTTGCATCCGCCCGACACGTGCCCGGAAGGCCGGAACATCTGAACTGCTGTGAATTGGGCAGTCTATCAGTGAATCAGGGAATAAAACGTAGCTTCTCAGAAACGCTACACTGGTATTTTATATTTACTGCAATGGAGGTTGTATGAATATTAACATACCTATTTAAAATAATGTACCCCCTCCGTATCGCCCTTCGGGTTTGCCAGCGTGGAAATTTATCACGAAACGAACGAATTTATCTATAAAATGGTACTGTGACCATATCATATGTGTAATCGTGACATACCTAATGACTGACTGACTGACAGACAGCCTGAACCGGTGTGGACCTAGAGATTTGAAATTTGGAGAAAATATTCATAGAGTAACCTAGAGGTGCACTGAGGATGGATTTTTTGAAATTCCATCTGTAAGGGGGTAAACGGGTGTGGCAAACTTTGCACGCGGGTAAATCCTAGTTTGGGATAAAAAATAAAATCTTATTTGTTATTATATAGTACAATTTAAAACCAATTGTCTGAAATATCCGTTCAGCCATTATGAAGCTGAGTTGTAACAATCATACTTAAGTACATACCTACCTACTTAAAGACATTCGCATTTCTAATTTACTTAGTAGTTAGTAAGTGGGTTGTTACCATGAAACGGCACACAGGTAAACTGTAATAAAACATCTTACAATCATCTAAGTCTACCTAATCTGTATTCACAACGTTCCCCATCTTCTGACAAATACCTATGACTAAACTTGCAAGCCGCGATCAAACGGCCAATAAAGAACACAAGTGATTAGTTTATTAACTTAATTAATAGTAAATAATGACCTGTGTACGTGACAGAGCACCCATAACCCGGAACATTAACTCGTAGGTATCAGGTAGGTACTTCGTCTAATTATTCTTGTGGTCGTTTTATGTTATGGCAACCTTGCTACATTGAAAGCCTTCTAGGACATTTAGAAACAAGTTCATCATCAAAGTAAGAGAAAAAACACTACTTACAGCCAAGCCAAAAAATGAACTTAAAAAAATCTTTGTCATCTTCAATTCATGAAGGATGCCTCTCGCCGCTACTTTGATGTGGCGACCCATACCACAACCCTCATGTAGTCCAAGCATGCAACTACTGGACAGACGTCCAGCCCCTCCGTAGACGCCCTCGAAACATCTTGAGCGATCTGGACGATGACATTGCAGCCGCAGTACTGGCAGCGATGGCCTCGTCCAATCCTTCCTCCTCTGACAACGGATCAAAGGATCACACACTTAGACACAGACATCGTACTCGCCGGTGAGATTGAAGGTCCCGTTTATCAAAATCGTACCAATACGGACGACGCTATGGTATATATCCATCCCTTCGTAGTCGAGTAAAAATGTGTAAAGGTTTTGCGAAAAGTCTAGGAGCTTGTTACCACTATGGTCCGGATTTTTATGAAACTCGGTACACTTTATGAATAGAATAGAATAGAATAATGTATTGGCCATTTAACAAAGGAAGTTACACAAGGCGTCACATTTTACAATTCAGTAATAATAATATAAAAATTAAGGGCATAAATTAAAAAAAAATACATCTTTCAAAAAACGAACTAGACACATTAAAAAAATGATAATAATGTTTAGAAAAATGTCATTAATTTTTAATACATTGCTTGATCATTGCATGAATCATTATACAAAAATGAAGATTCCATTAAACGCATGGTCATAAATTCATTTACAGAATAAATTGGATTGCTTTCAAAAAAATATTTAATTGTTTTTTTTAAAAGCATTTAAGTTTAGTTTCTTAAGGCCATTATATAATTGATTTTTAAATAAATGCCTTGCTTCTGAACCTTACATCATGTCCTAGGTTGTCCATCATCCTTATTTTTCCTCAAGTTTTTATTTTCTTCATGTATCTCCAGTAAACTATTGTAGATATACAATGATATTACTGTCATGATCTTTTTTTTTTTTAAAGTTCTCTTTAGCAGAGTTACACTTCTTCTGACCATTAATTATATGGATTGCCCGTTTCTGACATTTTAATACCTGTACGATTTCTGCAGCATTAACCCAAACCGTAATAGCGTATCATATTAAAGAATGTATTCTATATGCGCGTAGTAAACTGAAATAAGAGTTTTTTTAATCTAATAATGATTTCAAGTTTAGTTACCACTAGTCTTTTTCTTGCAATTTTTTTCCATATGTGGTAAGTGATTTATAGTGTAATCCACTGTGTAACCTAAAAATAAGTTTTCTTTAACATTTACATTATATTATTACATGTCCACTATATTGTTTATCTTCGTATCTAAATTCTGTTTACATCGGTCTCTTATTCCAACATGTGTATCATCTGCAAATAGGCTGAATTGAATTCATCCTACTAGCAGTACATATTCTATCTAAATTTTTAAGTATTTTTGTAATACTCAGCTCCGTCACAACTGAACGGATTTTGATGGATACTTTAGAATCTACAGTTTAGATCCTGGTGTAATATGATACTTTTTATCCCGAAAAAATGGTCAAACAGACAGTGCCGTGCTTAAATCACGAAAAGGAAGAAAAATGACGTGATAAGCCTTACAATATAAGTAAGGTTATACGTCTGGACCATGGAAAAGATAGATAAAATTAATGGTCATTGAACTAAATCATTCATTCATACAATGACATTATGTAGAAGGTTTGAATTCCTAATGTAAGTAGTAGATCGTCGGTGGTGACTGACTCCATTAGTTTGGTCACGTACGCATCAGGTTCACAGGCAATAAATAACGCCTTGTTGCAACCTGATGGATTTTAATTAGTCGGTGAGAATGTCATTAAGGGTCACTCAAACTAGTTTAAGTTGAATTTGTACATAATAAACAGTTATTTTAATAGTTAGATTAGATAGTATGCTTTATATCAATAACTAGCAGAGAAAGAAACATTATATCATGGAACTGTTTTTTATGTATAGATTATCCGTCTTTGACCGGGTAAAGACTTAACAATATGTAGTTTAATTAAAATACCTACGAAAAACATTAATCATTTATTTATAACAAGCTGTTCCCGCGGCTTCGCACGCGTGGTCATTTCTTAAAGGTACTCATGTGCTATTCCAGGACTTAAACTACCAATATATCAACATTTTATCGAAATTCCTTCGGCCGTCAAATAGTTTTTATGGATTGCTCGTCATCTAATCATCGGATTGAGATACCAAGTACCCCAGTTATTAAGTGAAACCCTAAGCTATCTAGAACCGCATCGCAATCGGTCCAGTAGTTTCTATGTGATGCGCGAACAAACATACGGACAAACAAACAGAAAGAAAGACACGATTTAAAAAAATGTTATATTCGGTTCAGGAGCTTATTTTATGTACCCTAACCTTTTTTTTTTAAATTGTCTTCATTGCACAGACTTTTTCGTTCCTATTGCTTTATCTATACTTATAATAAAACTGTAGCAGGTCCAATTCTGTACATTGAAGATATTTAGTTTTTTTTATTGGAGGATACTCTGTATTCGATACTGAAGTCAAAGCTGTAATTTTTTATTTTTTGGCTGTCTGTCTGTCTGTCAGACAGACAGACAGACAGATCTTGGCTTGGCATCACGCCGAAACTACTGAATGAATTTAAATTAAACTTGGTATGATTTGAGTTCATACTACGAGGTAGGACATAGGATACTTTTCATCCCAAAAGAATAAGGGTTCCCCAGGATAGGGATAGAAAGTTATTTAAAAAATCACTTACTGAACACTCTGAAACTACTGGACGGATTTTGAAGCAACTTGCCTCAGTCATAGTTTATATGAGGATTAAAATTGAGGATACCTTTTATCCCGAAAAAATAAAAGGTTCCTGCGGGATACGGGTCCAAAGTTATGTTAAGCATGAAGTAACGTTTTTTTCGGATGGTACTCTATATTCGATTCCGTGGCCCAATTCCATAACTTGGCTACAATCGGATAATCACTTTTTTCATAGCAAAATCGACTCTATCGCAAGGCATTAGTGGTTGCGATACTGAGAATCCGATTGAAGCCAAGTTATGGAATCGAGCTGCTGAAGACAAAATATTATTTTTTCATTTTTGTCTGTCTGTCTGTCTGTATCTTAACCGCGCATCACGCCAAAACTACTGAATGAATTCAAATGAAACTTGGTTCGATTTGAGTTCATTCTACGAGGTATGACATTGGATACTTTTCATTCCGATATTTAGCATGGTTCTCTTGGAAGAGGGAAAGTCAAAATGTGTATTTAGTTGTAATTCATGAACGCGTAGTCCGATTTCATTCATTTTTTTTGTTAGAAAGGAGGTACCTACTTTAAATATGGTTATGTAAATATTTCAAGGTTATCGGGTTTGCAGTTCAGAAATTACAGACTACGCAACCCTCAGTATTATGTCCAAATAATTTGAATCCCGAATTGTACAGGAAAGTTTAATTGTACGGCTCATCTTAAGCTGCCCTTCGCACTTTATCAGATAAGATTAACGGTTACCGTAGACACAAACACAACGTAGTGTGGGTCGCCCGCCGGCCAGGTGGAGAGACGACTTGCTAAAGATAGCTGGCAGCGACTGGATGAAAAGAACGGAATAGTAGTAGCGTAGTGGCGTTCATTAGGAGAGGACTACGTCCAACAGTGGACTGGTTGATGATAATGATGACGATGATGCAGATTTTTATTTAGACATAAAAGTCGCTGTTTGTTTGTTCGCGCATCACGTAAAATCTACTACACTGATTGTGATGCAGTTTTCACTAATGGATAGCTTAGGGTTTGACTTAAAAACTGGTGTACTGGTATCTCAAAATAATGTGTGAAAGCTGAGCAATCGATAAAAACTTTTTGACGCATGAAGGAATTTTGATAAAATGTGGTACGAGTCTAATAATATTTTAGGCCCTGGAATAGCACATACATACACATACTTTTAACCTCGAGAAATAAACACGCGTGCGAAGCCGCGGGCAAAGCTTGTAATAACTAACTATAGATTAAGATCATTTGCTTATTGGCAACATTAATATTGAGAGTTACATGCAATTTCAGTTACAGGTGAACACATCATGCATAAATCATAACATACACTTAAATAGGTTCCTACTCAACGTTTATCGAGAATAATATAAAAGCTAAATTTTGTGGTACAAAACAAAAGAACGAGATAACATGCTGAGTGAGAAGAAAGCAACACTTCCAATTTCTTCAAAAATATATTACAGAAAAATATATTAAACAAATGATAATGGATGGGAACGAGTTTTGATAATCCAATGTGCAGTTCGTTTCGGAGAAATTTCTAAGGAAACAGAAAATAAATAAAATACACAGGGATCAATGACATTTTATGACGAAGAGCATCATCGGTCATTTTATGGCATCTCTAAATATTCTTCCATAAAAATAACATCCGTTGAAATTATGTACCACAACTATCACGTTCAATTGTGGGAACCCCACGTCACTACAACCACACTTTTGTTTATTCTGTGACCACACTACAATGGTCTACAGACACTTGCGTCAGTCCTTGCCTGTGACGACCACCCTCACATTAAAGGCTCTATAGATCCTCATGCCTTACCCCAATACAGCGAAGCAAAGGAAGGGAAATTAGTTTAAAAGTCTACATGTATGTATGTGGATGTTCCACCATAGCGCTGCCCCTATTGGTCCGATTTTGACAAGCGTGGTATCAATCGAATCGTCTTCATTTATAGTGTCATAGGCTTTTTTTTACTTGACTACTGCGAAGCAAAGTAAGAGTTACAAGGTGTACAAACTAACAACTTGGCCTGATTTTGACAAGCGATGTATCAATCGATTCGTCTTCTTCGCATAAGTGTCAAAGGCAATTTTATACCCGACTGTAGTTTTTGAACTAATGTCTTGTTATCAGCAAAGGCACGCAGAAAGAATTCATTATCACTTAATTTTTTTAAGGGACTTATTCTTCTGTCCGTAGTACTATTATTTATTCTGTGACCCGTTATCAAAATGTTATATCTCCAACCACCAAGTGGTTGGTGATATAACTCGCCTGGTAAATGGAATACTTTATTTAATAACTCTATTACATACTCTTAGGCTGACATTCACAAACAAGTTCAAGTTAGATCTCAAACTTCGTTATGTCACAATTTGAGTCTAGACTCAAACTCCAATCATATCATCATTAATATTCGAGCTTAGCATAATGGAGCACGAGTTTAAGCTCAGCTAAGAATGAAACGGGCTGAGACGCGAAATCGGCGACTCGAGCCGTGCTCAGACATTTAAGGACTGCTTTTGTATGTACGTTTAATTTTACTACTTTCTATCAAATTAAGGTAATTAACAACGAAATTTATATTTAGGTACATGTAACTTTGAAAAACAAACATAGAACACGGCGCGCTTTTCAGAAACTAGCTGAAAATGCAGCGCTTTATAAAAGTTTTCAGTTATTCAAACAATTATTGTTATTATTTCTCTCATTTTAGCGTAATACTTCCAAATTAAAAAAGAAAAAGTGAAATAAACATTGCTTACTAATGTCAAACAACACTTGTCTATGGTTGGAGTCGAACTTGATGGAGGAAGTTCGGAGTTATCGTTTGATCTCGATTCTGAATTTAACGATGCGGAGTATACTCAGCGAGTCCGGAGTTCAAGCTCACATGAGACCGATCGGAGTAAACTCAATCCATTAACTCGGAATGTCAGCCTTAGCATCATACCCTAATGAGAATGTATAGGATTGCTCAAAATTTATACAAGCTCGGTTATGATATGATTTTAGAACTGACTGTACTTGAAAAAACACTTGATGTAGGGAAGGACGAAACGGCGACAATTTTATTAAATAACTAGCTGTACCCGCGGCTTCGCACGCATGGTCATTTATCTAGGTTAAAAGTGCTCTATGTTCTATTTCAGGACCTAAAATACCAATATACCTACCTACATTGAAACAAAATTTCTGCCGCCCCATCAAAAATATTTTTATCCATTACGAGTAGAAGCCGAGGCTTCTACTCGTCGGATTTAGATACCAAGTATAACCCAGTTTTTAAGTCAATCGTTACCGAACACTGTTTCTGTTGTTGATTCCTTTGAGATTTGCCGCCCGTTAAATTATTAGGTACATTTTTGATAGAATTTACGTTCCGGGCAAACCTCTTTCCACCCCTAAAATTGAAGCACATGATAGGTGTTAATCGCTCGTAAAGGATGTAACGTTTTATTATATTCAAAAATTTTTTTGTATTCTGAACAATAAAGTCAATAGTTTCAGGACAAAAATATGACTGATTCAGATGCTTGTAACTTTAAGGTGATTTTAAAAACTGGAAAAAATAAGACGTATAAGCGTAAATAATGTGTTATATACATGAATAAAAAAACTACTAATATCAGAAAATATTAGGAGGTAGAAATGAGGTTTGTCTTTTTGTATGTACAAGGAGGCTGTAGATATTCTTCTTAAGCTATCCAACAAAGAAAAACCGTATCGCAAATTTTATTAAATAACAAACACAAATTTAAAATTTATATAACCCCCTCTCTTTTGAGTTCGGGGGTTAAAAATAGGCATTCGGCTCAGGCAAACTATTTGCTTTTTCCACTTTGCCTTATATTGTCTCTTATTCAAATCGATTCGATATAAATAATTATTATAATTAGTGTAAACCTATGATCGTGAGCGTCAGCTAGTTTTAACGACAATTATTTCTTGGCAAAAAAGTACTTCGTTTTATTATTGTTTACGTAACCCTGAAGTCAAGAATATTGCCATGAGTAAATTTTATATTATATACGAGTGAATGTACTTATTGCAAAACTAAAAACCTTCAATCGGTAAATTACATCAGTGTTAGTGTTTTTGCAAAATCTTGTCGTACATAAAAGTCGGTACCAATGCAAATAATGATAAATTTGTATTTAGATACCCGTTGTGTATATGTCGCAGGCAGATAGCTTAATCCACCGTTTAATTAATCCTATTAATTAGTTTAATCCTAGTTTGGGGCTAGGTAATTGGTGTGGAATTGTCCCGAATATATTATTATTTAATTAACTGCCTAGATTTTTGATTGAATGGTGCCATTCAACTAAAGGCCTAAATGATATTCAGCCGTATGAAATTTAATGAACTGGCTAGCTGATTGCATAGGCCATGCATACAATAAAACCATGTGATAAAAAATGACACCATAGCAGGCCGGTCGCACTCCGCAACAAGTACAAATATTATACCTAAACTTCGGAACCGTAATATTGGAGTTCATTCAGTAGAGTGTCAAGCGTGCGCTCGATGAGTCGCGCGCCGTGTGCTTAACGATAAAGTACCTACTTACGTAAACTTACGCAAAGTTTTTGTCAAATTTTATTCTTTTCTTAATTATGAATACCAAGGAGAAACTTAGAAGTTACTGCATAGCATTCGGTCTGACAAATCTCGTAAAATACCTACATACCGATATTTTATTACGTAGGTAGCTATTTCTTTTTTATTCATTATTAAGCATCGAAGTCAGACAGGCACCTTTTATTCATCAAAGTGTAACCTATTATGATATAATCAAATAATGAGGTACTAGGTCAATTCTGATAAGAATGTCATTATATGTAGTTAAAAGAACTATCAACATTTATAACAGTAAGTAATAAAATAATACATTATTATATAATTGTTTATTCTGTTACAATATCTAAGTCATATTATATCAAAGAATAATTACTAGTACAAGTACCTAGTCATATCTTGATACAACCCTACCGAGCGTAAAAGTGACAGAGCGATTCTGAAACGATTAGAGCAATGGAAGCTCTCGCGCGTTGTGATACGGTACATTCTAGCCTGCACGCAATGGGTATAATTGAAAGCTCGCAGCGTTGTGCGAGTTAAATTGCACTTTTTTGCGTTGTAGCGAGAGTTGCTATGTATTTAAATGACTTTACTCAGTTATCCTTCTGTACTTGTACTATTATTTATTCTGTGACTATATTATAAACATAGCAGTTTGCAAACAGACAAATGTTTAAAAACAGTTTTCATGTTCAACTTAACTAACCTACCTAGTTTTTTTTAGGCGCAATTCTATTAAACATAGTAGTTTGCAAACACACGAGTCACAGCTAAATTCACATTATTTTTGACACTATACACTCTTCCATTGTACATTTTTTTTAATAAACGTGAGAAACACCAACAATATTGTTATTACATAGTATTTACATTCTCTTTGAATATTGTTGCTAGCCGATATTAATATATTGACCACAGACTAAGTAGCGATAATAAGTACGTATATTGTCATTGTATGGGCTTCAGTGCCACGTGGCAGAAAGTGGAACTAAATTTAAATGAATAGCCTAGACAAGTAGTTAAACGTGATCGATCCAGATCATTTGCCTAGCTGTTTTATTGAATGCCTGAATATTATTCAGGCCAATTGTTGAATGGCACCATTCAATCAAAAGGCTAGGTTGAGATGGCCAGTAAAAGCAGGTACACTAAGCGTTGTAGCTACTGGAAAACGTTCTGAGGAGATTGTCCTTCACTTTTGGAGATATTTGGAACCGCATACACAGATTTTGTAAAAAAAATGTAAAGTCAATAACAAAATGGGCCATTTACACAAAAACTTTTCATCCACGTTCATTTCGTACAAAATGTATGGAATAGTTTCTAGCGATTTCCGACTTCTAGTGTTCTAACCTCTGTTGGCCCGATAGAGACGTAAGTAATCCTTATATGAAAAAATATTATTATAGATCGACACCAACAATTTTTTTTTTGTTTTAATGGCGCCTATTCTGGCAGACTGTTTTTTTTTTCAAAAACTGTGTATTCAAGTCAAAATATCTCCAAAAGTTAAGGACATTCTATAGTTGTAACGATTAAGGCGCTCACTGCCTCATCTTAAAAATCCAGCCTGTATAGTGAGATACATAATATCAGGATTTCTTTGGTGAATATTTTATTTGCTCTAATCTTTCTATACTTATAATAAAACTGTAACGGGTCCAATTCTGTACATTGAAGATATTTTGGAAAAATTGTTTGGACCTTACTCTGTATTCGATACTGAAGCCAAAACTGTTGTTTTTTTTTTATTTTTCTCTGTCTGTCTGTCTGTCTGTCTGTCTGTCTGTCTGTCTGTCTGTCTGTATCTTGGCTAGGCATAACGTCGAAACTACTGAATGAATTTAAATGAGACTTGGTATAATTTGAGTTCATACTACGAGGAGGTATGTCCTCGTATGTCCTAACATAGGCTACTTTTCATCCCGAAAAATGAAAGGGTTCCCGCAGGATTGGGGTTGAAAGTTATTTCCAAAAACACTTACCACTCTGAAACTACTAGACGGATTTTGATTCAACTTGGCACAGTCATAGTTTATATGACGGATTAAAATTGAGGATACTTTTGAACCCGAAAAAATAAAGAGTTCCTGCGGGATAATGTCCCAAATTCTGTAAATGAAAGATTTTTGGATTTTTTTTTGAGGGCCGTTCTATATTCAATACTAAAGCCAAAACTGTATTTTTTTAGTTTTTGTTTTCTGTCTGTCTGTCCGTCTGTCTATCTGCACCTTGGAAGTGCATCATGCCGAAAATACTCACTGATTTCAAATAAAATTTGGTATGTTTTGAGTTCATACTTTGAGGTAGGACATAGGATACTTTTCATCCCGGAAAATTAAAGGGTTCCTGCAGGATAGGCGTTGAAAGTTATTTAAAAGAACACGTATCACGCTGAAACTACTTGACGGGTTTTGTTGAAACTTGGCACAGTCATAGTTTATATAATGGGTAAAAATGGAGGATACTTTTTATCCCGAAAAATAAAGTGTTCCTTCGGGATAATGTCCAAAATTCTGTAAATTGAAGATATTATAATTTTTTTTGGAGGACGTTCTATGTTCAATACTAAAGCCATCACTGTATTTTTTTTATTTTTGTCTGTCTGTCTGTACATTGGCAGCGCACGGTAGGGCATTGGATACTTTTCATCCCGAAAAAATTAAGTGTTCCTGCAGGATAGGGATGGAAAATTATTTAAAAGAACACTTAGCATGCTGAAACTATTCGACGGATGTTGATGCAACTTGGCACAGACATAGTTTATAAGATAGGTGAAAATTATGGATACATTTTGTGTCGAAAAAGGGTTCCTGTGGGATATGGGTCCAAATTCTGTACATTAAAGATATAGTTTTTTTTTGGATGTGACTCTATATTCTATTATGAAGCCTAAACTCTATGTTTTTTTATTTTTGTCTGCATTTTTGTCAGTCTGTATCTTAGCCACGCATCTACTGGATGAATTTAAAAGAAACTTGAACTTCCATTACTTTCAGCGTGGTACGTACCACGCTGAAAGTAATGGACTGGTTTTGATGCAACTTGGCACTGTCTTAAGTTATAAGATGGGTTAAAATTGAGGACACGTTTTATCCCGAATAAGTAAAGGGTTTGTGCGGGATATGGGTCCAAAGTTATGTTAAGATTTAAGTAATAAAAATATTTTTTGGATGGTTCTCTATATTCGATACTGAAGCCAAACTGTTTTACTTTTTAATTTTGTCTCTCTGTTTGTCCGTATCTTTACCGCGCATCGGACCCAAACTAAGAAATTAATTCAAATGAAAAAAATGCTCTTGGGTGCTTAAAAATGGTATTGAACAATTATTTTTTTGTTAATTGTGACTTTCTTTCTGTTTGTCTGTATGTTTGTTTGTTCACGCATCACGTAAAAACTACGCGACCGATTGCAATGCGGTTTTCATTGTTAGATAGCTTAGGGTTTGATTTAAATCTGGTGTAATTGGTATCTCAATCCGGTGAGTTAGAAGTCGAGTTACTGATAAAGTATTTTTGACGGCTGAAGAAATTTTGTTCAAATGTTGGTATATTGGTCCTGGAATAGCACATTATGGTACTTTGAACCTAAAGAAAGAACACGCGTGCGAAGCCGCGGGTACAGCTAGTTATATTAATATTTGTGTGATCCTTGACGTACCTACCCTATTATATGAAAATGCAAGAGATCCCGTTGAAGTCTTTTGTTCTGGAAAATGCGCTCATCTCAGACCAAATATTACTAAAGTATCCTCCTAGGCGCTCATAGAATTTGTCTTTATTGTTTCAAGAGCAATTTTTTTACTTTTACTGTCAACTTTAATCACTTCTGTAATATAACCTTTTATTACTTTAGCCTCAAGCAATTAATTAACCGTTTTGTAGTCCAATTACAAATAACATGAAAATTGGGTTTACTTTTAAATATTTTTATTAAAACTCCAACTGAGTTTGTTGGTTCAAAGACTTAAAATTAACTAATTTTTAGGTACTAAAGCATTATAAATCGGGCAAACTATTTTCCTCCCTGTCTTACAGCGTTGCTCTTTCCACTTTGCGTTGCCTTGCATTGCCTAGTTCCAAATGTCGGATATGTTCGGTCGATATTAGATAGAGGCTTGCTTGTCGTATGAGATACTGCAGGAGTCAGAGTTTGCCAGGACATCCGAAGGCCTCTGACAAGCTTTCACAACAGCTAGTAATAAAAAAAACAGCTAGGACCGACAGCTTAAGCAGTGCCCACCGAAACACAGAGCGAAGGAAAGCCGCACATAACTTGGAAAAGTCATTGGTGAGTCGAGGACCGAACCCAGTATCATAGGATTCTAACTCGTACTAGTAGGTAAACCGCTAGGCTGCCATGACTATCGTTCTTAGATGTTATCGATAAATAATATGTACCTACAGTCTGTTGTAAGCTAAGTATAAGTTTGATACAAAGGTGACCTTGCACTTGACCTTGTCTTAGACTGTCTTATTGATTTGGCATCATGTACTTAAATACCTATTGAATACCGGTTGAATCGTAGAACACTACTTAATTGAGACTTACTGGAGTTAATTGATGTGCATAAATTTGAATTGGAATTCGGTATGTTTATGAAGACTTGAGGTAGGTTGTTAGACCTTGTTTGCATTGGGGATCGTGGCTCCCAAACGATTAAACTGATTTAGATGCGGTTCTTTATGTTTGAAAACTGATGTGATCGAGATGGTTCTTAGCTATATGAGGGGTGTTGAGAAAAGGGGGGTGAGAATCGAAGCTTCCAAACGAATGGACCGATTTAAATATTTTTTTTAATTATAAGTTTAGGGTGTGTATTTTTGATGCGATTTTTTATGTTTGAAAGCTGATGTGATAAAGAAGCTTTTTAGCTGTTATGGGAGGGTGAGGGGTTAGGGCTTATATATTTTTTTAATTAGTGCTTGTTTTAAGCTAGAAGTTCGAGGTGATTTAGAAATAACAAAAACAATGTGTCATAAGTTTTTATTTTGTTGTAAAAAGCACCTCCTTTTCTCACTGATCACACTAGTAGTTCTGCGAACAGTACACCTCGCGAGCGCAATCTTTTTGCAACAATCTAGCGGTGCACAATAGCGTCATCTAGTACTTATTGTAACACTAACATTAATAACCAAGGTGAAAGGTGCTCCATAAATCCTTACCTAGTAGGTAAAGGGCTGATTCCACTGGTAGAAACCAAAAAGTGAGCAATTTACTGCATTTTAAGCAGCTATTCTACTCATCATGCCAAAGATCCTTATCAGATCTTCACCAAATGTTTATGAAACCAACTTGAACCTTTCAAATAAAAAAAAACCTTTAAGAACCAACGAAATCTGGTCTCTTATGAAACCCAAAATATTAAGTACCCCCCTTTTTGACATATTTTGGAGGAAGTACCCCTCAAATCAAAAATATCTCGAAGAAAGAAAAATTCAAAAAATTTGTTAAATCTGTATACCGATCGGTTGTAATATACGACCTGTAGAGTAGTACCAACAAACTGATAGATGAAAACAATTTGATTTAACCTGAAGCAAACTTGAGCTCGTTTCGCTCGCTCGGTTAATTAACAGTATAATAGGCTATTTGAATTACTCTAGAAAAACAAGTACATAACAAACAAGTACATAACGAAGCAATAACGTCGATTGACTGTGGAAGTGCTCGGATATACATTTCCACTTTATTAGAAGAAGATGTAAATCTCGCAATCAAAGCTCTTAAGCCTAAGCGCTCGGTAGGTCCAGATGGCGTCCCTCCTTATCTAGTAAAGGATTGTGGTGTGGTACTGGCAAAACCGCTGCACCATTTGTTTAGACAGTGCTTTGAGGGCGCGTTTTATCCGGATGTGTGGAAGCTCTCGCGGGTAGTTCCCGTTCCAAAGAGTTCGGGGTCAAACGTTAGTGACTATAGACCTGTGGCTGTGCTGTCAGTTTTTGGTAAGTTATCAATTCTACAGTGTCGAATAAGTAAGCAGGTTGAAGGTCAGTTGGCAGAAGTTCAGCACGGCTTTAGAGCCGGTCATTCTACTTCTTCTAATCTACTTTCGTTTTGGTCATATACTGTAGATGCCGTTGACTCTGGTGTGCAGGTAGACGCCGCCTATTTTGATTTCCGTAAAGCATTCGACACTGTAGATAATGACGTTCTTCTGCAGAAACTTTCAAGGGTGGGATTTACGCCGCATCTGCTCCGTTTTTTTAGTGAGTATTTACGTAACCGCAGACAATATGTGCAATATAAAGGTCACGTTTCAGAGCCATACTACACTTACTCAGGCGTGAGTCAAGGTAGTAACTTAGGGCCCTTGGAGTTTTTGCTGATGATAAATGATTTGCCGGAAGTTGTCAGCACTGCTCGGTGTTTGTTATTTGCGGATGACTTGAAACTTTTTTTTAAGAATTCGTGACAGTAGTGACAGCGATAGCTTTCAACAGGACATAGATAATGTACTACGATGGAGTAAACGTAATAAGCTCTTTTTTAATGATAAAAAGTGCTCGATTGTTACGTTTACTCGGTCAAAAGAGCCATTCATGGTGGACTATAGTCTTGGTGACGTTATAATTCCAAGAGCCAAGGCTATGCGGGATCTGGGAGTTATTCTGAGCGACGATCTAACATTTCGGTTGCACATTAACAAGATCTGTGCCCAAGCGTTCAGAAGCCTTGGATTTGTTTTGCGTCAAGCACGTCATTTGGATAGCATTGCTGCTATCAAAGCAATTTACAACGCGTTTGTCCGAAGTAAGCTGGAGAATTGTGCCATTATATGGAATCCCTATGAAGCCAAATACATTCAAATGGTGGAAAAAATACAAAGGAAATTTGTGAGATGGCTTTATCATAAACAATATGGTTATTACGTTGGGTATCCATATCTGTATCCCAGTGAGTTTCTCCTCGGTATGGTTGGGTACAACAGCTTGGAAGTGAGACGAGCCGTCTCACTGATGGAATACATCTGGTGTATTATTGTTGGCAGTACGAGCATTCCATCTGTTCTGGAGCGTATACCGATAGCTGTTCCTGATAACTACATTAGGGCTCGTCGGCACAAGTTTTTTGGGCATCCGTACTGCAGGAGCGTGCAGGGCAGGCAGGCGCCTATACCGCGGGCACTGCGCTTGCTTAATGATGTGCTGGCTCAGGGCCCGGGCCAGGATCTGGATTTATTTAAATGTACATATAACGAGTTTCACAAAGCGGCAATGGATTTAATAATGGAAAGTCCAAAGTTGGCAAGTGCCTAATTTTTGTCCGAGTTTCTGTCCTAAATTATTTGTGTAAATGTGTATTAATTGTGAGTGTTATTTGTTTGTTCAACATTTTTATGGTGTACTTGCTCTTGATCCTTGGGTGGGTGAATTGGGAAACTGTAATGCCCACCCACAGGAATGTTAGAATAAATAAATAAATAAATATATAAATAAATATATATAAATAACACACATTCTAATTTTATTTTCTCGTAAAATGGCATATTTTCAGTAAAAATAAATCATATATATTGATTAGAAAATTACTTCCGCCAAAACACTCTTTCTGTCATGGCGGCGGTCATGACGTCACATGCAAGTAAACAACAAAGGGTTGCTATGGGTTAATTAATTGCCTTTCAGCCCAATAAGCTTGACTAATTGAGGCTGACACTTATACTGAAAAGAAGTATTATTCACTCTTGAAAATATTGGTCTCCTCACGTTAGCACAACAAAAATATTGTTGTTCGTATTGCAAAAGTGATAGCACAGGTGAATACTGAAATTTGATTTTATTTGAATCTAGCGCGAGTGAAGTTCATATTAAAATATTGTCGTGGTAATTAATTTGTGGAGTGCAATCTATGTGATATGTGTCCGTCGGGTGGCAGCCGGGCGAACCGGGGGCGGCAGGGTCACGACGAGGGTCGCCGCCCGCAGCGTCGCAGCAGGTGGTAGAAGTTCGGTTTGCCACCGACGGACGACACGATTTGCTGTAGGGAAGGGTAGCCTGGATAGTGTACCAGTTGGAGAGCAATTTGGGCCTTATGACCAGGCCGTACTGCTCAATGGGCCTCAGAGGCCCACCCCCGTTGGAACGGGGCCTACCTGCGCCTACAGCCAAGGAGAGTGAGGGGATATTGTAAAAAGAAAACGGTATTATAAAGAGTACTTACAGATAATTTAATCAATGTTTCTTTAACAATGTTTTATATACAAAGCTTAAAAACTAACACGTGGTTACGATGTTTAAGTCAAATAGTCTATGAAGAAGAGGGGGGCACGAAAATGGGGCTTAAGGTTACGCGCGCGATTTCTGAATCGTCTATTTTACGCGCACTGGGAATAATTGTTTATAGGTACCTAAACGCCGGCCGGCTTACGTCACTAGACGGGAAGATTTCGGCAGCACGAACGCTTGCCCACGTGCTCGGTGATCCTCGGGTCCGGGAGCGCCTTCTCCCTCGCGTCAGGTCGGCTCGCAGGCTGGTTGCGCTGCCCTCCTGGCCTTCTGGCTTTCCGCCAGCTCCGGCTCCTTTTCGCGGCAGTCTCCCTTTGACCATGTTTTCATTACTGGTTCATCCAAAAATACCAGTTTTGTCCATGTAGTGGGGTCTCTATGACCACTGCTGGGATTGGCTTCCGGTCTGTCTTAGATGAAACCACAAGATATTGACATCTATCACGAAGCAAGGGTAAGCGAAGGGTCATAGAAATGGAGTTTCACGACAATATGTAATAAAAATAAATTATTATGAAAACAAAAAAAACAGACTATGAATAAAACTAAAAAGGGGCAAACAAGCTTTAGATTTATGATTTTGAAATACAAGATGCAGTCAGAGGCATTGATGTATATGTTACTTGAAGAGTAGCTCGCCATGTTCTAGCTGATCCCGTCAAAAGAGAAATGAAATGCGTGATGCCTCCGACTGTATCTTATATTTAAAAATCTAAATCTAAAATTTGTTTGCCTCTTTTTAGTTTTATTCATAGTCTGTTTTTTTTTGTATTTATAATAATTTATTTTTATTTTATAATTTTTGGTTAATATATATAAGCATTAGTGAGGATAGTTGCTAACCTACTTTAAATCGTTATAGATCCTAAATTGTCATTCGAAACGAAAAATGATATGTAAAACATAAAAATTATTATCAAATACGTATTCAATCACACCCCATTTGACATAGTTCGTCGACTTTCATTTTTACTTTTTACAATATGGCGTCTGGTTGTCGCCATATTGAGTTTTGTCATGTCTTTAGTAGCACTCGCCAGATTCAGACAAGTCGCTTGACATAAGAATCATCAATATCGGTCCACGCGTTTGGTCTATATAGTGCCACGATGGAACAGACATGTTAAATACATTACCGGGCCTTTGCGTTGCGCAGTCTGGTAAAAAGGCTACATACTCACGTAAGTACAGTGCTCACCTAAAGTGCTTAGCTTAGATTTACCAATATAGGGAAGGGCAAAGAGAGGGTGATGGGAGGGGATCCTCTTTACATAGACTGTAAAACTGATTATCCTTCCCTTATTTTACCCTAATCGGGTAACAATGGGGCACTAGCAATGCCACTTGCAGTCTGAGTGTGACGCTACGGTGTAAGCACTGTACAGAGGAGTTGTAGAGCTCCACAGGTCACAGAAGCGATTATTTTTTAAACCATTAGCAAAGGCGATCGCTAACCGGCCGGCGTCGTTTGCGCAACGTGTATAAATAAGGCTTTAGTACCCAAACATAGCTACAGTTTGAAGAGTAACGTCTAAGAGAGCAGTGTTTTTATTTTTAAATATTATATTTTATGTTTTAAAAATGCAAGTGAGCTCATGCCTTTTTGCGATAGTTTGTGTGGTGGGAGCATCGGCGGGGACTTTACGTGAGTTTTATTGATGATAATAATTTAAAAAAATAAGTTAATTATAATTATTTGTCTATGTTGTAAAATTTAGAAAGTGTGAGAGGTCAATAATTTATAAATAGGTATTTTATATATCAATTTAATAAAAATACATCTGAAAATAGTCTTATAGAATGTTTATTTTAACGGCTGTAAGAAAGAACAAACTTGAGTGTTAACAGTTTTAAGCAACACTTTACGAAATCCTAACAAAAGGCGTAAACTACAGAGGAGTATAGTCGCCGAGAAAAGCAAAGGAGTCGTTATTAGGCAACAAAACATAAATAATGCATGACACATTTGTATTGTAAATAAGATAAGGTTGGTTATGTAAGCCTAAGGGCCGGATACTATGTCAATGTCGGCCTCTCCGGTCCTCGAGTGCCCTTAGTTAAGTAACGATCAAGGTAAGAAAATGGGCACAGATTTTAAATGTTACTTAACGAAAGTTGTTGATAAGTAGGTTTTAATTTAAGCAAGGTTCAGTCTGATTGACGGAATTCAGGCTCGATTCAAAGTTTACATCATAGAGAAGAAAATAAATACTTTAGTCGACTCGAATCTAATGTAGTTTTGTTGAGATTATTACTACACTCATTGACTTTAGAGGGACGCAAAGAAAGGTTTATCTCCTGTTGTAATTATCGTGCGTACCTAATGGCCACACACATTAGTAAATCCTATTATAAATAAGGTTGTTCAAAAACGTTTTATGCAGTAGCCATGTCAAGATGAAAATGAAAATTTTATTGGTAGCCCATGCTACATGTCACATGTCAAAAAACATTTCATACGTATAACTGTTTTAAAAAATAATAATAATGTAAAACAATATTTCAATAACTTATTCTATTCATTCCTTTTCTCAATTATTTAAACGACAAGAACATTAAATTTAAATCATTTACAATAAATAAATAAATTTGTTAAGATATTAAATCATTAAAAAATCGTTATAGTTATAACACTGGTGTTCTAAAAGCCACAATTTCAACACAAACTTTCTAAGCTTCCAACCAAAACGGGCTTCCACAATTAAATGCGTATACAACATTTTGGGTCTGTGCTGTTAACCGTTGAAGAGTCCCTTTATCTGCAGCTAATCCTGGATTTTGATTAAGATCACGCTTACCATAAAAATGCATTGTTATCGTAACTGAACCAACTGTAATGCCCCTAAATATTCAACTCCGTAGGATAAGAGGAAGTGGTTCTAATTCAGCTTACAAGATTTGACCTAATCAAACATACATATATACAAACGTTAACAAGTTAACTAAAACCTTTTAAAAATAAAGTTTCGGAATGGTATTTTTCTCATTTTTTTTTTTATAATGTGTTATGCCTATGGCAATATCGGAAACCCGTGCAATGCAATACCTATAGAGGGAAATCTTTCCTGCGTTGGTAACTGCGCTCCGCTTACGAAGCTACCTGTCGCAACATTCGTATACACAACCTGCACTTACCTAGTTTAGTCACCCTATTGTTTCGAGGTACCTGTTGCACTTCATTTGCTTATGAAGAGTAGCCCTAACGAGATAGATTAGACATTACTAGTAATACAGGCAGGATTAATGCCCGCTAGGTCTTGGAAACGTCAATGTTACGAGTATAACGACAAAGTAATGACTTTTCTAAGTTATGTGCGATTTTCCATCGATCCGTGCTATATACGGAGGGCACGTTAAGCTGTCGGTCCCGGCTATTGTTGATTAATGGCAGTCTTTAAGCCATGTCAGAGGCCCTCGGGCCGCTTGACAAACTGACTCCAGAGGCCAGCACTACCCCATACGACAAACAAATGAGTTATTGAAAAGAACGATAACCTATATACCTACAATAGTTGTATTAATATCCATAGAAGGTATGATGTCGTATAATATATATAATATTATTAGAACTAGTTGTGCCTGCGGCTTTGCCCGCGTGGACATTTCGCTGAGTTAAAAGTAGGTAACCTCAAAAGTACGCAATATACTACATTTTATCAAAATTTGTTCCGCCGTCAAATAGTTTGTTATCGATTGCTCGGCTTCTTCTCATAGGAGTGAGATACCAAGTACACCAGATTTTAAGTCAAAACCTGAGCTATCAAAAGTGAAAACTGCATCGCCATGGGTCCAGAAAATTTTGCGTTATGTGCGAACAGACAGACATACAGACAGATACGATTTTACATTATTGTTGAGTAGCTCATTATAATTCCACTAGTACACTTTTTATACTTATTCATTTTTGTATAGACTTTGTTACTTATTCTATGTATATAATTAATAGTTTACCTATTTTTATTGATTTAATCAAAACCAAAACCTTATTTATATATTACGCATATGCACATTTACAAATCATACTGTAATACAACTTAAGTAAAAATCTAATTTACAATTAAAACTAATTATACGTATACAAAACCTTAAATGATAACTATTTACAAATAAAAAACAGAATTTAGGTCGCCGTCTGCAGGTAAGGTGCCCAAAAAGGTCGCCGTCTGCAGGTAAAGTGCCCAAAAAGGTCGCCGTCTGCAGGTAAAGTGCCCAAAAAGCTGGCGACGTTACCTCGTTGAATAGCTAAGCTAATTCTTTGACCGAGGTAAGCGCCAGCTCTTTGGTCACCTGTAGTTTCTACTAAGCGTCTGGACATCTCCCTGACAAAACCCCGTGCTTCCAGACCCCAGGGCCCCGTAGTTTCTACCCCAAACGGAAGAAATATGTATCCATCATATTATAATAGTTATTTTGAATAATTATAAAAAAGTTTAAAAAAAAAGTGGCTGGCAGTATGTGGACGAGTAGATTCTAATGTACAAGGTACCTACTTACAGTGATTAAGAAAAGGAATAACTGATGAACATATTAAATCTACATCTACACTATCTACGCAAATATTATCATGAGAAAAGATTTGTTTTTGGTTTGTTTGTAAAGGATAAAATCAAAAAATAATTAACCGATTTTAAAAATTCTGACAATGTACTACATGATCAGGGAGTAACAAGAGCTGTCTATTACAATATTTTTCAAAAAAGAAATTTGCAATAATGTAACCCAAGGTATCAAAAATTTGCCTATTGATGATATATAAAATAATGTACTATATAGGTACTCATCATTACCTATAAAAAAGTCCGAGTGGTTATGTGTCTTACTATTATACTCGTACTCGTGGTTAAGTTACAATAACCGGTTTTTGTTCAGATTATATTCAATCAAAACACTGGTAGAACCAAATAAAGAAATGTTAGAGAAACCCTTAACTACCCGTGCGAAGCCGGAGCAAGTCGCTAAACAAGGGAAAAGAAAATTCGAACACAAAGCAGGACTTGAACCTGAGACGTGACCTGCAGAATGCAGTTTCATCGATAACCCAAGTGAGCTATCGTTGGTCTTTCCTAGTACGCCGCATCTTTCCTTTCCTTATAGCGTCATGGAAGGACGCTTTATGTAATCTATTGATAAGTCAATATATTTTTAAAACCAACTTGTGGACGAATTGTAGAAGCCACCAACTAGTACCACTACTGGGCAAAGATCTCTCCCAATCCCACATCCTTCCAAGAGTCTGTCATGAGCCAATGTCGTAACAGCCCTCTTGGTCCGCGTCCAGCTTCATAATTTCAGCTTGCCAGCCTTGTTTTCATGGATGAGGAGAGCTGAAGACCAAGCTCAATGGCGTGCATTAGGAGAGGCCTACGTCCAGCAGTGGTCAAGTATAGGCTGATGATGATGATGATGATGATGATGAGCCTTCCTTCTGAGCCCGCGGGGACTTTCTGAAAACCAGCGTCCAGTGTCTAGCACTGGTCTTTTTTTATGAGCACAGGCCCTTTTGGTAAGTATACCTACTCGCATCGCATTTAATGCACTTGCTATTTTGTTTGTATATTTTATTAGTTGTGCTTATAAATCAAACAAATATAAATAGATCGTACCCTGTCTAAATTCAAGATAATGCAATCCGTCAGCTGGCCGTCGACTGAAGCTTACGAAACACTGGCGTCTCTTATAATTTGTTTATTTCGACAAAGTTTAACGGTTGATCTTAGTACGCTACTACTTTCTTACATTCTTACACATGTTTAAGTGCAAATATAATATCATATTTGGTTCATGGCCGTGCAAGTATTGGAAAGATGAGCTTTTGGTTCATTGCTAAGTTTCGCCATTGATACGAATGTAAATTTGAGCTACTGGTTAAGAATCAATCATGTTTTGTTAAAATGCTAAAACAATGGCACTGACTTTATTTAAAGGTGTGGGGGAGGGAGGGGGTCATATGAATAAAGGCGTTTTTGTACCTACATTTCCCTTTTCGACTAAGTAATCTTTGTTTAATTTTTAGGCATCGTAGTTTTTTAAGTTATATTACTAACTTTTCCCGCGACTTTTTCCGCGCGGGCGACAGTTTATTGTGATACAAAGTGTCCTATGTCCTTCCCCAGGGATCAAACTTTCTCCATGCCTGATTTCATCAAGATTGGTACAACCGTTAAGTTGTGAAAAAGTAACAAAGTTAGTTTTGCTTTTATAATATTAGTATAGTATGGATGGACAAGGTTATAAGTGAAAAAACACATCGGGAAGAGAGAGAGTTATTACGAGCATTTTACATGATCATAGTTCGGGGCGATTGGTGAACAGTTAGTAGGTTTCAAATTCTGAAAGACTATCATATATTTATGTCATGTCTTTGAAAGTTACCGATATTCATCAAAGATAAGAAATATTAGTAGTTTGCAATGCAAAGCTTTTTGTTTTGCACAATAATAAAAAGGTTTTTTTTTGTTGTTGTCACCACTATCATCTCATTTTCAATTTTTTTTAGTTCAACCAAAGATTGTCTGTAAGAGATTGCTGTTCGCGATAAGGCCGCCAATTGTGTTACCGCAATTTCTTATTTTTTTTGTTATGTTATGTACAATGTACGATTTACTTTTAAGTGGTATGCAAGATAGAGTTATCTATCTACCTATTTATATACAAAAACCAAATTAAATAAATACAAGAACAGAATTATTGAATACGAATTGACCGCCCGCTAAAATAATCACACTAATATTATAAAGGCGAAATTTGTACAAATATGTTTACTAGTACACCACACACCCTTAGTATACTCGTATATTATTTTATACTAAGGGTGTGTGGTGTGTGGTGTGTGTATGTTTGTAACTTCTTCACGCTTAAACGGCTACACGGATTTGGATGAAATTTGGTATGGAGGTAGCTTATATCCTGGATTAACACATAGGTAATTGTACTATTATTTATTCTGTGACATATGCTACTTATTATCCTGGAACAATGCACGATTCCTGAGGGAAGCGGGTAAAACCGCGGGGTGCAGCTAGTGTTTATATAAATTTAATGTTTCTTATTTACTTGCTTTTACTTTACTTTAAGACTTGCAATTATAACATTAGACTATAATAGAATATGGCAGCTGTAAGCCGCCATAATTAGTTTTCTTGACATTTCATATAATTATCCTATAGCACTCTCAAATCCGATGATACCTCATTTATCAAAATCCATCAAGCCGTTTAGGTACAGCCTAAACGGCTTGATGGATTTTGATAAATAAATAGAAATGAAGGGCGCGCGTAAGAAACGTACAAACAAACAAACATACATACAACCCAAACACATAACCCTCCGCGCAGTCGGGTATAAAAACGGACAAGTGGAAGTAGGCCTCGCGCACTGAGCCCTTCTTCCACTTCCTACTTTCGGACCGCCACGCGCCACTTAGGATGTTTTACGTAATTTAAAAAAAACTGTTTTTCATTTTACGAGATCTTTGACGCGAGGTTCACTCACTCTTGGGCTGTTTTTATTATCTGTTGTTTTACTTTAGACTATGAAATATAACCACACCAAGTTCAACGCTTGCATGTTTACCGTTTATACGATAAATCAAGAAACGTACGAAATGTGTCGTTTTTATTTACTTAGAATTAAAATTGTTATTTGTTAGGGTAACCGCCATATTAATAACACATCGGTATTGTGCGAAAATTTTAACCGGCTCTTACGGACAACAAGACATAGTTCAAAAACTAAAACCCAACTACGGTCGGGTAAAATATAGCCTATGACTATGACCTGCAGTGAGATTACGTAATGTTGATCATATCGGTTTCAAGCCGTCAAATTCATTAGTGCCTTGCGATAGAGTCGAAATTGCTATGAAAAAAGTGACAATCTGATTGAAGCCAAGTTCTGTGGTCGGGCCCCTGTGCTATGACATGAAGACGATTTGATTGATACCACGCTTGTCAAAATCGGACCTATAGGGGCGACGCTATGGAGGAACATTCAAATACATAGGTACATACATAAATGGTTAAATTCATTACTCTTCCGTTGCTTCGCCGTAGTCAGGTAAAAAGATACAGCCCATTAGTCAGGACAGTCAGACGTAGGAAATAGGGTTCCTTTTAGACTTTTGTGTACGGAACCCTACAAATTACAAAATCTAGAGCTCTCAGGAAGTGATACGATAATCACTGAACACGCAATATCGACTTCACAAACAATGTTACAAAAATAATGTTACATAACAGTCAAACACTCGATAGATGCAATGGCACTGCAATGCAGCTAATAATATAACTGTATCGGCAATCAGATAGGAATGCACGAGTTGAACAGAACACGGTGAAACGCCATCGGGTAACATTGACCTAGTCGACGAAATATTACGAAAAGGAGCGAACGATTAAAATATAATAATTATGTACGTACATAAATGGCTAGTTATAGGCAAAATCGGGGTAGTAGTTGTACTATTATTAATTCTGTGGTAGTAGGTAAAAGACTTTACTCAAACAATACTAGTAATGTGGTCATTATTTCGACAACCTTCTTTGGGCAAAGTCGACCTTGCCGCGCTGCTTGAATAGGCGCCAGCAAAGTTGTATGGAATTTCATTATTGTCGTGTTTTGCGGCCAGCAATTTCCTTTGAAAATCCATTATTGTCGTCTTTTGTAGTAGCACTATTATTTATTCCGTGGGTTCGTTAACCCCGAACGCGAAAAGAGAGGCGTTGTAGCTCCCAGACGAATGGACCGATTTTAATGTTTTCGTGATTGTTGTTGTTGTTGTTTCTGTTTCTGCTTCGGTTTCTGCTTCTGTATCTGCTTCTGCTTCTGTTTCTGTTTCTGTTACTATTACTGTTACTGTTTCTGTTACTTTTGTTGTGGTCGTTGTTGTTGTCTTTGTCGTTGTCGTTGTTGTTTTCATTGTTGTTGCATTGTTTGAGTAAATTCTTATTATACTAAGCTGGTTTTATTTAAATTCCTCGCATTGTTTGAGTAAAGAACTATACAAGCCTTGGTCCGCAATGACTGCCCTGCTGGCAGCGATGATGATGGTCGAGAGCGTAGCTAAATTAAGTTCAAGGCCATTACAGCGCGGTCAGCATTGCAGCCCTTGATGGCCAAGCTGGAATGAAGGCCGAGACCGAAGGTCGAGGCCTTTATAGCGCGGACAGCAAGGGCTGCAATGATGGCCAAGCTTGAAGGCCAAGAACTTAACTAAGCAACGCTCGAAGCATTAAAGACCGCGGCAGTAATGTACTATTATTACTAGTCAATCGTTTGCCCGCGAAATGTAAAGCGATGATGTGATCGAAGGTGTATCACTTTAGCCTTGAACACACCTGGGTTATAATTTACTGACGAGGGCAGAGCATTCCACTCCTTTGCAGTTCTCATAATAAATGAAGTTCGTGCTTGATCGTGGTATTTTTGTTCACTTTGCCGATCGTCTCGTCGTACGGTGATGGATTGCACACTCTCCATAATGCGATCTGTAAGTAGAATATCGACAGGCTTGTGACCTCACGTCGATGCGCCAGATGATTTTGTTGATGCGATGATTTTACCAGAGTGTCATTCCTAATGAGCCTTTATAGCATGTCTCTCAATTGAATCCAAAACCCCGAGCTGATACTTGTCATATCCGTCCCAAAGGTGGCTGCAGTACTCCATACAAGATCGGACTTGTGCAAAGATAAAGATAAAAGAAGTGTGTAAAGATTAAAAACCTGTCCTAGTGTGAAGTGCCGCCTGACCTTAGACAAAATACCAAGTTTCTTTGCCTTGGCTTTGGATTCATCTGGTGTAGACCAGAAATTCAGGTTCAATCAGGTTCGACATCCAAAAGCTCCAGATGGTCGCTTGACATATGACTGTAAAAACGTTCGGCGCTCCCTCAGTATTATCGCATCCGATCTAGTTTCCTGTGTTTACTATTGTTTCTCACCTTTTTCTACCATTGCTCTCAACTTTTGTACAATAATGCGTTTCTCTATCTCAAACAAGAACAGCCTATCTTAGAGCACTTTATAGTTAGTATACTCAGTTGAAACTGTACCGGGTTACTCCCTTTTAAGTCATACTCGTGAACTGGTGCTGTTTGTGGGGACTGACCCAGCCTAGTATCTTATTAGTCATTTGTATTTTTATCCCGTTTTTTTCATTTGTGAATGCACTTTTATGTTTTTTTTTTTACATGTGTTTAATAAAGGCAATAATGCTAAAACTCATTTACATGTGTTTAATATGTGCATGTTAACTTCGGTGTATTGTGATGTTTTTAAAGCGGAATAGTGCCTATTTTAAATAAAAAACTTATTTTCTATATAAAGCGTGTTTTAGTTTTTTTAAACTATTATTTATTTTCTACTTTTTAGTTTGGTTTATTTATAAGAGCGTTTTTTTTTGTTTTTTTTTTCGAATTATTGCATTGTCATCGGTCTTTGACAGGTGTGTAAAATTTGATTGAAATCTGACCGTTTAAAGTGGGTCAAAATAGCGTCCAAAGGAGTCGGTTACAAACATACAAGTGAAGCTAATATAAAGCGTATAAAAACATATTTTTTTATGTCCTCTAAAGGACGCCAGATTCAAGTTAATGTGATGTCACATAGCCTATAACCAGCGGACGATGAAGACACTTCCAACGATAACTCATTTGTCAAATCATGATCAGTAGCTTAGGAGGTTTGAGGGAACAGCTGAACATACATACATACCCACCCACACACACATACATACCCACCCTCACACATTACTTCGCAGTAGTCGGGTAACTAGCTGCGCCCTCGGCTTTGCCAGCGTGGACAGCTGCCGGGGTTGTAAGTAAAAAATAACCTCCTTCTTTGAAGTCGGTTAGAAAATAGCCTACCTAGGTATATACCTGTAGCCTTCCTTATGATGCATACTATTTCCATGTCAAATATCATCAAGATCGGCTCAGCCGTTTCAGTCTAGAAAAGGTAAGAAATACATGTAGAGCCAGACTTACTTACGCATTTAAAATAGGTTATCCAAAATTTTGTAAGCCTCTTCACAAATACTTTGGTACCTAGTTATATATTGATAATCAGTTATTAATTCGTTACTGAACTGTTATTAATTCGTTATTATTGAGTTTATCCGTTCAATTTACGCAGAAACCGGTTTTATGTAGTGTAACGGTAACCACAGCTACCGCTGGTATTACGAGTACGTGTTACGACTAGAGGCGACCAATCCGCAGTAGACCACCATGGTTCCGTGTTGGATAGGTCAACCTCTTTCTGAGAGGCCTTTCCAACAGTGGGGATAATATAACATAATTAAAAACATCACAATACACCGAGGTTAATTGGAAGATAATGCTTGCTAGCATTAAGTTCGCCTATGTACCTAGCTTTTGTGTGCAATAAAGAATTTTCTGTCTATTTATCTATCTATCTATCATGCTGGTGCCATGATAATAATACGTAGAGAGCTGTATTTATGTACATCTTGGTTTAGCGAACTGTAATCATTCCTTCTTTAGTGTCCATGTTTCAAAGTGAAAGTACCTATTTACTGTAAATAAGCAAAATAATACCACTTTTACAACTCAAAACTTAACATGTCATGAACAAGCTCAAAAAACATAACATGCTTAATATAAATAAATGAAACCAGTAAAATTAGGTAAAGTATGTATGAGTTTGAACGAAATTTCCCATTCGTATATTGAATCTCGCACAGGAAAAGTAAATATCCGTCTGACTCTACCGGTGGTAATAAGCTCGTTAGAGAAGAGAGCATCAAGAAACACTACGCGGATGTCATTTTTCTATTTTTGACTATACTTTATAAAATAAAACAGAAGACAATAATAATACCTTTTATGTATGTAATAATTAGATGTAAACATATTAGAAACGGGATATTTACCATGGATAGCATTTATAATGAGATCCCGATACGTGAAAACTGTCCATGTGAAAACCGAAGAAATATCGTCCCAAATACGCGAGGTGTTACTGAGAGTGTTGTGTAACGAGATCGAGTTATTGATGAAAGTGTGAGCAAAATGGTACGTCGCGCGTAATAAACGAGTTAGAAATAAGCGAGCTACACTGAGAGTGTTGTGTGTCGAGATTGAGTTATTGATGAAAGTGTGAGCAATGGTACGTCGCGCGTAATAAACCAGTTATAAATACGCGAGCTATACTGAGAGTGTTGTGAAACGAGATCGAGTTATTGATGAAAGTGTGAGCAATGGTACGTCGCGCGTAATAAACGAGTTAGAAATACGCGAGCTATACTAAGAGTGTTGTGTGTCGAGATCGAGTTATTGATGAAAGTGTGAGCAATGGTACGTCGCGTGTAATAAACGAGTTAGAAATACGCGAGCTATACTGAGAGTGTTGTGTAACGAGATCGAGTTTTTGATGAAAGTGTGAGCAATGGTACTCGTACGTCGCGCGTAATAAACGAGTTAGAAAGAGGGTAGACCATTTTGACTGCTCGTAAAAACTTATCCACCCGCAGTTACTTCAGTTATCCGTGATCATGGCACTTGCTACAGTCCCGAAATATCGGGAACTCAGTACAAATAGCATCCATGGTAAATATCCCGTTTCTAATATTTGTACCTACTTCTAATGTTTGTGACCATGTTAGTTTTAAACCATATATAGCATGTTAACCTCTTAATGTGTTTTAGCATTAAGTTCGCCTATTTACCTATCTTATGTGTGCAATAAAGAATTTTCTATCTATCTATCTATCTATCTAATAGTGTAAATAAGAAAAAAAAGTAGTAAATAAATAATAGTTTAAAAAAACTAAAAAAACACGCTTTATATAGAAAACCAAACTAAAAAATAGAAAATAAATTTGAATATTGTAAATAAGAAAAATATGTTTTATTTAAAAAAAAGCGTGGGGTGCTTTTTAAGATATTATCGAAATGATAATCCTTCTTCTCATATCTGTCAATGAAATATTTATAACTATTGACCCATGCACCCCACGATTTTTTTGAAATAATTTTTTTTTTCTTATTTACACTATTAAAATTTATTTTCTATTTTTTAGTTTGGTTTTCTATATATAGCGTGTTTTTTTAGTTTTTTTTTAAACTATTATTTATTTTCCTTTATGCTGTGTTTGGTATCAACTGAAAGGACTTAATTAGCACATTTCGAAAATGTATATTAAACATTATTTAAGTTCAAAAACTAAAACCCGACTACGGTCTTACTGGAGTAAAGTCACACAAGAATATTCAAACGTTTTAGAAATTTCGGGTTTTAGTTTTTGAGCTTTTATTTTATACCTGATTTTATCAGATTGTACTCCTGATAGTAAGCGTCCCGTAATAAAGTCCTATATGACATCAGTGCTTCATTTGTTTGTTTGTCGTATGAGGTAGGTAGTGTTGGCCTCTGGTGTCAGAGTTTGTCAAGCCGACCGATGGCCTCTGGCGTGGCTTAACGACTGCTATTAATCAATGACCGCCGGGACTGACAATGCTCTCCAAATTCTGAAGCACGGAGCGATGGAAAGCGATGAATGGATGATTCAATGTTTCACCGTCTCCCTGATTTTCGACAATGTTTCAAATATTTTAAGGACGCGGTCCGTGAAGAGCAAAATACTTTATAGCTAAATACCTGCCTACATAGCCGGCACAAGATTAGATAGTTACATGGCAATGATACTTATGGCTTGTTTGCATGTGGTACGTAAGCATGGCATGTGAGTAAGTAGATAAAAGTTTTATCGTCATTGTTGATTTACCTACGATTTATTCATTTAGTACTGTGGTCAAGTAATGTAAGTACCTCTTGTAGATGATTCTTTTAAGATCTAGATATGCAATTGTTTAGCCAAGGCTTCTCTATTGTTTACCATACAATTAAGTTTTCCGTCGCACCGATCTGTAAATTGGCAAGGTTTTAGCATCCTGCTTACCTATATAATAAGAATAACATAGATCTAAGGTGGATCTAAGTTATTTTATTGAAAACTAGAAGTGCCCGTGGCTCTGTTCGCGTGGTCGTTTCTTTAGGTCTAAAAGTAACCTATGTGTTATTCCAGTACTAAAAGTACCTACCTGGCAGCATACACGAATGAAATGTACCTAGTCAAACATAAATGTTTTTAGGTATATTTTTAAAATTCAGAGATGAACGTGAAATTAAGAGAAATAAAAAAAACTATATAGAACAGTATACTACAACCAAAGTTTGTTCATCTGTCAAATAGTTTTTTATCGATTGCTCGGCTTCTTCTGATATCGGATTGAGATACCATCTACACCAGTTTTTAAGTCAAAACTTGAGCTATCCAACAGTGAAAACCGCATCGCAATCATTCCAGTATAGTTTTACGTGATGCGCGAACAAACACGATTTTTAATAAGTTTATGTTCTTGTTCAGTAGGTAGCTTATTTTAAGTCATTAAGCCCCATGGCCATGATTTTTAAATTATCTTCTTTGTATAGACTTTTTGTTATTTACTGTTTAATTATAAGTAAGTAGGTAGGTACCTAGAGATTGATTGAAGTAGAACATTTCGTACGTAAACAATATTTTATTAACCCCCCAACAAAGAGACGGGTGTTATAAGTTTAGGGTGTGTATCACTGTGTGTGTTTGTCTGTCTCATCGTAGCTCCCAAACGAATGGACCGATTTCGATGCGGTTTTTTCCGTTCGAAAGCTGATGTGATCGAAATGGTTCTTAGATATATGGGGAGGGGGAGTGGCCACGGGGGAGGTGAGAAAAGGGGGGGGTGAAAATCGTAGCTTCCAAACGAATGCACTGATTTTGATGCGGTTTTTTCTGTTCGAAAGCTGATGTGATGGTTCTTAGATATATGGGGAGGGGGGAAGGGGGAGATATGAAAATCTTAGCTTCCAAACAAATGGACCGATTTAGCTGTTGGTTTTTGTTGTTTGAAAGCTGGGGTAAATGATTCATAGATATAATGAGGGGCTGGAGGGGGGGGGGGGTTCTACGAATCGTAGCTTTCGAACGAATGCACTGATATAGATGCGGTTTTTTAAGTTTGAAAGCTGAGGTAAACGAGATGGTTCTTAGCTATATGGGGGGGAGATGTGAAAAGGGGGGGGGAGATGTGATAAGGGGGGGGAGATGTGATAAGGGGGGGGGGAGAATCGTATCTTTCAAACGAATGGACTAAATTAGGGGGTGGGAAGACGGGGGGTTATATATTTTTTTAATTTGCGCTTGTATTACATACGATCGTATTTAGCTTTTAATAAATTTGTTAAACCATGCCACTCCTCTATTGGTATTTAATTAGTAAGCTGTCTTCAATTAACCAGGCCTTGTCAATAAAATTATATAATCACAAAAGAACTATTGTCTTTCATGTAACTTTTTACACGCGGCTATGTACGTTACCTACTTATTTGTATGTACTTCGAATGTACTTTTTTACTAAGTGTGGAGGCTTGTTAATGACTTTTCCTAAGTTATTTTGCTTTAAAACTGGTTTAACGATAGCTGCAAGCCCCCCAAATACAATAAAATAAAAATAATGGTGATTCACAATCACGTAATTATCTAACAAATAAATAAATATCTACGTATTTAATTTGTATAGATTTCGAACATTGATATTGTCAAAGACAAATATTTCTCTTATGAATTCTCTTATGATACTTAGTTGGATAGGTAAATACTAAAAAATAAACTTCTCCCACAGCGTCATTCATCAGCCCCTGCTCCGCATCAGACCCGAACCTGAACCAGTGCGTGCAGAAGGTGATCTCGGCAGGCGGGCCGCAGTTCGCGGATGGGATCCCAGCGCTGGGCGTTGCACCGCTGGACCCGGTGCAGCTGGGCACCGTCAACGTGGACAATCCGGCGCTGAAGATCGTGTTCACAGAAACAGTGGTGACGGGCCTCAGGGAGTTCAGGGTTAACTCTTACAAGTGAGTCACTTATCTAATAATTTAATATGCAGAGAAATACTTAGTCATGAGCTACAATTAGGACTCCCTGTATCTACTTTGGGACCATCTTAGTGTCACTATGAAAAACACGCTGTCGCGGAATAAATATATAATTTGTACCCAGGGGAAAAAGTTATCATATTTATTTGAAAATACACTAGGGGAGACCGGGTACGATTGGAACAGGGTAAGGTTGAAACATCGTGAATATCACATGAACCGTTATCACGTGAGCGGGTAATACGAATAGGTCCGAACAGGACTCCCAGTGCCGTACCGCTCGCCACGCTCTACTGATGGACTATTAACTTACGGACGGAGAAACCACATTAATATTTAAGATTGTAGCGAGTGGGTACGCACGTAATGGCTACCAAACGAATACTGAGGCTCTGCGGGGAGGGTCGTAGTTTAGCGACCCGCAATTACAATATAAGAATATTGGAATGAATAATCGAATTAACAAACTTGATGCTCTCCCTACAAGATCAATTTATCCATAAATTACTCAGTTTATATGAAAGTAAGAGTCTGGAGTGTTTTTGGATGTTAAATGAGCCGTTGAGACTAATTACGTGGGATTAGTCTTAGTGTAAGATAGTTTCCCTCGTCACTAAGTATTTTTTTGTTCTGAAAGGGTGGGGTGAGCCGTTTTCTATTCCAGGCTTAGCGCGATAAAACGAAAATATTTTAAAATTAGATAGTAAAATATAAAAATGGCGTTGCAGCCGTACCCACTGAAAATGTACAACCCAATGAATTACAACCAAAGACAATGTTACAACCAATACCCAGTTTCTCCTACCTGCGTGCGAAGCATCACTCAGCCCTGAAAACTGTCTCTCTGAGAGGGTTTACGTACCTACCTAGGTTTCAGTTGTAAAAGAATAAAGACAGAATTAGGTTGCTATGGTTGATAATGGAACGAGAGAATGACCAGCCTTGCCCTCAAAAATAAATCATTGCGAAGCGGCCTGCATCTAGTTCAAAGGCGATCAAGATCCATTACTTTCCATTACGCGTACTTACTTTATTTGTAAGGTTCCAGCCAGATAGAGAGCTCAAAAATAACTTTAAAGAATATACAAACGATAAGCTATCCGAACCAGTTCCTAACAAGTTATTTGTCCCCAGGATAAACCCAGAGAAGGGCAAGGCCACCCTGGACTTCACAGCCAACGTGACCCTGAAGGCGCACTACGATATGGACGGAAAGGTTCTCATCCTGCCCATCAAGGGGAATGGACAGGCGAAGATCAAAATTAGTGAGACCTACTTGATAACCTACTTGATAAACAAAACACTTTATAAAGAATTCTTACTTTATCTATATTAATAGTCAGTTACTCCCAACCAAGGAAGTTATATGTACTTAACGCAAGTACATAGAACTTCCTTGCTCCCAACTGACCAGCAACTAGCAACCCATTTGATGTAGTTGTAGCTAAGTAGATGTACCTACCTAATAACATTGAGTAAGGGAAAGCGATAATAAAGGGTCAATGAACGTATTTCCGATCCCAACAAAGGCAAATCAAGGTGAAGCAATTTCATCCGTAATTATTAATGAAAGTTTATAACCCTAAGTTCACCAAGATGTGTAATAGCTTATGAAGCATCACAAGAAAACTTTGAAACCACGAAATCGCGTGGATTGGTAAGAAGAAAATAATTCGTGTGGATACTTACCACAGATTAGAGGAAATATATTATGTAGCTACTTACATCACTTGTGGACACGCGCGTTATCTCATTTTTGATTGATTTACCTTCCTCAAATGTTACCGACATGGCTCAAAGGTTAAGCAAGCTGAAGTGGCAGTGGGCTGGTCACATTTCCTGAAGAACCGATAACCGTTGGGTTAGAAGAGTTCTCGAGTGGAGACCACGTTTAGGCAAACGTAGTATAGGACGCGCTGTGGCCAGGTGGAGTGACGACCTGCGAAAAGCGGCCGGAAGAAAATGGATGAAGAGAGCTGAAGACCGAGCTCAGTAGCGTGCATTAGTAGAGGCCTACGTCCAGCAGTGGACAGACATAGGCTGATGATGACCTTCCTCAAATGCAGTCTTTATGTATGGCACAAAGACCACCTTTTGACCATTCTGTACTCCAGGTGGAGTGACGACCTGCGAAAAGCAGCCGGAAAAATATGGATGACGAGAGCCGAGCTCAGTAGCGTGCATAGTAGAGGCCTACGTCCAGTAGTGGACAGACATAGACTGATGATGACCTTCCTCAAATGTAGTCTTTATGTATGGCACAAAGACCACCTTTTGACCATTCTGTTTCCACAAAAATCCCAAAAACACATTAGTCCACAAGTTAATCAGCTAAATTTAGATCCAGCATCCCTCCTAACACAACATTGTTCTTTTTCAGCAAATCTGAACATCGTGATCAAGTACGACTTCGACACTCGCGACGGCCACTGGGTGGTGACCAGCTACAAGGATCACTACAAGATGGACCGCGCGCAGTTCAAATTCAACAACCTCTTCAACGGGAATAAGCAGCTCGGTAAGGATCTTATTCTTTTGAAGTTACCTGTAGAAATATTTGGTTATACTCGTAGTTAGCACGAACACTGGTTGCATCATCCGTGCAATAATATTTGGTTATACTCGTAGTTAGCACGAACACTGGTTACATCATCCGTCTAATAGTATTTGGTTATACTCGTAGTTAGCACGAACACTGGTTGCATCATCCGACCAATAATATTTGGTTATACTCGTAGTTAGCACGAACACTGGTTGCATCATCCGTGCAATAATATTTGGTTATACTCGTAGTTAGCACGAACACTGGTTGCATCATCCGTGCAATAATATTTGGTTATACTCGTAGTTAGCACGAACACTGGTTACATCATCCGTCTAATAGTATTTGGTTATACTCGTAGTTAGCACGAACACTGGTTGCATAATCCGACCAATAGTATTTGGTTATACTCGTAGTTAGCACGAACACTGGTTGCATAATCCGACCAATAGTATTTGGTTATACTCGTAGGTAGCACGAACACTGGTTGCATAATCCGACCAATAGTATTTGGTTATACTCGTAGTTAGCACGAACACTGGTTGCATCATCCGTCCAATTTCGAACAGCAAAAGCCTACGGAAAAATAATGTGGTGCGCATTTTGCAATGTTAATTTGTGTTCATGAGCGAGTAGAGTACTTAAGCTAAAATTACAAACACGAATGAAACATTCAATAGCAAAATGAGAAATTTCTACCTTGGTGCCAACCTTTTCTCCTTGTCCTATGATGGCCTTGCCCTGACCTCACCATTGGTACAACACTGCACCTAGCTAAGCCTAACCTGTGTCTTCCAGCGGCAACGACTGAGAGGTTTACGAACGAGAACTGGCAGATCATCATGTCGGAGATAGCTCCCGGGGCCATCAAGCAGATCATCCAGAAATGTGTGGACCAAGTGAACCAGTTCTTCGGCGCGATACCAGTCAGCGTTCTCCTGCCGCAGTCGTGAATGGTTGGACTCTGGGAGAATTTATTCATCATCTGCTATAACCATAATGGATCATTAAACTGCGTTACTAACCCGTTTATTGTTATAACCGTTTCAGTTATTTTTACATATTTATCTATTCATTATGCTGATAAACATGCAAGTCTCAATTATCTTATCATTCTCAAAACAACTACTTACTTATAATAATTGCATAACTAAATGATACAGCTACATCATTATCAGTGCTATTTTTATGTTTTGAACTATACAACCAAGCAAATCACAATCATTTCGAACCATTTTCATACAATAACCGGCATCATTAACTTAAAAACAACAATAATAACTGCATACATATTGCTACTCACCTAACATAATTCAGTTTCGCTACTCACTCGACTGTTATGGTAGGACCTAGATGATGTTTAACCTATTATAACGTTATTCGCAGATCAAACCATCCACACTGTGATCAACACACACTGGGAGCCTGTAATACGAGACATCGCGCCCGCCGCCTTCGAACAAATTATCAAAGCTTGCGTCGAGGAATGCAAGAAACTGTTCGCCGCGATTCCCGCCAACGAACTACTGCTACCTTGATTTGTAACTGTTATACCGTTGCCCAATCTGCTTTTAAATTCGTTAGTTGAGCTTGACTTTAAAATTAGCATTTCATAACTAAAAGGCATGCAAAAAAAAAAGGTGGGCACCGCGCTGTTTTATAGTTCGACTCATCTTTCTTCCCTTTTTGTCCAAACTAAAACTTTCGAATGTAAAGAAACCGGAGACGATCAAAGTTTTGGACCAAATAATATTGTCTCCATACTATCTCCAACCCTCCAACATCAGATACAGCACAGATGCACCAATCGCTTCGATGCCCGCCATGCTTATGATGGTTGGGAGTTCCTAAGGGACGTCTGTAGAAGAGAAAAAATTAGAAATTGAGAAAAGAGGGTTCGCCGATAATATAAAAAAATAAATATATGGAGCCTCCATTATTTGGACCATATTTTTGATTATCTCCGGTATCCTTGTAGGTATGCAAGTTGTTAATGTTCACTTATAAGAAATAAACACGAAAGGGTGGTGTAATTCTCTTGCTGTAGGTACAAGTTTCATGCGCATTTGCATCAATCAATTTCTTGTACATTGTGGGTAAGCTCAAAAACAATGCAATATTCATTTCTTTCTAAGTAGGTATTTGCATTTTGTTCTGAAAGGATAAGGCAATTTCTGTACATCAGCAGAACTCAGGAAAGCTTATTTATAATTGCTGTTAAATTAACTACTTACCCTCAAGTAATTCTTAGTAACAGTACAGTGTAGATGTAATAACATATAGGTATGTTGGCATTTTTTCTCCTTGTAAAACATGGGGTGTGGGTTACAGTTCAGGCTTAGCCACATTTCTTCAGGACATCAACTAAATAATATATTTTGAGTCTCAAGCATTTTTCCTCAGGCCAGTGCTAGTACAAGTACAAAATATATGCAAGAAGTGCATAAAATTCAAAAGGGTTGTGTACATAATCAGCCCGTTAGGTAATGTCTCATCTCAGTGTGCGTGAAGCCTGATCCACTTGTTCTTAGTGTGATGTTCCCACCATGTTTTAACAAAATATAATTTTAGTGTTACAAGACTGTGTTGTCTATTTTTAACATTAATTGATCATTTGATTGTAGGTTATTAATATATTTTTATAGATTTTTAATAAATGTGATAATTAAATATTTACATGTTTAGGTTAAAATTATTTAAATAAATGATTTTTAATTTAAAACAACCTGTATTATTAAAAATATATTTAATAACTTCTTAAAAATTTGTAAAAAAAGGTGCAAATAAATGCATTACCTACATGATTTTTGTAATAAAAAAGCAACATTTATAGCTTATGATTCAGGTATTTATGTAAATAACAAATTAATAAGGCACTTTGACTTAATGTAATGTTGTCAGTCCCATGATTTACTGGCATTTAGCGAGGGACATGGCATGGCGGCCTCCGTCAACTGGCAAGCTGGCACCAGTAATATTGCTCGCCAGGTCACTGGCTAGAAAGGCAATAGCTGCAGCAACCTCATCAGGTTACCCCGGACGTCCCAAAGCATGAGTCGCTTTGGACCTCTCCAGAAATGCCTTATACTGTTCATCATTCAAGCCTCCTCGTCTTTGCAACTCGGTAAGGATGACCCCTGGATTGACACAGTTCACCCTCACTCCTTTAGAGGCCAGTTCTAAGGCAACACATCTAGTGAACTGGTCTACTGCTGCCTTTGACACATTGTACGCCAGCACTCCAGGGAACGATCTAATTCCATTAACACTGGAAACGTTTACAATATTTCCTTTACTTTTGATGAGATGTGGGGTGGCCAGCATGGTTAGATAGTAGATAAAATGCATGTTGGTGTTCATCAGATGGTCATACTGAGCCAGGGAAGTGTTTTCAATAGTACCTGTCTCAATAATGTGATAATTAAATATTTACGTGTTTAGGTTAAAATTATTTAAATAAATGATTTTTAATTTAAAACAACTTGTATTATTAAAAATATATTTAATAACTTCTTAAAAACTTGTAAAAAAAGGTGCAAATAAATGCATTACATGATTTTTGTAATAAAAAAGCAACATTTATAGCTTATGATTCAGGTATTTATGTAAATAACAAATTAATAAGGCACTTTGACTTAATGTAATGTTGTCAGTCCCATGATTTACTGGCATTTAGCGAGGGCACATGGCATGGCGGCCTCCGTCAACTGGCAAGCTGGCACCAGTAATATTACTCGCCAGGTCACTGGCTAGAAAGGCAATAGCTGCAGCAACCTCATCAGGTTTCCCCGGACGTCCCAAAGCATGAGTCTCTTTGGACCTCTCCAGAAATGCCTTATACTGTTCATCATTCAAGCCTCCTCGTCTTTGCAACTCGGTAAGGATGACCCCTGGATTGACACAGTTCACCCTCACTCCTTTAGGGGCCAGTTCTAAGGCAACACATCTCGTGAACTGGTCTACTGCTGCCTTCGACACATTGTACGCCAGCACTCCAGGGAACGATCTAATTCCATTAACACTGGAAACGTTTACGATATTTCCTTTACTTTTGATGAGATGTGGGGTGGCCAGCATGGTTAGATAGTAGATAGAACGCACGTTGGTGTTCATCAGACGGTCATACTGAGCCAGGGAAGTGTTTTCAATAGTACCTGTCTCAATAATGCCGGCGTTGTTGACCAGTACATCCAGTTGGCCGTAGTGGTCGACGGTATTTTTCACTATCTTCTCAATATCGGCTTCTTTAGTTAAGTCCGCAGGAACGACGAAAGTAGGAGCGCTGACCTGACAGTCCTTGCTCACCTTCTGTAAGTTCTCGACGTTTCTGCCGATCAGCGACAACTTAGCTCCCAATTTAGATAGAAAAACAGCGGTAGCTGCGCCGATACCGGAGCTAGCGCCGGTAACAATTACGACTTTTCCCGCAAAATTCATATTTTTTTCCCTTGTTAACAAAAATAGCCGCAAACTAACCAGCACTGAATAAATCACAGCAAATTATCTCGTAAGAGCGACGTAATTATGTAATTTAAATGTTATCAAAATCAGCAATTCAAAACAACCTCCTCCTTTTTGACATATCTGTGATAAGATTCGTTCTTGAATTGTTTGACATTTAACGCACCCACAATGGGTCTGTTCACATAAACGTTCGAGGACGCACGGATCACCCGCGCGTACACTCGAAATCGTTCACGGCGTCGTCCGGGCGTTCGCCTGGGTCGTCCGAAAAATAGTAGTGGAGGGGAGGAATAGTATGAAACTGACACTTGACAGTTGTCAGTTGTACTTGTATGTGGACGTCGCGGGTGATCCGTGCGTCCTCGAACGTCTAAGTGAACAGGCCCTAGTTTTTTTGTTTTTTTTAGAAAGGATATGTGCTGTTGTTCTATAACTGACCTCTACAGCGTCACCGGACGGTGGGGCGGGCGCAAAGGCGCTCCGCCGCAATGCGTGACGCAGAAGGCGCACGCCAAAGTTAAGTTTTTGGCCACTTGCTCAAGGGCACCCAGGGGGTACGAACCTCGGCTTGGACAGTTGCCATTGATTACTTGGGGAGTATCGAACTAAGGCCCTAGATCTTTGCTACATACAATATAAACGATCCAAACTAGAGTTTATTAGATTGGTTTTCCTAACGTGGGATTGGTTGGATAGTAGAGTTTATTAAAATTGATTAAAAGAACATACTGACAACTGCAGCCCGATTACATAACTTGGCTTCAATCGAATTCTCAGTATCGCAACCACTAATACCTTGCGATAGAGTCGAAGTTGCTATGAAAAAAGTGATAATCCGATTGTAGCCAAGTCCTGTAATTGGGCCACTGACAGAGTGGTTACTCTATGGTTTGCGCTCTATGGTCATAATCTTGAGATAGTGATGTAATCCAAAAAGAATAGAAACGTAAAAAGCATTCAAAAAAAACCGGTAGGTATATTAGCAAAAAGTTTTTTACGAAATTGAAACCTCATAGATTTGTATTGAAACGATTGTCAAAGAACAAGCTGACATATTTTTGAGTAAGTAAAATTGTAATAACAATGAAAAAATGACAAAAAAATAACAATTTCAGTGCAAAATTAACAGTTTTTCCCTACAATAATAACAATGGTAGTAAGTTTGAATAGCTAAAAATAATCTAGGGTTCAAAATATTAGCTGTAATCAACGTTTCTACACAACATTTTCAGAAAGAAGTTATCCACATTCACATAGGTCAAGCAGGAGTTCAATTGGCAAATGCTTGTTGGGAACTATACTGTTTGGAGCATGGCGTCAGACCCGATGGTGTACTGGCGTTTTCAGACATTGATACACACTTTGGCCCTTTCTTTGGCCAGACAGGTGGTGGCAAGGTCGTTCCCCGAGTTGTCATGATCGATTTGGAACCTACTCCTATAGGTATGTTTTATCATACCTATTATTATTTTATGCAGTTTAATGAAATTATTGACTGTAACTAATACTTTTTTCAGATGAAATAAGAACGGGTGCGTATCGTCAACTTTTCCATCCAAATTGTTTAATCACTGGAAAAGAAGATGCTGCCAGCAATTTTGCTCGTGGGTACTTTGGCGTTGGTCGAGAGATGATAGACGTGGCTCTCAATCGCATAAGATTAGTTGCTGAAGATTGTAGTGGTCTCCAGGGTTTCATTATTTGCCGTGCTTTCGGAGGAGGGACTGGATCTGGATTCACAGCTCTTTTGCTCGAAGGATTAACAAGAGACTATGGAAAGTTATCAAAGATTGAGTATGCCATCTATCCATCCCCAAAAATATCACCTATCATAGTGGAACCTTACAATGCAGTGCTGACGACTCATGCCTGTATGAACACAGAAGATGTTTGCTTTATCTTCGACAATGAGGCCTTATATGATATTTTAGCAAGAATGCTGGAAGTACCTCAGCCAACTTATACAAATCTGAATCGTCTTATTGCTCAGGTGGGTTACTTTTTTATTTGGAAAAATATTCAAGACTCACTCTTTCTATACTGACTATCTACATACAAAATACAAAACAGTTTAATGACAAAAATGAATAGGCAGGAAATAAAAAATCGTCGAAAATACATGAGGGTTATTCCAGTAGGTTATGAGGCTTCCTATCTCCATTTTCGTTTGGACCGCCAGTTTTGGATGTTGTACTTACGTACGAAGGTATCATGTATCATTCCATTTTTTCAGGTCATTTCATGTATGACAGCATCATTGAGGTTCGAAGGATCACTAAACGTGGAACTGGTAGAATTTAGAACAAACCTTATCCCTTACCCCAGAATCCACTTTCCCTTAGTGACATTTTCACCTTTTGTTCCTGCTTCACGAGCATATCATGAAGATAACACGACGCAACAATTGATGATGTCCTGTTTTGAACCATCCAATACAATGGTTAAGTGTGACCCTAGACAAGGATATTATATGTCTTGCTGCTTGCTCTTTAGAGGAGATATAAATGGAAATGAAATCAATTCCTCCATTAACCAAATCAAAAGGATGAAATCATTAATAAAATTCGTTTCTTGGTCTCCGACAGGGTTTAAGGTATGATGTTGAAATAAATACCAATTAGGACGTAGTACTACGAGTATTATTTATTTTGTGCAATTAGTCCTACTTACAGTAGGCACAACGATTCTTTGTGTCTCTGAATATGTCTGCAAGTCGCTGCGCAAGCTGCTAATTTTCAGGCGCAATCCCAATGTTGAAGGTGAAAACAGCATTGTATAACTGCCTCGCTCTCTCGCTTACGTTTTTCGCATCATCTATCTCACTTAATTCATGCTGCTTTATCCTCACAACTGAGCATTGTACAACTGCCTCACTCACTTGCTTACGTTTTTGGCATCATCTATCATCTAATAGTGTCATGTAATAGTGTCTATCACTCCATGCTGTTTTATCCTCACAGCAGTACCTGCGCTATCGTTTTTAGAGTCTAACTTCACAACCACAAATATATTTACCTTGATTGATACCTGACTACTATATGTACTTTGATTGATACCTAATACCTTGTTTTTTTCTTACATTTTTTATTTCTTAATAGATCGGTATCAATTACCAGCCACCGACGACTGTACCAGGTGGAGATCTAGCAGCCTTACAAAGAGCTGTTGTCATGGTATCGAACAATTCTGCGGTGCGAGTTGCATGGGAGTGTATTTGTAGAAAGTTCTCTCTCATGTATGCCAAAAGAGCATTTGTACATCATTATGTTGGAGAAGGACTTGAAGAAGGCGAGTTCAAGAACGCTTTATCGAATGTTAAAGCTCTTTCAAGTGACTATAAAGAAATGGAAGCCTAAATTATATCTAATACCATGCAAAAAACTGTGCAAGCCAATACATAGATAGTAATTAAGTTGGAGATTGAAAAATAAGCAAATATTTTATAAATAAGTTGTTGGACTTAATAATTTGTGTTAGAACGTTGACTGTTTTTTGTTATATACATGTTGTTGTTTATTTACATGAACTTTTTGACTGAGTTTTTTACTATACCAATTAAAATGTAAATTCTGTAAAATGAGTTCCAAACTAGGTACTTGTTTTATTCAATCTCCATTTATTTCAAATACCGGTAATTAGTCCAAATTTTTACTCATCACAACGTAGCATCCCAACAAGAATTCAATGTCTTTTTTTGACATTGACGTCTCATATTCAATCGACGAACAGTCAGTGTCACTGTCAGTTCAGTGTCAGTGTGTATATTATATTTTGCTTGCAGTCAGTACATATTCCGAGTCCGAGAAGAGGGTGTTCAGGTTTCGTCGAGGGTAAAATTATTTAGCCGTCGTTTTTTAGTATTTATTTTATTAATTTAACGTAGTTGAGATCCATTAACACTGTCCGTAAGAATATTAAAGATTTTTACCAAAATCATCAACACCATTACAAGTAGTCCTAACAATCAGGTAATTCAAATGAGTTTCTATTACCGATCCATTTGATATATTATTATCTAACACCATGCAATACACTAATATCAGTATTATCAAGTGCTATTATATGTGGGATGAGATTAGCTGAGCTTTGCTAGGTTTGATTTAGAAATCAAGTATTTTCGTTGTATAGGAAATACGACAGCCAATGATCCAAGAGCTTATATTCCAGCCATGTGGAGCGTAGCTCATCTGTGCCGATGTACCTCGTCTCTTCGAGCTGCGAAGATCAAGCTTCTGGTCCCCACCACTAGAAATGGCATCAGTATTAGTTATGCCGTCTCGAGACAACTGGTCACGCCGGCTAAGTATAGCACCAGTCATAAGGGATTTAGGGTAAGTCACATTAAAATTTATAATCAACACTCATATTAAAAAGAGAAAAGATTTGATTTTGATTGATTTGATGTATGTACAGTAGGCACTCAGTAACCCGGCACACAAATTTTATCCCCTATGTCGGATTGCTGGAAGTGCCTGACTTGGATTTGTATGGGAAATAAAAGGTTTATGTGGATAATAAATTCTACATATACAACATGCCACTGAAAAGCCTTAGGCACAACTTCGGAAGCTTGACCCATGATTACTGGATGACTTGAAATTGATCACAAATCTAAATATCTATTGTTCAATATGGTCAGACTGTCCCGAGTCTGCCGTGGGGGACAGGCTCGGCGTATCTGTGACGGAACTTGTTCGGCTGCCACCCGGCCAAGTCGCGATTACTCCCTGTACTCTCTCTGTCACCTTCAGGGAAATCCAAAATCCTCGAGTGACTGAACACCTGCTGCATGTTGCTCAAATGCCTCCTCCTTTCTTCAATCACGGTCTCTATGATCTCATCCTAGTCGATACGACAATCCAATCTCGTTGGTTGTCGGAAGTTCGGTATACCGAGAGTGTACCTAAGGTGAACTCATCTCTGTCAGTCTTTGGCTCTATCATGTTCGTATCTTTCCTTTAACATTCGACTGACCACTGCAAGGAGAATATAATCACTATGTTTTAGACCACTGATTGTCAAACAGACTACAGCCCGACCAACTTATCTGTGAAATGGCGATAAAAGGAACTACCCGCCACAAATGAGGTTCACATTTTCTGTATTATTCTGTCTTTTGATTGGTCTACCTATCAATTGCTGAAACCCTGGAAGACCTAAGCACAATGCTTAGTGACCTCAATATTGTTTCCCAACATGTGGGTCTTAAAATGAACATGGGCAAGACGAACATCATGGCAAATGCCCATGTCGTACCCATGCTGGTTTATGTTGGGAACAATATTATCGAAGCTATTGATCACTATGTCTACGGGTCAGACGATCCAACTGGGTAGATCCAACTTCGACAAAGAGGTCAACCGATGAATCCAACTCGGATGGGCAGCGTTCGGGAAATTACGCCATATCTTCTCGTTGCAGATACCGCAGAGCCTCAAGACGAAAGTTTATAATCAGTGCGTGTTGCCAGTGATGACATAAGGCACTGAGACATGGTCGCTAACTATTGGTCTCATACAAAACTCAGAGTTGCGCAGCGAGCAATGGAGAGAACTATGCTCGGTGTTTCACTATGTGATAGAATCAGAAATGAGGAAATCCGTAGAAGAACGAAGGTTACCGACATAGCTGTCAGAGTTTGCAAGTTGAAGTGGCAATGGGCAGGCCATATAGTTCTCAGAACCGACAACTGCTGGGGAATAAAGGTTCTCAAACGGCGACCACAAACAAGGAAGTGAGGGGAGACCACCCACACGATGTACCGACGACATTGTAGCCATCACAGGAAGTCGGTGGATGGAGGTGGCACAAGATCGCTCGTCATGGCGCTCTTTGGGGGAGGCCTATGTTCAACAGTGGACTTCTAAAGGCAGACATGATGATGATGACCTATTAATTGACTGGAAAACTCACGCCACCATTCAGTTCACAGATAAGTTGGTGGTACTTTAGCAGAAATTTGAGGTCAAGGTGTATTGTTTTTTTTTCCAGCTGACTACTAGGTAGATATATTATATATTCTGTTCTAGTAATAAATATTTTCCAGCGGACTACTAGGTAGATATATTATATATTCTGTTCTAGTAATAAATATTTTCCAGCTGACTACTAGGTAGATATATTATATATTCTGTTCTAGTAATAAATATTTTTTTATCTCTTTATCTTTTCTACTAGAGTTTCACTCACAATAATACACAACAAAAAGCTAGAAACTTGTCAGAACTCCATGGAAAGAAGTATGATAGGTAAAAGACTATCAGATAGAATAAAAATTGTAACTATTATGAAACATAGAAAAACAAAAGATGTCATAAAAACAATAAAAAAGCTAAAGTGGAAGTGGTCAGGCCATAAAAATTGACAAAATTAGTCATGAATTGGTTCACAAGTGACAAGAAGAGAAAACGAGGCAGACCATTTAGACGGCACATGGACAAGAATAGCTAAAGATAGAAGAAAAGCCAACAGTTGGAGGAGGCCAATGCCAACTAGTGGCATACAGACAAGAAGTCGATGCACATAAAACAAAAATTAATGAGTGCATTGTTGTAAAAAGTGCTACAGTTCTCGGCACGTTCCCCAAAATTCCTTAGTAAGCCACCCACCGTTTTATACACGGAAAGACTGGAAGCTCAATTTATAATGAATTTTTACTACGAGTAAAAGTGCAGTTAAAATATCATTTTTTTAATGTAAACTGGAAACAACATAGGACCCGTGAGCGAGAGTAGTTTATAGGTATCCATGTTTGCAACACTGAGCTACACCGTGGTGCTTGAAATTGAGGCACTTGTTTCAGTTTTTTCGAAAAAATACTTTAGAGAAGCGTTTTCGGGTACTTATCTTTAGTTTTAGTTTTTGAGGAAACTATGAGGTGTAGAGGCACCGTTTTAAAGCTTAATGAATGAAATTGAAGCTAATCAATGTATCTACAAATTCCTCTCTCATGACTTTTCTATAAAAAAAGTTTAGTCAGTACTTATCTGACAAAGTTAAGGTAGGTGGTCTTTCTGTAAAGGTTGTCTGGATGAGATCGCTTTTAGCGATAAGACCGCCCATTGTACCTATAATCTAAGTGCCTGTATCGTTTTATTTTCTTGGTGCCAATAAAGAGTTAATCTATCTATCTATCTATCTTGGAAATGACCAAACCGATAATTATGAAAATTAAAAAAAATATGCCATCATTATCTTGACTTGCTCTATCTCCACAACCAATGGACCAGAGTTCAAGTTGAGCTCAAAATTGTAGAAAATTTAGTTTTCTATACAATAGTGTAGATTAAGGTTACCCGAAAATCGCTCCCTTAATGTAGTTTTTTTTGGAAAAAACTGAAACAAGTGCTACAATTTCGAGTACCACGGGAGTAGTACAGGATGTTCAGTGTTCCAAAGTTGGATACCTACCTACCTATAAACACACAGAGGTCCTAACAAGTAACAAATCCTTGTTGGTTTCAATAGACACCTAAATTAAAGGACAAATATAAAGGATATTATTTTAAAAATAGGCCAATGGTCGGTCTAAGCGCTAAAAGCGATCAACATATACACAAGACATAAGTTCAAAACTAACACGCGACTACGGTTTACAGGCCACAGGACCGTAAGTGCTTCGACGTTGCCGGTTTTTTTTTCACTCTATAAATGAAGACGAATCGATTGATACCTCGCTTGTCAAAATCGGACCAAGTTTTTAGTTTTTAGTCCATATACTCACATACATACATAGACTGTTAAACCCTTCCCTTGCTTAGCCATACTCGGGTAAAAAAACTCTGGTCCAAAGCTCAACCTGGCTGAATTCCTGGCTACGGCCTCGGGTCATCCGCGCAGGTATAATTATGGACAAAAGTGTTAGACGCATGCTCCGTAGTTGCACGAAAATTCAAAAATCTTAAAGGAAAAACCGTGAATTAATCGTATTTAAATATAATTTTTATGTAGTGTGAAAATGGAGTGAAGTAATTTACTTACACGCAAGTTAAGCGGAAACTCAAATTCATAAAAATAATCTCGGATTTTCTTTCAAAATATTGTACTTTTCGAACAACAGTAGCGTGTAGTAGTGGTCGTTAGGTATTATTAAATAGAGTAGTTAAAGGAATATTGATAAAAGTTTAATACAACTAAAGTTAATTTACCTACATGTTTAGTCACTGTCACTCATTGGCATAACACCTACATAATTTTCAAGTGGTATACCAGAACTTGGGCCAGGAGTTGCGATTTCATCTTCTATGTCAGTTGAGGAATCCAATTCAGAATCACTGCTGTCAGAATCTCCAACTCGTATTATAAATTCTTCCGTCATTCTATTGATGACGTTTGCTTTTGACGTAAGTTTTTTCGATTGCCTTGACTTTGTAGCATAGCTTAATATGAAAATTGTGAATGCATCGTTTTATTACCCCCTTGTCAAAATCGTCTATGCCTGTGACTGGTTTTATTCGTTGTCTCTTTTTACCAGGGGTCCTAAATGTAACTATAAATTCTGAACTTTTACAATTCTTTTAACTGTGGATACAGTCATTTTCGCAGCTTCCGCAGTTTTATTGAGAGAATTAGTTATATTATTTTCTTTTAAAAAATAGTTATAAACGTCAAACCGACCGGTTGGTCTCGTGGCTAGAGATCCTAGGTAGGAAATCGTACGGTCGCAGGTTCGAATCCTGCAAGGTGCAATCATTTGTGTGATGAGCAGAAATGTTTGTTTCCGAGTCGTGGATGTAATATTCTTATCTATGTATGTTTATCCGTTATCTTGTGCCCATAGCACAGGGCATCCTAGTTTGGGGCTAGATAATTGGTGTGGAAATGTCCCGAATATAAAAAAAAAAAAACCATTCTTCTCCCCTGTCTCCTTAAAGTTGATTGTGGTCGAGTCATTTTATTGAAATTCAATGATCACACATTTGATAGAAATATAAATGTCAAAGAACTGAAAACTTCGTGCGCGATTGTACTCTAGGGCAGCGCGGAGATTGCGCGGTCAGCGAGAGCGGAGTACGACTGAGTGGGCGCTAGTGTCACCGCGTTGCTATGGTTACGCGCGGCCCCTCGCGCCGCACCTCATACCGCACTTCGATTGAGACCCGTGCTGTGGTTTAAATTGCACCAATGTGCGCTATGTGTACTGTAAGCGCGCACAAAGTCGGATTAAAATGCGCATTTATTCTCCACGTAGGACACATGACGTAAGGAGTGACGTCATTTTAGTGTGCACACAACGCTCACATAAAAGAGGTAGAGCAGCGTATGCGGTATCGTCAAATTCAATTGACATATGTCATTCTGTGTTGATATGTTGTTGGAACTCCCGCCAGACTGCCAGTACATATAATAATGATTATATTCTTTTAGCAGAAGCAAACGAATTCAACAGAACTTAGAGAGAAATGAGAAAACTGTAAACAAAACAAAACAACAGTAGGTAGATTCACAGAACAGCTGACTCAAATGACATAAGCATGCAATCGTCGCTCGGTTTAATTTGTTAGCGTGCATAAGCTGACCAACAATATAAACCGATCGTTAGCAGTGTTTGCAGTCTCAGCATTGTGAGTGCAATTTAAACCACACTGCCGAAAATGTGTTACTGCGCGTATAGTTCAACTTACGTGCCGTGATCTGGGCCCCAAGTCTCTTATTTTTTAAGAAAAACAATTCTTAAACGATGCAATTGTAATTCAATTATAATTTTTACTAAAATTGGTAGTCTGCTAAATTATCAATTGAATTTCGATTGAATTACAATTGTCTGGTTTAGAATTATAATTGTCTTGCTGGTAGAACAATTTCAAAGTGTTTTACGTGATTTATTTTTGGAAAATGTTTTTAATTGGAAACTATCGAGGTACCTGCTTCAGTGTGGCTTTTACCATCATAAGAAAGACCTACTTAAGTTGAACAGAGAGGGAAGGGGCGGTGCAAATTTTGCAATTACTGATGTTCTGGTAGGTACTGCAGATTGGTGCTTACCATCATAAGAACGACCTGCTCATCTCGTCACTAAGACGTTGTACAGGGGGGAGGGGGCGATTAGTGATGTTCTTGGAGGTACTGCAGGTTGGCGCTTACCATCATAAGAACGACCTGGAGCCCAATTCTCGCGCAAATAGACATATGTCGAATTCGAGATATGTCGAAAAAAATGGCGTATGTCGATACAAAACAAATTACCGTATTCTCGGAGAGTCACGATAGAGATATGTCTACGCCCAGCGCTCGACATGCAACGAGTGGTCCGGAGTAGACTTTTGTAAGTCGAATGAGAAGTTAAACCGTTTCTTATGTGTAATCGAACTAAACTTGAACTCTCTTCTTGTAAAATAATAAAATATATCCGAAAAGCTAAATTTTTTACATGGTTTTACTGAGGACGATTTTTGTCGATTTTACCACGTTATCTGTGAAATTACTGAGGATTTCACAAATAACGTTGAGGCAATTTTAAATTTGTTTTCTTCGTCTACGCTAAGTACTATAAAATAATAAAACTTAAGTACTATAAAATATTACTTTTATTTAAGACTTATTTTTTGATCTTTGTTTTATATACATTTCTAAGTAGGTAATACTAATCATCTTAGCTTTACGGTAAAAGTAGTAAAAACACGTACGAACAATAGTATGTGACCGCTCATTAACCAGCGGGTCAATTTCCTATCTTGTTGCAATCAAATTTTCATTATTACATGCGCTTAATGCGGCGCGTTAGAGTTGATATTGCATTGAAAATCTGATTGCAACAAATCGATTGGTTTAGGTAATTCCATATAATCGGATAGCTAATTGGGAAGTGCTTGAAATTTAAGTTGCAAGATTTCACCTGGAACAGACAGACAGACAAACAAGAAAGTGACTTAATAAAAACGTTGACTTCTGCGCCGAAGAAGGATAACTTTTCCTTATTTTTTCCACATCTAAACAATAAATATCTCACAACAAACAAACAAGCAAGATCTCATGCCATGTATTAAAAATATTTAAATTCTACATTGTAGAAAACACATTTCGTTTCACGCGAGTACTTTTAGTCTTTTCCGAGTTTAAGGATAGAATATGAAAAATAAATTCTCGGTCTGAAAACTGTCTACTTTGCACAATTTGATGCAATTATGTATAATATGTATCTAGTATTCATTAATATTATCATCTGCTATTATTTTTTCCGCAATGTTGATATTTCTCGATTTTAGGTCAACACAGTCGAGAAAACGGAACGTATTTACAAATGTCTACCAATAAGTCTATGACAAAAATCTCTATAATCACTGAGAATGCGAGTTTTTGATCCTGTCGACATTTTGGTGACATTTTTCGTAGAGATTTAAGATTAGAGATAATCTCGAATCCGACATATGTCTATTTGCGCGAGAATTGGGCTCCTGCTCGTTACGTCACTACAGTTACAGTTAAATTGTACAGGAGGGTGCCAATTTTGCAATCACTGATGTTCTGAGAGGTACTGCAGGTTGGCGCTTACCATCATAAGAACGACCTGCTCATCTCTTTAATAGTCCTATCAAAAATATAAACCTCTATGTAGAACGGTACAATTAAAATTACATTTCTAATTAAATAACGTAAATTATTAACCTAAAGTGAGCAGAAAACACGGTAATAATTGCTAAAAAGCAATTGTTGCAAAATTGAATCTTCGAAAACAATTAACAATTGAAAGATGTGTCAAAAAAATAGTAGACTACCAATTATTCATACCGACTAGTGACGATTGTTAGGAGATTGGTTAGTAGAATACGAAATGTAACATAATTGTCGATTGTTTTACAATGTCAGAATTATCAGCAATTCAAAAGCCTTTGAAGTTAGTAGAATACCAAATGTGTCAAAAGCGACAATTATGGCACAATTCATTAACAATCTATGAACAATTATTTTAGTAGAATTGGGGGCCTGTACATGAATTTATTATACAGGATGGACAGGACAGGGACAGTTAGGGCAGCAGCATAACCTTAACCGTTATAATTAGGAAAACTTTCCTAGGAGACATTCCATAACTTTTTGAGATATTCTGAACTGCTTTCACATATTTTGCAAAATATGTACAGTCAGCAAGAAAATGGTAATTTTACACAAAAACTTTTTTTGATGCCTATCGATCCCGTGTCTTATAAGGATCAAAAGTCTCTATTGAATCGACTGAGGTTTGAGTACTAGAAATGTCAGAAATTGCGAAAATCTTTTTTCATACATTTTGTACGAATTTACCTTATCCGTAATATTGTGACGATGTGAAACCTCTTTCATAAATTCTAATTTTTTTCATAATTATACCCATTTGATAGTTTGATTTAAACCTTGATAGGAGAGATTTTTTTTTCTTTTTGACGGACTGTTGATGAAGCCGTCTGAGCTTATGTGAATACTGAGCGTGATCTGACCAAACTCATAAATATTCATTGTTTTTATAGTATGTTTCATAACGCAGCTGTCGGATGCATACTTTTTTACACACGGACTCAGAAGGAAATCAACAACTGAGAAATTTAAAATATTTTATGAGTTTAAGAGATACGAGGGAACTGATGAATAAACTAATATATAGACTGTTGTATCATAATTCTACTTTTTAATTTGATGAAATAAACATTAAATAAATTAACTAATAAAATTAAATGTTTGAAACGTCTTTACAAAGTTATAGCTTTAAACGCCCATGTTATTCATACCCGCTAGGAGTAATAGTATTCTGTGGTTCATACATAAAATTGCAAAGGCAAGATAAATATTGTCTTCCGCCCTGTCTTTACAAAGTAAATATACCTATATGTCTATGTATTTTACATCAGTTTTCCACCCTTGAATCCTATCTCAGTTTAGGGAAAACGGTGTAACTTAACACTAGGTGCTCCGTTTGCTTTTGCAATGCAGAACGCACCAAGTATTCTTCATGATGAAGAGTACTTACACTCGTTTTACAACATAAACATTAACACTACTCCGTTTGCTTTTGCAATGCAGAACGCACCAAGTATTCTTCATGATGAAGAGTACTTACACTCGTTTTACAACATAAACATTAACACTACTCCGTTTGCTTTTGCAATGCAGAACGCACCAAGTATTCTTCATGATGAAGAGTACTTACACTCGTTTTACAACATAAACATTAACACTACTCCGTTTGCTTTTGCAATGCAGAACGCACCAAGTATTCTTCATGATGAAGAGTACTTACACTCGTTTTACAACATAAACATTAACACTACTCCGTTTGCTTTTGCAATGCAGAACGCACCAAGTATTCTTCATGATGAAGAGTACTTACACTCGTTTTACAACATAAACATTAACACTACTCCGTTTGCTTTTGCAATGCAGAACGCACCAAGTATTCTTCATGATGAAGAGTACTTACACTCGTTTTACAACATAAACATTAACACTACTCCGTTTGCTTTTGCAATGCAGAACGCACCAAGTATTCTTCATGATGAAGAGTACTTACACTCGTTTTACAACATAAACATTAACACTACTCCGTTTGCTTTTGCAATGCAGAACGCACCAAGTATTCTTCATGATGAAGAGTACTTACACTCGTTTTACAACATAAACATTAACACTACTCCGTTTGCTTTTGCAATGCAGAACGCACCAAGTATTCTTCATGATGAAGAGTACTTACACTCGTTTTACAACATAAACATTAACACTACTCCGTTTGCTTTTGCAATGCAGAACGCACCAAGTATTCTTCATGATGAAGAGTACTTACACTCGTTTTACAACATAAACATTAACACTACTCCGTTTGCTTTTGCAATGCAGAACGCACCAAGTATTCTTCATGATGAAGAGTACTTACACTCGTTTTACAACATAAACATTAACACTACTCCGTTTGCTTTTGCAATGCAGAACGCACCAAGTATTCTTCATGATGAAGAGTACTTACACTCGTTTTACAACATAAACATTAACACTACTCCGTTTGCTTTTGCAAAGCAGAACGCACCAAGTATTCTTCATGATGAAGAGTACTTACACTCGTTTTACAACATAAACATTAACACTACTCCGTTTGCTTTTGCAATGCAGAACGCACCAAGTATTCTTCATGATGAAGAGTACTTACACTCGTTTTACAACATAAACATTAACACTACTCCGTTTGCTTTTGCAAAGCAGAACGCACCAAGTATTCTTCATGATGAAGAGTACTTACACTCGTTTTACAACATAAACATTAACACTACTCCGTTTGCTTTTGCAATGCAGAACGCACCAAGTATTCTTCATGATGAAGAGTACTTACACTCGTTTTACAACATAAACATTAACACTACTCCGTTTGCTTTTGCAATGCAGAACGCACCAAGTATTCTTCATGATGAAGAGTACTTACACTCGTTTTACAACATAAACATTAACACTACTCCGTTTGCTTTTGCAATGCAGAACGCACCAAGTATTCTTCATGATGAAGAGTACTTACACTCGTTTTACAACATAAACATTAACACTACTCCGTTTGCTTTTGCAAAGCAGAACGCACCAAGTATTCTTCATGATGAAGAGTACTTACACTCGTTTTACAACATAAACATTAACACTACTCCGTTTGCTTTTGCAATGCAGAACGCACCAAGTATTCTTCATGATGAAGAGTACTTACACTCGTTTTACAACATAAACATTAACACTACTCCGTTTGCTTTTGCAATGCAGAACGCACCAAGTATTCTTCATGATGAAGAGTACTTACACTCGTTTTACAACATAAACATTAATAATTTGAAGTAATCAAGGAATTAATAATGTAATTTATTTATCACCGACATTGGCGAACAATGACTTTTGACAGGAAGTTTGATGTAAATATTTTTCTCTTTGATGTATGCTTAATTCTCCTCTTTGGTTTATTAATCTAATGACGTCACGGTCAGGGGGTGGCGTGGGTAAGAAACAAGTTGAAGAGCACGCTCTTCACCTAGAGTAGGAAGAGGCTGAGGAATATGTCAAATTCTAAACTATGAATATAACTTTTTTTTTTAAATCGTGTTTGTCTGTTTGTTTGTTAGTTTGTATGTTAGTTCGCGCATCACGTAAAAACTACTGCGATTGCGATGCGGTTTTCACTGTTGGATAACTTAGGGTTTGACATAAAAACTGGGGTAGCTGGTATCTCAATCCGATGACTAAAAGCCGAGCAATCGATAAAAATATGTTTGACGGCTGAAGGAATTTTTATAAAATATTTGTATCCTCGTATTAAAAGTACTTAGAGTACTTTAAACCTAGAGAAATGACCACGCGTGCGAAGCCGCGGGCATCAGCTAGTATTTATATAAGTAAGTTAGTCCATAAAAGTGTCTAAAAAAATATTCTAAATTACTTGAATGTATGTAGGTAGGTATGTCCACGTATTTATCGGAAACCGATTCCGACCGATTGCAATAATTATTTTTGTATAATAGTTTCAGTATCTTTCAATTTAGGGAATAGTTCATCAAAATCCGTTCAGTATTTTAAAAGATATGAACTGTTATCTGTTTCCAATGTGGCTTTTTTCTTAGAGAACGGAAGAAGTCCCTAGGTACTTTATTTTCTTAGGCCGAATTTAACAAAACTGAAACTTAAGATATAATAAATATTAAAAATGACTTCAAGTCGTATAAAACTTAAAAGAAAGAAATAGTATAAGTTTTTATGGGCTTATTTGGTTTCCGTACATATTTTTTTGACAACTTGTTTTTGTGGCAAGTTGTTTACATCGGGAAAACCAATCGCACTTTCGCAAACTGACGCTCTCACGGCTCCGACGTAACTGTGACGTTTTAACACACGTGGCACATGGACATACGGACGGACGTACGCATAGGGGCGAAGTCACAGTTTTAATTTAATAAATGTTAAAATACTTTATACGGTATTTCATTTTTCTATTCAGACAACCCACTCGAGGGCGTGGCGTAGGTATTTTATGGACGAGAGTCGGAACATAGTAATATCAACTCTAACGCGCAACTATTAACTGCAATTTAGTATGCACGCTCGATGTATGAATACCTACATAATACGTACCTACGTTTGTAGGCTATTAAATCGGCGGCTTTCTTCCAGATCAAAGTAGTGCAATTTCTGTACTTATTTATTCTGTGCCTTAACAGAGACAATGTACTTTCCACAGCTAAACAACCTGATCAGAACAAACGGCATCATCACCCGGTTCTGTTCATCGGCTCCGAAGCCCAAGACGCCCAAGGCAGTGGGCTACTGGTTGCTGGGCTGCAGTGGCATGGTGTTCACAGCTGTCGTGCTAGGTATGGTAGTCGGCTACTTGGTACTGCTTTACTGTGTGTATTATGTCGTTAATACGGCGTTGAAGACCACTAATGGGACTAAGTAGACATTTGTTTAATTATGGACAGGATTCGAACCCTTAACTGTCCAGGACTGCATGGCATAATTATCCTTACCAATTAAGCTTCTGTTGTCAACTGTGTTCGTAGTTGTTACGAGTATGATGGCTAATGTGGTTAAGAGAGGGTTCGGATATTGAATGTAACACAAATTTCTTTTAATATAATATAATTATATGGATCATCAACTTAAAAAATAAGTAATTACTTTATTCTTAAAGAAGTTAGTGCATATCATTCAATATTTTTTTATGAGCATTTTTTTCATTAGGGTAAGTTTTAGTATGATAACGATATGTTAGTTATTTTGTAAAATAACCATATATGTGTATTAAAATGTAGGTATGTACAGTAGTCGCAGCCAATGTATACGTTTGTGAAGTTAGGCTCTGTGACAATTGTGCAGGTACTGCTGTGGGGATAAAATAGCAAAGTAAACGCGAGATAGAATATGCGAAACACGTGAGTGAGCGAGGCAGTTATACAATGCTGTATTCACCTTCAACACTGGGAATGCGCCTGGAAAATATTAGTTTGCGCAGCGACTTGCAGACAACTTCCGAGACACATACTTTCGCTGCGTCTACTGTACTTGTATCTATGTTTAAATTATGAGAAAAGTACCTGCGCTTCTTTGTTGAGAAAACAAGCCTTGTCATGTTTTAAAAACTGGCTATTGTTTTTAAGATTTTAGATTCTATAGTATTATTTACGAATTAGATAATAGTGGTATCAAATTGAGACTGTCTATTTATAATTTGTGGTAATTAGTAGTAATGTTGTTACTATCAATAAATTATGTACCTAATAAATAATTATGGTTTTATTTCACCGAAAACAGTATGAATAGGTTGAATAAAACATTTACAGAAAACAGTATGGATAGGTTGAATAAAACATTTACAGAAAACAGTATGGATAGGTCTAGCAAAACATAGAACTACATTTTTTGCGTAGATCTAAAAATAAGTAGGCAAAGATAATACTTAATAACCTACACAATTTGAATCCTAGAGTAGATTGATAGTTTATTAATTATTAGAACAAGAAGGCTGCTAGAAATATTTCACTATTTGACCAACTGTACAAGGATTAACTCAATGTTTCACCACCAGGTGGCGTGACCCGTCTCACTGAGTCAGGCCTGTCCATGGTGACGTGGAAACTCCTCGGGGAGAAGCTTCCTACAAGCGAGGCAGAGTGGGAGAGAGAGTTTGCAGAGTACCAGCAGTATCCTGAATTTAAATAGTGAGTGAACAAAATATTAGAAATAGTTAAACAATATCTAACACCTAATGAGATAGAAAGATAACCTGTATTTATCTATTTTAAAAGACAAAAACGCGAGTTACTCTCGCATATAGTTTTAACCACAGCAGGTGGTCTTTCTGGTAGTCTAATCTAACTGATTAGGCTACGAGGAAAAAGCAACCTAGTTAGGCCACGAGGAAAAGCCCTCTTTCACAAGGAGAGTGCGGATCGCTCGCGAACTTGTCTCATCTCGAACGGACAGAGACCGACTGAGACAAGTGAGGGCCAGCGCTCACTTTATAAACTTCAAAAATCCGTCGCTTAGGCCAATCCATTGATTTTATATTGATCGAAGATCTCAACAAGTCTAAAGTCAGTGACAGTTTTTTGTCCTGCACTGCTTGCGCATTCACACGTATCCAGTAGAGCCAGTAGGGAACGGAAACGTCTTGACTGTTCTGCCTCGGTCATTCTATTGTCCTGCGCCGTTCGCTTCTCTTTCCTTTACTTCGTGTTCTGATTTGATTTCCAGCAAGAACCAGCACATCACCCTGTCGGAGTTCAAGTGGATCTGGTACATGGAGTTCGCGCACCGCACGTGGGGGCGCTGCATCGGCGCGGCTGTGTTCCTGCCGGCCGCGTGGTTCTGGGCCCGAGGGTGCCTGGACACGGGGATGAAGGCCCGCGTCGGGGTCTACTGCGCGCTCGTCGCCGCTCAGGTAGGACTCCAAGGAGATCTAGTACATGGAGTTCGCGCATCGCACGTGGGGGCGCTGCATCGGCGTGGCTGTGTTCCTGCCGGCCGCGTGGTTCTGGGCCCGAGGGTGCCTGGACACTGGGATGAAGTCCCGCGTCGGGGTCTACTGCGCGCTCGTCGCCGCTCAGGTAGGACTCCAAAGAGATCTAGTACATGGAGTTCGTGCATCGCACGTGGGGGCGCTGCATCGGCGCGGCTGTGTTCCTGCAGACCGCGTGGTTCTGGGCCCGAGGGTGTCTGGACACGGGGATGAAGGCCCGCGTCGGGGTCTACTGCGCGCTCGTCGCCGCACAGGTAGGACTCCAAGGAGATCTGGTACATGGAGTTCGCGCATCGCAGGTGGGGGCGCTGCATCGGCGCGGCTGTGTTCCTGCCGGCCGCGTGGTTCTGGGCCCGAGGGAGTCTGGACATGGGGATGAAGGCCCGCGTCGGGGTTTACTACGCGCTCGTCGCCGCTCAGGTAGGACTCCAAGGAGATCTGGTACATGGAGTTCGCGCACCGCACGTGGGGGCGCTGCATCGTCGCGTCTGTGTTCCTGCCGGCCACGTGGTTCTGGGCCCGAGAGTGCCTGGACAAGGGGATGAAGGCCCACGTCGGGGTCTACTGCGCGCTCGTCGCCGCTCTGGTAGGACTCCAAGGAGATCTGGTACATGCGAGTTCCCGCACCGCAACTGGGGGCGCTGCATCGGCGCGGCTGTGTTCCGCTTGTTGTGTTAATTTTTATTTGGGTGCAAAATATTGCTGAGAATTTCCTTTTTAGTCGTTTCGCTCTTGACAGAGCGGTTTTGGTCGTCATATTGTTCCGCCTCGAAACTTATCGAACGAATATTCTCATACATTTTGTATAGAACGGCTTTTTAAAAGCTTTTATATTATGTATGTATGTATGTTTGTTTAGGTCAAATTTTGCAAGCTGAATTATAACCACTTCATCTTATACTACCGAGTTGAATTTTTGCATTTTGGTTCAGTTCCAATGACAATGCATTTTTATGGTAAGCATGACTTGAATCGACATCCAGAATTAGCTCGAGATAAAGGAATTCTTCAACAGTCAAAACCACAGACACAAAATTTCGTGTACGCATTTTATTATGATACTTTATACGGTATTGACTTTATTATTTATTATATTGGCTGGTTTTAACTTTTACCATGACATGGTCTCCAGATATGTGGATATATGTATATATGGATATATGTGGATGTATCTTTGTTTGGGGGTTAAAAAAAGCATGAACACAGAATTGAGAACTTCTTCCTTTTATGAAGTCGTTTAAAAGAAAGTTTCCATTTGCAGGGCCTAATGGGCTGGTACATGGTGAAGTCAGGGCTCGAAGACCGGTTCCAAGGTCCCTCGGACGTCCCGCGGGTATCCCAGTACCGGCTCGCAGCCCACCTGAGCCTCGCCTTCGTGCTGTACGCCGGCCTGCTCGGCGGAGCCCTGCGGGTGCTCCGCCCCTTCCCCGCCGGCACTCTGACGAAGATCAAGGAGCTAAAGAGTATAACTGCGCTGGCGCACTCTGTGAAGGCCATGGCGTTCTTCACGGCTGTTTCGGGTGAGGTGCAAATGTTGTGGTCCCTTTTGGATTTCAAAAATTGAGTTCACATATCATGTCCCATCTTAGACAGTGTTAGCGATAAATCAGTATGAATCACTCTGTGAAGGCGATGGCGTTCTTCACGGCTGTTTCGCGTGAGGTGCAAATGTTGTGGTTCCTTTTGGGTTTCAATAATTGAGTTCACAAATCATGTCCCATCTTAGACAGTATTAGCGATAAATCAGTATGAATCACTCTGTGAAGGCGATGGCGTTCTTCACGGCTGGTGAGGTGCAAAAATTGTGGTCCCTTTTGGGTTTCAAAAATTGAGTTCACATATCATGTCCCATCTTAAACAGTGTTAGCGATAAATCAGTATGAATCACTCTGTGAAGGCGATGGCGTTCTTCACGGCTGTTTCGGGTGAGGTGCAAATGTTGTGGTCCCTTTTGGCTTTCAAAAATTGAGTTCACATATCATGACAGACATCCACATGACAGATGACAGATGTCCCATCTTAGACAGTGTTAGCGATAAATCAGTATGAATCTGCGAGCTTTTTGTTTAGTTAAAATAATATCATAATTTGTTATTTTTTGTGGTCTAAGCCGAGTACTAATGCGATTGACTATTTGACTTACGGCCGGTTCCTATATCTTAAAACGAACCGTCTTCGCTTACTGTCCGTCAGCTTTTGACATAAACGCCTTAGAAACAATGTCAAAAAGTAACGAGACGTTGGAAAAACGACTCGTTTCATTTTTATAGGAAGGTTTCATTTTTCTTTCTTTTTTTTCTTTGCTTTTTTTTGGGTTAGACCATAAAAACCATTATTATTTTTTTCTAATTATTATGTTTTAATCGCAAAATGTTGTCATTAAACAACAGAAATTAAGTTTAAGAATCCTATTAACTAGTGGCTCTGTGCGCGAGCACACTTTTTTGCTAACAATGTAGCGGTGCACAGTAGCGCCATCTAGTTACCTTATTGTACAACTAACATTGCATCTATTTACCTTAATGTAAAACTAACATTAATAACCAAGATGCTCCATCAATCCCTACCTAGTAAGTAAAGGGCTGATTCCACTGGTAGAAACCTAAAAGTGAGAAATTTACTGCTTTTTGAGGAGCTATTCTGCTCATCACGCCGAAGATCCTCATCAGATCTTCACCAAATTTTTATGGGAGCCACTAAAAGTTACTACCTCAAATAAAAAAGTATCATCGAAATCGGATCTAATAAGGCGGAGATATTCAGTAGCCCCCTTTTTGCCCCTTTTTGGGTAAGTACCCTTCCACTCAAAAATCCCCGTTGACTAAAAAATTCTATAAATTATTTAAACCTGTATACCAAGTTTCGTCTAGATCGGTTGAGAAATGTGACCTGTAGAGGAAGAGAGAAGCCGGACAGCTGGACAGACATCCGCACATACGAAAGAATTTTTGCCCAAGCTGAAACGGAGACGCTTCGCGCTCGCGCTTCGAGCTCGCTCGGTCAATTATATATGTTAATTAACGCCCAAACTCTAAAAGAGACGGGTGTTACAGTTTAGTGTGTGTATATAATCATTGTATCATTATGTGTCTGTGGCATCGTAGCTCCCAAACGAATGGACCGATTTTGATGCAGTTTTTTGTTTGAAATCTCATGTGATCGAGATGCTTCTTAGATATAATAGTTGTTATATTTTTTAATTTGTCCTTGTGTCTGTTGTTTTCTGATTCCGTATCTGATGGCGAAATTTAGAGGCTTACTCTGCCCTGGTAACCCCCCGACCTTTATGCATGATTCGATTCTGCTACTTTGTGAATAATACCAAATTTGAACGACCCAAAAAAAGAGTAATGTTTTCAGGATTCATGTATGTATGTTTGTATGTATAAATGTGAATTTCTTTGTTCACCCATAACTTTTAAATGCCTGCACAGATTTAGATGTATCGTTAAAATCCTTACATCCCCGGGTAAAAAGGTTATTTTTGAAAAAATACTTTCTTTTGGCTCCATTTTTAAATGCGAAAAGAAAATATTTTTCGAATTTTACGGTTTGGGTATAAAATTGAAGGCCTTGATGAGCACATTCCAATAATATATAATTAACAATTGGCATAAAAACTTTTTAGTTCGTATTTGGCAGTAGAGTCGTGTATTTCCTTTACTTGATGATGTAATTGTTATAACGACTGTTCCAGGCGCGTTCGTCGCCGGCCTCGACGCGGGCCTGGTGTACAACTCGTTCCCCAAGATGGGCGAGCAGTGGCTGCCCGACGACATCCTAGCGCTGTCCCCGCTACCGCGGAACTTGACGGAGAACCCCACCACGGTGCAGTTCGACCACCGCGTGCTGGGCACCACGACGCTGGCGCTGGCGACCGCGCTGTGGGTCGCGTCTCGCAGGAAGCCGCTGCCGCCCGCCGCCAGAAGAGTCGTCAACGCGGTGGGGGCTATGGCTTGGATGCAGGTAATTAAGTAATACGGTATCTTATTGTACACAGCTGTACCCTGTGTGCTCATTTCTCTCGGTTCAAAGTTATCTATGTGTTATTCCAGTACCAAAAGTACCTGTAAAGTACCAAATATACCAAACCAAATACCAATTATACACCAAATTTCTTCCAAAAATTGTATCGATTCCTCGGCTTCTACTCATCGGATTGAGATATAAATTGCACCAGTTTTTAAGTCAAACTCTCAGCTGTCCAACAGTGAAAATCACATTGCAGTCGGTACAATAGTTTTTACCTGACGCGCGAACGAACAGACAGACAATATTATTTTAAGTTCTATTTATCATTTTTATTCAAAGCTTTTAATTAACTTCACTTATAAAAAAGCGGTTAAAGGGGTGAGACAGGGAGACGTTTCTCCGAAACTGTGCACCTCTGCACTGGAAGATATATTCAAGCTTCTGAACTGGAACGGATTTGGTGTTAACATCAATGGCGAAATACATCACTCACCTTCGATTTGCTGGTGATATAGTCATCATGGCAGAAACCCTGGAAGACCTAAGCACAATGCTTAGTGACCTCAATATTGTTTCTCAACAGGTGGGTCTTAAAATGAACATGGGCAAGACGAACATCATGTCAAATGCCCATATCGTACCCATGCTGGTTTATGTTGGGAACGATATTATCGAAGCTGTTGATCACTATGTCTACTTGGGTCAGACGATCCAACTGGGTAGATCCAACTTCGACAAAGAGGTTAACCGACGAATCCAACTCGGATGGGCAGCGTTCGGGAAATTACGCCATATCTTCTCGTCGCAGATACAGCAGAGCCTCAAGACGAAAGTTTATAATCAGTGCGTGTTGCCAGTGATGACATACGGCACTGAGACGTGGTCGCTAACTATTGGTCTCATACAAAAGCTCAGAGTTGCGCAGCGTGCAATGGAGAGAGCTATGCTCGGTGTTTCACTACGTGATAGAATCATAAATGAGGAAATCCGTAGAAGAACGAAGGTTACCGACATAGCTCTCAGAGTTAGCAAGTTGAAGTGGCAATGGGCAGGCTATATAGTTCGTAGAACCGACAACCGCTGGGGAATAAAGGTTCTCGAATGGCGACCACGAACAAGCAAGCGAAGTGTGGGGAGACCCCCCACACGATGGACTGATGACATTGTAGCCATCGCAGGAAGTCGGTGGATGGAGGTGGCACAGGATCGCTCGTCATGGCGCTCTTTGGGGGAGGCCTATGTTCAGCAGTGGACTTCTAAAGGCTGACATGATGATGATGATGATGATGATAATGAACTTCACTTGTATGTATGTATCTATATATTTCTGTCTGTCCTGGAATCTTGCAATTCAAATTTCGAGTACTTCCCGATTAGCTATCCTGCTGAAACTTTCAGGGTGGCTCACAAATCTATGAAAAAGCAACAACAAAAAAGTGACAGTGCATTAAAAAAAAACAACACTTTTCTTATTCACTTGCACTTCCCAATTAGCTATCCGACTGAAACTTTCAGAGTAGCTCAATCCAAAATATAATATAAAATATATAATATAAAGTTGTATAATACAACTAAATTTATAGATTTTTTGTTTGTATCAAATCACCAGATTTGAAAAAAATAATTTAAAAAAAACTTTTTTCTGTGAAAAAATGATCTGTAATTTGGTTACACATCTTTAGTTCTGGTGACAATACTATTATGCATAGTCAGTATCATTGTAAATCCAAGATGGCCGCCAACACAAAATGGCGGATTACATTTTTTTTTTCATTATTGGTATCAAATAAAAGGGCTAAGCTAGTAGAATACAGTAAGTTCACCATGAACAAAATACAAATCCAAGATTGCCGCCACCACAAACTACCGGATACTTCTTTTTTTTCAACCTCCTGAATATGAGCACAGACCAATATAAACAAGAAGACTGACAATCCCATACCAAAAGTAGTACACCGCAAAAAGCTCAAAATCCCGTATTATATCTAGATGGCGCTATCAAATAGCCTGGAAATTTTAGTTTGGACACTTAAAGCTGCTAACTTTGGATTACTTCGAGACTAATCCAGCCCAAAAGATATGTAGTTTTTTTAGACGCGAAATATTGTTTCATCTACTTACTTTAATAATTTCATTTCAAATTGATAATTTACCATTATTCATGTGCTTATTGACAGATGGAGTTGCTATAACATGAAAAATAGCATTCAAAATATCGCATCTTAGATTCGCTACGTGGCGCTCAACATAAAATAAATTCATCCAAATTTTGGTAGTAACTTGCAATGAAACTATAACCTAAGGATAAAATAATTTACTTGTAAGTAGTTAAGCCTACCAGTATTAATGCGCTAGAAAGGCACATTAATTGATGTAGTTCCCAGGTTCAATGGTCATATATATAAGTGTTGCCAATACTCGTTTGTCAAAAAATACGCGTGGAAAGTTGAATTAGTAGTTACAGTTATGTAAAAACATTTAATTAAGTACCTACCATACCTAATCAATAATTTTACTGGACTTCATACATAATAATACTTACTTATATACATATGAAATAGTATATTCTAGGTAAATATGGTTTTTATTGCCTGGTTTTTTGTCAAACAATCGACACGGTATCCGATTAAACAAATATATACATACTTAAATAAAAGATTACTGTCTAATTTGTGGTTAAATAGCTTTTGCGTAAAAAATATGTCTTTTGAACATTTTCATTTCATTTTGCTTAAAAAAAGTCTTACTTATCACAAACACAAACAAATATTATTTAGTTTTTTTTTGTAGGTAATGTTATAAAAATATGTAATCGATACTTTCAGTCATATTCCAATAAGAAGTGTTATTACTTTATAAATTTATTAGTATCAAACTCCAAAGTTTTAAAAATTGCTATTTTGGAGAAAATAAAGTTATACTGGCAATACCGATACAAAGATCAAAATAATCAAAATATAGAAAAATGCTTTGTCAAGGTGTTGATCGAAGAGGGAAACCGAAGATCGAAGAAAAAACTTTGATTAGCCTTAACCTGAGTAATAGAAATTCGACTCACACCACGATTTTATGTTTTAGTACTTAGTAGCTTTCGCCCGCGACTTCGTCCGCATGGACTACAGTTTATTGCGAAAAAGCATCCTATGTTCATCTAGGACACCTACTAAAAACCAATGCAAAATTATAGCACCGATGCTCTTAATGCTTTTTGATAGACATGTTATTATTTCGTTTCTATGGGAACGGTTCCCAAAGCGAGTAATCGACATGTTCCAGTTTTCCCGCGGCAACTTACTGTTTTCCGATCTAAAAAGTATGTTGGTGTCAATATTGTACAGTATCTATATACAAAGTTTCATCAAAATCTGATGAGTTGTTATCGCGTTAAAAGTCTGAAAAGTTACTTTTTGTGTATTTGGTTTTTAAAAATAACATGTTTTTAATGATTAATGTTTTAAGTTTAACTTATTATTATATTCGGGTAATGACGATGAAAAGTATCCAGTGTGTATGTGTTATTCCAGGGTATAAGCTAGCTCCAATCCAAATTTCATCAAAATCAGTTCAGCCGTTTGACGTTTGAGCGTAAAGGATGATAATGAAAAGTATCTTATGTGTTATTCCAGGGTATAAGTTATCTCCTTTCTAAATTTCATCAAAATCAGTTCAGCCGTTTGACGTTTGAGCGTAAAGGTTGATGATTAAAAGTATCTTATATGTTATTCCAGGGTATAAGTTATCTCCTTTCTAAATTTCATCAAAATCAGTTCAGCCGTTTGACGTTTGAGCGTAAAGGTTGATGATTAAAAGTATCTTATATGTTATTCCAGGGTATAAGTTATCTCCTTTCTAAATTTCATCAAAATCAGTTCAGCCGTTTGACGTTTGAGCGTAAAGGTTGATGATTAAAAGTATCTTATATGTTATTCCAGGGTATAAGTTATCTCCTTTCTAAATTTCATCAAAATCAGTTCAGCCGTTTGACGTTTGAGCGTAAAGGTTGATGATTAAAAGTATCTTATATGTTATTCCAGGGTATAAGTTATCTCCTTTCTAAATTTCATCAAAATCAGTTCAGCCGTTTGACGTTTGAGCGTAAAGGATGATGATTAAAAGTATCTTATATGTTATTCCAGGGTATAAGTTATCTCCTTTCTAAATTTCATCAAAATCAGTTCAGCCGTTTGACGTTTGAGCGTAAAGGATGATGATTAAAAGTATCTTATATGTTATTCCAGGGTATAAGTTATCTCCTTTCTAAATTTCATCAAAATCAGTTCAGCTGTTTGAGAGTGAACTATGATGACGATGATGAAAAGTATCCTATGTGTTATTCCAGGGTATAAGCTATCTCCTTTCCAAATTTCATCAAAATCCGTCCAGCTGAAACAAACAGCCACGTTTCACTTTTATATATTGGTGTGGATTTCTACATACACGTCGTAATTTCTAAAAAAAATACGCCGGTAAGTGTAATTCAAAATCATTGGCAGCAGTGTATTTTCGACTATAGACAACTGCATTATTACTCACCTACTTGACAGACTTGTCATTATTGCAATTTTAGGAGTTTAGGAGGGATCTCTATCTCTAACTTTGAAACATAAATTTCTGCCCTTTTTGTTACTCTCTGATAACAATCTTTTATAATAACTAATAAAAAGTGCAGATCCATGTTTGATACAATTTATATGGGAACCTTTACATTGTGCAAACTTTCACACAGTTTCTACTGTATCAAATAAAAAAGGAGTTTTCAAAATCGGTTCGCAATTGACGGACAAATTGATGAATATACAAAAAAAGTAGAGGTGAACATAGAACTACCTCCTTTTGTGAAGTCGATTAAAAACTAGCCCATTTCTGAGGACCTTCTGTAGTAACAAGAGTTGATTCCGCCAGGTGTCCCTCGGTATCCTCACCCTGCTGCACTACGTGCCCACGTCGCTGGCCGCCAGCCACCAGTCCGGCTCGCTGGTGCTGCTGTCGCTCGCCATCTGGCTCACGCACGAGATCAAACTCCTCAAGTACATACCCAAGTGAACTGTGAAGAGTGGACAAGTACATAACCAAGTGAATGTGAACTAAAGAAGTACATACATAAGTGAATGTGAACTGTGAACAAGCTTTGATCAATATAAAATTAATGGAAGGGCCTAAGCGGCAGATTTTTGAAATCAATAAAGCGGGGGCCACCTCTCACTTAGTCTCAGTTGGTCTCTGTCCGTGAGAGGTATGACACGTGACCAACAGTTAACTACACTCCTCTTTTTCTCACGTATAAATTATATTTGTTCCGTAGGAACAATTATGGTTTGATCATGTCCATATGTCCATCTGTGTGTCACAGACACTTTATTTGTAACAAATGCACAATAAATACTTACAATTATTGAGCAAGTTGTATGGAAATGGCCCATCCATTAATTTTGTATTACTTGAAGTGAAGAAGTACATACCTAAGTGAACTGTGAAGTTGGATGTGCTTTACGTGGGTGGCAATTACACCTTCTAATTAGAAGCTTGATGAAGCACTGCAGTGTTGACATTGTCAAACTTTCACACAGTTTTTTAAAGCTCTTTTTTCATTGTATGTTTCTAACATAATATAACACTTTTACAATTCAATAATTTAACATCTCACGAAAAAGGAGTAAAAATAACTGTTAATACAAGATAAACGAACCATACTTGGAGTTTAAAAAGGAAAAGTTCACATTACATTATAGATTATTTTTATATGTATACACTACAATTTTATCCCACCAGTTTTGATAATTATTGGCCATCTTATTACCACTTATGAATTTGGTCATAATATATATAAAAGAAAGTCGTGTTAGTTACACTATTTGTAACTCAAAAACGGCTGGTCAGAATTTTATCATCTTTGACTTTTTGGATTTGTCTCCGTTCCGAATAGGATAATAACTACATATAAAAAAATATTTTTATTTTCTCATACATTTTGTATGGAACGGCTTTTGTAATAGGTATGTCTAGAGTTATGACTAAAATCATAAGTGCTAATAAGATGTCCAACAATCATCAAAACTGGTGGGAGAAAATTATATATATATGTACGTAGGTATATGAAACTAGGCTGGACCAGTCCCCACTAGCAGCACCCGTTCGCGAGTGTGATTTGTATACCAGCCAAGTCCCCCCCGACCGCCCGCCCGCCCGTCCCCTCTTTCAACCATTAGGGAAGGAGGAAGCGACCTTCTAGACTTCACATTACAAGTTTTTTTAATCAGATATTTAAATTAAATACAATCAGATACATAATTTCTAGTATCGTAACGTCTCCAGCCTGCTTCAAGTATCTTATTTGAAGGTATCCTAATACTGAGGCCGAAAATGAAACATCACTTAGTCAAAATAATTTATTAGGTAATTCTGGCTATGTTAGCACTGGCTAACATAGCCAGAATACAATTACATTACATTTTACTGGTCAGAAATGCTTGCAGTACTGACTGCAAGCATTTCTGACCAGTTCTAAATATGTTATCTTCAGTATCTTGCTACGCGTGCGCACGCGCAGTATGCGCGTGGTAGCATTATCGCGCGCGAGCAAGGTAGTGGTCAAAAAACAGACAACTATTTGAAATAACATAATTAAGCGATAATGGCGCCACCTCGTTGATATTTGGTCATAGTTCTAAATGAATAGCAATTTTAGTATTAACTTATTTTGTTAAAGACTGCAGTATTTTAGGCAAATTTATTTTATTTTATTATCACACCAAATGTACAGTTGGCCTACAGTCGACACAATAATTTCCCCTGTATTCCGTAGCTATAAGGGTCAAAGTATTGTTTTTATTGCGATGTTCGCTGCTGACTGTAAGGTACTGTGTTCCTCAAGAATTGGTGAAACAATATAATGTGAATTTTATGCTTGAGTTTAATTAATAAATACTTTAAAGTAAACATGTCCTTTATTTTATACACAAACTTATTGTTCTGCTAACGATACTAGATGATGATGTTTATTTTGCTTCTAATATTTCTAATATTTTAGGATAAATATTTTCAAGTTTTTTTTTATTTTTATTAAAATAAAACTCGCAATAAAATGTTATTCACAAAGTGCTTTGAAAATTTAGAACGCTAATATTGCTTACTCACTGAAAAATTGGTTTATGTACAAAACAATGTAAACACGTGCCTATGGGGAATTTCCTCGTGGCCTAACTGATTAGACTACGAGGAATATTTTTTCCTTGTGGCCTAACTGTCACAGTGGGATTACACATAATTTACTCATCCTCTGTTTATGAGTACTGTCAAGTAGTCAAATATTACTGTAATATTAAATGTATGAGTGTGTACGCCTACATCTGTAAAACAGGAACCCCAGCTTCTATAATTACATCTTCAAGCAAAAACAAAACGCAAGATTTGCACTCCTTAAATAAACGGTCTATGACTTGAGGTTAAAATAAACCAATAATTGTGGCCGCTTTTTTCTTCTTCTATTTTTTGCCTTATTACTTTTACATGAGAGGTCCATTAACATTGTTTTTGAATTCCTCACCTCTTAAAACCTCATTATGAGTTGAGGAATTTAAAAACAATGGTAATTGACATGTACATGCAATAAGGTAAAAATCCTTAGCGGTCACAATTATTGGTTTATTACACTTGTTCGCGTTATGGCAAACTCGTTTTACGACAGTTATGCCAGTAGTTTGTATGTGGCGATGTAATAACAGCTTTTACAAATTGCACAATATCCGATTTGTCGGAATAACACCGTAATCTGGAAATTAACTTTCAGTATTGGTAGACCTGTTTGACATACCCTGTATAACTCGAGGTCCTTGCACAGACAGTAGAACTAACTTTCAGTATTGGTGCACCTATTTGATATACCTTGTATAACTCGAGGTCCTTGCACAGACAGTAGAACTAACTTTCAGTAGGTATTGGTATACCTGTTTGATATACCCTGTATAACTCGAGGTCCTTGCACAGACAGTAGAACTAACTTTCAGTATTGGTATACCTGTTTGATATAACCTGTATAACTCGAGGTCCTTGCACAGACAGTAGAACTAACTTTCAGTATTGGTACACCTGTTTGATATATCCCGTATAACTCGAGGTCCTTGCACAGACAGTAGAACTAACTTTCAGTATTGGTACACCTGTTTGATATACCCTGTATAACTCGAGGTCCTTGCACAGACAGTAGAACTAACTTTCAGTATTGGTACACCTGTTTGATATACCCTGTATAAATCAAGGTCCTTGCACAGACAGTAGAACTAACTTTCAGTATTGGTACACCTGTTTGATATAACCTGTATAACTCGAGGTCCTTGCACAGACAGTAGAACTAACTTTCAGTATTGGTACACCTGTTTGATATATAACTCGAGATCCTTGCACAAGCCGCGGCATCGCCCCACATCAAAGGCGTTGCGCTACTGTAAGGAATTGTTGTAATACTGTGCTAATACTAACCAAGTATTAGGGCATATTTCACGACCTTCAAGTAATGTTTCAAGTAGGCTAAACTCACCAGTAACTGTACATATGAATTTCACCACGCCTGAGTAATACTAACCAAGAAGTATGGCCTAATTCACGACCTTTCAAGTAGTTCAAGTAGGCTGATCGCCACCTAAATCACAAAACCCTTGTTTTACTGGCATTGTGTCGTCGTGTCGCTCTATGACAGAAATAGTTAGCGTTTAAGCTCAAGTATTTTTTATTACGTATGTTGTATTCCATTCGTAATAATTATTACTTTGTCCAATGTAATCAATGAAAGAAATTGAGCAACACCGATATTTTGATCAAAGATTATGTAAAATTATCTTGAATACATTTTTCTTTTCGCCTTTGAATCCATAGCTTCGCCCAAAGCTTTTTTTGTTTTCATTTTATTAATAGATTTTATTATACGCATAAAGTATACAAATACGCTCCACGTTTCTCCATTTTCTCAAACTACGCAAAAAAAGCATTCAAGATAATTTGTCATAATTTGTTATCTTTGATCATAATAATAATACTAAACACTTTATTGCACCAGAATTAAGGGAAAAAATAATACAAGAAATCATTTTAAAAACAGGCACAGTGGGCTTTCTTATCGCTAAAAGCGATCTCATAATATCGATGTTGCCCAATTTCTTTGATCAAATTTTCATTGGACAACGATATATAACGAATGGAATACCACCCGGGGCTGTGCATTGTCTGTCAGTCAATCTGTCAAGATACTTTGCTTTAGAAGTTTTTTTCTCGAAAACTGCCTTATTTCCAGTGAAACCCCCTGGTGGGTTTTGTTGTACCGTGACATACTGACTGACTGACAGACAATGCACAGCCTAGAGATTTGGAATTAGGAGAAATAGTCCTTGAGTAACCATTAAGGAAGGTTTTATTTAAATTCCATCTAAGGATGGTGGTAAGTTTGCACGCGGACAAAGCAGCGAAACGGCAGCTAGTAAGCAATATGTCAATTTTCCAAAAGTTGACAACTAGCCCTTAGAAGACCAAGTGGAAGCTAACCCGTGACTTAGATTAGAAAGTGTCAGCTATTAGAATGCTAAGCCGCCGGCAGCGAGAAAAAACCTGGGAGTAACCTGGGATATACTTTTTAAAGCATCAGCTGACACTTGAAGAACGTCTGGAAAAAGCACTATTTGGCAAGGGAGCTTTGCGCGAATGTTGACCCAAAGTCACGAACAAAATTACGCGTTCATCGGAACTACTCGGAAGTATTCGGTATTGGTAACTGATTAAGCTAACAATGTGTTTCAGTTAAAAGTCGATTTTATTTTTTGGTATATTGGGTTTAATTTGCCGTGTAATGTATTGATATTTCGTGGACGTCACTGCCTCTGTCACACGCTGCCTGGGACGTTTCATTCGTAAGGTATTTGCATTAAATAAAGAGTTGGTGTATTGATGGAGTATTTCATGGAAAAAAAAGATTCGTAAGACCATATATTTAATTGGAATGGTTAGCTCATAATCATGATCAGTCTGGTTCTGTAAGCTATTGAACCGCGATAACGCAAGTCGATCGCTTGAATTTTTTTGAGAAATTTTCTTATTTACCACTTAAAAGTGCTAGAAGTTTTTTTTTTTGAAATATTCAAAAAGTAAAAAAAAATGAAAATAAAAAAACAAAAAGCGATAATTTTAGCAAAATTTTCGCTTCCAGCACTTTTAAGTGGTAAATAAGAAAATTTCTCAAAAAAACTCAAGCGATCGACTTGCGTTATCGCGCTTCAATAGCTTACAGAATCGAGGCCCAGGTGTGTCAAATATTTTATTGAAAAAAAAACAAGCTGTATTTTATTATTAACACCTGACCCAAAAAGAGGGTTTAGAACTTTGACGTATTTGTCTGTCTGTGTATCTGTATGTCTGTCTGTGGCATTATAGCTCCCAAACGGATAGGTAAGTATCTAGGTAAATATTCATGGATTTCAATTTAACCACATTAGATAATTAAATTAAAAAACTCTTTTTTTTTCTTATTTACAATAGATATTTACACACTTACATTCACATTGTTTGTTTGTTTGTCGTAAGAGGTAGTGCTGCCCTCTGGTGTCAGAGTTTGTCAGGCCACCCAAGGGCCTCTGACATGGCTTAACGGCTACTATTTATCAATGATAGCCAGGACTGACAGCTTAACGTGCCCTCATAATCACGGAGTGATGGAAAGCCGCACATAACTTAGAAAAGTCATTGGTGCGGAGCCTAGGATTGAATCGTTGGATTCTAAGTTGCACTATTGAACCGTTAGCCTACCATCGCTCTATTATATTTACTACATTATAATTAAAATTATATTCACATAACTATATTTATATTTACACAAGTATATTTTAATCCAATTATATTTATTTACATTATTATTGTTTGAAATGCTGCATTATTATAAACATTTTAAGGGTTCCGTACTCAAACGGTCCAAAGGAGCCCTATTACTAAGCTTACATCATCCGTTTGTCTGTCAGTCCGTCTGTCGTACCTTTAAAGGGCTGTATCCTTTGAACCGAAATAGGTAGCCGGTTGAAATTTTCACAGTATATGTGTTATGATGGCGCATTTCCTAACAAACAAAAAATAACAAAAATTAAAACAATAAGGTGATCCTCATACACGAAATATGTTTTTTAAATGTTTTTTGTTATTGCTGTGACGTAAAACATACATAGTGAAATTTGCGATTATGGTGAAAACTATAAAGTACATAAATCATCAAATAATAAAAACTGACCAAGATTCCTCGGTATTCTGACGCAGAATCAGTTACTGGTATATTAAACTCGCACCCACACATGGACAGGTGACCAAATTACTTTTTCGTGCTTGTAATTGTGAGATAGTTTTAGTTTCTGGTTTTTCAATAACATTTTCTTTGTTAGAATTTGATTGGGACTTTTATGAAGGAGTCAAGGGAAGCGTTGTTGAAGGAATTAGTTCTTTCGCCATCAAAATCACCATCGTACAAATTGGGATAGCGTTTGCTTTCATATCACCTTTTTTGGACAGCTAAAAGTCGACATTTTTGAAATGAACTGAACATCTAAGAGAACTTTTGCTCGGGGTTCTTTCCTTTTCATATATCTCCAAACAAACAGCTTTTGTCCATAGCTGTCTTTTATTTTCATCTTGTGAAAATCTAAAATATACATATATTAAAGGTAAGCAGCAACATAATTATAATCTATTTTTAGACGTTCTACGATCCAGGCTATATGAACCCAAGTCACTATTTTTTTGCATCATACACGATAGAATGATTATTGCTCCATAAGTAACTTAGTTTATTGGCATAACGTCATCCCCGTGAAAATAAAGTGGATTTCTTGGTGACAAAATTACAATATTTAATCATTAAAATGTTTGGCAGATAAGAATATAATTCGGTTGGCAATATATGGCATAGCACAATCCCCATAGAAATCATAACAAGATTCACTTTTCAGAAAATATAAGAAAAAATGGAGAAAAAGCGACATAACGATGTAGTTACACGTGAAAACTTATTCCAGTATTCTTTTTATGTACATGTGATCTGTTAGTGCACCATTTCACGACGAAAGAAGGCAATTTTCAGTATTTAAAATTAAAATTACTGACAGCCGCCGCCATTGCCGGCTACGGACGCACCCCTATATTACTATACTCTTTGGGACGCACTATACTCGTACGAGGCGCAATCGGTAAGCACCGTCTATCGAGGCTCAATTTGTGTTGGGTCATTTTGTATCGCTATGCATGCTTCCATGTTTGTTTTACGTTCACTGCCTATAGCTCTATTGGTAGTGCCAAGCAGTAGTGTTACGGGAGCGAGAAAAAACTTATAGCACTATTGGTAGTGTTACGGGAGCGAAAAAAAACTTATAGCTCTATTGGTAGTACCAAGCAGTAGTGTTACGGGAGCGAGAAAAAAATTATAGCTCTATTGGTAGTGCCAAGCAGTAGTGTTACGGGAGCGAGAAAAAACTTATAGCTCTATTGGTAGTGCCAAGCAGTAGTGTAACGGAAGCGAGAAAAAACTTATAGCTCTATTGGTAGTGCCAAGCAGTAGTGTAACGGGAGCGAGAAAAAACTTATAGCTCTATTGGTAGTGCCAAGCAGTAGTGTAACGGGAGCGAGAAAAAACTTATAGCTTAACTTTTATTTAACTTGCAATATTTGTATGTACGTTTGTTTAGGTCAAATCTTGCAAGCTGAATTAGAACCACTTCCTCTTATCCTACGGAATTGAATTTTTACATGTTGGTTCAGTTCCGAAGACAAAGCGGCTAGTCACTTACCTAGGATGTTGTAATTTTTATTGTAGGTTTCTACTAATATAAGAAAAAGTAGAAAAAGTAAGGTTACAATTTAACAAAAAATATAAAAAATTGTAACTCCAACAGAAACTACTTAGGAACTACTACTCCTCTCCATAAGCAGGTGCCCCGTATGTATAAAATTGGCGATTTTACAGCTTATAATAGTATAACCCAAAAATTAAATCTATCCCTTTTAAAAAACATATAAAAATATCGAAATTTTGTGTATGCATTCTACTATGATAGCTACTATATACGAAATGTTGTAAACGCATTTAATTGTGATAGCCCGTTCTAAGTTTCACCATGGCATGACGACTGCATATAAGCTTCTTTTTTAAAATGTTTTAAACTTATTTTTAATATTTGCAGAAACCAATCAGCTGATCGAGTCACTGATATTCTATAGATTAAATAAAATTGCTGTAAATTGGTTTAATAAATACATAATAAGTTGTTCTGAATTAGTGGAGGCGGCACAAGCTTCAGTAGTGATAAGTTGTAGCACCGTTTAATTCCTGATTGAAAACAAACTACTTACTAGATAGATATGCGAGGTGAAATCGCTAGATTTCTGTTTTATTTATCTACCACATTTAATTTTTCTCTAGTTTTATTGTTGAGTTTTGGTGCTGGAATGTCCTGACTATAATAATACTTGATACATTGTTGTTGCTTCATTTCCATTTTGCATTATTCTGAGATCAGAAGATATATTAACCGATATTCCAAAAAAGTCGGAGTCTACACCGCCAAACAAGCGAGTGAAGCAAAGAAAATGGCGGCTGCGAATGTGTGCGTGAGTGGATAATTTGTTTTATGTGGTTGATACACAATTTCACCACAAAATATGTTATTGATTTTTCGTGTGATCTTGACCGAATAACGAACACGAACACAGAATAAATAGTACAGGTACAGAAGGATAACTAAGTAAAGTAATTTAAATACATAGCAACTCTCGCTACGACGCAATAAAGTGCAATTTAACTCGCACAGCGCTGCGATCTTTCAATTATATTTACCTAGAAGGCGCTCACCCATTGCGTGCAGGTTAAAATGTACCGTATCACAACGCGCGAGAGCTTCCTTTGCTCTAATCGTTTCAGAATCGCTCTGTCTGTTTTACGCTCGGTAGGGTTGTATCAAGATATGACTAGGTAGTTGCACTACTAATTATTCTGTGATATAATATGACTTAGATATTGTAACAGAATAAACGATTATGTAATAATGATTATTTTATTACTTATTCTTATAAATGTTGATAGTTCTATTAACTACATATAATGACATTCTTATCAGAATAGACCTAGTACCTCACTATTTGATTATATCAAAATAGGTTACACTTTGTTGAATAAAAGTTTCCTGTCTGACTTCGATGCTTAATAATGATGGAAAAAAATGGCTACCTAAGTAATCAAATGTCAATATGTAGGTATTTTACGAGATTTGTCAGACCAAATGCTATGCAGTACATTCTAGGTTTCTTCTTGGTACTCATAATTAAGAAAATAATAAAATTTGACAAAAACTTTACGTCAGTAGGTACTTTATCGTAAGCACACGGCGCGCGACTCATCGAGCGCACGCTTGACACTACTGAATGAACCGCAATATTACGGCCCCGAAGTTTAGGTATAATATTTGTACTTGTTGCGGAGTGCGACCGCTCTGACACGACTAACAGGTTCGAGATCTTGGATCGACGTGGTGGCCGATTGGCATAACATTGTGTGTGAGGCTTTTGCGTACGGGCATATTTTGGGTGCTTCACTCCCAATCCTCCCGTGGATGTCGTAAGAGGCGACTAAGGGAATACACACCGGAAGATGGGCAGCAGTACATATTTGTAACACTGCGGTCACCAATCCGCCGGCGGCTCCGTTATTCCTGGCACCGGTAGCAGCCACGGTAACGGCAGAGCAGGGGGTGCTAAGCATCCCCGGCAGAGACCCAGCTACCAACCCCCACGATCTCTGGACCTGACAACTTATAACGCACGCACCTTGAGAACCGATGAGAAGTTGATAGAGCTGGAAGAAGTAGCAAGTAATTGCACTGGGGTATTATAGGGTTATCAGAAGTCCGAAGAGAGGGAGAGGATACGATGACCCTCAATTCCGGCAACTTACTCTATTACCGGGAGGTCGACCAGCAGTCCCAACACGGTATCGGGTTTCTCGTACATAAGTCCCTCGTCAACAACATTAGATAGAGATAGATAGATAACAATTTATTGAACCACACAAATAAAAATCTTACAACTAAAAAAACAAAATTAATAATAAAGTGTTACAATGGGCGGTCTTCTCGCTCAGAGCGATCTCCTCCAGACAACCGTGCACGGAAAGGAATAACGGAGGTAATAGGACAGGTGGTTTCAACCAATAAATAAATACATAAACCATAAATAAGCAGTAAGTATTGGTACACCTGTTTGATATAACCTGTATAACTCGAGGTCCTTGCACAGACAGTAGAACTAACTTTCAGTATTGGTACACCTGTTTGATATATAACTCGAGATCCTTGCACAAGCCGCGGCATCGCCCCACATCAAAGGCGTTGCGCTACTGTAAGGAATTGTTGTAATACTGTGCTAATACTAACCAAGTATTAGGGCATATTTCACGACCTTCAAGTAATGTTTCAAGTAGGCTAAACTCACCAGTAACTGTACATATGAATTTCACCACGCCTGAGTAATACTAACCAAGAAGTATGGCCTAATTCACGACCTTTCAAGTAGTTCAAGTAGGCTGATCGCCACCTAAATCACAAAACCCTTGTTTTACTGGCATTGTGTCGTCGTGTCGCTCTATGACAGAAATAGTTAGCGTTTAAGCTCAAGTATTTTTTATTACGTATGTTGTATTCCATTCGTAATAATTATTACTTTGTCCAATGTAATCAATGAAAGAAATTGAGCAACACCGATATTTTGATCAAAGATTATGTAAAATTATCTTGAATACATTTTTCTTTTCGCCTTTGAATCCATAGCTTCGCCCAAAGCTTTTTTTGTTTTCATTTTATTAATAGATTTTATTATACGCATAAAGTATACAAATACGCTCCACGTTTCTCCATTTTCTCAAACTACGCAAAAAAAGCATTCAAGATAATTTGTCATAATTTGTTATCTTTGATCATAATAATAATACTAAACACTTTATTGCACCAGAATTAAGGGAAAAAATAATACAAGAAATCATTTTAAAAACAGGCACAGTGGGCTTTCTTATCGCTAAAAGCGATCTCATAATATCGATGTTGCCCAATTTCTTTGATCAAATTTTCATTGGACAACGATATATAACGAATGGAATACCACCCGGGGCTGTGCATTGTCTGTCAGTCAATCTGTCAAGATACTTTGCTTTAGAAGTTTTTTTCTCGAAAACTGCCTTATTTCCAGTGAAACCCCCTGGTGGGTTTTGTTGTACCGTGACATACTGACTGACTGACAGACAATGCACAGCCTAGAGATTTGGAATTAGGAGAAATAGTCCTTGAGTAACCATTAAGGAAGGTTTTATTTAAATTCCATCTAAGGATGGTGGTAAGTTTGCACGCGGACAAAGCAGCGAAACGGCAGCTAGTAAGCAATATGTCAATTTTCCAAAAGTTGACAACTAGCCCTTAGAAGACCAAGTGGAAGCTAACCCGTGACTTAGATTAGAAAGTGTCAGCTATTAGAATGCTAAGCCGCCGGCAGCGAGAAAAAACCTGGGAGTAACCTGGGATATACTTTTTAAAGCATCAGCTGACACTTGAAGAACGTCTGGAAAAAGCACTATTTGGCAAGGGAGCTTTGCGCGAATGTTGACCCAAAGTCACGAACAAAATTACGCGTTCATCGGAACTACTCGGAAGTATTCGGTATTGGTAACTGATTAAGCTAACAATGTGTTTCAGTTAAAAGTCGATTTTATTTTTTGGTATATTGGGTTTAATTTGCCGTGTAATGTATTGATATTTCGTGGACGTCACTGCCTCTGTCACACGCTGCCTGGGACGTTTCATTCGTAAGGTATTTGCATTAAATAAAGAGTTGGTGTATTGATGGAGTATTTCATGGAAAAAAAAGATTCGTAAGACCATATATTTAATTGGAATGGTTAGCTCATAATCATGATCAGTCTGGTTCTGTAAGCTATTGAACCGCGATAACGCAAGTCGATCGCTTGAATTTTTTTGAGAAATTTTCTTATTTACCACTTAAAAGTGCTAGAAGTTTTTTTTTTTGAAATATTCAAAAAGTAAAAAAAAATGAAAATAAAAAAACAAAAAGCGATAATTTTAGCAAAATTTTCGCTTCCAGCACTTTTAAGTGGTAAATAAGAAAATTTCTCAAAAAAACTCAAGCGATCGACTTGCGTTATCGCGCTTCAATAGCTTACAGAATCGAGGCCCAGGTGTGTCAAATATTTTATTGAAAAAAAAACAAGCTGTATTTTATTATTAACACCTGACCCAAAAAGAGGGTTTAGAACTTTGACGTATTTGTCTGTCTGTGTATCTGTATGTCTGTCTGTGGCATTATAGCTCCCAAACGGATAGGTAAGTATCTAGGTAAATATTCATGGATTTCAATTTAACCACATTAGATAATTAAATTAAAAAACTCTTTTTTTTTCTTATTTACAATAGATATTTACACACTTACATTCACATTGTTTGTTTGTTTGTCGTAAGAGGTAGTGCTGCCCTCTGGTGTCAGAGTTTGTCAGGCCACCCAAGGGCCTCTGACATGGCTTAACGGCTACTATTTATCAATGATAGCCAGGACTGACAGCTTAACGTGCCCTCATAATCACGGAGTGATGGAAAGCCGCACATAACTTAGAAAAGTCATTGGTGCGGAGCCTAGGATTGAATCGTTGGATTCTAAGTTGCACTATTGAACCGTTAGCCTACCATCGCTCTATTATATTTACTACATTATAATTAAAATTATATTCACATAACTATATTTATATTTACACAAGTATATTTTAATCCAATTATATTTATTTACATTATTATTGTTTGAAATGCTGCATTATTATAAACATTTTAAGGGTTCCGTACTCAAACGGTCCAAAGGAGCCCTATTACTAAGCTTACATCATCCGTTTGTCTGTCAGTCCGTCTGTCGTACCTTTAAAGGGCTGTATCCTTTGAACCGAAATAGGTAGCCGGTTGAAATTTTCACAGTATATGTGTTATGATGGCGCATTTCCTAACAAACAAAAAATAACAAAAATTAAAACAATAAGGTGATCCTCATACACGAAATATGTTTTTTAAATGTTTTTTGTTATTGCTGTGACGTAAAACATACATAGTGAAATTTGCGATTATGGTGAAAACTATAAAGTACATAAATCATCAAATAATAAAAACTGACCAAGATTCCTCGGTATTCTGACGCAGAATCAGTTACTGGTATATTAAACTCGCACCCACACATGGACAGGTGACCAAATGACTTTTTCGTGCTTGTAATTGTGAGATAGTTTTAGTTTCTGGTTTTTCAATAACATTTTCTTTGTTAGAATTTGATTGGGACTTTTATGAAGGAGTCAAGGGAAGCGTTGTTGAAGGAATTAGTTCTTTCGCCATCAAAATCACCATCGTACAAATTGGGATAGCGTTTGCTTTCATATCACCTTTTTTGGACAGCTAAAAGTCGACATTTTTGAAATGAACTGAACATCTAAGAGAACTTTTGCTCGGGGTTCTTTCCTTTTCATATAACTCCAAACAAACAGCTTTTGTCCATAGCTGTCTTTTATTTTCATCTTGTGAAAATCTAAAATATACATATATTAAAGGTAAGCAGCAACATAATTATAATCTATTTTTAGACGTTCTACGATCCAGGCTATATGAACCCAAGTCACTATTTTTTTGCATCATACACGATAGAATGATTATTGCTCCATAAGTAACTTAGTTTATTGGCATAACGTCATCCCCGTGAAAATAAAGTGGATTTCTTGGTGACAAAATTACAATATTTAATCATTAAAATGTTTGGCAGATAAGAATATAATTCGGTTGGCAATATATGGCATAGCACAATCCCCATAGAAATCATAACAAGATTCACTTTTCAGAAAATATAAGAAAAAATGGAGAAAAAGCGACATAACGATGTAGTTACACGTGAAAACTTATTCCAGTATTCTTTTTATGTACATGTGATCTGTTAGTGCACCATTTCACGACGAAAGAAGGCAATTTTCAGTATTTAAAATTAAAATTACTGACAGCCGCCGCCATTGCCGGCTACGGACGCACCCCTATATTACTATACTCTTTGGGACGCACTATACTCGTACGAGGCGCAATCGGTAAGCACCGTCTATCGAGGCTCAATTTGTGTTGGGTCATTTTGTATCGCTATGCATGCTTCCATGTTTGTTTTACGTTCACTGCCTATAGCTCTATTGGTAGTGCCAAGCAGTAGTGTTACGGGAGCGAGAAAAAACTTATAGCACTATTGGTAGTGTTACGGGAGCGAAAAAAAACTTATAGCTCTATTGGTAGTACCAAGCAGTAGTGTTACGGGAGCGAGAAAAAAATTATAGCTCTATTGGTAGTGCCAAGCAGTAGTGTTACGGGAGCGAGAAAAAACTTATAGCTCTATTGGTAGTGCCAAGCAGTAGTGTAACGGAAGCGAGAAAAAACTTATAGCTCTATTGGTAGTGCCAAGCAGTAGTGTAACGGGAGCGAGAAAAAACTTATAGCTCTATTGGTAGTGCCAAGCAGTAGTGTAACGGGAGCGAGAAAAAACTTATAGCTTAACTTTTATTTAACTTGCAATATTTGTATGTACGTTTGTTTAGGTCAAATCTTGCAAGCTGAATTAGAACCACTTCCTCTTATCCTACGGAATTGAATTTTTACATGTTGGTTCAGTTCCGAAGACAAAGCGGCTAGTCACTTACCTAGGATGTTGTAATTTTTATTGTAGGTTTCTACTAATATAAGAAAAAGTAGAAAAAGTAAGGTTACAATTTAACAAAAAATATAAAAAATTGTAACTCCAACAGAAACTACTTAGGAACTACTACTCCTCTCCATAAGCAGGTGCCCCGTATGTATAAAATTGGCGATTTTACAGCTTATAATAGTATAACCCAAAAATTAAATCTATCCCTTTTAAAAAACATATAAAAATATCGAAATTTTGTGTATGCATTCTACTATGATAGCTACTATATACGAAATGTTGTAAACGCATTTAATTGTGATAGCCCGTTCTAAGTTTCACCATGGCATGACGACTGCATATAAGCTTCTTTTTTAAAATGTTTTAAACTTATTTTTAATATTTGCAGAAACCAATCAGCTGATCGAGTCACTGATATTCTATAGATTAAATAAAATTGCTGTAAATTGGTTTAATAAATACATAATAAGTTGTTCTGAATTAGTGGAGGCGGCACAAGCTTCAGTAGTGATAAGTTGTAGCACCGTTTAATTCCTGATTGAAAACAAACTACTTACTAGATAGATATGCGAGGTGAAATCGCTAGATTTCTGTTTTATTTATCTACCACATTTAATTTTTCTCTAGTTTTATTGTTGAGTTTTGGTGCTGGAATGTCCTGACTATAATAATACTTGATACATTGTTGTTGCTTCATTTCCATTTTGCATTATTCTGAGATCAGAAGATATATTAACCGATATTCCAAAAAAGTCGGAGTCTACACCGCCAAACAAGCGAGTGAAGCAAAGAAAATGGCGGCTGCGAATGTGTGCGTGAGTGGATAATTTGTTTTATGTGGTTGATACACAATTTCACCACAAAATATGTTATTGATTTTTCGTGTGATCTTGACCGAATAACGAACACGAACACAGAATAAATAGTACAGGTACAGAAGGATAACTAAGTAAAGTAATTTAAATACATAGCAACTCTCGCTACGACGCAATAAAGTGCAATTTAACTCGCACAGCGCTGCGATCTTTCAATTATATTTACCTAGAAGGCGCTCACCCATTGCGTGCAGGTTAAAATGTACCGTATCACAACGCGCGAGAGCTTCCTTTGCTCTAATCGTTTCAGAATCGCTCTGTCTGTTTTACGCTCGGTAGGGTTGTATCAAGATATGACTAGGTAGTTGCACTACTAATTATTCTGTGATATAATATGACTTAGATATTGTAACAGAATAAACGATTATGTAATAATGATTATTTTATTACTTATTCTTATAAATGTTGATAGTTCTATTAACTACATATAATGACATTCTTATCAGAATAGACCTAGTACCTCACTATTTGATTATATCAAAATAGGTTACACTTTGTTGAATAAAAGTTTCCTGTCTGACTTCGATGCTTAATAATGATGGAAAAAAATGGCTACCTAAGTAATCAAATGTCAATATGTAGGTATTTTACGAGATTTGTCAGACCAAATGCTATGCAGTACATTCTAGGTTTCTTCTTGGTACTCATAATTAAGAAAATAATAAAATTTGACAAAAACTTTACGTCAGTAGGTACTTTATCGTAAGCACACGGCGCGCGACTCATCGAGCGCACGCTTGACACTACTGAATGAACCGCAATATTACGGCCCCGAAGTTTAGGTATAATATTTGTACTTGTTGCGGAGTGCGACCGCTCTGACACGACTAACAGGTTCGAGATCTTGGATCGACGTGGTGGCCGATTGGCATAACATTGTGTGTGAGGCTTTTGCGTACGGGCATATTTTGGGTGCTTCACTCCCAATCCTCCCGTGGATGTCGTAAGAGGCGACTAAGGGAATACACACCGGAAGATGGGCAGCAGTACATATTTGTAACACTGCGGTCACCAATCCGCCGGCGGCTCCGTTATTCCTGGCACCGGTAGCAGCCACGGTAACGGCAGAGCAGGGGGTGCTAAGCATCCCCGGCAGAGACCCAGCTACCAACCCCCACGATCTCTGGACCTGACAACTTATAACGCACGCACCTTGAGAACCGATGAGAAGTTGATAGAGCTGGAAGAAGTAGCAAGTAATTGCACTGGGGTATTATAGGGTTATCAGAAGTCCGAAGAGAGGGAGAGGATACGATGACCCTCAATTCCGGCAACTTACTCTATTACCGGGAGGTCGACCAGCAGTCCCAACACGGTATCGGGTTTCTCGTACATAAGTCCCTCGTCAACAACATTAGATAGAGATAGATAGATAACAATTTATTGAACCACACAAATAAAAATCTTACAACTAAAAAAACAAAATTAATAATAAAGTGTTACAATGGGCGGTCTTCTCGCTCAGAGCGATCTCCTCCAGACAACCGTGCACGGAAAGGAATAACGGAGGTAATAGGACAGGTGGTTTCAACCAATAAATAAATACATAAACCATAAATAAGCACTTAAAAATTACAAAATAATAATAAAATTAATTGGGAAAACACAATAGAAAATTGGAATAAAAGATACATACAATTATATAAAATAATAAACATACATACTTACATACTACTATAATATATATACATATACGTAAATACATACCTACATACATAATAATAACAGGATTAAGAAGTAGCAGCTCAGCTAGAGTGATAAATAGAACATTTTAACACGATGTTTAAAAACGTTGAGCGAAGGTGTGCGTCTAAATCAGTGCCAAGGCTTTATGGCCTTAGCGTTTGCTGAGTTGGGGCCTGTTTGTGACAACACACAGCATTAATTTCGTACCTTTTATTTTTGTTTGTAATTATTGTTCTTTGTTTTTCTGTGTAATGTTGTGTGTTGTCATAAATAAATGTATTTTCTTTTTCTTCTTCTTCTTCTAATATCAACAGATAAGGCATTCCACAATCGAACAGCTACGACTGAATATGACCAATCGTACTAAGTCGTTCTGTGGACAGGGGTTTCTAACATAAGGTTATCTGGTGACCTTAGTCTACTATTGCTGGAAGTGTGGAGGAAATGGAAACAATCCTGAAGATAGCGCGGAGAAGAGGGGTTGAACAAAATACTGAAGAGAAGGGACAGTATATGAGCATTCCGGCGAAGACGAATGGGAAGCCACTTGAGCTTAGTGCGAAATTCGGAGACATGGTCATACTTGCGTAGGCCAAATATGAACCTGATGCAAACATTTTGGAGACGCTCAAGTTTATTTAGCTGGTCCTCGGTTAGGTCAAGATAACAAGCGTCAGCGTAATTGAGAATAGGGAGTAAGAGTGATTGTGAGAGCGCAATTTTAGTCGTAGTAGGTAAAAAATTGCGTAGCCGACGTAAGGAACCAGCGGACGCGAACATTTTACGGCTAGCCGTAAAATGTTCGCGTCCGCTGGTTCCTACCTGGTTCCTGGTTCTACTAGTAGCAGCAATTTGAGCATTCCAAGATAAAGTTTTGTCAATTGTTATGCCAAGATTCTTAACAGTGTCACTAAAAGGAATGACAACTCCGTCAAACACTACTCGCGGAAGTGAGTCCCAATCTACTTTACAAATCGTTCAAGAACTGCCTAACCATACAACAATACCTTAGGTTTTGAGAGGGTTTACATTGTGAAGATCGAAAGCGTTTCGAGCAGAGTGGCATACCTGATACTCATAATTTCCGAACGGTATTCGTTAAAGGTTATACAGGTGTACGCCCCACACTCGAAAACACACTTCACAGTGGTGATGGGGGACTTTAACGCACGGCTGGGCATGAGGAATGGAGATGAATTGAGAGTGGGGCAGTTTGGATTTGGACAGTGGAACCAAAGGGGTCAGCAATTGGTGTTTCAGCCTCCCGAACAAAGGAAAGGCTTTAGCACCGTAGACCACATGCATACGCTCCGGCAGATTGTACAGAAGACCGAAGAGTATAATCGGCCACTGTGACTAGCGTTTGTGGACTACGAGAAAGCCTTTGATTCAGTCGAGACCTGGGCAGTACTACAGTCATAACAGCGATGCCATATTGACTACCGGTACATCGAAGTGTTTGTACAGCAAGGCTACCATGACTGTCCGTCTTCAGGATCGGAGCACGAATTCTATCCAGTTGCAAAAAAGGGTGAGACAGGGAGACGTTATTTCTCCGAAACTGTTCACCTCTGCACTGGAAGATAAATTCAAGTTTCTGAACTGGAACGGATATGAAGTTAACATCAATGGCGAATACATAACTCACCTTCGATTTCCTGATGATATAGTCATCATGGCAGAAACCCTGGAAGACCTAAGCACAATGCTCAATGACCTCAATATTCTTTCCCAACAGGTGGGTCTTAAAATAAACATGGGTAAGACGAACATAATGTCAAATACCCATGCCGGCCCATGTTGGGAACGATATTATCGGAGCTGTTGATCACTATGTCTACTTAGGTCAGACGATCCAACTGGTTAGATCCAACTTCGACAAAGAGGTCAACCGACGAATCCAACTCTGATGGGCAGCGTTCGGGAAATTACACCATATCTTCTCGTCGCAGATACCGCGAGTCTCAAGACGAAAGTTTATAATCAGTGCGTGTTGCCAGTGATGACATACGGCACTGAGACGTGGTCGCTAACTATTGGTCTCATATAAAGGATGTTTTTTTAGAGGTATAGAACTTTGAAATGGAATAAAACAAAGATGATTTTTTAAATTGACATGAAATTTACTGTATTCGAAAGATAATCTTCTGGTATTATAATTTAAATATGACTTCTGGCATATGACCGCCACGGCTGGCTCGGACGTAGTCCAATCTGGAGGTCCAATTTTCGATGACCTTTTCCAACATTTGGCCGTATATCGGCAATAACGCGGCGAATGTTGTCCTCCAAGTGGTCAATCGTTTCGGGCTTATCGGCGTAGACTAGCGACTTCACATATCCCCACAGAAAATAGTCAAGCGGCGTTAAATCACAGGATCTTGAAGGCCAATTCACGGGTCCGAAACGTGAAACTATGCGGTAACCAAACGTTTCCTTCAATAAATCTATTGTGGCACGAGCTGTATGACATGTTGCCCCGTCTTGTTGAAACCACAGCTCCTACACATCATGATTGTTCAATTGATGACCTAGAAAGTAAGTAATCATGGCTCTATAGCGATCACCATTGACTGTGACGTTCTGGCCAGCATCGTTTTTAAAGAAGTACGGACCAATTATTCCACCAGCCCATAAAGCACACCAAACAGACAGTTTTTCAGGATGTAACAACGGTGTCTCAACATAAGCTTGAGGATTATCATCACTCCAAATACGGCAGTTTTGTTTATTGACGTATCCATTTAACCAAAAGTGAGCTTCATCGCAAAATTCGCTTATGAAAATCGGGATCAACGGCAATTTAGTTTTGCGCCCATTAACCGAATCTACGCCTTGCTAGGTGATCGTGTGGCTTCAATTCTTGCACGAGTTGGATTTTGTAAGCACGCAAACCAAGATCTTTCCGCAAAATCTTCCATAAAGTGGATGGACACATGTCCAAATCCTGTGCACGATGGCGGATATACTGATTCGGGTCTTCCTCTACGCTACGCTCTACAGCAGGAATTACTTCTTCTGTACGCACTGTACGACGTGTCTGTGGATGCGTATAATACGCATTTAGAGTAAACGTGGTCCGAAAACGTTCCATAGTTAATCGAATTAATTGCTCTGATGGACGATTATGTTGACCGTAAAATAGACGTAGTGCGCGATACGTATTTCGAACAGGACCATGACTTTCAAAATAAATTTGCACAATTTGGAAGCGTTGTTCAGGCGTCAGTCTATTCATGTTCAAAGAGTATTCATGTTGAAATGCCAAACCAAACTAAACATAAATCACTTGACAGCTGACAAAATGGCCGCCAGTAAAAAAAAGTGTTGCCAACTTAAAGTTCTATACCATTAAAAAAACACCCGTTACAAGCTCAGAGTTGCGCAATGTGCAATGGAGAGAGCTAGGCTCGGTGTTTCACTACGTGATAGAGTCCGTAATGAGGAAATCCGTAGAAGAACGAAGGTTACCGACATAACCCTCAGAGTTTGCAAGTTGAAGTGAGAGGCCTATGTTCAGCAGTGGACTTTTAAAGGCTGAAATGATGATGATGATGACTTTCGATTTGAGGGTGTGGACTCCGCCTTTTTTAAGCCTTCTTGCCGGTAACTTAGTATCTTGTATTATTATAATGTACAAGGATTACAAGGTATATGTTTGTGTGTATAGCATTAAAAGAATCATAGATAGTTATCTCTTTACTGCAAAATAATAACAACAAAATGCGTAAGAAATCACTTCACAGAATATCGTTCGAGCCTCTTCCCAATTATAAATAATGCATAAATACTAAAATCTTTTAACCTAACGAGTTAGTTATATAATTTTAATTCACTAATAATAATATATAATCTGAAATATATATAATCTAGACCAAATTGAGAATTATCACTGTTATGTTCTCTCACAAAAATTAAAATAACACAGGCTTGTTTTTGTATAAAAAAATAACATTTTAAAAACAATGAAATTAAAACATAGTTATTTAAGAATAGGCCTTATTTACATACGATAAAGTAGTTCTGTAATATAAAATATTATATATCTCTTGTAAATTATGTTGAGTATTTCTATTATATGGCTATTTGTTTGATGAAACTATATACAAATGAATTTAGTTGTCTAGGAATGGTCGATTAAGTATATATTTCCAATATTAACGATTAAAATTAAGTAATTTAAATTTAAACAAATATTCTAATATTTCAATCTCCTCATTACAATTTTGCGCTGACAACACTGGTGAGAAAAAAGCCTGCCAAGAACATAATAACTGAAGAATTTAGGCGCGATTGGTCCAATTCGCCTTATTCGCGATTGGTCCAATTCGCCTTATTCGCGATTGATCCATTTCGCGTTTCGTCCAATTCGCGGTTGGTCCATTTTGCCTTTCGTTCAATTCGCGGTTGGTCCGATTCGCGTTTAGTCCAATTCGCAGTCGGTCCAATTCGCGTTTAGCTCAATTCGTGATTGGTCAGATAAAAAAAAACTTCGTTAGGTACTGATTTTGACAAATAAACATTATCCATTTTGGACTAACCACTAATTGTACCAACTGCGAATTGGATTAAACGCAAATCGGACCTAACGCGAATTGGACTAACTGCGAGTTGGACCAACCGCGAATTGGACTAATCGCGAATTGGACATGTTTTTTACCATTGGACTAACTGCGAATTGGACAATCGCGCCTAACCTAACTGAAGGTCGCTACACTTTTTAGCATTAACGCTGCTCAGCGAGAACATTCTAGGTATTAGATGGATAATGATTGCAAGTCAAATAAAATGGTTCCAAATATTTTGCGCATCACGGTGAGGATTTCATTTTCTCGGTCAGACCACATGCTAATCGTCATACATACTTAGAGCAAGAAAATAAAAGGTAATTCGTGATAAATACATCTACAAAAAAATACCTTTGTATGTTGGAAATGCAGACAATGATGTCACTAAATATGAATAATATTTACTTTGTAATGATTATATTTTGAGCTTTTATATATGAATACGTTATAAACGCCAAAAAGGAAGTCATCTAGTTCATCTTGGGATTTTCAAATATCATGATTGAAACAAGAAAATATTAATCATATCTAGTAATAAAGTTAAAATATATCAGACTCACAAGAACTTTCATACGCAAATGTCTATGTAGCAGCAATATATACTTATAACAATGCAATAAGTATCAACAAGTCTGTACAAAGAAGATAATTAAACAAAAGGTCTAGGGTACTTAAAATAACCTACTGAACAAGAATATAACATGTATTAAATCGTGTCTGATGTTTGTATGTTGGTTCGCTCATCACGTAAAAACTGCAAGACCGATTGCAATGCGGTTTCACTGTTGGAAAGCTTAGGGTTCAACTTAAAAACTGGCGTACTTAGTATCTCAATCCGATGAGTAGAAGTCGAGCAATCGATAAAAACCCATTTGACGTCAGAACGAAGTTTGATAATACTGGTACTTTTGGTCCTGGGATAACACATAGGTTATTTTAACTTACAGAAATGACCACGCGGGAGCTGCAGGCACAGCTAATTTACAAATATAAGCATTTTGAACATAATTTAATAATTGTAGTTCCCGAAAGCATACTATATTGCACGGTCCAACATACGAGCACATTTGAAACGAACCTCTAGCATTCGATTACAACAAAAAACAATATAATTTGTATATTAATTATTATATTCGTAAATAGTATAAAGAAAACTCTCGCATCACAATGATAATGGCAGTCATTTTATATATTTTTAAGAGTAGATTGTATTCTTGCGTTATATATTATATCTTAGATGTTATATTGGTTCAATCTATTTAGGGGGACAATACCCTAGATTTGATGCCTAGATTCAACGAATATTATGCCATTACACTCGTAGCACGATGATATGCGTAGTATTTACTCAATGTATACCGCTGATTATTTTGTAATGGCAACTAAAGACAGAACCGAAAGAAATGAAATTATGTATATTACTTAATTATATTATGTTTTAAAACATTGGAACGACTAAGATTTGTAATCAAATTGTTTTTGAATGATAGTAATTATGAATAAGTATAAGGTTTTTATGATTTTTAGCATTAACGCGCTCAGCTAGAACATTTCTAATAATTTTGAAGTTCTGTTTTACCTTTGCAATATTATTTATTTTATTTTACACTTATGGAAAACAAACAGCCTTAATCAACAGAGTTAAAATTGGACATGATGAATACAATAGGCCTTTTTCAGTTTTCGCTTATATATACCTAATATATATATATATATATATATATATATATATATATATATATATATATATTAGGTATTATTAAGGATGTTATGGATATGGAGTTTCAGAAATCAGATAACATTTCTAATTTTTTTAATCGGGTATCCTGATTTCACATATTTATTTATATTATTTCTAAGAAATATAGCAACGTTATGGTTAAAATTAAATCGATAGTAAATAAACATAACTAATAATGGGAGCAATTTGGTCATTTTACTCTTTAAACTAAACTAAACTACATTTCTTCAAATGTAATTTAAACCTTGTCAACTTTGTAACAAGGTCTTTTTGCCCCTGGCATCTATTCTAAACTCACGTCAATTTAAGCTGCACCGCTTAAAATAACGTAATTAAAACAGGTTTTTAACACGCTGTCTAACAGCGTTTGGATAAATTTGGATACGTTCTGAGACAGCGTTTGGACAAATCGGGACTCTCGCCACATAGAAATAAAGTTGATTTTACGCTGACAGGCTTTAGTGATAGTTTAGTGAGCGAGGATTAGATGCCAGATGAATAAATACCTTGTTACGAAGCCAACAAGTAAGTACATTACATTTGAAGAAATTAAGTTTAGTTCATGGGATGTCCGAATCGCTACCATTGTTAATATAAGTTTTTTAAAAAACCTTGGCGGCACCTATTGTGGGAGGCTAAGACTCATTTTGAGTCAATACATCATCCTAGTTATTTTAAGTTTCTATCTATCTATCTTTCGGATCCATAACATTCTAAAAAAACGTTCGTAAATACAATATCAGAAGCTACTTTGCATCAACTATATTATTTAAACCTTTTCTATTTAAATAACTATGCGTAGAAAAGCTAAACGAACAACTAGTAATAGTAACTAAGATATTAAATAATGAATATCTAAACTGGAGTGGGTCCGACACCTGCATCATGCGTGCACCATGTTCTGAAGTGTTCAATGTCAAAAGTGAACAATGTTTGCAAACACATTAATAGTAATTACTAGTTATGGAGACGGCTGTAGCACCCGAATTAGCATCTCGATGCGTATCGGTACAAATATATAACGTTATAACGTCTGTTCTGTAACAGCGCGCGCTGAAAAAGTGGCTTTAATGCCGACCGCTCCCGAACAGCGCGAAAATGAGAACAAAATAATAGATTTCACGTGAAGAAATGTTGGTATGCTTTTATGTAAAATAACTTTTTAAATGTTGCTCAAGACTTGCTGATTCTTATCATATTTTTACGGATTAAGTACATGTTACTATGTGGGCGTGGGGCGCGGGGCACGGGCGGCACTTTTAATTTGATTTTGCCGATTCTCTCGCTACGCGAAAGATGTGTCCATGCCATTGATGTATTAAAAGGGGGTGGATTATGGACCAACTGCTCAGCGTGCACCGCGTATATTAGGTGCAACGCACACAAATTACCTCAGTCGTAATCGGAGTAGCGTTGGTGTAACACGTGCGTGTATTTACCACATATTATTTCAAATACGCAGTAAAAATGCCTTCCTGTGCTTTTATAACACAAATTTTGGTGCACAAATAGCTCAAGTACCAAAAACCAGTTCCACGGCATTACTTTTCACTCGTAAGTACTTAAATCTTAATTTTCTTTAAAATTCTACTGATTGATATTATTTGTAAATCGCCATTTGCAGAAAGGGACAGAAATATAAGATTCGTAAGAGTGCGACAAGACAAGTGGCGTATAAGCCAATAACAGACGAATATTTTGTACGAGAACGGGTGCGCAACAATAACGTTATCTCTTTCGCGCTACTGGCTGCATATGTCTCTCTATCTTTGTTGTTGATGCATATGAAGTACGACATTGCAAATTTAGCTGTGTTGGTGTGTTTGGCTGTAGTTGTATCTAGTCCGGGTGTAGTTTACATGATGTTTTAGGCTGCCCTATCTCCCCCCTTTTAATACATCAATGGTCCATGCATTACAACATATGTACGCTTTTGGGATAAAACTAAACATGTTATGAAACACTGTTTATTGGAATGTGCTGGTAATTCGGAACAAACTATTGCGTCAACAAAACATTAAGATGTATATTTTAGTGAAACCCTGTGCACTAACAATTATCTTTTAAAGACAAGTTCAGCTACTCATTCGGGTGTTAAAGTCACCTTCAAATAATAAAACCGCAGTGCGCCACAAAACTTCGCATGGAAAGATTCAAAATTGTCTTAAGTAATCAAAAGTTGTGCAGCAGTCGTTCACTTGTGTGTACTGAACAGAGCACACCGACACCACATTGTGCAAGACAACCTTTCAATTAAATCACTACTTGGGGCTTCGGTTTACAAGTATTACAACTATATTAAGACGTTTGGATATTTATCTATTTGCACACGGCGTTCGAATTGGAACGACATTCGTTTGGGATACATGAGTGACGAAATAAGTTGTCTATAACATAAGCCCTTTTTACTCTGAAATTGAACTTAACTTCGAAACACTCAACAGGTTTTTGATTCGGTTTCCAACACTATCAAGATCAATGGAGTGTTTAATTCGTATACCAAAATACCTTATTACAATCATAATCAAGTTGATGCACAATTTAAGACATGTTTATTAAAATTTAGCAATAAATTAAATATTGCTAAATTTTATATCTATTATATCTATTTATAATTCTGACAGTGCAGTGTTCCGAAATTAGCTATAAATGGTTTTCCATGAACCAGTTCGTATAAACATATGTACACAAAACAGGTAAGTATAGATGAATCACACAAATATTTAATGCTTGCCCATATAACATTGAAATAAACATTCACAAGTTAAGGCGAGGCCTCGCCGGTACGGCGAAGGCGACACGACAGCGATTTCGTTAAAACAAACCTCTATAAACATGGCCGTACTTTTCGGGCGACACGCGGCAAATGTATTTGTTTAAATCGCTAGTTTGTTTCTAACGTAGTAAAGCTCACGAAAGTGTCCGCACTGAACAACATTATTCGGCGACACGATATAACATTTGTATTTCGCAAAGCGACGGCGAATTCATACTATTTACAATCAAGTCTATAGGAATGCGTTTGAGCGCCGCACTGCCACTCGATGGGGTGCGAACGCGTCAGATGTTGCGTCAGCGCGGACATCAATCGCTACTAGAACATCGCCCGACCTAACCAGAGCGGCCATTGCATGACGTAATCGCGATTCGCTGGTTTGTCGCCACTGCAGAGCGGACACCTGCATCGCGTCGCTGTCGCCTGCCCACTGCCGTCGGCCTTACAAACAGACAGTGCATTAAGTGCAACATTAACTTGGATCTGCAGTTGACCTGTCGTCGGAGCGACACATTGGAGCCGACCGTCCGCTGAGTTTCAAACAAGACGTTCTAGTTAATATGGAAACGAGCGGAGACCGGAACCTGCACTAAACTTATAGTGACGTAGAGGATTCTTGGGCCGAGGTACTTCCGAGCGACCCAGTCGCTTTAAATCGCTTTACTTATAAATATTGAATCATCTTCAAGACAAAAAATAACTCGAAGTAAGTGTTTTGAAATCTGTCCCTAATCGATTTTCTAAAAAAGATTCTAATTTTACAGTTTTTTTTGTTATGTTCTCTCATACCTCCGGGATTACTGAAACGATTTGAGTGTTTTATTTTTATTTGCAAGGGTAGATCTCCAGTGTGGTCCCATATACATTTCATCAAAATGCTCAGTCGTTTTTAGTATATCCACTTGTTTTTTTATAATTAAAAAAGACATATTTATATTTTAGATACAAAGGATGTTTTCTATAAGTACATTTTTAAATTAAAATGTCCTGGCATTATGACAGGAAGTTATACACAAAAATAATAATCTGTCGAATTGAGAACCTCCTAGTTTTGGATGTCAATAAAAAAAGCAAGTTGTAGTTTACCATTAAAGATGTAAACATAATATGGGATAAAATGGTGGGCAAAACAAATTAAAGTAAGTAGCAAGTGACCACACGACTCCTTTAGATGACTTGGATAGTTATATGATTTAACTTAAATCAAAATGATGAAGCAAGAATGAATGAATCAAGTGCATGAATGCTACTTATTTCGTCACTGAAACGTTTTCGTCACTGTTTCGTTTTACCCTGTTAACTTAAACATACATACAACTGCAGTAACTTAACATGGTGTATAAGTTGTAGCTGTATATCACTCAGTAAACATTGGTTATTACTTCTCTAGACATTACAATTCTATTAATATGATACACAAATTAAAGTAATTCAAGTTCCTGACGAGTGCATGTGAATATTCCGTGTTGTATAACACTCTGCTTTAAGACTTTCGGTTAGTTTACAAACACGCGCCGTCCAACACAAACATGTTATAACAATGTAACATGGTAACGTTTATATACTTTTCAGTGAATCATGTTTGATAGAACGAACAGAACTGTTGACTCCGTTGTCCTAAGGTTCAGGCCTGCAGGCTACAAGCATAATGCGATCTACTAAGGCCTAGATTTGTAATTGCAAAGGCCTACAACCAGCGACTTTATTTTATTCCCCAGTACCGCCGCGAGCCCATTCCGGCGCGGGACTACAGCTACGCGTGCAACAACGCGCATCGGCCTTCTTTGATCTAACGGCAAACACGTATATCTCTGACATAAAGATGTCAGATACGATAAAGGAACTAACTTCAGACACGCATCTGCCTTCTTTGAACTAACGTCAGACACGCATCTGACGTATTTGAACTATCGTCCATTGCCATAATTTATTTTTGTATGAAACCGTGTGCACAGCCGTGGCCGTAATGGGCTGGCGCCTTAGAGGCAGATTATCTTAAACAAAAACCAGTAGTGTGAGACAGCCGACTATCAGCTCTCAGAGACTGGGCAAACCTCCAGCTATCACATACCGCAGCCCCGCGACTACCTGGGCGGCTCGGGCTCCGTGCTCACGATGACCTGCACCACGTACCCGGGCGCCACGCGCGCCTCCTCCACCGTGAGGCGGTCGCCGAGGAGTTTGCCCCCGTAGTACCAGCGCTGCCGCCACGGTTCTATGTTCTCTTGAGCCTGGAGATGAGAGATCATTTTATTATTATTTTAACTATTTATTAGCTGTGCCCGCGGCTTTGCCCGCGTGGTTAGTGTTCTGGGTTAAAAGTTACAATTATGTGTTATTCCAGGACCAAAAGTACCTATGAAGGTGTTCTGGGTTAAAAGTTACAATTATGTGTTATTCCAGGACCAAAAGTACCTATGAAGGTGTTCTGGGTTAAAAGTTACAATTATGTGTTATTTATTCCAGGACCAAAAGTACCTATGAAGGTGTTCTGGGTTAAAAGTTACAATTATGTGTTATTCCAGGACCAAAAGTACCTATGAAGGTGTTCTGGGTTAAAAGTTACAACTATGTGTTATTCCAGGACCAAAAGTACCTATGAAGTGCAATATACCAAATTGCGTTCAGCCGTCAAATAGTTTTACTGACGATTTCTCGGCTTCTACTCATCGGATTAAGATACCAAGTACACCAGTTTTTAAGTCGAACTCTAAGCTAACCAACAGTGAAAACCGAATCGCAATCGACCCAGTAGTTTTTAAGTGATAGGCGAACAAACAAAAAGAAAAACACCATTTATAAACATGTTATATTCTTGTTCAGTAGCTTATTTTAAGTCCCCTAGACCTAGACCAATATTTTTACCCGACTGCACGCAGGGTTATGTGTTTGGTATGTATGTATGTTTGTTTTGTTTGTACGTTTCTTAGGCGCGTCCTACAGCCTAAACGTCTTGACGGATTCGTCTTGATCACGAGAGTGCTATAGAATATATGAAGTGTGTGTGAAAACTAATATGGCGGCGTACAGCTGCCATACTGTATTTCCGACGAAACAAAAAATGACCAAAACCTATCGAGTGAGGTATCAAAATGAACGTCTTTAAGTGACCATTTCAAATGTATATATAATTCTTATAAATAATCAGTAGGAATTGTCTTATAAGCTTCTAACAACATTTTAAATTATAGTTAAGTTAATGTTAATAATGTTGCAATTGAACTATTAAATTAAAGTTAAATATGTAGCTTAGGTTTTAGACCTAAAATCTGACGTAATGTGCAACTAAATGGAACGAGTAGAAGCCGAGTAATTGATAAATAAAACCGTTAAAAACTATTAGAGGTGGCTGAACGAATTTTGTTACATATTATTGGTATTTCAGGCCCTATGGAATAACATTTAACATATTTTTAACCATGAAAGATGAACACGCGGGCAAAGCCGCGGCAGCAGCTAGTAACTAAATAAAAAATGCCTTGAAGGTTATGAGACGTAAATACCTATTTGCTTTGAAAACAAACACACATATGTACAAATAGACAAAGTCTACAATAGTCAACGCGCATACTTTCCTGCCCGTAGCTAGCAGTTTGCCACTTACTGTACGTATAGTATTGTGCGACGACGGTACCTTGTAAGGCATTCATGGGGCATGCCCACACGCATACAAACTAACAGACTCCACAGCGCAACAAATCAGAAACGTTCTCCAACAAATAATAACCACTAGCTTAGCTCCGCGGTGGCGCTTTAGGAAATCGATGTTTTTTTTATTGTACTATTTTCTTTAGTAAGTTACTTTGGGAAAAGCTTTCCTGGTGGGAAATAGAGTTAATGGCGAGCTATGGTAGGTAGCCTAACGGTTCAATAGTGCAACTTAGAATCCAACGATACCGGGTTCGGTCCTAGGCTCCGCACCAATTATTTTTTTAAGTTATGTGTGGTTTACCATAGTTCCGTGCTGCGAAGGGCACGTTAAGATATCGGTCCCGGCTTTTATTCATTAATAGCTGTCGTTAAGCCACGTCAGAGGCCCTCGGGCGTCCTGACAAACTCTGACACCAGAGGCCAGCAATACCTCATACGACACAAACAAACAATGCTATGTGAACTTTACTTTTAATTCATCAATCCAGTTATTTTTTCTTCAAAATTGACCCGATTTTTCCAGATACAAAAGCTTCTAACTACACAGGAAAAGGTATTATTTTGCCCCATCCCTGTATACCAAATTTAATCAATATCCGTTCAGCAGTCAGACAGTTTTTTATGAATTTTAAGTGAAGTCCAATTGTGAAAACAGCATTGCACTTGGTCCAATAGTTTTGACCCCTAGATCATTTTTTAATAATATTTTTTCTTTTACAGACTTGATGTTACTTGATGCTTTAATTATAAGAATATAGATTACATCATTTTTATGAAATTAATGTGTATATTTTTTGTAACAGGTCAACATGTGAACTCGTGAGTCGGGTATGTGTGAGTCAACATTGTCAAGCGATACTTGAGCGATCCGATCGACACCGTCCTGTTAAGTAAGACATTCTGAAAAATGATTGGTGATATTATTTTTGATGGTCTGACTGTGTGGATGTTTGTTACTTTTTCACGTTGAAACAGCTGAACTGATACTACTTTGGGTCCTGGAATAACACATTGGAGACTTTTCAAAATCATCATGTTTCATCGTCCACGGGTCCGCGGAGCGCAGATAGACAGATAATACTTTATTGTACACCACTTTACAAAAATATACAGAGCATAGGAACAATCTTAGAATTAAAGTACGATGGATGGACTTATCGCTAAAAGCGATGTCTTCCAGTCAACCTTTGGATGGATAGAAATAATGGAGTGTAAACAATAAAAAAAGGAGAAGAATAAATAAGTATAGTTATTTATTACTTACTTAGCCGTCGTTAAGCCATGTAAGAGGACCTCGGGCGGCCTGACAAACTCTGACACCAGAGGCCAGCACTACCTCATAAGACAAACAAACCGTCTATTCCCGGTGGTGGACAACGCAACTAAATTATTACCGTTGGGGGTGAAAAATTTAGTTGCGTGGTGGATATCGAAACTAACCATGTGGCATTTACCTCGGGTTTCTGAAACGTTTGTTAACTCTAACAACAGATTAATTCTAATGTTGCCTTTGTCTGGCACTAAACTAATGACAGAGACAGCAATAGACTTAATCTGTTGTCAGAGTTAACAAACGTTTCAGAAACCCGAGATTACTCTTACTACTTCACTATTATAACATTACTGTTTCATGTCTATAGTGACAGGTGTTAAAGTGACAGGTGACATGTCAAACGTCAAAGTCACACGTCAACACCTGTCAAGATCTCATCGATATCTTCGTTTTGGATAACAGCTGTCAAACTTAAAAGGGCCTTAACTCTGACACTATTGATCGTAGACTAGTAGTTTCTTTATAGAAGTGATAGATCTCATCGATATATTAGTTATGGGTGACAGCTGTCAAACTTAAATGGGCTATAACTCTGATACTATTGATCCTAGACTTGTAGTTTCTTTACAGAAGCGATAGATCTCATCGATATCTTCGTTTTGGATAACAGCTGTCAAACTTAAAAGGGCTATAACTCTGAAACTATTGGACAAAATAGTGAGGGACAATGCCACATGTTTCGATATCTACCACGGGGGCAAAACGAGAATAATTTAATAGCGTTGTCCCCATACTATTGCTACTGTTGAAACTTTTTCCCATTGTTCACCATTGGTGGACAACAAGTGGGGGACAACAGGAAAAGACGAAAAAAATATGTTATTGTTTTTTTATTACTAATTACTAATTGATAATAGCTATGTAGTTGATTTAAAAAACGACTGAACTCGGAAAACTTTAAAGCACGGGAAGACTAGGTAAGTTTATTCCCGCTGGCCACCACACACATGCAGTCATCATTGATATTCATGGACACAATATATAATGTTTGACCTTGTCCACCGTAGCGTCTGGGATACGTAAATGTAGAATGTCGTTATTGCGAAGGTCTATTCCTCGAAGCAAGTTCATCGAATGCTTACATCCTCGAAGGGTCGTTTTGGCAAATTACCAAAATTGCGAAAGGTACTTCGTTTGCCTAAAGGCCGAAACTGCGAGGGTCCTATGCTCGAATATTCAAATAAACGGAATGATCCACATATTTTATTTCTGATTATATTTTTAGCTGTTCTTACCAGTTTGGTTTTAGATTATACGTGCAAAAACAGCAATAGTACCAGCAAAACAACAATAAGTACTAGTGGCAGCAATAAGCCTTCGCAGTATTAACCATTCGAGTAAACGTACCTCCGCAATAACGACTTCGAGAATGTCAGCATTCGAAGAATAGACCTTCACAATAATGGCATTCGGAGTTGACTACATATTCCATAGCGTCTTCCTGTAGTTAACAAGGGGGGAAAATACATCCTCATTTTTTACTTTTTTTCCTTTTCGTTTATTTTTGTTTCTCGCTGGCCAATACAATACATATTTTGTTATCAATTGTTTTTTTAGGTATGTGTATGTATATTGATTAGTAAGGATATCACCTCTAGTACTAATGAGGAAATTCCGCAATTGCTGATAAAGTATTAATATTTATTGCGCCTCTACATTTAAAATGGCTATTAATAATATTAGGATAGATAGATACATAGATAAATTCTTTATAGCACACACCACAAACAAAATCAACAAAAAATAAAGGAACAATAGCAGAAGAAGTGTCACAATGGGCGGCCTTATCGCTAAAAGCGATCTCTTCCAGGCAACAGGGATAATATTATATGCCTGGAAAATGTGATCGTGGCGCAAAAAATGGCAGCGAAAATAATCATTGCCTATGAGCTTATTACAAAGAAGGTTCATCTACACTAATATTATAAAAAGGCAAGATTTGATTGATTGTTTTTTTGTTGGTTTGTTTGTTTGTAATGGATAAACTCAAAAAATACTAAACCAATTTTGGAAATTCTTTCGCCTATACAGCGACATTATTACTCGTAAGTAACATGGCAGTATTTTATTTTTCAAAAAATTAGAGTTCCCTTCTAAAATTGTAATAATATAACTCGATGTACCAAAAATAAAGAACGGAAATTACGTTGCCATGGAAACGAAATAATAACAAGTCTGACAAGTAGGTGAGTATGCATTTGTCTATGAAAAACTGCTGCCAATGATTTAGAATTAAGCTGTTGTTTTTTTTAAACCCCCGAACAAAGAGACAGGTGCACAGAATAAATAAATAATAGCAGAAGTTGCACTTCGCACAACCATTAATAGAAATAGCTACTCTTGCTACTAAGCAACAAAGTGCAATTCAGCTCGCATAAGCGCTCAGTGCCTAACGCGATATTCACCTAAACGTTGCCGCTCTCTTCTAACGCGTAACTCTGTCGCTTTCTGGCGCGGAGGGACGCGCTAGCTGTGGCGCTAGGGTTGTCGGCTTGCCGCTGCTACTATAATATTCATCGTCTACCTACCTACTTGACCACGTAATCTATCTTATGTTTGATGCGTATGATGACACGGTCAATTAGGTCGATAGAAAATGAATATTTAAGTCCGTCTTTTGTAATTAACAAATGAAAACAAACCTTCAATCTTTAGGCTACCTTGATACCTCTGTTTAACATTCCTCATTAACTTACTATAATAATATTTTCACATTTTCCACTAATTAATAGTTCGTAGAACAAAAACATTTAAAAAACATTTTCACTATACTAATTCTTAATTATCTCCTAAACACGTGGACCGATTGACATGATTCAAACGGATAAAATGGTTCTAGACTTAACCCTTTCATATGACAAAATCGTTAAGATATCTCAACAAACAAAAAAACACATTTTCAAGTTGCTCTCGTAATTATCCAACATGTATGAAACGCGTAACAATTCTTTTAAAAACTATCTTATCAAACGTTAAACGTTAAATTTATTTTAAACTGCGTCTAATTCAATAAAAAATGAATAAAATTTTATTTGTGAACAACACGAAAATATAAAATACTTAAGTAGGTAGGTAGGTAGTTTTAAAATACAACGCAAAAATGTGTGTGACATGACTCATTGAAATAAAAATAAGTTTTGAAGTACTGTTTTTTTATTTAATTTACAAGTTTTGATTAATGTCTATGATAGACTGTTGAAAATATAAATCGTTTATATGGAACAAGTTCCACCACTTCATATTTACATTCTTGTCAAACGCCAAACAAAAAAAATACATTGTAGGTACCTATCCTACGAGGTAGGTACAAACAAACGGACTCCGCTTGCAAAGCTTGTTGATGCGGGTTTTTAATTTATGGAAACTGATGTGATCGAGATGGTTCTTAGATAAATTTGTCATAAAAAAGGGGCAGGGAGTGCGAATCGTAGCTCCCAAACGAATGGACCGATTTTGATGTCGGGGGTTATATACAATTTTCATCATCACCATACTTCACTCTCAACAGCTGAACGGATTTTGATAAAATTTGGAATGGAGATAGCTTATACCATGGATACATATGATACTTTTTCTTTTTTTTTAATTACTTTCAATGACGAGACGGGCAGGTCGCTCGCCTGATGGTAAGCGTCACGCCTGCACATAAAAGTAGCAGTGCCACCCAGAACTTTGGTTGCAAAGTCTTGCGCGTCACTGCACTGCGCTCGTCACCCTGAGACATTGGTTGTTAAGTCTCATTACTTTCCATCATCATCATCATCATCATCATCATCATCTCTCACGCTGGTGATGCCGCGGGGCGCAGTTAGTGAACTATATAATTAAGGAGTATATTGAATTGTAACAGAATTTTGCTAAATTCTCTTAAACTGTTAAACGTGGACAATCGCTATTAGTTTTCCGGAAAGGTTTAGGTAAACTTCTAACCCGATTTTTATGTACCAAAATATAATGTCTCGGAAATAGAAGGGGAAATATTTTGGTAACTACTTAAGTAGGTAATACTAAATACTAGTGGCAAGCGCGGATCCAGGGGGGGGGGGGGGGGGAGTGTCAACCAAAGGTTTTTAGTTCCATTTGTTATTTTCGTATATTTTGTAATCATGTTTATTTGTTCCACTAATAGAAATATCTAAAAAATTCCGCGCTCGCTTCGCTCGCGCCTTTATAATAATATATTGTTTTGATGAAACAAAGTTACTAGAAATTACTCCAAATTTTCGCGCTCTCTATACTCGCGCCCTTGTTCTTTTATTGCCTGTTGAATGAAGGATAAAGCGCATCTTGTTTTCCTTCAGTTTTAACAAACATTTCAAGAATAACTAAAAATTATCGCGCTAACTACGTTCGCGCCTTGTTATTATTGGCTGCGTTTATATATCGATCTGCTCAATAGTAATGCTGTGGATAAATAGTAATTTTCATAAAAAGCATGCATGCATGTTTCGCAATCATAGATCATACACGTTCGTTTTTTCACATAACTACATAACACAATAAAAATATACCTAAGTGGCTCAAAATGTTAGGTAAAAATTGTGTTTGTTTGTATGAGATTATTACAACTATAGCCTGATTTTGAAAATTGATTCAAAGCTAAACTATTCCCGAGTGGCATAGGCTACGCGATTGATACTACGGGGAATAGCTAGTATTGTATAATTTTGGAACCCGTTCAGTGTGACCTCCCCCTGACTCGAAGGTTGGATCCGCCCTTGACTAGTGGCTCTGTGAGCTGTAGACCTCGCAAGCACAAATTTTTTTGCAAACAATCTAGCGGTGCACAGTAGCGCCATCTAGTTAGTGTTTAGTTTAGTTCAAGGTGCTCCATCAATCCTTACCTAGTGGGTAAAGGGCTGATTCCACTGGTAGAAACCTAAAAGTGAGCAATTTAGCGGGGAATTTACTTTTAAAATACAAGTAGCCTAAGTTCTCCTTACTTATAAAATCAGCTATCTACCAGTGAAAGCTCCGTCAAAATCGGTTCAGCCGTTTCGGAGATTTCAATAAAAATAATGGGTGAGATTTAAACAAAAATAAAGGGTTCCGTGCAAAAAAATACGCATGAATTTTGAATACGCGGGTAAAGCCGCGGGCACAGCTATATAGTCTATACTAATCAAAAAAATATTATATATATATATATAATTATTTGTTTAAATCTCACCCATTATTTTTATTGAAATATATATATATATATATATATATATTCTATACTAGTGAAAAATAATCGAACTGATGGTGAAAACCGCATTAAAACCTGTTGCGTAGTTTAAAAGATTGAGCATTACAGACAGACGGCGGAAAGGGACTTTATTTTATACTATGTACCTATTGATTTAGGACAATTCACACCAACTACCTAGACCCAAATAAGGATACCCTGTATTATGTGTACTAGACAATGGATAAATATAGTTAAATACAAAATTTACATCCGTGTTTTGGTGTCAAAAATTTATGCGTTAATGTTTCCACCTTGCTGTACTCGGAGCCGCAATCATTTCACTGCAGTTGGGGTCACCAGCCACTAACCGGTCGTCAAAGTGATCTTATATAAGGGCTACATCAATAACCCAAACAAGGAGTACTCACATGTAACTTGTTCTTGCACTGCGCCACCGTGTGCTTGGAGTACGCGGCCAGCTCCACATCCTTGCAGGTGCTGGACAGCCGCAGCCGCAGCGTCACCTCCGTGCCGCCCTCCACGGGTTCCGACCACTCCGCCGGGGAGTCCCGCCCGCTCGCCTCCTTCACCATGTTGATCGGAGGGGACAGGCAGTATATTGGAACCTACACCAAAACAAATGAGTCAGAAAAACTATTTCAGATCGAATCTACAAGTACTTATAATCCATACCAATATATAAAAGTGAAACGTTATTTGTTTGGGAGGTTTTAACTCGATAACAATTTGACGGATTTTGATTAAATTTAGAATGGAGATAGCTTGAACCTTGGCATAACACATAACATACTTTTCATCATCCTTCACGCGGGTGAAACCGCGGTGCGCAGCTAGTAGTAAAGCTATAAGAACGAAAAATTCTGTACAAAGACAATAATTTTAAAAAATGATGTAGTGTACTTACAATAAGTTAATGAACACAACATTAACACATTTAAAAAAAGTGTGTTTGTTTGTTTGCGTCTGTATGTTTGTTCACGCATCACGTAAAAACTACCGGACCGATTGCGATGCGGGTTGCGGGTTCACTGTTGGATAGCTTTGGGTTCGAGGTAAAAACGGGTGTATTTGATATCTTAATCCGATGATTAAACGCCGAGCAATCGACAAAAACTATTTGATGGCTGAACGATTTTTTAAGAATGTAGTATATTGTTGTTTATATGCACTTTTGGTCCTGGAATAACATGTATGGGATACTTTTAAATGAGATGACCACGCGGGCCGTGGGTACAGACAGTTATTATATAAAATAATTATAAAACTAAAGTGAGTAATCAACATTTTCCAGTTTTCCCGTGGAAACTTACAATTTTCCGGGATAAAAAGTATCCTATGTTTTATTCCAGGGTATAAGCTATCTCCATTCCTAATTTCGCTCATTCCTAGTTATCGCGTGAAAGCTTCCCAAACAAACAGACAATGTTTCATTTTTGTATATTGGTATGGATGTCACTCTCGTAATTAACTCTTTCACTGCTGAAAACATATACGTTGTTTTTGAAAGCGCTACGCCCGCCCCTTTTGCGGCACAACACGCCCAACGTGTTTTTAATCGTGATTTTAGTGGTTTGGACAGCCTTGATCTAAATGAATGTGGTACCCACCACCTTTATTTAGATTAGATTCTTAGTAATTTATTACCCACCAGTTTAACTCAATAGCTCATTATTTTCATATTCTCCAGTTTGCTGAGACAATAGCAAGCCTAACTCACATGTGACTCATAATACAATCAAACAGGAAAGAAGCTTCAATTGTTATAATATAATACCTATATAAAAACCAAGCTCAAAAATAGGATTCAACAGCAGTGTATTTCATATCTTTCGATCCAAAATCTATAGCAAGTTCCATAACATTAAGTTTAGCAATAAGAATATCAAAATCTACCATTAGGCCGTTCATGTTGAAGCAAAATTATTAACAAGCACAAATTAAAAATATATATAAACCCCGACCTCCATTATAGCTAAGAATCATCTCGATTACATAACCTTTCAAACATAAAAATCTGCATCAAAATCGTTCCATTTGTTGGGGAGCCATGATCATCAATTGCAACAGCCCAAAACGCCACTGCTTCATCTCAAACGCAAGGCATGCAGCCCTAAGAAGATTATATATTTTTCTCGCCTATACTGTGCCACTGCTGGGCAAAAGTCTCCCACATGCTCCCGGGACAATATTTAATTTTATTTTCTTACAAAACTACAGCAATGGAATAAGATAATAACTATGTATAAACAGAAGCAGAAGCAGCTTATAAAAGTTTCTTCTAGAGATATGGAAGTTTATCTGCAATATGTCTGCATCTGCATACACTGCTGACAAAAACTGATATAATTCATTATTTTAGTTAGATCTGTCCCTACCACAGAAGGCTGACACGCATCGTAATGGTAAATGCTATGTCAAATAAAGATATACCCATTATTATTTGTATCCAAGACATAGATTAACTGAACAGTATGAGTCTGATTTAAGTACATATATGAAATTGGGTGAAACTAGACCCCATTTAAAAGACAGAAAATAATTAAAATCTAAAAAATATTTTAGATTTTAAATATGAATAGCAACTGACGACCCTGTGTAAATAAAACGTTGTAAACACTATAAACATATAATTTTAGGTTTTATTTTTTTATTTTTTCCTTCTTTTAAATGGGGTCTAGTTTCACACAATTTCATATGTGCACTTAAATCAGACTCACACTGTACGATGCCAAAGACACTAGGATACATAAATAGACACCCGAAACTTATAAAACCCCTCTCTTTTGAGTTTGGGAGTTACAAAATTAAATGTTAGTTAATTTATGTTTAGCAAATACACCCTTATAAAGCCAGCCAGCCCTCTGTTCCTACCCTGCACCGTCCCACAGTGGTCAAATAATTCTGCATAATGTTATGTTCTAGTTATAAGTTGCATCTCTCTGTAAGCTTCAATTTGAATGCAAAGCGAATGAATAGCAAAGCTCCGGTTGCTGTCAAATTGGTACCTACTAAAGTTTGCCAGTTTTAGATAAAGGTCAAGGATAGGTGTCCTATTACTCAATGATTTGAATTTAACTGGTTGCAGACAGTATGTACAAGTGAAAAACCTTGATGAGCAACTTGCATCAACTACCTACATATCTAGAGCTAGAAGTAATAGGAAAGGTGACGAAATAAAATTTCTTAGAATTACACTAGACAAACATTTAAACTGGGAGATTTTTTTACTATTATTTATAATGTTATTTGTTTTTACTCTGAAGATATTGAGACAAACTTCAGGACAAAACACTGCACTGACTGCATATTTCGGTTGTGACGCCTCAGTATTTAGATATGGGCTTATAATTGAAATTAATTCCACACACATCAAAAGAGGTTTAATTATTCAATGAGAAAATATTAAAGCTATATGGAGTCTGAAACCATATCAAAAAATACTGCTAACATTAACAAGGCTACATATTTTTCAAATAGGCTGTTACGTTAGTGTACATGCAACATTTTATGACTATTGTAAACAAAGCAAATTTTTATTTTATTTTTTTATTTTGAAAGCTAACTCTAGAACAAAATGCCAAACCCAACAAGATTATTGTTGCCGACCATCCAATCTGCTCTGTCATAAAGGCTGTTTTGTCATGACAATTAATTTATTGAATATAATACCTAGGGACGTAAGAGACTTACCACTTAAAGCAATTCAAGACAAAACTGTTTAAGTAGCTAGTTGGAAAATGTTTTTACGACTTCAGGAAATTATTTGAACAAATATAGTTATATTATTTAGTATACTCTGTAATTTTCTTAAAAATATTATTGTAATCATTATTACTAGTATTATTATACATATACTATATCGGACATGGATAATTTATTGATACTACGCTATTCTATACCTAATGCTTCTATTTGTACACAATTTCTGCAATAAACATTCATTTAATTTTTCATTTCAAAACTTTTCTGGTCCTCCTTGCACACATAAACGGGATATCATATAAAGTAGGTACCTGATATCTAGTGCCCCATTCGTCATAACATTCTGTGAGGTAGCCATTGGGCACAGAAACACTAGCCCCGTCCAGAATTGCCTGTGCCAGCTGGAAGTCCATGGCCTCAGCCGCCACAGCCGCCGCTCGCAGCGCGTCCCAGATCTCCTTGCGACCCTCGAAGGCTGGAGCAGTGTCCCAGAACTCATCTCTCTTGCTCCTCAGCTGGCCCTCAGTCAGAGGCACGTCTGATTTCCACCGAATAGTCTCATGGCAAAGCGACTGGTTCTTCCTCAAACCACCTGTAAGCCGAAACACTCGGGTCAGTCTCGTTGGTCCGGACCGCACGACTCACGTACACAACGAAAAGCGATGACCCACGTACCGGAATTAGGACGCGATGCAGTCCCCGAGGATTCTTCTATAGGTCCACTACCACTCCTAGTTATTCCGATGCAACCACCCATTGTGTTCACATTCTACAATTGCTCATTTAACAAATATTTACAAAAAAATATTAACAAATAACATTTTTGTCTTCTTGTACGCCTGCTGTCAAAAAAGATTAACTGTAACGTTTTGTTAATGCTACAGACTAGAAGATGAAAAAAAAATATGAAGGAAAATAATGTTAGAAATAAAAAAGAATAAGATGAAAATACTTCTTAATTTTTTTATGGTAAAATAAATTATTCTAATGATGTACTCACACACAGTACAAACACAAATTGGCAAAACCAAAATGTTATCAAAACGCAACAATTGAACAGAGAATACAAAGTTCTAATACTGTCAGAGAATACTTTGACAGTGAACGTCAGAGTTTTTAACAGTTATTTTCGAAGCAGTTTTCAATTGCTGGGCCCAATTCCATAACTTGGCTACAATCGGATTATCACTTTTTTCATAGCAAATTCGACTCTATCGCAAGGCATTAGTGGCTGCGATACTGAGAATTCGATTGAAGCCAAGTTATGGAATCGGGCTGCAGTGCCTCCGCAGAAGCCATCGAATAAAAAAGAGAAGAGAGAAGAAGCAGTTTTCCCACAGATTAAGTATCAGAAGTTTTCCATTAGGCATTGTCAGTTTAGTTCTTTCATCGTCAAGAGATGGCGCTCGCGTAACTTTTGGTATTTACCCAAGTGAACGCAGTAATTGAAAGCAGGTAAAAACAGCGTTTTACCGTAAAAATACACAAACCACGAGCGAATCAAACGAACGCCATGTTGTTGGTGTAGTGAAATTTGTTAATTGTTTTTTTACAGACATTGGCAGTTTTGACATATTCAGATTTTATTTACCCCTTTATTAAAGCAGATAAATTAAATCTAAATAAAACGGTCCATTTTCTTTGTATCATTGGCTGTAATTTATAATATAGAATATCAAGGAGGTAGAAAATACTACCAATAATTACTATACGTAATGAATTTGTTACAAAACTGACGCACAACTTGCCATAAATAAGTCATACATGCCAGTAAGCGTAATTCAAAATCTTTGGTCATACCCAAGGAAGTTCTATGTACATAAAGAACTTCCTTGGTCATACCAAACTACTGTTTCCAAAACTGTCGCCAACGCCATCTAGCGAGAGATAAATAATGCTAAAATGACACTTGGAAAACCGCTTATTGTTACAAAACGAACGGCCCCAGCAGTGCTATTACGTAATATTGATCATATCGGTTTCAAGCCGTCAAATTCATTAGTGCGTTGTGATCAATGGCGAAGGAAATGTCTAATAGACAGGACTTGTCATGTCACAACGTCCATAACGCATAGGGCCCGTTCACATAAACGTTCGAGGACGCACGGATCACCCGCGCGTACACTCGAAATCGTTCACGGCGTCGTCGGGGCGTTCGCCTGGGTCATCCGAAAAATAGTAGTGGAGGGGAGGAATTGTATGAAACTGACAGTTGTCAATTGTATGTGGACGTCCAAAGTCGTTCACGATCTCCGGTGGCCCTATTACAGAACTTGGCTACAATCGGATTATCACTTTTTTCATAGCAAATTCGACTCTATCGCAAGGCATTAGTGGTTGCGATACTGAGAATTCGATTGAAGCCAAGTTATGGAATCGGGCTACGGATGATCGAGCGATAATCGCACGAATGATTCGAGCGTGTAAGTGAACACAGACATAGCATGAAATTTAAAATGACGGACCTCATAGTGATGTGACTATAAACAACAATTGATCTGATCGAAAGATTTTATCTTTGTATCGATTTCATAATTTTCACATTTGATGCTATTCTGCTCATCACGCCTATGATCCTAATCAGATCTTCCTCAAATTTTTACGACACCAACTTAAGTTGGTTATTATTTACCTTTCAAGTAAAATAAAAACGTTTAAATCGGTTATAATAAGGCGGAGATATTCAGTAGCCCCCCTTTTACCGTTTTTGGGAGAAGATCCCCCAATGAAAAATTCCCCGACGTCTAAAAAGTTCTAAAAGTTCGTTAAGCCTAAATACTTACCAAGTTTCGTCTAGATCGGTTGAGAAATGCGACCTATAGAGGAGAACAGCCGGACATTCGGACACACGAATGAATTTTTGCCCAAGCTGAAATGGAGACGCTTCTCTCGCGCTTCGCGCTCGCTCGGTCAGTTAGCAACTACCACGTCTACTTGCTGCAACCCATATCTTCATACGCATCATCATCATCATCATCATCATCATATACTCGTAAATCCATTTAAACCATAAGTCCCCATTAACACCACAACAAGCGGTTGCTCTCAAGAACTTATTTCATAGCGGGTCGGCATGCATCTAGGTGCTCGCAGTAGTTGGTGATAAGATAATACACAACAAAGTGCATTTTTTTAAAGTTTTTTATTGTGGTCTAGGCAATTGTTTGACCACGATCTCAGCTGATGGAAGGCGATGATGTGGTCGAAGGTGTAGCACGCTTGCCTAGTAGATACCTATCTACTCTTGACTTGAACACACCAGGGGAGTCAGATTGTGCAGTTCTTGTGCACACTCTCCATAGTGCAATCTGTAGAATACTGACAGGCTTGCGACCGCACGTCGATGTGCCAGACTTTGAAGCTTACTCTTTACCAGAGTGTCATCTCCAATGAGCCTCATAGCACGTCTCTCAATTGAATCCAAAGCCTCGAGCTGATTCTTGGCAGCACTGTCCCAGAGGTGGCAGCAGTACTGCTGCCGCCTATTTTCCATTAGCTGGTTCTCGCAGCACTCTCACGATGAGAAGTGGTGATACCTACCTATACGTACCTATTCATGATAAAAATTAGTTTATCCATTTTCCTGGATCAATATAAAAACTATCTGCCTAACAGACCAAACTAGTTCAGAGACATGTACTTATCTACTTATGACACTCACACAAGTCTTACTCGACAATAAGGAAGTTTATTATCAACCATTTTTATCAATTTATTTTTTTAAATTGTACTTAACTTGCAATAAAGCTCATTGTATTTTTTTTTCAATTATCTCCATAAATGACGAAGTTATGATACTTTTCCCGTCCGCTTTCAAATTTCTCGGCGCGCGGCCAGTCAACAACCTCATGACGTCACAAGTCTCGCGCGCGACTAACGCGACTCGCTCGAGTCGAGGAGTAGACGTTGATGCGCGGTCAGCCGGTCACCTTGTTCAATTCAGACGGTTATTTATTACTTTTGGTTAGATCAAGACCGAACGGATATTATCGTTGTGGAATCATTATGGAAACCGTGCAAACTGATGCTAAAGTACATTTTAAATATTGTATCGTGCCCAAGTGTACAAATAACTGCAACTGATAAACATTATTTTACGGTGCCTAAAGATAAAAAAATAAGAGCTAAGTGGTGCAAAGTTATGAAAAGAAAGGAATCTCTTTCAGAAACATCTGTAAGATATTGCTGCGAAGACCATTTCAATGAAGTACCTAGTTCCATATCTATCTAAGTTACTCGGGAGTTTGTGCAGAGTCGTTTTGGATTTTTGCTTTTAAACATAAGTTAGACAGAACTGAATGCTCTTTGTTTGGACTATTTAAGCTTGGCTACGAAATTACCTAACATGTTTGTTTACACAATACATGTCCTGTCACAAAAAAAAACAATCAACACCACCGTTAACTAAATTACGCACTTCTAGAGATGGGAAGACGTCAGAAGCATGTTATCGATATTATTTATTTCAATGTATTATTTTTATGTGCCTATTTTAATAACGCGATTTTTATAATTTTTAAGCGTTTTATGTAATCCTGTATCATTATGGTAAATACACTGCACGTGAATACACGACATACAATGTGTGTAGCCAAGCAAAAAATATGTTTAATCAAATCTCTGAAGGTTTTTTATCGACTTTTGAATTTAAATTTGGGTAGACATTTCTGTTAGAATTATAACTACCTTGATTTCAGCATGCATGGATTATATTTGTAATTTTATTTTCAGGTCGCAGATGATCCAGAAAATTTCATGAGACATCGATATGTAGGTGGCAGACTGTATTTGAAAAAAAAAAAAAAACGTTTTACCATAAATTCGCTTGTCAAAGAGCGAAGTCAGACATAAACGAACCTGAGTATATTATGGTAAAACGATGAAACAACACAATGGTACAATGAATGCATTTGTATTGATGAAGAAAAAGATCTTGATGATACCATATCTGTACCTATAGACTGTACCGATGTGAATATGGAAGGCAATGTTAAAATACAAACAAAAAATAAGTGTTCAAGTACAAATAAAAGACAAAAGTAAAGATAAAAGCTGTCAAACTACCTTCAAAAAGAAGAGTGTTACATTTGTAGCAAAACTAAATAAAGGCGACGACATTAGTGACACTATCATAGAACCTTCAGATACTAATAGTTTATCGGTCTCTTTCAGTGGAACGAAGTTTGATCAAAATCGGTTCAGTAGTTTCAGAGTTTATCCCGAACATACATCGTGACACGAGATTTTTATATATATAAGATAAGATATAAGATCAGATATTCAGAAAAATCGATATCGATATTCTTGTTTATTCAATCTCTACTTTAAAAAATAAAATAAATAAAATGTTTTATTGACTAATCTTAAATTGACATATATTTGACTTATTTTTAATTATCATGCACAAGGTTTGAGTCAACACTTCGTCTATTCTATTATATCAAACGTATAAATATATGTGTTAATATAGAAATATCGATATCGATATTTTTGTTTATTCATTCTTTACCACCTGGTTACAGAGACATGAAATGACTGGGCCATAAAATATAAATAAAACTGGCGCATATTTATTTAAACTTTGAACAAAACTATCTGAGTACCTACACCGATTTACCTAAAATGAATAAAAACTGCAGCAAACTGATGGGAATTTATTACGTGTGATCATTGTTACGGTTGATTAAAATCATAATGTAGGAGTTAGTAGGTAGGTACATACGTTGAAAGTTTCACTCCTCTGACCTCTGCACTTGTGTACAGTGGATTGTTTGCCAGAAAATCCAAAACCATAACCATGTTCATTTTTGGTAAATTATTAGACTGTCCACGCACAAATCCATCCATTCATCTCCATCGTCTAAATCTTACTTGAATCCAGTTTTTACTTATCTAAAATATATTTAATGTACAAAATATATTAATACGGTTACTAAATACTTCACACAGACACTCACACACCGCGTTCCATGTACTTAATGTGAGCAACAAACGACGAAACACTCGAAACAGCCGCTAAATGGTTTCCACCCCACCCGTACCGTTGACCCGGCGAGACTTGTGACGTTGCAGAGCAAATGCTCCGCGCGCATGTCAAAATTCGTTTGGGATTCAGTAAAAGTTGATTCATTTTGACATTTTTCAAGTTATTGAAATAATTCTTTCACCATGTTTATTATAATTTCTTTGCCTAACAATTTATATAAGTTTTTTTTATTTTTGTAAAAATAAAAACTTCCTTATTCTGTTTAAATCGATAGCAGATTAATCTTCAAACAAAATCGATTTCTTTTCAGACGATCAAATCGTCACAACACTATTTAAAAAAATTAATCAAATTTGAAATAATAAACGGAACGCTATCTCTCATATAAAAAAGTTGTTTCACCGAAAACGTAATTTAAAAAGAAAATGCGAGAAAAGGAAGTAAACGTTAGATGAGAAGTCTCTTTCTCTCTCGTACAAAGTTTCAGAGTTTTCGCACAGACTAACATAAACTATTAATATTATTAAATAATCATCGCCAAGACAACTGTACCAAAGAGGTCACCTATATAGGATATTTTCACACTGATGGATCAAAATAGGGGTGTGAGCTAGAACACCACCAGGCCTATCGATTTAACATACAATTTACTAACAATAATCACTTCTAAAACATCATATATAATTTTTACAGCAAAAAATAAAAATATCATAGATTTTACTTCACTCACTATAAACATTGCCATAATACAGCGGTCAAATCAAGAAAAATATCTTGGGCTATGGATAGATGATGAACTGAACTGGAAAGTACACATTTAGAATATCAGGTCAAAATTGATATCAGTTCTTAGAGCCCTACGGAAAGCAGCTAATTGTATCCCGCAAAAAGTATGCACAGTAATATATAACTCCTTTGAAATCTCTTCTCGAATATTTAATCGAAGTATGGGGATCAGCTCCACAGTTTCACATAAAACCTTTACAGAGAACACAAAATAAAATAATAAAAGTTTTATTTCATTATCACTATCTTACTCCCACAAAACAAATTTATAAAAAAAACTAAGCTATTCAACTTGACGCAACAGTATAAATATAGCACTTGTGTTTTAGTTAAAAATGTTTTAACACAATCCATTCACTCGAACATAACATTCACTTTAAAGCCAAATACCTACAATTTAAGATATAAAAACAAACTTATACTGATAAAACCGCGTACTAACTATGGAAAGAAAACTGTATTGTTTGAAGGAGCACAGATGTATGCATGCAGCATGCCAAATGAATTAAAGGAGTGTAACAGCATAAATATGTATAGGAACAAATTTAAATATTACTTAATTAACTTACCTTAGCATTGTATACCTACCAGCCAGAGGACTATAATTTATAAGTATTTATAATATTTTTTTGTATCTCATTGTAAATGAACAATTGTTCGTATGAGAAATAAAGTTATTTAAATCTAACCCTCTATGTATGTTCAGTGATTTGGAATAGTTTAGGAGTTACGGGATATTTTAGTTTTTATAGTCCAATTCCAGATTTCATTAGAAATTTAGTAATTATGACCCAACCATTAGAACAACCGTTGTTTTTTTTGTGTAGGTAGTAGTAGTAGTAGTAGGTAGTAATGGGCCCTTTAAAATACATTAATACTACTCCATTATATTTTTTAGATTCTGTGAAAAACACATAACAATTGAAATGTGTATCTCATACAAAAACTATCTTCAATGTTTGCAGGGCTATAATTCTGAATAGTAACAATATATAGATTTAGCTAATATCTCAAAAATTGTTCCAATTTAATGGCTATAAGTCACCAATACATTTAAATGGCCTTAAAATATGGCAATATCAAAAAGTGACTTCCAAAGTCAAAGTCTTTATTTGAGGTAAAAATTTCAATGGTTAGCTTTTTTCACAAAATCTAAAAATTATAACAAGGAGGTATTTATTTATTTTTAAAAGACCCATTATTATATTACTTACAAGAAAAAAAAACACAACGTTGAAGCTCAACAACATAACTCAATTACACAAATACACAACAGATTTTTTACGTGATTTCACTGCGTAAACAGTTTTTTTTTCTAAATGTACTCGCACCGACTCTCGCAGTAAATGTTCATTGACGTCTGGCGGGAGGATCGAACAATGAGTGAAATTTTTCACTCACATAAGTGGAAGTATGTACGAATCATGGAGCACCTACTATGTGTCTTGATGTACTTATAAAATCTGGAAGCTACGAATAAGTAATAAGTCAGGAAACGTAACAGCGTTAATAAAATGACCCAACAAAAGTCGTGCCCAAGTAGGTGGGGCTTAAAAGTCGTGTCCAGCGCGTCATCAGTCGTACATTTTTCATGCAAGCGAGCACACGTCATATCTTCGCGTACGTTTTAATTTTATCATTGTGAACTACAGCTGTGAATCATCATGCCAGCATGTGTTGTGAAGTGGTGCAGGAGCCATACAAGATTAATATGTCCAGGGATCACTTTTCACTAGTAGTAGTTGCAAAATTATAATTATATTCAAAGACGTTCAAATACATTATCAAACCGCGATGGTCAATACTATGCAAAATGAAGTCAGTCAATTTTTGCACTAAAGTTTAATTTCTACTCGATGAAATTTTGAAATTAAGCTGTTATTTTTTTCACGCAGATAATTCATATCTAAGAAACGTCAACATATTTAGGAGAATACTAAACAAAATGAGCAAATAAACAATAATTAACGATTACAGTTGGTATGTAATATAGGTTCGGCTTTTTCGACTCATGGGAATAACAATAGCATTAAAAAACAGTTCATAGTTTGATCGAATTAAAGCACCTTTAATTTTTCAGGCTAATAAAAATTCACCTTCTGGAAATTTTGAAGTGTTTGATTTACCTGAGTTGCTCAAAAAAACAAATAATGCAAACCCTCAAGGAATAAGGCACAAAAACTTGTAAGATTTCACTATTTTTTTTGCACTTAATATTTAGGTTTGATAGGAATTTTTATTTTCGCTGTATATGTGTATCTATTTCAATTAGAGACAGTCTTTCATAGATTTGAAACTGATCTTCAATAAGGTTATTTTCAGGAGAATAACCTTACCAACCAAGAAAAAGAACCAAGAAAAACAAAATTAAAAAATAATCTTATTTCAACCGAAGTCTTTAGTTTTGAAGAAAGAGGATCATGCGTTACGCCGATAAATATACCATTGTCAGATATTGAATCTGCTCTGAATACTCCTAAAACACACATTTTAAAGCAAAAACTAAGAAAAAAACTATTTTGGCAGTATAACGACTATCACAGATCAGAAATCTACAACGCCCAAATAAAAGATTAACTATGAAGAATATTTCACTTAAAATATTTTATCCCAATTGAAGAAAAATGGATTTGGCGATACTACAGAAAATACTGCATTGAATGATTTTTCGGACGATATAGTTTTAGCCCTTAAAAGGAAAAAGTCAAAAGTTACTTTGATGGCTGTGCATCTAACATCGCTACGGCTAAGATGTTGGGTTGCAATTTTAAAGACACAAACAATTCAAAATCGTTTTTTGACGACCCATCTACCGGAGACCCAGTAGTTGTAATATTAGATCCATTTCATATGGTGAAACTTGTGCGTAACACATTAGAGGAAAAATACACTCGTAGATAAAAACAAGAAAAAAAATTGAGTGGGCACATTTGCAGAAACTGAAAAATGTTCAAGATATCGTTGGATTGCATTTTGGGAATAAATTGTCAAATCGGCATCTATACTTCCGAAATAATATCATGAACGTGAAACTAGCGATTCAAACCTTAAGTCAAAGTGTAGCTGATGCGATTAAGTTTGGTTCGCAACAGTTAAACATGCCTGATTTTCAAGAAACAGATGCAACTGTTAGCTTTTTAGAAACGTTTAACAACCTTTTCGACATACTAAATTCAAGACCGACCGATACGGGTTTAAACACCCTTTTTCAGTGGTAGAAAAAGAAAAACTACATGACGTTTTGGATCAAAGCGAAAAATATATTAAAGGTCTCTAAATCAATGTGCAGTCAAAAAAAACTCGAACAGTAAATGGACAAAGAGTAACAGTATATACTAACTCTTTGAAACCAGTGACCAAAACTCAGTCCAAAACTGGAGTTCTAGGACTCCTCATATGTATTTCAAGTTTTAAATTACTTTTTGCACGGCTAGTAGATATACAAATATAGAAATTTATTTAAGCATATTAAGCCAAGATCATATTGAGTTGTTTTTGGAATGATCCGCAACCACGGCCGTTGCAACAATAACCCAAACGCCTGACAGTTTATGGAAATATATAAAAATAATTTACTGAACTTGAACCTCAGCTCTAAATTCACAGGCTGACAGGAGGACATTCCGTTTTAAATTTCTCAGAATCCGTCTTCACTACATTGCGAAGAAAGATTATCTTTTAATGTCTTCTGGACAAAAACTTAATAAATTAATTATATTTCGTGGGACAAAGAATTTAATGAATTGTAAAAAGTGAGCCAAAAAAAAACATTGTACAGTAATATTGTTTTATTACTGACTTGGTCCGGTGCACTTATTGCATAACATCGTCCACGCCACTATAACTCAGCTGTCATAGCAGACATTGCATTACGCGCGTGAACCAATCCCTGCTTTCGTTCTGAATTTAAACCAATCACCAAGCATGTCTATTTGTAACCTCGGAAGTGATTCGTACTTTAAATCTTACGTCGTTTTGGTTTGAAGTAGGGGCACTTTTATTGTGACATTTGTTCTGAATTAGAGTTCCTGACTTATTATTTATTCGTAGTCTGGAAGTATGTACGAATCGCGAAGCACCTACTATGTGTCTTGATGTACTTATAAAATCTATGTGGTGGCCATACACCATGCTGCCTAGCGTTCAATCGGTATGACGCTACTGATTAGATCAAGTAGAACTGACCGTGTGTGGGCGTGAATTGGCATGACAGTTATACGTGACGGAATAATCAAAATTCAATTTATTTGGTTTGATCAAGCCGATTGGATCATGCCGATTGGTTCGTGTATGGTGGTTGTGCATTAACCGTTAGCCTCTCGTGTGCCGATATAGCGTTCTCATAGCAGTGTCTTGTTTCTGAATTACAGGAGTCACTAATGATTAAAAATATATGTAAGTTTCTTCATCCATTCATAAATAATTATGACCCCTTTTTTTAGTACCCCTATTTAAACCCCTTAAAATGCGTTTTTTTATTCATCTTTTCGTGTACGTTGCTACGTACCTCTTTATAAATACACTCTCCAAATATAAAGTCAAGCGGTAAGTTCAGCAGTTAAGAATAATATACGTTGGTCTGGCATTGGACCATTTCTAGTGAAGATCTATTTTTTTCTTCTTGTAACTTTTTACTTATGAGACTTATAGTGTGGTTTAAATTGCACTCACAGTGCTGAGACACAAACACTGCTAACGATCGGTTTATATTATTGGTCAGCATATGCACGCTAACAAATTAAACCGACTATTGCATGCTTATGTCATTTGAGTCAGCTGTTCTGTGAATCTACCTACTGTTGTTTTGTTTTGTTTTTAGTTTTCTCATATCTCTCATAGTTCTGTTGAATTCTTTTGCTTCTGCTAAAAGAATATAATCATTAATAAATGTACTGGCAGTCTGGCGAAGGTTCCAACAACATATCAACACAGAATGACATAATATGTCAATTGAATTTGACCGCATGCGCTGCTCTACCTCTTTTTTGTGAGCGTTGTGTGCACACCAAAATGACGTCAGTCCTGACGTCATGTGTCCGACGTGGAGAATAAATGCGCATTTTAATCCGACTTTGTGCGCGCTGACAGAACACATAGCGCACATTGGTGCAATTTAAACCACAGCATTACAGTGAACAACTGTGAATGCAAAATATGTTGCAAATATTGTCTTCTATACCTGGGGAATAAAGGTTCTCGAATGGCGACCACGAACAAGCAAGCGAAGTGTGGGGAGACCTCCTACACGATGGACCGACGACATTGTAGCCATCGCAGGAAGTCGGTGGATGGAGGTGGCACAAGATCGCTCATCATGGCGCTCTTTGGGGGAGGCCTATGTTCAGCAGTGGACTTCTAAATGCTGACATGAGGATACCTTTCGTAGATACTTTTGCCATAAAGCTAATTGTTAAAGAACTATTCAGAAAAATAATAATTTTGGCCCTTCAATTCAAGATGGCAGCTAACGCTCCCACCCCTCGAAGTCGAAAATTTGTTTTTTTCTTTGACCTCTTAAATAAGCAATACAATTCAAAACATCTTCTACACCACCATGGCCCCGACCACAGAACTTGGCTTCAATCAGATTGTCACTTTTTTAAAAGCAAAATCGACTCTATCTCAAAGCATTAATGAATTTGACGGCTTGAAACCGATATGATCAACAGTACGTAATCGCACTGCATATGTAGGGCAAAGCTTCATAGTTTTCCCCAATGACTGGCCTATGTAGGGAATAGGGTAAATAGAAAATCGTTAGTGGCAAAAATTTCAAAATTTACTAAATGTTCAAACCGAACTTGTATAATGTACATTTCGAAACTGCCCAAATGGTAACATCCAATCCGAACATAGCACAAAAAAAAACAACCAAAACAAAGTTAATTTTCGTCATTTTGTTTATTTTTAACTGATACATAATAACTAGAATTGTGAATTCTATCGTAAGCTCGACATGTCGGTTAAATTCGTTATCATTGAAGATCACAAAGTTACAAGTGTGAGCTATATAAGATTTTATTTAATTAATTATATTATTTTATTACATTACAACTTATGTACTTTCGATTTTATCTATTTCAGGCCGAACCTACTGCGTATTACGTATCAGAATATATATCTGAAAGTGAGGAAAACTTAATCTTATCAAAAATCTACGCGGCACCTAAACCAAAGTGGACTCAGCTGTCAAACAGAAGGTTACAGAATTGGGGTGGGATACCTCACAATAAAGGCATGATTGCTGAAACTTTACCACCTTGGCTGGATAGCTATTTGGACAGAATTCATCAACTAAATATAATGGGAGAGAACAGGCCTAACCATGTCCTAGTAAATGAGTATTTAGCCGGACAGGGCATAATGCCTCACCTGGATGGTTCCTTATTTTACCCAACAATTACAACTGTGTCAGTAGGATCACACACAGTTTTAAAATTCTTTGAACCATCTCCAGACAATGGCAGTATGAGTATACAGCCTATATTTTCTTTTCTCTTGGAGCCTAGAAGTTTACTCGTCTTACAAGATAAATTATTTCACCACTTCTTGCATTGCATAGAGGAAGTTACTGAAGATGTTTTGGACGATTCTGTAGTGAATCTAAATATGTGTTCAGACAAGTATATGAAAGGTTCTACAGTATCCAGAGACACAAGGATTTCATTGACAATTAGGCATGTGCCGAAAACTACTTCTTTTAAAATTAATGTTGGGAATAAAAGATAGAATACAAAAATGAAGTCTGTTTTTTCATTGTTACAAAAGTTTAAGTAAATTGGTAAGAAGCCTATGATAACTTTATTTAGTAAACTTTTTCTTAACTGATGACTTTTCTACATTTGAATAAATCAATCTCAAATCAATGTAACTAATGTTAATCTAGTTGGTTTACATTTTCTTTTAAATTTTCAATGTCCGTTTTGATTATTAAATTTTTATTTAATGCAATGGGCTTTACAAAATTGTTTGCAAGTGTAAGATCCCTACAGAGCAGTGCTATTTACAGTAAATTTGTCCGGAGGTCGTTGTACGGAGCAGGCTTGCCATGTAACGACCCTCCTCAAGTATCTGCTGGAGATGAGAGCAACCTTGATGGGGACAAGGTACCTCTTTTGTTATATTTCAGTATCCACCATCAGGCTTGTGTATGAGGTAGCGCTGGCCTCTGGAGTCATAGTCTTACAGGTTGCCCGAGGTCCTCTAACGAGGCTTAACAAATGCTATTTAGTAATAACATATAACTTGAAAAGACACACAGGATATGCATATAACTTAGAAAAGTATAACTTAGAAGGTCTGGAGCCAAAAATCAAACTATTCCAAGATGTACAGTCATCTCATCTGTAATTTCAAGCTAGAGAGTAGTAACTTATAATTGAATGCATTTTTTTTTTACTTAGATGGGAACAGTTACTCTTAATGTTCCTGGAATTGAAAAGTGGGATTTAATCATGACTTGTTTACGAGCGGTAACTCTCGTTACTGTTACACTATACAAAAAAATGGGTTTGCCTGAGCGCTCACTTTGAGCTTTTAGCTATTTGGTTTTTAAGATCTGCTAGCTTACTAATTCCCTCCAAAATTCTGTCTATTAAAAGTGTAGGTACAAAAATAAATGAGAAACTAATTTGCCTGGTAATTTATCTTGTCTCCTAATTACAGAAAGGTCTTGTCCTGGGCGTGTATGAAGTGGACAAAAAGTTCGAACTGACCCCTGCTGCAGAAGAGATCAACCAGAAGTCTGGTGGTAAATTAAACAAGCATTTGAATGAGTAAGTAACCATCACACACATTTGAAGGGTACAGGAATAAAAGGGACTCATTGACATATTTCATAAAATCTAACTGACTATGCCATTCAATCCGTTTCAAGCGGGCCTTTCATATGAATACTTTAAAACAGTATAAATAGGGCTCATTACAAGTTAAATACACATATTAAAAAAAATAAAAATATATGGAGCTCATTGCAGCTCGAACCGAATAGGAGGGGCACATTGCGTGCAAACCCGGTAGAAATTTTGGTTTTTCTTTGTTTTTTTTTTCATTTTTTTTTTATTTAGGTGTAATCACCATCACAATCACCATTTCAGTGTCCCAAGCCAACCTCACCTGCTCGTGGTGCACCCTACCGAACAACAAACGAGGCTCTCGAGGCTCTCGCACCAGCGGCACTGCTGCCGCCATTTGTACCAACAAAAAGAGTTGCGTACTGCGATCGCTAACCCGCCTGCCCAGCGTGGCGATTATGGGCATATCCTCTCATGACAGACACAACAAAAAAATGGCCCCTAGTTCCCGGCAGCTCTGCTATTCCTGACCATGGTACCGTTCACGGTAACGGCAGGGCAGGGGGTGCTAAGAATCCCCGGGTTACGGAAGGCCACCATAATCGAATGACCCTGGCTACGTTTAATGGACGCTTTTAGACTGGACGAACACATGGCGCAGCTGGAAACGGAACTGGAGAACATAAGATGGCACATTTTGGAGTTGAGTGAAGTCCGAAGAGAGGGGGAGGACACACTAACCCTAAATTCGGGCCATCTTATGTACTTCACAGAGGGCGATCAACAATCATAAGGCGGCGTCGGGTTCCTCGTTCACAGAGTCCTCGCTAACAACGATGAAGAGATCTTTAGTGAGTCGACCAGGGTAGCTTACCTTATAATCAGGCTCACCTAGAGGTATACTCTCAAGGTGATTCAGGTATACGCACCAACCTCGAGACACACAGATGAAGAAGTAGAAGATATGTATGAGGTCATTTCTAAGGCCTTACATAACACCAGGAAGGCCACTTCAACGTTGTTATGGCGGACTTGAACGCCAAAGTGGGAAAACAAGCTGGCAACGAATCGAAAGTAGGACCTCACGGATTTGGTAGCAGAAACGCCAGAGGGGAAATGCTTGTCAACTTTCTTGAGAGGGAGGGGCTCTTCGTAATGAATTCTTTCTTTAAGAAGCAGCCCCAAAGAAAGTGGACGTGGCGAAGCCCGGACGGTGTTACCAAAAATGAGATCGACTTTATTATGGTGGAGATGTGCTTCTTGCACATATTCAGAGATGTCTCAGTGATGAATAGGTTCAATATCGGCAGCGATCACCGATTGGTTCGAGGCACTCTGAATATTGACTTTCAGCTTGAGCGGGTCCGCCTGATAAAGTCCACGCTCCGACCAAACCGGCTCAAAATTTTATCTGGTTCCGAAAAATTCCAGGAGAATCTGAATAGACGATTCGATGCCGTGGAAACCACATGCGACTTGAGCGAGGGACTTGACAAGGTGGTGAGAATCCCTATGGAAGAGGGTTAAAAGTTTTGTAGTATGCAGCTGTAAAGGTAAAAAAACCAAGTTCTCAGACGAAACTCTCCGGCTCATGACACAAAGACGGGAAAGTACGCAAGCTCCTTTGTCAGAACAGGTGGCTCTTAACAGAAAGATTAAGAAGCTGACACGACGTATCCTTCGGTCCTCCAACGCACGCCTTATACAAAAGGCAATAGAGCAGAACCGAGGGTCTAAAGTTTTCGTTCAGCAACTTGGTAAGACAAAGCTTGGTGGCTGACAAAGCTCAAGACAGCTGATGGTAGAACCGTCGTGTCAAAACCGGAGATTCTTGCCGAGATCGAGGATTTTTACGGAAACTTATACGCTTCACATGCTCTTCGGCCAGAGACTGTTTGTGAGGTTTCAAGAGCCACGTTGACTCGCCACTATACTGATGAGCTGCCAGACGTCAGCTTGGAAGAGATGGAGATGGCCCTGCGACAATTGAAAAATGGTAAAGCCTCCGGTGAAGACGGAGTTACATCGTAGCTCTTAAAGGCGGGTGGTAAACCTGTTCTCGAGGAGCTTCAGATCCTATTTAACTCCGTTGTCAACTGCGGGAGAACTCCCGAGGCAAGGCACAGGAGTGTGGTGGTACTGTTTTTCAAGAAGGGTGATAAAACCTTGCTTAAAAATTATAAACCGATCTCATTTCTGAGACATGTCTATAAATTGTTCTCGAGGGTCATCATAAACCGTCTCGCGCGAAGACTTGACGAGTTTCAGCCGGAAGGAAACAGCCTGCTCGGGAGAGCAGGCTGTTTCGATGAGGAATATGGCACCGTAGACCACATCCACACAGTGCGCCAGATTATACAGAAAACCGAAGAGTATAATCGGTCACTGTGCTTAGCGTTTGTGGACTACGAAAAAGCCTTTGACTCAATCGAGACCGGGTCTGTTCTGGATTCCTTGCAGCGTTGCCAAGTGGATTGGCGATATATCGAAGTGCTGAGATGTCTGTATGACGCTGCTACGATGTCAGTCCAAGTACAGGACCGGACTACTGAGCCTATCCCAGTGCTCAGAGGAGTAAGACAGGGGGATGTTATATCCCCGAAACTGTTTACGACCGCAATGGAGGAAAACTGGGAAAGGGGTGGGCATCAACATTAACGGAGAGTACATCTCACACTTGCGATTCGCAGATGATATCGTACTTATGGCGGAGTCGCTGCAAGAGCTGCGTCAGATGCTGGCTAGCCTGGCTGAAGCCTCACGACGAATTGGTCTCCGCATGAACATATACAAAAAAAAAGCGTGATCAATGACAATATTATACCGGAACCAATAGTAGTCAGTGGCATGCCTCTCAAAATTGTACAGTAGGATATTTAACTCGGACAAATCGTTAAACTAAGTAGGAACAATTTTGAGAAGGAAGCCAGTAGGGGGATTCAGCTGGGCTGGGCAGCTTTTGGAAAACTTCGTCAAGTCTTCTCGTCGCCCATTCCACAATGCCTGAAGATTGTCTTTAACCAGTGCGTCCTACCCGTAATGACATACGGAGCCGAAACGTGGACACTAACGGTGCGACTGATCTACAGGCTCAAGGTCGCTCAGCGAGCTATGGAACGAGCTATGCTCGGAGTTTCTTGGAGTGATCGAATCCGAAATGAGGTGATTCAGCAGATAACTGAGGATGCTCGGAGTTTCTTGGAGTGATCGAATCCGAAATGAGGTGATTCAGCAGATAACTGAGGTAACTGACATAGCTAAGAGAATAAGCAAGCTGAAGTGGCAATGGGCTGGTTACATTTGTCGTAGAACCGATAACCATTGGGGTAGACAGGTTCTAGAGTGGAGACCGCGAATCGGCAAACGTAGTGTAAGATGCCCTCTGGCTAGATAGAGCGACGATCTGCGCAATGTAGCTGGCAGTCATTGGAAGAGAAGAGCCGAAGATCGGGCTCCGTGGCGCGGCTTGGGAGCGGCCCGTGTCCGTGTCGTTTTGGACTAGTATAGGTTGTTGATTGTTTTTTTTCCATATATGCATGAGGATTATAATATACAGTTAATAAACATTAAAAATGATATTGAACATAATAATTAGAGAGCAATTATTTAAAAAGCCAATTATCTCTGGCTTTTGTTTATATTGATGAGCCCTTTATTGCCCTGTACCCTTCATTTGTGTTAAGGGTTGCCTTGTCTTCAGCAATCACTTAAACGTAATCATTTGAATGAGTAGATAGATAGATAACTATTTCTTGCACAAGAAATAAACTGATGATACAATAATCAAGTTTTAACATAGAACAATCGGCGGCCTTACTAATCACTAAGCAGCGATCTCTTCCAGGCAACCGTAGGCTGAATAGAGACACATAGGCTGTTACAAAGGATGGTAGTGTGCAGAATTATAAAAATATACCTACAATGATACAAATTACACAAATATTAACCATCACACATATTTGTGTTAAGGGTTGCATTGTCTTCAGCAATCACTTAAACATAGTCATTTGAATGAGTAAGTAACAATCACACACATTTGTGTTAGGGATTTCCTAGTCTTCAGCAATCACTTAAACGTAATCATTTAAATGAGTAAGTAAATATCACATACATTTGAGTTAAAAGTTTCCTTGCCTTCAGCAATCACTTAATAACCCCTATAAACGTTAATATTACTAAAGCTGAGCTTAAAATTTGGTAACGCATAAAATTTAAATAGGTAGGTATAGGAATTTGGCCTAGTAATGAATATTGAGTATTGCTATATATTTTTTTACATCAATCTATATCGACGCTTAACATTATAATAGCGAAAGTACCTCTTGTCTCTCTGTCTGTCTGTTTGTTACCTTTTCACGACTAAATGGCTGAACTGATCTTGATGAAATTCGATATGGTGATAGTTTGAATCTGAAGAAGGCATAGGATACTTTTTATCGCGATAAACTGTCCGCGCGGACAAAGTTGCGAACAATAGCTAGTTTTAAGTTTTAGACAAGATCCATAAGGTGACATGGTATCCTTAATTTTATTCCCTTCGTGTACAGTGGTTGCGTCGACCAACCTTTGCCTCGTGCATGACGCTTGCCACGTAGTTGCTTAACCGAAAGCGTAACATTGTACAAACAAGTACCTCACATTTATGCATTTCACCACGACCAAATAGTCTCAAAGCCACAGCTGCCTGTTTCCAGGTTATCAAATTAATAGTCTCTAGGCCACAACCGCCCATTTCCAGCTTATCAAAATAGTCTCAAGGCCACAACCGCTTGTTTCCAGGTTATCAAATAGTCTCAGGCCACAACCGTCTGTTTCCAGCTTATCAAATAGTCTCAAGGCCACAACCGCCTGTTTCCAGGTTATCAAATAGTCTCAAGGCCACAGCTGCCTGTTTCTAGGTTATCAAATAGTCTCAAGGCCACAACCGCCTGTTTCCAGGTTATCAAATAGTCTCAAGGCCACATCTGCCTGTTTCTAGGTTATCAAATAGTCTCAAGGCCACGACCGCCTGTTTCCAGGTTATCAAATAGCCTCAGGCCACAACCGCCTGTTTCCAGGTTATGAAATAGTCTCAGGCCACAACCGCCTGTTTCCATGTTATCAAATAGTCTCAGGCCATAACCGCCTGTTTCCAGGTTATCAAATAGTCTCAAGGCCACAGCTGCCTGTTTCTAGGTTATCAAAATTAAATAGTCTCAGGCCATAACCGCCTGTTTCCAGGTTATCAAATAGTCTCAAGGCCACAGCTGCCTGTTTCTAGGTTATCAAAATTAAATAGTCTCAAGGCCACAACCGCCCGTTTCCAGGTTATCAAATAGTCTCAAGGCCACAGCTGCCTGTTTCTAGGTTATCAAAATTAAATAGTCTCAAGGCCACAACCGCCCGTTTCCAGGTTATCAAATAGTCTCAAGGCCACAGCTGCCTATTTCCAGGTTATCAAATAGTCTCAAGTCCTCAACCGCCCGTTTCCAGGTTATCAAATAGTCTCAAGGCCACAGCTGCCTGTTTCTAGGTTATCAAATAGTCTCAAGGCCACAGCTCCCTGTTTCTAGGTTATCAAATAGTCTCAAGGCCACAGCTGCCCGTTTCCAGGTTATCAAATAGTCTCAAGGCCACAGCTGCCTATTTCCAGGTTATCAAATAGTCTCAAGTCCTCAACCGCCCGTTTCCAGGTTATCAAATAGTCTCAAGGCCACAGCTGCCTGTTTCTAGGTTATCAAATAGTCTCAAGGCCACAACCGCCCGTTTTCAGGTCATCAAATAGTCTCAAGGCCACAACCGCCTGTTTCCAGGTTATCAAATAGTTTCAAGGCCACAACCGCCTGTTTCCAGGTTACCAAATAGTCTCAAGGTCACATTTGCCTGTTTCCAGGTTATCAAATAGTCTCAAGTAGGGCATGTAATATCGGAAGGTTTTCAATTCCGATACTGATTTCCGATATTAGATCTCAAAATCGGAATTCCGATATTAATATCGGAATTGCACAAATTTGTTAAAAAGTTGAATTGGATACAAAAAAAAACGATGTTTTCAATCAAACTCTTTTAATCATACAAAAAATCAACGTTCAAATGATAACTTTTTTCATTCAACCGAACGTAGTGCAACCAATGACAGTAAGAAATGTCTGTTACTCTATGAGTGCAACCTCTCACTGAACGAACCAAAACCTTATTTCTAAATCTACCTTACAGTCTTACAGTCTACTTACAATTTGGCACAAAAATAGTTTTTCTTTACTACGGAATGTTCTTAGTATACATGTCACAAACAGACAACGTTTCACTTTTATATATTGGTATAGACGACTTTTATATATTGGTATATTTTTATAATTTTAATAGTCTGTGTTTTAATGTTCCACCACAGGGTCTCGCCCTTATTGGTCCGATTTTGTCAAGCGAGGCATCAATCGATTCTTCTTCATCGCGAGTGAAATCACAGATGTCTCATTATTATCCTCTAATAAATAAATTATTAAACTCAAAATTAACTTCAATTAAACTTCTGAATAATGTAACTGTAAGTTAAAATAGCAATAATCAACAATTAAAACTACTTCTATACTATAATAGGCGAGTTATATCTATTTCATAGACATATTAGAGACGTACAAAATACGCACTAAAAGAGTAAGAGGGACAAAACCATCATAGCTTTTGCATTGCACGGGGCGTTGGCTAGTAATGAGTTAATTGAGTTAAATGCTAAGAGTCCGTTCGGAAATAATATAGTCTGACTAAAACAATTTTGTAACTCGTTTATTTATTTATTTTGATTATTACAACTCAAGAAGTGAAGATAATAGTTTAATGTTATACCCCGTTTAAACCACGCACGTCGGTTCTCTTTACGCACAGACTATACTTTATTTAAAAACTCAAATAAAAATTTTAATTGTACTTTTGAAATAACAATGGAAGATGTTCTCAGGCGAACAGTCAAGCAAGGTAAAGATGTTATAGTCGTTGGAGATTGCAACGTTGACGCATAAGTTACCTCCACCTTAAGAACAAATTTAATCAACTTGTTTCTCTGTTTTGATATGACGCACCAGTTTAATGAGCCAACAAGAATTACAGAATCTTCTTCCACTTGTATTGACAATATATTTTGTAACTGTAATGTAATAAAAAAACATGTTTTCCATATACTGAGCTCAGACCATTCGGGACAATTCATTCAGCTTCCACTAGATAAACAAACAAAGACTGGACTAATAAAGAAAAGGATTGTTACTAAAAAGAAAGTTGAGTTTTTCAATGGAAACGTAGCCAAAGATCTTGAAATGGTAAATTTAATAGCTGAAGATTCAATTCGTTCTTATGAAAAGATATTTAGAATTATGAAGGATAACTTTGACTTATTGTTTCCGATTAAAACATTGAAACATAAGTCAAAACTTAATTTTAATGAATGGGCTACTAGAGGGATAAGAATAAGTAGGGATAAACTATATGATTTATACAATCAAAAAGTTTATAAAACTAGCGAAATATTTGCTAATCATGTCAAAATATACAGCAAAACTTTCAAAAAAGTGTGTAAACAGGCAAAGTCTATGTATATAGCCAATAAGATAAATCTTTCTTCAAATAAAATTAAAACAGTGTGGAGTGTAATCAAATCTGAGACCGGAAAATCTTCTTGTGGAAATCCTGACTTTCAACTTCAACTTGGAGATAGATTTGTATCGTTTAAGGAGGTCGCAAATATTTTTGCTGTTTTTTTTTGTAAAAGTGCCGTTTGAAACAACAAAATACCTAAAAACTAATCAAGCAGAGGCAAATATATTACTGAAGGCTAGTGTCGAAACTGTTCATCCTAACTTTAGTTTCTCAGCGGTAATTGGAACAAATGTTTTAAAAACTTTTAGAGCACTGAAGCCTAAAAAATCGGAGGACTTATGGGGAATTTCAGTAAATGTACTGAGCTCTATTATGGTTGAATTAGCTCCATACCTTGCATTTATATTTAATAACTGTTTAAAGGAGAAAGTATTCCCACATCTCATGAAGCTCAGTAAAGTATTGCCTTTGCACAAAACCGGAAGTGCCACTGACCTCGGGAACTTTAGGCCTATCTCGGTTTTACCTGCGCTCAGTAAGGTATTCGAAAAAATTCTCCTTTCACAGTTGTCTGTGTTTTTTAATTGTAATGGTCTTTTATATGACAAGCAGTTTGGCTTCTCCAAAGGACGTTCAACAATTGACGCAGCTACCACCTTTGTAGGCGGAATCTTTGAGGCGTGGCAGGGTTCCCAGGATGTCTTGGGTATCTTCTGCGACCTTTCAAAGGCTTTCGACTGCGTGCATTACGAAATTTTATTGGATAAGTGATCTCACTATGGTGTGCGTGACGAAGCTCTTCAAATTATGCGGTCATATTTAAGTACCAGAGCTATAAATGTTGACGTAAATGGTGTGCTATCAGATGGTTTTGATGTAAACGTGGGAGTTCCTCAAGGATCTATCCTGGGACCTTTTCTGTTTCTTGTTTATATTAACGACTTACCATTTTTTGCGGAAAGCTATGCTCAAACTGTTTTGTTCGCAGACGACACTTCATTGTTGTTTAATATTGACAGAAAAAAAGCAAATACTGATCATATTAATTTGGCACATTATATTAAGCATATTTAATTGGTTTAGTGTAAATAACTTAGCATTGAATGCGAGTAAGACGAAGTGTGTTAGATTTTCTTTAGCAAATTCAAAAACAACTAGAGTAAGCCTTAATAACAATATACTAAAAATAATACAGTCCACTAAGTTTTTGGGATTGACTGTTGATAGCAAGCTGCAATGGGGATCCCATATAGATATACTATCGGGTAAATTAAGCTCTGCTGCCTATGCAATTAGGAAAATACGAGAACTTACCAATGAGCAGACGGCAAAACTGGTGTACTTTGCATATTTTCATTCTCTCATGTCGTATGGAATCGTACTATGGGGAAATGCAGCCGATTCAATATCTGTGTTCATATTGCAGAAAAGGGCGGTCCGCGCAATTTACAGACTTAGCACCAAGACTGTAAATTGCGCGGACCGCCCTTTTCTGAACGAGTCATTGAGAGAACGTTTTAAGTCCATTAATATCTTGACGATGCCTTGCCAGTACATTCTTTCAATTATATTATATGCCCGAAAAAACCTTCAGAGTTAGAAAAAACACACTGATAACCATAGTTATTTTACAAGAAACAGAGGAAAACTTGTGCTTCCTGCGACAAGGTTGGCAAAAGTCAGCAAATCTTTTCATGTTAATTGTGTAAAATTTTAAAACATATTACCTGATTGTGTAACTAATTTAAATGAAAAGACTTTCAAATTGTATGTCAAAAGTGTGCTTCTACAGAAAGCTTATTATTCAATTAATGACTTCATAAATGATAAAAAGGCTTGGAAAAATATTAATTTGGACGAAAAATTATGACATTTTCTTAATTTTTTTTGTAATCATCAGTCATTTTAATGTATTGTGATATTTTTAATTGTTTTTTTTATATTGACATTTAATATGTATTTGATTTTTTCGAATTGCATATTATTTTTATCTCTTTAATATTATTGCAATTGTGTAGTACCTATGTTGATAATTTATTTTTAGAAATGATTGAATGTTATTTGACTATTCAAAAGTGTACATTATATTGTGCCTAATTGAAATAAATATTTTGAATTGAATTGATTCCGATGTTGCGATATTGGATCAGTATCGGAATTGTAATATCGGAACTAATGTTCCGAGATTCCGGAGTTGAGATATTCCGAGTTTCTGGGATTCATGCCTAGTCTCAAGGCCACATCTGCCTGTTTCCAGGTTATCATGCCAGTTGAAGCTGGGGCGCGCGTTTGCGGTGACAGGCCTGACTCCAGAATACAACACGGTGGCGCTCGCCTGCATCGGGCCCAAGGAGCCCGGCTACGACGAGCTGGAGGCCCTGGACGTCACTAAGGTACTGCTATAAGCATGGTTCCAGGTTGTCTTGCCAGTTGTAGCGGGGGAGTATGTTTGCACTGGTCACGGATTCTTCCGATGATCAACAAAGTGCAGTTTACAAATTAGCGGTCTCATCCTTAGAACCTAAAGCAATAACTACTGTGGCAGTACCTACAGATTTTTTGCTTCAAAAAGTAATAAAATAAAAATAAGTATAATTAAAATGAAAGCTTTTACGACCTGTTCTTTAATGAATATATATATATTATTTTCATATTTTTTTGTATCATTTTCACTTTGATCATTATTACGTTTTTCTTTCTTTTTTTTTGGTTTATTTTCAAGTTTTTCATTTTTACATATTTTCTTTTATTTCTTGTAAGAAAATAAAACAAATACCGATGACAAAGCAATAAAAATAAATTTGCTTTGTCATCGGTTTGTGAGCTACACTGAAAGTTTCAGCCGGATACCTAATCGGGAAGTACTCGAAATTTGAATTGCAAGAATCCAGGACAAAATACATAGATACATACATAACATACATACAAGTGAACTTAAATAAAAGCTTTTAATGACCCCCGAATCTTCATAAATTCTAGCTATGAATCATCTCGATCACATCAGCACAGAATCAACCGAATCAAAATAGGTTCATTCATTTGGGAGCTGCGATGCCACAGACTGACACACACGTTAGGCTTATAACACCCCTCTTTTTGTGTCGGGGGTTAATATAGCATCAATCAGGTTGGTACAGCGACCTAAATTGAGTCTTAGCTTCTGATACCAAAACGACGCCACTGTTCTCTGTAGTGCGCAACTTCGTGCCGAGGAGCAACAGAAGTTCGCGCAGGTCCCTCGTGTTTCCATCGGGACCTGGGAAGCCCGACCGGCCGTCGACCATTCGGCCGACCCAAGTACGCACGCTTACAGCTCGATTCTCTCCCGTTCTTCCTAAATGGCTTGAGCCAGCGAAGTCAGAGATTTTGTCTCGCCGATGTTAGGCTAAGTACGTATTACATTAAAACCTTAAACTCCGCAACGCTCCATGGCAACCATATAATAACTGAAGCTGTATTCAATAATGAAGGGGCTGCCTTCATTATTCCTAATAGTTTTAACTATTGGCACATTAATCATCTGTTGAATTGTCATATCACCAACTACCCTGCCTCCCACCCTACGAATAAATAATAAGTCAGGAACTCTAATTCAGAACAAATGTCACAATAAAAGTGCCCCTACTTCAAACCAAAACGACGTAAGATTCAAAGTACGAATCACTTCCGAGGTTACAAATATACATGCTTGGTGATTGGTTTAAATTCAGAACGAAAGCAGGGATTGGTTCACGCGCGTAATGCAATGTCTGCTATGACAGCTGAGTCATAGCGGCGTGGACGATGTTATGCAATAAGTGGACCGGACCAAGTCAGTAATAAAACAATATTACTGTACAATGTTTTTTTTGGCTCACTTTTTACAATTCATTAAATTCTTTGTCCCACGAAATATAATTAATTTATGAAGTTTTTGTCCAGAAGACATTAAAAGATAATCTTTCTTTGCAATGTAGTGAAGACGGATTCTGAGAAATTTAAAACGGAATGTCCTCCTGTCAGCCTGTGAATTTAGAGCTGAGGTTCAAGTTCAGTAAATTATTTTTATATATTTCCATAAACTGTCAGGCGTTTGGGTTATTATTGCAACGGCCGTGGTTGCGGATCACTCCAAAAACAACTCAATATTATCTTGGCTTAATATGGTTAAATAAATTTCTATATTTGTAACTCTATTAGCCGTGCAAAAAGTAATTTAAAACTTGAAATACATATGAGGAGTCCTAGAAGTCCAGTTTTGGACTGAGTTTTGGTCACTGGTTTCAAAGAGTTAGTATATGTTGTTACTCTTTGTCCATTTACTGTTCGAGTTTTTTTTGACTGCATATTGATTTAGAGACCTTTAATATATTTTTCGCTTTGATCCAAAACGTCATGTAGTTTTTCTTTTTCTACCACTGAAAAAGAAAATCGGTCTTGAATTTAGTATGTCGAAAAGGTTGTTAAACTTTTCTAAAAAGCTAACAGTTGCATCTGTTTCTTGAAAATCAGGCATGTTTAACAGTTGCGAACCAAACTTAATCGCATCAGCTACACTTTGACTTAAGGTTTGAATCGCTAGTTTCACGTTCATGATATTATTTCGGAAGTATAGATGCCGATTTGACAATTTATTCCCAAAATGCAATCCAACGATATCTTGAACATTTTTCAGTTTCTGCAAATGTGCCCACTCAATTTTTTTTCTTGTTTTTATCTACGAGTGTCTTATTCCTCTAATGTGTTACGCACAAGTTTCACCATATGAAATGAATCTAATATTACAACTACTGGGTCTCCGGTAGATGGGTGGTCAAAAAACGATTTTGAATTGTTAGCGATGTTAGATGCACAGCCATCAAAGATCAAAGTAACTTTTGACATTTACCTTTTAAGGGCTAAAACTATATCGTCCGAAAAATCATTCAATGCAGTATTTTCTGTAGTATCGCCAAATCCATTTTTCTTCAATTGGGATAAAATATTTTAAGTGAAATATTCTTCATAGTTAATCTTTTATTTGGGCGTTGTAGATTTCTGATCTGTGATAGTCGTTATACTGCCAAAATAGATTTTTTCTTAGTTTTTGTTTTAAAATGTGTGTTTTAGGAGTATTCAGAGCAGATTCAATATCTGACGATGGTATATTTATCGGCGTAACGCATGATTCTCTTTCTTCAAAACTAAAGACTTCGGTTGAAATAAGATTATTTTTTAATTTTGTTTTTCTTGGTTCTTTTTCTTGGTTGGTAAGGTTATTTTCAGGAGAATAATATCAACACTGAATGTAATGACGGTGTTGTTTTCAGGAGAATAATATCAACACTGAATGTAATGACGGTGTTGTCTTCAACACCATTACATTACATTACATATTAATATTACATTACATTATTATTTCATTACATTCAGTGTTGATATTATTATCCTGAAAATAACCTTATTGAAGATCAGTTTCAAATCTATGAAAGACTGTCTCTAATTGAAATAGATACACATATACAGCTAAAATAAAAATTCCTATCAAACCTAAATATTAAGTGCAAAAAATAATAGTGAAATCTTACAAGTTTTTGTGCCTTATTCCTTGAGGGTTTGCATTATTTGTTTTTTTGAGCAACTCAGGTAAATCAAACACTTCAAAATTTCCAGAAGGTGAATTTTTATTAGCCTGAAAAATTAAAGGTGCTTTAATTCGATCAAACTATGAACTGTTTTTTAATGCTATTGTTATTCCCATGAGACGAAAAAGCCGAACCTATATTACATACCAACTGTAATCGTTCATTACTGTTTATTTGCTCATTTTGTTTAGTATTCTCCTAAATCTGTTGACGTTTCTTAGGTATGAATCATCTGCGTGAAAAAAATAACAGGTTAATTTCAAAATTTCATCGAGTAGAAATTAAACTTTAGTGCAAAAATTGACTGACTTCATTTTGCATAGTATTGACCATCGCGGTTTGATAATGTATTTGAACGTCTTTGAATATAATTATAATTTTGCAACTACTACTAGTGAAAAGTGATCCCTGGACATATTAATCTTGTATGGCTCCTGCACCACTTCACAACACATGCTGGCATGATGATTCACAGCTGTAGTTCACAATGATAAAATTAAAACGTACGCGAAGATATGACGTGTGCTCGCTTGCATGAAAAATGTACGACTGATGACGCGCTGGACACGACTTTTAAGCCCCACCTACTTGGGCACGACTTTTGTTGGGTCATTTTATTAACGCTGTTACGTTTCCTGACTTATTACTTATTCGTAGCTCCCACCCCTTGAATTCTCCATGGATTCACAATAGCAATTTGAACAGAAAATAAATTGGAATAGCCGTAAGATTAAGATCCATGACGTAAGACATTATTCCATGCAATAAATTATCCATATTTGATGCGCAAAACTATATCGCCAAATTATGAAATTTGTGGACGTGTTGATGACGTATACCACATGTCGGTGGAATGTGCCCGGAATTCTAGTAATCATAATCTATCTATACTTATAATAAAGCAATAGGAACGAAATAGTCTGTACAAAGAAAAAAATATGGTGGGTACTTAAAATAAGTCACTGAACAAGAATATAACATGTTTAAAATTCGTTTGTATGTTGTAATTTGTCTGTATGTTTGTTCGCGCATCACGTAAAATCTACTGGACCGATTGAGATGCGGTTTTCACTATTGGATAGCTTAGGGTTTGACTTAAAAACTGGTGTACTTGGTATCAATCCGATGAGTAGAAGCCGAGCAAACAATAAAAATAATTTTGACGGCTGAAGGAATTTTGATCAAATGTTGGTATATCTGTATTTTAGGTCTTGGAATAGTACATAGAGTACTTTTAACCTAGAGAAATAACCACGCGTACGAAGCCGCGCATACAGCTAGTAATTGTAGCATGGCAGGTGTAGGGAATTGCAACGGAATACTACCAGATCCACTTCCAGATGATGACAGAAAGCTATACTAGCGTGCGAAGCCGCGGATACAGCTAGTCATTGTAGCATGGCAGGTGTAGGGAGTAGTGATGTAACGAATGCCATATTTTGTACATTCGCAAATGCGAATGCGAATATCTGCTGCCAACATTCGCGAATGCGAATGCGAATATTCAGTTTTTGTTTAAATTTGGCGCCAATGGTCTATGACTTGGTGACTTTAGCGGCAGTCCCGTTCGAACGAAGTGCGTTCCGTCTGTTTTTCGTTCCGAGAATAGCCGAGTTAATACGAACGCGACTACGACTTAATTTTATTTTTGTTTGCTTATAGTGTTAACTCTTATGTAAAATGATTATATTTATACTATAAATACTATAAACTATATAATATAGGTATACTATAAACACTTTGTGATTATGATGACAGCAACTCATGTTAAACTTTTATTTGATTTTAATTATAGTTTATTTATTGTAGAAGTATTTGAAAATTATTATTTTTAGATAAAGCTAAAATAATAATCTTTAATGTTATCATTAAACTTTGGTAAAAATTCATAGAAGATTATTTTTGTTTCTTTACATTGCATTTAGGCCATTTAATATATAGTTTTTTTTTTAAATTGTTATGAAAGTTTGATTGTTAAGCTTCATTGCCCAAAGTTAAATAAATAAATGATACCAAATGATAAAGAGAAGACTGATAATAATAAAGTAATGCGTCCGTTTAGTAATGCGTCTGTGTGTGTAATTCGTTCGGTTTGATAAATCAATACATAGTACTCGTATAAAACAAAGTCGCTTTCCGCCGTCTGTCTGTAACGCTAAACCTTTTAAACTACGCTACGGATTTTAATGCGGTTTTCTCCATCAGTTAGATTGCGCGGAACCCTAATTCTTTTCAAAAATGAAAGTAGCCTAAGTTACTCCTTATAACAAAAGCTAGTGCCAGTGAAAGTCCCATCAAAATCGCTCCGATTCGGAGTTTTTGAAATTATGGAAAACCTGAACGTAGCGAGGGGACACGGCGAGCGAAGCGAGCCGCCGTCTCTCGTAGCGGAGTGAAGCTAGGTGTGCGAGAACTTAATTTTTCACCTCTATTTTTTTCTAAATTTCACCTCTGCGAAGCCGGGGCGGGTCGCTAGTAAGTTATAATAGAATAGCGACCCGCCCCGGTTTCGCAAGGGTAGCTAAGAATCTCCCTTTCTTTTTTCAAAACGTTATATTGACCACAAACGCCCGCGGCCTGCCCGCACCCGCACGCCGCCTTAACTTAATTAGATTTATACATATATATATTATAAATCTAATTATACATATATAAACCTTCCGTGTAAAATTATCTAACGGATGGTGAAAACCGCATCAAAATCCGTTGCGTGGTTTAGGAGGAGTTAGCGGCCAAACAAACAGACTGATAGACAGGCATTGAAAGTGACTTTATTTTATACTAGGTATGTAGAGATAATGTGATAACTTGTGTAAGAACAACCCGGGTGGCATGTTCGCAATAAGCGACAAAACCCTTTATGAGAAAAAAAGTGTCTGTACTCAGTGTCTCTGTGTCTGTCATTCAGGAGAACATCCGATGCGGCATAGGCGCCGGAGTCCGGGTGCTGCAGCAGCGCTGCTGCGGTTCCATCGAGGTGGACGCTGCGGGAGCGCCCGACGCCGCTGCCGAGGCCGCAGAGCTGGCCGCCTGGAGGTACGGCTAATGCATCAAACATTACAATTCAATGCATTAAAAGTTTCTACTAACGCATGAAAAAGCGCGATTTCTTTCCGACTGCTTTATCTATCTCACTCATCGAATATACTGAGACCTTGCGTTACAAAAGTTGCCAGGTTAAAGGTGTGAGTGTGCATACTGCAAAGGTACAATACAGATGTTCTATCTCACGAAGGCGGTTGTTTTGGTTGAGTGTGTTGATACATTGTTTCTGTTCTTTGGAAATCCTATACCTTTTACTTCGCGGTGAGAATTTCGTTTGCGCGATGCAGGCTTTGTTGTACTCTTGCGCCGTCTGTAATCCGTGTGATTTAGTTCGCTCGATAGTGGACTATATGGCGCTGATTTCTATGAGGTCGCCACGTAGTATTTGTATACTCTTTGATCGCCACAGTAGGTATATGATGTTTCTTCAATAGGACCAATTATTATCGTAACATAATAATTTTGAACGAAACAAAAGAAAACTAATAAAACAACTGACGTAATAATCAATGACTATAATAAGATGCCGTCTTTAATAATAATAAAAATGAATCTTACAATCATTTTTGTACTGTAACTGAAATACTCTTAGTGTAAATATGGCATTTACCTTTTTTATTTTTATTACAAGTTACGATCTCCAGAAAATTCACAAAAAGAACGACAACTAGAAACGCAAGATACTCAACTCAATAATGCCGAAACACTTTTGGATGTTGTCGATGGTGCATTGGTTGCTGATGCACCGGTTGGTGGCGCAGTCTTGCGGACACATATGTTTTTATAGAAGGGCGTCGCAGAATCATACAATGAAAACACCGTTGACTGTACCACTGGGTGTAAGTAATATAATCACATTGGTAATACAGCCAAGATTGATAGATAATTACACGCAAAGAACCAAACACATTTGCGAGACGAGACATGTTCGGACTTGGATCGCGTAGTGTTGCCAGTCGTCATGCATGACTACAGCTTGCTTTATACCTATTATAAAATAATGTTGCCTTTACACGGGCAGGCGCGACGTGCGATGCCACACCCTGATCGATTATTCACTGGCACGCCACTATACAACATGCTCTTAAACACCACTATTTTTTATTTTATTGTCTTAAGAAAACTACAGCCACGGACTAGTACTTAGGATAAAAACTATGATTGGTTTAATTAATAAAAATATGGCCATTGTAGTAGACGTAAAACATGTAAATAAATGTGTAGTCAGAATAGAAACTGCACAGTGACAGTGTTAGAATAATGTTAATATTTCGCTTCTGGTAGGTATTCCTAGGTAGTATGGTTGATAGCGTCTTCTTATATTATATTTTAGAGCAAATAATGTGATGTAACTTATTATGAGGTCGCGAGTTAATAAAATGATAACGAAATGCCCTATCGTTCAGCAGTGGATTAAGACTTGTGATTTTTTAGTAGTGTTAATAAATACCCGGGTAAAAACTAATCGGGTAGGTAAAAAGGGTTTGAATATGGGTATTTACCCTATGTAAGGTAAGAACCCATCGCTAGATATGTAACGTAAATAAATTAATTTTGACTATGGGCTGTGCTATGAGGCGGTGTCAGGGGTGGAAAATTAGAAAAAATATATAGTTTAGCAAACTATACCATGTGACATATGAATAATGAAAGTGCTTGATGTGAGGGTCCAAATATACACTGACGGACACATCGTCAACGTTCAGGATTGCTTTCAAATCAATATTTTTAATAAGTATGCAAACTTTTCAGATTTACATAAATGTAAAAGTGAAAACTGACCATTAATCATAAAAAAAACTCAAAATGTAAAACTGCAAATAAAATTTAACGCTTGTTCTCAGATTTGCATGTTATTATGGTAAAGTTTTAAATTGATTGTTATTGTGTTTTTTTCATTTGCTAATTGAATTATTGTTACCAATAGAATCGTTAGATAGTCTTTTTAACTCAACAAGAGTTTCGGTACAATAAATAATATGGATACTTCGTCCGAATAAGCCGCACAAATTGTGGCATTGGTGCGGCAAGGCTTGGATCAACGAACGATTGCTAAGAATTTAAATTTAAACCAGTCTACGGTTTCTAGAGTGTACAGAAGGTTTGTAGACAGGTTCTTACAAAAGGAGACGTGGCACCGGCAGAACTCGAGTACCCGTCGTGATGATTTATTGTGTCACCTTCCTTGCGAAATCGTTTCCTCACGTCAGTTAACATCAAAACAGAGCTGAATTAAGTGCGTGGAGTAAACGTGAGTGTACGACGACAATAAGAAGATATGATGGCAATAAGAAGGAGGCTAAAGGAAGGGGCCATCACCCCTTTTAGACCAGCAAATGGTCCAAACTTGTCTGCAACTCAAAGACAAGCTCGCTTAAGATTTGCGCGTGAACACCTAAATTGGTCAGAAGAGCAATGGATCTCCGTATTATTCACCGATGAGTCTAGGACATGTTTATATAGTGCAGATGGTAGCAGAAGAGTCTGTCGACGTGGGGAGAGTACTGCTCAAAGTTGCATTGAGGAGCGAGTTCCTTTTGGAGGCGGTTCCGCCTGGGGTGGCATATCGATGAACGGGCGAACGGTACTTGTGTTCATTGACATGGTTCGTCATAACGGTAATAGAGGGGGTTTGACGGCACATCGCTATATAAAGATTTTATAAGATCACGTGGTACCTACATGGGATTCATAGGCGAAAATTTTATTCTAATGCAAGATAATGCCCGACCGCACGCCGCTGCACAAGTTCGACAATATTGAGAAGAGGTTGGGATACGTACCATGAATTGTCCAGCACACAGCCCGGACCTTAATCCGATTGAGCACGTTTGGGACAATTTAAAAAGAGCTGTATATGCGAGAAATCCTGAGCCCTGTAGCGTGAGCTACTAATTTTATAATAAAAAAATAATAATTCGAAAACAGATGAACAATAAAACCCTTTCTTTAAATAAAAGCTTAGCATAGCTGTGACTACAAGTCAAATCTCTAAACAGACAAGCCATTCTGTTGTTGTTTATTGTTAGAATCTATCAGATGACGACATTGAAGTCGCACATAGTTGATTGAAACAGTACTATCGTTCGTATTTGGTAAATACCAACGGAAGCAGACGATCGGGTACATAAAATAGATTATCGTACGTTGTTTACTTACATGATATAATCCTGTAAATCAGAGTTCCAAAAAACAGTAGTCATGTTCAGAGGTTATAAACGCTTCAATAAATATAACACGTCCATGCACTACGGATCACACCGAAAAGAACTCTCATTAGGTCAATTGATTGAGATATGTACAAAGGGAACAAGGAATAACTGGGAATCAGATAATAAATAAATAATTAATAAAATACAATTGATAAACACGGGGACAAGTAGTGACCTCTACCGTAGGTTCTACTTATCTTTGCATCGATTAGCTGTCAAAGCAAAAGGGCGCGTTCCGTTGTTCGGCACGGTCCCGCAATGTCAGCAAATAGAAAATAAAATTAAACAAACCAATTAAATGCAACGAATGTCAAATTTAGGAACGTAGATTTTTCCAAAGCAAACCCATACAATATCATAATTTAATAGTGACAGTATATAGTTTTATGATAGTATAACGGTACCGAAGCAAAGAGACCGCGTTCCGTACCTTTCGTCTGGAAGTGAACGGATCGTTTCTAGTACGGAACGTTTTATGGACTATAGTTTATAACAATTCTTAGACGTCTCTTGACAGTTGTTTAGCTGTCAAAAATAGTTAAAGAAACAGTAAATAAACAAATTCGATTTCGATGGTGAGAAATCTTAAAAAATAAAAATAAAACCATATAATCATTTCCAAAGCCCATGTGTAAGCGCTGATCGGTTTCCTGGTGAAACGAAATGTTATTCAGATAGATTTTGCTAACTTATGAGCAAACTTAGATCCGGCTACGGAAAGAAACAGGCAATGGAGGCGAGAGGCGCAAAAGTTCTTGTCGTGCTGGAAAGCCCGGTAGCAGGACTGACAAGTCTTTTCCCTGCATATTATAAAACCCGTAAAAAAAGGTGAGAGCATTTTTCGGTATTTTGCATTGTCGGCAGTAATGATTGCGATTGTGAAATCACTTTTATCCATTTTTCGAGACGCCATTTTGGCGAACTGAGAGCGGTGGCGTTTTCGAAGTCTCGAATTCTAAAGAAACGTTGTGTCTATTCATCCACAGCGGGTTTTCCCCCCCGGACTGAGATACCCCACGACGGAGGTTTCCCCCCCCCCCCGGATTGAGACACCACACGACGGAGGCTTCTTCCCCCGGATTTAACTAGAAAGGCGCCGTGTCGCGATACGCCACGACGACATTATATCCAACGATTCCTGCCACGTTCTTGGAATGCGGTATCGTATTGGCATGTTTATGCATATATTTCATTAACCGGAGTGTTGAACTTTGGTTCCCCACCGACCTGCTGGACACCTGCAACGCCTGAGGGGTCTAGCCTGGCTACCTCTCACGCGAATCGGACATTGCTGAAACGTCGGATGGAGAATTACCTTCACTAACATAACGGGTAAATCTCATAGAAAAAGGTAAATAAGTAGACTGCACTGCCGGCCGGCAACTCATCACTTGTTTTGTTAGGGTAAATACTTAATTTTGTCAGTTCTATATCGACCCTAGTTATAACAGGGTAATCTTAGATCTTAGTACTTCTTAGCTGCTGAGTTGGATCTGCAGGCAAGGGTTCTTTAGACTTTAAGTGAACAGGCAAAGTTAAACCAAAAATAGTAAATATTGATTGGTGAATTTAAATTGCATGTTTTGTCTTCCACTATTACATGCTAGCTTGAATGGCCGTCCAACGTACCTACGGCACGGTTCCTTAGATTTTAAGTAAGTAGGCAAAGTTAAACCAAGGATAATAAAAATTGTATTGGTGAATTTGAGTTATATGTTTTATCTTCCACTATTGTACCCACTAGGTAGTACATTACCGAACGGTCTTGATCCAATAGTTCTTGAAGCTCGTTCCGGTCTAAGTTTATCCAGGTAATTTTATTAATTTCAAAGTAGTAACGAGTATTTTAAGTTTTGAGTGAATCCGAAGAAAGATATAGCGTCCTCACGTTTAAAGCGACCGGATGGGGTAAGAATCCCGACTCACCCCACTCTTGGTGTGACTCACCCCGTTTTATTTTTTATTTCCATTATTCTCAAAATTACTTTTCATTGATTTAAGTGAATACCCTATCGGCGTTAGACACCGGACCAACTATCTCGGTGGTTGGTGAGTTTGGCCTAAAAAACAATTCATCACATCTTTCATCGGAATCTGTCAGCTCAGAGAAATTTACTATAAAACCGCATATATCGTTACAATATGATGAAAAACCATTTAAAAATCGTTACAGCCCACAACAGTGGCAGCACTAAGAATAGCAATTTCACAAGAATGGGACAATATTCCGTAAGACCGTTTAATAACCCAAATCAGGTGTATGTGGAACCGATTAGAATCAGTAATAAGGGCACGTGGAGGTAACACACCGTACTAAAAGAAAAAAAAAAGTGAGCTTAAACTTTTTTTCAATAGTTAAAACCAATTTTTGCGTCAATTATCGTATTTTAAAAAAAAATATGGTATTTTCCAGTAAACAAACTTAAAGTTAAGGATATGATGTTTCAAAGTTAATGAACCAATGTATAGTTTTCAATTTTTAAATTTGTGTGAAAAGATTGCTAAAATTTGGTTAAAATATTTATTTCTAAGTTGTCTTATACTTTGATGTGTCCGTCAGTCAGTGTATATTTATATAAATTTAAAATTATTTTGTTTTAAAGATATTTCTATCTGTCTATTGGGCAAAGCCTGTTGAAAACCGACAGTGGCAGCATCGTTTCGTCGAAGCCAGAGATTTTGAGTGAGCTCGAGAAGTTCTATGGACAATTATACACCTCATCGCGAAGTCCTCCTAGCAGGACTAGCGATGCAAGAGCCCGTTTGACCCGACATTACACCGAAGATATCCCGGACGTCAGCCTATACGAGATCAGAATGGCTCTCAAACAGCTTAAGAGCAACAAGGCACCAGGGGAGGACGGAATAAAGCGGGTGGAACACCGGTACTTTAAGTACCGGTGTTCCTTCAGAAGCTGTTTAACTCCGTCATTCTCGAGGGTACTGCGCCAGAGGCGTGGCACAGGAGCGTAGTAGTTTTGTTCTTTAAGAAAGGTGATAAAACCGTTTTGAAAAATTATAGGCCCATTTCGCTGCTGAGCCACGTCTATAAGCTGTTTTCGAGAGTAGTTACAAACCGTCTCGCTCGTAGGTTTGACGACTTTCAGCCTCCCGAACAAGCTGGATTCCGGAAAGGCTTTAGCACCATAGACCACATCCATACGCTCCGGCAGATTATACAGAAGACCAAAGAGTATAAACGGCCACTATGTCTAGCGTTTGTGGACTACGAGAAAGCCTTTGATTCAGTCGAGACCTGGGCAGTGCTACAGTCATTACAGCGGCGCTAGATTGATTACCGGTACATCGAAGTGTTGAAGTGTTTGTACAGCAAGGCCACCTTGACAGTTCATCTTCAGGATCAGAGCACGAATTCTATCCAGCTGCAAAAAGGGGTGAGACAGGGAGACGTTATTTCTCCGAAACTGTTCACCTCTGCACTGGAAGATATATTCAAGCTTCTGAACTGGAACGGATTTGGTGTTAACATCAATGGCGAATACATCACACACCTTGGATTTGCTGATGATATAGTCATCATGGCTGAAACCCTGGAAGACCTAAGCACAATGCTCAGTGACCTCAATATTGTTTCGCAACAGGTGGGTCTTAAAATGAACATGGGCAAGACGAACATCATGTCAAATGCCAATGCTCAGAGCGCAGCGTGCAATGGCACGCTGCGCTCTGAGCTTGTCTGAGCTGGTCAACTCTTTGGTCTTTTGTATAATCTGCCGGAGCGTATGGATGTGGTCTGAGCTTCTCCATTGAGAGAGCTATGCTCGGTGTTTCACTACGTGATACAATCCGAAATGAGGAAATCCGTAGAAGAACGAAGGTTACCGACATAGCATCAGAGTTTGCAAGTTGAAGTGGCAATGGGCAGGCCATATAGTTCGCAGAACCGACAACCGCTGGGGAATAAAGTTTCTGGAATGGCGACCACGAACCAGCAAGCGAAGTGTGGGGAGAGTCCCCGCACGATGGACCGACGACATTGTAGCCATCGCAGAAGTCGGTGGATGGAGGTGGCACAGGATCGCTCGTCATGGCGCTCTTTGGGGGAGGCCTATGTTCAGCAGTGGACTTCTAAAGGCTGACATGATGATGATGATGAAAGATATTTCAGAAAATATATGCATCTACTTTTCATCCCATCTATTCGAAAAACAGTGATTGCTTCCTGCAATAATATATACAACACAAATTAAAAATGTAAATATATGTATATACATTTTTAATTTGTGCTTGTAAATAAATAAGTATATGAGCTGTAAAGTATATACAAGCGCCTTTTATTTATTTTTCTCATTGAGGGGGATGAATTTGATCCCTCGCTACGTTCAGGATTCTTCTCTGGAATCCTTCATTCCGCTCTGGATTCAAAATAGCGCCCTCGCCGGCAAAATATTATTTCGCTCCCTAGTAATACAATCTACTATTTCCTCCCCCGACGATACTACTGAGCCTAGAGTCCAGAGAAGATACCTGCCCACACTACTGCCTCTCGGTTACGAGTCTGAAGCACACCTAACCACGCTATAGTTTTGTATGGATTTGACAGTTACCGTTGCAATCAAACCACAGCATAGGAAAGTAGTTAATATATTAATTACACCAATTACACATTATTACACTCATCAAATACATTATAAGGCAAAGCAAATGTCTATTAGTCTCCGTTTCAGCTTGGGCAAAAATGTTTTCGTATGTCCGGACGTCCGCTGTCCACCTGTCCGTCCGGATCGCTGTTCTCCTCTACATTTCTCGCACCGCATTTTTCAACCGATCTAGACGAAACTTGGCATACAGGTTAAACAAATTTTTAGAATTTTTCAGTCGTCGGGGATTTTTGATTTGGGTACTTCCCCCGAAAAGGGGCAAAATGGGGGCTACTGAATATATACTCCGCCTTATTTTTTTTTGTGGGTCCAACTTTAAGTTGGTCTCATAAGATAGTAACATTAAGTTGGTCTCATAAAAAAATTATGAAGATCTGATGAGGATCTTCGGCGTGATGATCAGAATAACTCCTCAAAATGCGGTAAATTGCTCACTTTTGGATTTCTACCAGTGGAATCAGCCTTTATCTACTAGGTAGGGATTGATGTTCCATCAACCTTTCCATCACCTTGATTATTAATGTTAGTTTTACAATAAAGTGAACTAGATAGCGCTACTAAGAACCGCAAGATTGTTTGCAAAAAAGTTTGTACTCGCGAGGTCTTTAGCTCACAGAGCCACTAGTAATCACAAATAGGATGGATTTTGATGCAACTTGGCACAGTCATAGTTTACATGATGAGAGAAAATTAAGGATACATTTTACCCTAAAAAAGTAAAGTGTTTTGTTAATTTTGAAGTAATAAATAATATTTTTTGGAGGGTACTCTATATTTGATACTGAAGCTAAAACTTTTCATTTTCGTCCATCTGTCTGTCTGTCTGTATCTTGAACATGCATCATGCCGTAACTACTGAATTAATTCAAGTGAAACTTGGTATTATTTGAGTTCATACTACGAGGTATGACATTAGATACTTTTCATACTGAAAAATTAAAGGGTTCCCGCAGGATATTGGTTGAAAGTTATTTAAAAGAACACGTATCACGCTGAAACTACTGAACGGATTTTGATGCAACTTGACACAGTCATAGTTTATATGATGGGTTAAAATTGAAGATTTAAGGATTCCAAAGTTATGTTAAATTTGAAATAATAAATATCTATACTTATAATAAAGCAATAAGTAAAAAAAATGGTATAGGGTACTTAAAATAAGCTACTGAACAAGTGTTTCTTTCTTTCTCTATGTTTGTTTGTTCGCGCATCATTTAAAAACTACTGGACCGATTGCAATGCGGTTTTCACTGTTGGATAGCTTAGGGTTTAACTTAAAAACTTGGCAGAATCATAGCTGATGTACTGGATTAACATTTAGGATACTTTTTATCCCGGAAAAATCAACGGTTCCCGCAGAATAGGGGTAGAAAGTTATTTAAAATAACACGTATCAAGCTAAAACTACTGGATGGATTTTGATGTAACTTGGCACAGTCAAAGTTTATATAATGTGTTAAAATGTTGAATACTTTTTATCCCGAAAAATTAAAAGGTTCCTGCAGCCTATGGGTCTGAAGGTTGTTAACAAACGAATGGACTGATTTTGATGCAGTTTCTTATGTTTGAAAACTGATGTGATCGAGATGTTTCATCATGGTTCTTAGCTATAAGGGAGGGGGGGAGGAGTTGAAAAAGGGGGGGGGGGGGGCGGTGAAAATCGTATCTTTCAAAAGAATGGACCAATGTAACTACGGGTTTTTATGTTTCAAAGCTGATGTAAACAAGATAGTTCTTAGCTATAATGGGGGGGGGGGGGGGCTTCGTCTTCTAACCTATCACGACCATGTCGGATCGCCACTGAAGGTTGTAAACACAGGTAGGTAGGTAGGTACCTATATTGGTACTTTTGGTACTGGAATAACTCATAAGATCCTTATATCCCAGAAAAACTACCACGCGAGCAACGCTGCGGGCACACCTCACAGCTATAAGGCAATAAGAACGTAAATCTATACAAAGAAGATAATTTAAAAAAAAAGTCTGTCTGTTTGTTTGTTTGTCTGTATGTTTGTTCGCGCATCACGTAAAAACGTATTAGACCAATTGCGATGCAGTTTTCAGTGTTGGGTACTTAGGATTTGACCTAAAAACTGGGGTACTTGGTATCTTAATCCAATGGTTAGATGCCGAGCAATCGATAAAAAACTTTGTAACGGCGGAAGGAATTTTGATCAAATGTTTATTTTGGATCTTGGAATAGCACATAGAGTACTTTTAACCTAGAGAAATGACCACGCGAGCGAAGCCGCGGGCACAGCTAGTCTACAATAAAATAATACACAGACACAATCATAATACAATGTCACAATATGTCAAACAAATGGACAAAATAGTTTTCCATTTGTCAATGAATAGATCAATATCACTCCTTGACGATAGTCAAGATCTAATTTGCTCCTCATAAGAGTATTAAATAACGTTCGTATGACTTGCGGGTCCTGAAAATCCTTTGCGTTGCGCAACACAAAGCCCAAGCGACGAAAAGACTCTGGCCAGGTTGGAAATATGGTCATGAAAAGTGAGTTGTCGGTCAAAAGTAACTCCTAAATCTTTAATAATATTTACTCTATTAATGTCAACATTATTTAAATTGTGATTAAAATTAATTTGATTATGTTTACGATCAAAGGTCATTACATAGCATTTATCAGAATTGAATAACATTCTATTACTAACGCTCCATTCGAAGATAGAATATATGTCATTTTGCAAATTAAGGCAGTCATTGTATGATTTGATCTCTAGTATGAACTTCAGATCGTCCGCGTACAAAATACATTTAGCTATATTCACTACCTTGGCCAGGTCATTGATCATAATCAAGAAGAGGTTCGGGCCGAGCAAATCCTTGACTCACTCCAGATCGAGCGTGATATGGTTCAGACACCAACATGCCGTGCCTCACATATTTCCGACGATCTCACATATAGTCTGAGAAGAAACTGAGAAGATGGGGAGTAAAACCGATGGCAACTAGCTTACGCAACAGGATGTCGTTATATATTTTGTCAAAAGCCTTCCGAAAATCAAAATACACTACATCAACCTGTACTCTCCGATCCAAAGTCTTCGAGATGTAGTTCACTAAGCAAAGTAAGTTAGTATTAACAGATCGTCCAGGGGGCGGGCGAACACATAATAGCTATGGGACTATATTCGTCCACCACTGTCCTACTGCTACTCTTAGGAATAGGTGTCATCCTGGATGTCTTCCACTTGTCAGGCTTGTTCACAAAATGCATTAGGATTCAGTGTAGGCACCTCCTCTTGAAAAACGCTTGAGAAATACTCCGCACTCAGGTTGTTCACAAAATGCATTAGGATTCAGTGTAGGCACCTCCTCTTGAAAAACGCTTGAGAAATACTCCGCACTCAGGTTGTTCACAAAATGCATTAGGATTCAGTGTAGGCACCTCCTCTTGAAAAACGCTTGAGAAATACTCCGCACTCAGGTTGTTCACAAAATGCATTAGGATTCAGCGTAGGCACCTCCTCTTGAAAAACGCTTGTGAAATACTCCGCACTCAGGTTGTTCACAAAATGCATTAGGATTCAGTGTAGGCACCTCCTCTTGAAAAACGCTTGGGAAATACTCCGTACTCAGGTTGTTCACAAAATGCATTAGGATTCAGTGTAGGCAACTCCTCTTGAGAAATACTCCGCAAACACCGCAGCGGCATCTACGCCGGTATGAGAGTTGCCTTCATAGGACACACAGGGCTCAAAACCATCTTTAGACCTTAAGCTACTTACATGGCGCCAAAAATATTGAGGGTGAAGTTTTAAGTTTTCCTCAATACATGTCGTGTGTATTTTGTACGCCTGAGCAATATGAATTTTCAAATTGGCATGTAAATTCGAAAATTCATTATATTTAGCTACTAGCTGTACCCGCGGCTTCGCACGCGTGGTCATTACTCTAGGTTAAAAGTATTCTATGTACTATTCCAAGACCAATATACCAATATAATATACCAATATACCAACATTTGATCAAAATTCCTTCAGCCGTTAAAAAGATTTTATCAATTGCTCGGCTTCTACTTATCGGATTCAGATACCAAGTATACCAGTTTTAAAGTCAAACCTTAAGCTATCTAACATTGAACCGCATAGCAATCGGTCCAGTAGTTTTTACGTGATGCGCGAACAAACATAGGGACAAACAGACAGAAAAAAAGAAGTTTAGGAGCTTATTTTAAGTACCCTAGACCATTATTTTTAAATTATATGATATTCGCCTTAAAACAGTCCTCTGGTCATGAAACAATTTTAGTAGTTGCTCTACAATGGCTTTATCAAATTGACATAATTAGCTGTTCAGGTTCCAGGAGTTTAAGACCACTGACCGGCTGCCCGTGGCCCGCGTGTCGATGCTGGGCCCCGAGAGCCCGCAGTGGAAGCAGGGCTCCATCCGCGGCCGCGCGCAGAACTGGGCGCGGTTCCTGTCAGACATGCCCGCCAATATGATGACGCCCGTCGATCTGGCGCAGGTAGTCTGAACGTTATACTTTAACTTGAGAACGTTAGCCATACTTGGGAACGTGGGTCATTCTTGGGAAACTGGATCATGCTTGGGAACGCGTGTCATACTTGGAAATGCATGCTTAGAATTAGAACTGTGGGTCATGTTTGGGAACGCGAATCATTTCGCCGATGAATTGCCGTCGCTTTGCGTTTAATTTAATTCACTTTAATTCGTCGCATGTCGCCGAATAATTTTGTTCAATGCGGAGACTTTCGTTAGTTTTATTACATTTGAAAACAACGAGAATTTAAACAAATACATTTCGCGCGTCGCCTATGCGGTGCGGCCACCGCCGTATGCTCGTAGGGGTTTCTTTTAACAAAATTGCTGTTGCCGTTGCCTCACCGGTGCGGCCTCAGAGCTCACTCCGTGCCGGTCACGTGCTTTAGGCCTGTCATCAATGAACTTGCTGTTGCCGTTGCCTCTCCGGTGCGGCCTCAGAGCTCACTCCGTGCCGGTCACGTGCTTTAGGCCTGTCATCAATGAACTTGCTGTTGCCGTTGCCTCACCGATGCGGCCTCAGAGCTCACTCCGTGCCGGTCACGTGCTTTAGGCCTGTCATCAATGAACTTGCTGTTGCCGTTGCCTCTCCGGTGCGGCCTCAGAGCTCACTCCGTGCCGGTCACGTGCTTTAGGCCTGTCATCAATGAACTTGCTGTTGCCGTTGCCTCTCCGGTGCGGCCTCAGAGCTCACTCCGTGCCGGTCACGTGCTTTAGGCCTGTCATCAATGAACTTGACGGAATGTAATCATATTCAAGAGGCTTTTTTTTTCTTTTAAAGCTTTTTTAAGCATTAAACACGATAATTTAAGCTGTGCTTAGGACCAGTTGATGCGTGGTTAAACTAATGGTTGATTTGAATGAATAAAATCAGCCATAATTATTAATCAACTATTTTTTCCGCGGTTTCACCGATGATGATGATGATGAGAAGTATCGTGTTATTCCAGGGTATAAGCTATCTCCATTCCATTCCAAATTTCATTAAAATCCGTTCAGCCGTTTAAGCGTGAAGGTGTAAAAACCAGACGTCGGCAGCTCTACCTCATTGGACATACTGTATATACAAAAGATAGACCAGATTTTTCCATCCACTATGCACTACACAGCCACTACTATACTATGCACAGCCACTATGCGCATGCGTGACCGCCATGTTGAATTCAATAGTATCACGCTTTTGCGATTTCGAAGTTTTTCATTCATGTATTTACTTATAAAGATTGCTCTGAGAACACTGTACTTAAAACTCTAGTAGCACATAGTAAATAAAACTTCTCCCTAGTAGTCAGCAGCAAAAATCAATACCGCCATTGACCTTGAATGTGTGCTACAGTGCCACCAACTTATCTGTGAACTGAATCGTGGCGTGAGTGTTCAGAGAGTGTCAATCGATAAGAAGACCGATAAAAAACAGAAAATGTGAACCTTATTCGTGGCAGCGGTAGTTCCTTTTTTCGCTATTTCACAGATAAGTTGATAAGACTGTAGTCTGTTTGACAATCAGTGAATATTACTTTACTCTATGATCAGTGCAAAGAATACAGTATATATGATCAGTGGTCAGTCGAACGAAGTAAAAATACGTTGAATAGACTTTTCTTTATTATTTTGTTAAAAGTGAACATTTTCTTCCGGGTCGGGAGTGAAGTGAAGTGGTTCGAATACGGCGCGGGAGATTACTTGAACAGGATAGAGCCGAAGACTCACAGAGAACAGTTCACGTTCGTTACTCTCTCTGTACCGAACGTCCGACGACCGACGAGATTTGGATCGTCGTATCGACGTGGATGAGATCATAGAGCCCGTAATTGAAGAGAGGAGGAGGCGTTTGAGCGACAGGCAGCGGGCGTTCAGTCGCTCGAGGCTTTTGGAGTTCCCTGAAGGTGACAGAGAGAGCTTGTACGACCGCGAGTACCGCGTCTTGGCCGAGCGGCAGCCGAACAAGTTCCGTCACAACTACGCCGAGCACGTCCTCCGCGGCAGACTTATCACAGTCCGACCATATTGAAATGCCACAATAGATATTTAGATTTGTGATCAATTTCAAGTGTTACATAAAATTGACGTTTCTTAAGCTATAATGTAACAGCGTGATGAGAGACAATAGGCTAATAGCTCTACCCACATCTGCTCGGACTGGTGAACAATCTCCACTCAACGGGGTATTTCCACCAGCGAGGCCGAGGAGGCAGAGAGACCACCAACCTGAACCCGCAGGTGGAGCAGTATGTATACCTACTTTCTTGTGGGTATCGCACCCGTAAACGAATTTACATACTTTACATTTACATCGAAATAAACCTGCTACGCGCCTACTTATAAGGCTATTCAGTGACACGTTGTATAAAATAATTTTAATATCACGAAAATAATTGTTAGAAATCTATAGAAAATATTTACTAATTACGCGCGTGACCGCGTGCAACGGAAATAAAAACGGTATGTTACAATGTACTATTTTCTGTTCGCAGCAGTTGATTAGAACATGGCAGTCACGCACGCGCATAGCGGCTGTTGGTATAATATTGAACCGTTTGCAGCACGCGTTAGACATGCTGTGTCCCCTCGGAGTGAGCATCGAGGCGAAGGACCGTGACTGGATCGAGTCACAGAACATGCAGGTAGTACAGCCCCTGATGATGACGAATCTGATTCACACTTGTTTTGTACTGGTAGGCCTGCTACAGTCAGCCTGGGCCAGCAACCTTTGTCAGATATCCAACTGCCAAGCAGTAGTGTGCAAACATTTAACGGTTTCGGTTTGAAAAACAATGTTTATAGCGAAATTATTTGGCAATGAGACTTAAAATAAAAACCAATGTCTCAGGGTGACGAGCGCAGTCCAGTGACGCGCAAGATTGTGAAACCAAACTACAGGCTGGCACATTAATAATAGTACAAATACGTTAGTTCCGTGGACGCACCGTGCTGCCAAACTACAGGCTGGCACATTAATAATAGTACAAATACGTTAGTTCCGTGGACGCACCGTGCTGCCAAACTACAGGCTGGCACATTAATAATAGTACAAATACGTTAGTTCCGTGGACGCACCGTGCTGCCAAACTACAGGCTGGCACATTAATAATAGTACAAATACGTTAGTTCCGTGGACGCACCGTGCTGCCAAACTACAGGCTGGCACATTAATAATAGTACAAATACGTTAGTTCCGTGGACGCACCGTGCTGCCAAACTAAAGCGATAATCAAATGCTCTCATTGCGACGTTCGTCAAAAGCCTGTCTAGAGTACGTGAGTAATAATACAGTTGTCTATGGCCTGCCCGTAGCAGTTGTCTGCAACTGCTGCGGGCAGGCGGGACGGTTATCAACGGGCGAGCGACCTGCTCGACTGTTCTTTAAAGTATATATGGATTTGACAGTTTCCGTGGGAAAAATAACTAACCATACGTTTAAATAAATTTTTTTTTGTACTTTTTAACAGATTGACTACCGGTATATCAAAGTGTTGAAGTGTTTGTACAGCAAGGCCACCATGACTGTCCGTCTCCAAGATCGAAGCACGAATTCTATGCAGTTGCAAATAGGGATGAGACAGTTATTATTTATACAGACGTTATTTCTCCGAAACTGTTCACCTCTGCACTGTAAATTCAAGCTTCTGAACTAGAACGTATAAAATAAGGTGTTAACATCAATGGCGAATAATTCACTCACCTTCGATTTGCTGATGATATAGTCATCATGGCAGAAACCCTGGAAGACCTAAGCACAATGCTCAGTGACCTCAATATTCAGGCCCCTCTTTCCCACTGGGCACTCTGGGCACTTGCCCAGGGCCCCGCGATCGATAGGGGCCCCTAGTTCCTGCCAGATCACCAAATGATAACCGATATTTATTACCGAAAAACATTACTGCCCAAACACTAAGTGTAATGTTTTAAGGGTGCATGTTTATTTATTTATTTAAATTTACATTATCATTACAGACAAATCTAATGCGACAATGTACTTAATTACTAACACATTTAAGGGCAGCATCAGTGAATTTCACCAAAGTACATGTGAAAATGTCTAAATCGCTGTGTTCAGCATTAATTATATTCAATAGCCGGAGAGCCCGGGTAAATGGTGCTTGGTGAAGCAAATTGGTTCTACTGAATGGCACTGCAAACAGCTTGCGATAACGCGCACGTATATAGTTGTTTGGTATGTTCAACTTCAAGCACATCAGTATTTGAGGATTGTGTATCATACCTCGTAACAGTTTAAATAAATAAGTAAGCAATAAAAGGTCCCTCCTGACCTCCAGCCTATAATATCCTACCATTCCTAGGACGAAAAGAGTAGGATACATTAGGGGGTAGAAAGGATAAACCCCATATTGCTTAAGATATTGGAAACGTGTAAATTTGTTCTGAATTTTGTCCACCATAGATCTATATTTAGATTCATGGGGACTCCATATCATTGCACTACATTCTAACCTACTTCTCACCAAAGCGCTGTATAATGCTTTAATGGCATTAAGGTTTTGGAAGCTCTGCGATTGTCTAAATAACTTGTAAAAAAAACTTATAAAGCCTAAGTTCTTGAATGCTTGTTTACATATGTTTACAATGTGATTACGAAACCTTAATTCCGAATCTACCTGTACGCCAAGATCCTTCACAGAAGTGACACGAGCCATGGCAGCTGCATCCACTCTGTAAACATAAGAGAGTTTTTAGCCTTAGTATAAGACATGTATGTAGGTATGTGAGTTTCTTTATTCCACCATAACTTTTAAATGGCTGAAGTGATATTGATATTTATGGGGTATCGTTAGAATACTTACATCATCCCCATCTATGAGAGAAATAAGCATTTCGTTTTTTGAAAAGTTGCTTTTTTTTCAGGGCAGCGTGTATTTTCTCATACTTTGACGATTTTCTATTTATTATGAAAAAACAAACGATAATGACTGACTACAATACCTACTTGCTTATTAGATTTTGCATACGCAAAGCTACTCTACTCTCGCCCGAAAATCAGGATTTCCGATATCAGCATGTTTGGATAAATTTAAAAATATAAAAATACAATTTAATGGTATACTAAGATCACTGTTTTATAGAAACATTATCAGTGCACTAGAATTTCATAGTTTATTTTGTTTTTCATCAAGAGTTACGGTTGAGACTCGCGCCAAATTTGAATTAAGCGAACGAAGCGAAGCGTGAAGCGTCAAGTTTGAAGTAGCCATTTTAATTGAGAAAGTACATATTAAATTGATTGAAATGTTTTTAAAAGTTATGTTTAAAATTTAGCATTTCATCAATTATTCGCATGTTTTATATAAAAAACCTTTAAAACAAAAATAAATCATTTAGAAATGTTATTGTGCACACACTTACACTCACCATAGGAAATTTATGAAATAAGTATAATTTATTACACCAATTTTTAATAACAGAATTAGTGCAATCTTTAATGAAACAATACTTAATTATGTATTGTATCCTTTTTATAAATAAAATAAAAAACTTTGTTAATATATTTTTCCGATTATTAATTGTTAACGGACTGAGGTTCTAGTTTTTTTTGAGAAAGATTAACCAGTTTGTCGCTAGAAGAACCAAGGTTACCGACATAGCTCTCAGAGTTTGCAAGTTGAAGAGGCAATAGGCAGGCCAAATAGTTCGCAGACACGACAACCGACAACCGCTGGGGAATAAAAGTTCTCGAATGGCGGCCACGAACAAGCAAGCGAAGTGTGGGGAGACACTCGATGGACCGACGCCATTGTAGCCATCGCAGGAATTCGGTGGATGGAGGTGGCACAAGATCGCTTTTGGGGGAGGCCTTTGTTCAGCAGTAGCAGCAGTTGACATGATGATGATGACTTTTTAATAATAAAAAATATATTTATTCAAATTGGTGTAACAGTTTTTTTAAATCAACCTCCCAAAAGGAGGAGGTTCTATGTTCTACAGTACGTTTTTTTATGTGTCTTCACCGATCCCCGTCAAATGCGGATCGATTTTGAAAATTAATATATTATTTGACTGAGTGGACCATGAGGCTAGTCCCATATAAATTCTATAAAAATTGGATCAGTAGTTCTTTTTCAGTTATTAGTTAATCCACTTGGAAGTCGATTTTTTAATTTGGATGTTTTACATTTGAGGCGTTTCTGGCGGTGGCTCGCGGCGCGTGCTCCGAGCCGATGTTCCTCCAATGCACGTACAAGGGCACCAAGGGCACGGCGCCGTCCGTGCTCATCGCAGCCAAGGGGGTCACCTTCGACAGGTACGTTACACGTTTCTGGCGGTGGCGCGCGGCGCGTGCTCTAAGCCGATGTTCCTCCAATGCACGTTCATGGGGACCAAGGGCACGGCGCCGCCCGTGCTCATCGCAGCCAAGGGGGTCACCTTCGACAAGTACGTTACACGTTTCTTAGATATAATAATAATAGAATAAAGCGAAAACAATTATGCGCGGATTGAAGTTATACTTTCACAATAAAATAACCGAACTTGATCTCATTTGGAGTGTGGATAGGCGCTCATAGTTTCGCAAATCGTTAACTTAATTAAATGTTCATTAATTCGTTCATTCATCTTGCATTCTAGCGGCGGCCTGTGCCTCAAGAAGTGCTCCAGCATGACTGAGAACCGCGGCAGCATGGCCGGCGCCGCTGTCGTGTTGGCTGCTATCAAGGCGCTCGCGGAGCTGAAGGTAAGCTGCGAAATAACCCCACAGGCTTCTGTTGCTAAAGCCTTCACTGACTCAAGACCTCTATCCTCCGATCGGCCGCCACATCGCAGCAAGATCTCAAACTTGTTAGTCGTGTTAATTCTGTCAAGTTCTCACGGAAATCAAAATAATGCAGTATTTTATGATGAAATTGTGTATGAACCACAAAACATCAAAAATTATCCACGTGCACATGTGCAGCCGCCATTTGCTATGCTTCACTCGTTTGTTTGGTGGTGTAGCCTCCGTGTTTTTTTGTAAACCTTTTTGCGTATTACCATTTCTTCTTAATTAATGTTTTAGAATGTTTTGTCGGAATTTGCATTGATAACGTTTTTATGCCGTTTATAGTTCGAGTCTCAAACAGTACATAACTGTGCAGAAGACAGCAAAGCAATGCGTTTATCGTATAGTAAGTAGTAGTGTATTGAAACTCTGGGGAGTGAGTCAGGGGGGTGTTATATCCGCGAAACTGTTCACTAACGCCCTGGAAGATATGTTTAAGACGCTGGACTGGAAAGGACATAAACGTTAATGGAAGAAGAAAGAAAGAACAAGAAGAAAAAACATTACAAAACAAACATACATAAACACACATTACAAAACAAACATACATAAAATATGCTTATGAGTGTGTTGAAAGGGGCTTATAAACTGCACAAATGCCCTGTTCAACACACTAGACGCTGGTTTTCATATAAACCCCGCGTGTGATGTAAAAAAGCGTACGACACAATACAATACAATATACATAGCTCAAAAGAAGTTTCAATTTGCCGATGACATTGTCCTTATGGCAGAGTCGCCGCAGGCTCTCGAACGAATGCTGACCGACCTAGCTAACTCCTCCAGACGTGTCGGTCTCGGGATGAACATTATACAAAACCAAGGTTACGTTCAACCACAGAATAAATAATAGTACAAGTACAGAAGGATAACTGAGTAAAGTCATTTAAATACATAGCAACTCTCGCTACAACGCAATAAAGTGCAATTGAACTCGCACAGCGCTGCGAGCTTTCAATTATATTTACCTAGAAGGCGCTCACCCATTGCGTGCAGGCTAGAATGTACCGTATCACAACGCGCGAGAGCTTCCATTGCTCTAATCGTTTCAGAATCGCTCTGTCACTTTTACGCTCGGTAGGGTTGTATCAAGATATGACTAGGTACTTGTGCTAGTAATTATTCTGTGATATAATATGACTTAGATATTGTAACCGAATAAACAATTATGTAAAATTGAATTATTTTATTACTTATTGTTATAAATGTTGATAGTTCTATTAACTACATATAATGATATTCTTATCAGAATAGACCTAGTACCTCATTATTTTATTATATCATAATAGGTTACACTTTGATGAATAAAAGGTGCCTGTCTGACTTCAATGCTTACTAATGAATTAAAAAGAAATGGCTACCTACGTAATAAAATATCGGTATGTAGGTATTTTACGAGATTTGTCAGACCGAATGCTATGCAGTACCTTCTACGTTTCTCCTTGGTATTCATAATTATGAAAAGAATAAAATTTGACAAAAACTTTACGTAAGTACTTTATCGTTGAGCACACGGCGCGCGACTCATCGAGCGCACGCTTGACACTACTGAATGAACCCAAATATTACGGCCCCGAAGTTTAGTTATAATATTTGTACTTGTTGCGGAGTGCGACCGCCCTGGTTCAACGACCTTATTATCCCGAGACCTGTTCGTGTTAATGGTGTACCTTTTGAAGTGGTTCAGAAATATGTATACCTTGGACAAACTGCAATTAGGTAGTAACAACTTCGAGAATGAAGCCGGCGGCATTTGGTAAACTTCGTCAAGACTTCTCGTCGTCCATGCCACAGTGCCTCAAGACGAAAGTCTTTAAAGCGTGCCTCCTATGACGCAGAAACGTGGATACTCACAATCAGACTGGTCTATAAGTTTAAAAACGCTCAGCGAGCTGTGGATGCTCGGAGTTTATCTGAGGAGATGGGATGGGCTCGAAGAACCGACAACCGTTGGGGTAAACGAGTTCTAGAATGGAGACAGCGTGTAAGCACACGTAGAGTAGGACGCCCGCCAGCCAGATGGAGTGACGACTTGCGAAAAGTGTCTGGAAGAAAATGGATGAGGAGAGCTGAAGATCGAGCTCAGTGGCGTGCATTAGGAGAAGTGTACGTCTAGCAGTGGACAAATATAGGCTGATGATGATGATGGACAAATCTGCTTTGCTTGCAGTATCTTATGCTACATTGGCGAAATATGTTCCTCCAGTTGTTTCGTGCAGGTGCCAGTGAACGTGCACGCCGTGATCCCGATCTGCGAGAACATGGTGTCGGGACAGTGCATGAAGGTCGGCGACGTCGTCAAGGCGCTCAACGGACTCTCCATACAGGTGGGTTGCTGTTTGTACTACGAACGTGCCTGCCGTGATCCCGATCTGCGAGAACATGGTGTCGGGACAGTGCCTGAAGGTCGGCGACTTCGTCAAGGCGCTCAACGGACTCTCCATACAGGTGGGTTGCTGTTTGTACTACGAACGTGCCCGCCGTGATCCCGATCTGCGAGAACATGGTGTCGGGACAGTGCATGAAGGTCGGCGACGTCGTCAAGGCGCTCAACGGACTCCCATACAGGTGGGTTGCTGTTTGCACTACGAACGTGCCCGCCGTGATCCCGATCTGCGAGAACATGGTGTCGGGACAGTGCATGAAGGTCGGCGACGTCATCAAGACACTCAACGGACTCTCCGTACCGGTGGGTTGCTATGAGCTCATGTTAACTTGACTGTTCCTACTTGATTGCCGACAAAATGTTGCGAATATTGTGTTTTTGCACAACATTGACAGCGGGAAAATTGACTGTCCTGATTTGCTGGGATAAGTCATGTTCATGCAGCCGTGTCCATAACTGAAGAACATTCAGCCTTCCTTCGTGTCGCACTTTTTATGCCCATCACTCTCCGCTGTATCTAATGTGATCAGCTTACAGTGGAATTTGTCATGAACAGGATGTTTTTGCCGATTCTATCGATGAGTTAGTATTTTTATAACGTTCTGTTTTTTTTTAATTTAAACTCTGACTTTCTATTATTTAAAAAACTAGTTATAATAATGTTGTACGTTATTTTGAAATCCAATTGCATCGTCAAGCTTGGTGGAAATAAAAAAGAACAGTACTACTTATTATACAGTCGCCACTTCAGAGGCCCTTGGGCGGCCTGACAAACTCTGACACTACTTACTCGTATTCTACATACTTACAATAATAAATTTGTTTTCAGATAGAGAACACAGACATGGAGGGTCGGCTGATGTTAGCCGACGCGCTCGTGTACGGACAGGCGGTGTACAAACCCGCGCTCGTCATAGATGTCGCCACGCTCACACGTGAGAATTATATCCTTTATAGAACACAGACACGGAGGGTCGGCAGATGCTAGCCGAGGCGCTCGTGTACGGACAGATGGTGTACTCGTACAAACCCGCGCTCGTCATAGATGTCGCCACGCTCACACGTGAGAATTATATCCTTTATAGAACACAGACACGGAGGGTCGGCTGATGCTAGACGAGGCGCTCGTGTACGGACAGATGGTGTACTCGTACAAACCCGCGCTCGTCATAGATGTCGCCACGCTCACGCGTGAGAACTATATCCTCTATAGAACACAGACATGGAGGGTCGGCTGATGCTAGACGAGGCGCTCCTGTACGGACAGACGGTGTACTCGTACAAACCCGCGCTCGTCATAGATGTCGCCACGCTCACACGTGAGAACTATATCTATAGAACACAAACATGCAGGGTCGGCGAAAGTAACTGTTCTGTTTGTTTGTTTAACACGACTAAGCGCCTGAACTGCCTGAAATTTGGCAAGGAAATAATGGCAATCATGAGAAAGGACATAGACTAATATATTTTTTACTTTTCCTCCGGAATGTGTCCTCTGGTGAAGCCGCGGGATGCAGGTAGTTGTTCATAGAGCCTGCGCCGTGTTGCAGACGGCGTGTTGCTGGCGACGGGCGGCGGCGCCTTCGGCTGCTTCAGCAACAGTGAGCCGGCGTGGCTCGCGGCGCGCGCCGCCGGCGCTGCCTCCGGCGACCGCCCGTGGCGGTTCCCGCTGTGGCAGTACTACCACAAGCAGATCTCCAGTGAGTGCATGCGTGCGATAGTATCCTAGCGGTATACATTATACTACTACTATTATTTATTCTGTGACCACACGACCGACCGACTTAATAATAGCGCGCCCGCGCGCGCGGCTCTGCAAGTCGAGACGAGCAACCCTAGCAATAGCGGCGCGCAGCCATTGAGTGAAGCGGTTCAGTGAAATATCGCCGTTCTCCAATACGCGTAGGGTACAAATTGCCTTGCGCTATATAGATTTTACGAGTGTAGGTATATTTCAGTAGGTATTTAAGCTTTTTCTAGTGTTGTGTACGTTGTACTATTATTTATTCTGTGGCACCAGTATTTAAATGTTTGGCCTTGTTACTGAAAATGTGTCATGAATTGAACATGAAATTATACTTACTCCTAACAATGAATAATATTGCTCGAGTGGTAACCTTAAGTTTCCTTTAGTTTGTCCCTTATCTAGGGACATAAGAGAGTAACAGCTTCAGCAATTCAAGACAAAACTGTTTAGATGCATGGTTGGAAAATGTTTTTTCATCCCATCTATTCGAAATACGCTGATTCATCATCATCATCATCATGCCAGCCTTTAGAAGTCAACTGCTGAACACAGGCCTCCCCCAAAGAGCGCCATGACGAGTGATCTTGTGCCACCTCCTTCCATCGACTTCTTGCTACAATGTTGTAGCTGGGTCTGTTCCAGGGATTTTTAGCAACCCCTGCTCCGCCGTTACTGTGGCTGCTACTAGTGCTAGGAATAACGGAGTCGCCAGTGATTGGGGGCCGTCTTTTCGGTGTGGTTATCATATTGGGGGGGTTTGCCGCTGTCACCACGCTTGGCAGGCGGATTGGTGACCGCAGTGTTACAAATATGTACTTGGAGGACGCTGCTGCCCATCTTCCGGTGTGTTTTCCCTTAGTCGCCTCTTACGACATCCACGGGAGGATTGGGAGGGGTCTTATTCTAAACCGAGACAGCCACGGCAAATACGCTGATTGGTTCCTCGAAAAGTGACAGCAAAGTAGGTATTTTCTGTTCAAGACTTTCAGAGAGGGCAGTACCACAGTACATTATAGTCGCAAGGACTATCTATAAATGTACTGTGGCAGTACCTTATGAGTTTTGAATTTGGAACATAAATTTTGTTCATTGGGTCGCGTGGCGCATTGTCTGTATTTAAAAAAATAATCATGTGAATGTATGGAGAAGGGGAAAAATGAAAATCGCGCGAATTACGATATCATCGTCACGAAGACAAGGACAAAACTAAATAATTTCACGAAAATGAGTTCATCAAGTTCCAGTAGCGAAAGTATTATATTACTTACGCCTGAAAATATAAGAAACTACGAAATACATGTGAAACAGAATCTATTATCAACTATATCCCAGTAAAAATATTTGAAAGCTTATAACAATTTTATCGAGTGGGACAATGCAAAAAGAGCGAAGTATTTTTCAGCAACCAGCAGCCTTATTGTCTAACTCTGGTGGTAATGGCAATCAAATCCATTACCATTACCATTGGCGGTTCCAGTTCGCCGTCCAGGGGAATTGTCTAATATTTTCGGTGGTAATCGTCTTGAAAAAGTGAAGGCCATTTCGTTCTTTCCACAGACTACATAACACAAAAAACATATGCTCTTGCGTTCCATTTCATGAAGAATAGCTTTAGTGCTTTTTTTTTAGTGCTTTTTTGAACTAATGGTTGTAAAATGTTAATTTAGCCATATAAACACGTGTAGTGTTTTATTTGTTTATTATAATCTAATTTTTATTAGTTATGCTGTTTAATAAATGGATATTCTTCAAAAAATAATATTCAAGTATATTATAGCCTGACGTTGCGTAAGTTATTATTTATTCTGGACCATACTAGAGTATGTGTTTGTTTGTTGTTTACTTTAGCATTCAATAATGAAATGAAAATCAAAGGGAAAAAAATAAATATTAAATAGGTAGTTTATAGTCACAAGATTTGTGTGAGTTTGCGCGAAACGTGGATAAACTAAAAGTAGAATTGCTTTGTGAGATGTAATGTATGTCGAGGTTATGTTCGTTTTCGGATATATAATTGACAAATATGCCTTGATTTAGCAACAAATACGTACCTATGTACCATATTGTATTTCAGAATGTCATCTGATAAAGTGGTCTTTGCATAGGCCTACAATTGGTCATCGAGTTAGATCGAAACTTTGAACAGATATCTAGAACAGAAGTTCTAACAGTCTTTGGCTTGGCTATACAGGAATTTTGGTGGACTAATGAATATTATCTAAGCACCTATTCGAGTCTAGTTTAATTTACCTACTAGGTACATATACATATATACTAGGTATATGCATTTTCACAAATGCTCATCAACAACATACATATTTTAATGGATTTTTACCTCATTTCAATGCATACATAATCGGTTAAGTTTTGTGTCATTTTACTTCACAGCACAAACTAAGAAGGAGATATACAGATAAGATACTGCTGCATAACCAATGTTGACTTCTGTAAAACATTCCCCAATAGAAGAAAACATACATCAACAGAACTCAAGCTTTCTGTAGTCCCGCAGGTACCTATATTTTGTATAATATTTATTAACTAGGTAGGTACATACCTAATAATTATTATTGACTGGCTTGGGTAAAGGCTGGCAGGGAGAAATGCATAATACACACCCCCCAAGCGGGACATTGTATATTTTTGGTGTACAATAAAGAGTTATCTATCTGTCTATATTTAGTCACATTTAGGTAATTAATTGACTATATAATACTCTAGCTACACAGTTAAACACCACCTTAAAAAACTGTTAATGTAAGGTGCCTTGTGGGCCCGGAGTAATAATAGGTCCATCCCTTCTCACCCCACGTGTGCTTTGAGCACCAGCCGGGGTTCAGGAGATGGGCTGCAGCTTGCACCTGTGTCAGTATGAACATTTCCAACTATCACAAAGCCTGATGTAGCTGTAGGTACAGCAAATTAACCTCTCTTTTGAATTGTTTACAAATTTGATCTAACTACAAAAGTAATACTGCATATTACAATATTGACTATGTACTCAAATTGCGACGGACCCAAGGGACGTTTTAAAAAAATACAAATTTGAAGTTAAATTGATGTATTAATTGATTGAATGCTAAGTACAGACTGAGCTCCTCTAAACTTAATAATAAACACCTTACATACTAACAAAAGTGCCAAGTCGACAACTAACAATCGCACAGAATAAAACATAGTCATTAAATTAAGCGGAATTGTGTGGGCGACCGGGCGCTATGCGCTGATAAGGATGATGCCGGGATGCATAACTCCTTCCTCCCTAAGTTCGAGATTGTCTGAAGGACCATCTCGAGTTTTCCTCACACAATATGCTTTACGAATCATATACTTAAGGGCTAAGATTACAATTACTAATGCTATAATTAACCAAATTACAATGTTTCCTATGCTAACACTTTTAAAAAAACTTTCAAATTTTTCACTATCACTAATAATCTCACTTCCACTTTTCTGCAATAAGTAATTCAGGAACTGGACGTCGGCGAGATTAATTCCGTTGAGATTAACTGGTTTTCTTTGCGAATTCGGTACGTTGGATATTTTTGGTAATTGAATTATTGGCAGCTTTTCGTAAATTATGTCTTTTCCACTAATTTGATGTCTTTTCAGGGTCACTTCTTTAATTTTGACAACACAATCATCATTCATAATTAACAGATACGTCCCGCGAACTGTTTCTTGGGTTATTTCATTTTCACAGTACTTTGTAAGTAGTGTCTCAGTGTTCGTATAAATTATCCAGCGGTTTGGCTGTACAGGATTGACCTTGACATCATTAATAATGACAGGAATCGGATGGCAACTCGAGATGTTAGTGGTAAACTGTAGAAGTTCAGTGACGCAGTCATCTCTAACCAGAGGCAAAACGTCATTCTCGTAGCACAGGAAATGGTCTTCATCTGCTTCGGAACATGGTTGAGAGAGCGGTACTGTTTTCAACCCCTTCATAAGGACATATGGATATTTAGGTAGGATAAGGGTAGTTTGACCTTTAGCATCGTCTAAAATTGGTAGTGGTATTAGTTTATAATAGTTATAAATTTCGTCTCTAATTAGTGGAATGTTCATAATAAATTTAATCTGATTTTGTTTGATGTAAGCTTTCAGCTCTACACTTTGTTCTATTTTAACAATATTTTCTAAATTAACAGGAAACAGTAATTTACCATTTTTTTCTATTTCAGTTAACAGTAGTAACAATTCATTCGTATCAACAATTGATTGATGCAATACTTTAATCTTACTAAAAGCAATGGCAGTTTCAATTTCATCTAATCTAAAGTAGATAATTTGAAAATTATGAAGAAATGTACCGTAATTATTAATAATTTTATTGAATTTCTGGTAAGTCCTTGTTTCATTTAAATACAAATCTATTTCTTGAATGCTTTCTTCAATCTGAATAAAGTTGCTTCTAGTAAAATTCGCTATTTTAGTAAAGGTACCCACAATTTCAGTGATAATTGTCATTTTCTTAGATACAGCGTCCTGTTTTGAATTTAAATTATTAATTAACTTTTCGTACATTAAGGCGTCATCATTATCCAGATTTCCTGTAATCATTTTTACCAAAGAACCAAGAGGGTTTATTAAACCACGTTTTACCCTTGCTGAAGGAATTAACTGCTTGTACTTTTCTATGGTTATATTCATTATGTAATCTGTTTGAACTTCCGCGTTAATTAAATCTGAATCTAAAATGTTACTATCAATACAGCTGTGAACTTGGTTTCTAAGCGTTATGTACCTGTTTATATTTAATTCTAATTCCTCATAAACTAATTTTAAATCTAAAATCTTGATAACGGTCCATTTATCGTAGCTGACAAAAGCTTGGCCTTCCCGGATGGGTAACAGCCCGGGGTTCTTGTCAATCGGGTGCAGTTGAAGGGCCTGGCTTCGGATCGCATGGATCGCCAGAAGTATTAACCTGCGAAGGACGCTTAATGTCTTTAATAGGTACTTTAGTTGTTCGGTCACGTGTCATTACTGGTACAACATTTCTACAAATCTCTCCAATGACTTGAGCTTTTTGATAGCGCGGTTTGTCTTTGCTACGCCTAGTGTTTGCTCCTTTAATGAAAACTGAATCTCCGTCCTTTATTGCGAATTTTGTTTCACCTCCACGTTTTTCTATCATTAATTGTTTTTTTTGTATAATTTTATCTGTCAAATAGTCGTATAAATGTTTAGTCCTTCTAACGTGTTCTTTAACGAGCTGTTGTGTAAACTGTTTGTTAAAGTCAACCGCAAATGTGCTATTGGACTCGGTGTGCCCGAATACAACTTCGAATGGTGTCAAATCTGTAGTAGCATGTATTGTGTGGTTATATGACATAACTGCGTATATCATAACGGATGCAGCATCGGTGATCTTTTGTTCATATTTTGCTATTCGGTATATTTCTATTATAGTTGAGTGGAATCTTTCGATTAAACCCATCGAATTCGGGTTATGGGGTGTGCCGATATGAAGGTCAACTTTATAAAAAGCCAACATTTCCTTCATTAATGTATTATTAAATTCCATGCCGGGGTCCGAACTTATTCTGCTTGGGATGCCGTACATGGAGAAGTATTTTATTAGCGCTCTTACAACCTCAGGGGTGGATCTGTTATTAATTTCAATGGCCTGACCCAGTTTGATAAAAGCGTCAATTATGGTAAGGTATATTTTTCCTTCTATTGTAAAGGTGTCGATAAATATTTCCTGAAATGGTTTTGTTTGCGTTTGGGATAGCTGTAATTCTGGTTTTAGTGGTTTCCGGTCATACTTCATCTTTTTACATACGTCACATGCATTTATAATACTAGCTACTGTCTGATCCATGTTATTCCAGAAAAACGTACGCTTAAGGTGTACTAGCGTTTCCTTAATACCTCTATGGCTATTTTTACCTGTGTGGTACTTATCGACAATCTGGCGTTGTTCATCTTCTTCCTCTACGTAAATGATTCGTTGGGTGCACTCATAAATTTTAACAGAGTCCTTTTTGAAAAGTGATGCGGTAACCGTGGAAAATTGTTTGCGATGAATTTCACTCTCAAAGTAAAAAAAATGCTTTACTTTGGGTTTTATGTATTCCAGGAGGAATTGTTTGACGAGATTCGGGTTATCTACAGGTAAGTGGACTTCTAGTATTCTTTGTTTCGGTCTGGATAAGTTTTTAACTCCAATTTCGTTTTTGTTCCAGGTATATACGAGTATTTGGTTGGGCTTAGTGTCTATGGCCTCTTGTAAGATGAGTATACCTTCTGAATCTAAGTCGCGTGCAGAATGAACTGTATTCGTACTACTATTACTTGGCCATTCAGGCGCCGTGTCGGTGCTACTGTTTACAGACGGAATTGGATATGGGGATCGTCGATCGTTGGATTCTATAACGCTTATGGTTTTCTCTGAATCAGATAAAGTTACAACTGGGGACGCTGGTCGTTCACACGCATCACTTTGGTGTTGTTTTTTACCTATTTGTACTAATTCCTCAATAACTTCATCCAATTGTCGCTGGAGCTTTTGTTCATTTTCATCCAAATTTACTTCCATTGACTCATTATCCTTTCCGCCTAACGCATTAATCCTTATACGAGATAATGCATCCGCATTACTGTTTTGCTTTCCGTTTTTATATACAACGTCAAAATCAAATTCTGACAAACGTAACTTCCACCTCGTAATTTTGCTATTAGGTTCATCCATCGTTTTCAACCAAGCCAACGGCCTATGATCCGTATATATAGTAAATTTCTTTCCGTATAAATAGGGACGGAAATGTTTTGTGGCCCAAATGATCGCTAGCATTTCCTTCTCTATTGTGCTATATCGTGACTCGGCTTCGTTCAAGGTCCTACATGCAAATGCCACGGGTTTGTCACTTCCGATTGGGCCTTGTGAAAGAACAGCACCAAGAGCAAAGTTTGATGCATCGGTCGTGAGAACGAATGGTCGGGTAAAATCCGGGAATTGTAAAAGGGGGGCGTTAGTTAATAGCTCCTTACACCTCTCAAACGCATCTTTGTACTCCGGAGTTAACTCAATTTTATTTCGCTTTTTTAGGCAGGAGGTTAACGGTTGTGTGACCTTGGCGAAATCTTTGATAAATTTTCTGTAGTAGCCAACCAAGCCAAGGAAACTTTTAATTTCTGTGGTCGTTCGTGGTATCGGAAAATTAAGCACCGCTTGCACTTTATCGTTGTTTGGCATAAGGCCGTTTTTGGTGATGGTATGGCCTAAATACAACACTTCTTTCCTGAGAAATTCGCATTTGTCCAGTGTTACTTTAAGATTGGTTTCTCTGAGACGATCAAAAATTTTACGTAATTTTGAAATGTGATCCTGTAGACTGGATGAATATACTATAATATCGTCTAGATATACTAGGCAGTGTAAACCCTGAAGGCCTCGTAGCACATTATCCATGGCCCTTTGAAATGTAGCCGGTGCGGTCTTCAAACCAAAGGGCATGCGTTGGAATTCAAAGTGTCCTGACTGGGTTGTAAATGCAGTTTTAGGTTTATCCGCGGGGTTGACCTCGATTTGGTGGTACCCGGAAGCGAGATCTATTGTGCTGAAATATGTCGATTTACCTAATCTATCAAAAAGGTCGGTTATATTTGGTAAGGGGTATTTGTCGTCTACCGTGATTTCATTTAACCTGCGGTAGTCAATGACCATTCTGAATTTCTTTTCACCTGATGCGTCTATTTTTTTGGGTACCAAGTGAACCGGCGCACTCCAAGGTGAGTGGGATTCTTGTATAACATTATCTTTGAGGAGTTTCTCTACCTGGTTCTGTATTTCTTCATTCTGTGAATGTGGATGTCGATATGGTCGAATATAAATTGGATTTTCATTAACCGTGCGAATTTCATGTTTCACTTGATTAGAAAAAGAGAGAGGGATTTTGTCACAATAAAATATATCGCGGTACTCGTAACATAATTTGGAAATACTCTCATGCTCTTCTTTATTCGTGTGTTCCAGCCTTAATTTAGTCAAATTCTCTTTTAGGATAGCGTCGATCTCACAGTCATCAATCACTACATTTAGCTTGCACTCTTCACCTTCAAACACTGTCACATCAAATGGTTCTGTAAAAGTAATCGTAGCCTTTTCGTTCGAGATATTCTGAATTACTGTTGTAGCAAAGAAATTGCTACATTTAACAAGAGCAGTTGGCATACGTATTCCTTCACTAAACTCCGTAAAATCCACAATAGCATCACCGTTTTGATAATTGGTGGGTATTTTAATTCGTGTTTCGGACCTCGGTTCTAACATAACTTCATAGGGTGGATTATATATTATGGGTATATCAGTGTTGAGTGTATGTAATATCTGATTTCCCATATCTACGTTAGCTGCCAGTTTCTTAAGCAGATCAGATCCTATAAGTCCATCGTATCTACTGTCGACGTCATAAATGAAGAATTTGTGTGGAAGTGTACTTTTGAACGTTTTCAATAATGGTATACATATTACCTCATCGTGAATGCTTTGGGCGTGGGTGCTTACGACTGTAAAGGGTTCGTGTTGTTTGAAGTCAGTGAAAAATTCATTGGCTTTAGCAGGACTTATAAATGATCTACTGCTTCCTGTATCAATAAGAAACTTCGCATTAATTTCAGGAATTTCAATGTGGGGTAATTTTAAAATGCTATCGCAATAGTTGAGGCTTATCATTTCACCGCGTCGTTCGAGGCTGGTGCTTGAAAATTTTCAGGGACACTAATTTCCTCATTTACAATGTTTCCAGTATAATCCGGACAGTCAACATCGGCGTGGGCGTTCTCCACATAATCAATAGGCGCTAACTCATAATAGTTATTGTCATAGTTATCGGAGTAATAATCCTGGTAAGTTGAAGGTTCCTCACTATAAAACAAGTCATTGGTGATCATATTTTGTCTGACAGGTGCCGTGCGCATTGAAACATCGGGGTCATTCATAGTTTTGGGTGCTTGTTGTTGTTGGTGTTGAATACCAAATTTAAACTGATTTGTGTTTTGCTGCTGTTGGTTAGGGACACCATATTTAAAATGTTGTTGTTGAGGAATTCCGAATCGAAAACCACCTTGTTGGAATGGAGGGCGTAGCTGTTGAGTAGGCCCCTGATTAAAATTTCGTTGGGGCATATTTGGTTGCACACCGAACCGATAACCTTGAGGGGGTGCAAACCTATTTGGCTGGATGAAATTTGGCCTGAATCCGGGCAAGTTTTGGTTTTGTGGAATGCCAAATTTAAAGTTAGGTTGATTAGGCATTTGGCTTAACGAAGGCCTAATATCGTTCAGAGGTCTCAGTGAATTTTGTGGGTTTGGTTGTAGCAATGTGGCCGGTTTTGCTTTGTTATTTTTTGCGTTATATTGTTGCAGAAAATTTACTTCCTCGATAACTACGCTTAATGCATTTTCAAGGGTAGAGCAACCCTTCAATCGCACTATACGAATCATATCTTCGGGAAGGTTATATAGAAATACGTTCAAAGCTGTATTGTTATAGATAATCATTTTCGCTGCTTTAACTCCTTCATCGGTAATTATGTTTACTTTCGCAATTAAAGAACTCCTAACATTCTGTATTCTATGGCAAAACTGGATATGTGATTCACCTTGTTTTATTTTCAAACTTTCCAATTCAATCGCTATACACTCTTCTGAGCGGGGATCGCCAAAATGTTGGGTAAGAATTTGTTTAAGTTCAGTCCATGATGTTAAATTTTGATGTTCACTAAGTAGAGTCGCAGCTCTACCCGTAAGTCTACTCGTTACAGAATGAAATACGTACAAATTTTGTGACGTATTTCCTTCCAGTTGAAAAGCTCTAATAACATATTCACATTTCGTAATGAATAAGTTCAGTAGTTTTTCGTCTAATAGGAATTATACACAATATTTCCCTAGGGATCATCTTAATCGTTTCATTTTGTTCGTTAACCATTTTAGCTACTACTGATTTCAATAATCACTAAACAACTATTAATATCACTAAATTGATTTCGATAATCAATAAACACAACTTATTAATAAACACTAACAATTACGAATATAACGATACTTGAATCAAACAAAATCAGATAGACGTAATTAGTTAGGCCAACGATTTGGGGTCGGAAAATACGGAAAAGATAGGGTATTATGAAAACAGGTGTGAAGAGGTTTACTCACAAACTGCTCAATCCCATATCCTCCTTGCGTGAGTCTGTCCAGGGCCAATCCGCCTCGTCTCGGTTCTGGTGCACAAACCGATCACTGATTGAACTGTTTTCGCTGCACACGCGTCGCGGGAGAGTTATTATTTTGGTTCGAGGATACCCGAATTCACTGCAGGATACTCGACGCGAACAACCGATTTTAGGGTCCTTAAGCGTCAACCCGGCAGCAGGATAACGGATATCCTACCGGCTGCGCCACTCAAATTGCGACGGACCCAAGGGACGTTTTAAAAAAATACAAATTTGAAGTTAAATTGATGTATTAATTGATTGAATGCTAAGTACAGACTGAGCTCCTCTAAACTTAATAATAAACACCTTACATACTAACAAAAGTGCCAAGTCGACAACTAACAATCGCACAGAATAAAACATAGTCATTAAATTAAGCGGAATTGTGTGGGCGACCGGGCGCTATGCGCTGATAAGGATGATGCCGGGATGCATAACTATGTAGTACTTGTTATGTAGATAATGACATGATCATAGCTATATCTTTATTTTCAGATTCAGTTCAGTACCTGTCTAATCACAGTAAACAGGATCATTTCAAGTCGGATTGCAGCGTGAAGAGATTCATAGCATGTCCATAAAATGCAAAAGGATGCTGCTTCTCAAATCTACTTGTTATATTTGTATTATAATATGTAGGTATATACCTAGTTACTGCACATTTTTTATACCATTTGAATAAAATGGTGTGTTGGAAATATTTACTTTGTTGTTGTGAATTACTATATAATTACATTGTAATTAGTGGGCTACCAGTGAGCCAGTAATGGCTTGTAAGTTTTTAGAATGTTTTATGTATAGTCCTTATTTAATAAAGACACTTGCCCGTTATATTTTTTTTAGAAAGGTTTTAACAATAAAATAAACATGCTATTTAATAAAATTTGTTTAATTTTCGGTTTCTCTATCCATACTCAGTCTGTATTTATGCTAAAACTAGCTACATGCCGAGGCTTTGCTCTTGTGCAAACATTGCCAGCCTCGTTCGAAATTTAAAGAAATATTTCCTCCAAATTGCAAATCTCTAGGTCCACCGGTTTAGGCTGTGTGTTGTCTGTGAATCAGTTGGTAGGTATGTCGCTTGTGACATACTATTTCATAGGTATCAATGTATGTTTCTACTTACATAATAATTTGTAGTTAAAAAAATAACAACAAAACATAGATAGATAGATAACTCTTTATTGTATATACTTAGAAGTAAATCGTGCATTGTACATAATATAATATAGAAGTAGCGGTAACACAATCGGCAGTCTTATAGCTTACAGCAATCTCCAAACCAGAGTAAATGCCAGTAGTATTCATGTCACTCAATCTGAACAAATAAGAAAAAATTATAAAACTTTGTATGTATTGTACGCTGACATAAATACACTGAATGCACTAAATATGGGTACTAGACAATAGATACGAGTACACATACAAAGATATGAATATTACATTCATATCTCGGAAACAAATACTTCTGCTCATCACACAAATGATTGCACCTTGCGGGATTCGAACCCGCATCCATTGGTTGACTTTCAGTCAGGGTCACTAGCCACTCGGCCAACTGGTTGCCAAATGTAGTGGCACTGAATGTAAATGACAAAATGAATTTTTCACCTCCTTTTTGAACGACAAATATGACTATGTGCAAAATTCAAGTTATCAGATTGCACTATGGAGAGTGAGCATAAGAACTGCACAATCTGATTCGCTTATCACCGTACAAACTAGAATATTGGCAAAGCAGCACCTTTTTATGATAGAAATACCACACACAAGCACGAAGCTTTACGCTTATTCATTCATTGTAAGATCTGCAAAAGAGTGGAATGCTCTGCCCTCGTCAGTTTCTGGTAAAATATAATGAATCCAGGTGTGTTCAAGTCAAGAGTGAATAGGTATCTACTAGGCAAGGGTGTTACACTTTCGACCACATCATCGCTTTCCATCAGGTGAGATCATGGTCAAACAATTGCATAAAACGTAATAAAAAAAAGGTGCATTAGATATGGGTTGAAAGTAGGCAGTTCCCGATGAAATTTTAACTGATTACCTATAAAGGTATCATTTTAGGTTTTGTACTTATTTTGTTTTAATTGTTAATATGACTTGGTATCTTTTGTTGATACTTTTAATACATATTGACTGTTATTTTTGCAAATTCTTTCATAATGAATGGTCTAGGGTGTGAATAGGCCTGTGATTGTTCCTCAAAACCTTCTGTAGATGTTTTTCTTCTGCAGCTGGCTACAAATTCACTCATCAAAAATATTCTATAAATAAACATACATAGATATAAACCAATATTACATCAATGACTCAGAAACAATCATTTGTGCTCATCACACAAATGATTGCACCTTGCGAGATTCGAACTTGCAACCATTTGTTGACTCTCAGTCAGGGCACTAGCCAATACATCTTTTACGACCACCTGGGTGAACCGTGGAAAGTTTTTATTTTACAATAGCTTACCTTTGTCCACCTGGGTGTTACTTGGGAAATATTTAGTTTCCACTGTCCATCTTGTTATCAAAACTTTTCTGATTTGAAGTGCATAGAGATAATAATTTATTGGTCTATTTTGTTGATATTTGTTGTTAAACATTGAACATCCATAGATATTATAATAGCCACATGGTTAGCACCAATATTAGGGGCTTGAGAGCCTGTCCATTAGTTTGGAGATGTTGTTTTTCTGCAGTTGGCTACAAATTCGCCCATCAAAATATTCTTCATTTTATGTTTTTGTAGGTTAGGTACTTATAGTGCCTGTAATCGAATAAATTAGATATGTTAAACTGAAATAAGTGCTAGTAGAAGTAAATATCGAAATATTCTCTTTGTATCGAACTATATGTACACACCCTTATACATACACACACGCACACACACACAAACACACACACACACACACACACACACACACACACACACACACACGGATATGCAAGCATGCCGCGCACTCAATTAAAATTAAATTTAAGTTCTGATGCCTAATCACAGGTATTCATACCTTACTGGGCATCTTAGGTAGGACATGCTATGTACTTAAATATATGTACCAGTACACTATTCTGCTTCTACTATGATTATACCCATGCAAGTTTTCTTTGTCACCTACTAAGTATAATATTTAATTTTACTAGTTTAATACACAGGGACGAGGTTCGGGGAATACTCTGGCTGCTCTTTGTCTGAGGAAGTCTCCATATTCTGAAATACAAGTCTTGGAACTTAGTTTGGAGATAGAGACTTCTATATGATAGTGCAGTGGCTAGTTGTGTGTCTCCTTGTTTGTGCTGCGTCTCTGTATGTGAAACCTTGATCCACTTGTTGTCATGTCTATGTACAATAATTTTAGTATTCCTACCAGGAAACATGTAAACTTTTTCTGAATAAAGTATATTGATTGATATGTATGTATGTATGTATGTTTGTTTCCGAGTCATGGATGTAGTATTCTTATCTATGTATGTTTATCCGTTATCTAGTGCCCATAGCACAGGATATCCTAGTTTGGGGCTAGATAATTGGTGTTGAAATGTCCCGAATATATTTATATTTTTATATATATATATCACAAAAAACAGTGAATTTTCTGTTTGACTTTCGCAAGTTTGGAAGTCGAATTTTCGGAGAATTAATGCCTGAAATTAATTATGATACCTAGATTACCCTTTCCCTTTGAACTTACGCAAACAGTCAACTTTTAATTCAATAAAACTATAATTTCGTCACAAACTCAAAGCCAGTTGATACGAAAGGTTAGGACAGAGCAACCTTTTTCATTTGACATGTCTCGGTGGCGATGAAAATTTATACAATACCAATATATGTCAAAATATGATGTTTCATTCATTAATTTCGCTTAAAAACAGCTGATAGTGGGGACTCGGTGAAGATCACCGAGGAGATCACCGGTGGATAGTTAGACAATTCGAATTCGGAGATTCATGTTCATAATGGTGTAAATGAACGTCAGTTTCATTATCACCAGAGTTAGATATAAGGCTGCTGTACTTACTACACGAGTGCCCAAAAAAGGCGTGTTATGTTTTTGGCATTCATGTATGTGAGTTTCTTTATTCCACCATAACTTTGAAATGCCTGAACAGATTTAGACGTATGGGGTATCGTATCGTTAGAATCCTTACATCCCCCCGAGTAACATAAGCTATATTTTTTTTAAGAAAAATATTCCAATATTCAATTGCAATAAATATATATTTCTTCGAATTTTACAATATGGGTATCAAATTGAAGGCCTTGCTATGCACATTCCAATAGTATATAATTTATAGGCATAAGTACATTTTGGCAGGGCAGGCGTGTTTTTTTAGCTTTTAAGCTAGTTATTTTCAAGAATTACCCAAATGTAAGCAACTTTTACCCTTTGGAGGTCAGTACCAAATGTACCAATAATGACATTCAAATCGAGATCTACACAAAATTTATAGCACAATATCTGAAGAGACTGGCTGAAGGACATTAATCGTAGTAGTCCAAAGCGAATATTATAAATATTTAGTAAAGTATACGTACCTAGTTTATTTTAAGTTGTTTATAGTTAGTATACATAATACCCTTTAATGTATGAGTTTTATAGTATCTAAAAGCGCCTTTTATTAATTTTTCTCATAGAGGGGGATGAAAAGTAATGTGTATCACTCGCACGCAAAATTATTTTTCCTCGGGCGACGTATATTAAATCCCTCGCTTCACTCCACCAAGAAATTATTTGTAGATTAGTACGGATTATTATTATTAATTCGTATACTCTGAAATTCTATTATTTATATTATATGTCCGTCATAGATACATTGTTGTTTGTTTGTCGTATGAGGTAATGCTGGCCTCTGATGTCAGAGTTTGTCAAGCCGCCCGAGGGCCTCTGACATGGCTTAACGACTGCTATTAATCAATAACAGCCGGGACCGTCAGCTTAACGTGCCCTCCGAAGCACGGAGCGATGGAAAACCGCACATAACTCAGAAAAGTCATTGGTGCGGAGCCTAGGTTTTGAACCCGGTATCGTTGGATTCTAAATTGCACCATAGAACCGTTAGGCCACCATCGCTCTATCCACTCATCGATACATTGTTGATTCTACACATTAGTATACCTAATGGTATTCATTACGATCTTTTTGTACACAATTTCTGCAATAAATATTCATTTCATTTCGAAACGCAAAGAAAGTTGTTCAACAGATATTGCCCCCAAAACCAAGGCAAATATATTTTAAGTTAGGTTAACGTACGAGTATGATAATGTAATGCAATGGCGAAGCGGGAAACAATAGTTACAGTACATATCGCTGTGTTTAGTTTCCTCGCAGTGGAAATGTTACAGTACATATCGCTGTGTTTAGTTTCCTCGCAGTGGAAATGTTACAGTACATATCGCTGTGTTTAGTTTCCTCGCAGTGGAAATGAAAAGCAGAGAGTATGAGTCGTTAACAAAACAAGGCATTTTATCCTCGACTTCAATATCTACCGGGCGGATACAATGCCTTGTTTTATGCACTTGTTGTACAATCTACTGTAGTTTACTTTGTTGTACAATCTACTGTAGTTTACTTTGTTGTACAATCTACTGTAGTTTACTTTGTTGCTGTCCAATTAAGAGTTGTTGTATTTATTGTAAAGCGGATATGCGTGTCATCGCTGAGCTGTAATGTCCTTCAGGAACTGTTGTATTTTCAGACGATCCCGCCGTGGATTTGAGAAATAAAGGCGCTGGTAAATCTACGCCGTGCCTCGGAGCGGCTTTTCTAAAGGTACGTACGACAATCATTATTATGTGATCATTAGACAGTATACAAATAAAACTATTTACATCAATTACCTAGCCCCAAACAAGCATACCCTGTACAGTGCTAGACAACGGATAAACTAGCATACCCTGTACAGTGCTAGACAACGGATAAACATACATAAATACGAATATTACATCCATCCATGACTCGGTAACAAACATTTACTGCTTATCCCACAAATGATTGCACCTTGCGGAATTCGAACCCGCGTTGGTTGACTTCGCAGTCAGCCTCACCAACCACTAGGCTAACCGGTCGTCATATTACAAGATGAGTCGTGCATTGGGAGAGGCCTACGTCCAGCAGTGGACAAGTATATGCTGATGATGATGAGTCGTGTACAAGCAAAAGAATCTTTACGAAGTTGTTCCAGTCATCTTCTCCGCTTGAGTGGATTGTCATCCTAATTGCATCGTCAGCACCAAGAACTAGGGCTTCCTCTTGGACAACGTTTACATTGATGTTGTCCTTCCCTCGCGGCAGCCGGGCGCGTGAGCGCGACCACCAACATGTAGAAAAGGCACATAGATAACAGTACCCCTAGTACAAATTTTTATAGTTTTTGAAAACGATATGTAGTTTCTTTTATACATACATTTACTAGCAGCGCCTCTAGCGGAAACTTGTAGGAACTAAAATTGGTAGGACGGGTTTTATCAAAATTAAATGGTAGTATTCGAATTCGAAATGTAGTTTACGAGTATTCTTTGCATTTTAGCAGTACGAGTTGCCACTTTGACAAGTTAGCGGTAGTAAACTCTGACGTATTCGATCACTTTCAACGTATTGTTACTCGTTAGATAAATTTTCGTGAGAGCTTCATGACATCTTGTGTTTTTTTTATTATTAACAACGATTTTTATTATTATAACAACGACGACGGACGGACGGTTTGACGGTATCTTGCCTGGAGGTTAGCCTCGGAGGTGTAGAAGTTGACCTTCGTGAAGAGGAGCGACAGGAGCTTATTCGTAGGCGGAGTTTTTTTTTAAATTATTTGACATTCTTGTATATTTTTATTTGTTATTTTTTTATTCAATTATCTCAATCCAATGAGTACTTCGAGCATATATCCATTATATGCTCGAAGTACTGTAAAGTAAGTAAGAATGAGTAGGAGCCAATCAATTTAATTTGGTACTAAGTTTGTATAAAACTAATCGACCGCATGCGATGCGATTTTCACTGCTGGATAGCTTAGGTTTTGATTTAAAAACTGGTGTACTTGATATCTCAATCCGGTAAATAGGAAGCCAAGCAATTTATAAAAACTATTAATTTGCAAAGGTGGTACTAAGTTTTAGAGAGATATACTGGTATTAATCACGATAATATATTAATTTGTATTGCAAATAGGGGATGGCGCAGGTTAGAATAATTGTCTGCGTCATTAATTTGTATTGCAGCTAGGGGATGGCGCAGAATAGAATAGTTGTCTGCGATGTTAATATGTATTGCAACTAGGGGATAGCGCAGGTTAGAATAATTGTCTGCGTCATTAATTTGTATTGCAACTAGGGGATGGCGCAGGTTAGAATAGTTGTCTGCGACATTAATTTGTAATGGAACTAGGGGATGGCGCAGGTTAGAATAGTTGTCTGCGACATTAATTTGTAATGGAACTAGGGGATGCGCAGGTTAGAATAGTTGTCTACGACATTAATTTGTATTGCAGCTAGGGGATGGCGCAGGTTAGAATAATTGTCTGCGTCATTAATTTGTATTGCAGCTAGGGGATGGCGCAGGATAGAATAGTTGTCTGCGATATTAATATGTATTGCAACTAGGGGATAGCGCAGGTTAGAATAATTGTCTGCGTCATTAATTTGTATTGCAACTAGGGGATGGCGCAGGTTAGAATAGTTATCTGCGACATTAATTTGTATTGCAACTATGGGATGGCGCAGGTTAGAATAATTGTCTGCGTCATTAATTTGTATTGCAACTAGGGGATGGCGCAGGTTAGAATAGTTGTCTGCGACATTAATTTGTAATGGAACTAGGGGATGGCGCAGGTTAGAATAGTTGTCTGCGACATTAATTTGTAATGGAACTAGGGGATGCGCAGGTTAGAATAGTTGTCTACGACATTAATTTGTATTGCAACTAGGGGATGGCGCAGGTTAGAATAGTTGTCTGCGATATTAATTTGTATTGCAACTAGGGGATGGCGCAGGTTAGAATAGTTGTATACGACATTAATTTGTATTGCAACTAGTGTATGGCGCAGGTTAGAATAATTGTCTGCATCATTATTTTTTGATGTAAATAGGGGATGGCGCAAGTTAGAATAGGTGTCTGCGTTATTAATTTGTAATGATTAACCAATTAAATAATTATATTTTTCGTTTACGAATAATATAATTTTCAATCCAAAATATCTAGGAAAGTAGCACCTAAGCATTTTTTATTTAACACTCTTGTATGTATGTATGTATCTATCTATGTAATTCAAATTTTGAGCACTTCCCGATTAGCTATCCGGTTGAAACTTTCAGGGTAAATCACAAATCAAGGATAAAGAAAATTAATGTGCTTCTAAAACTTCTTTTCTTTTTTTTTACATTATTTTCTATCGTCAGTTCCATTTACGGCCATGAAACCGAACCTTTTAAAAATAGCGTAAGTTTATATACAAATAAGGTTACATGCTCAACCTGTTGCTAGTTGACCAATCATGCATAATATTAGGCAGTACGAGATCGAGTGAGAAAAGGAGAACGTGAACAGGAACTATACCTCGCTTCGCTTGGCTTCTACAAGAGTGAAGAGCTAGCATGTAGTTGTAACATATGTTATGGTTTTATATTAACAGAACTTCGTGTGCAGCGACTGGATCCACATGGACATAACGGGCGTGGCCAAGATCGCGCACGACGCGCCGCCCTACCTGCACCCGCGCCGCATGACGGGTCGCCCCGCGCGTATGCTCGCCGTGCTGCTGCAGAACATCTCGCAGAACTACTCCCGGGACCCTGCAGCACGGCCCGAGACCAACCCGCCCGCGCCTGCAGTGCCCTGCGGGATATAGCCGAGACCCCTCACAGTGATCATACAAAATTATACGGGGGAAAATGCTAACGGTTTAATAAATTATGTACTTGCCTGACGATTTTGAATCTTTCATCATTTTACTCGCAATTTGAGTCACGTTAATGCCTATTTCACACGAGGACAAGGCAGTGAGGAGAGCAGTGGATATGCAGCAGTGTTGCTACAATTTGAATGCGCTTTCTGAGACAGTACAGCTAGTGGATTAAGTTCCATAGGCCCGCGCTACTCACCTGTTTTATTTGTACGATTTAACTGTACAGATAAATCGTTAGGTGTGTAGAACAAACAAGCCCTGCCACCTAATCCAATATGACATGTTGCAAACAGAATTTCAAAGCAATATCGACTCTAACGCGCCGCATTAAGTGCACGTGATAATGAAAACCTGATTGAATCAAGCTCGGTAATTGCCCTGCTGAGATCTAATCAAATAACATTAAATAAACGGTACAATTAAACTGAGAGTGTAGCAGAAAAACTGCAATTCAGTCAGTTTTGCCGCAGCAAGCTGTACGATTTTTCTATAAAGTCAGACTGTACAGGTAAATCGCCAGATAAAACTAATAGTGATTAGCGGGCTTTAACTATACCGTTCAGTAAATCAGTTGATCACTGAAATCGGTCCCTAAGTAACAACTTCACATTTCGCATAAAGTGAATTACTTATTGAAATTGTAGGACTTTGACGAACATGGGCTGATGATGATTATGGGGCTCTCGTTAGATGGTGGGTTAATCGCTACAGGTTTAGCCGACCACACATTTTCAAGGCGCTGTCGCTCTCCAAGTAAAACCTGCCTTCTTGCTAAAGATGACACTCCGTGGCAGTCTGTATTGTCCAAAATGTAGGTAGGTACATACCTAACTTTTTTTATTAGTTTCCAACTAGTGGGTGAAGCCGGTGGGTGGACGGGTCATTGCCCACTTAGCTTACGTAGGTACCTAACAGTAAGCTTAATTCAAAACCTTTGTACTTAATAGAATCGTTATTTAAGGTAAGTTACCTAACTTTTTTATTAGTTTCCAACTAGTGGGTGAAGCCGGTGGGTGGACGGGTCATTGCCCACTTAGCTTACGTAGGTACCTAACAGTAAGCTTAATTCAAAATCTTTGTACTTAATAGAATCGTTATTTAAGGTAAGTTACCTAACTTTTTTTATTAGTTTCCCACTAGTGGGTGAAGCCGGTGGGTGGACAGGTCATTGCCCACTTAGCTTACGTAGGTACCTAACAGTAAGCTTAATACAAAATCTTTGTACTTAATAGAATCGTTATTTAAGGTAAGTAGTTTATTAGTTTTTGTAGTCGAAGGAGTCTTACGCAAGAGGCCGCTTGGGTAAGTACCACCACCTGTACCTGTAGATATTCAACCGCCAAGCAATAGTGTGTAAACACGTCTGTTTCGGTTTGAATGGAAACGTTTCCGGCAGGTTGGCGGTTGTCTGGAAAAGCTTTTAGCGATAAGACCACTGTGCCCGTTTTTAAAATGATTCCTTGTATTTTTTTCTCTTTATTCTGGTGCAATAAAGTGTTTATTATTATTATTGTTTGCAGCGAAATTACTGGGCAATGAGACTTAACAGTCTCAGGATGACGAGCGCAGTGCAGTGACGCGCAAGATTTTGCAACCAAGGTTCTGGGTGGCACTGCTTCTGTTATGGGCAGACGTGAAGGCCTCAATCGGATGCGTCCGGCTGAACGGGCAGTACATTTTATACTAATCTGAGCATCCTAACGGACGTAAGACGCGGACGTGACCTTGGGCCCTCGGACGTCCGCCATCTGCCTGCCGCGTCCGGTATGGTTCGGACGCGTCCGAGCGTCAGGACATGAATTCGACCAGTATTGCCTGATATTACGGCGTCCAAGTCCTGTAAGCCGCGGCTGCCGGACGCGTCCGCCAATATGTCGAGGCCTTAGCGCTTATCATCAGACGAGCGACATGCCCTTCTCGTCACTAAAAGTTACAACAAAAAAAATGTCTTAGATTTTTTAGACTGTTTGAATGTTCATGATCTGTTTGGAAAATATAACACTGACCAAATTTGTTTCACTCTAGTTTCACTGGATAACTTTTCCTTTGTTTGACGTTCTACCTTACCACACTTACCACGCGAAATTGTGGTCCTCCATAATAGCCACCTAACAAGAATTTAATTGAAGTTACCACCCGCTGTCTGCTCTTGTATGAAATAGGCCTAACAGGCGGTGTTTCTCATCTATATGTACCGACTCTTAGAGTACATTGCAACTCTTTTTATAACTTTAATGTGTGATGTGAATATATACTAACTTGTATTGTTTAACCTAAAATAAAAGCTGAGAAAACACACCGTTTGCTTGTTTTTTACCCGACTGCGGAGGGTCATGTTTTTGGACTGTTTGTAGGTATGTGCCTTAGACGCGTCCTACAACCTAAACGCCTTGATGGATTTTGATAAATGAGGTATCTTTGGATTCTACGAGGACATGGGATATATGAATTATCAAGAATACTAATATGGCGGCTTACAGGTGCCATATTGTATTTCCGACTGAACAAAAAAGAACCAAAACTTGCCGAGTGAGGAATCATAATAATTAATGTCTAATACCATTCCAAAAATATATGGGAAACAAAAAAGTTTAAAATAAAGACAAATTATTATAAAAAAACCGAGTAAACAAATAAGAGGCAATTGACTTTTCAATATGTTCAAGTTATCGGTAGCACAGCGCCAACATGTTGGAACCACCACAGTTCCTAACTACGAGTACCTAGGTCGCACCATGCCTGCTTTATTATTGTTGTCGCAGTTGGGTACAACGCAGTTTGCCAACTTCATAAACAACGAATTTAACGATAGCGTAGGTAATGCCTATTTTAATACAGCAATGTTCAAAATTATATACAAATCTTACTGATTACTTGAACATGTTTGAAAGTTAAGGCAAGTGAATTTAATGTCCCTCTTATCCGTCATCAAGTAGAGCGGGAAAGATGATACATCTCGGGAGTAAAAATTAAGGTTCTTATTTATTTGTAGGAAAACTAAAGCTTTGAATTAAAAAGTGTCTAGCCATTTTGTCAATCATAATAAGCTCTTTCTCTTTGTATATCTTTGATATCATTTAGTGACGGGGTCTTTTTCCAAACAATGTTCTAAGCATAAATTAGTGTTACCTTTGATTTAATTTTCTATCGAGTGAATTCATACTAATCATGTTTTTGTTTACAAAGTACGAGATAATATGTCAAATTTTGATGAAATACCAATTTTATAGTTCTGGGTTAATTATAAAACAAGATACAGACGTTCAAAAATTATGGAAACTTGCTAAAAGTGCTAGAACCGGGCCGTAACTTTCACAGTCGGGTTTTCTTTATAATAATTTTTGTTTTGGCTTAACAGTTCATAACAAAATTTTCGTTTGACGACTTAGGTTATACCTAGTTTTGAGATATTTTAAGATATATGCGCATCTTACTCGAGCATGTCTCGGGAGTAATATGCAGTTGTCTATAACATAGAAGAACAGGCCTTAGTGCAATCATGAAATATTATGATCGTAATTTTCCTGAGCTTGTTTAGATAATAAATCTACGATACTGAAAGAAAATACTCTAAATGTAATTCATATAGTTATTATTAAAATTAAATCCTAAGCCAAATCTCGTCAAAGAAATAACTTGAAATTTAATAAATATAACCAACACACGATCAACTTGTTTACTACAAACAAGGAGCCAGTGAAACAACGAAAATGAATCAAGAAATATACAATGTTTTCCAATCCACAATTATTACGGATTGTTTTGTTTTATTACAAATTAAAAATAATTTATAATACAGCAATGTGTCTTGTTACAAATTAAAATTACCATTAAAGTACATAATAAAAATAACTAAATCACTCGGCAAAGGGGAGCTAACGTTAATCTCAGTTGCGGGACGTCGCGCTCTCCGTGATCCAAGGTAACAGAAGTACCTACGCGCGTCGCCGGGTGCGATCGGTTGTGCAGCGCCAGCGCCGGCGTCGGCCGGTTTAATGAACTTTCTATCCGGGTAGGAGACCCCACCTTGGGGCGGAGCTTGGTGGGATATGACAATGAACCGACCTAATCGTCGTCTACATAATTTTATACATCTTCATTAGATGAAGGTTTTGTCAAATTGTTATCTCCGGTAATGTAACCCGCGCATACATAGTTCATTCAACGGCCGTTACATCAGTTACCTCGGACCGCAGACAGGACCAAAAATCGTACAAAGGAGATGCGACCGTGACGGGGACGAACGGACAAACGAAACTCATAACAAACATAACGGGGACGAAATGAAACACCGATGCTTATTGACCTAAAAATGAAGAAACATTTATTTTCAGTATGTCTTTTGTAAAATTTATTAACAGAATGTCAAATGTGTCGAGAGAATAACAGAGCGGATTACTTTCCATCTGGATAGAATTAGTTGACCAACAATAGTTTAGCGGGCGCGGCCGGCGCGCGCGCAGCGCCTCGCTCGCGGGAGGACTGCGCAACTCGCCGGCTCCCGGAGCTATATTTATCGAGTCAAGTTACAGAGATATAATGACAGTACCGATAAATCTAATTTATTCGTTTACTGAGTTAGTTAAGTTTAAACATTGATTACGAGTGAATGTACACGGAGTGGATAGTCGGGCGCCGAGCGGCGCGAGAGGCGAGCGCGCCTGCGCACTACGCACTACGGCACACTAAGTATACGATACATTTTTTTGGATTTTTTAAAATTTTATTCCTCACGTACTTTATAAATATCTCATACTTGAAAAAAATTTACATTAAAATGTATCGGAAAGGCGCGGACGCAGCGCCGCACACACGCACGGCGCGACGCGACGCACACGAGCACGCACGCACACATACACGCGCGGCGGCGCGCCGCGCTCCGCCGCAGAAATATACACAAATATAAATGATGAGCCGACACGAACCCGAGACTTACACCATCACATTGCGACGCACACCTATTCGTTTTCCCCTTGTACCGCTACAGTTCAAATTTTTCTTACATAGTAAAATTAACGGAATACTTTAAAATCTAAATAAAAAGAAGAGGCGAGCGCCGCGGCGAGCCGCCACTGGGCAGCGCGCCGCCACGCTCGCCCCCTTACAATTACATCATTAAACTGAAACGATGACAGTATTTAATTTATCGCAAACACTAGAGAAATGCAGGTCCAATACGATGGTAATATTGTGTGTCATGAAACAAAATGTATATTTAAATTCTCTGCTTTTTACACACACACATGCCGGCGGCTCACTTCGACGTCATCATGGTGACGAATTCTGGAAAAGAAACCGAGCATTAGTTTGCCTGTCTGTCTGTGTGTCACACCGCACGGTACACGTACAAGATAAGTTTCACATAAACCCTTGCATTACATATCTAAGATAGAATGTTAACACAACAGTAACACGAAGACCGACAGATGCACTAATACAGATGTAACGGCTATTACACAGACAATGGCCAGATTTATTGAAAAAACAAATCTAGAATCGGCGGCGAACACATGCCTCGCGCGTTAACAAATGTAACATTATAGCAGGCGTGTGCTCGCCGCGAGCACGAACAACATCAACCGAACGAATTATTTATCTCATCATGCCACTACAAGGGATTATGTGAAATACCACCCTCTGGATATCGAAAAATATATTAGTAAAAATCGTTCGATAGGCCGGTGTTGGAGAAACTGAAATTGTGCGCAAGCCTATGCGAATGTAAAGTCAGAAACCGTTAAATGTTTGCTGCTCGTTTGCTAGACGGCGGGCGGAGGAAGCGAGCGGCGTCGCGTCACCAGGTGGTATTTCTATAAGAAGAAACTGCTAGACAAGTATTAGACACATGCACCAGAAACGAGGCTCTAGGCCTCGCGGACGCGTGTAATTTTGTCATTCGGGGTTAGTCGCCCGCGCCGGTACAAAATTGCAGGCGCACCGAGTGAGTATACAGACAAGTGGCGAGCTCCCGACGGGGAGTGAGGGCGGGGAGGGGTGTGAGAGGCGGGGCAGGGGTGAGCAGCTAACATATCCAAGGTAGGAACAGTTATTAACGAGCAGCAAACCATTCAGATTAACACTGGGGTATACCTATGTGGTACCGCACTGCGCCGTAGGCCGTCACGTCTCTACACACTACTAGGGAAACCGTTTCGAGATCACAGCGTTATCGGAGAGTCTTTTCTTATGGTTAGTTACGATACTAATATCACAAGTGTGTCGGCGGACCGAGCGCTAACGGCTGCCGTCGCCGCGACCGAATATGATTTGGGCGAGTGCATGGAAGTCTGCAAGAGAGAGAACGCTCGGTCGGATGATACGGCAAACATTCGGTGCTACACACGACCCCGCGGGTACCCGCCGCCCGAACTGGGACACCGCAACCGCGCCGGCTAATTTCATATTTATAGCGGATGCAACTTAGCAATTCAAATCTGCATAGCAATTGCACCGATCCGTCGCTTCTATAATAAGCCCGTTTTACAAGCGATGTCGAAAACTGTCGACGTCAATCCCATAAACATTCATATGTACAATGGCGGTCGGTGCCTTAGAGTAACGTTCGCGCGGAGTGCCCCGAGGGTCGGCGCGCAGAGGGTACACACGGGTGCGTAAATACAGGGTAATCGAACTACAGCATGGCGTGTTCACATGGCACGCGTCGGGCTGCCGATCCGTGCGTCACACTGGATCCATGCAAGCGGGCGCAAGCGTTCGGCTTACCAAGCATCATTACATCACATTTTCAGCAATCGATTATCTAAACTTCTCTAAAAGGAAAGCCCGCAATTATTTGACCGATCACTGATATACAAAATAAATCCACTAATCGTTATCATATCAAACTACCTACCAAATTTTTCTATTTAGATTTGTGCTAATAAATTAATCAACGTTTTCCTTTGATAAAACACATTAAAACGTGGTATTCGTAAATCAAGATTAACATAAACATGGGTGTAAATTTTACGAGGGAATACTTTCTATGCGAGTTATAAATAAAACAGACCTCGGAACGAGCAAACCCGACTGTTAGTGTGAACACTTACTAGTCTACATGCTGGAGATGTGTACAGATGATCGCAATACTGGATTATTGACACTCGTGAGGGTGGTAATGTGCGAGATATCACGATCGTTCCTAACGACGACGCGCGGATGCATGGGACATTGAGGCCGAGGCATTGTCGTGACTGTAACTTGTTTGTGACACTTCCTTGTGCATACAAATTTCACTTCCCAAGTAATTGCTATGCAGGTTATCATTACGCTTTTCAGTTCGTTACTGTCTAGCCAGTAGTTAGTAAACTATAAGCACAATGAAGATCATTTATTTATATTTATTTACATTCCAGGGGCAGTTATTGCTATTGTATCTATCATCATATCATCTAAATAAACAAAAACATTGGCCCTGAAATGTATAGAAATAATCTGTATTACTGACAAATTAGGCGTATGTCATACCAAACTTAGTACTAACAATTAGTATCAACAATTTTGCGTCATAAATAATTTATTTCCAGAGTAAAAATACTAGTTCCAACTGGTCTAAATACTCTTCGACAAATCAATATAAATAGTAACATTCTATACTAATTACAGTTCAGACTATATTTGTCACATGGATTTAGGTGCTGAAACTGGTATAAATTTCAATTTCAGTTGAATAGGTAGTTCATTCCTACTAAAACTTCAGTTATGGCAACAATCTACTGACACGGAAATACGCGTGAGAACAATATGTCTCGTTTATTCTATTGATATCTAACAACTTATCATTTTCAAAACTTCGCTTCAGCTAACGGGTTGCGACCATTACGAACCTACAAAAGTGTCGGTAAAAAGTTAGTTTGGAATGGCACCCGCAGCGACCGAGCAGCCCAACACGCGCACACTCACCCTCGTAATTGACTTGTCCGTCGCCGTCGATGTCGGCCTCGCGGATCATCTCGTCAACCTCCTCGTCGGTGAGCTTCTCTCCGAGGTTGGTCATGACGTGGCGCAGCTCAGCGGCCGAGATGAAACCGTTGCCGTCCTTGTCGAAGACACGGAACGCCTCGCGGATCTCCTCCTCACTGTCCGTGTCCTTCATCTTGCGCGCCATCATGGTCAGGAACTCGGGGAAGTCTATCGTGCCGTTGCCTGGAACGCACACAACATGTTTTGTTAGGTTCAGTTGAGAGTCAAGTGAACTGAGAATGACTGAGTGGCAATGGGCCGGTCACATAAGTCGAGGAACTGACAACCGGAGAGGTAGACGAGTTCTTGAGTGTTGACCACGTAAGTGCTCCGGCCAGATGGAGCGACGATTTACGCAAAGTAGCTGGCATCAATTACACGAGAAGATGCGGAAGCTCGGGCTCAGTGGCGCGCATTAGAAGAGGCCTATGTCCCGCAGTGGACTAGTAGGCTGTTGATCATGAGTTGAGAGTGATCTGTGTAGTGATGATCTCTTGCTGGAGCAAGTGATTTTATACTTCCCGGAGTATATGTAAGTTCAGAGCTTTTTCCAAATCTTGTAAACACGTACAAAACAGCAGCAACACGGAAATAAGAGCAAATTCTAATACCGTAGCCGATTTTCATTACTGTAAGTAACACCATGTTACTTCAATATTGACCTTAAATTGGCAAGGGCTATGAAACAAAAAATTGCTAGTCGTCAGAAGACATTGGATAGTTATATTTGAAGATACGTAAATCAATCAAGTATATATTGTATAAACACAATAATTCATTAATTGATATGTTCAAAGGCGCGACAATAACACCCACATGTGGCTAATGAAAATATGTTGATATAAATGTAATCAAGTCAATGGAAAAATTAGGCGCTGTCACATCAAGGACCGATCTTTATAGCTTGTAAAACGACATAATTAACGATACTCGTTGATTGTAAAACATATTAAGGGCGCTTCGTAACTTGTGGCAGCAGAGCACATACATTCTAGTTTCTAATTCCTCGAAAATATCATAGTAAATTCAAAGCCAAACAGTGAACGTGATCACCTATGCGATAAACATGTCACGTTATCATTATCAGCATAGCAAACATTGAACCCGACTAGTTTGGTCAAATATTTAACAGTTTAAGTACCTACCAACCATTTCATTTAATATTGGCGCAAAACTGTATCACAAAATAATATAAAGGTTTTTTTCTAATTAGTAATAAAACTGCTTGAAACATGCGTTTACGCACAATTTTAGGCATAATTATCTAATGCCACAACATTCCAAGAGTGTCGTATAAAGTTTTAAATTCAAAGAGTTAATTAAAACTTTCCGCATGAAGCGCAATCCAAACGAGAGGCATAACTAAAGCAATAACCAGGCTTCGATAACAACTACTGATTACAGGGCATTTGGGCAAACATCTTGACATCTCCACAAATAGTGATATTTTTAAGATTGCAAATAAAAAGCAGACCACGTGGTTACGGTTTCCAACTCGAACGGAAATATATCTTTAAAGTCTACACAATTAAGTGGGCTGCACGATTTATATTCGGACTGATATGGGCTCCCGAACGAGCTAATACATTCGCCTTGTTTATAACACTACACAACCACTTCCCGACACAAGTTCCGTGGCAAGAGGTTAGCGTTCCACTCTCACAGCTGTCGCAAGGTAAACGCTCCGCGACCGAGGCATTGCAAAAATAAGTAAGAGTTAAGTTTGGCCGTCTAATTCTGGGTTTAACCTTTCCGAGGTGGTTCGCGCGCTATTTTTAACCGCTGAGCTTTTGAGAATGCTCGACGCGCTCGCTCACTTGTTGTTCTAACCGGCTTGCGGAGCACCTGGGCTACTATCATCAATTTGCGGGTTGTAAATTTGTCGTGGTTCAGCTGTCACAACCGTAGTTGACACCTTCGTTATTCGCTTTCAACGGCTCTTACAAGGTTTAATGCACACTGTTAAGTAGACCAACAGACTGATAAAAGTCGGGATTAGTTTCTGAAGCGATTATAAAATGAACGATTGAAAGTTTCGCCAATAGGTCGTGTACGATGATTTCATTTTATTTCATGTTATCACCCGATTGCGAAGAGCTTATTTTTGGCATGTACATGTTGCTTTGGCGAGCCATACAGTCTAAGCGGCTTGATGGATTTTGATAAATTAGGTATCATTGGAATCGTTTTAACCAGTGACGTAGGATATATGCTAATATGGCAGCTTACAGCTGCCCTATTGTATTTCCGATGAAACAAAAAATTAACCAAAATCTATCGATGTTGGAGGTATCAAAATGAAGGTGTCTAAAAGACTATTCCAAAACCATATAAGGGATACTAACTATATTAAAATAAAAAAAGAGGCAAACAAGTTTTAGATTATTGATTGTGAAATATAACATGCAGTAGGAGGCATCATGCATTCTATTTCTCCTTTGGCGGGATCAGCTAAAACCTAGCGAGCTACTCAATGCCTCCTATATTTCAAAATCAAGAATCTAAAGCTTGTATGCCTCTTTTTAGCTCTGTTCAGTCGTTTTTTTTTAAATAGTTTTTCACGCTTCTAATCTTTATTCTCTGGTGTGTACAGCTAGATGAAATATGCATGAAAAGCCAAGTGTTTAGTCTGTACACAAATGTAGCATGTGGGAACAATGGGCCGGTGTCGCCTTGAACCCGCGCCGACGTCGCTCGGCTCCGCGCAGCCGGCGCGGGCGCCACATCACCGTATTTGTTGCCTTTGCATCGGTTCTCACCGCATTCCAAGAATAATCAATGAGAATCCACAAGACATTGCTGATGTACCTACTTGAATTTTTGAAATAACATAAATATACTGTCATCACTAGATCCTTATCAAAGATCTATAGTATTTCCTTTTAATACTCGTACTTGATGATGTTTCACACGTTTCAGAGGAAATGTTGTTGCGCAGTGTGTAGATTTTCCGCGCATGATAATTGATGTGGACTTGAGTCATGAACGTGAGTCAGCTCGTATCATCAGAGCATCAAGTAATTATCATTTTACCGCCTTCGCAAATAGCTGTCTTACTCATTAGGCGCGCAGGTATGATGCAAAGTTTCGAGTAAATTAACTCTATCCAAAATGAGTAAGTTATAGACAGATTTCGGAATCCACATAAATCAAAAACGTACTACTTAAAATAGGGATGAAGGGAGAGCTTCCTGTAGTAGCGATATCTACTCATGGCTTGAATAAACTTACGCCAAGAACTTTGTATTGCTGATCTATCCACACCAGTATATAAAAGTGAAACGTTGTCCGTTTGTTTGTTTGGGGAGTTTTAACGCCAAAACGGCCAATTTTGATGAAACTTTGTAAATAGGTTCTGTACAATATATACCAACATAGGATACTTTTTAATCCGAAAATGGTAAGTTTCCACGGAAAAACTGGAAAAATATCGATTACTTGCTGTAAGGAACGGTTGCCATGGAAACGAAATAATAACATGCATGTCAAAAACCATCAAGAGCGTTAATGCTATACTTTTGCATTGGTTTTTAATATCCTAGAAGAACATAGCAACTTTTTTTCGCTTTAAACTGTAGTCCGCGCGGACGAAGTCGCGGGCGAAAGCTAGTTAACTTATAAAATTCAAATATTTATCTCTCTTGCAAATGCAAAAACTCAGCATACAATATGATTAAATAAAAAAAACAGCTGCCTTTTGGCCACCATGCGTTTATCAATTGTCATGCCTATAATCGAACATGAACTCATGTACACCACGGACACGAGGAAAATATAACGGGAAAAAACACTACTTAATTACAAGCAATATAAGCCGGTATAAACCCAAAAATATTCTCTTGTGCCAGCCGTGCCTACTTCCAGAATAACTTCCCTAACAGACTAATCTCAAAAACTAATCTCTCATCGAGGGAAAAGCGGTTAATTAGGGTAGTGCGAACCCTTCGAAGTCATTAATATTTCACAAATCATAATCAAGATGGATTTAGTTAACCACAACGTACTGATTACGCTATCAGCTTAAAAGTATCGAGAATACGTTTACTTAGTAACTGCTGGATTTAGTACTAATTAAAATATTCGAGCACGAGGAAACGATAAGGTAGCGGAAATTCGCTTAGCAACCAAATCAAATACGAACATACAGATTTAGCTTTGTGTGGCTATTATGTTTTCAGGCTTATTCAGGCGATTAGCGAACAGAAAGGCTGGCGGAGGCGAAGCCCCACAACCGGCCGGCAAGGACACGTGAGTCAACATGGCGTCACCGCCGGCCTCTAGCTAGCCGACCGATACGTTCCTTATACGTTACTTGACTACATCGCCATAAGTGCCGTGACTAAATAAATTTGGATAACGTCATTTCCTCTGGTCTCCATAAAGCAATTGGTGACGAAAGAAGTGATAAAAGATTTTACGAGTTCAATAGGCAGGAATCGTATGCGGAAGGAGCTGCAATAGTTACTGTTGCGGCGGCAGAATAGAATACGCGGGTTTCTGGCGTGGGCATTCCTGCTCACATTACCGAGGCCGTACTTACGAAGTTTACTGTCGTCGCGCCGGAACCGGGATGTTTATCTCGATGTTGCGCATACACGACAGTTGTTTGTAAATTGCATTGCAGAACTATGCATGCACAACAATTAAATTATGAAACAAGTGTCACAATTCGCTGAAAGCGTCGAGTAAAGGAGATATAAGTAAGGCGACCGACGTGACAGGCTGACATGCCCCTGCGGGAAATCGCTACAAACGCTTCCCTGGCCGGCGGCCAGCTAAATTATGTAAATTCATTTGCAGTCCGCTGCGATTCCAGACGTGTCCGAGTCGCTAAGTGCCGTGTCAACAATGTTTATCGTTCGCGAGTCTCTTGACAACTGCAACTTCAGTTTTATTGCGGAGGTGCTCGTAAGCCGGAGGAGGGTTAGAGATCTGCTACATTGTATGCGTTTTTTTTTAGATAAGATAATGTTTTATTGGAGCTCAACGAGCACGTGATTCAGAATCTGAAAGGGCACGCGGTAATCAGTACGTGTCGCCGGGTCAGCGGGGAACCGATAGCCAGATCGATATCTTGGCGCGATACCAGCGGCCCGCCGCCACTCGACACGAGCGGAGACTGTGTCGTTTGTAGCCCGACACCCGTACCCTACATTTGTATTTACGTCGTGTTGTTTTCGTACATTTGATTATGTCAGTTACATTTTATGGATTATGATAGCAATAGTATCCGGATAACAATCATTGAGCCTTTGAGCTTTGTTAGCGCGTTCTCTCCCTAATATAATGTTAAGATAACGTTAAATGATGTCCAGCCAGCCAGCGCAACATAAATATTCGAGACTATGAGTAACATTTGCTTGTAGCTGTCAAGTTAACATTCTGCGGTTTCACAATGAGTTACGATGTACCGTTGATGTAGACAGAGACAGTTGTAAGCAAAGCAGCCAGCCCATCCAAAGTCTTCATAACTATTGTGTTAGAAATACTGTAAATATAGATATTTAACAAGGAAGAACTTCTTATTTATGTTAAACCACTATTACAATGAGCTGACCAAGCCTGAGTAGTACAGATATGAGAGGAAAAAACAAACGGAGGATAAATTAGCTCCTCGACACTAATTGGCCAGCGCTGAAAACGTCGAAAACAACAAATGGAGGAAAACTAATGATCCCCCGCGAGCGCACGTAGGCAGGACAATAAGTGGAGGCGGAGAGGCGCGATCCACATAATAATGGGACGAGAATGCTTGATGTATTGCCTTCATAAATTTTGCCAACCACTTTACCGTGGGTTTATATCAGTCGACCCGCAAGCATCGTTCAGGCTTTATATCCTAACAATTCGTTATGCTTCCATATGAACCTCGCTACTCGTCTGTAATGAATGCCTAACCCGAAATAACGGTCCATTGTACCTACTTCCTCGCGTGACATCACCGCCGGCAGGGACGACCACTGACTTATGCACTCATTAATTTTGATCTACTAGTATTTGTTTAGAGCGAAGGTCGCGATTAAACAAATGGCAGTGAAGCGCGATATTAAACAAACACTAAAATTAGATCCAGTTGGGTCTGTAATAATATGTCTGTATAAGAAGAGACAGGGAAAAAATATCCATTGAAGTAACCAAAGAAAGCAGATAAGCTGCGAACAACAGTGAGGCGTGTCGCGCTCGCGATCGATGGCAGGGTTGCATGACCGGCACCTCACCTATTTTTATTGTGATCCGGGATTAGATGAGTAAACAGGCGCATGCGCGAAGCTCCGCAGCTTATGCGATGATAAATCAAACTATAAAGTACGTAGGTGTCACACATTATTATCCATTGGACGCAGAAAATCGACTGCGATTAATATTAAATATCTACCTACTACTTAGAGGGCTGTTCATGGCACGAACGTTTTAAACCGGTTTGATTGATTGGAGGCCCGCATAAGTCGGACGTCTATTACAAATAATGAGTGCTCTGTTAGCGGCGGTACTGACGACTGCAGTCTAGGCTCCAGCGCTAAATGGCGCCGCGTTGGAGTTCTAATCAATGCGAAGACAGATTCAATAAAGCATTAAAGAAGTTGTGCGGCGCCGGAGGTCGCAGAGTCAATCGAAGCGGGAGCGCGCCCGTCGCACACACTCGAGCTAATTGATCGTTCGCTCCACGCTAATGGCTCGCCTATGCCTTGTTTATGTAGGCCTAGCCCACCTGGGAGGCGCATTAGCATTTTACAACCAGCTTGCCTCATAAAAAGCGGATAATACTTGAGAGGTTTAGGATTATCGGCGGATTATCTTTGCACCAGATTCAGCGCAAACATCGACTGCGCCCGTGCAGCGTGCCGCGCGTTATTTTCAAGGAGTTCACCCTTTCCCCTCAGCCGGCATCGATCGCCGCTGCTGCTGTCGCCGGCTGGAGGGCCGTGGCCGCACTCCTCACTACGAATCACGTTGTAGGCGACCCTTGGGTTCAATGTTTAGAATCAGGATCGTTCAGCCAGCTTGCTATCACCTAATTAAATGTTATTGACGATGACCTATCTCTAGTGGAACTTTATATTGGTAGGTATATTCTTCTGAAATTATTAGGTTTTTTTTGTATCTTTATTACACATTGGTGATACCGTTGTTAGTTTCTGATAACATCAGTTAAACAAATTCCAAGGTAATAAATTGTAGCAATTTGTCAGTTTGCAGCAATTAAATTGAAGGCGACACGTGGGCCGGCGGAACCTTTGGCCGCGGTCAGCTGTCGATGTACCTAACGTCAAGCAAAAAGAGTTTAATGCTCGGCAGCATTGTTCCAAAAATAATTTGGCGTTAGAGGCGTCCGGCGGCGACTGTCTCTCTCCGACGTGTGAACGACTCCTTATCGCAACGTTCGTGACATCACGGGCTAAACCGATGCCAACTAGAGAATCTAATGTTGATTTACAGGCTTCATACACTATAAATAATTGTGTATTGTTTGGTACACGAGTATCAGTGTCTGCAACGTAGCTTCAGAATGCACGCTTCGATTTGCAGGGCGTCTCTTGGAATTTTCGAGGGCGTGCAAGGTGCAAGGCATGCAGTCACCATTTTGATGCTCCCATTTGCAGAGCTAGCATTCATCCTTGTACGAGGCAGTGTCTGTTAAGTTAAAGTCACCCTAAACCGAACGTTTCCCGTCAGAGGTCAATGGAACGCGACGGATGCAAGCTTGGCTCTGCGAATTCGGTCACTAGAGTTGAGACGCCAGCGCCCACTCGCTCCGTGTCTATGGTGCGAAAAAACTGGAAACTGACCGCGAGTGTACGCCGCACTTACGCCAACTCGATATGAGATACGAAAATAAATACATAGTATGACACTTCGGTGTCATGAGTCGTTTTTTTATTATTTTGTAGAAGACGCCCGAACGAACGATATTGTTATATGACCTCACGATGTAGCGAGCGATGGAAATGATCCAGTGACATTGACCTTCACGCATTTTGAAGTAACGTAGTAATTTTGACTCCAAGCGATTCAATCTTCCCAAGCTTTTTATTGTCGTTATCATAAAAACGTTCAAGTCCAAGGTTTTCGCTGTAATAAGGTAGACTTAAATAGACTTAAGGTTGAGAATTTATTGGTATAAAATGTTTTAATTAAACCAGTCCATCAAAACAGTGGAGATATTGAGAGTTCATTTAGCATTCAAGTCAATGATGTCACTCGTGAGAGTTAGTTTAGAACTAACTACCTTTGAGCTGAAATCTAGATTGTGTAAGATAATACAGTGTAGTGGTAAACAATCCGCACCAATAATGGACGCGCATTAAAATAATGATTACACGCGAACGACGACGTTCATTACGGATGGAACCTTGCCCAAAATAATATTTATTGGCCACGATCACATGCGATCCGGTACTTATAAAACACTTAATAAGATGCAATTAAAGCTTTCTCAATAATGTCGAAAGACTAATTTCGGCATCAACTGGTGTGGACACTTCCGCGCTTGATAATGTTGCTTAATTTGGTTTAACGACGTGGTTTCACTTTGTTCTAAAGGCTCTCGACTCGACTTATAAGGGCTTTCATCTTTAGACGCGTACACGACCGAACTCTACTTTCAAATAGTTGACTCAAGGAAAATAGGGAATTTTACTACCTACCTGGTTAAATTTAGCCCCTTGTAAGTTCACGATGCGTGACAACATATATTAACATTTTAAGGCAAATAGTAACGGTTAATAAATGTCATTGTTAATATTGTTATTAACAGGAAAACGTACATTTTATCGCAACGCTTTCCGCTCGCGTCGGGCACGAATTAATTTGCGACGGAGGCAATCGCGCGACAGGATGTAACACTATTGTACCGTTGTAACTTTATACGGACACTTTATAATTTCCCTGTCGAGAGAACGATTGTTGGACCCGCGCCGTGCCCGTGTGAGGAGACTAAGAAAGCTTGAGGAACAAGTCCGTTTTACCTTGTTCTGATATTTAAACTGTGGGTTTACATGCTGGACCTGCTTCAGATAAGACAACCTATTCTATTCAATAAAGCGTGCAAGAAATGATATTGTGCTGGTTGTCGCCCGCGTGGCCGTGACGATCCGCGACTGCGCGCCGTCGATAGCAGCAATCTAGATCATATCTACGAAAGCATTACTATTATCGTGAACGATTTACCCGTTCTGGGAATTAGTTTAGTGATATGACTTAGTTACATAAGATTTTTATAGGTAAAGAAATAATTCACATCATCGTGAATAATTGTCGTATCTTATCGTCAGTTAATACGCTTTGATAACTGGTCTGCTAAATATATTAACACCTTACATAGTATCTGCATTCGTCACACGAGTATGTATGCTTTCATGTTTGAAAGTAACCTTTTAAATAAAGATAGTAACGGTATGCCAACAAAACGAAAGAAGAACGACGTAACTGTGGATGCTTTAGAAAAACCAACTGCAACATTGAACTGCATCGCCAATTGTTTCGAAATCTCTGTTGGAAAACATTCCAGTTTTCGCCGCAGTTTTACGCTTTCTGGCAAATTACGAATAATTGAAACTGTGACGTCGTGGACCGGCGGTACCAGGAGATAATGCATGAACAGGAGATAGGCAATTGCGGCTAATGCTTGCGTCGCAAACGAGTCGCCGAGGTATTGTGTTACCGAGGTAATTGCCGTGCTAATTGGCAGACGACACTCACGCCCGGCTGCAATGAAAAGCGTACCTTCTTACTGTAAAAAGGTTCACGAGTAGACGAGTGTACTGGCATCTTCATTCTTCAAGCGAGTGCACTTGTTTAAACGTGTGCCGTGTCGAAATATCTTCTGGTATTTGCGAGATTTCACAGTCGACCCAGTCAGTCAAGCGGCCTGCGCTGTCAAGTAGTAAATCCAAGGCCTTATCGCTTGGAACCCTCACAGTTATCAGCTCCACTGCAAATGGACTTCGATTAAGCAATTTTAGACCTGGCAAAAAGTAACCGTAGCATAGCCAATGACTATGCATAGGGGCATGCCGTGCACGCATATTTTTTGTCTCAGCACCGTATCAATCAACTGTGATTTATACGCATGCGTCGGGACTCCAGATTGCTCTTGAGGTGTGGTCGTGTGACCGATGTGTTACAATGTTTATGATTGAGTATTATTGGGCCATTGTAAAGTGATAAAGTACTCCGATTCGGGGAGCAAGGTGTCTATAAATTGAATGACCAGTATATCAACAAAATCGTAGAAAAAAGCCTAAAGCAACATTCTCATAATGATGGCCCGCCATCATTTCGCCTTGCATTTAGACTGTCGTCAAACTAGTTGCAATAAAAATAGCGTTGATAAAACGAAAGGTTACTTCAGCATTGATATTTTTGCCAGTTATCAAGACGTGTAATGTCAGGGCCATCTGTTGTCAACACAACGTGAACATCGGCCTACAATCTACAATAACAAGTTGCTGGCCGCTCATCGGCTATTCACCGCCCACTTGTACTTTGATAGATTCCACTAATGAGGAACGGATAGAGGCAATATTTCACGTCTCAGTTAAAAATAAATGGGTTTAGCAGAACTATTGCTGGACAATGAACACGCACTGAACGTTATTTTTTTTTAGATTGTTAATGATATTCAGTGGCTTATTTTATAAAACGAACGAACCTTACGAACAAGAAATCATTTAAAAAACTAAAACCCGACAACCAACGGTCGAGTATAAATATCCTATGACACTATGGCGATGAAGACGAATCGATTGATACAACTGCCTCTTTTTTCGAAATTGGTCCAAGTTTTTAGTTTGAACACATAACTTTTATTTTTTTCGCTGTAGTCGGGTAAAAAAAGCCTATGGGACTATACATGAAGACGAATCGATTGATACCTCGCTTGTCAGTCAGATCAATAGGGGCGACGGCATGGTGGAACATCCACATACATACATAGACAAACTCATTACCCTTGCTTCGTCGAAATCGAGTATAAGATGTTGCCATTGTTGACAAGTTTATCAAGAACAAACTATGTACTTTAATTCGCATCAAAGTTAACGAACGAGACGAAGAATTTGTTTATGTGACGAGCTACGTGGGTGAAACGTAATAATTATCAGTCCCGTGACTTTGTATGTTTTATAGTAAACCGAGCAGAAACCAAAAAATACAAAAATATTTCATCTACTAGAGCTAATATTGATTCAGTTACAGAGGCCGCCGCACGACTACAAGTCAAAACACGCAGTTCCAGTTATCTATCAACCTAAAACAGAGTTATCTGTACGGGTGTACATTACAACGCGGTAGGATTTGCTAAGAAAACATTCTTGCTTGCGTTATTGTTTGCTGCGTAACAATAACGTGTGCTGTTTGCTAAGGCCGAGATAGTTCCTACATTTGAATAATCAACGAAAGAAAGACTCATATAGATAATGGTTTGAGTTCTTTGACATACCTGAGTATTCGCGCCGAGCTCAGCAGATATACATTCTAAGGTAAAACCGTACAAGTAATTTGAAACACGTCTCAGCACAGCAGGTAGGTAAATGTTAGGTAGGTAACCTGGCATTATTGGAATTACTCGAATCGTAAACGTATTATTTGACTTTTTGCAGATTTGCAGTTCGCCAAAACAAACAGAGGCCGAGATAATCCCGCCGACGGCCGTGTTTTATGAAACCTTAATATTTTCATTCGGGTATCAATACATTCAGATTTATGCATTATTCGAGAAAGAGTTATCTTTTCAGTATATGTGTACATTTTATGTCCACATCGTGATATTTTTTTAGCACAATAAGAGTAGATACTAAATTTAAGTTACGCGCATATCAGTATGAATATTCGCAACTATTTCGGTTTTTTATTTCACTTGGGTTATCCGTTCGTGTTTATTATCAATACGATCATAGCTAGATATATATTTGTTAGGTTTTTAGAGAAGATTTATTGTATGTACATGGTAGAGACAAGAGGAAAGTAGCCAGTAAACATACGGTGTGATAACGAACGGCATATAGGCCGGCCCACGCTACTACCTGCGTGATAATAGCTTTACAATATCTGTGGCGCACGACTCGGCTCCACCAACAAACTAATTTTTCAATCTGTGCTGTCAAACAAACGCCTAACGCCTAACATTTGCGCCGTAACAATTTATCGATGTTTGCTTTCGGCTGTTTTATGCGATTCTCTATATCGTTGAGAAAGTTTTAGTTCACAGAGTAACAGGGACTAGAACCAGTTTTGACGCAATTGCAAATTAGTTTTCTTGGAACTAATAGAATGGTTGTTTTTAGAATATTGGAAACCCGGTTGACAGGCAGGTGCAAATTTAAATAAGCACCGGCCTGACTGATAAGGCTTGCGAGCCGCATCGATAACTTTCGATAACATTCCCGGTCAGTCGAGTTATTTACACGCACGTGTAAAATTCATGTATCTCCTTTTGTAATAGCCCGTCATTACGATAGCTACATATTAAGTTTCTCAGTAAATGGTAATTATCTTAGATGAAATCTAGTGCTTTATTTTATTACTAGCTATGTCGGCGACTTTGCCCGCGAGATTATTTCATTTAAAAATAACCCATACGTGTTATTCCAGGACCAAAAGTAGCTATACAGTACAATATACTACATTTCTTCAAAATTCGTTCAGCCGTCAAATCGTTTTTTATCGATTGCTAGGCATCTAATCATCGGATTACGATACCAAGTACGACAGTTTTTTTCAAACCATAAGCTATTCAACAGTGGAAGCCGCATCGCAATCGGTCCAGTAGTTTTTACGTGATGTGCGAACAAACATACAAACAAAAAGACAGAAACGTTTTTAAAAATGTTATATTCTTGTTCAGTAGCTTATTTTAAGTAAACTAAGACTTTTTTGATAATTATCTTCTTTGTACAGACTTTTTCATTCTTATTGCTTTACTATAAGTGTAGATAAACTAGCTGTGCCCGCGTGGTCATGTCTCTCGGTTAAAAGTAACCTTCCGTTTCTACTCATCGGATTAAGATACGAATTATAATCTAGTTTAAGTCCTATACGAAGCCTCGGAATGGCTCCAGTAGGTGTTTACGTGTTGCGAGAACATAGAGTCAAGCACCATTAAAAAAATAACTCTATTCTTGATGAGTAGCCTAAAAGTCCCCTAGAAGTTTTATTTGTAATTCTTCTATGTAAAATATTAATTCTTAGTTGCTATTCTGTAAAACTTTAGAATGCGTATACTGTTGTTACTGACGCAAACTGATGTCAAGCAAGATTATACGGAACTCACATAAGACTTCATTTAATGACTTCCGTGAACAGTGACTCAAGCTATCCTTCCCTCTGACCGAGCCCAGCAAGCCAAGTGACTCAAACTTATGTATCTTATCTTCAAAGTATGCTGCAGTTTTGCACCAGTTGCCGGAGCAGCCTCGCTTCTACAACGTAGATATACTCACCGTCTGCGTCGACTTCGTTGATCATGTCTTGAAGTTCGGCTTCTGTGGGGTTCTGTCCTAAGGACCGCATGACGGTGCCCAGCTCTTTGGTCGTGATGGTGCCGTCGCCGTCCTTGTCGAACAGTGAGAACGCCTCCTTGAACTCGGCGATCTGTTCCTCTGTTAGCTGATCCGCCTAGAACACAAAAAACGTTCTCCATCAACAAACATTCTATTTTTACACGATCAAAGCGATTTATTATTTCCAGCCCGCCGGCCTTTATTCCAAACACAATAAGATCCAATTATTTTGCCAAAACGGGACACTCCTAGCTATAAAGATGGTTTACGAGTTTAGTGAGATCACAGAAAGGAAAGTTTTTTTGCGTGGATTATGCGACACGTACAGCCATGACGACCATTGTCCGAGAGCTCCGGCGATAGAAGAGCGTGGAGGTGGAACTGGCGGAACCCTGGTATCTGGGAGCCTGCTATCTTGCGATAAGACGGCTAGATTACGTGTAATTACCGGCGCGACCTTCTGACGCGTCACACTGCGGTCTTTGCGTGGCTGATATAAATGCTGCAGTACACTTATCGTTTATCAATAGCGGCCGGTCGTAATAATCGAAATGTGTAATGATGTTGTAGCGACACTACTGAGAATTGATAACATTAGTATAGGTTGTTTAAGGATAGGTGTAAGGCCTGGATTACGTAGGTACCTAATAAGGTTAAGTTTAACTTACCTGTGGACGAATGCTTATTATTAAAGTTTTTATTGAAAAGTTCTTTTTTAGAGGGAAAGAAGAACCAACACTTTTTATGCACAGTAAAAGCGTTAATACCTTCTTTTTTTTCATTTACTCTTGATTTTGTTATGAAGGCAGTTATTAATCTTAAAATTATCTAAACAATATTAATTTGGCTGATATAGGTAATAAGGGAAAAATACAAGCTATTTGTATTGGATTTAATATCCATGAAACACAAATTCAAGGGTTTATATAAGTTTCACGCCCCACCTTCCAGCTTCTTCATCAGAAAGCTTGATGGAACCTATTATTACTGCCATCAGAATTGTATATGTTTCCATAGTTTAAAATCAATTTAATAGTTAAACAATGAGCTGAAGTGTTTACAAAGGTATATTGAAACACGGGTAGACATTTTACCTTAATGATAGACCAATTACTTTTTATCTTGTATGATAAGAAATTGATAAGATATTTTCTTTAAATGGTTGGTGTTGCTACAATATTACTGTAGCCGTAGTACTATTATTTATTTTGTGCTGTTGGTAACATTAGTAATATTACTAATTGGTACCTACTGTATAAAAATTAAACTTAAATCAATTGAATAAAACAGATTGGGATGTTGTTTTCCTGTTTTAAAATAACCTAGGAATTTTGAGAGGAAGTTTCAGTGTAAATAGGTACCTTTGTTAATAAGTTAACAGTGAAGCCATGTTCACTATTTTTAGACCATAAATTAAATGAACAAAAGCCAATCAACATGGGTTTGTTACAGTTTTTCCTGTTTTTGAGGCAGTTATTTTGTGTCAAACATGTTATAGGTACATTGAAATCAAATTAAGGACAAAAAGGTACCTTAAGAATTAGTGTCCTTTTGAGTAGCTTTGTAATGATAATAACTGTACCTGCAGCTTTGCCCGCATATTTCTCGGAGTTAACAGTAACCTGCAGGCTAAACCAGGACCAAAAGTACCTATCAAGTACAAATACTAATTTTCATCAAGCCGTTTAGTAGATTTTTATCAATTACTTGCCTTCTAACTATCAGATTGAGACATAGTACACCGATTTGAAGTTATCCAACAGTGAAAACAGCATTTCAATCAGTTCATTAGTTTTTAGTTGATACACGATCATACAGTCACACGATTTTTATTAAATGTTATGTTTTTGTTCAGTAGTTTGTTCCAGACGTTTTGTGACTTAATTGGAAGTACAGATAAAGAGATGTAAAAAACAGTAAGATTGCAGTTAAATGGTTGCCATCAGGGATGTAAAATAACTCTAATGTAAAATGAACTAAGGTTTTATATATTAGAAATAATTTAAACCTCAATTCTAACATCAATCAAAGTGCTGGGGACGCGGCAGGTTGATAAAAATCATGTTTTGTTTGTTACTGTCCGATATATTATTTTATTTAAAAAAATAGTTTTTTCGTGTTTTTTGCCGTAAATAGTAGTTTTGACTTATCTGCTCTATTCCCTATGGAATGAAGTTACTTTTCCTATGTGTAATTTAACTATCATCACATAATATATAATAGTATGTTATTTAAACATGCAGACAAACGGTGATTGAAAACATTCGAGAACGCTAATTTCACCCACATGTCCAAACCGAACGGCAAATGTGCCATTTTGCTCACCGGCATTTATGGACAAAAAATATTATATTTAAATCAAGTGATTTAAATAAAAAAAAACTTGATTTAAATCAATCAACCCTGAAGCAGGCAGGTATACATATTAGTTAAGTCTAAATTTAGAGAGACACATGCCATAGATATTTTTATCTGTTTAGACAAAAATAAATTTAAATAAAATAATTTGGGGGACACATTTTATTTTATTTAGAGATATCTAGATTAATTTCAGATTCAATTACTAGTCAACTTATTCTGCACTCAGTAGACAATACATGCAATGATTTCTTTTACATGTTATCTGTTAAATTAATTCTATGTTAACGAAAATACTCAATTCATTTTAATAAAGTTTCATAAAAAATGTTAGTGTCCCAACCTCAACTCCTCAAAATTATTTTTAAAACTTTGACATGGATATTCAGTTGTATTTTAGTTATCCGTATGTTTCAAAGGTTTTTATTGATAAGATCTCATTTAATAATATTTTTTTGTTTCTAAGTCAAACCATCATTAACAGCTCTACAAGGTGAGGAGACAGACGGACTGACAGACAGTCACTATTATCTATGTATAATGTAGTCTCTACTATATTCGCATGCTAACTACGAATATCATATCATACCTAAAGCTATAATATAAGATTAATCGAGTGGCTAGTAATATTATAATTTCAAACCATAATATTTCACTAAACGTTTACAGCTCTAGCAATTTGCAGTTATACTTAGTATTGTCTTGTTAATTTAACAGCTTAACATAATAATGCTACTTTGCAGTTTCTAATATGCTTTATTAATTGTGAAGATTGGAAGTAACAAATTAATTTGTAACTACCTGCTTAATATGCTTTAAAACCTACATGTGAGAAAGTAGCGAGTTGAACACCAGTATTGCGAGACTACTGTCCTCGCAGTATTTATGCTGAACTTGCTCCTTTTGTGCACAGCAGATGCATTAATGTTTATTTAGTTAAGTACTTTACTTTTATACCTTGTAACATATACCTAGTTTGTGCACAATAAATGTCTTTTCTTTCTTTTAATATCCCAAATTTTGTTCCATCTTGTGAAACAATTGCGCAACAGGATAGTTCGAGAACTTGGTAACCTAATATATTTTTGACAATGGCAACAACGTCATTTGCATTCCTGTGACTAACTTGAGGGCACCTCCGCATGGATGTATGCAAGTTCTAATCTCATCCATGTTCCAAATTTTTCCATTAGAAACATATTAATTTCGCTGTTTATTCCTCGAAATGTTTTTTTTTGTGTGAGGGTGTTGCATTTTGTTCTTGTGTGCAATCAATCTCATGGAATTGTTACAATGTATCACATGGAACTGTAGAATCGTGGCATAGGTTTTATTATGTATTAGCCCGAGGCTTTGCCCGTGCAATCATTTTACTGGGATATAAGGATGTGTTATTCCAGAACCAAAAATACCAGAATCATCAAACCTCATTCATATGTCAAATGGGTTTTATTGATTGCTTGACTTGTACTCATCAGTTTGAGATACCAACTACACCAGTACTTAGGTAAACCTAAGATACCCAACAGTGAAAACAGCATCACAATCGGTCCAGTAGTTTTTACGTAATGTGCAAACATACAGAAAGACACGATTTCTTAAAATGTTATATTCTTATTCTACTTAGAATTTTTCTTTTTAATTTTTCTTGGTGCAGATGAGGGTGTCTCAGATGCTGGGATCTCTAACAGACATTTTGTCAGTTGCAAATCTTTATTTGTCACCCATTGTATTGTAATATCAGAAAATATGATTATAATACCTACAGTACTAGTATGTAATAGGTATTCATATCTCAGTTAATTATAAGTCATTCATAAAAACCATGACAGACAGATTTGAGATACTTACGGTAAAGAATCCTGACAACAATAATAACGAAAATTCTGTAAATAAAAAAAATACGACTGAACCAAGTTTGAAATTTATATGAGACCACACTGGAGGTCTATTATTTTAAACATAAAAATAATCAATGAAATTTGTTCAGAAATCCTAAAAAATGTGAGAAATGACATTAACATACTGGGTTGAATTATAAATCTCCTCCTTTTGTGGAAAATTTAATCACTATCATATTAGTGTTGTAGGTAGGTACCTAACCTACTAGCAGAAACCTGAGGCTTCACCTAGTGACATCTATAGATGATAAATAAACCTTTCAAATCTGCACTTTTAGACTACACAATGTCTTTAATAGGTAAAATCAGTTTTATCTGTTTAGGTGGGAGAATGTTAAATGTTGTACAAATACAACATATTGATTGACAACCAAATATCAAAAAAATTATAGCTAGGTAGGTACATATACCTTTTACTATACTATATAAAGGTAATAAAGATGTGGAGGTGCATTCAATCAAGGATCAATATTGTTTCAAGTCCATGATCACTATAACCCTGCGCTATTCACAACTACCTATACACTTATCAACTTCATATCTTATCATCATTGTGATAAATACATGATGAATGTTGCAAATTATATCATCACCAATTAATTACAATACCTACCTACTCATTTAACTAACGTGATCACAACAGTGAATAATTATATTATGGTTAACGTCACAAGCTAAAAATATACCATGACATGCTAGCACAAACATGTGAATAGTCTGTTATCAGTGGCCACAGCAATTAGGTATACTCCAGTGCCATTGTGAAATATCATTAAATGTTACAGCGTCCCTTGCTTTGTTCTGTAGACAATAAAATTGCTTGATGGCCATCTCATCTCAATTTAATCACTGAAACATACCAATCATTAACAGCTGTTAGATTTTTCAGTCTCTTTATTATGAAGGAATGCAGTTAAGTCTACAAAAATGTAGAACAACAAACTTTGCAAGAATTCTGTTTACTATTCTCATTTGCCAAGCAGAACTTCCTCTCTGAAATTAATTTTGTTTATGATCAGATAAAAGACCAATCTCTCATGATGTTCTGATGGGTTTCTGTTTGACTTTGAATTATTTTCCATTCCAAGGTTAGTCGATAGATACCTGTATGTATATTATACAAGGTATTGGACACTTGTGCTAACATCGGTGAGTTGTCAGCTTTGCATTTAGCAGCATAATGAGCGTGTTAACCATAGTCGGCGACGTAGAGCCGATATATCACTGCCAGGCATTCTTCTGACTTGCAAAAATCCAAATAAGCATCATGTTCAATCGGCGGAACCGGTTCACCTTGAATATAACGTTTATTATGAATTGGACGAGCAATTATTATTAGGATATTCGATTGCGAGGGGAAGACTGATTCGAGTCAGCTGTGGCAGGTGCGACGCGTATTTACTTTACCGAGCCGACAACATGGAAGTAGTGGGGAGGCGAGGGCTGGCGCCGGCGGAGCGCGACTTTACCATTGTCTCCTGGCACCAGGAACCGCTGCTCAAACGAATTGCGTATGAAATATATCGTAGAACGATGCGATGAGTCAACGAGCGTTTGACAGTTGAGCCGGCCGATCGATTCGTCGGCGGGGCGCGACTCAGCCCCTTCGCCGCTCACTATTCGCACAGTAACACTTGTTTTCGGGTACAGACTCCGCGCGCCATTTTACGGCGTCATCGGCCGACCGGCTTCGCGCAAACTAACGTCATTTCACCGGCACCACCTACGATTATGGCGACGAACCTTTCTCGACCAGCTTTGACGGCTGTATCTCGAAGGAAACGGTTCTCAACGCCGACAAAATCTTTCCTTTGTCTTCGTATTATTCCTTCTTGATTGTACTCGGCTATTACGTTACTTTGCTGATCCGCATTGCGGTAAAAAAACGGCCATCACAATAATATAAATGGAGGCCGTCATCACTATAAACACCGATGCACCAGAACCCCGAAATATACCCAGGGTTTGATAGATGATGATCCCCCAAATGCACTTCCGACACCATTCAGCAGAAATAACACTCACCATTGTAGATTAACTTGGATTATCTGGAGCTACACTAAAAAAAATCACAGTCTACGCCGCAAAAGCGACCGCACGATACGACGGTTGACACGATACTGCCGCCCCCACTCGCGCGAACGGCCGCGCCGAGAAACTCTCGACCGTGATTCGCTTCAGCCTGGCGCGAATCGTTCGAATGGACTAACTATTCGATTAGTCGTATTTTCATATCCGTTACTCGATTCCTCGGATTTTTTTTGCACTAAACTGGGTTATGTTATATCACACGCGAAATTTTCGAACGTCCAAGTCCATGTCTCGGGAACGCACGACAGAGGATTAAATTTGATCCGCAAAGGATAGTCGGTTTTATATCGGGCGGGTGCGGCGGCGTGAATTGTCGTTCGGCGCGCGCCGATTGGCCGTCGCGCACCTGCAATGCGTCACTGCGGGGCGCTAGCGGCGGCCACAAGCGAGCGGCGAGCTGCGAGCGCGGGTTGCGGCTGGCGCGTGTCGGCAGTGTCACCGGCATCGGCGCAGCTCGGATGCTGCTCTCGGCACCGCCCGATGCCGATGCCCTAGTTCAGGGGTGGAGACGAGGGCGCGCCACAACGGTCGCACGACATCGCCTGCGTTAATGAGTTAACAACACAACTCGACTGAGCAACGCGATGTAAGGCCGGCTTTCCGAGTGCAACGCCGCGGACGGACTTCGCACGCGGACGGACGTCGCACGCGAACGCCTATGAAGCTTCTACTTCCTATTTTTTACGAAAAATTGCAAGGCTGTCATTTAAATTGTCAGCTGCAGAAGACTGTAGTTTTGGTCTGCTCTAAATACATAAATACCTATATTTTTTCGTTAATAATTAATGTAGGTAAATATTTGGGCAGCGACACAGCAACCTAGCACACTACTTACTAGGTACTTTCAGCAAACAAGCTCAGATTAAAAAAATATTTAACCCCCGACCCCCCATTATAGTTAAGAACTATAACGATCAAATCAGTTTTCAAACATTAAAATCATATCAAAATCGGTCCATTCGTTTGGGAACTACGATGCCACAGACTGACACACACATACATATAGAACACCACTCCCTTTATTAGAATTCCGTAGCCAGGATCCTAAGGGATAAAAAAACGAGGAATAAGCCTTGTAAACAACACCCATGTGTTATGAGGGCCTACAGTAGATATTTACACCAAAATCCGTACCTATAGACATCGCGGCACTGCATGGTAGCGATAATGAACATATTACACACACAAACTTTTGAATTTATAATATTAGTAGCATTCTGTTGCCCAAATTTTGCTGGCCATGTAATCATTTCGATGCCTAAATAGTTAAAAAATTGTAACCTCGTATTACGCAATATGCGCCCGATTTTGTATTCGTAATGTTGACAAAAAAAAAACAAGTGCGAGTCGTACTCGCTCACCAGTGATTGCATTCCGTACCACCGGTACAGAAGACAGCAGCCCGATTCCATAACTTGGCTTCAATCGAACTCTCAGTATCGCAACCACTAATGCCTTGCGATAGAGTCGAATTTGCTATGAAAAAAGTGATAATCCGATTGTAGCCAAGTTATGGAATCGGGCTGCAGAACCCTGCCTCTTTTCTATCTTAGCCATATGTGCACCCCGGGCGAGAAATAATTCAGCGCCCCTTTTTTTTGTTGTTGTTTTTTTAGTGTATTATCCTTTCCGCTCGCTTTCCTAAAGTCTATGGGAGTGATTTCGTGATAAATTTTAGACAATTAGACAATGTTGAACCGGAAGTGTGTAACCGGAAGAGAAAAAATACTATGGATCCATTGAATAGATAGATCTATGAAATCAGCCAATAATTACAAGTGGGCGCGATAATTTAAAGTTATTTATTGAAATGTTTAAGATCTGCCTTATCCTTCATTCAAGAGGCAACAACAGAACAAGGGACACTCGCTCCCTAGCGAGCGCGAAAATTTGGACCTATTACTATTATCTAATTATGTGAAGGAATGAATGTTAATGATTGATCTTCTTTATGTGCGTAAAAACATAATATTATAATAAAGGTGCGAGTGAAATGAGCGCGGAAATTTTGTGATATTTCTATCAGTGAAAGAAATAAAAATGATTGACATTTAAAAATTATCCTGACCAAATGATTTAGGTAACTTTTTCTTGCCAACGGAGTATACACCGTGACATTGAAATCGATATTTTTATAAAATGCATGTATTCAGTCCATTATTTAGGATCGTTCTATAGCAATCAATAAAATAAAATAAAAAAAGCTGACCAAATAACTACGCTGCCCAGACCAGCCCCTCGATTCCTCGAATCGAACCGATTCGGTTCGCTATCGAAAGGCTCTGAAACGTGGGGCAGAACCTTTCGATAACTCAGATGTCGATCGAATAGGTATTATTTATTCTGTGGATTCGGTTTGAAATCGTTCATATAAATCGTTATACTAGCTGTTTGCGCCTGCGCAGTGGCTAGTTTGATACAGGTAGGCTCGGCGCAGCTTGCGTAGCCTCTTCTTCTTCTTTCAGCAGGACGGCGAGTTTACTGGTAGGGCGTCGGAAGGTGCCCGTCTTGGTCCGCACGTCGGCGACTCGGACGCCGCCATCTGGGCCGGGATATGTGCGCTCGACGATCCCGATCGGCCAGACGTTTCGGGGCAGCGTGTAGTCGACCACAGCCACGATGTCATCCGTTTTCAGTCTTCTTTCTCGGTCAGCTGGCTCCCCGCGTGGTACGAGCGTGGGAAGGTATTCTCGTATCTAGCGCCGCCAGAAATGGTCGGCGAGCGCTTGGCTGACTCGCCAAGTCCGTCGGTCAGCTTCATCGCAGGGGCCCGTGGTAGGTAAGCTGGTCGATGACCCCAGCAGGAAGTGATTCGGTGTAAGCGCTTCCGGGTCGAGCGCGCGTACGCTTACTCCTCCGAAGGCGCCTTTTCCCGCAGCGTCGCATGTAGAGCTGCCTTCACGGAGCGGACTAATCGCTCCCACGCGCCGCCCTGGTTGGGCGCGCCCGGCGGGATGTACTGCCACTTCATGCGGTGTAGCAGTCCTTTGTCGCGTAGGGCTGGTGCCCATTCAGCGTAGGCGCTCCTCAGTGCCCCGTCAGAGCACAGAGCCTCGGATGGCTGTTCCATTGTCAGATTTCATAAGTCGCGGCCAGCTTTGACGTGCAGCCATCCGTCGTAGCACCATCAGCGTTGAGTCGGCAGCCTCTAACTCCGCCAGCCGTAGCTTTGGGTGGAGTTCGCAGTTCGTTGCGAGTGCGCCGGTGACTTGCTTCGTTCGATGTTGCCGGACCGGCCGGCGGTCATGCCAGCAGCCGTGCTAGCGGCCGGCACAGATGGTGATGCCGGCGGCTCTAATGAAAGTCAAAGTAGGCGGGGCTTCGTGTTCGCGCCTGCGCAGTGGCTAGTTTGATACAGGTAGGCTCAGCGTCCGTAACAACTACGTTTGCCTAAACGTGGTCTCCACGAGAACTCATCAACCCCAACGTTTATCGGTTCTTCGGGAAATGTGACCATCCCACTGCCACTTAGCTTGCTTATCCTTTGAGCTATGTCGGTTAGCTTCGTTTTCCGTCAGATATCTTCATAACGAATCTTGTCCTTCACAGAAATTCCAAGCATAGTTATCTCGTTTGACCGTGAGTGTCCACGTTTCGGCTCCGTAGGTCATGACTGGTAGGACGCACTGATTGAAGACTTTTGTCATCAGGCACTGACGACGAGAAGACTTGACGAAGCTTGCCGAATGCTAAGCGAACCCAGCTGAATTCTTCTGTTGGCCACCTTCTCAAAGTTGTTCTTACCTAATTGCAATATTTGCCCAAGGAAAACGTATTGTCGGACACGATCTACATCATTGACTGCAATCGGTTCCAGGTCAACAAGATCGTTAAACATAATATTGGTCTTATCTATGTTCATTCTGAGACCGATGCGTCCAGAAGCATCATCTAGGTTGGTCATCATACTTTGCAAGTCTTGCAGCGAATCCGCCATTCGGACGATATCATCGGCAAAGTGTGAGATATTCTCGCCATTGATATTAATGTTCATTCCTTTCCAATCCAGTGTCTTACTCGCGGCGTCACACAGAAAGCTCTAGAACCGCCTAGGTTTCAACAGAGTCAAAGGCCTTCTCATAGACCACAAAAACAAGACACAAGGGATGGTTATGTAGATAATGTCTGCTATGAATAGGGAAGACTACAAAAAGCGGCATCGCAAACGATCCAGCCCGTATATCGCATCCATCATTGTTCGTCTAGGCGCGGCGCCGGAGCATCGGCTACGTGAAGTCTTCGGTTTGCGCTGTAAGAACTAATAGCTTAGCTTTTTCTGAACGATTATTAATTAATCGAATGAATTGAAGTCTCCAAATCTACTTGGATTGTATGTATGTATGTATGTTTGATCGACGGTAATATCAGAATTTTTAAATATGTGGGTAGGTATTTCAGCTCATGCTGAAATTGTTCGTGTCGAGATCTAAGCACAGAATAAATAGGACTACGTGTCTAAAGACCAAAAGGGAGGGACAATGTTTGTGTCATATTAAAGAAATAATGCTCGGAGGAAGAAACTCCGAGGGGCTATGCTAGTGCAAAAAAGAGTTTTCCATGAACAAGGAACATCTATCTATATTTATCTATCTTTATCTATACTTATAATAAAACTGTAACGGGTCCAATTCTGTACATTGAAGATATTTTGAAATTTTCTTTTGGAGGATACTCTATATTCGATACTGAATCCAAAACTGTATTTTTTTTCATTTTTGTCTGACTGTCTGTCTGTCTGTCTGTATCTTGGCTAGGCATCACGATGAAACTACTAAATGAATTTAAATGAAACAAAAAGAGCAGAAAAGGCGTTGAAAGTTATTGAAAAGTACACGTATCACGCTGAAACTACTTGACGAATTTTGTTGCAACTTGGCACAGTCATAGTTTATATAATGGGTAAAAATTGAGGATAATTTTTATCCCGAAAAAATAAAGAGTTCCTGCGGGTTAATGTCCCAAATTCTGTAAATTGAAGATATTGTGTAATTTTTTGTGGAGGCCGTTCTATATTCAATATTAGATACAAAACTGTATTTTGTATTTTTGTGTATCTGTCCGTTTGTCCGTCTGTCTGTATGTACCTTGGAAACATCACATTGGCATCACGCCGAAAATACTCACTGAAATCAAATGAAATTTGGTATTATTTGAGTTCATACTTCCAGGTAGGACATTGGATACTTTTCATCCCGAAAAATGAAAGAGTTCCTGCAGGATAGGGGTGGAAAGTTATTTAAAATAACACGTAGCACGCTGAAACTATTGGGGTTCCTGCGGGATATGGGTCCAAATTCGGTACATTAAAGATATTGTGTTTTTTTTTGAGGTTACTCTTTATTCGATAATGAAGCCTAAATTGTATGTTTTTCATTTCTGTCTGTATGTCTGTATCTTGGCCGCGCATCATGCCGCCGGAACTACTGGATGAATTCAAATGAAACTTGGTATGATTTGAGTTCATACTACGAGGTAGGACATAGGATACTTAAAATCCCTAAAAATTAATGGGTTCTCGCAGGACAGGGGTTAAAAATTATTTAAAAGAACACGTAGCATGCTGAAAATATTGGATGGATGTTGATGCAACTTGACACAGCCATATTTTATAAGATGGGTAAAAATTATGGATATTTTTTATCCCGAAAAAATAAAGGGTTCCTGCGGGATATGGGTCCAAATTCTGTACATTAAAGATATAGTGAATTTTTTTTTGGAGTTCTCTCTATTTTCTATAATGAAGCCTAAACTGTATGTTTTTTCAGTTTTTGTATGTATGTCTGTCTGTCTGTATCTTGGGCATACTTCACGCCAACTACTGGATGAATTCAAAAGAAACTAGGTATGATATGAGTTCATTCAACGAGATTGGACATAGAATACTTTACATCCCGAAAAAAATAATGGGTTCTCGCAGGATAGGGGTTGAAACTTATTTAAAAGAACACGTACCACGGTAAAACTAATAGACGGGGTTTGATGCAACTTGGCACGCTATTAATTTATATGATAGGTTAAAATTGAGAACATGTTTTATCCCGAAAAATTAAAGGGCTTCTGCGGGATATCGGTCCAAAGTTATGATAATATTTAAGTAATAAATAATATTTTTTTGGATGGTTCTCTATATTCGATACTGATGCCAAAAGTGTTTTACTTTTTATTTTTGTCTGTCTGTTTGTCGGTATCTTGACCGCGCATCGCACAGGAACTACTGAATGAATTCAAATGAATTTTGGTATGATTTTTAGTTCATACTACGAGGTAGGACATTGGAAACTTTTCATCCCGAAAAATTAAAGGGTTTCCGCAATATATGGGTTGAAAGTTATTAAAAAGAACACGTATCACGCTTAAACTACTAGACGGTTTTTTTATGCAAGTTGACACAGTCATATATCCATACTTATAATAAAGCAATATGTACGAAAAAGACTGTAAAAAAAGAAGATAAATAAAAAAATGCTCTTGGGTGCTTAAAAAGGGTATTAACACTTTTTTTTTTAATCGTGTCGTTCTTTCTGTTTGTCTGTATGTTTGTTTGTTCACGCATCACGTAAACACTATTGGACCGATTGCAATGCATTGTTAGATATCTTATGAGGTATGATTTAAAAACTGGTGTAATAGGTATCTCAATCTGGTGAGTTAGAAGCCGAGCAGTGGATAAAAGTATTTTTCACGGCTAAAGAAATGTTGATCAAATGTTGGTTTTATTGGTCCCGGAATAGCACATTATGGTACTTTGAACCTAAAGAAAAGACCACGCGTGCGAAGCCGCGGCTACAGGGTTTTGAAAATTTGAATTGAGATAAACTTAAAATTCGATATGGAGTGCAAAAAGGTTTATTTTTTATTTTTTGGCTGTCTGTCTGTCTGTGAGAGACTGTGTTGGCGTCGGGCATGTTTAAAAAAAAGCGAAAACCTAACGTTTAGTTCCGAGCTGACATCGGGTATACTTTCGAATTTAGGATTTCACGTAGCGTATTTCGAAAATATACAACGCTACTGTAACACATATTTCTGTCAACAACCTTCAGTGGCGATCCGACATGGTCATGATAGGTTAGAAGACGAAAGCGGGAGCGTATCGAGCACCCGCCTTCATTTTCTAACCTATCACGACCACGTCGAGTTGCTACTGTAGTTTCTTAAGACAGGTATTGTAAGTAGAGGTATATATTGGTACTTTTGGTACAGGAATAACTCATAGGATCCTTATATGCCAGAAAAACAACCACGCGAGCAACGCTGCGGGCACAGCTAGTACTATAATAATAATATTTGGGCTAAATCTGTACATTAAATATTATTTGAAAATTATAATTGAGATAAACTTCAAAATCGATATAACGTGCAAATAGGTTTATTTTTATTTTTTGTCGGTTTTGTGTCTATCTGTCTGTCTGTCTCTTTGAACTGGCATCACGCTGAAACTACCAGACGGATTTTGATGCAACTTGGCACAATCATAGCTTATGTTATGGATTAACATTTAAAATACTTTTTATCCCGAAAAAATCAATGGTTCCCTTAGGATAGGAGTTGAAAGTTATTTAAAAGCACATATATCACGCTGAAACTACCGGACCGGATACCGGATTTTAATATAACTTGGCACAGGCAAAGTTTATAGTATGTTTTAAAATCAATGATACTTTTTATCACTAAAAAATAAGGGATTCCTGCGGGATAAGAGTCTAAAATTATGTTAATTTGAAAGGAATAAAAATAGTGCATCCGTTTATAAAATGGCACTGTGTATTCGGCATTCATGCCACAAAGCAGAGTAGCTCAGCAGAAACGTCTCCGGCCTGCAACCCAGAGGCCCATGGATCGAATTCACGCGATATTTTTAAGGCTTCTGTAATTTCCTGAAGTAAACCGTCAAGTTTTGTTTGAAAAAAATATATCATGGGATACTGATAATTATACCCTTTCGACGCAATATACCAAAAACGTAAAATTCCAAATACCTCAATAAGCTTTTATGCGCGAAAATCGCGAAATACCAAATGCTCGACGATCCCAATGTTTTAAATCATCACAGTCACAATAATTCCACTTCGGATTATTTAGAAAAAGCTCAAAAAACACAAAACAATTCTGTCAATTTACTTTGTAATATTTTTTGGCTTTGTAAATTTTTTAGTTGTACTTAAAGTGCATCTTTTATTTACAAACCCTCATAAAAAGCGCCCTCTTGCGGCTGTTTGTATATGTAACCAAACTGCTTAGAGCCTAGGAAATCATAACAATTGAATCAAGTACCTTTGTTTGACTTTCCCGCCACAACGTTGACTTTTATATGTAATTCTCAAACAGTATACATTTTCATACAAACTGCCCCTTCAACTGATCATTTGTGTGTGAACAAGTTCGAAAAATTTATCAGTTTTCAACGTTTCAATCTTTATCCAGTAAGTATTTTTTCACCTCACAAGCTCGGAAAGATTCTGTTTGTCATTCGAAATCTGAGTGCAAAATTGCATTTTACCCGCTAGCGTGGAAAGAGTTTTTAAAATTCGAACCTTTCTATTCAATAATTTTCTATACCGCCAATTCACTGAAAATACTTTATTACTAATTTATATTATATTATTATCCGATTCGATTCTACTCTACTTGACTCTATTCGTCTCTATTCGCCTCATTTTACTCTACTCGACACTACTCGACTCTACTCGACTCTAATCAACTCTACTCGACTCAAATCGTCTCTACTCGACTCCAATCGGTTCTACTCAACTCTATTCGACTCTAATCGACTCTACTTGACTCTACGTGACTCTACTCGACTCTACTCGACTCTACTCCACTTTACTCGACTCTATTCGTCTCTTTACATTTTCAATTCTAATATACTCTGTTCTACTTTGTTCTACTCTATTCTACTGTGTTCTACTCTGTTCTACTCTATTCTACTGTGTTATACTCTATTCTACTGTGTTATTCAGTGTTATAGTGTTATACAGTGTTCTATTCTGTTCTACTCTGTTCTACTATGTTCTACTCTGTTCTACTCTGTTCTGCTCTGTTCTGCTCTGTTCTGATCTGTTCTTCTCGTTTCTTCTCGTTTCTGCTCTGTTCCGCTCTGTTCCGCTCTGTTCCGCTCTGTTCCGCTCTGTTCCGCTCTGTTCCGTTCTGTTCCGCTCTGTTCCGCTCTTTTAAGCTCTGTTCCGCTCTGTTCCGCTCTGTTCCGCTCTGTTCCGCTCTGTCCCGCTCTGTTCCGCTCGGTTCCGCTCTGTTTCGCTCTGGTCCTCTATGTTCCACTCTGTTCCGCTCTGTTCCGCTCTGTTACGCTCTGTTCTGCTCTGTCCCGCTCTGTTCCGCTCGGTTCTACTCTGTTCTACTCTTTTCTACTCTACTCGACTATACTTGACTCTATTAATCTTTACTCGAATCTACTCGACTCTTCTCGACTCTTATCGACTTTTATCGACTCTTTTAGTTTTAATTTGACTCTGTTTGACTATTTTAACCCTATTTGACCCTATTCAATTCTATTCGACTCTTTTCGATTCTATTCTTTCGATTCTGTTCGACTCTATTCTATTATGTTTACACATCTGCCAGGCATCCCGCGACGCCCATTTTTTATTATTATTATAAACACTAATTTAATATATTACTTATTATATATATTACTTCGCTTGCTCAGGTTTCAATACAAGTACTCTCGCCAAAAAGTCACTTTGCAGCCTTGCATAACAAATAACTATTATCACCTGTGTTAAATATTGTGCTAAGGTATAATATGACCCTCGTCGAATGCTGTTTTATTCTCACTGATGTGCCATTTGGATTTGATGCTCCATATTTAGTCATGGAACAATGGTTTAAAAAGTTAATAATATGAAGCTGCTTAACAAATAATGCTATGACAATCAACTGTGATGACCAAACTGCTTACTGTTTTACATGTTGTGCTAACAGAACTGTCACAGCTGTGCGCTCGTCCGCGCAACCATGGGTTCTTCCGTGATGCACTAAACTAAAGTGAGGGCCGACGTCGTTGCGTATTTCGAAAATGTACATTACCTACACAACGCTCTTGACGTCAGAGAACGTGTTGGCATCGCGTATGTTTTAAAATCCAGTAAGCGAAAATGTATTCTTCGAAAGTATACCGTAAAGGTATACATTCGAAAATTTATAACGTCACTGGCCGAGCTGAGATCGGGTATAGGTAGTTTCAAATTTAAAATTTTGCGCGGCGTATTTTGAAAATATACCTCCACGTAACGCTATTGCAACACAGATAGATTTCTTTCAACAGTCTTGGCGACCTAACATGGCCGTGATTGGTTAGAAGACGAAGGTGGGAGCTCGCTCCCACTTTCGTCTTCTAACCTATCAGGACCATGTCGAGTCAATACTGTTTTTATGTAAGTTTGTTCGCGCATTAAGAAAAATCTACTAGATCGATTGCGATGCAATTTTCACTATTGGATAGCTTAGGGTTTGAATTAAAAACTGGGATACTTGGTATCTTAATCTGATGATTATATGCCGAGCAATCGATAAAAAACTATGTGACGGCTTTTTGACAAATTTTGATAAAAAGTATTTTGAATTATAAACCATCATATAAACTATAACTGTGCCAAATTGCATCAAAATCCGTCCAGTAGTTTCAGAGTGGTAAGTGTTTTTTGAAATAACTTTAAACCTCAATCCTGCGGGAACCCTTCCATTTTTCGGGATGAAAAGTAGCCTACTTTTCATCCCGAAAAATGTCCTACGTCGTTGTATGAAATCAAATCATGCAAAGTTTCGTATAAATTCATTCAGTAGTTTCGGCGTGATGCCTAGCCAAGATACAGACAGACAGACAGACAGACAGACAGACAGGCAGACAAACAGACAAACAAACAGACAGACAAACAGACAGACAGACAGACAAAAATGAAAAAAAAAAACAGTTTTGGCTTCAGTATCGAAACAAGAGTATGTTCCAAAAAAAAAAAAAAAAACTTCAGTGTACAGCATTGGACCCGTTACAGTTTTATTATAAGTATAGATTATGGCTCGGTTTGGCACCGCCTTTTAAAAACTATTTCTTATCTTATGTTGTATTTTTGCATTATTATTACGTTGGTAATTTCGAAAAAATGATACTGTTCTAGTTCAGTTATAATTATTTAATTCTTTTTAGTGGTTGTTTATATAATAACATTTTTAATAGGCAGTCGTTTTTTTTTGGAAATACGTTTTATGTTTTGCTTTTCAGTGGCCTAAGCAAACATCAGAATGAATATATGCCAAAGAAAATAGTAGACACTCACTCACTTTAGACTCAAAGCGTTGGTAAATTAAAACCAAGCATGAATAAACCTACATATATAACAACTGAATTAGTTTTGATGAAAATTATTTATGATTTCACTGGAATGAAATGGAAATCTTTAACAAAATGGTTACACATCTCGTAGATATGAGGAAATATAAATCCAAAACAAATTGATTTCTAAGTTGTAAATGTTGTAGTGATGTTTGTTGTGTTGATGTTTTTAAAGCAATCTTTTACGAGACATCACCAGTACCACTTAAGATCTGAGAACACATCGAGACCAATAAATTTAGCCTAAACTCGAAGGGGTTTCATCATTTGATGGTTGGGTAATGGGTTCCTATGACTCCATCATCAGATCTTCGATACTTCATTAGACCAGAGAACTTATGAAGACAAACCCAATGAAATCAAACTCGAAGGAGTTCCATTATTTGATTGTTGACTTATACCTTCCGACTACATAATCAGACCCTGAAAACTACGTATCACCAGAGAACTCATCAAGACAAACCAAATGAGCCCAAATTCGAAAGGGTTCCATCATTTTGTTGTTGAGTTCCTTTGACTACCTTTCAGCTCCATCATCAGACCCTGGATACTACATGGCACCAGAGAATTCATCAAAACAAAACAAACGAGCCCAAACTTGAAGGGGTTTCATCATTTTGTTGTTGAGTTCATGTGACTACCTTCCGGCTCTATCATCAGACCCTGGATACCACATAAAACCAGAGAACTCACCAAGACAATCCAAATGAGCCCTAACTCGAAAGGGCTCCATCATCCTTTTTTTGCTCACTTGATAAATGTTCTGACAGTATTGCACAGCGTAATGGCAAGGTACTTACTCAGAATATAAAAGTATTTATAAAAACTTTGATATGTTCCATGCTATGCTATCTGCTTTGAAGCTGGACTGTGACATCTTAGTCCTCACCGACTGTTGGCTATCTACCAACAAATCCTTACCATAACTCCCCAATTATGATCTCACCTCCTCATCTCGGTCTTTAAATCAAAATGATGATATAGTTATCCATTGTCTAAACTCGATTTCCTGTGTAATTGAAGAGCCCGGTTTCTCGGGTGCAAATTGTATGATTATTAAAATCAGAGATCATACAGTTATCTTAGCTATATAACGTTCCCCTTCCTTCAGAAGTACTGAAACATTTCTAGAGTCTCTTGAAAGAAATCTGAAGTCAGTTAAAATATTTAGAAATATTATTATCATCGGTGATATTAATATTGATATTAAACCTAATAATACTGACTCAAAGAGTGCCAACTATTTGAATTTAACAGCTGAATTTGGTCTTTTGCCAGCACACACCTTTCCAAAAAGAGATAACAATTGCTTGGATCATGTTTTACTCAAGACCAAGTCACAAGTCTTATGTTTTGTGCTGCAAACTGCTTTGACAGATCACCTTCCTGTTTTTGTATGCCTCTCATATTTACCTGTGGGCAAAAAACAGAATTTTACTATGTTTAGTAAAAATTGATTATGGAAGAGCAATTACACTTTTGAAAAATTCTGATCTTTCAGCTATTTTACAATCTACGGACGCGAACTCTGCTACAAACTTATTTGTCAATAATTTAATGAATGTGATACATCAATGTACTATTCTAAAACAGCTGCCATGTCGTCAACGTATAATCAAACCATGGATTACACAGGGTTTATTGCGGTGTATCCGTCATAGTGACAACATGTATCTTAAGGTCAAAAAACATCCCAACAATAAAAATCTAGTCGTGAGTTATCGACGCTAAAGAAATTACTGTAACAGTATTCATAAAAAGATAAAAATTGAATATGAGCGCTCTGAAATTCGAAAGGCTGGACATAATGCTAAACGATACTGTAAGGTTATCAAGAGAGAGTAGTTAATATTTCACAAAACAAATCTGCCCCTACTAAAGATAAAGATAATTTATTTGCATAAAACACGAGTCACAAGAACACAAAAATGCACAGATGATAATAGTCTGTATTCAGATCTCATGCTTTGCCGTTAATAGGCGTACAAAATTGAAATAAAATAAAATAATAACATCAAATGTCATGCAGATAAACACAAGCAATTAAAAAACATACAACACAGTGCCATAAAATAAAATTAGTAATAATTGAATGATATCTAATGAATGTAATGAAATATGTCAAAAATATATTTAACATACCTCATGTCAACAATAATAATTATAACTAAAAAGAAATTAAACTGTCAGCGCGTCCAATAAATTAAAAAATAAAAATTATATTAAAAAAAATATGTAAGTAAAATAAAAATAAAAAGCATGTCAATTTGGGTCAAAATATTATTAAAATGTATCAGTTAAAAAGTAATTTATCGTATAATAAACATTTATCATCAACATTTATAGGTTATAAATTCATTTATCGTATAATAACATTTCTCAGTCAGTATTTTTTTCAATTTCTTTTTAAATAATATTGTATATAGATTTTTAATTTGACTAGGTATTTTATTACAAATTTTCGGGGCCATACATAACACACTTTTGTACATCAGCGCTGTTTTGGCGGCATGTAAACATAACCTGTTCTTATCACTTCTGTTTCTCTTGACAACTTCTGAAATGCATTTGAACAGATCTGGATTTGTACGTACAAGCAAGGATACTTCAAAAATGTAGAGGGACGGAAGTGATAAAAGGCGCACTTCAATATACAGATTTCGACCCGTTACAGTTTTATTATAAATATAGATTTCTTACTTTTTAGTTAAGGTTTAATCTAAGAAAAATGAAGTACAATTCCGTTCGCTAAGGATAAAACCCTACTGAAAACAGTTAACAGTCTACTGAACCGATTTTGATGAAATTATAATTATTCTCTAAATTGAAAGATACCGAAACTATAAGAAAATAACTTTTGCAATCTGACTTCTACTGTCTGAGAAATACATGGACAAACATACATAATACAAGCACGATGTTTAGATACCCACATATACTATCATACTTATTAAATGAATATTAATATTACTTACACATACACATCAAATTAGGAACCTACTTTTTTTGATGTCGGTTAAAAAGGGAATCTAATACGACAGAAACTACAGAAAAATTGTGATCTTAACAATACACTGACAGCTCAGGAATCTTCCAATAACGGAAATTTCCTCATCTATCTATACTATAATAAAACTGTAACTGGGCTAAATCTGTACATTAAATATTTTTTGAAAATTTTGATTGAGATAAACTTCAAAATCGATATGGAGTGCAAAAAGGTCATTTTTTATTTATTGTCTGTCTGTCTGTCTGTCACTCCATATCGATTTTGAGACTAATACAGACTATTATCATCTGTGCATTCTTGTGTTCTTGTGACTCGTGTTTTATGCAAATAAATTATCTTTATCTTTAGTAGGGGCAGATTTGTTTTGTGAAATATTAACTACTCTCTTGATAACCTTCCTACTGGAAGGTTATCAAGAGAGTAGTTAATATTTCATTTATATAATTTTTATTTTTTAATTTATTGGACGCGCTGACAGTTTAATTTCTTTTTAGTTATAATTATTATTGTTGACATGAGGTATGTTAAATATATTTTTGACATATTTCATTACATTCATTAGATATCATTCAATTATTACTAATTTTATTTTATGGCACTGTGTTGTATGTTTTTTAATTGCTTGTGTTTATCTGCATGACATTTGATGTTATTATTTCATTTTATTTCAATTTTGTACGCCTATTAACGGCAAAGCATGAGATCTGAATACAGACTATTATCATCTGTGCATTTTTGTGTTCTTGTGACTCGTGTTTTATGCAAATAAATTATCTTTATCTTTAGTAGGGGCAGATTTGTTTTGTGAAATATTAACTACTCTCTCTTGATAACCTTACAGTATCGTTTAGCATTATGTCCAGCCTTTCGAATTTCAGAGCGCTCATATTCAATTTTTATCTTTTTATGAATACTGTTACAGTAATTTCTTTAGCGTCGATAACTCACGACTAGATTTTTATTGTTGGGATGTTTTTTGACCTTAAGATACATGTTGTCACTATGACGGATACACCGCAATAAACCCTGTGTAATCCATGGTTTGATTATACGTTGACGACATGGCAGCTGTTTTAGAATAGTACATTGATGTATCACATTCATTAAATTATTGACAAATAAGTTTGTAGCAGAGTTCGCGTCCGTAGATTGTAAAATAGCTGAAAGATCAGAATTTTTCAAAAGTGTAATTGCTCTTCCATAATCAATTTTTACTAAACATAGTAAAATTCTGTTTTTTGCCCACAGGTAAATATGAGAGGCATACAAAAACAGGAAGGTGATCTGTCAAAGCAGTTTGCAGCACAAAACATAAGACTTGTGACTTGGTCTTGAGTAAAACATGATCCAAGCAATTGTTATCTCTTGTTGGAAAGGTGTGTGCTGGCAAAAGACCAAATTCAGCTGTTAAATTCAAATAGTTGGCACTCTTTGAGTCAGTATTATTAGGTTTAATATCAATATTAATATCACCGATGATAATAATATTTCTAAATATTTTAACTGACTTCAGATTTCTTTCAAGAGACTCTAGAAATGTTTCAGTACTTCTGAAGGAAGGGGAACGTTATATAGCTAAGATAACTGTATGATCTCTGATTTTAATAATCATACAATTTGCACCCGAGAAACCGGGCTCTTCAATTACACAGGAAATCGAGTTTAGACAATGGATAACTATATCATCATTTTGATTTAAAGACCAAGATGAGGAGGTGAGATCATAATTGGGGAGTTATGGTAAGGATTTGTTGGTAGATAGCCAACAGTCGGTGAGGACTAAGATGTCACAGTCCAGCTTCAAAGCAGATAGCATAGCATGGAACATATCAAAGTTTTTATAAATACTTTTATATTCTGAGTAAGTACCTTGCCATTACGCTGTACAATACTGTCAGAACATTTATCAAGTGAGCAAAAAAAGGATGATGGAGCCCTTTCGAGTTAGGGCTCATTTGGATTGTCTTGGTGAGTTCTCTGGTTTTATGTGGTATCCAGGGTCTGATGATAGAGCCGGAAGGTAGTCACATGAACTCAACAACAAAATGATGAAACCCCTTCAAGTTTGGGCTCGTTTGTTTTGTTTTGATGAATTCTCTGGTGCCATGTAGTATCCAGGGTCTGATGATGGAGCTGAAAGGTAGTCAAAGGAACTCAACAACAAAATGATGGAACCCTTTCGAATTTGGGCTCATTTGGTTTGTCTTGATGAGTTCTCTGGTGATACGTAGTTTTCAGGGTCTGATTATGTAGTCGGAAGGTATAAGTCAACAATCAAATAATGGAACTCCTTCGAGTTTGATTTCATTGGGTTTGTCTTCATAAGTTCTCTGGTCTAATGAAGTATCGAAGATCTGATGATGGAGTCATAGGAACCCATTACCCAACCATCAAATGATGAAACCCCTTCGAGTTTAGGCTAAATTAATTGGTCTCGATGTGTTCTCAGATCTTAAGTGGTACTGGTGGTGTCTCGTAAAAGATTGCTTTAAAAACATCAACACAACAAACATCATTACAACATTTACAACTTAGAAATCAATTTGTTTTGGATTTATGTTTCCTCATATCTACGAGATGTGTAACCATTTTGTTAAAGATTTCCATTTCATTCCAGTGAAATCATAAATAATTTTCATCAAACCTAATTCAGTTGTTATATATGTAGGTTTATTCATGCTTGGTTTTAATTTACCAACGCTTTGAGTCTAAAGTGAAGTGAGTGTCTACTATTTTCTTTGGCATATATTCATTCCGATGTTTGCTTAGGCCACTGAAAAGCAAAACATAAAACGTATTTCCAAAAAAAAACGACTGCCTATTAAAAATGTTATTATATAAACAACCACTAAAAAGAATTAAATAATTATAACTGAACTAGAACAGTATCATTTTTTCGAAATTACCAACGTAATAATAATGCAAAAATACAACATAAGATAAGAAATAGTTTTTAAAAGGCGGTGCCAAACCGAGCCATAATCTATACTTATAATAAAACTGTAACGGGTCCAATGCTGTACATTGAAGTTTTTTTTTTTTTTTTTTGGAACCTACTCTTGATTCGATACTGAAGCCAAAACTGTTTTTTTTTTCATTTTTGTCTGTCTGTCTGTTTGTTTGTCTGTTTGTCTGCCTGTTTGTCTGCCTGTCTGTCTGTCTGTCTGTATCTTGGCTAGGCATCACGCCGAAACTACTGAATGAATTTATACGAAACTTTGCATGATTTGATTTCATACAACGACGTAGGACATTTTTCGGGATGAAAAGTAGGCTACTTTTCATCCCGAAAAATGGAAGGGTTCCCGCAGGATTGAGGTTTAAAGTTATTTCAAAAAACACTTACCACTCTGAAACTACTGGACGGATTTTGATGCAATTTGGCACAGTTATAGTTTATATGATGGTTTATAATTCAAAATACTTTTTATCCAGAAAAAATAAAGAGTTCCTGTGGGATAATGTCCCAAATTTTTTTTTTTTTTTTTGCCGGTTTTTTTTGGAGGACGTTCCATTTTCAATACTAAAGCCAAAACTGTATTTTTTTAAGTTTTGATCTTCTGTCTATCTGTCCGTCTGTCTGTCTGTATCTTGAAAGTGCATCATGCCGAAAATACTCAATGAATTCAAATGAAATTTGGTATGATTTGAGTTCTATTGGAATCGCTGAAACTATTGGACGGATGTTGATACAACTTGGCACAGAAGTTTTTAAGATGGGTCAAAATTATGGATACATTTTATTCCGAAAAAATAAAGGGTTCCTGTGGGATATGGGTCCAAATTTTATACATTAAGGATATAGTGTTTTTTTAAGTTACTCTATTTTTGATAATGAAGCCTAAACTGTATGTATTCTAATTTTTGTCTGTATGTCTGTCAGTCTGTATCTTAGCCACGCATCACGCCGCCGGAACTACTGGATGAATTCAAATGAAACTTGGTATGATTTGGGTTCATACTACGAGGTAGGACATAGTATACTTGACATCTCGAAAAATTCATGGGTTCTCGCAGGATAGGTGTTGAAACTTATTTAAAAGAACACATACCACGCTGAAACTCATGGACGGGTTTTGATGCAACTTGGCACTGTTTTAAGTTATATGCAGGGTTAAAATTGAGAACACGTTTTATCCCGAAAAAATAAAGGGTTTCTGCGGGATATGGGTCCAAAGTTATGTTAATATTTAAGTAATAGAAAATATTTTTTGACTGGTTCTCTATATTCGATACTGAAGCTAAACTATTTTACTTTTTAATTTTGTCTGTCTGTCTTTATTTTGTTAATCGTGTCTTTCTTTCTGTTTGTCTGTATGTTTGATTGTTCACGCATCACGTAAAAACTACTGGACCAATTGCAATGCGGTTTTCATTGTTAGATAGCTTAGGGGTTGATTCAAATCTGGTGTAATTGGTATCTCAATCCGGTGAGTTAGAAGCCGAGCAATTGATTAAAGTATTTTTGACGGCTGAAGAAATTTTGTTCAAATGTTGGTATATTGGTCCTGGAATAGCACATTATGGTACTTTGAACCTAAATAAAAGACCACGCATGCGAAGCCGCAGGTACAGCTAGTTATTAATATGGTTGAGCTTATTCAAAAAGATAATATCATAAACGGCTTGACGTGCCATTTATAATAATAAGCTTTTAAAGTAATTATCTACAAAAACTTACCACCCTAGGCAATTCTGTTTTGTGGTAGGCACTTAGTCCTTTTCGTACAAAGTTGGTAAGCAGCACGTGGTACTTATGAATTTTCCTATTGGTCATCAAAATGTCTTGATAACAACGTTCAATTTATGTTTAACTCATAAAACGATCGTTCGATGCTCCAGGGCCTACTTATCACGACCGTCTATTACAGGGCATAAGTTCACAATCAATAGCCATCCAAGAAAATTATTTACTTGGTTCCGCAGTTCCGCGTCTACTTACAAGAAACTCTTGTGCGACACAAAAATCAACCGCAATAAAAATAAATTACTTATTATAAATAAAAAACAAAAAACTCGACCGCGAACAAACTTCCCCCAAAAAGGGGCTCTTATTAGATCCGATTTCGATGGTTCTTTTTTATTTGAAAGGTAATAAGTTTAACTTGGTCTCATAAAAATATGGTGAAGATCTGATGAGGATCTTTGACGTGTACCTAGAGCATAATAGATCCTCAAATGCAGTAAATTGCTCACTTTTAGGTTTGTGTGGAATCAGCTCTTTACCTACTAGGTAGGGATTGAAGGAGCGCCTTGATTATTAATGTCAGTTTTACAATAAGATAACTAGATGGCGCGCTACTGTGCACCGCTAGATTGTTTGCAAAAAAGTTTGTACTCGCGAGGTCTACAGCTCACAGAGCCACTAGTATTGTATTAGGTACTAGTTGTACCCGCGGCTTTGCCCTCGTGGTCATTTCATTTAAAAGTAACTCATACCTGTTATTCCAGGACCAAAAGTACCTACAAAGTTCAATATACTACATTTGTTCAAAATTTGATAAAAAGCCGTCACATAGTTTTTTTATCGATTGCTCGGCATATAATCATCAGATTAAGATACCAAGTATCCCAGTTTTTAATTCAAACCCTAAGCTATCCAATAGTGAAAATTGCATCGCAATCGATCTAGTAGATTTTTCTTAATGCGCGAACAAACTTACATAAAAACAGTATTGACTCGACATGGTCCTGATAGGTTAGAAGACGAAAGTGGGAGCGAGCTCCCGCCTTCGTCACGGCCATGTTAGGTCGCCAAGACTGTTGAAAGAAATATATCTGTGTTGCAATAGCGTTATGTGGAGGTATATTTTCAAAATACGCCGCGCAAAATTTTAAATTTGAAACTACCTATACCCGATCTCAGCTCGGCCAGTGACGTTATAAATTTTCGAATGTATACCTTTACGGTATACTTTCGAAGAATACATTTTCGCTTACTGGATTTTAAAACATACGCGATGCCAACACGGTCTCTGACGTCAAGAGCGTTGTGTAGGTAATGTACATTTTCGAAATACGCAACGACGTCGGCCCTCACTTTAGTTTAGTGCATCACGGAAGAACCCATGGTTGCGCGGACGAGCGCACAGCTGTTACAGTTCTGTTAGCACAACATGTAAAACAGTAAGCAGTTTGGTCATCACAGTTGATTGTCATAGCATTATTTGTTAAGCAGCTTCATATTATTAACTTTTTAAACCATTGTTCCATGACTAAATATGGAGCATCAAATCCAAATGGCACATCAGTGAGAATAAAACAGCATTCGACGAGGGTCATATTATACCTTAGCACAATATTTAACACAGGTGATAATAGTTATTTGTTATGCAAGGCTGCAAAGTGAGTTTTTGGCGAGAGTACTTGTATTGAAACCTGAGCAAGCGAAGGATTTTAGGATTTTCCAAATATAGAATCCTGAGCGTAGCGAGGGTTTCAAAAGTACGAGACGCCAAATAACTTTGCTGCCGTGCGCAACACAAAACTTTTCAACAAAAGGAAAATGCTAGGTGCAAAAAAAACAGCTAAAATAATATATTAAATTAGTGTTTATAATAATAATATAAAATGGGCGTCGCGGGATGCCTGGCAGATGTGTAAACATAATAGAATAGAGTCGAACAGAATCGAATAGAATAGAATCGAAAAGAGTCGAATAGAATTGAATAGGGTCGAATAGAATTGAAAATAGTCAAACAGAGTCAAATTAAAACTAAAAGAGTCTATAAGAGTCGATAAGTATAGTCGAGTAGAGTAGAAAAGAGTAGAACAGAGTAGAACACAGCAGAACAGAGCGGAACAGAGCAGAACAGAGCGGAACTGAGCGGAACAGAGCGGAACAGAGCGGAACAGAGCGGAACAGAGCGGAACAGAGCGGAACAGAGTGGACCAGAGCGGAACAGAGCGGAACAGAGCGGAACAGAGCGGAACAGAGCGGAACAGAGCGGAACAGAGCGGAACAGAGCGTAAAAGAGCGGAACAGAGCGGAACAGAACGGAACAGAGCGGAACAGAGCGGAACAGAACGGAACAGAGCAGAACAGAGCGGAACAGAGCAGAACCGAGAAAAACAGAGCAGAACAGAGCAGAACAGAGCAGAACAGAGTAGAACAGAGTAGAACCGAGTAGAACAGAGTAGAACAGAGTAGAACAGAGTAGAACAGAATAGAACACTGTATAACACTATAACACTGAATAACACAGTAGAATAGAGTATAACACAGTAGAATATAGTAGAACAGAGTAGAACACAGTAGAATAGAGTAGAACAAAGTAGAACAGAGTATATTAGAATTGAAAATGTAAAGAGACGAATAGAGTCGAGTAGAGTGGAGTAGAGTCGAGTAGAGTCGTATAGAGTCACGTAGAGTCAAGTAGAGTCGATTAGAGTCGAATAGAGTCGAGTAGAGCCGATTAGAGTCGAGTAGAGCCGATTAGAGTCGAGTAGAGACGATTAGAGTCGAGTAGAGTCGAGTAGTGTCGAGTAGAGTCAAAAAGAGGCGAATAGAGACGAATAGAGCCAAGTAGAGTAGAATCGAATCGGATAATAATATAATATAAATTAGTAATAAAGTATTTTCAGTGAATTGGCGGTATAGAAAATTATTGAATAGAAAGGTTCGAATTTTAAAAACTCTTTCCACCCTAGCGGGTAAAATGCAATTTTGCACTCAGATTTCGAATGACAAACAGAATCTTTCCGAGCTTGTGAGGTGAAAAAATACTTACTGGATAAAGATTGAAACGTTAAAAACTGATAAATTTTTCGAACTTGTTCACACACAAATGATCAGTTGAAGCGGCAGTTTGTATGAAAATGTATACTGTTTGAGAATTACATATAAAAGTCAACGTTGTGGCGGGAAAGTCAAACAAAGGTACTTGATTCAATTGTTATGATTTCCTAGGCTCTAAGCAGTTTGGTTACATATACAAACATCCGCAAGAGGGCGCTTTTTATGAGGGTTTGTAAATAAAAGATGCACTTTAAGTACAACTAAAAAATTTACAAAGCCAAAAAATATTACAAAGTAAATTGACAGAATTGTTTTGTGTTTTTTGAGCTTTTTCTAAATAATCCGAAGTGGAATTATTGTGACTGTGATGATTTAAAACATTGGGATCGTCGAGCATTTGGTATTTCGCGATTTTCGCGCATAAAAGCTTATTGAGGTATTTGGAATTTTACGTTTTTGGTACATTGCGTCGAAAGGGTATAATTATCAGTATCCCATGATATATTTTTTTCAAACAAAATTTGACGGTTTACTTCAGGAAATTACAGAAGCCTTAAAAATATCGCGTGAATTCGATCCATGGGCCTCTGGGTTGCAGGCCGGAGACGTTTCTGCTGAGCTACTCTGCTTTGTGGCATGAATGCCGAATACACAGTGCCATTTTATAAACGGATGCACTATTTTTATTCCTTTCAAATTAACATAATTTTAGACTCTTATCCCACAGGAATCCCTTATTTTTTAGTGATAAAAAGTATCATTGATTTTAAAACATACTATAAACTTTGCCTGTGCCAAGTTATATTAAAATCCGGTATCCGGTCCGGTAGTTTCAGCGTGATATATGTGCTTTTAAATAACTTTCAACTCCTATCCTAAGGGAACCATTGATTTTTTCGGGATAAAAAGTATTTTAAATGTTAATCCATAACATAAGCTATGATTGTGCCAAGTTGCATCAAAATCCGTCTGGTAATTTCAGCGTTATGCCTGTTCAAAGAGACAGACAGTCAGATAGACACAAAAACAGACAAAAAATAAAAAAACCTATTTGCACGTTATATCGATTTTGAAGTTTATCTCAATTATAATTATCAAATAATATTTAATGTACAGATTTAGCCCAAATATTATTATTATAGTACTAGCTGTGCCCGCAGCGTTGCTCGCGTGGTTATTTTTCTGGCATATAAGGATCCTATGAGTTATTCCTGTACCAAAAGTACCAATATATACCTCTACTTACAATACCTGTCTTAAGAAACTACAGTAGCAACCCGACATGGTCGTGATAGGTTAGAAAATGAAGGCGGGTGCTCGATACGCTCCCGCTTTCGTCTTCTAACCTATCATGACCATGTCGGATCGCCACTGAAGGTTGTTGACAGAAATATGTGTTACAGTAGCGTTGTATATTTTCGAAATACGCTACGTGAAATCCTAAATTCGAAAGTATACCCGATGTCAGCTCGGAACTAAACGTTGGGTTTTCGCTGTTTTTTAAACATACCCGACGCCAACACTGTCTCTCACAGACAGACAGACAGTCAAAAAATAAAAAATAAACCTTTTTGCACTCCATATCGAATTTGACGTTTATCTCAATTAAAATTTTCAAAACCCTGTAGCCGCGGCTTCGCACGCGTGGTCTTTTCTTTAGGTTCAAAGTATCATAATGTGCTATTCCGGGACCAATATACTAACATTTGATCAACATTTCTTTAGCCATGAACAATACTTTTATCCACTGCTCGGCTTCTAACTCACCAGATTGAGATACCTATTACACCAGTTTTTAAATCATACCTCATAAGATATCTAACAATGCATTGCAATCGGTCCAATAGTGTTTACGTGATGCGTGAACAAACAAACATACAGACAAACAGAAAGAACGACACGATTAAAAAAAAAAGTGTTAATACCCTTTTTAAGCACCCAAGAGCATTTTTTTATTTATCATCTTTTTTTACAGTCTTTTTCGTACATATTGCTTTATTATAAGTATGGATATACGACTGTGTCAACTTGCATAAAAAAAACTGTCTAGTAGTTTAAGCGTGATACGTGTTCTTTTTAATAACTTTGAACCCATATATTGCGGAAACCCTTTAATTTTTCGGGATGAAAAGTTTCCAATGTCCTACCTCGTAGTATGAACTAAAAATCATACCAAGTTTCATTTGAATTCATTCAGTAGTTCCTGTGCGATGCGCGGTCAAGATACGGACAAACAGACAGACAAAAATAAAAAGTAAAACACTTTTGGCATCAGTATCGAATATAGAGAACCATCCAAAAAATATTATTTATTACTTAAATATTATCATAACTTTGGACCGATATCCCGCAGAAGCCCTTTAATTTTTCGGGATAAAACATGTTCTTAATTTTAACCTATCATATAAATTAAGAGCGTGCCAAGTTGCATCAAACCCCGTCTATTAGTTTTACCGTGGTACGTGTTCTTTTAAATAAGTTTCAACCCCTATCCTGCGAGAACCCATTATTTTTTTCGGGATGTAAAGTATTCTATGTCCAATCTCGTTGAATAAACTCAAATCATACCTAGTTTCTTTTGAATTCATCCAGTAGTTGGCGTGAAGTATGCCCAAGATACAGACAGACAGACATACATACAAAAACTGAAAAACATACAGTTTAGGCTTCATTATAGAAAATAGAGAGAACTCAAAAAAAAAAACACTATATCTTTAATGTACAGAATTTGGACCCATATCCCGCAGGAACCCTTTATTTTTTCGGGATAAAAAATATCCATAATTTTTACCCATCTTATAAACTATGTCTGTGCCAAGTTGCATCAACATCCATCCAATATTTTCAGCATGCTACGTGTTCTTTTAAATAATTTTTAACCCCTGTCCTGCGAGAACCCATTAATTTTTAGGGATTTTAAGTATCCTATGTCCTACCTCGTAGTATGAACTCAAATTATACCAAGTTTCATTTGAATTCATCCAGTAGTTCCGGCGGCATGATGCGCGGCCAAGATACAGACATACAGACAGAAATGAAAAACATACAGTTTAGGCTTCATTATCGAATAAAGAGTAACCTCAAAAAAAAAACACAATATCTTTAATGTACCGAATTTGGACCAATATCCCGCAGGAACCCTTTATTTTTTCGGGACAAAAAGTATCCATAATTTTCACCCATGTTCTAAACTATGTTTGTGCCAAGTTGCATCAACATCCGTCTAATAGTTGCAGCGTGCTACGTGTTATTTTAAATAATTTTCCACCCCTATCCTGCAGGTTTCATTTTTCGGGATGAAAATTATCCAATGTCCTACCTGGAAGTATGAACTCAAATAATACCAAATTTCATTTGATTTCAGTGAGTATTTTCGGCGTGATGCGCTGCCAAGGTACAGACAGACAGACGGACAAACGGACAGATACACAAAAATACAAAATACAGTTTTGTCTCTAATATTGAATATAGAACGGCCTCCACAAAAAATTACACAATATCAGAACAGAGCGGAACAGAGCAGAACAGAGCAGAACCGAGAAGAACAGAGCAGAATAGAGCAGAACAGAGTAGAACATAGTAGAATAATAACTATAATAAAACTGTAATTGGGCTAAATCTGTACATTAAATATTTTATGAAAATTTTAATTGAGATGAACTTCAAAACCAATTGTTTCTTCCATTGAGATATTATAATGTACTACCTACGTACCTACATAATTATATAGTTATATCGGAGGTTTCTTCATAATGTCTTACTGGTAAAATGGTTAGTTGTCGGTATTGAAATGTGTACATACAGAGGTAAGTACATGTATTGCTCTTCACAGAGAAAGTATAGAAAACTTTTATTTTTTCAAATCAATCCTCATATCATGTTGAAAAAGCTCAAAAAGTAGCTAGGTAGGGTAGGTTATTATTAAGAGCCAGTTAAAGTGCCAGTAAGTACGTCGTTCTGTGAAACATCATAAAAAATAATTTGTACTAAGAACACAATGTTTCGTTGCATTAAAATTTGATCGTATGGACCTCATAATAATGACCTTCCCTTGATGCCCCATCCAATTTACTCCACCACCTTAATTACTCTCTAATCTATGCCACCTTACCTTCGGAGATAATTTTCTCTACTCATTAACAAGACGTTCATGATAACAAGTTACTTCGTTTAAACTAGATGGCGTTGTCTACCCTTAAAACACGCAAGCGGTTTGTTACGAAGTGGTTTGAACGTTGAATGAACTCGAACAACATGTTTCTTCTTTTTATACTTTATGGTCCCTAAAGGCTCTTAAAACGTATTTAGATGTTTTTTGTGTTTTTTGATAGAATAAGTCGACTTCAGTTGTAAAACGCGCAGCGAAATTAAGCGAATTATTCATAGTAAAATAGTAATTTATTAATTAAAAAAGTAAATTTAACTCATTCTTTCATTATAAAAACCAGGGTTCAAAATACTTTCAAGTGCTTTGTAAACCGAAGCCTTGAAAGTAGAAAATACTTGCATAGGAAATTGATCTTCGTGTCCATATAAATAAGGAGCACAATCGTGTTTGCGAAAAAAGTACTTGGAAGCGTGGAATTGAAAGTAAAAAATACTTGCATAGGAAATTGACCCGTGCGCTTATGTAAATAAAGAGCACAATTGCGTTTGCTTAAAAAAACTTCGAAGCCTTGCAAGTTTTTTGAGCGATGTATCGGCCACCTAGCTTCTTGTGACCCGGCTGGCCGAGTGCGGCCGAACTCAGCCGAGGCCATGCCGAACCCGCCACCGAGTATGTACATGTAGGTATGGACGGGGCGAAAGAGCGTAAAATACTTTGAAAGTCTTGCAAGTATTGCGGGTCCGCACCAGGGCGGCGTACTTACAAGCCAAAACCTGGTTTAAAAACCTGGTTGCGTAAATACCCACCTTCCCTAATTCCACGCAGGTGGAATTTGGCGTGAGTGGTCATACAGAATCCAGGCCCTGCTCTAAAGCCCTTGCGACTGATTTAAAAACTGGGGTACTTGGTATCTTAGGCCTTGCACGCACTGCCTTGCAGTGGAACGCGGTGCGTTTATTCTAGCGTTTATTTCACATTGTATTATATGCGTTTATTTCATATTTTATTATATGCGTTCATTTCATTGCAATACGTCACGTACGTGTGTTATAACGCATATTCTGTGAAGTACGGCACTCCGTACTTCACAGAATATGCGTTATAAAAGGCAAGGCAGTGCCTTATTCCGATGATTAGATGCCGAGCAATCGATAAAAAAACTATTTGACGGCTGAACGAATTTTGAAGAAATGTAGTATAATATTGTACTTTGTAGGTTTGGTCCTGGTCCTCCTGGTCCTCTGGACCAAACCTACAACTGGTCTGGTGGTGGTTTGGCTTTTGGTCCTGGAATAAAACCTGTGGGCTACTTTTAAATGAAATGACCACGCGGGCAAAGCCGGGCACAGCTAGTAATAATTAAAAAAGCAATTTAAAGCTGTAGTCCATTGTCAGGCGCCATTACAGTTATCTTGTTTAATGAAATGCGCTAGCTATTAATATTCAGGGATGCTCGGGGCTCGCTGTAAGCTGGCCTTTATCTATATGCGAACAGTACCAGCGTTGCTTGACCCGTCGTGATGCGGTCAACTATGATGTAGGGACGATAAGGCTTTAAATTATGAACCAATTTGGATAATTAAGGTTTATTTGTTGCTGTTTTTAGTATAATTCAGGAACTATCTGTTTTACGATATTTTGTTTTCTTTAAGTTGCTACAACTAGGTTTTGTTAATTGCATCTTGCAACAATTAGATACTTGCTCTGAGTTGCAACATGATTTTAAATCTATGGTTCCTATAGGGTAAAACCGGGATGATTTGTGTTAGTGGGATAGGCACCTCGTTTTGCAAAATCCTAACTTCCCAAAACAAAAAATAACATGAATAGTTTAATTAAGGAGCAAAGGCGTCAGCTTCACCTCAGTCTGCCCACAAATTATAAAGTATTATGTATCTGTTGTCACGTAACGCTTAGAGTTAAGGAAGGGGAGAGATGGAAACTCTTAAATGGGAGTAAGAGGAGGTATCTACGTGTTACGCCGTTGTGTGGTAGATAGGAGGTTTTACCTCTTTGCGTTATATTATGACGTATCGCTTGGAGGTAAAAGAGTGAGATAGGAGGTCTCTCCTCTTTGCTCTACTCTGTGACCTAATGCTCAGAGGAATGACCTATAGCCATAGAAGAACGCTATGACATAACCCTCAAGGAAGGCCTGGATGGAAGTTGTAAGGTAAGATTATGAACGGGCATTGGTCGTGGTCCACCTGCTCAGTTTACCTGGGTGAACCACGGGCACTTTTTCTTGCCCGTGGTCCACCTCAGTCCTGGGTAAACCAGCTGTCAAACTTAAATGAATTACCATACTTCCAGTTAGAAACCTCTAGTCAATGACTAATGGACCGTAGAGATAGGCGTTATCTTACAGTTTGCAAGATTATGAATTACGCTTACCTCCGTATTAAGGCCAGTAGTAGAGGGTCTTATCGTTCTACGACAATGGCTTGCCACTCTAGAAGAATAGCCGTAAAATGATGGATGGGGATTTATGCTTTTTAGACAAATCCTCATGAGCATGAGACTTTAACCTGGCTATAGAAGGCGTTACGACGAACAAAAATTAAAATTAAAGAATAGATATTATGTATATCGATACTCTTTGATTTTAAATATAATGACAGGACACGAGGGTCTTTAAGATATGTTGAAGACCTGTTTTTTTTTTCTGTTTTTGTTTTTTGTTTTAAGAGTGACAGAATTATTCCGAGATATCTTTATAGAATAACTAGAGGGAAATTCGGAGGTTTACTTCTAGGTACTCTATTAATCAGAGACTATCTTGAATAATCTATAGATAATTGAGGCAATCTATAGAATTACTCAAATCAGTCAAAGGAAATATATTTTAAGACCAGACTTCTAAAGGTTAAAGAATTTTGGACTCCAAAGTTTCCCTATCAGATTTCCTTAAAATTATTAAATGTAAGGCCTACGTATCCAAAAGAGGACGCTTTCTATATTTAATTATGTCTAAAAGGCAAATATTAATACGTAAGGTTAGTGGGGTTAATAATTATTCGTCTGGAACGAGCGTAGTATCTGGAACTGTTTGAGAGGAAGGCCGCAACTCGGAGAGGAAGACAGCAACTCGGAGAGGAAGACAGCAACTCGGAGAGGAGGACAGCAACTCGGAGCGGAAGACAGCAACTCGGAGAGCAGGACAGCAACTCGTTCTCAACTGCCTCGGAGCAGGCTCTCGGTCTGATGAGGAGTTTCGGTCTCCAACGTCAATATTCGGCGATGTGGTGGAACTGGTCCTGGAGCCGTCTTAATTATCGGAGATCTGCGAGTAAATCAGGTGCCTAGGGGCACTTTAACTTCCATACCAAATCTCAACGGACGAGCTCCCTTCAATTGAATCCGTCTTGGTTTTCGGCAGGTGTTCCTCCTCCGAGGAACTTCTGGGACCGGTGATGTCACCTCCCAGGCAAAGTCGTCTTAGCTGGTGGAGAATTGATGTACTGCAGTCTTGTAGATCTTCAATTATCTATTAAGGGGAAATATTTAAAAATAGTTCAATAATTTCAAGATTCACTTTTACCAATGAATGGACACTTTTAATTTTTAATTCACTTTTTTTTATTTCTTTTTTACAGTTTATGCCATCGACCCTATTAAACAAAGGAGGACGGGGCAACCTACAGGAAACTACAGGAAAACACACCCACACAGCTAAATTTGCACTGTCGTACACTTCATGCACCAACAACAAAGATAGCGAGACATACACAAACAGTAGCAAAAAAGAGATAACAACATTAATTCTCGAACCAAATACGATTCGGGTATCGGGTAAGTTCGACTTAGTCCGAAAACAAAAAGTAAGGTAAGGAACCGTCAGCAAAAATAATATCAATAAAATAAAATAATATTAGCTTCTACCGCGGTTTTGATCACCAATGTAAAAACATACTATTTAATAAGTTTCGTATTTTTTTTGTCGTAGGTACCTAATATATATACACTGTTAGTGTGTACTTGAGTAACAACATTTGAACATTTTATCGTCCAATACGAAAGCTTGTTTATACGAGTGTTACTCAATCACGCTCGGACCGCTGATAATACTATGATGAACATTTGAAAAAGTAAAACTCGATTGCTTGGCCATAAATTAAACTAGTGTCAATCGATAGGGAAAATTATAAGAAACAAAAAGTGTTCTATGAAAAAATCGTGATATACTTTAACACATATTTGGGTTTATTTTTCGTCCAACTTCACGACAATATTAATATGTCGTGCAATTAGGGGTTGGCGCATGTTAGATTAGTTGTTTGTGACATTAATTTCATTAGACCCCCTCATACCTTTCTGACCAAGACTGAAAATCAATATTGCAACTTTATGTTCATAATGCCTGTAAAATACGAAAAAATATTTTTATACCCAAATATCTCAGAAAATATATCACTTAGGCAGTTTATTAATACACTTTATGATTATTATATTTTTTCCTGTCGATTGACACGAACTCATGACCAAGAAATCGCCATTTTTTCAAATTCGCTGCTGTTTAGGTATGCCATTATGGTAATATGCTCTTTAATATAGGTAAGTACATATCACCTACCCAAAAATATGGACCTGCGCTGTTTAATATCTTCCTATATCCTTTGTGAGTTGTATACCTAATAATATGTTCTGATTTGAAGCGTATTGAATATAATCAACTGTTAATGTTGGGTAGCCTATCTGGCTCTTCCCCATAGACAACTGCATATTACTATTAAAAGACTTCATACCCTCTAAAGAGTATAAGTATTACTAATGGCCTTAAAGCGGAGGTAAGTGTAATTCATGATCTTGCAAACTGTAGATAACACCTTACCTCTACGGTCCATTAGTCATAGACTAAAGGTTTTTAACTGGAAGTAAGGTAATTCATAATCTTACCTTACCTCTACCGTCCAGCAGGCTGATTCCCTATTGAGTGAGGTTGAGTGATTGCCACCGAGCACCCATTGCGGGTGCGCTTGAAGGTCGTGAAGGTTTTGGAATTCACTAAACAGTTAACGCGCACCCGTCAAGCACCCGCAATCAACATTAATACCGGGAAACCGATAACTATGCGGCAGAATTAAGCTAAACCTAGCCTACAAATACTTGTAGTAGAAATATGACTTTTCAAATTTTGCCGGGTTGTATGTTCGAGTGATTGTCTGTGGGTGGTGCGCCAGCCAATTAATGGCGGCAATCGCTCTCCAACAATCATCGTCTGATTTTTTTTTCTGTTTTTTCTTTCTCACTTTTAATCTATCTAAAATTTTGTTTCCGTGTAGATATTAAGTATTATTAAAAGTTAATTAGCATCGTAATTTTTTTAGTGATCTTATAATATGCCAATAACCTTTTTGTAGATTGTTCTTCTCTGAAAGAAAATCTAAACATTGATATTATTTCTCAGCAATAATGTACTTACCTGCTTCAAATAATTATTACGACTGCATAATTAAAAATACCATGTTCCTATAGGTATAGTGACTACAGTGCTTCTCAGGTAAAGTTAAACTTCAACTGTAAATAATCTGCCATCGAGTAAAAATGCTGCGAATGAAAACATGAATGAAAACATGTCATTCCTTGTATACTACTATTGTGCAAAACAATTAAATCAATAAATAAATAAAACGCCCAAAAAAGGAGGTATTAATATATTTGCGATTTAGAAATGTATTTCTAGATGAAATCTCTTGCTTTGTACCTATACAGAAGTGTATTATATCTACCTACGTCATAGGTATCGTTGTAACAAAAATGATCGTCTTGGAGAAACGGACAAAATAATGGGAGCTCGCTCGATAGTTGATAATTATAGCCTAGGACTTGACTTGATTATACTAATAATATGATACATTTGTTTCAGGTAGATGTACACAGAACTGCAGTTCATAAGAATGTATAGATCTTCTCTTTCCAAGCTCATAGGATAGTGTAAATCTAAATTTATGTGGCGAAGGACTCGTGTGAAAACTATAACATTATTACATGATATTTAATGCTTACAATAGATTTCGTTTTTCTTATACTTGCATTGACCCCTCGTTGTATCTTATTTAACTCTTATTTAACCAGTTATATCCCAACACAAACACTACTAGATAGTAAATGCAATGAACGCACCGGGTGCTCTTCAGTTGACGAAAACTCATTGCTACTGAATTCCTTGTGAATTCTGATTTTGAATTACCGGTTTTGTATTTCCTAGTAAAATGACAGTTTCCATGCGGTTGAGTGCTCATAGCCTTGATGACGTCATTTCACATGCTCACTGAGCTTAGTGAATTCGAAACGAGTGATCGGTTGCAATTAATGGTCCAAGTGGCATTAACCGAACCGCATTTTAACTTTACGGAATTAGGCCCCTGTACCTCTATTATGAGTTCAACCAAACGCTCAAATCTGTACTCGCTTTCGAGTATCGTAATATTTTTGTATGAAATCCAGCGCAGCGCAACTAGCGGAACTATTTGTCACTATAAATCTTTGGCTCTATTATGTGTTTGGCTAACTCTACTTCAATAGAAATAGACAATACGTGAGGGACTGTAGATATTACGCCTTCATGCTGGCGCCTTTTTAGCATTTGTCTGTTTCTAAACATATGAAAAAGACAGAGAAAAAACAGCGGCTAGCAAACGAATTGTCATTTTGGTTCACCCAAATCCAGCTAGATGGCGTTGTAAGAGCCTTGATCGAGCAAGTGATTGAGTTTTTCATTTTAGAGTAAACAGCTTTGTTTTTTGTTTGTTTGAATGTTTGTCAAAAACAAAAAATCTAATCTGTTTAAATAAAGTCATATACGATTATAGTGTTAAAATGTAAACTCAAAAAATACTGAACAGATTTTAAACATTATTTTACCTATATAAAGCTACATTATCAACGAGTAACATGGGTATATATAATTTATTTAAAAAAAAATATCAATCCCTACGAAAATTGTAATATTGTAACCCAGCCCCACTCCACTCACGATGATAAATGGCAGTGAGTGACATAACTACTTCAGTAGCGTTAACTGACGATAGCCATTGTCGAAATAGTGACCCATAATACCAAAAACATGCAAACTGAGAATCCGTCTCACGAAAGAAGTAGCGGCGATAAGTGGAACTAACGTTGAACGCTTAAACATTTTTCGCTTTTACAAGGAAACTAGCGCCGCGTCTGTGAGACTTCTTTCGTAAGTTGGACTCTACCCACTGTATTGTCTTACTGGTCAGTCGCGTAGATACTTTTACTTGAGTTGTAACGTCAAGAGCGTTTACTACTGCAACTCGTAATAGTGGTACAGTCCTTCCTTGAGGGTTATGTCACAACGTTCTTCTATGGCTATAGATCTTTCCTCTGAGCATTACGACACAGCGTAGAGCAAAGAAGTGAGACCTCCTATCTCAGTCTAGATAGCCTTTGATTTTACCTCCAAGAGTTACGTGAATATAACTAAACCTCATATCTACCTAGTCGTTACGTCACATAACATTGTAACACGTAGATACCTCCTCCTTCTCCCATTTAAAAGAGATCCATCTATCCTTTTCCTCATTCCTCTCATGCGTTACGTAAAATATATATACTTATAATAAAGCAATAAGTATGAAAAAAGTCTATACAAAAATAATTAAACGAAAATGGTCTAGGGTAGGTACTTAAAATAAGCCACTGAACAAGAACTTTTTTTTTAAATTCATGTCTGTCTGTTTGTCTATATGTATGTTTGTTCGCGCATCACGTAAAAACTACGGGACCAATTGCGTAGCACTAGTGTAGGCAAATGATACAAACACAAAAAAGTAACTCTTCGTATTTCTCAACTCCCCTGGACATTTGACTTGTATGATACAAATAAAACTTAGATGAATTAATATAATTATGACCGATTGGTTTAGTGGCTAGTGACCCCAGGTACGAAATCAAACGGTCGCGGGTTTGAATCCCGCAAGGTGCAATCATTTGTGTGATGAGCAGATATGTTTGTTTCCGAGTCATGGATTTGTATTTATAGATAGATAGATAGATAATACTTTATTGTACACAAGTTTTCAAAAATTTACAACAAATAGAAACAATCTTATAACTAAAGTACAACGGGCGGACTTATCGCTAAAAGCGATCTCTTCCAGTCAACCGTTGTATGGAAAGAAATAATGGAGTGAGAGAGGATGGCGGTGTAAACAATTAAAACAAATATATATATATACTAGCTGCGCCCCGCGGTTTCACCCGCGTCCCTCAGGACACCTGCATTTTTTCTGGGTAAGAAGTAGCCTATATGTTAATCCAGGGTATAAGCTACCTCCATACCAAATTTCATCCAAATCCGTTCAGTAGTTTTTGCGTGAAAGAGAAACAAACATCCATCCATCCATCCATACTTACAAACTTTCGCGTTTATAATATTAGTAGGATAACAACACGATTAAAAGTTCATGGGGAGGTATACTCACTTTTTTTTTAAGTCTTAAAGAAAACGATTACATTTTTTTTCTCCTATTTCGGAGTAAGAAATAGCCTATGTGTTAATCCAGAGTATAAGCTACCTCCATACCAAATTTCATCCAAATCCGTTCAGTAGTTTTTGCGTGAAAGAGTAACAAACATTCATCCATCCATACTTACAAACTTTCGCGTTTATAATATTAGTAGGATTTTTTGTTTTGTTGTTTTTTCAAATCTTAAAGAAAACGATACTACTTTTTTCCCCTATTTCGGGATCAAAAGTAACCTGTGTGTTAATCCAGGATATAAGCTATCGTGTTACCAAATTTCATCCAAATCCGTTCAGCTGTTCGAGCGTGAAGGAGCAACAGTGCGATTAAGTTTTTCTGCTCTCCTGGTACTTAGAAATACATTTATAAAATATAATTATACTATTTAATGTTCATGGGGAGGTAAACTCACTTTTAATAACCTTATTTGTCATTTGTCATATCTCCAACTTCTTAGGTGTTTCTTTTCTCCTGGTACTTAGAAATACTTTTTTAAATATAATTACACCATTTATTGTTCATGGGGAAGGTATAATCACTTTTAATAACTTTATTTGTCAATTTTGTATCTCCAACTTCTTAAGTGTTTCTACTCTCCTGGTACTCAGAAATACTTTTTTTAATATAATCACACCATTTAATGTTCATGGGGAGGTAACTAATTAAACTCACTTATAATAACTTATTGTCAATTTTGTATCTCCAACTTCTTAAGTGCTTATGCTCTCCTGGTACTTAAAAATATTTTTTTTATCAATTTTTTCGTTTTTTTCCTGTCTTAAGGGCGTCACAGACGATTAAGAGACTTTATATTTGATGTTACGATATCTGCTTATAAAATATTATAGCATCTTAGGGTATCACACACGGCTAAGATACGATAATATATTGAAATTATTCATTCGCTCGCTGGCCGTCCTAGGTGCCACTAGTATTTATATACTCTTTGGGTGCCACACGTATTTCTTCACCGCTTTCTATATACAGAATGATAAAATATGAGTAGTACGGTTTCACTATTAGATTTATTAGATAGCTCATCAGACGACGATTCTGATTTTGAATTTGATATGCAAATTGCATTAGCGCACTGTAAAAGGTGATCAATTTGGATAAAAAAATTACATGAAATTTAGAAAAAGCCGCGGTGAATTTATTCAAAGTCAAAGTCAAAGTATTTTATTGTAAATAGGCAAAAATAATAGCACTTTTACAAGTCAAAATTAACATCTCCTGAACAAAGAGATATACATAAAATATTATAAAAAGATCAACTCAATCCAAATTTAGATAAACTAAGTATTCTTTGAGTTTGAAAAGGAAATTTCCCTTTCATGTGCCATAAGAGTTCATTAAGCAGATGTTTCTACAAAAAAAAAACTTATTTTAATAAGTCGAAGGAAACTTTTCTCGAAATTCATAATTTGATTAAGGAAGATTTAGTGAAACAAAATACGAACATGCGCGAGAGCATTTGTACAGAACAACGACTTGCAGTATGCTAAGAACCATCTCGTTTACCTCAGCTTTCAAACATAAAAAAACCGCAGCTAAATCGGTCCATTCGTTCGAAAGCTACGATTCGCACCACTCCCCCCCCTCCTCCCTCCATCCTCAAATTATAGCTATGAATCATCTTGTTTACCCCAGCTTTCAAACATAAAAAACCACAGCTAAATAGGTCCATTTATTTGGAAGCTACGATTTTAACCCCCTTTTCTTTCTCACCTCCTCCCTCCCTCTCCCCATATATTTAAGAACCATCTCGATCATATCAGCTTTCGAACAGAAAAAAACACATCAAAATCGGGTCATTCGTTTGAGAGCTACGATGCTACAAACACACACACACACACACACACACACACACACGCACACACACACACACACACACACACACACACACACACACACAAACACACAGTGATACACACCCTAAACTTATAACACCCGTCTCTTTCTTCAAGGGTTAAAAAAACCCCTCACGAATACAAAACAGAGCAACCTGTAGAGCATATTACGATATATTTTGTATCTTAAGATAGTATATTAATATATAGTTTGTATCTTTTACGATATATTTCGTATCTTAAGATGACATCTTTTAATAAATTCCATATCGCTCGATATCTTAAGATACTGTAAGATGCAAATATATATTATCTTCGCCGTTTGTGATGGTTCATATAAATTGTATAGCGAGCGATATTTTATCTTAAGATAAAATATTATCGTATCTTAGTCGTCTGTGACGCGCTTTAAAGGAAACGATAATATTTTTTTCTCATATTTCGGGATAAAAAGTAGCCTATGTGTAAATCCAGGATATAAGCTATCCTGGTACCAAATTTTATCGAAATCCGTCCAACCGATCAAGCGTGAAGGAGCAACAAACACTCACACACACAGGCACACACACCCTGGCACACACACACCAAAACATACAAACTTTCGCATTTATAATATTAGTGTGCTTAGTGTGATATTATGTCTCGAACATCTTAAGTGTTTCTGTTCTCCTGGTACTCAGAAATACTTTTTTTAATATAATCACACCATTTAATGTTTAACGGGAGGTAAGTATACTCACTTTTAATAACTTTATTTGTCAATTTTGTATCTCCAACTTCTTAAGTGCTTATGTTCTCCTGGTACTTAGAAATATTTTTTAAATTATTTTTTTCGTATTTTTTCAAGTCTTAAAGAAAACGATGATAATATTTTTTTCTCCTATTTCAGGGTAAAAAGTAGCCTATATGTTAATCCAGGGTATAAGTTACTTCCATACCAAATTTCATCCAAATAAAAAGAGTAACATCCATCCATCCATACTTACAAACTTTTGCCAATTTTGTATCTCCAACTTCTTAAGTGTTTCTTTCTACTCTCCTGGTACTTAGAAATACTTTTTTTTAAATATAATCACACTATTTAATGTTCATGGGGAGGTATACTCACTTTTAATACCTTATTTGTCAATTTTGTATCTCCAACTTCTTAAGTGCTTTTGCTCTCCTGGTACTTAGTTAATTATTTTTTTCGTTTTTTTCATGTCTCAAAGGAAACGATAATATTTTTTTCTCATATTTCGGGATAAAAAGTAGCCTATGTGTTAATCCAGGATATAAGCTATCCTGGAACCAAATTTTATCCAAATCCGTCCAGCCGTTCGAGCGTGAAGGAGCAACAAATACACACACACACACACACACACACACACACACACACACACACACACACACACACACACACACGCACGCACGCACGCACACACGCAAACATACAAACTTTCGCATTTATAATATTAGTGTGATATATATATTTATTGAAATAATAATAATAATTATGAAATAATTAATAAAAATAAATAAACATATACATACATGCCTAAGTCCAAATATAACATTCTGGTTATATAATACTGTGATTAGGCCTTCTCTAACATATGGTTCACTAGTTTGGTGGCCAAGGACTAAACAGGCATCTACCATAAATAAACTACAGTCCTTCCAGAGGTTGGCCTGTGTAGCAGTGACTGGCGCCATGAGAACAGCACCCACTGCTGCACTAGAGGCACTGCTGGGTTTGCCACAGTTGCAGTTGCACATCCAGCAGGAGGCTGCTGCGTCTGCTTACAGACTCAAAGCTCTCAATCTCTGGGATCAAAATAGTCGAACATCCCATACTAACATCATACGGGATAATGCGGAGGGTAACCCGGACATGCTCTCTATTTATGATAGGGTACCAAAACAACACCTCTTTAATAAACACTATAAGATACAACTACATGAGGAATCAAGTGATAGGTCGAACACTGATGAAGTTAGAATCTACACAGATGGTTCCAAAATGGAAGCTGGGACGGGAGCGGGGACGTTCTCGGACGACTTGAACATGCATATAGCAGCAGCACTGGGTACTCACAACTCTATTTTCCAAGCGGAATGTGTGGGTATAATCCAGGCAGCAACAGCGATACTGCGCAGGAAGGTAACTGACTCTAAAATCAGAATACTCTCTGATAGTGCCGCAGTCCTTAAAGCACTTCAAAGGTATGAACATTCCTCGGGGCTAACTATCCAGTGTCACCATCTTCTGGAGGAGGTCAGTAAAGATAATTACCTTACTCTCCAATGGATAAAGGGACACAGCGGATCCAGAGGCAACGATGCAGCTGATGAACTGGCAAGGAGAGGTTCGGGCATGCGCCCTGTAGGGCCAGAGCCAATGATTCCATTGCCTTTCAGTCAAATTCGAGCCTGGATCCGTCAAAGGACATATAAACTACATCAGGAACTATGGGCAAGTATAAAGGATTGTAGACAGTCTAGGGAGGCGTTCCCGGAGTTAAATCCGAGATACTCCCGAAAACTTCTGAACCTTAAACGAGACAGTCTCCGACAAGTGGTGGGAATTGTAACTGGTCATTGTCCTCTTAACAAACACCTTCACAGATTAGGTGTCACGGACAGTCCCCTGTGCAGAGGATGCATGGGGGCTGAAGAAACGGCCACGCATGTACTCCTCGAGTGCGAAACACAAAGGGAACAGTTCCTGGGAACAACTTCCTCCCTGAGGGAGTCCTGCGCCGGAATTCGTGAGCTGCTGGCCTTCCTGAGGGACATCGGGTGGCTGAACTAGCTGTCGCCGCCCGGTTTCACGCAAAAGGGGCCGATGATCGGCCTAGTTGCGGAAAAGAAGCCCGACCACCAAGTACATGCCATTAAATACAAATACACATACTATAATAAAATAAAATATTAACTGCTTTATTCATAAAAAGTTAAGCAATGATTAGTAATACTGCGCACTACAATATTGTACTGCGCAGTACTAATTGACGTTAATTAACTTTTTATAAATAAGGCCGTTAATATCTATGTATGTTTATCCGTTATCTAGTGCCCATAGTACAGGGTATCCTAGTTTGGGGCTAGGTAATTACCAAGCCCCAAACTAGGATACCCTGTACTATGTACCCTGTAATAAATAAATAAATATATTCGGGACAATTCCACACCAATTGGTGTGGAATTGTCCCGAATATATTTATTTATTTATTTATATATTTTTCTACTTTAAGTAGGTATAATAGGTACTCGTCACTAGTTAAACACACGTATGAATGAAGCAAAAAAATAATGAAAAAAAATATGGGAAAATAGGTACTTATTAGTCATTTTCGCAATGTATAGAAAAGGGTTTTATTTAAAGTAGGTATACCCAATGGTAGTGAACAGGAAATTACTGACAATATCTTATGAGGCGATTTAGCAAGAGGTCAGATTGTGACACACACTCAAGTTTTAAATAACACAAAATAAATTATAGCAATATTATTAAATAACTTTCCCATGGAATTGAGAATATTTGCGCTCTACAATATTTTGTAGCCGAAGTTACAGAAGGACCATTTTTGCAACATTGTAAAGAAGTTTTAATACTAATATTACAAAAGACACTTTGTTGTGATGTTGCTTTAATACCACTGCAGTAACTTATTACTGTAAGTTACAATCAATATTCAGCAATGATGTACCTTCTCTAACATTGCTACAATATAATACCCGGAACATCAAAATTATTTTATTGCAGCAACTTTACATATTGTCATTTTATTAAGTTTAGGACTGATATTGCTACAAAGGCATAATATTAACTTTTGTTCATAACATTGCCGTGACATAAGTTTGAATATTTTTAGTAAGGTTCAAACTAACAATATGATGAAAGTCACTGCCATGTTTCTGTTACATTACGTTTGAAACTTGCAAATGCGTAGTCAGCAAACTTACTGTAACTTATTGTAAGTTTCATGCTCAGTGGGTATCTTCTACCTCATCATCCAAGTGTGCCAAAGTTGGTGCGTAAACCTGTACGACCTTAAGGCCTTTACCTTTCGGTCTGCTTAAGAACTAGGTACGCTACTTCTACAACGTAATGAGGACTTTATTGACGAAGAACCCCACCCTATCCTGATACAGATGATTACCCTCTCGGAAGTAGAATAGATGGCCCGATTCTAGGGTTATAGTGTCCTCCCCCTCTTTTCAGACTTCACATAACCCCAGAATATACCACCTTTTCTTGATAAGCTCCGTCTCAAGTTGCGCCATGTGATCGTCAAGCCTAATTTTTCGTATGTTGTACGTAGCCAGGGTCAGTTGTTTTTGTTTTGGGTGGCCTTAGGAAGCTTGGAAATTCTTGGCACCTCCTGCCCTGCCATTTCCGTAACCGCAACCTTGGTCAGGACTATCAGGGCGACCCGAAACTGGGGGCCATATTTTACATGTGCCGTTCATAAGGAGGTTTTGCCCATAATCGTCACGCTGGGCATGCGGGTTGGCGATCGCAGGGCGTAGCTTCTCGCACCGGTGACTGTGCTGCCCATCACCAACCTGTGTCGTTTGGCTACGCTTGTTTTTGGGATGGTTAAGCTATTAGGTAAGCTGTGACCAAAACGCTGCGTATAATCATTTTATCACTACAGACATCACTAAACATATATTTTTTAAAGTTACGGAACGCGTCTGTCTATTTGTTTGTCTGTCCACAAATATATCGGAAAATACTGAAAAAAATTTATTCCGGTTTTCCCCTAGGCATAAGTTGATTTAAAAAGAAGGGTTTGAAGTATAATTCATACGTTTTTTGTATAAATTTAGTCGATTTAGGGCGCATTTTCTCAACAAAGTCGGAAAAAACAGCCACCGCGGTCTTTTTTTTTCACGTATGCTGCGTATACTATTAGCGCTATATGAAAACAACCTATACCTATAACCCTTTCTTGTAGACGTTTTTCTCAAAAACATCTACAAGAAAGTCACCAGCACCATCTTTGTTCCTGTTACAGGAAGCTCAATATAAACATTTTTCAGTAACAAAAAACATAAATTATTACTACAATTTTTTAGAGCTCATTTTGCTAATCTGTATAAATCCTTATTAAACTAAAGATCACAATAAAATTTCATGTAGAAATGTCTACCTTATTCAAGAATAGGTACTCCATAAAGAGGACATATTTTGATCAACTATTAAAAAGATGAGAAAAGTGGGCGATGAATAAAACTACAGTAGTAGTAGATAATAAAAAGTACAGGATTTCAAAACGCGGGCATAGATATCACAATTTCTATGGATGGCTAGAAATAATAGACGAAATCAGAAAGGGGGCAAGCGGTGAATAAACCATTTCAATTCATTTGTCGTGGCCTGTTCTTCGTGCCTAATAGCACTTTATTCTGTGGTGTAATAGTGCAAAGTAAATAGTGTAATTTGCTTTGATGCGTGTGCGGGCCGCGGGTTGTCAATGTAGGTAACGTTTTGTACAAAGAAGTATTTAGAGAAACCCTTAGCTACTCGTGCGAAGCCGGGGCGGGTTGCTAGTATAATATAATTATTAGGTTGTCAAATGTTGTCACTGTGGTGTATAGGTGTATAACCGAATTATAATTATTGTTTCCATAGACATATATATTTACTTCGTATTCTATGATTGTTTCGGTCTTTCACCGGGGAATGATACACCCCACTACGACTATATTGATGAATGTTCAAAAAGATCTGTGAAGCAGAGGTTCACGCGGGACCTCTGCTTCACAGATCGATCGAGCATTCGTGGTTATGAAATGTTTTTTTTTATAACCCAGATTCTAGTGGGCGATAATAAGGATAACTTTCCCCGCAAGCTAGATTGCGATGACGCAAGCAGCCCTTATGGTTACCAGGGGGATAGACTCCCATATGTAGCCTCGCATTATAAGGCCTCAACCGACCTTTTGCGGTAAGTACATTGCATACAACAAAATATGGGTAGAAGTCGCTAGTTTTTTTTTTCGTTAATTCGATGATTTCCAAGGAGATTTATAAGGGGATCTCTTTGGATGGCATGTCTTCTTCATCATGATTCGACTTGGTGTAATTTTTTTCAGCTTCTTACTTTCTCAAACGATAAATACGTTACATTTTCGCTCCTGAAAATGGTTTTGGTCAATCAAAAACGAGATTAATCCTTTTAATTTTGACTATCCTTTCGGTCTCGCTATTTTGTCGTGATAATCACAGACAGATCAATCGTTTATTTTTCCGTTAAAATACACACACAATATACATTACACTTTTGTTGTCTGTCAAATACAGTTTATTTCGTTCAAATCCAGCAAATAGTTTTGATGCTATTGCGAGTAATTTTTAGCGTTCAATCCCGCGCTCTTTGACGTCATCGCGGGGGGCAGTGGGGATCAATCATATATAGTTATATATTTAAACAGGACTTAATCGCGCTGAAAACGTGACCACGATCAATGCAACTTGATCGAAACGTCGAGGTAAATAAATATTAAGTTTTCAGCGCGATTAAGTCCCGTTTAAATATATAACTATGTGTTCGAATCGCGAAAGTTTAAAAGTTACAATCAATCATATATTTTTGTGTTATCGCCAGATGGATGTTTACAACGACATAGCTCTCACTGATGTAACTTTAGGATATCAAAGCTCTCAAAAGTACACGTTTTTGATAACGCTATTTTTCCGGAATGCCCGCGGGGTGACGAGGAAGACGTTCATCGAATTCACGTCAAAACTAGATTATACCTTTGTCGTATACCCGTGCCTACTCCACAATAGGTAAAGTAATATATCTTGTTTGTAATTAACTACACGGCGAGTCCACAATCGCTATGCAAATGCGTCTGCAATGAATCCCTCACCTACTACTTAGTTAGTAGTTACTGTGTAGCTCGCAAACGGCAAAGTTTTTATTCATTTAGTAAGGGCTGGCACTGCAAGGATAAAGAAGTACCTACTGTAAATTCAGCTTTTTTTCATAGTTCCACAAATAAGTGGTCAAATAAACTTCGATGAGCAGCAGCCCATTGAAGACTAAAAACAACACAGATACCCAGGAACTTATTTATCTCAGTACGTATTTAAATTAGGTCTTGAATACACATCGTCTTAACTCTGGGGAAATTGGGCCAGCCCTGCGCTGCCGCTAGTAGAGCGTCGCTTCATGTTAAACTTTCTATGTGTTTTTCTTTAGCGCTGCTTTAAATGCATTCCGTTTTATAAAAGTCATTTATTATGCAAATGAGGTATTAAGCAATCGCAGAGGGAAACCCACAACTCCCTCCACACTTCGCAAGCCAACGTCATACATTGTTAACAATGTTAGGTACTTGCATGAAAAGTAGTGTTGCCATCTCTCGATAGAATATAAAAACTAGATACAAAAGTGTCAGTTTTTTTTAAGATACTTTTAAGTAAGTGTTGTAAGATGTCTATGATTTAGCCAAAAAGATTTGAATAAGATAAACGAATACATAAGGATACCTACATAATTATCCCTATTTTCTAGATTAACAATTTGCCATAGAGTTGTTGTACTTTAAATTAATTGCTTTGATTAATTCAAAGATTCAAAGAGATCAATCGAAGTATTATTAATTGGTTTAGGTACATCTGAGTCTACATAAATAGTGCCCACCGTTTGGCTATTCGTGGGATAAAATTTACGTAGACTTGGTGAATCAGCCTTTACATGTAAATGAGTTTGTTACAACTACGTCGCTTTCATTTGAGCTGAATAAACACGAATTCTGCATAATCCGAGGAAACTGAAACACGGCGATACTGGCGCCGACTTTATTTATGACTAGCTGTGCCCCCGGCTATACCCGCGTGGTCATTTCTCTGGGTTAAATCTAACCTATGTGTTATTTCAGGATCAAAGTACCTACAAAGAACGATAGAGAGTCCACTGCTGAACATAGGCCTCCCCCAAAGAGCGCCATGACGAGCGATCCTGTGCCACCTCCACCCACCGACTTCCTGCGACGGCTACAATATCGTCGGTCCATCGGTCCAACCCACACTTCGCTACCAACTACCATTAAAATATTAAAATTACTACGTAATAATTGTAATATACCTTTTTATATCCGCTGCACGCGATCACGCACGCGCGCTTGTAGTGCTCATAAACATTCTCTATAGATTTCTAATAATTACATATATTGGTGTAATTTAAATAAGTTAAGTTATTATTATTATATGTATTTAATTTTTTGAGAAAACAACCAATTCAACCGCACAGGGATCTCTAAAGATTCTCACACTAATAAATATGTGTAAAAGTGAAACTTGATTCCATTTCCATAGTAAAAATAATTAATCCGTTGAAATAAAGTTGTAGTTACATACTTTTAAATCCATACCAATATATAAAAGTGAAACATTGTCTGTTTGTTTGTATTTTTGTTACGGAAAAACTAGAAAATGTTTATTACTCGCTGAAAGGAATGTTTGCCATGGAAACGAAATAACAGGTATGTCTAAAACGTCAAGAGCATCGGTGCTATACCTACTTTTGCATTGGCTTTTAATATCCTAGAAGTACATAGGATGCTTTTTTCGCGATAAACAGTAGTCCGCGCGTACGAAGTCGCGGGCGGGAAACCTAGTCATAAATATGCATTAATACTGGCACAAGCGTAGGTGAAGAAAGTGCGAGAATATGTAGCTATATATATTACATAATACTTATATAAATGCATAAAAGAATACCAAATCGTATGAAAATTTAAAAACGCGAGCGGTGCGAACGCGAAAACGTTGAGCTTTTGCTGTCAAAGTTACATAGAACTTAGTAAAATATTAATTATCAAAAAAAAAGAGTGGTCCGGATACCGGCCCGCTGTAGCGTGCCTGATTGGTGGTGCTCGCGGGCCGCTGTTTGCCCGCAGGCCGTTGTTTGGAGACCCCTCTTTCTCTGACAAAATTAACTGTTCATTAATAAGTGTTTCATGAACCGCAATATACCTTCATAATAATGATGAAGCTGTAAAACTAATAATAACTTTTATCTCAACTTGAGCCAACCGTTAAGTTACGATCATTATGAACTGAGTAATAACTTCGAAACTCTTTAATGAATCAAGTTTTGCACCGTCCTTGTATACCTAGTAGCTCTCGGCCGCTCTGCTTTCTAAGTATTGTCACCAGAGATAAGTATATTTTCACATAATGATAAGGATATTAACAAATAATAAGTTAATTTAAGAACATTTAATGAAACGCTTTTAGCAGTAGCCATGTCATGATGAAAATTAGAACGGGCTATCACAATTAAATGCATATAAAACATTTCATGTCTATGTCTGTTAACCGTTGAGGAGTTCCCTAATACGGAACCAACCCGAAATGCAGTAACCATGTCATGGTAAAACTTCAAACCAGCTAGCATAATATAATGCGTACACAAAATTTCGTGTCTGTGCTGTTAACTGTTTAAGAGTTCCCTAATCAGGAGCCAACTTAAAGTGCAGCAGCCATGTCATGGTAAAACTTAAAATCAGCTATTATAATAGAATGTGAATGAACACAAAATTTCGTAACAGTGCTGTTGACCGTTGAAAAGTTCCTTTATCTGGAGCTGTTCCTGGAAGTCGATTCAGTTCATGCTAACCATTAATATGCATTATCATTCGACTTGAACCAACATGAAAAATTCAACTCCTTATGATAAGAGGAAGTGGTTCTAATTCAGCTTGCAAGATTTCACCTAAACAAACATACATACATGCATACAAACATAGCAATTTAAATACAAAATTTTAAAAAGTGTACCATATGTGTATCCATAACTTAAAATAAACTACCAGAGTCAAGAGGATATAAAACTACTGTATGTATTTAAAATTAAGTTGACAGACTGGTTAAATGTTTTTATAGTGTGTCGAGGAGTTTTCCGAACTGTGATAGCTGATAAGGTGAATGCAATATATTTATATTGACGACTTTTCGTTATTATTCTAATAAGTGATATTTTGTCATTTTTATGATTTATTTGTAATTTTTGCACGCTTTATCAATCCATATTAATATATAAAAGTGAAAAGTTGTCTGTTTGTTTGTTTGGGGAGCTTTCACGCGATAACGGCTGGACGGATTTTGAAGAAATTTAGAATGGAGATAGCTTATACCCTGGAATAAAACATACGATACTTTTTATCCTGGAAAGTTGTAAGTTTCCGAGGGAAAACTGGAAAATGTTGATTTCTCAATGAAAGGAACGGTTGCCACCACAGAATGGTCTGCGGTTGCCATAGAAACGAAATAAGAAGTCTGTCAAAAAAAAACAATAGCATTGGTGCTATACTTACTTTTGCATTGGTTTTTAATATCCTAGAAGAAAATAGGATGCTGTTTTTCGCGATAAACAGTAGTCTGCGCATACGAAGTCGCGGGCGGTATTTTTACCACGTTACCACGTTTTTATTAAGTCACTTTCTTGTTTGTCTGTATACTTATAAACTTAAACTGAAATGTACTAACTCGTGTTATATTATGATATTGTTATTTTTATATGTTTTCATGCTGTATTCAATAATGACTCACACCCCTAGATGGGGTAGATTGTACGGATCTTAAATTATACCAAACAACTGTATCAAAAACCTACATCTGTGACGATAAAATGATTTGATTTATCTGTCTATCGTTCCGGGGGGAAACTTACAACTCAAATTTCGAGCACTTTCTGATTAGCTATCCAGCTGAAACTTTCAGGGTTCAACTCCATGACAATGACGGAAGTTCTATGTACTTACGTAAGCACCTGCATTCTATGTACTTACGTAACTACCTTGATGACAATGCATTCTAAAAAAAATATAGGAAAAAACGTTGTTCTTAGATTCGTTCTACATTAGCTGCTTGTTATTGTAATGTTGGTTTGAATGATATTTTGTGTTGTGATTTATTATAAATATTTGTACACTTGCAGACTAAATACAATGACATTTAAAATTCATAAGAATTAATTTGTTATATTATTATGTACTAGCTGTACCCGCGGCTTCGCACGCGTGGACATTTCTTTAGGTGAAAATATTCTAAGTGCTATTCCAGGACCTAAAATATCAATATACCAACATTTGATCAAAATTCCTTCCGTCCCTTCAAAAATATTTTTATCGATTGCTCCGCTTTTACTCATCGGATTGAGATACCAAGTAACCCCATTTTTAAGTAAGACCTTAAGCTATACAACAAAGAAAACCGCATCGCAATATGTCCAGTAGTTTTACATGATGCGTGAACAAACAGACATGTTTTTTAAATGTTATATTCTTGTTCAGTAGTTTATTTTAAGTACCCTAAACTATTTTCTTCTTTGTACAGACATTCTCGTACTTATTGCTTTAGATATTTTTTACGTTCAAATTAACATAACTTTGGACCCCTATCCCACAGGAACGCTTTATTTTTTCGGGGTAAAAAGTATCCTCTATTTTAACCCATTATATAAACTATGACTGTGGTAAGTTGCATCAAAATCCGTTTAGTAGTTTCAGCGTGATACGTGTTCTTTTAAATAACTTTCATCCTCTATCCTGCGGGAACCCTTTAATTTTTCGAGATGAAAAGTATCTAATTTCCTACCTAGTAGTATGCACTCAAATCATACAAAGTTTCAGTTGAATTCATTCAGTAGTTTCGGCGTGATGCACGGTCAAGATACAGACATGCAGACAGACAGACAGACAGACAGACAAAAATGAAAAAATAATGTTTTGGCTTCAAAATCGAATATAGAGTACCCTACGAAAAAAATATTATTACTTTATGCTTAACGTAACTTTGGACCCGTATCCTGCCGGAACCGTATATTTTTTCGGGATAAAAAGTATCCTCTATTTTAACCCATTATATAAACTATGACTATGCTAAGTTGCATCAAAATCCGTCCAGTAGTTTCAGAGTGGTAAGTGTTTTTTAAAATATTTTTCATCCCTTATCCTGCGGGAACCCTTTCATTTTTCGGGATGAAAAGTATCCAATGTCCTATCTCGTAGTATGAGCTCAAATCATACCAAGTTTCAATTAAATTCATTCAGTAGTTTCGGCGTGATGCCTAGCCAAGATACAGACAGACAGACAGACGAAAATGAAAAAAATATATAAATAAATAACTATACTTATAATAAAACTGTAACGGGTCCAATTCTGTACATTGAAGATATTTTGTTTTTTTTTGGAACGTACTCTTAATTCGATACTGAAGCCAAAACTGTATTTTTTTTTCATTTTTGTCTGTATGTCTGTCGTCTGTCTATTTGTCTGTTTGTATCTTGGCTAGGCATCACGCAGAAACTACTGAATGAATTTATATAAAACTTGGTATGATTTGAGTTCATACTAAGAGGTAGGACATAGGCTACTTTACATCCCGAAAAATGAAAGGATTCCCGCAGGTTGAGGTTTAAAGTTATTTCAAAAAATACTTACCACTCTGAAACTACGGGACGGATTTTGATGAAATTTGGCACAGTTATAGTTTATATGATGGGTTAAAATTTAAAATACTTTTTATCCCGAAAAAATAAAGAGTTCCTGCGGGATTATGTCCAAAATTCTGTAAATTGAAGATATTACGGTTTTTTTTGGAGGCCGTTCTATATTCAGTACTAAAGCAACACTGTATTTTTTTTATTTTTGTCTGTCTGTCTGTACCTTGGTAGCGTACCACGCCGAAAATACTCAATGAATTCAAATGAAATTTGGTATGATTTGAGTTCATACTTCGAGGTAGGACATTGGATACTTTTCATCCCTAAATAATTAAGTGTTCCTGCAGGATAGGGGTGGAAAATTATTTAAAAGAACACGTAGTACGCTGAAACTAATGGACGGATGTTAATGCAACTTGGCACATACATAGTTTACAAGATGGGTTAAAATTATGGATACATTTTTTCCCGAGAAAATAAAGGGTTCCTGTGGGATATGGTTCCAAATTCTGTACATTAAAGATATAGTGTTTTTTTTGGAAGTTACTCTATTTTCGATAATACAGACAAAAATGAAAAAACTGTATGTTTTTTGTTAATCTTGTCTTTCTTTCTGTTTGTCTGTATGTTTGTTTCACGCATCACGTAAAAACTATTGGACCAATTGCAATGCGATTTTCATTGTTAGATAGCTTAGGGTTTGATTTAAATCTGGTGTAATTGGTATCTCAATCCGGTGAGTTAGAAGCCGAGCAATTGATAAAAGTATCTTTGACGGCTGAAGAAATTTTGTTAAAATGTTGGTATATTGGTCCTGGAATAGCACATTATGGTACTATGAACCTAAAGAAAAGACCACGCGTGCGAAGCCGCGGGTACAGCTAGTATAATCTAAATGTCGAGTCTCAGTCAGTCAAAAGTCTAGTCAAGTCACGATTCAATAAAAAAGTTGATTAAAGTGGTGGAGATTTACTGAAACTTCCTAGGGAGCTTCGGAGAGAACATAAAATGACACGTTTCTTAAATCTTACAAATCTTTTACGCCGCGCCGCTTCTCTCACTACCCCTCTACGGCGTAGAGCCATCGCTACGCTATGGGCGGCGTAGGCAATTATGTAAATAGGTACGAATCTACGGCGCATAGCCTTTGCCTTAATCGACTGTAGCTCTTTCCGATGGAATATTCCATATTATGTCATGAACAGGTACGAGTATTGTTTCTCTATTTCATTAAATTAATTTTGTTAATTATTGTGAATAGATATTAAAATAACTACTACAAACTAAAACTGTTAAAAATATTGTTTAGGTTTGAAAAAATGAGGCAAAAGCTTTTTGTATGTATTTAAATTGATGTCTCGAGCAGGTTGTCACCTAATGGTAAGCGCGGTGCCTTTCCAGGAGAACGCAAAGTAATGAAGATACTGCGCTGATACTGAATCAGAGCTGTGCAGCACTCGGAGACGCACTTTTTAATCTGTACTGAGTTTTTTGGTCGACTAGCTTTCAATGGCATCCCGGCGGTCGCTAATCCATAATGTGAGGGTGAAGGGCTGGAACAAGTAGGTAGCTACCCCTCACGGTGGACAGGTCAACAACTGGCAGGATGACATAGTTGTTAGACAGTAATCGATGGCACAGAGTATACAAACGCAATCGTTGGCTGTGGCTATAAATAGTGCTTCTTTTCGGGTCAATCACTTATATTCTTATTTCCCTTTTAAATTTTATCTTCTTTCTATACTTATAATAAAAACATATGAATGAAAATATCTGTAAAAAGAAGATAATTTTAAAAAGGAAGTTCTAGGGTACTTAAAATAAGCTATTGAACAAGTTTTTTTTTTTTTTTAAATAGTGCCAGTCTCTTTGTCTGTATGTTTGTTCGCGAAACACGTAATAACTACTGGACCGATCGCGATGCGGTTTTATTTGTTGGATAGCTTAAGGTTTGACTTAAAAACTGGGGTACCTGGTATCTCAACCCGGTGAGTAGAAGCAGAGCAATCAATAAAAATCTTTTTGACGGCTTAAAGCATTTTGATCAAATGTTGGTATATTGGTATTTTAGGTCTTGGAATAGTTCTAGTACTTTTAACCTACAGAAATGACCACGCGTTCGAAGCCGCGGGCACAGCTAGTAATAAATAAGTTAACTTCAAGAGAGGAGTCAAAGTATTGAAGTTATTTATTAGCGTGGTCATTTAATTTAAAAGTAGCCCATACCCATATACTACATATCTCCAAAATTCGTTCAGCCGTCAAACAGTTTTTACCGATTGCTCGGCATATAATCATCGGATCAAGATACCAAGTACCCCAGTTTTTAAGTCGAGCCCTAAGCTATCCAACAGAAACCAGAAAACCGCATCTCATTCGATCCAGTAGTATTTACGTGATGCGCGAACAAACAAAAAGACAAACAAACTAACAAACTTACTAACAAACAGACAAACAACAGACACGATTTAAAAAAAATGATCTATTCTTGTTCAGTAGCTTATTTTAAGTACCCTAGACCATAGAGACCAAGAAGATAAAGACAGTAAAAGTACATCGTAGGCTTCCAAATCTAGTATAGGTAGCTCTAATCTATTATATATCTATTTCTTTGTTTTATTTTGTTTGTCATTATGTATAATGTTGTGTGTTGTTACAAAAAAATGTATTTTCTTTCTTTCTTTTTTTTTGCTTTCAAATTACAACCGTTTAAGTTAAGTTTAAGTGCGAGTTGCGCTCGCGTACTAGGGTTGTCACGTTCTTGTCACGTTCCTGTTGCTAACTGCCTACTGGCTTGCACTTCTCGCATGCACAATAATTGTACTAGTTTTCCGTCTCGCGACTTTGTACGCGCGGACTACTGTTTATCCCAAAAAAGCATCCTATTTTCTTCTAGGATATTAAAAACCAATGCAAAAGTAGGTTTAGCACCAATGCTATTTGATGTTTGACTTGTTGTTTCGTTTCCATGGCAGCCGCAGAACATTATGTGCCGGCAACCGTTCCTTACAGAGAGTAATCAACATTGTCTAGTTTTCCCGTGGAAACTTATAACTTTCCGGGATAAAAAATATTAAGCTGTCTCCATTCTAAATTTCATCAAAATCCGTCCAGCCGTTATCACGTGAAAGCTTCCCAAACAAACAAACTGACAAAGTTTCACTTTTATATGTTGGTATGGATCTACCGCCGACGGCCAGTAATCCACACCAATATATAAAAGCGAAAACGTTTGTTAGTTTGAGATTTGATTAAATTAAAGTTATACGAGATTTTGTACAAATTTGAAAGCTAGCTTTGGCAAAAAACATTAAAGAACTTTTTTTTTATTTAAATCTATGAATTGTTATTAAATACGTTCCGTTTCGGAGTTTTTATAGGCATTCGCGGCGTGAAACTTGGCGTAACGAGGATAATAATATTTTCATGAATTAATTCTTACTGTACTTATATTCAGTAACTAACTTTCGCCCGCGACTTCGTCCACGCGGACTACAGTTTATCGCGCAATAAAGCACCCTATGTTCTTCTAGGATATTAAAAACCAATGCAAAAGTAGGTATAGCTTAGGGAAGGAATAAAGGGAATAAATTAGTTCACGTCGAACGACTTGGCCAGGGACCAAAAAGCTTTGCTACCCGCGGGGTATGAAGCCAGTTTGGCTCCTATTCGATCTATGTGATCAAAATGAGCCTTCCTAAGAGTATTGTTACAGGTTTTAGCGGCAACATTGTTTTTTTTTCTTAACCCGAATATCAGAGGATTTGCGCTTTCGAGCATTAGCCCAGTCCAGATATGCCGTATGCTTTAGAGCCACAGCATAACCACAGTCAGATCCAAACCAAGGCTGAGTTTTGCTGAGAAGAGGCTTATCACTGAATGGAATGTAATATTCCATTGCCTTACATATTACCTCTGTAACAGCAGTTCGCGCGCAGAAGTGACGGGTCCTGGGAAGTGAAACATGTTTGCCGCCAAGGGTACGATGCAAGGAATTGTCGCATCTTGTCCCAATCTGCTGAGTTGTATCTCCACACGCGTCTATTACCTTTACGGCTAGGATCAGGTGGGGAATACACAGAGACGGACTTAATCAGACAGTGATCAGAGCTACCAAGAGGTGGGGATACTGACACGGAGTATCGATCTGGTTCAGTCGACATCAGCAGGTCAAGACAGTTGGCAGTGTCACCATCACGGTCAGCTACCCGTGTCGGCTCATGCACCAGCTGAGCGAGATCTAACGCTAGAGCAAGTTTTCGCGTATCTCTACCAGCGTGGTCGGTTTTCTTGGATGGGACAAGCCACTCTATGTGGTGGGCGTTAAAATCCTCCAAAAACACCAATTGAGCAGACGGGTAACACTGTTGGGCCACACCTGGCGCCTCACAGAGATAGTCCACCAATAAAGTCGTCCCCCGATCTCCGCTGTGAGAACGGTACACAAATTAAGGCATAAAAAAAAACTCTATGCCCATGTCTAACAGCACCCAAATCACCGAGAAGTTAGAGTGCTCAAGATTTCGGAGACGCAGACAACATATTATGTCATCACGGGCGTAAACACAAACGCCGGCATTTGGGATAAAAAGGTGCTCCAAGACATAGTCTGGGTAATCCAAGTATGCCGTATCAGCTGGACATCCTATCTGCGTCTCCAACAAGAAGAACAAGTGGGGCTTAGAGGTTTCCAGATGATAGTGGACTGGTTGGAGATAGGAGGGAATCCCACGAATATTCGCAAGATCCACTTTGAGGGTGAGGACGTGCATCTGCCGTTTAAACTTATTTCTTCTTTGGACTTTTTTCATGATTAGTGTGAATAGGTTGGACAAGTAATAGCATAGGAGATGTCAGAATGGCTAACTCACGGAATTCAAGGCATAACTACGACTTTGGAGAACTTGCGCGGAGACTGCGGGGATGCCTGAACCTCCCTGAAATAATTCATCAGTTCCTCACATCCGGTCGCCAGCCGGCCCAATGAATTATTTCAGAATTTTTCACAACGGTGAAAAATTCTGAAATAATTCACGGAGGGCAGCCTTTCGTAGCTGGCTAAACTACAACTTGCGGTCGGCCAGCAGAGAACACCGTGCTTCGGATCCCGCTACCCTCCGAAGCAAGGCCTCCGACGCAGAAAAACCATGATTCCGATCATGGTCCACCCTTCCAGCACTGTATCCTATACTCATCCAGACGGCTTCCCTGAACATAATGATGGAACACGACATGCATTTGGCACCAAGGCCTTGACCAGGGGGTGGTAAAAATAAAAAGCCGGCGGCCGAAGCCTACCACCAGGCGATTCGGTTGCTCTTTTGCACCACCCGAGGGTCACGTGTAGAACATCGAGAGCTAAATCCTTCGGACGCTAGTAAAAAATAAACGCTCAAACGCTCTACCCTATCAATTCATTTTCTAACTTAATAACAAGTCGTATAGGGCAAGTAGCTATAACCCGAGTATCTACATGAATAATCGATGTGAAAGCCATCAGCTGATGAGCCGCTCGACGTGCCCTCACCAATTACCCTCTAATTAATTCGGTAATCGGGCACGCAACCCTCCGCCGACGGCGTCATTACACCGATGTTTTCATTATCAACTACCCACCTGAATTAGTATTGGCCAACTGCTGTCCGGTCATTACATTAACCTCTGTTACTGCTAATGTTCTTTTTACGTTATTCTGAACTAGCTTTCACCCGCAACTTCGTCCGCGTGGCCTACAGTTTATCGCGAATCCTAGAAGAACATACGATGCTTTCGTATGTTCTTCTAGGATGTTAAAAATCTTTGCATAAGTATAGCAACATACAGCACCAGCGCTCTTGATGCTATTTGACTGAGGCGTTATTGTTTCGTTTCCACGGCAACATGTCATGCCGTTCCTTACAGTATAACGAGTAATCGTCATTTTACAGCTTTCCCGTGGAAACTTAGTATTTTCCGGGATAAAAGTATCCTATGTTGGTCTCTATATACCTATTTACAAAGTTTCATCAAAATCGAACCAGATGTTTTGGCGTGAATGCTCCCCAAACAAACAAACATATAACGTTTCACTTTTATATATTGGTGTAGGTACGTAGATCGGTAGAGAAACCGCAATTCCAAGAACACACAAAGCAGTTGGACAACCTTATTATACACATATCACATATACAGTCTACTGTGCTACTAAGTGTAGGTACTGTACTTACTTTGCTGCTATGAGTAGGTATATACCTAGCTGCTGACGACGGCATTGCCCCATTGAATTGCAGTTTTACAAGCTTTTATATAACTGACGTGTAAGTATGTAGTAGATATGTTTAGTCCAAATATTGCAACTTTAATAGAGAACTTCAATCTTGACATAACAATTTCAAATGTTGTGCACATGTAGAGACGAGATGACACTTGCTACGACAATATTGTGATATTTATGACCTGTTAGAAATTATCGTACTCACACACGGTAATTCTTCGTCATTGGAGTACTAGTAGGTATATTGTACCGTAACAACATCATTATTTTATTGGGCACATTTTTATCAGCTAAGCGGCTTTTATTATTTGAAAAACACATTTAGTTTCTGATTTTACTGAAGCAAAAACGTGAAATAAAAGCCCGCAAGTACGCCACTTGACGTCGCGTGTTTGTAATTCTCTTACGAGTATTTGTCAAGATCCAGTAGAATAGCTTTTTAATGTCGTGAAAAATTGTCGGCAAGTTTATAATTAAATTTTAACTGTTCAAACCATTCTTGATTTTTTCATCTGAAATGTATTTCTACATACTTACTCGTGTGTTTATCGTTCAAAAGTACAAGAGGTTGAGAATTAGCATCGGTTGTACTTACTTATGTAAACAGAATATACCGAGCCCGAATATTCCAAGTACGAGAGCACTGGGAGTAAATGTTATTCAATTCCTTCACAGGCTGTTATGAACGCCGCGTTTATTTTACTCGGGCTCCGCTACGGAGAGCAAAAAGGCTTAAAGGGCGCCTCGGGACGATTTTAATACATTTTCTTTGAAATCACTTCTTCGCGAAAGCTTTACAAAATTATGCTTTTTTCCTTGATTTTTGGCGCTTGGTTGTTGGCTCGCTGGGAAGTTAGCTTTTTGGCCCAGCTTTAAAAAATGGTAGCCTGCCAAAAGCTTTTAGGGGAACATAAAGGTGTAGGTATTTTATAAAGATTTGCAATTTTTATGTAAATCACCTTCTATAGGGGAATCATTAACCGAACACTAGAAAAAAAATCTTACATCAAGTACTTTACACCTAATGATCTACATGTACACTAAAAGTACTGATTGCACATCAATATAACTTTCATTTTCACTTACTGTTTGATTTGCGCCTCAAAACGCATTGCGTTAGTGTTGAACATGATGAGTTTAGGTAAAATGGCAAATTTTGGTCCGCAAAGAGTATTTTTACTCGATTGAGGGTTATGTGTTTGGGTTGTATGTTTGTTTGTTTGTACGTTTCTTAGGCGCGTCCTACAGCCTAAACGGCTTGATGGATTTTGATAAATGAGGTATCATTGGATTCGTATTAACCACGAGAGTGCTATAGGATATATGAAGCGTCAAGAAAACAAATATGGTGGCCTACAGCTGCCATTATTGTATTTCTGACGGAACAAAAAATGAACAAAACCTACCGTAGGAGGTATTAAAATAAAGAGCTTCAAAATACCATTCCAAAAATATATAATTATTTTACCTAAACAGTGGGAAGTCTTTCAATCTTTTTACACCATTTTCAATTTTAGATTATTCAAGTTATGTAAGTACTATAAGTTATGTAAGTGTTGCAATTACAACTATTAACACGCAAAGTAAAATATGTAGGTAAATATGAAAACTTATAATTATATTACTATTATTTTAGCGGGCGGAGCATCCGTCCGCTATCGCGGCCGATAAGCAAAAGCCTAAGCATATGTTTGCGTCATACATTCCGCGCCCCACACCTGCACACCAGTAGGGGTTTTACCAGACTGCGCAACGCAAAGGCCTGGTAATGTTTTTATCAGCCTATGTACATATATGTATGTATGTCTGTTTCTTTATGGCACTATTTGTGTATTATATGTCAGTGGAATCTAAACTTAGATACAGCATAAGGTGCTGGGGAAATAGCTACCAATATAATATAAACAGAGCGTTTGTGCTGCAGAAGCGAGCGATCCGCGCTGTGATTCGATTGTGCTGCAGAAGCGAGCGATCCACGCTGTGGTTCGTTAGGTTCGTTATTATATTTACAAGTTTTTAGTTTTTTATTTAGTTATTTCTAAAATGTATTGTGTTCTACTTGTCAAATCCTTTCATTTGATATCCATATTGAGGTGATTGAAAACTAAAAAAAAGTAATCCAACATTTTGCCATCTTGGATTTGGAATTTCATTATGTACCTGTATTCTAATAGTTAAGCCCTTTCATTTGATATCCATATTGAGGTGATTGAAAACTAAAAAAAAGTAACCCACCATTTTGTGGTGGTGGCCATCTTGGATTTAAAATTTTCATAGTGTACTGTATTCTACTAGTTAGGCCCTTTCATTTGATACCCATATTGAGGGGATTGAAATAAAAAAAAGTAATCCACTATTTTGTGGTGGCGGCCATCTTGGATTTGGAATTTTCATGGTGTACTATATTCTACTAGTTAAGCATTTTCATTTGATACCAATACTGAAGGCTTGAAAAAATAATGTAATACGTAATTTTGTGGCGGCAGCCATCTTGCATTTACAATGATACTGAATATACATAATTGTATTGTCATCAGAACTAAAGCGAGTACCAAATTTCAGATCAATCGGTCAACAGAGAGGGGGTAAAATTTCAATTACTAGCAACACGCACGCGCAGTATGGGCGCTGTAGTGCGTAATGTTAGTTAGATCGCCACCCGATGATCTACTGGATAAAAATAATAAAATAATTACAATAGAGCCAGAACAGTATCACTTTTTCGAAATTACCAACGTAATAATAATGCAAAAATACAACATAAGATAAGAAAGAGTTTTTTGAAGGCGGTGCCAAACCTAGGCATCATTTATATCTAATACTAGCTGTACCCGCGGCAACGCGCGCGTGGTCATTTTTCTAGGTTAAAATTACTCTATGTACTATTCCAAGACCATATGTACTATTCTATACCAATATACCAACATTTGACCAAAATTACTTCAGCCATCAAAAAGTTTTTATCGATTGCTCGGCTTCTACTCATCGGATTAAAATACCAAGTACACCAGTTTTTAAGTCAAACCCTAAGCTATCCAACAGTGAAACCGCATCGCAATAGGTTCAGTGGTTTTTACGTGATGCGCGAACAAACATACAGACAAACAAACAAACAGACAGGCACGAAATTTTAAAATGTTATATTTTTAATCAGTATTAATATTTTATGTACCCTAGACCATTTCTGATCTCTCTGATTCTTGACCGCGGACGATGTTGCGTTGCGAGAGAAAACTAGTACTCAATATTTAACAAAGATTTATTCTCAAAATTATTTGAACATTATAATTGTGTCAAAATTGGTAGGTACCTACTTCATTTTGAACAGAATTTCAAAATGAATTGGTTTGTTCCCCATGACACCACCCAATGTTATAAGAGTTCACTATTTCCCATCTGTCCACTCACCACTCATACTAACGTCGTGTCTGAAACGTGGTTCATGGTAAATCGTTTCCCATATTATACCAAACACGAATGGCTACCTAAACAATACAACCCGGAGATTATAAGAGTATAACGACACAAAGTTGTTTTATTATTTCCGACATAAATACACGCCTCCTAGTGATCATGCAAATAAATAATTTCCGAGATCTCCGCACTTGGCCGGGTTCCGGACAAAGTTGAGCACTGAAATAACTTATTTACTCTAGAAACTCACAGAAGAAAATAATGTACCATAATCCAATGCCTGCGCCTGTTCGCTAACTTTGTACAAAATAATAAGCAATCGTTTGGAACTTAGAACAGAGGCAGGCTCCGAACCCAATTATTGTCCCGAAAGTTTATAAAAATAATGGATGAAAGGGAAATGAAATACGACTTCCCTTTCACCGTCCTGAATATTAAACGAGCGCGCATTTAGAGGCTCCGTGATAAGAGACTGTATAGGTCTGCCCGTTTATGAAAATTCACGAAGGAACGGAAATATGCTTCCGGTTATATCAGCTCTAATTTTCTTACAAATGTTAAGTTATAGGGTTGATCAATTTATACTTAGCTTCGTGATAAGCATCTGGCTTGCAAATTGGAAATAATTCTCATAAATTAACATAAAAGGTATCGTAGTAAGTACAAGGTATGCGCGGATATTTTGAGTTCATTCTATTACCTGCAAGAAGACTCTTCCCTTGAATGTTTCATGTAGTCTAATAACAATACTGCCAGTTTAGCTTATGATCTTTAGAATATAGTGAATTACTGCATCGAGCGGAAAGTGACTCATTGATGCACCGAGTGTTTCTAAAAACTCGAGTGCAGCAAGAAGTCACTTGAGCGAGTGTCAATAATCTGCTTTTCTTTCCACTTGTACAAATTAGCGCCAATTCTGTCGCGCTCATAATAATATTTAAAAAATAGTATATTCTATTTTTAAATCTCTATTAGACGAAAGCATTCATTCAATACTAGCCGCGCCCCGTGGTTTCAACTGCGTGATGGATGATGATGATGATGGTGATAATGATGGTGATAATGATGATGATGATGATAATGATGATGATGATGACAAGTTTACCAGAAGAAGAATAAGAAGAAAAAACATTTATTCAACACACACATTACAAAAAAACATAGATAAAACATACATAAAATGTGCTTAAGAGTGTGTTGAAAGGGGCTTATAATCAGCACAAATAACCAGTGCAACACACTAGACGCTGGTTTTCATATAAACCCCACGGGTGATGTAAAAAAGCATGCAAAAAATTAATACAATACAATATACATAGTTCATAATACCTAAGTATATATATATACATATATATGTGTTTATTTAAATATATATATATATATATATATATATATACTTAAATAAACAAATGAAACTTTGGAAGACATTCAATTTGATTATCTGCAGGTACTTAAAGTAGATGTTGACTTGAAATTACAACCAATCTCAGAGTAGCTGTCCGTTTCGTTACTAACGCCCGAAATTAATAACCTATCCTTATCCGTTTTTGCCTATCGATTGATCAGAATTCGATCCATTTTTTAAGTATATGGTGCTAATAACCAATCCACGGATCGAGATTGCAATCTGAAAACACGTCCAATCCTTGTGAGGTCTACGTCGCTACGATTCTACGCACAGGGAACAATGTTGATTACTGTGGCAGATTTTGTTGGTGTGTCAAAATTAACAGCAGGCAGAATTGTGCAAGACATATCTGCAGCAATTGCTAGACTATATGATGAATATATATTTATTCACCAAGATGGTGCAGAGAAGTTTTTTAGAATTGCTGGGTTTCCTCGGGTTCTGGGAACACTTGATTGTACACATGTTCGCATACAGTCTCCATGTAAGTTTGAAGACTAATTGGCTTTTAGCAATTTAAATACCGAAGTACCAGCCACAAGCTAACATCTTATTTTCCTTTTACATAGGTCAGATAATAGGTTTTGTTTGTCGTATGAGGTAGTGCTGGCCTCTGATGTCAGAGTTTATCAAGCCGTCCGAGGGCCTCTGACATGGCTTAACGACTGTTATTAATCAATAACAGCCGGGACCGACAGCTTAACGTGCCCTCCGAAGCACGGAGCGATGGAAAACCGCACATAACTTAGAAAAGTTATTGGTGCGTAGCCTAGGTTTTGAACCCAGTATCGTTGGATTCTAAATTGCACTACAGAACCGTTAGGCCATAATAGGTGAAGAATTCCGTAACAGAAAAGGTTACTTTTCCTTGAATGTCCAAGCTGCATGTGATGCAGATTTGAAACTGATGAATGTAGTGGCTCGGTGGCTAGGTTCTACGCACGATGCTACAATTCAACAATTCTATTCTAAGAGGTAACAAGTGTTTCTCTAAACTTGTTATTTAGTAGGTATTATTTTTATCTATGGGCCATTAGTTCAAGTGCAGGGCGAAGACTTTCTTCGTTTCACTCCTTTTAGGTGTCTCTTAATTAAGAATCTAGCTTGTCTCAACAAAATAGTACATACTTGCAAATTTATATAAAAAACTCTTACAGCTCAATGTGATGCAGGGCTGTTTAGTAACCGTTGGTTGCTTGGAGATAGTGCCTACCCAAACAGACCTTACTTGTTGACACCTCTGTTGCATCCCACTACGGAAGCTGAAAAGCGGTACAATGAAGCACACATAAAAACCAGGAATGTAATTGAACGGTAATATTACAATAAGTACAACATGGCTAGGTATGATATGGCATTTACTTAACAATTACAATTAAAAAACTGGATTTCTTTATATTTACAGAACATTTGGAGTATGGAAGCGTCGTTTCCCTGTTGTAGCACTGACATTGCGTTTGTCGCTAGCAAAAGTTCAGAGATTAATAATAGCCACTGCAGTGCTGCACAATAAATGTAGGAATCACAACTTTGAAGATGTCCCTCCAGAAGTTGAGGTGCCAGCTGCGGAAAATTTTGATGACGAAAGCTCACAAAATATAGAAATGCAAGACGATAGTGGGAGGGCTGGTCTTATAATATATTTTTTTAGTACTTAGAGGGTTTTTAATTAAATATATATCTGGACTGATTTAAAAATATTAAATATTAAATAATTATATACCTACACATTGTGACGAGGTCAAAACCTCTTTCATAATAATACTCTTTTGATCTCTTAATTCTTTCATAATCCATTTCTTTTCATTTTGACAGTTGGCCATTATTCATTCTAAATACAAATATCCTGTCATTTTTTACATTGATTTTTGGAGCAAAAGGGAAATATGATATAAAATACATAAATAAGTTTATAACCAGTTGAATTACACTTGTAAATATATAAACGATAATACCTACATAAGAGGTTATCTCCAAACGATCTCGACTCGGTCGCAACATTATTAAAATCGTGCAAATGGTACGAAAGTTGCATTGAAATTTCCAACTCTGATACTCCTTCTACATTACAAGACTTAGCGAAGCCTTCGACTTCTAATACCCAGCACAAAGTCACTGCTACAACTAACATACCACATTATCCGTACAATACCTTGCAACAACCACTTGTTCAAACACACCCTTATCCTCAACCTTACCCTGTACATTCAATTGCTGCAGATTCTAAGAAACCTGCACTACCTATATTTTGCACTCGCTGTCGAAACGACAGTCATGCTTTATGTCAATGTCCCTACAGACATAAAGTTTGTTTTCGTTGCGGTAAAAAAGACGTAATTTTTACCAATTGCCCTGTATGTACAAAAAATTCAAAAAACTAATTAGAGAGGAACTAGAAACACAAAATTGTAATACTAACAATAACTTTGATCAAAATGATTGGAACAATTGGCTTAAAACTATTTCAATATTTTTCAAAACATACAACGTTTCTACGCTCCTCTTTGATAATACATCAGACAATCAACGTCCATCCCCAACATATACCTTAGAGTAAATGTTGGGAGTTTAACCCTTAACGGTTTACTTGATAGTGGCAATGCCATTACAATTTTAGATAATAACTCACATAAATTATTACTTGAACATGGTTTGGAACTACAACGTGACCAAATTATCAAAGGTTCTGTTGCTAATGGTCAAACAATCAATTCAATTGGTACTATTAAGCTTCCAACTTTATTTAAAAATAAGTTTGCTATAATTACTGCCCATGTAATACCCGCTGTTACTCAACCTTTCATATTAGGTATCGACTTCTGGAAAACTTTTAAGCTGGCTCCAGACATACTTAATACGGTCAGTATGCTCAAGAGTTCAGATACTCCCATGTTTATCATCAATACTAACGATACTTATTTACAGTCTTATGACAGACTTACAGATACACAATTGATTCTTGCTAATGCAGTCGTAGAACAATTTCGTAATATTTCTACCGACGTACTTCCTTTAGGAAGAACAAACCTTTTTGAACACTGTATTGATACAGGTGACCACCCACCAATTCGTCAACGATGCTATCGATTATCACCTGAAAAACAGAAAGCTCTTCGAGCAGAAGTTGATAAAATACTAGAACTTGATGTTATAGAGCCTTGTGAAAGCCCATGGCTAAATCCTGTAATTATTACCCCTAAGAAAGATGGTACTTGGAGATTTTGCGTCGACAGTCGTAAGCTTAACGACATAACTAGAAAAGATGCTTATAAATTACCATTCATATCAGACATTATAGATAACCTTAAAGATTCTAAATATCTGAGTTCAATTGACATTGCTAAAGCTTTTTGAAAGTGCCTTTACGTTTAGAAGACAGACCTAAGACTGCTTTTCACGTTCCAGGTCGTGGATATTTTCAATTTAAGGTTATGCCTTTTGGTCTTACTAACGCACCAGCTACGCAACAAAAATTCATTGATAATCTTCTTTCTGATGAGTCTAATAACGACACTCTTTTTTATTATTTGAATGATATAATAATAGCCACAAAAACGTACGAGGAACACGTACGTTTACTTAACAAATTACACGCAAAACTTTCAAAAGCAGGTATAACAGTAAATTTTCCGAAATGAACTTAAATACCTAGGCTACGTAATAGATGATCAAGGTCTCCACACAGACCCTGATAAAGTCAAAGCAATCTTAGAAATACCAGCACCCAGGTCTGCTCGCGAAGTGAAAAAGTTTCTCGGTACAGCTAGTTGGTATTGGTTCATTGCGACGCATCCGCTTTTGGACTTGGAGCAATGCTTACCCAAGACTTCGATGGAGTTGAAAAACCCATAGCTTACATGAGCAAATTACTTACAGGTCCCCAAAGAAACTATTCTATCACTGAACGTGAACTCTTAAGCGTTATAACAGCATTAGAGTATTGGCTTTGATATCTAGACAATGGTCAAAAGTTTACTATCTATACCGATCATTCTGCACTTCAATGGTTCTTACACTTAGATAATCCTACAGGTAGACTTGCCCGTTGGAGCATACGCTTATCAATGTTTAATTTTGACATTAAATATAAACGTGGCAAAGAACATTTGGTCCCAGATACATTATCTCGTATTAAACCAATTAATGTGATTAATTATGATCCAATACATACTTCACTTTATAAAAAAAAAGTAGTCATAAAAGTAAAGTATTATCGTATAAAGTGATAATACTTTACTTTTATGATACGACACAATAAACTATACAGGTACACCCGTTCTAATACCCTCATAAACTCAGAATTAAGTTGGAAAGATTATTTAGATATAGTCTCCCATCTGAATTTCGTACAGCTATTATCGACGAAAACCATTCGTTACCAACAGCAGCTCATTTTGGCACTTTTAAAACATACCATCGTATTAAAGAAAAATACTTCTGGCCAGGAATGTACAAAGACATTGCCAGCCATATTTCTAAATGTGAAACATGCCTCGCTTATAAGCATCAGAATCAAAATACCATTGGTCTGATGGGTAAACCCAAGAACTGTTCTCGTCCTTTCCAATGCATATCTATTGATATTGTTGGTCCACTTCCAATGACACGTAAACTTAATAGATTTATTTTTGTAGTCACATGTTGTTTTTCCAAATATTGTTTTGTATTCCCCATGAAGCGAGCTACCTCTTCTGTAATCAAACATATACTTGAGAACTTAGTTTTTATGGTTTATGGTATTCCAGAGACCATAATCCTAAATAATGGCCCTCAACTAATTAGTCATGAACTCCAGGATTTATTTCAATATTACAACATACCAAAACTTCATTACACCCCCCGTTACTGTCCGCAAGTCAATACTGTTGAACGTTACAACAAAACAATTATAACAGCAGTTGCTTCTTTTGTTGATAATGACCATTGTACTTGGGATTTATATTTAAATCAAATCCAATTTGCCATAAATTCAGCTGTTAATGAAACTACTAAATTCACACCAGCTTTCTTAGTATTTGGTCGCGAACTTGTAACGTGTGGTTCTGTATATAATGCTTCGGATCTAACTGAAGAATTGATTTTTGCTCCACGCGATGAGTACGCTGACAATATAGGTCAGTTAAGCTCTTTATTTGCTGAAGTTCAAGCACGTTTATTCCGCGCTCATGACTAACGCAAAATATTATAATAAACATCATCAACACCTTGAATTTAACCAAGGTGACATTATATGGAAACGTAATTATCCCATAAGTTCAGTATGCAAGTATTTTTCAGCTAAATTAGCTCCTAAATTTGTAAAATGCATCATAGCAGCTTAAATTTCACCACTAATTTACGACCTCAGTGATTTATCTGGTAATCCCTTAGGCTGTTGGCATGTCAAAGACATTAAACCTATACCACGTACGTCTTAACCTTAACCATCACTTGTCTACTTACATAAATTATTATAATGATGTACTATGAAAGTTACATTGCTTTCATATTCCTGTACCTTACCATATATTTCAATACCTACTTATGACCATTGTAGGTTCCCTAATTACAAATAACCTTGTATTTATGTTGTAAATAATGTAATTTTAATATAATTTCCCTTTACGGAGTAATGTCCACATTTTTAGCCTTTTTTTTTTATTCACTTTATTAACTTTTCGGATTCATTATGAATATTGACTTCAAGTCCCTACGTATTGGTTTTCAGTGCTATTTTACTTACTACATACTTTAATTATTTGGTACTAATAGTAGGTAATACCCTACTTGTTAGCTATGTATTTTTTTATATTTTACAAACATAATATTCAGTTTAAAGTGAAAACAAGTTCTATATATTATTATTTACTACACCTACACACAAAACTTCCAATACTGAAAAGAGCGGCAAATGTGATTACTCTATAAACCAAGCCTAGGTCACAAAACCAGTATTATTTTATAGTTAATATGCTATTACCTACCTACCTTACTCATATTATTTTAACGTTCTAATACAACGGTTATTATATACATACACGTGCTACAGGCACGTCGTACCCTAAGGTCCGTTTAGCCATTTTGGCAAAATAATTGTAAATAAATATACACATACATATATGTACACATCACACACCATACATTCACCACACACACACATAAACATACACTCACATAATCACCCTAATCAGCGGTTAGTGACTGTATAAATAAGCCTACACTACACTGTATTGGTTCCATGAGTGACCTTATTGATATATAAGGAATGGGAAATTAATATTTCCAAGGAATGGGAATAAGACTATGAATGATGATGAATGAATGTGTGATTTATGAATTTGAATGCATCTAGGAATCCAATCAATTGTATATTGACATTGTTAATAAACATGTTCACCTAAAAATTAAAAAGACTTCTCAGCATTTCCATTATTTTAATTAATTATTTTACTATTTTAATTTTATTACCCTTAATATATATATTTTTATTATTAAATTCTACTATTATTTTTTTCTTTTGTCCTTAGCATATATTTTATTTTTTTCTCTTCTTTTTTTTTAAATAAACCTTATGTTTTAGGATACCAATAACAACAAAAAAATTACATACCTTACTAAAAAAAAAATTTTTTTTGTTTACAATCAAAAAAAAAAAAAACTCCGGGGAGGCGGGGTATTGTGACGAGGTCAAAACATCTTTCATAATAATACTCTTTTGATCTCTTAATTCTTTCGTAATCCATTTCTTTTAATTTTGACAGTTGGCCATTATTCATTCTAAATACAAATATCCTGTTATTTTTTACATTGATTTTTGGAGCAAAAGGGAAATATGATATAAAATACATAAATAAGTTTATAACCAGTTGAATTACACTTGTAAATATATAAACGATAATACCTACATAAGAGGTTATTCGTCCGCATCGTCAAAGTACAAAAGTTTGATCATCTCCTACTGTTCTTGTGCTTCCAATAGTTCCTGTAATTCTGTGTCACTGAGGTTTGGGTCCTGGGCTAGTGGGAGCAACCCAAACCCTGGGACCGCCTCGTGACAACATGAACAATTTCTTTTTTATTTTTGCGGAAGTTTTACCAATAACCACAAACTTAGTATTATGATTTCTAACAAGGATTGCCTGGTTGGTCTAGGTTTTACAAGTATGTAAGTTTATATTGATATTGTTTAGCACAATAAAACAACGGCTTTGGTACACTAGGTTTAATAGTAATAAATAGTGGGTAATGGGTATGCAAGTCAATGTAAGTATTAACACAGTTTTGGTACACAGTGGTTTCACAAATGTAAGCACAATTTTAATACAAATTAACAAAACCAAGGCTTAGGTAATCTAAGATTAACAAATGATAGCACAATAATATTACTTAGCACTAAAATGAATATTCATTTGGTACACTAGGTTTTACAAGCAAGGAAGTACAATATTAACATTCAAACATAAAATAGCTTTGGTACACTATATTTCACAAATGGAAGCACAAAAATTGATACTAACTCAAAATAAAATACAGCTTTGGTACACTAGATTAATACTACTTAGCACAAAAAAGTACCTACAGCTAATTAACCAATAATTAAATAAGATGCTGTCAGACATTCCGTTTGGTCAATTCAAATTTTAGTTTTTCTATTTCTAAAAGTAATTTTTGAGTTTCTACTTTTAATTTTGAATTTTCTAATCAGCAATAGCATAATTTCTTGCTGTCTTGGCACCAACATCATCGTTTAGTTTCCTTTTCTTTGTACCTGGAAAACATGATAGTAAGTTTATAAGTTACTGCCACTTCTGTAGCTTCGCACAGATCTCACTTTCTTTGGAGAACTATTTTTATCTGAGAAAAATGTACCGATAGAAGAATACACTATTTATCAAAATGAAAACCAGATTTTTCTTTAAACCATCCATGTCTGATGACAAACGCACAAAATGACTAAATAATATGTTTTTACTGTGCCTCACTCCATGATATTGTTTCTACTTGACGTTGGCACACAAATTCAAAACCTCTCATATTATTAATAAACTAGCTGTGCCTGCGCCTTCGCATGTGTGGTCAATGAGGGTTTTCGATAATTTTTCTGACACCAGATGTCGCTACGTAGGCGTAGGGTCTAAACAACTGTCAAATTGTACTGAATTTTATGCCAGTGGCACTTTTTACCGATTATTCATGGTATTTGCATTGTTTTACAATATAAATATGAATTACGAACACAGAAAATTAGCTTTACTAAAGATTAAGCTCAAACGCAGAGATGCAAACTTTTGCAACTAAAGATTGAGCTCAATCTATAGTTCAGCTACTTTTCTTTGTCCGCAATCTATATTTATAACGTAAATTAGTGCAAATACGATGAATATTCGGTAAAAAGTTTCAATTGCATAAAATTCAATACAATTTGACAGTTGTTTAGACCATACGCCTACACAGCGACATCTGGTGTCAGTGAAATATAAAAAACCCTCATTCTCTAGGTTCAAAATACTAGTATGTGCTATTCCAAGACCTAAGATACAATATTTGAACAAAATTCCTTAAGCCGTCAAAAAGTTTTTTATCAATTGCTCGGCTTCTTGTTCAGTAGCTTATATTATGTATCCTAGAGCATTTATTTTTTAATTTTAATTTTTTTACCAGACTTTTTCGTACTTATTGCATTATTGTGACAAAAAGTATAGACACCTACCCCCGCGCGGTGTAGACGAACGCACGTTTAAACTCTTGCTCTCGACAAATTTATCGTTTTTTGTGGTAAAAGTGATGTAATGAACAAACACTTGTATTTCCTACCTTAAACTAACTACAGTGGAAAAGTGTAGTGATTTTTCCTGTGTTTTAAAGCATAACATTATCGTTTTGAACCAAATCAATTCAGTGAAATTGAAAACCGTTACGAACTTTGACAATGCAAGTTGAAGGAGCGAGGTAAAATAAGCGCTTAAAGCGCTTGAGCTGCTGCAATTTCCAACAAAAATTGAGTATATTTTATCAAAATTCAGTGATTATTAACAGTAACAGTACCTATACTATACAGTGCTTATGTGAACTGAATTATTGTAGATTCTTATTGTAAAAAAATAACAGTGTAATAGTCGACATTCCCTAAAAAACAACAAACGAAAAATATTCGCTAACTTTGACCCCGCATGACCCGCACGGAATTCCGGGAATTCTAACGTGCAAAACAATAATAAACATCAGTATAAAGTGATAATTTTTTATAACTTGGTGTTTATTCACAAAAGCTGGATACAGTATTTATGGTATATTATATTTTTGAACAAAACTGACAGTATTATAGTGTATTATCAAAACATTATGAAAGTGTTCAAAATAGTCGTGAACTTTGACCTCCTACGTCAAGCTCCAGCAGGAACGCGTAACAGCCGCGTATTTCTACGCGAACAGTGACTGCGTTTGCTTCCATGAATTGGCGCGAATCAAAGTTACCTATGACGTAATCAGTGAGGTAACGGTAAAATGTTTTAAATTGAATGTGTCTAAACTGTAAGCGTGATTTCATAATAAAAATGGTACATTCAAAAATAAAAAAGCCAGTGATATCATTGGATTGTGGTGGATGCCCTCTTAAAATAACCAACAGGGAGTATTTGATATGTTCGTCATGCAATGTCACATATGACCTGATTTGCGGAAATGTATCGTCAACTAGATTTTATATAATGGAACCAGAAAAGAAAGCGGCCTGGAAATGCCAGACATGTTATTGCAACAAAAAGCCAAGAGGAGACAACTCTAACACTCCTGTGGGCAGTCCCTTCCATTCCAATCAGTTCAACGTAGACGAAAATGTAACACTAAGGAAAGCTAAAGTTACTAGACAAATATCTATGAAAGATATTTCATTATTAAATGACTCTAATGATCAGAGCTTTCTAAATGAAACAATATGTTTTAACAATCAACATAGCACTCCAGAAAATAAAAGCAATGAAACGCACCAACTTAAACTTGAAATTGAATTAACAGCTTATAAAAGCGAAAGAAGAGAATAATAAAATGCATACTGAAATTTCAAAGTTAGAAGAATCCATTTCACCATTAAACGAGAAGATACCGAAAAATAGTACCAGCCAGAAGAATGATTCTAAAACTGAGAGAGAAGTAAAATCTACAGTTCGTCGTTCTATGATAACTCTACACACTAAAGAAGCAAATCAACACCTAAATCGAACAAATACGATAAACAAAAAACAAAGAGACAGAAATAATCAGAGTGCATGTAATACTGAATCATCGACACCACAAAAACAACATGAGGAAGTAAAAAATCAACATCAGCAACGACCAAATGGCATGTCTCCTCTTAGGGAAACCACAAAATGCAGTATGGAGATAGCTAGTAAAAAACAGAAACTCCTAGAACGGCTAAAGAAAGCCCAAAAATCATAATAATCGGTGACCAAACCTGTAAAGGTTTATCAGCATTACTTTTAGAACAAAGACAAAAGTACAGAAATGCTAAGAAGTATGAAATTATAAATTTCACACATCCAGGAGCTCCAGGAGAATACATTCTTCAAAACGCGACACATAAAATGCTGAATATGCGAGAAAGTGATTGGATAGTTTTAAGCGTAGGATCGAATGATTCAAATCCTACAAATCTCCTTGTTGAAATTTTACCAGCCTTAAAAAAACTAGATGGAAAGAAAGTGATTGTAGTAGGAGTAATGCAAAATCCATACTTAAATGAGGATAAACTAAACTGGAATTTAAAAAACATGACTTGTAAGTTTAACAACTGTCAATATTTACAGATTCGTAAGATACCTAAACACTATAAAGCCTCCACACCAAATGTTCAGCGTTTAGGAAAAATAATAAATGATATGATAAATACAGATGATTATATATCATCGTTTCTAGGAAAGAATATCACACGAACAAACAAAACCAAAACTGAATCTAGGCTTAAACCTGGTACTATACCGTATTTTTTACGACAAAATTAATAAAAATGCACAGAGCAAAATTACCCAAAATAATACAATGACAATGAAATCCAAAAAAAACAATGACTTTCTATACCAGGTACAATACCTTACTATTTCAAACAACAATAAAAAAAAGAGGTAAATAATCATTCCATAAACGATTCCCTTAAAAATCCAACCCAGCTTTTTCGTAACTAATGCTAAATACACACTAAACATCTTGCATTCAAATGTACAGGGTATTAAGTCAAAAGTCGACCAACTAGAACTACTATCACAAGATTATAAAGTTGACATATGTTGTTTCACTGAAACGTTCTTAAATAACAGTGAAGCTGATGTATTACAGATGGATGGTTTTCAAAAGGCAGCTCACTTTTCTAGAAAGATTAAGTAACGAGGCGGAGTTAGTATCTATGTTAAAAACTCCATAAATTTCAGAAAATTAGATTGGGTCAGCGAAATGTCAATTGAACGCAACTTCGAGTGTTGTGGGATAACTCTGCCGGAACTAAATAGCATTATTATATGTAATTATAGAACTCCAAAAAGTAATTATGATTTATATATACAGACTCTTGAAACATTATTACATAAATTAACCATTAGAACTAGGCAAAATAAGAAAAAAGTTTACATACTGGGTGATTTTAAAATTAACTTACTGGAACATAATAACAAAAGTGTCACATTTATAAACACGTTGGCCATATTTAATATGCATCCTAAAATATCGGAACCCACAAGAATAACATCTTATTCTAAGACATGCATCAATAACATTTTAACTAATACTAAAAAATACAAAGCAGAAGTTCTAGACTTGGGAATGTCTGATCATACTGCTCAAATAATCAAAGTACAATCAAATCTCAGCTTTAATGAAAAATACTGTTTCATAGAAAAAATGGAACATTGACGTTTATCAAGACGTATTTTTACATTACATATCTAAAATTAGTTTTTCTAGTGTTTACATCCAAACTGATGCCAATATAGCTTATGCAGAGTTTATGGAACTAATTACATTGATTTTTAATTTATACATACCACTGGAAAAAATACAACTAACTCATAAAAAGAAGCCAATCTGGAAAACAGTAGGCATTCAAATTTCTAGCAAGAAAAAACGAGAACATTACTTAAAAGCACGGACAAATAGATGTCCAGAAGCTATCAGTGAGTACAAAAAGTATTCAGGTACACTAAAAAAAGTTATAAAATACTCTAAAAAAGCGACAAATATAAGATATATAAATAGAAGTACAAATAAATCAAAAGCAACTTGGGGTATCATAAAACAATATACCAGCGCGGTCAATAATATACACACAACGATAAAAAGTATTAGAATAGAAAATCAATAAATAACTGATCAACAACACATATCTGAGAAATTAAACAATCATTTTATAAACTTAAATAAATCTACAATGAGCGACTTATCTCTAAACAATAATAACAAGAAGTTAACACAGCAAAACCACAAGTCCATCTTCTTAACTCCAGTGGACAGTACTGAAATAAGAAATATTGTTAAAAAACTAAAAAATAAAAAGTCTGTTGGGCATGATAACATATCTATACAGTTAATAAAAAGTAGCATTGATTTCATTGTTTACCCACTTGTGTACATAATAAATTTGACAATTTCCACGAATTGTTTTCCCGATGTACTGAAACGAGCACTAATAAAAGGTTCCAAAACTGATATAAACAATTATAGGCCCATAGCACTTTTACCATGCTTTTTAAAAATATTCGAAAAAGTTATTTTTAATAGATTATCCTCATTTATTATGACTTACCAAATTCTCAGCAATAATAAATTTGGGTTCTAAAAAGGAAAAAGCACATCAATAGCTATATTTAAAATGCTCAAACAAGTTTATTAAAGGATAAATTTAAAGAGACAAGGGACGGCTTTATTCTTAGATATATCTAAAGCCTTCGACTGTGTAGTGCATCGAACATTATTAGATAAAATGGAACACGTTGGTATAAGAGGCCAAGCTCTAAAACTGATTGAATCTTATTTAAAAAATAGAACACAAGCAACTATTCTTCAGGTGTATAATAAGCTTTCAAAGACAGTCGAACAAGTCCAATCAAAATTTGAGAACATTTCACTCGGTGTGCCACAAAGAAGTATCCTTGGGCCACTCTTATATTTAATATATGTTAATGAATTGCCTCTAATAACAGATCATCTGTGTGTTATGTTCGCTGACGATGCAACCATCTATATTCCAAATAATAGCTCTTGCGACAAAGAATATGAAGATAAAGTAAATAGCACTCTTGAAAGGGTTGTAACTTGGCTGGAAAATATAAACCTAAAAGTTAACATCGATAAAACTAAATTACTTCATTTTTAAAACTATAAGCAGAGTCCTTTACATCTCAACATCGAGAATAAGGGCAGTAAAGTTAATTTAGTAAATGAAACAATTTTTTTAGGGGTGACAATTGACTCAAATTTAAACTGGAAATCACACATTAATAAAATAAATAAAAAACTATCACAGTACTGTTTTTCTCTATCTGTACTAAAAAGTGCTACTTCCAAAAATGTTGCAACAAAAGCTTATTACGGCTATGTATATCCTCAGTTGAGCTACGGAATCATTTTCTGGGGAAACTCAGTTGAAATAGAGTCCACTTTCATTCTTCAAAAGAAATATCTCCGAATTATTTATAACTTAGTTAAAACTAATACCTTGCGTCATATATTTAAGGAAAACAATTTTTTAACATTAACGGGTATATATATATTTATGAAAGATGTTTGTTTGTAAAAAATAATCGAGACTTCTTCTTTGATGTACATTCTAGTCGCGCTGATAAATTACGTTCCAAATATAAACATAACATATGTATGCATATGTTATGTTTATAATGCCATGTACGAGTATCATAAAAGTTAATTTTATACAGCCATTAGAATATACAATCATTTACCCCTAGAATTGAAGATAATGACAGTCTCAGTTTAAACATAAATTGAAAGGCTGGCTTATTTCCAAAGTGTTTTATAATTTAATAGAATACTTTGAATGATTATTTCTAAAATTAAGTTTATTTAAAAATGAGTACATTAGATATAAGGTAAAAATGTAATAAAAATGTATACTTGCCGATTCTCATGTAAATAATTATTAGTTACTTATAAGACTTGTTGTCAATAAGTTAATTAATATTTATTGTACGTCCGAAAAGGGCAAAACTGTTGTTTCTTCTAATATTAACCATACCATCTTTTGTACACAGTTTTATGCAATACAAATATTCTGATTCTGATTTTGAATCCTTCCGTATCTAATAAAATGAAAATGACTTACCAGATCTTGGTGTGTTAAATGTGAGCTTCTTTGGTTTATCTGGAGTTTTAGATAATGCCTGACTGACGCGCACGACCATCGGCTGCACATCACTATGTTGACGAGACAAACACACACACACACACACACACACACACACACACACACACACACACACACACACACAGCTAAACTTTGCGTAGAAATAGAAATGAAATTAGACATGATGTGTTAGACATTACTATGTGTTATTGCAGGGTATAAGCTATCTCAATTTCAATTTTCATCAAAATCCGTTCAGCCGTTTAAGTGAAGCAAAATGATGATGAAAAGTATCCTATGTGTTATTCCAGGGTATAAGCTATCTCCATTCCAAATTTCATCAAAATCTGTTCAGCCGTTCGAGAATGAAGTAACATGATTATGATGATGATGATGAAAATTATCCTATGTGTTATTCCATGGTATAAGCTATCTCCATTACAAATTTGATCCAAATCCGTTCAGCCGTTCGAGAGTGAAGTAAAATGATGATGATGATGATGATGATGATGAAAAGTATCCTATATGTTATTCCAAGGCAACAAGGTTTGGAAGGTATCACAATTCCAAATTTCATCAAAATCCGTTCAGCAGTTTGAGCGTGAAGGAGTAACAAACATACACCCACGCACACACACACACACACATACAAACTTTCGCCTTTATAATATTAGAAGAGTTATGAATCATGAAAAAAAAAACAGTGAAGTAATGGATTTCAATACATACTTTCCGCCCTGTAAAACTGTGCAGTAATGGATTTCAATACATACTTTCCGCACTGTAAAACAGTGCATTAATGGATTTCAATACATACTTTCCGCACTATAAAACAGTGCAGTAATGGATTTCAATACATACTTTTCGCACTGTAAAACAGTGCAGTAATGGATTTCAATACATACTTTCCGCACTGTAAAACAGTGCAGTAATGGATTTCAATACATATTTTCCGCACTGTAAAACTGTGAAGTAATGGATTTTCATACTTACTTTTCTGCACTGTTTTTATTGAACAGGAATGAAGTACTATCTGCTTACGTTTTAGGTAAAAAATGGTGATATTACTGTGAAGTGCGAAGAAAAACTGCCTGTATTTCTTATTACCTTTACCGATTACCATTGAAGATTACCATTTAAATCGGCTCAGGTTCACCCCGCGTTGCAAATCAGTACCCTTACAAAGCGGGGCTCTTCCTGAGCCAACCTGTACCGATGTACATGCAACCACAGAGAACTTCAGTCTCTCTGTGGCTGCATGCTTCTATTCATTTACCTAAAAAGGTACGCGGCCATCCCGTATGCTATAGTTAGTCGTCATACGGGATGGCACGTAAATTTAAACTACGTTTGCCTGTTCTCTGTGCCTACACAAAATAATTTATATCTCGCTTACGAGTTGACCTACCAATATGCCGATTGGTGCAAAATGAACATAACACCTAAGCCCATTATCGTGTGTTGCTATTTACTGCCTACCCATTCACACATTTTTGTAGGCCTCAGTTGCGCTCTTTTTTCAAACTTAAATTGTAATGATTCTATACATGACTTACTTATAGTTTATACCTATATCTACTTATATATTATTATATGCTATAGGTCATTTATTTTAGCGCTCGTTAACAAATATAATAAAAAAAAGTTTTGTGTTTAGTGTACCTTCAGTGACAATCTGCACAAAAAGTCGCCAAGTACCGCGCAGTACGTCACTTTTGGCGGGAAAATGTTTACGTGAGCATATTTTTCATTAGTTTAGTAGTATATAGTATTTTTTCGAGGTTTTTCTTGTTATATCTATAAAATGGTATATAATATTATGTAATTTATTCTATAAGCTATTCACAAAACAAAAGTTTTACGCGCGGGTCTTAAATGTCGGTCGAACACGCCAGTAATATATTCATCTATGCTCGAACATACGGGTGTTTACCCGGATTATTTAGAACTATTATTATGAACGCATATATGATTTTCATTTATTTTAGAAAGGTAATATTATAGAAAACTCTAAGATGATATAAAAATAAAATAAAACAAAATAAGTTTTTATACTCATCATCATCATCATCATGTCAGCCTTTAGAAGTCCACTGCTGAACATAGGCCTCCCCCAAAGAGCGCCATGACGAGCGATCTTGTGCCACCTCCATCCATCGACTTCCTGCGATGGCTACAATGTCGTTGGTCCATCGTGTGGGGGGTCTCCCCACACTTTGCTTGCTTGTTCGTGGTCGCCATTCGAGAACCTTTATTTCCCAGCGGTTGTCGGTTCTGCGAACTATATGGCCTGCCCATTGCCACTCCAACTTGCAAACTCTGAGATCTACGAGTATGTCGGTAACCTTCGTTCTTCTACGGATTTCCTCATTTCGGATTCTATCACGTAGTGAAACACTGAGCATAGCTCTCTCCATTGCACGCTGCGCAACTCAGAGCTTGTGTTTGAGACCAATAGTTAGCAACCACGTCTCAGTGCCGTATGTCATCACTGGCAATATGCACTGATTATAAACTTTCGTCTTGAGGCTCTGCGGTATCTGCAACGAGAAGATATGGCGTAATTTCCCGAACGCTGCCCATCCGAGTTGGATTCGTTGGTTGACCTCTTTGTCATAGTTGGATCTACCCAGTTGGATCGTCTGACCTAAGTAGAAATAGTGATCAATAGCTTCGATAATATCGTTCCCAACATAAACCGACATGGGTACGACATGGGCATTTGACATGATGTTCGTCTTGCCCATGTTCTTTTTAAGACCCACCTGTTGGGAAACAATATTGAGGTCACTGAGCATTGTGCTTAGGTCTTCCAGGGTTTTTGTCATGATGACTATATCATCAGCAAATCGAAGTGATGTATTCGCCATTGATGTAAACACCATATCCGTTCCAGTTCAGAAGCTTGAATATATCTTCCAGTGCAGAGGTGAACAGTTTCGGAGAAATAACGTCACCCTGTCTCACCCTTTTTTGCACGTGGATAGAATTCGTGCTCTGATTCTGAAGAAGGACTATCATGGTGGCCTTGCTGTACAAATACTTCAACACTGATGTACCGGTAATCAATCTGGCACCGCTGTAATGACTGTAGCACTGCCCAGGTCTCGACTGAATCAAAGGCTTTCTCGTAATCCACAAACGCTAGACATAGTGGTAGTGCTGGAGCAAATGGATGTGGCCTACGGTGCTAAAGCCTTTCCGGAATCCAGCTTGTTCGGGAGGCTGAAAGTCGTCAAACCTACGAGCGAGACGGTTTGTAACTACTCTTGAAAACAGCTTTTAGACGTGGCTCAGCAGCGAAATGGGCCTATAATTCTTCAATAGGGTTTTATTATCACATTTCTTAAAAAACAAAACCACTACGCTCCTGTGCCACGCCTCTGGCGTAGTACCCTCAAGGATGACGGAGTTAAACAGCTTCTGAAGGACTTTAAGTACCGGTGTTCCACCCGCTTTCAATAGCTCTGTCGTTATTCCATCCTCCCCTGTTGCCTTTTTGCTCTTAAGCTGTTTGAGAGCCATTCTGATCTCGTATAGGCTGACTTCCGGGATATCTTCGGTATAATGTCGGGTCAAACGGGCTTTTGCATTGCTAGTCGTGCTAGGAGTACTACGCGAGGAGGTGTATAATTGTCCATAAAACTTCTCGAGCTCACTCAAAATCTCTGGCTTCGACGAAACGATGCTGCCAATGTCGGTTTTCAGCTTCGTCAAAAGACTTAGCCCAATAAACAGATCTCATGCGAACACTTTGGAGCTCTTGTTCCGCTCTATTGCGTTCTTAATACAAGTAGTATTATCGGAACGCAAATCGTGTCGCATTGACTTGGAGATCTGTTTATTAAGCAAGCTGTAACTCGACATATCTACTGAAGACTGCAGCCTCATCTCGCCTCGTTCTGCCATAAGTTTGAGGGTATGCTCAGAGAGTTTTTGTGTTCTTTTTTTGCGGGGGGTCTTAAAGAACTCCGATCCAACCGCGTGAACAATTTCCACCAGCCCGTTGTTCAGTTCGTCCACTGTACTCGTATCGCATTCGGTAAGGATTTGGAAGCGATTTTGGAGCTCCAACTGAAAGCTCTCGGGGTTTTGGATTTGGGCAGGACTTGGGCGAAGAGTAGATCCCATCAAACGAGACCTCTCCAGCTTTACGTTGATATTCAATGAGCCTCTTACCATGCGGTGGTACCAGGGTGTAGACTTCCACCTCCCCCACACCAAACCACCCCCCTAATTTTAGGTTTTGCTTAAATTTTTGCCCTGTGTCGTGTAACGCAGGGTTTGAAGGTAGTATCTACGTGTTACGCCGTTGGGTGACGTAACGATTAGGTAGATAGGAGGTTTTACCTCTTTGCGTTATATTATGAAGTAACATTTGGAGGCAAAATCAAAGCTTATCTAGAGTGAGATAGGTCTTACCTCTTTGCTCTACGCTATGACGTAATTCTCAGAGAAAAGATCTATAACCATAGAAAAACGTTATATCCCTCAAGGAAGAACTGGCTGGTGGGGTAAGACAAGATTATGAATTACCTTACTTTCAGTTAAACCTTAGTCTACGACTAATGGACCGTAGAGGTAGGGCGCTATCTTACAGTTTGCAAGATTGTGAATTACGCTTACCTCTATGTTAAGCCCACTAGAGGGTATGAAGTCCTTTCGTCCTATGTCAGTGGTTTTGTCACTCTAGAGGAATAGCCGTAAAATGGGGATTTATGCTTATTAGGGCATAAAAACCTCATGAACATGAGACATTAACCTGGCTATTGCATACGTTACGACAAACAAAAATTAAAATTAAAGAATAGATATTATGTATATCAATACTCTTTGATTTTAAATTTAATGACAAGACACAAGGGTCTTTAAGATATGTTGAAGATCCGTTTATTCAAAATGACAGAATTACTCCAAGATATCTTTATAGATTAACCAGAGGGAAAACGCGAAGTTTACCTCTAGGTACTCTATTAATCAGAGACTATCTTGAATAAGCTATAGATAATTGATAATTGATTGCTATAGATAATCTATAGAATTATCAAAGGAAATAAATTTTAAGACCAGAGACTCCTAAAGGTTGAAGAATTTGGACTCTAAAGACTTCCTATCAGATTTCCCTAAATTTATTGAAGGCTTACCTATCCTATAAGGGGAGGCTTCCTATATTTAATTATTTTAAATAGGCAAGTATTAATATGTTAGTGAAGGGAATTTTCTATCTTAGTAACAGGAACTGTTCGGGAGGAAGGCGGCAACTCAGTGAGGAGGACGGCGACTCGGGGAGGAGATCAGCAACCTGGAGATAAGCTCAGCAACCCGGAGAGGAGATCAGCAACCCGGAGAGGAAGGCAGCAATTCGTTCTTAACTGCCTCGTAGTAGGCTCACGGTCCGATGAGGAGTTTCGGTCTCCAACTTCAATTTTCGGCGATGTGGTAGAATTGGTCCTGGAGTCGTCTTAATTCTCGAAGATCTATGGGATGAAGCAGGTGCCTAAAGGCAGTTTAACTCCCATACCAGATCAGACGAGCTCCCTTCGAACTAAATGCGTCTGGATGTTCGGTAGACGTCTCTCCTTCGAAGATCTTCAGGGTACGGTGATGTCACCTCCCTGGCGAAGCCGTTGTAGCTGGTGGAGTGTGGTTGAGTCGCAGTCTGATAACTCTTCTAAAATCTACGTGTTTAGAATAGTTGAAACGTGTACGTGTGTACGTGTTTAGAGAGTTGTCTGAGAATAGTTCATTAACTAGAGAATTCTTCACTTTAATAAACAAATACTTTTAAAATTTTGACTCTGTTTATTTAATTAAAACACTATAAACATGAATTTTAGAAAACGTCAAAATATCTTAAATGGAATTTCTTTTATATATTATATTTATATCTTCATTATTAGAAGTCTACACTGACCCCCAATCTGCTTTCATTTAAAAGGAAGACTTTCAAAGGCTTGAAAAAAGAACTTTGTAATAAAAGACATATTTATCAATGAGCAGTAACTTGATACAGAATTAAATGAGGTCAGTTAAGATTTACATTCGAATTATAAAATTTAAGAGAACAAAGTTGACAACAGATACCTATTTGACGACTTCTGTCAAAATGGAATAAACTAAAAATGCAATTTTGTCAGCCTGTAGCCGTCCTTCAACAATAATATTAAACTCTGAAGAATAAGAAAATTCAGGACTACATTTATGATTAAAAATATCATTTTCAAGAATTTTAACAAATTAACTTGTAAATCAGGATTTATGCAATAAACTAACAAGGTAAGATAAGAATTACAGACAATAATACCTCATATATCAAGTTATCTAAAATCAGACTCTGAACGTAACCAATTTTGAAAATTATTTTACCTACAAAAACTAATAGTATGAACAGATAATGTGTTGTTCTATGAAAATACATAATACCGAGGTACGTAACGTGTTTTAAGAGTATATCTGGAGGTAGTTATATATAATTTCGATAATTCTGATTCAATATTCATACTATTTCTAGTTAAAAATTATACATTACTAAAGTAGGTTAGACTATATTGTGGCAAAATACTTGAGGCCGATTATAGGACATTTACAAGAGTTATAAAGGATTATTCATCAGATAACTACTCCTATCATCTCACAATCAATTTTTTACTCTAAAATTATGTATTGTGTAAACATAAATGATATTTTTACAGAGTTGAAGAGAAACCTAAGATTAATCAATCATCGTAACAGATACAGCAGAACAAAAATTACTCCATTCGTCGCGCTTGAAAGTGAACAATAGAGCAGCTTCGCACGCGTGGTATTTTCTTTAGGTTCAAAGTACCAAAATGTGCTATTCCAGGACCAATATACCAACATTTGATCAAAATTTCTTCAGCCGTCAAAAATACTTTTATCAATTGCTCGGCTTCTAACACACCGGATTGAGATACCAATTACACCAGTTTTTAAATCAAACCCTAAGCTATCGAACAATGAAAACCGCATTGCAATCGGTCCGGTAGTTTTTACGTGATGCGTGAACAAACAAACATACAGACAAACAGACACAAAGACACGATAAAAAAAAAACTTGTTCAAAAGCTTTTTTAAGCACCCAAGATATTTTTTTTATTTATCTTTGTACAACTTTTTTCGTACCTATTGCTTTATTATAAGTATAAATATATGAACGTGTCAATTTGCATAAAAAACCGTCTTGGGCCTGGATTCTGTATGACCAATTGGCGTCTTAAAATTAGAGAATTAGGCCCCAGTAGTTACAGCGTGATACAAAGTAGGTACGTGTTCTTTTTAATAACTTTCAACCCCTATCCTGCAGGAATCCTTTAATTTTTCGGGATGAAAAGTATCCAATGTCCTACCTCGAAGTATGAACTCAAATCATACCAAGTTTCATTTAAATTCATTGAGTATTTTTTGCGTGATGCGCTGCCAAGATACAGATAGACAGACGGACAGACAGACAGACAGACAGCCAAAATTAAAAAAAAAAAGTTTTGGCTTGAGTATTGAACATAGAAGCGATAAGACCGCCCATTGTGCCGTATTTTAAAAATAAGTTATTGTATTTGTTCCTTATATGGTGTAATAAAGTGTTTATTATTATTATTATTATAGAAAGCCTTAATTTTTTTTACAAAATATCTTCAATTTACAGAATTTGGGACATTATCCCGCAGGAAATCTTTATTTTTTCAGGATAAAAAGTATTCTCAATTTTTACCCATTATATAAACTATGACTGTGCCAAGTTGCAACAAAATCTGTCTAGTAGTTTCAGCGTGATACGTGTTCTTTTAAATAACTTATAGTGGTAGGCCTCTTACGCAAGAGTCCGCCTGGGGAAGTACCACACCTTTGTCAGTTATTCAACCGCCAAGCAGTAGTGTGTAAACATTTTTGTGTTTCGGTTTGAAGGGCAATGTTTCCAGCGAAATTACTGGGCAATAAGACTTAACAACCAATGTCTCAGGGTGACGAGCGCAGTGCAGTGACTCGCAAGACTTTGCAACCAAAGTTCTGGGTGGCACTGCAACTGTTATGGACATGCGTGACGCTTACCATCAGGCGAGTGACCTGCCCCTCTCGTCATTCAACGTAATAAAAAATAAAAACAAACTATAAACGCCTATCCTGCGGGAACCCTTTAATTGTTCGGGATGAAAAGTATCCTATGTCCTACCTTGTAGTATGAACTCAAATCATACCAAGTTTCACTTAAATTCATTCAGTAGTTTCTGCTTGATGCCAAGCCAAGATACAGACAGACAGACAGACAAAAATTTTAAAATGTACAGTTTTGCCTTCAGTATCGAATATAGAGTTCCCTCCAAAAAAAAAAACTAAATATCTTTAATGTACAGAATTGGACCTGTTACAGTTTTATTATAAGTATATAAATATAACTACTGGCTGTACCTACGGCTTCGCACACGTGGTCATTTTTAAAAATACTATATGTGCTTTTCCAGAAATCTGAAATCTGAAATACCAATATACCAATATTTGATCAAATTTCTTCAGCCGTCAAAAATATTTTTATCTATAGCCGTGCTCATCAGATTGAGATACCAAGTACACCAGTTTTTAAGTCAAACCCTAAGCTATTCAACAGTGAAAACCACATCGCAATCGGTGTAGTAGTTTTTACCTGATGCGCGAACAAACATACAGACAAACTAACAAACAAACAGACAACCATTCAGACACGATTTAAAAAAATGATATATTCTTGTTCAGACCATTTTATTTTTAAATTATCTTCCATGTACAGACTTTTTCGTTCTTATTGCTTTATTATAAGTATAGATAGATAGATAGAAGATTATAAGTAGATTGAAAAAAAAACTGTTTGCACGAAAAACCAATTATAAATGGAGAAACGAAAAACATATTCAATTTGTTTTCATGAAATCTGAACAATATCACCATGAAGATTTATTTTTAAAACAAAATATTAATCGTTTCGGAATTAAATCCCGGAGATTTCAGGTAGAGATAAAAATTAACATTAGAATTATTGCGAACTTCCTCATTTTGAAGTTAATTATAAAAAGTCGTTGTCTCAATTTAATTAAAATGCCCCAAAAATTATGGCCAAGAGTTGTCAGCTTCTACTGCAATGTCAATATCAGTTTGCTAAAGTACAACATAACATCGGCGCATGTTATTTATAGCGATAATCTTGTTTACGTTCACACTATAAAATTAACTGTAGGTAGGTACATACAACCCACCTTCATAGGTTTCCTTGTACTCGACATGTAACTAATCAGTTGTTGGTATTTTGATACGACAAGCACAAGGTAAATAATTCATAAATTTATTTAGCCTAAATTCGCCCACTGCTCGACGTAGGCCTCTCCTAGTGAACGCCTCTTTGGTTCTTCTCATCCAGTTCCTGCCAGCCGTTTTTCGCAACTCGTTACTCCACCTTGCCGCGGGCGTCTTAAACTACGCTTGCTCGTCTTACTCTCCACTCTAGAACTCGTTTACCCCAACGGTTGTTGGTTCCTCGAGAGATGTGACCAGTCCATAGCCACTTCAGATTACTAATTTTCTAAGCTATGCCGGTTACTTTGGTTCTCTGTCGGATTGTCTCATTGTGGATTTTGTCCTTGGATGGCTCTCTCCATAGCTCGCTGAGCGACCTTACGCTTATGGACCCGTCTCACCGTGAGGTCCACGTTTCATTTGGGAAATAAAACAATTTCTCGTATATGTATCGATAGATAAAGCAATTACATTAGAAGTGGTGAACGAATTATTTAAATTTCTTCAACAAGACATTCAAAAACTAAACCCCGACTACGGTCGGGTAAACAAGCAGCAAATGTAGATTAAAATACTAAACCAAAAACCAGTTTTTTAAGATTGCTTTGTCATCGAGTTGTGAGCTACCCTGAATGTTTCAGCCGGATAGCTAATAGGGAAGTGCTCGAAATTAGAGTTTCAAGAAACCACCCGGAACGACAGACAGACAGACAAACAAGAAAGTGCGTTAATTAAAACGTAGTAAAATAGGTTATGACACTTGCGATGAAGACAAACCCATTGATACCTCGTTTGTCAAAATCGGATATAGGACCAATAGGAGCGACGCTATGGTGGAAAATCCACATATTTATACATACATAGACAGTTAAACTCATTACCCTTCCCTTGCTACGCCGTAGTCGGGTAAAAATAAGTTAAGGTTCGTATGCGGTGTGACGTCACAAATGTTTTAGACCGCCTCGTATGTACTAGGAATTCTATGGAGCAATCAGTCTTTCGTTTCCCGCTCAGAAACTACTGAACCATTTTTTTTACTTATATATTTTTTATTTTCCCCGAAAGCCATTGAGTGGTTAGGAACCGATATCCATAGCCTTATGACCTGGTCGTCCATAACATTGGTTTCAAAATATAGGTTGTAGGTAAAAAGAGCTCCTCAGGCAAGCATTGGAGGACAAAATTCCATATCTGTACCTTTAGTAGGAACCGAGATCCGCTCACTACTTGGTCAGCCTCCAGATCCACTCTTTAACTCAAAATCTTTCGGGACATTTAAGTAAAAAATGAGTCTCGCTGCTACGACCCGCGAGCTGTTTTGCTTTTGAAAAGGCCGCAAGATATTTAAATATTTATTTCAGCAAGCTTAATTGCAAGATTCCTGTGATTTTTATAAAAAAATAAACTCCCCTACCTACGTGTATATAAATATGTTTTTTTTTGTATGAAATAGTGCTACCCTGTTCTGCTGTTCTGGTGTCAGAGTATATCAGGCTGCCACACATTGACTTTGCTTAAAGATTGCTGTTAATCAATAACAGCCGGGACCGACAGTATGCTGTGCTTCGGAGGGCACGATAAGTCATGCCCTCCGAAGGACGGAGCGATGGAAATCAGCACATCCATACCAATACATAAAAGTGAAACGTTGTCTGTTTGTTTTTTTGTTTGTTTGGGAAGCTTTCACACGATAACGGCTGGACGGATTTGACGAAATTTAGATTGGAGACAGCTTATACCCTAGAATACTATACCTACTAATACTATACTATACCTAATATACATATATATAAATATATACTATATATAAATATATACTATACCTACTAATAGGATACTTTTTATTACGGAAAATTGAAAGTTTCCGCGGGAAAACTGGAAAATGTTGATTACTCACTGTAAAGAACGGTTGCCATCACAGAATGGTATGTGGTTGCCATGGAAACAAGTCTGTAAAAAACAAGTCTGTCAAAAACCATCAAGAGCATTGGTAATATACCTACTTTTGCATTGGTTTTTAATATCCTAGAAGAAAATAGGGTGTTTTTTTAGATGTTTTTTTGATTTTAAGTCATCGGAGCGGAGTCGAGGACCGATCCCTCGGCCACTAGAGCATGATCAATTGGTAGCAACGGACAGACCGTGCCCGAGCACGGAGCGACCGATGACAAATCCGCACGTAACTTCATTGAGACTTTACCGAGGATCGAATCTGGTGTCTAGTTGAATTGCGAAGCACACAGTTACCACTCGGATACGCTCAGATTATGCAATGAAAATCATTGTGTAATTCAATATTTCTTGAAAACTGATAATACTGGTATTGGTGTGGTGGTGTGGTCTCTAAAGCTGAATTCGATTTTAGGCAAAGCACCAACAGCGCCGTTCCGGCAGTGCCAAGTTGTTTAACATTGAGACAATGCAGTGGAATTAATGTGGTAGGATTGGTTGGCAAGAGACGCAGGCCAAGTGCCAGGCGACCTCGGGCTCCGGCGGCGGCCGCCAAGTGGATGCGACAAGGCCTTGATGTCGGGGAAGAAATAGTTACTGCGTGGGTGGAATGAAGCCGTTGGAAAACATACTCGTGTTTCTAATTCTTAAGCTTCAGATCGTAATACAACGAACGATGTCTTCCAGGCAACCTTTCGATATTTAGAACAGGTTGGAGAAATTTGAATACTGCTTTATTCAGTTTCATTATAGGCCCTGTGCTAAACATAATGATGAGGAAGAAGTTCGCCGTAATTAAATGTTTTGAAATACTTGGAAACTACAAAAACCAAAACCTGATTAGACACCTAATTAATTATATTTTCTTTCCTTATGTTGAAAACATTGGCGTGGACTCGACCGATAAATTTGATTCTCATAATTGACGTATTGAAAAGGTCAACTCCATCTTGACAACCGTTGGCAAGAGGGAAACAGTATGGAAATAATGTAATTATGCTTTCGGCGGGAAACAATTTGGTGGAGTACCTATTAGTCCTGTTGTGCGTTCATTAGGTAAGTGACGGGTGGACTGGTGACTGCTTTTTGTCAACAGTCTATACTTAGGTATGTAGGTACAAGCACGGTACACATATTATATCCTCAAAGGATATATGTGTACCGTGGATGTAAGGTAGGTATCACAATTTAGGAATTGGTTAACTTTGAATAAAGTGATGAAGATTGGAGTAAAGAATTTCGTGTTTTTTGGTAACAATTTGATGATGAACTACGTATATACGTCATGAAAAGTATGTTATATGAACCTATGGAAAATTTAGAGGTGGAAAACAGTAATCACCCACTCTGGCAAATTCTGACCTTAATCAACATTTGGCACATATTTCTATACCTAGATATTTCAATTATAGTTTGTAGGAATTTGTTGGTTGGAAATTTTAAAAAAAAAATCTGTGCTGGAACGAGAGGTTGGAAGACGGTCTCTGTTTTAAGAATAATCTTTAGTCAATTAAGTTTCTCCTAAGTAATTGATGCCAAATAGTATTTAGCATCTATTCCAATATATAACAGTGAAACGTTGTCTTTTGTTTGTTTTTTTGGGGAGCTTTCACGCAATAACGGCTTCACGGATTTTGATGAAGTTTAGAATGGAGATTTTGATGAAGTTTAGCTTATACCCTGGAAAACAAAAACGTAGGATACTTTTTATCCCAGAAAGTTGTAAGTTTCCACAGGAAATCTGGAAAATGTTGATTACTCACTGTAGGGAACGGTTGCCACCACATAATGCTCTGTGGTTGCCATGGAAACGAAATAACAAGTCTGTCAAAAAACATCAAGAGCATTGGTGCTATACCTACTTTTGCATTGGTTTATAATATTCTAGAAGAAAGTAGGATGTTTTTTTTCGCGATAAACAGTAGTCCGCGCGTACGTAGTCGCGGGCGGGAAAGCTAGTACTTATTAAAATAACCGATGGAACTTCAGTTGTTTACAAAATTTTGTGTCACTACACGGTTACAAATAATATTGCGTTGAATTTTGACACATTTTTTATGACTCCAGGAATGTATAGTTTAGGATACTTCCTCAAAGTTATTGGCTCCTACTTAGAAGCTAGGTACTCAGAGAAGAAGATCCAAACAATTACCAAACACTTACTGCCTTATTTATAAAAAGTTAAGCAATTATTAGTAATACTGCGCCCTACAATATTGTACTGCGCAGTACTAATTGACGTTTATTAACTTTTTATAAATAAGGCCGTTTGCTTGCAGTAGTACTGTGGCGTCATATCTAAATATACTAATATATGTCAGAAAGTATTTAAGTAGATAACAATCTACTTCATACGCGAATCAAAACTCGTATCAAACCATCTAATTTGAATATTCCAGCAGTCTTCAGACAAAATCTTGTTCATCAAATATGTTGCCTCGAAGAAAATTACGAAGCAATGTTGGAACACGCCGTACGTTCCGCGCCTGCCTGCGGCCTCTGGTGATCGATTTAATTAGCACGTCGAGGAGTTATGAATAATTTAGCTGCGAGCACAGAATAACTAATAATGCCCTCCCGGAGAGCGTTGCCTGAGGGCTAACTTGTACTGACTGCCTTCGATACGATCTGTGGAGTGTTGAATAGAGCCTCGAGCTGCATCTACATCTGAAATGATGTTCTTAAGTTAAAGGAAGGTGTGCGTTGTTCTCAGATTATGTTATGGATAGCTTTGTTCACTCTTTAGAGAGGCTTTTCCTTATCTTGACGGAACTACGTGAACTCGCACCTTCACTATAAAGCGATGGTAGCGTAGCGGCTCATTAGTGTAACTTAGAATCCAACGATACCGGGTTCATACCTCGTATGCTCGCACCAATTTTTCTGAGTTATATGCGGTTTAACATTGCTCCGTGCATGAGGACACAACATTAAGCTATTGGTCCCGCATGTTGATTAAGTCGTTCAGCCGTGTCAGAGGCCCTCGGGCGGCCTGAAAAAGTCTTACACCAGAGGCCAGTACTACATAATACGACAAACAAACAAAAACTATAAAGATTCGACAGAAGTCAAAGCCACATACTCGTATAATACTGTTGGTACGACTAAAAGCCACCTAAATTATAGCAATCCACTTCTTACTCTGCGTGCTGATTCTCAAGGTTGTGCTCAGGGATATGCAGTTTTGCAGTTTTAATTAACTAGCTAGATTGCACATAGTCTAGATGCCCCGGATCGATTTACTAAAAAAACGTTTCTCGGGGAGGTTTTGTCTTACACCACGATACTATTATAAAATGTACCTCCTCTACTAATTACAGCTATTTACCCAGTATGATTTATTACGGCTTAAAGCGAGCGCAGAACCGTTTCTTTTGTGAAGTGAAACAGTAACCAAAGTTAGGAAATAAGGGAACTAACTCAGATATGTAGGTAGTCATAAAATCATGTGATTTTGGATATCCGCATACCTTTTTATCGTCATAACTCATTAAGTAAGTGAAAACACAGAATATACAACAGTCGCTTATAAGTCCTGACAGCCTATTGACGGCATGATAGCCCTTGTACCCTTTGATGCGACTGATACGCTTCCATTGAGTAAGCACGGCTTTTGACAAGATATAAACGGATTAGAATATCGTCAAGACTGTGTGTGTAAGAATGTGATGAATCTATGTGGAGTACGCCTTCGAGACCGTGTGAGTGAACGTATAAATGAGAAAATACTTGTATCTTGTATCTAAATACAGTATCTGAAGACACTATATATAGATCGGTTATTTGAATAAAAATATATATGTGCTTTTAACGTTCTGGTTAGTTAGTAGACAGCAGTTAGGGTAGTTCTATTGTATGGTCCTACTTTTAACGTTCTGGTTAGTTAGTAGATAATAGTTATTAGTTGGGTAGTTCTATTGTATGGTCCTACTTTTAACGTTCTGGTTAGTTAGTAGATAACAGTTATTAGTTGGGTATTTCTATTGTATGGTCCTACTTTTAACGTTCTGGTTAGTTAGTAGATAACAGTTATTAGTTAGGTAGTTCTATTGTATGGTCGTACTTTTAACGTTCTGGTTAGTTAGTAGATAGCAGTTATTAGTTGGGTAGTGCTATTGTATGGTCCTACTTTTAACGTTCTGGTTATTTAGTAGATAACAATTATTAGTTAGGTAGTTCTATTGTATGGTCCTACTTTTAACGTTCTGGTTAGTTAGTAGATAACAGTTATTAGTTAGGTAGTTCTATTGTATGGTCGTAATTTAAACGTTCTGGTTAGTTAGTAGATAGCAGTTATTAGTTGGGTAGTGCTATTGTATGGTCCTACTTTTAACGTTCTGGTTAGTTAGAAGATAACAGTTATTAGTTGGGTAGTTCTATTGTATGGTCCTACTTTTAACGTTCTGGTTAGTTAGTAGATAACAGTTATTAGTTGGGTAGTTCTATTGTATGGTCCTACTTTTTAACGTTTTGGTTAGTTAGTAGATAACAGTTTTAGTTGGGTAGTTCTATTATATGGTCCTACTTTTAACGTTCTGGTTAGTTAGCAGATAACAGTTATTAGTTGGGTAGTTCTATTGTATGGTCCTAAATTTAACGTTCTGGGGCCTGATTCTGTAAAGTTAAAGTGCGGTTCGGTTAATGCCACTTGGACCATTAATTGCCACCGATCACTCGTTTCGAATTCCCTAAGCTCAGTGAGCATGTGAATTGACATCATCAAGGCGATGAGCACTCAACCGCATGGAAACTGTCATTTTACTACGAAATACAAAACCGATAATTGAAAATCAGAATTCACAAGGAATTCAGTAGCAATGACTTTTCGTCAACTGAAGAGCACCCGGTGCGTTCATTGCATTTACTATCTAGTAGTGTTTGGTTAGTGAAGATCATTGATAATGCATAGTTACTACGAAACTTATAGTTCTAACACCTACACTTTGTTTCATGTTTTATCATGCCATGAAATTGAGTTGTTTTTGTGAAAGGTAGGTTTAATGACATGTATGTATGTGGTATTTCATAGAACCTACCTAACTATTTCATAGACAGAGTAGGATTTTAACCCTAAAATAGAAGAATACCTACTGGTTTTAAAATCTAGTAGTTTTCTTACAAAGCCTAATTATGTGAAGTTCTACTAACAACGAGGGGTCAATGCAAATATAAGCAAAACGAAATCAAGTGTAAGTATTAAATATCATGTAATAATGTTATAATTTTCACATAAATTGAGATTTACACTATCTGAGCTCGGAAAGCGGAGATCTATACATTCATATGAACTGCAGTTCTGTGTGCATCTATCTGAAACAAATGTATCATATCATTAGTATAATCAAGTTCAAAATTCAACATTCAATATAGCTAAGTACTTGTCTATCAAGTCTTAGGCTATAATTATCAACTGTCGAGCTCTCATTTGTCCGTCTCTCCAAGATTTCATCATCATCATCAGATCATTTTTGTGAATCTACAACGATACATAAGACTTAGATAGATACAATAACTTCTATATAGGTACAAAGCAAGAGATTTCATCTAGAAATACATTTCTAAATCGCAAATATATTTCTTTCTTCGTTTTTTGCCGTTTTAATTATTTATTGATTTAATTGTTTTGCACAACAGTAGTGTACAAGGATAATGTCATGTTTTCATTCACAGAATTTTTACTCGAAGGCAAAGATTATTTTCAGTTGAAGTTTATTTTAAGTTTTATTTTGTTTATATTATTTTAATTGGGTACTTTTATTGTAGTATCCTAATATTAACGTTCTGGTTAGGTAGTAGATAATATTAATTAGTTGGGTAGTTCTATTGTAGTGTTCTACTGTAAACATTCTGGTTAGTTAGTAGATTACATTTATTAGTTGGGTAGTTCTATTCTAGTGTCCTACTTTTAACGTTCTGGTAGTTCTATTATAGGGTCCTACTTTTAACGTTCTGGTTACATAGTAGATACCATTTATTAGTTGGGTAGTTCTATTCTAGTGTCCTACTCTTAACGTTTTGGTTAGTTAGTAGATAACATTTATTAGTTGTGTAGTTCTATTATTATAGTTTAGTATTATTGTAGTTTTATTTATTTGTTGTGTAGTGTCGTACCTACTTTTAACGTTCTGGTTAATTAGTAGATAACATTTATTAGTTGGGTAGTTCTATTCTAGGGTCCTACTTTTATAACTAACTTAAATGTGACTCTTATGCAAATTTATGCTAGATTTGGGATAAGCCTGTTTGTAAAAAATATTCTGCTAGTTTGCAAGTTCACAACTTTCAGTAATGAAATCTAATTTATAGGTGTGGAATGTATAGAATTGAATAATATATTATGTTTTTTTAGTAGTGGTTATAAAAATACTTTTGCAGAAGAGTTTTATGACTATACAAAAACTACAAAGCCTGTGAATATTTTTTGTATGTAATTTTAGCCACGAAACGCGTGACACGAAAAGTGTTGCTTGAAATATGATTCGCCAATTCACAGGCATTGTTGCGGCGATAATGAAATAAGTACAGCCCTAGTGTAATACCCGCCCTGACACGCAAACTATGCGCACACCTACCTAGCTGTGGTACAGACAGCAACAAAAATAGGTACTGCCTTTGTGTAATACCCGCCCCAACACGCAAACTATGCGCACACCTACCTAGCTGTGGTACAGACAGCAACAAAAATAGCTAATGTCTTTGTATAATACCCGCCCCAACACGCAAACTATGCGCACACCTACCTAGCTGTGGTACAGACAGCAACAAAAATAGGTACTGCCTTTGTGTAATACCCGCCCCAACACGCAAACTATGCGCACACCTACCTAGCTGTGGTACAGATTACAACAAAAATAAGAACTGCCTTTGTGTAATACCCACGGTTGTGCGCACCTCTACCTAGATGACGACCGGATGACTGAGTGGCTAGTGACCCTGACTACAAAGTCAACCAACGGTGGCGGGTTTGAATCCCGCAAGGTGCAAACATTAGTGTGATGAGCAGAAATGTTTGTGTAGGAGTCATGAATGTAGTATTCGTATCTATGTATGTTTATCTGATGTCAACCCATAGTACAGGGTATCCTAGCTAGTTTGGGGCTAGGTAATTCGGGTGAATAGTAACTTTTGAGTGATAAAAATGTGAACATACGTTTGAACAAAAGTTATTTATTAGTAATTTCAACAATATTATCGTCAAATTACTCCCCGCCTTATCGAAGTCGCTGGTGGCAAGAGGGCTAGCTCATTTCTCGCACAGAGAATAGCTATTACTATTCAACGCGGCAATGCAGCTAGCGTTCTTGGCACCATGCCTCATTAACACCAGTAATTAGTTTAGTTATTTGTCTTAGGTGTAAGTTTAATTGTTTATTTGGGTTTAGTTTTTTTTGTTATTCTATATTTAAAATTTAAAATTATTTTTAGAAATAATTTTATTTTTCTATGTATAAACAATTTTAGAAAAAATATAAAGTACTCGTATTATATTATTATCACATTTTGGTAAAGGTATTTTATCCCTCTACTGTACCAAACTGTACTTACCCAGCTAGCTACTAGCCAGCTATTTAATTTCCGCGCACAATTAAAGTTTCCCGTGCTGCCAGCGGCACGCGACTCCTGTCATTTTCATTTAAATTTTCACCGAATTACCATAAAACTTCGCCGCCTAATGGAACGAAAAATAAAGATAACAGCTTTATAAGTGATACATACCACATAAATTCAACAGGCTTGCATAATTACATATAATAAAGAAAATTAAAATAAGAACTAAACCCAATGTCTCAGGGAGACGAGCGCAGTGCGGTGACACCAACCAAAGTTCTGGATGATGGCTTTGCAACTGCTATGGGCTGGCGTGACGCTTACCAAGCCGGTCTTACATTAGCTCTTTAAAATTCATCCTGCACCACCTTGCTAAGCAGTGATGTGGTACTACTGCAATGTAGGATTGAGGAATATTTATAGAAACAGTCCAAAATAACAGTTATGGAGGTATTTTAAAAGGACACGTTGGAACTGTTACGGAAAAAACCAACTGAACAATTATTTTGTAGAACTGGTTAAAACATTTTTCCCGCTGTTCTTTTTTGTAACGATATCTGAAAGTCATATCACTGTTTCAATTTTGAACAGAACTCTATTTTGCTCTAGGTAAGTAGGTCCAATACTGCACCATGTGATTTCTTATTTTATTTAAGTAGGTACTGTTTCTAAGCTCACATTGAGCGACTGAGTGTGAAAGACGGAGATCCAAAGAAAAACCAAGGTGGAAGACATAAGTACATAAACCTCAAGTGGCGATGAGAAGGACTCTTGGCATCTTGCATTGATGGCAGGTGAAGTAGGTCACTGATAGATTGGTGGCCCCGCATGGAAAATCGCAGCCGTAGAAGACCAGTGCAACAACGAGGGGTCGAGCTAAATTTGATATGACCTTGGCAAAGATTGTCTGAAAGCAGAGATGATAGTGTCAGAGGGAGAAGGTTTATGCCCTGCATTGGGAGGATGAAGCTGACATTGATGATGATGATGATGATGATGATAGTAATTATTATAGCAACATCATCTAAGTAATATAACTACAACAAATTCAGTTTCATTTCATCATTGTCATAATCATCCTGGGGCATGCTCACCATCTCTTCACCTATAGGGCTGTTGCTTGTCTCACTCACTCAATTATTTCTTTCCATCGAAATGTTGACTGGAAGAGATCGCTTTTAGCGATAAGTCCGCCAGTTGTACTTTAGTTATAAGATTGTTCCTATTTGTAGTATTTTTTTGGAAACTGGCGTACAATAAAGTATTATCTATCTATCTATCTATCTATCTTGTACGACACAAAGTCCATAATAACATGTTGTTAGATAAAATAACTAATATTACACAATAATAAGGTAGTGTACAAGTATCTTTAGACACCAAGTAAGTGGCAGTGGCAATGTGAAGAAAACATGGTCTGACTTGATTCGACCTTGATGATGCCACAGGGCTCTTTCAGACGAACGGCACAATACCGTCGACAGAGTAGCTGCGAGTTGATGGGCAAACCGCGAACTCTTCGCTTGTCTGGAAGTATTCTAAAACTAGCGACCCGCCCGCGACGTCGTCTGCATGGGATAAAATTTATCGCGAAAAAAGCATCCTGTGTTCATGTAGGATATTGAAAAACAATGGAAAAGAAAACCACCTACGTATTGTATTCTTTTTGCCACCAACGCTGTTAATGCTTTTTGACAGACTTTTTATTTGTTTCCATGGCAACCGTTCCTTACAGCAAGTAATCGAAATTTTCCAGTTTTTCCATAGAAACTTACTATTTTCCGGCATAAAAAGTATCATATGTGTTATTCCAGGGTATAAAGCTATCTCCATTCCAAATTTCACCAGAATCCATAGCGTTAAAACTCGCCAAATAAACAAACAAACACCTTCACTTTTTCACTTTTATATATATATGTGTGTATGTGGATAGCGAACGACACCGTAGTGACTAGCGACCCGCTACAGCTCCTGTAAGTCTAGGCTTTTTCTAAATATTTATATGAATAAAAAGTATGTGCACCGCTCGTATCTCATCAACACTCCAGCGTCGTTGCACTATGACACCATATGAATAGCGAGAACGCCGTAGCGACTAGCGACCCGCTACAGCCCCTTTATGACTAGGCTTTTCTAAATATTTCTGTGAAACGTTGTATCTTTGTTTGTTTGGTTTTTTGTTTGGGGATTTTTAACGCTAAAGCAGCCGATCCGATTAGAGGAACCTTTGTAAATAAATTCTGTACAATATAGAGACCAACATAGAATATTTATTATCCCAGAAAATGATAAGTTTCCAGGGGAAACTGAAAAATGTAGATTACTCGCTGTAAAAAACGATTGCCATAAAAACGCAAAAATGACTAGTCTGTCAAAAAAAAAACAAGAGCGTTCGTTGGTGCTACACTTTTGCATTGGTTTTTAACATCCTTTTCACGATAAACCGTAGTCCGCGTTGACAAAGTTACGGGCAAAAGCTAGTAAATTATATTATTAGCAACCAGCAGCGCAAGCATGGATCTTATCGATTGATAAATTGACCGACTTTTTTAATTAAGTTTCACGTTAATATTCGATAATACGAGTTCAGTAGCACGGAACGTACTTATCGACAACGACATAAATTCGATAAATCATTTTTAATATATAGATATATCAACAAAAGGAAGCATGAATCTTATTTTTGACAATTGTTGTCGATATAATGTCGGTAATTTTACCAAATTTATCGAATTTTATCGGCTTTCCAAAGTTACACGACAAACATCTATTTTTTGTAAATTCCTTTTCGTATTATAAGCCAAAACGTGGAGGTGTCAGAACATCGTGAGGCAAGTTTCAGAGATGCCAATGATCCTTTCGATCTGGAACAGCATTTTAAGATTATTTTTAGAATTTATAAGGAAATTTCCCTCGCCCTCATTCAAGATGTTGAAGGCGTTTGAGAAGGAGTCGATCTAATGGACTGCCTGCGCATGTTGTAGTATCTACTTTACATAATAATACCAAAATACTTAGTTACGTTTTTTCTATTTCCAGAAATTATCTTTTGTTGTGATTGTGTCTAATGCTCTAATTATTATGGTACCTAGTAGGTACTCAGTCTAAAAAACTACCTGTATAATCATTGTTGTAGGTTCTATCAGCTGTACGCTTTTTCACCGAGGGCAGTTGCACCAATGATGCATCGGCCAGGAATATAATATAGCACTAGGACAGCGCACTACTTTATGGTAGTTAGGTAGAATTCCAAATGACAGAAGTTTCTCCGTAACAACTCAAAATAATAAAAATCTGCCAAATTGTGTCAAAAATATTTTTTAGACTATTAGTCGTCTATCTGATATATGGTATAGTCCACGAGTTGCCATTTTTTAAATCGATAAACTCACGACGTGTTATCGAATCAATAAAATTTACCGAGATTTATTTATCCATGCTACCGCATTTTGATAAAATTGATAAAAAAAGAACAGTTTACCGGTCGATATATTTATCGAATTTTATCGATCGATAATACCCATGCTCGCAAGGCTGATGCCGGTTTATTAAAAAGTATACACGATCACACACAATTTTATACTAGTGGATCTGTGGGCTGTAGACCTCGCGTGCACAATATTTTTTTCAATCAATCTACGGGTGCACAGTAGCACCATCTAGTTACCTTATTGTAAAACTAACATTATAACCAAGGTGCTCCATCAATCCCTACCTAGTAGGTAAAGGGCTGATTCTACTGGTAGAAACCTAAAAGAGAGTAATTTACTTCATTTTGAGGAGCTCTTTTGCTACTCACGCCGAAGATCCTTATCAAATCTTCACCAATTTTTTATGAGACTAACATTAAAGTTCTATCTTTCAAATAAAAAAGAACCATCGAAATCGGATCATATAAGAAGAAGATATTCATTAGCTCCTTTTTTGCTCTTTTTTTGGGGGAAGTAAATCAAAAATGCTAAATATTTTAAATAATTCTAAAATCTCATCAAACCTGTATTCTAAGTTTCATCTAGATCGATTGAGAAATGCGACCTGTTGAGGAGAACAGAGATCCGGACAGACATACGAAGGCATTTATACCCAAGCAGAAACGATGTTTTGCTCGCACTTTGCGCTCGCTCAGTCAGTCGCTTCACAAAAAAATATTATTACACATGAAATACTTTTAGAAATTAAATAAGGGGAATTTAAGGAACGCAATTGAGAGATAATTGAACACCTTTGACTGCCGACGGAATAGTGGCGTTTCACTCCCGCCATCTCTTCATGCCATCTCACCACCAGATGCTAAGTTCCGCCTCTTAGCGTGATATTCCTTGCAATATATTATATCAAATTTCATTTAAATCCGTACTCTACTTTCAACAAATATGTTTCTTCATATAAACTTTGCCATCCCCGTTCACCGCTTTAAAGATGAATTTTCAAATATTATTAAACAAGTGTTTCTATAATCGACTTCACAAAAAGAGACCGTGTATGTTTTTTTATGTATGTACACCGATTTATTTGCATACCAAAAAAAAAACATTGTTTGAAACCTTTGTTTTTATACTCTCCAAGTGATTTCATATAAATTTTATCAAAATTGGTTCAGTAGTTGTTCGACAATAAATTGTGTTTTTTTTTAGTAAATCCATTTGATTTTGTGTTTATATTGCCTCTTTAAGATTTCTAAACCGATTTGGATTTTTGATTTTGTTGTTGTTATATTCAAAAGAGTAAACTTTCAGTGTAGTCCCGTATGAACTTCATCAAAATTGGTTCAGTTCTTTTAATTAGAAAATATATTTGTTTTATAGTTTATGTTCTCTTATATATAAGGATTTCTGAACCGAATTAGATGATGGTTTTTACTTGAGAAACAAGACTTCCAGTATAGTAATGTTTAAATTGAATCAAAATTAGATTAGTGATTTTAGTTATTAGTTAATCCAATTGAAGTCGATTTTTTCGTACCATCGTTTTTTGTGCAGCACTTGTTTAAGACTATATTTACAAAGTGTCATCATCATAATTTAATAATATAAAAGCGGTTGGTGCTTTGTCTAGGTGCATGGCCATTTGTTTGTCGTGAAACGTATACGCCACGTACAAATCGTGAGTTATACCGAATTAAAGATCACAAAAACATATGTTTTTCTGATTATCCTCTGTGCGTCCTGCCACGTTAAACTCCGTCTTTTGACAAACAATATATATTCGGTACATCATAGAGCTGAGCTGAATACACCTCTTGGATACTCAGAGAATTTATCCTCCAAATTTCAAATCTCTAGATCCACCGGTTTAGACTCTGCGTTGTCTGTCAATCAGTAAGTCAGTCATCAGGTACATCACGGTTCTGTTTTATAGGTTTACTAGTGACTCGCCCCGGCTTTACCCGGTAAGCGCTCACACCGCGGAATTTTCTCACTTTTAGCATTTATATGTCGTAATTTCTAAAAAACCCAGCAATGAGTGTAATTCAAAATCATTTGCAGTAGTGAGTTTAAACGAAAGACTATTGCCTACTCACGTACTTGACAGACTTGTTATTATTTATTTTCGACGGCAACATGTCATTACGTTCCTTATACAGCAAGTAATCATCATTTTTGCATAGTTTTGATACCTTGAGTTACATTATTGCAATTTTCGTAGGGATCTCTAATTTTTTGAATGATGATATAGTGCCCATGTTACTCGCTGGTAATGAAGCATTTTATAAATGCAAGAATTTTTCCTCTTTAAAATATATGTGTTGAAGTTGATTAGTGTAGAAGAATATGTAGCTTATTATTGTTTATCTTTACATAAGTTAACATTCTATTGCCGTCACCCCAACTGATGCTGGTTGCAATTGACATCAATAAGTGCCGTTCGTCTGCAAGGTTTTGTAGGTTTTCTTAGCAAAATATTAAAAAATAACCATTTATTTGTGCTATTTGAAAATTGTGATTTAATGTAATGTGATAAGTTATTTTTTTGAATGACAAATGACGGTATTTTATTTGAGAAAGTGGATGCGAATATTTTCGAAAATTTGATTTCACCTAATTTGGTATGAAATGATCGATAATAAACTGTATAACCATAGTATATGATTTATTTTTCCATGTTTTATTTTTATGTGTCGATGACGTTGAGCCAAATAAGACCGCCCATAAGGTTTCATTTGGTATGATTGGCTCAAAACTATACGAAAGGCGGAACGTCACGGCCAGTAAGCGTAATTCAAAATATTTGAAGGCGGAGCTTGATGACATAAAATGGGCGTTTACTTACTTATGTCAAAGTATTGACGTAGGTAAGTTTTCCACATTTTCCATTGCTCGATTTATTAAATGTCTTTCACAAGCTACTTGTATTAATAGCGCAATGAAACAGTAGATTATAAAATATCGGTGTCAATTTGAATTATGTAACCTAAACATTACTCCCCTCGTGCTAATAATTTCTTGAGCGGATTTAAGAAAAAAGTCGATGTACATCTGACAATCGGCTAACTGCAACCTAGCTTTTGGCAATTTAGTGCTATTAAAAGATATGCTTTGATAATATATGATAAGATCTATTTTATAATGAGAAATATCAGTAAGTGTAAATCGGCTAAGAAATCGATCTAAAATTTCACAATTTGGATTTTACTTTTTGTGGTGTTAAACAATTGAGAATAAACTGTATTACCATAGTATAGGATTATTTTTCTTTCTGATTTTTAAACGTCAAACCTAGGAAGGAACTTAGCAAATACCTGCAGTTTCAAGGCTTTCTTTTTATAATGACTCACATAAAATAGGTCTAGATATCGCGTGATGTATATGATACATGTTGTTGAAACTTACGCTATTTTCAATTAGCTAACGTAAACATTGCGCGCCTCGTGCTGATAATTTTATGAACGGATTAAACAAAACGAACAATGCATGCCGAAGAAATTGCTAAATTCAACCTAAAAATTACTACTTTTGTGCTATTTTTAAAATATGCTTTGCTAATACACTAATAAGATCTATTTTCTAATGGGAAATATCAGTAAGTGCGGCTTAGAAAATCGATTTAAAATTTTGCAAATTGGATTTTACTTTTTGTGGTGTTAAACAATTGAGAATAAACTGTATTACCATAGTATAGGATTTATTTTTCTTTCTGATTTTTAAACGTCAAACCTAGGAAGGAACTTAGCAAATACCTGCAGTTTCAAGGCTTTCTTTTTATAATGACTCACATAAAATAGGTCTAGATATCGCGTGATGTATATGATACATGTTGTTGAAACTTACGCTATTTTCAATAAACTAACGTAAACATTGCGCGCCTCGTGCTGATAATTTTATGAACGGATTAAACAAAACGAACAATGCATGCCGAAGAAATTGCTAAATTCGACCTAAAAATTACTGCTTTTGTGCTGTTTTTAAAATATGCTTTGCTAATATACTAATAAGATATATTTTCTAATGGGAAATATCAGTAAGTGCGGCTTAGAAAATCGATTTAAAATTTTGCAAATTGGATTTTACTCTTTGTGGTGTTAAACAATTGAGAATAAACTGTATTACCATAGTATAGGATTTATTTTTCTTTCTGATTTTTAAACGTCAAACCTAGGAAGGAACTTAGCAAATACCTGCAGTTTCAAGGCTTTCTTTTTATAATGACTCACATAAAATAGGTCTAGATATCGCGTGATGTATATGATACATGTTGTTGAAACTTACGCTATTTTCAATAAACTAATGTAAACATTGCGCGCCTCGTGCTGATAATTTTATGAACGGATTAAACAAAACGAACAATGCATGTCGAAGAAATTGCTAAATTCGACCAAAAATTACTGCTTTTGTGCTATTTTTTAAATATGCTTTGCTAATATACTAATAAGATCTATTTTCTAATGGGAAATATCAGTAAGTGCGGCTTAGAAAATCGATTTAAAATTTTGCAAATTGGATTTTACTTTTTGTGGTGTTAAACAATTGAGAATAAACTGTATTACCATAGTATGGGATTTATTTTTCTTTCTGATTTTTAAACGTCAAACCTAGGAAGGAACTTAGCAAATACCTGCAGTTTCAAGGCTTTCTTTTTATAATGACTCACATAAAATAGGTCTAGATATCGCGTGATGTATATGATACATGTTACATGTACATGTTACCACATCACTAGCGAATGTCAAGGAGTAAGCGAGCTGATTTTTCTTAGGTGTGAGGAAGCCTTTAGGCGAGCGACCTGTCCGTCTCGTCAAACAAACAAATGAAAAAGTAAAGAAAATTGTTATGTAATAAATGTAACGAATTGGAGCTGTTATGAACTACTCGTACTAATCCAATTCGGAAATGTATTTTTTGTGGGTAACGGGCACACTACGGCGGAGTCTGAGGCGAGCCGCTAGGTAGCTGTAATTAAGTAGCCAGTAGTATTTTCCTCTTCTTTGGCATTAATTTAAGATTAGCAAGAGCAAAGGAAACTTCCTGGAATGCTAAGTAAAAGCCTTCTCCGTAATCCTCATCCAAAATTCAGCCAGGAGCTTTTAGAGAGAAATAGTACGTTTTCTCCGCTTACCTCAGAAAGTCTCTTAATACATAATGGAGAGGCGCATTTTCGTTGTATTAATATTTTCTGTTAAGGAAAGTAGCGACGAAGTGGTGCGTGATGCTGGATCGTGATGCGGAAGTATTCGGTAAACTGGACCAAGTAATAATAATGTAACGTCTGATATCATCTACCTTTATAACAGATAGTTACGGAGAAATACAGTCCGCAAGAAAAATACAGCAAAATAAAAAGATAAATGCTCGTTAAAATCAACATGAAATTAATACAGTGCCTGCGATTGACCTTTGAGCTAGAATTTTCTAAGTGAAAACATTTTCTTACTTTCCTGACACAAACATTCAATACATTGCGTTGTTGGCCACATTTCAATCTAGATAATCCATACCATGTAAAAGTGAAAAGTTGTCTGTTTTTCAGTAACAATTCGTTTCTTGGTAACAATTTAATGATGGACTACGTATATACGTCATGGAAGGATGTTATATGAACCTATGGAAAATTTAGAGGTGGAGAACACTAATCACCAACTCTGGAAAATGGGCACATATTTCTATACCTAGATATATATCAATTATAGTTTGTAGGAATTTTTTGGTTGGATATATTAATAATTTATCAGTGCTGGAACGAGAGGTTGGAAGACGGTTTCTGTTTTAAGAATAATCTTTAGTCAATTAAGTTTCTCCTAAGTAATTGATGCCAGCCAAATAGTATTTAGCATCCATACCAATATATAAAAGTGAAATTTTGTCTGTTTGTTTGTTTGTTTGTTTGGGGAGCTTTCACGCTATAACGGCTGGACGGATTTTGATAAAATTTGTAATGGAGAGCTTATACCCTGGAATAAAACATAGGATACTTTTTATTCCGGAAAATTCTAAGTTTCTACGGGAAAACTAGAAAACGTTGATTACTCGCTGTAAGGAACGGTTGCCATGGAAACGAAATAACAAATCTGTCAAAAAACATCCAGAGTCAATACTCTGGATGTTTCAAAAGTAGGTATAGCACCAATGTGCTATACCTACATTTGCATTGGTGTTTAATATATAGAAGAACATGGTATACTTTTTTTTCAGATAAACAGTAGTCCGTGCGGACGAATAGCGGGCGGGAAAGCTAGTAAATTATTAAAAACCTAAATCGAATCTCCCGATCCACGGTGGGATAGAAGCGGTCCATCCCACGAATCACTGTGGCTGTTTTATACAAACTAAATGAAGCTTATTATTTTTGCTACCAATTCATTCCTAAAAAATACAAACCAAAGGGTAGATATGGTTTACTACTTTTCAATAAAAATATATCCAGTTAGTACTGCGAACGAGCTGCGTACTGGCCAGCCGATCTAACTAGACTTCAACTCCGGATTTGTCTGCGGAATTGCGATTATTTGTTCAGCTTAATAACGGAGCTAGCACCTACCTACCTCGTTTAAGGACAAAAATACATGTTATACACACGTTTTACCTCTTATCCTTCTTAAAATAGAAGTGGGGGATATTGTAAAAAATATATGGTCATTAAGGAACAATCACTTATTTATACGTACCTACATAACATGTTATAAATTATTTTCCTGTAAGGCGCTGATAAAGGAAGGTAAAGTGCTGAAATACAACAGTCTCTGCTTATTGCGGTCTTCGATAGTCGTATTTCCCTAATCGTACTTCCCAGTGACGCAATTCCAGATAGTATATTGGGAATAATGTTTAGTAGGTAGGTAAGTAGGTACTAGTACAGTAAAAAATATGTTTTTTCCTTTGCCAGATTCAGGTTAATTCGGTAAATGAATAAGCCTTTACAAAACCCAAAGTTTAGCTAGGATTGTTTTGATTTTTGTGTTTGGTCTTATAAGATAGTCTTCTAATAGGAAGGGCTCGGTCATTTGCTTGCTTCGGCAATCCTCGGAGAGCGCGATGTTTGGCATCGTCCTACAAGGACTATATATGTACTGTGATCCTACGTTGCTTTAAAACATCCCGCAAAATAAAAGAACTAGCAAAAATAACTAATAATAATTTTATTTACAAAATAAATAGCGACACGCCCGGCTTCGCACGGTTGAAATTAAGAAAAAACTGTAAATTTTTGCACTCGCACACTCGACCTTCACTCCGCTTCGGGGGATGATATATATATATATATATATATGTAGCTGTGCCCGCGGCTTCGCCCGTGTAGTCAATATTCATGGGTTTTTTTTTTGCACGGAACCCTAATTTTTTACAAAAATAAAAGTAACCTAAGCTCCTCCTTCCTCCTAACATCAGCTATCTGACAGTATATATAAAACATGCAAGAAAAATTATCTTTTTGATGGTGAAAACCGCATTAAAATCCGTTGCGTAGTTTAACGGCCGGTTGGTCTGGTGGCTACCCTGGGAACGAAATCAAACGGTCGCGGGTTCGAATCCTGCAAGGTGCAATCATTTGTGTGATGAGCAGAAATGTTTTGTTACCTTTTGACTATCATAAGCCGACGTTAGTGCTAAACATATTTTTATTTTTCTAAATCTTACTTGCTAAGTGTTTATTTAACACAAGTTATTTACAATAATATATTATCATATACCTATACAGTTGACCTGTTATTTAACTTTCATGAGAGTCTTTTAAGGGGCCGTATGAAATAATAAAGAGAAACATGGCTTAAACGTTATCCCTTAACGTGGCTAGGGGAAATAGGTAGCTTCGAGTCCTACTTGACAAATATACATATCGACGATCTGGTTCTACAATTATTGTCAGAAAGAGTTTAATTTAGCTCCGAGCTCCGACTGTTGCGCCGCCGCACAAAGTATTTAATAATAATTATTGTTAAATGTTGTGCTAAGTACTATTGAAGTGTGAAGTGTGTTCTCTGTCCTCTCCTAATTTGCGATTTTCATAAATTCAATTTCTCAAAATATTGCTTCTTCCTACCACCTGTATGCTGATGATCTCCAGATTTACTCTCAGTCTCCTCTAAGCAGTCTACCTGATGCGATAATAAATGGTGATCTACGTTGCATAACTCAGTGGAGCGCATCATTTGGTCTGAAAGTGAACCCAGCTAAAGCGCAAATCATAACTGTGGGTAGCTCGCGTATGATATCAAAATTGACAGGGCGGGTCCTTCTGTAGTTTTTGATGGGACCTCTATTCGTTATAGTAGTGTGGTGAAAAACTCTTGGTATTTTAATCGATCAGGGCCTATCATGGTAGCTTCAGCTTGAAGCCGTAAATCGTAAAATGTTTGCTTCAGCTGGTTCGCTTAGGCGACTCCGATTTTTTTTACCCACCGCCACGAAAATTGTACTAGCACAATCTCAATGTGTAATTTGTACCATTCATTATATATGTAGGCATATTTTTGTAATTCTGCACACTACCATCCTTTGTAACAGCCTTTGTGTCTCTATTCAGCCTACGGTTGCCTGGAAGAGATCGCTGCTAAGTGATAAGGCCGCCGATTGTTCCATGTTAAAACTTGATTATTGTATCATCAGTTTATTTCTTGTGCAATAAATAGTTATCTATCTATCTATATTTTGACACTTTCAGCGTACGGAAAGCACCTTAATCATTCCAATAGTTCCAATCATTCCCAGCAAACAACCAACTCCGTTTGAAAGTTGGTTGCTTTCTCAAAGTTCTAAACATTTGACATTTGTTAAGAGCATGATCTGAACTTTTACTGCATTTAATAAATCGTTGGTTGAATTTACAACGAATTTCTATGTTTTTTATTTTGTAGACTTAACGTTTGTGTGATATTCTTTTCTTATTCTCAAACCAGCTATAAAGAGAATATCAAAAAATATGTATAGAAAATTCGTTTCGAGCATAGATCTAGTTAAAGGGGGAAGACACGGTACGGTTTAATATCACGTAAAGAAAAACTGGACTAGATACAACTACAGGCAAACACATCCACACAGCTACATTCCCACCATCGGGCTTCATGTGCATCAACAACAAAGACCTTACGCAGACAGCAGCGCGTTATCACGTGCTACACCAACGCCACTCCAATTGTGACTAAGGCCAAAGAAGGCCAATTGTATGCGTTGCACATAGATGAAGCGGTCCTCGCCCAAGGAGCTGGTAGATCTATGGCTTCGAGAAAAAAAAAGTTTAACCAAATCTAATTTTTATAGCGACGGTGGCCTAACGGTTCTATAGTGCAATTTAGAATCCAACGATACCGGGTTCAAAACCTAGGCTCCGCACCAATGACTTTTCTGAGTTATGTGCGGTTTTCCATCGCTCCGTGCTTCGGAGGGCATGTTAAGCTGTCGGTCCCGGGTTGATTAATAGCAGTCGTTAAGACCAGGCTTTGCTTTTTAAGGGTTTTTTTGCATAAATATGCTGGGTCAACCACAAACCTGATAAATGTGAAACTTAACATATATGTTTTTGAGATCTTTATCTCTCTAAGACTAAGACAGAAACACGATTAACAAAATTTCATTCGATACATTTTCTTATCAAAAATTACGTTATTTTCGGTAATGTTTAAATTTTTCTACTCAACGGGTTAAGTTTTATCTCTAAAATAAATCTCACAGCTAGAAAATATAGTTTATTATCTAAGGCTAAGACAAAATTCACCTAACTACATTATTAGTCTGCCAATAAAATAAATAACTTTTGAGAAATACGTCATTTAGTTCCGAGCTAAATTGTGTGTTCAAACAGCGCTCGCGATATTCAACCTTGTTACGCAGGCACTTCAGTGCTTATTGCGGGTAGTGAGTGGCAGAGTGTCGGGTAGATGGCAGGGGCGTGCGGAGTGGGAAAATGTAACCTTGGAGCCTGGCCTTAAGTCATGTCAGAGGCCCTCGGGCGGCTTGACAAACTCTGACATCAGAGGCCAGCACTACCTGATACGACAAACAAACAACAAACATTGCATTAGTTGTAGCCTAGGGCAGGTTCTGAGTGCCAATATAAAACATCTAAAGGTCTAGGTAACTGGTCGTACGTTACGATCTACCAACAGCCCACCTGATACTCGGCCCTTTTTACTACCAATACAATTTAACTACAAAAAACTTGTTATCTTTTACAGGACTTTACGCAAATTCTCTTTTATGTCACTCTTTTGAGTGGCTGTAAAATGGACCCCAATAAAATTTCAGCAACGAAATGTTGCAACATGGAATCGATTTGATTGCCCTCTCGATACAGGCCATCGTTCGCGGTCCCATCTCATCTCGCAAATAAATAGCGGCTAGTTTTACGTTCCGTAGCTGTAAACGTAAGTTTACGGTCGGGACGTCTCTCGATAAGGACATCATTCCGCACTGCGCATTGTTATTCATCGCTCGACCTCCTTTGTGACGTATTAAGAGCATGCAATGCCGCATCGTCTCTCTCGCTCCGACACATGACATCTCCCGTGGATGTACGTGAAACAGATGACGCGGTGCGTGAGTTTTGCGCTATGAGCTGGTACCGGAGTCCTTCGCCCCGTCTCTCTCATAGAGCTGTAACTGCGTAGGATGGAATGAGAGAGAGGATTAGCGCAACAGTTGTCGCACGTAGTATCGATCGTGTTTTCGTGCCACGTGCGCTTCCCTCTCCTGCGTAATAGAATTTGCCGACGCTTTTCTCTTATATTACATACACTGAATCTTTACTTCTAAGTCCTTTGTAATGTTTACATTGCGCGTAGGTAATGTTTATTGTAGTTTAGTGTTTAGCGAGGTTGGTAGTAGCAATAATTGCTTCATTTCTTTTCCCATGTGCGGGCTCGTAGAGTAGAAATGAATTGCAAATGAAGGCCTGTCACGACGCAGGACGCAGAATCGTTAATGGTCGATTAATGTGTGTTCATTAACAATGTGTGGTTTAGGTATCATCAGATAAGGCAGGAGAGCTGACCCAATCCAGCAACGTAATAATAATAATCTGAACGTAACAATTTTAATTCATTGATTATTGTTGCTAAGTTAAATTTGTGTAAGAGAAAATTCGTCGTGAAGCAGTATTTATATCCAGAATGCCATTCACTGACGGCACTTTATATTCATTTTAAATTGATTATTTGCAACGCAAGCATTTGGAGCAAAATACGATACAAAATTACCTCTAAAAGATTTCCCAAACTAAGACCATTTATCAGTCCTGTCACAATAATACACCAATAAATTAGCATAAGCAGCTCTTTACTCCGAGCCTTATCTTTGCAACGCTCGCGTGAATGAATTTAAATCCGTCAAAAGCTCGCGTATTTCAGCAGAAGCTTTAGATATTCTGCAAAAGCTCGCGAGGTTCGGCAAAAGCACAGTTTTAGTTGAAGGACATCGGAGGTGATGCCCCGTGGCCCCTGAGCCATCGTCACGCGAGCAGGGCACGCCACCTGATGGCACTGTGGGGTACTAATCGAGCGGGTTGTTTGCAGCTTATTTATTCAAGGCTGGTTATAGTGCGTTTGTGATTCCTTTGTTTGAGGTTATGTAAGGGGTGATTTTGGTTTTGAATAATAAATGCAATGCGTGATAGTGAATAGGTAGCTAATATAATTTCGTCTAAATAGTTGTTAGGTATGAGAGCAAACTAAATAGTTGTTAGGTATGAGAGCAAACTGACAAAAAAAGCACTAATGATCTTATGATGACCACTGAAAACGTAGTCCTATTTCGTAAGATATTTTTGATCTATATTTTTGTCCTGTTGAATTATATTATTTACTAGCTGTACCCGCGGCTTCGCACGCGTGTTCTTTTCTTTAGGTTCAAACTACCATAATGTGCTATTCCAGGACCAATATACCAACATTTGAACAAAATTTCTTCAGCCGTCAAAAATACTTCATCAATTGGTCGGCTTCTAACTCACCGGATTGAGATACCAATTACATCAAATTTAAATCAAACCCTAAGCTATCTAACAATTAAAACCACATTGCAATCAGTCGCGTAGTTTTTACGTGATGCGTGAACAAACAAACATACAGACAAACAGAAAGAGAGACACGATTAACAAAAAAAAAATTGTTCAATACCTTTTTTAAGCACCCAAGAGCATTTTATTCATTTGAATTCATTTAGTAGTTTGGGTGCGATGCGCGGTCAAGATACGGACAAACAAAAAGACAAAATTAAAAAGTAAAACAGTTTGGCTTCAGTATCGAGTATCCAAAAAATATTTTTTATTACTTAAATATTAACATAACTTTGGACCCATATCCCGCAGAAACCCTTTACTTATTTGGGATAAAACGTGTCCTCAATTTTAACCCATCATATAACTTAAGACAGTGCAAGTTGCATCAAAACCCGTCCATTACTTTCAGCGTGGTACGTGTTCTTTTAAATAAGTTTCAACCCCTAAATAATAACCCATACTTTTTTCGATATGTAAAGTATCATATGTCCTACCTCGTAGTACGAACTCAAATCGTACCAAGCTTTTTTTTGAATTCATCTAGTAGTACCGGCGGCATGATGCGCGGCTAAATACAGACTGACAGACATACAGACAAAAATAAAAAAGCATACAGTTTAGGCTTATAGAGTAGTATAATTGAATATAGAGTAACATAAAAAAAAAACACTAAATCTTTAGTGTACAGAATTTGGACCCATATCCCACAGGAACCCTTTAACTTTTTCGGGACAAAATGTATCCATAATTTTCACCTATCTTATAAACTATGTATGTGCCAAGTTGCATCAACATCCCTCTGATAGTTTCAGCGTGCTAAGTGTTCTTTTAAATATTTTTCTACCCCTATCCTGCAGGAACACTTAATTTTTTCGGAATGAAAAGGACTTATAATGAAAAGTATCCAATGCCCTACCTCGAAGTGTGAACTCAAATCATACCAAATTTCATTTGAATTCATTAAGTATTTTCGGCGTGGTGCGCTGCCAAGGTACAGACAAACAGACGGACAGACAGACAGACAGACAAAAATAAAAATAAAATACAGTGTTGGCTTTAGTATTGAACATAGAACGTCCTCCAAAAAAAAACCATAATATCTTCAATTTACAGAATTTTGGACATTATCCCGAAGGAAAACTTTATTTTTCGGGATAAAAAGTATACTGCATTTTTACCCATTATATAAACTATGACTGTGCCAAGTTTCAACAAAATCTGTTAAGTAGTTTCAGCGTGATACGTGTTCTTTTAAATAACTTTCAACGCCTATCCTGCAGGAATGCTTTAATTTTCCTGGATGAAAAGTATCCTATATCCTACCTCAAAGTATGAACTCAAATCATACCAAATTTCATATGAATTCATTGAGTATTTTCGGCGTGATGCACTTCCAAGGTGCAGACAGACAGACGGACAGACAGACAGACAAAAAGACAAAAATTAAATAAATACAGTTTTGGCTATAGTATTAAAAATAGAACGGCCTCCAAAAAAAATTACAAAATATCTTTAATTTACAGAATTTGGGACATTATCCCGCAGGAACTATTTATTTTTTCGGGATAAAAAGTATTCTCAATTTTAACCTATCATATAAACTATGACTGTGCCAAGTTGCATAAAAATCCGTCTAGTAGTTTCAGAGTGGTAAGTGTTTTTTAAGAAATAACTTTCAACCCCAATCCTGCGGGAACCCTTTAATTATTCGGGATGAAAAGTAGCCTATGTCCTACCTCGTAGTATGAACTTAAATCATACCAAGTTTCATTTAAATTCATTCAGTAGTTTTGGCGTGATTCCTAGCCAAGATACAGAAAGACAAAAATTAAAAAAATTATAGTTTTGGATTCAGTATCGAATATAGAGTAAGGTACAAAAAATAAATTCAAAATATCTTCAATGTATAGAATTGGACCCGTTACAGTTTTATGATAAGTATAGATTAATTAATTGAGGAGTTATTTATTAATTTATTATTCATTACCATTATATGTAAGTTCATAATTAAAATCACAGATATAATGGTGTTAGTGTCAACATATGACCCTGATAGGGTACAGCAACAAGTTGCAAGTAGACCGAGCCATTAACTAATTACAACAATTAGTTTTGTTTATGTAGTTTTATCATTTAAAAACTCTAAATTGATAAGTATTGTACTTGTACAGTGAAATGTATAGATAAAATAACTAAATATTGTGAATTTTAGGGTAACGCACATCAAATGGAAAAAAAAAACTGTCTTTCTGTCTGTTTTTCTCGAAAACTACGTGACGTAGAAACTTGAAACTTGGGACAGTGGTAAAACATATTAACCCTCATATTTTTCAATTGCTATTTTTACTTAGTGACTTTTATTTAGTTTAACCATGGATCAAATAAACATCCCAGTATTAAACTATCTTGAAAGTATAATGAAAAGTACCAACCAATTTTGCAGTTTACTGTACAGACCTAATATTAAACTGTATTGCATTTAACCCAAAAGAAAATACGCAACATTTTACCCGGCAAAATATATCCCCATCCGTTCCTAATAAGGAACGTCGTGGAAGGTTGAGATCGGACGCTCCCTCGGGACGCTTAGTGATGTAAGTTGTATGGAGCTAATAGGAATGATCTAAGACCGTCGATACAATGTTAAATAGTAGATTTCATCGCAGGGAGTGTGTGAAGTTGGAATATGGGGATATTCACACGCGTAAGAGGAAGGAGGCTCATGCGCAAATAACATTGCAGTGAACTGTCTGTAGTGTTGGTTATTAAGGAACTATTTGTTAGAAGACCTTAAAATGTAACAAGACATCTTACTAGTATATTGTATCTGATGTTGTTACGATTACCTAACTAAATATTTATCTGTCTTGTTTACATTTTAGACTTAACTCAACTTTTAAATAATTACCTACTTAGTTTTTATTCTTACACCGTGACATTGAGTTCCATATTTTCTTAAATGCATGTGTTCAGTCCATTATATAGGATTGTTCTATAGTACTCAATTAAAAAATAAAGATATAAATATCTGACCCAAAAATAATTAGCCTTAAGCCCAAATGTATATTTCACTGAACACGCTACACGGCCGCGGCGCGGGCGCTCCGCCAGGCGCGCGATGACAAGTTTGTACCTACTACACATTTCCTATGTCAATGGCCGCCCCGCTTCTACTTGTAGTAAAATTCGTCCATCAGGTATAAAATGCTTGTATTATAAAATGCTTGTATTTTCCACTGGTCGCTTATATTCTACTTTACATTTGTAGTAAATAACTTCTTCAGACATAATACATATGTATTTTCAAACATATTTCACTAATCCAGGAGAAAACATGGAAATATTACATCCATCATAAAAATAGTTGTCACAATATTTATCTAGGGGCTACAATAACATTCCTTATAATCATAGTTAATCATTTAAAGTTTATCAATTAAAATTTAGTTTATCATTTGAAGATTATCATTCAAAGTTTATCATTCAAAGTTTAGTAATTAAATTTAATCCTTTGAAGTTTATCCGTTAAAGTTTATCTTTTTAAATGTAACATATTAGATATTTATCATTTGAAATTTATCACTTAAAAATGGTCATTTAAAGTTTTAAAGTTTATCCTCTAAAGCTTATCATTTAAAGTTAATCATATTTGATGTGTAACCATTTCAAATTTAATATTTGAAATTAGTCATTTAAATTTACCGATAAAATGTACCCTTTAAAATTTACCATTGAATGTTACCCATGTAAAACTTACCATTAATACATTTATCATTTAAATATTAACATTAAAATAATACCACTTAAAATTTTACCATTTAAATTGTGCCATACAAAATTTACCATATAAATTTACCATTTATAATTTACTATTAAAATATTACTGTTTAAAAATAACCATTTGAACTTTACTATTTAAAGTTAACGATTTAAAATTTATCATATAAGTTTGACTATACATAAATTCGACCATTTTAATGTAATTTAGAATATTCAATAAACAAACTCCATCACCTCTTACAATACGATTTAAACTTTGTGATTTAAACTGTCATTTAAACTCTGTCATTAAACTATGACTTAAACTCTGTAATTTGAACTATTACTTAAACTATCATTTAACTTTCGGTTTATATATCTGTATCATTTTTCAACTGTACCATTAGGTATTTAAACTCTCATTTAAAATATTATTTAAACTATCTTATTTTTATTTTATTTACAAGACCTTTTAACATTTTTAGCAAAGTTACAAGAGAAAATACCGAAAAGTGGTGGCCATCAAACCATATTAAATCGATACAGTACTTTAATGCCATCAACAACTTTATGATTTAGCGGTAAGGCCGCAGATGTATCACTTTTGTGGTTTTTTTTATCATTTAAGCTATCTATAGAGATTTTATTATTTAAAATTTATCATTATAATTTTAGTCATTGCATCATTTTAACTTTGTCATTGAAACGTTATCATTATAACATTATTATTTTAACTTGATCATTTAAGATTTATCACATAAGCTTTAATCATTCTAACACTATCATAACTTTATGTTTTTTTTTACTTTATCATTTATCATTTGACGAAACGTTATAATTGAAACTGTATCATTTAAACATTACTATTTTAACTTTATTATTTAAACTGGATCATTTCAGATTTATCATATAAGCTTTATAACTATAGTATCCTCTATCATTATAATCTCTATCATTTAACTTATATCATTTAAATTATATTATTTCATCAGTTCAACTTTATCATTTTATTATTTAAACTTAACTTTATCATTTAAACTATATCATTTTATCAGTAAAACTTTATCATTTTATCATTTAAACTATACTATATAAACTTTATCATTTAAAATCTTCTTCTTTTTTTTCATATATAATCTATTATCATTATAATTAATTGTAAAATTTTATTTGTCCTTACCATTTTTATTATTATTAATCTTATGTTTTTTTAATTTATCAATGTCATTATAATTGGCATTATCAATTTATTTTATCTATATTATTTAACATATCATTTATCTTTATCATCTATCATAATCATTTACCATATTTATAATTTATCATTAACAATTATCATTAGATTATTCATTATATAGGAGTAAACATTCAATTAAATATGTTATAAGTTATCAATGAAACTAAATAATAATTAACCAAAGTAGCTTTGAAATATTATATATGTTGGATAATAATACTGGGTAACTTTATAACATTATCAGATATCAAAGTAATTGTTAACTAACGATTTAATCATCCAAGCGCTAACATTTAAACATTATCAGATACCAAATAAAATATTCAACTAAAATGACTAAATAAGGCACGTTTAAACTCAGCGCTGCGAAGCTTAACCTTACAGTCTAAGCAGAAACTGGTTCTATATATATACACAACAATCTAAAAACATTCTTCATTTTAATTTCTTTACTAAATAAATATTCAAATAGTAATAATAACCATCACAGAGTGCTCATGTTCTCCTTCACAGATAACTTTCACTTAAATCAATATCTAAACCAAAATAAAACCCGACTAATTCAATTTTGTTTCTTTAACCAACCTTTAGCCAACTAAATCTGGCTTATCTAGCCGTCTAGCGTCTATTATGTGTTCCCTATGGGTAGCCTAATTTATTTTCGTGTGAATATTAATTGTGTACTTTATTAACCTTCCTAGTGAAACCTTTACCCTAATACTGAATTTAAACATCTAATCTGAATCTCTTACTTTTTTAATTAGTTTACTTCGCTTAGTCAAATATTGACAAAAAAAGACGGGTAATATCTCAAATATTTCCTGCATGGGAATTAATTTTGAGCCTGCTCAGTTATAAAATAAATTAAGTAATTAAGTTCACATAAAGAACTGTCCTAAAATATGTACAATTTGAAATATTTCTGTAATAGTATCAAAATTATAATACTGATGTATTTTCAACAATCTCTAAAATTCTGATCGTATTAGTGGTAAAGATAATATTGCTCTAATATATTCATACTTTATTCCTACATTTACTATTGTGGTACATAAAAACCATGACAAACGAAAACCATTAAACTTCATTAAAAAAAAAAAGATAGATCATGTTAATTCAGCACAACCAACGTTATGGTTGAAGTAGGAACGTTAACCATTACCAGAAAAAGATATATTGGACAAGACCATCCTATTAACATTTTCATTGATCATACATTATGACTTAACATTGTGACACAGAAAAAAAAAAACATTATTATATAGACCCTCTTGTTGTTTTGTTCTTTAAATTTCATTGGGTAGCTTCAAACTAAACATTCTCAAAATACTTATTATACATTTCCTAGTATTCCCGTGAAAACTTTCAATTTTCCGGGATAATTTTTTTTCTATATTTTATTCCAGAGTATAAGCTATCTCCATTCCAATTTTCATCAAAATCCGTCCAGCCGTTGTTGCGTGAAAGCTCCCCAAACAAACAATTTTCTCTCTTTTCTCACTCCAAATAGGCACAACCAAGGTGTACGGAACGCGCGTTTAGTACACACTGTTCCATAAACAAAAATAATTTACGCATAACCCTATCAGGGAGTTGCCCCTACCTAACCCTTTACGCAAATTTATCCCGGTAATGAGAAACTATTTGAAAAAGAGTTATGAATATGCATAATCGTGAAAAATAAGCACAAGTCAAGACATTTGATCGTCAGCACCCATACTCTCAACTAAAGCGCATAAAAATAGATGTTAAACTGCTATTGCATAGACCCAGCCAAGATAACTTTATCATACCGCGCAATATGGTGCTCAGTGAACAAAATAAAAAATGTATCTAAGATTAGAAAGTCACGCCATGTAAAATTACGTAACACTTGATAATTTCATCATTAGTGGGCGTATAACCGAATGAAAAGGAAAACGAAACGTTAAAAAGTATAACATATTACCTTTTGGGTGTATTGCCTCTTCTGAGATGTAGTAAAATTCGTCCATCAGGTATAAAATGCTTGTATTTTCCACTGGTCGCTTATATTCTACTTTACATTTGTAGTAAATAACTTCTTCAGACATAATACATATGTATTTCCACTGGTCACTTATATTCTACTTTACAGTTGACTTCTCCGTTCCGATGCTCAACAAGAATTTTGAGCCTACAAGCAAAAAAATGGCGCCATCGTCGTGAGACTAAGTTTCCTTTAGAATCATGCAACGATTGCCAGGTGGCACCACCTTCATGTGACGTTCCGGTAGTCATGTTTTTGAAATATTCCTGAGGTATTAGTCAAATTGAGTTCGAAATCTACTGCAAAAACTCTTCAATTTAAACATAAAATTAGAAATCATGACATACTAATATTTATTCTGTGGCCCCGCTCCCGCGATGTCTCAGGGATCATCATCATCATTATCAGCCAATATCTGTCCACTGCTGGACGCAGGCCTATCCTTACCTAATGCACGCCGCTGAGCTCGATTTTCAGCTCTCCTCATCCATTTTCTTCCAGCCGCTTTTAGGTATTCTCGAATACGTTTGCCTAAACTTGGTCTCCACTCGAGAACTCGTCTACCCCAATGGTTTATCAGTTATTCGGGCCATGTGACCAGCCCACTGCCACTTCAGCTTGCTTACCCTTATGGCTTTGTCGGCTACCTTGGTCGCAGGGATAACAAGTTTAAATTTTGACTAATAATGCCTACTTTTATGTGTTATTAATTATTTACTTTTCATATTTAATGCTACAGATACATTCTGTTGCATGGACTGAGTGCATACATTTAAGAAAAATATCGAATTCAATGTCACGATGTTTAGGTAGAAACACTTAAAACAATAATAAATAAATCCACCATTTTGTGGCGACGGCCATCTTGAATTTACAATAATACTGAATATATACATACGTAATTATATTTTCAACAGAATTAAAGGCGTGTACCAAATTGGAAGATGATGCTGAAAAGAAACCTATCCATTTTGAAAATGGTGGAATAATAAATCTATGTATCTATCAATTCGTAATCAGTTACTCTTTAACCAGATCGAAACGATGTGATACACTTAGTTTCCACTTTTTAACTAAAATCAGTAGTAATCACCTGTCACTTTGACACCTGTCACTTTGACACCTGTCACTTTGACACCTGTCACTTTGACACCTGTCACTTTGACACCTGCCACTTTGACACCTGTCACTTTGACACCTGTCACTTTGACACCTGTCACTTTGACACCTGTCACTTTGACACCTGTCACTTTGACACCTGTCACTTTGACACCTGTCACTTTGACACCTGTCACTTTGACACCTGTCACTTTGACACCTGTCACTTTGACACCTGTCACTTTGACACCTGTCACTTTGACACCTGTCACTTTGACACCTGTCACTTTGACACCTGTCACTTTGATAACTGCCACTTTGACACCCGCCACTTTGACACCTGCAACTTTGACACCTGCCACTTTGACACCTGTCACTTCGACACCTGTCACTTCGACACCTGTCACTTTGACACCTGTCACTTCGACACCTGCCACTTTGACACCTGTCACTTTGACACCTGTCACTTTGACACCTGTCACTTTGACACCTGTCACTTTGACACCTGTCACTTTGACACCTGTCACTTTGATAACTGCCACTTTGACACCCGCCACTTTGACACCTGCAACTTTGACACCTGCCACTTTGACACCTGTCACTTCGACACCTGTCACTTCGACACCTGTCACTTTGACACCTGTCACTTCGACACCTGTCACTTTGACACCTGTCACTTCGACACCTGTCACTTTGACACCTGTCACTTTGACACCTGTCACTTCGACACCTGTCACTTTGACACCTGTCACTTTGAAACCTGTCACTGCTCCCGACATTCATTTTAGCTACGCCCCGCGGTGATAATGATGATGAAAAGTATCATGTTTCAGGACATACCAATTTTTTTCAAAATCAGTTGAGCCGTTTTAACGTGCAGAAGAAATAAACAAACAGACACACACTTACTCATAAACTTTCGCATTTATAACTTATATTTTCTGTTTGAAAGCTGATGTGATCGAGATGGTTATCATGATATATATATATATATGGACCGATTTTGATGCGAATTTTAATGTTTGAAAGCTGATCAAATCGAGATGATTCTTAGTTATGATGGGGGAGGGTGGGATCGGGGTTAATAATAAATGTCAAATTGTGCTTGTTAATATTTGACTAAAGCAACATGTATGGAATATATGGAAAAGTGTGATTTTTGGTTTATCTCAACATTCAAAATGAATTCTGTGAGTGACAAGCATTGCACTGGACTTAACGTTCTCTGTGTAAAGATAAGATGTAGGCGTGGCGCTTTAATTAAATCAGCTACATGGTCAGGTTTCATCCGGACGTTTTCTAAAGAACCAACAATAATGTGAAAAAAAATATAGACGTCAAATAAAATAAAAAATAAATAATAGTTTAAAAAAACTAAAAAACACGTTTTATATAGAAAACCAAACTAAAAAATAGAAAATAAATTTTAATAATGTAAATTAAAAAAAAAAAAAAAAAAAACGGAGTCGGTTACAAACATACAAACATACAAACACACAAGTGAAGCTAATATAAAGCGTATAATAACTCCAGTCTTGATAAAATTTATATGGAACAATACTGAAGTCTCCTCTTTGAAATAAAAGAGAATCATCTGCATCGGTTCTGAAATCTAGAAGATATATGTGAACGTACACACAAAAAACATACTTGTACATTTTCGCGATTAGTACACAAACATAATTAATAGTCTAGTCCAGTCCCCACAAGCAACCCCGTTCACGTGTATGATCTGTGTATCACCCCCCTCTCAAACCCACCTCTCACCCCCTCCCTCAAACCCACCTCTCACCCCCCCTCTCAAACCCACCTCTCACCCCCCCTCTCAAACCCACCTCTCACCCCCCTCTCAAACCCACCTCTCACCCCCCTCTCAAACCCACCTCTCATCCCCCCCCCTCTCAAACCCGCCCCCCCCAATGTAAAGGGAAGGGAGTACCCGTTACCTATTATTTATTCTGCGCCTTTACAAACATCGCACTGAAGTCAAGTTTGAATAATTAACTATAAAAATAACATAGTCGACATTGGAAACTCCTCCATTTGGGAGTCGATTAAACATACTTAATACCATTTTACCACCTAAATAGGCAACATCGCAGGTTGAGATCGGGCGCTCCCTCGAGACGCTTTGTGCTGCAACTTGTGTGGAGCTAATGGGAATGATCGACGCTGGGATGTTCGATAGCGGCGGACCGGTGGTAGATGTACGTCGGGGGAAGCCAGTATGGGATTTGAGATGAAATAACGTTTCGTAGTGCAATGTTGTTTAGGTCATGGCAATTAAGGCGATTTATATCTTCTATATCTATCTATACTTTTCATCAAGCAGTATATAACAAAAGGTTTTTTACCGCCTTTCCTGTGACCTCCGATGCTTAAATACACGCCATATATAAAAGGCATTTGAGCAAAATCGGGGGTCAAAAGTCTTCGCCTAGCATTTGAATAGATCCCATCTGACGAAGCTCAAGACCAATAATAGCACAACAGTCGTCTCTCAGCCGGAGATCCTTTCTGAGATCGAAGACTTCTTTGGCCGATTGTACGAGTTGCATGCTTGTAGACCCGAACCTAGCATAGAGGATCCCCGCGCAATACTGACCCGCCACTACACGTGAAAAACTGCCCGACGTCAGCCTAGACGAGATTGAGATGGCGCTCAAACAACTTAAGAATGGAAACGCCCCCGGTGAGGATGGTATAAATTCGGAGCTCTTGAAAGCAGGGAGGAAATCTGTACTTCAGGAGCTTCAGGGCTTATTTAGCACCCGTTCTTCGTTCGTTCTTTATTTTTGTTTGTTCAGTCGGAAAACTCCAGAGACATGGAACAGGAGTTTGGTAGTACTCTTTTTAAAAAAGGGGATCAATCCATTTTAAAGAACTACCAACCTATTATACTCTTGAGCCACGTCTATAACTTATAGACGACGATATCTATAAGTGGTTTTCGAGGGTCATCTCAAATTGTCTCGCAAGAAGTTTACAAATTCCAGCCTCCTGAGCAGTCCTAATTTCTCGGTAGATTTAGCACCATAGACCACATACACACAGTGAGAAGGTTATCCAAAAGTCTGAAAAGTATAACCAGCTCCTGTGTCTTACTTGTGTGGACCATGAGAAGGCCTTTGACTCCGTGGAAACCTGGGCGGTTCTGGAGTCTTTGCAGCGTTGTCAAGTGGACTGGCGATACATCGAAGTGTTGAGGTTTTTATATGTCGCCCCGACTATGAGTGTCCAAGTGCAGTCCGAAAAAGGGGTATATTTAAAAACAGCGCGGCGGATGCAAAAAAATATAAACGCAGCACAAGCTGAAGATACCCTACGTACATGATTATCGGGTGGCGCTATTTCTAACATTGCGCAGTACTGAGCGCATACATGCGCGTGCGCGCATGGCAAGCAACTGGCCCAATAATGCCCTATTGTCTTCAATGTATGTAGCGCGATTATTTTTTTCTACTGTCCGTCTTGTCATTTATTCGACTTTTATGTATTAATTTTAAAAGTGTTTTAATTTTTCTTTTTTTCATTAAATCCAGCAGTCTAAACATATCCAACTGCACAGGGGAGTGAGACAAGAGAATGTTATATCCCCGAAACTGTTCATTAACGCCCTGGAAGATATGCTTAAGACGCTGGATTGGCAAGGAATGCGTATTAATATCAATGGCGAGAATATCTCACACTTACGAGTTGCCGATGATATCGCCCTAATGGCGGAGTCACTACAAGACTTGCAAAGTATGATGATCAACCTAGATGATGCTTCTCGACGCATCGGTCTCGGAATGAACATTAATAAGACCAAGATCATGTCTAATGATCTTATTGACCCGGAACCCATTGCAGTTAATGGTGTACCTTTGAAGTTGAGGGTGAGTATGTATTTTAACTTATGGAGTCAAATTTCAGGTAAGGGGCCAACGATATCGAGACTGATTCTTTCAAATGGACGAGTGGAAGTGGTTTTGATCTGCATAGGAGCTTTGTTGATTTTACAGAGAGCTTTATTAGATTGGCATAATTTTCAATTTTTGATGTAGTGTTCCATTTCAGGACGCATATTTTTCCAGTAATAGCGCTCTTTGATTCTGCCGTCCGGCAATAGAGATGTCGTGATTATTTTTCAGGATCTTCGCTATTTTGGATGGAATAGGATATTATGATTGTATTGTGGTGAACGTTGACGGTTATGTAAGTGTTGTTAAACAGATATATGAGCATGCCGTAGATTTTCACAAACAAATTTTGTTCAAATGGGTTTCTGAAATCAGATATTGCTATTTAATTGATGTCACCAGTGAGTACGATATCATCTCTAGTTGATTACAGCGTTTTGAAAATTTCAGGGTAAGAACAAGCATCGAAATAGTTAACTTTCGTTAAAAGGAAATAGTAAGTTATACCTTTTATAATTTGTTTCTTAAAAGAGTCAAGTTCACGTTTACCATCTTGGATGGAGTCATCAGATGCAGAAATAATGTATTGAAGGTAAGGGTTTGATTCGTCGTATTCAATAGATATAGGGATAAGTATAGTCTTAATTTTACTCTTCAGAAAGCTTTCGTTATGCTCTTTTATCTTTTATATTTTATGTGTTGTAATGTTTCAGTTTTATTGGCAAAAGATTTTAGGAACTTGGAGTATTTTTTACTGGAGTTAGAAGGTGATTCATCGATTTGTCTGCTTGTTTCCGTTGGGAGATCTGGCGGAAAAAGCGGGTTGAGAAAAGGATCCCGTAGAGGGAGAAAATCTAGAGGTGACGAAGAATTCAGTGGAGTAAAGTCTATGTTTGGTTCATCAAATGGTCTAATACCCAAGTCACCTAGCTCAATCAAATCATCAAGGATGTCTGGAGGGGCTTCTGTCTCTTGAGTGGGACGGTTGTTGGATAACCCTGATGTTGAAAGTTGTGGATCTATCTCATTTTGAAGTATTGGGTTAACTAGATAACGTGATAACGTGATGGTGTTGCTGTTGACTTTTCCTTTTTTATACATTACTTCATAGTTGAATTCTTCTAATTTGAGTCTCCATCTTACCAGTTTAGATCCTGGTTCTTTGCAATTAAATAACCACTTTAGAGTTCGGCGGTTAGTTACAATTGTAAAAGAGATGTTCGAAAAATGTATAAAGCTGGTACTAAAATAATTTGAAATTCTAAACAAGACATTAAATATTTGTGAAGAAAGAAAATATTATTCTGATAATGACTAGCAAACGAAAACAAAAAAAAATGCCTCCATTTCTTTTCATTTGTGATTTGTTTTTCGATTCATCATCATCATGTCAGCCTTTAGAAGTCTACTGCTGAACATAGGCCTCCCCCAAAAAGCGCAAAAAAAGTGTGGAGGTTCTGCCTACACTTTGATTGCTTGTTCGTGGTCGCCATTCGAGAATTTTTATTCCCAAACAGTTGTCGGTTCTGCGAACTATATGGCCTGCTCATTGCCATTTCAACTTGCAAACTCTGAGTGGTAACCTTGGTTCTTCTACGGATTTCCTCATTTCGGATTCTATCACGTAGTGAAACACCGAGCATAACTTTCTCCATTGCACGCTGCGCAACTCTGAGCTTGTGTATGAGACCAATAGTTAGCGACCACATCTCAGTGCCGTATGTCATCACTGGCAACACGCACTGATTATAAACTTTCGTCTTGAGGTTCTGTGGTATCTGCAACGAGAAAATATGGCGTCATTTCCCGAACGCTGCCCATCCGAGTTGGATTCGTCGTTTGACCTCTTTGTCGAAGTTGGATCTACCTAGTTGGATCGTCTGACCTAAGTAGACACAGTGATCAACAGCTTCGATAATATCGTTCCCAACATAAACCGGCATGGGTACGTCATGGGCATTTGACATGATGTTCATCTTACCCATGTTCATTTTAAGACCCACCTGTTGGGAAACAATATTGAGGTTACTGAGCATTGTGCTTAGGTCTTCCAGGGTTTCTGCCATGATAACTATATCATCAGCAAAGTGAAGGTGAGTGATGTATTCGCCATTGATGTTAATACTAAATCCGTTACAGTTCAGAAGCTCGAATATATCTTTCAGTGCAGAGGTGAACAGTTTCGGAGAAATAACGTGTCCCTGTCTCACCCCTTTTTGCAACTGGATAGAATTCGTGCCCTGATCCTTGAAGACGGTCTGTCATGGTGGCCTATCTGTACAAACACTTCAACACTTCGATGTACCGGTAGTCATTCTGGCACCGCTGTAATGACTGTAGCACTGCCCAGGTCTCGACTGAATCAAAGGCTTTCTCGTAATCCACAAACGCTAGACATAGTGACCGATTATACTCTTCAGTCTTCTGTATAATCTGCTGGAGCGTATAGATGTGGTCTACGGTGCTAAAGCCTTTCCGGAATCCAGCTTGTTCGGGAGGCTGAAAGTCGTCAAACCTACGAGCGAGACGATTTGTAACTACTTCGAAAACAGGTTATAGACGTGGCTCAGTAGCGAAATGGGCCTATAATTCTTCAACAGAGTTTTATAACCTTTCTTAAAGAACAAAAACACCCTGTGCCACACCCCTGGCGTAGTATCTTCGAGAATGACGGAGCTAAACAGCTTCTGAAGGACTTTAAGTACCGGTGTTCCACCTTTCAGTAGCTCTTTCGTTATTCAGTCCTCCTCTGGTGCCTTGTTGCTCTTAAGCTGTTTGAGAGCCATTCTGATCTCGTATAGGCTGACGTCCGGGATATCTTCGGTATAATGTCAGGTCAAACAGGCTCTTGCATCGCTAGTCATGCTAAGTGGACTACGCGATGAAGTGTATAATTGTCCATCGAACTTCTTGAGCTCACTCAAAATCTCTGTCTTAGACGAAACGATGCTGCCGCTGTCGTTTTTCAGCTTCGTCAACAGGCTTTGTCCAATAGACAGATCTCTTGCGAACACTTTGGAGCCCTTGTTCCGCTCTATTGCGTTCTTAATACAATTCGTTTGGTGGTAAGAAAAAACTTGTTACGCTAAATACCTTACCTCTGGCAACTCTAATTTGACACTACTGACGACAGTGATATTCAACACGGCACAATGTATGTAGAACTGGTACTGACAGCTGATGGATGACAGATACCGACCGGCAGGCATGATGTCGGATGGCAGGACCGTAAGGCTTTTTCTACAGTGTTCACACGGATTCTTTTTTGATGACATTGCATTATGAACGTATTGTTATTTTATTATTATTTATATTCACACGGTATAATATAATAATTGAAATAGCAAAACATATTAAATATAGAAATCCGTTTCATTTAATTAACGTTAAACAAAATTAAAAACCCACTAAGGGTTTTTCGTTTACTGGGAGTAAACGAAAAACCCTTAGTGGGTTTTTAATTCATAAGAATGGAAAATATTTAAAGTTTTGTTTAACTTTATATCTAGGAAAATATTTTCTCTTTTGTTTAAGAAATGGAGGCTCAATAAAATATAAATTACTTATATTTATGTAGTCCAGTAAAAAAGCTTTTATTGTGCCGTGTTGACGACTGGTTGGTCTCGTGGCTAGAGATCCTAGGTACGAAATCGTACGGTCGCGGGTTCGAATCCTGCAAGGTGCAATCATTTGTGTGATGAGTAGAAATGTTTGTTTCCGAGTCATGGATGTAATATTCTTATCTATGTATGTTTATCCGTTATCTAGTGCCCATAGCACAGGGTATCCTAGTTTGGGGCTAGATAATTGGTGTGGAAATGTCCCGAATAAATATATTTAATATATTTATATGAGGTATATATCACAGCTGCTGGAATTTCCTCGGAATAAAGTACCACTTCTGAACATCTCCTTTGGGCCCATATAGGTTTCTGTACCAAAAATTATGGCCAATGATTCCTTTTCTGTTACGCTGTAATTGCATTCAGCTTTGTTTAAGGTACGGGAAGCGTATGCTATAGGTTGGTTTTGCCAATAGGGCCTTGCGAGAGAATGGATAAATGGCGTAATTAGATGTGTTGCAGGTAAACAAAAGGCTTAGAGAAGTCTGGATATATCAAAAGAGGTCAAAAGCTAGTTGCTGCTCATTTTTCTATTCAAAACATGTTTCTTTATTTAGTAAGTGTGTCAAGGGCTTAGCTATTTTTGAGAAATCGGGAATAAATCGCCTGTAATAGGATACAAGTCCTGAAAAGGATTTAATTTCCTTAAGACATTTTGTAATTGGGAAGTCTTTGACAACTCTGACTTTGTCTGGGTTAGGCTTTACGGCCTCATCTGTAATTAAATGTTAAAGATAGGATACTTCTCGTCTTAAGAAGTCTTTGACAGCTCTGACTTTGTCTGGGTTAGGGTTTACGGCCTCATCTGTAATTAAATGTCAAAGATAGGATACTTCTCGTCTTAAGAATTCACATTTATTAGGTTGTAGCTTTAGGTTAAATATATAGTCTACGGAAGATTTCTTCGAGGTTAGAGATAGAGAGGGGAGGTCGTATGAATGAATTATGACGTCATCAAAATACACAAAATATTTAATACCGTTGAGGCCTGATAGAGCAGAACTCATGAGTCGCTGAAAAGTAGAAGGTACGTTTATAAGCCAAATGGCATTCGAGAAAACTCAAAGTGTCTTTGTGAGACAAAATAGGCAGTTTTGAGAGCATCTTGAGGGATGTTTTAACCGGGTGAAAGCCAGATGCAAGATCTAACGTGCTGAAATATTTACTTGCTCCAAGCTGATCAAGACTCTCCGCAATGTTGGGAATGGGCTAGGAGTCACTTATTGTGATGTCATTCAGTTTGCGGTAGTCTATTACAATGCGCCATTTTATTTGGCCAGAAGCATTGTTCTTTTTTGGGACAATTCACATAGGTGAAGACCAAGATGAAGAAGACGGTCTGGTTATGTCATCTTCAAGCATTTTATTGATTTGCGTTTTGATTTCTGCTTTATGACATTCGGGAAATCGGTATGACTAAGTGATAATAGGTACTGGAGAAGTTGTTTTGATCTCATGTGAGATGGCGTTAGTCAAGGACAACTTGTCTCCGGGCGAATAGAATATATCTTAGTTTTGTTTATATACTTCGTGTAAGGTTTGTGTTCATTCTTGATTCGAATGAGATACGCGGATTTGGTCAAGTACTTGATTAGTTCGTGAATATGCAATAGGGGTAGTATTTTCATAACAGTAGGACATTGTTTTAACTTTGCAAGGTAATTAAGTCATATGTTATAAGTGGGAAAAGATTGAGTTTTAGCGTGGAATCATAACGCGTAAATTGGTGGAGATGTTAACGCGTAAATTGGATTTTACTTTGACTATACAATTGGTGACTAACAACGATTCAATAGATTCAATGATGAGACCTTCCTTTAGCTCAGCATTGGAAACACAACATTCAGTTATTGTTTCAGTTCTTGGAGAAATAGTGTACACGGGCACGTTACATAGGATTTTAAATTTAGCATAATTAATTTTCAGGATACTTTTTACGTAGTCTATAATACTTTTCATCCCATCTATTTGAAAAACACTGATTGGTCCCTGGAAAAGTGGGAGCAAAGTAGGTATTTTCTGTTCAAAAGTTTAAGGCATTAATGAATTTCCGTGGCTCGTCGGCTCTTTCCGCCTTAGCTTGGCCATATTCAAGTCATAAGCCATCATATTTTATTTTAAATGTGCAAAATGTAAACACTCCAGCTGGGATTGAAACTCCGGTACTAACGATCCAAAGTCAAGGTATATATAAAGATCCAAAGTCATGTATAGGTGATTATGTACATTTTTAATAAATATATGAGCTGTAAAGTATCTACAGGCGCCTTTTATTTCTTTTTCTCATAGAGGGGGATGAAAAGTAGAGTGTATCACTCGGGCGCAAAATTATTTTCCCCCGGGCGACGTATATTAAATCCCTCGCTACGTTTAGGATTCTACTTAAGAATCTTTCACTCCGCTCTGGATTCAAAATAGCGCCCTCGCCGGCAAAATATTACTTTGCTCCCTAGTAATACAATCTACTATTGTTGGTTAGATAGCAGGTCGTTTTCTATTATACCATCGTAAGATAGTTCAAGGTTAGAGATAACATGAAAATGATAATTAGTTGTAACACCATTGTATAAAAATGTGATAGAAATGTGTCCTAGTTGTTGAATCTATACCCTTTATTTGAATTTTATGTTCAATGATTTTAGGCATTTTATTCATTGCAGTATTTTTCACTAGTCTTATAGTAGCGCCAGTGCCGACTAAGAAAGTCATAGGTTTTAAAGAAATGTTTTATGAAATTTAATATACCTAACCATGTTCATGTTTTGTTTCAGGAGCAGTTGAATTAGCACGGTGGGTGAGATTCTCAACTTCCGCGTCGCACTCGCGGGATTTGGAAGGTTTATTTATTGGAAACCGTCAGTTTGGGGCTGGTTCCCTGTCGGTGAGTTTCTGGAATTGGGATATTAGTATCGCGTTCACAGGATTTAGAATATTTAATTGGGAAACTGTTGTTTTGGGGCTGGTTACCCTGTCGGTAAGTTTCTGGAACTGGAGTATTAGTAGCGTTCACAGGATTTAGAATATTTAATTGGGAAACTGTTGGTTTGGGGCTGGTTACCCTGTCGGTGAGTTTCTGGAACTGGGATATTAGTATCGTGTTTACAGGATTTAGAATATTTAATTGGGAAACTGACTGTTTGGGGTTAGTTACCCTGTTTGTTTATGGACTTGGATACTGTGAGATTCAGTGAATTCGTAGGAATCATCGTTTTTAATTGGGTCATATCCCCAAACAAACAAACAAACAAACAGACAACCACAGATTTGAGAACAAAGGGAGATTTGGTAAAGGGCGTGGCACATGCGAACGCATATGGCCAAAACTTGCTTGTTATGAATTTCGGCCGTCAGTCGTATATCACCACACGTCGTATACCATCGATTTTATCAAAATGCCACGTTTTTTGAGGGCTATGCGTAAATACACGAGCTCCAATGTGCTCCAATTACTCTAAAGATGGCATATCATTTGACACTTAAGTACTAGAATATTATAGTTTTTTCTTTAAAATCAGTAATTCAAGTAATCAAATATTTGTGCTTCATTACTTTGCGAACACAAAGTCAATATTTTCATTACGAACAAAAACCATTGCATGCTTAGTACAAATCAATCAACGAATAAGCTATGGAAACGCGCAATGGGTGCCGGGTATCTACCGATGCTGTCACATTAACGTCATGATAGTGATGCAGCCGCAACTCGCTTCCGTGAAGTAGAGATGTGGCCTGACAAGGGTTCGCCGTGCATATTGTCGATATTCTATTTGACGCGATATAAAATAGTACCACTTATCCACATAATGAATAATAAGATAATTATTTAATTTATAATACTAACAATATATGATATAAATTTGACATTCTGCATAACAAAATGTGTGTACGATGATTATTTATCAGAAAGTATAGGTAAGAGAGTAGAGGAGAGCCGAAAGTAAAGAACAGAAAGTATTCTTAAAAACATGGAATTTATTTCTGCTAATATTAATATCTACATATGTTGCATAAGTTACAGTTTGGTATTCTGCATTTATAAAGTCCAGACGTTTTGAGATTTTTAGTTTTTTGTTATTACCGACCACAAAAAAGGTGGTTATCAATTCGACACGTATGTATGGAATATTATTCGAACTGCAAAATATTTACATAATTATGTTAATATATTAGACTTCCAAACAATTAATATGCAACATTTTATAGATGTTAATTTGTATGTATGTATGTATGTATGTATGTATGTATGTATGTATGTTTGTCCACACATTTCTCCGAAACTATTAATCGGATTGTGACCATTAAGTTTTACTGTCTTACATTTACTTAAACTTAGTGCAGTGCAGTTCATCAAAATTGGTTTAGTAGTTATTAATGTATAAACTGTAACGACTGGTTAAATCATGTGACATTTTATGTCACGTGATTTAAACTTCAATTTGTACTCAAGATATCATCAAAAAAGCCATTCCATACAAAATTTATAAAAAAAAACTTGTATTAATTTCAATATTATATCTAAAAAACATATTCGCATTATTTTGTCTTTCTAATGAAACCGGTTTGGGGCACATCGGTTGGATGATTTCAAAGTCCATAACGTATGTCCGTTATGGACTTTGAAATCATCCAATCATTTTTTGTGTTTGTATTTTATAGATTTAAAACTGTATTGAATTGTATTGTAATGTTAAAAAAGGATTTACGAGTAATAGTTTTTTTCTTTTTCTTCCAATCATTTCATACTTCAGTTCTTGTGATATTAAATTTCAGCATTTTTTTAATCGATAGCAACTTTCAGATAGAAAGTTGCTATCGATTAAAAAAATGCTGCTATTTCTCGATGGGTGTGTATGTCTCTGTGGATACAGGGCGCAACACCGCCACTTTTATGAATGTGTTGTATGTTTGCTTCATTGGTGTTGGGGGACTTTTTTATAGTATGCGTGAGAAAATGAGTATGTGTGCTATACTAATTGTTTTTGACTATAAGTTAGTGAAATAAGTGGAAAGAATAAGACACCGTCGGCCCCGAACAATATTTTTCCAACGCCAAATCTCCCTTTGTTCTCAAATCTGTGCAGACAACGTTTCACTTTTATATATTGGTATGGATTATCAAACTCTTATCTGAATTTAGTATAATACTGTTGAAATTTGCTTTTGGTAGGACAGAAAAGTATAAAATCTGGCGCTTTATTTGAGAATAGTTTGGAGTTGGTACAAAATCATGTCCCTGCTTGGAAGTATGACACCGAGAAGCTTGCTCAGGGCATATGTGTAATAAATCCTAATAGTGAGTCAACTCCTTTGTCGCGGCGCAAAATGCCGACAAGCGACTAGTAGATAACAAAATATAAAATATCTGTATTTTTTCTTTAAAATAATGTTTTGTTATGTCAAAGTTTATATTACTCATAATATATTTTTCTATACTTACTAGCTGTACTCCGTGGCTTCACCCGATTTACCGTGATTGCATAACAAAGGAACATCTAAAGTTTTGCAGTTAAAATATGAGATAGTAGGACAGAACAAGGACAAATGATATAACCCCCAACCGCCCACCCCTATTATTATAACTATGAAGCATTTTGATCACATCAGTTTACAAACATAAAACCTATCAAACTCGGTCCATCCCATTTCTCCTCCACCACCCCTCATTATAGCTAAGAACAATCTTGTTTACCTCAGCTTTGAAATATTAAAAAAAACACAGTTAAATAGGTTTCGTTTGAAAATATACAATTCTCACCCCCTTTTCTCGACTACCCCCCCCACCTCTTTCTCTACTCCCCCCACCTCTTTCTCTACTCCCCCCACCTCTTTCTCTACTCCCCCCTCTTTTTCTACTCCTCCCCCTCTTTCTCTACTCCTCCCCTCTCTTTCTCTACTCCTCCCCTCTCTTTCTCTACTCCCCCCCCCCTCTTTCTCTATTCCCCCCCCCTCCATATAACTAAGAACCATTCCGATCACAACAGTTTTCAAACATAAAAAATCGCATCAAAATTGTTCCATTCGTTTAGGAGCTTATGATCCTGACCCCCATCCCCTTCCCTCTCCTCCTTCCCATTATAGCTAAGAACCAATCTCGTTTACCTCAGCTTTCATACATAAAAAAAACTGCCGCTAAATCGGTCCATTCGTTTGGAAGCTACGATTATCACCCCTTTTTCTCACTTCCCCCCTCCCCATGCCCCCTCTCCCTCCAAATATTGCTAAGAACCATTTCTATAACACAAGCTTTCAAACAAAAAAAAATGCATCAAAATCTGTCCATTCGTTTAGCTACATACATGCCACAGACAGACAGTGACACACAACTATGGAATAAAATCATTATTAACAAGTGCAGCAAATTTTACTCATTTACTAACATCCCTAGTCGAGATCCCACGGTCTTATATGTATGTACCTACCTAGATATGTACTATTCACTACGGGTGTTGGGACTGTGTGCAGCGGTTCTTTTTTTCTTATATTAGATAGCTAATGTAAAGAATAATCTTCGAGTGTGGCAAAAGTAATATCACGTATAATAGCTAGGTACCTAACCTAGCTACATAAACAAAAATCCTGTAAAACATCTGAATTTCCAGCTGCAAGCGTACCCAATTAAACAGAAATGAACTTTCTATAGGTATGATTGTATAGTTCTACTTCTAAAAGGTAAGTAGTAATTATTGCTAAGAACCTAAGTAGGTACATCGATTATAAAAGCTACCTAATGTTGTAGATAATTATAACAAACCATTTCATTTAGTTATGTTCTCACATTTCCTCGTCCTTTGGAAATTTATGAAATCGTAATTCTCCACTATTATTTTATGATATTGACGCACAACTAACTACGACACAGGTGGTACGCATATTAAAAAACAAATAAATAAATCGCCTCCTTGCATGAACACTAAAGATACGATATATTATGTACTTTGGCAAACACGTGCGAGCGATTTCATGTACCTGACACTCCTAATACGCTGTACCGGTTTTCGCTGTACCGGTTTTCAATACACGCCTGCCGGTACGTCCCGCAGGCGTCGGGGGCAGGAGGAGGACTCTGCTCTCCTTCACACCGCACCTCATCGTTGCTCTGTCAAGCGGCCGAGTTGACTCACTATTAGGATTAATTACACATATGCTCAGGGTCTACGAACGCGTAGCAAGTATCGTAGCGCGTAGCTCATCAACGCGTAGACTATCGTTAGCTAACGACTTTAACGACACGTAGACATAAATTGTCCTTACGGACAGTAGAAAAACAAGGAGTAAACGGTCGCATTGAAGCATGTGGTCGGGAGAGGAGGGTTCGGTATCTTCACGCCATTTTTTTTCTTGATTCTTCATTCGAAATTCAAGAACAAACAAAAGCCGCCTGCGGCCAGTTGCATTCAGATTTTCATAATCGCGAGCATGCTTAATTGCACTGAAATGCTGAAAATTAGAGTGGTTATTGATTTGTCCTAATGCAACCAGTTGCAATAAGAATTGCGTTATACGGCGCAAAGTAATATCAACTCTTAATGCTAAAATTATAGTCCTCATTTTTTAAGGTAAAAACGCGCCTGTGGCAACTCTCGGTCTCCAATTAACATTAGGCATTAAACGCATGCCTCGATAGTTTACTGCCCGTTAGGACAATACTATGTGTACTGGCCTACGTTCGTGAAAGCCGCTCGATGACATCAGTAAACGTCGTCGAGCATATAAAGATTTCGTACGTCAATGCGTCGAGCGACGTTTAGGGACGTAGCCGGTACTAACGACGTCCTACATCGGGAATAGATTGCAATTCCTCGAAACAATCCGTTAATGTAGCGAATACAATACACCCGCGCGGTGCAACAACGTAGTACGTAGCATCATTTAGGTACTTCATATGTACATATAATTTGTTAGATTTTATGCCACGCATTTTCTAAGACCATATCAGTTAATGAACAACGCAGTGCTGCTGTAACTCTTTCCGTAGCATACGGGCAATGCCACTAAGCCAAAGGAATTTACATTTAAAAATACAAATAAAACAAACTCGTCTCACAAAAACACAAATTGTTTATCAAAATCACAACAAATCACTGACAAACTCTCACATTACATTAAATTACACTACACATTACACACCCATACTCACACATACACAACAAAAGGCATACGTATATATATATTTTTTTCAAATACTGAGTACATTATGGTTTATATATTTTTCTGCTATTTCTAAGATCCTATGGATTCATAATTTTGTTCTGTGTCCCATATTTATGTCAATAAATTATTTATATTTGAATTTGTTTTTGCACTTAGGCCTTCAAAATGAACTATAATTTTATTCATGTTTGCTTACAACTTGTCGTTTGAGATAGTGCTGGCCTCTAGTGTCAGAGTATGTCTCTAAAATGAATAAATGACAGCTATTAATCAATAACAGGGGCGATGGAAAACGGTTATCTATCGATACACATAAAATATAATGTCATAATTTAGTGTGGCATAATTTTACTTATCCGAATAATGTGCAAGCCTAATAATAATTACGCATAACGGTTTAGGCATAATCGTGTTTACCATAATAATATCTAATAATAGCATAACGATAAACAAGCATATTATTTAGTAGCATAAAAGTTTCATTATTCACCTTGAGTAAATAATTTTAAATAATATTACGAACCTACCTACGTAAAACAAACATTTTCGCCTACAGTATGCCAAATACAGTTTATGTTAAATTAATATTATTTCATTAAAAGGTATGCCTAAGTAAATTAGTATTAAAAAAGTTATGTGAAACAAAGGGATACCATGGAAAGCCGCTCATAACCTACGAGTAGAAAAGTCATTCGTGCGGAGCCTAGGACCAAACCCTGTGCCGTTGCATTGTAATTCTCGCACTAGTATGCCGCTAGGCTACCATCGCTAAACATCCATTATTATACGTATGTGCAATTGAATGATTATTAAATATGAAATTAGACGCAATTATCCATACCAATATATAAAAGTGAAACGTTGTCAGTTTGATAACGGCTGGACGGATTTTGATGAAATTTGGAAACGAGATAGCTTACCTATACTCTTGAATAAAATATAGGAAACTTTTATCCCGGAAAATTGAAAGTTTCCACGGGAAAACTGGAAAATGTTGATTGCTCGCTGTAAGGATCGGTAATTACGAGGGCTACAGCCAGAGGATACAAAAAAATACAAAATGTATTTAAAAATACTAAGTTTATTTAATAAAATTACAATTTAATTATTACTAAAGACGCAACAGTTGTTCGATGACACGGTTACCATAATAATATAATATAATATAATAATAATAATAATAATAATAATAATGGGACAAATACACACCAATTACCTAGCCCCAAATTAGGATGCCCTATAGGCACTAGATAACGGAGAAATATACATAGATACGAATATTACATCCATGACTCGGAAACAAACATAAGACTATTATGGTCATTTTGCGAATAGGTCCAATGTCGACTAAACCCATTTCTGCTCATCACACAGATGATTGCACCTTGTGGGATTTGAACACACGACTGTTTGATTTCGTAGTAGGGTCTCTAGCCACTAGAGGAACCGGTCATCAAAAACATTGAGAACTCAATAACAAGTCTGTCATAAAACTTCAAGAGCATTGGTGCTGTACCAACTTTTGCATCAAACAAAATTTGGACGAAGTCGCGGGCGGGAAAGCCAGTAATTCATATAAAATGATCGGTACTCTAAGAGTTACTTATAACAGGGCGTTAACGCGGCATGCCCACTGTCGCCCATATATCACAGTGACACACACACGCAAACTTCTACACTCCCAACACACAGCCTAAAGCTCGCAGTCACACTGATGTCTGTTAATTAGTATTAATGCGTCTGGTTTCACGCAAGCTGTGAGCAGGTTGTGGAGTATCGTGTAGTAATCTAGCTTAATCGCGTTTGCGGCCTTTTATCTAAATATACACTTCTTGTTCATTGTTTGAGTAATTAAAAATGTTTTTTATCACAGTAGGTTCTGTTTTAATATTATATTAGGTTATCTATTTTTTATCCGTCTGCGGAGGGTTATGTGTTTGGGCTGTTTGTATGTATGTTCCTTCGGCGCGTCCTACAGCCTAAACGGCTTGATGAATTTTGATAAATGAGGTATCAATGGATTCGTCTTAATCACGAGAGTAACAGGATAAAAGTCTGTACCTCACCTGAATACTTAAAATCCAAATTTAACTTTCTATCAAACACTCATGAGAAGCAACTTCGTTCTTCAAACACTCTTATATAATACCACCTCCTGTTCATACCACTTCTTTCCTGGGTCACTCCTTCCAGGTACAAGCTGTCCGTCTCTGGAACTCATTTCCAATTCACATCAGAAAATGAATGACTTGACTTGAATTGAATTGACGGATGACTGATAGAACATCTGTCATAGCATTATTTCCTCCTTTAAACACTATTTTGTGCATAAAGTATTAAAAATAATACCAATACAAAAATACCTATAACATCGGTGTCAAACCGAGCCATCATTTTAATCTAATATCTTTAATACTCACTTATAAAGGTACCCTATCTTATCTACGTACCCTCATACAAAACAAGAAAAGCAGAACAGACAGAACAATAGACGAACGGATTTAGACTATCACACTTCAACAAGCCGATTGACACGATTACAGCAATCTAACAAATGATAAAGTATTTGTTGATATATTCAGGCGTTACTTTGCAGAAATCCAAATTTAAAATGAACGAAGTAAAAATATGTAGCTTATATCCGCCTTTTTTTGATACATTATTTGTTGATTACTTTATTAGCTGCGGTTTTTGTTTTTCCGCATGAATGATGATGATATAAAGTAGCCTAAGTGTTAATTATATTTCATCCAAATCCGTTCAGCCGTTTGAACGTAAAGGAGTAACAAACATACACATTTCTAAAGATAAAATATAGATGGCGCTAGACGTTTTTATGCATTTTATGACGTTTTGCATTGACGTTTTCCGCTCGGAGAAAATTCATATTTAAAACTCCAAACTCTGATTTGTTTAGGATAGTGACTACACTTTTATGATTTGTGATATTAATGTGACTATATATTTAGGTATTTATAAACCGAAATAATGTATGCTGCGCCCCGTGGTTTCACCCGCGTGAGAGATGATGTTGATGATGATGAAAAGTATCCTATATGCTATTTCAGGGTATGAGCTAAGCTATCTCTATGGCATGTGGCATGTTTTCGCCCAGCGGGATTCCAGCTTTATTTGTATAACATTAGAGCAGAGTGATATATTTAAAGTTTTAAGGCTTTTTTCCGGTGACACATGAAGAGTTAATTTTATACGAGTACACTGCATTGCAAATATCAATGTGATTAGTGTGATTTAACTTTAAAACTAGTATGTTTTAAATGGCTTGACGTACTAAGTCAAGCCATTTAAAACATACTAGTTTTCCCGCCCGTGACTTCGTACGCGCGGACTACTGTTTATCGCGAAAAAAACATCCTATTTTCTTCTAGGATATTAAAAACTAATGCAAAAGTAGGCGCTCCAATGCTCTTGATGTTTTTTGACAGACTTGTTATTTCGTTTCCATGGCAACCACAGACCATTCTGTGATGACAACCATTCCTTACAGTGAGTAATCAACATTTTCCAGTTTTTCCGTGGAAACTTACAATTTTCCGGAATAAAAAGTATCCTATGTTTTATTTCAGGGTATAAGCTATCTGCATTCTAAATTTAATCAAAATCCGTTCAGCCGTTATTGCGTGAAAGCTCCCCAAACAAACAAACAAACAGACAACGTTTCACGTTTATATATTGGTATGGATAATTTTTAAATAAGAAGAAGAAGAAGAAATAAGTTTATTTTCTACAATAACAAACATTAATAATTATAAGAAAAAATAAAATAATAAAGCTTAAAAGATAATTGCAGCAAAAAGGTCCCAACTCAGCCTAATGTTGGTTGTAAAACAACCAACGCTGGTCTTCCGTTGGGGCCTTACGGTGACATCACCGTTTGGCACCGAATTTAAAAAACTCTTTCTGTTCTCATGTTATGGGTATTTAAGTACCTATTGGTATAACATTTTTTAATTTAGAAAAAGTTTTATTTTTCTGTGTCAAACGTATTTATTTTTTTTGTTTTTAGTGTTTGTTTCTAATATTTAAAAAATGAAGATGATTTAATATTTTTTTGTTCCAAACATTTTTCCATGGGCTTAACCATTTTGAAATAGAGCACGGAGAACGCACAGCGCTCATCCACAGCTCAGCTCACATACATACTGTAATGCATACTGTATTCACGGTTGACCTTGCATTATAGTTTATAGGAGTTTAAAGCGAGTGCTGCTTGGAGTATAGTTTAGAGTACATAATGGTATTAAGTACTTGTAAGACGAATATTCTAACTGACAAAAATACAAATTACTCAAGAACGAAGGTATCTAGTAGCAATCAATATTCGGCCCGCGCCGTCTCCATCGAGTATCAACAGCGCTTTAAATTAATATGCATGACCTATATACATTTGAGATACGTATCTCATAATAATACGTATCTTTAAAAAAAACTGCTTGGAGTATTCTCAAGTATTGGTACTGAATATTTATATCAAACCTAACTATAATATCGGGTATATTGTACGAATATTGTTAACTAGCTGTACCCGCGGCTTCGCACGCATGGTGGTTTCTTTAGGTTCAAATTACCATAATGTGCTATTCCAGGACCAATATACCAACATGTTATCAAAATTTCTTCAGCCGTTGCTCGGCTTCTTACTCACCAGATTGAGATACCAATTGCACCAGTTTTTAAATCAAACCCTAAGCTGTCTAACAATGAAAACTGCATTGCAATCGGTCTAGTAGTTCTTACGTGATGCGTGAACAAACAAACATACCGACAAAAAGACAGAGCGACACGATAAAAAATATATTTATATGCATGTTCAATACCCTTTTTAAGCACCCAAGAGCTTTTTTTTATCTTATTTTACAGCCTTTTTCGTACCTATTGCTTTATTATAAGTATAGAAATATGTCTGTGCCAGGTTGCATCAAAACCGTCCAATAGTTTCAGCGTGATACGTGTACATTTAAATAATTTTCCACCTGATGAAATGTATCCTCAATTTTAACCCATCATATAACTTAAGACGGTGCCAAAAAGCATCAAAACCCGTCCATTAGTTTCAGCATGGTACGTGTTATGTTAAATAATTTTCACCCATATCCTGCGAGAACCTATTATTTTTTCGGGATGTAAAGTATATTATGTCCTACCTCGTAGTATGAACTCAAATCATACCAAGTTTCATTTGAATTCATCCAGTAGTTCCAGTGGTGTGATGCGCAGCCAAGATACAGACAGACAGACATACAGACAGATATGAAAAACATACAGTTTAGGCTTTCTTATCGAATGACAGTAACCTCCAAAAAAATTATTTCACAATATCTTGAATGAACAGAATTTGGATCCTCAATTTTTACCCATTATATAAACTATGACTGTGCCAATTTAAAACAAAATCCGTCCAGTAGTTTCAGTAGTTTTAGTAGTAAGTGTTTTTTTTAAATAATTTTCCACCCCTATCCTGCAGGAACTCTTTAATTTTTCGGGATAAAAAGTATCCAATGTCCTACCTAGAAGTATGAATTCAAATTAAACCAAATTTCATTTGAATTCAGTGAGTATTTTCGGCTTGATGCGCTGCCAAGGTGCAGACAGACAGACGGACAGACAGACTGACAGACAAAAATTACAAAAATACAGTTTTGGCTTAAGTATTGAATACAGAACGGCCTCCAAAAAAAATTACACAAAATCTTCAATTTACAGAATTTGGGACATTCTCCCGTAGGAACTCTTTATTTTTTCGGGATAAAAATTATCCTCAATTTTTATCCATTATATAAATGATGACTGTGCCAAGTTGCAACAAAATCCGTCCAGTAGTTTCAGCGTGATACGTGTTCTTTAAAAAAACTTTCAACGCCTATCCTGCAGGAACCCTTTAATTGTTCAGGATTAAAAGTATCCTATGTCCTACCTCGTAGTATGAACTCAAATCATAGCAAGTTTCATTTAAATTCATTCAGTAGTTTCGGCGTGATGCCTAGCCAAGATACAGACAGACAGACAGACAGACAGACAAAAATTAAAAAAATACAGTTTTGGCTTCAGTATCGAACATAGAGTACCCTCCAAAAGAACATTTCAAAATATCTTCAATGTACAGAATTGGACCCGTTACAGTTTTATTATAAGTAATAATAGATTATCTCTTAATTTTAAGGAAAAATCCAGTCTCACACAAATCATCGTTAGGCATTCAACCCAAATCAATCGCCTTTCTCCCTGTTTTGCGCAATCTCGTATCGACATGGCTACTATCTCGCTCGTAAAATAGTTTTACGAGTGTAACGAACATTTAATGAGTATTTTTTTGGTAGCAAAAAACTAGAATGAATCGTGCTAAAAGTTTAGAGTTTTGAGTATCTGGTATATCCCTAAGATTTGCGTAAACGAGTTGAAAGTAGCAGCTGTTGGTTCTCGCTGCGTCGCGTGATACTCGCGCGGCGTCGTGTCTGCAGGCACGGAGCACGGAGCACGGAGCGCTGACGGATGGTTACGAACGAAATCGATTTGACAGCACTATGTATTAGAAGTTTTCTTAGTGGAAATTAGAATTTTCGAAGCACCGGTATATTCAAGCAGGACGGTATTTCCTTTTCTTGCGCGAGTTTCAACTTTGGATTGGCACATGAAAAGGAAATTAATTTCTTTTTTTATTGAATTTGTTTACCAAGTTTATTGATTTGGTCTATATTTTTTCCAAATTACAATTAAACGAGCTATATACTTATATCTCAACTGCAAATCAACTAAGATTCTAAATCGTAATTTTGTCAGAGAAGACTGCCACCTGGACAATAAAAACACCTATCTCAGAACATCATACACTATGCAGCCTGTCGCATGCAACATGCCAGCATGTCTCTTGTCGCAGAATGCAGCTCATTAGTCAGTGCATACGGACAGACACGCCACTGCCATTGATATATTGGCGCGTCAGTGGCTCAACAGACGAGATCCGTCTTCGGGACGCGGACAATGCGATGCGACGTCTGGGATGCTTCTTGCAATTTGCTTGGTACATATTTTAAGTTTTTGTCTATTTACCCCCGAACGAGAAAATAATGAAGGGTGTTATAACTTTATGGTGTGTGTGTGTGTCTGTGCGTGTGTGTGTCTGTGTGTTTGTGTGTACATATCTGTACACACACACACACAAACACACACAAACACACACACACACACACACATGCACACACGCATCGCCACCTATATACTGTGGCATCGTATATAGGTCCCAAACGAATGGACCGATTTTGATGAAGTTTTTTCTGTTTAAAAGCTGATGTGATTAAGATGGTTCTTAGCTATACTTAATAACATAATAGGGGATCGGAGGCTACATATTTTTTTATTTTGTGCTTTTTGTTATTTTCTATACGCATAAATCTAATGAAGGTTTCTACTTTATAAGCAATCTATACTTATAATAAAACAGTAAGTAGCTACAAAAAGTCTGTACAATAAAGAAAATTAAAAATAATTGGTCTAGGGTACTTACAATAAGCTACTGAACAAGAATATATAATTTGATTAAACCGTGTTTGTCTGTTTGTTCTTGCATCGCATCACGTAAAATCTAGCGGACCGATTGCGATGCGGCTTTCACTGTTGAATAGCTTAGGTTTCGACATAAAAACAGCTGGTGTACTTGTATCTCAATCCGATGAGTAGAAGCCGAAAAATCGAAAAAAAAAACTGTTGTCGTCCAAAGGAAGTTTTATGAAATTTGATATATTGGTACTTTTGGTTTTGGAATAACACATATAATCCTAATATCTAAGAAAAAATACTACGCGTGCAAAACCGCGGGCACAACCTAGTCCTATATAATTACACTAGCCCATCTTTAGTCACAATATAAAAACACTCCAACAAAGCGTTCTTCGGAATACGCAAACCCTTGAAAATTCCTTGAAACAGCGGTATTTATTCCCTTTGCGAGTTGCCTTCAGTAATTCAATAACCACCCCCACCCTGAACTAGTGGGGCGTCTGCCAGGGGGAGGAATTCCATGAGAAATGTTATTATGGTTCCTTGAACGAGGTAACAAGTTTTTCAAAAGGTTGACAAAACTTCGCGTTCGAATTTGGTGAAGTATCTGACGTGCAAGAGTGTATTGTAGTTTTGGCTCACTTTTCACTGTATCTGTACCGTGAGGGCTAAAACAGAGCAGATTTCAAAATATATTCAGGAAGCTAAGCCCAAATAAAATGGATGGAAAAGGCATCTCTGTACTTTTGTTCAACAAGATAACTTCCTAACTTGTTACGAGTGCGCATGCACTGTATGCGTGGTCGTGCGCTTGGTAGCTTTTTCGCGCGCAAACAAGGTTGCAGAACGAAAAAAAAAATGAAAGTAAATGTCTTTGTAACTAACTAGCTGTGCCCGCGGCTTTGCCCGCGTGCTAATTTTTATAATAAAGAAGTATTATTTGTGTTATTCCAGGAACAAAAGTACCTCTAGAGTACTATATAAAAAAACATTCAGCCTTCAAATAGTTTTTTATCGATTGTTCAGCTTCTTCTTATCTGATTGAGATACTAAGTACACCAGTACTTAAGTCAAAACCTGAGATATTCAACAAAGAAACTGCTTTGCAATCAATACAGTCGCTTTTACGTGATGCTCGAACAAAAAAAAAAACTTAAAAAAAAAATGGTTTTTAATTTTATTTTAAGCACCCTAGACCAATTATTTTTTATTTAAACCGCATTGCAAACGGTCTAGTAGATTTTACGTCATGCGCGAACAGACAGACAAACAGACAGACGCTATTAAAAATATTACGTAACCTAGCACATTTTTAATAGAGACCTTATGTTATTTACTGCTTTATTATAAGTATAGAATATAGATAAAATCAATCATTTGACAAAATAATGTTTAAATTCACATTTATAGCCTGAACCGTACCGTATCTCTACGGCATTGTAAACGAGCTACGATTCGCTACGAGTTTGCTACGAGCGTATAGATAAACAGATTGGTTTCAGATAAACCTGATTGTTGGTTTTGTAGCTGTGAGATACATTATTTAACCAAATAACGGTGTCTTCTCTCTTGATAAAACTACACTTCATAACACGATGGGGTTGCGAAATACTTCTAATAATTATCCTTATTTTGCTTCTTCTCAGGGAGAAATCCAAAGGGATGGAACAAGAGTGTGGTCGTTCTGTTTTTCAAAAAGGGTGACAAAACCCTTTTGAAAAACTATTGGCCCATTCCCCATCTGAGCCATATCTGCAAGCTGTTTTCAAGAGTCACCATGAATCGTCTTGCGTAAAGAATCGACGAATTCCAGCCAGCAGAGCAGGCTGAGTTTCGGGGAGGATACGGCACCATAGACCACATCCACACAGTGCGGCAGATTATACAGAAGACCGAAGAGTATAATCAGCGCTGTGCAAAGCGTTTGTTTTTGAAATATTAAATTATGTTTTCAATTAGTAATAATTATAATTTAAATATTTGCACGACTGAAAAATCGAACATAGTAGAACCTATAACCTTATACCAACCCAATTTACATATATTCTGGCAAATAAAGATTTTATTTCATTTCATTTATTTCTATCGAGACTTGGGTCTGTTTTGGAGTCCCTGCAACGATGCCAAGTCGACTGGCGGTATATCCAAGAGTTAAGACTCTATATGACGCCGCAACAATGAACGTCCAAGTACAGAACCAGCAGACTAAGCATATCCCCCTGCATCGAGGTGTGAGACAAGTGAGAATAATTATGACTCTGGACTGGAAATGTCATGGCATTAACATTAACGTTGAGTATATTTCATAGTTGAGATTTGCGGGTGACATCATCGTTGTGGCAGAAACGTTGCAGGACTTGCAACAGATGTTGGACAGCCTAGCTGATTCATCTCAACGCATTGGTCTCTGGATGAACTTGAATAAAACCAAGTTTAAGGAACATATTATGCTGGAACCACTGTTATCGAGGTTGTTCCGGAGTACGTTTATCTGGGGCAAGCTTTGCAACCCTAGTTGCAAAAACACCTACAACTTCAAGAAAGAGACGCGCAGAAGAATACAGCTGGAATGGGCTGCATTTGGAAATCTTTGTCAAGTCTTCTCGTCGCCAATACCGCAAAGTTTGAAGATTAAAGTCCTAACTGTTATGACATACGGAGCCGAGTCGTGGACACTCACGGTACGATTAATCCACTAATTTTAAGTCGCTCAACAAGCTATGGAAAGGGCTATGCTCGGAGTTTCCCTGAGAGATCCGAATCCGGAACGAGAACTTACAAAGAACAAAAGTTATCGATATAGCCCGTAGGATTAGCAGGCTGAAGTGGCAGTGAGATGGTCATATTTGTCGAAGGACTAATAACCGTTTTGTTAATCTTTAAAAGTCCACAAAGTATGACTTATCCAAATTTCTACTCTCTCAATAGTTCCGTCCTATTGGTAGTTGTGTACTATTATTTATTCTGTGGTTGTGGCTGGTTATTGAGCCAAATTTAGGTAATATTAAGGTTAGCATAGTAACTATGTGTGTATATACATAATTCCATCAATAGTTCTATTTTGAAAAAAGGTACAAAAAATAATTCAGATAAGAGAGAAAAAACATCATATATATTTACGCCATGTAGACCTCTTTTTTAGGATATAAACTTATTTTTATGTGCCCTAGATGCTTCTAGGGCCCGAGTTTTCATCTCGATAAAACAAATGAAGAGCGCACAATCACCATACACCAGTATTACAATAAATAAGTTCCTTTACGAGCGTCGATACGTAAACATTTCCATAACTCCTGAAACTGACTTCGTTTCAGTGATTACCTTTCTATGTTATTTTACTGCGTTGAATCATGTGTTCGGTTCTGATGTCGTTGTTATTTCTGCAACGTTGTGAAAAAAACGTGAGTGAGTTAAATAGGTAAAATTTCATTTACCGAATTAATCTATATATATATATATATATATATATATATATATATATAATAAATATATATAAATATATAGGATGGAATTTTTTAACCGCGCACGCACGGAAAGTACTCTAAATACTGGAGAGTCAAATTTTACTCAAAGGAAACATTCCTTTATTTTTAAAAAGAAATAAATATGTAAAGATTTTTTTAAACTCGCTTGCCTCACTCGGTAATCAACCCGACAAAAATCCGCCAAAATAATATCCCTGTACTATTATGGCATCTATCGATAGGGTCAATCATAAGGATTAAATAACTCTAAAATAAATACAAAGAAATCCATAAAAACTTAACTTATATTTAATTCAGTGGGACAAGATGAAGCACTTTTAGTCAAAGCCCCATCAGATTACTTATGTTAGTACTAGTACCTTATTAACAAGTATATACTTATATTAAAATGACGAAGAACTATTAAAATATGAATATTTCAACTTGGGTAGCGTGCTACACCTTCGACCACATCATCGCTTTCCATCAGGTGAGATCGTGGTCAAACGATTTCCTAGTCCGTAATAAAAAAAAGAAGAAAAAAAAAGATCACTGCGAGGCACGATTAATTTAAATATGGAATGTTACATTTGAAAGTCGAATTCACATAGTACCTTTATCTTGTCCCATTGAATTTGCAAGTTTAGATTTCATGATTTTTCTTTCATTTCATTTACCATGTTTGTAAGAGAGATTTGATCGTTATGATTGACCCTATCAATTGGTGCCATAAATAAACAGAATGTTATTTTTTCGGATTTTAGCTGGTTCGATTACAGAGTGTGGCAAGCGAGTTTTAGAAAATCTTTGAATGCAGATTTTTTTGCTTTTTAAAAATAAAAGAATGTTTCCTTTGAGTAAAATTTGCTATCTCCGGTATTTAGAGTAGGTACTTTCCGTTCGGGTGAGTTTAAAAAGTCCAACCTGTATATAAATTACTTATATTTATGACTAATATGCGGAAAAAAAATTCTTCAATTATGATATCGCACTTAATTTCAATGATATTCATTTTTGTCGACGAGGTATTGATAAATAAAATAAAACATCATCGTAAGAGTGCGTTGCCCTTACTGCATCACTTGTTCGCGCATCACGTAAAAACTACTGGATCGATTGTGATGCAGTTTTCTATGATGGATATCTTAGGTTTTGATTTAAAATCTGGTGTAGGTACTTTGTATCTCAATCCTATGAGGAGAAACCAAGCAATCCATAAAAACTATTTGACAACTGAACAAAGTTTGATGAAATGTAGAATATTGTTATATTGTTTAAAATGTTGGTGTTTTTAAGACCTTTATTTTGATACTTTACCTAACCTTACCAACTTTAAATCGGTATAGATCCTAAATGGTCATATGAAATGAAAAATGATAGAAGAAACCTAAAGATAACTTTAAATACTAATTCAATGGTACTCCATTTAACATAGTTCGTCGACTTTCGTTGTTTTCTTTTTCACAGTATGGCGTCTGGTTGTCGCCATATTGAATTTTGATTACTGTCATGTATATAGTGACATTTGCAAGATTAAAGAAATTAATTGACGTAAGAATAACCATTAGGCCCACGCGTTTGGTATAGTTGGTAGGGTAAAAATACCTACTGACTGGCCTTTACATGACACATCGTGCCAAATGCCTTTAATTATACGGGATTATACACGGATACGGGATATTACACTTGATTTTAATTATAAGGGATCCGATGTCATCCACCTTGGTTCTTCTTCGGATCTCCGTATTTCGAACTCGGGCATCCAACGTAATGCCAAGCATAGTATGCGCTCTAAGGCCCGTTGTGAGATTCACAGCTTGTGCACATAGTCTCCTTTATGAAGCGAGCATGTTTCGGCACCATGCGTAATTGTGGGCAAGACATATTGGTTGTACATACGGGTCTCAGGTATTGCGACCTTTTTCGGTCCCTGAGCACATCAAGTTTGCCGACCGCAGCCCAACCTAGTTCGATGGGTCTAGTGATTTCTTTGTGCCTATGCTCTCCGCCAAAATATTATCAATGTCCTGGGACCTCCAACGTCTCACCTCCAACCTTAATAGAGTAGTATGTAATGTTTTATTATATTATACCCATTATATTACTTGTTTTATCTACACTCATATCGTAAAATTCAGATTATAAACTCAAAAATGTGACATAATGACATACATTAGCACGGCACTACTTTAGTAATATTTGGTCTGAGCACGGTACGTATCTAATAAGTTTTTTTTTACATTATAACACTCTTTTTGGAGCTAAACTATGTTATAATAATAATATATATTTTTTCCCATACAAGCACTGAACTTCGTAGGCTCGCGGACTACGAGAGTTTTGGTCGTGGCGTGCTAGACCGTATGCTCGCGAATTCGCTGTGGACTGGATTTTGGCGCCATAATTAACTTGTTTATGTTTATCAAAAGTTTTATCCTGATTACAAATGTCCGACAGCAGTATTGGTGAGCAGAATTTGACTCCACTTGACATCACGGAAACAGCAACGAACATGGCGAACGAGCTTTTACCAGCAAAATTATTTTAAAAGTAAGTTCCTATTGCATGAGTGTAGATAAAGTAGTGTATGAAACGGTACATAACTAGATATTAAAACACTCGAGTAATACTATAAAAAAATCGCCTACGGCTCGTTTTTTAAACTCACTCTCGTGTTTTAATACCCCTGATTATGCAACCGTTTCATAAACTACTTTTATGCTAATATATAACCAAATAGTAGAATAGAATAGAATAAAAGTTTATTTGTGACAAGTAGGTACATGATAAAACAGCACAAATAAATAAAAAAATTGCATGATATGTCACAAATCGGCCCCAACTCAGCATAATACTGGCAGTTAACCAGCGCTGGTCTTCCGTTGGAGCCGTTTGGTGATGTCACGTTTCACATACACACAGTACAACTGCATAAAAAATAAAGAAAATAACCATAATAAGAAAAAACAAACTACAGCACAACCAAACTCATACACAAAAAAATAAAAAGGTCTTAACTACACATAAAATCAACTAAATTAAACAACTTGCAATTAAAAATTATACAATACAAAAATAACAATTTAAATAAGTTAGAAGTTAATGTGATATTATTATACATGACTATAGTATGTATACCACTAGACGACACAACAGTTACTCGTGACGATAGAGGAAGTAAAAACAAAGTAAGAAGGATAATCTATTTTCTTGTAGGTATGGCTTATATTGCGCTCGTATCAAGTTTGAGAGCTTCCTGTCGCTGCTGATGTGTAGTAATAAAATATCTAAGTTTAACTCTAAAACTATGAACATTTTGCAGGTTCCTCACCTGTCGCGGTGGTGGGATGTTATTTCAGCATTTGGTAGCTGCGTAGCGGAAACTGCCCCTGAAAGCTGCCGAGCTATGGCGTTGCGTGGAGAGCCGTGATGCGCACTGACGAGACTCTTGGGACCTATGGCTGGATATCCAGGTCAATTTCTCATAAAAATAGGAAGGCTGTTTATATTTTAGGACTCCAAAAAGTAAACAAGCCAGGTGTAACTTGCGACGATGTGTCATTTGAAGAATGGAATATTTATTGAGGTATGGAGTAACATGAGCTCTAAACGGAATCTCAAAGCAGAAACGAGCACAGGCGTTTTGTACCCTTTGTATGAGTTTTTCTGCTTCGTACCGTCTGGAGCCTTTTGACAGCATCCATATAATTTAATTTGGACAGTACTAGAGACTCCACAGTTGGATACGTAAGTCTTCCTTCAGAAACGGTTTCATACGGTATAGAACTTTTAATTTATAAAAACAATGTTGTATTGACTTTGCTACCAAAGAGTATATTTTGCTACATGTTGTTCATAACGTTGCAATCCATGAGCAAATAGTGCAATTTTTTTTGTACGTTTAATTCACTTCTGCATACAAAAACGCACACAGACCGATGTGTTGCTCTTGTCAAGAACATGTGATTTCGGCGACGGACTCGTGGTCACACTGCTTGGTATGACAACGAGTAAGCTATAAAATATAAGACTCGTAGACACACCAGTGTGGGAAAACAAAATACCAATTACTTATCGACATAATTCACTTCACTTGTTTTATGGCATTTGTGGAGTTGCCATTCCACAATTCCGCCAATGTCACGTAAGTCATATTCCGAAAAATAAGGGAGAATACCAGAATGATATTAATCGGTAAAATATGGGTCGACATAATTATATGCAATAATTATATGCAATAATTATATGCAATAATTAATTTGTGTCAAAGTGACAGATGTCAAAAAGACAGGTGTCAAACTGACAGGTGTCAAAGTGGCAGGTGTCAAAGTGACAGGTGTCAAAGTGGCAGGTGTCAAAGTGGCAGGTGTCAAAGTGACAGGTGTCAAAGTGACAGATATCAAAGTGGCAGGTGTCAAAGTGGCAGGTGTCAAAGTGGCAGGTGTCAAAGTGGCAGGTGTCAAAGTGACAGGTGTCAAAGTGACAGGTGTCAAAGTGACAGGTGTCAATGTGACAGGTGTCAAAGTGACAGGTGTCAAAGTGGCAGGTGTCAAAGTGGCAGGTGTCAAAGTGACAGGTGTCAAAGTGACAGGTGTCAAAGTGACAGGTGTCAAAGTGACAGGTGTCAAAGTGACAGGTGTCAAAGTGGCAGGTGTCAAAGTGGCAGGTGTCAAAGTGACAGGTGTCAAAGTGACAGGTGTCAAAGTGACCGGTGTCAAAGTGGCAGGTGTCAAAGTGACCGGTGTCAAAGTGACAGGTGTCAAAGTGACCGGTGTCAAAGTGACCGGTGTCAAAGTGACCGGTGTCAAAGTGACAGGTGCCAAAGTGACAGGTGTCAAAGTGACATGTGTCAAAGTGACAGGTGTCAAAGTGACAGATGTCAAAGTGACAGATGTCAAAGTGACAGGTGTCAAAGTGACAGGTGTCAAAGTGACAGATGTCAAAGTGACAGGTGTCAAAGTGACAGTTTGTGTAAAAGTGAGAGTTTGTGGAAAAGTGAAAGTGGGGGAAGGGGGAGTGGAAGTGAGGGGAGTGGTTAAGTGAGGGGAGGGAGGGGGAGTGGGGGGAAGGTGAGGTAGGATTGGATGGTATGCGGGGAAGTAGGAGGAGTGAGTGTGAAGTGTGGAGTGTAAGTGAGAGGAGGGTGAGTTGGTAAGTGAAGGAATGGTGGGGAGGGAGGGGAAGTAAAAGTGAGAGTGGGTGGTGAACGGGTGGGGTGAGGGTGGGAATTTTTGGAAAGTAAGCAGAGGGTGGGGTAGTGGTGGCAAAGGGGAATGGGGGACGTGAGTGTCGGGGTGGACGAGGGGGAGGGCAGTAGGAAGTGATGAGTGAGTGAGAGAAGTGAGGGGAGGGGCAGGGGAAGTGGAGGAACAGACGATTTTCGACCTTATCGATTAATGTAGTTTATTTAAAGAAGTGATAGATCTCATCGATTTCTTTGTCTTGGATGACAGCTGTCAAACTTAAAAGTTCTATAACTCTGAAACTAGTGATCCTAGACTATTAGTTTCTTTACAGAAGTGATAGATCTCATCGATATCTTTGTTTTGGATGACAGCTATCAATCTTAAAAGGGCTATAACTCTGAAACTTGCAATACTAGACTAGTAGTTTCTTTACAGAAGTGATAGATATAATCGATTACTTCATTTTAGATGACAGCTGTCAATCTTAAAAGGGCTATAACTCAGAAACTAATGATCATAGACTAGTAGTTACTTTACAGAAGTGATTGATCTCATCGATATCTTCATTTTGGATGATAGCTGTCAAACTTAAAAGGACTATAACTCTGAAACTAATGATCCTGGACTAGTAGTTTCTATACAGAAGTGATAGATCTCATCGATATCTTCGGTTTGGATGACAGCTGTCAAACTTAAAAGTTCTATAACTCTGAAACTAGTGATCCTAGACTATTAGTTTCTCTACAGAAGTGATAGATCTCATCGATATCTTTGTTTTGGATATAAGCTGTCAAACTTAAAAGGGCTATAACTCTGAAACTAGCAATACTAGACTAGTAGTTTCTCTACAGAAGTGATAGATCTCATCGATTACTTCATTTTGGATGACAGCTGTCAAACTTAAAAGGACTATAACTCTGAAACTAATGATCCTGGACTAGTAGTTTCTTTACTGAAGTGATAGATCTCATCGGTATCTTTATTTTGGATGACAGCTGTCAAACTTAAAAGGGCTATAACTACGAAATTAATTATCATAGACTAGTAGTTACTTTACAGAAGTGATAGATCTCATCGATATCTTCGTTCTGGATGACATTTGTCAAACTTAAAAGGGCTTTAACTCTGAAACTAATGATCCTGGACTAGTAGTTTCTTTACTGAAGTGATAGATCTCATCGGTATCTTTGTTTTGGATGACAGCTGTCTAACTTATAAGGGCTATAGCTCTGAAACTAATGATCCTGGACTAGTAGTTTCTTTACAGAAGTGATAGACCTTATCGATATCTTCGTTTTGAATAACAGCTGTCAAACTTAAAAAGGGCTATAACTCTGAAACTAATGATCATAGACTAGTAATTTCTTGACAGAAGTGATAGATCTCATCGATATCTTCGTTCTGGATGACATTTGTCAAACTTAAAAGGGCTATACATCTGAAACTAGTAATTCTAGACTAATAGTTATTTACGTAAGGTATGGATCTCATTTAGATCTTAATTTCATATGACAGCTGTCAAACGTCATAACATCTAGTATTGATAGCTGATGTCGAAAAAGACAGGCAAGGTAAAAATTTACATAGTACACGGATTTATACGAAACTATGCGTAGTTACTATAAGCAAAAAAAAACTGTATTAACTGCTTAACTTTCGGTTTAAATATATATATATATATATAATTTTTGACATTGCTTGTGATTTCTGACATCAGCTGTCAATACTGCATGTGTTAACGTTTGACAGCTATCATCTGTCAATTTGACAGTTGTCATATGAAACAAAGATATCGATGAGAGATATCACTTCTGTAAAAAACTACTAGTCTAGGATCATTAGAGTCTGAGTTATAGCCCTTTTAATTTTGACAGCTATCATTCAATACTTCCTACAATCCCCCCCCCACTCCCACTCTCCTAACTCCCCTCCCCCTGCCCTTTCCTCCTCTCCAATCTCCAACCTCCGAAGAGTTCTCCGAACTCTATTATTATTTTAACACTTAACCTAACTCTCCCCACACTCCCCCCCCACTCTCCTCCTCCCACTCCCCTTACTTCGCCCTCCCACCCCTAACACCCCTCTCTCCCCACTACTCTTACTCTCCCTCCCACCACTCCAGATACTCCCCACTCCACGTCCCCTTACTCCCCCTTCCCTTCCCCTCCCCTCCTCTAACCTCCTAAGGGTTTCTGCTCTCCTGGTAATTTGTGACTATTTTAGCCTCGTGTCGTGGTGTGACCACGAGGAATAGTTATTACTCGTGGTCACACTAGTATGACAAAACGGTGTGACCACGAGTCCGTCGCCGTGATTTCATATCCAATCTGCCTGCACTTTTTTTAATTACATATTATGCACTTATCATGTACTAACTTTCGCCCGCGACTTCCTATACCTCGCGGACTACAGTTTATCGCGAAAAAAGCATCCGTTGTTCTTCTAGGATAATAAAAACCTATGCAAAAGTATAACACCAACGATCTTTATGCTTTTTGACTTATTATTTCCGTTCCTTACAGCAAGTAATCAATATTTTCCAGTTTTCCCGTGGGAACTTACCATTTACCAGGATAAAAAGTATCCTATGTTTTATAACAGAGCATAAGCTATCTCCATTCCAAATTTCATCAAAATCCGTCTAGCCGTTATCGCCTGTATGCTTCCCAAACAAATATACAAACGAACAGACAACGTTTCACTTTTATATATTGGTGTGGATTTTTAAATAAATGGTTTTATTTAGCTTGGCCTGTTTGTTGTTTTTGTTTGGGGAAACGGTCAATGGGCCAAAGGGAATACACCAAATTTAGTCATTGATATTTTACCCCCTTCCTGTTAACCGATTGATCTGAAATTTGGTACACACCTTTAGTTTTGATGACAATATAATTGTGTATATTCGGAATAATTGTTAAGCCAAGATGACCACCACAAAAAATGACAGATCAATTTATTTTTTCAACCCTCTCAATATGGGTATCAAATGAAAGGGATTAACTAGTAAAATACAGTACACCATGAAAATTACAATTTCAAGGTGGTTTCCACCACAAAATGGTGGTTTACTTCTTTTTTTTCAGGCCTCTTACTATGGGTATCAAACGAAAGGACTTGACAAGTAGAATACAGTACACTTTAGAATCAACTAAATAAAAAACTATACCAACATTTGATCAAAATTCCTTCAGCCGTAAAAATATTTTTATCGATTGCTCGGCTTCTACTCATTGGATTGAGATATAAAGTCCACAGTTTTTAAGTCAAAACATAAGCTATCCAACAATCAATGAAAACCGCATTGCAATCGGTCCAGTGGTTTTAACGTGATGCGCGATCAAACATACACATAGACAAACAGACAGACACGAATTTTTAAATTGTTATATTTTTGTTCAGTAGCTTATTTTATGTACCCTAGACCATTTCTTTTTTAATTATATTCTTTGTACAGACTTTTTCGTTCCTATTACTGGTAGATAGATAGAAGATAGATACATTATTGTGCCACCGACCGGAAGATATGAAATGGCTACTCCTCTCAAATATAAGGTTGTATTCGGAAGAGAGCACCATTCTAATATTAACATTTTGCATCCTTGCTTGTATTATTTTGGTGTGCAATAAAGTGTATTTGTATTGTATTGTATAGTTGGTGGTGATACACTGGAGATGTTTGTCATCACCTTCGTCTTGGACATGTGCAATGTTCATCTGCTCTAATTACCTACCTCAATCTACCAACTTCAGTGGTTGGTTGGTTGGTCTCAAAAATAATCTCTAGGAAATAAAAATATTCGCATTGACTCATAATATCGGGGGCGGGCAGAATAGACGGCACAGAATATACAGAATGAATTTTTCAAGTGGGCGTGGTTGACTAAATTAGAGAAACTATGAGGAATAGCGGAAAGTACTCAAAGGAGTCTCGAGCCCGATTTTGATGAAAACTTAAACTGCATCATTGGATTTTTGAAAAAAACAATATTCTTAGGCAGGAAACGAACACGTTGATTTTGAAAAAAGAGCACACTCTGTATTATTACACCATTCGATAGTGTCGCTAATAAGGATTGAATTCTGGGTAGGAATGACATACGTCAAACTTAAGGAAAGAGCTCATTTTTAACGAAAATAGTTAACCATATTAATAGGTAACCATAACTGATTAATTGTTCAAAATTATGACCATTGTTTTCAATACATAGCTGGATTCGACGTCTCAAGGATTGTACTGCATTTAGTATTAAAATATTATTGATTCCGCTTAGAACATTTTCCAAAGTTCGTTTCAAGTCATCAATTGCATTATACGCGTCTTTGTAGATTTCGTTTTTTTACTAACCCCTAGAGAAAATAATCTAAGGGGGTAAGATCCGGTGACCTCGCTGGCCACGGCACAGGACCATAAATTGCAATAAAATGTTCACCAAACTGCTAAATCAACATCTCTTTTACTATACGACTACACAGTACGCAAACAGTAATAATCAACGAAACGTGGAACAAAATCTAAATTATTGGCGCCAATTTACTCTACGTTCTAATTTCAATTGTTTACATATATTTTTTACTGTGGCCTCTAACCGCGATGACATAATAAAAATTTGAAAATAGATCATAATGTTGTGAAGATGACCGCGCTGCGGGTCTGTGTTGAGAAACATATTGAGCATCATTTCGGTTCGGACAAGGTATAGGTAATGCAGGTATGAATTAAAACAGTACTCTAAAATATGAATCGTTTATTAAAATACAACATTTTCCTTAAGTTTGCCGTATGTCATTTTTTCCCAGAATTCAATCCTTATTAGCGACACTATCGATTGGAGTAATAATAAAGTGTGTGTTTTTTTCCAAAATCAACGTGTTTTTATCAAAATCGGGCCCGAGACTCCTTTGAGTACTTTTTGCTATTCCTTATAGTTTCTGATTTAGCCATCCACGCCCACTTGAAAAATTCACTCTGTATAATAGTACCGTTGACCTCGCCTCACTCAATTTCAACATGTTGGTTATTTATCGGTGTATCGGGGTAGGGCTGTGAAGAGTTCCTTGGAGTTGACTGCCAACTTCTAAATAACTAGAAGTTGGCTCCAAACGTAGTCATATGTATTTTGAAAATATATATTATTTTATGAAATATAAAATAATATGTATATATATATAAATATATAAGATTGGTCCCACTTGTCCTGTTTATGTCACTTTGCAATGTTTAACCCATTGTTTTGGGCTCAGGCTCCAATATCTCAACAACCCCCTACACAATATAGATCATAAAAAAACAACAACTTATTATGCACTAACTACCTTTCTCAATTGTATGGTCCATTAGTTATCGTCCAGCAAACGTCATACAGACGTCAATTCATCCAAATTGACAACAAATCTTACTTCGCTCTGTTAAGGAATTACATGCACTTGTTTGGGTAATCAATGAGTAATGATATGAGCAACGATTCTGTAGATGTTTGTACAGTCATGATATTGGTTTAATTATTGCAAGGAAACTAAAAACTATGTTACTGGTCCTTATAATGAAGTATCTATAATGAACAAAGTATCTATATGAAGTATCTATAATGAAGTATCTATAATGAAGTACCTATAATGAAGTAGAAGGTGATAAAGAATATTAGCTTTCGCAGAATTCAATCTCATAACTCTGCGTACTTTTTTTTCCGGTACGATTTCTCCGCACCATACCACAGAGGTTTCATTATCATTCGATTAAATACTTGCATGAATCTAGATGCCGCTCTAATTCAATAAGACCTTCAACAATAGAGACTATGTAAATAAACTTCTAATAAAACGTCTTTTTCCATATCCGCCGGTCGTCAAACTTCTGTAATCTCATCAGAGCCGCTCATCGTCTATGCAGATGATGACTTCACTCCCTCCCCCCCCCCCCCCCCCCCACCCATCCTTACTGAGACATACGCCCCCACCCCGGGTCCACACCCCGCAATACTAACGAACCTTGACTGCAGAGCGTTTGCAGAGCTATTGCCTTGTCATGTCGAAATTATGCGACGCCTTATTTGACTGCCGGCAGTGACTTATAATTTCGGTAGTTTAATTATTACTTAATCACGGACGTTGGTTATTGTACTTGTAAGTATTTGAGTGCTGGTCATTCTCTACAATTTATTTTTGCTGTTATTTTGTGTGTGTAATTCGGCTCTTATCTATAAAACAGAGAAAATAGGATATCTAAATCTTGCATAAAACATGGATTAATACAAAAACGTTTCTGGGATTCATAAATAATAAATACTCATCGACTTTCAAACGGAAGATGTTCTCAATTCAGCTGTTTTTTTAAATATTTTCTCTCATATTTCATATATTTATTTACCTATCATTATTTATTCTGTGCTTAAGGGTAAAGATCTCCAGTGTGGTCGTACAGTACCTACAGTTACTAGGAGCTCTTCACTTGGGACGAAGAGATCAGAATAAAAACGTCGGAACTTTGTGGAAAGGCCTTTCCACAAGAATCCCATTTCTGTGAAAGATTTCTAACGGCTCGCCGATTGCCGATAAGCTTCTCGCGGATTTGCTGGCGGATTATCGGCACGTCTGCGGATTCCTGTCAGCGAGCATATCGGCTTCGGACGGGATTAACGGCCCAAAAGGGGAAAGAGATAGGGGATGGAAGAAATTAGTTACTAGTACAAGAAGCTAATTAAGGTATGGTGATAATTTATGTATTTAAAACGAATCGTTCGAATCGTTATTTATTGTCTACTATTTGAAAACGCTAACCTCTGCTGTTGTTTGACTAAGACCTCAGCAGACTAAATTACTATTCCAAATTACAGGCCATTATAAATCCTACTTTAAAAAGTTAGAAACTTTAAACTTGGAAGTCAGGTTCTGTACACGACAAAAATATTAAAAAGCTTTCTAGTCCAATCGTACCCAAAGTTAAGTCCTTAGTAATCCTACATTTGCCCTGGGCAGCATTTGCGAATTTTCGTCGAGTCTTCTCGTCACCAATACCGCAAAGTTTGAAGACAAAAGTCTTCAACCAGTGTGTCCTACCTGTTCTGACATACGGAGACGAGTAGTGGACACTCACGGTACGAATAGTCCACCTAGTGGGTTATTGAAAGGGCTATGCTTGGAGTTTCTCTGAAAGATCGTATCCGGAATGAGGTGATCCGGCAGAGAACCAAAGTTGTCGACATAGCCCTTAGGATTAGTAAGCTTAAGTGGCAGTGAGCTGGTCATATATGTCGAAGGACTGATAACCGTTGGGGTAGACGTGTTCTTGAGTGGATATCGTGACTCGGTAAACGTAATGTAGGTCGCCCTCCAGCTAGGTGGGGTGACGATATACGCACGAACGAAGCGATATAAGTGGCTGGCAGCAGTTGGAACAGAAGAGCCGAAGATCGGGCTCAGTAGCGCGCTTTGGGAGAGGCCTATGTCCAGCAGTAGACTGACACGGGCTGATGATGATGAACCCTACATTCATTTCCTCTGTTTCCTTCTGTCCATCATTAAAACTTGATATCACACACACACACACACACGCGCGCGCACACACACGCACACACACACAAACACACACATACACACAAGCACACACACAAACACACACACAAACACACACAAGAAACTCCATCTCAAACGCATAATTACTCTCGTTTTTTCAGTCACTAAATAATCAATATGAGAGAACCAATGCAACTCTTTCTTAACGAAGTTGACTTTAAAACGTCAGTTTAAAGGCCGACAATTTCACCATCAACAACATTCCCCAAAATCACGCCTCCCCAAGCTCTATCCACATCCACCCGTAGATCTACTGACGTCCGTCTCTTCCTGCGGTGGCGGACTAGACCGCCCGCCCCCGAGGGCGTCGTTTAAACTAACTCCGTAACATTAGAGAGCGACCCTCGTCCGTCTGAGGATTTTTGGAGCACCAACCGCGAGACATTACTGGTTGACTTCATCTTGATGAACATTTGCTACCAAATTGGTTAGGATTTACTCAAACAGTTAAATTTCGTTTTGGTAGTTAGACTTCATTCTATTTTATTTAGGTATCATTCACAGCCTGCATTAGTCCAATGCTGGACATAGGCCTCTCTTAATGCGCGCCGCTGAACCCACTGTATTTAGGTATAATCCTGCTAAATTACTTACCTCATATTTAAATTCGGGTGCAAGGTGCTAAGGTGCCCATGTGTATCAGTGTCATACGGAAGTCGATCAACTCGGTCATCACGGCCTCTCATGTTCCAGAAGCGCTGGTTGAATTTCCCGTTACGCCAGCCTTAACGATATCATTCGCCGGGCTTTTACCAGCGCCAATGTAGCAGCTGATGTTCTTGAACCGAATGGTCTGATGCGTGACGATGGTACAATCCCTGATGGTATGGAAAGACGGGTCGGCATCTAGTGTGGAACGATACTTGTATCGACACACTGTCACCATAACATCTGACTGAGACACAGAGCGGGGCTGGCACCGCGGCTCCTTCGGGCAGAACAGCTCAAGCGGTGAAGAAATTATGCTGCCATCGGTCGTGGTTACATATTTGAACTTGGTGATGACAGAAATTGGGACCGCGGGGACCAGGAAATCGTCGTATTTTCAAAAACCTATCTGAGCGCTGTTGATGAGGCGCGTAACCAAAGTGCCTATTTGGCTCATCAAATTAACTTTGAAATTCGGCGCGGCAATGCCGCCAGCATGTTTGTATGCTGCCAACTGACAGTGGGCTAGAACATTTTGGGCACCTGTGAGCCATTAATGGCTTACAAGCCATTACTAACTCTTTGTCAGAATGTTTTATGTAGCAGTTAGCTCGGTTTATTTTGTAGTAGTTAGTTACTCAAAGAAATAGCCCGGATTAAAAAAAACGCTATGTCTACATTTCTAAAAGGAAAAAGTTCTCAAATAAAACAACTTTAGACCGCGATATTTCAACAATCCCCGAACCGATTCAGAACCGCAGTACGAATATAAAATATATTATATTAGAAAGGAACCAATCTTAAAATTTGATGATTTAATCAGTATTTCGAAATTCATCGTCAATAAACAGACACACGCTAAAAAAAACGTCCAAATTGGTTTGGAGACCGCACTTCGCGCGGCCAATAAACAAGCACGTTCGAGCACCTCCACAAAAAACCCGAGTTTGAACATAACTAAAAAGAGTCAATTTAAGTGAGAATGGTTTCTAACCGACTTTAAATCGTTATATAGGATCTGTAATGGCTATTCGAAATGGAAAATGATAAGAAAAACCTAAAGATGATTTTCTAAATCCTATTCAATAAATATAAGTATTTGATTTGATTATGTCATGTCTTTAGTAGCACTTCCAAGATTAAGAAACTTTTTAAAAGCTAATTTTGGCATCTTGTTATATTTGTAATCTTACATTTTTAGGTACATTGTAGGTACCTAATAAGGTGTGGTAGCTATTTGATAATCATTTATTTAGCTATACGTTCCAAATCAATGGTACACCCGCGTTCCTGGCGTCAGGATGGCAGTTATACCTTTCTTTCAATAATAGCTCCGAATTTATAGAGGTATAAGGAAAATCATTGCAGGTACCATGAGGTACATTGCAGGTACAGTACACACATATTCGAACTGCTGCATATCGACATAAAAAGTATCAATTATTTATTTATATGTCAGCACAAAACATTTGTACAAGGAGAACTTAATGCTAAGTAGCATTTTGTACCAGTCAATCTGGATGTGTATTAAAAATGGTGGCGGTGCAGTAATAAATACATATTAAATATCACTAAACGAAAAATAAATAATATACTGTAAAGTAATAGGTACACCCGCCATTCTGACACTCACGAAACATCGATTGACTTAAGAATCATCAAAATCGGTCCTCACGTTTGGTCTATACAGTGCCATGAAGGAACATACATACTAACAAATAAACATAGATGCATAGGCTGATTAACACAATACCCTGCGCTCAGTCGGGTAAAAATAGAGTTTGTTTGTTGTTTGTTTGTTTGTCGTATGAGGTAGTGCTGGCCTAAAATAGAATAAGATTAATAAACTAAACACTAACTCAAAGAAGCTTATTAAAACTTAATTCAAAACTGCTCGTTCTAAAGACGTAAAAGCTAAATGAAAACCACTTTTATAGCGAAATTATAACGACTCCATCCGCAATATTGTAGTCGGCCATATTTCATCCGAGACACCTCTGCGGGCGGTCCATTTTCTCCCATGTTTCTATATTTTCCTCCATTTTACAGTGCGAGGCAAGGAATGTGGCACATGGAAGGGAAGGTCATGCTGTCAAAACTAGACACCTCCAAAAGTAATGGACTGAATAAAAAAAGGTCAAAGTAATGAAGGAAGTTTGTTTTATTTATTTCTCGGAGAAGAAGAACGTCGAGCGTAAACAAACGATTATTGCAAGCTTGTCTATGTTCGGGCGGCGGTGCGAAGAGAGGGTGATTGAAACTTTGGCGAGAGTAATCGAGCAGAGCGGTCGTGTTGCACACGCACGTCGGGAATACCACGTTATCTCAACTCCGATAATTCTACCTACCTAGCAACATTATTGTGATTTGGAATTAGAGTGTTATTATTATTATTATTTATTATTATTGTTTGTACCTATTCACATTAAACGTGTGATTCAAGTCAATGTTTTCATAGCCGAGTCAGTGCCTAGGATTTATCGAACCTACACACAAAGCGCCCACAACTTTTATCACCAACATCGATGATCCCTGACGCAGCATTGATCAGCCTGACGCTGTTTCATGACCTTCCTGACCGTCCCCCAACACATTGTTATTGAATATTGATATACTTCTCATATTAGTATTGTTATTTGAGTGATTCATTGATTATTATGTACTACTACTACTACTACTAGCTTTCGCCCGTGACTTTGTCCGTGCGGACTAAAATTTATCTTATGTTCTTCTCGGATATTAAAACCCATGCACCTACGCTTTTGAAGTTTTTTGACAAACTTGTTATTATTTAGTTTCCATGGGAACCATTCATTACAGCTAGTAATCAACATTTTCCAGTTTTTCCGTGGAAACTTACCATTTCATCTCTCTAGAGGATATAAAGTCACGAACTAAAAAATATATTTTTAATGATGCCGTGTTGGATATCAAATGAAAGGGCAAGTAAATTTCAGAAAAAACTATGGTGTTGTTAGCTGTAAAAATAGGGTTAGCTATTTGTTGAACAGATTGTTTTTTGTCCAATCTGTTCTATAGTAGAACAAATAGTAGAACCAGTTAGACTAACCCTATTTTTAAAGTGTTCGTTAAAGTGAATTTGAGGGGAGAGTGGTGTAAGTTGGGTACGGATGGGGACGCGAGGGGAGGGTAGAAAAAGTTGGGGAGGATGAGGGATGTGAGAGGAGAGTAGGAGAAGTTGAAAAAAGTTAAGGGGAGGGTGGGGTACCTTGGTAATAAGTGAGTGGAGGGTGGGGAAATTGGTGACACAAATTTTTGTAGGGTACATAGCTCCAAAATCATTTAAAAAGTGTCACACGATTTTTGACCTTAGTGACAGGAGCTAAGTATCTTGTTTTTTTTACGTGTTTCGACTAAACGAGTATAGTACTTTGTAGAGGATTTGGTACCATAGACCACATACACACAGTGAGACAGACTATACAACGAGACTACCAAAGAGTATAATCAGCCCTTGTGTCTTGCTTTTGTGGATTATGAAAAGGCCTTTGATTCCGTAGAGACCTGGGCTGTTATGGAGTCACTGTAGCGATGCCAAGTGGACTGGCAGTATAATGAAGTGCTGAGATGTCTGTATGACGCCACGACTATGAGTGTTCAAGTACAGAACCAGCAGTCTAAACATATCCAGTTACGCAGGGGAGTGAGACAGGGGGATGTCATAATATACACAAAACTGTTCACGAACGCCTTGGAATATATGTGTAAGACACTGGACTGAAAGGGAAGGCCATAAATATAAACGGTGAGTACAGTCATATTCATGAAATGGCTTATGTAATATTGAAGGATTCGAGCTAGACCATATCCCTAAACATGTGTACACATCATGGCCAATGTTTAACAGTTGGTATATTATATTACACATAGGTTTTCAATTAAAGTTTTTATTAAACGAAGTTACTAAGAGTACGAAATATTTAGGTATGTTTGGGTCTTGAAAACAAATTTAAGGTTTAGGAAGAACTAGTTTTCCCGCCCAGACTACTGTTTATCGCGAAAAAATACATCCTATGTTCTTCTAAGATATTAAAAACCAATGCAAAAGTATGTAGGTATAGCACCAATGCTTTTGAATTTTTTTGACAAGACTTGATATTTCGTTTCCATGGCAAGCGTTCCTTACAGCGAGTAATAAACATTTTCCAGTTTTTCCGTGGAAACTTACAATTATTTTCCGGGATAAAAAGTATTCTATGTATTATTCCAGAGTATCAGCTATCTCTATTTAAAATTTCATGAAATCCATCCAGCCGTTAACGCGTGAAAGCTCCCAAAACAAGCAAACAAACAAACTAACAAAAAGACAACGTTTCACTTTTTTAAATATTGGTATGGATAGCTTAAACATCCCTTATGAATTTCGTTAATTGTAGATTATCAATCGAGCTATGATTTGTAGTCAAAGAGTAATTGTACTGACAACACATTCTGACTAATGGGTTGAAAAAGGAAGTTTTGTTAGTGTACACCTGTATTGAGAATATATTTAGGTGGGGTTGGCGAGTTCTGGGTTTGATGTTAAATTTCACGTATGAAAGAAGAGAAAGTGAGTCAAACCATGAGTGAATAATTTTGAAAAGAACAACGATATCGATAAAGACAAACGATATCGTTGTAAGTGCGTCTAGTTTTCAGGGTTAGTACTTAAAACTTTTCTAATTTGGTAGAATACGACCTGATGCTTCTATTCCAGCCATATCTGTAGCATGTGATGTTTAGGCAGTTTTTCTGGACTCGCTCTATTCTATCACTGTTCTATACTGCATAATGCGCGGACCATATAACAGCATTGTATTCGAGAATACTGCGTATCATTGCAAAATATAGGTACAGGAGGCTACGAGGAGTCTCAAAACTAAAATGTACATAGCTCTAAAATCATTTAAAGGGTGTCAGACGATTTCCGACATCACATCCTTCCAGTCCTCACACTCTCCTCACTTCTCCCCCCACCACTCAACTTCTCCCCCCACCCATCACTATGTACCAACTTCCCCCACCCTGCGCACACCTTTCCTCAACTAGCCCTATCCTCACCTCATATCCCCAACCTTCCCCTCACATCCTCCAACCCTCCCATCACCTAACCCTACCCTCCCCTAACTCCCCTCACTTCCCCTCACCTTTCCCTAAAATTCCCCCACCCTCCCCTCACTTTTCCGATCCTCCCCCAACTTACCCTGCCCTACCCTCAACTTCACATTAACTGCTGTCATTTTGACACCTGTAACTTTTACACCTGTCTCTTTAAAATATCTTACTACCTACTCAGTAGTTTTTTTTGTCCAATGTGTTCTATCGTAGAACAGCATGGACGGCAAATACACCATTTGTTCGGATCCAATATGTCATACTGCTCAGTAGAACAGATTGTTTTCTTTGTCCAATCTGTTCTATAGTAGAACAAATAGTAGAACCAGTTGGACTAACCCTAAAAATACAGCTATCCTCTAAGCATCACTATGAATATGTATTAATACAATTTCAGATGAAAATATGTTCTTGTTTCATACATTTTCGAGCGTAATTTTTCATTCAATTCAATTCAATTTCAATTTATTCAATAATGATTATTACATCATGTCTGAATTTATACAATAATAATAATAATTATACAACAATAATAATAATAATAATAATTAAAAAAAAAATTAAGCTAATCAAAATTTCAATACAAATAAATAGCAAATAATAGCAATAGTCAGCAGATAGTCAAACAAATTAAAAACATAAAGAATATAAAATAAAAAGTCATGTCAGGATCTTATTACCTCTTAGATATTCATCCATTGAATAGAAACACCCTTTAAGCAGGAGTTGCCTTAACTTAACCCTAAAAATATTTGGACTTTCTACAATTTTTTATTTAATAGGAAGACTATTAAACAGTTTTATTGCTTGATAGCCCGTGCAGTGTTTTGTGATATTTAACTTCGGAATAAGAGCAATTTCCATATCTTTCCTTCGCGTGTCTAATCTACTTAATTTATGCTCAACGATTTCATATTTGTGCCTTTTTTCCACAACATCGGTGAGAAGCACCATGATGTATAGGCTGGGAACTGTTAATATTTTAAGAATTTTAAAATGCTCCCTACAAGATTCCCATTGCGGAATCCGAACCATAGTACGGATCGCTCGCTTCTGTAGCACAAACGCTCTGTTTATATTATATTGGTAGCTATTTCCCCAACACCTTATGCTGTACCTGAGTTTCGATTCCACTAATGCATAATACACCGTTTTGAGCTGATCCATATCTATCTCGTCCCGAATACTTCTCAGAGCATAGAATGCTGAAGCGAGAGTGCTTTCAACGGATGACAATTCTTGTTTCAAGTTTAGATATTGATCTATATGAATACCCAGAAACTTTACAGTTTCGACTATAACTACTTTTTCTCCATTGATTTTGACATCTATTGTTTGTTTGTTAGCCACTGTAGACTTAAACAAAATTAGGTTTGTTTTACTTGCGTTCAGATAAAGGTTGTTAACATTATACCAGTTGTTAAAAGCCAGAAGGGCGGTGTTGACTTTTGCTTCAAGCTCTAACATGTCCGCTCCTGAAACTATTGCATTGGTGTCGTCAGCATATACAACCAATTGAATATCAGGGACAATCTGGGATATGGATTGTATAAGATTATTCAGAAAGATTACAAAAAATATTGGTCCCAAAATTGACCCTTGTGGTACACCACGCTTAATATTAATTAATTTAGATTTAATTACCTGTTGGTGTTGCATCCCACCAATTTGATTTGTAGACTTTATTTCAACAAATAATTTCCTGTTTTGAAGGTAAGACTCTATGAGTTGAAACGCTTTATTCCTTATCCCATAGTGTTCTAATTTAGCAAGTAAAATTCTATGGTCAACAGTGTCAAAAGCAGCACTGAGATCCAGAAACATTCCAGCCACTTTCTTTTTCTCGTTTAGTTTGCCTACAATGTCATTTACCAGCACATCAACTGCATCTACTGTTCCATCCCCTCTTTGATATCCAAATTGTCGTTTATTTAGTATGTTGTATTTGTTAAGATGAGATACAAGTCTATCTTTAAATAATTTTTCAAATATCTTAGAGAGAGTCGGTAGCAGTGAAATTGGACGATAGTTTTTGGATCTGTTTTTGATCCTTTTTTTTAAACTGGTAGTACTCTAGCTATTTTTAATTGTTCTAGAAAAAGACATGATTCTATGCAATTATTGAAAAAGCATGATAGTGGCGCGGTCAAACAGTCTATATTTTCCTTTATGACGGTTATTGGAATACCATCATATCCATGTGAGTTCTTAGATTCCATCTTTCCTATAACCTTTTATCCTCATTTTCATTAATATGTCGTATGATCATGTCATCTTTAATTCGTTTACAATTATTTCTAAGGTATGTCAATGCTTTTTCGTGGTCATTTTTATTCTGAGACTCATTACGTCCCAAGTCAAAAGAATCTGCAAACATATCAGCTATTTGTTGGTTATCGTCAATAATTTTATCATTTATTTTTAACAACAGGTTTTCATTTTTCCTTGAATTAATTTTATTCTTATGTTTATTTACTATCTTCCATATATTCTTTATTTTGTTTCCAGCCTTCTCTACCTCTCTTTTAACTGCAAGTTTCTTCGTCAGTTTTACAACCTTTCTAAAGATTTTAGTGTATCCACTTCGGAACAGTGCCACTGTTTCATGACACCCAGTTCTATGCGCTGAATTTAAAAATCTCTTCATATTACTTGATATTTTAATTCCTTTTGAGATCCAGATACGTTTTTTCTGTCTTTTTAGGTTTTTTTTTCTTAAAGCATTTTTTGAAAAGACACTGTTTTTTTTCAAGAAATCGTTAATGTTGCATTTCTGCAAATTGCTGTTAAGTAAACCTTTTCGAAAATCTGATTTGTTTGTATCTGTAAAAGCTCTAGTTTCCATTGTCAACCAATTTTCAGCATCTTTATTGTATTTGCTGTTCTTAATTGACAAGGTACAAAAAATCCCCGCATGTCCATCGGCTAATTTATTATGATCAACCATAATGTTCTTTATGTGAACATCTGGTATGTTTGTTAAGACATTATCTAAGCATGATTCTGAATCGTTCCGTATAAAAGTTTTTTTTTTGATAAGATATCTGAAATTATAGCATTTGAGAAGGCTTAGTAACTCCATTTGGTTATTGCTCTCCTTCAGAAAGTTAACGTTAAAATCACCAAATATAATACATCTCCTGCTGAAAAAGTGTTCTAGTAGTTTTTCTAATCGTATCATGAAGTCTTTAAAATTCTTTTCATCTGGCGTTCTATATATACACAACAAGAAAAAGTTCAAATCAACTTCTTTAATACCACATACCTCGAAACTGTTCATTTTATATATATCTTTACAAATTTTTAAATCTAAAATATTCCTATCTTGTCCGCCTAATATAAAAGTACCTCTCCTTTTTTTAGTAGTCCGAGAATTGCATGCAACGACGTTATAATTATCCAAACTAAACAAAGAGACATCGTTCTTATTTAAGAAATGTTCTGCTATACATACAAAGTCAATATTCCTACTGTCAAAATTCAATTCATCTCTCTTATTGAAAATTCCACACACATTTTGATAAAAACAGTTAATATTTATCATATTATTACTATTACAATTTGGACCATCTACTAATTCATCTTCAACATTCTCTATAGTTTTACTTGTAAGTGTTTGATATTCATGAGTATTCACGAAAAAAACGTTAAGTCTGTCCCATTCTGATCTACGTTTCCAGTCTGCGTCGTATAGGCTGGCTGATTTCTTCAACTAGTTTCTGTAAATCTTGAATTATTATATTCAAACCATACATGTTAACTACCCCGAGACGTTTTGAAAACATTTTGTGGTCGCAATCAAGGTTGAGGTTAGAATCCAATAGCGTATTTGTGTGTTTCATTGTCGAGGTATAGTAAATTGTTGAAAGACTCAATCCTGCAGTTATATATTGTTGAGTACACATTATACTTGTATGTAGGTAAACATATAATGATGTTGGTATGTTTTAGAGGCTTCAAATTTTCTTTAAAACACACCACTCCAGGTAAAATTATTCGTCATCAGAAAATCTTCCTCATCCACAAATATGATGCAAAAATCGGATTTCGAGTATTTTTTTAGTTTCCCTTCAATTACATCCAGGACAGTCCTTATACCACAATAGGGTTTCCGGTAGTAAAAAGTATCGTGTTTATTATGGAAAGTCTGGTCAAGTAGATTATGTACACGATTTTTTCGGTCGCTGCTAAGAAAACAGACTTGATTCTTATCTTTCCTTGCTTTTAATGTTGTCTCACCTACAGGTTTGACACATTTTGGCATAGAATTCGCACCAATAATAGAAGAAACCCGGTTCTCAGAGAGGTCTTGACTTAAACTTTCATATCGGTCCATTGAAAATATCATCTCAGACTTCTTCTGCACGGGTACGACAGGTACCGCACTAATTTGATCATATGCCCTACGACGCGGTTCGGAGCATGTGATTAGTGATGCCATGTCATGTCCTGACTTAGGTGTATGGTACATGCAATTGAGCGGAGAGTTTAATGGGGTAAAACGTCCTATGTTTCTCTTTATAGTGGAAATAGCTCTGCAATTTGGGGTAGCAGGTAAATATTTTTTGGTTGAGTTCAATTCATCTCTTGTCTGTGTAACTTTATTAGATAAAATTTTAAGTACATAAATCTGTCTGTCCTTATCCACCAAAGTTTTTTTTAAGATTATTACTTTCACTGTTTAGGTTTTCTATTTCTTCGTGCGCTATTTTTAATTCTTTTTGCAAGTCACCTCTTGTTTTAACTCAATAGTTTCTGAGGATTCCAAATCCAAAGTCAATGGCAAGCTTTTCATGGTAGCTTCTAGTATGGATGAATTCATAGTCGAACTAGCGTAGCTCAAAACAGAAAGATCCTGGTCTGATCTTGCACGTCTTAACGGTTTTCTTGTAGTAATATTATCCATCTTAGAATATTCAAGGATCCAGATGATTGACCATACACGGTATAAAAATAAAAATAAAATAAAATGTGCAAAAAGTTTTAAGCTGCCTGGGATGCGAACTCTGGATACTAGCGCTCTCTTATGTAGATACTCCCCCGTCGCGTCGACCACTAGACCAAAGTTACATATGACATTAGTAGGGTTTTGTTGTTGAACTTACTACTTTTTAACTTTTGTTTTATCATGTCTCGGCCTACTTATTTCCCAAAAAGTTTAGTTTTCTTAGCTCATACTGTTGGAGTGCGTGCTCTGTAATCGTTTCTTTTTAACTCTTTTCTGAATTTCCACACCGTTATGCCACATTTGTGGGCCCGCACCGCACTAGACGTCCTTTACAGCGGCGCATAGCGGGAGGTTCGCGGCTCCTCGTAAATATGTTGTAAAGGGTCGGCCGTTACCGCGGCGCGTTTATCACTCGAGGGATACGCTAGTGTACTGTGCTGTAGGTATAGCTTGGATGTAGTGTTAGAGGCATGTGGGCTAGTGATAATATGTCTCGTGAGATACTTTTTTGGCCACGTCGTAATTTTTTATGATATACCGAGCCATAAAATGTAGCTAAACAGAGTCATGTCAACTTTGAATGATTTCGGCCGACACGTGACATCTACAGCTCCACTACAAGTCACAGATTTAGAGTGATTATACTAAATTTTAAAAAAGTAATATATATTCTTCACTAATTTACTTTACTACCTTGACTTGAATTGACTTGTCGAATATTAGTCTACATACCGTGTGTACATCCAGAAGGCCGTACAGCCTACCATGTATATTATGAGGTTTGTTCTTGTTTTTAATCGACTTTACAAAAGTAGGAGGTTCTATGTTCGACTGTTTTTTTAAATCTTTAATTATTCACCGATATCTCCGCCAATTGCAGACTGATTTTGAAAGTTTTTTGTTTGAAAGTGTATACTCTCGAGGTGGTCCGGTATAAATTGTATCAAACTTGGATAAATAGTTTTTATTTTAAAGTTATTAGTTAATCCAATTGAAGTCGATTTTTGGTAGGTACCATGCTATATTGTACAGCACTTGTTGTATGAAACATTACGTTGGAACGTCCAATTCGGAATGTTAGGTTATATTTTTGTATTTATTTTATACTAGCTTTCCCGTAGAAACTTATAATTTTCCGGGATAAAATGTAGCCTATATTTTATTCCAGAGTATAAGCTATCTCCATTCCAAATATTATCAAATCTGTTCAGCTGTTTTCGCGTGAACGCTCCCCAAACAAAGAAAGAAACAAACAAACAAACAGACAATACGTTTCACTTTTATAAAGTCAAAGTCAAAGAATATATTGTAAATAGACAAAATAATAGCACTTTTACAAGTCAAAATTAATATCTCATGAACAAGGAGAAATCATGAATCTGTAATACTGGAGAAATATATAATGTATCTATACTTATAATAAAACTGTAACGGGTACAGTTCTGTACATTGAAGATATTTTGAAATTTTCTTTTGGAGGATACTCTATATTTGATACTGAAGCCAAAACTGTTTTATTTTTTATTTTTTCTGTCTGTCCGTCTGTCTGTCTGTACCTCGGCAGCGCATCACGCCGAAAATACTCACTGAATTCAAATGAAATTTGGTATGATTTGAGTTCATACTTCGAGGTAGGACATTGGATACTGTTTTATCCCGAAAAATTAAAGAGATCCTGCAGGATAGGGGTGAAAAATTATTTAAAAGAACACGTAGCATACTGAAACTATTGGACGGATGTTGATGCAACTTGGCACAGACATACTTTATAAGATGGGTGAAAACGAAAAAATAAAGAGTTCCTGCGGGATATGTGTCCAAATTCGGTACATTGAAGACATTGTGTTTTTTTTTGGAGGTTAGTCTATCTTCGATAATGAAACCTAAACTGTATGTTTTTTCATTTCTGTCTGTATGTCTGTCTGTCTGTCTGTCTGTCTGTATCTTGGCCGCGCATTACGCCGCCGTAACTGCTGGATGAATTCAAATGAAACTTGGTATGATTTGAGTTCATACTACGAGATAGGACATAGGATACTTAACATCCCGAAAAATTAATGGGTTCTCGCAGGAAGAGGTTAAAAATTATTTAAAAGAACACGTAGCATGCTGAAACTATTGGACGGATGTTGATGCAAAAACATAGTTGCACAGATATAGTTTATAAGATGGGTGAAAATTATGGATACTTTTTATCCCGAAAAAATAAAGGGTTCTGCGAGATATGGGTCCAAATTCTGTACATTAAAGATACTGTGAAAATTTTTTTTTGGAGTTTACTGTATGTTCTATAATAAAGCTTAAACTGCATGTTTTTTCGTTTTTGTCTATATGTCTGTCTGTCTGTATCTTCGCCGCGCCCCACCCCGCCGTAACTACTGGATAAATAAAAATTAAATTTGGTATGATTTGAGTTCATACTACGAGGTAGGACAAAGGATACTTTACATCCCGAAAAATTAATGGGTTCTCGAGGAAGAGGTTAAAAATTAATGACGTACCACGCTTACTCTAATGGACTGGTTTTGATGCAACTTGGCACCGTCTTAATTTATATGATGGATAAAAATTGAGGACACGTTGTATCCCGAAAAATGAAAGGGCTTCTGCGGGATATGGGTCCAAAGTTACGTTAATATTTAAGTAATAAATAATATTTTTTGGATGGTTTTCTATATTCGATACTGATGCCAAAACTGTTTTACTTTTTATTTTTGTCTGTCTGTCTGTTTGTCCGTATCTTGACCGCGTATCGCACAGAAACTACTGAATGAATTCAAATGAAACTTGGTATGATTTGAGTTCATACTACGAGGTAGGACATCGGAAACTTTTCATCCCGAAAAATTAAAGAGTTTCTTTAGTATAGGGGTTGAAAGTTATTAAAAAGAACACGTATCACGCTGAAACTACTAGACGGGCTTTTTGATGCAAATTGACACAGTCATATATCTTTACTTATAATAAAGCAATAGGTACGAAAAAGGCTGCAAAAAGTAGATAAATAAATAAATGCTCTTGGGCGCTTAAAAAGGGTATTAACACTAATATAACAATTTTTTTAATCGCATCGCTCTGTCTGTTTGTTTGTTCACATATCACGTAAAAACTATTGGACCGATTGCAATGCGGTTTTCATCGTTAGATAGCTTTGGATTTAATTTAAAAACTGGTGTTATTGGTATCTCAATCTGGTGAGTTAAAAGCCGAGCAGTGGATAAAAGTATTTTTGACGTCTAAAGAAATTTTGGTCAAATGTTGGTATATTGGTCCTGGAATAGCATATTATGGTTATTTGAATCTAAAGAAAAGACCACGCGTTCAAAGCCGCGGGTACAGCTAGTATATTATAATAAGATCAAATCAATAAAATGATATTTTTGTAAACTTTTTCTATGAACTTCTTTTGAATATTATGGCTTTTGCGGTAGTTTTGAATGACGTCGTAAAATAGGCTGCATGTGTATGCCCTTGTATGGAAGAGGTTATTATGGCTTCCGTTGACTTGACATTGTCAGATTTTGTTTTGGTTTACCATAGCTTTTTTTAGGCATTGAAAGTAGCCTTATACAGCCTATTGTGACGTCATTAGAGTTCAAATGAAAGTCAAGTTTGTCGCGAGGCAGTCCCCGGGTTTGGGTTGCTCCCACTATTCCAGGACACAAACCTCTTTGACACAGAATTACAGGAACTTCCTTCCGCTTGATTCTAGCACACGGCGGGAGCAGACTCGGCAGGCCAGAGTCTGATATCAAGCAAGCCGTGTGAAGCCGTTCATCGAGTGCAACGCGATCGGGCGCTGCAACTCAAAGATGTTCCTCAAACCAGAGCAGCAGACTTTTAGATTTTTTATATTAGTGTTAGCGAAGGAAGGACGAAAGATATATTTTATAAATTAAATCAATGAAAACACTAAAGTGGAATATTTTTCTATTTTGACTAAAAATCAATGTCAATGACAGGATATTTGTATGTAGAATGGATAATGAACTATCAAAATGAAAAGAAATGGATTATGAAAAGAGTATTATTATGAAAGAGGTTTGGACCTCGTCACAATACACGTTTTTGTAAATCGAAGAAATTCTCTGAAACATTTTTAAATGTTTCTAGTTGTACTGTCGTAAGTTCGGTGGTAATATCCATGTTATTTAATCTATTTTTAATATGCATAATATAGGACGCATTCTTCTCCTTTCGTACCGGGTAAGCTATTAAACGTGCAGAAATAATGGTTAGACATTTTTGAATTTCGATTATATCCTGTTCAAATGTATACGGACTTTGAAAATCTTGTGTATTCGAGCTGTCAAGTAAGGTCGATAACCTTGAACGTAAATTTTCTGCAGTATCTGTTGTATCAACTTCAGCATTTCTACATTTTAATTCATAGATCAATTCTGGTTTATTTAGATGCGCAGGGTCCATTTTTGTTTAATATGAGACCAGCAAATAAAACTAAGTATTTACTATGTAGGTAACGTGCGTTTAGTGCGTTTAGTGCGTTAGTAACGCTTTAAAAATATATAAAAAAAAATAGCGTTAATGTAACTACGCGTTTAAAGTTTAGAGTAATTCGGAACTAGGTAGGCCGATAGTGAAATTTGGAATAAAGTACGTATTAATGAAAATGTCTTACTTACATGAATGACTGGAATGCAAATATAAAATACACTTGAGTATAAAAAAACTGTTCTGGGTTTGCCAAATATTTCCAATCCAAATTTAAATCAAGATGGCCTAGTGCCTTTTAGAATTTTGTGGTACGACTTAAAAATTGAACACTGATTTACAAAATTAATGAAGTCGATAAAACACACGGATAAGAAGACACGGAGGAATCAGGAACTTGTAGGCAGGTAGAGCAGGCTGGGTACGGACACGTTGAGGGCGCCAGTGTCGCGAGGCAGTCCCCGGGTTTGGGTTGCTCCCACTATTCCAGGACACAAACCTCTTTGACACAGAATTACAGGAACTTCCTTCCGCTTGATTCTAGCACACGGCGGGAGCAGACTCGGCAGGCCAGAGTCTGATATCAAGCAAGCCGTGTGAAGCCGTTCATCGAGTGCAACGCGATCGGGCGCTGCAACTCAATGATGTTCCTCAAACCAGAGCAGCAGACTTTTAGATTTTTTATATTAGTGTTAGCGAAGGAAGGACGAAAGATATATTTTATAAATTAAATCAATGAAAACACTAAAGTGGAATATTTTTCTATTTTGACTAAAAATCAATGTCAATGACAGGATATTTGTATGTAGAATGGATAATGAACTATCAAAATGAAAAGAAATGGATTATGAAAAGAGTATTATTATGAAAGAGGTTTGGACCTCGTCACAAGTTTATTTTATGTATTTTATAAACGTAAACCCCATATCATAGTTTAAAGAGTTTTAAAAGTAATAAATTAAGTAAAAAAAAAAAGGTTTATATGTACTAAAAGCTAAAAAATAAAATAAAATCGTGTGGTGAGTCGAATTTCTATTACTCAGGTTACGCTAATATCCTTTTTTTTTAGTTTTTGTTACTTATAAAATCTTAACTTATATATATTTTTTACTTTTTTTTTTCATATCTTTACTTATTTTATTTAGTTATTTCTAACATGTACTGTACTTGTTATGAAACGAATTAAGAAACGAATAAATAAAAAATGAGTGTTGCTGACTTGTTAAAAGGTTTAAATGAAGGCTTGTTAAATATCATGTTCAAGTGGTGCAAGGTAAGCTTCAAACTGCTAGGTTTGTACACACGCCATGCACATTACGAGCCCGGTTCAGCACATGATAAAGCTGCACGATACGAAGAATATTCTATGTTTGCATGTTCAGAGCCGATTACTATTTCGAAAGATTAACTGTTATGTATGTATAACAACCAGCGTATATTGAACGAATCCGAGGGCTCGCGGCACTTCTAGTAGCTTTATGTTTACGAGGCCGTCACGTTGAGGTTACCGACACGAGGCTCACGAGGCGCGTGCGAGAGTTAACACCTCGTGAAACCGAGCATGCTTGCTGTAGAGTAGAGCTTACGAACAGTAACCGTCAAGATGATAGCGGTGTAACAATATATAATTCTTGGTTGGTAGGTTGGAAACCCGCCTACTTTCTTCCGAGATTGTCTATGCAGGAGTTGTCTACAAAAATCTCCATTAGACCTTGAACGTTATCTTTTAGACGCAGGCTCTAGTGTCTGGCGATAAGACCGTCAATAGTTCTATATTATCTGGGAATATTACTTAAAAGTTTTGTATTGCTTTGTGTGATCGCGAATAACGATATGAACATTGCAGACACGTTTTTCTTTTAACCTCTCAAAGCTTCGGGACCATAGGGACATCTCTACAAAAATTTAATCCTTTTCATCTCGTCGGTCCACTATAGGCCTATCTGCGGGCGATAAGATCGATGCATCTCGGAAAGGAGGTCGAGGGTCGATTGCGATGAAGACGCCTCGAATGGGGGCCTTGGGCATACGAGGGTCACTTTGGAAGGGTTAGCAAAGATATTAGGTTTTGGGATGGAGGTGAAAAAGGTTCAAAATTGTTACGTAAAACGGCTTGAATTCACGACGAGCGCTCGACTCGGCTTATCTGCACAAAGCTCGCAGAAGAAGATCTATTAAGAAATTAAAACAAAACTACACTCGAGACTGTAGCGAGAAGCTCGCCACGGTGCAGTACACGGTACTTACTATAAGGATGTAATATTTAGATCGGTCGGTGGTAAAATGTTGACTATGGATTTGAGTGTCACGACAGTTCTTCACTTAATATAATACTAGCTACGCCCCGCGGCTTTACACGCGTACTTATTTGCCTCCTCATACGAGTAGGTACACACACATTCTATTATGATAGCCGGTTAGAAGTTTCACCATGACATGGCTGCAGCACTCTGGGTTGGCTACTGTCTTGGGAACTCCTCACGGTAAACAACACAGACACAACATTTTGTGCACGCATAATATTATGCTAACTGGTTTAAAGTTTTACCATGACATGGTTGCTCCGGGTTGGCTCCTGATTAGGAAACACCTCAACGGTTAACAGCATAGACATGAAATGTTGTATATGCATTTAATTTTGATAGCCCGTTCTAAGTTTCATCATGACATGGCCACTGCATAAAAGCTTATTTTTAAATGTTTTTAAATTAACATATATATATATACATTTAGAAGTGATGTGTTAATAAAAAAAGTGACCCGTATAATACGACTACATTGCGTATAAGAAACTGTATAATCATAATCTACTATTTATACATTAATAAAAAAAACAATCTGAAAGTTTTATTAAAATCAGATAAGCTTCCGCTATTCGTGCCAACTGACGACTCGTTATTTATTCCCGTTTTATTCCGTCGGGTAACCAATAGACTGTGAAAAAGTCACACTGGATGTTTTCAAAAACAAAGAGTTGATTTTATAGCTTACGTTTGACCGCGGCCCGCGCCCGTTGGCATGTGACCTAAAAGAGTTGTGATGTTGTTAGGGGATAAATACTGGGCAGTAATAGTAGACTACTGCATCGAGCGAAAAGTGACTCATTGCTGCACCGAATGTTAGTTTTCTAAAAACACGAGTGCAGCAAGGAGTCACTTGAGCGAGTGTCATTAATAATCTGCTTTTCTTTTCATTACAATGTAATATCACAATTTGTTCAGCCGGGTCTACTGCGACATATTACTAACAAAATCCTAACCGTGCTTTATGACATGTCAGTAACCACAGCCCGTCCACTGCGACTTGACAGCGAATAATATTTTTGTTAGTTTTTTTTTGTCTATTTTCTTTGGTCGACGCATTCCAGATTTCTTGCTGCTCTTGTATGAGTTGCAGAAAATTACAAGTGTTTTCTGATTCCAATCCGTTGATTCCGACTCACGAAATGCTACACAGTCTCTGTTTACGATACAATTACAAGTATTATATGCTACAAAGGTAGGTTATGGTTTTCAAATATCCAGCAAAGATGTAGACGGTACGAGTACTAACACAAAATTAACTAAAAACCCAAAAAAATGAAACTAAAACAACAGCAACCTGATCTATACTTATTTTTCGGCCTAATACCATAAGTCTGGTTGCCGCAGCGGAATACCGTTCAGCCGCCAGTCTGTAGTACCGAAGTTAAATTCCTAACTGGAGTGTATGTCCATTTTGCACATAAAAAATATATGTGATGGCTTATAACTTGAAATATGGCTAAGCTGAGGCGGAAAAAGCGAAGCGTCGCCAGGCGAAGAGTCGGCCAAGAGGCCAGGCCAAGAGTCGGTGTTACCCCCGTACCGCGCCATTAGATGTTTACACAGCAAAAACAGTGCAGTAATGGATTTCCATAATTACCGCACTGAAAAACTGGCAGTAATGGGATTCAATAATTACTTAGCGCACTGTTTTTATCATCATCATCATCATCATCATCATCATCAGCCATCATATCTGTCCACTGTTCTCCAAATGCACGCCACTGAGCTCGGTCTTTAGCTCTCCTCGTCCATTTTCTTCCAGCCGCTTTTCGCAGGTCGTCACTCCACCTGGCTACAGGGCGTCCTACACTACGTTTGCTTAAATGTGGTCTCCACTCGAGAAGTCGTCTACCCCATCGATTATCGGTTCTTTTGGAAATGTGACCAGCCCACTGCCAGTTTAGCTTGCTTATCCTCAGTGATATGTCTGTCATCTTGGTTCTCCGTCGGATATCTTCACGCTAAAACTTGGAAATAAAGAGATATATTGATTTCAAGAAAGGAATAACCCTACAGCCTTTAGGTGGGTTTTTACCCGACTATGGTGAATCAATCAATCAACCCTATTGATCCGATTTTGACAATCGAGGTATCATTCGGTTCGTCTTCAGGTATAGAGTGTCATATGCAATTTGGTTTTCACCTGATTACGGCGAAGCAAAGGATGGGTTATGTGTTCAAACTAAAAACTTGATCCGATTTTGACAAGCGAGGTATCAATGGATTCGTCTTCATTGCAAGAGTATATACTTTTTACCCAACCGTAGCCGGGTTTTAGTTTTTGAACTAATGTCTTGTTGGGATAGTACGTACCTATTTGGATTGGATTATGATCATGATATCCACATCAGGCCTTCTTCGACAAATAATTCCATAGTAATTGCACCGAAAACAGCCTGGGACTGTCGTTTTAGGTAAAAAGAAAATACAGCACACAAAAACACGTATAAACTATATGAACCGTTTTTTTACTTGAATTCATAGATTAGAGATATTTAAATTGAATGATGAAATGTTGTCAAGATTTTAAGTATTTCTTGTCTTTGAATTAGTATGACCATTCTACACGTTATGTCTTAGAATATTTACACTGGTAGAAGTAGTCTCAGCGTGCCCCTTTTAGATAGCAATAGTTTTGTCTTAGGTGCTGCCATATCTATCTATCTATCTATCTATCTATATCTATATACTATAATAAAACTGTAACTGGGCTAAATCTGTACATTAAATATTTATTGAAAATTATAATTGAGATAAACTTCAAAATCGATATGGAGTGCAAAAACGATATTTTTTTATTTTTTGTCTGTCTGTCTGTCTGTCTGTCCCTTTGAACACGCATCACGCTGAAACTACCAGACGGATTTTGATACAACTTGGCAGAATCATAGCTGATGTTATGGATTAACATTTAGAATACTTTTTATCCCGAAAAAATAAAGGGTTCCTGCAGGATAAGGGTTGTAAGTTATTTAAAAGAACACGTATCACGCTCAAACTACTGGACGGATTTTCAAAAGTGCTATGTAAACCAAGCTTTAGCCTGTCAGCTTTGTTACTTTGACAGTCAGTCTATATGTTACCATAGCTTTGGTAACAAAACCGAGGTAACATTTGTGCCTACCTTACATTAAAAAAAATATATCAATTCAGTTTTTTTTATAGGTTACAACTAGATTACACCAAATTATTCGTAAAAAACCTGGTGTTTTTTTACAATCGAACCAGTAAAAACATTTGTGGTAATTTGTGTTCGTGGTTTTTTAATTTGAAGGACACTCCAAAATGCGGGTTGTATCATTTTTTTTAAACTCCTCTACAGATTGACTTGTGCATTTTGACGTTGAAGGAAATGTCTACGAACAAGACAAAGGATGGGGGGACAACATCATACATATCTAGAGGCTTCGAAAGAAATAACATGAAATAGTATAAGTAAAACGCCCATTGATTATAAAAATACTTACCAAACAATGATTTTTAGAAACACTAGTTTCTTGAAATTCTAGAAATGTCGTTTGGCGGTACACATTATTGAAGACTGACTTGTGCCATCTCATGTTGAAGGAAGTATCTGCAAATAAAAAAGTGAGTGCTAAAAAAGGAACTTATAAACTGTAAATAAATAATAAGTATTACCTACCGTACAGCTGCTTTTCTGAAATACTCAATTATGTCCTGTTTGCTTGTTGTTTGCAAGTAACCACAACAATAGATTGATTGGTTGCAGCTCTAGGTTCTGATGATTGAGTATACAAACAAAAAAACACATATAATTACCTACTTAATGACAGCACGAATTTTTAATGACTAAGAATTAACTAACTGATAGTGACAATGTGTGATGCAATAATTTAAAAAAAGTAAGCAACAAGAAAGCATATACATGTACAGTAGTCGCAGCGGAAGTATGTGTCTCGGAAGTTATCTGCTAGTAACTGCGCAAACTGCTATTTTCCAGGCTAAAATTTATTAACAATATAAATTATAAAATTTTCAAATATATTTTTTTCGCAATCCCAAAGTTGAAGGTGAAGACAGCATTGTATAACTGCCTCGCTCACTCGATTACGTTATTCGCATTTTCTATTTCACTCTTATTTCATGCTGTTTTACCCCCACAGCAGTACCTGCGCAATCGTTCACAGAGCCTAACTTCACAAACATATAGATATGCTGTGACATCTGTACAAATTCTACCGGAACTGCATCTTTAACGAGCCCTTTGTTTTTATTTGTTGTTACTATTTGTGTAGCATCAAAGTGGACTGAGCAAATTCTTGCATATTTACTTTGTACTCAATTTGTTTGGCCTGTTGCATTTATCCATTGTTGTTTTACAGTTGTATATAAAGGAAACCTGAAATAAAATAATTTTGTTTATTATTTTATTACATACTGTAATCATGCCTCGTGTGTTATTTTAATATCAATAATAGGAAGACGTAAAAATCTCGTTCCGGTTTCCTTATTTCGTACAAAAATACCGTTATAATTAAACACTAATAATAAATACTGTAAATCGTTTAAATTAAATTGAATAAAAACATTATTTATACATACCGAAAATACCTATTAAGTTTATTTTTGATGTTTCATAATACAAACTGCAAAACAAATTCATTACCCTATCAATTAGGTAAAACTACATGCCATTTTATGTAAACATTCTCCTTGTTACTGTTTAAGATTATCTTACTTTTGATTGCAATTATTTAATTTACTGGAAATAGGTGACTACGGATTAAAAATCGATACTATTGTGAAGAATATTATATAGGTTTTTTTTTTGAGACGAGCTTGTAGCACATAACATTAAAAATATTAGATGAAAAGTAATACTTACGTGTGGAAGATACTTCCAGGATTTTTGTATTCGCTAGGGCTTTGGCAGCCAGACACACTACACCCAATCATGGTGTAAACTTTTATAACACTAATGGAGTCCGTTTCTCATCCAAAATATATTCTAAAACTTTAAAAATACAAAAATACTAGTCGCCAACCGACCATTATGACAGCTTATGTACTTTTTGTCACAAAGTTGACTTTGTGACAGACAAAAAAAAGATTAGGCGTAAGGGATGCAAGATAAATAGCTCTGTCCCGTTCTGTCTTAGCCTTAGTTGTATATCGCTCGTTCTTTCTATTTGTAGTGACGTCATCGACGCTACTTCTGCCCTAAGGCAGCGTAAATATTCTAAGCGTTATGTAATCTACAATCGTATACGAAAGTTTACCTAAGCCAATACTTGTTGCAAACAACTTTTCATCGCAATATCTACTCCAACGCACCGTATTGAATGACCGTAATACAGGTTCTGATTGAAACAGAGTGGTTGCTACGCTAAAATTACGAACGCGACCATAACAGAACGCACCAATAGAAAGGATAACTATCCTGTGGTGACGAATGGTTCCAAAGTGTATAGAATGGTTCTTTTTTAGCCTCGTCATTTTATGCTGGCTAGAAAGTATTTCTATTTTATTTTGCAAATAATTGTGGACAAACTTTTGTCTTATCTGTTTAACTAGTGAAAAACCCCCAATATTGGGTAAGTATTCATATATCGTGTGACCCCTAAATTGCTTCTTGCTCTAAACTACTGGCTATCAGGCCGTAACATTTTGGTTAAAAAAAAATATGTAAGGCTTGTGAATCCACGAACTGATTGTTTTACATTTATCTGTAATCTTGTCTATAACTTTACTGTGCATCTACACATACACGTACATCTTACGTGCCAGGCTTTTGATATTGCAGACCTGGATTGCAATATCACCCGTTACAAATTTTAAATTTGTTAACGGAAATTTTTACAAATTTTATTCATATTTTTTCTACATTCCTTTTAGTTTATTCTGTTAGCAAGTCATTGCGAAAGTTAACACGGTCAAACTATGCTTGTTGGTCGCATTTAGTCATACCAGCAAACGCTTTCGCAATGACTTGACTTTTTAGTATGTACCGGTTTTATACCGCTTTTGTATTCCCTGTATTTCGTGATAATTTACTCCCAACTGGTGAAATACTTTTAAAACTATGCTTCTCACGTGCTGTATTTCTATAATTATAAACTTATGTCCGACCCTTCTGGTCTTTCACACTTGTACTTTACTTTTAACATTTTATTTATTACTTTAATGTCAACCTTATGTACCATACTGGCTGCCACATCTACTTCCTTGGGGCTTAACTGAAACAGGCCTTGTCCGGCATGGTGGACCCCAAAGAACGAAGACCTGGTGATGTACGCCAGCCAGACCTACTGAAACTGGACTAAGGCGTCTAATTCTGCCATTCCAGGTTTTTTCCTTCTTCCTGGTACCTAGAGGTACGATCGCCGACCAGCACGCTGCCACGGGTCTTTGGACACCTGTCCCCCGCGAGCTGCTCTGCGCACTACAGCGTTACTACTGGCTGCTGCACAACTTCTGCACCATCTCTCCGCGGGACGTCTTCGCACGCGTGCCTCTAAGCTAAGTCCCAAGCCGAAGCTATTTTAACTATTATTTTTTTCTACACCTACCACCACTGCTAGGTAGGTAGGCTTATTTATCATTATATCTTTCTAAAACTAAACTGCCAGGTGACACTATGTTCAGCAGTGGACTTCTAAAGGCTGACATGATGATGATATTATTATTTTGACCCTTAATTGAGGCGTCCAGTTGCAAAACTAGTCAACTTCGCTTAAAAGTTGATACATAACACTCTCTTCATATCAAAAGCATAAATAGTAGTTTAAACGACACTAAGAACGAAAAGAATAACCATGCCAAAAATCGATAGCAATCGCAGAAATATTTTTATTGTTGTGACAAGTCTATCAATAATGGCCGTCTAAAATGGTAGAAAATATAATTGAATCCATGAATTTTTCTATTAAAACTGATTCCCACAGTGTAGCAACGAAATAAAACAAGAAATAAAAAAATATGCATGTTTTTTTGTTGGTTATTGTAAATGCTGTTCTCAAAAAAATTGCTGATCTTTGGTTTGATTGGTATTTTGAAATTACTTACTCATATTACACTTACTTACATAAAGATAATATTTTATTCCAGAGGGTCTTTTAGAGTACAAAATATTATATGTTCTGAAATATAAGAACATATAATATACCTATGTATATGGATATATATTATATCTATGTATATGGATATATATTTATATATGTATATATATATATATATATATATATATATATATATATATATATATATATACTGTACTATATATTTACATATTTATGTGTAGGTATATTGGAATATATGTGTATATATGTTTATTCATTGTATTCAGTTTTTATTATTTATTTGTTAGATTATAATGCACCACCGTCTTTGCCGTATATTAATTCCTTTCCATCCAAAGGTTGTCTGGAAGAGATCGCTTTTTAGCGATAAGACCGCCCATTGTCCCATTTATTTTGTATAAATGTTTTAGTTATTATTGTATTTTTTGTTCTATGTGGTGTACAATAAAGAGTTATCTATCTATCTATCTATCTATAAGTACCTGGTTATCAAAAACACAGTAAATTTCCTATTTGTCACCTACATTAGTAATGTTTATAATAAAAACTTTTCACTAAAATTGTGTAGTTTTAATTGACGTAGCATATATCGGTATATATATTTCGTAGGATGACCGAATTTAATTACGATGACTTTAGTACATGTAACATATAAATACACTGACATTTGGTAAAAAAACAAAACTAAAAGTGATGGATGACTTCTGATTTTTTAAAAACATCTCTAAAGTATGAGATTTCTAACGGTATGTAGTTTGGTTTGATATATTTTTCGTAACCAGAGCAGAGGTATTCGTTGTTTTTTTACGTAGCAGGACCATTTCAACGAAATTCTACTTATGTGAAAAGTTAAATGTTTTGCGAAATGTATCAAATGCAAAGGTGAAAATAATGAAGCTGGGGCTTAGTAGGTAGCAGACGACCCCACCTACCTCCAAATTTCGTATATTCGACGTTGCACCGAACACCCGAATATGTTTATATATAACATCATTGCGTATATGTATTTTTGTATGTGAGTTTATTTGTTCCACCATAACTTTTAAATGCCTGAAGAGATTTGGATATATGGTGTATCGTTAGAATCCTTACATCATCCCAAATAACATAGGCTAAAAACATTTCGAAAAGTTCGGTTTTTGACAAGGCAGTTGTGTTTTTACACGACTGCCCAAAAAAAGGAGTGTATTGTTATTATCATTCATGTATGTATGTATGTATGTATGTTTGTATATGAGTTTATTTATTCCACCATAACTTTTAAATGCATGAATAGATTTAAACGTATGGGGTATTATTAGAATCATCACATCCCCCCGTTTAACACAGGCTATATTTTTTTGAAAACATTCAATATGGCGGCAGTATGGTACCATTTTCAATCTCGAAAAAATATTTTTTTCTTCCATATTTACAATATGGGTATCAAATTTAAGGCAATGGTAAGCAAATTCCAAAAGTATATAATTTATTGGCAAAAGCTCTTATTTGGCAGGACAGGCTTGTATATTTAGGTTTTAAGCAGATTATTATTTCTCTTACTGTGATGATGTAGGTACTTGTTTTCACATTATAATTTGTTTGCCTTCGCCTGGAGCGGATGATCACCAGCGAGCCACGCACAAACGTTTCTTCCAAGGAATGTAATTTAGCTTTCCAGTATTATTTCTCTGGGGAAATATCCTCGTGAGGGGATTTAATAAATACCCCGAATTCCCTGGTCTCGGGGAGATGGCTCGATCGAACGCAGACGTATAAATTATGTTTGGTGTCGGTGTGTCACGACACGAATAATTGTTATTTACTAGTGTCAGATATACAGCCTAGCAGAATTAATACGATATCGAATCGGTGCGAGTTATATATGAATACAATCTATCCATCTATCTATATACACTTATAATAAAACAGCAAGTATCAAAATGTCTGTACCAAGAAGATATAAAAAATGGTCCCGTAGGGTACTTAAAATAAGCTACTGAACAAGAACATAATATTTTTAAAAATCATGTGTCTGTTTATCTGTTAGTCTGTTTGTTCGTGCATCACGTAAAAGCTACTGGACCGATTGCAATAAGGTTTTTACTGTTGGATACCTTAGGGGTTGACTTATTTTTTTCTACTTAGTATCTCAATATGATGAGTAGAATTCAAGCAATCGATAAAAACCCATTTGACGTCTCAACGAAGATTGATGATTTTGGTATACAGGATCTTTATATATCAGAAAAATTAACACGCGGGCAAAGCCGAGGCTTTGTTTACTTCTTTTGCAGCTAGTTTTAAATAATTAAATACGCGTTTATAGAAAAAAACATTTTGTCGATAGATGTCACCATGGACCAATTATAGCACATGGCACCCGATACGAAGACGATTTCAGATGTGTCAGAGATACTTGTATGGTGTCAGCTCAAAGACACCGTGTACACAGTACATAGTGTGCGGCGCATACTTTATGAGCGAACGTCAAAGGACAAGCCCTATTTACCTACTTAGACTATTAATATTAAAGTAAGTTTGGACAGTACATTTGGATTGGAGTCGTGAATCCCCAGTCTCGAATATAAACTCTTCTAACAAATGGACGGCGTCGGCTCAGATGCCGCAAAATCTAATTGCTTTTATTACCCGAAGTACATAAGTGAAGGGTAATGAGTTTAATATTCTATGTATGTATACATATTTCGCAGCCAACTAGTTTAATAAGCCGTTCAATTAACAGCCTAGCCTTATTACTAAACGGCGCCGTTCAACTAGCGGACTGAAATAGAATTGCGCCTAAAAAACTAGATTGGTCAGCTAGGTTGTATCTACATGAAAACTATTTATGAACATTTATAAATAGCAGCGAATACGCTTGATAATAAAATGTATGAAAATACTTGAATAAATAATGAATAAATCGATAAAGTATGAAATAGAACAATTAGAAGGCCCGGTTCTAGCACTTTTAGCAATTTTCGATCATTTTTGAACGTCTGTATCTTGTTTTATAATTAACCCAGAACTATGAAATTGGTATCACAACAAAATTTGACATATTGTCTCGTACTTTGTGAACACTTTGTATTTTAGTATGAATTCACTCGATAGAAAATAAAATCAAAGGTTACACTACTTTATGCTTAGAATATTGATTGGAAAGAGACCCCGTCACTAACTGATATCAAAAGATATACCAAGAGAAAGAGCTTATTATGATTGAAAAAATGGCTAGACACTTTTTAATTTTAAGTTTTCGTACAAATATTTATACAAATATATTTTTTATTGAAGTAGGAGATGTTCTTAGCGTTGTTTGTAAGAATTGGTGCAGCTGTTCCAAAGGCATCAGCTCTGATGTCTCATTGTGTCGGGGTCTGGGAACTGTTGCAGCACAAACTTTAAGTATGTGCTGGAATATTCAGTTTCAGTTCCGTATTCAAACAAGGAACCCTTCTATTTTCATCATGTACGTCTATCTGTCAGTCCGTCGGTCCGTCGCTTCTGTCCGTCTGTATGTCACAGCCATTTTATTTTGTCAATAGTATTACAAGATGGATTATGATGAATAGTATTATGATTTAGTTTGTTTGACTTGTTTGTCTTTTTGCAACTTATTTCAAAACTTGCATTTCATATTTTATACGCCCAGATAAAGTTAGTTACTGCCGGCAAATAAAAAATACAATAAAATAAAACGTCTATACGTAACTCGATCAACAAAATAGTGTTTTATTAGTTTGCCAGCAATGCGAGCATGTCCACCGTTATCCGACATAATTATTATATTTATATAGCCAATGTTTAGGGCAAATATTTACGCTGTATGATGTGTTGCTTGGCTCAACCATTTGGCTGGCTGGCAGCCAGCGCAGCGCCACATTCGAGAATTAACATCGCTGAACGGTACAATAATGCGCCATGGAGCTAAGTGCGGTGAGTTTTTTTCATCATCGATGTTAAGTGATAGACATATTATGGGCACGGCATAATTCTTTATATTCCGTAGTTACTCGCAAGACTTTAATATATGAAGATTTTGAAGACATGATTCGAAAGAGATACCCGCATTTGTTTTGCCTCTAAGTGAGAATGAGGAAGCAAAAAATATCAAACCGGAGTGAACAAAAAGAGTGGTTTATTGATTTAAGAGTAACTACGAGTACATAGAACAGCAAAATATAAATCTGTTCTAGTAAGTCAATAAAAACACTGTCATTTTTCAAAACTGATGTGATTGAGATGGTTCTTAGCTATATAGGGTATGGGGAGGGGGGTGACAAGGGGGGGGGGGGGTGACAAGGGAGGGGGGAGGTGAGAATCGTAGCTTCTAAACGAGTGTTAAGGTAGCGTTGTGTGGAGGTTTATTTCGAAATAAGCTACGCGAAATCCTAAATTCGAAAGTATCACCCGATGTCAACTTGGCCATAAACGTTATTCGCTTTTTCGGGTATTCGCTTTTTTAATCAACTTCATAAAAGGAGAAGGTTATATGTTTGGCTGTATGTATGTTTTTTTTTAATGTATGTCTGTCGATATCTCCGTCAATTGTGAACCGATTAGAAAATTCTTTATTTGTATGAAAGGGTATACTCTCCAGGTCCCATATAAATTGTATCAATATTGGTTCAGCAGTTTTTCGAGAATAAATAGTTTTGTTGAGTAAATCCATTTGATTTTGTATTTATATTGCTTTTATTTTGTGTTTACCTCCAAGATTTCTAAACCGATTTAGATGGATTTACGACGATGGATGGACGATTTATTTTATTCAAAAGGGTAAACTTTCCGTGTAGTGCCATATAAACTTTATCAAAATTGGTTCAGTAGTTTCATTAGAAAATCAATTTGTTTTATAGTTTACGTTCTCTAGTATCTTGGGATTTTTGTGGTATCCAGAGATGATGGAGCTGGAAGGTAGTTACAGGAACTGAACAACAAAATGATGGAACCCCTTCGAGTTTGGACTCATTTGGTTTGTCTTGATGAGTTCTCTGGTGTTATGCGGTTTTCAGAGTCTCATGATGAAGCCGGAAGGTAGTCACAGGAACGAAAAAACAACAAAATGATGGAATATGGTCAAAACTAATTCAGTTGTTATATATGTAGGTTTTATTAATCCTTGGTTTTAATTTACCAACACTTTGAGTCTAAAGTGAGTGAGTGTCTGCTATTTTCTTTGGCTTATATTCTTTCCGATGTTTGCTTAGGCCACTAAAAATCAAAAAATAATATATTTTTCCAAAAAAAAAAACGGATATTTTGTAAACAACTACTAAAAAATATAAAATAATTACAATTGAGCCAGAACAGTATCATTTTTCCGAAATTAACAACGTAACAATAATTCTTAAATACAACATAAGATACTTCCACAATACTTCCACGGTGCCTGAAGACAAAAGTCTTTAATGCGTGCGTCCTACCAGCTATGACATACGGAGCCGTGACATGGAAACTAACAGTGGTCCACAAATTTAAAGTCAAATTAAATGTTTAAAGCGAGCTATGGAGAGAGCTATGCTTGGGGTTTCTCTGAAGGATAAAATCAGAAGCGAGGTAATCCGCCAGAGAACCAAAGTCACCGACATAGCTCAAAGGATTAGCAAACTGAAGTGGCAATGGGCTGGTCACATTTCTTGAAGGACGGACAACCGCTGGGGTAGACGTGTCTTCAAGTGGAGACAGTGTCTTGGCAAACGTAGTGTAGGACGCCCACCGGCCAGGTGCAGTGACGACCTGCGAAAAGCGGCCGGCAGAAACTGGATGAGAGGAGCCGAAGATAGGGCTCTGTGGCGTTCATTGGGAGAGGCCTATGTCCAGCAGTTGACGAGGACGGGCTGATGATGAGAACATAACAGAAGAAAGAGTTTTTGAAGGCGGTGCCAAACTCAGGCATCCTTTAAATCTAATATTTTTACAACATTAATACTTACCTATCTACGTACGAAGTAATATGCAGTTGTCTGTGACGCACCCTCATACAAAACACGGTACGCAGAAGAGACAAAACAAGAGGCTCACACGAGCAAATTTTGACTTTCACACGTTCACAAACCGATTGACACGAATACAGCAATCTAGTAAATGATAAGGTTTTTGTAGATAATTACTTTAAAAGCTTATTATTTTATGTAGCACGTCAAGCCGTTTAAGACATTATCTTTTTGAATAAGCTCAACCATATTAATAATTATGGCTAGGCTTGGCACCACCTGTAATATTTCTATTATTACGTTGGTAATTTCGAAAAAATGATACTGTTCTGGCTCAATTGTAATTATTTGATTATATTTAGGTTTACAAAATATATTTTTTATTATGAAGTCGTTTGTTTTTTTTTTGGAAAAATATTTTATTTAAAACACGCCCGTCGCCAACACTGTAATAGATTATCTATATCCCAAGATACAATACACGCGCAGTCGTCTGTTTATGTTTATCTGCTTGTATTAAAATAAAACTTAACAAAAAATTACAGCAGTCTTAAAAATATCAAGGATATCAAGGAAAACCCCCCGGCTTAATGAGGGGTGCCCCCACCCCTCATTCTTACTTCCCTTTTCTCACCTCCCCCCCATATAGCTAAGAACCATCTCAATCACATCAGTGTGCAAACAGAAAAAAACGCATCAAAATCGGTCCATTCGTTTGAAAGCTATCGTCTTGGTCGGTGGAGGGGGAGGATGTGTCTATCGGGTCGGGACTTATGCGCATAATAACGGGACGGTGAAACGGTTCTTGGAAAACTTCAATTGAGCGGAAACTACGAGTAAGATTTATGTTCTCTAAGAGAGGTATGTCTAGTATGTCAGGTAAGTGGTCGGGACATTTGGGGTAATGAATCCACTCCGAGGGTGGGATTATATCGAAAAGTAGTTTCAGCGTGATACGTGTTCTTTTAAATAACTTTCAACCCTTATCCTGCGGGAACCCTTTATTTTTTCGGGACAAAAAGTATTCTAAATGTTAATCCTGAGCATCAACTGTGATTGTGCCAACTTGCATCAGAATCAGACAGTTTTGGCTTCAGTATCGAGTACAGAGTAATATCCAATAACAAATATCTAAATATCTTCAATGTACAGAATTGGACCTGGACGAATTCTATACCTTGTTTTGGCAGCTGCCTTTTGGCTTTGAGCGATTTTATACCGTCAGTGAGCCAAAGTGCAGGTAAGTGTTTAATTTTTATTGCTCTTAAAGCAGCATGAATATCATATAACTGAGTAACCAACGAACTAAATAATGATATCTGATCATCAATTGAACTAATACTAGTCACAGGTGACCAGTCTATGTTTTTGGCATGGTTGATACCACTAAAATTGCACTGCAGAATGATGGTGGGTTTAGGGTTAGGAGGACGATTTTTTTATGATAAGAAAATCAAATCGTGATATGAGAAAGCATCGGCAGAACTCTGACCGTGCTTGACAACATGCTGTATAGAAGATACCAGTAAAAGATCAAGAAGAGAGGGAAAGAAATAAAAATAACTATACCGCCATTTGTCGGCCGTCAGAGCCTCGTCCGTTGATCAGCATTGTGTACACAGTGAGGTTGACTTGGAGTATTGAGGTAGTAGTTGTATTCCCTTACATACTCCTATATGGCGGTGGTTGTGGCCATATTGAATTTTGATTAATGTCTTGTTTTTGCAAGATTAAGACAAAACGATTGACATAAGAATAATCAAAATCGGTCCATGCGTTTGGTCTATATAGTGCCACAAAGAACAGACATACATAATTATATAGGCTGATAAACACATTACCGGGTCTTTGCGTTGCGCAGACTGGTAAAACCACGTGAGAGTGCAGGTCGCGATCTTGCAGCGTGAACTTCTGAGGAAGAACGCCAGATACGCTAGAAACCTAAAACCTACAGGGGCGAGGTCGACTCGTCTGACATCTACACGAGTCCTGGCCGGTTATTAACACAATATTAAAAAAAATAGCTGTGATTTCTCAGGGTTAAAAGTAACCTATGTGTTATTCGAGTCCTATGTACAAAACGCCAAATTTCGTTCAGCAGTCAGATAGTTTATATCGATTGCTCGGCTTCTAATCATCGGATTAAGATAGCAAGTACACCAGGTTTATTTCAACGCTTAAGCTATCCAACAGGGAAAACCGCATCGCAATCGGTCCTGTAGTTTTTTGTAATGAGCGAAAAACATACAAACAGACAAACAGAAAGACACGAAATTTTAAAATGTTACATTCTTGATCTGTAACTTATTAGATATTTTTTTAATATCTTTAGTGTACATACTTTTTGCCATTTACTGCTTTATTATTAGCATAGATAGATAACGTTGGTATAAAAGTAAAGGGTTTATTTAATGCATGGCGTATCATTATGAACACACAAGCTTACGAATTAGGTCAAGAAAAATATTTAGGTCGACCGTTTCTAGTTGGTTGGATTGCTGAGTGCTAACAACTGTATTGTCACACTAAGATATGTTCTAGTAAATGATTTAGAGCGGAGATAATTTTATACTAGCTTGTAGGGCGGTTCGCCCTAGATTAGCTTGTGCCTCGTATTTTACTGATAGAATTTGTAGATACTTCTATTTAGTTTGTGCTGATAGCAAGCCGTATAAGTGTGTGTGTCTGGGTTAGCTAAATACCTGTTAGGATACCGCAATGTAATATCACGAGTTAATCTATATGTACTTATAATAAAACTGTAACAGGTCCAATTCTGTACATTGAAGATATTTTGAAATTTCCTTTTGGAGGGTACTCTATATTCGATACTGATGCCAAAACTGTATTTTTTTTCATTTTTGTCTGTCTTGCTGTCTGTGTCTGTCTGTCTGTCTGTCTGTCTGTCTGTATCTTGGCTAGGCATCACGCCGAAACTATTGAATGAATTTAAATGAAACTTGGTACGATTTGAGTTCATACTACGAGGTAGGACATAGGATACTTTTGATCCCGAAAAATTAAAGGGTTCCCGCAGGATAGGTGTTGAAAGTTATTTAAAAGAACACGTGTCACGCTGAAACTACTGGACGGATTTTGTTGCAACTTGGCACAGTCATAGTTTATATAAAGGGTAAAAATTGAGGATAATTTTTATCCCGAAAAATAAAGAGTTCCTGCGGTATAATGTCCCAAGTTCTGAAAATTGAAGATATTTTGTAATTTTTTTGGAGGCTGTTCTATATTCAATTCTAATGCCAAAACTGTATTTTTGTAATTTTTGTCGGCCTGTCTGTTTGTCTGTCTGTCTGTAGATAGGCGTTGAAATTTATTTTAAATAACACGAATCACGCTGAAACTACTGAACGGATTTTGTTGCAATATGGTACAGTTTATCTAATGTGTAAAAATTAAGGATAATTTGAATCTCGAAAAAATAAAAGAGTTCCTGCAGGATAATGTCCCAAATACTGTAAATTGAAGATATTGTGTAATTTTTTTTGGAGGCCTTTCTATATTTAATACTAAAGCCAAATCGGTATTTTCATAATTTTTGTCTGTCTGTCTGTCTGTCTGTCTGTCCGTCTGTCTGTCTGTACCTTGGCAGTGCGTCACACCGAAAATTCTGAATTCAAATGAAATTTGGTATGATTTAAGTTCATACTTCGAGGTAGGACACTGGATAGTATTCATCCCGAAAAATTAAAGAGTTCCTGCAAGATAGGGGTGGAAAATTATTTAAAAGAACACGTAGCACGCTGAAAATATTGTACGAATGTTGAGCATCTTGGCACAGACAAAGTTTTTAAGATGGGTGAAAATTATGGATACTCATTTGTCCTGAAAAAAATAAAGGGTTCCTGCGGGATAGCGGTGGAAAATTATTTAAAAGATCACGTAGCATGCTAAAACTATTGGACGGGTGTTGATGTAACTTGGCACGGACTTAGTTTATAAGATGGGTGAAAATTATAAATACTTTTTTTCCCGAAAATATAAAGGGTTCCTGCGGGATATGGGTCCAAATTCTGTACATCAAAGATATTGAGAAATATTTTTTTTGGTGTTTACTCTATTTTCGATAAATAAACCTAAACTGTATGTTTTTCATTTTTGTCTGTATGTCTGTCTGTCTGTATCTTGGACGCACATCACGTCACCGAAACTACTGGATGAATTAAAATGAAACTTGGTATGATTTGAGTTCATACTACGAGGTAGGACATAGGATACTTTATATGTCGAAAAATTAATGGATTCTCGCATGTTAGAGGTTGAAACTTATTTAAAAGAACACGTACCACGCTGAAACTAATGGGCGGGTTTTGATGCATTTTAGCACCGTTTTTATTTATATGATGGGTTAAAATTGAGGACACATTTATCCCGAAAAATTAAAGGGCTTCTGCGGGATATGGGCCTAAAGTTATGTTAATATTTAAGTAATTAATATTATTTTTGGATGGTTCTCTATGTTCGATACTGAAGCCAAAACTGTTTTACTTTTTATTTGTGCCTGTCTGTTTCTCCGTATCTTGACCGCGCATCGCACAGAAACTGCTCAATAAATTCAAATGAAACTTGGTATGACTTGAGTTCATACTACGAGACATTGGATACTTATCATCCCGAAAAATTAAAGAGTTTCCGCAATATAGGGGTTGAAAGTTATTAAAAAGAACACTTATCACGCTAAAACTACTGGACGGATTATTTGATGCAAATTGAAACAGTCATGTAATTATTTATACTTATAATAAAGCAATAGGTACGAAAAAGGCTGTAAAAAGAAGATAAATAAAAAATGCTCTTGGGTGCTTAAAAAGAGTTTTGAACACGAATTTAATTATTTTTTTATCGTGTCGCTCTGTCTGTTTGTCTGTATGTTTGTTTGTTCACGCATCACGTAAAACTATTGGACCGATTGCAATGCGATTTTCATGGTTAGATAGATTAGGGTATGATTTAAAATCTGGTGTAATTGGTATCTCAATCTGGTGAGTTAGAAGCCGAGCAAATGATAAAAGAAGTTTTGACGGCAAAATTTTGAAATGTTGATCAAATGTTGGTATATTGGTACTGGAATAGCACATTATGGTACTTTTAACCTAAAAAGAAAAGACCACGCGTGCGAAGCCGCGGGTACAGGTAGTTGAGAATAAAGGCCGTCAGTTTATTAAAAAAAAAGTTATCTAGAATCCACATCTTACAAAGCTATATAAAGTAATTATTCTTATTTTATAATAATTTATCATACTATTACTATTATTATTGTAGACTAGCTGTTGCCCACGACTTCATTCGAAGTATAGATTTTCTCGGATTTAAGTAAATATACGCAGATGTAAAATCTATATTCTATATACCTATCTATACCTATACTTATAATACAGCAGTACGTCCAAAAAAGTTTGTACAAAGATTAGAATTATACAAAAAATGCTCCGGGTAAGTACTTAAAATAAGCTACAGAACAAGTTTTTTTAATCGTGTCTGTGTGTTTATCTGTATTTTTGTTAGCACATGACGTAAAAACTACTAGACCGATTGCGATGCGGTCGGTGCTTAGGGTATTACTTAAAAACTGGGGTACTTGGTATACGATGATAAAATGTCGAGCTATAGATAAAAACTATATGACGGCTGAACGAATTTTGAAGTAGTTCCAGTATACTACATATTTTTGGTCCTTAAATAACACGTATGGACTACTTTTAAATGAAAATACCACGCGGGCAAAGCCGCGGGCATAGCTAGTATACGATATTTTAAGATTTGAGACGAAAAATACAATAACTGTATTAAGTTCAGTAGTCTAAGTAATAAGCGGACAGACAGCAGTCATATTGTTTTGAATGTCGTGTTCTTGTTCAGTAACTTATTTTAAGTCCCTAGGTTTATTAATGTCCAATATCTATTACTGGACCGCAGCAGACTTTTTGTTACCTGCTACTTCATTATAAGTATCGGTAGAAATATCTACAATATGACATTTAAATGTACGCTCGCTAGCTATCAAAATATCAAACCTTTATATGACAAGAAAATAGGAATAAGTGAAAAGATATTTTTTGCCTACGTGTTGTTCTTCGCACAACGGCCACAAAGCAGCCAGTTAGACATATTGTTACATACGTACGGCATCTTATCTTAGGTTTTTGGGTACTTTTATTCGGTTACATTTACATAATATAACAAATCTAGGAAAAAACATGTCAATATTTGCCGCCATCATGACTATTGTCAAGTAGTAGTAGTTTTTAAACAGACATCATCACTGATGTTGGAAAGTACTTAGATACGGGATAATGTTTATCATGTATGCAAAAAAAAAAACATTATTTTGTATTGTTTTGTTTGTTTGTCGTATGAGGTAGTGCTGGCCTCTGGTGTCAGAGTTTGTCTGGCCACCCGAGGGACTCTGAACAGCCGCAACCGAAAGCTTAACGTGCCCTCCAAAGCACGGAGTGATGGAAAGTCACACATAACTTAGAAAAGTCATTGGTGCGGCCTAGGATCGAACCCGGTATCGTTGGATTCTAAGCTGCACTATAGAACCGTTAGGCTACCATCGCATATTTTGTATTGAGATTCCGATATGTTGGCATCGTTGATTTTGTGGGGGTAGGTAGTCTATGAAACGGTCTTATCTTTTTACCAGACTGCACATCGCAAAGGTCCGGTAATGTTTTAATCAGCTTATGCATGTATGTATGTCTGTTCTTTTGTTGCTGTGTTGACCTTAGGGCCGGCACCAGAATGGTGCTAACTGACTTTAGGTACTAGGAAACGGACACCTGGGGCTGTTGAGACACAGTGACGCAGCTACCTAGGAGCTCCCCAAAAAGGCAAATGAAAGGCTCACCTCGGTTTTCAGGTTTATGATGATTTATGTATCCTATAATTGATCGGCTGAGCGGTCGGGCCCGGCCATGGCTCCCTCGCCATCTCGCTTCTCAAAGCTAGTCCAGTTGCTTCCTCCACTTGCACATACATTAACAGCACTTAAAAATATTATTGTCCCTTTATGCACTTAATTCGCGGAAATCTATTTATATCTGTCTATCTGTACCCTATACTTATAATAAAGAAAAACTCCGTACAAAGAAGAAAATTAAAAAAAAAATGGTCTAGGTTACTTAGAATATACAACTGAACAAGAATATAACATTTTTAAAATTTGTGTCTGTCTGTTTGTCATAGGTAAATTTTGTCTAAGCATTAGATAATAAACTATATTTTCATGCTGTGAGATTTATTTTAGAGATAAAACTTAAGCCGTTGATTAGAAAAATGTAAATCATACCGAAAATAACTTAACTTATGATAAGAAAATGTATCGAATGAAATTCTATTAATCATGTTTTTGTCTTAGTCTTAGAAAGATAAAGATCTCAAAACCATAAGTTTCACATCTATCAGGTTTGTGGTTGACCCTGGTCCGGCCTGGTCTTAAAGAGAGCAAGTCTGAGTCTTGACGATCTGTGAAATTCTAAGTACCTACAAGTTGTATTTAAGCTATTTTTTTATCCTCCAGCTGCGGTCGTATTTACAATTAGGATTTAGTTTCCAATAGATGTAGCAACGAACGAACTGCTCGATAAAAATTAAACTGATAACAACCAACACCATTTTGCTGTTCATAAAATGAGTCTTACATCTATTGAAATTAGGTCTGTGAAGCACGGGGCCCTGAACTCACAAGTTACGAAAGTTACCTCTTACCACACCTTTGCGTGTAATGGTTAAACTTGACACAAAGGGAGTAAGGATCCTGTTTGTAAGCATTACATCGACAGTATAAGCGTAAGACATCTTGCCCCGGGGCAGGGGTAGCCACGAAGTTATAGGGATATAAATAATATACATTGTTTTAACGTCCATTTATTTATTACCCTAGCTGTACCCGCGGCTTCGCACGCATGGTATTTTCTTTAGGTTCAAAGTACCATAATGTGCTATTCCAGGACTAATATACCCACATTTGATCAAAATTTCTTCAGCCCTATAAAATATTTTTATCAATTGCTCGGCTTCTAACTCACCGGATTGAGATACTAATTACACCAGTATTTAAATCACATCCTAAGCTATCTAAAAATGAAAACCGCATCTCAATCGATCTAGTAGTTTTTACGTGATGCGTGAACAAACAAACATACAGATAAACAGATAGAAAGACATGATTCAAAAAAATGATATATTCTTGTTCAGTAGCTTTTTTAAGTACCCAAGACAATTTCTTTATTTATCTTCTTTTTACAGCCCTTTTCGTACCTAATTATAAGTATAGATAGATGAATGTGTCAATTTGCATCAAAAAATCCGTCCAGTAGGTTCAGTTTGATATGAGTCCATTTTAATAATTAATAACTTTCAACTATCGAATATAGAGTATACTCCAAAAAACAATTTCACAATATCTTTAACGTACAGAATTTCGAGCAATATCCCGCAGGAACCCTTTATTTGTTCGGGATAAAAAGTATCCATAATTTTCGCCCATCTTATAAACTATTACTGTGCCAAGTTGCATCAACAATCCGTCCAATAGTTTCAGCGTGCTACGTGTTCTTTTAAATAATTTTCCACCCCTATCCTGCGGGAACCCTTACATTTTTCGGGATGAAAAGTATCCAATATCCTACCTCGAAGTATGAACTCAAATTATACCAAGTTTCATTTGAATTCATAAAGTACTTTCGGTGTGAACGCTGCCAACATACAGACAGACAGACGGACAGACAGACAGAGAGACAAAAATGAAAAATTGTAGTTTTGGCTTCAGTACTGAAAATAGAAAAGCCAATATATTTTTTTACTAAATATCGTCAGTGTACAGAATTTAGGACATTATCCCACAGGAACTCTTTATTTTTTCGGGATAAAAGTATTCTCAATTTTCACCCATTATATAAACAATGACTATGCCTAGTGCCTACCATGCTAAGTTGTAACAACATCCGTCCAGTAGTTTCAGTGTAATACGTGTTCTTTTAAATAACTTTCAACCCCTATCCTGCGGGAACCTTCTAACTTTTCGGGATGAAAAGTATGCTATGTCCTACCTAGTAGTATGAAATCAAATCATGCAAAGTTTAATTTGAATTCATTCCGTAGTTTTGGCTTGATGCGCAGTCAAGATACAGACAGGCAGACAGACTGACAGACAGACGAAATGAAAAAAATACAGTTTTGCACGCTGCACGTCATTCGTTACCTTACCACCCGTCGCACTACGACGCCTTACCAGGTTTTATTTAAAAACTGGGGTACTTGGTATCGTAGGCCTTGCACGCACTGCCTTGCGGTGGAATGCGGTGCTTTTATTTTAGCGTTTATTTCATATTGTATTATATGCGTTTATTTCATCGCAATACGTGCACTTCTATGACACTCCGTACTTCACAGAATATGCGTTATAAAAACGCAAGGCAGTGCGCGCTACCCTTATTCCGATGATTAGATGCCAAGCAATCGATAAAAAACTATTTGACAGATGAATGAATTTTGAAGAAATGTAGTATAATATTGTACTTTGTAGGTACTTTTGGTCCTGGAATAACACGTGTGGGCTACTTTTAAATGAAATGACCACGTGGGCAAAGCCGCGGGCACAGCTAGTATTCAATAAACTTTATTTCTTTGTACTATCACGCCCTCTTAGATTTGTTTGTGACACCCCTATTGGCCCCATGATGAATCCTCGCCCCGAGCCTGTAGCACCAAGAGTCCCGGGGCAGGTTATTCTCCAATAAACAAACAAAGGCGTACATATCACACTATCACGCTATCTGCGGGTACTGCCATAAACCTTCGTGGAGGTCGAGTGGCGCCGCGGGGCGGGTATAGCGAGACTGTCTTTATATCACCCTACAACCTATTTTGAAAAGTTAAAAAAAACATGTAATGAAACTGTATTCAAGTTGGTAAAATTTATATTCATATGCATAAAGAAATTAAATACTCGTAATTAATCAATTAATATTACTAGTGACTACTTTGGCCAATCAATAAATTAATTAAACTATCAAAATCTGTGTCGCAAGGGGCCTTAGACGGCCATGCAGGACACAGCTTTTAAACGAGCCTCGTACATGCATATCTAAACCAATGTATATAAGTGAAACGTTGTCTATTTGTTTGTTGGTTTGGGGAGCTCTCACGCTATAACGGCTGGATGGATTTTGATGAAATTTAGAATAGAGATAGCTTATACACTGGAATAAAACATAGGATACTTTTTATCCCGGAATTTTTTAAGTTTCCACGGTAAAACTGTAATAAGTTGATTACTCGCTGTAAGGAATGGTTGCCATGGAAACGAAATAAGAACAAGTCTGTCAAAAACATCAAGAGCGATGGTATAGTTTTGCATTGGTTTTTAATATTCTAGAAGAACATAGGATGCATGTTTTCGCGATAAACTGTAGTCCGTGCGGATGAAGTCCCTGGCGAAAGCTAGTACCCTAAAACCAAATGTATTAGAATATAATTTTGGAGTTATCGAGACGAAAAAGAGAAGGTATCTATAACATTGCCAACCGCGTGCACGGCGGCGGACAAAGAGAACCTTTTAAAATTAAAATAAAACAAATCATATAATAGATTTAAAGGGTTACGTTTTCTCTACGGCAATGAAAAAAATCGTACGTTGCCGGCTGATTAATTCACATATTAGTCAATGTTAATTTCAATAGCAGTACTGATCAACAAAGTGAAACTTTACCAAAATTCATTGCAATCTCTCAACGCGGTACCACTGTGCCTCGATTTGTGCGAATAACCGCGTCGGCTGAATAGACCCAAGCGAAATAATATTGTACAACAGAGGACGAGGGGTTAGAACTTTTGCGAAACAAATTGAATTTTTTGGCAACGACGAAAATAGCGCGAACACAGGCAATGTCAGAAAAACGCCGACCAGCGAATATGTTTTTTGTGGGAATAAAAAGCTGCTCCGTGTTGTCCGTACCTATCCATATCACACAGTATATATTTAATTTCAATAAAAGTTGTTTTACAAGACACTCTTCTAAAAGCGCAGCGAAAGCTCTACGACGTAGCTCGTACTCGTAGAGCTCTCGCGGCAGGAAGTTATGTTTTACGATACTAGATTTATTCTAACTCTAACATTTGTTTTAAAATAACTGAAAGTTGATTAACTTTAGTTAGCCACATACTAGTTTGTAATTAAACAGCTTATGAATATTCAAACTATAATTAATTAAAACCTAATCAAGTTTTTGACCCGCCGTTAGAGTGTCTGTACAGAATTAACGTTATTAAAATTAAACCTTATTCTACTGGGAATAATAAAGTCTGGCTGTATAAGCTAAATATTTTATAGGTCACAAGTATTCTATTTCGTTTAAATTGTAGTTAGGGTCGATAGGGATTCTTCTAGTTAGATAGTACAATGAATAATACACAAGTAATACACGTGAACATGTGATTAGCAGGATCCTGCGATTTTAGCAGGATTAGACTCTCATTTTAGCTCCTAGCAGCATTTTTAGTTATTACTAGCTTACCCACCTGCGACTTCGTCCACGCGGACTACAGTTTATCGCGAAAAAAGCATCCTACGTTCTCTAGGATATTAAAAACCAATGCAAAAGTAGACGACTTCTTGGTTACGGCCTTTGTGGCTTGTTGTTGGTATATCATCAACTACTTACTCTGTGGCACCAACGCTCTTGATGATTTTTGACACACTTGTTATATCGTTTCCATGGCAACCGTTCCTTACAGCGAGTATTCAACATGTTCCAGTTTTCCCGTGGAAACTTCCACGGAATTCGTGGAATTTTCCGGGATAAAAAGTATCCTGTTTTATTCTAGGGTATAAGCTATCTCCATTCCAAATTTCATCAAAATCCACCCAGCGGTTATGGCGTGAAAGCTCCCCAAACAAACAAAACAAACAAACAAACAAATAGACAACGTTTCACTTTTATATATTGGTATGGATGGATTTTAAATCTTGCTTTATTTAGCAGAATCCAATAAAACGTAGCAATAATCTGGCAGGATTTATTGGTGAATGGGGGTGAATATCGTAGCTCCCAAATGAATGAACCGATTTTGATGTGTTTTTTCTGTTTGAAAACTGGTGTGATGTGATTGAGATGGTTCTTAGCTATGGGGAGGGAGACGAGAAAGGGGGGGGAGACGAGAAAGGGGGGGGGGGAGACGAGAAAGGGGGGGGGAGACGAGAAAGGGGGGAGACGAGAAAAGGGGGAGACGAGAAAAGGGGGGGGAGACGAGAAAAGGGGGAGACGAGAAAAGGGGGGAGACGAGAAAAGGGGGGCGAGAAAGGGGGGAGACGAGAAAAGGGGGGGATGAGATAAGAGGGGAGACGAGACAAGGGGAGTCGAGAAAAGGGGGAGACGAGAAAAGGGGGAGACGAGAAAAGGGGGAGACGAGAAAAGGGGGAGACTAGAAAAGGGGGAGACGAGAAAAGGGGTAGACGAGAAAAGGGGGAAGACGAGAAAAGGGAGGAGACGAGAAAAGGGGGAAGACGAGAAAAGGGGGAAGACGAGAAAAGGGGGGAGACGAGAAAAGGGGGGAGACGAGAAAAGGGGGGAGACGAGAAAAGGGGGGTGAGAATGGAATCGTTGAAACGAGTGGACCAATTTAGCTGCGGTTTTTTTATGTTTCAAGGCTGAGATAAACAAGATTGTTCTGAGCTATAATGGGGGGGCGATGGGGGTGAGGATCTTAGCTCCTAAAGGAATGGATCGATTTTGTTGCGTTTTTTTTTGTTTGAAATTTGATGTCATCGAGATTGTTCTTAGTTATATGGGGGGAAGGGATGGGGGGGTGGGGGGGAGGTGGGGGGGGGGGATGGGGGTGACGATTGTAGCTTCTAAATGGATGGTATGATTTTTATGTTTGATAACTAATGTGATCGAGATGCTTCTTAGCTATGATGGGGCGTGGGGCGTCGGGGGTTATATATTTTTTTAATTTGTTCTTGTTTATATACCTAATAAGTACTTACTAAATAAAGACGAAAGTACTTAATTAGTTTTTACTTTAGAGTGTGTAATCATGCCAAGTTCGATTTTGACGCTTGTACGTATCACCGTTTAGAGCAATGACAAAATACGTAAAAAAATACTTTTGTTGTAATAGAGACCCCCTTTTTATTATTATTATTTCTTAATTAATCCGCCGTAACGTTACAGTTCTATTCTGTGAACATTTCAACAGGCTACATTTGCTTTATTTCAGTTCAAAAGATCACCATTATCAGCCTATCAATGTGTATCAAGAAGGCCTGTGTCCCAGCCCACTGCTGGGACACAGGCCTTCTCTCAGAGAGTGAGGACGGGTTATAATCCACCATGCTGACCAAGTGCATGTAGGTAAATGTCATATACCTGAACTTTTAAGGTTCTTGGATATACCGGTTTCCGTTTTCCTTCATCATATTAAACGATGGCACCGAAACTGCACATAACTTATATAGGTACTAAATAAGTCATTGGTCCAGTGGCGAGGATCGAACCGGGTACTGTCAGATTGTAAAGGCCAACATGATACCAATCGGCTACCATCGCTCTCAAAACATACAGTGTCAGTTCAAAAGATACAGTCGTTAAAAGGTAGGACGTACAAACAGACAGACATCGGCTTAATAATAGTTGACCGTTGACCGTTGTTTGGGTACGGAACCCTAATAAAAATGACATTCTAATCGTACAAATTGGCATTTTTATTCATATTTTCTAATATTTAAACAATATTTGTGAAATCATGCTAAATTACTGCTAATTTAGCATTATTTCAAAAATGTCTAGAATGATTTAGCATTTTATGTCGTTTAGGCTAGCAGAATTTGACATTTGAATCTGGTCACACCGAGGTTTCCTATTAGTATTTTTTTTTGTATCAATTTCATAAATGTGGGACGTCTCATTGGCACTTTTACTTTTTGTATTTGACATACACGTGTATTATTATAATTACTGATATAAAAAATATACTCATATGAAGAATTGTCAAAAATGGAGAAAATTATATGCCCGTAGAGTTTCTTGGTGTTCTCTTCTCTAGCGGGCGTATTTCCGAAGCACCAGTAGAGTCAGAAGGGTACTTCCTTATCCTGTGCGAGAGTCAACTCCGAGTCGGCACATGTAAGGGAAATTTCCTTTTCAAACTCATAGCATACTTGGTTTACCAGCTTTTATTGATTTGATCTAATTATAAATAGTTGCACCCCGCAGTTTCACCCGCGTGAATGCTGATGTTGTTAATGAAAAGTATCACATTATGTGTTTTTCCAGGGTAAGTATAAGCTATTTCCATTCCAAATTTCATCCATCTACCCCTTTTGCCGTATATTAAGTGAAATTATATTATTATGTATTAAGTTAGTTTGTTTTATTATGTGTTTAGTAGGTATATCGGTAAAAAATATTTATAATTTTTTTATATTTCTTAAAAAAAAACATACATTATCACATTATTAATAAAAAGGCGAAAGTTTGTATTCATGTTTGTGTTTGTGTTAGTGTGTGTGGGTGTGTGTGTGTCTGCGTGTGTGCGTGTGTGTATGTTCGTTACTCCTTCACGCTCAAACGGCTGTACTCCGTATGTACCTACAGGGCAAAATTTTCAAGAATGGGTACACTACTCCGTATGTACCTACAGGGCAAAAGTTGCAAGAATGGGTACACTACTCCGTATGTACCTATACGGCAAATGTTGCAAGAATGGGTACACTACTCCGTATATACCTACAGGGCAAAAGTTGCAAGAATAGGTACATACGGAGTAGTGTTAAAAGGTTACACACTCAAATACCATAATAAAGGCGATAACAAATACTTTACGTAAGCCCAGATCTGCTGAATACAAAGAAGATACTTACTTCTCGCATGGCCTTCTAAACACCTGCGCTGAGCTTGTTCTGAATCGACGAAACATTCGTTTTAGGGTTCCGTGCTAAAAAGAACAGAACCTTATTAACGCTGTCTTTATATAGAGATCGCTGCTTAGTGATAAGGCCGCCGATTGGACTATTTTAAGTTCATTGTTAATGTGCCATATTTTAAGTTTCTTTAGTGCAATAAAGAGTTATCTATCCTATCTATCTATATGCTTTTTTCCGTTTGATAGGAAAAAAGTAGGCCACGCGATGAGCAGGGTAAATTATTCTTCATTATATGGTTCTTCTTAATTGCATCTATAGGTAGACTACTGGATATGTACTCGTCTGTAATCTTGGTGCTTCATTCAAGTGGTATCACAGATCTGTGCGATGCTGCGCTAGTATCATGTTTTGGACGAGCAAGCAGCACTTGAAGAGTACCGTGTGAGATCCAGCTTATCATCAAGAACACAACAAACCGATATTTTCATTAATAACTGGCAAAATGCGAGTCAGATTTGCCTACAGAGGGTACCGTATAAACCTATCGTCATCATCATCAGCCCATATCTGTCCACTGCTGGAAGTAGGCCTCTCCTAATGCACGCCACTGAGCTTGGTCTTCAGCGCCCTTCATCCATTCTCTTCCAGCCGCTTTTCACAGGTCGTCACTCCACCTGGCCACAGGGCGTAATACACTTCGTTTGGCTAAACGTGGTCTCCACTTGAAAACTCATCTACCCAACGGTTATCGGTTCTTCTGGAAATGTGATCAGCCCAACGCCATTTTAGCTTGCTTGTCCTAAGAGCTATGTCGGTTACCTTGGTTCTCCGTCGGAAATCTTAATTACTTATCTTGTCCTTCAGATAAACTCCAAGCATAGCTCTCTCCATAGCTCGCTAAGCGACCTTAATTTTGTGAACTAGTTTTACCGTGAGTCCACGTTTCGGCTCCGTAGGTCATGACTGGTACGACGCACTGATTGAAAACTTTTGTTTTTTTTTTGTTTTGTTCAGGCACTGTGGTATGGACGACCAGAAGATTTGTCATGACTGCTGACAAAGCTTGCCGAATGCTGCCCAGCCCTTGACAACGCTGCAAAGACTTCAAAACTGCCCAGGTTTCAACGGAATCAAAGGCCTTCTCAAAAACAAGACAAAAAACAAAACAAGACACAGGGGCTGGTTATACGTGTGTATGTGGTGGTCTATGGTGCAAATCATCAGCAAAACCCAGCCCGTTTAGGAGGCTGGAATTTGTCAAGACTTCTTGCGATATTATTTGAGATTACCCTCGAAAACAACCTAAAGACGTGGCTCAAAATTGAAATAGATCGGTATAGTTCTCTAAACGGGTTTTATCCCCTTTTTTAGAGAAAAGTACAACCTAACACCTGTCCCATGCCTGCGGAGTTCTCACACTATTAATAACGGTGCTAAATAATCCCTGAAGCTCAAGAAGTACAGGTTCCCCCCCCCCCCCCTGCTTTCAAGAGCTCCAAAGTTATATCATCCTCACCGGGGGCCTTTCCATTCTTAAATTGTTTGAGCGCCATCTCAATGTCGTCTAGGCTGGGGGCCTTTCCATTCTTAAATTGTTTGAGCGCCATCTCAATGTCGTCTAGGCTGACGTCGGGCAATTCATAGTAGTGGAGGGTCAGTATTGTGCGGGAATCCTCTTTGCTGGGTTCGGGTCTAGAAGCATGCTAGTCTTACAATCGGCCATAGAAGTCTTCGATCTCAGAAAGGATCTCCGGCTTAGAGATGACGTTTCTGCCATTATTATTCCTGAGCTTCTTCAAATGGGATCTAATCATTTGCTGGGCGAAGACTTTTGACCCGCAACTTTGTTATTTGTCTTTTCTATCCGGCATATATTGAGCGACGGAAGTCACGTCGCACCAGCTTACTGATTTAATGATTGAGCTCCCTTTTTTCTGATCTGAACAGCAAGCCAAACCAGCTTGCTGTTGCTCCCGTCGTTCGTCCATAAGCCGAAGAGCCTTATCCGAGATTTTAGACTTCGTGCCCGTACGCTGCAGCTGACAAAATCTAGTGCTTTCCACCCTAAGGATTCCCACAACTTTTTGGAATTACGTGTCCACGTCATTTGTGGTTTCCATGGCAGCGAATCGATTTTCCAACTTTAGTCTGATCCAATAGCGGCCTGGAGTAGGTTTGGTCGGAGCGTAGACTTCAAATGGCATCTTTCAAGCTTGTAGTCGATATTCAAGGAGCCTCGGACAAGTTGGTGAACCTGCTGATCACTGAGACATACCTGAATATGTGCTTATTGCCTGTCATGATGAAGTCAATCTAATTTTTAGTCACAGTGTCGGGGCTTTACCAAGTCCACTTCCTCTGGGGTTGCTTTTTGAAGAAAGAATTTATTAAAAAGAATCTCTCTTTTTTCAAAAAGTTAACTATTATTCGCCCCCTGTGATTCCTGTCTCCATAGCCCTGTGGACCTATTTTCAGTGATAATATCAAGTGGACCCCCTGTCTTTGGTCTTCCCTTAACCCTAGAACTGCCACCTGATCTTTATGAGCTCCGTCTCGAGTTCAAACTTGTAGGTAGGTAAATAGTTCGTCCATCACGTGAATAGTCTCGAAGCAAACTTGTTTTTATGTTACTACTTGCTTGTGCTATAAGACATTGCATCTTGACAAATTTCATGATTCTAGGTCAACTGTTAGTACCAAAATAGGTTTTGATTACTTTGCCAGTGTCAAAATATGCGGCATAAAGGTTTCTTTTGATTTTGTTGACTTAGAAGTTTCATTATTTCACAGCTCCAAGGGACTTGAGTAGTTGATATTAATTTCAAATTGATACCTCGTTCTTGAAACAAAGGGTCTTGACAAACAGACAGATAGACAGACGGACAATGAAGTGATTCTAAATGGGTTCCTTTTTCCTTTTGAGGCACGGAACCCTAAAAATATAAATTTACCGACCGCAATATATATTATAATTGTTGGTAATAAATTCACGGAGCTTGATGTTATGCTCGTGGCCTCATGCGTGCTCTGTCGTGCATTGTGTCGTGCTTACGTGAAATGAGTATAAATCAGCGAGGTTCTAACGTAAAGCGTTCCATAACAAATGTGTTAATAGATAATAACGTTATTTTGTATGGCTTTCGTTATTGCGACGAGTCGTAAATCGCGCGACAAAGCCTTCGCGGATATTCGACGTTGTTGGCTGTTATTGGGGCAGATAAAATGAACATAAAAGTTTTAGGTGATACTTTTTTCCTAAAGCTGTATGTGGGCATTATCCCTTCTTATTCCTTCTTTCATATTGGTGTTTGAATCATTAGCCCTGAGATGGGTTTTTTGGTTGAAACAAAAAAAATGAACCGTCTCCTAAGAACGTTTTCCTGTAGCTACAACGGTTAAGGTACATGCCCTTACTGCGCCATCTCAAAAAACCATCCTGTATATGTATGTGGATGTTCCTCCGCAGAATCTATTGATTCGAATTAATTTATAGAGTGTAATAGGTAGTGTAGTAGTGTAGGCTATTTTTTTACCCGACCGTAGTGGGGTTTTATTTTATAAACTGAAGTCTTGTTATTATATTACAACTAGCTGTAACCGCGGCTTCGCACGCGTGTTCTTTTCTTTAGGTTCAAAGTACCATAATGTGCTAATCCAGGACCAATATACCAACATTTGAACAAAATTTCTTCAGCCGTCAAAAATACTTTATCAATTGTTCGGCTTCTAACTCACCGGATTGAGATACCAATTACACCAGATTTAAATCAAACCCTAAGCTATCTAACAATGAAACCCGCATTGCAATCGGTCATGTAGTTTTTACGTGATGTGTGAACAAAAAAACATAGAGACAAACAGAAAAAAAGATACGTTTAACAAAAAAATAATTGTTCAATACCTTTTTAAGCACCCAAGAGCATTTTTTTTCATTTGAATTCATCTAGTAGTTTGGTTGCGATGCGCGGTCAGGATACGGACAAAGAGACAGACAAAAGTAAAAAGTAAAACCGTTTGGCTTCAGTATCGAATATAGAGAACCAACCAAAAAATATTTTTTATTTCATCAATATTAACACAACTTTGGACCCATACCCCGCAGAAACGCTTTACTTATTCGGGATAAAACGTATCCTCAATTATAACCCATCATATAACTTAAGACAGTGCCAATTTGCATCAAAACCCGTCCATTACTTTCCGCGGGGTACGTGTTTTTTTAAATAAGTTTCAACCCCTAAATAACAACCCATAAATTTTTCGATATGTAAAGTATCCTATGTCCTCGTAGTACGAACTCAAATCATAACTAGTTTCTTTTGAATTCATCCAGTAGATGCGCGGCTAAGATACAGACTGACAGACATATAAACAAAAATAAAAAACATACAGTTTTGGCTTCATAATAGAATATAGAGTAACATCCAAAATAAACACTATATCGTTAATGTACAGAACTTGGACCCATATCCCACAGGAACCCTTTATTTTTTCGGGACAAAATGTATCCATAATTTTCACCTATCTTATAAACTATGTCTGTGCCAAGTTGGATCAACATCCGTCGAATAGATTCAGCATGCTAAGTGTTCTTTTAAATAATTTTCCACCCCTATCCTGCAGGAACACTTAATTTTTTCGGGATAAAAGTATCCTCCAATTTTACCCATTATATAAACTATGACTGTGCAAAGTTTCAATAAAATCCGTCAAGTAGTTTCAGCGTGATACGTGTTCTTTTAAATAACTTTCAACGCCTATCCTGCAAGAACCCTTTAATTTTCCGGGATGAAAAGTATCCTATGTCCTACCTCAAACTATGAACTCAAATCATACCAAATTTCATTTGAATTCATTGAGTATTTTCGGCGTGATGCACTTTCAAGTTGCAGACAGACAGACGGGCAGACAGACAGAAAGACAAAAACTAAAAAAATACAGTTTTGGCTTTAGTTTTGAATATAGAACGGCCCCCAAAAAAATTTTTAAAATATCTTTAATTTACAGAATTTGGGACATTATCCCGCAGGAACTCTTTATTTTTCGGGATAAAAAGTATTCTCAATAAGGGGTTTGATTTATAAAAATCTGACTAAAATACATCAGAACAGCCCCCCGATTCAGAACCTTTCTTATTTCCAGTTGTTGTCGATCGATATGGTATTTTTATTCTGTTGATTCGGTTTCAAATCGTTCAATTCAATACATTTTCCATTCACTATATCGCGAATCGATTCGGTTCGTTATCGAAGGGTTCTGAATCGGGAAGCTGGAAGGGTGTTTCTCGAACGCGTGAGATTAGTGATCGTTCGAGATGACGTCATAACTCGTATGGCACTAAATGTTCGAAGTATGCAGACATGATGTCATCTCGTATGGTCATTCTTCTCTCGTTTAGTTACCCGAGTCAGCTCCCCCCACCCGAAATGGACGAGATGTAAGGATAATTTACTAAACTTTTTTCTATCTAGTAAACACCTACAACGTTTAGCTTAGATAAACCTCAGATATTTAAAACCACGATTCCACAAACATCTACTCATTTTCCACTTTCCACAAATATTTAGTGCACCTATCTACAAAATCCACCAAACTCTTTACAATTGTAGCACCTGTGTCGTACTTAGTTTTCGCCACAAAACCACGCTCTTACAACCGTCAAACAGACTTGGCAACTGCGACACGGCACTTAATGTGTTCAGATATTCATGAACACTACAAACTACTGCCAGAACAAAAGTAGGCACGTGCCGCTTGCTGCGGCAGAGCGGCGGGATACAGTTTCACAATGTTGATAAGTATTTATACAAATCATTGCTAATGAGGTGTTTTTAATACAACAAAATAACGGGTTGAGCGAGTCGTGTGCCTCAAGCCGTGCCGCACTATACCACTCCTACACGTATTTGTTTACAGTGATACCTAATTTTTTCTTAGTATCTATTTAGGCATGCGTGTGTCCACTATCTCACCTGATGCTGAGTGATGACGCGGTCGACGAGGGTGCACGCTTACCTAGAAATACCTAACCTATTCACTCGTGACTGGAAGACTCGCAGGATTAACCAGGCCGGTCTCATGTTTAGGCATGAAGTCGAACCGGTCACCGGACTAAATCAGTCTTGTGGTGCGCTGTCAGTGACCGACACGGCTCGTGTATACGTCTGCGGAACATACTGCCACGCGAATAATGAAAGTAAGAGTTCCTTGTTTGACTATGGAATCTTAAAAAGTAGTTATATCTAATTAAATAAATAAATACAATAAGGTAGACTACATTCAATTTTTTTGCAATGTTATGTATGTGGTTAATACTATTGTGTATTATAAGTACCTAGGCAACAAATAATGTGCATGAATGTTTAAAATAGACGGATTCCACACCGCCAAATCGAGAGTGAAGCACCCAAAATATGCCGATCCGCGATCGACCACCACGCAGCAAGCATCTCGTCCTAGTTAGTCACCACATTCATTCTGTCAAATTATCACGAAAAGACAACGAAACAAATGCAGTCTTTTGTGATGAAATTGTGCATCAAACACGAAAAAAAAAACTCACACACACACATACATACACACACACATACGCAGTCAGCATTTGCTTTGCTATACTCGTTTGTTGGTGATGTGGAAACTGTTTTTTTTTTAAACATTCTTGATAATGCGTACTGACTTCTCTTATTTCCTTGATGTAGTTAGTATCAACAACACTGAATGAAAGCTTCCGCCTACCTACATTCACTTTTATCACCGATATCGTTCCACAGCTCCTACACTATACCTCGCCGCGCACGACCGGCCTACCGAAACACGCTGGTGCCGCCGAGTGCCCGTGGCTGCTATTTACTATTATTTATTCTGTGACCACGGGACCGACCGACTTCAGAGAGAAGGGGACGCACGCGGGCATCCACAAGTCGAAACGAGCAACCCTAGCAATACCGGTGCGCAGCCATTGAGTCAAGCAGTTCAGTGTAATATCGTCAAAATGCATCATCATCAGCCTACATCTGTCCACTTCTGGACGTAGGCCTCTTCTAATACAAGCCACTGTGCTCAGTCTTCAGCTCTCCTCATTCATTTTCTTCCTTCCGCTTTTCGCAGATACTTCACCACGCCTTGTGGCCAACAAGGTGTCCTACACTACGTTTGCCTAAACGTAGTCTCCACTCGAGAACTCGTCTACTCCAACGGTTATCGGTTCTTCAGGAAATGTGAACAGCCCACTGCAACTTCAGCATGATTATCCTTAGAGCTATGTCGGTTACCTTGTTTCTCTGTCGGATATTTTCATTACGAGTCTCGTCCTTCAGAGATACTCCAAGCATAGCTCTCTCATAACTTGCTGAGCGACCTTAAATTTGTGGACTAGTCTGACCGTGAGTGTCCACGTTTTGGCTTCGTAGGTCATGACTGGTAGGTCGCACTGATTGAAAACGTATGTTTCCAGGCACTGTGGTATGGACTACGAGAAGATTTGATGAAGCTTGCCAAATGCTAACCTTTTTTTTTCTTTTATTATTTTTTTGAGTGGGGGAAATGCCTACGCACTTCCCTTCCACCACGGGGGTGATGGAAGGGGGTATGTGGGGCTCGCACCCACTAAAACCCCCCCGTGAGCCGTCCTCCACCGAGGTGGGGCAAGATGGGGTCGCGGTAACCCCACCTATCCTAACTTAACCTAACTGAATTCTTCTGTTGGCTTCGCTCTCAAAGTTGTTCTGACCTAATTGCAATATTTGCCCAAGGTAAACATATTTTCAGACAACTTCAAGAGGTACACCACTGACTGCAATCGGTTCCGGGTCAACAAGATTGTTAAATGTCTTATCTATGTTAATTCCAAGACCGATGCGTCGAGAAGCATCATCTTTGTTGGTCAGCATACTTTGTAAGTCTTGCAGCGACTCTCTATTAGAACTATGTCATCGGCAAATCGTAAGTGTGAGACTTTCTCTCCATTTATATTAATGCCCATTTCTTTCCAATCCAGCCTCTTACACATATCTTCCAAGGCATTACTGAACAGTTTTGGTTATACGAGTATAACATCCCCTTGTCTCACTTAGACTTCACTTCATCCCCTTTGCGCAGTTAGATATATTTAGACTTCTGGTTTTGTAATTGGACACTAAGTTAAGGTTAGCTACGTTAAGCTGTCGTTCCCGGCTATTATTGATTAATGATGTTGTTTGTTGGTCATATGGTAGTGCTGGCCTCTGATGTCAGAGTTTGTCAAGCCGCCCGAGGGCCTCTGACATGACTTAACGACTGCTAGCTGTGGTAATTTGGAGTAACAACCTGCGAAAAGCAGCTGGAAGAAAATAGAAGAGAAGCGCTGAAGACCGAGCTCAGTGGCGTGCATTAGGAGAGGCCTACGTCCAGCAGTGGACAAATAAAGGCCTGTCAATACTGCCAACATCGAGGATCTGGCAAAATTCAGTGGGCATGAAATTGAACTTCTCAGCACAATCGTCCTGTACATTTGTTCGCAAACGGGTAAACTAATTAGTCCTTTACTAATTTGCACGGGCGGGCGGCGAACGGCGCGGTGTTTCTAACGGCATTATTAAACCTCCTTGCCCCGTTCTTTGACGTTATTTAGTAATTTGCCGAGTTTAGCCGCAGGCAGCGCCGCATGCCGCAGCTAGTTGGCTTCCAGAGGCACGAGAGGAATGTGTTTGTGAAAGCAATAATACAAAATTTGGTAAATATTTGATGTGTGACGTTTCTGTAGCGGGTCGAATATTCGCGAAGGAAAAATAGTTGGTGTTTGGTGGAATTTTATTTAAAGGTTTTGTTAAAAATATATTAAAGAACTTCTGGCTCTTTACATCGAAGTTGTAAAGTAGATAGATAGATAGATAGATAAATTCTTTATTGCACACACCACAAACAAAATCAACAAAAAATAAAGGAACAATAGCAGAAGAAGTGTACAATGGGCGGCCTTATCGCTAAAAGCGATCTCTTCCAGGCAAAGTAGTGTCAGAGTAGACTGTCCAAAGTCTTAAAGACTGATTTACTGCTATGTTTAGAGACACAGGTTGAATTATCATAGCTCTGCTATCGTCGTGTCTCTTCGTGATAAAAACGCACGTTTGATACGTTTGCATTGATGTACTTGCACGCTATAGAAACGAGCACATTAGTATCATGAAAATCGTTAATGACGATATTGATATTGATATTGATATAAAACACTGTTTCACAATAAGTTTCTCATAGCGGCGGTAAAGCTTCATGCGATGATACCCCATGATGATTACATTAGGCATACCTATCACGGGAATCGGTCAGACACATAAAGTAACAAGCTGGTGGGTATGAGTGGAAAACTATCCCTACCAATAGAGCAGAACTATAAAAGAACTAATTGGGACTAGTCCGTTCTTCCCTACCAGGTCAGGCTGGTAGGTATAAAAGGAGTAGCCCAAGCAATTGTGGTTGCTACAATTTTTAATACCTATAAAACTAAATAAAAAATTTGGCTTATGTTAATATGCATGTTATTACATACATTTAATTTATTAACAAAGTATGATTCGAAATTATGTTATTGTATTGCTAACTGCTTTACCATGACCTAATATACCAATATACCAACATTTGATCAAAATTCCTTCAGCCGTCATAAAAGGTTTTTATCTATTACTCGGCTTCTACTCATAGGATTGAGATATCAAGTAACCCAGTTTTTAAGTCAAACCCTAAGTTATTCAACAGTGAAAACCGGATCGCAATCGGTCCAGTAGTTATAACGTGATGCGCTTGGACCCTTACCCCACAGGAATCCTTTATTTTTTCGGGATTAAAATATATCCTTATTTCTAACCCATCATATAACTATGACTGTGTCAAGTTGCATCAAAATCCGTCCAGTAGTTTCAACGTGATACGTGTTCCTTTAAATAACTTTCAACCAATATCCTGCGGGAAATCTGTAATTTTTCGGGATGAAAGTATTCAATATTTTACTTAGTAGTATGAACTCAAATCGTACCAAATTTCAGGTGAATTCATTCAGTACTTTTGGCGTGATACGCGGTCAAGATACATACGGTAAAAAAATATAGTTTCAGCTTCTAGTTATAACTTTCAAGCCCTATCCTGCGGGAACCCTTTAATTTTTCGGGATGAAAAGTATCCTATGTCCTACCTCGTAGTATGAATTCAAATCAAGCCAAGTTTCATTTTAATTCATTCGTGATGCGCGGCCGATATACAGACATACAGACAGAAAGACAACAGAAAAAAGCATGTTTGGCTTCAGTATGAATATAGAGCAACCTCCAAAAAAATTACAAAATATCTACTTCTTTTCCCCAAAAGTAGAACTTCTTATCCCAGGTTAATGTACAGGATTTGGACACCTTTTCCGAAGGAACCCTCTATTTTTTGGGATAAGAAGTATCCTCAATTTTCACCCATCATATAAACTATAACTGTGCCAAGATGCATCAAAATCCGTCCAGAAGTTTCAGAGTGGTTTGTGTTTTTTTAAATAACTTTCAACCCCTATCTTGCGGGGACCGTTTAACTTTCCGGGATGAAAAGTATCCTATTGCATTTAAACAGGTTGCATTTAAATTCATTCAGTAGTTTCGGCGTGATGCCTAGCCAAGATACAGACAGATAGACAGACAGACAGACAGACAGACAGACACAAATGAAAAAAAAAACAGTTTTGGCTTCAGTATGCAATACAGAAGAGCCTCCAAAAAAATTTTACAAAATATCTTCAATGTATAGAATTGAACCTGTTATTAGTTTTATTATAAGTAAGTATAGATTTTCTTTCCGACTTGTAAAACACAGTCACTAATCGCGTTGTCTGTCTGTTCGCGCTGATCTCAAAAACTACTCAACCAACATTGATCAGGGTTTCACCAATGCCTAGGTAGATTTTTGGGTGATAGTGTCACATTATTTAAAAAAATTGATGACCATGAAAAGTCACCGCTCTGCATGGTATTTGTAGTAGGTAAAAATCAAGAAAAGACAGTGAACTGATTTATAAAACCTTGTTCATTATACAACTAGGTTAATGCGATTGCGTTTACTTACCGCAAGTACTCTTTCATATTCTGTGCAGCCATTACCCACGACATCTGCGTGCAGCGAGAATTATAACTACGTAGAGGAGATGACGTTTGATTCAGTTACGAGCTGCATTATATTTGGAGGCTTTATAACATCAACAAGATATAACATCTTAGGTGCTTCACAAGTGAATCCGTATTTTTTAAACACTCTTCGCACTTCAATCCACTTGTACGCACAAGCACAGAACACCTAATAATACATACACAAGTCTCACGCACACATTTATACTATGTTATGCCGAGCGGCCGCCACATCGCTACAAGACCTCGTCCTTGTTAGTCGTTGTTATTCTGTAAAGTTCTCACGAAAAATATAAAATCATACCGTCTGTTGTGGTGAAATTGTGCATTGACCACAAAACACCAGAAATTATCTACTTACACACACTTTCGCACCCACCATTTGCTTTGTTTTCCTCGTTTGTCTGGCGCAGTAAAATCCGTATTTTTAAACATTCTTGATAACAATCAAGCAAATCGCTGTGGGTGCGGGGTTGGTTTTGGTTTTTTACCCGACTGCACGGAGGGTTATGTGTTTGGGTGGTATGTTTGTTTGTTTGTTTGTACGTTTCTTAGGCGCTTCCGACAGCTTAAATGACATGATGGATTTTGATAAACGAGGTATCATTGGATTCGTCTTGATTACGAGAGTACTATATGATATATGAAGTGTCAAGAAAACTAACATGGCGGCTTACAGATGCCATATTGTATTTCCGACGGAACAAAAAATGACCAAAACCTATCGAGTGAGGTATCAAAATGAAGGTCTCTAAAAGACCATTTCAAAAATATATAATTCTTTTAACTAAACAGTAGCAATAGCAATCTTTTAAACTTCTTACAAAATTTTCAATTTTAGATTATTCAAGTTAATGTAAATGTTAAACATAATGTTATAGTATTAAAGTAAAGTTATAGTATTAAAGTAAAGTAATATATATAAGTAAAATCCAGGGTATAAGTTACCTCCATACCAAATTTTCTTCAAATCCGTTTAGCCGTTTAAGCTTTTATAGAAGTAACAAACATACACACACACACACATTGTTACATAAAATTTTGCCTTTTTAATATAAGTGTGATTATTTATGCGGGCGGTCAGCTCTTAAGCGTGGGTCAAACCGCATGCAGCGCGTCGCAGCTTATGATGTTATAATGTAGGCAATATTATGGGAAAATAAACACCAAACGCACGATGCTGTATAGCGCTGCGCAGCTACGCGCGTCACCGCATATCAAGCCAAGCAGAGAAACCGAATGCGTGACGTGAACGTAGCAGGCGGTCTGGCAACGTCGCGCGCGCTTCGTGCCCTGATGACGTTGTATTATATGACTTTCAGTAGTTAATATCACACCGCGGACGACTACGCGCGTTGACGTGCAGCGCTGTGCGACACCTTGCTGCACAAAAACGGTGATTTGTATTGAAATACAAAAATGGATGCGGAATTTAAAGAAAAAAAATAATAATTTATCATCAGATGAGATACTGCCCAACCATCCTTCATCAGAAAACTCAGAAATGCTAACGCTGTGCTCACTGTATTCCGTTTAAAACGAAAATGGAAGATGTCCAGAACGTTGTAGCGCAGAGCGTTGCAGCACAGCACATCACGATAAACAGGCCGGTGTGACATTTGCAATAATTTAAAATGAAAATTGCAATAATTTAACCCAAGGAATCAAAAATATGAATGACATGTTGCCATGGAAAAAATAATAATGACATGTTGCCCCAAAAACGAAATAATAACAAATCTGTCAAGTACGTGAGTAATAATGCAGTTGTCTATGGTCATAGAACACCACGATCGTTCCTGCTAAAGATTTTGAATTACGCTTACTGGCGTTTTTTTTTAGAATTCACGACGATCATGAAAATGCTAAAAGTAGAAAAATGTGATGTGAGCGCTACCCGTGCGAAGCCATGGCGAGTCACTAGTACTTAATTTACAAATCTCTTGGCGAATCGCAAATCTGTAAAATTAGATAATACCTAACAACACTGAAACAACTGAAACCATGGAAGTAACCTAGATTTACTTCTTGTATTAGTATGATCCATTAGTGATTAAAGGCGTCACAGGCTCCCTTGCCATCTGCCACAGATTCCACCACAGTTCCTCTATGACCCACCCAGTTGTCACAGCTGGAGTGCGACATAAAACAGTTGTGCAGCATTAGAACAGTGTTCCGTCATTAGCTTGGTCATTAGCTTCTGGAAGCAAGCCGTGGCTCCAAAGCCAGCGTTGTACGATGATTATCTGCATTCACCAACTCAAATCATTGGATGAAAGGATGGAAGCGAGCTGTTACTAGGCGAGATTTTTAAGAAGAGATAGTCATTCCTGAGAAGCGTAGGCAACTTGAGCTTCGAATTTAAGTACCTCGTACTTCGAGTGCATAACCATACTAGTAAAACTATGACACAACTAACTGGAGCTGGTCGTGTGCTTGAAGACCTACTACGTACTGGAGGAGACAAACAATGACGACCAGTTGGCCGAGTGGCTAGTGCCCCTGACTACAAAGTCAACGGTCGGGATCGATCCCGCAAGGTGCAAACATTTGTATGATGAGCAAAAAAGCATAGAATAAGTATAATATACTCCTATTCAAAAGGTTAGTGACTCATAGTCGTCAATGATCTACATGGTAATTGAACTGGGGCCCAAGTCTGCTAATTTAATAACGCTTCCATGGAATCTGGCTGGCATATCGATAGCCTAGTTTTACACATTTGGTATTCTGCTAGCTAAATAAGATACATGATCGTTCAGTGATTTTCCATGAGGGCAATGGTCCCTAGTTGGTATTCGGCTATTCCATGGATAATCAGTGACCTCTCGATAGTTTTTTAAACGGTAGTCTGCTAGTTATTTAACGTTACTTTGACATTTGTTTCAATGTTTTTTTTTCATCGAACTACAATTGAGAAGTCATGGAACAAAAGTTACTTTTTAATGGATTTCACAAAAGAAGATGGTTATTATTTTCGAATGTATGCATGTTTTATATTTTATTTGTTTATTCTGATACGAACGGACCGTTTCGGAATTTTGACTGTTAAAAAATAATCGATTATTAAAATATGTAATCGATTATTATTTTTAAAATGACCATATTTTGGACCAATTATTGTTTTAATTTAATCGATTATTTTGTAATCGTTTTTTTTTCAATAACGTGCATTTTATTCAGAATAATCGATTATTTCTGATAACTTAATCTATTTTTGCATAATCGATTTTGTAAGGGATCACAATATATTTTTTCAGAAAAATCAATTATTTCTGGAAAATTTACCGATTTTTGCATAATCGATTTTTGAAGGGATCCCAATAAATCGATTATATGAAAAATCGATTTTAGTACCAATTTTATCACATCCCTAGCTGTTTCATAGATCATAGAGATATAGACTATAATGCCTTGCCCCTTGTCGCGGTTGTCAAATTTGACCGTGTTTTGTACTATTATTTATTCTGTGCTGTGGCTTAGAGTAGAGAATTGTATTTTAAGTTACACGACAATTCCCCGAAGATATCTTGACGCGGCGCGTAACGTGTCTTAGTGGCAATAGAGAATAATTGCCCTCATATAACACTTTCTTGGATACACCATAGGGCAGCAGATTAATAGTAGGTAGTAGGTAGGTACTCTGTGGGAAAATTCTAATCTCAGGAGCTCTCAAAGAATCTCTCTAGAGACAAAGGTAAGTTAGTTGTTAAGTATAGGTAAGTGTATATATACCTATGTACCTATTTTGTTATCTTATTTTGAACTTATTTTTTTAGCACTTCTGTACAACAATACTTCCAAAAAAACCACATGATTATTGTAGTGCGAAACACTACCAATCTATCTACTTTTACAATTTCAACGTCGTGATTTAGGTAGGTAGGTATCACATCGATTTTTTATTTTGCCAAATACGACTCAATCGATAAAACAAACACAAAGTCCAGCGTTTCCGGCTAGTAATTATCAAAAAAACAAGTATTACCTACATCAAAGCTAGGTACTGAGGCATAAAACCGATATAATATACCCAGGTGTTGTTATACCAGTATCTCCTTCTTAGTTTATGGTGTTGTCGTCGGATTACTTTGGTCCGTAACTTCGTTAGCACTGAACGAAATTAATGAACAAAGGTAGCTGCATAATCAGTATAATACGTTATTTCCATTTTTCACATCAATTCAACGTAAATCGATAATCATATTTTCCCAATAAAACCACAGATAAAAACGACCTACGAAAGTTAAAACGTCAAACACGGTGGAATATATACCTCTCATTTTTTTGTTCGTGAGAAAGAGAGATAGAAACATGTAGCGTGAACTTCGTTCAATCCATTGAATCGACAGGCAAGTGTACAGCCATGGAAGCAACCTAAAGTTTTAGCAGAATACGAAATTTGTCATACATGATCATGGACAGTCGCTGGAATGACATTTTGATGTAATTTTATTTAAAATTAGCAGAATCGTGCCCCTGGTGTCACACAACCAGCGTTCATTCCTACAGTTGAAAACATTTTTAACGTTGTTTTTGACCTGTTTTTGTTTGTTTGTTTGGGTCAAATCTAGTAATTGAAATTTTAACACCTTCCTGAAATTGAAAAGCCTTACTACTAGTACAGACATAGACATAGACATAGACATTCTACTAGTTAAGTAGAATGCCTACAGTATACCATGAAAATTCCAAATCTAAGAAGGCCACCTCCTTTTTTTGTTTTTCAAATCCCCTGAATATGGGTATTAAAAAAAGGGGCTTAACTATTAGGACACTGTACATTTTAATAACTTAATAAAAATCTAAAAACATGATTGTTATTATATTTTTTAGTTCTTAGTACATATAAAATCGTTTAACATAAAAAAAATACAATCATGTTTTTAGATTTTAATTAAGTAAAATGTACAGTGTTCTATTCTAATAATTCTTCTTATATTAATTATTATCAAGTTTTTGGTTTTTTATTTAGTTATTTTTAAAATACCAAATACCAACATTTGATCAAAATTCCTACAGCCGTCAATTTATTTTATGGATTCCACCAGTTTTTAAGTCAAACCCTGAGCAGTGAAAACCGCATCGCAATCGATCTAATAGATTTTACGTGATGCGCGAACAAAAATACTAATAAACAAACAGACAAACAGTCAGACAAGAATTTTAGAAATGTTATTTTCTTGTTCATTAGTTTATTTTAAGTAGACTATTTGTTTTAAAAGCTTTTGTTTAACTTGCAATGTTTGTGTGTACGAGTTTGTTTGTTTGTTTGTTTAGGTCAAATCTTTCAAGCTGAATTAGAACCACTTTCTCTTATCCTACGGAGTTGAATTTTTGCATGTTGGTTCAGGTAAGCATGATCTCTCTAGATAAAGTAACTCTTCAACGGTCAACAGCACTGTTACGAAATTTTGTGTACACATTCTATAATAATAGTCGGTTTGAAGTTTAACCATGACATGACTGCTGCACTTTGGGTTGGCTCCTGATTAGGGAACTCCTCAACAGTTAACAGCGTAGACACGAAATGTTGTATACGCATTTTATTTTTCTAAGTTTCATCATGACATGGCTACTGCATAAAAGCTTTTTTTAAATGTTTTAAATTATTTTATTTTAAATTATCTTCTTTGTACCGACTTATTCGTTCTTATTGCTGTACGCGTGCTCATTTTTCTTGGTTAAAAGTAGTTACTCCATGTGCTATTCCAGGACCTAAAATACCAATATACCAACCAACATTTGATAAAAAATCCTTCAGCTGCCTAATAAGTTTTTATCGATTGCTTGGCATCTAAAATACATAAAAAGTACTTACCCCAAGTTTTTAAGTCAAACCTTAAGTTATCTAACAGTAAAACCGCATCGCAATCGGTCCAGTAGTTTTAACGTGATGCGCGAACAAACATACAGACAAACAAACTTACAAACAAAATTTTCGCTTCCAGCACTTTTAAGAGGTAAATGAGAAAATTTCACAAAAAAAACAAGCGATCGATTTGTGCTATCGCGGTTCAATAGTTATCAGAATTGAGGCCCAGATGAAGTAGTTGCTGATTTAACCAATTGCACAGTTAACCAATAAGCGCGGGCGGTGCTAGAGTATGTAAATGTTGCTTATTACCAGGGTGAGATTGTACACATCATATGCGACTACTGTGAGGCTCGCTCGTTTTTATACGCTTTATATTAGCTTCACTTGTATGTTTGTATGTTTGTAACCGACTCCTTTGGACGCTATTTTGACCCACTTTAAACGGTCAGATTTCATTCAAATTTTGCACACCTGTCAAAGACCGATGACAATGCAATACCTAATTACAAAAAAAAAAACTTATAAATAAACCAAACTAAAAAGTAGAAAATAAATAATAGTTTAAAAAAACTAAAAACACGCTTTATATAGAAAACGAAACTAAAAAATAGAAAATAAATTTTAATAATGTAAATAGGAAAAAAATGTTTCTTTTTTAAAAAAAGCGTGGGGTGCTTTTTAAGATATTATCGAAATGATAATCCTTCTTCTCATATCTGATGAAATATTTATAACTATTGACCCATGCATCCCACTATTTTTTTGAAATAAAACATTTTTTTCTTATTTATACTATTAAAATTTATTTTCTGTTTTTTAGTTTTGTTTTCTATATAAAGCGTGTTTTTTAGTTTTTATACGCTTTATTTTAGCTTCACTTGTATGTTTGTATGTTTGTAACCGACTCCTTTGGACGCTATTTTGACCCATTTTAAATGGTCAGATTTCATTCAAATTTTGCACACCTGTCAAAGACCGATGACAATGCAATACCTAATTAGAAAAAAAAAACTTATAAATAAACCAAACTAAAAAGTAGAAAACAAATAATAGTTTAAAAAAACTAAAAACACGCTTTATATAGAAAACGAAACTAAAAAATAGAAAATAAATTTTAATAATATAAATAGGAAAAAAATGTTTCTTTTTAAAAAAAAGCGTGGGGTGTTTTTTAAGATATTATCGAAATGATAATCCTTCTTCTCATATCTGATGAAATATTTATAACTATTGACCCATGCATCCCACGATTTTTTTGAAATAAAACATTTTTTCTTATTTACACTATTAAAATTTATTTTCTGTTTTTTAGTTTTGTTTTCTAAATAAAGCGTGTTTTTTAGTTTTTATACGCTTTATTTTAGCTTCACTTGTATGTTTGTATGTTTGTAACCGACTCCTTTGGACGCTATTTTGACCCATTTTAAATGGTCAGATTTCATTCAAATTTTGCACACCTGTCAAATACCGATGATAATGCAATAATTCGAAAAAAAACAACTAAAAAGTAGAAAGTAAATAATAGTTTAAAAAAACTAAAAAACACGCTTTATATAGAAAACCAAACTAAAAAATAGAAAATAAATTTTAATAGTGTAAATAAGAAAAAAATGTTTTATTTAAAAAAAAGCGTGGGGTGCTTTTTAAGATATTATCGAAATGATAATCCTTCTTCTCATATCTGTAAATGAAATATTTATAACTATTGAGTATTGACCCATGCATCCCACGTTTTTTTTAAATAAAACTTATTTTCTAATTTACACTATTAAAATTTATAAAGCGTGTTTTTTAGTTTTTTTTAACTATTATTTATTTTATTACACTTATCGCTTTCAGGCAGCGGTCTCACCCCACCCTGCGCGCCCGCGGGTCTCTTTGACCCATTTATACCAAAGCCCGGCTTTATGCCGCTTATTACCTCTATAAAGAGTAACTGAAATATGTAAAAGGGTCTATATTGTTCCGATCATGGTTCAGAAAGAGAAATAATTAATTGTTATTGCGGTTTTTATTCTCGGCGGTAATTGTTGGAATTATTTAATGAAAGGCGAGTTTTTAATATAATTATTTATGTTAAATTCTGACCATTCTTAACATGTTAAGAAATAAATCACCACTTTTCCAAAATTTACATATTTCTTTTGTAGGGTAATTACTTATCGGACCATCCTTGTTTATTGCGGCTTACAGCTGCCATATTGTAGTTCCGATGAAACAAAAAAATTACCAAATCTAACCGAGTGAAGTATCAAAAATATATAATTCTATTTTTTCAGTTTTATTACTGAACACTGCTAGTGTTGGTATATAAACTAACGTGAGCATGATTCATTATAATATAGATATATTACGACTGTCACTTAAGATTTATTTCGTTAAACAATTCGGCCGGTGTTCGGACGTTAAAGACGTCCATCCACAGGAGATTGCGCAGCGAGGGCACGACGCGAACTGCGGAATGCCACGCGTCTTGCCCGTTGGAGGCGGGAGGAGCCCCAGCCCAGATGTAAACACACTCGCGCACGCACCATCATCACTGATGTCACTGGCGCACACAAAGAGTGCAGGGTCCTCACACCACTTGTAGACAGTGTCCACCTCGCGAAGAAACGGCTCACTTTCGGTGGAAGCTATATTAAGCACCGGTTTCCATGTGGATGGTATTACCCAACCGCAGTCCCTGTTGAAGTTTGGGTGCCGACTAATTTTAATGGCTTCCCGTACATTCCGCGGCACGAAAATCTTTCTCTTGCTATTACGGAAACCTTGTTAAATCTTAAGAAATGCTTAGTCTCTTCAATCAGGGCGTGCTCAGCAACAGCGTACTTGTCAGTGTCTAAATTCCATAAATGTTCCGTCAGCCTTTTCGCAATGTTCCGCCGTGTCTCCCCAATATAACACCGTCCACAGTCACAAGGAATTTTGTAAACACCAGGTACGTTCAGGGGTTCCCGATCCTTGGGTAACCGCCGCATTTGTTGAAGTTGACTTAGCATCGGAAACCGACGCATACTAACCGGTACCTACGAGCTGATTCCCATCATCACCCTGCACATTTGTCTTCTGTGCTACGTGCGCTAAATAACCGTGCGTTATGCCTCTGTGATCTTCAGTGCGTAAATGCTGAGCTAGAAGCTAGAACACGTCAGAAGAGTGCTGGAGAACAAAGGATATAATTGGTGTCGTGCCCTCGCTGCGCAAACTCCTGAGGATGCACGTCTTTAACGTCCGAACACCGGTCGAATTGTTCGACGAAATAAATCGTGAGTGACAGTCGTAACATACGAGTATATAAATAAGGTAGCAATCGTCTTCTATAAGCTTCATACAAAATTTTCAATTTTAGGTTATTCAAGTTAATGTAAATGATATAGTCTAATGTTGCAATTGCAACTAGAAAGTAAAATATGTATGTATGTAAAAAATAAACATTAAATTTATATACATACTAGCTATGCCCCGCGGTTCCACCCGCGTTCGTCAGGAACCCTGCATTTTTTCGGGATAAAAAGTAGCCTTTGTGTTAATCCAGGGTATAAGCTACTTCCATACCAAATTTAATCCAAATCTGTTCACCCGTTTAAGCGCGAAGAAGTGACAAACATACACACACTCATCCTTACATACAAACAAACTATCGCCTTTATAATATTAGTGTGATTATTTTTACGGGCGGTCAGCTCGTATTCAATAATTTTGTTCGCAGTCGAGTTTTTTGTATTTATAAAATAATTTAAGTTGTGTGATATGAAATTGTTCCTCATTAATTTATTAAGTTATTCTGTTTTCCCTTGGTGTTCTATTATACGTACTAGCTGCGCCCCACAGACTCAACCGTGTGCAAACTTTGTCACTCGGTTAACACCCTGGAATAAAAAAAAACGATCCACAGTGCACCGCTGGTCATCATCATCATCATCATCATCGTCGTTATCATGTCAGCCTTTAAAAGTCCACTACTGAACATAGGTCTCCCCCAAAAAGCGCCATGACAAGCGATCTTGTGCCACCTCCATCCACCGACTTCCTGCGATGGCTACATTGTCGTCAGTCCATCGTGTGGGGGGTCTGCCTACACTTAGATTGCTTGTTTGTGGTCGCCATTCGAGAACCTTTATTCCCCAGTGGTTGTCGGTTCTGCGAACTATATGGCCTGCCCGTTGCCACTTCAACTTGCAAAACTCTGAGAGCTATGTCGGTAACCTTGGTTCTTTTACGGATTTCCCCGTTTCGGATTCTATCACGTAGTGAAACACCGAGCATAGCTCTCTCCATTGCACACTGCGCGACTTTGAGCTTGTGTATGAGACCAATAGTTAGCGACCATGTCTCAGTGCCGTATGTCATCACTGGCAACACGCACTGGTTATAAACTTTCGTCTTGAGGCTTTGCGGTATCTGCGACGAGAAGATATGGCGTAATTTCCCGAACGCTGCCCATCCGAGTTGTATTCTTCGGTTGACCTCTTTGTCGAAGTTGGATCTACCCAGTTGGATTGTCTAACCTAAGTAGACATAGTGATCAACAGCCGCAATCAACCGCTGGGGTACTCAAGGAATATTCCCTCCACATTTTGAATCTCTAGGTCCACCGGTAGGCCGTGCGTTATCTGTCAGTCTGTAGGTATGTCATTGAAAATGAAGATGAAAATGTTTTTTTTTATAAATAACAATTGTTTTCAAAAATACGCCTAAACAATTTTTCAATTAATTCGTATCTACGTATCTATAGTTACAAAAACTCTTGAAAATCATAGCATGGGCGTTCTATAAGCCAAAGTTTTAATTTTTGTTTGAAAATCGCGACGGAAGTTGCAGTCACGATACTATTAGGTATTTTGTTATATACTTTTGGTCCTACGACATAAACAGACATTTCAGACCTTCTCAAGCTGTGGGCTATGGTCATTAGCTTCGTTTTATTCCTCGTAAAATAACGGTGGTGCGCTCCAATCCACTTAAACATAATATGCTTATTTTCGTGAACGAAAACCACGACCTGGTAGACGTGGATATTAGTGAGGGAGAGTATACGTTCGCACTTGAAATGCTCCCTCACCGATTAGTCCTGCTTTACGAGTATACCTACGACTGCTCGTACGGCACGTTTCTCCAGTTGAAACGTGCGGATTATGTCCGCTGCGCGTGCCCAAAGTTCCGTACCGTACGAGAGAACCGTGTACTGTGGCGAAATATCAAGCTCTAATGACATCCTTGGAAGCCGTGGCGGCCAGTCGGTCGGTCACACACTGTCGATGTGGGCGTCCCATTTGAGGGCGCTGTCTATCTCAATCCCTAGAAGCCGAGTGCGGGAGACCTGGTAAATTGAGATACCTCCTGTGTTAACACGTAGCTGTGGTGGGGATAGACCTCCCATACTGAAACTTAACAGACACGTTTTGTCTAATTGTACTGTTTAATAGGTGTAGATAGTAACTAGAGTTTCCTGCACATAAACTATTTTTGTCTTGGATGCGCTCACCCTATCTAGTTTTTAATAGATTGAACCAAAGTTTTTTTATATTAATATTCGCACCTCCATCACTGGATCGAACCTTGATTAAACCAAACAGAACTAATATTTTATCATACCTATTTATATCTATAGTACTTACAGGATTGTAAGGAGTAGGTACTTACCTTCATGTATCTATACCTAAAATTTGTCCTATTGTACCTAAATTATTGAACGAGCGAAACAACAGCTTATACAATACCTAGTATAAGCCACGAGTCACACGAACTAGGATGCGAGTACCTAGATATTATAATAGACTAGCTGATGCCCAAGGCTTCGCACGCGTGATACCTATGTGCTATTCCAGATCGTAAAATACCAATATACCAACATTTGATCAAAATTTCTTCAGCCATCAAAGATATTTTTATCGATTGCTTGGCTTATACTCATCGGATTGAGATACCAAGTACCCCAGTTTTTAATTCAAACCCTAAGCTATCCAGCAGTGAAAACTGCATCTAAATCAGATCAGTAGTTTTTACAAGAAGCGCGAACAAACATACAGACAAATATACAGACAAACAAACTAACAAACAGACGGACACGATTTTTTAATTATCTTCTTTGTACAGACTATTTCATTCCTATTGCTTTATTATAAGTATAGAAAATGGCATTATAAAAAAGACGTCAGCCAATTATCGCAATTTTCCTTTCAAAGGACCAACCACGGTAAAAAAGGGTACAGTTTGAGTTACAAAAGTTTTTTTATTTGAAACTTTCTTTGTAAACCAAAGAAAGAAGCCTTTCTAACTGCTTAACAAACTGAATAATTCGCAAGTAACCGCCTCCGAGCCGCAACAAAGGGGTTCTCGCAGGAAGCCTTTTGTGCGCTGCCGGTCGCTCGAGCTAATTGCTGTTCACTGGCTGTACTTACATTTTACAGTATTTTCAATTGTCTAGTGTAAGCTAGTGTTGAATAAGTTCAGTGATACTTTTCTATATCTTGCAACATATGCTGAAATAAAAGACTGCGTAGACGTCTGTACAGCTATGCTGGGCTTACCTCTCCATTAACAAGATATAAGTTCAAAAATTAAAACCCGACTACGGTCGGATAAAAATTAGACTATGACACTCATGACATGAAGACGAATCAATTGATACATCGCTTGTCAAAATCGGACCAAGTTTTTATTTGAACACATAACCCTTACTTTGCCTTGCCGAAGCCGAATAAAAATAGCCTATGACACTATATAAATGAAGTCAAATCGATTGACACCTTGCTTGTCAAAATCGGACCAAGTTTTTATTTGAACACATAACCCTTACTTTGCCTTGCCGAAGTCGAATAAAAATAGCCTATGACACTATATAAATGAAGTCAAATCGATTGTCATCTTGCTTGTCAAAATCGAACCAATATGGTCTCAGTACATAATATATAGTATATAGTCCTACGGAACTATATATGTACTGTGCTATGGTGGAACATACACACACATACATAGATATATACATACTCGTAGACTGTTAAACTCATTACACTTTCCTTGCTTTGCTGTAATTGGGTAAAAATATAACATGTATAGTAGCATTAGCCACTAGCATTTCCATAGGTTTCTATTAAGAGTTGTTATTTAACGACAAGGAGGATAAAACATAGTCGTACAAAAATTAAGTTTTATCCTCGAAATGTACACTACTTTTCGATTCTAAGACTTGGGTTATGAGAATACAATACAAAACTCTCTATTTGCACCTAAACTTAACAGAAATATACATAGGGGAATACTCAAAAATATATACAATGGTCTGTCTTATCACTAAAAGCAGCGTTCTCTTTCAGACAACTTTTATATACATTGTGTTTTTAGATGTTTGTACCCAATTTAAAAAAAAAACACATAAAGAAAGCTAAATTCTCAGCGAGTAACACTAGCAGAGTTTTATTTTTCAAAAAAATTGATTTCCTTTCGAAAATTGAAATAATGAAACCCGAGGTATTAAATTTTGAAAAAAACTCGATTTCTTTGTATCACAAACCAAAGCGTATATAAATACTACGTAAGATCACAAACTAAGAAGGAGATACGGGTCTTTGTATATGGAACGTTGGCATGGAAACCAAATCACAGAACATCTAATAATCATTGACGTAGGAAATGCTCTATGCTAATACACGAAATAGTAACCGTAATTCAACCTCCTTGTGTTAAACAGAATAATACTATAGACGAAATGGTACGACAGTATAAACCCTATAAACATAAACATTTTGTGTAAGAAATTGTTCTTGTTCTATTTGTCCAAATAAAGTACCTACTAATTTTATCTTTCTATATATCTACCCGTGCGAAGCCGGGGAGGATTAATGATTAATATACTCGTATGTTCTATAGGCGCCAGTAGTCATACGCAGAAGCAGCATCAGTGAGATACAAACAGAAACACGCACAGTAAGTCACAGTCACAGTGTCAGTCAAAAATGTAGAAATATATTTGGCGCATTATGTCGACCGCATTCATCTTGCCGCAGCAAGGAAGCCATTAAAATGCCCATAAAATGATGGAGCCAATACTTCTCATATTGAACTAAATTATAACATCGGCCATGCCGCCTTTACGACGTCGTAAATATCTCTTTAATCATAAGAAAGTCTAATAGACTTTGGTTTTATTTAGCATACCTTTTAATAATAAGACAAAGTTCATATCCATACCAATATCTAAAAGTGAAACGTTGTCTTTGTTTGCTTGTTTGGGGAGTTTACACGCGATAATGGCTGGACGGATATTGATGAAATTTGTAATGGAGATAGCTTATACCCTGGAATAAAACATAGGATACTTTTTATCCCGGAAAATTGCAAGTCTCCACGGGAAAACTGAGAAAATGTTGATTAGTAGCTATAAGAAACAGTTGCCATAGAAACGAAAAAACATCAAAAGCTTTGGTGCTATACCTACGTTTGCATTGGTTTTTAATATCCTAGAAGAACACAGGATAGTTTTTTTTTTCACGATAAACAGTAGAACGCGCGGGCGAAGTCGCAGGCGGGAAGGCTATCCATGCCAATATATAAAAGTGAAACGTTGTCTGTTTGTTTGTTTGTTTGGGGAGCTTTCACGCGATAACCACTGAACGGATTTTGATGAAATTTGGAATGGAGATAGCTTATACCCTAGAATATAACATAGGATACTTTTTATCCCAGAAAATTTCACGAATTCCGTGGAAGTTTCCACGGGAAAACTGGAACATGTTGAATACTCGCTGTAATGAACGGTTGCCATGGAAACGAAATAACAAGTCTGTCAAAAATCATCAAGAGCGTTAGTGCCACAGATTAAGTAGTTGATTCTATATCAACAATACGCCACAGAGGCCATAACCAAGAAGTCTAAGTCTACTTTTGCATTGGTTTTTAATATCCTAGAACAACGTAGGATGCTTTTTTCGCGATAAACTGTAGTCCGCGTAGACGAAGTCGCGGGCGGGAAGGCTATTACTTAATAAAACTCGACTACGATCGTGTAAAAAATAGTCTTTGATACTCAAGAGTATCAAGCGATGGAGACGAATCGATTGATACCTCGCTTGTCAAAGTCGGACCAAGTTTTTAGTTTGAACACATAAACCTTTGCTTAACCTTTGTTGGGTAGAAAAAAAAGTCTATGACACTCTATACGAGAAACTAATCGATTAATACATCACTTTTCAAAATCGGAATCCAAAAGGGACGACGCTGTGGTGGAACATCCACATATAAATACTGTTAAACTCTTGACCCTTACCTTGCGTCGCTGTAGTCGGGTACAAATACAAGACAAACCGAACTATGACAACAACAAATCCTCACAAAATTATAGCTCCATTATTTTATGTACTAAAAAATAAAAATAAATGCTGCTAAACTTTATGTAATTTTGTATTTACTAACCTGTCTTCAAAGTTTGTTTGTATAAAAACAGTACAAATATTGTATCATCATCATTTACAGCCACTACGCTACCCACTGCTGGGTACAAGCCTCCTGTCGCTGTTGACACGCCTTTCGATGGAATCTTAACCTCATCCATATCTTTCCTTCCACCACTCCGCTCTTGCCAGTTCCCGGTTGCTCGGTCAAAGTTTTGCTGCTGCCTTTCACCTCGCCTGGTCATATGTCCCGCCCAACTCCATATAAATTCCATGACACTCTGCCTAATGTCTCGAATTTTTGTTCGATGTCGGATCTTCGAAGCAGTGGCATGCATAATGCGAAAAAGTTATAAGCTGCGTATATATACCTACTCACATAGTTATTTTCATAATATTATACTCCACGTACCACGTATTCAGAGGGCTTCAGCGCTCCTCATCCATTTTCTTCCAGCTGATTTTTGCAGGTCGTAGCCTAAACGTAGCCTCCACTTGAGAACTCGTTATCGGTTCTTCCTGAAATACCAGCCCAATGCCACTTTAGCTAGCTTATTCTTAGAGCTATTTTGGTAACCTTGGTTCTCTGTCGGATATCTTCATTACGAATCTTGTCCTCTAAAGAAACTCCAATCATAGCTCTCTATAGAGCTCACTGAGAGACTAAATTAGCCGCGAGTGTCCACGTTTCGGCTCCGTAGGTCATGACTGGTAGGACGCACTGATTGAATACTTTTGTCTTTTGGCACTGTGGTGTGGACGACGAGAAGACTTAATGAAGCTTGCCAAATGCTGCCCAACCCAGCTGAATTCTTCTGTTGGTTTCCTTCTCCAAGTTGTTCTTACCTAATAGCAATATTTCTCTAAGGTAAACATATTGTTGGACAACTTCAAGAGGTACACTATTGACTGCAATCGGTTCCAGGTCAATAAGATCATTAAACATTATCTTGGTCTTATCTATGTTCATTCCGAGACCGATGCGTTGAGAAGCATCACCTAGGTTGGTCAGCATACTTTGCAGGTCTAGCAGCGACTCCGTAAGTGTGAGATATTCTCGCTATTGATATTAATGCCCATCACTTTCCAATCCAGCGTCTTAAACACATCTTGTAAGGCATTAGTGAACAGTTTCGGGGATATAACATCCCCCTGTCTCACTCCCCTGCGCTGTTGGATATGTTTAGACTGCTGGTTTTGTACTTGGACACTCATAGTCGCGGCGTCATACAGAAACCTTAGCACTTTGATGTATTGCAAGTCCACTTGACAACGCTTCAAAAACTCCAAAACCGCCCACCGCACCTTGTAGTTACATTTAGCATTTTTATAACCGTAGTAACTTCTGCATGAATGGTCCGATTCGAATAATTTAAAGAGGAATTTACATGTACATAACCGAACTTGATTATGAAACTATTTAGTTTGATATATTAATAATTTATTTTATAAGGATTAATATCATGATACGAATGTCAACATGTTTCGATCCTACCCGGGTTTTTCTAATTTGAACAAAAAACGGTTATTATGACCTAACTATAATAGTTATACATATGATCTCGCGGTTTTTTTTGTAGGTAATGAATGACAAGTTCTGTTAAAATGTAGTATATTATTTTATGTACCCTCAACAGTTTTCGCAGTGCACGCCAAATAATCACTTTAATAGGCAAATATTTGGTACCTTGGGTTACATTATTGCAATTTTCGTAGGGAACACAAATTATGATTTTAGCAGGGCCATTATTCTCTATGAACAGTCACACGCGTAACGCGTCTCGCTGTGGAATCGTTCGGAAAAGTACGGCAATTCTCGAACATGCACTAACAATTCCACGCAGATATTTTAACGCGGCGCGTTACGTGGCCGTGTGGCAATAAAGATTATGGTCCCAGTAATATAACACAAATTTGAAAAAAAAAACCGCCTATGTTACTCGCTATTAATGTAGCTTTCTATAATTGATACAATTCTTAAAATCATACAAACAAACATACAAACTTATGTTAATAATCAAAACTTTTCTCTTTATTACACGACTGCCAAAGAAAGGAGTGAATGTTTACAGGATGCATGTATGTGTGTGAGTTTCTTTGTTCCATCATAACTTTTCCATGCCAGAACAAATTTGGATGTATAGTTTGGGTATCGTTAGAATCCTTACATCATCCCGAGTGACATAATGCTATTTTTTTGAAAAGTATTTTTTTTTTGTCTTGTTTTTTCTGTTACTTTGACGATGTACTTGTAATATAAGTGTTGATGTAGTTATTGCTTCAGTAACTCACGTTGCTTACTGCTGCGAGGGAAACCGTGCGAGCAGGCGGTTTAAGCAATTTATAGCATCATCTAAAATTACTAGTGGCTCTGTGAGCTGTAGACCTCGTGAGCACAAACTTTTTTGCAAACAATCTAGCGGTGCATAGTAGCGCCATCTAGTTACCTTATTGTAAAACTTACATTAATAACCAAGGTGCTCCATCAATCCCTACCTAGTGGGTAAAGGGCTGATTCCACTGGTATAAACCTAAAAGTGAGAAATTTACTGAATTTTAAGGAGCTATTCTGCTCATCACGCCAAAAATCCTCATCAGATCTTCACCAAATTTTACCAGTTTTTACCAATTAAAAGCTACTGACTATCAAATAAAAAAAGAACCATCGAAATCGGATGTAATAAGGCGCAGATATTCAGTAGCCACCTTTTTGCCCTTTGGGGCAATTAGTAGCTTAGTTTCATCTAGATCGGTTGAGAAATGTGACTTGTAGAGGAGAACAGTCGGACATCTGGAAATACACCAATATTTTTTTGCCCAAGCTGAAACGGAGACGCTTGGCTCACGCTTCGCGCTCACTCGGTCAATAAGTTACTGAACAAGAACATAACATTTTTTTAAATCGTGTCTGTCTGTTTGTTTGTCTGTGTATCACGTAAAAACTACGGGACCGATTGCAATTCGATTTTCGCTGTTGGATAATTTAGGGTTTTACTTAAAAACTGGTAGCCGAGAAATTCTTAAAAAACATTTTGATGGCTGAAAGAATTTCGATCAAATGTTGGTATGTTGGTAGATTAGGTCCTGGAATAGTACATAGAGTACTTTTAACTAAGAGAAATGACCACGCGTGGGAAGCCGCGGGCACAGCTAGCTTAGAAAATATGTACAAATAAAAATATAGTTCCGCTAAATAAAAGCGTATCGTCCGCAAGATGTATTGCGGAAAGTGTCACGCGGGTCATAAACGGGACACATAAAAAGACCTATAAAAGACAATAGTGTTCTAATTTATATGATAGTGATGTATTTATAAAGCCATTTTGTATGAGATAAGGATGATCTTGCAAATATTTATCTCTATTGCTGAGTTCAAATGCATGAAAAACGTGGAAAATACTAGAAAAATTAGAGCATCTCCTCCAGACACAAAAATTTGTTACGTAGACGTCAACAATCGGCTCTACGACAATAATAGTAAATCAATTTTATCTTGAATCCATGATTCGAGAGTAAATCACGCCTAGTTGATAGCTAGCGACGAGCTCTCGATTGGAGACACGTTTAGGCAAACGTAGTGTAGGACGCCCTGTGGCCAGGTGGAGTGCCGACCTGCGAAAAGCGGCTGGTAGAAAATGGATGAAGAGAGCTGAAGACTGAGCTCAGTAGCATGCATTAGTAGAGGCCTACGTCCAGCAGTGAACATGTATAGGCTGATGATGACGATAGCTAGCGTAAGAGTTCATAATATTGAAATCTGGTCAGACATCAAAAGAATTATACCTACTATTTTATTTCCATGGAGTCTCATAGTAAAGATATCATCTACATAAAGTGTACAAATTTCTCCTATTGTGCACAACACCCAGTCCAACCCCCATCCAAGTCGATCCATCACACAAAACTGGCGCGACAGTAACATAAATCACAGCATTATAGTCATTACTCACCGCAGTTTGCAAGGGAAAACGTTGTAAGAGCCTGCTCATGTGGCAACGATAAAAAGTTGTACGATCTTGTCAGTCGATTATAAACCCAAAACAAACAATTAACTTTTGAAATCATCAGTCGATATCAGCAGAAATAATAATAGTGTAATACTCTTATTCTTACACGACACACTCATCATTATTTGTCGATTGCTCGATATGTGGAGGCTTTCTCCTAGTGAATGCCACTGAGCCCGATCGTCGGCTCTTCTGATCCAGTCTACGTCGCAATTCGTCACTCCACCTGGGCGGCGGAACTCCTACTCTACGTTTGCCTACACGTGGCCTCCACTGAAAAAGTAACATGGTCAAAGTCACGAATGTTTATTGACATTTGTCGCGGGCTCGAGCACACTCCTGAAGTTAGCACTCTGCCACGGAATGGAACTGAAACATACATAACACCTACATACAGCACAAGGAGAGCCAAGTGGACGGAGGCACAAAATACCATGGTACAAAAAATTCGACTTCAAAGGGATCATTTATTCTTGTATTTGTTCCTTATATGGTGTAATAAAGTGTTTATTATTATTATTATTAACCAATAACTAAGAAAAAAACTAGTGATCCAATTTTGATACAATTTATATAGGACCAACCTGAAAGTATATTAATTAAAATAAAAAATAAATGTAATTATCGGTCGTGGCGGACAATTCGCCGAACTTACATAAAAAATACATACAGTTGAACATAGAACCTTCTCCTTAATGAAAAGAACCAACAAGAAACTTAACTATTTTTGTGTTTTTAAGTGACTTCAGAAAAGGAGACGGTTACATGTTCGACTACATGTACATTTTTTTTATGTATGTCGGTCGATATCGCCGTCAGTTGCGGACCGATTTCGAAAATTCTTTATTTGTTTGAATGGATATACTTTCGAGGTATATACAGGAGTTTTTCGAGAATAAATAGTTAAAAAAAAAATGAAAAAAAATATGTTAAAAAAATATCTTTTCAAAATAGTCCGAAACTGGTCGGAGTATTTCCGATCTTCTGTTTCGTGAGTTTTTAGCCGTTTTATTTATATTTAATAAATAGTTTTTTGAGTAAATCCATGCGATTTTGTTAAATTGCCTTGATTTTGTGTTTATCTCCAAGATTTCTAAACCGATTTAGATGGTTGTTTTTTTATTCAAAAGGGTTAAATTTCTGTGTAGTCCCATATAAACTTCATCAAAATTGGTTCAGTACTTTTATAAGATTATCTATTTGTTTCATAGTTTATGTTCTCTAATATCTTGGGATTTCTGAACCGAATTAGATGATTGTTTTTACTTGAGTAAGAAGGTCTTCTTCTTCTAGTAAGGTACTGTATAAATTTCATCAAAATTGGTTTAGTAGCTTTACACAAGCTTTAATTTAATTCACTGTGTTATAATGTTTAAGACTGGATTGCAAGTAAATTTTGAACAATTTAAGGACGTCCAAAGATGCCGAAGTTTTGCACATGGGTGTAGTTCTGATGACAAATTGAAAACTACTGTAGTAGTAGTCAAAGGAACTACACAATCGGACGATGGAATCCCTTCGAGTTTGGGCTCATTTGGTCTGTCTTGGTGAGTTCTCTGGTTTTATGTGGAATTCAGGGTCTGATGATGGAGCCGGAAGGTAGTCACAGGAACTCAACAACAAAATGATGGAATCCCTTCGAGTTTGGGCTCATTTGGTTTGTCATGATGAGTTCTCTTGTTTTATGTGGTACCCAGGGTCTAATGATGCAGCCAGAAGGTAGTCATAGGAACTGAACAATCATCAATAATGGAATCCTTTGGGTTTGGTTTCAGGTTCATTGGGTTTGTCTTCATAAGTTCTCTGGTCTAATGAGTTATCGAGGGTCTGATGATGGAGATGGAGTCATAGGAACCCGTTACCCAAGCATCAAATGATGAAACCCCTTCGAGTTTAGGCTTAATTGATTGGTCTCGATGAGTTCTCAGGCCTTAAGTGGTACTGGTGGTGTCTCGTAAAAGATTGTTTTAAAAAAGCGCACATACATCATTACAGCATTTACAACTTATACTTACTACTTACTTATTTTGTATTTGTTCCTTATATGGTGTAATAAAGTGTTTATTATTATTATTATTATTATTATTATTATCATCCTTTTGTTTTGGGTTTATGTTTTCTCATATCTACGAAATGTGTAACCATTTTTTCAAAGAGTTCCATTTCATTCCAGTGAAATCATCATAGATTATTTTCGTCAAAACTAATTCAGTTGTTATATAATGCTAGCTGTGCCCGAGGCGATGGTAGTTTTTCTCGGATATAAGGATCATATGAGTTATTCCAGTACCAAAAGTACTAAATAGGTATCTACATACCTGCGTTAAGAACCTTTAGTAGCGACCCGACATGGTCGTGATATTGATTCTGTGGTGATAGGTCATCTTCTAACCTATTACCATCATCATCATCATCATCATCATCATGTCAGCCTTTAGAAGTCCACTGCTGAACATAGGCCTCCCCCAAAGAGCGCCATGACGAGCGATCCTGTGCCACCTCCATCCACCGACTTCCTGCGATGGCTACAATGTCGTCTGTCCATCGTGTGGGGGGATCTCCCCACACTTCGCTTGCTTGTTCATATTACCATAATTCCAAGATAATATATAATAAACGCAAAGTCGTCTGTATATGTGTATATGCTTGTCCCTATATATCTAAGAACCATCTCGAGCACATCAGCTTTCAAACAGAAAAAGCCGCATCAAAATCAGTTCCTTCGTTTGGGACATACTCCTGCCCCCTCCCCCCCCCCCCTCCTACCCCTCATACAAGAGTACAAGAGTACCTATATTCGCGAGCAAATACATACCAATTTACCATTTTCTCTAACCTCGACGTTTCACGTTTGACTAGTCGTGGTCACGAGTGGACTGGAGTGTGCGGGTGTCAGCGACGTGAACAGTGCGGCCGTTATTTCCAACTACCCGCATTTGGTTTATCAAACGAATCTGTTGAACTAATCTTTGACATTGGCAGAATATCGTCAAGAAGAATTGATGACCAATGTGCAACTATTTCCATTTTTTATGTTTAAAATGAAGTGTTTTTCAGTAGATTTAGAATTAAAATTGACTACCACTTCAGGAATATTTAAAAAACATGACTACCAGAAACGTCACATGAAGGTGGCGCAACCTTGGAAGGGATTTTGACTTCTACTGTAGGAATAAAGTTAGCGTTTCCGTTTCCCTTAAAACTTAGACTCCCGACAATGGTGCCATTTAATCTTGCAGGGAAAAGATTGTGAGGAACATAGTAAATTACTAGCTGTACCCGTGGCTTCGCACGCTCAGCTATTTCTCTAAGTTAAAAGAACTCTGTTACTGTTCCAAGACCTAAACAAGTATACCAACATTTAAACAAAATTTCATCAGCTGACTAAAAGTTTTTATCGATTACTCGGCTTCTACTCATCGGATTGAGATAATAACTACTTACCAGTTTTTAAGTCAAACCCTAAGCTATCCAAAAGTAAAAACCGAATCGCAATCGGTTGTGTAGTTTTTACGTGATGCGTGAACAGACTAACAGACAAACACGAATTAAAAAATGTTTCATTATTTTTCACTAGTTTATTTTAGTACCCTACTTTTTTTTTTATATCTTCCCATTACAGATTTTTGGTACTTACTGCTTTATTATAAGGATAGATGCCTTTTACTTTTGGGCAGAATAATAAAAATATGTGTTATATTACATTATATTAATCATGCCTATAAAACAATACCGTGACATACCTACTGACTGACTGGTAGACAACGCCCAGCCTAAGCCGGTGGACCTAGGTATTTGAAATTTGGAGGAATATTCCTTGAGTATCCAAGAGGTGAACTACGGAAGTACTTAACTATAAACCGTAAAACATGAAAACCAACTCCAACTAAAATACTCCTGTCCTGCGGGGATCCTTTAACTTACCGGTATGAAAAGTATTCAATGTCCCTGCCTCGTAGTATGGACTCAAATCATGCCAAGTTTCATTTGAATTCATTCAGTAATTTCGGCGTGATGCGCGTCCAAGATATAGACAGACAGAAAGACAACAAAATTTAAAAAATAACCGTTTTGGCTTCAGGACGAATATAGAACAGCCTCCAAAAAATATTACACTATATCTTCAATGTAAGGAATTTGGACCCCTATCCCGCAGGAATCCTTTATTTTTTCGGGATAAAATGTATCCTCAATTTTTACCCATCATATAAACTATGACTATGCCAAGGTGCATCAGAATTCGTTCAGTAGTTTCAGAGTAGTAAGTGTTTTTTAAATAACTTTCAACCCCTATCCTGCGGGAACCGTTTATTTTTTCGGGATTATAGTATCCTATGCCCTACTTCGTAGTATGAACTTATATCATACCAAGTTTTATTTAAATTCATTCAGTAGTTTCGGCGTGATGCCTAGCCAAGATACATACAGACAGACAGACAGACAGACAAAAATGAAAAAAAAAACAGTTTTCGCTCCCGTATGGAAAATAGAAAAGCCTCCAAAAAATGTTTGCATATAATATCTTCAATGCACAGAATTGGACCTGTTACAGTTTTATTATAGGTATTGAGGATCAAAACAGAGAAGTCAACTGTAAAGTAGAATATGTGACCAGTGAAATCACATGTATATTTATGTCTGAAGAAGTTATTTTACTACAAATGTGAAGTAGAATATGAGCGACTTGTAGAAAATACAAGTATATTTATACGTGAAAGAGGAATTTTATTACAAACTAGCTGTACCCGCGGCTTCGCACACGTGGCCATTTCATTATCGAATTTTAATTTTGTATTTTAATGATTAATTTTTCAGTATTTTATTTTTAGTACCATATTTTTTTATTATTTAAATATCTTCCTCTTACAGATTTTTTGGTACTTACTGCTTTATTATAAGTATAGATGCCCTTCACCTTTGGGCAGAAAAATAAAAATATGTGTGTTATTACATTATTTTAATCATGCCTATAAAACAGTACCGTGACATACATACTGACTGACTAACTGACCGACAGACAACGCCCAGCCTAAGCCGGTGGACCTAGGTATTTAAAATTTGGAGGAATATTCCTTGATTATCCTAGAGGTGAACTACGGAAGTAACTATAAACCGTAAAACTTGAACACCAACTCCAAATAAAATACCCATATCTTGCGTTGTTGCATGGGCAGTTAAGAGTTAATTTACCGGTATGAAAAGTATCCAATGTATCCAAGTAATCCTACTTCGTATTATGAACTCAAATCATGCCAAGTTTCATTTGAATTCAGACAAACAATCAGACAAACAACAGACAAAAATTAAACAAGAAACAGTTTTGGCTTCAGTACGAATAATAGAATAACCTCAAAAAATATTTGCTGAATATCTTCAATGTACAGAATTTGGACCCATATCCCACAGGAACTTTTTATTTTTTTCGGTATAAAAGTATCCTCAATTTTCACTCATCATATAAACTATGACTGTGCCAAGTTGCATCAAAATCCGTGCAGTGGTTTCAGCGTCATATGTGTTCTTTTAAATAACTTTCAATCCCTATCCTGCTAATTTGTCGGAATGAAAAGTATCCAATGTCCTACCTCGTAGTATGAACTCAAATCATGCAAAGTTTCCTTTGAATTTATTCAGTAGTGTTCGGCGTGATGCACGGCCAGGATACAGACAGACAGACAGACAGACAAAAAAAACAGTTTTGGCTTCAGTACGGAATACAGAAAAGACTCCAAAAAAATATTACAGAATTTCTTTAATGTACAGAATTGGACCTGTTACAGTTTTATTTTAAGTATAGATAGATGTTATCACTTTCAAGTATATAATGGCATCCCAAGACGACGCAGTTCGTTAGTAACCTTGCATTTTGAAAGAACAACCTAAGCGCCAGGGTAAATATTAAGCAGAGTTAATGTTTGCACTTGAAACACAAACACTTGCGCCCGCCCTTTGGGGTGTTTGCTTCATAATAAGTAATGGCTCTATTTCGAAAGGGTTTAATTTAGATACTGAATTTAGATAATTGTGTAAGTTTAGGCTACAAATAGTAGTAAGGTTCGAACAGACAAGAGTGCGAAGGAATCTTTACAAATAGGACAGACAACAAGTGAACGATACCACGTCTATCTGCTTTGGTACATTTATTTCCCGTGACACTACTGCTTGGCACTACCAGGTAATGCCAAAGGAGTTTTCTCTATACCTACACCTCTTTCTATTCTCCCTTGCTTTTTCTTTTTGCTCTATCTTCACGCTGATGTCGGTCATTGACGTCGGCAGTATAAGAAAAAAAGATCAGAAGAGATTTTCTACGATAATATAAAATGCGGTTTCATAAAAAAATGCATCAGCCAACGTAATGGGACAAAATCTATTTCTTTCTATACCTATTAATAAAGCATCTATTCTAACTTATAATAAAGCAGTTAGTAACAAAAAGTCTGTACAATGAAGATAATAAAAAAAAGTCTGGGGAACTTAAAATAAGCTACTGAACAAGAACATAACATTTTTTAAATGTTGTCTGTCTGTTTGTTTGTGCATCACGTAGAAACTGCTGCTGCTATACGGTTTTCACTGATGGTTATCTTATGTTTGACTTAAAAACTGACGTACTTGGTATCTCAATTCGATGATAAGAAACCGAGCAATCAATAACAACGATTTGACGTCAGAAATAAGTTTGATGTAATTTGGTATAACTTTGGTTCTGGAATAACTCATAATATATAGGAACCTTATATCCCAGAAAAATGACGGGTGCAGTCTTAACAACACAAACACCAATAATAGATTTGTTGTTCGTTTTATTGTTAGCCGGTAGCTCCCGTTTAAACCTTAGGTCAAACTCTCCAATAGACGGCGCCCGACCACGTGATCTCACTGCGGCAAAATGGCGCGAAATATCGTGCGTTGCCACGTGTATTTAGCCGTTAGGTTATTTGACCGGTGGTCGTGAGTCCAGTTATTTCAAAAGATCTGTAATCTACGGAGAGCACAAAAAGCTACGTCACTCCCGTTCAATATTTGATCAATCTATTTAATCTCTTTTTTTTCTCAAATACTACAGAAGCATGTATTTTTGCCTATCTTCCTAGAAATACCATCTACAATGTGAAGTTTAGATTAAATTCTAGAGAGGGTCTAAAGTTCTGTTTGGGCCGCTGCGGTGAGGCCAAGCAAGGTTGCGTCCCGGCTAACGCCCGGCCGCCCTTTGTTGGACCTTCACTACCCTTCTATACCACCCCATCCCGTAGATACGAGTATCTATGGCGAATTGGTTGAATTGGCGTCGGTCGTTCATTAACAATTTTATTAATGACTAGTGACTCCCATCGTAACTTCTAAAAAAAATAAACCAGTAAATGTACTTAATCAAAATCTTTGGCATCAATAATCGTGGTGTTTTTGACCATAGACAACTGCGTTATAACTTACTTGTCAGACGTCTTATTATTTCGTTTCCACGGCAATAAATGCAGTAAATATCTCACTTTAGGTTTCTACCAGTGGATTCAGCCCTTTGCCCACTAGGTAGGGATTGATGGAGAATCTTGGTTATGAATGTTAGTTTTACATTAAGGTAATTAGATGGCGCTACTGTGCACCGCTAGATTGTTTGCAAAAAAGTTTGTGCGCGCGAGGTCTACAGCTCACACAGCCACTAGTACTAGTGTGGTCACGAGGCGGTCCTAGGGTTTGTTCCACTAGCCCAGGGACCAAACCTCAGTGGACACAAAAGTACAGGAACAATAGGAGCATTATTATCACAGACTTTTCGTGCTTCAACAATATGGATCAAAACAACCACTAACGAAGGTATTATCATATATATTTAAAAGACTCCAGTTGTAATAAACTTATTTAGGTATTTTATAACATATTATTTCGTAAAATTTGGTTTTGCTAATCTAATCAATATGGGAATCACAGGTTATTTGAATTTAGAATTAATAATGACAAACTATCAAATAGAATGAAATGGATTATGAAAGAATTAAGAATTATGAAAGAGGTTTCACATCGTCACAGTGTAGAAGTGTAGTAATAAATTGTATTGTCCTCCTGGACTATACCTCCACGTCATGTCTCTGCTAGGAAGTATGACACCCGCGTCTCAGCTCCCACCCGCCCATCAGTCATACTGCCCTATTCCGTAGCGATTGCTACGGGCTTCGGTGTGCTACGGTGCTACGACTAATCGCTACATGGTGTCAAATTCAACTCAATAAACCAAACTAAATTAATTTAGTTTAGAGATTCTTAAAACCTATTTGATTAGTATTACATTCTGCGACGGAACTAAAAGACTTGGTGAGGGGGAGGATAAATTGGGAAGGTGCGGGGCAAGGGGTTAAGGGAGAGTTGAATGCGAGAAGGGGCAGTAATCAGGGGAGGGGAGGGGAGGGGAGTAATCAAGGGAGGTGTGGGGGAGATAAAGTTCGGGGGGAAGGTGTGGGGGGGGACTGGGGGTATGAAAAATTGATTCAGTCTTTCTCTCCACCCCACACCCAAGAGCACTTCACCTTACCCCTTACCGCTCTCATGCAACACAACCTCCCCAAAAAAATATAGTTTTGATGGGAACAAGTGAATTCTACGTTACTATTATATATTAAAAATACTGTTGTACCACCTGGGCCCTGTTTCATAAAACTTACAATTATAGTTTACCATTACAATTTAGTGTACATTGATGCATATGTTAGAGTGTTACGTGTAAATATGAATTATGCTAGAAGATAAACTTCAGTCTACACTAAATTGTAATAGTAAACTACAATTGTAAGTTTTATGAAACAGGGCCCAGCTGGTTTCCCCGTAGCTTTTGCTACACGCGATGATGCTGTGCTGCGGTCCTACTGACACAAGCTGACGTGATGCCAGTCATCACAATTACCACACTTATGTCTGAGCCACTGTCGTACACAGGCTAATCAGAGTTTTAAAAATGAATACTCTCTTACCGAGCGGAAAACTTCGTATGCGTGATGCAGAACTCCTTAGATTAGAACTGACAGTCCATAAAAAACGTCATCAAATGCATAAAAACCAATTAGCGCCATCTAACTTTAGATGCTTGTGTTTGTGTGTTTGTGTGTGTGTGTGTGTGTGTGTGTGCGTATATGTTTGTTACTCCTTCGTGCTTAAACGGCTGAAAGGATTTGGATGTAAAGTTAATCCGAGATATCATATATCCTGGATTAACACTAGGCTACTTTTCATCATCATCATCATCCCTAATCATAATGTACGCTGGTGAAACCGCGGGACGCAGCTAGTTACTTATAATAGCTTGTCACAGTTAAACCCTATTTTCAGTTAGAACTCGTATTCGCTGTTCAATACTAATGTTTACTGAACGTTTTCGTCATTTTCAGTTTTCAAAACTATTTCGAGAGAGGGAATCACTTGAGAACGATTCTTATTGGTTGAGAGAAAAATCAGTAGGATAAGCTGTTTTTCTCATTGGTCATGACATGTTAAGTTTTGACTTGTATAAGTCCTATCATTTTGCCTATTTACAATAAATATTTTGACTTTGAACATGAATGATTTTACATACACAAAAAGAGTAGGCTAGTTAGATTGAAAATGATTGTCACCTTCGGGTACGCATTTTGACTCAGTACAGAATAAATAATGGTACTACGTACAGAAGACTCACTCCCTTAGAAAACGCGTAGATAGTATTATCTACGCGGTATTATATTATATATTATATTATGGTATATTATATTATTATGTATTATATTATAGTATTTTCAGTTGGTGTCAACTGAAATATATTTCAGTCTCTGAATAGATTTGAAAGTAAAATCTATAAAGACAATTTGTAAGCTGCACACATTCGAAAACGGCGATATTACACTAACCGCTCGGGTCGATGACACTACCCGGCGTATAAATATTACCTACTTCAGCATTGGTCTAACTTAAATCTTTATTTAAGGAACGTTCTAATATACTTACACCTATACTACACTAGCTTTCCTGCCCGCGACTTTTTATCGCGAAATAAAGCATCCCACGTTCTTCAGATATATTAAAAATCAATGCAAAAGTATAGCACTAACGCTTTTGTTGTTTTTTGACAGTCTTGTTATTATATCGTTTCATGACAACCGTTCCTTACAGCAAGTAATCAACATTTTCCAGTTTTCCCGTGGAAACTTACAATTTTCCAGTATAAAAAGTATCCTACGTTTTATTCCAGCGTATAAGCTATCTCCATTCCAAATTTCATCAAAATCCGTCCAGCCGTTATCACGTTAAAACTCCCCCAAACAAACAAACACACAACGTTTCACTTATATATATTGGTATGGATTGGTATGTATTATACCTAATTTCTTACAATATGAAGCGAACTATACAACGACATTAATATTTGCATCCAAGAAGATTGTAGATATTATGAGTAACGAGCAGTCACGTGATCACCAGAAGACACGTGATCACGAGCAGTCACGTCAGCACGAGCACTCACGTGATCATGAGCAGTCACGTGATCACGAGCAGTCATGTGATCACGAGCAGTCACGAGCGCCCACTCCCACTGATTTTAAGAGCCGCAGTCGGTAGTCAAGGTTGACAGTACGCATCCGTTCCTAAACTTCACACTGAGCGGGCCAGCCTCTGTCAAAACATCATTATCATCAGCCTGTATCCGTCCACAGCTGGACATAGGTCTATTCTAATGAATGCCTTCTACAGGCCACCACTCCCCTGACTGGTGCGCGTCCTACACTACGTCTACTGTCGAAACAGTTCTGAATAATTTCACTAAAACGCGATTTTTCTAGATATTAACTATTATATGAACTACCAGTAAATACCAGTTTTAAGGTTAAAATTATTCACTAACCGACAAATGTTCCGCCCGTCGCAACCTTTTTTGTCCACAAGAGCGCGAGCCAAGATGTCTCGCGACGTTCGCTCGACATCTCCAAACATGTCGTGCGATACTTTTCACAGAACATTTATCGCCTAGTGAATACCAGGTTTTATAAAAATATAAATATCTAGAAAAATAGCGTACTTAAAAATACGTGCTAAGTTTATACAAACAAAAATAATAATGTCGTTCAAAAACATTTTAAGGATCTTCTATTGTTATCGTTAGCATTGTCGTCCTTCTAAAATTGTATCCGCAGTCCGCAGTCAGTTATTACAAGCTTTTATTTAACTTTACGTGTTGGTTTGTTTAGTCCGAACCCGCAGAATGTGGAATGATCATTCCAAGCTACCTCCTGTGGTTTTCAACATGGGCACGTCAAAAAAAGGAATTTGGGCGCGCTTTGCTTAGCTGTTAGCAACCAATTTTAAGCATTTACAATCTCCAAAAGGTTAATGAGTATTGTTTAATAAACATTTTTATCTATCTATTTTACCGTTCTAGAAGATGTTTTGTATACCTTTGCAGCAGTTCTACAGTATTCGGGTACAGTGAGCAGACCTCACGAGTGATAGTACTGTAGGTAAGTAGGCCAAGGCCACCCGCATTCATGACGTGCGCGCTGCAATACAAGCTCTCGTACTTCAATTCACTGAATTTCAGCCATAGAGCAGGTTTAAATACTGGGATACGTTCTCATTCATTGTTGTATTTTGAATGAGAAAACTATGTCCGGATAGGTTGCCCTATTAATATATTTGTAACCAGTAATGTGTAGAATGAATGTGGATGTGTGATGGATATGTGTGACCAGTTGTAACCAGTAATGTGTAGAATGAATGTGGATGTGTGATGGATATGTATATGTATAGTGATAGTAGATGTGTTTTTTCAAGCAGTTGTGTGAGCCGTGTGGAGCCGTTCGCTCGTTTTACTTGAATCGCCCATATTCTTGGACCACCCGTGCCCTTCACACGCTGAAGATCTGCCGGGTGCAGTAACAGGAATTCAGCAAATGGTCAGCAGCATTTTAGTGAGCATTATCACCAAATGCTGCGATTGGCAAGGCTTCCAACTTGTTTTACCAACTGTGGCGAGCGTGGCGAGCAACCGCTCAAATTAAATCAAATTGTTTATTTTCCAGAACACAGTCATATAAAAAAGATGTTTAAATAAATTATTTTGTTGTAACACTGTATTCAGTCTGCAAGCAGACGTGCAAATGTTTACAATACCACCTAATTAATAATTTGTAGTTTAATTATAAAAAAATATTATTTACAAAGATCTCTAAATTCCTTAACACTATAAAAACAATTGCTGAGAAGCCATTCAGTCAAAGATTTTTAAATTTGTTGTCGTCTTATATTTTAATGTTACTAGGTATAATGTTATAAATCGATATGCACATATGATAAACATGTGCATGCAAACATGCTCGTTGTGGCTTTCTTTCCCTGTCCTCTGTACAGCAGGGGTCGTTTGCCAGCTGATGGTGTTTGTGTATGTCTGTATGTATTGTGTGTTCTCTCCGAGTTGCTTTGACTGCTGCAACATTCATTGGTCGGCTCGTCCAAAATGTTCCAAATATTCAAGAAATAAAATATTGAACGAATTTGTTTGTTCCATAAAAAAACAGTTTCTTCTCGTTAATTTTAGCTTCTTCATTTAGAGTCCTAGTTGCACCATTTCCATGATCCATCTTTTCTTCTTTTATTTTCTTTCAATATACTTAGAAGTTAACGAGACGGTCTATGTGAGGTTAAGGGGATATTTTCCCAGTTTTAGCACTTTTTGATTATACAGTCTTATATTATTTTAGATGTACCTGTAAAAGCTGCAGAGAGATGAGGATTTTACGATGGTATGTATGAAAATAACATAATCGTGGTCAGTTGAGAGTGTGGACAGTTGAGGCTGCCAAAATTACCAAAATTAACTGTTAACGTACCTTAACGAAAACTTGGGAACTCGCAAGTAAATAAACCCGTACGGATACGTAGTTAGTTCCAACACAAAGACCAGGAAGGAAGCCCGCCCCTAATAAAAAGTATATATGGGGCAACTTCGTATCCCGAGCTTCGAAACAACCGACTTGCCTATTTAAGATAATCCCTAGCATGTCTGATCCAATAATAGAGACCCTCATCTGTTTACATTTGACCGCCGAACGCAAATTGAAAAGGGGCATTACATCCTATCACATTTGCTCTAAGCATTTGCTGATGCCTATGAAGGTAAACCAATTTAAGCCGGGCGTGCGCGTAGAGGACATTGACGCAGTGTGGTGAAGGGCAGTGGGGTGTCAAAATTATATCAAATCAATATATTCACATGTGCCCCAAAAATACTAATGGAAGATTACTCTACTACTAAATATTTCTTAATCTATCTATCTTCTATATCTATATACTCTATATATATATCTATATTATATCTATATATATATATCGATATCTATATACTATAATAAAACTGTAACTGGGCTATATCTGTACATTATATATTTTTTGAAAATTTTAATTGAGATGAACTTCAAAATCGATATGGATTGCAAAAAGTTTTTTTTTTATTTTTTGTCTGTCTGTCTGTCTGTCTCTTTGAACACGCATCACGCTGAAACTACCCGACCGATTTTGATGCAACTTGGCACAATCATAGCTTATGTTATGGATTAACATATAGAATACTTTTATCCCGAAAAAATACAATGGTTCCCGCAGGATAGGGGTTGAAAGTTATTTAAAAAAAACACATATCACGCTGAAACTACCGGATGGATTTTGAAGTAACTTGGCACAGTCAAAGTTTATAGTATGTGTTAAAATGAATGCTACTTTTAATCACGAAAAAATACGGGATTCCTGCGGGATATGAGTCTAAAGTTATGTTAATTTGAAAGGAATAATAATTGCACATCCGTTTATAAAACGGTACCCTAAATTCGGCACCTATGCCACAAGTCAGAGTGGCACAGTGGAAGCGGTGCCTGGCTTGCAACCCAGAGGCACATGGATCGAATCCACGCGCTACAATGAACGTTTTGCCTCAATATTTATAAGCATTTACATATTTTGTGCGTTTTTGTACATTTTCTTTGATTTTTTTAAGGCTTATTTAATTTCCTGAAGTAAACCGTCAAGTTTTGTTACGTTATATTGCAGATTGTAGTTTTTTAATTATTATGGTTTACAAACAAAGTGTAAAAACAGAAGCGGACACCCAATTTTCGACCTATGTCTAAGATCCTTCATGGCGCAATGGTGTCAGAACCCGACTAACGTGCCGTCAAACCGAGGTTCAAATCCGAGTAGCCCTAAAGACTTTTTCGCACTTTTTATTGTTTACAAACAAAGTGAAAAAACAGAAGCGGTCACTAAATTTTCGGCCAGCGTTTAAGATCCTTTGTGGCACAGTGGTGTCAGTACCCAACTGACGTGCCGTCGTTCCCAGGTTCGTATCCGAGTAGCCTCAAAAACTTTTGCACTCAACAAAAACTTTTCATGAAGCAATAGTTCCATTAGCTAAATGCAGAGGCGCCACTGAGCTTTACCCCTATTGGGCGCGACGATAGGCCTCTATTTCCGTATATACATAATACTCGGTGCCAGAATCCTTAATGTTTTACATGTTGTACTAACAGAACTGTCTGATGCACTAACTATAGGAAAGCCGACGTTGTTGCATAATATTTCGAACATATACATTACGTACACAACGCTCTTGACGTCAGAGACCGTGTTGGCATCATGAATCTGTAGAGGTTCGTGGTTGGCATCGAGTATGTTTTAAAATCCAGAAAGCAAACATGTATTCTTCGAAAGTACACCGTAAAGGTTTCGAACATTTATGACACTATGTCACTTTTATGTCACTGGCCGAGCTGCGATCAGGTATAGGTAGTTTCGAAAAACGCTCCACATAACGCTATTCTATTCTATTCTATTCCAAAAAGTATCTTGGTGGCTGTACAAACATTAATAAATAATAATAAATATATTGGGGACAATTCCATACCAATTACCTAGCCCCAAACTAGGATACCCTGTAATATGGGCACTAGATAACGTACATAAATACGAATATCACATCCATGACTCGGAAACAAACATTTTTGCTCATCACACAAATGATTGCACCTTGCAGGATTCGAGAAAGCGACCGTTTGTTTTCGTTCCCAGGGTCACTAGCCACTAGACCAACCTATTAATTATTTATTTCCTATTGCAACACAGATAGATTTCTGCCAACAGCCTTCAGTGGCAATCCGACTTGGCCGTGAATAGTTAGAAGACGAAGGCGAGACCTTCGTCTTCTAACCTATCACGGCCATGTCGGGTCACTACTTCAGATTGATTTTTGATGCGCGAACAAACTTACATACAGACCTTCAGGTCTGTATGTAAGTTTGTTCGCGCATCAAGTAAAAACTACTTGATCGATTGCAATGCAATTTTCACTATTGGATAGCTTAGGGTTTGAGTTAAAAACTGGGCTACTTAGTATCTTAATCTGATGATTAGATGCCGAGCAATCGATAAAAAACTATTCGACGGCTGAACAAATGTAGTATATTATTGTATATTATAGGTACTTTTGGTCCTGGAATAACACGTATGAGTAACTTTTAAATGAAATGACCACGCGGGCAAAGCCGCGGGTACAGCTAGTTACTAATACACTGTTTACTTTTCTAATTTTGGTAGTTGCCAGGAGACCCAGGCTTTTTGTCTCGACGCATCTTTAACATCAATTTAGTCAGTAATTGTATTGGGTATACTGTTTATATTCGTCTTTGTGCAAGCAGCATCTGATAATGCTGAAGATATTTATGTGAATAGCAATCCGAATATACCTAAATTAGAGAAATTACTAAGTTATTCAAAGCATACAATAATGTCTCGGGGTCACTTGCAGTTTTGAATGGGAAATATAAAGTTTTGGATAAATACGTAATCGTTTTACATCACAAACGAGACACAACAAAAACACGTCGAAAGTTGAAATGTTAGGTTTTGTTCCCTTGTTCCACACCTCCTCATTTCGCTTGGTACTGGCAATTTTATTGCCATGGGCAGGCTTGGCGCTTACTGTTAGGTGAACAACCTGCTCAGCTCGTAAGATGTATAAATAACTGGACAATAAGTGCGAGTCGCGCTGAATGCGCGTAAAAAAAGATCTGTGAAGTTTTTTTTATTACTATGACTAGGCAATCGTTTGACTTCGATCTCACCTGATGGAAAACGATGATTTGGTCAACGGTGTAGCACGCTTGCCTAGTAGATATCTATTCACTCTAGACTTAATAAAACTGGGTCATAATTTACCGGAAACCGTGACCTTACAACCAGAAAAATGACAAATTAAACAATCATATTTGAGATGCACATGTTTTATGTATTTGTTGCTTTAGTGGGTAATTAGATTGTTTTAAATAAGTTCGTATTTTCTAAGTGGACTTTTGAGTTAAAGAAATAACAACATTCATAATAAATCAGAACGTAATTTAATCTACTTTTTCTTTTTCTGCTTGACTGTGGCTTGATGCGACTCTCCCCTCCCCCGAGAGTCTTGGGAGGCACGGGCCCAGCGCCCTGGGGGAAGGGGGAGGGGCTGTGTCCCGACATTGACCCGCACTGCGCCTCTGCACAGGACCAGGTGCGTCATTCATGCGCCTCCCCCCCCCCTTCCAGCCGCGCCCGCCTGCTGCACCGGATATCAAACACCAAGAACGGAAATTGCACAGTTATTGATGTAAAACTGTTACGGATGCATACTGGCTTGTTTCCTGTTTGATCAGTGCTGTTTAATGTTGCATGTTTGTTTCTACCTCAGCCTAATCCATCAACTTCATTCGCGTTTTGTAGGTATGTGTGCAGGAGTGGAGGGCGTAACCAGTACAACGCGTGATGTTCCCTGCCCACCCAATAAGGGTTATTAGAGGCATTAGGGAACTTCTTAATTGCCCGTATAGGCTCAGCCTTACGCCGCCAGCATACCGATAGACTGTTCCAAATGTTTTCTTTCTTGAACAGGAGAGAGACGTCATTTCAGTGATCAACCACAGAATTTTAAATATATAGTAAACCCTGTTAACATCACATGAATGAGATTGGTTGAGATCACGCGGTTCAAGCCCATCTCCTCGTGTGGTTTAATATAAATTTCGACAATTTACTGAACTAAGCCCGTAATGACTTACATGAAATGACAAGACCACGTCACAGAATATATAATATGAGCACGCTTACGACTTAATAGTAGCACAGAATAAATAATAGTACAAGTAAGCCATAGCCCTTAGTCAACGGCGTTTTTGATCGGTAGGTACGTGTCCTTCAAATGATTATAACAAGTGTTATACGGATTAGGATAGAAAATAATCATTAAATAGTAAATCCAACCATTATTTATATTTTACACATGTAATTACAATACAAATCTTAAATCTCAATCAAGTTACTTCCAAAGGATGACCACAGACACATTATTATTAAAACGTTACTTAGCAACTTTTTATTATTTCACTTCAAGAACCAAAAACATAATCTAAAAAAAAGTAAAAGTAAAATAGTATTTATTGCCATTAGAAATAAAGTAAAGTGTGCACACAGTATCAATACAAAAAGTAAAGTGTGCACATAGTATCAATACAAAAAGTAAAGTGTGCACACAGTATCAATACAAAAAGGATATAATTATATTGTTTGTCACGCTTAAATGGCTGAACGGGTTTAGATAAAATTTAGCATGGAGCTTATACCCTGGATTAACACATAGGCCCCTTTTTATTCCGTAAAAATGCACGATTCCTGAGGGACGCGAGTGAAACCGCGGGGCGCAGCTAGTATTGAAATATTTTTACTTACATATTTTACTTTACTTTATTAGTTGCAATTGCAACATTAGACTATAGTAAGTATAATACATTAACTTCAAAAAAAAAAAATGGTAATAAGCTTAAATATAATTGCTAATGTTTAGTTATAGGAATTATATATTTTTAAAATGGTCTTTTAATTTGTAAAAACCTTCATTTTGATATTTCACTCGATAGGTTTTAGTATACATTTTTTTCGTTGGAAATACAATATGGCAGCTGAAAGCCGCCATTTTAGTTTTCTTGGCACTTCATGATATCCTATTGCACTTTCGTGATCAAGACGAATCCAACGATACCTCATTTATCAAAATCAGTCAAGCTGTTTAGGCTGTAGGACATGCCTTATAAATGTACAAATAAACAAACATACATACAACCTAAACACATAACCCTCCGTGCAGTCGGGTAAAAATAAACAGTAGTCCGCGCGGACGAAGTAGCGGGCGGGAAAACTAGTACTATAATACCTATTCTGCGGTTTTCTTCGATATCTGTAGCTTCAAATGGGTTCACATGAGCAGCCAGTAGCAAAACCAATTGCAAAACGTTCTCTAATGGGTCCGCATTAGGCTTGCGAAGCAATGGGCCGTGCGGGCCGGCGGCCTTGTCGCTTGACGCCGCGCCGTGTCAGCCGGCGATAATCCACGGATCAGCCGCGACGTCGCCGCCCCCCGCCGCCGCCCCGTCGCCGCCAGTACGCTGGATTGGGAACTAGCGTTAGTCTGGGAATGCACTACACAAGACTGAAAAAACACCTGAGAAGACTGTTCCTTCGGCGTCAGATCTCAGCGACGCGACGGTGATTCGAAGTGAACTCGGCGGGTTGGCTTACTTGTATGGAGGCGATTCAAACCGATATGAAGGATTATGATTTTGGTGTCTTATAAAATTATAAAAGGGTTAGAATACTGGATTACCAACATACCAATAATCAACTGAATACGTGTTAGTTCGGGCAGAATTACTCCCAAAATACGTATCTAAAATTGCGGATCATACATCAGTTATTCGGGTGCCTTTGGGGGTGTTCCTGGGGACCTCCGCTTATCACCACTTCCTGGGACATCCTAACCTAAAAACGGAGTATGCGACTCGTGAGATATAGGCTACCTTCAGTTGCAATATAGGGATGTCTATGATCTGATTCTATGTAAACTGACTTTGACCCATAGCTTACCGACTGGACGTAAGTTCTACCCTTCAGCAGCTTTTAGGCATGATGCTACCGAGACCCGACGGCCGCCGGAGCTAAGGTACTGTGGTACACTGATAATGACAATGTCACTTCTCGAACTTTCTCCGTTGATAACTCCAAGTTGTAATGGCAGAGTGGCAGACATTTCCACGGTTAATCATCGACCGGGCTACAGCTCTGCCGGTCACGGAATATCTTTATTTGTATGTAGAGCTCTCTTCCTTTGAAGAGAGTAAAATGTCTGAAGTATCAAATGAATATGAAAAACTTAGGAAAGTGTCCGAAAGGAGAATCTAGAATATAGTACCTTCCTATTGAGGGTCCAAATAGACGTGTCTTGTACTATCATTATTTTCCATGCACCATTCGCAGTGGCGTGTCTTTAATTAATTAATTAAACCATACCAATATATAAAAGTGAAACGTTGTCTGTTTGTTTATTTGTTCGTTTGTTTGTTTGTTTGGGGAGTTTTCACGCGATAACGGCTAGACGGATTTTGATGAAATTTGGAAAGGGGATAGCTTATACCCTGAAAAACAACATGGGATACTTTTTATCCCGGAAAATGATTCCAGAGAAACCTGAAAAAACAGCAAAAATTTTGATTACTCACTGTAAGAAACGGTGGCAGAAAATGGAAACGAAATTCAAATTCAAATTCATTTTATTGTATTAAAAACGGTATTAAAAACACCAATTACACATTATTACACACATATAAAATTACAATTAATCAATTAAAAATGACAGTTAAATTACACACAAGTCGAGTCAAAATAAAATAAGGAACCAGATAATCTACAATAAAATAACACACAGAAACAATCTTTAAAATCATAATACAATGTCAAATTAAATACTTTCACAATATGTCAAACAAATGGAAAAAAAATGTTTTCCAGTTGCCAATGAATAGATCAATATAAAAAAGAGGTCTGAGGTTGCGCAGAGACCGACACAGGGGAGACTTGGCTCGGGCAACAGTGTGACAACAACCTGCACAGTCGGTCATGTAACTCTGAGGAGTCGACGGACCCTCTCAGTACCTTACAACAGAGAGTGAGCTGGTCTAGCAACCTTCTCACTTTCAGGGAATTGAAGCCAAGTAACAAGTCTGTCAAAAAACATCAAGAGCATTGGTGCTCTACCTACTTTTGCATTGGATTTTAATATCCTAGAAGCACATAGTGGTGAAGTGTCAATGCCTAAAATGTAGTTAGATTTTTTTTCGTTGATTATTTACGAATATTATAAATTAATAACCATATGAAAAACACTCGTACATGATGCAGGCGGCCCGCTCTCATGGACGTTATTTCTATGGTTTCACCCAAAACTCCGAGGGATGGAGTTAGCAGTCATTTCGCATGCATGTTTATGCATTCGAAGCTGGCCAGGGATTGGTCGACAGTTGAGTTGCAATGGATGCTTCTCAATCCCCGTTGTGATAAATTACTTCCCACGGAAACATAAACATATATAATTGAAAATCTTTATGACTGAGTCAGAAACGATTGATGACATCCGCGATAAGTTTGAGTCGATTGTAGATCAAATTAATCAAATAAAGTTAGCTTTGAAACCAAGTTCTACCCCCGACTATGCTAGTTTAGATTCGATCGAGGATTTGTATACTAGAGTGAAACGGACTAGAAATAAAATAAAGAATGACTCGATTTTAATATCGCGAGATAACGACAATACATCAAAGAATGTTACTACGCATATTAACTTTCCTCCAATTTCTTTGCCGAGTTTTAACGGGAAAACGGAGAATTGGCCAGTTTTTTACGAGTCGTTTAAGTCAAACATACATAACAACAGTCAGTTGTCTGACTCACAGCGTGTGCCATACTTAGTAGGTAAACTTACACAAAATGCGTTGAAAGTTCTCGCTGGTATCGTACCGACAGGTGATACCTATAATATCATATGGAATAGTTTGGTGAAAAGATATCAAGACAAGCGTGCTTTAGGTATACACTACTTGAACACTATACTTATTTGATTCGTTCGTAGAGAGATATTCTGCGTCAATCGCAGCTCCGAAACAGTTAGGTATAGGTGATCTAACAGATTTTATTCTGTTACACTGCTAATAAGCTTTATTCAGGATCAAGTTAAGATCTTAGAACGCTCGAACTCTGCTGCTCTTGTACTCAACCTCGCCACAGACCTCGCGAAGCAGCTCGAGTAAGCCGCCCGCTTCTACGTCACGCAACCCACGCGCTCATACCTACAAAGCGTTCGTAGCGAGTGATAATGTACCTACGCAAGCTGGTGCCTCTGCTATGCTTGCGCCTGCGCTTGCTCCGTTATCGCGCTGTGCGTGTTGTAATGATAATAGCCATATTCTGCGACGATGTGGGTCTCACATGGCCTATGGTGGAACGGTCCGTTATGGCTTTGCCATCCTCCCGAAGATTGGCCAATTAAGAGCTTCTCTCCCATTAGTTGCGGAGATCTTCCAGAGCATAAGGCAAATAGCAATATTGACTGTAACCTTTCAGCTCGAGCAATCTTTGCTGTATGAGATGTCTCAGCGCACCTCATCATGGGACAAATTATTGCGCATAATTCGATACGTATACGTCAAGTTTTTATACCTTGGGTTACATTATTGCAATTTTTGTAAGGATTACACATTTATTCAAAAATAAAATTCAGCCCATGTTACTCGCTGATAATATAGCTTTTAAATATTTTTTAAAATAGGTTCAGTGTTGTTTGAGTTTATCAATTACAAGCAAACAACAAACATAATAAAATACATAATAACAAACATTAATATATACTTATAATGAAGCAGTAAGTTCACAAAAAGTCAAAGAAGATAATAAAAAAAAATTGTCTAGGGTACTTAAAATATATTTTTTATATCTTGTCCATCTGTTTGTCTGTAAGTTTGTTTGCGCATCACTTAAAAACTACTGGACCGATTGCAATGAGATTTTCACTGTTAGATAGCTTAGTTGGGGTACTCTGTATGTATTTTAATGTATTTGTTGGTCACGCACTAATATCCAGACTGGATGAGTACCAAAATCATACAATACTAGTTGTTCCCCGCGGTTTCACTCGCACACCCTAGGTCGGATCCATTTATTTATAGAGATATTTATATAACAAAAAACAGGACAAAATAAGCGCAAGAGTAGTGAGCGGGAAAAGTTTGAGTTATTTCTATCAGTGTGTGTTATTAAAACGAAACTCCGTTTCGTACAAAGTATGAATTTAGTGTAATATCAAAAGCGCGAGCGAAGCGAGCGCAAATTTTTTGAATTATCAATGAATAACACTAATAATTCAAATAATTTGCGGTTTTAATATAAAATATCATTCCAAACCATGTAAAAATATGCACTGACATGATTTTTACTTTCGAGAGTAGACATTGTTAGAATATTCAGCTATATCTAACAATGGAGTAAACGAACAAAAAAAAAACAAACAAACATTTATGAAAAAGCTAAAATAAGGGCGAACGAAGTAAACACGGAAATTTTGAGCTATTTCGATCGGTGTAGAAGTGAAATAACATTTCCAAATCATAAAAACAAACATTGAAACAAAGAAAAAGCGTGAGCGAAGCGAGCGCAATAAATAGCGAGCTATTTATGTTAATTTAATAAAGATTTTTAAAACAAAACATAATACCAATCAAATCACATGAAAATAATGAAAAAGAACCCAAAAAGCGAGCAAAGTAAGAGCAGATGAACACTTCTGCGTGTTTAATAGTGCTAAAACATAACTCCAAATAACATTTAAATATGCAATGATAAGAACAAAACACGCAAACTATTGCGATATTTCTTTCAGTGTAGAAATGGAATAATTCTAACTCATATGAATTGGAATTGGAATTCATATGAATTTCTACTCATTTTACATACCTAATAGATTCATAGAAGCGCGAGGGAAGCCAGCGCAAAAAATTTAAGTTTTTTTCCAAATAATATGAAAATAACTAATACGTTTTGATAACGATAACGTTACGTTAAAACTGCAAATTTTTCAAATAAATGCGACCGAAGAAAGGGCTAAAATTATAAGGTTTTCTCTAGAAGAAAATTTAAAACAATTAAAAGGTGGAAGCCCCTGGGCAAGGTTATGAGCGCGACGGAAGCGAGCGCGAAAGTTCTTGGCTATTTCTTTAGTTTTTTTGTTTGTCGTATGAGGTAGAGCTGGCCTCCAGAGAACAAACAAAAATTGTTTTCATGAAGAAACATTACTAACTTAGAGATAAGTAAGAACAAGTTTAACTAAAAAAATATAATTACGGGTAATTTTTTGTTGCTGTTTAACTTTTCTAAGTTAAGTTTTTTCCTTTCTTTTTTACTTTTTTCTTTAACAATTTTAAGATTATTTTTTATTTTTTTATTGCATTGTCATTGGTTTGTGTTTTCTTTCTTCATCGTAATGTTTAAACAGAAGATGTTCCTTTTCTGTGATAATAGCAATTTCACTTTCCTGATCCATCATCAATTCGAGTTAATATTCACAATGTACAGCATCGCCTTAACATTGTCAGCAAATTATAAACACGTGTTAATTAACTAGGTCATCACGATCGCTTGCGGAAGACAGGTACGCGAGACGCACGCACGACGCGCGGCCTTGCGGGCGTCAGCACTTTCCGGGCACTAGTATAAACAAATTCACGCGACGCGACCTTTCTCTATGGAAGTCAAAGAGAAGATGAAGAAAGAAAACATCGCAAAAGCCTGGAAAGCCTTGTGACTGACCTAAAAAGTCAAATAGAAGAGCTTCAGCGCCAATTGAAGCACGTTCGGGAGCAAAATAGTGCAGTTTCAGAGGAAAGCACTAATAAAGAGTTGCCTTTAGAGTCAGTCCAGTATGAGACGGACGAAGAAGGTCTCGCTAAAGAAATAGAGTGGGTTCGTCATAGAAGCAGGAAAAAAAGGAAGTTGAATACGTCCCTGTCCCCACCAAAAAGAGCAAACTCCGATGAAACTGTAAAATAAAATAAAGAGGTAAAAAAAGTGCCTTTACCACCACCTATAATAGTGGAAAACATAAAGGACTACCAAAAGTTCTACGACCTGTTATCGACCAGCGTAACGAGAGACTCGTTTATCACAAAAGTCATGAATGGGGAAAATGTAAAAATAAATGCCAATAGCGAAGACTCGTACAGATGTATCACCAAGCTCTTGTTAGAAAACAATTGCTTCTGGTACTCCTACGAGAACAAACAAGAGAGGCCAATTAGAGTAATGGCTAAAAATCTACATGCGTCCTGCCTTCCCGATAGAATAGTGGCAGATCTGACACTTAGTGGATACAAGATCCAGGATGCTGCCATTAAGTTTAGCTGGAGGAGTAAGGAACCACTGAACATGTTTATGCTTACATTCCAAAAAAGATGAGGACATCAACAAAATCTACGGTATAAAATCCATTTTAGGCTGCAAGGTGGAGATACAACCATTAAAAACGAATAAGCTCATACCTCAGTGTAAAAGATGTCAAGCATATGGCCACACACAGAAATACTGTTCAAAAGAACCAAGGTGCGTGAAATGTACAGGCAAGCACCTAACCAGAGACTGACAAAAACCAGCAGAAGCTAAGCCGAAATGTGTCCATTGTGGTGAGCAACATCCGGCCAAATACAGAGGGTGCTTAGTTGCTAAAGAACTACAGAGCATGAAAAACAAACTGTTGAAGAAAAATCTAACAACACCCGTGATACAGGTTCCCGGTGTCAGTAAAATAAATAAAAATAGTGCTACTCAAAATGTCATAATACATGTTTCATATGCACAAATAATAAAAGGAGCCCAGCCCACCTTACAGCAGCTACAATCTAAACAATATAAGCAAGTAAGCATGACACATGACATGGATGAAAAATTAAACAACATTTTAAACCTCGTTACATTGTTCGACGAATGTTTAAAAACACTTGAAAGTAGCACCAAGACAGCTTCATCAAAACAGAAAAAAATGATAAGTAAACTTACGATCATGGAATGGAACGCTAATGGACTACTACAACATCGTACTGAGCTCCAAGCCGTCCTAAACATAGAAAATATTGACGTGTGTCTTATCTCTGAGTCACACTTCACAAGGGAATCCTTTATTCAAATTCAAGGCTACAAAACTTATCACGCATTGCACCCCAATAACACTGCAAGAGGGGTCAGCACCATAATAATAAAGGAGAACATCTACCATCATGAACAATTTAAGTTTGAAGAACATCACATACAAGCTGTCGCTATTTGTGTCAGAACTAAGCGCTAACCTTTGCAGCAATATATTGCCCACCAAAGCATGCGCTGAAAGCAGAACAGTTTAGAAGTTTTTTAAAACTACTTGGTAATCGATTCTTACTGGGCGGTGATTTTAATGCTAAGAACACCTTCTGGGGGTCTCGCCTTACCACTACTAAAGGAAAAGAATTATTATGTGCAATCAAAGAAATACATTGTAATGTAATATCAACAGGAAAGCCCACCTATTGGCCTACTGACCCTAATAAAATACCAGATCTCATAAATTTCTGCATCTTTAAAAATATATCACCCAGCTCTCTTCTAATTGAGGAAGGTTATGATATGAGCTCAGATCACTCACCAATAATATTAACTTTAAGTGATACTATTGTACAAAAAGAGAATATTCCGACTCTTTTTAATTACAGAACGGACTGGGAAAGTTTTAAACTAGATTTAGAAGGATAAATCGATCTAAAAGTTCCACTAAAGAACGCACTACAGCTAGACATAGAAGTAAGAAAACTTATAAAAGACATACAACAATGCGCTTGGGATCTTTTGGGATCTCCACAAAAGAAGACACTTTTTAACAATCTTACAAAAAAACTTATAAGGGAAATACAGAACTTTAGTGATGAGACTATAAATTCTAATCTAAGTCAGCTAACAAGTGATCGGACAACAGATTATTCTCTTTGGAAAACAATGAAGAACCTTAGAAATCCAATCATGCATATCCCATCTATAAAAGAACATAATGGAAAGTGGGCAATCAATAACGGACAGAAAGCTAATAGGTTTGCACAGCACTTAGAGCAAGTTTTTCAATCAAATGGAGATCTTACAGATGATGAAGACTTTATACAAGAAGAAACTTCTAAAATTGAGCTAAACATAAGATTTGTTACACTAAAAGAGGTTTTTAACGAGATCAAACATCTAAGTTGCAAGAAATCTCCTGGTTATGATTTAATTACTGGTGAAGTTCTACAAAACCTCCCTCGTAAAGCTTTAGTTAAAATAACTACGCTCATCAATGCATCATTTAGACTTCAGCATGTATCAAGTGAATGGAAAGTAGCCGAAGTCATTATGATACCCAGGTCGAAATTGTTTGAAAAACTACTACTGAGACGATTGAAGCCCATCATAGAAGAAAATAAATTCATCCCGGATTATCAATTTGGATTTAGAGAAAAGCATTCTACAATAGACCAAGTGCATAGAATCACTAATGTTATTGAAAAAGCTTTAGAGGAGAAAAAAGTTTGTACAACTGTGTTTCTAAATGTAGCTCAAGCATTCGATAAAGTTTGGCATAAAGGTCTGCTGCACAAATTAAGAAAAATACTAAACAGTTTGCAGATATTCTCGAGTCTTATCTAACACATAGAATGTTCAGAGTAAGGCAAGAAGATGCGTATTCAGAACTTAAGCAAATAAAAGCTGGAGTACCGCAAGGGAGTGTCTTAGGTCCGTTCCTGTACTTATTGTACACTTGCGATATCCCAGATTTAGAAAATAATACCATTGCCACCTTTGCTGATGATACAGCAATCATGGCGATTGGGGCTACTTAGAGGAAGCGGTCGAGAAAGTGCAAACAGCCGTCAATACCATCCTCGATTGGACTAAAAAAATGGCGAATAAAATTTAACCAATCAAAATCCACACATGTAGATTTTACAAACAAGAAAACGAATTATCATCTTGTATTTATAAACGATCAAGTAATACCACACAAAAATACGGCCAAGTATCTTGTTATGACATTAGACGCAAAGCTTCGCTGGAAGGCCCATGTCAAAAAGAAACGCGATGAAATGGAGCTTCGCTACACAAAAATGTATTGGCTTCTAGGAAAACATTCTTCGTTGTCAGTTTGCAATAAATTACTTTTATACAAGCAAGTCCTCATGCCAATATGGACTTACGGTATCCAGCTATGGGGCTGTACCAAATCCACTAATATACGGATCATTCAACGTTTCCAAAATAAAGTACTCAGAGGCATCGTTAATGCACCGTGGTACATCAGAAGTAACGACCTCCATCGAGACCTGAAGGTGGATCTCGTTACTAAGGTCATTAAAAAAGTTACCGAAGCTCACGAACGAAGACTTCATCATCATCATGTGAACGTCGAGGCTATCCAGCTCCTCGACAACACGGGCATCGTGAGAAGACTTTTGAGTCTTCTCACAAAAACCATTTGAGTTAGTTTAGTGATATGATAGTGACAATGTAGTATCAATTAGTGCAAATCAAATAAACAGAAGAACAAAGTGACTTCCCCTTAATAGTGACATTAAGAAAAGTGTTATTGGACACATTCTTAGTTTATACTCTACTTAGCAGCTTAGGTGAAATTAAAATTACTTATTAGTCTTAAGATGGTAAATCATTACATCATAAAAAAAAAAAAAAAAAATGGTTTGTGAGCTACCCTGAATGTTTCAGCCAGATAGATAATGGTGAAGTGCTCGAAATTTGAATTGCAAGATTCCAGGACCGACAAAATACTTAGATAGATAGATACAAGTGAAGTCAAATAAAAGTTTTTAATAAAAAAATAGGGAGTCAATTTGTAATCGTTAGTGGCATCAGGTTCGCTTAGCATAATAAAAGCCTCAGCATTGCAGAGTATCGCTCCGAGAGCAGCCAAGTACCATTACTTTCGTATTTATTGTCTGCAAGCCAAGTTATATAAATCAATATTTGGGGGCCTATAAGCACAGACAGAGGGTGATATATTATATTACACTAGCTTTCACCCGCGACTTCGTCCACCCGGACTACAGTTTATTGCGAAAAAAAGCATCCCATGTTCTTCTAGGATATTAAAAACCATTGCAAAAGTAGGTGTAGCACCAACGCTGTTCATGTTTTTTGATGGACTTGTTATTTCCTATCCATGGCAACATTTTCCAGTTTTTCCGTGGAATCTTACAATTTTCCAGGATAAAAAGTATCTTATGTTTTATTCCAGGGTATAAACTAACTGCTTCCAAATTTAATCAAAATCTGTCCAGCCGTTATCGCGTGAAAGTTCCCCAAACATACAAACCAACAAACAGACAACATTTCACTTTTATATATTGGTATGGATTATGAGATATATATATATATATATAGGTACTTATAACTAGCTGACCCGTGGCTTCGCACGCTTGGTAATGACCAAACCAATGTCTAGGTTTAAAGTACTCTATGTATAAAATACCAATATCAAAACGTTTGTCAAAATTCCTTCAGCCGTCAAAAAGTTTTTATCGATTGCTCGGCTTTTACTCATCGGATTCAGATAGCAAGAACAGCAGTTTTTAAGTCGAATCTTAAGCTATCCAAAAGTGAAAACTACATCGCAATCGATCTTGTAGTTTTTACGTGATACTTGTTCAAATATACTGTCAAAAAGACAAACAGACAGACACAATTTTTTAAAATGTTACATTCTTGTTCAGTAGCTTATTTTACGTACCCTAGACCATTTGTCTGGTGCATTGCCCGAACATCAGAGTCGGCATTAATCGCGTGACGCGTTCACCCAATTATAGGTTTTTAGCCTCAGTGCACATTTGGTTACCGCGTCGACCAGCAGGTCGACCGCGGATGAGCGATCGTTATGGTTTTATTTACGTTTACGTTTACCATTGACGATTACTATCGAATAAAAATTGGTACCGCGATGAGTAATCGTATTGTAATGGTTTATTGAACGAATGAATACTTTTCAATCGTCTGCAGGGCGACCGGCGATACGCAAAGTAAACGTAAACGTTATCAATTTGTCATTTTAAAACCATAAACCTCTATATTAGTACTGACTTTCGGCGGGAAACGAAATCGAAACGGATGTTTTGCTTTGTTTTATTACTCAAACTGCAGGGCGACAGGCGACAGCGGATACGCAAAGTAAACGTAAACGTTATCAATTTGTCATTTTAAAACCATAAACCTCTATATTAGTACTGACTTTCGGCGGGAAACGAAATCGAAACGGATGTTTTGCTTTGTTTTATTACTCAAACTGCAGGCGACAGGCGACAGCGGATACGCAAAGTAAACGTAAACGTTTTCAATTTGTCATTATAAAACCACAAATTATTAAACGATTATACCATTAGCAAGGCCATAACCAAGAAAGTTTATAACATTAAGTAGTACCTACTTTCGGCGGGAAACGAAATCGAAAGGGGTGTTTAACTTTTTATTATTTTCTAAACTTGTGTATCTTCGAGTGTTAATGTGTAATATTGGTGGAATATTAACCGTAAGGTATTTGGTAACGTGCACTAGTGTAGGTAAATGATACAAGTGTGCCATTTCGTGTTCTTTCCGGAACTCCCTAGGAAGTTTTAGTAAAGCTCCACCACTTTACTGAATCGTGACATAACTAGACTTTTGACTATCTGACTGACTGAGACTAGACATTTTGAAAATCTGTTGAAAAAAACACACAATTTGCTATATCTCTTTACCTGGCACTGGCTAAATGTACTGGTCATGCAAAACCAAATAATAAATATACAATAATAATTTAGTACCGCCAAACTGTCGCCGGTAGCAGTTGGGGAATTATTTTCTCGAACAACCATTGAAATAAACCCTTGCTCAGTCTGTAATTGGCCCTGTTATTTCGGCACTTACAATGGGTTGTTGAGATCACGTAAGACATACACGCCTCTTTCTATGAGCTGCCTTCTGACGCTCCTCCTCTGCAGCCCCAAGCAAATAGGCTCTTGCCGCCACTTACGTAGGTAGATGAACTAAAATTGATTTATAGATCACTTTTCATTTAGGTAGTAGATACTAATACTACTAGATACTTTATTTAATAACTGGGTCTATGTTTAGACTTAACATAATCTAAAACCAATAACATAATCTAAAATGAAAACATTGACTTCGAATATAAATCACAATCAATGTGTATATTCAAAGTATTAACTTGATAGTATATAGCATAAAAGGTTGCTCATTAGTCACCGTTTTTAACAATCACCATTACTATAGTTTTCAAAGCCGCGAAAGCGTTCGCGGTACCCTTTTTTTTGTAACAACAGTCATTTCATAGGAAATCATTCGTTCAATAGTTTTCCATCAAAAGTTTTTTTCGTAATCGTTTTACAATGGTAAACGCGACAGTTTGGCGGTACTAAATTAATGGTTTATTGTTTTAAAATGTCAAATTGAAAACGTTTACGTTAACTTTGCGTATCAGGTGCCTCGAACATTTACATTAAACATTATTTATAACATAGGATTTTTATAATAAATTAAAATGTAAAGAAAACCATATTTTATCTCTGCAGTGTATGATTTATTTGTTGTGCAATTAAGCGTTTAATCAATCAATCAGGATTTCAAGGAGGGCTTCGCCTGACCTTGGCCACCCTCAGACAACAATACTGGATACCCAGCGGATACAGCGCGACTAAACGGCAGTTAAGCGAATGTGTAACATGATCCTACCGCAACTGATCCACGAACGACAGATAGATAGATAATACTTTATTGTACACCAGTTTTCAAAATTTTACAACAAATAGAAACAATCTTATAACTAAAGTACAACGGGCGGTCTTATCACTAAAAGCGATCTCTTCCAGTCAACCTTTGGATGGAAAGAAATAATGGAATGAGAGAGAATGGCAGTGTAAATAATTAAAACAAATATATACAGATATATATATATATATATATATATATATATATATATATATATTTGTATATATATATATATATATATATATATATATATATATATATATTTGTTTAAATATAATAATAATTATGAAATAGTTAATAAAAATAAATAAACATATACATACATGCCATTAAATACAAATACACATCTATACTTATCTTAAAGGTTGTCTGGAAGAGATCGCTTTTTAGCGATAAGACCGCCCATTGTCCCATTTATTTTGTATAAATGTTTTAGTTATTATTGTATTTTTTTGTTCTATGTGGTGTACAATAAAGAGTTATCTATCTATCTATACTTATAAAAAAAACTGTAACGGGTCCAATTCTGTACATAGAAAATATTTAGATATATTTTTTTGGACCTTTCTTTAGATTCGTTACTGAAGCTAAAACTGTTTTTTTTTTTCATTTTTGTCTGTCTGTCTGTCTGTATCTTGGCTAGGCATCACGCCGAAACTACTGAATGAATTTAAATGAAACTTGGTATGATTTGAGTTCATACTATGAGGTAGGACATAGGCTTCTTTTCATCCCGAAAAATTGTGGAGAAGAATAATAGAATCAATGTTCCCGCAGGATTGTGGTTGATAGTTATTTCAAAAAACACTTATCACTCTGAAACTACGGGACGGATTTTGATGCAACTTAGCGCAGTCATAGTTTATATGATGAGTTAAAATTGGGGATACTTTTTATTCCGAAAAAATAAAGAGTTCCCGCGGGATAATGTCCCAAATTTTGTAAATTAAAGATATTTTATATATATTTTTTGGGGGCCGTTCTATATTCAATACTAAAGCCAAAACTGTATTTTTTTAATTTTTGTTTTTCTGTCTGTCTGTCCGTCTGTCTGTCTGCACCTTGGAAGTGCATCACGCCAAAAATACTCAATGAATTCAAATGAAATTTGCTATTATTTGAGTTCATACCTCGAGGTAGGACATAGGATACTTTTTATCCCGAAATATTAAAGGGTTCCTGCAGGATAGGCGTTGAAAGTTATTTAACAGAACACGTATCACCCTGAAACTACTTGGAGGATTTTGTTGAAACTTGCCACAGTCATAGTTTATATAATGGGTAAAAATTGGGGATACTTTTAATCCCGAAAAATGAAGTGTTCCTTCGGGATAATGTACAAAATTCTGTAAATTGAACATATTATGTATTTTATTTGGATGCTGTTTTATATTCAATACTAAACCCAACACTGTATTTTATTATTTTTTGTCTGTCTGTCTGTATCTTGGCAGCGCACCACGCCGAAAATACTTAATGAATTCAAATTAAATTTGGTATAATTTGAGTTCACACTTCAAGGTAGGGCATTGGATACTTTTCATCCCGATAAAAATAGGTGTTCCTGCAGGATAGGGGTGGAAAATTATTTAAAAGAACACTTAGCACGCTGAAATTATTGGACGGATGTTGATGCAACTTGGCACAGACATAGTTTATCAGATAGGTAAGAATTATGGATACAGTTTGTCCCGAAAAAATAATTCCTGTGGGATATGGGTCCAAATTCTGTACATTAAAGAAATTGTGTTTTTTTTTTGAAGTTTTTCTATATTCGATTACGAAGCCTAAACTGTATCTTTTTTCATTTTTGTCTGTATGTCTGTCAGTCTGTATCTGAGCCGCGCATCACGCCGCCGGAACTACTGGATGAATTCAAAAGAAACTTGGTATGATTTGGGTTCGTACTACGAGGTAGGACATTTTTCGAGGTCAAAGATTTTATAGATAGTTCTCTATATTCGATACTGAAACGAAACTGTTTTACTTTTTAATTTTGTCTGTTTGTTTGTCCGTATCTTGATGGCGCATCGCACCCAAACTGCTAAATGAATTCAAATGAAAAAAATGCTCTTGGGTGCTTAAAAAAGGTATTGAACAATTAGTTTTTTCTTAATTGTGTCTTTCTTTGTGTTTGTCTGTATGTTTGTTTGTTCACGCATCACGTAAAAACTACTGGACCGATTGCAATGCGGTTTTCATTGGTAGGCTTAGGGTTTGATTTAAATCTGGTGTAATTGGTATCTCAATCCGGTGAGTTAGAAGCAGAGCAATTGATAAAGTATTTTTGACGGCTGAAGAAATTTTGTTCAAATGTTGGTATATTAGTCCTGGAATATGGTACTTATGGTACTTTGAACCTAAAGAAAAGAACACGCGTGCGATGCCGCGGGTACAGCTAGTACTATAATAAAATTACACAAATAAAAATAATAATATATATATATTATATATATTATTTATATTATTATTTTTATTTGTGTAATTTTATTATAGTACTAGCTGTACCCGCGGCATCGCACGCGTGTTCTTTTCTTTAGGTTCAAAGTACCATAAGTACCATATTCCAGGACTAATATACCAACATTTGAACAAAATTTCTTCAGCCGTCAAAAATACTTTATCAATTGCTCTGCTTCTAACTCACCGGATTGAGATACCAATTACACCAGATTTAAATCAAACCCTAAGCCTACCAATGAAATGAATATATATATTATATATATATATTATTATTTTTATTTGTGTAATTTTATTATAGTACTAGCTGTACCCGCGGCATCGCACGCGTGTTCTTTTCTTTAGGTTCAAAGTACCATAAGTACCATATTCCAGGACTAATATACCAACATTTGAACAAAATTTCTTCAGCCGTCAAAAATACTTTATCAATTGCTCTGCTTCTAACTCACCGGATTGAGATACCAATTACACCAGATTTAAATCAAACCCTAAGCCTACCAATGAAAACCGCATTGCAATCGGTCCAGTAGTTTTTACGTGATGCGTGAACAAACAAACATACAGACAAACACAAAGAAAGACACAATTAAGAAAAAACTAATTGTTCAATACCTTTTTTAAGCACCCAAGAGCATTTTTTTCATTTGAATTCATTTAGCAGTTTGGGTGCGATGCGCCATCAAGATACGGACAAACAAACAGACAAAATTAAAAAGTAAAACAGTTTCGTTTCAGTATCGAATATAGAGAACTATCTATAAAATCTTTGACCTCGAAAAATGTCCTACCTCGTAGTACGAACCCAAATCATACCAAGTTTCTTTTGAATTCATCCAGTAGTTCCGGCGGCGTGATGCGCGGCTCAGATACAGACTGACAGACATACAGACAAAAATGAAAAAAGATACAGTTTAGGCTTCGTAATCGAATATAGAAAAACTTCAAAAAAAAAACACAATTTCTTTAATGTACAGAATTTGGACCCATATCCCACAGGAATTATTTTTTCGGGACAAACTGTATCCATAATTCTTACCTATCTGATAAACTATGTCTGTGCCAAGTTGCATCAACATCCGTCCAATAATTTCAGCGTGCTAAGTGTTCTTTTAAATAATTTTCCACCCCTATCCTGCAGGAACACCTATTTTTATCGGGATGAAAAGTATCCAATGCCCTACCTTGAAGTGTGAACTCAAATTATACCAAATTTAATTTGAATTCATTAAGTATTTTCGGCGTGGTGCGCTGCCAAGATACAGACAGACAGACAAAAAATAATAAAATACAGTGTTGGGTTTAGTATTGAATATAAAACAGCATCCAAATAAAATACATAATATGTTCAATTTACAGAATTTTGTACATTATCCCGAAGGAACACTTCATTTTTCGGGATTAAAAGTATCCCCAATTTTTACCCATTATATAAACTATGACTGTGGCAAGTTTCAACAAAATCCTCCAAGTAGTTTCAGGGTGATACGTGTTCTGTTAAATAACTTTCAACGCCTATCCTGCAGGAACCCTTTAATATTTCGGGATAAAAAGTATCCTATGTCCTACCTCGAGGTATGAACTCAAATAATAGCAAATTTCATTTGAATTCATTGAGTATTTTTGGCGTGATGCACTTCCAAGGTGCAGACAGACAGACGGACAGACAGACAGAAAAACAAAAATTAAAAAAATACAGTTTTGGCTTTAGTATTGAATATAGAACGGCCCCCAAAAAATATATATAAAATATCTTTAATTTACAAAATTTGGGACATTATCCCGCGGGAACTCTTTATTTTTTCGGAATAAAAAGTATCCCCAATTTTAACTCATCATATAAACTATGACTGCGCTAAGTTGCATCAAAATCCGTCCCGTAGTTTCAGAGTGATAAGTGTTTTTTGAAATAACTATCAACCACAATCCTGCGGGAACATTGATTCTATTATTCTTCTCCACAATTTTTCGGGATGAAAAGAAGCCTATGTCCTACCTCATAGTATGAACTACTGGATGAATTCAAAAGAAACTTGGTATGATTTGGGTTCGTACTACGAGGTAGGACATTTTTCGAGGTCAAAGATTTTATAGATAGTTCTCTATATTCGATACTGAAACGAAACTGTTTTACTTTTTAATTTTGTCTGTTTGTTTGTCCGTATCTTGATGGCGCATCGCACCCAAACTGCTAAATGAATTCAAATGAAAAAAATGCTCTTGGGTGCTTAAAAAAGGTATTGAACAATTAGTTTTTTCTTAATTGTGTCTTTCTTTGTGTTTGTCTGTATGTTTGTTTGTTCACGCATCACGTAAAAACTACTGGACCGATTGCAATGCGGTTTTCATTGGTAGGCTTAGGGTTTGATTTAAATCTGGTGTAATTGGTATCTCAATCCGGTGAGTTAGAAGCAGAGCAATTGATAAAGTATTTTTGACGGCTGAAGAAATTTTGTTCAAATGTTGGTATATTAGTCCTGGAATATGGTACTTATGGTAATATATATATATATATATATATATATATACAGGTTGTAGTTTTGCATCCCCGCCATATTTACAGAGGTAGGTATACTCCACTTACAGAACACGAATCATTAATAAAATAAGTACAAAAAAATATGAAATAAAAAAAAGTTTATAAAAAGCGATATGTGTACGCGATCCTAATTTGGAATCACCCAGTGTGGCAAGAGCTTGCGCCCACACACACTAATGAATTCTTGTCGCGTGTATTGCCTCTTTCACGCACACTACGCGCTGGCCGCGGCGTGCGGTGGCGCCCCCAAAGAAAGGCGGTCCGGCGAGAGCAGCGTTTGATAAAGCCGGAACGCGCGCAGGTCATTGCCCCGGTCGTTGCCCGAGCAATCAGCGGTTCGATCACTCACAGTCGGCAGCGGCACACGCTCGCCGCGATACGCTCGATGCTAAAATGGAGCAATTTTCTAATGTCGAACTTATGGAGATGGTTCATTTGTTTTGATGGTTCATTAGTTTTTTTTTGCCCACGCCCACGCGACGTGTTGCTGGGTGCCACACAGAGCAATTCCAGGTGTTAATTCAATGTGAACGTGTTAAAAAAATTACACAAAACATGAAGACATCGTGCTCAATTGTGCATTGAAAATGAAGGAGGATACTGAAGAGTATCAAGGTAACGTAAATTGTAAACTTGTTCATAATTTTTTTCATTCCAATTAAACTGTAAATTAGCGGACTCCAATTTTTTTACCACGCCGGAAATTCCTAACTAATCTCAACTTTGATGATACATTCTCACTTACATTAAGTTTATTTATACCAACTGATAATTAAAGGTTCGCTATTTATTCTGTGGCGTGGGCAGCGGCGCGCAGCGCGTCTATAGGAGCGCGCAGACATACCTACCATACATGTGTGTGTGTCGTGGGGTTCTACTCCAAAATAAAGTTACTACAAATTACACACACTTTATAATATATTGTTTTGGTGCCGCTAATAAAATACAACGTACTACTGACACTAGTGTTTTGTTGTGCCTGACTTACATTCCTGTTGTGCCTTCGGATCCTATTTGGAAACCTACGAACTTAAACCCACGGATTGGCAAGGTAGGAAAATTATGGTGTAAATCTATATTAAATATATATTTAGACTGACCCACAACCATAAACGGGTTCCATATGCTAAACCGGTGACTTCATAATGAACACGGAGAAGGAATTGTTTAGAGACGCACAAGAACCATCCAACAATACGGCTAGCACTAGTGATGGGAACATTTCGATAAATACTGGTGATGTTTTTAAAGTCGGTGTACGTGTACCATCATTATGGGCAGAGGAGACAGATTTGGTTTACCCAAGTCGAGGGCCAATTCGCCATTTCTGGAATCACCAGCGACTTCACAAAATTTAATTATGTGATCGGCCACCTCCACAATCTGCACTCCAGGGAAGTTAAAGAAATTATAATTAACAGCGACCTCTGCGTCTTCCCTCGGTTGGCGCTTAGTGATTGTCGTGCTCGGACTGATTATAACTTGTGTGCAGCAAATGGTTCAAATATTTCTACCTACGGTTATGTCAATTTAGATTTAGATTCTGGCTTACGTAGAAATTTTGTATGGCGTTTTGTAGTAGCAGATATAACAAAGCCAATAATAGGAGTTGATTTTTTAAACTTTTATTACCTTGTTGTTGAATGTCGCCATAAGCGCTTAATTGATAATTTACTTCTGTGACAGCTATTGCTACTGTAGCTACATGTAAAAACGTGTCATCAGTAAAAGTCGTGACCGGTGAGACTCAATATCATAAAATTCTAAACGACAGCTGGTAGGGATCACACCACACCACATAACACTGTCCATCATATCCGCACGACACCAGGCCCACCAGTTTTATCTCCACTTCGTCGCTTAGCCCCAGATAAGCTTAAAATCGCCCAAAATAAATTTCAGTCAATGCTGACCGCTGGTACCGCTAGACCTTCGGAAAGTCCATGGTCATCCCCGTTACACTTGGCGCCTAAAAATAATAATGGTTGACGTCCATGCGGGGACTACCGCAAACTTAATGCCCGTACTGTGCCCGACCGATATCCGATTAAACACCTTCATGATTTTACACATAATATTTCTGGCTGTAAAGTCTTTAGCATGCTAGATCTTGAAAAGGCCTATAACCAGGTACCTGTCAGCTCACAGGACATACCTAAAACTGCCATCACAACACCGTTCGGAATGTTTGGATTCCCATACATGACCTTCGGTCTTCAAAATGCGGGTCAAACATTTCAACGTTTTGTGGATGATATAACCAGAGAGCTTGGTTTCGTCTATTGTTACTTAGATGACTTTCTCGTGTATTCCCGTAATGAATCTGACCATGGGGAGCTTCTGCGCAAAGTCTTTTAGAGGCTGAAGAACTTTGGAATATTGGTAAACACGTCCAAGTGCACTTTTGGTGCAAAAGAGGTAACTTTTTTAATTGGGACGAAGAAATACCAAAGACGGTCACTGAAGATTGGCTAAAATATCGCTTGGAGCTACCTTGTCTGTCTAAAATAAAGGTTAATCGATGGCTACATACTAGCCCACGAGGTACCAAACTTGAACTTCATGGCTATGCAGATGCAAGTACTATAGCGTAAGCGGTAGTCGTATACTCACAAGTAATTCGTGCAAAAGGTGACGTCCACGTGCATCTGATATCTGCAAAAACAAAGGAAACCCGTGAAAACAATATCCGTACCTCTTCTAGAACTATGTGGTGCTGCACTGCTCGCTCGATTGCTGAATGAGATTGCCATACAGCTGAACGTACCTAGGGAAAACATACATGCTTACACTGACTCTCAGGTAGTTCTGGCGTGGCTGCAGGGACACCTTAGCAAGTGGAAGACTTTTATAGCTAATCGGACATCTGAAATAATATCAACCTTACCTGGTCATTCATCATTGGAGTCACATCGCGTCGAAGGAAAATTCTGCGGATATAGCGTCAAGAGGAGTGCTCTGTTCGATGTTGAAAGGTGAGACACTCTGGTGGAAGGATCCAAAGTGGTTACAAGATGGAGAGACAAGGCATAAGGTACCTACGGACTTACCACAGGAACTAGAGCTGGAAAAGGGGGAAGTACACTTTATAGGTACTGACACAGACAATGAGAAAGGCTTTGGACATTACATTTTAGAGAAATTTTCAACACTATGCAAATTACTGAGGGTTATTGCTTGAGGGTTGGTGCAGAAGATTCATAAATGCTAAAAAACAGAAATATCCGTCATATATTACTGCTACTGAAACAGAAGATGCATTGACCGTTTGCACTGTTCTCTACCAAAGCGAAGAATTTGCAGACGAGGACATACCTCTGCTTGAGGGAGAGCAAACCCCTTGAAAAAACACTGGTCCCTTACCCAATTTATAGATGAAATGGACGTATTAAGAGTAGGAGGCCGTTTACGACAGTATACCGGAAGATGCAAAACTTCAGATAATTCTACCTCACAATCATTTACTTTCAAAGCTGATAATTGGCCAAGCGCATAAAGGACTCTCCATGGGGGGGGGGACCAACCTTTATGCTAAATTATGCCCGACAGAAATTTTGGATTCTTGGTGGAAAGAGCATAATAAACCAGGAAATGCACAGATGCATTGTTTGTGTGCGCCACCGAGCAGCTACCAGAACCCAGTTAATGGCCGATCTTCCAAAGCAAAGAGTTACACCGACAAGACCTTTCCTGCACTCAAGTGTAGACTTTGCCAGACCAATAGACCTTAGGATGTCAAAAGGACAAGGCTGTAAAACATATAAAGGATATCTGTGCATCTTCATTTGCATGGCTACTAAAGCCATCCACATTGAGATAGTCAGTACCTTAGAGAGCGATAGTTTTGTGGCGGCGTTCAAAATGTTCACGGCCAGGCGTGGAAATTGTAGTCATGTCTGTAGCAATAATGCCACAAAATACAGCTGGCAATAAACAATTGAGAGACATGTTTGAAGGTCATCTAGAGACGGTGCAGAGAGATATATATGACCAACTATCCAGAGACGGAACAACATGGCAAAACATCCCGGCGAGTGCACCACATTTCGGCGGCCTCTCTGAGGCTGGAGTCCGATCCGTAAAACACCATTTACGAAGAATTTTAGGGAACTCAACCCTAACCTATGAAGAGATGACGACAGTGACAACTCAAGTTGAAGCCTGCCTAAATTCTAGATTGATTTCTGAAATCAGCAACAATGTTGATAGCGATTTACCTCTGACCCCCAGTCATTTTCTCATTGGAGAGCCACCAATTATCGTACTAGATTAGTCATATTTAGACACTAATATTAATAGATTAAGTCTGTGGCAGCTCGTTCAAAGACTAGTCTAACATTTTTGGAGCAGATGATCAAAGAAGTATTTAGGCAGACTTCAACAACGACTTCAGTTGTTCGGCTGTTGGCGCCTGAGCTAGTAATTAAACTGTATTACAGACGCCAGAGCCCTCAGTTTTATGGAAATTTATAAAGCACTAGCTGTACCCGCGGCTTCGCACGCGTGGTCTTTTCTTTAGGTTCAAAGTACCATAATGTGCTATTCCAGGACCAATATTGATCAAAATTTCTTTAGCCGTCAATAATACTTTATCAATTGCTCGGCTTCTAACTCACCAGATTGAGATACCAATTACACCAGTTTTTAAATCAAACCCTCAGCTATCTAACAATGAAAACCACATTGCAATCGGTCCAATAGTTTTTATATGATGCGGGAACCAACAAACATACAGACAAACAGACAGAGGGATACAATTAAAAAAAAAACATGTTCAATACCCTTTTTAAGCACCCAATCGCATTTTTTATCTTCTTTTTATAGCTTTTTTCGTACTTATTGCTTTATTATAAGTATAGATATATGACTGTGTCAATTTGCATCCAAAAATCCGTCCAGTAGTTTCAGCGTGATACGTTTTCTTTTTAATAACTTTCAACACTTATATTGTGGAAACAACCTATATTACAAAAATTGAAGTAATTCATTAGTTTCGCACAGAAACTACTGAATTCATTAAAAAAAACTTACTAACTTACTTATTGTTTTACTTTTTATTTCAAAATAAAAAATGAAACAGTTTTGGCTTCAGTAGGTATCGAAATAGAGAACCATCCAAAAATTATTATTTATTACTTAAATATTAATATAACTTTGGATCCATATCCCGCAGAAGCCACAAGAAAAGTTTACAGATTTGAATTTAGAGGAACGCAGTGAATGAAATGCTTGCGTGTTTTAAGTACAATCAGCGCCATCTAGTTAAATTGGAGGCAGAACTTTGATTCGTTTGATTTATGGAGTTGTTGATGCTGGCAAAGATTTGATGCTGGCTTTCTAATAATCTTTGATGCTGGTAAATTATGTAGTGTCTTTATTGTACTTATTGCTTTATTATAAGTACAGATACTACGCTCTCTTGTGTACAGGTTGTACAATAAAAATACTTACGCCGTGTTAAGGAAGTAGGATACTCCATTGTGCTATACCTACTCGTTCCTTAATATGTAAGAACCATTTCGATTACCTCAGCTTTCAATCATAAAAAACCGCACCTAAATCAAACCATTCGTTTGGAAGCTACGATTCTCACCACTTTTTCTCACTTCCCCATATAGCTAAGAACCATCACAATCACATTAGCTTTCAACAAAAAAAAAACGAAAAAACACACACACCCACACACTTACACACATACAGTGATACACACCCTAAACTTATAACACCCGTCTCTTTGTTCGGGGGTTAAAAAATGTAAAAATAACGCATAAAATATGTAAACGCTATTAATTATGGAACAAAAAAAACTAAAAGCGCGTGGTTTCGATCCACGGACGTCTGGATTAGACTTCCGCCCATGTTAACCGCTCGGCCACTCGTTACGTGACGCGGACAACGAAATTTGGTACCGTTCTTTAAACGGATGTTTTATTACTTTAATTTAACATAAACTTTGGACCCTTATACCTTAAAAATCCTTTATTTATTCGGGAGTAAAAGTATTCTAAATTTTAACAGATAATATAAACTTTGACTATGCCCAGTTACATCAAAATCCGTCCAGTAGTTTGAGCGTGATACGTATTCTTTTAAATAACTTACAAACCTTATCCTGCAGGAACCCTTTATTTTTTCGGGATAAAAAGTTCTAAATGTCAATCCATAACATAAGCTATGATTGTGCCAAGTTGCATCAAAATCCGTTCGGTAGTTTCAGCGTGATGCATGTTCAAAGAGACAGATAGACAGACAGACAGACAGACAGACAGACAAAAATTTAAAAAATATCCTTTTTGCACTCCATATCGATTTTGAAGTTTATCTCAATTATAATTTTCAAAAAATATTTAATGTACAGATTTAGCCCAGTTACAGTTTTATTATAGTATAGATTATTTTTGTCTTATAATTTAGAAAATTACAGTGTAGGATATACTTAATATATTATTATAAGTTTACAAGAAAAATACCTACCTAAGATTACATGTATATATGCATGTATAATGATTATAACGTGTGGGTGTATGTGTGAGTAATAGTGAATATGGGTGCTGTGAGGTAGTGTGTATATTAATAATTAATAATAAATAACAATACGCATATTTTATCTGTTTCGACAATCATCATTTGAGTGAGGGTCTGATTAGCTCTTCTGTTTGCATGTATGTAAGGGTTTTTAGCCAGTTACTAATAACTTTTTTTAATTTAGTGCTGGTAAGCGGATAGATGTGGAGTATTTTGTTCACTTTGTTATAAAGTCGATTTGAAAGATTTTCGAAATGTCTGCTAGCCAGACTGGTTCGGTGAGGTGGAATAGGACAAATTCGAGAACTACGTGGATTTATATCTATTAGTGGGTCAAATGGTAGAATTTTGTGCTTCCGCAGGATGGCGTGTAAGATAAAGAGTTGCCTCACCGTTAGCATTCCGGAATCTTTATATAGTGTGACCGTGGGGTATCTTATTGGTTTTTTAAGCATTACCTTTAAAATGGCTCTCTGTGCTCGTTCTAGTTGTAGTAACGAGGTAGTGCAAGCACCTCCCCAGACCGTGTCACAGTAAGACAATATGGACTGTGCCAGAGAAGAATACACAATGTTTAGTGTCTCAAGGTCCACTGAAGATCTTAATTATTTAAATATATAAAGAAGTCGTCTCGCCAGGGAAGTAAGGTTATCTATGTGTATTTTCCAGCTGAGGGTGCTATCAATCTGAACTCCTAAGTATCTGATATTGTCAGTCTTGGAAAAGTGGATACAGCTGCATAATTACTTACATTAAAATTGGCATGCTAGTTTTAGTTAAGGATGACAACCTGCCACCTGGTAAATGGGCTCTTGGACGAATTTTAGATGTACACCCAGGCGATGACGGACTGATTCGAGTCGTGTCACTTAAGGTTAAAAATGCAATCTTCAAGCGTCCTATAACAAAAATTTGCTTACTTCCTGTAGAAGCGTAATTTAATGTTTATTTCAGAAACCTTGCCATGATGGATGTTATCTGTTAAGCAGAGACTGTATGTGTATGTATAAATTGTTTCTCCACGATGCACCCATCGTGGCAAAACAATTTATGCCTGTATTTTGTAATATTCAATTTAGATTACCATGATGGGTGGTAATTGGTTTGATTTGTTTTTCAACTTAGATATGCCCTTAAAGATTGTCATTAGATTTTCATTCTGTATTCAAACTATACGCGCCCTGGGCCATTATTCTCTATTGCCACTATGACACGTTACGCGCCGCATTAAGATATCTGCGTGGAATCGTACGCCAATTGCCGTACTGACGTCACACGTTTTCGGCAAGGAATTTCATGCGGCATAGTGAATAAGCGCCCTGTATGGAATTGTAATTAGACTTTATTTTGTATTCAGATTTGACAATATGGAAAGCAATTAGACTTTGATTTGTATTCCACGTAAATCTTCAATAATGATCCCTGACGGGTGGAATGTTAAATCTTCTAAGTACTTTGCGTAGTACAATCAAAACTAACTAGATGGTGCCACAGAAAAAAGTTACATCGCGCAAGCGTTTCATTCGCTGAGGTATCGGCAAGGCGCGAAATTCGATTTAGTAGTGTTCCTGTTGAGGAAACGGAAAGAAGTGCTAATCTCGCATATAGTACGGGTTTTATTCAAGATCAGCTTTTTATTTGTGGACCCATTCGGCGCGCTGTACAATAGTAGTTTTCAAACAGACTCGCGTTTTGTGTAGGTAGATTCAGTTATAACACTTTGTTATTTGATTTATATTTATTAATCAGTAAAACAGGATTTAAACATTTTATAAAGCAATATATCATTGTATATTGTATTGGTATCAAATCTATCTATGCTTATAATAAAGCAATAGGAACGGAAAAGTCTGTACAAAGAAGATAACTAAAAAAGAAATGGTCTAGTGTACATAAATAAGCTACTGAAAATGAATATAACATTTTAAAAATTCGTGTCTGTCTGTTTGTCTGTCTGTATGTTTGTTCGTGCATCACGTAAAAACTACTAGACCAATTGTGATGCGGTTTTCACTGTTGGATAGCTTATGTTTTGACTTAAAAACTAGGGTACTTTATATCTCAATCCAATGAGCAAAAGCCGAGCAATCGATAACAATATTTTTGACGGCTGAAGGAATTTTGATCAAATGTTGGTATATTGGTATTTTAGCTCCTGGAATAGCACAAAGATTACTTTAACCTACAGAAATGAACACGCGTGCGAAGCCGCGGGCATCAGCTAGTACTCTTATAAAATCAGACATTGTATTGCCATTGAATTTGTGGTTTAAAAACAATAGAGAATATTCACTGCATACTGATGTGAAATCATTTTGTATCTTATGAATATTAACATTCCATTGTCTTGCATTTCTTTTAAAAATGTTTGGTGGAAACCTGTGGGTCTTCGACCATAGGAAACAAAATATTGTCCAAGCCCACTATCGTCAATGTGTATGGCTATCCAGTGAGATCCCGGTTTTGTATCTGCGTCTAAATTGCTTATTATTTGTGCTGGAGTCTGAACGTATATTGCCAATCGGTTTGCAACAAATACATTAAATTGTAAGTTTGGATGAATTTTACATAAATGTTCTGTATCTCTATTGTGTTCATAATGCACAAAGAATCGCTGCTAGCTCTTATCTATTCATCTGATCAGATGTAAGTGTGAAATTGAAGGTAATGACTTAGTATTTCAAGCCTGATGGGATCGTGAAAATAATACCTACCAAGATAAGTACCTATATGCTAAAAAATAAGTTTTATTCAAATTAAATGAACTCTTAACACTATTACAATGATACTTAACTACGATGGTATACGAATACATTACGATTTTTATCAATTTCAATAAAATTAATGAACTCGAAATCTATACTTATAATAAAACTGTAAGAGGTCCAATTCTGTACATTGAGAAATTTAGTTTTTTTTTGGGGGGGCCGTCCTGTATATGATACTGAAGCCAAAACTGTTTTTTTTTTCATTTTTGTCTGTCTGTCTGTCTGTCTGTATCTTGGCTAGGCATCACGCCGAAACTACTGAATTAATTCAAATGAAACTTGGCATAATTTGAGTTCATACTACGAGGTAGGACATAGGATACTTTACATCCCGAAAAGTTAAAGGGTTCCCGCAGGAAAGGGGTTCAAAGATTTTTATAAGAACACGCATCACGCTGAAACTACTGGACGGATTGAGATGCAACTTGGCACAGTTATAGTTTATATGCTGATTGAAAATTAAGGATACTTTTTATTCCGAAAATATAAAGAGTTCTTGTGGGATAGGGGTCCAAATACTGTAAATTAAAGAAAATTGGTAATTTTATTTGGAGTCTGTTTTATATTAGGTACTGAAGCCAAAACTGTTTTTTTTTTGTCGGCTGTCTGTCCGTCTGTCTGTATCTTGGCATAGCATCACGCCGAAACTATTCAATGAATTCAAATGAAACTTGGTATGATTTGAGTTCATACTTTGAGGTAGGAAGGACATTGGATACTTTTCACCCTGAAAAATTTAAGGGTTCCCACAGGATAGGGGTGGAAAGGTATTTAAAAGAACACGTATCACGCTGAAAGTAATGGACGGATTTTGATGCAAGTTGGCAAAGTTATAGTTTATATGATGGGTGAAAATTAAAAATACTTTTGATCCCAAAAATATAAAGGGTTCTTGCTGGATAGGGGTCCAAATTCTGTCAATTGAAGAAATTATGTAATTTTTTTGGAGTCTGTTTTATATTCGGTACTGAAGCCAAAACTGTTTTTTTTTCATTTTTGACTCTCTGTCTGTGTGTCCTTCTGTCTGTCTGTATCTTGGCAGCGCATCATGCCGAAACTCCACAATAAATTCAAATGAAACTTGGTACGATTTGAGTTCATACTTTGAGGTAGGTATACTTTTAATCCCGAAAAATTAAAGGGTTCCCACAAGATAAGGGGTTTAAGTTATTTAAAAGAAAACGTATCACGCTGTAACTACGGATTTTGATGCATGCAACTTGGCACAGTCAACTATCTATACGTATCATAAAGCAATAGGTACGAAAAAGACTGTACAAAGTAGTCAAATTAAAAGATTGGTCTAGGGTACCCTAAAATAAGCTACAGAACATTTATTTTATTTTAATTCGCGTCTTTCTGTCTGTTTGTCTGTATTTTTGTGCATCACATAAAAACTACTGGACCGATTGCTATGTGGTTTTCAATGTAAAATAGCTTAGGGTTTGACTTAAAAACTGGTGTAATTGGTATTTGGCGATTAGAAGCCGAGCAATTAATAAAAATATATTTGACGTCTGAACAAATTTTGATCAAATGTTGGTATATTGGTATTTTAGGTCCTGGAATAGCACATTATGGTACTTTTAATCTAAAGAAATGACCACGCGTGCGAAGCAGTGGGTACAGCTAGTAAACAATAAAGTTATAAAGATTAAAAAATAAAAGAAAAAAAATGCGGTAGTCCGTGTAAGCAGAACAGCTGATTCGTATTTACTGTTTTAAAAATATATTGTGGGCATAGAATGGTGAAGAGTGTCTTCGATACTGAAGAATACAGTGCGTTTCCGGTGTGGAAGTGTTATTAGCGGAATGCGAATTAGATAACAGCAAAAAACATACAACTGTGAAGGCACGTCCACTCATCTTGGCCAGAACAACTATATAGCAACGAAATCCTGACTGGAATGGATGTAAAGCGGTTAGTGGGATCAACCTCTAAAGTATCTGCTCAAAAATAATAAATCGTAATTTAATTAATCGTACTCAGTGCCATCTGGCGGGAGTGACAGCAATTACACTTACTAAGATAGAAGCGCCATCTACCAATTTATCCTTGAACTAAGGTCGGACCGAGAACACTTACACAATATTAACAGTGGCCTTATTACAGAACTTAGCTTCAATCGGATTGTCAGTATCGCAACCACTAATGCCTTGCGATAGAGTCGAAATTGCTATGAAAAAAGTGATAATCTGATTGTAACCAAGTTCTGTAATCGGGCTGCAGGACAAGTATACCAACAACAACAACTACGATGAATAAGTGTGTCGGTTGCGGTAAATTCATGTCAGGAGACGCGACCCGGGGACCGACCAAATAACTTAGCTTCAATCGGATTATCAGTATCGATATCACTAATGCCTTGTGATAGAGTCAAAATTGCTATGAAAAAAGTGATAATCCGATTGTAACCAAGTTCTGTAATCGGGCTGCTGTTCCAAATGCAAGGCAATGTTCCATAGGCAGTGCGTCAATCTGACTACAAACCAGACTCCCAAGAACTGCAGTGCTATTACGCAATATTGATCATATCGGTTTCAATCTGTCAAATTCATTAATGCCTTGCGATAGAGTCGATATTGCTATGAAAAAAGTGACAATCTGATTGAAGCTAAGTTATGTGGTCGTGCCCCAGGGGCCCGAGGTTTGTCAGTATCGATATCACTAATGCCTTGCGATAGAGTCGAAATTGCTATGAAAAAAGTGATAATCCGATTGTAACCAAGTTCTGTAATCGGGCTGCTGGTTATGTCCGTGTTGTGTTGCCAGTGCACCGCGGGTGGACAATACGAACACGCCCATAAAAGAGCAGGGAGAACAGGTGTTGGAAGAGTCTCCTCAAAGTCCTCAATGATGTGATGATAGCGGTGAACAGCAGCAGTTTCTGGTGCTCGAGGAAATACGGGCTCTTAGGAGTGATATGAATAGTAACCAGAAGGATTTTGGATCATTCCGGGGGGAAGTCAGGGAAGAGATGAAGGATCTTAGGACCATATACCAGGGCTAAACATATAGAATGAGCGATTTTCCGTGGGACTCGACAAGCAAGAGTTCAGGCTCTTGTCGCTCGAGGACACCTGCAAGGAGACACTGGATCTCAAACTGCAGATACATGTTCTGCAACAGGAACTGCAGACCAGGGGCCAGTTAGCACTGCAGAACGATATAGAGATTAGTGGAATAACCGAGCACGTGGCGAAAGTATCACGCACATCACGGGACACTTAATAAGGTTGCTATTCGGTAGGGCTCGACTACTGTGCAAACAGCACAGTTGGAAGTATGCTTGGAGCCGCGAAGGAAATGTTCGGAAAACTGCGTTTCGTATTCGCAGTGAAAATGATTTTGATAGAATTTTTAAGTAGGTTGTTTATATCACTAGCTTTAACTATTGTAAGCCTGTAATTCCACTGGCTACGTTTTTCATGTTTTTAACATTGAGATTTAAAAATAGAAATCTTTCTTTGTCAAGTGTTTGTTTATACTGTGTACATGCTTAAATATGTTACCAAATATAAACCAGTCTCTTACTGCACACATATAAAATTGGTGTCATTTTGCTTTGTATGCGATAAATATTGGATACATAAATTCTATTTCCAGAACTATAATGAAATGTATTTTTCTTTTTCTTTTTTCTTTTTATCTTATGTAATTTTTAAATACTTTGAAAACTTAAGGATCTCATTTTCCTCCCATAGCTTACACTTCTCACATACATTTTAACAATTATACAGGACGAAAACATATAGATACTTGTGTGCTAAAAATAATGATTAAAAATGTCTAATTCTGCGAAGATCAGTTTGAAAATTTGTCTCCTTAATGTTAGATTACTCAACTTTAAGGCAGAGATGAGGTAGAAGCTGCTATAGTTACGAAGAAACCAGATATACTCACACTGAATGAAACATGGATTCAGCAAGGCCAGGAAATGGTTGCACCCATTCTCCCGGGATACGTTTTTAAGCAAGAGCTCGTAAAGCAAACAAGAACGGCGGTGGTGTCGGTTTTTATCATAAAAAAGTTTAAATGCACGGGTACGCGCACATCCTGACTCACAGCTGGAACAATTTTAGCTGGAACTTACACTACCTGGCGCGCGCATGGCTATAGGTACAGCGACAGGCCAAAAAGTGTTAAAAGTGACGCCGGCTTTTTTCGCTCTTAATGAATCGTTCAGTGTGTGCGCTAACTGCGAGTACTTATGTCTTTTAACAGATTTTAATGTAGATTTGTATTCTTTCTGCTCGCAGTTAAGTCTTGAACAAGTCGTCAAAGAACCAACCAGAAAGACAGAATCAGAGAGCTTGTTAGATTTAATTATAACGAATGTGCCTCAGAGATGTAAAAAAAGTATCAGTTATACACAATACATGTCTAAGTGATCATGCTTTTGTGTTGGGCGATTTCAATATTAGAAGACCTAAGACAGTAGCTCGATTACAGATAGAAAACCGTGTAATTGGAAATATTAATGAGGAATCATTTAACAATGATCTTAAATCCATTTCAAGTCAAAAATTCATCCAACAATGTCAAGGAGATAGTAGAGCCGCAGGATATGATTGCGAAGTTTAATGAATATATTATTAATCTTTTTGATGTTTATCTCCAGTACAACAAAAAATAATAAAAGAGTTTCATAAACCTTAGATAACCAAAACGATTAGGTTTATAATATCATTGAGCGACAAAGGTCTCAAAAAAGCTCTTAACAAGAAGACGGCTTCATCTAAAGCAAATTATAAAAGTCTAAAAAATTTGGTAATAGGTGCTTATACGAGTATATAGAAAGAGAAAAGAAGGCATTTTTTACACAAGTTTTAGTAAAAATCTAAATCAACCTAAACAAATGTGGAAATACTAAAGAATATTAAAATACTTAATAAAGACTCTTTAATGATTCTAGATAATTTAAATGATCCAAATTTGATTAATTAACATTTTTTAACTGTTCCTGGTGACGGGAGCATAGATAATGAGACCCTGCAATTTTTTTAAAACATGTATGTAAAGCAAATAATAGTGTATTTTCACTGGAACCTGTATACCCCGAAACCATTGGTAAAATAATTGTTAGTATACGTACAAATGCATTAGGGCATGGTCGTATGAATGCGGACATAGTAAAGCTTACTCTCTCTGAGACATTGCCCGTTATAACGGCTATCGTAAATCGCTCTATCGAATTGAACGTCTTCTCTGAATCATGGAAGCGAGCACTTGTTCGACCAATCCCTAAGTCACAATCAATAGAGCTGCTTAAAGATTTGCGGCCAATAAGCATTCTCCCTGTTCTATCGAAGGTGCTAGAAAGAGTGGTACTTATTCTATTAGAAAAATTTGTATGTTCATCAAATAACCCCTTCATTTCTGTCGTGCAGTATCGATGTACCAAAGTGGATGTAGATATATTAATAACAGCGCGCGATATTTGTGGTTGACGCTGTAGGCTACGCGTCACATGCGAGCAAAACAATTGCACGCTATTATATTTATATTTGAGCACGCGTTATGTGAACATCTCTGCACTTTTACTATTGCTGGTCCCGTGACCGCCCGATTCTATAACTTGGCTACAATCGGATTATCACTTTTTTCATAGCAAATTCGACTCTATCGCAAGGCATTAGTGGCTGCGATACTGAGAATTCGATTGAAGCCAAGTTATGGAATCGGGCTGCAGGGGCCCGACCACAGAACTTGGCTTCAATCAGATTGTCACTTTTTTCATAGCAAAATTGACTCTATCGCAAAGCATTATTGAATTTGACGGCTTGAAACCGTCATGATCAACATTACGTAATCGCACTGCTGTTGTGCAGTATCGATGTACCGTAGTGGATGTAAATAGATTAATATCAGCGCGTGTCAGGTTATAGAAGATATTCTTGAAATTAAACTGCAGAGCTTCTTTTAGGTTTGTATTAGCATTAATACACACACATAAAAGTATCGTTGATATTATTATAACAAAGATGTTGATGGATTTAGATTAGATAATTATAAAATTAATTAAATCACTGTTAATGGCGTCAGCACACTCATCAGTCAAAACGGGAAGAGTTAAGAGAGAGGCAACACTATATTGCCTACCACAGACAATTCAGATTTATGACATTGACATTTGAGTCATACGAAAGACTATCAGATAATAACAATTTCAGTCAGGCTTTACGAAAGGACACAATACAGAAACGGCACTTTTGCATGTGACTGATGACTTAGTAACAGCCTAAGATTCGGGTCTCAGTAGCGCTTTGGTCCTGCTTGATTTCTCCCGCGCGTTCGATTGTCTGAATCCATGCTTATTGCAAAGCTTTCTTACTATGGCTTCTCTGAAAATACTTGCAAATAGTTCAGTACATATCTAACAGACAGAGAACAATATGTAGAGACTGAATCCCGTAATGGAACTAAACCTTTGTCTAGTATAGGGAAACTAAGTATGGGAGTACCACAGGGATCGATTTTAAGTCTAATACTGTTCGTAATTTTTACAGCTGATATACCAAATCATATAAAACAGTGTAAATAATCAGATGATGAACCTTTGGAAGATTTTACTCAAGACGTTGTTGGTGATGATGACTCCGATGCTGCTTGCCTTTATTGCAACGAATTATATAGCAAATCAAAGCCACGACAGCTTGGGTATGTTGCCAATTATGTCAGCGATGGTTGACAGGTTGTTCAAATGTCAGTTGTACTCCGATAATAAGGTATGTTAACTTAGACTGACGTGTGTCAACTTACCTACTTAGACATGATAATCGTGGTGTTTTTGTTATATAATTTAAATTGTGTAATTTTATTTAGCGTCAAGTGAATTATGTGTGCTTCGTCAATAAAAGTTTATAATGTGTAGGTACCCTTAGATTTATTTTTATCACCTTTGAAAAATCAAATATTTGCCTCCAAACAAAACGTACTTATGTCATCATAAGCACAATGGCCCTACTGGTAGGTACTTCAAATAGAGGCACAATTATTATTATGTATTTATTTTCTAATAAACTAGCTGTACCCGCGGCTTAGCACGCGTGGTCGTTTCTCTAGGTTAAAAGTACTATATGTGCTATTCCATGACCTAAAATACCAATGCCTATACCAACATATAAAAAAAAAACCCGTCAGCCGTAAAAGTAAAAAAAAAGAAGAAGAAGTTTTTATCGATTGCTCGGCGTCTACTCATTGGATTAAAATACCAAGTACACCAGTTTTTAAGTCAAACCATAAGCTATCCAACAGTGAAAATCGCATCGCATTCGGTCCAGTAGTTTTTACGTGATGCGCGAACAAACAAACAAACAGGCAGACATGATTTAAAAAAATGATATATTCTTGTCAGTAGGTTATAAGTACCCTAGACCTTTATTTTTTTAATTATCTTCTTTGTACTGTCATTTTCGTATATAGGCATCGAATCTATTAAACAAAGGAGGACGGGGCAACCTAGAACTTCATGTAAACTACACCCGGACTAGATACAACTACAGACACACCCACGCAGCTAAATTTGCACTGTCGTACACTTCATGCACCACCAACAAAGACAGAGAGACATACGCAGATAGAAAATGAAGAGGCAGATAGAAGCGCAAAAGAGATAACAATATTAATTCTCGAACCAAATACGATTCGGGTATCGGGTAAGTTCGTCTTAGTCCGTAAACATAAAGTAATGTAAGGAACCGTCAGCAAATAAATTTCAATGAAATAAAATAATATTAGCTTCTACCGCGGTTTTGATCATCAATATAAAAACAATATTGTTAAGTTTGGTAGTTTTTTGTAGTAGGTACTTAAAACAGCGGTGTTAGTGTGTGCTTGGGTAACAATATTTGAACATTTTATCGTCCAATAATACTTGTACTATTTACAAAAATTTGTTTTCATGTTACACAATCACGCTCAGACTGTTGATATGACTATGATGAACATTTGAAAAAAAAGACGATTTCTTGGCCTTAGATGAAACTAGTGTCAATCGATAGGGCAAATTATAAGAAACAAAAAGAGTTCTATGAACTAAAACGTGATATACTTTAAGACATATTTGGATTTATTTTTCGTCCAACTTCACGGCAACATTAATATGTCATGTAATTATGGGATGGCGCATGTTAGATTAGATGTTTGTGACATTTATTTCATCAGACGCCCTCATCCCTTCCTGACCAAGACTGAAAATCAATATTGCAACTTTATGTTCCTAACGCATGTTAAAGACTAAAAAATATTTTTATGCCCAAATATCTCAGAAAATATATCATTGAGGCAGTTTATTAATACACTTTATGATTATATATTTTTTCCTGTCTATTGACACGAACTCATAATGGCCAAGAAATCGCATATATTTTTTCAAATTTCGCTGCTCTTTAGGTATGCCAATAAGGTAATATCCTCTTTAATATAGGTACGAGTAAGTACATATCACTTACCCAAAAATATGGACCTGCGCTTTTTAATATCTTCCTATATCCTTTGTGAGTTGTATACATATGTTCTGATTTGAAGTGTATTGAATATAATCAACTGTTATTGTTGGGTAGCCAATCTGGCTCTTCCCCATAGACATCGGCATATTACTAGTACTCTAGACAGACTATTGACGAACGTCGCAATTAGCTCATTTGATTATTGCCACTTTGGCGCTGTTGGCGCTGAAAGCAGTACTTTGGCAGTCGTGAGCGTCCACGGAACTAATGTATTTACTACGTACGTAAGTAGTTAACGTATTTACTTTTTGTACTATTGTATGCTCGGTGGGGCGCTTTGAATCGGCACAAACGAAAGTACGTCAGAGCCTATCCATAGAGATCAGTGGCCCAATTACAGAACTTGGCTTCAATCAGATTGTCACTTTTTTCATAGCAAAATCGACTCTATCGTAAAGCATTATTGAATTTGATGGCTTGAAACCGTCATGATCAACATTACGTAATCGCACTGCAGGGGCACGACCACATAACTTAGTTTCAATCGGATTGTCAGTATCGATATCACTAATGTCTTGCGATAGAGTCGAAATTGCTATGAAAAAAGTGATGATCCAATTGTAACCAAGTTCTGTAATCGGGCTGCAGGGGCCCGACCACATAACTTAGCTTCAATCGGATTGTCAGTATCGATATCACTAATGCCTTGCGATAGAGTCGAAATTGCTATGAAAAAAAGTGATAATCCGATTGTAACCAAGTTCTGTAATCGGGCCGCTGTGCTCTTCCCTCTGTCTTCTGACAACTCGTAGCCACTTATGTTTCCACAGTTTGTCTTTATGAAACCTATTAATAACAATTAACATATCAGTAGACAAAATAAACATGTGAAGAAATATCAGGAACATGTTAGAAAGTATTTATTATGTTGACGCTTCTAATATAAACAAGGGGCAAATACCTAAAAGTAGGTAGATTAAAATAAAATATGCAATTTTTATGTGAATAAAATCAATTCTAAAATCTATGTTTTTTTTTCTTCCTGACGGTACAAAGAGATCAAACTTCAAACTTTTATACGCAGTTTGTCTTATCGCACTCTTACGAATCGTATATTTCTGTCCCTTTCAGTAAATGGCGATTTACAAACAATATCAATCAGAAGAATTTTAAAGAAAATTATGATTTTTAGTACTTACGAGTGAAAAGTAATGCAGTGCAACTTATTTTTGGTTCTTGAGCTATTTGTGCACCTTATAAAAGAACAGGAAGGCATTTTTGCTGCGAATTCCGAATAATATGTGGTAAAGTACACTCACGTGGAATTAGGGAGTAATATACTGTTACTTGTTAGGCTTTGGTCTGACGTTGAATGAGTGAGGCACTGCGAGCACTACGAGACTACGGGAGTCATCTGGTAAAGGCGGATTTTATTGAACATTTTGTAACCCTAGTTAGTTTTTACTGCCAAAGTAAAAACTTGACTAGGGTCATGAAATATACCAACGCAACTCCGATTACGACTGAGGCCAAATGTGGGCGTTGCACCTTATATACGCGGTCCATGCTGAGTATTTGGTCCCTAATCCTCCTTTGTTTAATAGGGTCGATGTATATAGATATTGCTTTTTTATATGTACTTCTAGATTATTATTGTGACACAGGTCAATCAATGAAGAGTCATTTAAGACACGTACCGCCATCTATTGTAAAGAAAGGGAAAAATAATAATTGAGCATGCTCTAAGAACTAAGTTTAGTTATTTACGAAGCTATCATTCAACTACAGACTAGGGCATGCAAACCGGATACCCGAATAACCGAAAAACCCAAAAAACCAACTGATTTGAAACTTGGATTTTTAAGATTGAAAACCCGGGTATTTCGGGTTTTTCGAGTTTTTTGCATTCATTATGGTTAATATAAAATACTACCACCAGAACTTTAATAAAGAATCAAACTACTCAAAATCTTAGTGTTTCCCTATTTCTACTCTATTGACCGAATAAAGTGGACAGGCTGACCACAATCTATAATAATTATTAGGAATTAGGGAGTAATATATTGTTCCTTGTTAGGCTTTGGTCTGACGTTGAATGAGTGAGGCACTGCGAGCACTACGAGACTACGGGAGTTATCTGGTAAAGGCGGATCTTATTGAACATTTTGTAACCCTAGTTAGTTTTTACTGCCAAAGTAAAAACATGACTAGGGTTATTATTAATAGTATTAATAGTTAATTATAGATGTTGCTTAGATATCTTGTGTGTGTGTGTGTGTGTGTTCGCGTGTGTATGTAGTGTACCTGCTCTTTATCTAAATGTGTTATCTATAAAAGGGGAAAAAAAATGTTTTTTTATCATCATCATCATGTCAGCCTTTAGAAGTCCACTGGTGAACATAGGCCTCCCCCAAAGAGCACCATGACGAGCAATCTTCTACCACCTCCATCCACCGACTTCCTGCGATGGTTACAATGTCATCGGGCCATCGTGTGGGGGGTCTCCCTACACTTCGTTTGCTTGTTCGTGGTCGCCATTCAAGAACCTTTATTCGCCAACGGTTGTTAGTTCTGCGAACTGTATGTCCTGCCCATTGCCACTTAAACTTGCAAAGTCTGAGAGCTGTGTCAGTAACCTTGGTTCTTCTACGGATTTCCTCATTTCAGATTCTATCACGCAGTGAAACACCGAGCTCTCCGAAACTCTCTCCATTGCACGCTACGCGACTTTAAGCTTGTGTATGTCACCAAAAGTTAGCTACCATGTCTCAGTGCCTTATAAACTTTCGTCTTGAGGCTCTACGATCTGCGACTAGAAGATATGGTGAAATTTCCCGAACGAGTTGGAGTCGTCGGTTGATCTCTTTGTCGAAATTGGATCGTCTGACATATTGAACAGCTTCGATAATACCGTTTCCAAAATAAAACGGCATGGGTGCGACATGTGCATTTGAACTGATGTTCGACTTACCCATTTTTACGAGTATTTTAAGACCCACCTGTTGGGAAACAATATTGAGGTCACCGAGCATTGTGCTTAGGTCTTCCAGGGTTTCTGCCATGATGACTATATCATCAGCAAATCGAAGGTGAGTGATGCATTCGCCATTGATGTTAACACCATATCCGTTTCAGTTCAGAAGCTTGAATATATCTGCCAGTGCAGAGGTGAATAGTTTCGGAGAAATAGCGTCTCCCTGTCTCACTCCTTTTTGCAATTCAATTGAATTCATGATCCGATCACAGACACATATAGTCAGATTTTTATTATTCAAATTCAAAATTCTTTATTAACGGACAACAAATATCCATGGATTAGTAGAAAAATAATTATTATTAGCTAGTGTTAGAAATAATTTGCACAAAATTAATACAATTTTAAATTAAAATTTATAGATTAATACATTTTAAATAGGGTGAGCCAACCGTGTAGACGACAGTCAACTAAACATTGAGTTTAGCTGATCATCGTCCACACAAAATGCCTCAAAAAAGGAGAGGGAAAACTCTCCGCCACAGTTTTCAGGATGCTGTTGTGATTTGCTCGTACCCTGCTCATCAACTAAGCTACTTTTTTGCGAATGATGGCTTGGAAGCCATCAGTCCGATTTTGAGCAAACATCCAAGAGGCACTACAACAGCGAGGAAGTCCCAATAGCATCCTATTATTATCAGTACCAAATGATTGTCCCCTTCATATATATCAAATGTTACTTGATTGATCTCTTGGTAAAGCTAAAAAATAAGAATACGAAAGTAAATACATATTTTAATTAAATTTAAGCCTTTTCTTTACTTACACACACAATAATTCTTTAAAGGCCCAAATAAAAAAACTCGAAAAACCCGTAAAACTTGAAAAAAAAAACGGTTTTTAAAATTGGAAACTCTACTAACTTACTAATTTTGAAGTTATATATCCGCTCGGTTGTCCACGCGCTGAAGACCGCAGGACCAAACTGATAACCCAAAAAAAAAAAATGGCCGACGCGACACATCTAACCTCAAACTGGTAATTGATTGTATATGCGTTGAGACTACAGGTACTTGATGGTCAACCCACAAAAAAAATAAGGTCAACACGACACATCTAGCTGCAAAGTGGGGATTTATTGGGTACGAGCCGAGATCACAGGTATCTGATTGTCAACCCACAAAAAAAAGAAGGTCTACGCGACACATCTGGCCGCGCCGACTTTGCGTAAACAAACAGTTTTTATGACCACTTCATTGAGCGCTTAGATAAACAAACTGGTGATTTATGGAGCTAAATAGGTACGGCACATATTTCAAGTGTTTATGTTGTGGGTTTCGAAGCAAAATAATTTTATAAACACGCTTAGATTTGAATGATTATTGAGGTCAACAATGTTCAAAATCGAGTGGCAAAATTTACGTCGCTATCGAGTGGTCCGATGATCGATGAAAACAAAAAATGTCACTGTAGCGTTAGTTGCGATGATCAATGAAAACAAAAAAAGTGACTGTAGCGCATAGAATCAATCGAGCGGATATATTCGTTCTTAGCCCAATGAAAACCAAATTAAGCTTTTAGAACACTTAGAACTATTCTTCTTTTTAAATAAAGCATTATTTTTAGCAATTATAACAGAAAGTGCTAAATAAGTATTTTGATGAACCGTCTTCGTGAATAGTCTAATGTCTGACGGTGACGTTGTCATTTGTCATTGTCAAATTGTCATCTGTACTCCCGCTGACAGTCTGACAGATATGTTTGGTTTAGCCATTCCATTTGGCCTTCAAATCGCTGAAGTCAAGTAATTTTTGCAATTTCAAGTAGTTTTTGCAATGTGAATGAAATATAAAATAAAGTCCATGTTGTGACATAGAAGAGCACGTTCCTTTGTAAAGTAAGATGACCTCAAGAAGCAAGAATGCTGTCCGGGTTTACGAGACAGAGATCGAGAAGAGTCGGGAGGAGTCTAACTGGAAGAAGGCAGTGGAACTGGCTCAACAGTTGAAGGCCAGGTCGCCACAACACGGTAAGTGGTGACCGTCGGACGTGATCTGTGATAAAGAGAAGATTTAACCCCGAGAAGCTTGATATAAGTCTACACAAACAATGTCATGTTTTAACAAAAACCCAGGATACGACACGGTTCTTTAATGAATCATGTGTTAATATCAGTATCGAAGTTCTAGTAACTTGGTTCTTGGTATCTATATTTTGTATACAGAATAGATGCTATCTGTAATGTTGTATTTATGTTAAACTGTAAAGGTCACTTTTAAATTAAATTATCTAAACACTTGCCCTTTAACTTAATACCTACAGCTAGATACCTGACCTTGTTTTTATAATACAATGACATAGAAATAGAAGTGTACAGATTGGTCAGCCTAACTTCAAATTTATCATCCATAGTAACTTAGCTTTGAATGGAAAAATATTTCATTAATTATGAAGCTGTAGTTCAAGATTGCTAATGACTTCATAATACTCAACTGCTGCTTTTAAAATGTATGGTCATGTTTATTTCTTTCTTGGTTATGTGTCCCCACCATACACGGATTCAGTCCGCCTTACATTGTGTTTACAGAAGTTGTAGCAAATTTTAAAGCCATCAAATAATAAGCATCTGTAAAGCTCACACCCATGAACTACAATAATCCCTTGAGGCATACGTTTCGCTTGCAAATTTGATCTCCCGGTTTCTGCAGAAATGCTTGCTCACAACCTTTAGAATTTGAAGTTTCAGAACACAATGGATTGATTTTAATACTTTCATTTCAGTGACCATGTTCACAATCCTCTATTATGTCTGATGGTAAAACTTCCAGTTTCTTAGTTTTGCCTTATTTTTCAAGGGAAATTTCCTTTTCAAAGCATACACCTATTTAGTTTGCCTAAATTTTATTGATTTGATCTTATTATAATATTTTATGTATATCTCCTTGTCCATGAGATGCTAATATTGACTTGTATAATTGCTATTATTTTGCCTATTTTACAATAAAATACTTTAACTTTATTTCACAAAATTAAATTATCAAATATACAAAATGTAATGTTATACCTAAAGTTAAGAAAAAAAGCTCATGAAATATAAATATATAGGATAGATTCTAAATTTGATATTTGGTGAATGCAATCTCTGAACGCACTCTACACTGATAATCCGCATTAGTCACAATGGTCAGAACGGAACCCTATAAAAATGAGGGGTAGCACCAGCCACAAGAGGCCAGCTGATGCTCTACTGGTTGTATTGCTGATAACAGAATTAATTTGCCATGTTATTCTTGGCTGTATATGTGTAGTGCTCAGCATAGTAATCCCCACCCTTCCCCCCACCTCGCTGTGCTGTGAGCATCAGCTGAGGGACATCAGGAGGCAGCAGCATGCTTCTGTGTATCATAACAAACCATGATTGTGATTGCCAAGACCCCCCCTATTATAGGCAAATAGCAAGCAACCAATGTTATATTTTTACAAATTCTCAACTATCATTCTATTGATCATATATGATGATTTTATCTCAGCCCTTGGAAATTGAAATATTATTACTAGCGGCTCTGTAGGCTGTAGACCTTGCAGGCACAAACTTTTTTGGAAACAATCTAGCGGTGCACAGTAGGGCATCTAGTGACCTTATTGTAAAACTAACATTAATAACCAAGGTGGTCCATCAATCCCTACCTAGTGAGTAAAGGGCTGATTCCATGGGAAGAAACCTAAAAGTGAGCAATTTACTCCATTTTGAGGGGCTATTATCTCATCACGCCGAAGATCCTCATCATATTATATTCACCAAATTTTTATAAGACCAACTTTAAGTTTCGTCCAGATCATTTGAGAAATGCGAACTTTAGAGGAGAACAGCTGGACAGCGCGCGGACAGCCGGATATCTTTTTTTTTACCCAAGCTGAAATAGAGATAATCAATTATAATAATTGATTATCTCTATTCCATCGTTCTCTCTCGCTCTATTCGTTTATTCTCGCTCGTTCAATTATAATAATTTAATTTTTATTTCGTTGCCAGAAATCTTACAAAACATTACTATAAAAACGAATGTGGTTTTTAAAGGCAAAAAGGGAGTAACTCACATATATTAGTTGAATGGTTCCAACTAGTGATGTAACAAATATCATATTTTATAAATGATAAAGAGAAGACTGATAATGTGATTACGAGGTTAAGTTACTTTTTATTGCATTAAAAAACATAAGAAATTAATGGAATTGGATTTTCTTATATTAACCAACTATTATTACCAACTTAAAAAAATTATACACGCAAAAACATTCGCAATAATTTTGCGAATGCGAATATGCCATAATATGCGAATATTCGCGAATGCGAATATTCGTTACATCACTAGTTCCAACTATAGATTCATTCAGGTATGGACGAGACGAGACACATTCACGAGCGTTCCAGCTTGAGAAAGACCACCAGATGTGGTCGAAACTATAGTTGGAATCACTCAACTAATTCTTATTATTATACACTTGCAAATTCAAGCTGATGCTACCTTAATTAATTATTTTTAAGAACAGACTTGAGTCTGTTCTTAAAAGAATTCACTAGCACTTATCACACCATCCGTGCCCTATTTCATAGAGCGACAAATCATAATAAAACTACAAATGTCAGTCAAATATGCCAAACCTGCGTTTCATATAACAAACAATCACGACAGGACTGATGATTGTCAGTCATATTGCATTTCACAATGATTGTGGCATTGTGAAATGCAATATGCCAGTCATAGTAGTGTGATGGGTAAAGCTTCGGCTGTCACAATTGTCACGACAATTCTACAAATCGTGGTAATTTTTAAGCAACTGCCGTTTCAGAAAATGATTTCTATTGACATTTTTTTAGACAATTTTCGGTTGACTGCCGGTCACTACTATTGTTTTATGAAACACATTTAGTAATATTTTGACAATTCATTGAATGAATTGCCGGGTTTTTATGAAACACATTTCGGTAGTTTGACTGACATTTGTCGATTGACACTTGTCAGTCTACTATAGTTTTATGAAATAGGGCCCTGCAATTATAGGCTGTTCCAAGCCTGCACGATGCAATTATAGGAAGTGTTTAAGTCAATAATATTCAAACAAGATTTCCATTTAAAAGTCAGAAAGCCACTCACAATTTCTCATTAATATAATTTATTCACAACTACAATTTGTAAAATGTCCTACTTTATTTGACAGAAAGCCTCGCACATTTTCTCATCGGAGAAGGCAAGCTAGAAGCCCACCTGGACGAGTGGGCTCCCCTCAAGGAGAACATCGAGAGAGCACAGAGAGAACTGTCCGAGGCACGAGGCTACTTGACTCTGGCCACGGACGATTCGGGGACCAAAGCCGGAGTGGCGTTGGATGCGCACCTGTTACTTGGCAAGCTGAACTATGCGTGTGGCTCTTATGATGAGGCGTTGAAGCATTACAAACTGGCAGAGTTGAGTACTTTAACGGAAAAAGAGTTGCCAGTGTAAGTATTGAAACCTATTCAGTTCTGGATAGCTCAGGGCTTGGCTTAAATACTGGTGTACTTAGTATCTCCATCCGAAGAGTAGAATCGATAAAAAACTATGTGACGGCTGGAATAATTTGGATGAAATGTAGTATTATTGTACTGTAGGTACTTTTGATCCTGCAACAACACGTAGCCAACATGTTACTTAGCCCAGAGAAATTAACACGAAGGCAAAGCCGCGGACGCAACTACCTGAAAAAAAACTGCTCCATTTTATTATTTACATTAATTACTGCTTCTCTGTTATTCTTGTCTGTTATTAATAACTTTACATTAATTACTGTCTGTTATTCTTGTCTGTTATTAATAACTTTGCGCCGCTTTGCCGCGTGCATACTTTTTCGCCTCCGTTCACTCCCTGTTAATAAAGATTTATGTAAAATCGATTCTTACTGTTAAAATCTAAAAATGAATAAAGGAATATACATATACTAGCTGATACCCGTGGCTTCGCACGCGTGGTCATTTATCTGAGTTAAAAGTACTCTATGTGCTATACCAGGACATAAAATGAATAAAGGAATATACATATACTAGCTGATGCCCATGGCTTCGCACGCGTGGTCATTTATCTGGGTTAAAAGTACTCTATGTGCTATACCAGGACATAAAATGAATAAAGGAATATACATATACTATCTGATGCCCATGGCTTCGCACGCGTGGTCATTTATCTGGGTTAAAAGTACTCTATGTGCTATACCAGGGCATAAAATGAATAAAGGAATATACATATACTAGCTGATGCCCGTGGCTTCGCACACGTGGTAATTTATCTGGGTTAAAATTACTCTGTGCTATACCAGGACATATCGATATACCAACATTTGATTAATATTTCTTCAACCGTCGTAAATATTTTTGTCGATTGCTCAGCTTCCTCTCATCGGATTGAGATAACAAGTACCCCAGTTTTTAAGTCAAACCCGAAGCTATCCAACAGTGAGAACCGCATCGCAATCGGTCCAGTAGTTTTTACATGATTTTCAAATAAACATACAGACAAACTAACACATTAACAAACTAACAAACAGAAAAAATGATATATTCTTGTTCAGTAGCTTATATTAAGTACTAGGGTATTTAATAGGACCATTTTTACACGACTGCCCAAAAAAAGGAGTGTTATGTTTTTAGCATTCATGTATGTTTGTATGTATGTGAGTTTCTTTATTCCACCATAACTTCGAAATGCCTGAACAGTTTTAGACGTATGGGGTATCATTAGAATCCTTACATCCCCCCGAGTAACATAGGCAATGTGGCGGCAGTATGGCTCCATTTTCAATAGCAAAAATAATATTTTTTCTACGAATTTTCCAATATGGGTATCAAATCAAGGCCTTCAACTTGATAAGCACATTCCAATAGTATATAATTTATTGGCATAAGTTCATTTTTGGCAGGGCAGGCGTGTTTTTTTAGCTAGTTATTTTTTAAATTATGTGCATTTACAAACTTTTTCGTTCTTATTGCTTTACTAGCTGTGCCCGCGGCATCGCATGCGTGGTCATTTCTCTAGTTTAAAAGTACTCTACGAGTATGTACTATTCCAAGACCTAAAATAGCAACATTTGATCAAAAAATATTTTTATCAGTTGCTCGGATTCTACTGATAGGATTGAGATATAAAGTAGCCCAGTTTTTAAGTCAAAATATAAGCTATCCAACAGTAAAAACTGCCTCGCAATCGGTCCAGTAGTTTTTACGTGATGCGCGAACAAACATACAGACAGATAAACAGACTGACACGAATTTTTAAAATGTTATATTCTTGTTCAGAGCTTATTTTATGTACCCTCAACACTTTATTTTTTAATTATCTTTCATTTATTTACTGATAACCACCGTCCCACCGTTATTCCTCTCCGTGCACGGTTGTCTGGAAGAGATCGCTCTGAGCGATATGACCTCCCCTTGTGACACTCATTGTTATACTTTATTTTTATTTATAATTTCACTTGTACTTGTGGTGTCCAATAAAGAGTTAATTAATAATTATCTATCTATCTTCTTTGTACAGACATTTTCGTTCTTACTGCTTTATTATATGTATAGATATTGTCTCCTCTATTCAGGGCACACATTGAATATCTTCAATATACGATTAATTCCTCCACTCACGTTTATCTAGAGCTCTCGTCTTATCCCTTTCTACTTTCTTTCTAAAATTTTAATAGTTTTCCACCTATTTTCCACTTGTATGCGTTTTTAAATATTTTGAACATCTCAAAGATCCCATAATCCTTACAACAAAAATTTCAGAGGAGCAAGGCTAAATAAGTTAGAATTATTTGAAAGCGGCGTTTTGGTAGTAAGCCTTCATGAAATGCTTCCATCCTACTCATATTATAAGTAGTAAGTCCTAGTAGTCCTAGTAAACTGAAAGTATAAATGAATTTGTACAAAAAGTGATAAGCGATCCATAACCTTGACAAAGACTCATCTCGCCAAGCTCTGTAGATCTCGACAAAGGCCCTCATCCCATCCCTACTTATTGAAACTAGTGTTCCCAAGCTCTCAGCTCTAGCAATGTAAACAGTAGAGGAGTTGGCTCGCAAGCTTGCTTTGTTCCCGCGTGACTCAGTCGGCAGCGCGGCTGCGTGATGTCATTATTGATCTCTGAGCCTTCATTTAGAGCTATCCTATTAGATCATTATAAATAGGTTTTTTTTCATACATTCATCATCAGCCTATTCTTATCCACTGCTGGACGTAGGCCTCTTCAAATGCACTCCACTGAGCTCGGTCTACAGCTCTCCCCATCCAGTTTCTTCCAGCCGCTTTTCGCTGGTCGTCACTCCACCTGGCCGTAGGGCGTCATACGCTACGTTTATCTAAACGTGGTCTCCGCTCGAGAACTGGTGTAAACCAACGGTTATCGGTTCTTCGGGAAACGTGACCAGCCCACTGCCACTTTATCCTTAACTATGTTGGTTACCTTGGTTCTGTTTCGGATCATTTCAGTCGTCCTTCGGAGAAACTCAAAGCATAGCACTCCATAGCTCGCCCTGCTAAAAAAAAGTCAACAAATTTAAGGTCCATGAGGCGACCTTAAATTTGTGGTCTAGTCTGACCGTACGTGTCCACGTTTCGGCTCCGTACCGGTCATGACCGGTAGGACGCACTGATTGAACACTTGTTAACTACATATTATATGCGGCCTGCATTTTTCTACATATTTGGGAAAAAGTGCAATAAAAACACAAAAAACAATTAGCAAATGTAGATTAAAAAGCTAATCTAACAAACCACGTTTATTAATATATTGTTTTGAATGTATTTTCATCGAGTTGTGATCTACCCTGAAAGTTTCAGCCGTATAGCTAATCGGGAAGTGCTCGAAATTTGAGTTGCATGATTCCACTTGGAACAACAGACAGACACACAGTAGGACAAACAAGAAAGTGACTCAATAAAAACGTGGTAAAATAACTTAAAGCCTTTCCAGTTTTAAATTAACTTCCTAAAGGAGGGGATTCTCAAATTGTTGTTTTTTGTGTCTCCTTCCTTTTTTCTCAGTTAATGCATTAGAATGTGGTTGTTTTGGCCCAAACAATGTTTAGTTTCAGATTGTGTAGATCGTTGTTCGCAGGCGCAGCCTCCGCATCGTGGCGGAGTCGTACGCGATTAAGGGGCTCTGCCTGGAGCAGGACGCCGTGCCCGCCGCCACCAGCCGGTACAAGCAGGCTGAGCGGGAGGCCGACATGGTCAGTGCTGTTTTGCTGAAAGCGTCTGCGTCTATTTAGGGTATTCGTAGTCAAACTAGAAACCCATAGAGGGTTTTTATCGTTTGAGGCACAGTAAGGGTCAATTCACATCTGATGGAAGATGCGTCGCGTATCGTCGGTCGCGTAACGCCAGAACAGTAAAATAGATAATAGAACGTCCAGCCTTACACACTTGACCGATGATTCGTTAGTGCATCGAGCGTACTGACCGGTAAAACCCTCAGTACGCTCGATGCATCTTCCGTCAGATGTGAGTTGACCCTAAAAGACCGCCATTTTGAAAATAATATGCGAATTCGCATATTTTATACTATCTGTGCCCGCGGCTTCGCACGCGTGGTCATTTCTGTAGGTTAAAAGTACTCTGTGCTATTTCAGGCCGTAAAATCGTAGCGTAAAATATCAATATACTAACATTTAATCAAAATTCCTTCAGCCGTCAAAAATATTTTTATCGATTGCTCGGCTTCTACTCATCGGATTGAGATATAAAATACCCCAGTTTATAAGTCAAAACATAAGCTATCCAACAGTGACAACCGCATCGCAATCGGTCCAGTAGTTTTTTCGTGAACCTAAAGAAAAGACCACGCGTGCGATGCCGCGGGTACAGCTACTATACACTATGACTGTTCCAAGGTGCATCAAAATCCGTCTTTCAACCCCTATCCTGCGGGAACTGTATAATTTTTCGGGATGAAAAGTATCCTATGTCCTACCTCGCACTATGTACTCAAATCATACCAAGTTTCATTAAAATTCATTCAGTAGTTTGGGCGTGATGCCTAGCTAAGATACAGACAGACAGACAGACAGAGAGACCGACAAAAATGAAAAAAAAAAAACAGTTTTGGCTTCAGTACAGAATACAGAAAAGTCACCAAAAATTTTTTACAAAATATATTCAATGTACAGAATTGGACCTGTTACAGGTTTATTATAAGTATATATTGTTGGCCGCTGGTCAAACCTTATTAAATCGATAGAGGACTACAATACTAACAAAAAATTAAAAGTTAACTTCCGTCTATTGATTAAGGTTTGATCAGAGGCCACGATTTCGCGACTTATTCAAAATGGCGGATTTTGACTTTTCCAGGCTCCGTATTAAAATGTAGGGATCCCTTTTGTCATGCACGTCTTGTTTTTATTCCTGTGAGTGAGGAGTCGAGCAGCTTGCTTGCGTGATGGTAAGCGTCACGCCTGCCCATAACAGTTGCAATGCCACCCAGAACTTTGGTTGCAAAATGTTGCGCGTCTGGTTGCAAACTGCACTGCGCTCGTCACTCTGAGACATTGGCTTGTCACAAACTTTGTTCCTTCTTCCGACACTTCCGAAGTATTCGGCTCTAAGTGACCTCTTTGCTTAAGGCGAAATGGTATCCAAATTTGACAATTCGTCCTCACGAATATTTAAAACTAGACCTTTGAAAACGGTTAATTGACTTTATTTTTTATGTGTAATAAATGTTCACAAAGTTCTTTAGCGGTCACCGAAACAGGATTAAATAAATTTAGCTCGATAGAAAAAATCGTAAAGTTTCCTAAAAAGCTCCCGTTTTGACGGTCCCGTCGATGGAATGAATCAATTTCATTCAGTTTCTATGGAAGATATTTTTACAAACACCAAATGTGTGTAATCCCAACAAAAAATCAAATACTTTATCAAAAAAAAGTAAATTTAAATTGAAAAGATATAACTAAAATCGGCTCCCGAGATGCATCACCTTTACTGATTACTCTGCACCATAACGAGCATGACAAAAATTTGGAGACCATAGCGCGCCTTAAGTTGCATGTGTCCCATATCAGCATAAAAAAAGATAAATAAAAAAAGCGAGCCTTACAGTAGTGCATAATATGATGTGTAACATCTGACACCTCACCTTGGTAATCAGCTACAATAACATGCTTTAGCACCGCGCGCGCTCTTTGTGAATCAGCAACTAGATATATAGATCTTACTTTTCGTCATGAAACCGTATGTCGGGATAGCTCAGCTTGCAAACGCTTATAGTATGAAGTACCGGAGTTCTATGTGTTTACATTTTGCACTATAAACATTTTATGTGATGGCTTCTAGCATGATATCACCGCGCATGCTTATTGGTTTATTAAAATAGCGCGCGCTAGGAAGCCGGTGACGGCTTCCTGTTACACACTTACAGTTACACATTGATTACGCTTTTCACGAAATTACTCCATAGATTGCTGCAAAACGAGCGGAAAAATGTTACACATAATTTGAAGAATTAAGGATACTAGCGCATAATAAGGATACTAGCGCATAATACGCACGTCATTTTATTGTGCTTTATTCCTCAGCATTCTAAGGTGGTCTGGAAGAGAGCGCTTTGGGCGATAAGACCACGATTGTTTTTTTGTAAAATGGTTTTTTTATCTATCTAATACGAATTTCCTAACAAAATGATCTAGGCTACCTAGATAACTAGTTGGGTATTATAGTTGACCGATTAGACAAACATCGGAAGCATAATAAGTAAAAACTACTGGACCGATTGCAATGCGACTAGCGCGTGAACCGAGAGTGTCCGTTCTATATGAAGTGCGTGTTCGTCCACTGCTGGACGGCTGCCTCTCGTGAGCGCCGCTGAGCCCGTCCTTCGGCCCTCCTCGTGCAGTCGCTGCACGAAGTGGGAAAAGTATCAAAAGGCCGTTTCATTACATTTTTACTATTTTTAAAAGTTTAAACGCCAGTCGCCTCATAAGAATATACTTTATTATATGGATGGTTCCGCGTTTTTACGAACGTTCCTTTTGCTTTGATATGAATATTTAGGTACATTGAGACTTATAGTCGCGGCGCGCCCTTCACGCTAACATAGCCTTCTACTTTAAACAAATAATAAACTTCTGTATGCAGTCACGTCCACCTGGCCGGCGGGCATCCTGCCTTCACGTGGTCTCCTCTCTAGAACTCGTTTTTCGCCAACGATTGGCGGTTCTTTCAATTATGTGACCGCCCGACCGACACATTGCCACTTCAGCTTACTAACTCTTCGAGCTATGACGTTACGTTGACGTATAAAAACCGTAATGGGTACAGATCCGCAGCTTCGAGTTGTCGTCGGAGCTTACGCTGCTGTACCTGCAGCGCGCAACAGGTGGCGCCCGCGCCGGGCCCACGCTGGAGACGGCGCTGCAGCGCGCGCCACTCGTGCACATGCGCGCCGGCCGTCTGCACAGCGCCATCGACAGGTGCGTGTCCACAGATCCGCACCACACAGTTGTCGTCAGAGCTGACGCTGCTGTACCTGCAGCGCGCAACAAGTGGCGCCCGCGCCGGGCCCACGCTGGAGACGGTGCTGCAGCGCGCGCCGCTCGTGCACATAAGCGCCGGCCGCCTGCACAGCGCCATCGACATGTGCGTGTCCACAGATACGCACCACACAGTTATCGTTGGAGCTGACGCTGCTGTACCTCTGCACTTGGATGACGCAGTAGAAGAGATGTAGGAAAAAAACTTCAGCTCTTCACAGGACCACGAAGACGCACTACAACGTTGTCACGGGGGATTTTAACGCTAAAGTGGGAGTACAGAACAGCAGCGAATCGATGGTAGGTCCACACGGTTATGGAAGCAGGAACCACAGCGTGCAAATGCTTGTCAATTTTTTAGAGAAAGAGGGACTCTTCTTAATTATTTCTTTAAGAAGCAGCCCCAAAGGAAGTGAAAGTTGCAGAGCCCCGATACTGTGACGAAAAACGAGATTGACTTTATCATGAAAGACCGTACCCGGCTTGGAAACGGTCCTCCTTCTCAGGTAAAGGCGAGGTAATTTAAACAAGATGGTTAATTCAATTACAATCGGCTTTATTACAGTATAAAAACACACATATGTTATCAAAGCTTGGTTCTCTCCCCTTTACTGAGGAATTCAAAAAGTATTATTCACTTAACACAGTTTCTTCTGCATCATAAATATGATCAACTCAGCTATTCTTATCATATGATTTAATATACTCAAACTATAAATACAATATTCTCTTACATAAATAGTACATAAGTTCGGCCTGTCCGATATGAATTTACATTTAGAACTGCAGAAATCTAGGCTAGTAAAAACTTAGAGAGAGTGGCCAGCAGTTCATCATACGGTCACAACGCAACGGAATACTGTTGTCTATGCCTAAGCGCGTTCTAAATCAAGTGTACATGTGCAAACAAGAGTGTGTGTGTAAGGTTGAGTTTCCCAGTGGGATGTAAATCTTTAGAACGGAAAGTATCTTTCAAACTGTCTCCTAACACGCAACTAGGCGAAGGTTTCCTTCACTACCGCAGCTCGCTGACTCGAAATGACTTGGAACGGACCAACCTAGTAGCTTCCCGGGTCGCCGTACTGTCGACTCGTGTGCCGCCGCTGATCGCCTCCTTCGATCCCCTCGTTCAGCTCCTCTCCACGAACGGTGCCTTCCGCTCCTCACGAACAGTTTCTGTGTCTCCCACAGTCGGCGTCTGGTGTCTCTCACGATCGGTGTTTCCACGTTCGGCAGGTGCCTCCCATGATCGGCGCAACAGCAGCTTGCAGTGATGATGGCAGCGGATCATTGTCTGTTTTGGAATGCTCCCAGCAGACCTTCCTTTTCGTATTTATACGGATTCTGCTTTTTACCATGAGTATCAAACTGCAGCCCGGATCACTACTTCCGGCTTCCAGCAGCCTCTGGAAACAACACTGCAGCTTGCACCGCAATTCAGACCCTTTCGGCCTAGCTAGATTGCATTGTCCTCCAGCAAGCCCCGGTACATTGCAGCCAGCTTCCGCCGTCTGTTTTTTTTATCTCAACTCCATATAGAAAAAAACCTAAACAACTAGAAATTTCCTACGATCTACTCGACCCGTCAAAACATTCCATGGTGTGACCATCGCGAGCGATTTGTATGTTTGTAGCGGCGTGATCTGGAACTAAAATTATTTTCGACATATGAATCGCTGCCCTCTGAATTTCTGATTTGTTCGCCAACTCAAAGATACGGCTTATGCCGGATTTTACAAATATCTTACCATTTGTTTGAAGCTGTCCCGGTCCTGAAAATAATCCTGAAACGTTTATTTTAAGGGTATAACCAAAAGTTGCGCTACCATCCGTCAGCGGTTTCCGCATCGTCTACACCTTCCTTCTAGTGCATGTCTCTCGACACTAGCTGTCGCTGCGTGGATTTACCATTTCAACCATACAATACAATACAATAACTCTTTATTGAACACATTACAATAAAAAAAAACAACATAACAGTAATTATATATAAAATCTAATGTTGTACAATAGACGGCCTTATCGCTATTTGCAATTTCTTACAGGCAACTTTTTGATCATATTGAGCCATGAGATGAAAACTTTGCCTTTCTACTTGCGGACGCAGCTTTCACCATTTCCCAAGAATTTTGGAAGGCTAAATTATCACTCTGTCTTTAGTAATCATCGCTTTCATTTGATAATTTTATCGACTGGCCGACTAAGAAACGCAGCGAACTGCCGTTCGGCGTTGCTTACTAAACTTCGAGATTTTCCACTTGATGAGAAATCGCACCTCGAAAACCGCTAGATGGCGCTTCTACCAATAGTTCTTGCTAACGCCGGCATTATATGCGATCTCGGAGAGAAGACGCCCCTCCTCGCCAGATGGCGTTGTTCCCAATATATTTTAATTAATTTATTCGGGAATTATAACAAAACTCCCTTTGAGTCATGATTTAACATGCTACAATCATGCCTGATAGAAGGCACATATCCAGAGATGTCTATGTGGTCAACAGGTTTAATACCGGTAGTGACCACCGACTACTACGAGGCTCTCTGAGTAACTTTAAGCTGGAAATATCGCGTCTGAAAAAGTCTACGCTCCGACCAAACCAGCTCCAAACCGTCGTGGGATCAAAGCAGTTCCAACTTCATCTGAAAACCGATTTGCTGCTCTGGAAACCGCAAATGACTTTGACGAGGCCCTAGAACAAGTGAAGTGTATCCTAAGAGAAGAAGGGTCGAAGTTCTGCCAGATGCAGCGTACAGGTAGGAAGTCCAAACTCTCGGCAGAGACTCTTCAGATAATGGATGTCAGACGGCCACTTCGTCAGAGAAGCGGGCCCTCAATCGAAATATAAGCAAGCTAGTGTGACGGGACCTTTGATGCTCCAACACAGGCCGTATCGAGAAGGATATAGAGCAAAATTTGGGGGCCAAAGTTTTCGCCCAGCAATTGAGAAGGCCCCATCTGACGAAACTAACAACATCATCTGGCAATACCGTCACCTCACAGCCGGAGATTCTCGCTGATATAGAGGCCGATGTACGACTTGCATGCTCTACGACCCGAACCCTGCAAATAGGACTCCCGAGCCACATTGACCCGCCACTACACCGATGACCTGCCGGAAATCAGCCTAGACGAGATCGAGATAGCCCTCAAGCAGCTTAAAAATGGAAAAGCCCCAGGGGAAGACGGAGTTACTTCGGCACTTTTGAACGCGGCTGGAAGACCTGTACTTCGTGAGTTCCAGAAATGATTTTACTCGGCTTTAAACGATGGGAGAACTCCAAAGGCGTGGAACAGAGGCATGGTAGTTTTGTTTTTCAAAAAAGGAGATGAAAAGCTACTTAAAAACTACAGGCCCATCTCGCTTCTGAGCCACGTCTATAATTTCGAGGGAAGTCTCGAATCGTCCAGCGAGAAGACTTGATGTGTTTCAGACTCCAGAGCAGGCTGGGTTTCCAGGGAGATACGGGACCATGGACCACTTCCACACAGTACGGAAGGTTATACAGAAGACTGAAGAGTATAACCAGCCCCTGTGTCTTGCTTTTGTGGCTTTTGTTTGACTCTGTCGAAACCTGGGCTGTTCTCTAATCCTGGTGATGGTATCTGGACTGGTGATACATCGAGGTGATGAGGTGTTTGTACGATGCCGCGACTATGTCCGTTCATGTCCAGACTAAACCTATCCAGCTGCGCATGGGAGTAAGACAGGGGGATGTCATATCCCCGAAACTGTTCACTAATGCCCTGGAACATATGTTTAAGACTCTGGACTGGACAGGAAAAGTTATTAGCATAAATAGCGATTACATCTCACACCTCTGTTTCGCTGATGATATTGTCCATATGGCAGAGTTGCTGCAGGATCTCGAGCAAATGCTGACCAACCTAGCTCCAGTCTCTAGTCAAATCGGTATCGGGAGGAACATGGATAAAACCAAGGTTATGTTTAAGAGGGTATTTCGCGGAATTGGCCAAATTAGAGGCTTACCGGCTTGAAGATTTCTCTATGACTAATCCATACCAATTTACCAATATATAAAAGTGAAACGTCTGTTGTCTGTTTGTTTGTTTGGGGAGCTTTCACGCGATAACGGCTGAAACTAAACTAAACTAAACTGTAGTCCGCGCGGACGAAGTCGCGGGCTGGTAAGTTAGTATAATATAAAACACTAAGGGCCTTACAAATAAACCTAGTTTAAAAAGTTATACTGAGAATAAACGAAGAATAAGCAAACTGTCAACAAATAAACTCGGAATAACTTATACCTAGCATAACGTCGGCGTAACTCTTCTAACTAACGTTATTCCAGGCATCTGTCATTCTACCTACTTACGCGAGCTAATTACCTACAGATTGCCCAGCCCCGGCGCTACAAATTAGGCGAGGCCGGCCGCCGCGCGCTTGCATTCAGACGCTTATCGTATCGCTTGTTTGAACTTTCGCTAGTAATGGCGAAACGTAACAATAATAACAATTTGTTGTGTGAAGGGATGCCTTAGTAGGAAAAAGACTCAAAGTTTTTTGTGTCTTTATCACAATAAAGTTATCACAGATCTGTCTACTGAATGACTAAACGGATAAAAAAACTATAGTAAGTACATATTTATAGGTGTGTTATGTTTTGCCCGTGACTTTGCAAGCGGTGTCCGTTAGTTTGTACCTACCTAGATAGGTACCGAAATTGTATTTTTTTGTTTGGCGTTTAACTAGAATATAAATATGAAGTGGTGGACCATGTTCCATGTAAACGATTTATATTTTCAACATCAACAGTCTATGTGCGAGCTAACAAAAAATTACCTATTTACATGCATATTTTTTTGCTAACTGAACGACTTTTAAAATTCGCTGCAATTGCGAGTGTTTCTAATCGCAGACATTAATCAAAACTAATAAATTAAATTAAAAAAGAGTACTTCAAAACTTATTTTTATTTCAATGAGTCATGTCGCACACATTTTTAGCGTTGTATTTTAGAACTACCTACCTACCTACTTAAGTATTTTAGATTATCGTGTTGTTCACAAATAAAATTTGATTCCTTTTTTATTGATTTAGACCCAGTTTAAAACAAATTTAACGTTTAAGGTTTGATAATATAGTTTTTAAAAGAATTGTTACTCGTTTGATACATGTTGGATAATTACGAGAGCAACTTGAAAATGTGATTTTTTGTTTGTTGAGATATCTTAACGATTTTGGTGACAAATGAAAGGTCTAGCTAGGTCTATAACCATTTTATCCGTTAAAATCTTGTAAATCGGTCCACGTTTAGGAGATAATTAAGAATTAGTATAATTTTTATGTTTTTGTTCTACGAACTTTTTAATTAGTGCAAAATGTGAAAATATTATTATTGTAAGTTAATGAGGAATGTTAAACAAAGAGGTATCTAGGTAGTCTAAATATTGAAGGTTTATTTTACTTTGTTAATTACAAAAGATGGACTTTAATATTAATATTCTATCTACCTCCTAATTGACCTTGTCATCATACGCATCAAGCATAAGATAGATGACGTAATCAAGTAGGTAGATAGAAGATGAATATTATAGTAGCAGTGGCAAGTCGACAACCATAGCACCACAGCGCGTCACTCTGCGCCAGACAGCGACAGAGCTACGCGTTAGAAGAGAGCGGCAACGTTTAGGTGAATATCGCGTTAGGCACTGAGCGCTTATGCGAGCTGAATTGCAGTTTGTTGCTGTCGCTATTTCTATTAATGGTTGCGCGAAGTGCAATCTGTTATTATTTATTCTGTGGTTATTCTTACCTTTACCCTATTTTAAGCCCGAAATAACCTCAAAAACGCATACTTATTTGATTTGTTTATATATGGTGCATTACCTCAGTTTAATAAGTATTTTGAAAACTATATCTACAATGGCGTTAAGAGCAATAGTTGAAATAGAGCAAGTTAATGATATAATTTATCAAAATCAAGACGAAGAAAAGTTAAAACATTCAAAAACATGGAAAATTCTTTTGATTTGTATGGCAATGAAGAGTTTCGTGTTAAATATCGATTTTCTAAAAGCGGTGTTATGTTTTTAGACCAATAGTTTGGTAGCTCATTCACCAACTCGTAGAGTAAAGGTATTCTATGCCAGCGCCTGCCGCAAATTTTTATCGATTAGAAACGTCAAAGTGACAGAGTGATGACAGACACAGCGCGGCCATAGACGAAATTTTACTTTTTATAAAGCTTATATTGCTAATCAGAGGAATAGTTATGACGAAGTTTATTTGTAGGAAACTTATTCCTAGGATATTCTAAGCATAACTATTCCTAGTATAAGCCTTGAATAAACGTGGTTTAAGCATAAAAATGGACCTATCTACACGATGCCTTATTTAATTATACAATACTTTGTGTAGTTATTTATTAAATCACTGGAGAAATGGTACAAAAAATGAGCGTGGGTCTTTAAGTGTCAGATGTATAACAAAATTAACTTCAATATTATATTTTTCTTATCTATCTACATCTACACTAATATTATAAAGAGGAAAGATTTGATTGTTTATTTGTTTGTTTGTTTGTAATGGATAAACTCAAAAAACACTAAACCGATTTCAAAAATTATTTCGCCTATAGATAGCTGCATTATCAGTGAGTAAAACGGGCAGTATATTATTTTTCAAAAAATTAGAGATCTTTACGAAAACTGCAATAATGTAACCCAAGGTACCAAAAATAAAGAACGGAAATTACGTTGCCATGGTAACGAAATAATAAGACAGAAGACAAAAAAAAAACGCGATATCCCCGTATCTCATGTAATATGGTCTGTGGGCGCTATTGAAAAAAAAATGTGAATCCAAAGACGGTATTTGGTGTTATTTTAACAGTTCCGTATCTTATCATTTTCAGCACAACACAAAAATGTCGTCAAACTAATATAATAATATAAAATCTTTATTCCCCGAAGCGAAGTGAAGGTCGAGTATGCGAGAACTACATTTTTCACATTTTTTTTTTCTAAATTACACTTGTGCTAAGCCGGGGCGGGTTGCTAGTAACAACATAAACAAATTTAATATTAACTACCACATGATGTGAAATATTATGTGAATTATAATGGCCGACCTGTTTTTTACCTGATGTGACCCTTGCCGGCGACGGCAAGTTCCCTGATTGGTCGTTTTTTTATTTGTGCTTGTTTTAAATTGGTAATCGTTTAAAGTACGTTATTTGACTCATTCCTCAGGTACCGCGAGATGCTGCGTGCTGTGGAGGCGGCGGCGACGCAGGCGCTGCGCCTCACACTGGCGCGCCAGCTGGCGGAGGTGCTCATGCGCGGCGTCACCGGACAGGTACTCATGCCTCAGGTACCGCGACATGCTGCGCGCTGTGGAGGTAGCGGCGACGCAGGCGCTGTGCCTCACGCTGGCGCGCCAGCTGGCAGAGGTGCTCATGCGCGGCGTGACCGGACAGGTACTCATGCCTCAGGTACCGCGAGATGCTGCACGCTGTGGAGGCGCTGGCGACGCAGGCGCTGCGCCTTACGCTGGGCCGCCAGCTGACCGAGGTGCTTATGCGCGGCGTAACCGGACAGGTACTCATGCCTCAGGTACCGCGAGATGCTGCACGCTGTGGAGGCGCTGGCGTTGCAGGCGCTGCGCCTCACGCTGGCGCGCCAGCTGGCGGAGGTGCTCATGCGCGGCGTCACCGGACAGGTACTCATGCCTCAGGTACCGCGACATTCTGCGCGCAGTGGAGGCGGCGGCGACGCAAGTTGACCATTGAGAGCGCGCGGTGCAAAACGTTGCTCGTTGTATTAGTTACTTTATTTTTTTATGTTTACACATCTACCAGGCGTGCCACGACAGCTCTTTTATTTAATTATTCCAATATTTAGTACTGTAAATTAATTATTATAAATTTTTGACACTCACTGCACTGCGCTGTATGATGGAGGAAATCAAGGAGTCCATGTCTCAAATGCAGCAAGTGTTTATGCAGCGAATGGAAGATTTCCAGGATGAATTACAAAAGACCTCCATTCCTGTCACCACCTCCAGTTTGGCTGCTGACTTTTCATCTTTTAAGACCTTTGTTGTTGCTTCACTTCGGGCCCTCCAAGATCAAGTGCAGTTTGTTGCTCGCAATCAGGACAACATGGAAATGCAGAGCCGGAGGAAAATTCTGCTCATTCATGGTCATGGGTATAGATATTATAATTTGTATGTTTTAGGTACGCTGTATTATGAAATGTCAATATGTCAGTCAGTATCATTGACTTGACAGTGTGACATTTGTTTTTCTTTTATTTTACATTTTCTTCCGTCGTCCTTATTGTCTGAGAGAACGGCATTTGAGTATTGTGTTCATTTTAATAAAGTCAAGCTTGTGAGAATATATACTTCTGTTAAATACTTTCTTATATACGTGTGAGCAAAATCTAATGGTAGGTGTGTGATTTATTGGTTAATCTTAAGTTATGTTTAACACAGCCAGCGGGTGGAAAGAAATTCTGAAATCTTGAGCTGAATTCAGTCTTATTAATACATATATTTTATTATTCTATTAATTTTATATTATATTTATATTATTTAGTATGTTAAATATTTTTAATAGCAGCACTAGTGATAATGATAATTATGTTTCTTTTTCTTCTTCTTCTGATTGCAGCAGTGAAGACAGCTTTTCTAGTTTACCCACACTCCCTGATACGCTTGAAAATGAATTTTCTGATGTACCGAAAAACTTGAATGTTATTCATATCAATGCGCAAAGTATTCCGGCACATTTCCCCGATATGCTGGCATCATTTAACCATAAAAACATTCATGCTATATTAGTCTCTGAATCCTGGCTCAAACCATGTCTCCCTTCCATAACTTACTCTTTGCCTGGTTTTCGTCTCATACGAAATGATCGAACTGGTGGTGGTGGTGGCGGTGTGGCCATTTACTTACGTGCTCATATTCCTTTCTTCATAATTAGTTTGTCAGCACAGCCACCGCCGCTGAACTCTGGTGAACATCTTTTCATTGAAGTTATTCTTTCTCATAACAAAATTCTTCTCGGAGTCTATTATAGCCCTTCTTTACGTATCAACTTTTTCTCCTCATTTGAAAAGATCTTAGAAGATCTTATCTCTTCCTACAATCACTCCATTATCATGGGTGATTTTAACACATGCCTCCTTAAAAAAGATTCTCGGTCTGCATCATTGGAATCTATCATTACGTCAAGCAACATGCATATACTTCTAGTCAACGCGACTCACCACTTTCCAAATTCAACTCCATCTCTGCTTGACCTTATTTTCGTGTCATCTACTCGGCATGTTGCTAAGCATGGTCAGTTTCCCGCTGATGCATTTTCTTATCATGATTTGGTTTTCCTGTCATATAAAGTCCGTCCTCCTAAACCTAAACCTAAAATAATTCTTCAGCGTAATTTTAGTGGCATGAATCTGGAAAAAATTGTCAAAGATGCGCAGGCCATAGACTGGTCACCTATTACTGACGTGGAGTTGGTAGATGACCAGGTTGCTATATTTAACTCACTTATCACCAAGCTTTATGATGCACATGCTCCTTTGAGAGCTGTTAAAATAAAACATCTTCCTGCACCGTGGCTCAATGATGAACTAAAAGCTCTTATGCATAAAAAAGCTGTAGCAAAAAATAGATTTAAATGTCGTCCTAATGATGCTAATAAGGCTAAATATGCTCGTGTTCGAAATCGGTGCAATACAGTGTTTAGAGATGCTCAACGTCGCCATATCCATCAATCTGTTGAAAACGAAGATCCAGCCAAAGTTTGGAAATTTCTACGGTCTTTAGGAGTTGGCAAATCAAGGGAGGCTTCAATTCCCAAGAATCTGGACATTCACTCGCTTAATATTCACTTCTCCTCTTCTTCTAACATTGACGATTCGACCAAAATTATGACTTTGCGGCGTCTTTCAACCATTCCAACTCCTGATTACGATCCTTTCAGTTTTAATCAATTCTCTGTGTGTGATGTTAAGAAGAGCGTATTGTCAATAACATCCAATGCGGTGGGAGGTGATGGTATTAGCCGAAACATGTTGAAACCTATACTGGATTCGGTTATTCCTATACTTTGCCACATTTTAAACACTTGTATATCAAACAGTGTGTATCCTTCTCAATGGAAGGAAGCCCAAGTTATTCCGTTACCTAAGAAATCCAATCCTAAATCCTATTCTGAGTATCGTCCTATTTCTATACTTCCTTTCCTATCCAAAGTACTTGAGCGCCTCGTCCTTAATCAGCTTTGTAGTTTCCTAAATAGAAATAGTTTACTTAATCCTATGCAATCCGGTTTCCGGGCTGGTCACAGTACGGTAACTGCACTCCTTAAAATAACAGATGACATACGTTTCGGCTTGGAAAAGGGTCAGCTGACTGTGCTGACATTATTAGATTTCAGCAATGCTTTTAATACTGTCAACTTCGATATTCTTCTCGCCATTCTACGCTCTATTAACTTATCTCCTGCAGTGGTTGATTGGTTTCGCAGTTATTTGCATGGTCGCCGGCAGCGAATACACCTCGATGAACATTTTTCATCGTGGTGTGATACAACTTCTGGTGTACCGCAAGGTGGCGTTCTTTCTCCTCTCTTGTTTGGAATTTTTATTAATTCTATATCAGAACATATAACCTCTCCTTATCACTTGTATGCTGATGATCTCCAAGTCTATTGCCAAGCCCCACTTAGCTCTCTCTCTTTTGCCATCGAAACTACTAATTCCAATTTACGCCATATTTCTGACTGGAGTAAAGCTTATGGGCTAAAAATAAATCCTACTAAAACACAGGTAATAATTCTTGGCAGCTCCAGAATGATATCAAAAGTTGATTGGTCAGTTCTACCCAAAGTTGTGTTTGGAGGGTCCACTATTCCATACAGACAGAGTATCAAAAATTTAGGTCTAATTATAGACCAGAGCCTTACTTGGATTCCTCAGATGGAAACCGTCAGTCGAAAGCTATTTGCTTCTGCAGGTTCCCTCAGAAGACTCCGAATTTTTTTGCCCACTGCCACTAAAATTGCTCTTGCGCAGTCACTTCTGCTCCCAATCTTAGACTATGCCGATGCCTGCTATCTAGATCTTACTGAGGACCAGCTAAACAAACTTGAGCGTCTTCAAAACTTCTGCATTCGATTTATATTTGGTTTGCGCAAATATGATCATGTCTCTGAATTTCGCACTAAGCTCAAGTGGCTTCCAATACGCCTCCGCCGGAATGCTCATATACTCTCTATTCTTTATACAGTTTTGTTTAATCCCTCCTCCCCGCGATATCTTATGGAACGTTTTAATTTCCTGTCTGATTCTAACAAGTTGTCACTCAGGTCATCAGCAAATTTTGCTTTGATGATCCCTCTACATAGAAGCTCTTTTTATGGCAGTTCATTTACCATCCAAGCAGTTCGCCTATGGAACGCTCTGCCAGTTACTATAAGGCGAGCCCAGTCACTCCCTGTTTTTAAACTTCAAGTAAAGAAGTTTTATCTCTCTAATTAATATCACTTCTTGCTATTATTATAATGTATATACTATATATATGGATATATATTTTTATATATATATATATATATATATATATATACTGTAGGTATATTGGAATATATGTGTATATATGTTTATTCATTGTATTCAGTTTTTATTATTTATTTGTTATATTATAATGCACCACCGTCTTTGCCGTATATTAATTCCTTTCCATCCAAAGGTTGTCTGGAAGAGATCGCTTTTTAGCGATAAGACCGCCCATTGTCCCATATATTTTGTATAAATGTTTTAGTTATTATTGTATTTTTGTTCTATGTGGTGTACAATAAAGAGTTATCTATCTATCTATCTAATGTCAGTCAAGTGGCCGCCTCTGGACATTTTGCAGCTGTTGATTCTTTAGAGTTAATTTTCGATGACTTTTTCGTAGGTCTCGGGGGTTATCTCGGCAATAACACGTTGGGTGTTAGTTTTGAGGTGTTCCGGTTGCGAGTTTGTAGATACAGTCGCGAATCTTAATAAAACCCCACAAAAAAAAAAACATGTGGCGTTAAATCGCATGATTATGGGGTTAGTTGATGTCATCACCGTGACCTAAATCAATACGACCTCTGAAAAATCTTCATCAACTTCCTGCTGCTAAACACCTAAACTGCGTAAATTCTTCGCTGTTCATGATCGCTGCGTTTAGTTCTTGGGTTAACTGAAGTTTAAAAGGTGTAGGTGCATGTCCTAATGCAAAATGCCCAAACTCTGCGAATGACGACGAATAAATAATTCCGGGTCTTCGGCCACACTATCACTAACAGCAGCAATATTATCAGCTGAACGCACGCTACGATCATTCACACGGCCTTAACCTGTCACCAATGCCACTTTCCTCAATTTTTTGCATTATATTGCGAATTGTTCGCTCAGTTGACGATTAATTGGACTATATTCTTTCTGTAAAAGTATAGATACAGTTCACACGGAACTGTTATTTCTGTAGAACAACTCATAAATCTTAACGCGTTGAGCGGTAGTAAAACTGGTCATTATCCTAAATGTATGTTTTTAACTATCATTTGACGTTTGAATCTCGCGCAATTATTAGCTGGTGTCCAATTTAGAGTGTTGCCAACATAGGAAATTGGATCATCCGTTATTATTATTCGTAGATGGAAACAGAAGTTTCTTGAGGTGTGCACCAGGGATTTCACCTGAGCCCACTGCTATTTCTTATCTTCATTAATGACTTTCCTGCAGGGGGCACTATCTAACTTGTTAATCTGTAATTTTAATCAGTAATTTATTGAAATCAGAAGAAGGAAAAATAGTTTAATGGGATTACAATAGTAGATTGTATTACTAGGAAGCAAAATAATATTTAGCCGGCGAGGGTGCTATTTTGAATCCAGAGTAGAATCCTGAGCGAAGCGAGGAATTCATAAGTAGAATCCTGAACGTAGCGAGGGATTCAATATACGTCGCACGATAAAAAATAATTTTGCGTCCGAGTGATACACTCTACTTTTCATCCCCCTCTATGTGAAAATAAATAAAACGCGCTTTTAGATACTTTACTTACTTTGCTCCCTCTTTTCGAGGAACCAATCAGCGTTTTTCAAATAGATGGGATGAAAAAGCTTTTTGCCCCTTTTACATTTCTTTTACAATTACATGTCACTTACCAATTTCAAAGAAAATCTCATACCTAATCCGAAGTCAAGTTGTTCGTTCACGATTTAAGAATTTGTAAGACGATCTGTGATTAGAAAAAGTGGAAGAGTTATGTTACTTAATTGTAATTATTGTATTTTCCAGTTTGTGGTCTTCGTAAAGTAAAAATAATGTGAAAGTTTGTGTGAGTTAGTATGTATGTTTGTTATCACTCAGCACTGAAACGGCTGAACGGATTTTGATGAAACTTGGTACATAGTTACTTTAGGTCTTGGAATAACATATATGATACATTTCATTATTATCTTCAATACTAATATATGTTTCTCATATTGTTTGCATTGTTAGGTTTACAGAGCCCCTGAGAAGGCAGTGGCGCCCCCTGTGCAGGGGACGCTGACCAGGCGGAGAGAGGAACACTTGTCGGAAGGGCCTTGGAAGCCAAAAAAATACGCAGCCATCAACCAGGTACCAACGGCGAACGGTCTCAAGAAGCGACATTTATGTTTATTTCCTAATATGAATACTCTCCGTAGTTAGTCGAACGGTAGGTATTATCAATCAATCATTGAATGAAATTTGGAATGGAGATAGCTTATACTCGGGAATAACACATAGGATACGTTTCATCGTCATCATCATACTTTACTCTCAAACGGCTGAACGGATTTTGATTAAATTTGGAATGGATATAGCTTATACCCTCGAATAACACATAGGATACTTTATCATCATCATCCCTTAAGTGAGTGAAACCGTGGGGCGCAGCATAAAGCCTTATAAGTACGCAGCAGGTTTGTATTCGTTTACGTGTGCAATGATTGATTACGTTGTATCTAAAATTTCATACAAAAGTTATTTTATTTTATTCTTAGAAATTTGTGACAACTCTAAATGTTTGTTTACTATCTATCAAGTCGCACAATTATACATACTGCTGTTGCTGATGGTGTTACATTATAGCTGAAGAAAACACCGAAGGCTTAAGAAACGTCAATTTTATGTAACACTTGAAACTACTCACAAATTTTAAGAAAATATTGACTTTTACAATATAATGAAGAAATTTTGATTCGACAGATTTTCACTTTGACGTTCTACTGACCACTGCGCAGTAGGCTTCGATGCGCGAGGTCCGTGAACCAAACTTGATAAACGGTATTGTACAAAGACCAAGGTCAAGGTAGCTATTGTTTTTTCCCATGTGACTACTAGTAGTACTATTATTTATTTTGTGCTACTAGGGTTTGAAGTACAGTGTTCCTAGAGGAATCTTTATAAGTAAATACATGAACAAAAAACTTCGAAATCTCAAAAGTCGTACAACGAAAGTTGTTCGCTATGACGTGTGGAATACCCCATTCTGGCATACTATTAATTCTTCTGTGACTCCGGTACTTGATAGGTAATTATGTTACATCCAGTATGCATTTATGGGGTTATATTACTTATTCTCTTTTTATAATAGGTTTAAAAATACACAAAAATGACGAGTGATGTGATTTATCGCCTTTTCGCGTCTCAATCTAATATCGAGTCATTATATTGTTACGTATTCCAGTTCGTCCCACGGAACGAGTACGAGGAAGTGGTGCTACTGCTGCTGGTTGGCGAGGCGATGGCGGTGCGGGACGCGGTGCTGTCGCAGAGCGCGGAGTTCGAGGCGGCGCGCGCGCACTCGCTCGCCAACGCAGTCGCCGTCGTCGACCTGCTGGCGGTCGCCGCCATGCGCTGGGGGCAGCTCTGTCTCGTGCTCGAGGTGAGTGGACTTTAACTGTGCGCAAAAATAGGTCCCGTTGACGCACTCGCAAAGTTTAGGTATTAAAGTTCGCGTCCGTTATCACTTTATTTATAGTCGCTGGAGCGTGCCATGAAGTTCTCGTTCGGGTCGCGGCACGTGTGGCGGCAGCGCGCGCTGGCGACGGCGGCGGCGGCGCCCACCGCGCAGCACCACGCGCACGTGAAGCCGGGCTCGGGAGCGTGGGGCGCCGGGGTACGCGCGCGCGCCGTGCTGCGGCACGCTGCTCCGCTCGCGCCCACGGACGCGCCGCTGCGGCTCGTTGGAGCCAACACCTGCTACCACATGGGCTGGGTCAGTACATGCAGGAATTTCAATTATATGCGTCAACGCCAAATTTTAAATTTCTATGAAAAGCATGCGAGGACACCTGTGCCTGGATCTGGGCAAGCGCACTCAATAGAAGCGCTGAGCGAGGCAGCGCTGACCATTCGCTTTCAACAGATATTGCCCGGATCCAACCGAGCGCATTTGAAAGGTCGCTTCGCTCGAGGCTACTCTTTCTTTTCTCTTTGCTCGCGTCTGATTTCAGATGTTAGTGCTAAGCCTCCGCGTTCTCCACAGATAGAAGAAGGCATCGAGCTGGCGGAAGCGGCGCTGGCGATAGAGGAGGAGCGCGAGGGGCTCATGCTGGCGCGCTGCTGCCTATTCACCGGCCTCGGGTACCAAATGAAGGCGCAGGTCTGTTCTAGTACCATTACGGAGTCTCCACTCACCACAGATAGAATGCTCCTTCGAACTATGAGAGAATACAGATGTGAAGTTTATCTGGTCCGTTGGAGAGATCCTTCGAGTTAAAAGTCTCTATGGGTCTCCCCGCGTTCGGTTTTGGCGCGCCTTGTGTCAATAGTTATTAATCTTTTTAGAAAACGAATTCCCGGATAGACAAAGACGCGGCCAACGACATTGCATTGAAACATCTGACGAGGTCGGTGCAACTTGACGACAACGACCACCTCGCGTTCTACTACCTCGCGCTGCAGTACATGCATCTGGGGATGCTCAACGAGGCGATGGTGAGTCAAAACGTGGCGTTGATGTTTCTAATCGAGCTGGGCCCTTGTTCGCTATGAACACTCGGCCACGTAACGCACCGCCTGCGTGCAATTGTTCGTATTTTGTTTGTTTAAACGAGGGATGATGTGTATAAACGAGATTATGATGTATCGAAACGAGGCGATGATGTTTATAAACAAGTTATGTATCTAAACGAGGTGATGATGTGTCTTAACGAGGTGATGATAAACGAGTGATCTATCTAAACGAGGCGATGATGTGTCTTAACGAGGTGGTGATGTGTATAAACGAGCGATGTATCTAAACGAGGCGATAATAAGTCTAAACGAGGTGATGATGTGTATAAACGAGTGATGTATCTAAACGAGGCGATGATAAGTCTAAACGAGACGATGATGTGTCAAAACGAAGTGATAGTGTGCCTAAACTATGATGAGATTACGTTAATTAATACTATAGACAACAAAAGGCAATCGAGATCGAGACAGATTAAATTGAAGGAATCTCACTAATGGTACATTTTTTTCTTAGTAAAAGTATTTTATTGTAAAAAACTGTTTAATGTGGCAGTGAGCTAGTTTCATTTTGTTCTAGTAAGTTGTAAGTAAAAAACTAATACTATAGACCTACCAATAGTATTTCCAATTAAAAATAAATTTTTCATCTGTTCATAATAATATGATACAAAATTAGGTAAACTTAATAATATACCTTAAATTTCAAAATAAAATTTCACTTTTATATGCCTCCAGAGTTAAATCTCACACGGGAAAAGGAAATACCCTTCTGACTCTACCGGTGCTTCGGAAATAAGCTCGTTAAACAAGAAACTACGGGATCAATTTTTTTATTTTTTTGACTCTTCTTTATAGGACGCGACACGCGCTTGTCTGACAGCACGCGCGGAGTGCAGCGGCGGGCTGCGCGTGGCGACTGCACTATGGTCGTGCGCGTGCGCAGGCGCGCGCGGCTCTCGCGCGCTCGCCGCCGCGCGCCTCGCACGGGAACACTACCCGGCGGCGGAGTGGCCGCTCGCCGCGCTCGCTACACTGCAGATAGCATGGGAGAGTGGAGAGGTCAGTACGTGCGCGGCATTCACTGGAACACTACCCGGCGGAGCGAAATCAATTTCGTGCCGCACTACTCTTTCACGGCAATCTACGTATTTTGCTTCGCGGTCTCTGCCAATTCTGCCATTCCGCGGCGAGCCGCGTTGCTAGGTGGACCTGCGCTACTATTGTCCGTTTTGACTTAGAGCTTGTAAATGAATGAAAAAATGGGTAAACTAAAAGAAAAACACCCCAGATCTAGAAAGAAGCTTTACAAATATCGCCACAAGTGTATGATCGCTAAAATAACTACTTAACACAATAGATGATGTTATTGACGATTATGTATTTTTTTAATGAATATACCTATTGTGAGCCTTATCCCAATTTCATAATGTGCAAATTCATGTGTGAACTTCTGAAAATGTACAATTTAAATTATATTACTTTTGTCGAACAAAAACAAGGAATCAGTTCACAGGACTGTGGTATTTTTTAGAGTCACAGTACAGAGTGAAACAGTAGGCAAACACGCTACCCAAATCACACGCTTTACTTAGGCTAAAATTGGTAACACAACCACACATACTCAACTAGTCGAGAATAAAATACTATTATATTATCGTTTCTTTCAGATCTAATAATTTCAATATCTTTTACAATGCATTACCAAGTACTAAGCCTAATCAAGGAGTTGGTGATAAAAATGTTCAAATCGTTGAAACGTAAATATATTTGTCTGTAGGTAGAAATTAAAAATAATTGTGTTCGCAATATTCGCATTAGATACTTACTAACTGCATATACAATTTAAGGTACCTAGTACGTGCTAAATAAAAATCACGTATGCATGAGTGTGTGTTTGTGTGTTTTAATTTAAATGTTCAAATACACTAAGTCTGTATTTTTTTTAGATCTGACCTTATATTGCTTGACAATATCGTGCCATGTACAAGTATTGTAGAAGAAGACTGTGACACTTAGCTGTGTCACACTCCAACTTTCGAAATGTTAATTAGTACAAATATCAATCAAAGACCTAAAAAACCGTTTTTTTATTAGCCGTTTTTTGAAATTTGTAATATGAATTTAACTCACGTTAGTTTTTAAAATCAAATAGGTTAGTTAGTGTTTGGTGTTATTGTTATAGATTGGGTGTGAATTGAATGTGTATCTAGATGTTTTGTCTGTCTGTCTGTATCTTGGCCGCGCATCACGCGGATACTACTGAATGAATACAAATGAAACTTGGTGTGATTTGAGTTCATACTTCGAGGTAGGACATAGAATACTTTTTATCCCGAAATATTAAAGGGTTCCAGGTGTTGAAAGTTATTTAAAAGAACACGTACCACGCTAAAACTACTCCACGGATTTTGATGTAACTTGGCACAGTCATAGTTTATATGATTGATTAAAATTGAGGATACTCTTTATCCCGAAATACTAGAGGGTTCCTGCAGGATAGGGGTCCAAAATTATGGTATTGTCTGTCCATCTGTCTTACTGTCTGTCTGTAACTTGACTGCAAATCACGCCAACACTATTGAATGAATTCAAAAGAAACTTTGTATGTTTTGAGTTCATAATACGAGGTAGAACATTGGATATTTTCATCCTGAAAAATTAAAGGGTTCCCACAGGATAGGGCTTGAAAGTTATTTAAAAAACACGTATCACGTTAAAAATACTAAACGGATTTTGATGCAACTTGGCACAGTCATAGATTATATAATTCGTTAAAATTGAGTGTACCTTTTATCCCGAAAAAATAAAGGGTTCCTGCGGGATCAGGGGCTAAAGGTATGTTAATTTTGAAGTAATAAATAATATTTTTGGAGGGTACTCTATATTCCACACGGAAGCTAAAACTGTCTTTATTTAGACCGCGCATCACGCCGAAACTACTATTTTAATTCAAAATTTGGGTTGAAATTGAAGACACAATTTATCCCGAAAATATAATGGGTTCCTTTTTTTAACCTCTAGCTCCAAAGATATGTTAATTTTGAAGTAATCAATATCTGTACTTATAATAAAGCAAAAAGTATAAGTCAGTACAAAGATTATTAAAAAAATGACCCTCCCAATCCTCCCATGGATGTCGTAAATTAAGGGACGACTAAAGGAATACACACTGGAAGATGGGAACAGCGTCCTACGAGTACATATTTGTAATACTGCGAACACCAATCCGCCTGCCGAGCGTAGTGACTACGGCAAACCGCCCCAATATGATAAACACAACTGAAAAGAAGGGACTAGGGGCCATCTTTTCAGTGGTGGCTCCATTATTCCTGGCACCAGTAGCAGCGACGGTAACGGTGGAGCAGGGGGTGCTAAGAATCCCCGGCAGAGATCCAGCTATCCACCCTCACGATCGCTGGACCTGGCAACCTATAACGCGCGCACCTTGAGAACCGATGAGAAGTTGATAGAGCTGGAAGAAGTAGTAAGTAAGTTGCGCTGGGGTATTTATTATAGGGTTATCAGAAGTCCGAAAAGAGAGAGAGGATACGATGATCCTCAATTCCGGCAACTTACTCTGTTACCGGGAGGGTGACCTGCAGTCCCAACAAGGTAACGGGTTTCCAGTCCACAAGTCCCTCGTCAACAACATTGTGAAGATCGAAAGTGTTTTGAGCAGGGTGGCATACCTTATACTCAGAATTACCGAACGTTATTCGTTGAAGGTCATACAGGTGTACACCCCACACTCGAAACGCCTGGACGATGAAGTGGAGGCTATGTACGACGACATTTCTAATGCCATACATGCTCCGAAAACATACTGCACAGTAGTGATGGGGGACTTCAACGCACGGCTGGGCAAGAGGAAGGCAATAAACTGAGAGTGGGACAGTTTGGATTTTGACAGCGGGACCAAAGGGGTCAGCGATTGGCTGACATCATGAAAAAGGAGGGACTCTTTATGATGAACTCCTTTTTCAATAAGCGCCCGTCCAGGAAATGGTAGTGGCTGCACCCCGGTGGTCATGAGCGCGAGATAGATTTCATTTTGACGACCAATAGGCATAATTATATTCAATGAAGTCTCTGTGATCAACAGGGTTACGACTGGCACCTGGCAGTGATCACCGCATGGTAAGAGGCTCATTGAATATCAACGTAAAGCTTAAGAGGTCTCGTTTGGTGAGATCTACTCTTCGCCCAAGTCCTGCCCAAATCCAAAACCCCGAGAGCTTTCAGTTGGTACTCCAAAATAGCTTCCAAATCCTTACCGAATGCAATACAGTGGACGAACTAAACAACGGGCTAGTGGAAATTATTAACGCGGTCGGGTCTGAGTTCTTTAAGACCCACCGCAAAAATAGAAGAAAGAAACTCTCTGACCATACACTCAAACTTTTGGCAGAACGAGGTGACATGTCTTCAGTGGATAAGTCGAGTTACAGCTTGCTTAATAAACAGATATCCAAGTCGATGCGACACGATTTGCGTTCTTATAATGCGTTTGTATTAAGAACGTAATAGAGCGGAACAAGGGCTCCAAAGTCTTCGCAAGATATCTGTCTAATGGTCAAAGCCTGTTGACGCAGGTGAAGACTGGCTGTCGCATCACCGTTTATCGTAGCCAGAGATTGGCTGTAGCATCATCGTTTGTCGAAGCCAGAGATTAGATTAGATTTATATGTTTAATTTATATGTTAATTTACTACTTGTTTTATAAGTGTTGAATAAACGATTTTTCTTAATTTTTTTTAAATTTTGAGTGAGCTCGAGAAGTTCTATGAGCAATTATACACCTCAGCGCGTAGGCCTCCTAGCACGACTAGCGATGCAAGAGCCTGTTTGACCCGACATTATACCGAAAATATCCCGGACGTCATCCTATACGAGATTAAAATGGCTCTCAAACAGCTCAGCTCGCTCGTAGGTTTGACGACTTTCAGCCTCCCGAACAAGCTGGCTTCCGGAAAGGCTTTAGCACCGTATACCACATCCATACGCTCCGGCAGATTATACAGAAGACCAAAGAGTATAATCGGCCACTATGTGTACTACAAGAAAGCCTTTGATTTAATCGACACCTGGCTAGTGCTACAGTCATTACAGCGGTGCCAGATTGACTACCGGTACATCGAAGTGTTGATGTGGGAGACGTTATTTCTCCGAAACTGTTCACCTCTGCACTGGAAGATATATTTGTTTATTAAGCAAGCTGTTACTCGACATATCCACTGAAGACTCAACCTCATCTCACCTCGTTCTGCCATAAGTTTGTGTGTATGCTCAGAGAGTTTCCGTGTTCTATTTTTGCGGTTGATCTTAAAGAACTCCGACCCGACCGCGTGAACAATTTCCACCAGCCCGTTGTTTAGTTCGTCCACTGTATCGCATTCGGTAAGGATTTGGAAGCAAAGCTCTCGGGATTTTGGATTTGGGGAGGACTTGGGCGAAGAGTAAATCTCATCAAAAGAATGAACAAATATGGAAAAAATTACATCCTCGTCGAGTTTATTGGTGCTCTCTTCTCTAACGGGTGTATTTCCGAAGCACCGGTAAATTTATAAGGTTATTGATTTCCTTTTACATTGTGAGATTTAACTCTATTGGCACATGAAAGGGAAATTTCCTTATCTAACTCAAAGCAGCCTTAGTTTACCTAAGTTTTATTGAATGGATCTATTTATAATATTTTAGGTATTTCTCCTTTTTCATGAGATGTTAATTTTGAATTGTAAATGCGCTATTATTTTGCCTATTTACAATAAAATACATTGACTTAAAAAAAATTTGTTCATCTTCTTTGCTATTAACCAGAGCTACAAACCACAACTACAAAGCTACCGACATCACCTGCCACCAACTCGTATAACCATTGTTTACCACCTGCCACTGAGTTTCCACCTATCATCACCAGCTCTAACTTCTTACTACCTTCTAATTGATAATGAAGGTAGCCACCACATCTCAGTACCGAATACTTGCCGAACTCCAACAAACAACTGCCATTCCTTTATTATGAGACCAGCTCTTTGGTCACAAAAAAATACTACTGTTTCATTCATTTTAATCGAGTTGATATTACAATATTTATGGAATAGTTTTTTTTGTAATTTCAAAGTAAGTCTTATAGTTTAAGTGGTTAATTATTATAATACCTATGTTCATCTATACTTCTATACTAATCTATACTATATAATATTATAAAGAAGTAAAGTTTGTGAGTTTGTGAGGTTGTAGGGGGGTAATCTCTGGATCTACTGAACCGATTTGGAAAATTCTTTTGCCAATATAAAGCCACGTTATTTGTGAGTGTCATAGGCTATATATTAAAATGACCAAACGTGCGAAGCCACGGTATCACCTAGTGTTTAATATTGTCACCTAATATTATTACACATTGTATACTAATATAAACAGATCTATTCCTACTAAATCATCATACTTTGATGAGTCACCACCTGCAGTAATCTTCTACCACCTCTCATTAAATAGTCACTAGCTAGTCAGTCGTAAATTTGCCTATATATCAATTTATCAAACCATTACTACCATACGATACTACTGTGCTACTGCTGATCTGCTGTACTGTAGCTAATTATACTGTAGTTAATTATATACTGTGTCATAAAAACCTGTGTTGCGAACCGAGTTCTCGCGTAGATGGCGGTTTACTACGTATAGATTTTGAGAATATAAAGTAGTTTTCTTAATTCTAAATAGAGGGAGCTTGTGGACTTAGAACACCGTTTTTCGCTTGTTGAGATTAATGCACGCGGGGAAGTGGGGGTGAAAATTGAAATCTCCGCGCGTCCATTCTGGGCCTTAAGGTAGTTAGATAAGGATGAATATCAAGATAAGAATGTCATCTTTCGACTTTCAAGTTGTTCTCATAGACTTATTTTAAAAAAAAAACGGTTAATGTGGCTTAACTATAATAGTTAGATATGTTATAGCCACGCTGTCTTTCTTTGTGGGTAATAATGAGTACCATAAGCATGTAGAACATTATTGTATGTATCATCAATAGATTACGCAGCGCACGCTAAATAATTACTGTTTCAGAAAAACATTTGATACCTTGGGTTATATTATTGCAATTTTCGTAGGAAACATAATTTTTTGAAACATAAAATACAACTCATGTCACTCGCTTATAATGTGTCTTTCTTTATATGAAAGTATTTTTAAAATCGGTTATGTATTTTTTGACTTTATCCATTACATACAAACATTCAAATATTTTCTCATTATAATATTAGTGTCGAAAAAGAAAGGTTTTTTTTTGCACTGAACCCTCTTTAATCCTGTACTTGATGTTTTCCAGGCGGCGCTGGCGACCGGCAAGGAACTCCTGGCACTCCTCAACAGCGCGGAAGCGGACGCGGAGGAGCAACACAACGGATACGCGGAACTCGACGCGCTCTCCGACTCGCAGCACGACGACACGCACAGCACGAGAGACGCCGGTGAGTGGGCCTCGTTGCACAACACAACGGATACGCGGAACTCGACACTCTAAACGGGGGGTTATATAACCCTTAGTTGTTACCAACTTTAAAATAGTAAGGCTGAAAAGTGCCTCCTTGCACTTTTCAGACAGAAACAAACCTGCACTGCGAAGGACAGTTTTTTTTTTTTCGATTCGATACTCTACCAAAGCCACACTGCTTTCCTTATTTTGTTTCTATTTTTCGAATTTGATTTTAATACCAATACTCATTTCCATTTTGAGTCATTATACGCTTTATATTAGCTTCACTTGTATGTTTGTAACCGACTCCTTTGGACGCTATTTTGACCCACTTTAAACGGTCAGATTTCATTAAAATTTTGCACACCTGTCAAAGACCGATGACAAAACAATAATTCGAAAAAAAAAGAAAAAAAAAAAAAACGCTCTTATAAATAAACCAAACTAAAAAGTAGAAAATAAATAATAGTTTAAAAAAACTAAAAAACACGCTTTATATAGAAAACGAAACAAAAAATAGAAAATAAATTTTAATAGTGTAAATAAGAAAAAATAAATAAAAAAAAGCGTGGGGTGCTTTTTAAGATATTATCGAAATGATAATCCTCTTCTTCTCATATCTGTCAATAAAATATTTATAACTATTGACCACCAATACACCCCACGTTTTTTTTGAAATAAAACATTTTTTTCTTATTTACACTATTAAAATTTATTTTCTATTTTTTAGTTTGGTTTTCTATATAAAGCGTGTTTTTAGTTTTTGTAAACTTTTTTTTTTTTAAGGCTTTCTCACTATTCCGTCTGTCATGTGTGTGCTACATGAAATATTTTGTACGCATTTTATTATGATAGCCGGTTTGAAGTTTTACCACATGATTGCTGCACTCAGGATTGACTCTTGACTAGGTAACTTCTCAATGGTTTACAGCACAGACACGAAATGTTGTATCCGCATTTAATAGTGATAGCCCGTTCTATGTTTTACCATGACATGGCTACTGCATAAAAGCTTGTTGTTTTTAAATGTTCTTATGTAAATGTAATGTACTATTGCAGCGTCTGTCCGCGCGGAGTCGGCCGGCGTGTACCGCATCGAGCGCGCGCTGTCGGAGGGCGCATCGTCGCTCTCCACGGCGCGCGCGAAGGCGCCGCTCGCGGCACACAAGGCGCAGGCGTGGCTGCTACTCGCCATGGCATGTCTCAGGTAACAAATTAAATATAACTTCAGAAACTAAAACCCGACCGACTACAGTCTTAGTGGAATAAAAATTTCAAAAAAGATTTTTTAAACGTTTTAGAAATTTAAAATTTTAGAGCCAGGGAGTGCGTTTAATACTGGTAAATTATAAATTTACCAGTACGTAGCCCAAGCATGATGCCTCGGACTGCATCTTATATTTCAAAATCAATAATCTAAAGCTTGTTAGCCTTTCAGTTTTGGTTGCAGTCGGGTGTTTTTTCTTTATAATTATTTATTATTATTAACTTTTAACTGGTTAAGTAGCGTAGGCTTTGTGAAAATGTACAGACAAACATACATACATATATACACCGTGACATTGAATTCGATATATTTCCTAAGTGTATTTCTCAGTCCATGCAACAGAATTTATTTATAGCACTAAATATGAAAAGAAAATAACTAATAAAAACATAATAACAGGTATTATTAAATTAGTCAAAATTCAAACTTGTCATCACTGCGACATCGCGGGAGCGGGCGGTAGAATGTGTAGGTACAAACGCACGCCTAGCGGAGCACCCGCGCCGCAGCCGTGTAGCGTGTTTAGTGAAATAGACATTTCAGCTCAAGGCTAATTATTTTTTGGTCTTTTATTTATTGGGTCATTTAGTGCTATAGAACGATTGAACGACCACGTACAAGCGAGCGAGACATGGCGCTCTTCGTTGGAGGCCTATGTTCAACAGTGGACTTGTAAAGGCTGTCATGAAGATGATGATAGAACGATTCTAAATAATGGAGTGAATACATGCATTTAAGAAAAATATCGAAGTAACTTCACGGTGTATTCAGCTTACATATGTAAGCAGCTAACAGCTAAGGCGTGAGAATCGTAGCTTCCAAACGAATGGACCGATTTAGTCGCGGTTTTTATGTTTAAAAAACTGATGTGATCGAATTGCTTGTTAGCTATGGTGGGGGGTCGGGGATTATATTATATATTTTTAATTAGTGCTTGTAGTTTGTACTGCAGTTTTTATGCTGATGTTATAAATGTTTGTGCTTCTGCCGCAGACTGGACCGGGTGAGCGCGGCCGCGGGCTGCGTGTCGGAGGCGGCGGCTCTCACGCCCTTCAGCCATCTAGTGCTGTACACGGTGAGTACAACCACAATACATATATAGTCCATAAGGAACTATATATGTTCTGTGGTACAACCGGCGACTTATAAACGGTTTATGAATGGTGTGGGAGTGGGTGGATCAAGGAGTATATAAATAATTGGTTAGCTAGGTGGGCAGGTAGCGGCAGGTAGGTATAGGTTATCCACTGTTGAAGCTCCTTCAACATTACGGGAAGCACTTCCGAACGAGCCAGGTGGTAGTGGCCTGGGGACAGCCGTGGCGCCGTGTCTCGTTGGACATTCTATACATTGTATACTTCGCGGCGAGAACTTCGTTTGCGCGATGCTGCTTTGTTGTGTACTCCTGCGCCATCTGTCGCTTGATATTGGACTAGACGGCGCTGATTTGATCGTGGTGGTTGAGTTCGCCACAGTGTATATGTGTATGGGTACGACACTGATGTGGCGGGCAGTCTCGGCCGGATTTGTGCACATAATAAGTGGACGCTTATGTCTGTCTATACTTTTCTTTGTATACCTATCAGAAAGCAGTAACAAGAAGCCTGTACAAAGAAGATAACATTTAAAAAATATGGTCTTGAGTATTTTAAAATGAGCTACTGAACAAGAATATACTTATTTTAATCGGTTCTTTCTGTCTGGATGTTCGTAACGCATCATGTAAAAACAAATAGACCGACGGAAATGCGGTTTTCTAAGTTGAATAACTAGGATTTGACTATAAAATCTCATAAACTTTTAGTCACGATATGATGAGTAAAAGCCAAGCAATAGATAAAATCTATTTAACATATGAACGAACTTTGATGAAATTTGGTATTATGTTCATTAAAATGTACTTTTATCCAAGGAAAATGGCAATGTGGCCACGCGCATACAAAGTTTTCTGCTCGATAAGAGAGTATTAATTTCTTAAAACTCTGATTGGCCTGTGTACGACAGTGGTTCCACTTGTCCGATTTATAATATTACTAGCTTTCCCGCCTGCGACTTCGTCGGCGCGGAATAATGTCTTTCGTGAAAAAAAGCATCGTATGTTCTTCTAGGATATTAAAAACCAATGCAAAAGTAGGTATAGCACCAAAGCTCTTAAATTTTTATGACAGACTTGTTTTGTTATTTCGTTTCCATGGTAACCATTACTTACAGCGAGTAATGAACATTTTTAAAATTTCCAGTGGAAACTTTCAATTTTACGGGATAAAAAGTATCCTGTTTTATTCTATGGTATAAGCTATCTCTATTCCAAATTTCATCAAAATCCGTCCAGCCGTTATCGCGTGAAAGATCCCCAAACAAACAAACAAAGTTTCACTTTGATATATTGGTATGGATAGTTGATTAGTGTGATAAATGCCGTTTAAGTGGCCGGCGGTGGATGAATTTTTCTTACAAACGTAATACCAAAATCATATTGGCATATTTCCACAGTGTTATGAAATTATTCGGATTCGGATAGTGTTTACCTAGGTTCCCAACCGTATTTCGTTTTCAAAATACTTACCTAGGGCCTAATTCTTGTATGTTTTTTCCTGAAAATAAGAAAAATGCAATTTTTGCTATTACTTTGAGTAATAGCAAAAATTGCATTTTTCTATTACGTTTGTATGAAAAATTCATCCTCCGCCGGTCTCTTAAAAGGCGCATGCGATACCCTTCGAAACGAAAACAGATGAAGTAATAAAGTTGAATATTGCTTGCGCCTTTTGACACATCGACATGCCAAAGGTAGCTCGAGAGCTTAGTGATGGGGTATCGTTCTCAGAGAGGGTTGGTGCACGCGGCGAGCGACGAGTGGGAGGAGGCGCGGCAGTGCTTCCAGAACGCGCTCGCGATACATCCCACGCACCTCGACAGCATCGTGCAGCTCGGTGAGTGCCAGTAGTGATGGGGTATCGTTCTCAGACAGGGTTGGTGCACGCGGCGAGCGACGAGTGGGAGGAAGCGTGGCAGTGCTTACAGAACGCGCTCGCGATACATCCCACGCACCTCGACAGCATCGTGCAGCTCGGTGAGTGCCGGTAGTGATGGGGTATCGTTCTCAGAGAGGGTTGGTGCACGCGGCGAGCGACGAGTGGGAGGAGGCGCGGCAGTGCTTCCAGAACGCGCTCGCGATACATCCCACGCACCTCGACAGCATCGTGCAGCTCGGTGAGTGCCGGTAGTGATGGGGTATCGTTCTCAGAGAGGGTTGGTGCACGCGGTGAGCGACGAGTGGGAGGAGGGGCGGCAGTGCTTCCAGAACGCGCTCGCGATACATACATCCCACGCACCTCGACAGTATCGTGCAGCTCGGTGAGTGCCGGTAGTGATGGGGTATCGTTCTCAGAGAGGGTTGGTGCACGCGGCGAGCGGCGAGTGGGAGGAGGCGCGGCAGTGCTTCCAGAACGCGCTCGCGATACATCCCACGCACCTCGACAGCATCGTGCAGCTCGGTGAGTGCCGGTAGTGATGGGGTATCGTTCTCAGAGAGGGTTGGTGCACGCGGTGAGCGACGAGTGGGAGGAGGGGCGGCAGTGCTTCCAGAACGCGCTCGCGATACATACATCCCACGCACCTCGACAGCATCGTGCAGCTCGGTGAGTGCCGGTAGTGATGGGGTATCGTTCTCAGAGAGGGTTGGTGCACGCGGCGAGCGACGAGTGGGAGGAGGCGCGGCAGTGCTTCCAGAACGCGCTCGCGATACATCCCACGCACCTCGACAGTATCGTGCAGCTCGGTGAGTTCCGGTAGTGATGGGGTATCGTTCTGAGAGAGGGTTGATGCACGCGGCGAGCGGCGAGTTGGAGGAGGCGCGCCAATGCTTCCAGAACCTGTCATACTCACGATTTGACAAAAGAGCAGCCCAGAATACCATTCGTATCTGTGTTAGGCTGGCGATACTAATGCAGTTTCTATGTTATAATTAAAATTTAATTATTCCTGCTCGTTATAGTGAGGTTTAATTGTGTGATCTGCAAACAAAATTCATTCATGGATTATAATATCTGTCAATTCATTTATATAAAGTAGTAAAAGAAGGTATCCTAGTTTGGGTCTAGGTAATTGGTGTGAATTGTCCCGAATATATTTATTTATTTTATTTTAAAGGGTCTTAATATGATTCGTTGAGGAACGCTAAAGCGATAATGCCTATGGTTGAATTTATAATTACCTTTTTATTTTTTTATTTATCTTCTTCGACCCAGTGTCGTGTATCTTTCAGGTAGCTCTGGTGACTTTCCCTTAGGCTGTATATATTTAGTTTATAGGGTAGGATGTCGTGTCAAGAAAGTTGAATGCTTGCGACATGTTGATGAAAGCTACTGCAGCTGGCACCTTGGCATTAATGTTCTCAGTTATCGCTTTGATAAGAGGCCTACTGGTAGAGTAAAGTGTGTGATGTAGGAAAATAATAGAATAATGACAGCGGGCGTATATCTGACGCACCGGAAGAGTTAGAGGGGTATTTCGTTTCCCGTTGCGAAATTCAACCTCGAACCGGCACATGAAAGGAAAAGTTCCTTTTCGAACTTAAGCAACCTCATGTTTTATGGATTTAGCATTAACGCCTGTCATCCAAATTTTCCCCTCAGTTTCTAAATCAGTGTTACGGGGACGGTAATGACATCTATTGGCATCTCAGTTGAACTACCTCAATACGGCTAATATTGAATTACCTTCGTATCGTAAAGATAACGCCTCCCAAATCTGATGTTTTATAATTTTAGTATTAACGCCTGCCTAGCGAGATATTATCTCATAATTTTCCAACGGAAAAATTTAGATCACGGACGGGACTCGAACCCGCACATCATCCGTACCTCTGCGCGGCACATGCCTATAATGAATTCCGCTACCGTGACCGCGCGTTAAGTAACCTCTCCCAACCCAAAGCATGCCACATGTTTTCCTTTTTTATGTTGTCTACTTACAATAAATGGTTTGTACATTAGGCGCGGCGTACTACAACCTGGGCTGGCTGGGGCTGGCGGAGCGCGCGCTGCGCGAGGCGGCGGCGCTGGAGCCAGCGCACGCGGACACGTGGAGGCGGCTCGCGCTGGTGCTGGCGGCGCGCGGGGACGCCGCCGCGGCCGCCGACGCCGCCGCCGCCGCGCTCACGCTGCACCACACGCTGCCCGCCGCGCACACGCTCTGATACCCGCGCGCGCCGCCCGCCCCTCCTGCGCGCCCTCCGCGTGCTGCGCTCCCGGGACGTCAGCACGGCTGTGTCCTGCTGTGTCGGCAACGCGCTGTGAACCGAGCGCTGCTATACCCAACTGCCAAGTGTGTGTCTGTGTTAGTGGCGCGTCAGTGTTTATGCTAACGGTGTGTCAGTGTCTCTGCTCGTGCTACCAGCGCGTCAGTCTCCGTGGTAACGGTGCTTCAGTGTCGCGTATAACGTCACGATGACAGCGCATTTCTATAGTAATATGACGTCACAGTGACTACGTGTTCATCCTGCGCTGTCGCTGACTCTTCATCAAAAAAATCCCATATGCCCGTGTATGTACTTACAGCGCGTACCTATATCCTACTGTATAATGACGTCCAATTATTGCGCTGCGATGTGTCGATCGGTAACTATTTTCCTTCTGCTTAAATAGTGAACTACGATATATAGGTAAGCCCTATCTCTATTCCGTAGCTAATGCCATATTGTATGTGTGTTGGATGAGACCGAACGAGCTTGTGTGGGTGGGATGGGGATCTATTTACATTATGGTGATGATTCGCTGATGACGTCTGTCCAAACCGTAATCAAATTTTATAGCCAAAGTCCTTAACGACGATAAAAAACCTTCGACACTGTAAATAAAACCAATCTAATAATTTCCTAAAGGAAACATGTTGATCATGGACGGGACACGAACCCGCATCATTCCGTGCCTGCGTGGCACATGCCTTTAACCAATTTGGCTACCGTGACCGCTGCATAATCACCCAAATATTTCCATCAGTTTTTAAATCCGTCTTACGGGGACGGTACCGCCATCTATTGGTTGCTGAACTGACCAACCGGACACGGCTAATATTGCAATTAACTTCGTGTCGTAAAGATCTCCCTATAATGTTTTCATGGTTTAGCATTAACGCCTGCGCAGCGAAAACATATCTGTAAATAAAACTATCGTGTAGTCCGAATGTCAATATATATGCCGTTGAAATAATATTATAATGATCATATTAAATCACACCAGCCCCACGGTAGAACGTGGCGCGGTGCTTAGGGTGAACCTAACTCGTGGTAACCCGTATTACTGTTAAATGTGAAATAAGCGACTTTAACGTTTGAAAAGAGTATCTGGGCCAAGTGCGTGTCGTGCCATGTTTAGTACAGGCTTCCGAAGTCGCAGTTCTTCTACAACTTGACAAGTTTTCACAACAGGATGATAATCATTGTGAGTTTCCAACATGTTCATTGTTCAACTTGCATGGGGAACTAGTTTGCTTGTCATATAAGGTAGCGCTGGCCTCTGGTGTCAGAGTTTGTCATTGCATTGTCTAACAAGTGCTATTCATCAATGACAGCCGGGACCGACAGCTTAACGTACCCTCCGAAGCATGGAGCGTTGAAAACTCACATAAAACTCACAAAGTCGTTGGATTCTACCGCGCACTAGTATACCAGTCGGCTACCATCGCTCTTGGCACTGGCAAATCATTCGCATCGCTTTACGTCTGCTTGTCCTTGATAATAACCAAATGAGATCTTATTGGACGACCGGTTGGTCTAGTGTCCCTAACTATCAAATCAAATCAAATGGTTGTGCGTTCGAATCCCGCAAGATGCAATCATTTGTGTGATGAGCAGAAATGTTTGTTTCAGAGTCATGAATGTAATATTGGTACGTATTTCCACAGGTCACACTGCAGCATGCCACAGCAACTGTAAATGTGAACTGCAATGGTTATCAGTATCAGTTGATAGACTCAGGAGCCATATGCAATCTGTCCAGCACCGGCGTGCCTATAGGCATGCGGAGTTGTTTTCCTCATCATCAGCCTATATCTGTCCATTGCTGGACGTATGCCTCTCGTAATGCACGCCACTGAGCTCGGTCTTCAGCTCTCCTTGTACATTCTCTTCCAGCCGCTTTCCGCAGTTCGTCACACCTGGCCACAGCGCGTCCTACACTACGTTTGCTCGTTTGACGTGGCCTCCACATTGTGTTCCTATCGTTTGAAATATATGCGGCACTGGAAGGGTTAAAATGAACGAAGAAAAATATATAGTTTACTTCCTCCAATCTAAGTAAGATAAATGTAAAAATCAAATATATAAACAACCCACGTTAACCAACCCTTTATCAGAATTGAATTAACGTGTAATAAAAGATATTGCCTAAAGACCACACCTACCTATTTTGCTTCCTACCCATTATATGAAACCCAACTATATATATATATATATATATATATATATATACATATATATATATATATATAGTTGGGTTATATATATATATATATATAACTAGGGACCCGACCTTGCTTCGCAAGAATGTAATTAAGAAGAAAAAAAAGTGAAAAATGTGAAGTTCTCGCACTCTCTTCACTCCGCTTGGGGGGTTGCTCCCCTTGCTAAGTTTTAAGGTCTCGTATGCTCGTATTATATATATAAACCTTCCGTGAAAAACAGACAGTCCCGGACAGCAACTTTGTTTTATACCATGTATTGATAAAAAAACATAGGTACCTCTATCCAAGTACCACTGTCTGGCTTTTGGTTTTGCTGTCAGTGATATATGGAAACTTAGATAGATGTGTATGTTTTTTTTTGGGTTTCTTATATTGGGTACGAAGTAAAATAGGTACATTAGTCCTGTTGGCCATATATTTTTATTGACCGAGCGACCGCGAACTAAGCGTCTCCGTTTCAGATTGGGCAAAAATGATTTCTATGTCCGGTGGATGTCGGGCTGTTCTTTTCTACAGGTCGCATTTCTCAACCGATTCTCGTGAAATTTTGTGAACAGGTTCGATAATTATTTGAATCAGATTTTCGAAATTTTTCAAAATGGCTGAGATATAGGAATTGAAACCGCAAAAAAACATGTTTCAGCCATTTCGAAATATGTTTTGAATATTTATTCAGTTTTAAGCTACCTTCGCAAAGACAGACTTGCGAGGTGTACAGCTCACGGAGGCACTAGTTTATATACTTTATTTTTATTTTTACATTTACCTCTAGTTTGACTTACGGTTAGGCGGAAGTAAGCTACATAATTTTTCTTCGTTATTTATTTTTGGTTGTTAGTATGGTGTATTCCCAATGTCCCCATTGTTCGATTCCCCATTAATGATGAGTATCATTGTTCTAGATGTAGACACTATCTCTCCGACTGAGCACTCTATACTGTAAATTGCCTTGGAATTGAAATGTGACTTTCATTTTTGTTTCTGGTACCTACTTAGTACCTTTGTAAAATGTCGCGGCTCGTCCCTCAGATATAAGTTGGGACTTGGCGAGTTCACAACATTTAGTTATTTTATATTGCTCATTATTTCACATTAGTAGCACACTATTCTTATTTTCTCGTAGTAGTGACTGCCCTAAAGATTTAAAATAAAATATCTCTATTTTCAGTAATAATTTAAACTTATAATAAATGAAGCAGTCAGTAACAAAAAGTCTGTACAAAATACTCTTCTTCTCTTAAAAGAAGCTGCCTTCTGAAGAGAACGTAATTTTTTATTAAAACGTGTCTGGCTGTCTTTTTGCTTGCGGACAAAACTGGACCAATTGCTATGCGGTTCTCCAAAAAATATACCTGTTTTTTTAAAATAATTTTGTATTAAATCATACGATTAGAAATCGCGCAAACGTTTAAGAAATATTTGTCGACTGCATAAATTTTAAAGAAATATGGTATATTGTATGTTGTGGGTTCTTTTAGTCCTGGAACAACACATAGTTTACTTATAACCCAGCGAAATGACAATGCAGGCAAAGCCACGGGCACAGCTAATCCTTAATAATATTTGAATAAAATAAAAATGACTTCTGCCAAAATGCTCTTTCAGTCATGCCCAGAGCACAGAATAAATAACAGTACTACGTACAGCACAGAAGTATCACTCCCTTAACAAATGTACTGAGTTCCGGTGAGCAGGAACTTCAACTACATACGTAGAAACGATAAATAAACGATACGTAACGTTTTTTTTTTAATAACGATACATTTATCGACCGGTAAACAGTTCTTTTTTTATCAATTTTATCAAAATGCGGTAGCATGGATCTAGCCTCTCGGTCAATTTTATTGATTCGATAACACGTCGTGAGTTTATCGATTTAAAAAATAGCAACTCGTGGACTATACCATATATCAGATAGACGACTAATAGTCTAAAAAATATTTTTTGACACAATTTGGCAGATTTTTATTATTTTGAGTTGTTACGGAGAAACTTCTGTCATTTGGAATTCTACTTAACTAACTTAAAGTAGTATATTCCTTGAACCTAACCTAAAGTGTAACTAGCCATAACTCGTTGCACAATTGCTTGAGACACCTCCCTGACAAGTCTGACAGTGCGCCGTCCTAGTGCTATATTATGTTCCTGGCCGATGCATCGTTGGTGCAACTGCCCTCGGTGAAAAAGCGTACAGCTGATAGAACCTACAACAATGATTATACAGGTAGTTTTTTAGACTGAGTACCTAATAGGTAACATAATAATTAGAGCATTAGACACAATCACAACAAAAGATAATTTCTGGAAATAGAAAAAACGTAACTAAGTATTTTGGTATTATTATGTAAAGTAGATACTACAACATGCGCAGGCAGTCCATTAGATCGACTCCTTCTCAAACGCCTTCAACATCTTGAATGAGGACGAGGGAAATTTCCTTATAAATTCTAAAAATAATCTTAAAATGCTGTTCTTCCAGATCGAAAGGATCATTGGCATCCCTGAAACTTGCCTCACGATGTTCTGACACCTCCACGTTTTGGCTTATAATCAGAAAAGGAATTTACAAAAAAAAAGTTTGTCGTGTAACTTTGGAAAGCCGATAAAATTCGATAAATTCGGTAAAATTACCGACATTATATCGACAACAATTGTCAAAAATAAGATTCATGTTTCCTTTTGTTGATATAAATCTATATATTAAATATGATTTATCGAATTTATGTCGTTGTCGATAAGTACGTTCCGTGCTACTGAACTCGTATTATCGAATATTAACGTGAAACTTAATTAAAAAAGTCGGTAAATTTATCGATCGATAAGATCCATGCTTGCACTGCAGGTTCTGGAAATTTAGTCACTAGACCAGCCGTAGACAGAGCTGTCTACGAGACCAGCAGAGTACGGAGCGTAAACGCTTTATGCGACTCATAGCAGTTGTGTATGAGTCGCATAAAGCGATTTCGATCATGTTTCCGAAATAAAAGATTTTTATTTAATTGAAACTTATGAATATTTTTATTAAAAGTAATTAATTAATTATGGTAATCTTTCAGATTTGATAACAATCCGTAAAATACAGATTTCCACTACAAGTCGATTCTTTCGTACAATATAAAGTTAATTTGATCTAAAATTGATATCCACGAAAATATCGCTATATTATACAGTAACGTGTTAGTGAGTCTGTAGAGATTTATAATCTGTATACATATATAGATATAACCTCTAAATCAGCTTGAATTAAGTAAAATAAGTTAATTGAAAAGCGTTTAAAAAAAGCTTTTATGCATTAACCATATCATGCTAAAACTTAAAACTGGCTATCATAATAAAAAGCGTACACAAAATTAGGTGTCTGTGCTTTTGACCGTTGAAGACTTCCTTTATCTGGAGCTAATCCTGAATATCGATTCAGGTCATGCTTACCATAAAAATGCATTGTCATCGGAACTGAACCAACTCCGTAGGATAAGAGGAACTGGTCTTAATTCAATTTTTAATATTTTACTTAAACTAACATATACATACATCATCATCAGCCCGTACTCGTCCACTGCTGGACGTAGGCCTCTCCTTGTGAACGCCACTGAGCCCGATCTTCGGCTCTCCTCATTTAGTCACCATCATATCATCATATTCTCATTTAGACCGCCTGTCGCAAATCGTCACTCCAACTGGCCGGCGGGCGCCCTACACTACGTTTGCCTTAACGCGGTCTCCACTCTAGAACCCGTTTACCCCAACGGTTGTTGGTTCTTCGAGTTATGTGACCGGCCTATTGCCACTTCAGCTTGCTAATTCTTTGAGCTATGTCCTTAGTTCTCCTGCGGATATCCTCATTTCGGATTCTGTCCTTTAACTCCGAAAATATCGCTCTCCATAGCTCGCTGAGCGACATTAAATTTGTGAACCAGCCCCGCCGTGAGTTTCCACGTTTCGGCTCCGTAGGTCATAACTGGCAGAACACACGCGTTGAAGACTTTCATCTTTAGACACTGGTATGGACAACGAAAAGACTTGACGTAGTTTACCAAATGCTGCCCATCCCAGCTGAATTCTCCTATCGGGTTCCTTTTCGAAGTTGTTCTTACCCAACATACATACAAACAAACATTGCAAATTAAATAAAAGCTTGTAATATAATGATTTCACAGAAATCTCAACAATAATATTTATCAAAGAAAATATGTTCTAAATTTGAAAATATAAAGTACTAGGTGTGCCCCGCGGCTTTGCCCGCTGACTCAATGATAAAAGGTACCTATCCCATAATATGTTACTCCAAAATTTTGGTAGATGTATTCGCTAACAACCAATCTACCAAAAAATTCCTGATTTTTCGTTTTCACTTACCCTTTTCCAGGATGAATGTATTATATGTTTATCTCTGTATTGTACAGTACCTGTGTTCAAAATTTCATCGATATCTGTTAAGCCCTTTTGGATTTATGATTTTCCCGCGGGAATATGTTTTTTTTATATTTCGCCGGATGAAACGTATTTTTTATTAATCTTTACAAAATTTTGCTGATTTCTCGTTTCCACTTACCTACGTTTTACCGTGATGAATGTATTTTATGTTTATCCCTGTATTATACGTACCTATAATACCTAAGTTCAAAATGTCATCAACATATGTTAAGCCTTACGATATTCCCGCGGGATTTTTCTTTTTTCTGGGACAAAAAGTATTGTGTAAGTGTTTATAAAATTTCATATTAATCGGTTTAGCAGTTTGAATGTGAACGCGAGTAAAACTTATCTACCAAAATGTTCCCATTAGCTCGCGTGAACTTTTTCTGGCATAAATGAGTTTTGTGTTGGTCTCTGTATTGTACAGCACCTAGAGTACCGGCCTACCATTATTTAAAAGTTCATCAAAGCTGTGTTGGTGTCAAAGCGAGTGATCGACATTTTCATGTTTTCACGTGGCAAATTTCCTTTTTCCGTGATAAAAAGTAGCCCACTGTTGGACTGTTGGTTTACAGACATCAACAATCTATATACTAGTCCACTGCTGGACATAGGCCTCTCCCAAGGCGCGCCACTGAGCCCGATCTTTGGCTCTTCTCTTCCAATGACTGCCAGCTACATTGCGCAGATCGTCGCTCCATCTAGCCGGAGGGCGTCCTTCACTACGTTTGCTGATTCGCCGTCCGCGGTAACCGGTTCTACGACAAATGTGACCAGCCCATTGCCACTTCAGCTTGCTAATTCTCTGAGCTATGTCGGTTACCTGAATTATCTGCCGAATTACCTCATTTCGGATTCGATCTCTCAGAGAACTCCGAGCATAGATCGTTCCATAGATCGCTGAGCGACCTTTAGTCTCACCGTTAGTGCGAACGTTTGGGCTCCGTATGTAATTACGGATATGACGCACTAGTTGAAGACTTTTATCTTGAGGTTTATGGAATGGAATCGAATAGAACGAAATAATTGTATACAGTATCTACATACAAATTTTGCGTCAAAATCGGTCCAGCCATTTTGGCGTGATAACGCGCCAAACAAGCAAACAAACAGTCAACGTTTCACTTCAGTGGGAAATAAACTTTAAAAGACACTATAACCTAACCGAATGAAAGGAGAACGTGACGAATCTATTGTTTAATTTATTACAATTGTAATAAATTTAACAATGAATGTGTTTACGATCCGTCCAGTAGTACATGTTTATCGGAGTCATATTTAATTAGGCTTAGTTATCATGTAACTAAAAGAATACAAAAAGTAGTAGATGAACAAAAGTAATTTTAATATTTTAATGAAGATCTGTAACGGTCATTTCTAAGAGCATTAAACGGTTTTAAATACATAAACTGAGCTCGAAATTTTGTCATTTAAGCCTCGGAATTCATGATGGGACAAAATGTCCCGCAACATGACGCGCAGCACTGAGTCTATATGACGCTGCAACGTTGCGCATTGCTTTGCAGCACTGCATCTACATGACGCTGCAACGTTGCGGACTGTCCCGTGACACTGGGTCTACGTGACGCTGCAACGTTGCGCACTGACCCGCAATATTGCTCGGAAAGTTCCGGAACATTTTCTTGTAACGCGGGAAATGCTGCTTGCTCTAAGAGCGGGCCGCACCGCGGCGCAAGTACCGAGATTCAGTCTCGCGTATATAGTTATTTTTAGTATATAGTTTTGACAATATGCTTGTAGTGTTGGCCTCCTCCGGCTATATTTCCGCGACACTGGCAGGTGGGTGCGAGTGAATTGAACAGGGACATTGTTCCCAGACCATTTAACTCGATGTCTCGCGTCATGATGCTTCGTTTGCCCCCTAGTGAATCCAAGGCTTTAACCCTTTCTCCATTCAAAGTGTAATGCTTATAACCCACTGTAGCGGAGACACGACACTCGCAATCGATCCTTTTGTTTGTTCTTACAAGTAATGTATAGTATGTATGTATGTGTAGTATGTATAGTATGTAGTAGTGTATGTATGTCATAGTATTTTATTGTAAATAGACAAAATAATAGCACTTTTACAAGTCAAAGTTAACATCTCACGAACAAGGAGAAAACAAAATATTATAAATAGATCAATCATTTAAATTAGGTAAATTAAGTATACTTTGAGTTTGAAAAGGAAATTTCCCTTTCATGTGCCAACTGAGTTCTGACTCCACCGGTGCTTCAGAAATACGTCCGTGTAGAGAAGACAGCACCAAGAAACTCTATGGGAAGTCATTCCATATTTCTAATTCTTGATAAATTTTTCGCCCAAATGATGGACAAACAGCTTTAGAAGTCGGTAAAACTTGAGAATGACAAATAAATGTGACAGCGGCATTCGAAGGGCCTCCTACTATTTACGAATGCTTCTGTTTGGGGGAAGGGGGGGGGGGGGGGGGTTATTAAAATAAATTGGGTTTGGTTCGGATTTTACGTTTAGTGTGTTACATAAACCCATAACTAATGTAGTTGTTAATCTAGGAACAGTTTCAAGTATTTATTTCTTTGTATTCTATTCACATAAATTTATATTTGTTGTAGGTGTAATGGTTTTAGGACGGTACTTATAATGTTATGTGTAAATGTGTAATTATCCTGTGCTTTACTTATATAAATCCGAAATAAAAAATCCAAAAGTAGTATACTAACCTAATAGTTTATGTGTTGCTACTGTTAAATAATATTTAATTATGCTACATCCATTCCAAAACGCAATTTATGTACGAATGTTAGTGTTGCCATGGGTACTATTGTTATGTAACAGAGATGTCGAGCGATCATAATGACGTTTGTTGGCCATGATGAGTTGATCGGTTGACATCTCTGGTTCCCCTGCACGTGTACTAGGCTACACACGTATGTTCGTCTCCGACTCTTCATAGACACCGCGCGGTTGGTTGGTTGGTTGGTTGGCTGGTTGGGAGGCGAACACGCGATATCGCATGATCATCTCAGCAAAGCCGTGATATAATTTTGAGAATCGTGATTTTTCTCTGGCAATAATAAATGTGGAGTTTCGTCTGTGTATAATTTATTATTCATTATTATAGATTAAATTAAATTTTATAATATGTGTACATGTTTCAGATTTGTATTGTTTTATATTATTGTAAGTGTTATCGTTTGGTATAATTTTATTAAATTTTTCTAAGGGTGGAAATAGTGTTACGCTCTCATCTTTCAGTGGTATGCACGGTCAGACGACGTTTTTTTTTGCATTTTTTTAATACTGTATTGTAATTTTTTTTGAAGAGGAAGCGCGTAGCCTCCTAATGCGCATTGATCAGTGTTTAAAATCTTAAATATAGTTTGTTTTAACTCTTAAATATAATTAGTTTTAACTGAAAACATTATGGCAAATTTGTTACTGAGGGAAACGCGTCAGCACAACACTGTTTGCAACCCGAATATAACTCGCACGTTACTGGTAAGTTGGTTATAAGTTACTAAGTTACCTCTGACAATGTGAATTACACAGAAAATTAATCATATAAACTATAAAAATCATCGAAATATCATTATATTCAAGACAATATGTCCATTGTATGTATAGGTATTAGACAATTATCACTTCCTAGTGTTCACGTGGAATAAACAATAATGTAGACGTGTTCGATACTATTATTACACTTGTACATTTTTATGACCAAAAGCATTGTCACATTTTGTATAGCATTTATCGTTGTCACTGACCGACAAGCTGATAACTGGAGTACCTACTATAGCTAGGTATAAACATTGAAAGAATAATTAACTATTTACATTAATTATCTACACAATACAATAGTTACTTTTGCGGAACAAAAACTACTAAGTCTTGCACTTGTAATGTTATCTGTAGCGGAAATCAGCCTACTGACTAGGACTCCTCGTAGTGATGCAAAGAATACGAAAATAAAACCTATACAGGGTGGGGCTACAAATGGGGCATTAAGGGTAGGTGCCTTTTCCTTTGAAATTAGAAGCTTTTGTATAACTTTTTCCATACATTTGATATGAAGTGCCACTCGCCGCACCATTAATATGAGGTCCACAAATAATAAATTCATCATACATAATAAAACATAATAATAATAAGAAAAAATAAAAAATAAAACTTTCATGGGTTTTTTTCTTTTTTCACTTTTTACAATTTTAATGTTTTTTGCTTATTTTCCTTCTTTTTGTTTGACTATGTCGTCGGTTTGTGAGCTACCCTGAAAGTTTCAACCGGATAGCTAATCGGTTTTCCATTATTCCGTGCTTCGGAGGGCACGTTAAGCTTTCGGTCCCGGCTGTTATTGATTAATAGCAGTAACGACTGCTATTAATGCCATGTCAGAGGCCTGACAAACTCTGACATCAGAGGCCAGCACTACCTCATACGACAAACAAACAAACAACATTACATTAGTACATAACCAATTTAATGTGTTTTATCCTTATTATTAAAAATGACCGCAAGCTGTGTTAGTGAGGAGAATTTGAGTGCACCTGATATCACGAAAACGGCAATGAACATGACGAACGAGCTTTAACCAACAAAATTAAGAAAATGTTGAGTTTTTTTTTCATGTAATTTCCTATTGCATGAGTGCAGATATCGTAGTGAATGAAACGGCACATATATAGTATTATTCGAGTAATAATACTATATAACTCACGCTCGAGTTTTAATAGGCTCTCATTATGCAACCGTTTCATAAACTACTATTAAAACGTGCATTTATTTAAACGTTCGTGATGACATTGCCCAAATGCGAATATTGGTGACATTCACAATATTTACAATTGAATTGATATAATATATTATGCAAAAATATTACATAGGTATTGAAGCGATTTTAATTGTTTAATGTCATAAAAAAATTGTATAGCGAAGCAACTCTGTAAGCGAATAACTTCGTTTTCATTTTAAATCTAGTAATAATTTAAACCATTGTTAGGTATTAACTTTAAAGATAAATAACACATTTAATTAAAAAAACGGTTTAGGTTTTAATCGATCTCCAGTAAATAACAAAAGTCTGTACAATGAAGATAATAAAAAAATGGTCTAGAGTCTTACAGTACGCTACTGAACAAGAATGTAACATTTTTCAGTCTGAATGTCTGTTAGCGCATAACGTAAAACCTACAGGACCGATTGACATGAATATTTCAGGTCTTGACTTAAAATCTGGTGTTCTTTGTATTTCAATCCATTGAGTAGAAGCTGAGCAATCGATTAAAACTATTTTAACAAAATTTTGATGAAATCCAAACCAATACATAAAAGTGAAACGTTGTCTGTTTGTTTGATGAGTTTTCACGCGATAACGGCTGGACGGATTTTGAATGGGAGACTACCTCATTATTTAATAATGTACGTATAATCGTATTCGGTGCATCACTAATTCCCTGTATCAACCTAAGAGATTAAGAACTACAAAGAGCATTGCCCGACTTATTTAAATTTATTTCGATAAACAAAATAAATTTGTGCTCCGTGCCTTATATGGAGCAAACTTCAGTCAGTGGCAAAGGTAGACGTAGCTGTTTTAGATAATCTATAACTATTGTACCTTATCACTTGTTGACTCCTGTACTATTGTATCGATATAATGTATACTAACTTGTGAACATGTACATGTAAATGTTTATATACTGTTGTGCTGTGTACTTTACTATGTAGGTGTTGTTCTCGGCCAATGGCGGTGTACATAAAACGTTTAAGGATATAAATTATATAATAATTATTATGTTACATACTGGAGAAGTTTTATTTACATCGAAGTTTTAAACTGACTGGTCACTAACACTAAAGTCAACATAGAAACGGGATATAAGTTCATTAAAAAGTAGGTACCTCTGCATTTAATCCGTGTTCATAGCGCTTGCAGCAGTGCTGAAGTGTCAGGAAAGTAAAACAAAAGTAAAACAAAAGTAGGTACCTCTGCATTTAATCCGTGTTCATGGCGCTTGCAGCAGTGCTGAAGTGTCAGGAAAGTAAAACAAAAGTAAAACAAAAGTAGGTACCTCTGCATTTAATCCGTGTTCATGGCGCTTGCAGCAGTGCTGAAGTGTCAGGAAAGTAAAACAAAAGTAAAACAAAAGTAGGTACCTCTGCATTTAATCCGTGTTCATGGCGCTTGCAGCAGTGCTGAAGTGACAGGAAAGTAAAACAAAAGTAAAACAAAAGTAGGTACCTCTGCATTTAATCCGTGTTCATGGCGCTTGCAGCAGTGCTGAAGTGTCAGGAAAGTAAAACAAAAGATATACTCGTACATGTTAAATATCCCGTGTCTAATGTTGCATATAGTTTTAATTAGGGTATCAAAGTAAATATATTTTTCCACATTGAGCGCTAAACTTAAACATTGGTTGGTGCTCAAATGTTTAGGTGCTCAAAATTGAATACTTCATCAGACTACAATCAGCTCTTCTCATCCATTTTCTTCGAGCCGCTTTTCGCAGGTCTTCACTCCACCTGGCCACAGGGCGTCCTATACTGCGTTAGCCTAAACTTGGTCTCCACTCGAGAACTCGTCTATCGGTTATCGGTTCTTCGGGAAATATGACCAGCCCACTGCCACTTTAGCTTGCTTATCCTTAGGGCTATGTCGGTTACCTTGGTTCTCTGTCGGATATCTTCATTAGGTACGAATCTTGTCCTTCAGAGAAAAACCAAGCAAACTCTCTGAATAGCTCGCTGAGCTACCTTAAATTTGTGGACTAGTTTTACCGTGTGTGTCCACGTTTCGGCTCTGTAGGTCTGTAGGTTACTGGTAGGACGCACAGATTGAAGACTTTTGTCTTCAGGAAATGTGGTATGGACGACGAGAAGACTTGACGAAGCTTGCTGAATGCTGCCCAACCTAGCTGAATTCTTCTATTGGCTTCCTTCTCAAAGTTTTTCTTACCTAATTGCAATTTTTTCCCAAGGCAAACATATTATTGGGCAACTTCGAGATGTACACCATTGACTGATATCGGTTCCGGGTCAATAAGATCGTTAAACATGATCTTGATCTTATCTATGTTCATTCCGAGACCGATGCGTCGAGAAACATCATCTGGGTTGGTCAGCAAACTTTGCAAGTCTTGCAGCAACTCCGCCATTAGAACTATATCATCGGCAAATCTTTCTAATTTTTATCAAAAATTGTTATCTAACGATAAATTGCTTGTTAAATTAAACAAGGCAGAATATGATTTAGACAACGCAGTCTTACTTCAATCAAAAAGATAAGGCCTATTTAATTTTGGTTTGACATTAACTTTAGGTACTTACTCTAGTTTACTTCCACCCTAATTTAACTGCTTTCGTTCGGCTGAGATAAACTAACATCGAGTGTCATAAACGAGCAAAATATGTAATACGAGTACACTAACATCGAGTGTGAGACGAGCAGTAATAAAGAAACATCGAGTGTCTCAAATGGGCACTAGATGTTATAAACTAAGCTTAAAAGAGTAGCGAATATAATGTGACACCACACGACCCACGTTCCATAGTTACCTACTGTTCAGTCAGTTTCCTCGTGCCTCGTTTGAACAAATTGAGGGTTTCCGTATCTATTTATCGTGTAGGTAATGCAAATATTTTATTGGGCAGATAGGGTGCGTTGTTAAATACTTGTAGATAGTCTGAGTGTTATCTACCGGGCTTTGAGCAGGTGACGTCGTGTGCTAGTGCAAGGGCACTTGCTGCTACTACATCCGTATCGTCGATACTAAAGCCCGCACCACACTCCCGTGCGAATCACGCCCGCAAAGCTGTTCACTGTTCCACTATCGCAAAAGTCCGCGTCTGGTTCACACTATAGTTGACCCGCTCTTGACCAATATGGACACCGAAGTTGCTGATGCGGCTGCGGAGCAATATTTCAATTTAGTACCTACCCCATATAAAAAAGACAATTATTCAAGTCCCGTTATACCAATTCACGGTCATTTTATTGACGCTCAAAATCTCGCAACACTTAAATTCACTACACACGACCGCTCGCGGCACTCGCCTTCGCGATAGCCGCATGCGAATGTAGAGCATAGTCGCGCTTGTTCTTAGTTTGCGCCCCACAGACTCTTTGAAAAATCGGGGAACAAGGCACGATCGCGGCGCGGAGCCGCAAAGATTACGTGAAATCACACAATAAATAATACTCAGTACAAGGTGAAACCGTTCTACATTCATGTTTCGCGGCTTGTTCGCTCCTTCACGCGCGATTTGCGCGGAAATGTGGAGCAGGCTTGAGAAAATTTCTGTGTGACACTGTATGTGCACATACATGCCTAGCATAACCTTCCGTAAGGACTATATAAATAGGTACTGTTTACCTGTTTCGCCCACCGTTCAACTAATCGTTAGAACATTTTGTTTCCGGAAATTCGATAGTTAAGTACTTTTAACAGATAACTATGCGTGCAAAATGAGCAGGCCGCTAATATGATGCTAGGTACCCAATACAACAAAATTGCGTTTAGTATTTGTGTTCAGAGTGTGAGAACTGAAGAGACCTAATTACGTCAAGAGGACGGTGGATAGGTTTTTTAGTCTTAAGAATTTATGATTTTGAATGACATGTCATTCAAACTTTAAATATTTTTTTATTACGTAAGTAATGTATATGTTTTTGTACTAAAATAGAAGAAACAAAAATGTTTACTTTTCGATTTTTGTGATCTTGTCTGATCTGTCCTCTACAAGCTCTATAAACAATACCAATTTTCTCGAATCGTGCGGATGCTCAGTGCGATGAATAGAGCATTCATAAATTACTTAATTGTAAAAAAACTAGCTCCACTTGACCAAGAAAGAACCAACTGTAAAATATACTCCGCTTTGACAATTTTATTGTAAAACAGCGCCGATTTTGCCTCAAGCATTCGCAAACTCAACAGTCGGTATCAAACTATGGACGATTCGCAAAATTATCTACGGTGTTATGAAAGACATCTTGATTATTATTTTCGTTACGTCGACAAAAGCACCGAAGATCAAGATTCGCATTGGGCATTTGCATGCTACTCGTATCTGCAGATAAGCAGACGAGCGGTCGCCGCGGTCCGGGTCCGTCGTCTGTACTTCCAGTGGTTCAGTCGGTAGTGCGACACGATGAACAAACACGGAACAGAAGACAGGAAAGAGTGGTCACCATGACGAAGCTCACGCCCACAGCTAGCGAGGGAGTTGTGAACTTGGACCCGATCCTGGAGGAGCTGGGCTTCGGGAAGTACCAGATCTTCACTTACGGCGTCATCCTGTTGCCGATTATGTTCAGTGCCATATACTTGAGTCAGTATATCTTCGCTGCAGGCGCTTTGAATTATAGGTAAGTAAGGTAGTTGCATTATAAGTTTTGTCTAATATCAATAATGATCTAAGTACAAATCTCTTAGAGTAACTTCGTGTACCTACCTAGCAAATCAACTACCTACCTACAGACAGCTCTCGTGGTGTAGTAGTTTTTAGAATGTTAGGGTCGCGGTTTCAATATCTACCTAGGTACGTGTCCTTCCACAGGTACTACGTAATATTTTCTCAGTAGCACAGAATAAATAATAGTACCTACCTACTAACTGTAGGTACCCAGTCTGTTCGAGTAAACGACCTGTTGTTTTGCGTCTTACGTAGTAAGTATTTAATACTCTTTGGTTTTGCTCTAGAGCGGTTTCAATCCCCGCGTCTCGTCAAAAAATAACAACATCGGCAACGACAAAAAATACGCCAAAATGAACCCAAACAAATGACGTGTGTTGTTCTCGCAAATAACCTACCTATTGTTTCTTTAGTCATTGCAAACAACTCATCATGATCGATAAAATGAGGTGCGTAAGTCGTAAGCGGGTATCTTAACCCACCGTTTAATTAACTGTCTAGGCTTGTGATTAGGTAAATGATGCCATTAAACTAACAGCAAGGCAAATAGTATTCAGCCGTGTAACATTTAATGTACTGGCTGGCTGATTGTTTAGGCCATTCATATACAAGGGTGACCATGTGACAAAAAAAGACGCGATTGTATTAAACATACTCGTATAGTAGTTTGCAAACAGACAAATGTTTATTAGCAGTTTTCATGCTAACCTAAGACCTAGTTTTTTTAGGCGCAATTCTATTAAACGTAGTAGTCAGTAGTGCAAACAGACCAGTCACAGCTAATTTACATTATTTTTATCACTACACTCTTCCGTTGTACTATTTTTTTTGTGTAAACGCAATCAAACTTTCTGAAATACCAACAATATTGTTGCTTGCCGTACGACGCCATATTGACCACAGACTAGGTAGCGATACTACGTATATTGACAGTGTATGACAGTGTAATTTAGTGTGACACATAAAAATAAATAAATAAATAAATAATGTATGACAGCTTATGTGCTTCAGCGCCAGGTGGCAGAAAGTGGAACTAAATTAAAATGAGGCACTAAATTGAAATGCCTAGGCAAGTAGTTAAAAGTGATCGACTGAAAATCATTTGCGTAGTTTTTTGATTATATGGCTGAATATCATCAAGCCGTTAGTTGAATAGCATAATTTAATCACAAGCCTAGGCAATTAATTAAACGGTGAATTAAACTCCACCGGCGACATCTGCTTACCTAGTACCTACTCCTATACTTACCTAGTAGGTACCTACTTACTAGGTAAGTATATAAATATACTATAATAAAGGCTTCCAAAATTAATATACCTAACTGCCTTTTTTTACTGGTTTACCGATAACTGCGCAGATAAAAATACGGTAACAACCGAAAGAAATACACCATGGTTTCTACTATGGAAATACTGAAACTACCGAAAGAAATATACCATGGTTTCTAAAATGGAAAACCGGAAACTACCGAAAGAAATATACCATGGTTTCTATTATGGAAATGATTAAACTACTGAAAAAAAGTACCATGATTTCTACTATGGAAATACTGAAACTACCGAATGAAATATACCATGGTTTCTACTATGGAAATACTGAAACTACCGAAGAAAAATACCATTGTTTCCACTATGGAAATACTGAAACTACCGAAAAAAAAACATGATTTCTACTATGGAAATACTGAAACTACCGAAAGAAATATACCATGGTTTCTAAAATGGAAAACCGGAAACTACCGAAAGAAATATACCATGGTTTCTATTATGGAAATGATTAAACTACTGAAGAAAAGTACCATGATTTCTACTATGGAAATATTGAAACTACCGAAAGAAATATACCATGGTTTCTACTATGGAAATACTGAAACTACCGAAGAAAAATACCATGGTTTCCACTACGGAAATACTGAAATTATCGAAAACCATCTTAATCTGGTAAATAAGGTTCAATGGCCATTTGAATTTAAACCTAAAATCATATCAAACCTGGGTATCAAACTAACAACCTTTTACTGATTTAGTGGGCGAGTCGGGCGCATTCAGGGCTGTGGGCGAGGCGGGGCGGTTGACTCGGTGAAATTGTTTTTTTTTGCACTAATTTTGCTTACGACTTTGTCCGTGTGGTCATTTCTCTGGGTTAAAAGTAAACTATGTTGCCTACGTGTCATTCCAGGATCAAAAGTACCAATCACAATCATCAAGTACAATCATCATCATCTGTCCATTGCTTGGCGTAGGCCTCTCCTAATTCACGACCTGAGCTCGATCTGCAGCTCTCCTCATCCATTCTTTTTCGGCCGCCTTTCGCAGGTCGACACTCTACCTGGCCACAGGCCGTCCTACACTAAGGTAGCCTAAACGTGGTCTCCACTCGAGAACTTGTCTACCCCAACGGTTATTGGTTCTTCAGGAAATGTGACCAACCCACTGACACTTTATCTTGCTTATCCGTTGAGCTATGTAAGTTACCTTGATTCTCTATCGGATATCTTCAATACGACTTTGTTCCTTCAGAGAAACTCCAAGCATAGCTCTCTCCATAGCTCGCTGAGCGACCTTTTGTGGACTAGTTTGATCGTCCACATTTTGGCTCCGTAGCTCATGACTGGTAGGACGCACAAATTGAAGATCTTTGTCTTCAGTCCCTGTGATGTGGACAACGAGAAGACTTGACGAAGCTTGCCCAACCCAGGTTATTTACTTCCGGTTAAAGGATCGTGGAAAATGAGAAAATAAACCAGTAAAAGAAGGATGCAGTTAGTATAATTTTTTACCTATAGGTTTAGTTGGTACCTACTTAAATTAGCTAAGCTGAATTCTTCTGTTGGCTTCCTTCTCAAAGTTTTTCTTACCTAATTGCAATATTTGCCCAAGGTAAACATATTGTTGGACAACTTTAAGACCATTGACTGCAATCGGTTCCGGGTCAGCAAGATCGTTTAACATGATCTTGGTTTTATCTATGTTCATTCCGAGGTCGATGCATCGAGAAGCATCATCTAGATTGTTCAGCATACTTTGCAAGTCTTGCAGCGACTCTGCCATTGGGACGATAACAAATCGGCAAAAAGTGTGAGATGGTCTCGTCATTGATATTAATGCCCATTCCTTTCCAATCCAGCGTCTTACACATATCTTCCAAGGCATTAGTGAACAGTTTTGGCGATATAACATCCCCTTGTCTCACTCCCCTGCGCAGTTATTGATATAGTTATTGATAGTTGGATATGCTTAGACTACTGATCTTCCAAGGCATTAGTGAACAGTTTTGGGGATATAACATCCCCTTGTCTCACTACCCTACGCAGTTGGATATGCTTAGACTACTGGTTTTGTGCTTAGACACTCATAGTCGCGGCGTCATACAGAAACTTTAGCACTTCGATGTATCGCCAGTCCACTTGACACCGCTGTAAAGATTCCAGAACCGCCCAGGTTTCAACAGAGTCAAAAGCCTTATCATAGTCCACAAAAGCACGACACAGGGGTTGGTTAATACTCATCAGACTTCTTAATTATACCTGCATCACCGCGTGTATGTGGTATATGGTGCTAAATCCTCCGTGAAAACCAGCCTGTTCAGGAGGCTGGAATTCGTCAAATCTTCTTGCGAGACGTTTTGAGATTACCCTCGATAACAACGAGAAAAAGGTCGGTAGGTCTTTAAAAGGGTTTTATCCCCTTATTTAAAGAAGAGTACTTCCAAACTCCTGCTCCACGCCTCTGGAGTTCTCTCATTGTTAAGAAATGTGCTAAATAACCCCTGAAGCTTTCAAAGTACGGACTTTCCCCCTGCTTTCAAGAGCTCTGAAGTTATTCCATCCTCTCCAGGTGCCTTTCCATTCTCAAGTTGTTTCAGCGCCATCTCAATCTCGTCTAGGTTGACGGCAGGCAGTTCTTCAGTATAGTAGTGGGTCAGTATTGTGCGGGATTTCTCTGTGCTAGATTCAGATCTAGAAGCATGCGAGTCGTACAATCGGCTATATAAATCTTCGATCTCAGAAAGGATCTCCGGCTTAGAGACGACGGTTGTGCCATTATTGGTCTTGAGCTTCGTCAGATGGGCTCTATTCAATTGCTGGGCGAAGACTTTGACCCCCTATTCTGCTCAGTTGCCTTTTCTATTCGGCGAGTATTTGAGCATCGGTCACGTCGCACCATCTTACTGTTTTTTATTGAGATCCCTTTTTTCTGACGTTGTTTTTTCGATTGCTTGACTTCTACTCATCGGATTGATACCTGGACTGGTAGGTACACCACTTTTTAAGTCAAAACCAAAGCTATCCAACAGTGAAAACCGCATCGCAATAGGTCCAGTAGTTTCAACATGATGCGCGAACAGATAAACAAAATAGATAGAAAAACAAGTTTTCAAAAAAAAAAAAAACTTTTCCTGTACTTGGCTTATTTAAAGTCCACTAGAGCATGTTTTTTAATATCTTTTTTGTCGGTAGCTACATACTTTTTACATAATGCAGCTCTATTATTGTCTAGTTGCCTAGAAAAGATCGCTAAACTAAAAAAACAGCACTATCAACAGCAAAATCAGGAAAATTGATGATTTGGGATCTTTAATTCGGTGTAATTCACGATTCATATAGGGTAGCGTATTGATTCAGGTGTTGTGGTAAAGATTTGGTTGAGAACATTTGATTGTCGCTCACTTAACCGTCACTTTTTGTAACTGGCGTGGTCGGATTATATAACCTGTAGCTACGGCGCAAAGTTTCCCTCACCATGCATAATTATTTACTGCTGAACAATAAGGTTAGCTACTAATCCGTGCTGGAGGGGCAGCGGCTGCGCGTGCCATCGCACCACATGCGCGGCGCCGGCGCCGAGCTCGGCCGCGGCGCCGGCACCGCCTGTTCGCGGCTCCCTACATTCCGTACGCGCGCACAACGCACTACTGACAGAGCAATTTCTCTGATAAACCACTTGGTCGCTCAACACCCAGAGATTGATATGTTCTATGATAAGATGGGCGTTTCTTGCCCACCTCAGTTTTTCCGTGTGACGTGTTAGACTAGTCTATAAGTAACATGTGAAATGAAAAAATAAATATACCTGAAGACGAATCGATTGACACCTCGATTGTCAAAATCGAACCAATAGGGGCGACGCTATGGTGGAACATCCACATACTCACATATTTATAGATACATACATACATATTCTGTTAAACTCATTACCCTTCCCTTGCTTTGCCGTAGTCGGGTAAAAATGTGACGAGGTATTAAAAATACGACATTTAATCACATCTGGACTTTCTCCTCATTACATATCTCGATATTGGAGTATTTCCCAGGCTCCTATATTAATTGTTTTTTTAGGGTAGGGTTTTGAACGATGTACAGACTAGGTGAAATGGTTCTAAACTAAACGTGTACTTAAAACATAACCTTTCTTAATTTGTATTAAATTATTCACTTGTCAGTAAACACTCAGGTAAAGTTCCGAAGAGCTGGAAGCTTGCTAATTTACAATGGCAATCATTTGACAACGATCTCACCTGATGGAAAGCGATGATTTGGTCGAAGGTGTAGCACGCTTGACTATTCACTCTTGACTTGAACACACCTGGGTTATATTTTACCGAAAACTCTGACGAGGGCAGGGCGTTCCACTCCTTTGCAGTTCTTATAATAAATTAAGAAGCATAAACCTTCGTTCTGTTGCGAGGAACTTACCCCAACATACCTTAAATAGTCAAAAAGCCGAGTCCCAGACAGTCAGGTAGAGAAAGGCTAGACAAGTCACAGTTAAAGTCGCGATTCAGTAAACATACCGCATGATTTAACGCTGTGATTTAACGGATGACAAGAAACGACTGCGTGTCAGTGAGGTAATTTTCAATTGACTGACTGTTTAATTTGTAGCTCTATGGTGATAAACACGGACAGACCAATCAGGGACAGGTTCACAATTTGACAGTGGTGAATAATGGGATAAATTGCAAAACTACTGCACTGGTTGGTCCATAATATTCGATCGTGCATGTCCCACTACGATTTTTCGTTTCTTTGTAATTTTACCAATTAGAATCCGTGAAATTGTAATCTATCGGTTCTTACAATAATCCGGTAACTATAGGTACCTATTTTCTTAGCTTACGTAGCATCGTAAGCTTTACGTTCTAAGGACCTTTCCAAAGTGCCTTTCTGTTTGGATCGGACAGTCATCGCCTGTAATTACCTTATTAATGTTTATCTAATGTACCTAAGTACTTATCATTACGCCACTGATACACTTGACGTGCAGACCACTTAGTTATTGAGGCGAGTGTTGAAATCAATATTTCAAGATACAATTATAATTGCTCAATCTTCCACTTGATTACCTTAGTTATTCATTGCATTATGTTTATATTTTACTACGTCTACATTTCCATGAGTTATTTTCCACGTCGCCAATACCTACTCGCGTGCAGCTAAATCGACTCAGCACCTACGCGCAATTTTTTTTCTATGCTTTTATTATTTAATTCAAAAATTAAAACGTTTATTTGATTGTTGGAATCATTAGGTCTCCATGAAAAAAAAACGTAAAAATCTGACAGTGCTTCTTACTGAAAATATATACAGTTAGAATTAATGCTTGAGAATATTTCTCTCATAAGTATGCGCCGGGAATACCTACAAATTAATTTTCTTTACTTTTATTTAAATTATATAACCATTACTATTGATTTAACATTTAAATAAATGTTTTATTCTTTAAAGGTAATCCCATAACTTGCTTTCAAGAAAAATCGTATAATTTTAAATATCATATCTCAAAATATACTCAATTAGTTTTCACGAAAATTATCCATATCAATATATAAAATTGAAACGTTGTCTGTTTGTTTAGGGAGTTTTAACGCTATAACGGCTGGACGGATTTTGATGAAATTTGGAATGGAAGTAGCTTATACTCTAGAATAAAACATAGGATACTTTTTATCCCTCCACGGGAAAACTGGAAAATGTTGATTACTCGCTGTAAGGAACGGTTGCCATGGAAACGAAATAACAAGTCTGCCAAAAAACATCAAGAACGTTAGTGCTCTATTTTTGCATTGGTTTTTAATATCCTAGAACATAGGATGCTTTTTTGCGCGATAAACGAAAATCCGCGCGGACGAAGTCGCGGGCGGGTAAGCTAGTGTAGTTAGTCATTAGTGAGATGGTAAACTTTCAGTGTTCTATAGTTTTTATTGTTTGTTTCGTATTATTTAGAATTAGAAAAACACGTTTGCGCGCATGAGGTCTTGAGTCGATTTAGCTGCACGCGAGTGTTGTTGACTGCCTACCTACCTATAGCGTATAATTATGTAGTCTACGTAGTATTTACTTCATAATTACTAGTAGACAGCCAGGACGGTGTATATCAGTCAGTATCATTGTGATAGTAACTTACATGATACCTAAATACCTACCTGTACCTACTGTTATATTTTCCTTATTCTCCAACCTCAGTGCTATCCTTCGCAGAGGTTATACGGAAGTTGTCTTTTAGGAATTCTAAATTGATGTGGAGGAAAACTATTTGAACAAGGGTAGGTATACCTAACTACATCACACCTCCGTAATTAAATGTTATTCATAACATCAAAGTCACTCGACAAGGTATGGAGCTCTCTCTCACCTCTCTATGCTTGGAATCTCTGCGAAAAATTTCGTGATAGTCTCGCCTTTCAAAAAATAAAGTAACAATGGCCAGGCCGCATTATGTAGAACCGTTAGCCGTTGGGGAAGAAATGTTATCGAATGGCGAGCACGGCTCGGAAGACGGTGTTCGCTAATTTGGCAGTTGAGCTGATGATGATAGATAAAGAAAAAGTTTCACAGAGTCGCAATTTGACTCATTTTATTAGTTTTACTAATAGTTGGGATGAGGCAAATTGCGACTACTGTAAGTTTAACAGGAGCCTGCAAACTTATGGCAGCTGTAACAGCTGCCAGGAAGTTTGCAATCCAGCTGCGAAGCCAAATGTCAGCAGACTTACCCAATGTAGTGTATCTGGTGTCTGATGTGCACGAGATGCACAGGAGTATGTATTGTACAAGGAATTTATACACTGAGTTACGTTAGTATATAAATTCCTTGGTATTGTATGTTTCATTCATCAATGGCTACAGTGTTTTTTTATTTTGACTTGCATCTGTCTATAAATTTACTGTTGTGTCAGCTTAGCTAGTTGATAGACTAATACCTATACTTTGCGGAAAACCACATTAAAAATTAATAGAAAACAAAAGTAGCTTACTTCCGCCAAACTAATTCAGCTTAGCTAATTTAAGTAGGTACCTACTAAACCTATAGGTAAAAATTTATACTAACTGCATCCTTCTTTTACTGGTTTATTTTCTCGTTTTCCACGATCCTTTAACCGGAAGTAAAGAACCTTAAATTGTTAGCTAATGTTATTTTAAACTATTCCGTTGCAAAGCCAACAAAGCTTTCTTAGCTGTTTGGGCATGAAAGCAGTAAGTACACCAAGGTAAGAGTTATCGCCATATTATTATGCATCTAGTGTGCAGTGACCAGTCGCTACCCATGCTCATCTTTCTTTTGTGTACATAAAGATACCAATAGTAAGTTTGGTAAGTACACAATTACATAAGATTTTAACGAACTATAAACGTGCTTCGTGGCCATGGGCCTAGTTAAAAGTAGGAAGATAAGGTATCAGCTCATCGGGCGTAGACCTTATAAATTAATTTCAACTTACACAATTGGCCTTCTTTGGCCTTAGTCATAATCGGAGTGGCGTTTTTGTAACACGTGTTAGCAGTGACACTCATTCACGCTACAGACTGAGTATGCCTGTTTATCATAGTTGTATCACATGAAACACGACACGGTGGGAATGTAGCTGTGTGGATGTGTATGCCTGTAGTTGTATATAATCCAGATTTTGTTTACGTGATATTAAATTTTACCGTATCTTTCCCCATTTAATTAGATCTATGTTTGCGGTACATTCAATGACCAGATGTTGACATTGTTGTTGGCGCACTTCTAATAAAACAATAAAGTTTATGGTCACCACGTTTCTGTACCTTTTTGCTGCAAACAAAATGGTTTTGAAACTGGTAAGTCTGGTAAGTCCTACCTTGTGCTGATGGTACCTAAACGAGAAACAAAATTTCAGTTAAGTACGAGTATGCCCAAAAATATACTATTATACAGAATATATAAGTAATTTATTACTGGATGTCCCTGCTCTCTGCATTCATTAAATCAACTGACATCTTTTAAAATTGTAGTAGGTACGTACCTACTTTTGTAGACAAGGAGTCTGCCAGCTTTCAAAAGTTGCCAAACCACAACAATAGGTATCACACTATAAACCGGTGTATCGGTCACAAGTGTTGTGAAAGAGCACTTCATTACTACGCTACGTTACGCCGAATCAAGGCACCATGCTCGCGAAAAATGTGCGATAACTGATAAGCAGACGACCGGCCGCCGCGATCCGAGCCTGTCGTCTTCGCGCCTGCAGCGGCTCCATAAGTGTTCACGATGGCGAAGCCAAGGAATGAAAAGGAAGTGCTGGACCTGGACGCCGTGCTGCTGGAGCTGGGCGCCTTCGGCAAATACCAGGTCATCACGTACTGCTGCATCCTGCTGCCGATTATGTTCAGTGCTGTTTACGCGAGTCAGTACATCTTCGCCGCAGGCGCTTTGAATTACAGGTAAGGATCTTACAGAATTAGAAGGGATTTTAAGTTGTTCTGATTCAAGCAGCATTGAGGGCATCAAAAATTATATTCTTTGAAGTACTTTACAATCCATTTTATTACTTATTACTTCTTGCTACTAGAGTTACCTACATTTGATTAAAAAACAATTAATAATGGGCCAGCATTGTCTAACGAAGTTAGACCTTGCATACAAATTTTAAAAAACATAGCACCATCGACACGACGAAGAAGAATAAATAAATAAAAAAACGGATCTATTCACACCAATTACTAGACGACACTTATACGGATGTACAGCCATGACGCGGAAACAAGCATTTAATTATGCTCATCACACAATAATTGATTGCACCTTGCGGGATTCGAACTTGCGACTGTTTGACACTGCAAAACCACCAGACCAACCAAATGCCAATATCATCGTACGGTTTTTTTCTTAAAATTGAAATAACTAAGTATATTATTCCGTTATGTGCACACAATTACAAAAACTGCCTGCAAGAGATCGCTAGACGCTATCAGCACAGTTTAATTAATAATAGTATATCAGTTAGTACGTCCCTACGACTGTCCATAGGTACAAATATAAATTTTTGTAGTACCTAGTAGGTAGGTTCCTACGAACATTTATATTTGTATTTATTTTTCTATTTATTTTATTTTATTTAAATAAATGAAAATAGAAAAATAAATACAAATATAAATGTTAATGTTATGTTGTTTCATAATTTATATAATTTATTCTTTCTTTCCTAACTGCAAAATGAATACTCTACTTTAAGTGGTATACCTTAGAATATCACTTTTAAATTCCCGATGCACTTTACATTGTGTTTAAGTACAAATAAAGATAGATAGATAAATAAACTTAAATCTCTCTATGCAAATGTTGCCTGGAAGATATAGTTTTTAGCGATAAGGCCGCCCATTGTTACGCTTCTTCTACAATTTTTCATTTATTTATTTTTTACCCGACTACGGCGACGCAAAAAAAGGAGAGTTATATTTTTTTACCGGTGTGTATGTATGTGGGTATGTATGTATCGCACCTTGATAACCAAACCGACACTAAACAAAATACTGGGTTTTTTTATTTGAGCGCCATCTGCTGCGTCTCATTGGACTCCACAATGTGCAGAAACACCAATTATTTAATTTCTATTCTAAGTCACTAGATGGCACAAGTCTCGTAATGGATTTTGGAGGGGCACGCACACACAGAACGTGGTAAACTGTCATTTTTTAGTAGTGGGTAGGATTTCAATAAATTTGGAAGCATTTCCACGAAGAAAAGTGTCATTTTTCGTATAGTGACGTTGTTCTGCAGCTGATGGTAAGTATTTTGTTTTTATTAATGGAATAATGTTCCATTTTGTTTAGAGACAATTTTCTTTGTAATCTCATGTCCAATTTCTTGACATTATCTATCATCAATGAATAATGTTATTTCTGGTTTGGTAACATTATTTAATATTTTTTTTGAATTCAACTTTTTGATTATGCATTATCGAATTTAATTGTTATTTGACTAGATTTTACGTCATTTTAACAAACAATATACTTGAAACTTGAGTGTTTTTGTCATTTTAAGCTAACTGTCACAGTGTTCTGTTTTGTTTTAACATAAATCTTCGCTTATTTACAGTGATAGTGTTACCAAAAAACTAATTGCTAGTATTTTATTGTTTCAGTGATAATACCGTTACCGAATCCAAGAGTTCAAATAATTAAATGCCCTATGAAAGGTAAAAATGCAAATCAGTGCCTGTTACCAGAAAAAAAACCTGGTGTTAAAAAGAAGACAAAGACACTAAAACAGAAGACACAGTCATCTGAAAAGAAGACACAGTCACCTGAACAGAAGACACAGTCACCTGAACAAGAAGCTCAGACGCATGATCAAAAACTACAGTCACCTGAATATAAAGCACAGTCTTCTCAAGATAAAACCACAGTAATGGAAGATAAAAAGCTGTCCGAGCGAGAATCTGAGCGTCATCATCCGAATCGGATAGTGGTTTGCGACAACTCACAACAAACAAGACACCAGTAAAACAAAACAAACTTTGTGAAAATTTCACGACAAATCCATCATTCAGATTGAAATCCACTTCAAGCACTGACTCTGGGAGTTCACAGGATTCCAAAACACTAACTGTGAAAAGAACTCGTTTGAATACGCTCTATGGGTCTTTAGAAAAAACCTTCGAACCTCAGATTTCGGAAATATCAAAACTTGTTACATATAGTTCCTCTGATGATGATATCTTTTCTGACCAATCCCTAAAACGAAGCCTTTACCAAGAAATGAGCTCGTATAACATCTGTGAACTATGGTCTAACATGCCAGGTGTAAGCAGATCTTGCGTTAAGTTCATCGTCATCATCTGAGGTGGAGAATACAAGATCTCCATCGATCTTAAAAAAGACCACTGATCTAGTAGCAGAACTTCCAACTTCCACATACAAGACACCACTATAGACAATGTCAGAATACGTGCTTCACTTCGAACTGTTATGTTATGGAAGTCGTACTCCTTCTCTTGAATCAGGAAAAGAGGACAATCGCCCACATAATATTTTATTGGACAGTTCAGTAACAGCTGAAGTTGCATTTCAAAACCAATCAAATGATGATGTTGCCACAGTTTATCCGCCAGAAAACATGAACATTTCACTACAAGATAATTTTCTTGAAAGTCACAATTATGAACTACCACCACACGAGTTGGAGTCAGTAGGTGCAGAGCCTGATTTACAAGAAAATTAAACTACAGACTCTACCCGGGGACGATCACGTAAAAGACGACGACGCGGTAGTCAAAAAACTGTCGCTAAGACTTTGAGAAACCTTGGATTGGAGTACACTTCATCATCACGAAACCACAAGAAAGTTAGTGAAAGGCGCATGCGGAGCCTATGTGGAGACCAATGCCGTCTGAAATGCACGGGCAACCTTTCCGAGGAATGCCGTAAGACTATTTTTCGGAACTATTGGAAAATGGGATCCCTAAGCCGACAAAGAGATTATAAAACTGATTGTATTAAAAAAAACGTGGACTTTGTCAAAATACATACCTACAGAAAAGTATTTAATGAAGAATTTAACATGTTTTTTTCATTCCAAAGAAAGATCAATGTGATGTATGTGTGGCGTATAAAAATGTAGAAGGACCAGAAAAAGAAGCAATGGAAGAAAAATATAGAATTCATTTAATAGAAAAGGAAAAGAGCAGAGAGGAAAAATGCAGGGACAAAACAATGATAGGTAACTGTATTATAGTAGCTTGTTATGACCTACAAGCTGTATTAACGGTACCTCGAGGCGACGTGTCTGTATTTTATTATAAATCGAAACTGAACTGCTATAACTTCACTGTTTCTGAATTGGCAACTGATCACACTGAATGTTTTTTCTGGACGGAAGTTGAAGGACAACGTGGTGCCAATGAAATTGGTACCTGTGTACTAAAATACTTGCAGAAAAAGTCTGCCGCTGTGTCTCAGCCCATTGAACTTGTATTTTATTCTAATAATTACTGCGGTCAGCAGAAAAATCAGTTTATATTTTCAATGTACATTTACGCCGTCAAGCACTTAGAAAATATTAAACGTATTACCCATAAATTTCTCATTAAGGGTCACACTCAAAACGAAGGGGATTCAGTTCATTCTACAATCGAAAAACAAGTAAAGAAATCGCTGAAATCTGGACCCATTTACGTTCCAAGTCAATATGTGAACATCATAAGAAACTCGAAAAAGAAAGGCGCACTTTACTTCATGTACATAGTGAATTTTATAACATAAAGTGTCTATCTGAATTTAAATTCACAAAAAACACCGAAGGCGAAGCGGTTAAAATGGCAGACGTAAAAATAGTGAAAATTGAAAAGGCAGATACTATCACAAACAAAGTGACTGTCTTTTACAAAACTTCATACATGGATGAAAATTTCAAGAATTCATGTTTTTTTTTTATTCTATTTTTAATTTGGGGCTTTTACAATTATTGGCATGTCAGCCCCATCGTATCCTAAACATGTCCATACCCATTCAACCTATAATTACGAAAGCGGAAAATCACTGATGCAAAAATAACTTGTACAATGATATTGCAGCATCTGTTGTTGGTTCCGCTAATATTTTAATGTATGATACAATGTCGTATTATTTCCAATCATATTTTTCCATCAGAGACACCCTTTCCGTCCTGTTCCTGACACATTTCATCAACAAGTGATAAACATCACAGAGAGGAGTTCAAACCCAACTACAATTAAGGAGGTTGTACCAATCAAAACTTCCATTGGCTGAAAGAAGGCAGATATTCTGTCTTTAATTCAAGCAAACCAAATCCCAAGGTATTATGCATCGTCATACTATAATAATATACTTTAGATAGGTAAAATTACCTGTTTAACAGGTAGTAGAGACTGATCTAAATCTACACGGAAGAACATAGTGCATAACACAACGTGCCTTTAAGTTTATGTTTGATTTTATAGGATATTTTTAGTTTATGAAAATTATTTTGATTTTGATTTATTTTACAAATCTCTTAGTGTTGCCAGTTAGTGTAGGTAATTACACACTACACTATAACAATAACAGCATAGGTATAAGCATAACGTACTATTATACTTTATTTATACAACTAAGTAGGTTACATAATAAGTAATTTTTATTTTCTCTAACCAAATTCATATTTTTGCTGATTATTTTGGAATCTTACTATAGCCGTAAATCACTACCCGTAGCTTTTTTGTGTTACTTTTATGAAAAAAGATTAAAAATGTATAACTCCTAATAAGAAATGAGTATAATGAACATAATAAAAACTTATGGCTGATTATAGTAAAATTGTTTTATTATGACGTTCCATCGATGACGTTCATAGGAAATTAACTTCAACAAAATGTATATCCCACTGAAGTTATAATGCCACTAAGTAAATAATGACATTATTTCCCAAATAGGCGTTGTTAAAAATTTTGTAAATGTGATTGGAAAAGTGACACTAAAACAAACTTTTTTTAAGCATTCCAAAAAACATGCAATTAGTAATAATTAAACAATAATTTCAAAGCAAATAATTAGTTAGATGCCCAAAGCGACGAAAGACAAAAAACATAAAACAATCTTTATCAGGTATGCAATTTTCAAAAACTTTAACTGTTGATTCCCAAAAATTAACAATTTCGTTTAGGGACAGTTTGGTTCTCAAGGTGCGGTATGTTCATCATAATTTCTTTTTGACGGCCGGTTGGTCTAGTGGCTAGAAACCCTAGATACGCAATCCAACGGGCGCGGGTTCGAATCCAACAAGGTGCAATCATTTGTGCTATGAACAGAAATGTTTGTTTCCGAGTCATGGATGTGTAATATTCGTATCTACGTATGTTTATCCGTTATCTAGTGCCCATAGTACAGGGTATCCTAGTTTGAGGCTAGGTAATTGGTGTGGAATTGTCCCGAATATATATTTTATTCTAAGCTACTTACCATAATTTGACAAATGAATGATGCTGTGTTGCCATAAGTTTAGACCAATAAAGTGTGAAGTCTTTTATTGCCAGTGAATTGAAGAAGTTTTTAAGATAAGAAAAAAACTTTTTATTTTTTATATTTAAGAGCCTCCAATCATTGAAGGGATATTTTGCTCTGAACAAAATTAGAAGTTGTTTTTTTATGTTTTTGTTGTTTTTTTAATAATTTTAATTTGATTTTGATTCTCATAAAAGCTTCACTACTGGACTCCATACATTCCAAAAATCAACTGAATTCTATAGTTAGTTTGGTCAAAATTATTAAATTTTTGTCGAAACCTGGAAATTGGTGAAAAAAAATAATAAAAAAATGTAATAACTCCGAAAAAAACAATTATCGCGGAACATACGAGTACATAGAGACTTATTCGGGTGCGCCTGGGAGTGCTCTACCTCGGGACCTCCGCTTATCACTATTTCCTGGGATAACCTGTATATGTACTGTGCCTAAAGCTGATGATCGCTTACTACTGTTAGAATGTATTGTTTCGTGAGGATAGGTGGCATGACCACGGCCATTTTCTGAAAGGCTAGTGACGTCACTATGAATATGTATTATTACAATTTTAGATGAGAATTTCTAGTTTCATAGTTTTTAGAGAAGTCGTGTTTTTTTATGAACTTACTTTTTAAAAGGCGAAAACGCGAGTTACTCATGTATATTAGTTGAATTGTTCCAACTATAGTTTCGAGCACATCAGGTGCTCTTTCTCAAGGTGATTGCAGAACGCTTGCGAACGTGTCCAGCCTGCCAGTTTGCGAGCATTCCGCACTCATTTAGAAAGAACACCGGATGTGCTTGAAACCATTTCTCACCCGTGGTCCACCTACGTGGTTCACCTAGGTGTTCCTTATAAACCTTTTTGTACCCGTGGTCCACCCAGGTGTACTATGGGTAATTCAATGTACCTACCCGAGGAACACCCCTAGTTCACTCCCATGTCCTATCCTCTTCTTATTTCCTTATTACTTACGCAATGTATTCATGACATTCATTAGATTACTACGTTAGAAAACACCTCTAATTAAATACGTTGTTAATTGTACTACAATTTGATTCTAATAAAAGAGTAGGTATCTTATATTATAAGTCCTCACGGTGGTTACATGAATAAAACATTTAATCTAATTGTTGTTTAATAATTTACCTGTGGTTAACCTATTGGGTAAACCAAGGGCACTACATTTTACATTATACTAGCAGTGCCCGCGGCGTTGCTCGCGTGATAGTTTTTCTGGAATATAAGGATCCTATGAGTTAGTCCAGTACCAAACGTACCTTCACCAGCCATGACCATGTCGGATCGCCACTGAAGGTTGTTGACAGAAATCTGTATTACAGTAGCGTTCGGTGGAGGTATATTTTCGAAATATGCTACGCGAAATCCTAAACCCGATGTATACCCGATGTCGGCCATAAACGTTGGGATTTCGCTTTTTCTAAAATATGCCCGACGCCAACACGGTCTCTGTGTTATAATATATTATATAACACAAAGACCCCATTATAGCTAGGAAGCACCTCGAATCTTTCAAATAAAAAAAAATACATAAAATTGGTCCATTCGTTTGGAAGCTACGATTCTAACTTTCAAACCTTACCCTGCGGGAACCCTTTATTTTTTCGGGATAAGAAGTATTCTGAATGTTAATTCATAACATCAGGTGTGATTGTACCAAGTTGCATCAAAATCCGTCTGGTAGTTTCAGCGTGATGCGTGTTCAAAGAGACAGACAGACAGACAGACAGACAGACATAAATAAAAAAAAACCTTAATTATGTTTATCTCAATTTATTTTCAAAAAAAAAAATGTACAGATTTAGCCCAGTTACAGTTTTATTATAGTATAGATTTACGCGTGGTTAATCTATTGGGTAGACAACGGGTAGAAAAAGGTACCTGTGAAACACCTGGGTAAGGCCGACAAAAATTGATTATTTCTACTTGGCTCCAGCGTCCAATTTTTTTATAACTAATATTTCATATTACCTAGCCTTTTTCAGTACAATAAAAAGTGTCAAAATTTTTGCCCGCAATGAAAATATGTTTTAATTTTTAAGTCCAGTGACAATTAATAACATTTGATTAATAAATAATGCCTATTCTTCAAAATGGCTAATTTCAGATGGACACAAGATGGATACAAGAATTTAATAATAAATTACTTAATTAAATTCTTGTACTTTACTGCGTGTCCTCGTATATTATGCTTTTAGGTCACATATTTTAAGTGACGATAATTTCTGCTAAACCTTAGCAATTGAGAATTCATTTTATAACACGGCAGCACCGTTGTCTACTTGCCTAAGCTATGTATTTCACGCGTTGGCCATTTTTGTGGAGTGTAACCTCATGATTTTCGAGCCGAATTCAGTTAATTTTGCCGGGAGAAAAGGTTTTCAGCTGAATTAAAGATAACTTTGTTTACTTTTGTATATGAGACAGATTATTTAGTGAATATAATGTTTAATAACCAGCTAGAGGTGCGTACGTGCTTATATTTTCGTCGTGTTTTTTGACGAGAGGTCAGCTTATAAGTCACGTAAAAGATCACAATTTCAATATATTTTTAAGTTACTTAAAAGTGACAAAGTGATATAAGGATATCTTCAAAATTGAAACTCTAGAGACATTTTTGTTATTAATGAGTAGTAAATGTGTAAATAGTATTGTTTGTAAGCTTTTATTTATGGTTATTTGGGACAAAGTTTTATAATTAATACGTTTAATTACAAAATGTATTACAGAAAACATATTATAAAATAAATTCTTATGCAAAAAGTAAAGTTTTTCTTTTATTGGAGACTAGCTTATGCCCGCGGCTTCACTCGCGTGTTCATTTGTCTAGGTTAAAAGTACTCTTTATGCATACCAGGACCTAAAATACAAATATACCAACATTTGATCAAAATTTCTTCAGCCGTCAAAAATATTTTTACCGATTTTTCGGCTTCTATTCATCGGATTGAGACACCAAGTATCCCAGTTTTTAAGTCAAGCCCTAAGCTATCTAAAAGTGGAAACTGCATCGCAATCGGTCCAGTAGTTTTTACGTGATGTGCATACAAATTAACAATCAGACAAACAGAGAGACATGATTTAAAAAAATGTTATATTCTTGTTCACTAGCTTATTTTAAGTAACCTAGAGCATATTTTTTTTAATTATCTTCATTGTACAGACTTCTTCGTTCCTATTGCTTTATGTATGTACTAGCTGAAGCCCGCGGCTTCGCGCTCGTGGTCATTTCTGTAGGTTATAAGTACTCTTTGTGCTATTCCAGGACCTAAAATACCAATATACTAACATTTGATTAAAATTCCTTCAAGTGTCAAAAATATTTTTATAGATTGGGCTTCTTCTCATCGGATTGAGATATAAATTACTCCAGTTTTTAAGTCAAAACATAAGTTATCCAACAGCGAACAGCATCGCAATCGGTCCAGTAGTTTTTACGTGATGCGCAAACAAACATACAGACAGACAAACACGAATTTTTAAAATGTTATATTTTGATCAGTAGCTTATTTTATGTACCCTAGACTAGACCATTGCTTTTTAATTATCTTCTTTGTACAAACTTATTCTTTCCTATTGCTTTATTATAAGTATAGATGTGCCTTTACAAAACTTTTATGTTATTTTTATGATATCTGGTCACACACTTTTAAATTACGTTAAGTTATATGCGGCCAATTTCAATACGGCCTTACCCACCTAGGTGAACCACGTAGATGGACTACGGTTAAGTAACGTTCGAAACTGTAGTTGGAACAATTCAACTAATATACGTGAGTAACTAACTCCCTTTATTGCCTTTTAATATGTACAAAAACTACGTTACTTCATAACAACTTAGTATTTTTTTGTGGTGGTCTCTAAAGCGTTTATCTATCTGATGTGTGACCACGAATCCGTCGCCATTTACTCTAGGTATCTTCTATCTTCTTTGTATCTATCTATACTTATAATAAAGCAACAGGAACGAAAAAGTGTGTACAAAGAAGATAATTAAAAAATAAATGGTTTAGGGTACATTAAATAAACTAATGAACAAGAATATTTCATTTTAAAAATTCGTGTCTGTCTGTTAGCCTGTCTGTATGTTTGTTCGCGCATCATTTAAAAACTACTGGACCGATTGCGATGCGGTTTTTACTGTTTGGATAGCTTATGTTTTGACTTAAAAACTGGGGTACTTTATATCTCAATCCGATAGGTAGAAGCCGAGCAATCCATAAAATATTTTGGACGGCTGAAGGAATTTTGATCAAATGTTATTTTAGGTCCTGGAATAGCACAAAGAGTACTTATAACCTACGTAAATGACCACGCGTGTGAAGCCGCGGGTATCAGCTAGTTTAATATAATCCGACTCTTCATTTCGAGGTTTTTCCTTGAACGAAGGATTACGATGTTTCAGTGGCCTAGAAAAATTAACACAAAGTTTTCCCGTTTCTTTCTACCTCTGTGTATAAATAAAAATAAAATAAATATATTCGGGACAATTCACACCAATCACCTAGCCCCAAAATTGGATACCCTGTACCCTGTAATAATACATTCATGACTCTGAAACAAACATTTCTGCTCATCACACAAATGATTGCATCTAGCGGGATTCGATCCCGCGATCTTTGGTTGACTAGTCAGGGTCAGTAACCATTCGGCCAACCGGTCGTCGTCGATACGATTTTGTTCATCACCTCCTCACTTATATCTAATAAACAAATCCGAAGCAATGTCGTTTATCAGTTTTGGGAAATACTAGTCATCTTAACCGTTTTAAACCTATCTGATGATTAATTATCTTGTTATCACGTGCTATCGGTAGAATGCAATAATCATTCACAACCTTGGCAGTGGGTTCAGAAAACAGCTACACCTACCTACTTAATACTATACATGCAACATTTACCTTTGTTTTTTATTACCAACAGAATTCCAGTGAGATAATAATTTAATATTATATTCGGGCCAATTTTCACCAATTACCTAGACCCTAACTAACTAGGATACCCTGTACAGTGGGTACTAGACAACGGATAATCGTACATAGATACGAATATTAGGTACTTAATAACTCTGAAACTAACCTTTCTGCTCACCACACAAATGATTGCAACTAGCGGGATTCGAACCCGCGACCATTTGAATTTGCAGTCAGGGTCACCCTGTGTGGTCTTACCACTGGGCCAACCGATCGTCAAATAGAATAAAATATTATTTTTCACGTAAAATTGAAACCGATTTGGATGAAACTTGATACCAGCATAGCTTGTTTCTTGGATTAACTCACAGGCTACTTTTCACCATCATCATCATCATCATCAACCATCATCATAATCCACGCGGGTGTAACCGGATAAACAACAAATTTGTACGTTTTCTTCGATTAAATGTAAAGGTTTCTATAAAAATCAGAAACGTATCTATCACCAGTGGCGTAGCGTGAGTATTTGCCACCTGACGCTGAGCCAAAATTTGCCACCCCCTATTTTCCATTTTCTAAAGACAAGAACAGCATCGCGAAAATGTTGAGCTATTTCTGTTTATGTAAAAAAACTAAACATTAGATGAAATCAATTAACAAAAATATACGCCATCAAAGTGATCGCGTTTTTTAGCTATTTCTAACAGTACAGCAATTAATGAATAAGTTTAAACGTTTAATCATACGAAACATTGTATTAACTAGATTAACGCGAACAATTTAGAGCTAATTCTATCAATAATTTAGTGCTTGGTTGCAAAGTTTGCGCTATTTTAATCAGTGCAGAAAGAGACTAATTACATCATGTTCATGTCAGCCTTTAGAAGTCCACTGCTGAACATAGGCCTCCCCCAAAGAGCGCCATGACGAGCGATGATGGCGAGCGAAGCGTGGGGGGGGGGGGGGGGGGCACGCTTCTCCTGTCTCCTGTCTATCACTATCCACTTTGTTATATTTTCTGATTCTGATATATGTATATCTACTTGTGGTTTTTGTCCTCTATACAAATATCTGCAAATGGAATGGCAGGCCATATAGTTCGCAGAACCGACAGCCGCTGCGGAATAAAAGTTTTCGAATGGCATCCACGAACAAGCAAGCGAAGTTTGGGGAGACCCCCCCCCCCCCACAATGGATCAACGCAGCAATCGCAGGAAGTCTTTGGATGGAGGTAGCACAAGATCGCTCGTCATGGCGCTCTTTGAGGGAGGCCAATGTCCAGCAGTGGACTTTGAAAGGCTGAAATGATGATGATGATGATGATGAATGATAATGCTCTAGCACAGGGGTTCCTAAACTTTTAAGGTAGAGCGGAACACTCACCAAGTCCCTTGTATTTTATGGAACCCCAAATCAAATAGGATACGTACGAAATGTAGTGTCCTCAAAGTCTATTCATCGAGTGGCTTCATCCTCGAAGGGTAATTTCTGCGTAGGGTCGTTTGCTCGAACATTCTTATAAACGAGTTATACTGTCTGCATATTTTATTCCTGATTATATATTTAGGTGTTCTTACCTGCTAGCTTTTAGATCAAATGTACAAAAACATCATAAAGTACTAGGCCTGCATATATTGCGAGCATTTGTCGAAGTTTTTTCCAAATCACGCCTAATTTGGTGGCAATAGTGGCAAAGCAAAGAGTAACTTGGACTCGAGGACAACAAAAGCGTTATATCTGTATATTTTGTTTGACCCTTTTTTGAGTGGAGACCGCGACTTGGCAAACTCGTACACATTCCTGGTTCTCAGTAGTGCCAACTTTAATATAGTAGAGATGTAACTACGTCGTCGCTCAGCCAAATCCAGAGTCGATGCGCCTGGCGCAAATGTCTCCGGCCAGAGTACTGCGGGGGCGTCTTTTTGTCACCTTGATCCACTGGGAACTTGCAACTTACTTACCAGTAGATATATAGTGTTATTTACAGGAATTGCTTGCTGCATAAGCTGGGCTCAATCTGAGAGGACGTCCAATTTATAATACTTGGACCAAGAAGAAATTGCCTAATAGGCGATCCAATTTGTTGCTTCGGCTTTACCTGCTCTTGGGGTTGCTCTTGCGTTTGGGACAGCCAGCGAAGAGTTAAACGATTCCTGGCGCCTTCCGGCTAGTTGGAGCGACAATATATATATTATAATTAATTATGCAAAATGGTTGGCAGTAAGTAGCAGCAATAAACTTTCGCAGTATTGACCATTCTAGGAAACGTACCTTCGTAATTTTGTTCATTCGCAGAAACGACCCTTCGAGTATGTAAGCATTCGATGCATACACTTCGAGGAATAGACCTTCGCAATATTGGCATACGAAAATGACTACGTACGTATCCCAAATCAAAATGATACATGTGAATGACACTGCAATTTAAGAAATTTCTTACTTACCATAGCTTTTAATGTAAAGAATTAAATCCTATCACTGTTTTATTAATAGGTTTATAGTTGGGTATTATGTCCAACGCACGTCCGGGGTGGCAATTTTGAACTGAATTTTTAATCTGTATAAGTGTAAGCTAAAAAGCCTGTTTCACAACGATAAGTTGTGACAAAAGGGAGCAAAGTCAAGATAGTTGTTTTGGCTACCTTTTATTTACTCCCAACACCAATCCAATATTCTTTCAGAGATACAGACTTAAATGTGTGTTGCTAATGTGTGGATGAAAATTAAAAGTCAAATGTATGGATTAACTCTGATGATAAATGGATTTTGTACCCATTCGATATCAATATCACTATCCGGAAAGTAATCAGACAAAGATTTCAGGAGATTTACCAAGAGACGTAACCGCCGCACCCGCGGCGCCCTCGCCCTTATGTTAGGCCGAATTCTCGTTATCTAGGTACTTACTTACTTATCAGTAATGGGTTCTTCTCATCTATTTCTCATCACATATTTTGCGCTATTTCAAAATAATATATGTAATTGTGGAATTATTTAACAGCCAAATATAAATAATTTCGCGGAACCCTGGTGACTTTTCCACGGAACCCCTAGGTTCTAGAATATACTTCTTAGCGAATAGTAAATTTTAAAAGTAACCTAACTATGCGTTATTTAATTTCAACGTAAGTTCAACAATTGCATTTTTCTCTCGGCATCTGTAGGTCAAGCTAAATTACAATTCATTCAAACGATACTAACTATCTAGTACAGTTCTGCGTGATTGCTCCCAAATAGCTCTTTTTCATTAGAATACAATGGACGATCTGCCAGTTAGGATAGGATTGCTCAGTATTAACTTTTTGCTGGATGTTTTTTTGGTAGTCTAGTTTTTGTTGAGGACATCCGTAATAATTGAGTTTCGCTCTCTCGACCATCTAAAGGATCTTGTTAATCAATCAGGGTAAATAGCGACGGTAGCCGAGCTATTTATTCTAGTGCGTGTTAGAATCCAACGATACCGGATTCAATTCTCGGCTCTACATTATCGTCTTGCTAAGTTATGTGCGATTTTCAATCGCTTCGTGCTTCGGAGGGCACGTTAATCTGTCTGTCCCGTCTGTTAATGTTTAATAGCATTTGTTAAGCCATATCACAGGCTGCGAGCTTCCTGATAAACTCTGACAATAGAGGCCAGCACTACTTCATACGACAATCATCATAGGTAATCGTCATGTCCAAGAAACACAGAATTCAAGGATATGATATGAGGACGGGTCATACATACCCAACCACGCTGGGCACTGGGCCAGCGTGGTGGGGTATCACCTATGCCTTCTCTCTCTCTCTGAGAGAGATAAAGAAGAAAAGAAGAAAAGTTAGAAGTTTCCGGGATAAAAAGTATCCTATGTTTTATTCTAGGGTATAAGCTATCTCCAATCAAAATTTCATTAAAATCCGTCCAGCCGTTATCGAGTGAAAGCTCCCCAAACAAACAAACAGACAACGTTTTATTTTTATATATTGGTATGGATTTACCTCGACGGCGAATCACTTCACGTGAACTTGACGACGCAGCTGGCCTGTATATTTCGTTTGCCTTTAGGCATACGCGCTTTTAGTGCCTGCAAGTATGGGATCATTCATCATTTCGCCATGTTTATTCATTCTGTGATTTTACTTTGTTGCGCTGCCGCAGCTTCGTTGTAAAAGTAGGTACAGTTGCAATAAAAATGGAACACGAAAGAAAAGTTAAAAAATAGATAATTAAGGTAAAATGAATACTAGCACGAGACAGGCTTGACCTAGTGTGGGGACCACCACTAATTGTTTATGCTGTACTGAGTTTACCTTATGAAATAAATAATCTTTAATCTTTAGCACTAACTAACGAACAAGGCTCTGACGACCGACTGAATGCGGTATAACCATCCATACAACGGCGTAGCCAAATTGTACAGGCCAGTGACGGGCAGCAGCGTCACTGGTGCGAGAAGATACGCCCTGCGGTCGCTAACCCGCATGCCCAGCGTGGTGACTATGACCAAAAACCTCCTATGCAAAACACAAATATAAAATGGCCCCCAGTTTCCGGATGCCCTGCTACTCCTGATCAAGGTGGTGGTCACGGAAATGGCAGGGCACGAGGTGCGAAGAATCCCCGGGCTACCGTAGGCCACCCCAAACAAAAACAACTGATCCTGGCTACGTACAATGGAAGAATGATTAGGCTTGACGATCACATGGCGCAACCTCGTGACGGAACTAAGATCAGGTGGCACATTTTAAGGCTAAATGAGGTCCGAAGAGAGGGGGGAGGGGGAGGACACAGTAACCCTGGAATCGGACCACCTATTCTACTTCCGAGAAGCAGTCTCAGGGTGGCGTGGGGTTCCTCGTCAACAAGGTCCTCATTGATAATGTTATAGAAATATCAAGTGTCGACCAGGGTAGCGTACCTGGTTCTTAAGCTGACCGAAAGGTCAGGAAAATAGGTAAAGGTGTATCGTAAACCTGTACCTACATTGATGACTTATTTTCGGGCCCACAATGCATACATAATATACACCACAAGGGCCTACTACAACGTTATAATGGGAAACTTTAACGCTAAAGTGGGAGTACATACTTGCTGTGAATCTAAAATGGGTCCACACATGCTATGGAGACAGGAATCACAGGGGGCTAATGCTATTAAACTTTTTAGAAAAAAAGGCTTCTTTTTGATGAATTCATTCTTCAAAAAGTGGACTTGGCAAAACCCTGATGGTGTGACTAAAAATGAGATTGACTTCATAATGACGGACAATAAGCACATATTCAGGGATGTCTCAGTGATCATCAGGTTTAATACCTGTAATGATCATAGAATTGTCCAAAGCTCCTTGAATATCGACCACACGCTTGAAAGATGTTGTCTGGAGAAGTCTACACTCCGACCCAACCTAAGCCGCTGTTAGAACAGACCATTTCCAACTCAAGTTGGAAAATCGACTCGCTGCCTTAGAAACCACAAGTGACGTGGATGAGGCACTCCAAAATGTTGTGGGAATACTTAGACAGGAAGGCACTAGATTTAGTCAGCTGCAGCGTACAGGCACGAAGTCTAAAATCTAGGATGAGACGCTTCGGAAAACGACGAGAACAACAGCAAGCCACACCGTCAGAAAAAAAGGGATCTCAATAAAAAAAACAGTAAGCTGGTGCGTCGTGACCTCCGATGCTCAAATACTCGCCGGATAGAAAAGGCAATTGAGACAAATCGGGGGTCAAAAATCTTTGTCCAGCAATTAAGTAGATCCCATCTGACGAAGCGGGACACAGAAACTCTCTGAGCATACACTCAAACTTACAGCAGAATGAGGCGAGATGAGGCTGCAGTCTTCAGTGGATATGTCTAGTTACAGCTTGCTTAATAAACATATCTCCCGATACGATTTGCGTTCCTATAATACTACTTGTATTAAGAACGCAATAGAGCGGAACAAGGGCTCCAAAATGTTCGCAAGAGATCTTCTGTTGGGCAAAACCTGTTGACGAAGCTGAAAACCGACAGTGGCAGCATCGTTTCGTCGAACCGTCTGGCTAATAGGTTCGACGACTTTCAGCCTCCCGAACAAGCTGGATTCCGAAAAGGCTTTAGCACCGTGGACCACATCCATACGCTCCGGAGATTATACAGAAGACCAAAAAGTATAATCGGCCACTTTGTCTAGCGTTTGTGGATTACGAGAAAGCCTTTAATTCAGTCGAGACCTGGGCAGTCATTACAGCGGTGCCAGATTGACTATCGGTACATTGAAGTGTTAAGTGTTTGTACAGCAAGGCCACCATGACAGTACGTCTTCAGGATCAGAGCACGAATTCTATCCAGTTGCAAAAATGGGTGAGATAGGGAGACGTCATTTCTCCGAAACTGTTCACGTCTGTACTGGAAGATATATTCAAGCTTCTGAACTGGAACGGATTTGGTGTTAACATCAATGGCGAATACACCACTCACCTTCGATTCGTTGATGATATAGTAATTATGGCAGAAACCCTGGAAGACCTAAGCACAATGCTCAATATTGTTTCCTAACAGGTGGGTCTTAAAATGAACATGGGTAAGACGAACATTATATCAAATGCCCATGTCGTAGCTATGCCGGTTTATGTTGGGAACGTTATTATCGAAGCTGTTGATCACTATGTCTACTTAGGTCAGATGATCCAACTGGGTAGATCCAACTTCGACAAAGAGGTCAACCGACGAATCCAACTTGGATGGGCAGCGTTCGGGAAATTATGCCATATTTTCTCCTCGCAGATACCGCAGAGCCTCAAGACGAAAGTTTATAATCAGTGCGTGTTGCCAGTGATGACATACGGCACTGAGACGTGGTCGCTAACAATTAGTCTCATACACAAGCTCAGAGTTGCGCAGCGTGCAATGGAGAGAGCTATGCTCGGAGTTTTACTACGTGATAAGATCCGTAACGAGGAAATCCGTAGAAGAACCCAGGTTATCGACATTGCTCTCAGAATTTGCAAGTTAAAGTGGCAATGGGCAGGCCATATAGTTTGCAGAGCCGACAACCGCTGGGGAATAAAGGTTCTCGAATGGCGACCACGAACAAGCAAGCGAAGTGTAGGGAGACCCCCCACACGATGGACGGACGACATTGTGGCCATCGCAAGGAGTCGGTGGATGGAGGCGGTACAAGACCGTTTGTCGTGGCGCTCTTTGGGGGAGGCCTATATTCAGCAGTGGACTGCTAAAGGCTGAAATGATGATATGACGAAGCTCAAGACGAATAATGGCACAACCGTCGTCTCTAAGCCGGAGATCCTTTCTGAGATCGAAGATTTCTATGGCCGTTTGTACGACTCGAATTCTTCTGGTACCGAACCCAGCACAGAGGATTTCCGCGCAAAACTGAGCCGCTACTGCCCGACGTCAGCCTAGACTAGATTGAGATGGCGCTCAAACAACTTAAGAATGAAAAACACCATCCTCACCGGGGGTGAGGATGGTGTTACTTCGGAGGTCTTGAAAGCAGGGTGGAAACCCATACTACGAGAGCTTCAGGAGTTATTTAGCACCATTTTTAACAGTGGGAGAACTCCAGAGGCTTGGAGCAGGAGTTTGGTAGTACACTTCTTTAAAAAAGGGGATAAAACCCTGTTAAAGAACTACTGACCTATTTCACTCTTGAGCCACGTCTATCAGTGTTGTTTTCGAAGGTTATCTCAAATCGTTTCGCAAGTAGACTTGATGATTTCCAGCCTCCTGAACAGGCCGGGTTGCGCGGAAGATTTAGCACCATAGACCACATACACTCAGTGAGGTAGGTAATACAGAAGTCTGAAGAACCCCTGCCCCTGTGTCTTGCTTTTGTGGACTATGAGAAGGCCTTTAACTCCGTTGAAATCTGGGCGGTTCTGGAGTTTTTGCAGCGTTGTCAAGTGGACTGGCGGTACATTTAAGTGCTGAGGTTTCTGTATCATGCCAGGACTATGAGTGTCCAAGTACAAAACCATCAGTCTAAACATATCCAACTGCGCAGAGGATCACTCCTCTGCGCAGTTGGATATGTTTAGACAAGTACAAGGGGATGTTACATCCCTGAAATTGTTCACTAACGCTCTGGATGATATGTTTTAGACGCTGGATTAGAACGGAAAGGGCATTAATATCGATGGCGAGAATATCTCACACTTACGATTTGCCGATGATGTCCTAATGGTGGAGTCGCTGCAAGACATGCAAAGTATGCTGACCAACCTAGATGATGCTTCTCAACCAATGGCGAAGGAAATGCTCTATGTTCTCGACGCATCGGTCTCGGAATGAACATAGATAAGACCAAGATCATGTTCAATATTGCTATTGGGTAAGAACAACTTTTGGGAAGGAAGCCAACAGAAGAATTCAGCTGGGTTGGGCAGCATTCGTCAAGTTTCGGCAGGTCTTCTCGTCGTCCATACCACACTGTCTGATCAATGCGTCCTAGCAGTCGTGACTTACGAACACTCACGGTCAAACAAGTCCACAAATTTAAGGTTGCTCAACAAGCTATGGAGACAGCTATGCTGGGAGTTTATCTGAAGGACGAGATTCGTAATGAAGATATGCGACGGAGAACCAAGGTAACCGACATAGCTCAAAGGATAAGCAAGCTAAACTGGCAGTGGACTAGTCACATTTCCCGAAGAACCGATAACCGTTGGGGTAGACGAGTTCTCGAGTGGATACCACGTCTAGGCAAACGTAGTGTAGGACGCCTTGTGGCCAGGTGGAGTGACGACCTGCGAAAAACGGCTGGCAGAAAATGGATGAGGAGAGCTAAAGACTGAGCTCAGTGTCGTGCATTAAGAGAGAGTCCAGCTGTGGACTGATATAGGCTGATGATGAAATACTAGCACTAATGTCTGGGAACTTCGAAATATTTCAAGTCAGAACTTGGAATGCCGGTTATATTACTGGAAAGGGCGTGGGATTTAAAGTCGAAACAGGGCCATTATTCTCTATTGACAATAAGACACGTTACGCGCCGCGTTAAGATATCTGCGTGGAATCGTACGGCAATTGCCGTACTGACGTCACACGTTTTCGGCAAGGAATTTCATGCGGCATAGTGAATAAGAGCCCAGGTTAATGCTTGTTTCGACTTGTTGACCATTCGAGCAAACGAAACATTACAGTTTTGCCCGTTCGCAGAAACGACCCTTTTGTGGCCGTATGTTGTAAGCATTCGATGAATATACTGGGAGTAATAGAACTTCGCAATAACGACATTTTAAATTTTGTACGTATTCCTATTTATTCTGTGCTGACGTTGTTGAGCGGCATTAGATCCCAAAAAGCGCATCCCAGGCCGCATAGCGTCATACACCGAGACACCGTACATGACCTTACTATTGGTAATTCATAGGAAGTGTTTCTAATAGATCTTAGTGCATCGAAAAAAAGCGCCAAATATATCATTTTTTTGTGATCCGACAACCTAAGGCTCAGGCTTATTGGAGTCCACCTAGACGAAGATGTGGGCGAAAGCTTATCTATACATATATTATTTTATTAAGTAAGTACCAAAAAGTCTGTACAATGAAGATAATTAAAAATATGTGGTTTAGTGTACCTACTTAAAATAAGCTACTAAAAAAGTTTTTTTTATTCCTGACTGTCTTTTTGTTTGTTTGTTCTTGCATTACGTAAAAGCTACTGGACCGATTGCAATACAAATTTCACTTTTGGATAGACTAAGTCAAACCCTAATGTTTGACTTAAAAACTGGTATACTTGGTATCTCAATCCGATGAGTAGATGCCGAGCAATCGATAAAAAACTATTTGTACGCTGAAGGAATTTGGTATTTTGTACTTATAGTACGGTTAGTTTAGTTTGGTTTTAGTTTGGTCCTGGACTAACACATATTATGTAACTGTTAACCCAGAGAAAGGACCACGCGGTCAAAGCCGCAGGCATAGCTATTCATACACATATCTTTATACTCGTATACCTGCTATATTTGCGTGTGTAGTTGGTACCACAGTACATATTATATAGTCTTTACATATATATGTACTGTGTTGGTACCTGAAGTATATCCAGTAATTTTACACTGGAAGACAAAACACTGTATATCCGCTGTCATACCAGTTATGTAAAGGTAGGTAATACTTTTCGTGAATAACGGTACCTACCCATTACCCATGCACACGTACTACAGTCTACAGCCCTCTATGGAGGGTACACACCCTCTCATGAGCTCTGACCCTGAAATTATTACTACCTATACATATACTTCCCTGTACCTAATTGTATTCTGCAGTAATTAGGATAGGTCATGTATAGGTATATAATAGCAGCTAGTTTAAGCATCTGCCCGATAAAAAATAATTAGGTACTTTACATAGATTTATGTGCACATTTATTACAACTTTACTTGACATTGCAGTTGCGTAATATAATATTAATAATTAAACTAGCTATCTTTACAATTGTTTCAATTTTACAAACCTAGGTATACCCAAAAGTGTTTTAACATTCTTGGGTAATATACTCATTCATTCAATTGTATACCTTTTATATAATTGCACCGCCTCTTTCCGTCACGTTAGTTAACGGGCAAGTGCTCCTAAATCTAGAAGTAGGTACCTAGGTACTTTGTTTTTCTCCCCTTTTAGTTTTTCTAATGTTCCTTTAGCCACTTGCGCAATGCGCATGCGTGCGCAGTACTGCGCGCAGTTGTGCGCAAACGTAGCTTTAGCGCCAAAAAGCAAGGGACTGTATCTATTCATGTAAAAAATGGGTCAAGAATGGGTACCTAAATCTGAACACCGGAACAGGTGAGAGATTTTTATGTAGAAATGTTTGCAAACACATGTCAAACAAAAAAAAAACAGGTGGGGCTGTCGGGGCGCATAGCAGCTTGTTTGTAGTGGAACGTCTACGCCATGTACAATTTGGTACGGTCTTGGAACCCTCTCGCTAGCTCTTTGCTGGAGTTTAGGGTACCGTTGTGAGATCCAGAACGTTTTCTTTCCAACAATGTGCGATTAGATCTCTTGGAGATATATTCACAGAGTTTTAAAAGCAAGGCGATAATAGACCTTTTCGTTACGGATTACTTTTCTGCCCTGATACCCTTATGTTGATTTTAAAGACGTACCACGTCATTAAACTTAAATAAAAGTAATGAAATCATAGAAATTGTTAAAACAGTCCTCCTATATTTAAATGTTTCATAGATATGATATCTGTGACGTGGCGTAGCTAATACAAATTATAAGGTATGACTTTCATCATAAAAATCTCATAATCGATTGATCAAGGAAACTACTAATCTTGTCATTATCAGTTCTTTAATCCGTGGGATTAATATTTTTATCAGGTAAAACATAATCCTACAAACGGGTCACTGGAGGCATAAATGTAGTTAAAGAGGAGAAGATGCGACACGCTTTAATATCACGTAAACAAAAACTAGACTAGATACAACTACTGGCAAACACCCACACAGCTATATTCCCACCGTCATGCTTCATGTTCATGAACAACAAATATAGAGCGACATACGCAGACTGTAATGCGAATGAGAGTCACTGCTAACATGTGCTAAACAAACGTCACTCCGATTGTGACTAAGGCCAATTGTGTGCGTTGCGCCTAATTTATGCGATCCTAGAATACGAATACATTAAATATGGTTAAAAAAACGACCGCGAACAAAACTTAAAAGAGGCTCACAAGCTTTAGATTGTTGATTTTGAAATATTAGATGCCGTCGGAGGCATTGTGCATTCCATTTCACTTTTGACGGGATCAGCTAGAACCTGGCGAGCCTTTATGCCTCCGAACGCATCTTATATTTCAAAATCAAGAATCTAATACTTGTTTGTCTCTTTTTAATTTGTTCGCAGTCTGTTTTTGTTTAATAAATTTCAAATATATTTACATTGTAGGTTCCCAAAAAAATTTTGGATCAAGGTATCTTTGGGAATTATATGTTTTGTGAATGTTATTTTAAAGAACTTCATTTTGATACTTCACTCGATAGGTTTTGGTATCTATACTTATAATAAATTGTCTGTTTGTTCTTTGTGAGTTTGTCTGTATGTTTGTTCGCGAATCACGTAAAATCTACTGGACCGATTGCAATGCAATTTTTAAGCCCTAAGCTATCACTGTTGGATAGCTTAGGGCTTGACTTAAAAACTGGGGTACTTGGTATCTTTATCCAATGATTAGATGCTGAGCAATTGATAAAAATCTTTTTGACGGCTGAAAGAATTTTGATCAAATGTTTTGGTATTTTAGGTCATGGAATAGCACATAGATTAATGACCACACGTGCGAAGCCGCGGGCACAGCTAGTATACAATATGGCAGCTGAAACCCGCCATATTAGTTTTCATTACACATCAAATATCCTATGTCACTCTCGTGATTAAGAGAAGATCCAATGATACCTACCTCATTAATCGAAATCCATTTAGCCGTTTAGGCTGTAGGACGCGCCAAAAAACATACAAACATACATACAGCCATAAAACATAAAAATCTGCAGTCGGGTAAAAAACAGCAAGGCCAAAATTCTTAAAATTCAAGGAGCCGTGACATCCACCGACCCTCACTGGGCTTCTTCAAAGTCGCTACACTCTGACAGAGTGGTCGTGGTTGTCACTTTGGGGGTTGTAGCTCGCTTTACAATCCTGCGCCACTCTTCTCTAATAGCTGCCCTTCTGGTGCATCGTGTAGAGGGCTATCCAGTGCTGCCTTAACGTGGTGGGTCCATTGCATTGTGATCTTCCTTGTGCCCGTGAGCCCTCGACCCTGCCCTGTACTACTGCACTGGGATAGCGTGTTTGATATTGCCCTTCCTATCTATCTCTCTTCTCTCTCTCTGAGAGAAGGCCTGTCCCCAGCATTCGGAAATTAATAAGCTGATGATGATTATCAAGTCCAAAATATTTGCAGTTGATAAGAAATATTATCTACCGAATTGGGAGCTTCATAAACCTGTCGAGTACTTCGACAGATAATGGCTCGTTATAGCCGCGAGGATTACCGGGATCAGCTGTTCGAGTGTTGTTGCGGACATGATGATCTCCAGAGTAGTAGGCGGTAGGCGGGCAGGATTAGATACCTAGTAATATTAGAAGGTAGTAAAATTGCGGATTATCATTGTTTTTGCCACGAGCTTCGTGTGTAACTCAGTAGAATTACTTACTACTACTACTTTGAGTTTTCATCTTCGACATCTGCTTATAACGTGGCCAAAGGTCCAGTTGTCGTTTCTTGCTGACTCTTTGAAACGTGCCAGCTAGCTTTGTTCCTTCCTACGTCGTTTGACATGACAGCTCTACCTACATCTGAGCATTGTTTTTACAGCAAAAAGCTTATCACAAGCGGTTGTAATTTGAGCTACCTATACTAGCTTTGGAAGCCTACGATGTACTTTTACTGTCTTTATCTTCTTGGTCTCTCTATGGTTTATGGTACTTAAAATAAGCTACTGAACAAAAAGAAAACGTTTTTTAAAAACGTGAGTGTCTGTTAGTTTGTTTGTCTGTTAGTTAGTTTGTTTATCTGTATGTTTGTTCGCGCATCATTTTAAAGCTACTGGACCGATTGAGAAGCGGTCCGATGATTAGATACCGAGCAATCGATAAAAACTATTTGAGGCCTGAACGAATTTTGAAGAAATGTAGTATATTGTACATTATAGGTACTTTTGGTCCTGGAATAACACGTATTAATTACTTTTAAATTAAATGACCACGTGGGCTAAGCCGCGGGCAGAACTCTTATTATAATACTAGCTGTGCCCGCGGTTTTGCCGAAAATATATAATAAACGCATATAATACAATATGAAATAAACGCTAGAATAAACGCACCGCGTTTCACCTCAAGGCAGTGCGTGCACGGCCTAAGATACCAAGTACCCCAGTTTTTAAATCAGTCCCAAGGGCTTGAGAGCAGGGCCTGGATTCTCTGTATGACCACTTACGCCAATTCCACGCGAGTTCCACGCTGATTCCTCGCTGCCTGCGTGGAATCACGAAAAATTAGGCCCCTGGAGGTCGTGTAGTGCTAGTGTGAGCCTAATCCGAACAAGACAAATTTGAATTTATAAAGTTTTTCCCCCTTGGTTGCAGTGAATGAAATGCTTGTGTGTTTTAAGGTCAATCAGCGCCATCTAGTTAAATCGGAGGGAGAACTTTGATGCCTTTGGTTTATTCGCTTGAGTTGTCTCTTATAATATATCTTATAATACACGTAACGCGAACAAGCTCGCTGCAGTACCGCGCTCCCTTGTTAAATCCAGTAAGCTGACTCACGTAATGGGCCCTAGTGGTTATAACAGGCTTCCCAAGGACATAATCGCAGCTCCCAGTATGGCCTGCTTTAAAATTAGACTGAAACGCTGGCTTATCGACCAAACGTTCTATTGCTTTGACGAATTCTTAACTTAGGTCTAATGTAGGTATTGACATATTATTATGATTATTTATAATTTCAATGATGACGTTGATTTATTTTATTACTTATTTTATTTTTTATTTTTACCTTGTATAATTTGTATTGTTATAATTGTTAGTGTACCATTGACATATTTTTAATCGTTGACATGTTTTTATGAAATGATTAAGTGTCGTTGTATACCTTGTATACATAATGTACTCAATTTTTATTATTATTCTACTCCGAGAAAAACACGATTGATGTATAAACCTAGTTTATGAATAAATGAGTATTTGAGTATTTGTTGATGCTAATTAGTGTCTTTTTTGTTCTTATTGCTTTATTATAAGTAACTACATATACTACGCTCTCAAGTGTAGAGGTCCTACCAGAGGGTGTTAAGGAAGTAGGATACTCCATTGTGCTATCTATACTCGTACTATACCATTTCGATTACCTCAGCTTTCAAACATAAAATACCGCACTTAAGTCGGACCATTCGTTTGGAAGCTACGATTCTCATCCCTTTTTCTCACATCCCTCCCCCTCCCCATATAGCTAAGAACCATCTCAATCACATTAGCTTTCAACCAAAAAAAAAACCGCATGAAAATCGGTACATTCGTTTGGGAGCTACGATGCCACAGACAGACACACACACACACGCGCGACACACACACAAACACACACACACACACACACACACACTCACACACAAACACACACAGAGCGATACACACCGTAAACTTATAATACCCGTCTCTTTGTTCGGGGATTAAAAATGTAAAACTGAAAGCAGTTTGATTACCAATGAAAACAACCGCAAGAGGGCGCTTTTTTATGAGGGATTTTAAATTATAAAATAATGATAATTTATTTCTTTTTTAAACATGCACTTCAGGTAAAACAAACAAATTTACAAATTAAAAAAAAACAAAATACCTAAATGGACAGAAATCTTTTCTGTTTTGAGTTTTTTCTAAATTATCTGAATTTGAATTATTGTGACCTTGAAACGAACTTGTTGAAACGATTTGACGGTTTACTTCAGGAAATGACGATGATGATCGAGGAAAATGTAAAAATAACGCATAAAATATGTAAATGCTTAAAAATATGGAGCAAAATATTTCAAAAAGCTCGTGATTTCGACCCAGGAACGTCTGGGTTGGCAGGCCGGCATACTCTCGCTGTGCCACACAACATCGTGCCAAGAAGGTCAAAATTATGATACAGTTTTAATGTTTTATTTAAATTACATTTAAACTATCATAAGTTTGAATACCTATCCCGCAGGGACCCTATATTTTTTGGGGATAAAACGTCTGGGTTGGCAGGCCGGCATACTCCCGCTGTGCCACACAACATCGTGCCAAGAAGGTCAAAATTATGATACAGTTTTAATGTTTTATTTAAATTACATTTAAACTATCATAAGTTTGAATACCTATCCCGCAGGGACCCTATATTTTTTGGGGATAAAAAGAATCCGTAATTTTAATACATAATATGGACTTTGACTGTGCCAAGTTACAACTCCGTCCAGTAGTTTGTAACGATATTATCCGGTTTATAGTAACTCTCTGCTGACGGATTCTGATGAAAGATGTGATGAATTGGTTTTTAGGCCAAACTCGCCAACCACCGAGATAGTTGGTCCGGTGTCTAAAGCCGGTAGGGTATTCGCTTAAATCAATGAAAAGTAATTTCGAGAATAAAGGGAATAAAAAAATAAAACGGGGTGAGTCACACCAAGAGTGGGGTGAGTCGGGATTCTTACCCCATCCGGTCGCTTTAAACGTGAGGACGCTATATCTTTCTTCGGAATCACTCAAAACTTAAAATACTCGTTACTATTTTGAAATTAATAAAATTACCTGGATAAACTTAGACCGGAACGAGCTTCAAGAACTATTGGATCAAGACCGTTCGGTAATGTACTAGCTAGTGGGTACAATAGTGGATGATAAAACATACAACTCAAATTCACCAATACAATATTTACTATTATTGGTTTAACTTTGCCTGTTTACTTAAAGTCTAAAGAACCCATGCCTGCAGATCCAACTCAGCAGCTAAGAAGTATTAGTACTTCTTAGCTGCTGAGAAGAAGTACTAATACTTGCCACATTAGTACTTTACAGGGTAATCTTAGATCTTAGGATCTAAGATTACCCTGTTATAACTAGGGTCGATATAGAACCGACAAAATTAAGTATTTACCCTAACAAAACAAGTGATGAGTTGCCGGCCGGCAGTGCAGTCTACTTATTTACCTTTTTCTATAAGATTGAGCCGTTATGTTAGTGAAGGTAAATCTCCATCCGACGTTTCAGCAATGTCCGATTCGCGTGAGAGGTAGCCAGGCTAGACCCCTCAGGCGTTGCAGGTGTCCAGCAGGTCGGTGGGGAACCAAAGTTCAACACTCCGGTTAATGAAATATATGCATAAACATGCCAATACGATACCGCATGCCAAGAACGTGGCAGGAATCGTTGGATATAAAGTCGTCGTGGCGTATAGCGACACGTATCTTGTCGTCGTGGCGTATCCTAACACGGATGGGGGGGGGCGCTAATCAATAACAGCCGGGACCGACAGCTTAACGTGCCCTTCGAAGCACGGAGCGATGGAAAACCGCATTTTTGGATTCTACTACTTTCGTATACTCAAATACAACTGATTTTCTAAAATAACTCCCATGTATAGATTTCACTTTGGTTACAGTTTTATTATATGTATAGATTATTATGTATACTCGTATGTACATACGAACGATTTCTCAAATTTTTCTCCAAAATTGGTATAAGGAAAATCAGCCCTTACATATTAGTTTTTTAGTAAATCCTTTTCAGTACATTAGGAGGATAAGGATAACAGATTTTATAGATTCCCTTATGATAAAATAAGGTAAGTTATTCTTGGTAACATACAATAAGGTAAGTTATTCTTGGTAACATACAATAAGGTAAGTTATTCTTGGTAACATACAATAAGGTAAGTTATTCTTGGTAACATACAATAAGTAATTGTCATTCTTCAGATAAGTATAGGTACTTTATCTTTGTATTTTTCTCGAATTAACTTTTATTTTTATTATATGTACATAGCACTATTCAAAAAACGTAATTGATTTTACTTAATTAAACATGAGATCAGAATATTTTCGTCTGCAAAAACATTCGGAACTGTCTCACTCGCACGTGTAGGTTCTTCTTGGGTAAGTCAACCTTAGACTTCAGCGCGTGTACAAAACGACATGTGTGTAGTGACTGTGTCTCCTCTGTCTATGTGGTAGTCAGAACACGGCTTTTGTGTAGAAATAAATTATTATCTTTTGTATAGATCTAGGCAAGTGTCTGGGGTGTGCTTGAACTTATGATACTGAAATTAGAACGTAGGTAGTTTATATAGATAGTAGACGTCAACCAAGAAAGGATCTTGCAACAGAGATGAAGTAAGGGGGCCTTATTGCGATTAAAGTAAAGTTAAATATATAAGTAAATAAGAAACATTAAAATTTATATCAATCACTAGCTGCACCCCGTGGTTTCACCCACGTCCCTCAGGAACTATGCATGTTTCCGGAATAAAAAGTAGCTTATGGTATACCCATCCAGGGTATAAGCTACCTCCATACAAAATTTCATGCAAATTCGTTCAGTTGTTTAAGCGTGAAGAAGTAACAAACATATACGACACACACACACACACACACACCCACACCCTTCTATACATACAAACTTTCGCCTTTATAATATTAGTGAGATTATCTAGCGGTCAGTTCGTATCCAATTTTTTTTTCCAGTTGCATTTTTTGTTTTTTTATAATAATAGTTACATGACCATCTTTTTTGATTTTGACACATCTGAGCACCTATAATTTGAGATAGAAAATGTAGCCTTAGAATTTAGCTAAAACCTCAAAGAGGAAAAAATATAATATAGTGCATACCTACAATAGGTATTCATCCGTCAACCACGTTTAGGTAGCCATTTAAAATAATAACAATACAATGCAGTCGCTTAGTAACCTAGTCTCGCTCGTTCCAAAAAGAATACAATATGGCTCGTACAGCCTTGTAGTGAATGCTAGCTTCTGTGTAAACAAAATAAGGAAACGAAGAAAAGAAATGCTTATAAGGAAACACACATCCACAAGGTGTGCAGACTGCAGAGGTGAATCTAGGTGAGGAGGAAATTAATGTTGTTGCTTTAGGTATGACTTTTTCCTCACCAAAGTCACTAGGAAGCTGGAATACATCGCTACAATGTTCAGAAAACCTGACGCCAAATTTTATTATGCAACTTCTCTGCAAGCCTTTATTGAATCAACTGCAATAACAAAAGTGGTACTACCTAAATTATTTACAGGAACAACTCCGAAAAACTTTCAGGAAATCCTTTTCAGCTATCAGTTCGTAGCTATAATAACTTAAAATTACCAAAGCTAGAGAGATTTAATTTAAATACATATATCAGAATTACGGTAGGTAAGTACATAACCATGTACATGCCTACTACTCCAACATGACCCCAGCCATATTACTTACTACACATTTCCCCTACCAAAGACCTAGAATGTAATACATACAAAAAGTTCCTTGAAGGGTCCTTGAAATGGCTCTAAACTCTCTAAGCCCCATAGACTTCAAGCCTCAACCCACCCAATCCTACCTGCACTGACACTACCAAGAAGTATCGAGCTTTTCATAAAAAGGTTGAGGTCACACTTACTGAAAATCCTGCTTTCAAGTCTGTGATATTTTTGTTTTAACATACTTGACAGCTTCACGTCTTTTTCCTTGACCTCTTGTGCTATTTGTAAACAAAGAGTATATAAATACTTTGTAAATACAGAAAATACACAAAAAATGTATGGCTTTTAAATGCTATTTGATACTACGAGTATTATAGAAGTTCAAAATAGATATTGCGACGATACATCAGTGCACTCGATCGGAACGATGATATTTTTGAGTTGTGCACAAAATTCTGAGTAGCAGCAAAGCTGCAAAGCTGGCTGAGTCAACACAGTACAGCCAGGCAGGCGGGCAGAAGCGAGTTCAGTTTGAGCTTGATCGTCCCGTGATTCACGAGAACCATGGGGGAGCACCTGTGACCAAGGATAAGGATGTTATAAACCTGGATAGCTTGCTGGACGAGCTGGGCCAGTGTGGCCGGTACCAGGTGCAAGTGTACATGTATTTGCTGGTTGCCACGCTTAACTCTGCGCCACACAGAAACCAGTACATATTTGCCACTGGGGAGTCTAAATACAGGTGAGGTACAGGTCCCGAAGGTATTATTTGGCGTTGTATTTAATAGTTGAAATGTTTTTAAGTCCTTATTTCATAGTGCACCGTTTCCACCCGACGGCTTCCTATAGATTTCCCCATGAAAACTACATTTCATTCTGGAAAATAAAGGTTTTGCCAAAGCTTTGATGCTAGCTTTTCAGTATACCTGTTGGTTTTGACCTAACGCTGACGCATGCACACAGCATTAACTTTTGTTCTCTTGTATAAATCAGTGTAAGTAAAGGCTTATGAATTAAAAGATTCATAGACTAACTGTCTAGTTCAATATAGGTATCATGTGGTGTCCTATAATTAAGCTTAGCGAAAGCATAGCGGCTGCAACCTAAAGCCACACTCTGCTTCATGTTGGAGCTGGGTTGTTGAGAATGTTTGCAAGGGGAAATTCACAATACACACCGAAGATAGCTTATACCCTTGAATAAAACATAGGATACTTTTTATCTTGAAAAATTGCAAGTTTCTACGGGAAAACTGGAAAAATGTTGAGTACTCGCTGTAAGAAACGGTTGCCATGGAAACGAAATAACAATTATGTCAAAAAACATCAAAATCATTGGTGCTATACCTACTTTTGCATTGGTTTTTAATATCCTAGAAGAACATAGGATGGTTTTTCTCGCGATAAACAGTAGTCCGCGCGGACGAAGTTGCGGGCGGGAAAGCTAGTATAGAATAAGGATAAGGCTTATGAAACGTTCATCTCTTGTATGAGTTCTTAGAAAATATTTGAATAAGATATATATAGTTTTATAAGTGCCTTGAAAGCTGCAATTCGCAAGAAGTTGGTAAGGGTCATCCCACAAGGATGTGCAAGGTAAGAAGACTTTAAGCAATCGTTGAAATTATAAAAGCAAGCACGAGTTTCCAGATTTCTGACGATGCGTGATGATGTATTGTCGCCAGTGAACGCAAATTTTGCGTTCACTGATTGTCGCACAATACGTGCAATAAGTCTCCTAGACTAAAAATATCTTAGTAAAGTAGGTTTTTTAGGTGAAGAAAATTAACTTGTCAAGTCGATATTTCTTAACAATTTGTATAAATATTAATAACTTAGATCAAAGTCCTTGGATTATTCACATTCAAATTAATTAGCAAATTTACAAAATAGGTAAATGCCTCCCGTCAATTGATCGATGAATAATGATTTATAAAAAAATCAAAATGCTTATTGAAAACCTTATATTAAATGTAATAAAACAGTAGCTATTACGAGTATAATAATTTTACTTATTAATAAAATTTGTAATTTCTTACGTATATTTAAACTTAATAGTTGAATGAATTTCGCATATGCTAATTTGTTGCCTCACGTTCCAAGCGTCATTGACATAATATTGATAGGTAGGTATTGCAATATATTATTCAAATGATTAACTCCAGGAGGCTGCTATAAATTGTAACACTAATTTTATCAAAGTATTAACTAAGAACGAGAAATGTGTCACCAATCATCTTGGTATCGATTGATAAGATTACACATACCGTATTATTGTGTTATTATAAATTTAAATGATTTAGGTCTAATGTATGTGGTAGGTACCTACTCTGTTGATCAACAGAAAACTTGTACACGTAAATATGATTATTGTATTTAAGCACATGATTAAAATCGGATTTATGTATGTAGGTTCATTAATAAATGCTCGGGAAGGTAAATTAAAATGAGAGTGTTAAATAATTGATCTAACTGCCTTATTTATTAGGATTACCTACCAAAAATATATGTGCAAATAAATTTAAGGAGTCGTCCGAAATAAATTCTGAAATTTCTGAACACTTTATAGGTAGGTACAGTATGTTGTTGTAGGACTACGATACGTTAAACGATCTTCACGATTGGTGATTAGAGACGATTAAACGCGAGCACGATTGTGTGGAGGGCTTACTTGCTTGTAGTCACCGATCATCGTCTATAATCGCTATAGTGATCGCAGAGACTTGTCGGTTTTTCGGGCACGCATCAAAGGGAATTTACGTGTAGTTGCGTGTGCACGCCCACAAGATAGCCGATCATTCATTCACCGAAGGACAGTGAAATTGTATAGGTACATACATATTTACTTTGTTATATTACGATGAGGGAAGGGAGGCCTTTACAGCGGGATGATGATGACTGAAAAATACATACGATGAATGCTCAAAACCACCATCAACTTCTCTTCTTAAATTTTTTTTTCACAATTTTTCGTTATGATATATTATCCAAATAATTGTGTACATACAGATATTAAAGGAATGATAGCAGCTGCTATAAACACGTCCATTTTGAAGGGTTGCCTATCAACAAATGATCACGAACAATAGTGTGGATGCTTGCACAATGATCGTACGATTACCTTGCCAATGATAGACGATCACGCGAGTAACGATCAACGCCGATCATGAAGAGGGGCCATTACCTTTTTTGTGGGCGCAATCCTATCTAACATCCCTACTATGATTTTAGTCTCATTTGGCCATTTGAACCTAGAAGAAGTAATATTAGAAATGCGAGAGTTTGTGTGTATGTTGTGTTTATTAATGACTTAAGCCGTTTCAGCGTGAAGACCACATATATAGTAATAACACATATTTTTACTACGTTTGTGGTCTTCACGCTGAAATGGCTGAAATTTGGTATGTAGATACTTTTGGTCCTGGAATAACATAGGATACTTATCATAATAATCATGTTCACTTTAAAAAAGGATTATAAAGTTGTGGATCCGCGGGGCATAATTTTTAGACCCGATTACACTTAGCCCAATGATATAACCTTACCTAGATCTCCGTTGTACTAAGATGTTTGTGGGACAAATAATAATAAAATAATAAAGAGACAGCGCAAATTTCATAAAAAAAACTGCCCCAGCTGCCGGCGCTGATGGAACCTATTTCAGATTTTTATATATTCTATATTTATATAAATAAATATGTATGTGTACTTCCTAATCAGTGGCTAACACTGAAACATATTGCCCAGACGATTCTTTCAGGAGCTAGGTATTCTATGACAAAAAATAAATATGAGCCTAAACTCAAGGAGTTTAGCCTCTGAAGAGTTCCACTATCCAACTCCGGGCTCCATCATCAGATCAGCTCTAAGATGTTTTGTCATTCGAACTACTTATACTTAGAAACGTTTCTATATGACATTTGACATTGACATTTGACGTTTGACATTTGAAATTTGACATTGCTATTTGACATTAACATTTGACTTTTGAGATTTGACGTTGACGTTTGAGATTTGACTTTGACGTTTGACATTTGACAATGACATTTGACGTTTGACATTAGACATTTAACATGACATTTAACATTTTAAGTTTGAGATTTGACTTTGACGTTTGACATTAGACATTTAACATGACATTTAACATTTTAAGTTTGAGATTTGACTTTGACGTTTGACATTTGACGTTTGACATTAGACATTTAACATGACATTTAACATTTTAAGTTTGAGATTTGACGTTTGCTATCATATTTTAATACATTTTTGCTACTTGCGCTTTATAAATTTCGCACCTGAAAAAATAATTAGGGCAATATTTTTTCTATTTTAGCCAATGATTAGGAATATCACGTATATTTATTTTTTATACAATTTATATATATAAAAATCTGAGCTACTGTCCAATTGCGCCAGAGCTGGGGCAGTTTTGCGCATTCTTCTTTTTTTATTTGATAAATATAAAAACAAGGTACATTTATGTTAATGGAGCACCTGGGTCCTTAACTAGGTTTGAAACCCGTACGATAGGTCTCTTTCTATGATTAATAATTCTATGATTTTATACAAAGAAAGTCTTTTTGGTATATGTGCCAATGTACTCGTATGAGAGTAGTATATATATTATATATGTACATATAAGAGTAAAGGTATACTTGATGCAATGCAAGAGAGTGAAATATTTGCGAGCAACGGCAGTGTTTACTGGAATCACGACACAAACATTATGAGGAACTCTTCTTTCGGTGATATTGGAATGCTTGTATTGTTGTTTTTTAAATTTTGTACAGTTTTCTGGATTGTTTTGTTTTTGATTAAATATATCAACTCTAGAATAACATGAATGACGACAACCAGCACATAATTCAATATAGTAATCAAAATTGACTGTCTGTAAGTAAATGCAAACCAAAACAATTTATGACAATAAAATTGAAACATTGCTCAAGTGGTTTAAGAATTCGTCTCTGAAGTTCTCAACATGTATTGTGTATAAATTGACAATGTTAAACAAGTTTTTGTTCGTATGTTTGAATGGAAATTGTCCGCGCGACTATTGACTTAAAATTTTATATGAATTATTAGGCTGCGGGCACATCAGCTAATCCTATTCCAAAACGGAGGTTGACCTAAAATTTCGCAACTTTATGTTCGCTACTAGATTTTTGATGAGATCAGTCTGTGTACTAGTATATAGCTGACTATCTAGATAGCTGCAAACCGCTATTTATAAAACAAAATATTTTGCCGTTGCCTTGCCTAAACATATTTGAAATTTGTCTCTTTGTCCATCGACATCACAATTTTTTTGAGCTACATAATGATGTTGTAAGTAGGAATAGCCGCAAAATATATAAATGATTTGTTCCTAATCAAAGAATTAAATTATATAGTGATAATGTCTATTGCATGGCTATTCGCAGATATAACAAGCTACCAGATGACTATAAGATACTGTGTTTAAGTAAATTTAAATTATTTAAAATGCTAATATGTAAATGTTATTATTCGGTGAAAGAGTTTATGGATGACAAATTTTGACCACATTTTACGATACCAATTTTGACAATTTTACGATCTATTGACATTAAAATGTTATTATTTTTGACTTCGTTGAATCTTTGACATTGAATATGATATAATTTTGATTTTCGTTGATATATTTTCAATTTTTGTTTTTATTATTCAGTGCATACCTATACCTATTTAAACAATCATTGTTATTATATCGTCTATGTGATCTTTGATTTAATTATGCATTTGTACACCGGAAACGGTAGAGTATTTTGGACTACCAACAACTAACATACAATATAACTACTACAACTAACTTATAAATAAATATAATTTGATTTCATTTGATTTATAAATTAAGAATGTCTGTATATCAAAGTAAGCCAAGGGGCTATCAATCTCTTGTATGAAAGTATTCATGATTGCTAAAAGTGGCGACAATGAGAGACATCCTGTGCCCTAATAATACCCACTGTGATATTATTACCGTTATTTCCAATCCAATACTGCTTGCATCTTGCGTAATAGGATAATTTTACTAACCCGGTAAAGCGATGGTAGCCTAACGATTCAATAGTGCATCTTAAACTCCAACAATACCGGGTTCGGTCCTGGGATCCGCAGCAATGACTTTTCTAAGTTATGTGCGGTTTTCTGTCGGTCCGTGACTCGGAGGGCTCGTTAAACCATGTCAGAGGCTCACGGTGGCCTCACAAATCTGAAACCAGAGGCCAGAACTACCTCATACGACAAATAAATAATTAACCCGGCGAGGACGAGGAGGGGGCTCTTTTTGATTTGTATACAGCTTTTAGTCCAGCAGTCGTACACTGTCGAACTTCTCAGTAGCTGCAGGTATTGAACCCCCAGCCCTCAAAATACGGCAGGTTGGTCGGTTGGTTTGGATTAATAATGTTTTTCTTTGTAAAAATCCTTTGTTACATATCCAATTTGTATATTTACCTTCAATGCCATGTAGAAATATTCCAAAATATATATATGAAATATAGGTTTCACCACATCCTCGCAGAGTTAAGTGGTCAGGCGACCCTGGCCATTCAATACTGAACTACATAAAATAGGTAATTTAGTACATTCTTTGTAGCTAAAACTTACTTAAATACGTATTAATTTGCATTGTCTTTGGTAGAGTGCCTATACCTACCTACATATAAATCTACTCATGGTAAATAAAGTCTGTGATCTGTTGAGCTATAAGCCTTGAAATGTCTCATAGTAGATAACTATTACTTTTTACGAGTAACGCAAGTATAAACAAAAAAAAACACGTTGTATAGTAAAATTGACGAAAGTAAATGTTTCATTTTATTATATTTATATTTATATTGGTTGGATGCGATTTAGATAAATGAGACATAAAGTTCCTTTGTGGATCTAGTCTTTTATATTATCTTTATATCCCTTACGAATATCTCTTCATTTTTTCGAAACAGAAACGAATCGGAGAAATCGAACAAAATTTGACTGACCTCGTGAGTCTTCCCGTGACCCGTGACCCGTGACACGGTCACGGCCTCGACGTGAGTCAGACATGTTGATATTATTGTGTGCGAATAATAAACCCTTGTTTGTTTTAAAAACATTAATTAAATTCGCCAGTTTAAAATCGTGTTTGTATGTCTGTTTGTCTGTCCACGCATCACGTACAATCTACTGTACCGTGATTGTTGTGATGTGGTTTCACTGTTGGATAGTTTAAGTTTAGACTTAAAAACTAGTGTACTTGGTATCTCAAAGGTCTCCATACCCTTGTTCAATTTTTCTCCGTCTAGTGCAACGGTTTTTCGTGTGGGAGTCAAGCTCATCCCACCATCTCTTTCCTGGTCTCCCGATGACGTTTTAAAGGGGTATGTTTGGAGATAAGTACATTGTACTTACTTACAAACATAACTCTATCTACGCCACAGAATAAATAAATAATAGTGACCATGTTACTCGCTTATAATGTAGCTTACTATTCCTAGGTGAAAGAATTTTAAAATCGGTTCACTATTTTTTGAGTTTATCCATACACACTCAGGAAAACTTCGGTTGATACACACACGTTACACACGTCTCAGGAAAACTTCGGTTGATACACACACGTTACACACGTCTCAGGAAAACTTCGGTTTATACACACACGTTACACACGTCTCAGGAAAACTTCGGTTGATACACACACGTTACACACGTCTCAGGAAAACTTCGGTTGACACACACACGTTACACACGTCTCAGGAAAACTTCGGTTGACACACACACGTTACACACGTCTCAGGATAACTTCGGTTGATACACACACGTTACACACGTCTCAGGAAAACTTCGGTTGATACACACACGTTACACACGTCTCAGGAAAACTTCGGTTGATACACACAGGTTACATACGTCTCAGGAAAACTTCGGTTGATACACACACGTTACACACGTCTCAGGAAAACTTCGGTTGAAGCACGAACAGGTAGACAAAATAATGTATCTATTTTAAATGAGGCAGTAGGCCATCCAAGGGCCTCTGAGGTGGTACAATAACAACAATAAATCGACTGCGTAAAGTACAGGTACACATGCATTTTCTGTTATCGTTTTACCATCTGTTCAGTTCGCTTTCTAGTGTTATTGTAATACTAGCTGCACCCGCGTGCGAACTTTGCCACCTCTTCGTTCTATGCCACCTCTCCGTTCTTTGCCACCTCTCTGTTCTTTGCCATCTCTCCGTTCTTTGCCACCTCTCCGTTTTTTGCCACCTCTCCGTGCTTTGCCACCTCTTCGTTCTTTGCCAATTCAAATTTCTTTGGATGGAATTTCAAAAATTCCTCCTTAGTGCACTGGTACTCGGAATATTTCCTCGAAATTTCAAATCTCTAATTCAAGTTCAAAGTATTTATTGTAAATAATTAAATTAGATAAAATAAGTGTGCTTTGAGTTTGAAAAGGTAGTTTTTTTTTTCATGTGCCGTCTCAGAGTTGAATCTCGCACAGGAAAAGGAAATACCCTATTGACTCTACCGGTGCTACGGAAATACGCCCGTTAGAGAAGAGAGCACCAAGAAACTCTACGGGGACATCATTTTCTCAATTTTTTTACAAATAAACTGTTCGTATATTTTTGACATGACAGAAAGTATGTAAGTAATAATACACCTGTAAATATATGCGTAGCGAAAAAATCCTAAGCCTATGAAATATATACTCGTACCTATAAAACAGTACCTTGACATTACTCCGACCAGTTTCAGACTAGTTCGAAGTCCTTAATCTGGGACTGCTAATAAGATGTCCAGGAATGAATATAATAATTTGGTCTGATGAATGATTGCAATGAGTGGACGTTATATTGAATGATTGCAATGTAACGTCCATTACTGACATAACTTCTAGCTTAAAACTGAAAAAATAAACTCCGAAGAACTAAGCTCAGCCTGACGCTGAAACAAGATTTCTATCATGCTAAGCATCCCACTTAATAAATTCCAGATGCGAGGTCCCAGAATGTGAACTGCAGCCTCCCGACTTCGACACGAGTGACTGGGGATTTTGGGCGCTCCCTGAGTCCGGGGGACGCTGCGAGCGGCTGGTGCCCCTGGACGGTGCCTGCACGTCTAGTAGCTTCCACATGAACCAGACCGAGACTTGCTCCTCCTGGGTCTACGAGACCAATGACACTATCGTCGCAGAGGTGAGGACGTTACTAACTGACACTATCGTCGCAGAGGTGAGGACGTTACTAACAATGACACTATCGTCGCAGAGGTGAGGACATTACTAACAATGACACTATCGTCGCAGAGGGGAGGACGTTACTAACAAAAAATGTATAGAGTAAAAATACAAAAAAATAAGTATTGTCAAAAATGTGAAAAAAACATCCCCGTACATTTTGATTCTGTCTACTCTAACGCCCGTTTTTTCCGAAGCACTGGTAGAGAAAGAAGAGTATTTCTTGAGTATTTTGAGTAAGAGTGATGTGCCCGCGGCTTTGCCCGCGTTCTCATTTCTCTGGGTTAAAAGTTACCTATGTGTTATTCCGGGACCAAAAGTACCAATATTATTAAACTTCGTTCAGACGTGAAATGGGCTTTTATCGATAGCTTGACTTCTACTTGTCGGATTAAGATACCAGCAAGTAGGTAAACCAGTTTTAAGTGAAACCCTAAGTTATCCAACACTGAAAACCGCATTGTAATATAGGTCTAATAGTTTTTAGGTAATGCGAGAATAAACATGCAAACAATAAGACACGATTTAAAAAAAAAAAAATATTCATGTTCGGTAGCTTATTTTGTATCCTTGACCATTTTTTTAACCCCAGAACATGAACGAGATGAGTGTTATATGTTTTGGTTGTGTATCACTGTATCACTGTGTGTATCCGTGTGTCTGTCTGTGGCATCGTAGTTCCCAAACAAATGGATCAATTTTGATGCGTTTTTTTTTTATTTAAAAGCTGATGTGATCGAAATGGTTCTTAGCTATAATGGGGGGAGGAGGGAGAGATGGAGTATCGTTCTTAACTATAGGTACCTATTGGGGGGAGAGGGTCGGGGGTTATATAAATATTTAATTATCTTCATTGTACAGTTTTTTTCTTACTTTTACTTTCTCATGAGTACTAGCTGTGCCCACGGTTTTTCCTGCGTGTTCATTTTTCTGGGATAAAAGTATCCTATATGTTAGCTTGGTTTACATTATTCCAGTAACATTCCAGTCCAGCGATCGAAACCAGCGCTGGAATGCTACTGGAATAATATAAACCGGTACTGGAATGCACTGGAATGTACCCATTCCAGCAAGCAATCCAGTCCAGTGACTGGATTGAAGCCCAGTTCACATTATTCCAGTCTTACTAGACTAAGTAACTAGTAATCCAGTGAATCAATCCAGTCCAGTGCTGGGCTGGATCATATCGTTCACATTATTCCAGTCATTAAAAAATAGTGTTACCGATTGAACACAATCGGTAACACTATAAAGACTTTAGCAATCGGTAACACTATAAAGACTTTAGACCTAATAACGTAATTACAACTTTATTTAAACATATTTCGTAGAATTTATATATAAATTATATGAATTATGTCACTTTAAGAATGACAGACCAAGAAGATATTTTAATTTAAATAACTTCTTTTTAATTTTAATCGATAAAAAAACATTTGACGGCAGAACGAATTTTGATCAAATGTTGGTATATTGGTATTTTAGGTCTTGGAATAGCACAGAGATTACTTCTAACCTAGAGAAATGACCACGCGTGCGAAGCCGCGTGTACAGCTAGTATACAATATGACAGCTGAAACCCGCCATTGTTGTCGTTTTTTGCTGACTCTTTGAAACGTGCTTTATTCCTTTTAGCTTTGTTCCTTCCTACCGTTTGACATGACAGCTCTACCTACATGTTAGCAAACTATTGTTCTTACTGCAAAAAGCTTATCACAAATGGTTGTAATTTGAGCTACCTATACTATTATATATAGATTTGGAAGCCTACGATGTACTTTTACTGCCTTTATCTTCTTGGTTTCTCTATGGGTTATGGTACTTAAAATAAGCTACTGAACAAGAAGAGAACATTTTTTTTAAAACGTGACTGTTTGTTTGTCTGTTAGTTAGTTAGTTTGTTTGTCTGTATGTTTGTTCGCGCATCACGTTAAAGCTACTGGACCGATTGCATGAGAAGCGGTCCGATGATTAGATACCGAGCAATCGATAAAAACTATTTGACGGCTGAACGAATTTTGAAGAAATGTAGTATATTGTACATTATAGGTACTTTTGGTCATGGATTGACACGTATTGGCTATTTTTAAATTGAATTAGCACGCGGGCAAAGCCGCGTAACAAAAAATTACCAAAATCTATCGAGTGGGGTATCAAAACAAATAAACATACATACAACCCACACACATAACCCTCCGCGCAGTCGGGTAAAAAAGAAACATTATATATAAATTTAATGTTTAATTTTTATTTACATATTCAAGCATAAAATATTGATAATAAATCAATACTAGCTGCGCCCCGCCGTTTCACCCGCGTCCCTCAGGAACCTTGCATTTTTCCGGGATAAAAAGTAGCCTTTGTGTTAATCCAGAGTATAAGCTACGTCCATACCAAATTTCATCCAATCCGTTCAGCCGTTTAAGCGTGACATACACACCCTTACATACATACAAACTTTCGCCTTCATAATATTAGTGTTATTAATTTCGCGGGCGGTCAGCTCGTATTCAATAATTTTGTTCGCAGTCGGGTTTTATGTATTTTTATAATAATTTTACATGTTCTTGTTATTTTTCCCCGAACTTAAAAAAGAGCTAGAAAGTCGCTAACAACTACGTAACTTTCATTTATGTGGTTCCAAATTCAATTATATCGCCAGGGAAACAGGACCTTGATGATTGCTGCGGCGAAGTTCTGGTGCTCATAAAAACGCAGCTGTTCTTGTAACTAATGAAATAACTTGCATATTCCAGTTTGATTTGGCATGCCAGGACTGGAAGCGCACGCTGGTTGGCACCATACACAACGCAGGAGTGTTCGCTGCGCTCGCCATCACGGCTCTGGTGTCAGACACGTGAGTTTCAGTCTGCTCATTGTTGAGCCTGAGCTGAGCTGCTTACATTTTATGGCTTCCTCCAACCCCATTCGAGGGTTCGCCGCTGTTGCAACGCTTGTAACCGCATTTTTGGTTTATGATCGTGTGGCCGGAGCCCCCCGAGGGTGTACACCAGCTCAAAGGGACTCCTTGCTCACAATCATTTATAGTAGGTGCAGAAGAAACTTAGTGGTGCGAGCCATCCTTTTAGCTTTGGATAGAACTGTTGGATAGTATATTCCCTCTCATAGAAGATAATAGGCTCGCAGCTGAAGTTGCTTGAAGATCTTGCTATTTTTGAATAAGTGAAGAAAGAAGTCACAGATTAGAGATACTTAGCTAGGTTTATTTTAACTCACATTTTTACTGATATCTACATCATAATGTTTAAGTCTTAGTAGCAAACACGTTGCAATACTTAAGTGAGATGCATAATAAACTTATAAATCGACAAGGAGAGATGAAACACGTCAAAATATAATTAAACTCCTGCAAACTTTTCTCGTAGCCATCGAGATGAGACATTCCATGACAATGTAGGAATAACAGGTTATTTGAATTTAGAATTAATATAGACAAACTATCAAATGGGTATGATTATGATGAAAGAGGTTTGACATCGTCACAATCGGTCTTATCTTCATTATGACTTGGACTTCACATCAAATTCATCACTCACATACACATTAGTTTGGTGACTTTGTAACATTAGCGCTTGCTTAGCAAAACTACACTTTTATTTCTAAATATTCTAAAATAATTCTAAATGTTCATCATCATTGTAAGTCCGTGTCCCACTGCTGAGCATAGAACCTCTCTTTTTGTCCGCCACCAATCTCGGTTCTGTGCTGTGTATACCCACGTTCGACCCACTGTCTTTCATCATCATCATCATCATCATCACCAGCCTATATCTATCCACTGCTGGACATAGGCCTCTGCTAATGCACGCCACTGAGCTCGGTCTTCAGCTCTCCTCATCCATTTCCTTCTGGACATTTTTCGCAGGTCATCACTCCACCTGGCCACAGGGCGTCATTCACTATGTTTGCCTAGACGTGGTCTCCACTCGAAAACCATCTACTCCAACGGTTATCGGTTTTGCGAGCAATGTGACCAGCCCACTGCCACTTCAGTTTGCTTATCCTTAGAGCTATGTCGGTTACATTGGTTCTCTGTCGGATATCTTCATGACGAATCTTGTCCTTCAGAGAAACTCCAAGCATAGCTCTCTCCATAGCTCACTGCGTGACCTTAAATTTGTGGACTAGTTTGATCGTGAGTGTCCTCGTTTCGGCTCCATAAGTCATGACTGGCAAGACACAGCGATTGAAGACTATTGTCTTTATGCACTGTGGTATGGACAACGAGAAGACTTGACGAAGCTTGCCGAATGCTGCCCTTCCCAGCTGTCTACTATCCTTATTTTCTTTATTATATATTATATCGTTGATCCATATAGACATCAAGCCACATTTCACTTATTTATTTTCAGATTCGGTCGTAAGACGGCGTTCATTGCTACCGCAGTGTCCTCCGGAGTGGTCGGCATGATCCGCGCGTTCAGCAACAGCTACCCCTTGTACCTAACGCTGGAGTTCCTCGAGGCCACCGTCGGCGCCGGCGTCTACAGCACGGGCTTTATCCTCGGTATGCAATCTCTGTACATTGATGCGTTATATTGCACTTACTTGTTATTTTCAACAACCATATGCCACAAGATAGACGTAGTGACTGCTCTTATCTTAATAATTGTTCCACATCTTCTAATCCCGCGGATGATGTGAGAACCATCAACGGGAAACCAGGAAATAGTCAACAGCTGTGTCCTGTGTAACAGTGGCGAGGCGTGGAAAATACAAGAAGGGAAGCTGTTTAAAAAAAACTCACCAATAACTGCAACCATTTTCAATTCCACTGCTCTTTGAAGAGAAAGGTCCTTTGCCCATACATGGAAGCACCGATGTTTTAATAAGTTTTGTCCATATTTACAAAGTCGGTTAGACAACAGTCTATTTAAATTAGAGACATATTAGTACTGGCACTTACAAGTTACAACGCAGATATTCACTATAGATTATTTTGACAATTCACAATTCAATTCAATAATAATTCAATACAATTCGAGACACAATCATGCACGCACTTAATTATTTTCGCGCCATTTATTGCAATCACAAACAAATCAATATTATAACCTCTGCCCGGTCAACGGATTATAACGCTCTACAAGGAAACCGGTTAAATGGTTTTGGCCTATTCTGTGCCGCGGCACGTAATTTGAGCTCCGGCCCATTCAACTTGAGATTTCTCAGAATTAGTAAAAGCCTGATAAAAATTGATAGCTATGGTACACCCGTTGAAGTGTTCACCGTACGAGGACCGCATTTTAATACTAAGCGTTGTCATAATATCAATGCATGTAAAATGTTATCGTAAAATCAAACCTTATCCAAATGAAACAAGATGCATGTGGTATTTCTGTAGACAGGCGGGACGCGTTATAGCGCTTTCTTTGTCATAACTCGTCCATGGTCCAGATGTTTTGGCGTTTTGAACCGTGAGAACGAGCGAGATGAATTGCACTGAAATTTTCGCCGGATTGAAAGGCATAACGGTTTGCATTAAAATTTGTTAGCACTAACTATTTAACTTGACGGCAAAGGTAAGCTATAATATTATGTACGGCTTGCTAGTAGGTTATGTACGAACTTACCGCGTTGCGCTTGTTTTTTACATTACTTTCTTTCGCGTCCAGTATTTATTTTACGTAGTGTATTCAAAAAGCGTTGCTTTAGTTCACAATTGTGTTGCTGTATATATATATATATATAATGATGTTCAGTAGATCTGGTGAGGAAAGCCGATGAGAATCGGCTTATAGGAACCCTTTGCCACTGCTGTGTAAGTATCATCATCCGCCGCGGAGCATGCTGATGATCACAAAATCCATATTATGGTCCATATTGGAGGCTCATGTGATGTGACGACATAACGACCAGGACCATTCTCGGCCAAGGCGTCTTTCTATTAGTTCTTCTTGTGTATACGTCAATAAAACGTCTTTAACATAAATAACAGTAAATTCATTTATGATCCAACGAAGCTCTTTCATGTACTCTTTATCTTTACATGGACTCATCTTACATATATTACCTGTTGTCTGTCAACTTCCAGAAGGTTACTGTCAGTATTTGGTCTATATATATGTATATTTTTATAAACTGCTAAGTAATAAGTTAATAGTCTAACCATCCTTGTTCATCTGATTCCAGCACTCGAGATGGTTGGCCTCAATCGGCGCGTGCTCGGTGGAAACATCATCTCCAGCACATTTGCCATCGGTCAGGTGGTAATGGCGCTAGCCGCCTGGGCCTTCCCCTACTGGCGAACCCTCACGCTAGTCATCTACACTCCCTCCCTACTCTTCATCTTCTACTATTTCATCGTGGAGGAGAGCGTGCGGTGGCTGCTTAGTAAGGGCCGGAAGAAAGAAGCTGCCCGGATCATCTTCAAAGCCGCAGCCGTGAACAAAAAGAAACTCTCTCCCGCCACTATTAAATTACTAACAGAAGAACCTGAAGAACAAGAAAAAGAGCAGGCAGGAATTAGTACGATAGATGTGCTAAAACGGGCGACGACCTCTTTGCGACGAGATCGGAAGGAGCCATCGATCTTCATTCAAGTAATAAAATCTAAGACATTAATGTCTCGCGTGTGCATCTGTTCCTTTTGGTGGATAACATTGACTTTCATCTACTATGGACTGTCGATCAACTCTGTATCTTTAGCGGGGAACATGTACGTGAACTACATCCTGACCTCACTGGTAGAAATCCCAGGGTACTGCATCAGCTTCCTGACCCTGGACAGATTCGGAAGGAAGAGCTCTATAATCACGGCTTATTTTATCTGTGCCATCTCTTTGATCACGCTACCTTTCATTCCCACTGGTGAGTCCTTTGCAAATATTATCTTGTCTAGTGCTACCCGTTGTTTGGGTACAAAGTAATAAGAAGCGACAATATCTTTTCCCTTAAGTAGACTTGAACTTGGAAGTATTTAGTTGCAGATGTACAACTTCTGAATAACCTTTGTAACTTAAATCATTCATTTACCATTACCATCTAAGCAGTACATATGTTTGAGACATTAGATCCACTACACGTAGTTAGACAGCTTGTAGACGTAGCGTTCCTTGCAGAGCTGTCGTGGCTGCAGATCACGTTGAACTTGGTCGGCAAGCTATCCATCAGCATGGCGTTCAGCAGCGTGTACATCTACACGTCGGAGCTGTTCCCGACGGAAGCGCGGCACAGCCTGCTGGGCGCCTGCTCCATGTTCGGCCGCGTGGGCTCCCTGCTGGCTCCTCAAACGCCACTACTGGTCTGTATCCACCACCGATCACATATATAATTTCATATTCACATCACCACTTCATCTGATCTTCTCTTTTTTTAAAAGCTTTTATTTAACTTGCAATGTTTGTATGTCTGTAATGTATGTATCTTTATTCAGGTCAAATCTTGCATGCTGAATTAGAACTACTTCCTCTTATCCTACGGAGTTGTTTTTTACATGTTTGTTCAGTTCTAATGACAATGTATTTTTATGGTAAGCATGACATAAATTGACATCCAGGCTTAGCTCCAGATAAGGGAACTCTTCAACGGTCAACAGCACAGACACGAAATTTTATATATGCATTTAATTGTGATAGCTCGTTCTAAGTTTCACCATGATATGGCTACTGCATAAAAGCTTAAAACATTTATTAATTTAATTATTATTGTCAGATTTGGTACTATTATTAAAAGGAACTATTATGAACTCATGAGCGTTTTATGACATAAAATTACTATATAAGTGTATCATTATAGATCAGCTCAATATATCTCTACTAGGCTTATGCTTTCCCTCTCATACAGCAGTCATCCCTGCCTTGAGCCAATCTCTACCAGGCCTTTTCTACTACATTAATAAACTTGTTGATTTCGTTTCGACCCACCGTTAAGTGACGTCAAATATTTACAAAGAACATATGCAGACTGTACGCAACGGACGAGCGATGGTCCGTTCCATCAGCACAATCTGCAGGTGTACCTAATAGTTATCAGATCAGACATGTCATATTATAGCCTAACATATTCTGAATATGTCAAGTTATCTGTAGATGTAAAGCAAAGAGAGGATGAAGTCCAGCGCCAAGTTCATATCATCATAAACACTTTAGGACAGGAACAAAATATAAAGCTTCCGTAGAAGGAATTTGTACTTCTATAATGTGGCGCTTACGATATAGCGACGAAGCCGCTCGTCATGGTGGGCAAGCTGACGATCAGTATGGTGTTCACGTCTACGTACATCTACACCATCGAACTGTTCCCGACGCGCGCGCGGCACTCGCTCATGGGCGCGTGCTCCATGCTGGGCCGCGTCGGGCACGTGGCCGCGCCGCAGACGCCGCTGTTGGTTGGTGGGTCGCTGTAGATTGTATGGGCCACATCAGTAGATATTGTGTACGTCCAGACGAGATCATTATAGAAGTACGGGTCAGATCAGTAGATACATGTACGTACAGGCCAGATAAGTAGATATATGTATGCCAGATTGATTTGTTGAGTTGTATACAGGCTGATTTTTTATAGGGATCTCTATGGCAGAGCTACGATGGCCGTTAAAGATAGGAAGATGTGTTCTTATAAATCTATCTAGAGGTATTCAAACGTGTCATCAGGCCAGTCTCACTCTAATGTTTACGTATGAAATCGAAGCGACACGGGTCGTCAGCTTTAATGTCAGTGACTGACACAGCTCGTGTACAAGCGTGCGGGACACACTGCCGCGCGCTGTCAGTGACTGACGCGGCTCGTGTAGCCGCGTGCGGGACACACTGCCACGCACTCTCAGTTACTGACGCGGCTCATGTAGACGCGTGCGGGACACACTACCGCGCGCTGTCAGTGGCTGACGCGGCTCATGTACACGCGTGCGGGACACACTGCCGCGCGCGCGAATGACGAAACTATAATGTTCCTTATTTGACCTTGGAATCCTAAAAAGTGTGTTTAATTGAATAAATAAATATAATAAGGTAGACAACATACACATTTGCAATGCAATGTATGAGATTCATATATTGTGTTTTGTGAGTTATGACCTAGGTAACAAATAATGCGTTCACTGACTTCTTATTACCTTGATGTAATATCAACAACACTGAATGAAAGCTTGCAAAAACTTATCTCGTTCGTCAGCTCCTACACTATACCACACTATACCTCGCCGGATGACCGGACGACCGCGTGACCGAGACACGCTGATGCCGCGGACCAAGTGGCCGTATCTGCTAGGTACGTTTGTAGTAGATAGATAGATAGATAGATAGATTACTCTCTATTGAACACCACAAGTACAACGAGAAATTAAAACTAAAAATACAGTTTAAAAAGGTCTTATGGCTTATCGCACAGAACGATCTCTTCCAAACAACCGTGCACGGAGACGAATAATGAGTTAGGGACGGTGGGTACTATTATTTATTCCGTGATCACGCGACCGACTAACTTTCATGATGAACACATGAAAATCAACATTTTGATTTTCTCTTTCCTAACTTAATGCTTGTAAACAAAAAAGTTTGATTTTCATGAAGATGTTTGTGAATTAATAAAAAACAATAATAAAAAAGTTTGTTCGTTATAACGAAGCAAAGTCCAAATTCACATTTAATTGGTTATAGGAAGAATAAAAAAGATTTTTCTAAAATCCATTAATACAGTTACAAGACATTTGAAAACCTCTTGATACGTTATCTTTATCGGTTATCATAGCTGCCTTATATATCCCTGTTTAAAAGCTCAATCTGTATTCCTAGGCTTGATACTTATGTAGCTTAGGTATACAGTATCCAAGATACTGACTTAAGTGCGCAGGCACTCCACTTCACTACTGTTGAAACCTACTTAGCGCTACCCCTGTAGAAAAATAATAATTGTTAAACAGGATTTCTTATAGTACCTAGGCTACCTGTTGGTGTAGCATGAATGTTGATGGTACCTATGTTGTCATACACAAGTGGTAGTCCACTTGCAGACTAGACTAGATTATAACTCAAGAAGCTCAGATTTTCAAGCATATTATATTACGAGGCAGGTGAGAAAAGGGGGTTGAGAATTGTAGCTTCCAAAAGGCTTTAAGGCTGCTGTAATTTTTTGTTAAGTTTTATTTTAAAACAACCAGATAAACAAATACAGACGACTGCGCGTTTATTATATCTTGGGATCTATTATCACACAGAGACCGTATATTGGCGTCGGGCATGTTTTAAAAAAAGTGAAAACCCAACGTTTATGGCCGAGTTGACATCGAGTATACTTTCGAATTTAGGACCTCCACCTCCACACAACGCTACCGTAACACAGATTTCTGTCAACAACCTTCAGTGGCTTCGCTCCCGCCTTCTTCTTCTAACCTATCACGCAACGTATTTGATGCAACTTGGAACAATCATGGCTTATGTTATGGATTAACATTTAGAATACTTTTGATCCCGAAAAAAACACTGGTTCCCGCAGGATAGGGGTTGAAAGTTATTATAAAAACATATCAAGCTGAAACTACCGGACGGATGTAATGTAATGTAATTTGGCACAGTCAAAGTTTATATTATGTGTTAAATACTTTTAATCACGAAAAAATACGGGATTCCTGCGGGATATGAGTCTAAAGTTATGTTAATTTAAAAGGAATAAAAATAGCACATGCGTTTATAAAACCGTACCGTAAATTCGACCTTCATGACACAAGGCAGAGTGGCACAGCGGAAGCGGTGTCTGGCCTGCAACCCACATGAATCGAATCCACGCCCTGCTATAAATGTTTTGACTCAATATTTATAAGCATTTACATATTTTATGGGTTATTTTTACATTTTATTTGGGTTTGTATGCTTTTGTAATTTCCTTAAGTAAACCGTCAAGTTTTGTTTGAAAACAATATATAATGGGATATTGATCTCATAACCCTTTCGACGCAATATACCAAAAACGTCAAATCCCAAAGACGTAGAATGGTACGATAAATGGCAAATTCTCATTATGCCATTATGCGCGAAAATCGCAAAATACCAAATACTCGACGATGCCAATGTTTTAAATCATCACAGTCACAATAATTCCACTTCGGATTATTTAGAAAAAAGCTCAAAAACAGAAAACAATTCTATGATATATGATATATAAGGACTTTGTAATTTTTTTGACTTTGTAAATTTGTTAGTTTTAGTGCATGTTTTATTTACAATGCCTCATAAAAAACGCCCTCATGCGGCTGTTTGTATTGGTAACCAAAATGCTTGCTGTTTTAAAGTTAAAGTAAATACATTTGTTTTAAAGTTAAAGTAAATACATTTGTTCATATCAAAAGAATGGCGTTAAAATGTTAATGTAAATACATTTGTAAAAGCGAAAATGTATTTACATTAACATTTATGACGTCACTGGCCGAGCTGAGATCGGATATTGGTAGTTTCGAATTTAAGATTTGCGCGGCGTATTTTGAAACATACCTTCACATAACGCTATTGCAACACAGATAGATTTCTGACAACAGTCTTCAGTGGCGACCTGACATGGCCTTGATTGGTTAGAAGGTGGTAGCGAAGCGTAGAGAAGCGTAACGAGCTCCCGCTTTCATCTTCTAACCTATCACGACCATGTCGGGTCACTACTGAGGTCTGTAATCTGTATGTAAGTTTGTTCGCGCATCAAGTAAAAAATACTAAATCGACTGCGATGCAATTTTGACTATTGAATAGCTTAGGGTTTGAATTAAAATCTGGAATACATGGTATCTAAATCTGATGATTAGATGCCGAGCAATCGATAAAAAACTATTTGACGGCTGAACAAATTTTGAACAAATGTAGTATATTGTACTTTGTAGGTACTTTTGGTTGTGGAATAATACGTAAGACTTACTTTTAAAGGAAATGACCACGCGTGCAAAGCCGCGGGTACAGCTAGTCAACTTGACATGTTGTGGTGTCCCGCAAGGTAGAATTTTTGGGCCCCTTCTTTTTCTTATCTATATAAATGACCTACCTTCAGCAGTCGAACAAAATAGTTGACTATTTGCAGGTGACACCTCAATAATTGTAAAATGTAATAACATAAATAACTATGAAGATGAAATCAACTATTGTTTAAGTAATGTAATAAATTGACTTGATTGTAATAAAAAGTGCAAAACTGTCACATTTACTCGTTTGCGTTTGCCCTTTCAGTATAATTATCATATTTCTGGTGTCCGCTTGGAGCGCGTCACACAAATTCGAGACTTAGGAGTCACCCTAGATATGGAACTCACCTTTAACAATCATATAGCAGAAATTTGTACTAAAGCGTTTAAATCCCTAGGTTTCGTTATGAGACAGACAGCTAGGTTTAATGACAGAAATGCCATTATAACATTGTACTATGCATTTGTGCGTAGTAAATTAGAATATGACCCCTTAGTATGGGACCCACATGAGCAATAGTACAAAATTATGCTGGAACGAGTCCAGAGGAAATTTGCTCGTTATATGTATAAAAAAATATATGGGTACTATCCATATTAGTATCCGTCTCTGTTCGTTGCTGGAATGATAGGCATACATACCTTAGACTTGAGACGTAAATGCGCGTTATTGACTCATTTTTATTTACTACTTAACGGGAAAATCGATAATTCGACCGCTCTAGCTCGCTGCTCATTGTCCACGCCGGACCGGTTTCAGCAGCGGCGCATGCAGCGCCTGCTTGTAGCACCTCCGCGCCGGTGCGCTCGCAGACCGTTCGATATGCTCCCACAGCGCAGGCCATTAACTTGCTCAACGCTCTGATTGCTCAGGAACCAACCGTTGATATTTTTTGCACAACATTTGATATCTTTGTCAACGCATGTTTTAGTTTTTTAAGTAGGTATATAGTTTAGTATTTAAAAAATAATTGATTATGTATTTAACATTATGTTAGTTTTGTATGTTAGTTTATGTGTTTGTTGGCTTACTGTGCGCTTTGGTCGAAATACTGTCAGGACAAAAACTGAAACAAATAAATAGAAAATAAATAGAAATATAACGAAATTTGTTAACTTTAAGACAAATAGAAGTAAATTTGTTAATTTCATCATAAAATACAATAATTACATAATTGAACAAGTAAATATCATAAATTTTATGAATTCACATTGACCCACACTCATGGTGGAAATATCATATTGACTATATTTGCAGTAAATTGAACGGTATTGTGTTTGCACTTAAACGATTATACCAAAGTACATCTTTAGCAGCCAGATTATATGTAGGTGTATCATGCGTACGTTTGTTCCGCAATACGATATGAAATAATTATTTGGGGAAATTCCACTGACATACTCAGATATTCATAGCACAAAAAAATGCGTCAGAGCTATTTACGGAATGAAGTGGTTAGAATCTTCTACACAAGTATTCGGGTCGAAAAGGCTACTTACAGTTCCTAATATATATATATATATGCTCTGTTGCTCTCGATAAGTTACCAAAGTTAATGTAGTTAATATATATATATATATATATATATAAAAATAAAAAATAATAATATATAAATAGTTAATATATATATATTAATATATAAATAGTTAATATATATATATATATATATATTATATATATATATATATATATTAACCGAATGCTCTGTTGCTTTCGATAAGTTACCAAAGCCAAAGCAAAGTTTGGTAACTTATCGAGAGCAACAGAGCATTCGGTAGCCTATAAATTATTGTCATTTAATAATTTTGTATTGTAAATTTAGAAGTATAACGTTTTAGGTTGCTTGTTTGGTTCATAACTATTGTATAATTTGTATTTAGGTGATTTAGCACGATGCAAAGTCGTATCATAGCTTGGAGACGAAGACGTCGCCCAAGAAGAAAATGACGAGCGTGAACACCTCGCGTTGTCACGTATAGTAAACGTATGTTACATTCACTGCGGGTGCATCCTCCGAGAGGAGGGATGGGGTGGGAGGGAGTTGGGGAAAAACCCTCCTTCTGTAAGGGAGGGTAGCGGAAACCCATAATTTTTAAGAAAAGCAAAATAAATATTTGTTGTTAAGTTATGGAATAACGTAAAGTTCTTAAACCTTTGCCTTCATACGCTCGCTATACTTCACTCCCACTTTCGTCTCCCTAAATATTACGGCCAAGTCGGGATTCCGCCTAACGCCTCGAGCGGTGGATAAATATTTTATACGAACTGAAATTATACAGAGAAAAAATGCATTATTCTATTTAGAATTTTTTGCTAAATACACATGTAATAACGAAGCGCCACAACAAAAAGCTGTCCACTGCTGTCAAAACACGTAGCGAAGAGCGGACTTTCCCTACATTAATGATTCATTACGTACGCTTTTTCATACTTAGCCTCAAACATCTTTTTGCTTTTTCTAAAAAAATATCGGTTTCCGCAACCCCCCCTTACGAGAGGGTTATCCTCTCTTTCTTTTGCACCCCCTCACCGCGCCTAAGTACATATTTACATATAATGATACTAACGACCAACCTAGGCTATAAGTTTTTTTGAATGGAGGTGACAAATGTTTCGCCATACCTGCAGAAATTAAAGTGAGTAGGTACATAATCTAACTTAGGTATATATTTTTAGGAAGTAAGGTAAAACAATCAACTAGGTAGGTAGGTACCTGATTAATATGTATAGTTAGGTAGCTACTATAGCACTAAAGCAAGAGACGTCAATTTTATATTTTATTTTCATTATATTACCTATGTCAATGTCCATACAAAAATAACGATTTGAAAGTTAAAAGTTAATTGATATCACTGAGAGAGGCTAAAGATTAACTTAATTATGGTACTTCGTTTACTTACATATGTAACTCTAAATTTATATCTAATTTTGTTTTTTTTTTTTTGCTGCAATTTATTATTATTTCAATATTCACAGGTTTTGAGCGCTTTTCATTTTTATGCTCATGGTAGTGATCAAAACTATTGCCGGTGAACATGATATTGCCATGAGCCAGCCCAGCCTCAGCTAATTATTGGCTGTACATTATTTGATTGCGAATTATTGGCCGTACAATAAAGGGACTCAGCGTATTCGATCTTGCGACACAGAATACTTAATAGGTACTTCAAGACTCTTGCGGGATCAACAAAACATAACCATTTGTTTATAAGTTAGTACCTACATATGTTTACACATTACTTATCTACAATACATACTATTAATTTAATATCTGTCATTTTTCTGCAATTTTAATTTATTTCTTAAATGTTTGATATGATAGAACTAGAATTACCTTCAATTACATTTGAATATATTCTTAAATAAAGAATTCAAATTTGAGAATTAGTGAACATAAAGAGCTTCGTAAACGCAACATGACATTACTCCGTGGATGCAGTCGAATTCGATTAGTTGTAGAAAACGAATCGAACCCTCAAGTCGATTGTTCTGAATAGCTCGAAAATAGACATTCGATTCGAGAACTATATCGAATCGAATCGATTCGGTTCGTTATCGAAGGGTTCTGAATCGGGGGGGCGGGTCACTTAAAGAAACCTATAAATCTCGGAAACTAAAGAATGCTAGCTTAATGAAATAAATTGTGTTTAATAGATTATTATATACTCCTTAAATTAAGGTATTAAAACTTCTTAGTTATTGTAAAGTTATGGAAGTACGAAATTACTGCATTTGATTTTGCTTTTGTTTCTAATCTGTCATTTAAGTGGGTATATACAAAGAGTATACAAATACTACGTAAGAGGTATATAAACCACATTGATAGTGTTCGATATTTATTATTCAAACTGTAATCATGTCGCTTACACTTGAAGAATGCACCAGAATTCTCACTATGCTCGAAACCGGCCGTAGTCAGCGCGATACAGCCAGGGCTGTCGGTGTGTCGCTCTCAACAGTACAAAGAGTTCTCCGACGTTACGAGGAAACTGGCTCTAACTTACGCAGACCAGGGATGGGCAGAACCAGGTGTACCACAGCACGAGAAGATCGATACTTGGTGAACACCATGCTTCGTAATCACTTTCTCACAGGAACTGAACTTACAAATCAGCAGTGCGAGCATGGATCTTATCGATCGATAAAATTACCGATATTTTTTTATCAAGTTTGACGTTAATATTCGATAATACGAGTTGGTAGCACGGAACGTACTTTATCGACAACAACATAAATTCGAAAAAACATTCAATATATCGACAAAAGGACGCATGAATCTTATTTTTGACAATTGTTGTCGATATAATGTCGTTAATTTTACCAAATTTATCGTATTTTATCGGCTTTCCAAAGTTACACGACAAACTTTTTTTTAAATTCCTTTTCGGATTATAAGCCAAAAGGTGGCGGTATCAGAACATCGTGAGGCGAGTTTCAGGGATGCCAATGATCCTTTCGATCTAGAAAAACAACATTTTAAGGTTATTTTTAGAATTTATAAGGAAATTGCCCTCGCCCTCATTCAAGATGTTGAGGGCTTTTGAGAAGGAGTCGATCTAATTGACTGCCTCTGCATGTTGTAGTATCTACTTTACATAATAATACCAAAATACTTAGTTACGTTTTTCCTATTTCCAGAAATTATCTTTTGTTGTGATTGTGGCTAATGCTCTAATTATTATGGTACCTAGTAGGTACTCAGTCTAAAAAACTACATGTATAATCATTGTTGTAGGTTCTAACTAAGGTTGATTAGTCGTCTATATGATCAGTGGTATAGATAGTCCGAGTTGGCATTTTGTAGAATAGTTAGGTAGAATTACCTTGCCAGTACCTTGCCGCGTGCGCACGCGCAGTATGCGCGCAATGAGGTGTTTTGGCGATATATCGCCACCAGATGTTCGTCGACTGGATAACTCGAAATAATAAAAGTCTGCCAAATTGTGTCAAAAAATATTTTTTTGTCGATTAGTTGTCTATCTGATATATGATATAGTCCACGTATTGCCATTTTTTAAGTCGATAAACTCACAAAGTATTATCGAATCAATAAAATTTACCGAGAGGCTTGATTTATGTTACCGCATTTTGATAAAATCTATAAAAAAGAACTGTTTACCGATCGATCGATAAGATCCATGCTCGCTCTGCAGTTTTAAAGCCTCGGAGAAGTAACCCAAGCGCCTGGACAGTAAGACGACGACTTGCTAAAGCTAACTTGAAACCACTTAGACCTGCAAATGGCCCTAAACTGGAGCGTGGGCATCGTTTTTCACGACTAAGATATGCCCAGAACCATTTAAATTGTACTATTGAAGATTGGTCAAAAGTTATGTTCTCCGACGAATCAAAGTTTATGCTCTACAAACACGATGGAAGACACAGAGTGTATAAAAGACCAGGAGAAAGATTCAAGCAGGCATGCATTGAAGTAAAAGTAGCCTACGGTGGTGGGTTTGTACTTGTGTGGGCCGGAATTTCATCTGAGTGTCGCACAGAACTGGTGTTTATAGAAAACGGCTCTTTAACTAGCGTAAGATATGTGGAAGAAATCCTTAATGAACACGTTGGGGCATTTATGGTCAATTTGGGTGAGGATGCTTTATTTTTGCATGACAATGCCCGACCTCATACAGGTTGGATTGTGAATGACTACCTTCAAGATGAACATTACTCGTATGGAGTGGCCAGCTCGCAGCCCGGATATCAACCCGATCGAGCATGCTTGAGACGGGCTAGGGAGATGCGCAAAGAAAGCCTCCCTCAATCACGCTCGTGAGCTTGAAATTGCTCTCACAGAGGAATGGGAGAATATTCCCCAAAATCGTAAAAGGAACTTGGTGTACAACTACAGCATGCCAAACCACGTAAACGCAGTAATGGAAGCACGAGGAGGCAATACAAAGTATTAAAATTCAAGAAAATCGTAATGTTGTTCAAAAATGTCATGTTTCCTTTTTTTGTTTTAAAGCGAGATCAGCAGTTTTTTCTTTACGTAATTTATAGTAAATAAAATTTTGTGACTCATAAATTTTATTACTTTCATTTAAGGGGTATTATATTGTCTATTAAACACAATTTATTTCATTAAGCTAGCATTTTTAGTTTCCGAGATTTATAGGTTTCTTTAAGTTTTCGTATATATATATGAAATTGCCAAGATAGTTAGAAGTAATATCTCACTTTTTGACCTCAATGAGAAGAAAGTTAATAAAAGAAAATCACACATATCCGTCTTAAAATACCTGCACCTCACCTACAGCTGTTCCGAAAGATCTGTGCTGTGCTGTTGCTACAATAATTTTGACATACAGATGTAAAATGCATGTAATCTGATAGTTTTTTATTACTATTATTATTATTATATAACTTATTTTTTTAATATTCATACGCCTTTCATAGGCAAGTTTTGGTAGGTCTTGGCCATATTTTAAAAACTACTTGTACCTGAAACTTTCATGAATAAATATTTGATTTGATCAACTGAAGTTCCCTCTCTCCACCAGATGGCGTACATGGAGGCCCTCCCGTACCTGATATTTGGCATCATGGCAGCGTGCTCCGGCTTCCTGATGCTGCTGACGCCGGAGACGCTGCGCATCCGACTTCCGGACACGGTCGCGCAGGCAGAGAACATCGCCGTCGCAACCCGGACTAAAAAACGGACGGACGTCATTGTGGATTAGATTAATAAGGTGGACTGATTGCATCAGTTTGGACTGATTGCATCAGTTTGGACTGATTGCATTAGTGTTATATAATTGCATAAGTTTAGACTATTTGCTATTCATCATCATCATCATGTCAGCCTTTAGAAGTCCACTGCTGAACATAGGCCTCCCCCAAAGAGCGCCATGACGAGCGATCCTGTGCCACCTCCATCCACAGACTTCCTGCGATGGCTACAATGTCGTCGGTCCATCGTGTGGGGGGTCTCCCCACACTTCGCTTGCTTGTTCGTGGTCGCCATTCGAGAACCTTTATTCCCCAGCGGTTGTAGCGGTGGTAGTTGTGGTTGGTGCAGCTATTTGCTATTAGTTTGGACTAATTGCATAAGTTTGTTTGCATGGATCGCACAAGTGTGGTTCAATTATTGCATAAGTTTGGTCTAATTGCGCAAGTTTAAGCTTAGTGCGTAGGTAACTAGGTCTAGGTCTACGACGTGAGAAGAAAGATTACAATATTGTCTAGATTATTTTAGAGTTCATAATGAAACATGACAAATTACACAAATACGGTCATAATAACATAATTCGTAAAATTAAGATTACCAACTTTCGTTTTTTTTAATGAGACATTTTTTTAAAGCTTTTGGTACATATGCATACTGTCATATTCACAGACTTCTTATTTGTAGCGTATTTCGCTGCTCTGTCTCCAATTTCGCAATAGAAATCAGGGTATATTACCTATAATTATTAAGTATTACACTAAATAGTAATAAAAAAGGAAGGAGCTTTTTAAGGAGCCAAATCTTTGAGATTTTCTGGTAAAAATATAATTGGCGAGTCAGTTAATCGCTATTTCTATTAGTTATACGGATAAAATCCATCAACTTGAATTATACTTTAAATCATTCAAAAAATAATTTGCTTCTATCCAGCAAATTTTGCAATAGGGCTCAAATCAAAGTGGTCTTCGAGCGCTGGACTCAGCAGATAACACTTCCGCCTCTAACAATCAATCGTGGACGACGCACGACCTCCGCCTGCGATTCTTGTATTTCGTTATGCGGGAAAACTTAATGTTGCAAAAATGTTGCTTTTTGGAGACGTTATAAAATGTTGTTGTCATTACTTCGAAAAAAGTGAACACAAATTTTATTTTTTGCTTCAGTAATGAAAACACTGAGAAGTAGACACTCCCAGTGGCTTGTCTACGAAGTTGGTCACTCAGCGATCTATTCATAAAATTTTACTTACGGTCAAATTGTAGGTCGCTCAGCGAGATATGCTATGCTATGTTTCTCTGAAGGATAAAATCCGAAACGAGATGGTCCGACAGCTAACCGAAGTCACCAAAGGTCACCGACATAGCTCAAAGGATCTAGGGCTGATATGATGAGCGCAGGGCTACCGTGGTTGAGCGATCGTAATGTTTTTTTTATCGTTTATAACGTCAATGCACTGTCCGTCCTTGTCATATCATAACACAATGACATGGACGGACAGTGCATTGGTATCGCTATAGCTTTGAATTAGGTGATCTGTGGCCTGGTCATATTTACCAAAGAACGGGCAACCGCTGGGTAGCCTCGAGTGGAGACCGAGAAGTGTAGCCCTACGTAATGTAGGACGCCAGGCGGCCGGCAGAAACTGCTTATACCGGGCTCTGTGGCGTTTATTGGAAGATGTCTATGTCCAGTAGTGGACGAATACAGGCTGGAATGGAAACACGGGAAGTCACGTCATCTACTACTTAAACCGAAATAATGTATCAATAAATGAAAGATAATATAATGGACTAAAGCGAGTGATAATCGGAACTAGTACCTTAGATTAGATATATAATTCTATCTTAAGATCACAATCACGTACAATTAAATAAGGAGTAAAATGTAGGAAAACTTATTGCTTAGAGTGTAGGTATTTAATAATTATTTAATTTATTTTATTTGTATTTCCATATTTACTTACGAAAATTGAATGAATAACGTATTATTACGAAATTAATAAGTAAAATCCTCTAAAATGTTTTTTTTTATGAAAATGTGAGGATTGTTTTTTCTGGAATTTAGCTACCTCAGTACTTTAATCATGTAATTCCGTCCGCCAAATTACACTTGATCTATACCAATTTGATGTGATAATTGATTGATTGATTAGGATTTATCAAAAATCGATTAGCATCTAAAACTGTCTTTGTTGGATAGAAAGTTGTCACTGAAGGAGCCTTTTTCATAATTCGAGTACAAAAACTAGTATATTGAAATAAAGTTTTTGTTTTGTTAATTAATATACATTATTTTGCGTATTTTTGAGTTATATTTACCCTACTAAAATTGTATAGCTCAAGGGTTCTGGCATAGTAGGTTTCAATCAAATTTAGAGTATAGACTTTAAATATACTCTAAATTTGATTGAAACTTACAATGTGACAGCTATTGAGCACACATAGATAGCTATGCGTACTTCTTATTGAAAATTAAAGTATGTATGTAGCTATGAAGCATCCCACGATGGCAGATACCTCTAAGGAGCATTGCAGCTTCGTACAAAATAAAGTCTCTAGGCGTGGTCAGCCGACACATGATCTCAGACCGCAGGCGGTGTGGATGTGTATAGTTCGCACAAACTCATCGCAGCATCTGAATCTAAACTGTACATCGTATCGCACTCGTGCCTACTGTACTGCATCGGGTTTGCACCTGTTTGTACATCGCATCGCACTCGCGCCTACTGTAGTGCATCGGGTTTGCACCAGTTTGTTCCTACAGTTAGCAGTTTTATGCAAAGTTAGAATTATCAGTTATTCTATGCCCAATGTATAGTCTTCAACTACAGTTGCCTTCAAAGCATAGTACCACACTTTTAAAATTAACAGAGTTTTCATTGAATTGCTTGATTCCTACTCATCGTATTTAAATACCAAGAACACCAGTTTTTAAATCAAAATCTAAGCTATCCAATTGTGAAAATTGCATTGCAATCGGTCCAGTAGTTTATTCAAAACTTAGTATTACATTGCTTGGCTCCAACTCATCGGATTTTAACGTGATGCGTTAACAGATATACATTATAGATAGATAGATAGATAGATAGATAGATAGATAGATAGATAGATAGATAATCTCAAAGAACTCTTTATTGCACAAGAAATAAAATTGATGATACAATAATCAAGTTTTAACATAGAACAATCGGCGGCCTTATCTCTTAGCAGCGATCTCTTCCAGGCAACCATAGGCTGAATAGAGACACATAGGCTGTTACAAAGGATGGTATCAAAGAATGGATGGTTTCTTTGTTCTTATTATAAGTTTGGTACTAAGTTTTGATGGTCACCTGTTATGTTGTCTGTTTGTGTTTTTGTGCCACCCAGGCTACGCTTTATTTTATACCAGTACTCACAGCCGAGTATCAAATTGTACATGTAGGTTATTTTAAAATGATGTATTTATTGTGTTACTTAGTTTATACAACTAGGAAGTTATGACTTTAATAAAGGTAATTCGAATTCGAATGCATTACAGTTTTTTATTAACAAATTTGCCACAAATAATATTGATACGAACTTATCTATCGCAACCAAGGTGAATAATGTGTTATAGAAATATGCCTACCTAATATGATAACATCTCCAGCGGAGGACGAAAAACAGGAAGGTTTTTCGTCTCGTAATATAAATAAGGAGATAAAAGATGCCTTACCTGAATGCTGACACAAAAATTGTTTTTTTATCTCTTAGATAAAACCGCAGTCTCCAGTGCAATCGAAATTGCAGTTTTGTTTTATCGTCAGTGCAGTAGCAACGTAGAGGAAGTAAAAAACTCTGAACACGTGGTCTGACAGATTAGTCCGCTTGATCGTGCGACGTGAACTTATTTTTCCTGCTGGTCCGATTCACATCTTTCTGCACAACCAGGATGACTGGCAGAAAATGCTGTCTTAGCATTAAGTCCTCCTCTGTACACTGTTTTTGTGCATAAAGTATTAAATAAATAAATAATTCATCGGACGACGAGGATTCTCGTATTCTCATAGTGCGACTCAGATAGAATTCATCGGACCATGAGTAATCATGAATTCTCAAAGTCCGATGAGTGAGTGAGTGGTGAGTGTGATCTATAGAAAACACTAGCTTGTAGCGTGATCGAATTAAGAATCAAAATAATTTTGGGTATGATCGTAAAAAATGGAATTTTATAATTAAAAAAAAAAAGGAATTTAAATCTTATGTATAAAAAGTATAACGGGTTTCACGTCCAAAGATGATGTGGTAGATGTTTAGAAGAGTAGGAGAAACTTTTGGTACTAGGTGGAGCTAAAGGGAATTAGTGGATCCAAGAGGAAAAATATGCAGCACGTATTCAGAGGGAAAACTATGTACGAGTAGGTAGAGTACCTAGTAGGTATCTAATTTCAGTCCGTAACCTTGTGAGTATGGATACGAGAAGTAGAAACGTAACAAAAGAACTCACGAAAATTTTACAAATCTTTATAAATCGTGGCCTGCGACGTTACTGTAGATTTTCTGGCGCAACAAAATTTCTTATAGAAGACCTTCTAGAGAAATACTATGACTGTCCGATCAAACGTCGTAAATAGAACTGGATCGGGCATTGGTCGTGGCCCACCTGCTCTGTTCACCTGGGTGGACCACGGGCACTTTTTCTTGCCCGTGGTCCACTCTAACGATATAAAAGAGGAATTTAAAAATACGAGTATTTATGGCCCATGGTCCATCTAAAATAGTACTTTTTTAAACAACGCATAAAAATTACTTTACAAAAAATTCATTCTTACAGAATAATTTGAAACAATAAATTTATATTTCTAACCAGTTTATTATATAATACTCAACATATTATTGGATTTTTATGGAAGGTTCTGCATGCCAGGTGGAAGCAGAACTTGTCTGTTTCCGAACTCTAGAGACATTTTTTGACCTTTAAGTTTTATTCTAAGGAAAATAAAACAAGTTATTTATTTTCTAATGACTAAGCTAATGTCATATAATTAAATTTGTTTGAGCAATCAATAGTCAAATTCAATTAAAAAAAAGTAAACAACAACAGAAGAGGGAAGAGGACACATACATAATTGTAAAGTGGACTACATGCAATAAAAAGTGCCCATTGTCTACCCAGCTGAACTGAGGTGGACCACGGGCAAGAAAAAGTGCCCCAGGTCTAGCCAGCTGAACTGAGGTGGACCACGAGCAAGAAAAAGTGCCCGTAGTTCACCCAGGTAAACTGAGAAAGTGGACCACGACCATTGCCCGAACTGGCAACAATAACACATCCCCAGGCTGGCTTTGAACTGGACTAACCCTTCAAGGTAAAAGAAAGTGAGACCGTCCTAAACAAGCCTGAAAACTTTCTGTGTTGGCAGAAGACAAGATCGCCGTGGCAAGAATTGGTTAGAAGTTGCCCCAGAACAGGACCCGATGAAGAATAAGTATGAACGCACTCAGCCCAACCAAGAAAAAAAAATACCTCGAAGTTCGCAATCCAATCCAACGCAAAAAATGACCGATCTAGTAAATCCCTTGATCGGTAGCGAATAGGAACATGTTCAGGAACTTGTACAAGTGAACCTGTTGGATTGTTAGGATACGCTCCTACATAATTTTTATCAACTCATTTAGATCTGGACTTGCCAATGAGTTTGCTCGTAGCTTTACAAAATCAGTTTACAGAAAAACTAAAAAAAAGAAACGTTTCGTTGCCACTTGCGTATAATATTAGTGCCTAGATGTTTATTACGTAGGTAATGCTTATGTAAGGACCTATACACTAGGAGTTAGTTATACATTGTATTATTTCACTTTGACGTTAAGTCTAACGGAAGAAAAAAACTTCTTGTAACAGAGCGAAGATATTCCGTAAAATTGATAGGCGGATTAGAGAGGACGGAAGTTAGGGGCTGAGAAAGAACAGAGAAATAGAAGTGGTAGACACCAAGACTAAGTCATTGGCGAGTCGAAATCTCACAGATTTTGCTATAAAATGTGCGGTCTTGAGACGACCGAATGGTCGACAGCCACAGACCACGACAGCCGCTCGGCCTTCCCAGTAACGGATGGAAAAAAGAGGTGACTAGCAACCTGCGCGAACTTTTAGCTGTTCCTTGCTAAGAAAGTTGCACACAGAGACGAGTGGCGTCTTTTGGTATCGGAGGCCACGACTCACTTTAGGTCTTTGCCAACCTGATTGATTTCATTTGTTAATTGGTGATCATAAATAACTATAATAAACGATTTTCCTAATTCAAAATAATTTGAATGAATACATATTTAAACTTATATAAGTAAATTGGTTAGTAATTGGTTCTGTTAGTAGGTACTACTGATAGGACAAATAAGATACTGAAGAAAAAATCCATACCAATATATAAAAGTGAAACGTTGTCTGTTTGTTTGTTTGTTTGGGGAGCTTTCACGTGATAACGGCTGGACGGATTTTGATGAAGTTTGGAATGGAGATAGCTTATACCTTAGAATAAAACATAGGATACTTTTTATCCCGGAAAATTGTAAGTTTCCACGGGAAACTGGAAAATGTTGATTATTCGCTGTAAGGAACGGTTACCATAGAAAAGACATAACAAGTCTGTCAAAAAACTTCAAAAGCATTGGTGCTGTAAGAACTTTTGCATTGGTTTTTAATATCCTAGAAGAACATAGGATGCTTTTTTTCGCGATAAAATGTAGTCCGCGCGGACGAAGTCGCGGGCGGGAAAGCTAGTACTTCACAAAATTAATTTAAAAAAAATGCTAGTGGCTATCAAGGAACTTGTTTATATATGAGAACATAATGTAATATGATTTCAGCAAAAAAGTTACGTTGATTAAAAGATCTAACAAGCACATATCAAACCAAACAAAAATTTGTCAACTGTGTCAAGTCAGGTTATTATGCCGATAATCTGCTGCTTTATTGATGTCACCAAGAGCTTTACAATGTGTATGTAACAAGTATTTTAGTGGTTCTAGTGATGCCACGTGTTTATTTTTTATAAGTTTATTTATTTAGTTAACAAAGCACCTTAATTCCTTTATACAAGTAACTTGATTGATTTAAATATGTTTGATATCAGAATCAAACATTAATATATTAAAATTCACAATACTCCTTTTTTTCGATACCTGATAATCAAATACTTATAGACAATTGATTTTATCTAACAAGTTTACATACTCATTTAACAAAGCACCTATGTAATTATTTTATTTATGTTACTTTATTGATTTGATTATGATCGATACCAGAATCAAATATCTCATTCAATCACTAGTTAACAATACTACTGCACGAAAAGCCCTGGGTGGAATACTGATCATATTGATGTTCTGCAGCCTGCAGGCGCACTGTTGCAGAGGGGCTGAAGCCGTAGGATGCTTTATAGAAATATTTATTATGTAGCTATTCAATTTAGTACACATAAATTTAATTCAATTTTATACACTTAAAAGTCAAGTTAAGTCGGCACCAGCAAGCTACAGTCTGCGAAATCAGCCTGCCAAACCTTCCAACATCTTATGAACGGAGCTCTAGGTCCTAGTTGAAGAATTAACTAATTAATATCCTCATGGGAAAGAGCAGCCAGTGCCTGTATGTTTATTCCATTAAGTAAATGCAATTTTTTGCCATGAGAGTAGATATTGTTGTGAAATCAAAGTAGATAGGTACATTAGTTTTTTCTGTTTTCCTGTAACGTTAGGTAGGTCTATACTTACTGATACAATATACTACCCTTAAGCTCTGGTAGCCCCCAAAGATCGAACACTTCATCCATTTGTTGTGATGAGTTAACTTTATTTCCGTTCACTGGTGTACACTACCTGTACAATATTAATACACTTAATAGTACCTATAGAGGCAAAACTTAGTATACCTAATATATAAAACTCGGCAAAAACCACGAGAGGCACAGAATCCTATGAAGTCTTATTTTATTACATATTATTGAAATTGAATGCGTGCGAGGTCCACGACTCAATCTAAACGGACGCGTTTATTAAACGACACTACCAAGCCCAGTAACGTTCGTTGTATTGTTTCGGCTTGTAGCATGCAGGCGCGGGAGGCATTATAGAAGTAATAATTTAATAAATAAAGCATCGTTAGTGCAACTTGACTAATACTATCAAGTGCAATTTTTTACAGGGCCTCAATCATGTTCCTTGATTGGAATGTATGAGGTAAATGACAGTAATTACTATATTCTCAAAATTAATAAGTAGAATATTAAAATTAGGTAAATATTTTCAACTTGTTAGACATTTCATCATTTAGCTTTATTGTCGCAACAAATAGTCGTTTATCATTTCTAATACTTTTTTGAATGGTTTAACCTCTGGTTTTAACCATTTTTTTTCAGTTAAGTAAATTTTGAACTTGATTAGCAAAATTTTTATTAGGCTTAATTGATACTTACTTACAATAATCTTACTCTTGAAACAGCTTCGTGATAAAACAATTAAACGTTGTTTTCAACATAAATGAGATTACAATATTTGTTAAGTTGATAATGGTGATAAATCAATGGTTATCAATATGTTGGGATTGGTATGCAGGAAGGTATGTAATCTATATGTGGGTACATTGCGGTCAAGGTTTAAATGAAATAAACAAAACATCATCTATACCTATAATATAACTGTAACGGGTCCAATTCTGTACATTGAAGATATTTTGAAATTTTCTTTTGGAGGGTACTCTATATTCGATACTGAAGCCAAAAGGTTTTTTTTTTCATTTTTGTCTGTCTGTCTGTCTGTATCTTGGCTAGGCATCACGCCGGAACTATTGAATGAATTTAAATGAAACTTGGTATGATTTGAGTTCATACTTCGAGGTAGGACATTGGATACTTTTAATCCCGAAAAAATAAAGGGTTCCCGCAGGATAGGCGTTGAAAGTTATTTAAAAGAATACGTATCACGCTGAAACTAATGGACGGGTTTTGATGCAACTTGGCACCGTCTTAAGTTATATGATGGGTTAAAATTGAGGATACGTTTCGTCCCGAAAAATTGAAGGGCTTCTGCGGGATATGGGTCCAAAGTTATGTTAATATTTAAGTAATAAATAATTTTTTTTCGATGGTTTTCTATATTCGATACTGAACCAAAACTGTTTTTTTTTGTCTGTCTGTCTGTCTGTTTGTCCGTATCTTGACCGCACATCGCACAGAAACTACTTAACTAGATAGCTTAGGGTTTGATTTAAAAAGTGGTATAATTGGTATCTCAATCCGGTGAGTTATAAGCCGAGCAATTGATAAAAGTATTTTTGACGGCTGAAGAAATTTTGATCAAATGTTGATATATTGGTCCAGGAATAGCTCATTATGGTACTTTGAATCTAAAGAAAAGACCACGCGTGCGAAGCCGCGGGTACAGCTAGTTGAAAATAAAGATATTTCCAACCCATCACTAAACAAACTAGAATTTTTTAGAGGCTTCTCGAAACTAAAAGTTTGTTAATAATAGTTTCATAATATTTAATTTGTCATTATAACATACTTACTTATAGTTTGTAATAATTGAGGATATTTACCTACGTCAATTGAGGTATCACAGTTTGTTTGGCTGCCCAAGGGCCTCTGGTATAAATTGTTAGCTACGGAGACCGACAGTTAAAGTGTCCTCCGAAGTACGGAGCGATGTCAAATCCGCACATGAAAATGCTAATTTTCCCGAGTTTGTCCAATTTTCCCAATTACGAGCGCTGAGACCCTGAAAACCGGAGCTTGGAGCCGAGACGTACACACTCACGGTGGGACTAGTCCACAAGTTTAAGGTCTCTCAGCGAGCTATGGAAAGAGCTATGCTTGGAGTTTCTCTGAAGGATAAGATCCGGAACGAGGACATATAACGGAGAACCAGTCACCGACATAGCTCAGAGGATAGCGGGCTGAAGTGGCAGTGGGCTGGTCCCATTTGTTGAATAACGGAACAGCCACTATGGGGTAAGCGGGTTCTTGAGTGGAGACCACGGCTTGGCAAACGTAGCGTAGGCCGCCATCCACAGTTCGTCACTCCTGCTGCGGAAATCGGCCGGCAAAAAACAGGATGAGAGGTGCCGAAGACCGGGCTCTGTGGCATTCATTGGGAGAGACCTATGTGCATCAGTGGACGGATACAGGCTGATGATGAGACCCTGAAAGATCGATTTCTAGCTTGACCCCCAAACTCAACCCATTATTTGACTCATTTTCTAAAAGTCTTCTAAAGGACTTTTTATACGCTGGGGTCTCCAAGATGATCCCTGTTTCTTTAATAATGAATAGGTTTGGCCCAGATGGAGTGACAAACGAAATGATTTTATCAGGCATAAACAAGTTAGTCACTCCACTCACTAAGTTGTTCAACCTTATTTTAGAAAAGAAGAAAATATCAGAACAATGGGCATGCTCAGAAATAGTGCTACTGTACAAAAAAGGTGATCCAAAACAAATAATCAACTACATACCTATCAGCTTAATGGCTTGTTTATACAAAGTTTTTACATCGTCACTACCAGTCCGGCGCAACCACAAAGAAATTCTCAAATTTGGCTCATATGTATGGAATTTGGCAGAACAGTGAAGTTCATTTGTTTTTCAGATCCCAATGAACGAACCAAAAATAACGAAATAAAGAGTCCAATCATGATAATATTACTATACTCTTTGGTCCAATCTCTTTGTGGTACTGGCATCCCACTAGCACAGCATGCTTTCTCTTTCTCGCATGTGGATTCTGAAGATATATTATTTTTTTGAAATTTGTCAAGAAAAATTTAAAATTTAGGTTAATGTTCTGCGAATTTTAAATTTTATTCATATTATTGTTCATAACGTGCTGTTTTGTGTTTTCTTTGAAGAATCATATAGTGTTAAACCGGTTTATATGATAATTTTAAAATGCCACCAACTTTAAAAAGCTACACCAGATGCGTTTTATGTGGAGTTCGCGCCAATCGCGAAAACCAGAACAAAAAGGAAATTTATGGCATGATTTCCTATTGATCAGCCCCGGTAAGCAATAATTATGATATTGCTTTGTGCCACCTCCCATCAACTTGACCATAAATGATAATTTACATGATTTTCATGTTGTATTTTCATATTGTTTTAACACTAGGGATGCGCAAGGTCAAAAAACTAACTATCGATAAAGGTATCGTAGGCTAGTTCAGGCTGCTTATAACTTATTTCCTTATCATTAATCAACATGTTTATTTCCAGATGCAGTAAATAAGGATCTAGCATACATTCCTATAGAGACCAGTCGTAACATACACTTATGAATGTGAGTGCGTGAGATAAAGGTAGAGTACGTACATCGCAACGTCTCAATTCAGAGTAAAGCACTAGTAGGTAAGCTTATCTATGTTTGCAAAATCAATTTTCGTATTTACATTGTAAAAAAAGTATTATAAATAAAATGTACCGTTGTTCAAAAGTGTTTTATTTCTAACTTTTTATTACATGGCTCCACAGTTACCTGTTGCAATGGGTATCCAATAAGCTCAACGTTGTTGCATTGTAAGAAAAGAAACGTTGGGCTTATTGGAACCGTCTTTCATTTTTATGAAACCTTGACGAGGGCATGCATGTTTTATCGATATCGATAAAACCAAGAATACGTGCAAGCAAGCACTACTCTATCCGTTAGAATAGTAGTCGTGGTAGCATTGTCAATATAGGCTAACTTCTGACCCATCTAGGTCTATGGTCTGACCTTTAATGTTAGTAATGTTGCGTGCATTGATGCCAATAAATTTCTGCCAAAGTGCTTTCATTGGCTAGTAAGGAGGTCCCGCCTCTTAAAACGTAGTGATTATATTCTCTTTGGTCACTACTTCGAAGAATAACAAAGATGGTGGATGAAAATCAATCAATAGAACGGGCAGGATTCAGAAAAATCTATTCAACTGTAGACACACCGTAAAACAAATAATGGAAAGATGTACTGAGTATGACAAGCCTCTACACATCGCTTTTATAGACTACTCATATAGCATTCGACTCTATATCTCACAACTCTATATGGCAATCTTTAACACAACAAGGAATAAATAAGGATTACATAGAACTTATTAAAGAAATATCTAAGAACAGCACAGCACGAGTGAGATTACAATCAATGGGCCCGTCATTCAAGATAGAGCGAGGAGTGAAACAAGGAGACCCCCTCTCGCCAAAACTTTTCATCGCAGTTTTGGAAAATATTTTCAGACAGCTACATTGGAATAAAATGAGAATCAAGCTTGATGGCAAATATCTATCACACTTAAGTTTTGCAGACAACATAGTGTTACTGTCTGAAGCCCACAGAACTGCAATATATGGTGGAGTCTCTCAGCCCACAAAGTAATGCTATAGGTCTAGAGGTAAATCGGGAAAAAACAAAAGTTATTACAAACAGAAGCGAAATTCCAATCATACTCAACACATTAACTCTAGAGTACGTGAAAGATTATATCTACCTCGGCCATATCATATCATTTAAATCATGCACAGACAAAGAGATAAGTAGAATAATAAACAGTACGTGGAATAAGTATTGAGCAATGAAGGAAATCTTCAAGGGAAGCTTACCAATAAAATTAAGAATTAAAACATTGAATGTCTGCCTAGTACCATGTCTTACCTACGCCTGTCAGACTTGGCCACTAACCAAAAAGCAAATGGAACGGCTTAGACCAAAGAGGAATGGAACGAAGCTACATGAACCTCAAACTCAAAGACAGAGTAAGAAATACCAGAGTCTGCAAAAAAAAACAAAAGCTAAAGATGTTATTAAACAAATCTTAAAGCTAAAGTGGAAGTGGACCGGTCACATTCAGAGAGTAGAAGTGAACAGATGGGTCCAGATTGTGACAAACTGGGTCCTAAGAGATAAAAGACGTAAGCGCGGCTGACCCTTTAAAAGATGGAGCCACGACATAGCGAAAGTTGTCGGGAAACTGTGGTTCAGAGTTTCCAGACAAAGATTGGAATGGAAGCAATTGAAGGAGGCTTTTACCGCTACTGGCGGTCCTTACACATTAGATAATACGAACAATAGCTTATAGAAACTAACTTAAGATAAAATCAAAACTAAAAAACATAGTAACAATACCACTATACTTTTATAATATAAATTTAACCTACTATGCAAAACGTGTTGTGTAAGGAAGGAAATAAAAGCTTTTTATCTTATATTTTTATCTATTTTAGGTTTGCGTTTCACCACTATCTCTCCTGGTGATGTGGTCTACGATGGAACATGCTTACGTCTAATATTTACCGAATGACCCTCACTCTTAACTTGAAGACTTCTCAGCTCGGTGTTGCTTCAGACAGGTTTCATCTTACTTTAATAGTATCTCAAAAATAAACAAAAAATATTAGTAGAATAATATAAACAATTTGTAGATCTACGAGAAGATCCCATGGGTAGACATCTCTCCTATTTTGGTCGAAGCTTTCTTATTATTTCCTGCGGATATTACCAAGGCGTGACCATTATTCTAAGGGTGACATTTTATTAATATATATAGCAGTGCGCGTGGCTTTGCCCTCGTGGCCATGTCTCGGGGTAAAAGTAAACTATGTGTTACTCCTGGACCAAAAGTACATATAAAACACACAAAAACAAATTTCGTTCAGCCGTCAGATAGTTTTTTATCAATTGCTCGGCTTTTAATAAAGTACGTCAATTTTTAAGTCAAAACCTAAGCCATTAAACATCACATCGGAATCGGTCCAGTAGTTTTTACAAGAAGCGCGAACACACAGACAGACCATTTAAAAATATTATATTCTTGTTCACTAGCTTATTTTAAGTCCCATTGTAATTTTTTTTTTTATTTTCTTTGTACAGACTTTTTGTTCCTTACTGCTTTATGATAAGTATTAATTAATAAATACAATAATTATGATTGCGTGACATCAACAATTCCAAACTCTAATAACGTGTAAACGGTAATCTTTCTCTGCGCCTATAAGATCAACGTATCTATACGTGTACTTAAGTATAATAATAATTACCTACAAATGTTATTATCACTAAGCGTAACGACCTGAGGCGTGGATTAACGATACCGAAAGGATTACCGATGAAACAAAGAGTGGCTTAACAGACTGGAAGGACAGAATAATTATACATATTAGGCAAACAGGATAAGCTAGCTACAGTGGCAGTGGGCTGGTTTTCCCGAAGAACCGATAACCGTTGGGGTAGACGAGTTCTCGAGTGGTGACCACGCTTACGCAAACGTAGTGTAGGACGCCCTGTGGCCAGGAGGAGTGGCGACATGCGAAAAGCGGCTGGAAGAAAATGGATGAAGAGAGCTGAAGACCGAACTCAGTCGTGTGCATTAGGAGAGGTCTAGCAGTGGACAGATATAGGCTGATGAAGATGTTATCACAAATACTTATTTGATGAAGTTGTTATCCAAATTCGTAATAATAGTACTTATCTAGTACTTTTTATCCCGCGGGTACTGGAAGCATCAGCTTAGGGATTTTAGGAAATGGGCAGCATCACGTTGACGTACGGTACGAAATCAAATGGTTGCGGGTTGGAATCCTGCAAGGTGCAATCATTTGTTTGTTTGTTTGTCACATAGGGTAGTGCTGGCCTCTAATGTCAGAGTTTGTCAAGCCGCCCGAGGGCCTCTGACATAGCTTAACGACTGCTGTTAATCAACAACAGCCGGGAGCGCCCGCTTAACTTGCCCTCCGAAGCACGGAGCGATGGAAAACCGCACATAACTCGGAAAAGTCACTGGTGCGAAGCCTAGGTGTTGAACCCGTTATTTGTGTGATGAGCAAAAATGTTTGTTTTCAAGTCATGGATCTGACACACCAACGAACAATTCACAAAACATTAATAGTTAGCTTAGGATAAGGGTATGTATGTTTATCCGTTATCTAGTGCCCATAGTACAGGGTATCCTAGTTTGGGGCTAGGTAATTGGTGTGGAATTGTCCCGAATATATTATATATTATATCATGCACCTGTATGTATTAATACCACCTACTGCGATCACCGAGCCGCCAGCCAAGTGCGGTGATTACGGCAAAACTGCGTGACCCATGTCCGTTTTATCATTATCAGCCCGTATCAGTCCACTGCTGGATATAGGCCTCTCCCAAAGCACGCCACTGAGCCTGAACTTCAGCTCTACCTGTCCAACAGCCGCCAGCCATCTTACGGTGTCGTCGCTGCACCTAGCCGGAGCGCATCCTATACTACGTTTGCCGAGTCGCGGTCTCCACTCAAAAACATGTCTTCCACAACGGTTGTTCATCCTTCAATATGAGCAGCCCATTGCCACTTCAGCCTGCTAATCCTATAGGCCAGTGGTTTTTAAACTTTTGATAGCCATGGACCACTTTCAGAATATCAAAAATACCACAATAATTTCAATTAAGTAATTTGTAGGAAAAACCAACGCATTTACATAATCACTTTTATTTGTTACTAGCTTTCCCGCCCAATGGTGCGATGGTGGCCAAACGGTTCTATAGTGCAATTTAGAATCCAACGATACCGGATTCAAAACCTAGGCGCCGCACCAATGACTTTTCAGAGTTATGTGCAGTTTTCCATCTCTCCGTGCTTCGGAGGGCACGTTAAGCTGTCGGTCCCAGCTGTTATTGATTAATAGAAGACACTAAGCCATATTAGAGGCCCTCGGGCGGCTTGACAAACTCTGACGCCAGAAGCCAGCACTACCCCATACGACAAACAAAACCAAAGCTTTAACACCCGCGACTTCGTCCGCGTGGACTACTGTTTATCGCAAAAAAAGCATCCTATGTATATTAAAAACCTATGTATTATTATTGTGTCCTATAGGATATTAAAAACGAATGCAAAAGTAGATATAGCAGCAATGCTCTTGATGTTTTTTGACAGACTTGTTATTTCGTTTCCATGGCAACAGTAATCAACATTTTTCAGTTTTCCCGTGGAAACTTACAATTTCCGGGATTCACTCCAATCTCCAACCGGTCCATTATCATCTAGAGACCTCTAAGCCCCACTTGTTCTTCTTGTCGGAGACGCAGATAAGATGTCCAGCTGATACGGCGTACTTGGATTACCCAGGCTATATCTTGGAGCATCTATTTATCCCAAATGCCGGCGTTTGTTTATACGCCCGTGATGACATTTGCTGTCTGCGTCTCCGAAATCTTGAGCACCCTAACTTCTCGGTGATTTGGGTGCTGGTGGACACGGGCATAGAGAAAATTATGTATGCTTGTGTGTACCGCTCACACAGCGGAGATCGGGGGACGACTTTATTGGTGGACGTTACCCGTCTGCTCAATTGGTGTTTTTGGGGGATTTTAACGCCCACCACAAGGAGTGGCTTGTCCCATACCAAAATACCGACCACGCTGGTAGAGAGACGCGGAAGCTTGCTCTGGCGTTAGATCTCTCTCAGCTTGTGCAGGAGCCGACACAAGTACCTGACCGTGACGGTGACACTGCCAACTGTCTCGACCTGTTGAAGACGATTGAACCAGACCGATACTCCGTATCAGTATCCCCACCTCTTGGTAGCTCTGATCACTACCTGGTTAAGTCCGTCTCAGTGTATTCCCCACCTGATCCTAGCCTTAAGGGAAATAGGCGCGTGTGGAGATACAACTCAGCAGATTGGAACGAGATGCGGCAATTCCTTGCATCGTACCCTTGGCGGCAAACATGTTTCATCTCCCAGGACCCGTCGACTTGCGCGTCTGCTGTTACAGAGGTAATATGTCAGGCAATGGAATATTTCATTCCATTCAGTGACAAGACTCTTTCCAGAAAAGCTCAGCCTTGGTTTGGATCCAGCTGTGGTCATGCTGTGGCTCTAAAGCGTGCGGCATGTCTAGACTGGGCTGATGCTCGAAAGCGCAAGTCTTCTGATATTCGGGCTAAGAAGAGAAAATTTAACGTTGCCGCTAAGACCTGCAAGAAGATACTTAGGAAGGCCCATTTTAATCACGTAAGTCAAATTGGGGCCAAACTGGCTTCATACTCCGCGGGTAGCAAAGCTTTATGGTCCCTGGCCAAGTCAGTCGAAGTAAACTTCTGCCGCCCCTCACTGCCACCATTGCTGAAATCTGATGGATCACTAGCTCACACTGCTGGAGACAAAGCGAATTTATTTGCTTCTCTTTTTGCAGAAGCCTCGCATCTAGATGCTTCTGGCAAGAAACCTTCCTGCCTTTCTCATTGCGGGGTTTTTATGCCCGAAATTCGCATTCGCCAGAAGGAGGTTCTCAGAACGCTTTGAGCTCTAGATGTGAACAAGGCCAGTGGTCCTGATGGTATTCCAGCGATTGTGTTGAAAAACTGTGCGCCCGAATTGTCTCCCATCTTAACGCGTTTGTACCGCCTCTCTCTTCACTCAGGTAAAGTTCCGAAGAGCTGGAAGCTTGCCAATATACAACCAGTACCAAAAAAGGGTAGTCGTGCTGATCCGGCCAAATATCAATTATCATCTCGATAACCTCCTTACTTTGTAAGTGTATGGAGCGTGTCATAAACATTAGGCTCTTCGCATACCTTGAAAACAATGATCTTCTCAGTGACCGGCAATACAGATTTCGCCGAAATCGGTCTACTGGGGATCTTCTCGCGTATGCCACTCACGTACTAAGCGAAGCCATAGAGATGCATGGTGAGGCGCTTGCCGTCTCCCTTGACATATCGAAGGCATTTGATCGGGTCTGGCACGATGGCCTTTTAAACAAGCTTCCCTCATATGGTTTACCTGTTGGCTTATGCAATTGGATAGTTGATTTCTTGAGGGAACGATCTATTCGAGTAGTCTTAGAGGGCTGATCGTCTGATCAAATGGCTATCAATGCCGGTGTACCTCAGGGATCGGTTCTCTCGGCTATACTGTTTTTACTGCACATTAATGACCTTCTGAAGCCCGGTACCATTGGGTATGCTGATGACAGTGCTGTAGTTGAGAGATACACTTCCAATGCTCAAGCCAGCTGTGACGCTGTCCAGTTTCAGAGAGAGGCTATGGTAGACCGTTTAAATTTAGCCTTAGAAGCCGTGTTTGATTGGGGCGATGCTAACCTGGTTAAGTTTAATGCTACTAAAACGTAGGCGTGTTTGTTTTCTGCTAAAAAGAGTCCTCTAAACCAATCTCCAAAGTGTAACAATACCAATAGGCGACCTTTTGGAGCTTTTGGGTGTCGAACTCACATCAAACCTGAATTTTGGGTCTTATATTGAATCCAAAGCCAAGGTAGCTGCAAAAAAACTTGGTATTTTGTCTAAGGTTAGGCGGTACTTCACACTGGGACAGCTTTTGAATCTTTATCAAGCACAGGTCCGATCTTGTATGGAGTACTGCTGCCACCTCTGGGACGGTTCTGCAAAGTATCAGCTCGAGTCTTTGGATTCAATTGAGAGACGTGCTATCAGGCCCATTGGGGATGACACTCTGGTAAAGAGTAAGCTTCAAAGTCTGGCAAGCCTGGCGGTATTCTACAGATTGCACTATGGAGAGTGTGCACAAGAACTGCACAACCTGATTCCCCCATCACCTTTCCATCACCGTACGACTAGACGATCAGAAAAGCGCCACCCTTTCATGGTTGAAATACCTCGCCCAAGAACGAAGCGTTACGCTTCTTCATCTATACTTATAATAAAACTGTAACGGGTCCAATTCTGTACATTGAAGATATTTTGATATTTTTTTTGGAACGTACTCTTGATTCGATACTGAAGCCAAAACTGTATTTTTTTTCATTTTTGTCTGTCTGTCTGTCTGTCTGACTGTCTGTATGTATGTCTGTCTGTCTGTCTGTCTGTCTGTATCTTGGCTAGGCATCACGCCGAAACTACTGAATGAATTTTTATGAAACTTGGTATGATTTGAGTTCATACTACGAGGTAGGACATAGGCTACTTTCATCCCGAAAAATGAAAGGGTTCCCGCAGGATTGAGGTTTAAAGTAATTTCAAAAAACACTTACCACTCTGAAACTACTGTACGGATTTTGATGCAATTTGGCACAGTTATAGCTTATATGATGGGTTAAAATTCAGGATACTTTTTATCGCTAAAAAGAAAGAGTTCCTGTGGGATAATGTCCCAAATTCTGTAAATTTAAGTTTTTTTTATGGTGCCTTTCTTTTTCAATACTAAAGCCAAAACTGTTTTTTTTTTAGTTTTGGTCTTCTGTCTGTCTGTACCTTGGAAGTGCATCACGCTGAAAATACTCAATGAATTCAAATGAAATTTGGTATAATTTGAGTTCATACTTCGAGGTAGGACATTGGATACTTTTCATCCCGAAAAATTAAAGGGTTCCTGCAGGATAGGCGTTGAAAGTTATTTAAAAGAACACGTACGCTGAAACTATTGGACGGATGCTGATGCAACTTGGCACATACACAGTTTATAAGATGTGTGAAAATTATGGATACATTTCGTCCCGAAAAAATAAAGGGTTCCTGTGGGATATGGGTGCAAATTATGTACATTAAAGATATAGTGTTTTTTTTGGAAGTTACTCTAATTTCGATAATTAAGCCTAAATTGTATGTTTTTCATTTTTGTCTGTATGTCTGGCAGTCTGTATCTTAGCCGCGCATCACGCCGCCGGAACTACTGGATGAATTCAAATGAAACTTGGTATGAATTGAGTTCATACTACGAGGTAGGACATAGGATACTTTACATGTCGTAAAATTTATAGGTTCTCGCAGGATAGGGGTTGAAACTTATTTAAAAGGACACATACCACGCTGAAACTCATGGGCGGGTTTTGATGCAACTTGTCACTGTCTTAAGTTATCATCATCATCATCATCATCATCATCATCATCATCATGTCAGCCTTTAGAAGTCCACTGCTGCCTCCCCCAAAGAGCGCCATGACGAGCGATCCTGTGCCACCTCCATCCACCGACTTCCTGCGATGGCTACAATGTCGTCGGTCCATCGTGTGGGGGGTCTCCCCACACTTCGCTTGCTTGTGGCGACCACGAGGTCGCCATTCGAGAACCTTTATTCCCCAGCGGTTGTCGGTTCTGCGAACTATATGGCCTGCCAATTGCCACTTCAACTTGCAAACTCTGAGAGCTATGTCGGTAACCTTCGTTCTTCTTCTGATTCTATCACGTAGTGAAACACCGAGCATAGCTCTCTCCATTGCACGCTGCGCAACTCTGAGCTTTTGTATGAGACCAATAGTTAGCGACCACGTCTCAGTGCCGTATGTCATCACTGGCAACACGCACTGATTATAAACTTACGTCTTGATGCTCTGCGGTATCTGCGACGAGAAGATATGGCGTAATTCCCGAACGCTTTGTGTCTTAAGTTATATGATGGGTTAAAATTTAGGACACGTTTTATCCCGAAAAAGTAAAGGGTTTCTGCGGGATATGGGTCCAAAGTTATGTTAATATTTAAGTAATAAAAAACTATTTTTGAATGGTTCTCTATATTCGATACTGAAGCCAAACTATTTTACTTTTTAATTTTGTCTGTCTGTTTGTCCGTATCTTGACCGCGCATTGCACCCAAACTACTAAATGAATTCAAATGAAAAAAATGTTCTTGGGTGCTTAAAAAAGGTATTGAACAATATTTTTTTGTTAATCGTGTCTTTCTTTCTGTTTGTCTGTATGTTCGTTTGTTCACGTGTGACGAGGTCAAAACCTCTTTCATAATAATACTCTTTTGATCTCTTAATTCATTCATAATCCATTTCTTTTCATTTTGATAGTTGGTCATTATTCATTCTAAATACAAATATCCTGTCATTCATACATTGATTTTTGGAGAAAAAGGGAAATGTGATATAAAATTCATAAATAAGTTTATAACCAGTTGAATTACACTTGTAAATATATAAACGATAATACCTATATAAGAGGTTATTTTAATCCGCATCGTCAAAGTACAAAAGTCTGATCATCTCCTGTTCCTGTGCTTCCAATAGTTCCTGTAATTCTGTGTCACTGAGGATTGGGTCCTGGGCTAGTGGGAGCAACCCAAACCCTGGGACCGCCTCGTGACATCGGCGCCCTCAACGTGTCCGTACCCAGCCTGCTCTACCTGCCTACAAGTTCCTGATTTCTCCGTGTTTTTTTTAATCAGTGTGTTTTAATTTGTTTATCAGTGTTCAATTTTTAAGTCGTCCCACAAAATTCTAAAAGGCACTAGGCCATCTTGATTTAAATTTGGATTGGATTATTTGGCAAACCCAGAACAGTTTTTTATACTCAAGTGTATTTTATATTTGCATTCCAGTCATTCATGTAAGTAAGACATTTTCATTAATACGTACTTTGTTCCGAATTTTACTATCGGCCTACCTAGTTCGGAATTACGCTAAACTTTGATGCGTTATTATGCGTGACGCATTAACGCGTAGTTACATTAACGCTATTTTTTTTATATATATTTTTAAAGCGTTACTATCGCACTTAACGTAACGTTACCTACAAAGTAAACACTTAGTTTTATTCACTGGTCTCATATTAAATAAAAATGGACCCTGCGCATCTAAATAAACCAGAATTGATCTATGAATTAAAATGTAGAAATGCTGAAGTTCATGCAACAGATACTGCAGAAAATTTACGTTCAAGGTTATCGACCTTACTTGACAGCTCGAATACACAAGATTTTCAGAGTCCGTATACATTTGAACAGGATATAGCCGAAATTCAAAAATGTCTAACCATTATTTCACGTTTAATAGCTTACCCGGTACGAAAAGAGAAGAATGCGTCCTATATTCTGCACGTTAAAAATAGGTTAAATAACATGGATATTACCACCGAACTTACGACAGTACAACTAGAAACATTTAAAAATGTTTCAGAAAGTTTCTTCGATTTACAAAAACGTTTCGAAACATTAGAAAATCCTAGCTGCTCTTCTACAGAAAATACACACGATCATTTTCCAGAACAACAAACTCAATTACCATATTTTGACCTACTGACACAAAAGCTACAAAATATTTCGATCAACAGATCAAGTCACGAAATTAAACGGTTTATTTATAAGGGGGATAGTTGTCCAAAAGATTTTATTGAAAAAGTAGAGGAATTCGCAGTTGCTCGAAATATTTCACATACTGAACTATACAACCACATATACGACATTCTTAAAGGAACTCCTTTAGATTGGTTTCGAGCTCACAAACAAACAATCCCGGATTGGGAATCTTTTAAAATTACATTACTAAATGAATTTGAAATTACAGACTACGACTATAAACTGCGTAAAATCATAGATGCTCGTAAACAAAAAACAAATGAACGTGTGATTTGTTATTTTACCGAATTAGAATCATTATTTGCAAAATTACGTGAGCCTATTTCAGAAAAAGCCAAGATTGATATTCTTAGGCGTAACTTGCGATCCAAATTCGGTCAAAGGTTATCTCCAAACGAACTTGACTCGGTCGCAACATTATTAAAATCGTGCAAATGGTACGAAAGTTGCATTGAAATGTCCAACTCTGATACTCCTTCTACACTACAAAACTTAACAAAGCCTCGACTTCTAATACCCAACACAAAGTCACTGCTACACCTAATATACCACATTATCCGTACAATACCTTACATCAACCACTTGTGCAAACACACCCTTACCCTCAACCTTACCATGTACATTCAATTGCTGCAGATTCTAAGAAACCTGCACTACCTATATTTTGCCCTCGCTGTCGAAACGACAGTCATGCTTTATGTCAATGTCCCTACAGACATAAAGTTTGTTTTTGTTGCGGTAAATAAGACGTAATTTTTACCAATTGCCCTGTATGTACAAAAAATTCAAAAAACTAATTAGAGAGGAACTAGAAACACAAAATTGTAATACTAAATAACTTTGATCAAAATGATTGGAACAATTGGCTTAAAACTATTTCAATATTTTTCAAAACATACAACGTTTCTACGCTCCTCTTTGATAATACATCGGACACTGAACGTCCATACCTTAGAGTAAATGTTGGGAATTTAACCCTTAACGGTTTGCTGGATAGTGGCAGTGCCATTACAATTTTAGGTAATAACTCACATAAATTATTACTTGAACATGGTTTAGAACTACAATTTGACCAAATTATCAAAGGTTCTGTTGCTAATGGTCAAACAATTAATTCAATTGGTACTATTAAGCTTCCAACTTTATTTAAAAATAAGTTTGCTATATTTACTGCCCATGTAATACCCGCTGTTACTCAACCTTTCATATTAGGTATCGACTTCTGGAAAACTTTTAAGCTGGCTCCAGACATACTTAATACGGTCAGTATGCACAAGAGTTCTGATACTCCCATGTTTATCATCAATAATAATGATACTTACTTACGGTCTTATGACAGACTTACAGATACACAATTGAATCTTGCTAATGCAGTCGTAGAACAATTTCGTAATATTTCTACCGACGTACTTCCTTTAGGAAGAACAAACCTTATTGAACACTGTATTGATACAGGTGACCACCCACCAATTCGTCAACGATGCTATCGATTATCACCTGAAAAACAGAAAGCTCTTCGAGCAGAAGTGGATAAAATGCTAGAACTTGATGTTATAGAGCCTTGTGAAAGCCCATGGCTAAATCCTGTAATTATTACCCCTAAGAAAGATAGTACTTGGAGATTTTGCGTCGACAGCTTAACGACATAACTAGACAAGATGCTTATAAATTACCATTCATATCATACATTATAGATAACCTTAAAGACTCTACATACCGGAGTTCAATTGACATTGCTAAAGCTTTTTGGGAAGTGCCTTTACGTTTAGAAGACAGACCTAAGACTGCTTTTCACGTTCCAGGTCGTGGATCTTTTCAATTTAAGGTTATGCCTTTTGGTCTTACTAACGCACCAGCTACGCAACAAAGATTCATTGATAATCTTCTTTCTGATGAGTCTAATAATGACTCTCTTTTTCATTATTTGGATGATATAATAATAATAGCCACAAAAACGTACGAAGAACACGTACGTTTACTTAACAAATTACACGCAAAACTTTTAAAAGCAGGTATAACAGTAAATTTTCCAAAATGTGCATTTTTCAGAAATGAACTTAAATACCTAGGCTACGTAATTGATGATCAAGGTCTCCACACAGACCCTGATAAAGTCAAAGCAATCTTGGAAATACCAGCACCCAGGTCTGCTCGCGAAGTGAAAAAGTTTCTCGGTACAGCTAGTTGGTATAGACGCTTTGTACCCAATCTTAGCACATTAGCTGCTCCCCTCACTAAACTTACGTCTACCAGTAAGAAAGCTCCCGCTTTCAAGTGGACTTCTGAAGCTGATAAAGCTTTTAATAAAATCAAACAAGCTTTAATATCAACTCCTATTCTAACTTGCCCTGACTTTTCTAAACCCTTTGCTGTTCATTGCGACGCATCCGCTTTTGGACTTGGAGCAATGCTTACCCAAGACTTCGATGGAGTTGAAAAACCCATAGCTTATATGAGCAAATTACTTACAGGTCCCCAAAGAAACTATTCTATCACTGAACGTGAACTCTTAAGCGTTATAACAGCATTAGAGTATTGGCGTTGCTATCTAGACAATGGTCAAAAGTTTACTATCTATACCGATCATTCTGCACTTCAATGGTTCTTACACTTAGATAATCCTACAGGTAGACTTGCCCGTTGGAGCATACGCTTATCAATGTTTAATTTTGACATTAAATATAAACGTGGCAAGGAACATTTGGTCCCAGATACATTATCTCGTATTAAACCAATTACTGTGATTAATTATGATCCAATACAGACTTCTGATTCGTGGTACACTTCTGTATACTCCAAGTGTAGCACAAATCCCACATCAACTCCTGATTATATGATATGACACAATAAACTCTACAGGTACACCCGTTCTAATACCCTCATAAACTCAGAATTAAGTTGGAAAGAAGTAATCCCACCTGAATTTCGTACAGCTATTATCGACGAAAACCATTCGTTACCAAAAGCAGCTCATTTTGGCACTTTCAAAACATACCATCGTATTAAAGAAAAATACTTCTGGCCAGGAATGTACAAAGACATTGCCAGCCATATTTCTAAATGTGAAACATGCCACGCTTATAAGCAACAGAATCAAAATACCATTGGTCTGATGGGTAAACCTAAGAACTGTTCTCGCCTTTCCAATGCATATCTATTGATATTGTTGGTCTATTTCCAATGACACGTAAACTTAATAGATTTATTTTTGTAGTCACATGTTGTTTTTCCAAATATTGTCTTATATTCCCCATGAAGCGAGCTACCTCTTCTGTAATCAAACATATACTTGAGAACTTAGTTTTTATGGTTTATGGTATTCCAGAGACCATAATCCTAGATAATGGCCCTTAACTAATTAGTCATGAACTCCAGGATTTATTTCAATTTTACAACATACCAAAAATTAATTACACCCCCCGTTACTGTCCGCAAGTCAATACTGTTGAACGTTACAACAAAACAATTATAGCAGCAGTTGCTTCTTTTGTTGATAATGACCATCGTACATGGGATTTATATTTAAATCAAATCCAATTTGCCATAAATTCAGCTGTTAATGAAACTACTAAATTCACACCAGCTTTCTTAGTATTTGGTCGCGAACTTGTAACGTGTGGTTCTGTATATAATGCGTCGGATCTAACTGAAGAATTGATTTTTGCTCCACGCGATGAGTACGCTGACAACATAGGTCAGTTAAGCCCTTTATTTGCTGAAGTTCAAGCACGTTTATTTCGCGCTCATGAAACTAACGCAAAATATTATAATAAACATCATCAACACCTTGAATTTAACCAAGGTGACATTATATGGAAACGTAATTATCCCATAAGTTCAGCAGGCAAGTATATTTCAGCTAAATTAGCTCCTAAATTTGTAAAATGCATCATAGCAGCTAAAATTTCACGACTAATTTACGACCTCCGTGATTTATCTGGTAATCCCTTAGGCCGTTGGCATGTCAAAGACATTAAACCTATACCACGTACGTCTTAACCATAACCATCACTTGTCTACTTACATACTTTATTATAATTATGTACTATGAAAGTTACATTGCTTTCATATTCCTGTACCTTACCATATATTTAAATACCTACTTATGACCTACTTACAAATAACCTTGTATTTATGTTGTAAATAATGTACTTTTAATATAATTTCCCTTTACGGAGTAATGTCCACATTTTTAGCCTATTTTTTTTATTCACTTCATTAATTTTTCGAATTCATTATGAATATTGACTTCAAGTCCCTTACGTATTGCTTTTCAGTGCTATTTTACTTACTACATACTTTAATTATTTGGTACTAATAGTAGCTAATACCCTACTTGTTAGCTATGTATTTTTTATATTTTACAAACATAATGTTCAGTTTAAAGCGAAAACAAGTTCTATATATTATTATTTACTACACCTACACACAAAACTTCCAACACTGAAAAGAGCGGCAAATGTGATTACTCTATAAACCAAGCCTAGGTCACAAAACCAGTATTATCTTATAGTTAATATACTATTACCTACCTACCTTACTTATATTATTTTAACGTTCTAACACAACGTTTACTATGTACATTCATGTGCTACAGGCACGTCGTACCCTAAGGTACGTTTAGCCATTTTGGCAAAATAATTGTAAATAAATATACACATACATATATGTACACATCATACACCATACATTCACCACACATACACATACACATACACATACACATACACATACACATACACACATACACTCACATAATCACCCTAATCAGCGGTTAGTGACTGTATAAATAAGCCTACACTACACTGTATTGGTTCCACGAGTGACCTTATTGATATATTGATTCCTCTTTCTTATGAGTTTTATTTCCAAGGAATGGGAATAAGACTATGAATGATGATGAATGAATGTGTGATTTATGAATTTGAATGCATCTAGGAATCCAATCAATTGTATCATAATCATTGTTAATAAACATAATCATTGTTAATAAACATTTTCACATAAAAATTAAAAAGACTTCTCAGCATTTCCATTATTTTACTATTTTAATTTTATTACCCATATTATATATATTTTTTTATTATTAACTTCTACTATTATTTTTTTCTTTTGTCCTTAGCATATATTTTTTTTCACTTTTTTTTTAAATAATCCTTACCACAAAAAAAAAAAAACTCCGGGGAGGCGGGGTATTGTGACGAGGTCAAAACCTCTTTCATAATAATACTCTTTTAATCTCTTAATTCATTCATAATCCATTTCTTTTCATTTTGATAGTTGGTCATTATTCATTCTAAATACAAATATCCTGTCATTCATACATTGATTTTTGGAGAAAAAGGGAAATATGATATAAAATACATAAATAAGTTTATAACCAGTTGAATTACACTTGTAAATATATAAACGATAATACCCATATAAGAGGTTATTTTAATCCGCATCGTCAAAGTACAAAAGTCTGATCATCTCCTGTTCCTGTGCTTCCAATAGTTCCTGTAATTCTGTGTCACTGAGGTTTGGGTCCTGGGCTAGTGGGAGCAACCCAAACCCTGGGACCGCCTCGTGACACACGCATCACGTAAAAACTACTGGACCAATTGCAATGCGGTTTTAATTGTTAGATAGCTTAGGGTTTTATTTAAATCTGGTGTAATTGGTATCTCAAACCGGTGAGTTGGAAGCCGAGCAATTGATAAAAGTATTTTTGACGGCTGAAGAAATGTTGTTCAAATGTTGGTATATTGGTCCTGGAATAGCACATTATGGTACTTTGAACCTAAAGAAAAAACCACGCGTGCGAAGCCGCGGGTACAGCTAGTTTATTATAAGAACTGCAAAGGAGTGGAATGCCCTGCCCTCGTCAGTGTTTCCGGTAAATTATAACCCCGGTGTGTTCAAGTCAAGAGTGAATAGGTATCTACTAGGCAAGCGTGCTACACCTTCGACCACATCATCGCTTTCCATCATTCGCGTGAGATCGTGGTCAAATGATTGCCTAGTCCGAAATTTAAAAAAAAAAAACTACATTCCAAATTTCATCAAAATTTCTCCTGCCATTAGCAGGTGAAAGCTCCCCAAACTAACAAACAAACAAAAAATAAACAAACAAACAAACAGACAACGTTTCACTTTTATATATTGGTATGGATTTGTAATATAATAAAAAAGGTCTATTTTTATGTCGTGTGTAAATAATAATGTTAGATAGACTATACTTGCTATTTGTTATAGTTAACAGTCAGAACCATTTTGAAGTACTAAGATCCTAAAATCTTAGAATCGTAGCTTCCAAACGAATGGACCGATTTAGCTGCGGTTTTTTATGTTTGAAAGCTGATGTGATCGAGATACTTCTTAGCTATAATGGGGGGTGGTGGGCCGGGGGCTCTATAAATTACAAACAAACAAACCAACAAACAGACAACGTTTCACTTTTATATATTGGTATGGATTTTACTTTAAAACTTACTTAAATTTTATCTTATCTAGGTCAGTGAAAAGGATGCTGTTGCTTGGATTCGTTATTTGTAGAGTTGTTTTGGATAACGCAAGTCGCATATCATCTTGCGTCTAATCTATTACGATTTTTAGTTTTAATCGACAACAAATCTGAGAATCCGGACTCACAAAGATACTTGTAAATGTTATCAGAATAGAAATAGCTCGTTTGACAAGAAGGGAGTAAGTTTGAGCCAAGTAACACCAAAAGTCACCAAGATTCTTTGTTTGGAATTCAGCTAATAATGCTGCTTTAGAGCTCATGTCGGTTCGGTTGGCCCGCGCCACCCGAACGCATACGTAGGTACAACGCTCGTCAAAAACAACTCAGCTGTCAAACAATGTATGCACGAATTACTGCATTATATTTCTAACTAGCTGTACCCGCGGCTCCGCACGCGTGGTCTTTTCTTTAGGTTCAAAGTACCATAATGTGCTATTCCAGGACCAATATACCAACATTTGAACAAAATTTCTTCAGCCGTCAAAAATACTTTTATCAGTTGCTCGGTAGAAGCCGAGCAATTGATAAAAGTATTTTTGAACAGTAGTTCCGGCGGCGTGATGCGCGGCTAAGATACAGACTGACATCCAGACAAAAATGAAAAAACAAACAGTTTAGGCTTCATTATCGAAAATAGAGTAACTTCAAAAAAAAACACACTATCTCTTGAATGTACTGAATTTGGACACATATCCCACAGGAACCCTTTATTTTTTCGGGATCCATAATTTTCACCTATCTTATAAACTATGTCTGTGCCAAGTTGCATCAACATCCATCCAATAGTTTCAGCGTACTACGTGTTCTTTTAAATAATTTTCCACCCCTATCCTGCAGGAACACTTAATTTTTTCGGGATGAAAAGTATCCAATGTCCTACTTCGAAGTATGAACTCAAATCATACCATTTCATTTGAATTCATTGAGTATTTTCGGCGTGGTGCGCTACCAAGGTACAGACAGACAGACGGACAGACAGACAGACAGACGGACAGACAGACAGACGAAAATAAAAAAATACAGTGTTGGCTTTAGTATTGAATATAGAATGCCCTCCAAAAAAAAACAGAAAAATTTACAGAATTTTGGACTTTGTCCCGCAGGAAAAAGTATCCTCAATTTTTACCCATTATATAAACTATGAATGTGCCAAGTTTAAAAAAAACCGCCTAGTAGTTCCAGCGTGATACGTGTTCTTTTAAATAACTTTCAACGCCTATCCTGCAGGAACCCTTTAACTTTTCGGGATGAAAAGTATCCAATGTCCTACCTCGAAGTATGAACTCAAATTATATCAAATTTCATTTACCCATTATAACAGAAGAAGACAGACAGAAAGAAGACCAAAAATTAAAAAAAAAACCGTTTTGGCTTTAGTATTGAAAATAGAACGAAAAAAAAACTTTAATTTACAGAATTTGGGACATTATCCCACAGGAACTCTTTATTTATTCGGGATAAAAAGTATCCTGAATTTTAACCCATCATATAAACTATAACTGTGCCAAATTGCATCAAAATTCGTCAAATAGTTTCAGTGGTAAGTGTTTTTTGAAACAACTTTAAACCTCAATCCTGCGGGAACCCTTTCATTTTTTCGGGATGAAAAGTAGCATATGTCCTACCTTGTAGTATCACCTCAAATCATACCAAGTTTCATTTAATTTCATTCTGTAGTTTCGGCGTGATGCCTAGCCAAGATACAGACACACAGACAGACAGACAGACAAAAATGAAAAATAATAAAGTTTTGGCTTCAGTATCGAATCAAGAGTGAGTTCCAAATAATATTTTCAAAATATCTTCATTGTACAGAATTGGACCCGATACAGTTTTATTATAAGTAATAGCTGTACCCGCTGCTTCGCACGCGTGGTCATTTCTTTAGATTAAAAGTACCATAATGTGCTATTCCAGGACAATACCAATATACCAACATTTGTTAAAAATTTCTTCAGACGTCAAAATATCAATTGCTCGGCTCTAATCGCCAAATACCAATTACACCAGTTTTTAAGTCAAACCCTAAGCTATCCTACATTGAAAACCGCATAGCAGTCGGTGCAGTAGTTTTTACGTGATGCACAAAAATACAGACAAACAGTCAGAAAGACGCGATTTAAAATAAAATAAAAACCGTAGCTTATTTTATGGTACCCTAGACCATTTTTTTCATTTGAGTTCTTTTTACAGTCTTTTTCGTATCTATTGCTTTATTATAAGTAAAGATAGATGACTGTGCCAAGTTGCATCAGAATCCGTCCAGTAGTTACAGCGTGATACTTGTTCTTTCAAATAACTTTCAACCACTATCCTGCGGAACCACTTTAATTTTTCGGGATGAAAATTATCCTATGTCCTACCTCGTAGTATGAACTCATATCATACCAAGTTTCATTTGAATTCAGTAGCCTTGACGTGATGCGCGGTCAAGATACATACAGAAAGATAGACAAAAATGAAAAAAAAAACAGTTATGGCTTCACTATCGAATATAGTATACCCTCCAAAATGAATCATTTATTATTTCAAAATTAACATAACTTTGGGACCTTGACCCGCAGGAACCCTTTATTTTTTCGAGATAGAAGGTATCCTCAATTTTAACCCATCATTTATATTATTACTGTGCATCAAAATCCATCCAGTAGTTTCAGCGTGGTGTACGTGTTCTTTTAAATAACTTTCAACCTCTATCCTGCAAGAACCCGTTATTTTTTCGGAATGAAAAGTATCCTATGTCCTACCACGTAGTATCAACTCAAATCATACCAAGTTTCATTTAAATTCATTCAGTAGTTCCAGCGGCGTGATGCGCGGCCAAGATACAGACAGACGGAAAGACAAAAATGAAAAAATCAAACAGTTTTGGTTTCAATATAGAATACTGCGAAACATAAAAAAATATAAAAAAATGTCTTCTTTGTATAGAATTTGAACCCATATCCCGAAGGAACCCCATTTTTTTTCGGAATTAAATGTATCCTTAATTTTCCACCCATCATATAAACTATGACTGTGCCAAGTTTCATCAAAATCCGGTCCAGTAGTTTCAGCGTGATACGTTTTCTTTTAAATAAATTACAACCCATATCCTGCGGGAACCCTTTAATTTTTCGGGATTAAAACTATACAATGTCCTACCTCAAAGTATGAACTCAAATCATACCAAGTTTCATTTGAAATAATTTTGTAATTTCAGCATGATGCCCTGCCAAGATACAGACAGACAGAAGGACACATAGACAGACAGTAAAAAAATGGAAATAAAAATTACATAATTTCTTTTAATTTACAGAATTCGGACCCCTATCCCGCAGGAACCCTTTATATTTTCGGAATAAAAAGTATTCTTAATTCTCAATCATCATATAAACTATAACTTTGCCAAGTTGCATCAAAATCCGTCCCGTAGTTTTAGCGTGATACGTGTTCTTATAAAAATCTTTCAACCCCTTTCCTGCGGGAATCCTTTAACTTTTCGGGATGAAAAGTATCCTATGTCCTACCTTGTAATATGAACTCAAATTATGACAAGTTTAATTTGAATTTATTCAGTAGTTTCGGCGTGATGCCTAGCCAAGATACAGACAGACAGACAGACAGACAGACAGATAGACAGACAAAAATGAAAAAGTTACAGTTTTGGCTTCAGTATCAAATATAGAACAGCCCCCAAAAAATTTTTACTAAATATCTTCAATGTACAGAATTGGACCTGTTACAGTTTTATTATAAGTATATAGATAGATAAAAACTTTAGGAGTGAACTGAGTGATAACTTTGGATCTCTGTCAGCTCACCTCCTTCCGGATTCAAGCTCTCAGAAAAATGGAGCATAGCCCTTTCCATAGCACGCTGAGTGACTTGAGATGTCCGTAAACCCGTGTAAATAATCTGTTTGTAACTCATTCCTAACAAAAGTTCCCGATATTTCGACTGTGTCAGTCTTGAAGATAGGTAGACTGCAACTGCAGGTAGTTCATGCATAGATCAAGCGATGGTAGCCTTAACGCCTTACTAGTGCGACAGAATCCAACAATACCGGGTTCTCTAATAGGCTCCGCACCAATGACTCTTCTAAATTAAGTGCAGTTTTCCATCGCTCTGTCGAACTGATCTCCCAAACATCCAAGTATCTTCCGACTTTCGATATGTGGTAGAATGGTCCATGCACGTTTGATATACTCGTAATTCGGTTGAGTTGCGGCGGTAAATCGTCAACAAATCAATTTTAAAAAGTCCTTAAACTCGCTCGAACTTACTTTTAAGGCGGGGTCAGTCCCGAAATCAGAAAAAAGACGAATTGCAAACCGTCGAGAACGGCGTAACGAAACAACTTTATGCAAACCAAAAAATACTGTGGATAGAAAATTATACTCCCTAAACAAATAACCGAACAGAATTTTCAGAAATACTTTGGTATCCTTGGAAAAAAAACATGAACTACCAACTACTGAAAATAACTAGTTTCACCGCAGTTCTCGTTATTTTCAGCGACAGCAACATACTTTTTTTAAATAATTTTATAGCTACCTTAATAAACTAGACAAATAACCGAACACATTATTTAAGAGACTTTTATACATCGAGATATCGATAGGAAAGCTCAAAAATTATCTAATATCGACTCCGGAGCTGCATCACCTCTCCCGCTCACACTGCACCTGGACGAGTAGGACAAACAATTGAGAGCCTACCCCGCCTTAATACATCGAAAGTTGGAAGATAGGTCGTGCGAAATATTGTCGCGTCTCATTCAAATTGTATGCCACATTTACGATGTATTGTTAGCATCCACCATCTTCGTTTACGCATGTTTTTTAAAATTTTTATTCATCATGAAAATAATAATTTTCGGTGCCGCACCTAGCGATTCAATGTTTGGCCGAACGTTTGGGGTTGGACGGTTGGAGGATAGCATGATGATATGATAGCCTGGAGCTACCTTAAATTGATTCAGAATTTTAATATTTATTAAATTCACAATTCAATCTCGATTGGATTAACTTTAATTCAATAGTTGATAGGAATTAGGGGCCAGGTATTGAATAATTTCGTAGGTCGCCGTGGCATGGCGCCAGAGTACAGTATCGTACTCGTGTATCGATATCAGTTATGCTATGACCTCATAGGCAGATGGGTTAGAGGAAAGATAAACTTTAAGGTGCTCTGTGGATACGACAGATGCGGGTGCTAGCGGTATGAAATCGGTTGACATAATTATGTAACGTTTAGTACAAAGAAATATTTAGAGATCCCATGGAAACCAGTTCTAAGCCAGGGCACGTCGCTAGTAATATCTAACTATCGCCTAGAGATAAATTAACCTTATCTATATATAAAGCCTTCACAATGTTTTAATTGCGGATTGCGGAGGATCAATTGTAAAGAAGTTGAATAAATAAACGCTATAATTCACCTACTCATAGGTTCTAAATTCAAATATAACAATATTATTTTGTCTCGAGATTAACATCGACGTCGCAGGTTTGTTATCTGATACCGAGCTAGCACGTCCTCAACCATAAATTAATGAATTGGTAGAGGTTCACTCGCTCAGGCCCCGCCGCCGAAACGGGCGGCCTGCAACATGTCCGACAGCAGAAAAGGGAGTACGTCTGCTGGGCCGAGCGGCCCGGGCAGTCGCAAGAGCAGCCAGTTTGACCGCAAGGGGAGTGTGGCACCCCCGAAGGCTCTGGACCTGGATGATGTGCTGGTCAACGAGCTGGGCCAGTTCGGCCGCTTCCAGCTGTACAACATTCTCTTGGTGGCGGTGCCCATCATCATGTCGGCCTTCATGAGCGAGTACATCTTCTCAGCTGCCGCCATCCCGCACAGGTGGGTACTGTCTGTTCTGAAATATAATGTAAGCATGAGACATGCTACAGCTTTAGCTGACGCATTATTTCACTTTCATTTATTGTGGAGATAGCGCCTTGCGGTCAAGTGCTAGCAAATACATTATATCTTTTTGGATCGTTCCGTTTGTTTTTCACCGATATAAACCGAGACGTTTTTGGGCGTAACATATTATGCAGTTTTCTCTCTTTTTTTATTTAGGTTCGTGTCATAATAATACGCCTTTAGGTTATTACTAGCTTTTCCCGCGGCTTTGCCCACGTAGTCATTTCATTTAAAAGTAGCCCATACGTGTTATCCCAGGACCAAAAGCACTTCAAAATATGTTCAGCCACCAAAGAGTTTTTAATCAATTGCTCGGCATTTATTCATTGGATTAAGATACCAAGTACCTACCCCAGTTTTTAAGTCAAGCCCTAAGCTACCCAACAGTGAAAACTGCATCGCAATCGGTCCAGTTGTTTTTACGTGATGAGCGAACAAACATACAGACAAACGGACAAATAGACAAACAGACAAACAAACGACCACAGATACGAATATTATGTTATTGTTCAGTTGCTTATTTTAAGTACCATAGAACTTTTTTTTTTGTACAGGCTTTTTCGTTCATATTGCTTTATTATGATTTCTACAAAGTTCGTTCAGTCGTCAAATAGTTTTTTGTCATTTGCTCGTCATCTAATCATCGGATTAAGATATCAAGTACTCCAGTTTGTAAGTCAAATCCTAAGCTAAAAAACAAGACATTAAAAAAACGCGTCGCAATCGGTGCAGTACTTAGTTTTTACGTGATGCGCGAACAAACATACAGACAAACAAACAAACAAACAGAAAAGATTTAAAAAATGGGGTTTCTGCGGGATAGCGGTTGAAAGTTATGTAAAAATATTATTTGACAAACCGATAGTGATGGCGAAATGGATAAAATCTTAAAAAGAAATGTCATATTTCAAAACAAAACTACAATTAAAATTATTTTTATTCCGAAAACTTTTAGGGTTGCTGCGGGATATAGGGGTTCAAAGTTATGTAACAGTATCATTTCAACAATCGATTGTGTTGGTGATACGGATCAAATCTTAAAAATTAATATCATTAAGGAATTTTTAGGGTTCCGTACTTAAAGAGAATCCTATGGACAGAATCTTTTGATTCATTAGCAGCGCGAGAGGAAAACGTAGTCTACATAGTGCCTAAGCTATGTTTGTCATTAACCTTCTGCGACTGTGAGTTAGTTCAATACACAGTAGGTATGTTTTAGGAAACCAGGAAAAAAAACCACGCAGCGAGAGAAGCAAACGCTTTAGCTTAGTTGTGTACCAAACTTCAGGTCAATCGGTAAACAGGAAGGGAGTAAAATTTGAATTACTAGATTTTACTTACAAAAGACACAAACAAAGCAAGCTAAACCGGTTTTACCGGTTTTACCGTTTAAAAATACCGTTTGACGTCTGAACGTAGTTTGATGAAATTTGCTATTTTGGTACTTTTGGTTCTGGAATAACCACTGACCTGCATTATACTCACGTACTCTAAAGCCGCTCAGTGGGAATATCACTTATGATCCTTATATCCCAGAAAAAATACCACGAGGGCAAAGCCGCGGGCATAGCTAGTAAGTAATATATACTAGACTAAAATAATATATTTTATGTAAAGTTTTCATACATCAATTATAAATTATTGGCATTATCTATACATCTATCTATTAATAAATGTATAGGTTGACATTAGGTATATTATTTGATAATATAAGTCAAATTTGTTATATCTGTGTTTATTATTACTCAATGGAGCTAAAAGCTTCAGTGGCAGCAAAATTGCTGTTTTAAGTCTTACTTATTTATTTCATTTTATTCCTAGCTAATTTAGAAAGATTTCCTACTTGTATCCTTATTTAGTGAAAAATGTTTACAAAAATATGAAATGTTAAAATCGGCTTAATAAGGTTGATGAATATAACCTTGAATCTAAGTCGAAAATTCTTGAAATAAAACTAAATCTTGATCATTACGGTAGAATTAATTACTTTTGATTATATTGATGATGATAAAACGACGCAGGGGGTGCCTGCGTCAGTTTATCTTTATAAGTAGGTACCTAATCAACCGAAAAATGTCAAATTGTTAAAAAATACACATTATTACCTTCCCAACTCATCCACTTAGCACTAACATATTTTTTCGTAACGTAACTAATAATGTGAATGATATGACACATCACATCATCATCATTGATACCGCTCCGTAACGACTGACCGGATTGTGTTGAAAATCGGGATTTTAAATTACAGGTCCTGGAATAACAAGTAGCATAGGTACTATAATTTATTATTGTACACGTGGGTGATGCCGCGGGGTGCAGCTAATTATTAATGTCATTGAGATGCTTTCACTTTTATTTTTCTTCTGCTTTTTTGTTGAATACCTTCGAGGATTCAACCAATTGCTACAAATTTGGTTGTATTTTCGAAGATATAAGATTTGATTAGTTTCACGTGCCCCTTGGTGTAGCTAAGCGCACTTCTGATGCAAGGTAATCTACTGAGCTATTTAATATACAGAACTTGACATTGTCCTCAGATGTCAAGTTCCAGAATGTGGCGAAACCACCAAAGACCACTATTTCGAACCAGAATGGGTACTCGCCGCTATCCCAGAAACAGCATCTGGCTTCGCGAGCTGCGAACGCTATGCTCCTGCTGCTGGCAGCGTCAATGGCAGCCTTGCCTACTGTCCTGCTAACATCTTCACAAACAATACTGTTGAATGCAATGGATACGTATACGATAGGGACAACTCTGTTGTGTATGACGTAAGTCAAATAATTCATTAAAAAACCTCTAACTATACCAAATATTTAATGAGAAAACGATCTCTAAGTAGTTAAATAGAACATGAGTTACGGAACACCATTTTTTTGTTTCCAGTTCGACCTGGGCTGTCAAGAATGGCTCCGAGCCCTGTCTGGTACCCTTAACAGCGTCGGAACTCTCCTCGTGCTTCCCATTATCGGGTTTATCTCTGACCGGTTCGGCCGCAGGGTTGCGCTGGTCATCAGTGTCTTCAATCTCGGTCTTATAGGGCTCATAAGAGCCTTTTCTGTCAACTACGGAATGTACTTGACGCTGCAGATTTTGCAGACCACACTTGGAGCTGGTACTTTCAGTTCCGCCTATATTTTTGGTAAGTCTCCGTACTACTTAATAATAATAAAAAATTACACGATCACACACATATGTGGTTCTTATCCCTCTTCTGATAAAATCATCTTCTGAAACGTCTCAATCCTAATCCTATGCATTATACTGTGACATAGGTATTGCTTCTAATTTTGAATAACTCTTACAACAGCTGCCGAACTGGTGGGCCCCAAGTACCGCGTGGTAACGAGCGCTACAAGCTCGTCCATGTTCGCGGTGGGACAGGTGATTCTGGGCGGCGTAGCGTGGCTCGTGCAGCCTTGGCGGTACATGATCATGACCCTGCACATCCCCTGCTTCATCATCATTACCTACTACTGGTTACTGTCCGAGAGCGTCCGCTGGCTGATCTCCAAACAGAAGTGGGTGGAAGCTAAGAAGGTGCTAGAAAAAGTGGCGAGGGTTAACAGAAAGCAAATCAGTGAGAAGTCTTTGGAAGCACTAATGAATCCTCCTCCACCATCAACGGTAAGCTGTTAAGGCTTAAACATCTTATTGTATGTTATTGATGAATCATATCGTGCCTCACAGGTTCGTAACTGGTAATTTTCAGGAGAAAGTCCCGGGCTTGATCTCTACGATTTTCAAATCAAAAGTGTTGCTTCGCCGCATCTGCACCACCCCCATTTGGTGGATCACCACCACTTTCGTGTACTACGGGCTCTCCATCAACTCTACCAGCCTCTCAGACACCATGTACCTGAACTACATCCTAACTTGCGCTATCGAGATTCCTGGCTTCTTCACTGCTGTTCTGGTGCTGGACAGGATCGGAAGAAAAGCGACACTGTCTGCCGGGTTCTTGTTTAGTGCGGCTTGCAACATTGCCTTTGTTTTCATTCCTAATGGTGAGTAACTACTACAGCAATCAATTATTATATTACTAGCTGCGTCTTGCAGCTTTGCATGTGTTAGATTACTACTTATTGTAAATAGAGAAATGTATAAAAATAATACTTGGTACATGTAAATGTTATGTATCCAGCTTTCAGAACGAAGTATTCGTTCTGAAACGAAGTATTGGCTACTTTAAAGAAAAGTAAAGTACCACGTGTAAGCTTACGATGTATGTCATCCATCACTATGAAACATCTGTAACATCTGTAACATCTGTAACATCTGTATACAGATGTTTCATAGTAACTTCTACAGCAATCAATTATATAACGGTTGAGGAGTTCCCTAGTCAGGATCCAGCCCTGAGTGCATCAACCTTGTCATAGTAAAACCTAAAACCGGTTATCATAATAAAATGCGTATACAACATTTCGTGTCTGTGCTGTTGACTGTTCAAGAGTTCCTTTATCTAGATACCATGTCATGGTAAAACTTAAAACTGGCTATCATAATAAAATGCGTACACAAAATTTCGTGTCTGTGCTTTGAAGAGTCGATTCAGATCATACTTACTTTAAAAATGCACTGTCTTTGGAACTAAACCAACATGTAAAAATTCGTTCTTCAGAAAGAGGATATTATGTTGTTTTAAGTTTGATAGCAGAAAATTGCGGCCAATAAAAAAAACATTTATCATTACCTAAAAAGCACGCAATTTAAAAAAAAAATGTATTATGGCCTTTAGTTTACTGTAACTTTACTGTAGAAAATCACTAATTTTGAAATATTCTAAAAAAAATAAGTAAAACGCAAAACAAAACTAGTTAGTTTTGTTGATAGGAATTAATTATAATTTGAGAGATTGCTGGTATTTTACCAGAAACAAATTTACCTACACGGTATTAAAATCTTGCAATTAGGCAATTACTTATCCTGCCTATATCGCAATGTAAGCAAATGTAAATTACAAAAAATACAAATGCAAATGTACTGTGAGTTTCTTTGTTCCACCATAACTTTTAAATGCCTGAACAGATTTCGACGTATGGGGTCTCGTTAGAATCCTTACATCCTCCCGTGTAACCTAAGCTATTTTTTTTTGAAAACATTCAATATGGCGGCAGCACGATATTCAATCACGACATTTTATTCCGAAGTTTACAATATAGGTATCAAATTGAAGGTATACAGCGCAGTTATATTATATAAGCGCATTCTAACAGTATATAATTTATTACCAAAAGCTCTTTTTTGGCATGGCAGGCAAGTATTTTTAGCCTTTTAGGAGAATGTACTAAATGCATATGAAAGTATACACGGTACTCAATTTTTTATCTCTCTGTCTGTATGTTTGTTTCCGCTATATCTCCGAAACGGCTGGACCGATTTTGACGGGTCTTTCACTGAAAGATAGCTGAATATGTTACAAGGAGTAACATAGGCTATTTTTATTTTCGTTAAGTAATTAGGTTTCCGTGCAAAAAAAAACATAAATTTTGACCACGCGGGCTTATATAACTTATTATTTTATTGACTTTTTGCGTCACAGGTTATCTGTTGAGGATAGGTCGACTTCTATAATCTAGATATTACATAAATTTACTTACTAGTTTGATAATTAGGTATACGTTCTTAATAAGATATTTTCTCTTGTCTATGCTCTAAAATATAACTCAAGATATGACGACAGTTAGGTAGGTGGCTTCACAGCATTCTATCTAGCAAGGCAACGCACGATGAAATTTCTTTTTTTTCACATACTTATTATTTTTCTTGCAAGAGTTGCATAAAACTTTCCTTATAATATCAAAATAAAAATATTATTGAAAAAAAAAGTTTTAAATTAAAGTAGTATTGCGTAAGTAATTTTTAAGTTCAATTTCAGTATAATATTTCTTTAAATGGATTAAACTAGATTGAACTGTTTCTATTATTTATTCTGTAATCGAACGCCATATTGAATCCTTTGAAAAATATAAAGCAGATTTCATAACGTTATTGAACTGACGTGACTTAAACTGCATTAAACGCTGTTGTTAGTTGCTGTTTAGTTAACATAACCCATAAAATAAAGTAAATGAAATGTTTCCGTTGCAACTGTTTTTTTTATTCACATTAATTTCAAGTATTTGTTTACATATTCTTTGATATTTTTAAAGGCCCATCTACTTTACAGTACTTCCTGTTCAATTTATTCAATGAACCATCATGCGTTTGTAATTTCTACTAAAAGTATTGACACATTACAACTTTTGAATGTTATAATAAATTAGTTACTTCTCCGCGATTTTATTTGTAGTCCAAGATAGATGTGAGATATTAATATTTCCATTTTTTTATCTAAATCAAAACTTTGGATTGGAACTAAGAATGAAATAAGTTTATTTTACTTTTTTAATCCTGCTCTACTGAATATCAGTAATATTTGTAATATCCTAACAGGTTATTGTAGCTATCTTCAAAACCAAAAGATTGAATTAAGTTAGACTGTTATCTAAAACTCCATTGTATGAGCTTTCTACTAGGAGTGTAGAAAGCTCATACAGTGGGGCTAGAGAAGTATATCAAGAAAGTAGTCTTAACTCATTTTTAATTTTTGCTTCAAGTCAATTGTTTAAAATCATATATATATATATATATCTCGAGGGGCTTATTAGTTTTATCCGAGACATTAGCTCCGTCTTGTTATTTAGTCTGTTAAGATATATTTTTTAGTCTATTTTTAGACGATACGGCATCAAAATCCATTGAGTGGTTTTTGCGCGATGAAGTCACACACAGCCAGCCAGACAGACAGACCAAAAATTCTAAAAAAAATATTTTTGGATTCTACTACTTTCATATCTATCTATATACTTATAATAAAACTGTAACGGGTCCAATTCTGTACATTGAAGATATTTTGAAATTTTCTTTTGAAGGTTACTCTATATTTCATACTGAAGCCAAAACTGTATTTTTTCCATTTTTGTCTGTCTGTCTGTATCTTGGCTAGGCATCACGCCGAAACTACTGAACGACACGATGAAAAAAAAAAGTGTTAATACCCTTTTTAAGCACCCAAGAGCATTTTATTATTTATCTTCTTTTTTTACAGTCTTTATCGTTCCTATTGCTTTATTATAAGTATATGACTGTGTCAATTTGCATAAAAAAAACCGTCTAGTAGTTTCAGCGTGATACGTGTTTCTTTTTAATATTTTTCAACCCCTATAATGCGGAAACCCTTTAATTTTTCGGGATAAAACGTGTCCTTAATTTTTCGGGATGAAAAGTTTCCAATGTCCTACCTCGTAGTTTGAACTGAAATCATACCAAGTTTCATTTGATTTTACTTAGTAGTTCGTGTGCGATGCGCAGTCAAGATACGGACAAACATACAAACAAAAATAAAAAGTAAAATAGTTTTGGCATCAGTATCGAATATAGAGAACCATCCAAAAAATATTATTTATTACATAAATATTACCATAACTTTTGACCCATATCCCGCAGAAGCCCTTTAATTTTTCGGGATAAAACGTGTCCTCAATTTTAACCCATCATATAAATTAAGACGGTGCCAAGTTACATCTAAACCCTTCTATTAGTTTCAGCGCGGTACGTGTTCTTTTAAATTAGTTTCAACCCCTATCCTTCAGGAACTCTTTAATTTTTCGGGCTGAAAAGTGTCCAATGTCCTACCTCGAAGTATGAACCCAAATAATACCAAATTTAATTTGAATTCAGTGAGTATTTTTGGCGTGTTGCGCTACCAAGGTACATACAGACAGACGGACAGATAGACAAAAATTACAAAATACAGTTTTGGCTTTAATATTGAATATAGAACGGCTTCTAAAAAAATTACATAATATCTTCAATTTGGGACGTTATCCCGCAGGAACTCTGTATTTTTTCGGGATAAAAAGTATCCTCAATTTTTATCCATTATATAAATTATGACTGTGCCAAGTTGCAACAAAATTCGTCCAGTAGTTTCAGCGCGATACGTGTTCTTTTAAATAACTTTCAACGCCTATCCTGCGGGAACCCTTTAAGTTTGGTATGGTTTACCTGTTGGCTTATGCAATTGGATAGTTGATTTCTTGAGGGAACGATCTATTCGAGTAGTCTTAGAAGGCTGCTCGTCTGATCAAATGGCTATCAATGCCGGTGTACCTCAGGGATCGGTTCTCTAGGCTACACTGTTTTTACTGCACATTAATGACCTTCTGAAGCCCGGTACCTTTGGGTATGCTGATGACAGTACTGTAGTTGAGAGATATACTTCCAATGCTCAAGCAAGCTGTGACGCTGTCCAGTTTCAGAGAGAGGCTACCATAGACCGTTTAAATTTAGCCTTAGAAGCCGTGTCCGATTGGGGCGATGCTAACCTGGTTAAGTTTAATGCTACTAAAACGCAAGCGTGTTTGTTTTCTGCTAAAAAGAGTCCTCTACACCGATCTCCGTCTTTCCAAAGTGTAACAATACCAATAGGCGACCATTTGGAGCTTTTGGGTGTTGAACTCACATCAAACCTGAATTTTGGGTCTTATATTGAATCCAAAGCCAAGGTAGCTGCAAAAAAACTTGGTATTTTGTCTAAAGTTAGGCGGTACTTCACACCGTGACAGCTTTTGAATCTTTATCAAGCACAGGTCCGATCTTGTATGGAGTACTGCTGCCACCTCTGGGACGGTCCTGCCAAGTATCAGCTCGAGTCTTTGGATTCAATTGAGAGACGTGCTATCAGGCTCATTAGGGATGACACTCTGGTAAAGAGTAAGCTTCAAAGTCTGGCGAATCAACGTGAGGTAGCAAGCCTGGCGGTGTTCTACAGATTGCACTACAGACTACACGTCTCATAACAAGCAGCAAATGTATTTAAAAAACTAATCAATTTTTTTTAAGAACTCATTTTCATCCATTTGCGAGCTACCCTGACAGTTTCAGCCGGATAGCTAATCGGGAAGAACTCAAAATTTGAGTTGCAATATTGCACCTGGAACAACAGACAGATACACAAACAAGAGAATGACCTAATAAAAACATGGTTTAAGTAAAAATGGTTCAGTAGTTAAACGAAGTAAATAATTATGAAGTCAGGAATAATTATTTGAGCACCAGCGTGACTTAGTTGTAGCTCGTAGTAGTAAAATAAATGTGAACATGTGCAAAAATGAGCTCGAATGCACATAAGATACATGAGTACGTACCTACATTCGAGGAAAATAATACCAATTAATTTAAAAGCATATAGTGGGTATTAGTAAGTAGTTATCAGATATCGCGAACAATAAAGTCCTTGTTATAATTGACCAACCTGTTATTATCAAAGTTTTATCGAATACGTAGTAGGTATGTTAATATGTGTTTGAATGGCAATATTTTTACATCTTTGTGACGATAATAAGAGATAAGGTAGATTAGATAGACAAAAAATGTGCCTTAATTCTTATTAAATTATTAGTAAGGTAGATAGATAAATCAAAGGGTGATAGCCTAGATAGTTAACTAAAGATTAACGCCACACATATCGCCCCGGCACCTGATCAGCATCGCTTCAACTCGAGCAGTTCAACATTATTTTTAGGAAACTCCTACTGCAACGCACACTAAGCAGCACCGTAACGGCATCGCCTCGACACGGGACAAGCTAGAGCATTGCTTACGGTTCACAAGCGCCGCGGCTACGACTTGCGGGTGTCCCTCTTGTCCCTCGCGGCCTGCTCACCCACGCCCTTGCTTTTCTTGTATTTTCATCTTCGTCTTCATATAAGTAGTGCAATGGTTCACGAAATGTAAATGGGACTTTTTACCCGGTTTCTTCACTTCTCACTCAACTTCAAAATATCGCTATGTTACTCGTCGTCGTAATTGTGTTGGCATATCGGAGGTTAGGAGGGAAGAGTTTTTAAAATGTAATTTCTCTTCTAGAACTCACAATTCGTTAGTATATAAAATACTAGCTGCAATACAGGATCCTTTTCATTATCATCGTCCACGCATATTCTATGTGTTATTCCAGGACCTAATGTTTATAAATACCAAATTTCATCAAAATCCATTGAGCTGTTATAGCGTGAAGACCAAGCATACATGCACACAAACTTTCGCATTTATAATATTAGTAGGATGTCCAATATAATATGTAACGGTTGGCTGTACGTGTAACATGATAGGGGTTTAAGAGTTATGTTACTTTCAGACCTCACGACTGTCCGGCTGGTGCTGTTTCTCCTGGGCAAGTTCGGCATCTCCGTGGTGTTCACGTCCCTGTACCTGTTCACGTCAGAGCTATACCCCACGCAGTACCGGCACAGCCTGCTGGCCTTCTCCTCCATGATTGGCAGGATTGGGTCTATTACTGCGCCTCTCACGCCTGTGCTGGTGAGTTTGTTTCTGTTACTGCGCCTCTCACTTCTGTGCTGGTGAGTTTGTTTTTGTTACTGCGCCTCTCACGCCAGTGCTGGGAATTTTGTTTCTATTACTGCGCCACTCACGTCTGCTGTGCTGGTGAGTTTGTTTCTATTACTGCGGTTCTTACGTCTGCTATGCTGGTGAGTATGTTTCTATTGCTGCGCCTCTCATGTCTGCTGTGCTGGTGAGTTTGTTTCCATTACTGCGCCTCTCACGTCTGCTGTGCAGTGGTGAGTTAGTTTCTTAAAAATAGGCTGATGTCAAAACTTCACATCAATAAAGCGAGAAGCTCACATCACTTGCTAGTCCAACCTACTTGGACTGAAGAGTGTGTGTTGCTACGAAGTTTTGTAAAGATTAACAATAATAATATTGCGCGTGAAGACACTGCACGGAATAATACTTATCTAACAAACTTTTCGAGAGTGTCGCTAACAGCGGTTGACTTACGTAACGAAAGCTTTTAAAATGGTAAATTTCTAGTCTATCCAAGGAACCATTCTTTAATTACGAAAAGAAAAGAACCCTTTATGACTAGTCAATAAATAAAAGTTGTCTTCGCACCTGTTGACAACTTCAAATTACCATTAAATAATACCTTAAAATAATGTGTGGGTGAAGGTCTGTATCTTTATTGTGTCAAAATTTTCAGAATGAATACTTCGACGGGCTTCCCTCAATCCTGTTCGGTGCCATGGGCATCCTCTCTGGGATCCTGGTCCTTACGCAGCCGGAGACCCTCGGAACTAAGATGCCGGACACTCTGGCGGAGGCAGAGGCCCTGGGCTCTCCTCAGTCCAAGGTCGCCCGAGACAGCTGACCGACATGAGCTCTCTTAGGATTGTAGGTAGATACTCGTAATAAGATGGAAACTCTTAAGATTTGTTCTTGTTGTCGTTTGGGCATACGAGTAGAATAATCTGACTACCAATAATATTTATAATGCCGCTGTAAATATTGTAGACATGTAAAAATTTTAGCTAAGTTGCTGTGGTTTATAATTAGATTAGATGAAATGGATTAGTCAACAACTAAAAAAACGCAAATTTTCTGCAAAACTTTTTGTTGTTCTATCTTGTTTGAACAGAAATTTTTAATTTTTAGTTTTATACACCGTGACATTGAATTTGATGTTTATCTTAAATGCATGTATTCAGCCCATTATTTGGGCAAAATAATAAAAAAAAACAAAAACAAATAATATCCAAATAATAATTATTTTTATTTAATGCATACAGTAATTAGCCATATATAATAGAGTAATTAACCTTAAGCTGAAATGTCTACATCACTAAACATGCTACACGATCGGGGCGCGGGTGCTCCGCCAGGCGCGCTATCTTCACTTATTGGTTTTCTCATGTCGGATGGATAACAAGTTTGAATGTTGAAATGCCTTTATGTTTTATTAGTTATTTACTTTTCATATTTAGTGCTACAGATACTTTCTGTTGCATGGACTGATCACCTACATATAAGAAAAATATCGAATTCAATGTCACGGTTTATACTTTAAGCACGCGAAGATATCCTTGCATATTCTATGTGTATTTTTCAATATATTTTTTTATGTTTATAAGATTTTAATTGTCCTAGAATAATTGTATTATTATGTCTAGGCCTATGTCCAGCAGTGGACTGATGCGGGCTGATAATGATGATGATGAATTGTATAATATATTTGAATATTTGAATTGTTTTTTAACCAGTGGTATAATTATATAAATATATATATTTATTTAAAATCATTTTATACATAACCACTCAATATGTAAATGTGTTGTAGGATTCATTAGGTATTTCTTATAGATATTTACTTTGGACAGATAAAGATAATATAGAAATTTAGGCAATAAATGAATATCCCTAGTGAGATAGCTTCGAGATAAAACAATAAAATTGTTATATTATGTGACCAAGTTATAAAGGAGATTTCAATATCTACATTTTATTTTATTGAGCTCATTTGATAGTGGCTATAAAAATGTTGGTGTGTATATGTACAATTATACATGCATTATTGCGCTCAAGGGTTTTATTATACGAACATTAATAAATTTCATCACAATATGTAGGTTTGTACCAATGATATTATATTAAGGGAGTACTTTATTCATCCCTAATTTATGATATAGGACGACAGAGTATTATAATGCTGATACTAGGCCATGTAGCTGCGGACTCATTCTTATACATAGGTACAATCAAAATATCCTGTATAGGTTCAAGCTTTCTTGTTATATTCCTGCACGTATTTCAAGTGAAAATTACACCAATATACATACAGAGGTACCTCTTACTTTTGATTAATGACAGACTAGGCAAGTTTTTGGCCACGATCTCACCTGATGACGATGATGACGATGTGGCCGAAGGTGTAGCACATTTGTGTAGTACATACCAATTCACTCTTTACTTGAGCACTCCATAAACACTGATAAAGGCAAAGCATTACATACCTATTCACTCTTGACTTTAACACGCCAGGTTATAACCAGAAACACTGATAAGGGCAAAGCAGTACATACCTATTCACTCTTGACTTGAGCACACCCGGTTTTAACCAGAAACACTGATAACGGAAAAGCATTCCATACCTCTTCACTCTTGACTTGAGCGCACCAGGTTGTAACCAAAAACTCTGATAAGGACAAAGAATTATATACCTCTTCACTCTTGACTTGAGCACACCAGGTTGTAACCATAAACACTGATAAGGGCAAAGCATTACATACCTATTCACTCTTGACTTGAGCACACCGGGCTTTAACCAGAAACACCGATAACGGTAAAGCATTACATACCTATTCACTCTTGACTTGAGCACATCAGGTTGTAACCAGAAACACTGATAAGGGCAAAGAATTACATACCTATTCACTCTTGACTTGAGCACACCAGGTTGTAACCAAAAACTCTGATAAGGGCAAATAATTATATACCTCTTCACTCTTGACTTGAGCACACCAGGTTGTAACCATAAACACTGATAAGGGCAAAGCATTACATACCTATTCACTCTTAACTTGAGCTCACCAACTTGTAACCAGAAACACTGATACGGACAAAGCATTACATACCTATTCACTCTTGACTTTAGCACGCCAGGTTGTAACCATAAACACTGATAAGAGCAAAGCATTACATACCTATTCACTTTTGACTTGAGCACACCGGGCTTTAACCAGAAACACCGATAACGGAAAAGCATTACATACCTATTCACTCTTGACTTGATCACATCAGGTTGTAACCAGAAACACTGTTAAGCGCAAAGAATTACATACCTATTTACTCTTGACTTGAGCACACCAGGTTGTAACCAAAAACACTGATAAGGGCAAAGAATTACATACCTATTCACTCTTGACTTGAGCACACCAGGTTGTAACCATAAACACTGATAAGGGCAAAGCATTACATACCTATTCACTCTTAACTTGAGCTCACCAACTTGTAACCAGAAACACTGATACGGACAAAGCATTACATACCTATTCACTCTTGACTTTAGCACGCCAGGTTGTAACCAGAAACACTGATAAGGGCAAAGCAGTACATAACTATTCACTCTTGACTTGAGCACACCGGGCTTTAACCAGAAACACCGATAACGGAAAAGCATTACATACCTATTACTCTTGACTTGAGCACACCAGGTTGTAACCAGAAACACTGATAAGGGCAAAGCAGTACATAACTATTCACTCTTGACTTGAGCACACCAGGTTGTAACCAGAAACTCTGTTAAGGGCAAAGAATTACATACCTGTTCACTCTTGACTTGAGCACACCAGGTTGTAACCAAAAACTCTGATAAGGGCAAAAAATTACATACCTATTCACTCTTGACTTGAGGGCTACAGTCTCGACATCGGTAGCAATAATTTTACAAACGAAATCGGTCTCAAAGTACAGATACCGATGAAAATCGATAGTTTCTGTACTGTTGTTATTTGTGTTAACTTAGCGATCGGTAGCTTGTAATAGCACACCCTGGACACTTGACTAGATCTCTATAAAAAAGCCGCGTTAAAACTACCACACAGACAGAGTAGACACAGACACTACACACATGTAATTTTGTAGACACACAAATGTTTCCGTGAAGTGTAAGGTTATCACTGTAAGGACTATTATTGTACACTTACCCAAGAAACTGTATGGATGTATAACGATAGTGTCAATCACTATCGTTATACATCCACACCAATATATAAAAGTGAAAACGGTTGTTTATTTGTTTGTTTGTATGGGGGAGTTTTAACACGATAACGGCTGGACGGATTATGATGAAATTTGGAATGGAGATAGCTTATACCCTGTGTTGCAGACTATCACATAGGTGCAGGGTACCAGTTGAGGGATAATGAGACTTCTTCGAGCACAGGACGTTCGTTCAGGGGTCAGTTGGAGATAAACGCAGTTTGTTTACACTTTATACTTTGTATATTATCACAATAAACAAGGATGGTACAGAATATATAGTTTTTGCAACCCGATTATAAATGTCGGCTACGGAGCCGTAATAAACTTGGTTGTGCTACTGAATAATTTTGGACACTTATAGGAGAGCTTCTTGCTTCGACGGCTACTGCGAACAGGAACTTAGACGATAATGCACGCTGATTTTAGAAAGTATACGTATTTATACAAAACGTAAAACAGTGGAAGCTCTCCCATTGGGTGATTCATTACATTTTATTCGTGACATACGTGCGCCTCATTGTTCTAGGCTCTAACTTTCCCACGCTCGAAAACAGGTACATAAAATAGACCCAGATGTATGTTACGGTCGTACTTCGAATCCATACCGTACAGGAAGCCCAACTTTATGGCTTTGCTACGGGTGCGAGGAGAACTTCCGATCTTGTGAACTCCTCGCACTCGTACAAAGACGGTACCCGAACTTTAGGTAGTTAACTAAAACTTTGTCTCATAACACCACATTCCTATGTATGACTCATTGCAAGTCAACACACTTGACTGATTTCAGAGGAGCTTCTCCCATTGAGCCTCCTCTCCTCTTACTGCCTGTATTTTCATTACCTTTACCAATTACCATTGAAGATTACCATTTAGATCAGCTCAGGTTCACCCCGCGTTGCAAATCAGTACTCTTACAAAGCGGGGCTCTTCCTGAGCCAATCTGTACCGATCTCCATGTAACCACAGATAACTTCAGTCTCTCTGTGGCTGCATGCTTCCATTCATTCACCTAAAGAGGTACGCGGCCATCCCGTATGCTTAAAGTCGTCATAAGGGATGGCATGTTTTCTGAGCCTACACAAAATAATTAATATCTCGCTTACGCGTTAACCTACCAATATGCCGATTGACGCAAAAGGAACATAACATCTAAGCCCATTATCATGTGTTGCTACTTTCCACATGTGCTTGTAGGTTACTGTTGCGCTCGTCAACACCCTGGAATAACACAAAAAAAATATCGGGGTGGTGGAGGTCTAACCCCTGGTACCAAGCGGAGACTCTTACTTTATGAGATATTTCAGTTTTAAGTTTATTAAAAATCGACTGATTGGTCGCCGTAAATAAAATTATAAATTAGTTGAATTTGTTTTTTCCGCTGCTTTCGCCAGAAAAATTGATGTGTATGTTCCCAAAAACTAAGGTAGGTTAGGTTGGAACATGACTACACATAGCGCGAGCCGAGCGAGCGAAGCGAGCGTGCCGAAAGAAGTTAACTTATGGCTATTTGGTCGCCAAAGGTTCGCGTTAGTGTATATATATTCTGTGCCAAAGGCGACCAAATAGACGATTTTCAAGTGCAGCAACCATGTCATGACATACATTAGGCACGATATATTTCTGTTAGCGTAAAACTAAAAAATATAATTTCAAATCAATTAATATTCTTGAATACAATTAAATATGCGCAATTGAAGAAGCGCAAATATTTTAAGTTATTTCTCTCAATCTTTTAGAAAATTAAATGATATACGAGGCTGAACGATCTGTTCATGCTCTAAGTTCATATGGATATGAACTGAAAGGGTAAAGGAAGATACTGAAAGCTATAGAAAATTATCCATTTTAGACAAAAACCTAGACCTCATTTGTTATTCATTCAATGTTTTTCCCACAACCTAAGCATTGTTTTTAAAGATAGGTATATAATGTACCTATGTGTAACAAAACAATAAAATAATTTAATTTTAATTGTGTAAAGCCATGGGGGAACTTCTGCATCCTCTTGCTCCCGTCCTCCCGGCGCCAACGATGATCACTATTAGATAATAGACTTGGATTTTGCTCGGTACCTCGGCTATAGAGACTTGCATTTGTTGTAAACTAATACATTATTTTCGTTAATATTTAGTAAGCAGTGCCACCCAAAACTTTGGTTTCAAAATCTTAGGCGTCACAGTACCTACTGCGATTGTCACCCTTAGACATTGGTTTTTAAGTCTAATTGTCCAGTTATTTCGCTGGAAACACTGCCCTTCGAACTGAAACATAGGAATGATTAAACACAATTGCTTGGCGGTTGAATGTTTCTGAGCTCAAGTGTGGTACTCCCCAGGCTGACTCCATCAGAAGCCTACTACAATATAGTTCATTCATGTAATAGTTTTTAAGATTTTGAGTTTGATCCGCTCATAAGTAGGATGGCACTCTCACAACATAATAAAAGTAAAAGTGACCGTCAATAACGCTCATAATTGTCGCATAAAATGTATTGAACTATCTTGAGGATTTAAAATTAAATCTAGGTGTTTTTATCTGATACCGAACTAATAAAAGTTTTCGGCTATAATAATTTTGGTCGAGGTTCACTTGCTCAGGGCCCACCGGCAAGACTGACGGACGCAAGCAACATGTCCGACAGCAAAAAGGGGCGTACTTCTGGGCCAAAAGACCCAGGTAGTCCCAAGGTCATCCAGTTTGTCCGCAAGGGCAGTGAAGCGCCTCCGAAGCCGCTAGACCTGGACGATGTGCTGGTCAACGAGCTGGGCCAGTTCGGCCGCTTCCAGCTGTACAACTTTCTGCTGGTGGCAGTGCCCATGATCATGTCAGCCTTCATGAGCGAGTACATCTTTTCAGCTGCCGCTATTCCGCACAGGTGGGTTCTTTTCACTGTTCTGATATAGGTACTTAGAAGCAAGCTAAATCTTTAACTACGTTGGTAGAATCAGTATCCAATTTGATAGGATAAATCAAATAGTTTGAGAATCTAGAACACTTTTCCACTTAAATTCGTAAACCTATTGTTTTTGAAGAGACGTGACGTAATCATAATATCGGCTTATGTGCAAAGATGTTGAATTACGCTTACTGCCGTAAAACTTATGTATGATCTTCTTGTGAAATAAAGACGTTTTAAAAATCGCAACCGAGAATAACTTGTATATAAATAATATAGATGTCCTCTAGAAGATTTAACATTGTTGGATGTCCGTCGACATTGACTCGTTACAAAGAGGGAGGATGTAAGATGTAAGTTTGTGTCAGTTACGATCCGCTATCCGTGTAGCATCTGTGATGAACGTCATGAATGGTTTATACATAAACTTAACATTATTATGAATTTCAAATCATTTCGATAAATTATGTTATTAGAATAACGGCACTGAAACAATAATAATTGTAGTAGAATCAAAGATCTAATTAAATTAGATAAGGTTCTAGCACCTCGGGTCGGGCGTAGGCATACTTGCAGAATTGCTGTTACTCGTGCCCTACAAACTGTAACACGATAATGCGTTCGCATTACTGATCGTTTGTTGAATATCCCATCAGAAATAGAAAAGTGGGGTACTTTTTGCAATATTTCAAGTCAATTCAAGTCCAATTCTGTACACTGAAGATATTTAGTTATTTTTTATTGGAGGATACTCTGTACTCGATACTGAAGCGAAAACAGTTTTTTTTTATCTGTCTGTCTGTTTGTTTGTATCTTGACCTAGATGTTGGTATTTTGGTATTTTAAGGTCTTGGAATAGCACATAGAGTACTTTTGTCCTCAAGAAATGACCACGTGTGGAAGCCGCGGGCATAGCTCGTGTAGTTTCTAAAATAGTAATAAACACGAAAATAACAAACAAACAAAAAATTAATTATTGTCGTATCTATATTGCCGTAGTATTAAGTGGCCGTAGCGCCTCCTACCGCAATTACTTGCTGCAGGATAATCCATTATTTACCAGAATATCAGTAAATCTTTCTTGAACATTTTTTATTGAGAAAATTAATCTTCTGGCATTTTATTGGCATGAGAGTGATCTAAAGTAACAGGTTTAAAACAGTTTAGAAACTGTATAAAGTAGTCGTAACTATTATTTAAAATTTTATTCAACCAGGCTGCCATATATTTTTTCCTTTGAGCTTCTGTAAGCTCAAAGTTTTATTATTCCTCAATATTTATAAACGTAGTACCCAAATTGTGATCGAGGGAACCAAATTTAGTTATTTTTCAGAGCCCAAGCCACATAAGTAGAAAATGTTATGCTCACATACACATATTTTTGTTATTTTTTTCCCTCCGTGGAAGTACCTGCCGGGCTAACCACTATTTACCAGACAACCTGTATGACAGGGAAGGGAGTGGAGATGGGTTGTCTTACTACCACTCTGGCAACACCGCGCAAGCAGCAACTATAGTTTATCTATATTTAGAATCAGTATTACGTAGTACTTACATTCTCTTTGAATCAGTGCTTAACTTTGTCCTCAGATGTCAAGTTCCAGAATGTGGCGAAAGCAATAAGGATCATTATTTCGAGGCTGAATGGGTATTAAACAGTATCCCGGAAACATCGTCTGGGTTCGCGAGCTGTGAACGCTATGCTTCTGCTGCTGGCAGCGTCAATGGCAGCCTTGCCTACTGTCCTGCTAACATCTTCACAAACATTACCGTTAAATGCGATGGATACGTATACGTTAGGGACAACTCTGTTGTTTACGACGTGAGTAAAATTATTCATAAAGATAATTTTCTATATCATCTTTCTTCAGAAAACGATATCACATCCTTGCTTTCAGTTCGATTTGGGCTGTCAAGAATGGCTCCGAGTTCTAACCGGTACCCTCAACAGCGTTGGAACGCTTCTTGTGCTTCCCATCATCGGGTATATCTCAGACAGTTTCGGGCGCAGGGTTGCGTTAGTCATCAGTGTCTTCAACCTCGGCCTCATAGGGCTCGTCAGAGCTTTTTCAGTCAACTATGGAATGTACTTGACGCTGCAGATCATGCAGACTACACTTGGAGCTGGAACTTTTAGTTCAGCTTATATTTTTGGTAAGTACCGATCCAAACTTACGTCAATTTAATTGTAGCCCGTGTCTTAAACATATCTTCCAGCATAAGTGAACTGTCGGCTGGTTCTGTACTTGTACGGACATAGTTGCGGCGTCATACAATCATTTCATCACTTTGATATATTGCAAGTCTGCCTCGCATCGCTGCAGGTACTAAAGAACAGCCCAAGTCTTGATAGAGTCAATGACTTTCTCATAGTCCATAAGCAAGACACAGGGGATCTTCGATTTTCTGTATAACCCGCTGCACTATGTGGTTGTGGTATATGGTCCCAAAACCCCCCCAGAGCCCAGAAATTCATCAAGTATTCTCACTAGACAATTCAAGACCGCCCTCGAAAATAGGTTAAAGGCATGACTAAAAAACTAGATGCCGAGAGACTGTAGTTTTTAGAGAGCGCTAAATCTTCTTTTTTCTAAAATAAATTTACTACGCTTTCATTCCACGTCTTTGGGGTTCTCCCATCGTTCAGAACAGAGTCGAATATCTTCTAGATCTCACGAAGTGGGTACAGGTTTTCCTGTTGCGTTCAAGAACTCCAAAGTTACTCCTGGGGCTTTTCCATGTTTTAACTGTTTGAGGGCTATCGCGATCTCGTCTAGGCTTACTTTCGATATAGATCATAGGTGTAGTGGCCTGTGTGAGTGTGAGTGAGTGTATTCCTCATTACTCCGTTCGGGTCGTGTAACATGCAAGTCGTACATTTGTCCACAGAAGTCCTCAATCCTGGCGAGAATCTCCGGCTTTGAGGTGACGTTATTACTCTGCCCAATTTTTTAAAAAAATTTTTTTGCCTTAATTATAACACGTAACTACTAACATAGTATAATAAGTTTGTAACTAACACATTATGGATCTTATTCTGAAAAAAATGAATTTATTAATATTATATTATTATTACCAGACTGATGATGTTCTTAGGTTCGTTAGATTGGGCCTCTTCAATTGCTGGCCAAAGACTTTAGACTCTGGTTTTGCTCAATAGCTTTTTATATGCGGCTTCTGTTGAAATATTGGAAATCTTGTCGCAGCCAGTCACGACCAGCTTAATGATGTTCCATTAGCGTGCCCGCTTCTCTGACAAAAGGCCTGCACGTCATCACGTATCTCATCTATAAGCTAAAGAGTCTCTGCAGAGAGTGCGGACTTCGTGCCAGTACGCAGCAGCTTACAAAACTTAGACCCCTCTCCTCGAAGGATTTCTACCACTTGGTCTAGAGCCTCATCAACGTCATTCGTGTTTTCCAGAGCAGCAAATTGGTTTCCCAGATGAAGTTAGAACTATTCTGTTCCCATAACGGTATGGAGCAGGTTAAGTCAGAGCGTAGCGTAGAGTTTATCAGACGGGATTTTTCAAGCTTAGAATTGATATCCAGAGAGCCTCGTAGTAGTCGATGATCACTACCAGCCTTTAACTTATAAATCACAGAAATGACTTTGAATATGTGCCTTCATCATCATCAACCTTGTAGTGTGTCTTCGTGGTGATATGAAGAGCTGAAAAAACGTCTTCTACTGTGTCATCCGAGTGTGCCGACGTCATTGCGTATACCTGTATGACTTTGAACTATACCTATCAGTTAGCTTAATGATGAGATATGCCACCTTATCCTTTCCAGTTCCGTTTCGAGCTGCACCAAGTGGTCGTCAAGCCTAAGCGTTTGTCCGTTGTACGTTGCCAATTACTGTTGTATGTGGTGGTCTACCGTAGCCATGGTATAACTTTCTTAGTAATAATTTGGCCAATAAATAATTCTTATCCTAAATCAACAGCTGCTGAACTGGTGGGTCCTAAGTTCCGCGTGGTAACGAGCGCCAGCATTACGTCCATGTTTTCGGTGGGACAGGTGATCTTGGGTGGCGTGGCATGGCTGGTGCAGCCTTGGCGTTACATGATCATGACATTACACATCCCCTGCTTTATCATCATCGCCTACTACTGGCTGCTATCCGAGAGCGTCCGGTGGCTGCTCTCTAAACAGAAGTGGGCTAAAGCTAAGGAGGTGCTGGAAAAAGTGGCAAGGATTAACAGAAAGCAAATAAGTGAGGAGTCTTTGGAAGCACTTATGAACCCTCCTCTACCATCAAAGGTAAGCTGTACTTTAAGATTGTCCCTGCGCCTTAAGTCTATTCTCCAATGCTGAGGGTCGTGATCACATTATGATGTGATCACGACCCCACCCCATGATATATGGCATTCCCAAGGAATTATATATGTCATTCCTTTTTAATTCATAATATTTCTCCATCTGCTTCGACTCTCTGCGACATGAATTGAATCGGGATATATCGATCATGTCGCCTTAAAAAAGTCCTCCATCTGGAACCAAGCAATGTACTATCACATTATCGCATTGTGAGGCTAAAACATCACATATTTCAAAACTATTTTTTAAAGGAGGTGTATCGTACGGGTACCTACTCTATCATAACTTTCCTTATTCAGGAAAATGTGTCGGGCTTGTTCTCTACCATTCTACGCTCAAGAGTGCTGCTACGCCGCATTTGCACCACTCCTGTTTGGTGGATCACGACTACTTTCGTATACTATGGACTCTCTATCAATTCTACTAGCCTCTCGGACACCATGTACCTGAACTACATCCTGATCAGTGCTATCGAGATCCCAGGTGCCTTCACTGCTGTACTGATACTGGACAGGATTGGGAGGAAAGTGACACTGTCCGTCGGATTCTTCTTTAGTGCAGCTTGCAACTTTGTCTTTGTATTCATTCCTAATGGTGAGTTTATATATGAGGGTATATGTGAGGGTGTGTTGGAGTTAAGAAAGTGATAGGGGGAACGTGTTTGCGTAATTTTTCTGTTGCCACCTTTTTCATTTAGTAAAAATAAGGTAATTATAAGCTACGAAAGCCAGACTTATCATCATCATCATCATCATCAGCCCCTGTCAGGACACTGCTAGACATGGACTTCTCCCAAAGCACACCACTGAGCTCAATCTTCGGCTCTTCTTTTCCAACTGCTGCCAGACACTTTGCGTATATCGTCGCTCCACCTAGCCGGAAGGCATCCTACATCAGAAACAAGTCTACCCCAAAGGTAAAAAGTCCTTCGACAGATATGACCAGCCCACTGCTAATTCAGCTTACTAATCCTAAAGATAATGTCGACAACTTTGGTTCTCTGCCGGATCACATCAAGCCAGAGTGCGATATCTTATTTTATTGATTACCATCTTATTGCATTGAGTAATATTTTGAAATGGTTTTACTCTGGTTAATTTACAAATTTATATTTCAAATAAGAAAAAATGTTACGGACTCCTCCATTGCGGATGGTGGAAAATTGTTTTTGGTGTCTCTTGTTGTATAAAAGTGTTACATTACAAAAAAAATATGAAATGAAGTACTAGCTGGAGAATCTCCAACAGCTTAGATGGTACTCAAACTTTTTTTTTTTTTACCTACAGTTATACTAGACTCTTCGTGCAAGGAACGAACTCAAACGGAGTTGGTTGTTTGCACGAGCCCAGAGTAGATGAACTCTTGCAAACAAGATTTCCCTTCTAGAACTAATAATCCTAAAGAAAATCCTATAGTTGTGTTACATTCAGACCTCACGACTGTCCGGCTGGTGCTGTTCCTCCTGGGCAAGTTCGGCATCTCCGTGGTGTTCACGTCCCTGTACCTGTTCACTTCAGAGCTGTACCCCACGCAGTACCGACACAGCCTGCTGGCTTTCTCCTCCATGATCGGCAGGATTGGGTCTATTACTGCGCCTCTCACGCCTGTGCTGGTGAGTTTGTTTCTGTTACTGCGCCTCTCACGCCAGTGCTGGGGATTTTGTTTCTATTACTGCGCCTCTCACGTCTGCTGTGCTGGTGAGTTTGTTTCTGTTACTGCGCTTCTCACGCCTGTGCTGGGGTTTTGTTTCTATTATTACGCCTCTCACGTCTGCTGTGCTGGTGAGTTTGTTTTCATTACTGCGACTTCCACGCCTGTGCTGGGGTTTTGTTTCTATTACTGCGCCTCTCACGTCTGCTGTGCTGGTGAGTGTATTTCTATTACTGCGCCTCTCACGCCTGTGCTGGTGAGTTTGTTTCTATTACTGCGCCTCTCACGCCTCTGGTGGTGAGTATGTTGTTTCAAAATAGGTTGACAGAAAAAGCTGTTATTATAAAAAAAAAATATTTTCGACATTGTGGAATAAAATGCACATGTCATAATCATTAGCCTAGCCTATATTTTTCCTCTACTGGAGGTAGGCCTCTCTTAATGCACGCCACTGAGGTTGGTCTGACGACAAACCTCAGTGGAAGACCTCCTGAAGCTCTCTTCATTCATTTTCTACCGGCCGCTTTTAGCAGATCGTCACTCCACCTGGTCACAGGGCGTCCTACGCTACGTTTGCCTGGACGTAGTCTTCATTCGAGAACACTTCTACCCCAACGGTTATAGGTTCTTCGGGAAATGCATATGTAAAATACATTAAATATGCTTATTAGTTCGAGCCATCGCAGGAAGTGGAGGTGGCACAAGATCGCTCGTCATGGCGCTCTTTGGGGGAGGCCTATGTTCAGCAGCAGTACACTTTAAAGGCTGACATTATGATTAGTTCAAGTATAGACTTAAACTTTAACTTACCACTAAAACTTAAACTTTAAGTTACCACTAAAACTTAAACTTAACTTAAAGACTTAAGACATTTCCTAACCATGAATTTTAAAATCCTTAATCTATACTTATAATAAAGCATTAGGTACTAAAAGCCTGTATAAAGAAGATGATAAAAAAATAGTCTAGGGTACTTAATTTAAGCTACTTATATACAAATCCCATAAAACCCTATGTAGATAGGTACTAAAATCAAACAACCGATGGCTGTGTGAAAAGAGAACGTTTTTAAACATAAGATTTGAATCTCCCGCAAGAATCAGAGAATCTTGTCACCGCGATCTAGGAAATGCGCTCTCGTTTGAGAGCGCCATCTATGATATTTCGGGTGAACTAAGTAAACATTCAATATGGTACCTATTTGTAATGACGACTTTGAACACTACTCTAAAGTAGAATAAAACTTTTTTTTTAAATTGTCTGTAATAAAATAAAATAAATAAAATTATGTCTGTCTGTTTGTTTGTTCGCGCATCACATAAAAACTACTGACTGACTAAAGTTCACAGCTTATGGTTTGACTTAAAAACTGGTGTAGGTACTTGGTATCTCAATCCGATCAGTAGAAGTTGAGCAATCGATAAAAACTTTTACACGGCTGAAGGAATTTTGATTAAATGTTGGTACGAGTATATTGGTATTTTAGGCCTTGGAATGGTACCTAGAGTTCTTTTAACCTACAGAAATGAGCACGCGTGCGATGCACATACAGATAATAATTACAGTCTTTGCACCTAAAGTAAACTTAGAAGGAAGGTCGTGAAATAACATAAAAGAGTCAAGATTAAATCAAAATTAATTTAACTTACCTATATCCTCCAAGATACCTGGTAAAGTTATCTTATCATTATTTTCCAGAACGACTACTTCGACGGATTTCCCTCGATCCTTTTCAGTGCCATAGGCATCATCTCCGGTGTCCTAGTGCTCACCCAGCCGGAGACCCTCGGCACCAAGATGCCGGACACCTTGGCTGAGGCAGAGGCCTTAGGCACCCCTCAGTCCAAAGTCATCCGAGGCGGCTGACTGTCCTGATCACAGCTCTCTCCGGGTTGTAGATAATAAGGTGGAACTCCTTGGATTTGTTATTTTGTAGTTTTGGGTTTGATGTTGTAAATGCTAGATGTAAATAAATAAGTAGAAAGTATAGAACTAGGAAAAGTATGAGCTTTAGGTAATATAACTGATAACCTTGAGTTTAAAACTCAAGTTGCATGCATAATACTTCAAACCCAGAAAAAATAAGCTTTAACCGTTGTAAAATAAGACTTCGTGTCCTATAGTAATTATATTCTTATTTCTTACCTTAACTTAATCCATATTGTAATATAAATAAAGTTTTTTTTATAGAAAGTCTTTTCATCATTTTTATACATACATACCTTCTTCCAAAGTGAAATTGCTTATATACATAATTATGCAAGAATATAATTATAATAGCTTCATTTTCGTCGTTACCATAAAAGTATATATGTAAAGTTTAATCAAACAAATAAGCTTACATAATACTTATAACATTTTTAACACGTTTTTATTAGCTGTATGTTGTAACGGAATCTTTGAACTCAATTTTTACCCACTTTAAATGGTCAGATGAATTAAAAATTTTGCACACTTATCAGAGCCCAATGACAATATAATAATTGAAAATTTTTATTCCATTATCCTGATCAGGACCAACATATTTTTTTTAATTACTTTCCGAAGTATTTTACTGTACTAAACATTTGAAAATAATTTATAGATTAAAAAATCATACTTCGTACCATTAAACCGAACTAAAAAGTAAAAAATAAATTTCAACATATATTAGAATAAAGACCTTAACGCGAAAGACACACGACAAAGTAGATCATGTCATCTTGCTTCACAAACTTCAGGCACTTGGAATAAGAAGAGATTTACTCCGATGGTTCACGTCATACATTACAAATAGAATGCAAGCTGTGGTAATTGGCAGTGCATGTAGTGACTATAAGATAATCTCATATGGAGTACCACAGGGTTCAATCTTGGGTTCTCTTCTCTATAATGCTTACTTACATATTTTGATTTATTAAAACATGAAGATATATCAAAATATATCTTCATGTTTTAATAAATCAAAATATGTAATGTTTGCTGACTACAAGAAGATATATCTAAAAATAAATGGAATTGAGAATTTTAGGGATATTCAAACAAATTTAAATAATCTTGCAGAGTATTATGATAAAAATAGGATCAACGTAAATATATCTAAGTGCCTACAGATTACATTTACACGAAAGCCTAAGCCTATTCAATTTCCTTATTCAATCAATAACGTTTTAATTAATAAAGTGACTTCCGCGAGAGACTTAGGAATTAGATTGGACTCTAAGATGGTACTTGCTGAGCATGTGGATGCCATTGCCGATGAGGCCTACAAACAATTAAGATTTATTAAGAGGGCCAGTGCTCCATTTAGAAGTACTGTTGCATAAAAGTATTGTATTTTGCATATGTTAGAAGTGTGTTAGAATATGCATGTAGCATTACCCCCCACACGATGGACAGACGACATTGTGGCCATCGCAAGGAGTCGGTGGATGGAGGCGGCACAAGACCGTTCGTCGTGGCGCTCTTTGGGGGAGGCCTATGTTCAGCAGTGGACTGCTAATGGCTGAAATTATGATGATGATGAGTGTTTATTAAATGTATGCAGCGCGCTGCACGACACAGTACAGAGTTTTTGACATAATTTGTTCCCATATAGGGGACATGTAGTAAGAGATGTTATTCGGTGTAAAAGTACACACAGGGAGACACTAGACAGGAGTTCAGGACAATCCATGTTACGACCAAATATCATGCAGCACCATGACATCGTACTGCCTACATCGCAGCATCAATACCGTAGTGCTTGCACGCCTCTTCATATGAGTCAAACAGCTTATGATCTTTGAAGCTTAGGTATTTAATGAACTTTTTCTGAATAGACTCCAGTCTTTGCGTGTGAACAACATAGCACGGAGACCATTCGCTTGCTTGTTCGTGGTCGCCAATCCAGAACATTTATTCCCCAGCGGTTGACGGCTCTGCGAACTATATGGCCTGCCCATTGCCACTTCAACTTGCAAATTCTGAGAGCTATGTCGATAACCTTGGTTCTTCTACAGATTTCCTCGTTTTGGATCTTATCGCGTAGTGAAACTCCAAGCATAGCTCTCTCCATTGCACGCTGCGTTTTTTTTACTTTTAGTTCGGTTTAATGGTATTAAAGCGTGTTTTTAGTTTTTTTAATGTATAATTTATTTAATAATAGACCTTGTAAAATGTTTAATGAAAAAATATATAAAAAGATACCGTCTTTTTAATGCAATGATAGGTTTGTGTTAATTTATGACTAAAGTAATCCTTATTGCACTCGAAAACTAAAAATAAAAAAGGAGATTAGATAGACACATTACTTAGTATATATTTTGTTAAAAAACTTTAATTTATTATACTTATAAATGCAAACAAACACAGCAATTACAGTCAGAGTTATACTGACGTAGTACTATTATATATTCAGTGGCACTGATTAGATATAAATTGACAACCATTCATAAATCTATCTACAATAATGTGATATTTTTATATGAAATTCGCGTTCCTTGGTACCGATATTAAAAAGAGTAACAATTATCAAAAGTAGGAAAAAATATATACTTCCTTGTCTTATTAACTAAATATTTATAGCACAATTTTCCTTTAATTTATTTGTAAGTACACATAAAAATAATATCACTTTGTTTTAAGCTTATAATAATTTATAATTATCTACTATGATACTTATAACGACATTCTATATGGCGCACAGGTAAACCTAACAAAAATAAATAAAAACCAATATAATACGGTTAAGGGTCAGAGTAGACTTAACGCCCAGGCAACGGATCGGCACCGGAACGCCTCGATTACGGCTGTTTGACGGCTAGGCGTCCACCCGGCTACGGTGGGGCGACGCCTCTCTTACGGCAAGGCGGCCTGGCTGACGTCTAGACTTGGTGTATTCCCAGTAGTCCCGCTATGGTTGTTCAGTATGTTTTTTGTAGATTTTTTCCCCAGATGTTTCATTAACTGGACTACTGGGATTTTAATTCCCTAAAGTCCCATGTATCTCATAAATGATGCACAGAAGCACAAACTTGTAATTTGGTACAAATAGGTAAATTTATATATTAAATCCTCTTTTAATTACACTCATTTCTTTTGTGTTATTTTAATTAATTTTTCAGGCTCTTTTATTTATGCCTTTATTTATTTTATTTGAGCTTATGACTCTAATTGAAAATAAATTATGCATTCCCGCATTGTTCATCTGATTAATATTTATTAATTTTAATATTTTTACAAAGCCCCAAAATAATTAAAAGGTGTCAGACAATTATTTTCAACCTTATTGACATGGACTAAGTACCTTATTTTTTTAACGTATTGGCTAAATGAACACAGTAAATGTCGAATAGTACTAAATCTGATTAATGTCAATAAGGGTCAAAATCGTATGATCTTATTGATATGAAGTAAGTATTTTGATTTTAGATGCTTTTGGACTAAATGAACACCGTAGAAAATTACTTTGTATTATATTGCACTCTATGTAATAGGTAATAGAGTGCATTTAGAGTGATTTTATTCCTACTGAAGAATGTTATAAGATTAAATTGTTACTATGAAAGTAATTTTCAAAAACTGCTAAACTTAGAAGTGAAGTAAAGTTTGCCTTAACTGGTGTTGATCAGGTTACATTAAAAATAATTGTTTTACACTATTTTTTGACTAATACTGTGTACCTTATTTTTCCAACACTGAGCCTGCAGTCTATCACATATCAATAGCGTTTGCTTTACAACCAAAATCGGTACATACCGATGACAACTGTTAGGTTTAACAGTTATTGTAAAAAACTATCGATTTTCATCAGTATCTGTACTGACATTGATCATGATTGACATCGATATTTGGCGGAGACTACCAAATATCGTTAAAATCGGACTTTGCGACCAATTTCGGTTGTAAAGCTATCACTGTCGATGTCGAGACTGCAGGCCCTGGGCGTGGGTGGGCATGCCGCTAGGAGCAAGTGGAGCCCGCCAGCCGTAGCCGCGGCGACCGCGAGACGTAAGTAATTTCGTATAATTGAAAATAAACAATCCCTCCGTCCACTTGAATCCACAGCTCGGCTCCAAATGTGGATCCGTGGACACCTTTATAAGTTTTTTTTTTGTGATGTAACCACAAATTTTCGGTTATCGGATTTTATTGCTTTATTTTCCAAATTTCATGATTCTAGGTCAACGTTTTGATTCCCTGCGAGTGGCAAAATATGGGGCATTAAATGCCGCATCTTTTGATTACGTTGACAGAAGTTATTTTTTTCACAGTTCCAAAGGATTGAGTATTTGTTATTAATTTCAACTTGATACATCCACGCGTTCCTGAGAAAAAGGGTCTTGACAGACAGACGGACAAAGAAGTGATCCTATAAGGGTTCCTTTTTTCTTTTGAGGTACGGAATCCTGAAAAAGTTTAAAGGCTAAACTGAAAAAAAAACCTGGTCTGGCTAACGCTCCATTCCACAAGTCGTCATACGAACACAAATTACATACTATGTCAAATTCCTTAAATTGGGAACTGAGTAGAAAGTCTGCGTTAGGTAGGTATATGACCTTCTGACTTCTAAATTCCTAATATACACTACGTGGTTCCTATTTTCTATATGGATCAAACATTACAAAATAAAAATAAATTATAGTTCATGTTCTTTGGTACATTTTCAAGCCAATAGCAAAGACTGTTTATCGCTATTAGTTCTCGCACACTATTTCCTGTAAATTACAGTCCAGATACTGAAGTACAACACAGCCAAAAACGGTACATACTCGTAGTTGTTCATGTATACACCTATAGCATGCTTTTCAAAATCTAAATCACTTCAAAATCCTTTGCTAATTTCACTATAGTTAACATTACGAATCACATTTGATCCATCACTTCTTAATCACTTGATGAACACTTTTCCTTCTGCGACGCTATCACGACCACCCGCTGCGGTGTTTCCGTCTCCTCCTGGACATCCGGCAAGTTATCCAAGTTCTCGGCAGCCGCTACGTCTTCTGGCAATTCCGCGTGGCTGGTATCGGGTAGCAGCAATGCCAGCATGGCAGGGCCTAGGGCTACTACGCCAAACACTATGCTGGGTAGACCAGGCATATATTGCTCCTGGAAAAACAAGAAATCCAATGTTATACGTTATAATTTTTCATGTAAGGTTTGCGTATCTAAAAATTTCTTGACAAATATATTTTTGAGTTAGCGTTACTCATCAAAGAGAAGCAGAGGTAATTACAAACCAGGAAAACTGTGGGTTAGTGTTTCATGCCTCAAATTTTTTCGTTACATTTGTTGAGCAGCAAGAGAGAGCTCATAATATCTCTCGCTTTTACTCCTAAGATTCTGGTATAAATTAATAGGGTTATGTTCTAACCAATCCCCCCCCCCCTAAATATGCGTAACATAATATATATATTGTATCAGATAGGCAAAATACATGAGAATCTGAGTAGTAGAGGAGTATACAGACCAGTAGCGGAGCCTGCGGCGCAACCACAGAGCCGATGCGGCCGACAGTGTTGGCGAGGTTGGTGAGCGAGTTGCGTGACGTGGTGGGGAACACCTCCATAGCGACCACGTACATGCTGAACACGCCGTAGCTGCTGCACATCTTACCGGCCAGGTAGAACAGCACTGACGCCCAAGAGACCGCTGTGGAAAACATTCACAATTAAGGACTTTGTGGGAGAAGGAAATTGTCTCCTACTTTGTATTAATGGTCCAAAATGAAGCTGATGAAGTGGAGGAAATAGTAAGAAACTAGGAAAAAAGACAAAGCGATTGCAGATGAGTTTACATAACGATGACAAAAATAAATAACAAAGAATACACAACGCATCAAACAAAAGCGACAAAACCAGTAGGCATTACAAACACTTACACTTAGGCACAAAAGCGGACGTTACAAAGAAGACAGCACACAGCGTATACGCAACACAGATTGGTGCTTTCCTGCCGAACCTCGTCAAGGTTAACGCCGTGATGATCCTAGTGGGTACTGCCAGCAGCAACAGTGCCGAGAAGTTGATGTACTTGTTGCCAGCAATGCTGGTGGAGTTGATGATGGTGCCGTTGTAGACGAAGGTGCAGCAGATGAAGCAGGCGGCGATCACCGTCACGCGGAACATGATAGCCTTCGATCGGAGGACTGAGAGTATCTCGATGTTGTCGCCAGCTTGGCTCCGGCCGGCCTGAGAACGGGGAACATTTGGTTTGGTAGGATTTTGTGTGTTAAAATAACTTATAATAATTACGGATTTTACTTAACATTTACACTTTATTAGAGGACTCTTGTTAGATTTATACGTAAAATCCGACTCAGCCTGCATAGTGTAAGTATTGGTAAGTCAGTAATATGTTTTTTTTCCTCTGCTCTTATCTATTTGCGACACCCTAGCAGGATCATTGTACATACAATTAGTTTGTAGCTTAAGTCTTATTCATAAGTCTTACTATGAATGTGTGTACACTGCAATATAAAAAAATAAATACATAAATAAATAGATACTTATAAGAGCGTATCTTCATAAATTGGAATAAACGCATAAAATTTTGGCATTGACAGGTAATCAGTAATCAGCTTATCCGTAATAATTATATATCTATACATATAATAAAACTGTAACAGATCCAATTCTGTAAATTTAAGATATTGTAAAAAAAAAATTGGACCTTACTCTAGATTCGATACTGAAGCCAAACTGTTTTCCTTTTTAATTTTGTCTGTCTGTTTGTCCGTATCTTGACCGCACCCAAACTACTAAAGGAATTCAAATGAAAAAAATGCTCTTGGGTGCTTAAAAAAGGTATTGAGCAGTATTTTTTTTTTTGTTAATCGTGTATTTCTTTCTGTGTCTGTATGTTTGTTTGTTCACGCATCACGTAAAACTACTGGACCGATTGCAATGCGGTTTTCATTGTTAGATAGCTTAGGGTTTTATTTAAATCTGGTGTAATTGGTATCTCAATCCGGTGAGTTAGATGCCGAGCAATTGATAAAGTATTTTTGACGTCTGAAGAAATTTTGTTCAAATGTTGGTATATTGGTCCTGGAATAGCACATTATGGTACTTTGAACCTAAAGAAACGAACACGCGTGCGAAGCCGCGGGTACAGCTAGTATTATGATATGATAGTACGTATTGCTTTTAGGTACTAGTGAAAAGAAAGTAGGTAAAGGCAAATATTGCACCTATAAAGTTTTAAAACGACTAAGTCAGTAATAACTTAACAACATAAACATCTCACCAATTCTTTAGACTTCCAAATCCAGGTAACCTTCGGCTCGGTTACTGGGCCAGATTCCATTACTATGTTATTAAGTTATTAGGTTAATACTTGAATGGACATTCACACGTAAGGCTTTTAGCACAGCGCAAATAATATCAGACGTAGAGCAGATCTAAAAGGTTTTACAAATAGTTGGAACTTGGATCCACGTTTCCGAAGCCACACGCAAATTTTGTAGCCAAATATGTGCAAAACCGTGTGACACTGGTCGCTAATGGTTTTTTGAAAAGGAAGGCTAATAATCTTTTAGGCATAATTCAGTGTCTGTTGACCTGTGAACACATCATCTTCTTTGGATGTCTTCTGTGCTAAGACGGGCCAAAACTCTTGTTCACAGGCAACATTCAATAAATTAAGGATACATGCTTTTAATAGTTCTACGGCATCAATGTTTTATTTTATCTATTACTAGCTGTGCCCGCGGTATTGCCCTCGTGGTCGTTTCATTTAAAAGTAGCCAATACCTACGTGTTATTCCAGGATCAAGAGTACAATTAATGTACAAAAGACTACATTTTTCAAAATTCGTTTGGCCTTTGTATAGCTTTAAGTCAAACTTTAAGTTATCGAACAGTGAAAACCGCATCGCAATTGGTTCAGTAGTTTTTAAGTGATGCGCGAACAAACATACAGACAAACAAACTAACTAACAACCAGACAAACACGATTTAAAAAATGTTATATTCTTGTTCAGTAGCTTATTTTAAGTACCCAATACCTTTTTTTTATTATTTTCCTTGTAGAGAATTTTTCGTTCTTATTACTTTATTATAAGTACAGATAGATAGTATCTCCCACGGATTTGATAAGTATAATCTATTAAATAAATAAAGCACCCGATCGTTGCCACTCCTCCAATTGATGGTACTATAGAGTTTAGTTCGAAAAAACAAGGAAACCATAGATTATTCAGTTTGGTATGCATTAAAAAGTAAAATAGTAACCTAAGATTGCAACAAAATCTTAAATTAAAACATAATTGGCATATTCTTAAGCTTTCATAATAATATTTTGCTTAATTCCACATGTTATCTATGTATCCTAGGCGAGAACGGAATACCTTCAACATAAACGCTAAGGAATGTATCATGACATTACTACCGACATTAAACTCAGCATGAATAATGGATCTACGAGTATCTACTATTTGAGTATTTACTCTACCAACTTTGCATATGAAATGAAATGAACAATTACGCAGCAGCATAAGAGCCCTGTGAAGGAAGATATGGACATCTTCGTTATTGGACCCCATAATAAGAGAAGTATTGTTTCACCTCTTGAGACTTCCTTTCCTCGCTGATCTTGTCCAGCATGGCCTTGGCCTTGTGTGAGAGCGTGATCTTGTTGATTTTAGCCACCTTGTTCAACACTCGCACGGCCTCGTCCTTCTTGTTATGAGCCAGCAGCCACCTGGAAGGTAACAAGTTCCACAAACACTTTAGCACTTTTTGTTCCTCTTTAAATCATCACCTAAACAGGTACCCGGAAATAAATGTAAAATTGTACATGGTATAGTAGTTACAATCGTGTTTCGCAGATAAACTAGGCAATTAAGCTTTTCAATGGCTTGAATTACATTGATCACTCATCTCCAAAGATGTCTTGTCAAATTAATAAGCTACGCATAATTTATTCCTCAATTGCGATGTTTGTTGAAGGTTCTTGTACCGCAGCAAGAGAATATTTTCCTTTAATGTATTTAACTCCGGACGAGCAGCGAGTCAGTTTATCTAGTTACTAACGCCTTTAACATTTGTATTGAAAAGCTTTCAGAATGACGGTTTTAATCTTGACTCGAGTCTAGATTTCAGTGATCTATACTTAAGTTGAGCTTAAAACTAACCGTGTTCATGAATAGGGTGTTAAAAAACGTCAATGTTAGTCAAAATTATGTTTTTATAATTATCTGTGCGAAAATGGACCCTTTCTGTTTATTACGGTCCTAGGTCTCATTTCGCCCAGTAATTTTTATAGGCACTTACACTGTACTGCTCCTCGGCAGTGGCCTATCTGGCAAAGAGGTGGTAATTAATCGCTCAGACTCTTTGACAAGATTCCTCCCACGAACAAAAACCTTCATATTATGCAAGCTTAAAAGTCAAGGCTACCTGACGCCTTCATCCATGAGGAAGATGTAGAAGACCACGACCAGCAGCGGTGCGTAGATGGCGCGCATCATGTGCCTCCAGTAGGGGATCTTCCACGCGATGAGACCGAAGAACGCGCTGCCGAAACTAGACAGGATGTCTGATATACAGGAGAACACCACACGCTGCTTGTGGCTCACGGCCTCTAGAGCTGGAGACAAGAACTAAATATCATTGAACATAAGGTGTTAGTTTTGCTAATGGAAGATGAGTTTCACTGAACATTATGACCAAAAGAGGGTTATGGTCTCCAAATAGGGAGTGCCTATTTTGATAATTCTTTAAATCATGACATCAAGAAACTTAATAAAAAAAAACTGTCATTTTTTTATTTTACTCTTCAATTGAAGTGACATGTAAATCTTTACTAGCTGCGCTCCACAGCTTCGCCCAAGTGAAGTAATTTAAGAATTAAAAAAAAAACTTATTTGCACTCCTACGATAATTACTCAAGGAATATGTCCTTCTTTCATATAGTCACCAGCTTAGGCTGTGCGTTGTCCGTCTTGTCTGTCTGTCAGTAAGTAAGTTACTAGGTACGTCTCAGGACTGTTTTATACATTATTTAATTATGTACCAATGTGAGCTGAAAAAGTGGTGACCAAAATTAAAATATTCTATCAATAATATCTGCATAAAATGCCTGCAATAAATCGATCTGGATGGCACTGCAATTTTTATGTAGTTACGGCGCTTGAAACATACGAAGAAATGTTTTTTCAAGAGTTGCGCTTACTAATTTGCCGACATATTTATGCAAAGTACTCTTATCTATTTGAGTACTTACACAGCACCATAGAAGCGTTCCCGTACCCGAGCGCAGCCTCCAGGAACTCCAGCACCAGCAGCATCCAGAAGTTGACGGAGAAGGACTTGGCCAGCCCGGCCACACCCACGGCCAGCGGGGTCACCACTATCACCACCTTGCGCCCGTACCTGAAATTACAAATATTTTGTAATGAAAACATATTGAAAAAAAAAGGTGCACTTATGTGTCATTATTCAATATTATTTCATACAGGTCTCAAGAAAGCACCAATAAAGTCAAACGCCTACCTGCATTTGCTAAAACTGTGAATAAATATTTTGAAACTTTGCTCAAAATATCCATAGAGAAATTACTTGTGATGTACAAAAACCAAAAATAAGACATTTAGGAACCAATGTGCTAACTAACGCAGAGAATTTTACATCTACTTCTTACATAAAAATAAAAATTTGTACAACATAATCATTATTTATATTGATTTGATTGAGCACCATCTTACCGCTTGCGCGAGCAAATATGTTAAAATGCCTTTACTTAATTGCTTTGTTCAGAAACAATTAAGCCACCGATTGGTTGGAAAATGTTTAACCATGAATGAGTCAAAATCAAAAGGAGCTGAAAATCTAGGACTGGCAACAGTATTTAGGCACTTCAGTCCAAAATATGTGAAACAGTGCACGTTCTTAGACTTTACTATAATTGTATTATTTGTGCCCAAAATGGTGCATTCAATCATTAATGAAGAACGGAAGTATTTTTGTAATAGAGCCACGTGGAGCATCGTAACTAGGGATTGCAATACAGCGGCTTTTTCAATCCAGCTGGATTTATGCTGGATCAAAGCAAATCCAGCTGGATCCAGCGCAGTTCCAACATTTATAGATTTAACAAAGAAATTAATGTTTTTATTAAATCTGTAAAAACTTTAATTCTCACAAACACAGCGAAGCAACGGAGATACTTATTTGCCGAAAAGACACTGGTCTGGCTGGTTTACTTAGATCCGAAATTCTTCTGTCAAATACGCAGAAATCAAACCAAAAAGTAGGCGGTGCGGTGTAGAGAGGGAGTGTAGCTTGTGCACGAGGGCGCCAGAACGGCGACGTATCGCTTGCTTCGGTTAGGACTAACTAAAACCCGCGCAACAAAGCGACAATGTAAAGTTTTGTGGCCTTTTCGCGCGGAAAGAAAGTTGTTTTACTTGTTATTAGCTGATTGCGGATCCAAACCTCTCGATCCAGCGCCAAATGCTGGATCTAGCAAGCACAAATATGTGCGGGATCCAGCTAGAATGCTGGATTGCTGGATCCAGCATTGCAATCCCTAATCGTAACTGTTTTATAGTTGCACTAGCTTTCCCGAGACTTAGACTTCGTCCGCGCAGACTACTGTTTATCGCGAAAAAAAGCATCCTATTTTTTCTAGGTTATTTAAAACCAATGCCAACCAAGACTTGTTATTTCGCGTCCATGGAACCGCTCCTTACAGCGAGTAATCAACATTTTCCAGTTTTCCCATGAAAACTTACAATTTCCGTAATAAAAAGTATCCTATGTTTTATTCTAGGGTATAAGCTATCTCCATTCCAAATTCCATCAAAATCCGTTCATCCGTTATCGCGTGATAGCTCCCCAAACAAACAAACAAAACGACAACGTTTCACTTTTACATATTGGTATGGATTAAGTCCAAAAGTAATATCGGTATTATCCAAGTGGTAATATCGGGTTCATACATGCTCTCGAACCACTGCTGAAGTGTGTGACTCATCTAAACGTTGAGGGTGGCAAAACAAAATTATTACAAAATGCATTTCTATGTCTCACTCTAAACAATATCAACATCGAGTTTAATAAGTAGTAGCATAATATAAAGTTCCTTGTGTATTGTAACAGCATACTATACCTTGTACTATTATTTATTCTGTGACTATACCTACACATGGGACGGCAGGTGGAATGTAAACTGTAATTTCTAAATATATAGCAACATAGGGTTAGGTAAGAAGTAGCATAACATAAGTTCCTCGTGCATTGTAACAGCATACTATACCTACACATGGGATGGCAGGTGGAATGTAAACTGTAATTTCTAAATATATAGCAACATAGGGTTAGGTAAGAAGTAGCATAACATAAGTTCCTCGTGCATTGTAACAGCATACTATACATACACATGGGACGGCAGGTGGAATGTAAACTGTAATTTCTAAATATATAGCAACATAGGGTTAGGTTAGGTTAGGTTAGTTAGTAGCATAACATAAGTTCCTCGTGCATTGTAACAGCATACTATACCTACACATGGGACGGCAGGTGGAATGTAAACTGTAATTTCTAAATATATAGCAACATAGGGTTAGGTAAGAAGTAGCATAACATAAGATCCTCGCGCATTGTAACAGCATACTATACCTACACATGGGACGGAAGGTGGAATGTAAATTGTAATTTCTAAATATATAGCAACATAGGGTTAGGTAAGTTAGTAGCGTAACATAAGTGCATTGTAACAGCATACTATACCTACTAGGGCATGCAAAACTCGGGTAGTTTAAAAAACTCGCGTTGTTCGAGTTTTCAATTTTAAAAACCGTTTTTTTCGAGTTTTACGGGTTTTTCGAGTTTTTCTTTATTTAGGCCTTGAAAGCACTATTATTAGTATGTGTAAGTAAAGAAAAGGCTGAAATGTAATTAAAATATGTTTTACTTTCGTGTTCTTATTTTTTAGCTTTACCAAGAGATCAATAAAGTAACATTTGGTATATGTACTACGAGTATTAATAATCAAACTAACATTTGTAGTAATAATAAAAAACTGACTGTCCGTCTCCAAAATCGGAGCACGAATTCTATCGAATTGAAAAAAGGAGTGAGACAGGGAGACGTTATTTCTCCGAACTGTTCACCTCTGCTTTGGAAGATGTATTCAAGCTTGTGAACTGGAACAGATATGGTGTTAACTTCAATGGCGAATGCATCACTTACCCTCGATTTGCTTATGATATAGTCATCATGGCAGAAACCCTGGAAGACCTAAGCACAATGCTCAGTTACCTCAATATTATTTCCCAGCAGGTGGGTCTTACGAGTAAAATGAACATAAGTAAGTTGAACATCAGTTCAAATTCCCAAGTCGCACCCATGCTGGCTTATTTTGGGAACGGTATTATCGAAGCTGTTGATCACTACACTACATTCGCGTAGTCCACCTAGCATGGCTAGCGATGCAAGAGCCCGTTTGATCCGACATTATACCGAAGATATCCCGGCCGTCAGCCTATACAAGATCAGAATGGCTCTTACTCTACGCCAGAGGCGTGTACAGAAGCGTAGTGGTGTTGTTCTTTAAGAAAAGTGATAACATCCTCTTGAAAAATTATAGGCCCATTTCGCTGCTGAGCCACGTCTATAAGCTGTTTTCGAAAGTAGTAACAAACCGTCTCGCTCGTAGGTTTGACGACTTTCAGCCTCCCGAACAAGTTGGATTCCGGAAAGGCTTTAGCACCGTAGACCACATCCATACGCTCCGGCAGATTATACAGAAGACCGAAGAGTGTAATCGGCCACTATGTCTAGCGTTCGTGGACTACGAGAAAGCTATATATATTTGATTCAGTCGAGACCTGGACAGTGGTACAGTCATTACAGCGGTGCCAGATTGAATACCGATACATCGAAGTGTTGAAGTGTTTGTACAGCAAGGCCAATATAACTGTCCGTCTCCAAGATCGGAGCACGAATTCTATCGAATCGCAAAAAGGGTTGAGTCAGGGAGAAGTTATTACTCCGAAACTGTTCACCTCTACACTGGGAAATATATTCAAGCTTCCAAACTGGAACGGATATGGCGCTAACATCAATGGCAAATGCATTGGAAGACCTAAGCACAATGCTCAGTGACCTCAATATTGTTTCCCAACAGATGGGTCTTAAAATGAACATGGGTAAGACGCACAATCATGTCAAATGCCCATATCGCATCCATGCCGGTTTATATTCGGAGCAATATTATCGAAGCTGTTGATCGCTATCTCTACTTAGAAATCAATCAAGTGTTTCGTATCGTAAATCACATAAAATAAGTCTTATTTATTGTTTACATAGTAACATAAAATAAAAATTAATTCTTTATCAAAGACAATCTTTAAAAAAAATTAGACTAAGACGATTCCTAATCAAATCAAAGTAGAAATGGTGCAAATTTATTATTAAGATCCTCTGTCAAGTTGTAAAGGGACCGTAATAAATCTGCACCATTTCTACTATTTTATTTAATATTTTGTGACCCTAGTCAAGTTTTTACTTTGACAGTAAAAACTAACTAGGCTTACAAAATGTTCAATAAAATCCGCCGTTACCAGATGACTCTCGTAATCTCATAGTGCTCGCAGCGCCTCACTCATTCAACGTCAGACCAAAGCCTAACAAGTAACAATGTATTACTCCCTAATACCTAATAATTAGTATAGATTGTAGTCAGCCTGTCCAATTTATTCGCTCAATAGAGTAGAAATAGGGAAACAGTAAGTTTTTGAGAAGTTTGATTCTATAATAATTTTCTGGTGGTAGTATTTTACATAAACCATCATGAACGAAAAAACTCGAAAAACCCGAAAAACTCGGGTTTTCAATCTTAAAAATCCGAGTTTCAAATCAGTCGGTTATTCGGGTTTTTCGGTTAATCGGGTATCCGGTTTGCATACCCTAATACCTACACGTGGGACGGTAGGTGGAATGTAAACTGTAATTTCTAAACCCGCGCCCTGCCCGCAGTCCACATACATAGTTCACCTGACAGTACATACCGGGGCAATTTTTTCTTCTCCTGGTCCACCTCAAGATAACTGGATGTACTAGGGGTTTTTATTTCTTTCCGTGATCCACCTGAGTCCATCTGTCTATACCAGTCTTTATACTCGTATTAACTAGGTCACAATGTCGTGCATTTAGAATATAATGTGGAATGAACCTATTGGACACACATGCACAGAGTAAATAATAATAGTACAAGTACAGAAGGATAACTGAGTAAAGTCATTTAAATACATAGCGATCCTTGCTACAACGCAATAAAGTGCAATTTAATTCGTACAGCGCTGCGATCTTTCAATTATATTTACTTAAGGCGCTCACCCATTGCGTGCAGGCTAGAATGTACCGTATCACAACGCGCGAGAGCTTCCATTGCTCCAACCGTTTCAAAATCACTCTGTCACTTTTTCGCTCTGTAGGGTTGTATCAAGATATGATTTGGTTATAATTGTACTAGTGATATGATTTAACTTAGATAATATGTAATAATTTATTATTTTTTACTTACTAGCTTTCCCGCCCGCGACTTCGGATTCGACTTCTTTCCGCGCGGATTACTGTTTATTACGAAAAAAGCATCCTATTTTCTTCTAGGATATTAAAAACAAATGCAAAAGTAGGTATAGCACTAATGCTCTTGATGTTTTTTGACAGACTTGTTATTTTGTTTCCATGGCAACCGTTCCTTACAGTGAGTAATCAACATTTTCCAGTTTTCCCGTAGAAATTAAGTTTTCCGGGATAAAAAGTATCCTATGTTTTATTTCAGGGTGTAAGCTGTCTTCGTTCCAAATTTCATCAATATCCGTCCAGCCATTATCGCGTGAAAGCTCCCTAAACAAACAAACGAACAAACAGACGTTTCACTTTTATATATTAGTATGGATTATTATAAATGTTGATAGTCCTATTAACTACATATAATATAGACCTAGTACCTCATTATTTGATTATATCATAATAGGTATTGATTGCACATAGTAGGTAACCACCAGAGGTAATCATTAGCACAGTACATATAATTATAGTTTCCGTAATGTAGGTACTGTGCCATTAGTTTGTGTTTGACAGATGTGACAATAGACCGAAATCAAAACACTCTGCGAGCGTTTACCGGCGCGTTCAACAGCAAGCACTGATCGCGAACAATCATGAGATAATTCTTGCTTGCTTGCTTGTAATCGTGATTTGGCCACAGAATAAATAGCACTTCCTCCGGCCTCGACATTGTGATAAACAGAATGACCGGTCACTAGGTACTCTGATAATTGTCACCTGAGCACGCATGGTGATTCCGTTAAGAGTTGTTTGATGACATCATCACCATCATCAGCTAATTTTTGCCCTGATCTTATGGCAGGAGGCTGGTGATCTCAGTAGCTGTTGATACACAGAGGCAGGCAGCACCCGTGGGCTGGAACCTGTTACCAAGCCAACCCACACGGCGAAAGACCTATATAAACCCCGGCCGGTTTATATCTTTAATTAGTTTTTTTTGGCTTTATGTTTATTTTATGACGTTAGGGACAAAATAGTTTGTAGTCAACCTCGCACATGCTGCAGTCGAATAGTTCCACCCGGTAAGACTCACTTGTCAGATATGAACCCGGACAGCACGAAGGAGAACACGAGCCCCAGGTTGTGCACGGTACCCACCATCGTCCGCTTCCACGGCGTGCAGCCCAACTCGAACTGGAACCAGGAAATACAACATTTCACTTTTATTTTATTATTTTTCTAATAAATAGAACCTGACAGCAGGAACGCCAGGCAACTGTTTTGCGGGTTGAGCATGAAGCAGAACTAGAATCTTATTGTATGTACATAGAAAATACGTGATATAACAAGTAAATTGTTATAAAATACAAAAACCCGACTGGCGTGCAGGCGGGGGGCGCAGAATGCACGACTCAAACATACTCGTATGCTCAGGTTTTTGCTTGCCGCGATAGCGGACGGACGTACTGCCCGCAAAAATAATATGTAGTCGGATAAAATACTTTGAATCTTATGTCAAAGTCTATGTATATATATAGGCACACAGAATAAGTAATAGTCACTGCGGGCAAATTGGCGCGAAATATTATTGTCGCTGTGGTAGCGTCAAACTTATTTTCCATTCCTGGGGCCCGTTCACTTAGATGTTCGAGAACGCACGGATCACCCGCGCGTACACTCGAAATCGTTCACGGCGTCGTCGGGCGTTCGCCTGGGTCATCCGAAAAATAGTAGGGGAGGGGAGGTATAGTTTGAAACTGACACTTGACAGTTGTCAGTTCTATGTGGACGTCCAAAGTCGTTCACTAACTCCGGATGATCGAGCGATAATCGCACGGATAATTCGAGCGTGTAAGTGAACACAGCCCTTGCTCAATGGTTTGGCGGAATCGTACAAAACTTGGCCTGTGATTGGCTGAATATATTATGTACCCACTGACAAACCGAACCAAAGAGTTATGAAATTATTATGTAAGGAGAGGGCACGGCAGGAAAATGATGAAGGCAAAAATAGGAAGTATTTCTGGAAAAAGAAATGTATCTTGGAAATGAGATCAATGACATATTGTTATTATATTTTATTTCAATATCAAATGTATTTATCTATTCAATAACATTAAAATATAAACACAGTTTAGTAGAAAAAAATACCAGAATATATTTGTGAAAACCGGAAAATATTCAAAACATTTGTCAACATAATAGGTCTATTTTGTTTGTTTTTATTTATCCTACTAAGATACTTATTTGGTGTTTTGCCATAGAGGAAAAATATCCCTTAAACACTCAGAATGAGTAAAAAACGCAAAAATTATTTTAAATCGAAAACTGGCTGCCGCTGTAATAATATAATTTTAACGTTTCCTATTTACTTACATATTTCAGTTTACTTTAATAGTTGCAATTGCAACATTGGACTATAGTACTTACATAAATTAAATAAACTATAATAAAAAAAAAAATAAGAAGAAAGATACACAATTGCTACTGTTTAGGTTAAATAATCATATATGTTTGGAATGTTCTTTCAAAGATTTTCATTTTGATACCTCACTGAACTGAAAATCTACACATGACAGTGAAACGTTGTCTGTTTGTTTGTTTGGGGAGTTTTAACGCGATAATGGCTAAACGGATTTTGATGAAATTTGGAATGTTGATAGCTTATACCCTGGAATAACACATAAGATACTTTTCATCATCATAATCATCATCATCATCATCATCATGCGTGGGGCACACATAGTTACAGATAAAATTAAATCCGTTATTAAGATCCAATCACTTCTGGTCATCATCAAAAGAGTGTCATCATGGAACCATTGGTATGAAATAGGACAACTCGATAAAAACTACCAACTAAATTCTGGCTGAGTAGATCGGGTAGGTACCTAGTAGCAGTTTTTGGTCAGTTGACGGCCGATTGGTCTAGTTGCTAGTGACCCTAGGAACGAAATCAAACGGTCGCGGGTTCAAATCCTGCAAGGTGCATCATTTGCGTGATGAGCAGAAATGTTTGTTTCCGAGTCATGGATGTGATATTTGTATTTTTGTATGTTTATCCGTTATCTAGTGCCCATATTACAGGGTATCCTAGTTTGGGGCTAGGTAATTGGCGTGGAATTGTTCCGAATATGTTATAAAAAACATGCCAGCTCTGAGCCGCCATATTAGTTTTCTTGACACTTCATATATCTTAAAGCACTCTTGTAATTGAAACGAATCCAATAATACCTCATTTATCAAAATCCATAATGTCGTTAAAGCTGTAGGTTGCGCCTAGGAAACGTACAAACAAACATACATACATACAACCCAAACACATAAACCTCCTCAGTCGGGTAAATAGAACAAGAATTTGCTCATTATGGTTTACAACTTTGATGAAAGAAACATATTTTACAATAACTTATTAGTCCTAGGTATTTACAATGACATCTAATCAATTACAGACAAATGTAATGCATGTTTATTACTTATACAATTCGAAAAAGAAATTATTCAAATAAAAAAAAATACAATATTTGATAAAATCTATATTATTTTATACAGAACCCAACCAAAGGTAAGTAAATGATTTTTATGGTCTTTGCATCGATGTCATCTCTATATTTTTTCGGTGTCAAAAAAACTGACCTGGATAAAAATCTTTTGTCATAAACTGATTGCACCATGGCATATTGGAATACACGTTCGTCATCTAGTAAAGCAATAAACTTATTTACTCCATGCTATTGATGTTACGCATCACGGTGTGGTATAAACGGCATTTTAGCTGGCGTTAGTAGCGATAATCATAGTAAATTTGAACAGAACAACCTACCTATAGTATTAACTGAAATTTCCAGTCACGTTCTGAAATATCCAGCTACCATGAGATATCATCGCATGTCATGAAAGCAGTAATTAGGCTACCACGTTATACCGACCGTCGTGCGCCTAACCACCGTAATCTTCATGTTTACAAAGTACAAAACAAGTGCAAATTAAATATTTATATAACCCCCGATGGGGTGGTCGGATACCTCCCATTATAGTTGAGCATCTCGATCACATCAGTTTTCTAACATAAAAACCCGCAGCTAAATAGGTCCATTTGTTTGGAAAATACGATTCTCACTCCTCTTCCCCCCCCCTCCTTCCCCCCTCCTCCATATAGCTAAGAACCATATCGATCACATCAGTTTTCAAACATAAATAAACTGCATCAAAATCGGTCTGATCCTCACCCCCCTCATTATAGCTAAAAACCATCTTGTTTACCTCAGCTTTGAAATATAAAAAACCGCAGTTAAATTGGTCCATTCGTTTGAAAGATACGATTCTCACCCCCCTTTTTCAACTCCCCCAACATACACACACACACACACAAACACACACACACAAACACACACACACAAACACACACACAAACACACACAAACACACACACACACACACACACACACACACACACACACACACACACACACACACGCGCGTCTCTTTGTTCGGGGATTAACAAGTAGCCATCACCGGCGGAACCTTGCGCGGTAGCCATGTTACCGTGAACTCCAACAGATGACAATGACCATAATTTCCTAAGTCACGCAGCTATTATGCATCGAACGGCCGTGACAATGGGCGTGCAAAATTAGCTTTGCGTTTTCTTTGTTGTCTCTACACCGCATAACTGCGTGAGGTACAGTTTCTCAGCTGACGTATCGAAGAATGTTCACTCAATGACTGACACAAAATGTTGGCTGACACACAAGTCACATCGTGAACGGGCGCTGTGGTGGGGTCTTGGCGTGGTTTCTAATTTGTCTCTCTTAGAAACCACACTGGACCAGCTCTAAATGGTTGCCTAATGGTTCAATAGTGCAACTTCGAATTCAACGATATCGGGTTCGGTTCTAGGCTACGCATCAATGACTTTTCTAAGTTATGTGCAGTTTTCCAGCGATCCGTGTTTCGGACGGCACGTTATGCTGTTGGTCCCGGCTGTTATTGAGTAATAGCAGTAATTAAGCCATGGCAGACACCAAAACACAGGCCAATACTACCTAATACGACAAACTAACATTATTACTTTATCACAATTTTTTTAGCTGTGATAAAATTAAATTTACAATTTTAATTATATCCTAAATACACACACACACATATATATATATATATATATATATATATATATATATATATGTGTGTGTGTGTATTTAGGAGACCTTTAAGATTGTATAAGTATATAAGTATATATATAAGATAAGTGCTGTAAAGTTGCCTATTTACAATAGAATAATTTAAGTTTAAGTTTGATGATTGAGTCTGATTGCTTACCTCGGCGACGATGCTATTATAGTCGTCGTAAATGATGTAATCGCACGGCATCGTCTTGTTTCGGGAGAAGTAGTCCGGCGAGCAGGTGTCTCGAGCCGACAGCCATGTGCGGTTCTCCAGGGTAGCGTTGAGGTAGGTGTCGTTAAGAGGCGCCATTCTGAAGCATCTTTCCGTCTTGTTGGCCTGCGTGAACTGCACCCAAGTTGTGTTGTAGCTAGATCTGCCGCCCCCGCCCCCGCCCTCGCACTCCGGCACGTAACACCTGCATCAACAACCGCACTTAATCGTTACTTCCGGATCATGACATGTAGTAGTTATGCAAACTACATGTTTTACTTGCATGTACGAGCGATATATCAATATACCCCACATAGATCTATTGTGTCTATTGTTATGCAAGATAAAGTCTATATATTTAGGCCATTTTTCCGATGATACATTGTCTAATTTATCAGCAAATTAATTGACAACTTTTAATGTTTATTTTATTGATATCACGATACTTATGCACGTCATGTATTCGGTATTGCATAAAAGAACATTAAACATTTTATGTTTAAAATTGCGATTGATCCGAGTTTTCACAGTTACGGAATGGAAACTTTTCAGTTATAGGCTTTTGTAGAACTTAAATTTATTTTGTTTTTATTGTCAATAAAACAATCGTCGATGAATAATACTTTACATAGTAGCTAACTCAATTGCAAAAATCACAATTCATTTCAAAATAAATGGATACTTTGTGTAGGAAACGCTTCCTAATTCTAAAGTACCTACCTATCTACTTAGTTGTCTGAAGAAAATCCATTAAGGAGTAATCGAATAGACGTTTTGTTCAGTGGCGCTACAAAGGGCCGCGGAAATAGATCTTTCTAAAAAAAACAGAACGTATCAAATGATTTACAAAGTATGAAGAAATCGCACGAGACCATGATTGACGCAAAGCAAAGCATGAGCTTGTCTAATTTAAACTTGAATCTGGTGTCCAAACCATAACCGAACCAAGCAGATGTATAGTGCATAAAGATAGTATGGTAAAGACTAGCAAAGTTACCCCAAGACAGTTGAATTGTGTCAGGAGTTCAACAGTGTTGGGGAATGCATCGTAGGCTCTAATAGCTGCATTACTTGTCATCACTAGCCTCTTCACGTCGTCAGGCAGGGCCCAGCGGCGGATATCCTCCGCTGGGACCTGCCTAGAGGACTCACCGATGACGGTGTTGAGGTGGCTGGTAAGGGTATCGATCGAGCGTCGTCGGGGATGCGATTGAGATCGGGTGAACTGATAGCTTTTAGGGCTTCTCGAACGTTTCTAACGTCCCTAGGGAAGCCCTAAAAGCTATCAGTCCACTATCGTCTTGGTCTTGGTAATATCGGGACGGTGATTGGATTCTAACTCTTGGAAATCTTCGATTGAGCGGAAATTAAGATTTATGTTTCTTTAGGAGAGGTATGTCTAGTATGTCAGGTTAATGGTCGGGACATTTGGGGTAATGAGTCCACTCTGAGGGTGGAATTATGTCGAAACCAAGAGATTCGCTAAAATCGAATAGCTACAAGCTAAACACAAACGGCACTAGCCGTTTGTGTTTAGCTTGTAGCACCCCCAGAAGGGCTTTTTGCTATTGAAGTTGCCAGCCAGAATGACTGCGCTCCCCATGGAGAGGAGTGCCTCTAGATCACTCATTAGTAAGGTTTTACTGGGAGAGAGGTAGCAGGAGGCTATAATGATTGATCTATGGCCGGTCATCGCAAGTTGGCAATAGGAGGCTTCTAAATTGGTCAGAGGAGGGGTGTCAATCGGGATACGGTGGAGTGAGTTTTTGTAATAAATAAGAGTACCGCCGAATTGGGTGACTCTATCGTTACGATGAATCCGGTAGTTGGCAATCCCGGGATAGCGTTTTTTTTTAATTTTTTTTTGTAACCATACCTGTGGCCGTGGGGTGTTAAGTACCAGTAGGGATCTAGGGATACTTTAGCAGGCGAGTTTTTCTTTGAATTACCAAACTATATAAGTATGTGTAGTTTATATATAGTTATATTTTGTATAGTTTTTCAAAAGTATGATATGGGCACAAACACAAAAACAAAACAATACGCAAACACGCTGACGGGCAAAGACTTGGCAAAAAGTCTTTTTGCGAGACTGCGCAACGCAATGGCTCGGTAATATGTTTATCAGCCTATGTATGTACTCGTATGTCTGTTCTTTTGTGGAACTAAATAGACCAAACGCGTGGTCCCATTTTGATGATTCTTACGTCAATTGATTTGTCTTAGTTTTGCGAGTGCTACTAAAGACATTACATTAATCAAAACTCAATATGGTGACAAGCAGACGCCATATAGTGAAAAAAAAAAAATTACGAACTATGTGAAGTAGGGTTTCATTGAATAGACATTTGAAAATCAACTTTAGGTTTCTCTTATTATTTTTTATTTCGAATGAACATTTGGGATTTTTAACGATTTTAAGATGGTTAGCAACCATTCTCACTAATTCTTATAAATGTAAAAAAAGTATTTTTTATTTTTATTTTAGAACCCGACTGCGAATATAACTAAAATGCGGCAAACAAGCTTTAGATTTTTGATTTTGAAATATAACATGCAGTCTGAGGCATCATGTATTTCATTTCTCCTCTGACGGGATCAGCTGGAACCTGGCGAGCTAACTCTTCATGCCTCCGACTGCATCTTATATTTCATTTCTCCTCTGACGGGATCAGCTGGAACCTGGCGAGCTAACTCTTCATGCCTCCGACTGCATCTTATATTTCAAAACCTAAAACCTAAAGCTTGTTGGCCTCTGTTTAGTTTTTGTTCGCAGTCGAGTTTTTTGTTTATATATATATATATAAATATGTATATTGATTATAAAATTAGATTTTTAACAGTACAAACATGCGTTAACGTATGCTATTGGAGGCATAAATCTAACTTTACATTCGATTAATCACGAATGCGATTAATAACGAGGCCAGCACTACAAACAAACATAGGGGAAATTAACGAAAGTTTGTTACTAACGGATGAGAGGGTAACGTTACGTTAGCATATTAAAATTTATGAAGATGATAGAGTAAGGTCACAGTATATATATGGTTTCTGTAAGGACTATATATGTACTGTGGTAAGGTGTACCTAAAAAAAAAGTCAGTACATGAACTGTCAAAGTTTAAACTTGTGGAACGCTATGAGACGCCTTACTATGAGAAGATTGACGCCAGTAAGCGTAATTTAACCTCATTGGTCGATTGACTACGAATGGTTGCTGTGACGAATGACGAATGTTGATTTAAGAACCAGGTAAGACTAGTTCTTACTGGTCAAGAGTTACTATAGCAAGACTTTTTTTGGCTTGTTCTGACCATGTCTGATGACGCCCTCTGGTTGCACATACCTGTAGCCGACCTCCGCCGCCGCGAACACGTAGTTGAAGTTGCACATGGCGAGGAAAGAGTCCCGGAAAGCCAGGAGGAAGAGCAGCACGAGCTGGTACTTGCCGAAGCTGCCCAGCTCGCTCAGGATACCTTCCAGGTTGAACTGGCTCTCCTCCTTGCACTCCTCGGAAGTCTGACCAAAAGGATTATCATCATTATATAAAACACAAAACTCTATAAGGTAAGTAGGTACACCAAAAACAGTGCAGCAAAATAACAATACCTAAGTACATTATTTTGTTTTTATATTATTGGTACTTAAAGTAAATACTGAAAAAGAAAGTATAAGTACTGTTTTTGTTATGTTCGAATCGTGATATTAAATTCAGATCGTAATACTCTAGTTTATCTACAACTGATATCGTAAAAATCGGATTATGAACTCAAAAATTGTGGCATAATGACATATATTACGCACGGCACGTCTCTAACAAGTTTTTTTTTACATGATAACACTGTTTTTTGAACTAAACAATGTTATAATAAAAAAATATAAAAGAGCACTGGGTTGGCTGTGCACTACGATGTTTTACGCCATATATTATCTACTAGCTGTACCCTCGGCTTCGCACGCGTGTTCGTTTCTTTAGGTTCAAAATACCATAATGTGCTATTCCAGGATCAATATACCAACATTTGAACAAAATTTCTTCAGCAATCAAAAATACTTTATGCTCGGCTTCTAACTCACCGGAATGAGATACCAATTACACCAGATTTAAATCAAACCCTAAGCTATCTAACAATGAAAACCGCATTGCAATCGGTCCAGTAGTTTTTATGTGATGCGTGAACAAACAAACATACAGACAAACAGAAAGAAAAAACGACTAACAAAAAAAAATGATCAATATCATTTTTAAACACCCAAGAGCATTTTTTTATTTGAATTCATGTAGTAGTTTGGGTGCGATGCGCGGTCAAGGTACGGACAAACAGACAGACAAAATTAAAAAGTAAAAAAGAGTGGCTTCAGTATCGAATATAGAGAACCATCCAAAAAATATTTTTTATTCCTTAAATATTAACATAACTTTGGACCCATATCCCGCAGAAACCCATTACTTTTTCGAGATAAAACGTGTCCTCAATTTAACCCATCATATAACTTAAGACAGTGCCAAGTTGCATCAAAACCCGTCCATTACTTTCAGCGTGGTACGTGTTCTTTTAAATAAGTTTCAACCCCTAAATAATAACCCATACATTTTTCTATATGTAAAGTATCCTATGTCCTACCTCGTAGTACGAACTCAAATCATACCAAGTTCCTTTTGAAATCATCCAGTAGTTCTGGCGGCGTGATGCGCGGCTAATATACAGACTGACAGACATACAGACAAAAATGAAAAAACATACAGTTTAAAGAGAGTAACTTTCAGTTTGAACAAACAGTAACTTGCAAAAAAAAAACACTATATCATTAATATACAGAATTTGGACCCATATCCCACAGGAACCCTTTATTTTTTCGGGACAAAATGTATCCATAATTTTCACCTATCTTATAAACTATGTCTGTGCCAACTTGCATCAACATCTGTCCAATAGTTTCAGCGTGCTAAGTGTTCTTTTAAATAATTTTCCACTTATATCCTGAAGGAACACTTAATTTTTTCGGGATGAAAAGTATCCAATGTCCTACCTCGAAGTGTGAATTCAAATCATACCAAATTTCATTTGAAATCATTAAGTATTTTCGGCGTGGTGCGCTGCCAAGGTACATACAGACAGACGGACAGACAAACAGAAAGACAAAAATTAAAAAAATACAGTGTGAATATAGAATGGCCTCCAAAAAAATTACATAATATTTTCAATATACAGAATTTTGGACATTATCCCCAAGGAACACTTTATTTTTCAGGATAAAAAGTATCCTCAATTTTAACCCATTATATAAACTATGACTGTGCCAAGTTTCAATAAAATCCGTCAAGTAGTTTCAGCGTAATACGTGTTCTTTTAAATAACTTTCAACGCCTATCCTGCAGGAACCCTTTAATTTTTCGGGATGAAAAGTATTCAATGTCCTACCTCGAAGTATGAACTCAAATCATACCAAATTTCATTTGAATTCATTGAGTGTTTTTGGCGTGATGCACTTCCAAGGTACAGACACAAAGACGGCCAGACAGACAGACAGACAGACAAAAAATAGAAAAAATACAGTTTAGGCTTTAAAATTGAACATAGAACGGCCCCTAAAAAATATACAAAATATCTTTCATTTACAAAATTTGGGACATTATCCCGCAAGAATTCTTTATTTTTTCGGGATAAAAAGTATTCTAAATTTTAACCCATCATATAAACTATGACAGTGCCAAGATGCATCAAAATCCGTTCAGTTGTTTAAGTCACACTTGAGATGTACTCACCGTTAATTTTATTGCCACATCATTTTCAGTCCAGAGTCTTAAACATAATCCTCCAATGCATTTGAGAACAATTTCGGTGAAAAAATGTCCCCTTGTCACACACCTCGATACTGGGGGATATGCTTAGTCTGCTGGTTGTGTACTAGGACGGTGATTGTTGCGGCGTCATACAGACATCTCAAAACTTGGATATGCTGCTAGTCGACTTGGCATCGTTGCAGGGACTCCAAAATAGACAAAGTCTCGATAGAGTCAAAGGCTTTCTCATAGTCCACAAGCGCTAGGCACAGGGGCTGATTATACTCTTCTGTCTTCTATAATCTACCGCACTCTATGGATTTGATCTATGGTGCCGTATCCTCCCCGAAACTCGGCCTGCTTTATTGGCAAGACGATTCGTGATGACCCTCGAAAACAGTTTATAGACATGGCTCAGGAAAGAAATGGGCCAATAGTTTGTCTAAATGGTATTTTTACCCTTTTTGAGAAACAGGATGATCACACTCTTGTTCCATGCCTTTGGAGTTCTCCCTGAGAAGAAGACAGAATTAAACATACGCTGAAGCTCTTTAAGCGTAGGAGTACCTCCTGCATTCAGGAGCTCCGTAGTAATTCCTTCCTCACCCGGGGCTTTTCCATTTTTGAGCTGTTTCAGAGCCATCTCGATTTCATGAAATCTGATTTCTGGCTCTTCGCCATAGTGGCGGGTCAGAGTGGCTCTGGAATCTTCGATATCGGGTTCGGGTTGCGACGCATATGACACATACAGTTGGCCATATAAATCTTCAACTTCCGCGAGAATCTCTGGATTAGAAACGACAACTTCCCCGCTTGATGTGGTCAACTTCGTCAGATGGCTTCGACCAAGCTGTTGTACGAAGACTTTTGATCCCCGATTTTGCTCTATCTCTAGTCTCTACCCAAACAACCCTGTTTAAAATATAATTGAATATAGCTAGTCTCTACCTGGACTACCCTGTATGTAATTTAATTAAATAAAGCTAATCTCTATAGCTAAGCTCTCCAATAACACTTTTCTTAATGTCACTATTTAAGGGGAAGTCACTTTGTTCTTGTGTTAATTTTATTTGCACTAATTGATATTACATTGTCACTATCATATCACTAAACTAACTCAAATGGTTTTGTCCGTTTGAGTCTTCTCACGATGCCCGTGTTATCAAGGAGCTGGATAGCCTCGACGTTCACATGATGATGAAGTCTTCGTTCGTGAGCTTCGGCAACATTTTTAATAACCTTAGTAACGAGATCCACCATCAGGTCTCGATGGATGTTGTTACTTCTGATGTACCACGATGCATTAACGATGCCTCTGAGTACTTTATTTTGGAAACGTTGAATGATCTGTATATTAGTGGATTTGGTACAGCTAGCTGGATACCGTAGATCCATATTGGCATGAGGACTTGCTTGTATAAAAGTAATTTATTGCAAACTGACAACGCAGAATGTTTTCCCAGAAGCCAATACATTTTTGTGTAGTGAAGCTCCACTTCATCGCGTTTCTTTTTTGACATGTGCCTTCCAGCGAAGCTTTGCGTCTAATGTCATACCAAAATACTTGGCCGTATTCTCGTGTGGTATTACTTGTTCTTTTATAAATACAGGATGATAATTCGTTTACTTGTTTGTAAAATCTACATGTGTGGATTTTGATTGATACAGTTTTATTCGGCATTTTTAGTCCAATCGAGGATGGTATTGACGGCTGTTTGCACTTTCTCGACCGCTTCCTCTTGAGTAGCCCCAATCGCCATGATTGCTGTATCATCAGCAAAGGTGGCAATGGTATTATTTTCTAAATCTGGGATATCGCAAGTGTACAATAAGTACAGGAACGGACCTAAGACACTCCCTCGCGGTACTCCAGCTTTTATTTGCTTAAGTTCTAAATACACATCTTCTTGCTTTACTCTGAACATTCTATGTGTTATATAAGACTCAAGAATATCTGCAAACTGTTTAGACAGCATTTTTCTTAATTTTTGCAGCAGACCTTTATGCCAAACTTTCAAATGCTTGATCTACATCTAGAAACACAGCTGTACAAACTTTTTTCTCTCTAAAGCTTTTTCAATAACATTAGTGATTCTATGCACTTGGTCTATTGTAGAATGCTTTTCTCTAAATCCAAATTCATAATTCAGGATGAATTTATTTTCTTCTATGATGGGCTTCAATCGTCTCAGTAGTAGTTTTTCAAACAGTTTCGACATTATCGGCAGCAATTAAATTGGCCTATATGACGTTACTTCATGAGGTAGTTACCAGGTTTGGGTATCATAATGACTTCGGCTACTTTCCATTCACTTGATACATGCTGAATGATGCATTGATGAGCGTAGTTATTTTAACTAAAGCTTTACGAGGGAGGTTTTGTAGAAGTTCGCCAGTAATTAAATCATAACCAGGAGATTTATTGCAATTTAGATGTTTGATCTCGTTAAAAACCTCTTTTGGTGTAACTAATCTTACTTTTAGCTCAGTTTTAGAAGTTTCTTCCTGTATAAAATCTTCATCATCTGTAAGATCTCCATTTGATTGAAAATCTTGCTTATTGGGCCCGTTCACATAAACGTTTGAGGACGCACGGATCACCCGCGCGTACACTCGAAATCGTTCACGGCGTCGTCCGGGCGTTCGCCTGGGTCATCCGAAAAATAGTAGTGGAGGGGAGGTATAGTTTGAAACTGACACTTGACAGTTGTCAGTTGTATGTGGACGTCCAAAGTCGTTCACGATCTCCGGATGATCGAGCGATAATCGCACGGATGAGTCGAGCGTGTAAGTGAACACAGCCATTAAGTGCTGTGCGAACCTATTAGCTTTCTGTTCGTTACTGAATGCCCACCTTCCATTATGTTTTTTTATAGGTGGGATACTACGAATAAGTAATAAGTCAGGGACTCTAATTCAGAACAAATGCCACATTAAAAGTAACCCTACTTCAAACCAAAATGACGTAAGATTCAAAGTACGAATCACTTCCGAGGTTACAAATAGACATGCTTGGTGATTGGTGGTGATTCAGAACGAAAGCAGGGGTTGGTTCACGCGCGTGCTGCAATGTCAGCTATGACAGCCGAGTCATAGCGGCGTGGACGATGTTATCCAATAAGTGGACCGGACCAAGTCAGTAATAAAACAATATTATTGTACAATGTTTTTTTTGGCTCACTTTCAATTCATTAAATTCTTTGTCCCACGAAATATAATTAATTTATTAAGTTTTTGTCCAGAAGACTTTAAAAAAGAGAAATTCTGAGAAATTTAAAACGGAATGTCCTCCAATGGTATGCGGTTGCCTGTGAATTTAGAGCTGAGGTTCAAGTTCAGTAAATTATTTTTATATATTTCAATAAACTGTCAGGCTGGGTTATTGTTGCAACGGCCGTGGTTGCGGATCACTCCAAAAACAACTCAATATGATCTTGGCTTAATATGGTTAAATAAATTTCTATATTTGTAACTCTACTAGCCGTGCAAAAAGTAATTTAAAACTTGAAATACATATGAGGAGTCCTAGAAGTCCAGTTTTGGACTGAGTTTTGGTCACCGGTTTCAAGGAGTTAGTATATACTGTTACTCTTTGTCCATTACTGTTCGAGTTTTTTTTGACTGCACATTGATTTAGAGACCTTTAATATATTTTTCGCTTTGATCCAAAACGTCATGTAGTTTTTCTTTTTCTACCACTGAAAAAAGGTGTTTAAACCCGTATCGACCGATACGGGTTTAAACACTTCTTGTCACTTGTTCACACGGTCTGGAATTTAGTATGTCGAAAAGGTTGTTAAACGTTTCTAAAAAGCTAACAGTTGCATCTGTTTCTTGAAAATCAGGCATGTTTAACTGTTGCGAACCAAACTTAATCGCATCAGCTACACTTTGAATTAAGGTTTGAATCGCTAGTTTCACGTTCATGATATTATTTCGGAAGTATAGATGCTGATTTGACAATTTATTCCCAAAATGCAATCCAACGATATCTTGAACATTTTTCAGTTTCTGCAAATGTGCCCACTCAATTTTTTTTCTTGTTTTTACCTACCAGTGTCTTTTCCTCTAATGTGTTACGCACAAGTTTCACCATATGAAATGGATCTAATATTACAACTACTGGGTCTCCGGTAGATGGGTGGTCAAAAAACGATTTTGAATTGTTTGTGTCTTCAAAATTGCAACCTAACATCTTAGCCGTAGCGATGTTAGATGCACAGCCATCAAAGATCAAAGTAACTTTTGACTTTTTCCTTTTAAGGGCTAAAACTATATCGTCCGAAAAATCATTCAATGCAGTATTTTCTGTAGTATCGCCAAATACATTTTTCTTCAATTGGGATAAAATATTTTAAGTGAAATATTCTTTATAGTTAATCTTTTATTTGGGCGTTGTAGATTTCTGATCTGTGATAGGCGTTATACTGCCAAAATAGTTTTTTTCTTAGTTTTTGCTTTAAAATGTGTGTTTTAGGAGTATTCAGAGCAGATTCAATATCTGACGATGGTATATTTATAGGCGTAACGCATGATCCTCTGTCTTCAAAACTAAAGACTTCGGTTGATATAAGATTATTTTTTAATTTTGTTTTTCTTGGTTCTTCTTCAACACCGTCATTACATTCAGTGTTGATATTATTCTCCTGAAAATAACCTTATTGAAGATCAGTTTCAAATCTATGAAAGACTGTCTCTAATTGAAATAGATACACATATACAGCTAAAATAAAAATTCCTATCGAACCTAAATATTAAGTGCAAAAAATAATAGTGAAATCTTACAAGTTTTTATGCCTTATGCGCTTGAGGGTTTGCATTATTTGTTTTTTTGAGCAACTCAGGTAAATCAAACACTTCAAAATTTCCAGAAGGTGAATTTTCATTAGCCTGAAAAATTAAACGTGCTTTAATTCGATCAAACTATGAATTGTTTTATTAATGCTATTGTTATTCCCATGAGTCGAAAAAGCCGAACCTATATTACATACCAACTGTAATCGTTCATTATTGTTTATTTTCTCATTTTGTTTAGTATTCTCCTAAATATGTTGACGTTTCTTCGGTATGAATCATCTGCGTGAAAAAAAACCAGCTTAATTTCAAAATTTCATCGAGTAGAAAAAAATCTTTAGTGCAAAAATTGTCTGACTTCATATTGCATAGTATTGACCATCGCGGTTTGATAATGTATTTGAACGTCTTTGAATATAATTATAATTTTGCAACTACTTCTAGTGAAAAGTGATCCCTGGACATTTTAATCTTGTATGGCTCCTGCACCTCTTCACAACACATGCTGGCATGATGATTCACAGCTGTAGTTCACAATGATAAAACTAAAACGTACGCGAAGATATGACGTGTGCTCGCTTGCATGAAAAATGTACGACTGATGACGCGCTGGACACGACTTTTAAGCCCCACCTACTTGGGCACGACTTTTGTAGGGTCATTTTATTAACGCTGTTACGTTTCCTGACTAAGGTGGGATATGCATGATTGGCTATCTAAGGTTCTTCATTGTTTTCTAAAGAGAATAGTCTGTTGTCCGATCACTTGTTAGCTGACTTAGATTAGAATTTATACATCACTAAAGTTCTGTATTTCCCTTTTAAGTAATTTGTAAAAAGTGTTTAAAAAGTGTTTTGTCTTGTGGATATCTAGTCATCTGCCACTTTTGTCTTTGATTTCTCTTTTAGCAATCTTGTCCCTGATTTCTATTGGGTACGAATTAACTCTGGTTCTTTTTTTATATTCCGGTGTGATTGCCCAAACGCATTGTTGTATGTCTCTTATAAGTTTTATTCCTTCTATGTCTAGCTGTAGTGCGTACTTTAGTGAGACTTTCAGATCAATTTTTGCTTCTAAATCTAGTTTAAAACATTTCTAGTCCATTTTGTAATTAACGAAAGTTGGAATATTCTCTTTTTGTACAATAGTATCACTTAAGATTAATATTATTGGTGACTGATCTGAGCTTATATCATAACCTTCCTCAATTAGAAGAAAACTGGGTGATATATTTTTAAAGATGAAGAAATCGATGAGATCTGGTACTTTATCAGTGCCAATAGGTGAACTTTCCTGTCGATATTACATTACAATGTATTTCTTTGATTGCACATAATAATTATTTTCCTTTAGTAGTGGTAAGGCAAGAACCCCAGAAGGTGTTCTTAGCATTAAAATCACCGCCCAGTAAGAATCGATTACCAAGTAGTTTTAAAAAAAAAAACTATATTGTTCTGTTTTCAGCGCACGCTTTGGTGGGCAATATATTGCTGCAAGGGTTACAGGAAAGTGCTTAGTTCTGACACAAATAGCGACAGCTTGTAGGTGATGTTCTTCAAACTTAAATTGTTCATGATGGTAGATATTCTCCTTTTATCTTAGTGTTATCGGGGTGCAATGCGTGATCAGTTTTATAGCCTTGAATTTGAATAAAGAATACCCTTGTGAAGTGTGACTCAGAAATAAGATACACGTCAATATTTTCTATGTTTAGGACGGCTTGGAGCTCATTACGATGTTGCAGTAGTAGAATTAAATATAGCTAGTTTCAACCCAGACTACCCTGTATATAATAGAATTAAATATAGCTAGTCTCAACCCGGACAACCTGTATATAATAGAATTAAATATAGCTAGTTTCAACCCGGTCAACCTGTATATGATAGAATTAAATATAGATAGTCTCAACCTGGACAAGCCTGTGTGTAATAGAATTAAATATAGCTAGTCTCTACCCGATTAACCCTGTTTTTTATAGAATTAAATAAAGCTAGTCTCTACCCGATTAACCCTGTATTTAATAGAATTAATTATAGCTAGTCTGAACCCGGACAGCCTATATATTATAGAATTAAATATAGCTAGTCTCAACCCGTACATTCTGTACAAAATAGAATAAAATGCTCACTTTGAAACTGGCTTCTTTCGACATCTTTCTGCGGGAGAGCTTACAACAATACTCTGCTGGCACCACCAGTCATCATTCCTGGAACAAAAAACACCAATTAGAAAAACTTTTAACTGAAAATTTAAAAATATTTAAACACTGTTTTTAGGTACTGTTACATTATATAAGTAATTAAAAAAACATTAAAGGGACCAACCCAAAGATCCCGACGGTAGTCAACTGAAGCCACAATTTTTCTACGCAACATAATATAAGGCGCGTCCGATGACACTTGTATTGAAAATTACAAGCTACTTACCTACACGAACTGAATTAGTTCCCTACCGGCAGTTGCCATAGCTGGATAGCACGGCATTATGGACGGTACGCCATTCATACATTAGGCCTTTTACATCATACTACTCATTCAGACCACATTACGTAGCATTTGCTTCTCTATTACTCTTTTTTCAGTCCTAGGCTACGCACCAATGACTTTTCGAATTGAAGTTGTTTACAGTTTTCCATCGCACAGTGCTTCACAGCGCACAACAACCCTTCAAACACTGCTCATCCGATATTGCACATAACGTAATGTGGGTCAGCAAGCGCGGTGCCCAAAAATCGAAATAATAACTAGTCTATCAAGTAGATAAGTAATAATGCAGTTGTTGATGATCAAAAAACACTGCTGCCAATCAATGATTTTGAATTTTACTAGCGTTTATTTTTTTAGCCAATACATGACAGTGAAATGTTGTCTGTTTGTTTGTTTGGGGTGTTTTAACGTGATAACAGCTGGACGGATTTTGATGAAATTTAGAATGTTGATAGCTTATACCCTGGAATAACACATAAGATACTTTTCATCATCATAATCATCATCATCTTCATCATGCGTGGGGCACACATAGTTACAGATAAAATTAAATCCGTTATTAAGATCCAATCACTTCTGGTCATCATCAAAAGAGTGTCATCATGTCATCATCACTGTTGGTATGAAATAGGACAACTCGATGAAAACTAACAACTAAATTCTGGCTGAGTAGTACCTAGTAGCAGTTTTTGGTCAATTGACGGCCGGTTGGTCTAGTGGCTAGTGACCATAAGAACGAAATCAAACGGTCGCGGGTCCTGCAAGGTGCAAACATTTGTGTGATGAGCAGAAATGTTTGTTTCCGAGTCATGGATGTGATATTCGTATTTATGTATGTTTATCGTTATCTAGTGCCCATATTACAGGGTATCCTAGTTTATAGGTAATTGGCGTGGAATGGTCTCGAATATATTTATTTATTTATTATTTATTTATTTACCATGATTCATCAGTCGTGGAAAATAAAACAATTGGTGAAAACTGGAACTTCCTAGCTATTTCCATTGCTGAGATTCAGTAAGTTTTTTTTCTGGTCATCGTCAAATCTTCATTACATTCATTACATTATTTTTATTTAGTACAATCCGAGTAGAATAAAATAATTAATGAAAATTAGAACTTCCTAGATATTTCCAGCACCAATAAGCAAAAATAGATCTCAGTAACAGATCTATTTTTGGTCAGTCATACCCTCCAAAATTTATAGGCAAAAAACCATACATTTTGAGAAACACTTCTGTATACTCGTTACTCTTTATTTGATTTTAATCTGCCATCACTGTAATCACTGTTATACCAAAATACTGCCATCTGCAGTTAGATATCACTGGAGCACCAGTACTAGTATTAGAGGTGGAATCGTGAAGGTCATTGGCAAATGTTACCACCTTAAATAGCAGTCATTGAGCCATGTCAGAGGCTTTCGGGCGGCCTGATAAACTCGGATGCCAGAAGCCAGCATACTAACACTATGCATACTTAAGTTTATTTAGAATTTAAGTACGAATATTGCATGCCAAAAGAAGATGAAATTACGAGTAGTTAATAAGTTAAAACTATCCAAAACCTATATTCAATCGGTTGCACTGAGCTCTGTGCTATGCGGAGGGAAGCGCGCGTGGCTAGAAACGAACATAAAGCAGTGGCCCATAATATTTTGTACAATTTGTAGCCTAAAGGGTTTCTATTTTACAATTATTACTTCAATCAATTAATTTTTTAATAATGTGAAAAAATGTTTTTGAACTAGAGAGTATAATTATAGAATTTTATACGTTTAATTATATTTTGGAAAATGTTTCTTCACTTTCACGTTACTTAGCACATGACTTACCCCCGTATAGTACACCTTGTAAATCGAGTGAAACTGCCCTACGTAATGGAAGCTGCCCTACATAATGGAATATAAATGCTGCTGATACTGCAATAATAAAGCATTTAAGTCGAGTGATTTGACTCTTCCAGTACTTATTCGCCGAAGTAAAAGCATGAAGTTATTTTAGTTTCAAATGTAACAAAATATTTTCCATTGTAAGTCCCACTGTCACGCTGAACCCTAGTAGTAAATCCTGGATAAAAATAATGTGATGTTCATAAAACGTATAGTATTTTACTCTATAAGGATTACGTTGTCTGTAACGATGACGTCCCCACATGTCGTCGTGTCATGACAAACGTCGTCGTATGACTGATAAGAAATAAGAATGAATTATTAGAAATACATTTGTCACCAACCGCAAAAGTACAACAATCATACACCACTAATTAAGAAATAAAAATCCTAAAAGCTTTCAGTTACAAAGACCAAAACCCCAAACTATAATGTGTAACCAGATGTATTGCATTAACAAAAGAAATCCTGGATATGATTCACCTACGAGTATAATGATAAACCTACCTTATTTGGAATCCATTTTTCAATAGCTTTTGTTTGATGGGTAACCTAGAAATATTATTTTACTCATCAATATGGCAGCTAGCGTTAGTGTTAATGTTTTCGTAAAGGCAGAATTACTACTGCTCATACGATAATATCTGATTAGGTCAAAATTACTTCAGAAGGTAACATACGAGTTATTCTGATACATTTTTGTGATTGTGACGTTATTGGTATGGTAACTAAACATTAATTCTTTGTTACGGCTGCACTCGAACCTAAATTATAAACTTAGAGAGTGCAGTGATACCAAGTGATTAGATTGTTACTTCAACCTATCAGCAAAAGTGGTTTGTAGATTATGCACAACATTTCCAATGAGTTTTCCATTATGAATAAGAAATTGAAGACAATGGTAGAACTATTAAAATAGTTCATGCGTTCAGGCAGACAGTAAAACTTAAACAAAACGGTTTAAAAATGCAAGAAAGGCTCGATTAGTTCCGATATGGGATGTTTTTAAAAATAGATTCCTTGAACGCGTCACCTGAACTTTGTTGAGCTCATCTTTTTGTTCTGAAGTCAAGTCTTCCCGCCACCCATTCCACAATGCATGAAAACAAAAGTCTTCAATCAGTGAGTCCTACCCGTAATGACATATTACGGAGCCAAAACTTGGACACTGACTGTGAGACTGTCTGACTGGTCCATAAGCTCAAGGTCATTAAGCGACCTATGGAACGAGCTATGCTTGGAGAATCTCTAAGGTATCGAATTAAAAACGAGGTAATTCGGCAGAGAATTAAGATAGCCGAAATAGCTCAGAGAATAAGATGAAGTGGCAATGGGCTGGTCACATTTGTCGTAAAATCAATAAACATTTATGTAGACGAGTTCAAGAGTGGAGACCGCGAAAAGGCAAATGTAGTGTAGGACGCCCAGTGGCTATATGAAGCGACGATCTGCGCAAGGTAGCTGGCAGTCACTAGAAGACCAGAGCCGAAGATTGGACTCAGTGGCGTGCCTTGGGAGAGGCCTATGTCCAGCAGTGGTCTAATTTAGATTATTGATGATGATAATGACTGATTTATCATAATGATTTGTGACAATCATAATAAGGCCACAAACTTATAGGACGGGCATATCCTTATATAATAACGAAGCTAAGAGGAAAATGATTTGTGATGCACATTATATTTTAAGGAAATTCGCTCCAGTCTCCGTTCAGCCATTGGAAGGATAATACACGACGGTTTTAGGGTCGTATTTTACTTTATTAATATATAATTGGTATTTGTTTGTTACATTACTTACGTGAGTCTGTACAGTTAAATTTTGACTACTCCCATTCGTTTCAATTAAGTTGCATTGATATTAAATTTACTTTTACTGAATAACTTTAAATCCTGAGTGTGTGTCATCTATCTATATTTATTAAAAAAAAAGCAGTATGTAACATAAAAACTGTACAAACAACATCATTAAAATACACCGTGTACTTAAAATAAGATAGTAAACAATCATTTTTTAGTGATGCATAATGTCCTGTTACAAAAAGAGAGAGAGAGAGTATCGCCGAAAGCTAATCTAGTGAGAGCAAGCGGAATGCTTGCACTGTCTGGGGTTATTGCACAGATTACCCCCTATCTGTGGGTTATTGTGATTCGGTCACCGTTGACGAGAGCATAATAAATGCCTAGAAAATTACGAATATAATTAGTAAACAAAAATGACTCGGTCTCGAATATTCTCAGATTTTGATCACTGGTCAATAAGGATGATTAATCAATAGACCACTTGCTAAGTGCAAGTATATATTGGTATCGAGGACGTCGCAAGTGGGGCGCGTTGCCTTCACTATCGCGTATTGACAAAAGGGTGCGATTGCGCGCAGCCGATGCATTATTGACCAGTTTGGTGAGCATACGCTATTCGTATAATACATACTAGTGACCAGGTTTCTCACCAAATGGTAAGCGCAAAGTCAGCCAACAGAATAATTAAATACAAGTTGTAACTATAGTGAAGTGCGTGCGTACTGCGTACCCAGAACTTTTCTTGTGGGGAACTCAACTGCACTCGTCACTCTGAGACATTAGTTTATGCACTGTTAACATCGCTGGATGTATTGCCCTGCAAACCGGAACACAGTTTGCAAACTACTGCTTGGCGATTGATTTCAAGTCAGATCTCAGTCTCAGTAAGTTTCAGTGTCAGTCTTGCAAAAGAAGCAACATTATTAAATAGGTGGAAATAGATTTGGTGCAATAATATCCTAAAACGTGTTAAAAATACTTCAAAACTACTGACACAGTCAGTTAATTATGTTCCATGCTAGCCACTTTTTGCAGGATACGAACCTTTCGTAGCTGTTATTGCGTAAGTCCATAGAAGTAGCCCTAAAACAGAAAGGTTATTCATTATAACTTAATAGGATCTATGATTTTAGCTCAACTTTTCATTCCTATGTTCCTTCAGTTTGACAGAACAAGAAAGTCGTACGATTTTCAAACCTCCATTTTGAAAGGTTGTATGTACACTTATTTTACACGACTGCCCAAAAAAACAGTGTCATGTTTTTAGGATTCATGAATTTACACGACTGCCTAAAAAAGAGTGTAATGTTTTTAGGATTCATGTATGTTTTTATGTACCCATAAGTATGTCTGTGAGTTTTTTTATTCTAACTTTTAAAAGCCTGAAGAGATTTGAATGTGTAGGGTATCGTTGGAAACCTTACATCATCCCGAGTAACTTAGGCAATTTTTTTAGTAGGTAGTATGACTAGTATGGCTCCATTTTGAAATGCGACAAACAAAAAAAACTACGATTTTTACAATATGGGTCAATTTAAATTCCTTCTTGATGAGCACATTACAACAATATATAATTTATTGGCATAACTCCAAACTTGTCACAAAAAATTATGAAATTAATATAAATAAAATTAACTAAAAAGTAAAAAAAAGAGATAAATAAAACTGACACTGCAGTCGGAGGACCTCTTTGATTTAAAGTGTTCCACAGAACCGTAGTATTATTAGGTGTTCTGTGACAGAGTAATGACAATTATTTTTATCTACTTGTTTTTGACTTTTTAGTTAATTTTTGGCAGGAAAGTCATGTTTTTTTTTTGCAATGTTGTTGATAGTCCGAAGGATATCGTAATATAGGTATAAAGTATTCATAAACGAAGATATATTATCTATACTTTGATGTATTTATAACAAGCTGGTAAAAACATAATCAAAAATCATCATTATCAAAATCATCAGCCCGTATTCATCCTCTGCTGGACGTAGGCCTCTCCTGGTGAACGCCACTGAGCCCGATCTTTAGCTCTCCTCGCCATTCGCAACACGTCACTCCACCTGGCCGGCGGTCTCCTACGTTGGCCTAAACGTGGTCTCCACTATAAAACTCACTTACCACAATGGTTGTCGGTTCGTAGAGTTAAGTGACCCACCCATTTCCACTTCAGCTTGCTAATTCTTTGAACAATATGGTTCTCTGGCGGATCATATCATTTCGGATTCAAAGAAACTCAGAGAATAAACTCTCTCCAATAGCTAACTAAATGACTTTAAACTTAATGACCAGCCTCACTGTGAGTGTCCACGTTTCGGCTCCGTAGATTGTGACCGGTAGGACGCAAGCTTTGAATACTTTCGTATTTAGGCATTGCGGTATGGACGGCGAGAAGAACAAATGTAGTGTACCAAATGCTGCCATCCCAGCTGAACAGAAACTACTTGCTCATTTGAACATTCTCTTTCCTCAAGACATTGCTGGACGAGCTTAACCCTAAAAATAAAACTTTAATTTTTAGGATTAATCTCGTCTTTAAACATCTACTATAGGCCGGTAAGTACATAAATTTGCCTTGCAAAAGGTGGTGTAGTAATGATTTTCACATAATATGTTGTTAAGGTCAGGCTCCATGGATACATTTTCCCACTCCCCACTCCCCTGCCACCTCCCCTACGCTCTGCTACCCACTACCCGCTATAACCACTGAAGTGGCAGGCCTTTCAGTGGTTAATAACAAGGTAGCAAGGTTGAATATCGCGAGCGCTGTTTGAACATACACTTTCGCTCGGAAGTAAATGACGTCTGCCTCAAAAGTTATTTATTTTATTGGCATGCTAATGATTTAGTTAGGTAAATTTTGTCTGAACAGTAGATAATAAACTATATATTTTGCTGTGAGATTTATTTTAGAGATAAAACTTAAGCCGATAAGTAGAAAAATGAAAATATTACTGAAAATAACGTAATTTTTGATAAGAAAATGTATCGAATGAAATTCTGGTAATCACGTTTTTGTTTTAATCACAGAGCGATAAAGATCTCAAATATATATATGTTAAGTTTCACATATATCAGGTTTATGGTTGACCCAGCATATTTATGGAAAAAACCCTTAAAAAGTGAAGCCTGGTCTTAAGGTCTAGTCTCTGACATATACGTTGTTCCGGCATTGGACGATTTTTACACGTCTGTCCAAAAAAAGGAGTGTATTGTTAGTAAAAATGTTTTTTCGCTTCTTATGTAACTTTTACACTTACAGAACGACCGCAAATGCAAAAAAATGTTGCAAATATTGTCTTCTTTATACATTTCATGGACACTTTTGCCACAAAGCTAACTGTAAAAGAACTATTTAAAAAAAACTCTTTTTGGCCCCTTCAATTCAAGATGGCGGCTAACGCCCCCCAAAGTAAAAAAAATATGTATTTTTTTCGTATAGACCTCATGACCAAGGAATACAAATCAAAACATCTTCTACACCATCATTTGTAGGGCAAAGTTTCATATTTTTCCCAAATGACTGGAGTATAAAAACGCATCCAATTAAGTTGAAACTTTGTACAGTTGTAGTTGGTACTTGCGTGAAGGTGAAGGCAAATCAGTGGGGCGCAGCTAATAAAGAATATAGGAAGATTTCGCATAAAAATATTGGAAATGTATTACCGGTGCAAGCAGAAAGCTGCATTAATTTGTTTCATTGATGAATGTGATTTGCACACCAGTAGAAAACAAGCTTAACAAAATTAGCAATTTAATAAATTCATTTAATATTTACCCGATTTACTAAATAATTTCATATCACTGTCGTAATATTATACATCTAAATTGAATTCTGCTTGTCACACTTGACAATTTTTTATTTTTCGTACATTATGGTAACTTTGTTCCTTGGGTGCAAACACCATCTAGACCAAATAAAACACGACATATTGCTGGAACAAACTTTTACTAGCGCGGGATTTATTTTACGCCGGCGTAAATAGAAATCTTTGGTAAGCCCACTACAAATTTCTATATAATTTATTTTCTTATCTCTATTAGATAATTCAGTGAACGCAGGTCTAATGATAATTTATTCGTAGATGCAGGTATTACAAAATAAGTTCAAAAATTAAAACCCGACACTTGTACTATTATTTGTTCTGTGACCCGACTACGTACGTAGACGGGTAAAACGTAATAATGTGAAGCAGTAATAATAACTTTTTTTCCCGATAAATTAGGTAGTTACCTAATAGCTTACTAATGGAACAGAGAGAACATTTATTTAATACTAGCTGCGCCCCGCGGTTTCACCCGCAATGATGATGATTATGATGTTAAGTATGCTGTGTGTTATTCCAGGACCTAAAGTAGGTATCTACATAGTACTTTCATCAAATTCAGCGTGAACATTGGACATATATACAAACTTACTACTTTCGTATTTATATTTTCGCATAAATTTGTTGAATGTATTCTGTGAAGTAAATAAAAAATACATGTTGATTAATTGAGAAAGATAAACCGGATTAAGTTGCATTTATATAAGAGGCTAACCTTGAACGTCATTATGAATATTTATGTGTTATTTTTTGTGTTTTTGGCAAGCAATAAAATGTGTTAGGTCACATTTCTTCATATTCTTCATCTGTGTGATCTTTGTCACACAAATGAAAACTGGAAAATGATTAAATCAATAATATATTATAATAATATGTACTTGCTTTCTCTTGTTTTGTGCAAGGATACATAATTTTATCAGAATCTTAAAGGAATATGAGTTTATAGGACGGAACATCTTAATAGTATTGATGGAAAGTTTACTGCAGTTTAGAAAATTTCTTGTAACATTATCATTAATAAATAGTCCCACTGTGACAACTCAAATATAAGATTGTACAACAAGTGCATAAAGTAAGACATTTTATCTAAGACATTTATCCGCCCGAGCTGAAGGCGAGGGTAGATATTGAAGCCAAGGATAACATGCCTTGTTGTATAAACGAGTAGTAACTGCTTTTATCTGCGATTGCGAGGGAATTATATAATTATATTTTAACTGACCAAACGGTTCAATATTTAAATACTGCTATGAGAGCTTCTTTCCCACTTTTTTTTTAAATTTCTCACTTAATTTCACGAAAATGAGTTCATCATTCAAGTAGCGAAAGTATTATACGAATACCTGAAAATATAAGAAACGACGCAATAAATGTGATACAGAATCTTTCACCTAAATCCCGGGGAAAATATTTGAAGCAATTTTTCGGTAACTGTATTTCTGTAACTTCGCGTAAAATGTAAGCAATTTTTACGCGAAGTATCTGGCAGCAATTACATGAGAAGAACCGAAGACCAGGCTTAGTGGCGCGCATTAGGAAAGGCCTGTGTCCAGCAGTGGACTAGCAGGCTGTTGAATATGAAGCAATTTGAAATTCTTTAACTGACTTAAAAAAAAAAGTAGGTTCTTAAGTTGATGTGTATGTGTGTAATATTGTTGATAATGCATATTTGCATACTCGTATATGGTTAGTCTAGTGGGTATCTAAATATATGTACCAAATTTCATGTGTGTATGTGTTTCATGTGTTTATGTATGTGTGCAAGTATCAGCTCGAGTCTTTGGATTCAATTGAGAGACGTGCTATCAGGCTCATTGGGGATGACACTCTGGTAAAGAGTAAGCTTCAAAGTCTGGCGCATCGACGTGAGGTAGCAAGCCTGGCGGTATTCTACAGATTGCACTATGAAGAGTGTGCACAAGAACTGCACAACCTGATTCCCCCATCACCTTTCCATCACCGTACGACTAGACGATCAGCAAAGCGCCACCCTTTCACGGTTGAAATACCTCGCACAAGAACGAAGCGTTACGCTTCTTCATTTATTATAAGAACTGCAAAGGAGTGGAATGCCCTGCCCTTGTCAGTGTTTCCGGTAAATTATAACCCCGGTGTGTTCAAGTCAAGAGTGAATAGGTATCTACTAGGCAAGCGTACTACACCTTCGACCACATCATCGCTTTCTCAGGTGAGATCGTGGTCAAACGATTGCCTAGTCCGTAATAAAAATATAATAAAAAAATGTATGTAATATTGTTAAAAATGCGTAATGTTCATATATGTTAAGTCTATATGAGTATCTGAACATATATATATACCAAATTTTCCGAATTTATGTGTATGTATTCCGAGAAATACGTGTACAAACACGTATTTCTCGGAAAATACAAGTCTGATAGCAATAAAAAAATAGTTTCAATTTCATTCAACTTAGGGAACAGTCTAAGTTTTATCAATATTAGTTCAGTAGTTCAGAAGATATGGACTGTTTACTGTTTCCAGTATGGCTTATTTCTTAGCCACCTGAGCATAATACGCGCCAAAGCAACGTAGCTTCTAGTGGAATACCGGTTATAACCGCTTTTTAACAAACAAGTGGCGAACTTAAGCGAACGCAATAAGTACTTCGTTTTATTAGGCCTACTTTAACGAAACTAAAGAGTAAGAAAAAAACCCGACGTCAAATTGTATAGAACTTAAAAGAATGAAATAATAAAAAAATGAGGTCACTGCCAGGTAACTACTTTAGGCGGTTAGGGCGTAACACAGACCTCAAAATTTTGAATCATTTATTTCTTTTAAGTTTAATACTATTTGAAGTCCGTTTTTTTAATAACCTTTTTTTGAGTACCTGTCCAGGTACTCAATGCTTAAATCGAAAGCATTTTCTTTTTCTCAAAGACGGGAATGTAAAGGAGAGTGTATCGCGAGTGTATCGTATTGTGTACTCAGGCGCACAATTATTTGCCTCGGGCGACATATGTATACTGCATCCCTCGCTATGTTCAGGATATTACTTTAGAAGAATCCTTCAATGGTGCATGATTGAAGTAACCTATATTATATAATAGCTTGAAGAATGAAACAAAATTCAGAATGAGGTGAACAAAGCCGTGGGCAAAAAAATAAATATAAATGTTTGTGAACACTTTTAGGTTTATCACAAATTTCTGATGACTAATAAATGATATATGACTCGGATAAATCAGAAAAACCTGTGCTTTAAAATAAATTCCACGAAATCTTAAATTTCTAGCTGCGCCCTCTACTTTGCCCGCGTGGACATTTTTTTTAAGAGAAAGTATTCTATGTGTTTATCTTGGACCAAAAGTACCTATAGAGTATAATATAGGTACCTAACGCTCAGTCGTCAAAACGTTTGCTCCAGCTCCTACTCATTGGATGGTTATCCAAAGTACACCAGATTTTAATTCAAAACCTAAGCTATCTAACAATGAAAACCGCATTTCAATCGGTCCAGTAGTTTTATCTAATGCGCGGACATCCAGACAGACCAACACAATTTAATAACATGTGATATTCTGTTATTAAATTGTGTTTATAACAGAATATCACAATTACCACGAACAAGCAAGTGAAGTGTAGGGAGACCCCGCCGACGATGGACCAAAGACATTGTAGCCATCGCAGGAAGTCGGTGGATAAATGTGGCACAAGATCGCTCGACATGGCGCTCTATGGGGGAAACCTATGATCAGCAGTGGACTTCTAAAGGCTGTCATGATGATGATGATGATGACCTAGCCCCTAACTAGGATACCCTGTACTATGGGTACTAGACCACGGATAAACATACATAGATACGAATATTACATCCATAACTCGGAAACAAACATTTCTGCTCATCACACAAATGATTGCACCTTGTGGGATTCGAACCCGCGACCGTTTGATTTCGTAGTAGGTTCTCTAGCCACTAGACCAATCTCATCTAGTGGCTAGAGACCTAGAGACCCTACTCTATCCGGCATATATTATGACGTTATGTAATATGTCATTTGATTAGGTATAGAGCATAGTATTTTTTTATTAACACGAATTTCGGTCGCTCAAGATAGGTAAATATAGTATTCTTTCACCAAAAAAAAAAACTGGCATAGAGAGGAGGCAAAAAATACGGACATTCAAAAAGCGAGGTCGAACTTGTTACTAAAAATGAAAAAATAGGATCAAATAATCAAACAGAAAATCAAAACATCTTTAAAAAAAGACGACACGTAGTCTATCTCGCATATGTGCGTCAAGACACGCGAATAAATCAGTCCCACTGATATCATCCTATACCCGTGCACAATGTGATCTAATAGTTTCAGGGTTTCTCTCATTCTGAAAGTTCCACCGTTGAACCATTTTGCCCCACAGATTATCAATCGGGTTCATTATCTACTGACCGAGAGGCCATTGAATTTTAATGTGTCAACATTAAAATTAAGAAATGAGGTTCATCATCAAAAAGTCACGACTACACTTTTTAAACAACTTTTGAAGTCGTCTATATGTTTTATTTAATATTTTTTGCTGAACATAGGCGTCCCCCAAAGAGTTCCATGACGAGCGATCTTGAGCCACCTACATCCACCGACTTCCTGCGATGACTGTAATGTCGTCGGTCCATCGTGCGGGGGTATCCTTAAACTTCGCTTGCTTGTTCGGGTTTGCCATAGTCACCACGCTTGGCAGGTGGATTGGTGACCGTAGTGTTACAAATATGTACTCGGAGGACGCTGCTGCCCATCTTCCGGTGTGTATTCCCTTAGTCGCCTCTTACGACATCCACGGGTGGATTGGGAGGGGTCTTATTCTAAGCCGAGACCGCCACGGCTTTTGTAAACAACCACTTAATATAATAAAATAATGACAGTTGGACAAGAACGATATCACTTTTTCAAAATTAAAAATTTCATACGTATACAATTTAAGAAAGAGTTTTTTGAAGTCGGTTGCAAACCTAGCCATAATTTTTATCTAATATCTTTACAATAAAATGAATACAAACCTATCTACGCATCTTCATACAAAACAGTAAACGCAGAAGAAATAAAACAAGAGACTTCAGCTAAACGAACGGATTTTGACTTTAGAAGTCAACAAGCCGATTGACGTATACAGAAATCTAGTAATTACGATAAGGTATCCATATTTATAGCTAGTGGCTCTGTGAGCTGTAGACCTCGCGCGTACAAACTTTTTTGTAAACGATCTAGCGGTGCACAGTTGTGCCATCTAGTTATCTTATTGTAAAACTAACATTAATAACAAGTTGCTCCTTCAATCCATAACTAGTAAGTAAAGGGCTGATTCCACTTGTAGAAACCTAAAAGTGAGAAATTTACAGCATTTTGAGGAGCTATTCTGCTCATCATGCCAAAGATTATCATCATCAGATCTTCACATTTTTTTTATGAGAGCAATTTATAAATACTACCTGTACTCGCAAGTAACACTGGACAGTAGACAGTATTTTTAATGCTCAAAAAATCCCCAAAATTTAAATAGGCACACAGACAACAGATGTAAATATATATATATATATATATATATAATCAAAATTGCACTTACTTGATAACTTCTAGGATGTCCTTGTACCGCCGAAAATATACGAGTATGTGTGTACTCCGGAAGGCGTCTCGCAATCCGCTCCTTGACCCAAGCGTAGGTCAACTGCCGTTTTTCGAAAAAGGGCCGTTCCTCTCTCATAGATAATAAAGATCGGGCGCCGCGAATGACTGAGTGGTTTTATGTGCGCGCAAGATTCAAAAGAGCAATTTAGAATATAGACATATACATTCATAATGCGTGCACACTACCTTTCAAAGAAAAAAATAACTATCGAAATCGGATCTAATAAGGCTGTGACGAGGTCAAAACCTCGTTCATAATGACACTCTTTTGATCTCTTAATTCTTTCATAATCCATTTCTTTTCATTTTGATAGTTGGTCATTATTCATTCTAGATACAAATAACCGGTCATTCGAATATTGATTTTTGGAAAAACCGAAATAATATTATAAAATTCATAAATAAGTTTATAACAACTTGAATTACTCTTTTAAATATATATATGATAATACCTACATAAGAGATTATTTTCATCCGTATTGTATCACCACGAAATTCTCAAAGTGGTCCCTATTGTTCCTGTTCCTGTAATTCTGTGTCACTGAGGTTTGGGTCCTGGACTAGTGGGGCAAACCCAAACCCTGGGACCGCCTCGTGACAAGGCGGAGATATTAAGTAGCCCCCTGTTTTGGGGAAGTAACTCCCCCCCCCCTCATTCATTTACCAAGTTTCGTCTAGATCGGTTGAGAAATACGACCTGTAGAGGAGAACAGAGATCTGGACGAACAGACCGGAAATACGAAAGCATTTTTGCTCAAGCTGAAACAGAGACGCTGAACACTGAGAACAGAGTCAATAAAACAATAAGTACAAAAATGTCTGTACAAAGAAGATAATTAAAATAATGGTAGTACCCTATAGGGTACTTAAAATATGCAAATGAATAAGAATATAACATTTTTTAGATTAGTGTCTTTCTGTTTGCTTGTTTTTCTGTATGATTGTTTACGCTTTACGTAAAAACTTCTGGACCGATTGCAATGCGGTTATCACTTTTGGATAGCTTAGGTTTAGACTTAAAAACGTTATATGTATATTAATCCGATAATTAAAAGCCGAGCAACCGGTAAAAAACTAAAAAGAATTTTGAGTATTGGTGATTACTATTCCAGGACCTATCCTGGAATAGTAATCATAACACAGAAAATTATTTTAAAAATAAAAAGGTAACAATATCGAAATTTATGGCTTTATTGCGGTACTTATACTTGGTATCTTCATCCGATGATTATATGCCGAGCAATCGATAAATAACACGTGAAGGATACTTTTAAATGAAATGACCACATAAATAAAGCCATGGGCACAGCTAGTTTGTAGATAATTACTTTGATAGTCAATTGAATTTTAAATTACCATATCAAGCTATTTACTACTGTCTCTGTGAGCTGTAGAACTCGCGCTTACAAACTTTTCTGCAAACAATCTAGCGGTGCACAGTAGTGCTATCTAGTTACCTTATTGTACAACTAACATTCATAGCCAAGGTAAAAGCATTTTGCCCAAGCTGAAACGGAGACGCTTCACTCGCGCTTCGCGCTTGCTCGGTCAAAAACATAATAGGTATTTTGAAATAAGCTTATTCATGTTTAAAATGATGGCTCGGTTTGGCACCGACTTCATTAAACTCTTTCATATGTTGAATTTTGTATTTGTATGTTATTTTTAATTTTGGAAAGGTGATATTGTTCTTGTTCAATTGTGGTGTTTTTTTTTGTGGCTGTTTACAAAAGAACATTTTTAATATGAAGTCGATTTATATTTTTTTTGGAGAAATACATTTTTAATTAGGTATTAGAATCGATGCTAGACTATTAAAAAGTAAAAAGTATCAAGATAAGCATTTAGACATTACTGCACACATTAAGGTAAAAAAAAACTAAATAGAAAGCTGATAAACATTTTAAAATCGCGACCGTACATAGACAGAAGCCAATATAAATGAACCAAGCACATCTTGTTATTTTTTTTCCAACTGAGGCGGGTTATGTGTTTGGGTTGTATGTATGTTTGTTTGTATGTTTGTTTGTACGTTTCTTAGGCATGTCCTACAGCCTAAACAGCTTGATACATTTTGATAAATGATGATATCATTGATTTTGATAAATGATGATATCATATATTTGATATCATTGGATTTGTCTTGATTACGAGAGTGCTTTAGGATATATGAAGTGTCAAGAAAACCAATATGGCGGCTTATTGATTTTGTTAATATTATGTTCCGTCGTAAATAAGCCGACGACTACGACGAATACTAAATAATACGACGGAATATAAGGGTGGCGCAATAGAACGTGCATATTGCATCATCTTTTTTTGCGGGGTACAAAGTGCGCGGGCGGGGGGAGCCTGCGTCGTTGGGTAGGCGGGCTCATGGAGTTTTAGTCACTATGAGTCACTTCGACGGGAAGCGTCGCGCATTTTGCGTGCGCGCATTTTACGAGAACTCTCGTTCATACATCGTTACTAGGCGTTTATATTGTTCTGAATATGGACTACGGCAAATTAGTGAAGCTCCGAGTGGTAATTTAATTAAAATATGGGTACAGCGTTTTGAAGACACCGGTTCAACTTTTAAACCACAAGCAAAAGGTCGTCCAAGAACATCTAGGACCGACGACAATATTGAGAAAGTTATGCAGTCGGTACGAGGAGATCCACAAATGTCTACTCGCAAGAGATCGTCTGTCTTACACTTATCGCGACGAAGTTTGCAACGAATTTTAAACTTGGATCTTAAACTGCATCCTTACAAGCTGCAGTTAACACAAGAATTGAAAGAGTCTGACTTCGGAGCAAGGCTCGCATTTGCTAATGAAATGCAAAATCGATTTTCCAATTATGACAATATCCTTTTCTCCGATGAGGCCCATTTCAATATCAATGGGTTCGTAAACCGTCAAAATTGTCGTTACTGGAACAGTGAGAATCCCAAACTCAAGCACCAGAAACCACTGCATAGTCCTAAAGCGACAGTATGGGCAGCAATCTCTGGTAGAGGAATAATTGGACCATTTTTCTTTGAAAATACGCGGGGGCAAAACGTCACTGTTAATACCGAACGCTATGTTGCGATGTTGGAAGGTTTTTTGGCTCCAGAGCTTGAAAATTCAAGAATAGTGAATTCTAGGACTTGGTTTCAACAAGACGGAGCTACCTGTCACACATCAAATAACTCCATGGCGGTTGTGAAACAGATGTTCCCTGGCAGACTGATTTCGAAAAGAGGTGATATCCCATGGCCCCCACGTAGTCCAGACTTGACGCCTCCTGACTTTTTTTTGTGGGGATACCTCAAACACAAAGTCTACAGCAATAATCCGAAAAACATCGATCAGCTCAAGGAGAATATCCGTGGTGAAATGGCAACAATTACACCAGCATTACTGAAGAAAGTTTTCAATAATTTCCGTTTGCGATTAGAGGAGTGCCGTCGTAGAGAGGGTCATCATTTAGATGATGTTATTTTTAAAAAATAAACTTCAGTTATTTCTTTACAATACCTTAGTTTTATTTTGACTATACCTTTTGTATTTATTTTTATTTTATTTTTTCAAATATGCACGTTCTATTGCGCCACCCTGTATTAACCAAATCTATCGAGTGAGGTATCAAAATACAGGACTTTAAAATACCATTTCAAAAATATATTATTCTTATAACTAAGAGTAGCAATTTTCTTTTCAGCTTCTAAAAACGACAACTTTCCCGCTTTATGTGGTCAGCTTTGTCAGATGGCTTCGACCAAGCTGTTGCATGAAGACTTTATGTGGTCAGCTTTGTCAGATGGCTTCGACCAAGCTGTTGCATGAAGACTTTATGTGGTCAGCTTTGTCAGATGGCTTCGACCAAGCTGTTGCATGAAGACTTTATGTGGTCAGCTTTGTCAGATGGCTTCGACCAAGCTGTTGCATGAAGACTTTCAACCCCCGATTTCACTCAATTACTTCTTTATCCAATGAATAGGGAGTGTAAAAAAAGCGGTCCAGTGCGAGTTGGACTCGCATACGAAGGGTTCCGTACCACCAAGCAAAAAACGCATAAAAATCTGTTTTTTGTATGGGGACCCCATTTAATTTTTAACTTTATTATATTTTTATTATTTGTCGTTATAGCGGCCACAGTACCTAATGCACACTATGTAAAAATTTCAAGTCTCTACTTGTATAGTTCAAAAGATACAGCCCTTTGACAGAAGGATGGACGGACAGCGGAGCCTTAGTAATAAGGTCCCGTTTTGGCACTTTTTGGGTACTGAATTTACAAAGTCACAGGCAACGGCTAGGAATCAAATAACAGCTATTTATTAAATGTACAAATTAAAAATTATTATTATTATTTATTTCATCAAAAAACAGCATAATGTAGCTTTAGGGACCAACAAAATACATACATTTTCTCAGAAAATTATTATGTTCACACGATATTTCTTAACTAACTATTAAACATTTTACTTTTTTTTTTAATTTATTTTTTTACATTGTCTATGGTTAAAGATTTTTAAAAAAATAGGTGGTTGTATGTCCTTAAGTCATTGGCATGACACAATTCCTTGGGCCTTTCTTTAAATGAATAGGCACATAAGCATACGTCTATATGGTATACTTATTATGCTTGAATCTAATAAAATATTGCTCAACGCCTCAAATTCGCCTTTTTGGTTTGGTAATAATTTATGAGTACAAATCATAAGCCAAAATGTTTTTCTTTATTTTCATTACAAATAATTAATATTAAATTACTAAAAAAAGTTGAGGTTACGTGTCGCTAGTACATGAATTGAATGGCATAAAGAAAAATCGGACTTTTGTTCATACGCCCGTTTGGTATGAGGCCCGCGACATCTTTACTGTGGTAAAATAAACATTAACTCTCATCTGATGCGGTGGCGGTCAAAAACTGTATCCATCAGACTTGATGTTGTGCGTTGCACGCCATTATTTACTTCTGTCTCATCTTAATTGCACACGTAGTGAACTATGCCGCCCCACATAAAGTTAGGCCATGTTTACTATACAAACATGATTAACAACAAAATAAATACGAATGAGGACCTATCATGGATTAATCACAAGCATGCTAATTGGGAATTCAGAGCAGATAGATAACCCCTGACCGTCTGAGATAGGATTCTATCCTGAGGAATACACTACAAAACGTATCGTTGCATTGTTTTCGAGAACTTTCAAGGATAGAATTTCAAAAGTACTTATTTAAATTGTATGAAGAGCATCATAATTGTAGAATGTTATAATGTGGTACAGTAAAAACCTATTTTAAGTAAGAACGTGTTTTCTAGATAACGAAGGTGTTCAGTAATAACTAGTTTTAGTTTTGAACGAACGCTTTCGTAAAAACTGGTACATACATTTACTGTTAGTTCTAACGGGTTCGATTCTAGGCTCCACACCAATTACTTTTCTAAATTATGTGCGGTTTTCCATCGCTCTGTGCTTCTGAAAAAAACGTTTAGCCGTCGGTCCCGGCTGTTGTTAATTAATAGCCGTCGTTAAGCCGTGTCATAGGCCCTCGGGCGGCCTGACAAACTCTGACACCAGATGACAGCACTACCTCATACGACAAACAAACTGTTTAGTCAAAATTAATGTCCTTCATTACTAGTTGTAACTAAATAAAACGCGTTTTAACTAATTTATTCAGTTAAAACTGTTTCGACTGAGATCAAAATTCCGTGATAAAATAATAAATGAAACGTGATGAAATAAGCGAGGGCATTATATTCTCATTATTCATGTTTTGGCTTGGAGTCTCATATTCGTGCCTAACTGGGGTGTGTTTATGTGAAAAATATGTAAAAACTAGTGCAGATGTGTATAAAAATACCGTCCTTACAAACGTTGTGGATCCTCTTTCTCAAACAATGTTCGAAAACCGACACTTGGTACTTCAACAAAATACAGCGCCAGAATCTTGTCTTGTTGAGCGCCAGCAGCAGCAAGCACGCAAATCTGGCTGATCGCCCTTGGAATCGACTTCATCGGGCACGACGAATGGCCGTCGTCCAGCCCAGATTAAGCCCGTTGGATTACAAAATATGGCAATATTTGGAAAGCCTGCACTAAACCTCAGGAGAAATTGGAGTACCTCAAATCATCACTGATTAAAGCTGTTGCTGATATCTAGAAACGAACGTGGTAGGTGGTGCAATAGACGGCTGGCCTCGGAGGTTAAGGTCCTGTTTTTAAAATCAGGGACAAGTCTGTCAAAAACATCAAGAGCATTGGTGCTATACCTACTTTTGCATTGGTTTTTAATATCCTAGAAGAATATAGGATGTTTTTTTCGCGATAAACATTAGTCCGGGCGTACGAAATCGCGTCTACTGCCTCTAGAGAAAGTTTGTTTAATTGTTTTCTTTAAGTCTGAACTCTTATGCTGACAGGAGTGGAGGAAGTGGAACTGACTTCACAATGGTGTTTTGCCTTGGTTATACTATTAATGCAATGACATGTTTATGTTACTAGCTTTAGCCCGCAACATTGTCCGCGCGGACACACACACACACACACACACACACACACACACACACACACACACACACACACACACACACACACACACACAAACACACAATTTATCGCATTAAATAGTACCCTATCTCGATACCAAATTTCATCAAAATCTATTCAGCCGTTTAGTCGTGAAAAGGTAACAAACACACAGGCAGAGTTACTTTCACTTTAAATTATGTTATTATATAGGACCAAAAGTACGTTAGTACGAGTACTATTATTTCTTCTGTGCCAAAAGTACGTTTAAGGTACAATATACCAAATGTCTTTCAGCTATCAAATAGTTTTTATGGACTGCTCGACTTCTACTCTGTGGAATTGAGAAACTAAATACACCAGTTTTTAAGTCAAACCCTAAGCTATCCAACAAAGAAAACTGCATCGCAATCCGTCCATTAGTTTCTAAGTGATGCACGAACAAACAGAAAGACACGATTTAAAAAAAGTTGTATTCTTGTTCAGTCGCCTATATAAGACCACATTTCTTATGATCTTAATTGTACAGACCTTTTTTTAACATACTGCTTTATCTATATCCACACTAATATTATAAACAGGAAAGATTTGTTTTTTTTTGTGTGATTGTATGTTTGTTTGTAATGGATAAACTCAAAAATACTGAAACAATTTTAAAAATTCTTTCACCTATGTAGAAAGCTACAATATCAGCGAGTAACACGGGCTGTATTTTATTTTTCAGAAAATTAGATATCCCTACGATAATTGAAATAATGTAACCTAAAGTATCAAAAATTTGCCTCTATGCATGTCGATTACTCGCTGTAAGGAACGGAACGACATGTTGCAGTGGAAACTAAATTCAAAATCTTTGGCAGCAATAACAAGTCTGTCAAAAAGTAGTATGTGTTTTGTAGCGTTGCTGCCAAAGATTTTGAATTACGGTTCCAGTAGAAAACTAAAAACTTCGCCAAATGCAACGAAGTAACAATCAAACAAGTCTGGAGTAATATTAATACTAAAAAAACGGCAAGCGCGAGTCGGACTAGCGCACCGACCGAGGGTCCTGGACAAACTTAACTATGCCGTTGGAAAACTGTTGTCCCCAAACATCGACATAGGTTGCGGTCAGTTTACTAACTAATTTTCTTTTTGTAATATAACTGCAGTGGAATGTCTTTTAAAACATTGCTTCTTGCCAACATTCAAGGGGAAGTATCTATAGGATTTGATTCTCTTGCGAGTGTCAAAATATGCAGCTTAAACGACCGTATCTTTTGATAGCGTTGACTTAGAAGTTTGTTTTTTACAGTTCCAAGGGATTGCAGACCTGAGGTAACAAGTTGAAATTAATATTTGATATTAATTTCAACTTGTTACCTCCACGCGCTCTTGAGGAAAAGGGTCTTAGCAGACAGACAGACAGACGGGCGGAAGGACAACGACGGGTTCCTTTTTTACTTTTGAGGTACGGAACCCTAAAAATATGAAAGAAACTGATTTCTACGCTAGTCAATTTTGAACAGTAATAATTTTGCCTTTAGAATTTAATGTAATATTTTATAAGTAATGACAAGCTAATGTGTTATCATTAGAGTGATAGTGTATCGTGTATGAGCTAGTTTTAACTACTTTGCAGGCGGGTTTTTATAAGAATTATTAATAAGAATCAACAAGAGCGATGGCAGCCCAGCGGTTTACACTGCAACTAGAATCCAACGATATCGGATTCGGTCCTACAGGTTCCGCAACAATTACTTTCTGAGTTACTTCCGCTTTTCCATTGCTCCGTGCACGTTGAGGTATCGGTCCCGGCTGTTATTGATTAATTACAGCAGTCGTTAAGCCATGTCAGAGACACCAGAGTGGCCTGACAAACTCTGACACCAGAGAGATGCCAGCACTACCTCATGCAAAAAGCAAGTAAGCAAGCAACTCCTGTATATTAGAAGTCTGTGGCAAGCAATAACTTATGATGCATTGTTCTTTGACCGCGGTCTCGTCTGAGGCATTGTAGCTCAATCAATTAAACAGTTAACTGAACTACTAAGAATAGAAGGATATTAAGTGTTGAAACGGTAGAAATCGCATGCTTGCCAAAATTAACCTGTTCACGGCTTCGAGAAAAATTCAAAGTCAAAGTAAGTCTAACAACTCTTTCGCCTTACTCCACGCTTTTTATTACTATTATGACAATGACAAATTGTTACGGCTTCCTGTGAACAATTTTACGAGCTGATGGTGGTGATGAAATATGGACTTACTTTCAACTTGCATTGAATTTAAGTTACCTAGCAATAAGTCATTTTGAATGCAGATGTTGCTTTCATTGACAACAGTTTTCTAACTTTAAACATTTTTTGTTAATATATGTTGTCCCACTGCTGGGCAAAGGCCTCCCCCAAGTCCTTCCAAATGTCTCTTCCCTGCGCCTCTTCAGGACAGCCCTCTTGTTACGTGTCCAGGTCATCACGCCCCCTCTTCCTTGGCCAGCCTCGGCAGCGTCAACCATCTTACACAAACTTTATTTCTAACTAGTTGTGCCCGCGACTTTGCTCGCGTGGTCATTTTTCTGGGACATAAGGATCCTGTGGTATTCCAGAACCAAAAGTACCAAAATCATCCAACTTCGTTAAGACGTCAAATGTTTTTCTTTATTTATTGCTCGAATTCTACTAATCAGATTGAGATACCAAGTAGGTCAGTTTTTTAACTCAACCCCTAAGCTGTCCAACAGTGAAAACCACATTGCAATCGGTCAAGTAGTTTTTACGTGTTGCGCAAACAAACATACAGACAAACAGACCAACATGATTTAAAAAAATGTTATATTCTTGTTCAGCAACTTATTTTTAATACCCTAGACCATTTTTTTTTAAATCTTTGTTGTACAGATTTTTTGTTTCTTTCTTTTTTGATTCTTTTTTTTTCTTGTTTCTATGTACTATTCCAAGGCCTAAAATAGCAATAGACGCAACATACCAACATTTGATCAAAATTCCTTCAGCCGTCAAAAAGTTTTTTTCGATTGCTTGGCTTCTACTCATGGGATTGAAATACCAAGTACACCAGTTTTTAAGTCAAACCCTAAGCTATGTAACAATGAAAACAGCATCGTAATCGGTTAAGTGTTTTTCACGTGATGCGTGAACAAACATATAGACAAACATGAAGTAAAAAAAAAAAGGTTCAGTAGCTCATTTGATGTAACCTAGACATATCTTTTTTATTATTTTCTTTGTACTGTCTTTTCCGTTCTTGTTGCTTTATTATAAGTATAGATGGATAGATAGATAATGTCCTGATTTAATTAGAAACGATAAATCATAAATTGTCTCTCCTATTCATTTATTCAGTATAAATAATACTATCCTTCATACAAACTTATTTATGTACTATAGCTGTGCCCGCGGCTTTGCCCGCGTGGTAATTTTTGTGATGAAAAGATTCCTATGTGATATTCCACGACCAAAACATAATTCCGTGAAACCAAAAAAAAAACTACTCTAAACTCTAAACACTGTACTCATTTAAATGAAATAAATTTGGGTCAAAAAATTGGTATCTATACTCAGTTCCAATACCCCGGTGAAATGGAGTAACATAACGTAAATACATAAAAAACATGCGAATTGAGAACCTTCTCATTTACAAAGTCAGTTAATAATTAGAGCTAATCTTACGTTTTCGATGTTCAAGTGGTTCAAACTCGTTTCAAACTCAAGCAAAATTTCAGCGGCACTTCACTATAACTTCACACAATACTGCAGTTATGTAACGCAGTTCAAATCAATATTCGTTTTTTCGGAGATTTTCAACATTTTGAGTTCTATTTAACATTTTTAGGACATAGTTTCTTGTTATGGTATTTATTTAGGTTAGCTGTGAGGGCGCAAGCTCGAGCTGTCACGTCGCGTGAAATCAAATCTGCAAGCGGCGCGGGCGCCGACGCTCGTTCACACGTTCTTGCGCGCACTGGCGCTCGCAGTACAGCTCACGCTTACATAGTTTATGTAACCACTCTGTTCAATTATACAAGCGCTAAATGTTAGTATGATGTTAGTAAACAAATGCTATCAAAGAGATCTCGTGTCTGTAGGCCTCTTTAATACAATAAGTGTCAAGTAGGCCCGGTAGTAAGTGTAATGCTTCATCATCATCGTCAGCCTATATTTGTCCACTGCTGGACTGAAGCCTCTCCTAATACACGCCACTGAGCTTGGTTTTCAGCTCTCCTCATCCATTTTCTTCCCGCCGCTTTTCGCAAGTCGTCACTCCACCTGGCCACAGGGCGTCCTACACTACGCGTTATGCTTGTCCATAGCAATATGCTCGCTTCGCTAATAATAACTCCAGTTAGCGAATCCCTATGAATAGCATTGCCGAAGATTCCACTGCATCGTGTGATGGAATAAAATTTCAAGCCTTATTAACCCGGAACCAGGGCCTGCAGTCTCGACATACTCGTAGATAGTGATTGATTTACTACCGAAATCGGTACATAGATAGATAGATAGATAGATAGATAGATAGATAGATAGATAATACTTTATTGTCACCAGTTTACATATGCCGATGACAATCGTTAGCTTTGACAATTATTGTCAAAATCTGTCGACTGTCATCGTTATCTTTACTGACAATGATCATGATTAACATATGTATTTGGTAGAGACTACCAAATGTCGATATAATCTAACTTTGCGAACGATTTCGGTTGTAAAGTAATATCTATCGATGTCGAGATTGCATGCAGGCCCAGTACCATATTATGCTGGTCACCTCTTCGTCAGGAAGTCATGCTGCGGGGACACGACCGAAACCTATGTTGAGTCAAGCAGATGGTGAGTAGCATATCGCTGTGCAAGTACCAACAGCTACTGCGATCGCCGAGCCATCGACAGCGGTCCCAGGTTCGAATCCTGGCCGAGGCAAACATTTAATGAGCATAAAATGATTGTTATCGGGTCTTGGATGTTTATGGTGTATTGAATAGAAGTGTGTGACCATTATTCTACCCGCAACCACTGCGATACAGGAAATCCTAGTGCGGGGGAATCAGCAAATAAACGATTTATAAAAAAAAAAAAATTGCCCTACAAACAAATATTGATTGTAATATTGCATTCAACAGATCTAACATCCATCAAAATGCTACAAAAAGTGTAAAAAAAGTTGTACGTACATCTCTTTTTACAAAACTATGATACATATCTAAGAACATATACATGTGGTAGGCTGAAATCACAGCTACCGAACACCTAAACCCCATCAAAATCCCATCAAGTTAGTTTATCCATCTGAGTCTAACGCGCACAAACAGAGGAAATCTCTAAGTCCAATATTTTCGGGTTCTTCGGGTGCTACCCGAGCACCTGAAGAACCGTGCTACAATAATGCACTAAAATAGTTTCAATAACTAACCGTGTCAGTTTACGTGCAATCCGGAAAAGGTAGGTACAGTTCAGTTTCGTTCATTGGAGCACAGACTGAATGCTAACTACATTTTCCGGATTGCACGTACACTGTCATATATTAATGTTACAAGTTACGGCGGTTAATTATTGACACTATTTTAGTTTAAATGCATTATTTTAAGCTAGACACGAGCTTAAGTTATTTATGATTTAGCATTAACGCCTGCATAGCGAGAACGTATCTAAAAATGTTCTAAAGGAAAAATTTGCATCACTGACGGGATTCGAACCCGCATTATCCATGCCTCCACGCGGCACATATGCTGACTTGCGAGCGCGGTCTCCTCACGTGGTCTCAGCGACGTGCCCGGTCTAGGCGCATCACTATTAGATGTCAGCGGCCATTGCTCCCATTCCCATTTCCGCGTGTAAATCGTTTTTATTATTGTACTATTTGTGAAACATTATTATTAAACGTACCTATTACGTTAAATATCGAGCGCTTCATTTAACACATGCCTTTAACCAATGCGGGTACCGTGACCACTGCATCATCATCCAAATTTGTCCCTCAGATTCTCACGGGGATGGTAACGCCATCTATTGGTAATTTGCTGAAATAACCAACCGAACACGGCTAACTGTAGATGTGCCGTGCCTCTGCACGGCACATCTGCCTCTGCATGGATGATGAGGGATCGAATCCCGTCCGTGTCCAATATTTTTCCTTAAGAAAATTATTATATAAACAATTACTTTCATTTAAACAGGAAATTTTATAACAAAACGATGTTTGTGTGATTCATTCACCAAAACAAAGCGCGCTATTATAGCGGCCTCTCAAACACGACCTGACCGTTGACAATGTACCTTGTATAATACTATGTAGTGATTCACCTATTATTAAATTTCTTAGAACCTACTACAACAGAATAACTTATATTAGAATACTCGAATGAGTCAATAAAAAAACAAAAACACTGATCGCGGCTGCGTCAGCAGTGAGGACACCGCGGATAACATGGAAACCGAAGGAATTACCAACCGCGCATGCAGCGCATCGTGCACATCTGTAATATCTATTTGGATGTGTTAGTTTAGCTGAAACTTTTTCTTTGAGGGCTCCGTACCTCAAAAGGAAAAAGGATCAGTTCGTTTTCTGTCTGCCTGTCGTCAAGACCCTTGTTCTCAGGTCTGCAATGAAAAAAAAACTTCTAAGCAAATAGCGCAGTCAAAAGATACGGCCATTTATGCCGCATATTGACACTTGCATGGGAATCAAAAGGTACGGCCATTTATGCCGCATATTGACACTTGCATGGGAATCAAAAACTTCCCGTTGACATAGAATCATGAAATTTGACAGGAAGCAATGTCTTATAGCACAAACAAGACATACGTTCAAAAACTAAAACCCGACTACGGTCGGATAATAAGTAGCCCACGACACTCTTGCAATGAAGAAAAATCGATTGACACCTAGCTTGTCAAAATTGGAACAAATTTTTGTGTGAACACATAAACCTTCCTTTGCTTCGCCGTAGTTGGGTAAAAAAAATAGCCTATGACACTCAATAAATGAAGACGAAACTGCGAAACTTCGTCGAGTCTTCTCATCGCCAATACCGCAAAGTTTGAAGATAGTCCTACCTGTTATGACATAGGAAATCGAGTCGTGGACACTTACGGTACGACTAGTCCACCAGTCTAAGGTCACTAAGCGAGCTATGGAAAGGGCTATGCTCAAAATTTATCTGAAAGATCGTATCCGGAATGAGGTGATCCGGCAGGGAACCAAAGTTGTCGACATAGCCCTTAATATTAGTAAGCTGCAGTGGCAATGGGCTGGTCATATCTGTCGAAGGACTGATAACCGTTGGGGCAGATGTGTTGTTGAGTGGAGACCGCGACTCGGTAAGCGTAGTGTAGGGTGCCCTTCAGCTAGGTGGAGCGACGATATACGCAAAATGGCTGGCAGCGGTTGGAAGAGAGGAGCCGAAAATCGGACTCAGTGGCGCGCTTTGGAAGAGGCCTATGTCCAGCAGTGGACTGACACGGGCTGATGATGATGATAATGAACGATTGATACCTTGCTTGTCAAAATCAGACAAGTTTTTAGTTTAAACATGTAATAACCCTTACTTTGCTTCCCCGTAGTCGGGTAAAGAAAATAGCTTAGGACACTCTATATCTGAAGACGAATCGTTTGATACCTCGCTTGTCAAAATCGAACCAAATGGGGCGAATGTTATGGTGGAACATCCACATACCTACCTACATACATACATACATCTGTTAAACTCATTACCCTTCCTTTTGCTTCGCCGTACTCGACTTAAAATGAAATGAATCGTAAAGTTAGTATGTACCTTCATGGTAAAAAAAAAAAAAAACTATTATACACTGGGCCTCAAAGAAGGCGGGCCGGTTACAAAAACCTCAATAACTTCCAAAATATTGGAACTGGCTTTATGAATTAAAGACTGTATTATAGACTATTTTATTGTACTTATATATATATACAAGTACAAATTAAAAATGTATATATACCCCGACCTCCCATTATAGCTAAGAAGCTTCTCGATCACATCAGCTTTCAAACATAAAAACCTATTGGTACTAAACTAATAACTTGGTCCGATTTTGGCGAGTGAGGCGATTTGTCTTAATAGCAAGAGGCAATTTTTTACCCGACTGTGGATGGGTTTTAGTTTTTTAACTCATTTGATCTATTTAAATACACTCGCGAGCAATGCAAACGACTCAGAAAAAAATAACAAAAATATATACAACATAGAATAAACATTCTATGTTGTATATTATTTAATTTAAAAATTAAAACATTTCTGTGAAAGCTTCATTCAGTCATTAACAAATGATCATATAAATCAGACACTTATTACTGAAAATACATAAAGTTAGAATTAATGCATGAAAATATTGATCTCTTCGTTACGGCGTTTCGCGCCGCAAATGTGTTTAAATATTTTTTCTTTAATCATTTTTTTTAACCATTATTATTTATATGACAATAATATTTTATTTCACGGGTTTTCCATAGCTTACTTTGAAAATTTGTACAAAATCTCGTATATTTTCATTTATCATACTCGTATCTCAAAAAATAATCAACAGATTTTCATTAAAATTATGTGTAAGGTAAAGGTAAGCTTTCAGTGTCTGTAGCTTTGTTTTTTTTTTGTAAGTAACGAATTTTCAGAATAAAAAAAGCATGATTGCGCGCTTTCATTGCTCATAATTATGTGTATATTTTTGTTCGTTTTCACTTAAAGTATTTGAAGTATTGGACTTGTAGAAGTGCTATTACGTGACCTACATATAATGAATACTTTGATTTGTTTATTCTCGCTTGAGTGACAACATGTGCAGTTCGCTTGCCTGATGGTTAGCGCTGCGCCTGCCCGTGACGCTAACATGGCCACCCATAGATTTGGTTACAACATGTTGCGCGTCACTGCACTGCGCTGGGAAGTTGAGTTTTCATGCTGTAATTTTGCTGGTAATGTTGCCCTTCAAACCAGAACCACTTGTACTTGTACTATTATTTATTCTGTGCCAGAACACAGAAATATTTGCACACCTACTAAATATTGATTGATTAAATATCTTCCAAATAACTACATCTTCTTGTACTTCCCCAGTTATATTATTTAATGTGTGCTTGAGCATTGTTTTATTTCATATAAGGACATCGAAGTCATGTAAGTACGCTTAACTGTCTGCGTTTGGCTAGATATCTGATAAAATAATATAATTCTAATTTAATATGAACTTCTATATTATTTAGAGATTTTTTAAAGCCACCTAAAGTTTAGTAGTTAAAACATTATTGCTCTCTTGATCCATAGTAAGTGCCTCTTCCATGGTGTCAAGCAGCTTGGTGCCGAGGGTCTCCGGCACCAGGAAGGTCAGGGCTCCGGTCAGGAGCGCCATGCCACCGAATAGGATGAACGGCAACTCCGGGAATAATGTTATACCCTGGAGGACAGTTTGTAGATTTGTTAATTGTTTGAGCAACAATATTATACAATTTTATTAATACATTTAAGAAATTGGCAAGTTAAGAACTTCAAAATTCCCGATCACGGGATGTGAAATCCACCAAAGCGCACTGGGCTTGCTTGGTGTAATATCACCGATAATTTTGAGAAATGTTCTGTCCGAGCGGAAATGTAAAAAGTAGGCCAATCAAAATTAGAAAAACATTGAATATTTTGTAGTTACACTGAGCCTACCACCTCCTACCCACCTCAGTAGGTTCATATTCTTGACCTAATATATAATGGCTAATATATACATAATAGATCGCGCATTCCATATGGTCGATTCAAATTTTTGTAAGTTTCAGCTAACTTTTTATGCCAGACAATTCTCCAGGTAAATCAGATCAGAACGAGCGGTCTAATGCATAACATGAATACTTACAAGAGCAGGAGTGAGCGGGGCTACTATCGACCCCACGCGGCCCATCATAGACGAGAAGGCATACATCCGGTGGCGGCACTCCGTGGGGTACAGCTCCAGGTTAAAGATACTCATGGAGATCATCACCATAGAAATGGCGAGCTTGCCTAGCAGATAAACTACCAAAGTCACAGCGGCCAGATCTGCAACAGAAGAAAATATCTAGAGCCGAAAATTAGGAATAACATCTAATTTACCGCTACATAGGTACGAGTAAGTTTATTAAAGAATGACATGGACTTCTACGAACTACCTTATCTTATTATATTTCTGCCAAACTTAGATTGAAAGTACAGAGAAAAAAATAGTACTAGAATACCACAGAGATCACCATAACATTACAGTATGCGGCATTTTTGTATACAAGCCAAAATATAGTGCAGTCCGCAATAGAACTAGACCAATATACGCACTAAATAACTAATGGAGGAGTACCTATACTAAGAAGGAAGCAAGTATTTAAGAAGTACCTACATAAATAATTTGTTTAGAAGGTTACATAGCAAGGACAAATATAGTGCAGTCCGCAATAGAACTAGACCAATAGACGCACAAAATAACTAATGGAGGAGTACCTATACTAAGAAGGAAGCAAGTATTTAAGAAGTACCTACCTAAATAATTTGTTTAGTAGGTTACATAGCAAGGACAAATATAGTGCAGTCCGCAATAGAACTAGACCAATAGACGCACTAAACAACTAATGGAGGAGTACCTATACTAAGAAGGAAGTAAGTATTTAAGAAGTACCTACCTAAATAATTTGTTTAGAAGGTTACATAGCAAGGACAAATATAGTGCAGTCCGCAATAGAACTAGACCAATAGACGCACTAAATAACTAATGGAGGAGTACCTATACTAAGAAGGAAGCAAGTATTTAAGAAGTACCTACCTAAATAATTTGTTTAGAAGGTTACATAGAAAGGACAAATATAGTGCAGTCCGCAATAGAACTAGACCAATAGACGCACTAAATAACTAATGGAGGAGTACCTATACTAAGAAGGAAGCAAGTATTTAAGAAGTACCTACCTAAATAATTTGTTTAGAAGGTTACATAGCAAGGACAAATATAGTGCAGTCCGCAATAAAACTAGACCAATAGACGCACAAAATAACTAATGGAGGAGTACCTATACTAAGAAGGAAGCAAGTATTTAAGAAGTACCTACCTAAATAATTTGTTTAGAAGATTACATAGCAAGGACAAATATAGTGCAGTCCGCAATAGAACTAGACCAATAGACGCACTAAATAACTAATGGAGGAGTACCTATACTAAGAAGGAAGCAAGTATTTAAGAAGTACCTACCTAAATAATATGTTTAGAAGGTTACATAGCAAGGACAAATATAGTGCAGTCCGCAATAAAACTAGACCAATAGACGCACAAAATAACTAATGGAGGAGTACCTATACTAAGAAGAAAGTAAGTATTTAAGAAGTTACCTACCTAAAGAATAAACGGGTATCGAGAAATAAACGGCCGAATTGACGCTCGCGGTGCGGTGGCCGGGGAGGCAGGGGTCTCAGAGTGGTTTTGAAAAGAAGGCTTACGAGTACTTTAGTAATATTTGGTCCGAGCCTACGAGCTAGTTCCGCGCTTGATGTATCTTTACGTAAAAATGCGAGAAAGAGAGAGCGTGCTGTGCAAGGAGGATGCCAGTACCACAAATAGATTGAACCAAAAGTATAACCTAGTAAATAGGTATATATATAAATATATATATATATATATATATATAATACATATATAATACATATACCTATATTACAACTAGTGTATTAAAATAAGCTACTGAACAAGAATACAAAAAAGACGTGTATGTCTGTTTGTCTGTATGTTTGTTTATTTGTTCGCGCATCACGTAAAAACTACTGGACCGATGGCGATACTGTTTGATAGCTTACGGTTTAAATTGTATTTACTCTTAAACTTATAATAAAACTGTAGCAGGTCCAATTCTGTACATTGAAGATATATGGTAAATTTATTTTGGAGGCTGTTCTGTATTCCATACTGAAGCCAAAAGCTTCTTTTTTTTTCTTTTTTTTTGTCTGTCTGTCTGTACCTTGGCTAGGCATCACGCCGAAACGACTGAATGAATTCAAATGAAGCTTGGCATGATTTGAGTTCATACTACTAGGTAGGACATTGGATACTTTCCATACCGGTAAGTCAAAGGGTCCCCGCAGGATAGAGGTATTTTTTTGGAGTTGGTATTTATATTTTACGGTTTATTGTTACTTCCGTAGTTCATCTCTAGGATACTCAAGGAATATTCCTCAAAATTTCAAATACCTAGGTCCACCGGTTTAGGTTGGGCATTGTCTGTCTGTCAGTTAGTCAGTCAGTCAGTAGGTAGGTATGTCACGGTACTTTTTTATAGACATGATTAAAATAATGTAATAAAACACATATTTTTGTTATTCTGCCCAAAATTTAAGGGCATCTATACTTTTAATATAGCAGTAACTACCAAAAAGTCTGTAAAAGGAAGAAATAAAAAATAAGTGCACTAAAAATAAGCTACTGAATAAGAATATTTTTTTTTTGTCTGTTAGTTTGTTCACGCATCACGTAAAAACTACTGGGCCGACTGCGATGCAGTATGTCACTGTTGGATAGATTAGGGTTCGACTTAAATACTGGTGTACTTATTATCTCAATCCAATGATCAGAAGGCGAGCAATCGATAAAAACTTTTTGACGGCTGAAGGAATTTTGTTTAAATGGTATTTTGGTATAGGTCTTGGAATAGTAATAGAGTTATTTTAACCTAAAGAAAAGGCCACGCGTGCGAAGCCGCGGGTACAGTATTCAATAATTTTCTATACCGCCATTCCATTAAAAATATATTAATACTTATTTATATTATAGTATTATTCGATTCGACTCTACTCGACTTTATTTTACTCTATTCTATTAAATTCAACTCTATTCAACTCTAATCAATTCTACTCGACCCTACTCGCCCCTTCTCAGCTCTACTCGACTCTATTCGAATCTAATAAATTAATAATAATTAATTTATCTATTCGATTCTATTCGATTCTATTCGATTATATTCGATTCTATTCGATTCTATTCGATTCTATTCGATTCTATTCGATTCTATTCGATTCTATTCGATTCTATTCGATTCTATTCGATTCTATTCGATTCTGTTCGATTCTGTTCGATTCTATTCGATTCTATTCGATTCTATTCGATTCTATTCGATTCTATTCGATTCTATTCGATTCTATTCGATTCTATTCGATTCTATTCGATTCTATTCGATTCTATTCGATTCTATTCGATTCTATTCGATTCTATTCGATTCTATTCGAATCTATTCGAATCTATTCGATTCTATTCGATTCTATTCGATTCTATTCGATTCTATTCGATTCTATTCGATTCTATTCGATTCTATTCGATTCTATTCGATTCTATTCGATTCTATTCGATTCTTTTCGATTCTATTCGATTCTATTCGATTCTATTCGATTCTATTCGATTATATTCGATTCTATTCGATTCTATTCGATTCTATTCGATTCTATTCGATTCTATTCGATTCTATTCGATTCTATTCGATTCTATTCGATTCTATTCGATTCTATTCGATTCTATTCGATTCTATTCGATTCTATTCGATTCGATTCTATTCTATTCGATTCTATTATGTTTTCACATCCGCCAAGCGTCCCGCGACAGCTTCTTTTTTATTAGTATTTTCATTATAAACACTAATTGAATATATTATTTAAGCTGTTTTTTTGCACCTAGAATTTTCCTCACTATAATGAGGTGAAAAGTTGTGTGTTTCGCACGGCAGCAAAGTTATTCGGCGTCTCGTACTTTGGAAACCCTCGCTACGCTCAGGATTCAATACAAGTACTCCCGCCAAAAAATCACTTTGCAGCCTTGCATAACAAATCACTATTTAACGGCTGAAGGAATTTAGATCAAATGTTGGTATAATGGTATTTTAGGTCTTGGAATAGTACATACAGTACTTTTAACTTAGAGAAATGACCATGCGTGCGAAGCCGCGTCAGGATCAGGATTGGACTCCTAAGTCCAATCTTCTTGACCCGTCTTTGGGCTTAAGATCCAAAAAAAACTTCATTTTTCTGTCAAACCTTCGACAATGCATCTACTCCGTTTAAATGACAAACATTTGTGAATATTTTCATATCTTTCTGCTTCTACCAGTCTGTTTCTTCGGTCGTGCCTGCGTGCTTCTCTCCATCAGCGGGCCTCCTGGCATATCACCTATCCTGCCGTGACAAAATAGCTCTTGCATATTGCTTTGTGTATGGATGTTTGAATGATTCTAAAAACTCACTAAATAAATACATCGGTATTTTTACTTCCATCTGACACCGAAAGGAATAAACTCAAATAATCTAGGTCTCGTTTGATGAGATCTACTCTTCGCCCAAGTCCTGCCCAAATCCAAAACCCGGAGAACTTTCAGTTGGAGCTCCAAAATTGCTTCCAAATCCTTACCGAATGCGATACAGTGGACGAACTAAATAACGGGCTGGTGGAAATTGTCCACGCGTTCGGGTCGGAGTTCTTTAAGACCCCCCCCCCCCCCCCCGCAAAAAAAGAACACAGAAACTCTCTGAGCATACACTCAAACTTATGGCAGTACGAGGCGAAATGAGGCTACAGTCTTCAGTGGATATGTCGAGTTACAGCTTGCTTAATAAACAGATCTCCAAGTCGATGCGACACGATATGCATTCCTATAATACTACTTGTATTAAGAACGCAATAGATCGGAACAAGGGCAGATCTCTTTCGAACACTTTGGAAGTGTTCGAAAGAGATCTGTCTATTGGGCAAAAAGCCTGTTGACGAAGCTGAAAACCGACAGTGGCAGCATCTGTTTTCGGCCACTATGTCTAGCGTTTGTGGACTACGAGAAAGCCTTTGATTCAGTCGAGACCTGGGCAGTGCTACAGTCATTACAGCGGTGCCAGATTGATTAATGGTACATCGAAGTGTTGAAGTGTTTGTACAGGAAGGCCACCATGACAGTTCATCTTCAGGATCAGAGCACGAATTCTATCCAGCTGCAAAAAGGGGTGAGACAGGGAGACGTTATTTCTCCGAAACTGTTCACCTCTGCACTGGAATATATATTCAAGCTTCTGAACTGGAACGGATTTGGTGTTAACATCAAAGGGGAATACATCACTCACCTTCGATTTGCTGATGATATAGTCATCATGGCTGAAACCCTGGAAGACCTAAGCACAATTCTCAGTGACCTCAATATTGTTTCCCAACAGGTGGGTCTTAAAATGAACATGGGCAAGACGAACATCATGTCAAATGCCCATGTCGTACCCATGCCGGTTTATGTTTGGAACGATATTATGGAAGCTGTTGATCACTATGTCTACTTGGGTCTGACGATCCAACTGGGTAGATCCAACTTCGACAAAGAGGTCAACCGACGAATCCAACTCGGATGGGCAGCGTTCGGGAAATTACGCCATATCTTCTCATCGCAGATACCGCAGAGCCTCAAGACGAAAGTTTATAATCAGGGCGTGTTGCCAGTGATGACATACGGCACTGAGACGTGGCCGCTAACTATTGGTCTCATAGAAAAGCTCAGAGTTGCGCAGCGTGCAATGGAGAGAGCTATGCTCGGTGTTTCACTACGTGATAGAATCAGAAATGAGGAAATCCGTAGAAGAACTAAGGTTACCGACATAGCTCTCAGAGTTAGCAAGTTGAAGTGGCAATGGGCAGGTCATATAGTTCGCAGAACCGACAACCGCTGGGGAATAAAGGTTCTCGAATGGCGACCACGAACAAGCAAGCGAAGTGTGGGGAGACCCCCCACACGATGGACCGACGACATTGTAGCCATCACAGGAAGTCGGTGGATGGAGGTGGCACAAGATCGCAAGTCATGGCGCTCTTTGGGGGAGGCCTATGTTCAGCAGTTGACTTCTAAAGGTAGACATGATGATGATGATGAATCTAGGTATCGAGTAGTTATATTATCCTGCGCGGCTTTCCTGGGGAAAAAGTAGCTAATGTATTCCGAGACCAAAAGTAAGATAAAGTACAATTTACCAAATTTCGTTAAGCCGAGGACCATACACGACGACACACACGTGTAACACGTTAACGCGACGTGTTATTCGAGGACCTAATAAAGGAGGTACCTACCTATAAAGTAACAAATTTCTTTCAGCCGTCGGACAGTATTTTATGTGCTTGGCTTGTAAAATACACCAGTACTTTAGCCAAACCCTAAGCTAAAAGTGAAAACCGCATCGCCCTCCTTTTTTGTAGGCAGGTGTAAAGACCCGCCAGTAGCAACCCTCGGTCTCCGACTGACATTAGCCATCAAACTCGAAAACAATGCTTCGATACCACAGATTAAGTATTAGAATGGATAGAGCTATAAAACGTTGCCGCTCCGCCCAGCCGTTCGTTTACGCGTTGTCTTGTTTCTTTGTCTTTTACAAGGATCGTCCCCTTGAGTGAATGAGAAAGCTATTGTAAGATTGGCAACCTCGCACTGTCCGTGTGCCTCGTGCCAATTGTTGACCTCCTAGGAGGCCATAACATTACATCCTGTGTGCATATAAAGTGTAATCCTAGTGAAATATCTTTCATAAGACAAGACATTCTATCTAAATAATAAAACTATGTCGTGTTGTGCTGTGTTTCGTGCATCAAGAACAACAAAAAGAGGAGTAAAAGATCCGGAATTATCATTTCACAGGTATGTCTTTACTGGCTATTATTATCTTAATTATCGAAGTTTCAAAGCAAAAATGTATTTCACATTAAGGATACACATAATTAACATCATATAATTACCTCGTGGTGATGATTACCTAAGCATTTAAAGCTTTAATCTAAGTTAATTAAATGCATTGTTTTCCGCCTCCAGACTAGTGATGTTCCTACAGCGCTAATACGACTTTGTCGATGTTTGCTAAATCCATGTGCTTGCTTAATCAATATTCTGCTACTTAATCTGTGTTCGATACACTACTGTCCGTAAGGACTATATATGTACTGTGGTACAGCCTATACCAATGGACGTAGAGATTTGAAATTTAGAAGAAAAAATCCTAGGGAGGGTTGTTTTTAAATTCAATCCATAAAGGGGTGAACAGGAGTATATTTTCTCATATCTACAGTGAAGATTTCCATCTTGGTCTGTGAGGTTTGGATCTAAATAAAAGATTGAGGGTTTGTTTCAGAACTTGATTAGTTGATTCAGCATAAAATTTGCTGAAGACCGAGCTCAGTGGCGTGCAGTAGGGAGGCCTGCGTCCAGCAGTGAACAAATACAGGCTGATGATAAAATTATGTGGAAGATAAAACATTCGGTTATTTTACTTTGCATTTAACCTTATCATAAAGTCTTTACTATTTGTTTTCGTTATCATGTTAGATAATCGAAACAAATAAATTAAATTATTCGGAAGATAGCAACGGTGCATTTATATATTTAACTAGCTGTACCCGCTGCTTTGCACGCGTGGTCATCTCTTTAGATTAAAAGTACCATAATGTGCTATTCCAGGACCTAAAATACCAATATACCAACATTTGTTAAAAATTTCTTCAGACGTCAAAATATTAATTGCTCGGCTCTAATCGCCAAATACCAATTACACCAGTTTTTAAGTCAAACCCTAAGCTATCCTACATTGAAAACCGCATAGCAATCGGTCCAGTAGTTTTTACGTGATGCACAAAAATACAGACAAACAGTCAGGAAGACGCGATTTAAAATAACAAAAAACCGTAGCTTATTTTATGGTACCCTAGACCATGTTTTTCATTTGAGTTCTTTGTACAGTCTTTTTCGTACCTATTGCTTTATTATAAGTAAAGATAGATGACTGTGCCAAGTTGCATCAAAATCCGTCCAGTAGTTACAGCGTGATACTTGTTCTTTCAAATAACTTTCAACCCCTATCCTGCGGAACCACTTTAATTTTTCGGGATGAAGAGTATTCTATGTCCTACCTCGTAGTATGAACTCATATCATACCAAGTTTCATTTGAATTCAGTAGCCTCGACGTGATGCGCGGTCAAGATACATACAGAAAGATAGACAAAAAAAAACAGTTATGGCTTCACTATCGATTATAGAATACCCTCCAAAATGAATCATTTATTATTTCAAAATTAACATAACTTTGGAACCTTGTCCCGCAGGAACCAGTTATTTTTTCGAGATAAAAGGTATCCTTAATTTTAACCCATCGTTTATATTATGACTGTGCATCAAAATCCATCCAGTAGTTTCAGCGTGGTGTACGTGTTCTTTTAAATAACTTTCCACTCCTATCCTGCAAGAACCCGTTATTTTTTTGGGATGAAAAGTATCCTATGTCCTACCACGTAGTATCAAATCAAATCATACCAAGTTTCATTTATTTTATTCAGTAGTTCCAGGGGCGTGATGCGCGGCCAAGATACAGACAGACAGAAAGACAAAAATGAAAAAAAAACAAACAGTTTTGGTTTAATATACAATACTGCGAAACGTAAAAAAAATATAAAAAAATGTCTTCTATGTATAAAATTTGAACCCATAATCCGAATGAACCCCATTTTTTTCGGATTAAAATGTATCCTAAATTTTCCACCCATCATATACACTATGACTCATATCCTGGGGGAACCCTTTAATTTTTCGGGATTAAAACTATCCAATGTCCTACCTCAAAGTATGAACTCAAATCATACCAAGTTTCATTTGAAATAATTTTGTAATTTCAGCATGATGCCCTGCCAAGATACAGACAGACAGAAGGACACAGACACAGACAGTCAAAAATGGAAATAAAAATTACATAATTTCTTCAATGTATAGAATTTGGACCCCTAAGGAAGGACATTGGATACTTTTATCCCGAAAAATTTAAGGGGGGAACCCTTAAATTTAATGGTTTAGTTACATATATATAATATATACATATATATATAATATAATATATATATATATATGTAACTAAACCATTAAATTTTTTATTTTTTATAATGTTTTATTTAATACTTTATGCACAAAAACAGTGTACAGAGGAGGACTTAATGCTATGACAGCATTTTCTGCCAGTCATCCTGGTTGTGCAAGCAAGATGTCTAGAGGCGTGCCATCGAGCTCACATCGACAGTAAAATGGAAATAAAAAGAAATTAATTGAAAACAATTCATTTTTGTATATATGTATGTATACAAAAATGCTTCGCACGCATGATCATTTCTGTAGGTTAAAAGTACCAATATTTGTTCAAAATTCCTTCAGCCGTCAAAAATATTTTTATCGACTGTTCGGCTTCTACGTATCGGATTGAGATATAAAGTAAGTTCTTAAGTCAAAACATTAGCTATCCAACAGTGAAAACTGCGTCGCAATCGGTCCAGTAGTTTATACGTGATGCGCGAACAAACATACAGACAGACAAACAGACAGACACAAATTTTTAAATTGTTATATTCTTGTTCAGTAGGTAGCTTATTTTATATACCCTAGATCATTTCTTTTTTAATTATCTTCTTTGTACAGTTTTTTTCGTTCCTATTGCTTTATTATAAGTATAGATAATTATTATAATAAAAAATATGTAATATAATATAATAAAATACATTTAAATACATATAAATATTATAAAATTAAACAGCTAGTGTTAACATCAATAGTTATGGTGTTTAAATGCTCTCGAGTTAACCGTTTAAAATTTTCTTTAGTTTTTGTATGGTTCTTACCCTCTTACAAATATTCCGTGGTGCCCACCAGAATTCCATGTTTTTAAGATACTAAAATTATATTTAAGACCTAAAATCACATGTGGAAACAGAGAAATAAATGTAAAATATGAAATTTAAACGCTCAGTAGGAATATTCCTTCACTTGCTTTTTACCCGACTACAGTAAAGCAAGAGAAGGATAATGAGTTTAACAGTCTATGTATGTATGGACGTATGTATGTATGTATGTATTCCCTGGTACACCCAGAAATCTTAAGGTGGATCAAGGGGAGAAAAAAATTGCCACTGGTATATCCAGGTGAACTACATACAATATGTAGGTGGACCACGGGGAGGGCGCGGTATCTATGTTTGTGGGTATGTGGATGTTCCACCATAGCGTCGCCCCTATTTGTTCGATTTTGATAAGCAACGTATCAATCGATTCGTCTTCAGGTATAGAGTGTCATAGGCTGTTTTTTATCCGACTACGGCAAGGTTAAGTAAGGGTTATCTGTTCAAACTGAAAACTGGGCCCAATTTTGACAAGCTAGGTATCAATTGATTTTTCTTCATGTATAGAGTGTCATAGGCTATTTTTTTACCCGACTACGGCAAGCCAATTGAAGGGTTATGTGTTCAAATCAAATTAAATACTTGGTCTGATTTTGACAAGCAAGGTATCAATCGATTTGTCTTCTTTACACAAGAGTATCATAGGCAATTTTTACCCGATGGTAGTCGGGTTTTAGTTTTTGAACATAAATACTATTAATAGTATGTACTATGACTATTATAAGTAATTAAACTTACCATTAGGAATGAAAATAGTAGCGAGTTGGCAAGCCGCACACAGCCACAAAGCGGTGATGAGGACAGGCTTCCTCCCGACCCTGTCGATGACCAGCACGCCGGCCCAGTAGCCCGGGAGCCCCGCCGCCGCTACCACCACAAAGTTCAGGTACAGATTCCCCGTCAGATTGACGGCGTTGATGTTCATTCCGTAGTACACGAACGTTCCCGTGATCCACCACAAGCACGACACAAAACATCTCTGTAACAGCTTCTTGTTCTTCAGTATCACAAACACTAATGAAGGCTTGTCTTTCTTATTAGTTTTTTCTACTTTTGCGTTAGCTCGTAGATCATCTAGAGACTTCTGAGATAGCTCCTTTCCGTTGACTCGAGCCGCTTTCTTAAGTAAATGTTCAGCTTCTTGAAACCTTCCTTTACTCAGTAGCCATCGCACGGACTCAGACTGTGACCAGAAGTAAAAGATGCAGAGGAATTGAGGTATGTATAGAACGAGGAGTAGGTTTTTCCAGCCAGTTACGGCCCAGGCGATCAGTCCTAGTGTTATTTCGCCAACTGTGAATATTGAGACCATGATTGCTGTGCCCACCACGCGGTACTTCGGTCCCAGGAGCTCCACCACTGTAAGAAGTAAATAATGTGTGATCATTCAGATGCACATTATTCAATTAAAATTCATAGATCTTCAGTTTTTAATTCAGTTTTGTCACTGACTATCTATTCGTCTTTGATGAACATATATAGAACGTCTAATCAGTTAAAAAAAACTCAGCCGCACGCTTCGTTCAAACAGAAGTTGTTTGTTAAACGAACTTACAATCAACAAGGAAGATTTCACATTATAATACAAAATTATAATAAAAAATATTGATCCATAAATCCTACATCCTTATCTGTAAATTCCTTTTTATGATATTAAACTTACTCATGACGCTAACACACGTTAAGGTGCCACAGCCCACCACACTCTCGAGGAACAACATGAGCACGTAGGCTTGATAGCTGGGCGCCCAGCGCCGCGCGACGCCCAGCGCGGCGGCAGCGCTGGCGTTGACCGCGAGCGCGCGGCGCCGCCCCCAGCGGTCCGACACGTAGCCCGTCAGTGCCAGCGCCACCATCATACCCAGGATGCGGACTGAGCCGATCATCGCGCGCCGCCACTCGTCGCATGCCAAACCGAACTGAGCTCAAAAAGTATTAAGAAATACCTACTGTAGGTACAATATAAAAAAAATACAATGTCGACAACGTCGACATGAGCATTCGTCCACAATTATAATTCATGAAGATATAAATCATTAACATAAAGAAGAAGTATAAAGACAAGTATAATACACTTGTTTTTGTAGAAACTCTTTTATTTTTACCAAAGATCTCAGGATCTTGTGCTAAATCAAATTATTTATACAAGTCTGCGATTGAATAAAAACTTTCCACACCTATAGCTGTAACCCTAACCACTTACTAGCTCAGAACCAAATTATTAGATACTTATTTTTATTTAAATTTTGAGCCCTCACCATTACTCGCATGCTAGCCCCATCGTAGCCTAAACCATAAATGATGCAAAAACTACTAACAAATTAATCTCTGTACCCCTTATTATGAGTTCAATCAAATGCTCAAAACTGCACTCGCTATCGACTATTGTAACATTTTTGTATGAAATTCAGCGCAGCGCCACTAGCGGTAACTATTTGTTACTACTAATCGTAGCTCTATTATGAGTTGGGATAACTATACTACAATAGAAATCGACAGTACGCTATGAACTGTAGATATTACGCTGTCATGCTGGCGGCTTGTTAGTATATGTCTGTTTCTAAATATATGAAAAAAAAAGCGGCTAGCGAACGCATTGTCGTTTTGGTTCACCCTAATCGCCCTAGATTGCGTTTTATGGGTCTTCATAGCGCAAGCGATTGTGTTTTCCGTTTTAGAGTAAACAGTTTTTTTTTTCTATATTTGAATGTCGTGTATTTGCCGTGGCGGTCTCGGCTTAGAATAAGACCTCTCCCAATCCTCCCGTGGATGTCGTAAGAGGCGACTAAGGGATTATACACCGGAAGATGGGCAGCAGCGTCCCCCGAGCACATTTGCTACACTACGGTCACCAATCCACCTGCCATAGTCACCATCTGTCAAGCGTGGTGACTATGGCAACCCTCCCCCCCCCTTATATGATAGACACACCAAAAAGATGGCCCCCAGTCCCCGGTTGCTCCGTTATTCCTGGCACCGGTAGCAGCCATGGTAACGGCGGAGCAGGGGATGCTAATAATCTCCGGCAGAGACCCAGCTACCAACCCCCACGATCTCTGGACCTGGCAATATTATAACGCACGCACCTTGTAGACCGATGAGAAGTTGATAGAGCTGGAAGAAGTAGTAATTAAGTTGCGCTGGTGTATTATAGGGTTATCAGAAGTCGAAGAGAGAGAGAGAGGATACGATGACCCTCAATTCCGGCAACTTACTCTATTACCGGGAGGGCGACCAGCAGTCCCAACATGGTGTCGGGTTTCTCGTCCACAAGTCCCTCGTCAACACAACATTGTGAAGATCGAAAGCGTTTCGAGCAGGGTGGTATACCTTTTACTCAGAATTACCGAACGGTATTCGTTGAAGGTCATACAGGTGTACGCCCCACACTCGAAACGCCCGGACGATGAAGTGGAGGCTATGTAAGATGACATTTCTAATGCCATACATGCAACGAAAACACACTTCACAGTGGTGATGGGGGACTTCAACGCACGGCTGGGCATGAGGAATGGCGATGAACTGAGAGTGGGGCAGTTTGGATTTGGACAGCGGAACCAAAGGGGTCAGCGATTAACCGACTTCATGAAGAAGGAGGGACTCTTTATGATGAACTCCTTTTTCAAGAAGCGCCCGTCCAGGAAATGGACGTGACTGCACCCCGGCGGTCATAAGCACGAGATAGATTTCATTTTGACGACCAATCGGCATATATTCAGTTGGAGCTCCAAAATCGCTTCCAAATCCTTACCGATTGCGATACAGTGGACGAACTAAATAACGGGCTGGTGGAAATTGTCCACGCGGTTGGGTCGGAGTTCTTTAAGACCCCCCCCCCCCCCCCCCCCGCAAAAAAAGAACACAGAAACTCTCTGAGCATACACTCAAACTTATGGCAGAACGAGGCGAGATGAGGCTGCAGTCTTCAGTGGATATGTCGAGTTACAGCTTGCTTAAAAAACAGATCTCCAAGTCGATGCGACACGATTTGCGTTCCTATAATACTACTTGTATTAAGAACGCAATTGAGCGGAACAAGGGCTCCAAAGTGTTCGCAAGAGATCTGTCTATTGGGCAAAGCCTGTTGACGAAGCTGAAAACCGTCAGTGGCAGCATCGTTTCGTCGAAGCCAGAGAATTTGAGTGAGCTCGAGAAGTTCTATGGACAATTATACACCTCATGCGTAGTCCTCCTAGCAGGACTAGCGTTGCAAGAGCCCGTTTGACCCGACATTATACCGAAGATATCCCGGACGTCAGCCTATACGAGATCTGAATGGCTCTCAAACAGCTTAAGTGCAACAAGGCACCAGGGGAGGACGGAATAACGACAGAGCTACTGAAAGCGGGTGGAACACCGGTACTTAAAGTCCTTCAGAAGCTGTTTAACTCTGTCATCCTCGAGTGTACTACGCAATAGGCGTGGCACAGGAGCGTAGTGGTTTTGTTTTTTAAGAAAGGTGATAAAACCCTTTTGAAGAATTATAGGCCCATTTCGCTGCTGAGACACGTCTATAAGCTGTTTTCGAGAGTAGTTACAAACCGTCTCGCTCGTAGGTTTGACGACTTTCAGCCTCCCGAACAAGCTGGATTCCGGAAAGGCTTTAGCACCATAGACCACATCCATACGCTCCGGCAGATTATACAGAAGACCGAAGAGTATAATCGGCCACTATGTCTAGCGTTTGTGGACAACGAGAAAGCCTTTGATTCTGAGACCTGGGCAGTGCTACAGTCATTACAGCGGTGCCAGATTGATTACCGGTACATCGAAGTGTTGAAGTGTTTGTAGAGCAAGGCCACCATGACAGTTCCTCTTCAGGATCAGCTTCTATCCAGCTGCAAAAAGGGGTGAGACAGGGAGACGTTATTTCTCCGAAACTGTTCACCTCTGCACTGGAAGATATATTCAAGCTTCTGAACTGGAACGGATTTGGTGTTAACATCAATGACGAATACATCACTCACCTTCGATTTGCTGATGATATACTCATCATGGCTGAAACCCTGGAAGACCTAAGCACAATGCTCAGTGTCCTCAATATTGTTTCCTAACAGGTGGGTCTTAAAATGAACATGGGCAAGACGAACATCATGTCAAATGCCCATGTCGTACCCATGCTGGTTTATGTTGGGAACGATATTATCGAAGCTGTTGATCACTATGTCTACTTGGGTCAGACGATCCAACTGGGTAGATCCAACTTCAACAAAGAGGTTAACCGACGAATCCAACTCGGATGGGCAGCGTTCGGGAAATTACGCCATATCTTCTCGTCGCAGATACAGCAGAGCCTCAAGACGAAAGTTTATAATCAGTGCGTGTTGCCAGTGATGACATACGGAACTGAGACGTGATTGCTAACTATTGGTCTCATACAAAAGCTCAGAGTTGCGCAGCGTGCAATGGAGAGAGCTATGCTCGATGTTTCACTACGTGATAGAATCATAAATGAGGAAATCCGTAGAAGAACGAAGGTTACCGACATAGCTCTCAGAGTTAGCAAGTTGAAGTGGCAATGGGCAGGCTATATAGTTCGTAGAACCGACAACCGCTGGGGAATAAAGGTTCTCGAATGGCGACCACGAACAAGCAAGCGAAGTGTGGGGAGACCCCCCACACGATGGACTGATGACATTGTAGCCATCGCAGGAAGTCGGTGGATGGAGGTGGCACAGGATCGCTCGTCATGGCGCTCTTTGGGGGAGGCCTATGTTCAGCAGTGGACTTCTAAAGGCTGACATGATGATGATGATGATATTTGAATGTTTGTCAAAAACAATAAATCCAATCTGTTAAAATAAAATACGATTAAAGTGACAAAAAATATAACGGGTGAATAAAAAAAATGAACCAATTTTGAACTATCTTTTACCTACATTATCGGCCAGTAACTGTACTTTATTTTTCAAAAACTTATCGGTTCCTACGAAAATTGCAATAATGTAACCCACGATGATAAATAGCAGTGAGTGACGTACTACTGTAGTAGCGTTAACTGACGATAGCGATTGTCAAATTGTGAGTCGTAATACCAAAAACATGGAAACTGACAATCCATCTTATGAAAGAAGTAGCCGCAATAAGAGACTAAAATTATTCGTGTCGCGTCTGTGAGACTTCTTTCATAAGTCTGACTCTATCCACTGTTTGGAATTCCGGTCGACTCGCGTAAATACTTTAAGCTTAGTAGTAACGTCAAGAGCATATACTACAGCAACTCGGTAGTTTTGATATTGCACGGCACGTAGTTATCTACGGACTATTTTCAATGGTTCATACTCTTGACAGATTTTAAATGTACCTATCCAAGAAATAACAAATAACTTACATCATACACTACAGAATCAGTGTTCTCAAACAGATATTCCGCACACGACTGCACGACACTGGTGTCAAACAGTGATGCAGGACAGGTGCTGTTGGCAGGTGAGGGTACGGATGTAGTTCCAAACCGCTGGCAGCTGTCCACGGAGGCACCGCTTGAGGGAACTGCGAGTGAGATCCACGTCGGGCTGAAGTCCGTCTGAGCTGGATCTTCGCACTCTGGGATCAGACATCTACGAAAAAATAAATAACATAAAGAATGGAATGTCTAAGACTAGAAATATCGAATAGCCATGATGAAACTTGGACTTTAATGTACTTACTATACTCGTATGTGATGTAGATATTTTCTCTGAAGGTATAATTAGTAACTAAACAGCCTTGGAGGCAATTCTCCTTACGTCTTTATGTCGCATGAAAAGTTGAAATTAAATATAAATTAAATGTCCGCAAGGGCATATTGCTGCCCAGGTTGAGGTTGAAAATAGCTTAGGGTTATAAAATATGTGTGCGCTTATGGCTTACCTTGTTATAGTTCTGGCAGCGGTAAACACAAATTCGTTAATATTCCACGCTAGGAATAAAACAGCGAAAGAGCACTGCCCCATTATTTTAATTTGATACTTCCCAAATTGACCGATTTCTTCAACCAGTAATCTATCCAAATCCACTTTTGGTTTTCCTTTCGCTCCATTGTCACTTTCTCTCGTCGACATTCTACAAGCTGTAAGTATATAAGTAGATTCGCCTTGTGAGCCACTTTTAATATTTATACTAGTGATTTTATTATACCTTTATCTTAATTGTAAGTAGGATCAATAACTGCTATAAGCTATTTTATCTATTCTTCTTTGATTCTTTGTTTGATGTCTCTTTTACGCCAAAGTCGAGTCGTCAACCTTCGTATTTGATTTGATATAGATTTTTAACCCGTACATTTCCATTTAAAATGGTTTTAAACGGTTTTTTTTACAATTATTATAGTCATTTTGTGTTTTTTAGTTCTCGCCCATTACTCTTGACAAGTCCAGAGACTTATACAACTTATACATCTGTGTCCTGTTCATTCAAGCAGCTTCCTGAGACAAAAAAAACCTGTGCATTTGTTTTTGCATAAACTACATTATTTAATCATGCTAATATGCAGGCAGACACACCAGAAGTAGTCGATGGTTATGACCATGCTGTATCAGCTGGGGAATGTAGAGAGTGAGGGTACATAGGCCTCCAATGCGGTATCGCCCACTCTATCAGGATCATGAACACATTGCCTAGAGCGAAGCATGACGAGAGGATGCCACGAACGATCACGCGGAATTTCAGACCTGCTAGTTCCAGTACCTACTGTTGATTAACAATATACCTCTTTAGGTAACGAAATAAAAAAAAAGATGGAAAAATAAAAGAAAAACATAATTATTTTAGACCATACAACACATTCGAAAGATTAATATTTGATATCTAGTGATGTTGCGTGAAATAGGTGCATGCTTCATTATTTATTAAAACAGTAGGTAGGTACTTACAATTATTAATAGATTGCACATTATTGCCCACCATAAAATGCATACAAGGAAACAAAATGAAATAATTAGAGTACAAAAGTGGTCTCGTAACTAAAGAGCAATCGCTCTTCGATATCAAAGTCAAAGTATTTTATTGTAAATAGGCAAAAATAATAGCACTTTTACAAGTCAAAATTAACATCTCTTGAACAAAGAGATATACATAAAATATTATAAAAAGATCAAATCTTTTCATAATATTTTAATATTATGAAAAGATCAATTCAATAAAAATAAAAGTATTCTTTGAGTTTGAAACGAAAATTTCCCTTTCATGTGTCAACAGAGTTAAATCTCACACTGGAAAAGAAAATACCTTTCTGACTCTACTGGTGCTTCGGAAATACGCCCGTTACAGAAGAAAACACCAAGAAACTCTACGGGGATGTATTTTTTTCATATTTGTTCTGTATATTTTTTCCAAATGTCACATTTTATAACAAAACTTACGTAAACTTTATATATAAAAGTGACAATGATGTCCCACAATCATCTAACAATCAAACTGGGAAAAATAAAGCAATAATTCTAAATAGATATTTTGTGTAAAACAACATATCCATTTAGCACCCTTACATCATGTCATGCACGATGTCACGTTCTCATGGTATGCTGTGAGACATCTCACAAAGTACTTTGAACATTTTAGTCACTTAGCGTAAACATCGAAGTTATCACTTATTATTATCACGGAGCTTGGAGATATCAGGCCATGCATTTCTGTCATTAATATAATCATTTACATTGTAATACGCTTTCCTTATGAGATTTACTTTAACAAAAGTTTTAAACCTATGCATTGATAATTGATCAATGCCGTCAGGTAACTTATTAAAAAAGCGTATTCAGTAATTCCCCATATATGAACCTCTAACTTTCTTTAACCGAAATCCAGACACTTTCAGTTTATTTTTATTTCTAGTATTAAAATTAACATCCCTATTTTTAACAAAGGTATTGATATTTTTCCGAAATTACATTATATTTTCATATATATATATATATATATATATTGACAAGCCCCTGTAAGAATATTGATCTCTTTAAAACGTTCCCTAAGAGAGTCGCGGGATTTCATATTGTATATTTTTTTTTTTTTTTTTAGAAAGGATATGTGCTGTTGTTCTATAACTGACCTCTACAGCGTCACCGGACGGTGGGGCGGGCGCAAAAGCGCTCCGCCGCAATGCGTGACGCAGAAGGCGCACGCCAAAGTTAAGTTTTTGGCCACTTGCTCAAGGGCACCCAGGGGGTACGAACCTCGGCTTGGACAGTTGCCATTGATTACTTGGGGAGTATCGAACTAAATGGGGAGTATCGAACTAAGTAGGGGAGTATCGAACTAAATATTGTATATGGAACGAATTGCTCTCTTTTGCAGCACAAATATGGATTGAATTTCTGCAGCCTTACCCCACAGCAAAATGCCATATGACATAATACTGTGAAAGTAACTAAAATATACTAATATTGCAGTGGCAACATCAGTAAACTCTCTAATTTTACGTACTACATAGGCTGCAGAGCGCAATCTACCAGCTATCAACAATATGTGAGGACCCCACTGTAATTTTGAAACTACAGTAATACCCAAAAATGTGGTTGACTGCACAAGGTCTACAGGCTCAATATTTATTAAACTACTTGAATTTGTGGTAACCCCTCTGACATTGGGTAGTGAGAATTTAATACATTTAGTTTTCATAGGATTTAACATTAAATTATTAGTTGTAAACCAATTAAGAACTAGCGCGATTGTCTTGTTAATATCGTCAAAATTATTCAAGGTTCTGTCAATCTTAAAAATAAGAGAAGTATCATCTGCAAACAAAACAATATCACATAAGTTCTCTATGAAAAAGCACGTCTAATATAGGCAGCCTACTTCAAAATCACTACTACTGGTAGTACGGATAAATTTTTTTGCTCGTGGTACTACCAACTTGTCTGGTAGTACCACCGTAAATTAGTTTTGCCCGTGGTACTACCAATCTGTCTGGTACTACCAACGTAAATTCACCTGTTTTGTATTTATTAAAAACTAGCTTTCCAGCCCGTCACTTCGTACGCGCGGACTACTATTTATCATGAAAAAAGCATCTTATGTTCTTCTAGGATAAAAAACCGATGCAAAAGTAGATATACCACCAATGCTCTTGATGTTTTTTGACAGACTTGTTATTTCGTTTCCATGGAAACCATTGCTTACAGCGAGTAATCAACATTTTCCAGTTTTCCCGTGGAAACTTACAATTTTCCGGGATAAAAAGTATGCAATGTTTTATTCCAGGGTATAAGCTATCTCCATTCCAAATTTCATCAATATCTGTCCAGCCGTTATCGCGTGAAAGCTCCAAAACAAACAAACAAACATACAGACAATGTTTCACTTTAATACATTGGTATGGATTTCTAATAATAATCGAAAAAGGGTATTTTTATGTAATGTGTAAATAATAATGTTAGTTATAACTCTGAATCTGATAAATGTAAAGCTTAGGGTAGAGTAGAGCCTAGTTAATAAGATAACGTATCAAAGAGCAGGCAGGTTTATTTTACCTTAAGTCAGCAAATATTAACATGAGTAGGCATTAGAAACAAGATGTTTTTTTTTTACCGTGATGCAACATTGGCGGCAACACGTCTAAAAACAGCTGTGCAAATAAATCCAAAATAATATTTAGATCGCGTATTTATGTGCGTAATTTGTGTATTAATTGACTAGCAATAGTGCATTAGTGTGTTCCGCGATTAGGGCTATAATCCTGATCAGATAACTGTTGACCATTGAATTTGTGACTTGTCGGCCGGCGCGCGGCGTCCCACCAACTGTCAACGCTCGGAATTCAAAAGTAATTGCACCCTGCACCTGTTTTTCTACAATAAACCAGGGAAGTATTTGTTTTAATACTATCTAATACTTTTAAACACAAAGTTTAAAACTAAAACCCTAAATTAAAGCATCAAACTGAGTCCAACTAGGTTAGAATTTCACTAAAATTTGTGACTACATACACTTTGACTGTTTTTTGTTATAAACCAAGAAGTAGATGCTATCATAACTTTAGGTCTTAGAAGCTAACGGGTTCTATATACTATATTCTGTATACTATATTAGAATCATAGCTTTGGGTCTTGTTGAGAGTTAGGTACCTAACTGGCTCTATGTACTATATTCTGTATAATATACTGGAATCAGCTTTGGGTCTTAGTATTATTATAACGGGTTCTGTGTTCTCTATTCTATAAACCTATTACATATTGTGTAGTTATGCTGTATGGTTTTCTATAAATATATTTTTTTATATTGAAATTTGGACAAACTGACAATTTTCACTGTTTTCTTTATAAATATTTTTCCAATAAGTAGACACTTGGATCATAGTATTATGTTGTAGGTAGTAACAGTCTGTTTATTTACTAACAATGCTTTTTTACAAGAAGTTTTGTAACATTTAATTTCTTCAATATTAGGTATCCTCTAAAGTGACCTAAAGTGGAAAACGGTATTGATCTTCGGCCAATCCAATTGAGATTTGTTATTAGAGATATAAATTAACTAATACTTAAACCTGAATAACAACAGAAATAGCTTTATTTTTATTTTTTATTTGTGTATTTAGTCAAACATTGGCGTTATCATTGAAGTAGGTCACTAATTGGGACTCAAATCTAACCAAGCTTGAATTTAAGGTGCTCCACTGTTTTTTTCAGACCCTGCTACTGTTCGACAATGTTGACTCGCAAAGTGTGTGACCGTGAAGCCAAGCTGCAGACGGCGTTGCTGGAGCTCAAAGCCTCCAAAGAGTGCAACAATAGGCTACTTCGAGAGCTAGTAGGACATGACGCTGATATGTCTGACATGCTGAACAAGAACACAGCATTGAAAAACCAATTGTCTGAGTTAGACATGGCGTATGAAGATATGAGAGATCAGCGTGATCGTCTACAGCGCACTGTTGATTCCTGTATCCAGGATCAAGACACATATGAGGCGGCCCTCAGCCGTATAAGGGATTTAGAGCAGGAGCTTAACCTTAACAGGGTTAAGTTAGAGACCTTAGATTTTTGATCTAAAAATAGTATTAGTTTCGAGATGGAAAATAATAACACTAATTTATATTCGGAGTTAATTGAAACTAACTCAAATAAGTCAATAGTATGTAATAATATGTCATTAGTGGACCTGACTACAACTAAGTTAGTAAAAAAAACAATACTAACATTAACAGTATTAGAGGGTCTAGTAAGATTAAAAAATATGTAAAGGTTAATACATTTTTGAAAAGAACCTCGGTCATGTTAAATTTTTTTTTTTTTAAATGCTCAAAGATATGCAAAGAAAAATTAAATTTAAATAAAGAGCTTGATGAATGTTATAGTTTATTAGGCCGCAATAATAGACAAATAGATTACATGAATAGTAAAATTACTTGCTTAAAAAAACAATTGTGTGACTTAAACGGCAAATATGTGGCATCAAATAAGCAAATCAAAGGCCATATTGCAGCCATGGCTTGCTTGGTGGCTCAAAGCCCTAGCAGCTCTGACAAGTGCACTTCCAATGTTCAGGTCATAGAAAACTCCAGGATAGTGCCTAACACACTTGGAGTAAAGAATAGCCCCAATGATGGTCCTGAGCACAAGTCACCTGTGCAGGATCCTCTCACTACCTATCCAATAAGCTCAGATTGTTTACTGAAGCCATCTGAGTGCCCTAGAAAAACTTTGGTATTCAGTGATCAAATAGGTGCAGGCATGGGCAGCCTGCTTCAAAATTGCTTAACTCAAACAGTCTGTAATAATAGCTTCTCCGGTTTGCCACTAAAAGGTTTTCAGTCAAAAATAAAAAACTGTACATTTGACAAAAATACCACAATTGTATTACAATTAGGTAACAGTCTAGCTGTAAAAAAAACTGATATTATTAATCTTGTTGAGACCCTAGTAGATATAGAAAATATAGGTGTGGGCAGGATTATTGCCTGCTCATTTCCATATTCTAATAAAATGACGCAAACGCAAAAAGATCATGCCTATGATCTGAATTTGACATTATATAATTTGACTTGTCGTCAAAGTGACGTTTTGTATTTTGAAACTAACAATTTTGTTAGAAAATTTATTTTGGCAAAGAATATTTTGTATCTCAGCAAAAATGATAAGGTGACCATCGCTAAATTGTTAGCATTTAATATATATGATCCAGTTGTACATGGTATAATGGATCACTCTGACGGTGCCACGGTTAATAGCAGTATTAGACGTGGTACAGCGGAGCCAAATTTATCTGTTAATTTAAACTGACTGTTAAGACAATGGAAAGGCCTGGTAACTTACATATTTTTCATAACAATATACAGGGTCTTTCCAGCAAAGCATTAAAGTTAGAACTTTTTTTAGATTTTTCTAAGGTCGATGTTATGTGTGTAAGTGAGCATTGGTTCACGATAGGTACTTTGATACCATCCATTAGAAACTATGTGATTGGTAGTTTGTTCAATAGAAGTCTCATGGTGGTTCTTTAATTTATTTAGTGGATACATGTAAATTTAAGGAGAGGAAAGACATTGTGGCCTTGTCTGTTGAACGGACTATTGAGTTATCATGTGTTGAACTGGAGCATCATATAATTGTATGTGTATACAGACCCCCACTGGCTGATTTCAATGTGTTTGAGTCTGTTATCGAGGATGTTCTGAGGAAATGTTCTATCAATTCAAAATTCCTTGTTGTATGTGGTGATTTCAATGTAGATATACTTGTTAAATGTCCATTAAGCGATAAATTTCTAAATTTGTTTTTGTGCTTCAACTTAAAAAATCTTTTTAATCAGCCAACCAGAATCACTAGCACTTCTGCGACCTGTTTAGACAATGTTTTTTGCAACTGTGAACCTCGTAGCAGGGATATAAGTGATAAGCTTAGCTCTGATCATAGTGGGCAAAGTGTTGTGTTTCAATGTAAATCAGGTAAAAACTCTCAGGAGTTCACTTACAGGCCTATTACTTGCAAGCGTTTGGAACGGTTTGCAGATAACATTGATAATCAACTTAGTCACTTGCCGTTTGATGGGAATTCTGATGACCTTTGCAATTCCTTGTTTAATATAATGGATAAAGAGTTTAACGATATATTTAAATTAAAAAAAATGTAAGGGTGGGATTTGATGACTGGGCTACAACAGGTATTTACAAAAGTAGAAACAAAATATACGATTTATATTCTCAAAAAAAAATGAATGCTAATGTCACGAAATTTGTTGAATACTTAAAACAATATTCTAAGACATTTAAATCCGTGTGTAATACCGCAAAATCTCTTCATTTGAGTAGGAAAATTAAACAATCGGAAGATAAAATCAAAACAACGTGGAAAATAATAAATACCGAAACCGACAAAATTAAACCTCGAGACCGAAATTTTATCCTAAACATCGGCAATAAATTAATTTCCAAAGATCACGAAGTTGCCAATGCATTTGAAGATTTCTTTACAAAAATACCAATAGTTACTACCCAGTCTATAAAATCTTCCTCAGTTGAGGCTTCTTGTACGCTCTCAAGCAACGTTGAAAAGTGTGATGTTACATTTAAATTTAAACATATTAATAATTCGATTATTAAGACATTTAAATTGCTTAACATAAAAAATACAGAGGATCTCTGGGGAATATCTACTAAAATTTTAAGTTCCATTATTGATATAATTGCTCCATACTTAGTAATTATTTTTAATAATTGTGTTGATGAAGGAGTTTTTCCCGACATAATGAAAAATAGTAAACTTATTCCCTTATTCAAGTATGGCAGTAAAAATGATCCGACTAACTACAGACCCATTTCTATACTTCCCGCTCTAAGTAAAATTTTTGAGAAAGTAATATTAAATCAGTTATTAACACATTTCAATCTCAATGGTCTGTTTCATAATGAACAATATGGCTTCACTAAAGGCCGTTCAACGACAGACGCAGGCCCAGGGCTCTTAAAGCATATATTCAGTGCTTGGGAGGAGTCACAGGACGCAATTGGCGTTTTCTGTGATTTATCCAAAGCATTTGACTGCGTTTGCCACGAAACATTAATTTTTAAATTGAATCATTACGGAGTTAATGGGAAAGCTCTCGATGTTTTATCCTCGTATCTTAGCAATAGAATCCAAAAAGTAGATGTAAATGGTGCGAGGTCATCAGGATCTCTCATTACAATGGGAGTCCCACAGGGTTCAATACTTGGGCCATTCTTGTTCTTGGTTTACATTAACGATCTTCCCTTTTTCATAAAGAACTTATGTGATATTGTTTTGTTTGCAGATGATACTTCTCTAATTTTTAAGATTGACAGAACCTTGAATAATTTTGACGACGTTAACAAGGCAATCGCGCTAGTTCTTAGTTGGTTTACAACTAACAATTTAATGTTAAGTCCTAAGAAAACTAAATGTATCAAATTTTCACTACCCAATGTCAGAGGGGTTCCTACGAATTCAAGTATTTCAATAAATAGTGAGCCTGTAGACCTTGTGCAGTCAACCACATTTTTGGGTATTACTGTAGATTCAAAATTACAGTGGGGTCCTCACATATCGTTGTTAGCTGGTAGATTGAGCTCTGCAGCCTATGCAGTACGTAAAATTAGACAGTTTACCGATATAGCTACTGCAAGATTAGTATATTTTAGTTACTTTCACAGTATTATGTCATATGGCATTTTGCTGTGGGGTAAGGCCGCGGAAATTCAATCAATATTTGTGCTACAGAAGAGAGCAATTCGTTCCATTTATAATATGAAATCCCGAGATTCTCTTAGGGAACGTTTTAAAGAGATCAATATTCTTACAGTGGCTTGTCAATATATATATATGAAAATATAATGTATGTTCGGAAGAATATCAATACCTTTGTTAAAAATAGGGATGTTCATAATTTTAATACTAGAAATAAAAATAAACTAAAAGTGTCTGGATTTCGGTTAAAGAAAGTTAGTGGTTCATATATGGGGAACTGTATACGATTTTTTAATAAGTTACCTGACGGCATTGATCAATTACCAATGCATAGGTTTAAAACTTTTGTTAAAGTAAATCTCATAAAGAAAGCGTATTACAATGTAAATGATTATATTAATGACAGAAATGCATGGCCTGATGTCTCCAAGCTCCATGATAATAATAAGTGATAGATAGCTTCGATGTTAACGTTAAGTAAATGAAATGTTTAAAGTACTTTGTGAGATGTCTCAAACAAACCATGAGATCACGTTGTTTTATGCAACATAATTATCGAGTTAGATGTTTTGACCTTATTTTTTCCAGTATGATTGTTTAATGTTTGTGGAATATCTCATTGTCACTTTTACCTCATATATTTGTAGTTTACATGTTTTGTTATAATTGTGACAATTGAAAAAAATATAAAGAATGAACAAATACATCCCCGTAGAGTTTCTTGGTGCTCTCTTCTCTAACGGGCGTATTTCCGAAGCACCGGTAGAGTCAGAAGGGTATTTCCTTTTCCAGTGTGACATTTAACTCTGTTGGCACATGAAAGGGAAATTTCCTTTTCAAACTCAAAGAATACTTAGTTTATCTAAATTTGGATTGATTTGATCTTTTTATAATATTTTATGTATATCTCTTTGTTCAGGAGATGTTAATTTTGACTTGTAAAAGTGCTATTATTTTTGCCTATTTACAATAAAATACTTTGACTTTGATGAGACTCGCACACCCTCTCATCATTGTTATCGACAATAGGAACACGTGCAAGGACGCAGAGTCGAAAAACGACCTGCGATAGGGTGGTAGCAAGATTCGGGCCATAAATGCTCTATAACTCACCCTTCGGGTGTGCCCGGTTGTTTTTAAGATAAAACCCAGCGGCCGGCTAAAAATCGTTATTACAGTCGATTTTATTCGCCTTCGAGTTTCTTGCCGATTCTTCTCGAAGGTGTTGCAAATAATTCAAAGGGCTCCAGCCATTTCATCAAGGCCCCCTCGATCACTACTAAAACTAGCGATCCAGGGGTGTTTATTTAGACCAAATCAAAACAAATCGTACTGCGAAATAATACTTAGCTACTTCGACTGTAAACTGTAGGTGATTCCACAACTCGTCGTAGTAATATACTCTTATACTACGTACAGAAGACTCACTCCCTTAGAAAACGCGTTAATACCTACTGATACGAGTATATACTTATAATCATAAAATCTATTCAGTGCAAGACAATAAAATTTGTGCCCTACGCGCATTGGAGAACGGCGATATTACACTGTGCCCCTCGTCTCGATAATATCATAAGGCGGGCGCGCTGGCACTGCTAGGGTTTACATGTCTTGACAGCACGCGAGTTGTTTCTATATAAATGGATATATTATAATCTTAACTTTGTAACGAGGTCAAACCTCTTTCGTAATAATACTCATTTGATCTCTTAATTCTTTCATAATCCATTTCATTCCATTTGATAGTTTGTCATTATTAATTCGAAATTCAAATAACCTGTCCTTCCGATATTGATTTTGAGCAAACCGATTTTCACAAATTAATATGTTATAAAATACCTAATTAAGTACATTACAACTGGAGATTTTAAATATTTATAATAATACTTTCGTAAGCCGCTGTTTATGATCATTTCCTCCTGTTCCTGTGCTCCTAATTGTTCCTGAATCCTGACCTTTTGTGTTGTCCACTGAGGCTTGGTCCCTGGGCTACTGGAACAAACCCAAACCCAGGATCGCATCAAAGATTAGAAGCCCCCGTAAGTAGTTACGGGGGCTTCTAATCTTTGCTCTTCTATGGCCTCTGTCTTGAGCGTTGATTGCACCTCGTTGTGCCTTGGCATTGTCGATTGGTCGATTGAATGGACACAGAAGACTCAAGCACTCAACGTCTTTTACGATGTAGGATATAAGACAAACACTGAACATATTACAAATAAGCAATAAATTTTCATTACTACAGTGCCATATCACTAATAAAATTTAAATGTATTTTTTTGTTGTTTTAGAGAAAAATTATTGACATTTTCTTTAATTAATAGGATTAAAATGTAAGTCTTAACAATACTGCATTTAAAGTTTATTTTTGTAAAAATTGGTAGTTTGAACAAAAAAGCACTCGGGCGACGTTATACCATGGTACAATTATGATACTTTCATACACATATGATACTTTTCATCATTATCATCCCTCACGCGGGTAAAGCAGCGGGGCGCAGCTAGTAACTTATAATTAGGATCAATAACTGCTGGCTATTTTATCTTTTCTCTATCAATAGGTAGCTTTGTAACTGATTATTTGTTTGATGTATTTGAAAATGACAAGGCAAATGATAATACCTTAAATAGTCCTTCGCAGGACTTTAAAAATGTAGCGTATGTATATCTGCTTCTGTTTCAGCTTGGGCAAAAATTCTTTCGTATGTCCGGATGTCAGTCCGGATATCTGTTCTCCTTTACAGGTCGCATTTCTCAACCAATCTAGACGCAACTTTACAGGTTAAACGATTTTTTAATTTTTTTAGTCACCGTGATTTTTGATTGGGGGGGGTACTTCTCATAAAGGGGCCAAAAAGGGGCTACTGAAGATCTCCGTCTTATAAAATCCGAATTCGTTGGTTTTTTTTTATTTGAAAAGTTGTAACTTTAAATTAGTCTCATAAAAATTTGGTGAAGATCTGATGAGGATCTTTGGTGTGATGAGTAGAATAGCTAACGATACCCCATAAGTCTAAATCTGTTCAGGCATTTAAAAGTGATGGAATAAAGAAAATCACATACATACAAACTTTTGGCGCCAACCAAAAATTCAAACACTTTCAGATTTTCACTAATATTTATTCCAATAATAACCTTAGTTTAGATGCAAAATACACTTTATTCTACCACACGACTTGTTCCTTTGCCAGCTGGCTAACGAATACCACGAGTTAAACGAGTAACGAGTTCCGTCTCTGCCATTCCCCGCGCTTTAGTTCTGCCGGAAACGCCAAGGCGGCAAAACCGGAGAGCGTAACCATTTTATTAAAATAAAATAATGTATTTACATTTTCATAATCAGTAATATTTAAAATGATTAATAAGTTATTTCACAACATTTCGAATTTAGCTTTTATAATAATTTACAATTTGACATTACATTATCCAAATCAGTAACGATTAAGAATCGATTTTAAAGTAGTCAAATGTACTTGTATTTATTAATAATTTACTAGATTTGTTAACGTAACATTTATAATTAATGACGCTTATTATTAATAGATTACTAACATTCTTATTTATAATTAATAACGCTTACAAAACATACGTGAATGCTAAACACAATACACTTATTTTTTGGGCAATCGTGTAAAAAGTTTGTGCGCGAGAGGTCTACAGCCCACAGAGCCAATAGTTTTACCCTATAGTTGAATAAAATTAAATCCAGCTATGTTCCTATCTGCCAATCTTTTTTAATATATACTAGGTACTTTTATAATCAAATCAGAGCCGAATCGTTGATTATTGGCCTAAATAGGGGCGGGGCATAGACAGAACAAATAATGCTCTTTATATTTTTTCCTTGACCCCGAGATTTTCCGCCTCGTCCATGGTGTCAGGCAGCTTGGAGCCCAACGTTTCCGGCGTGACTAGCAGCAGGCAGCCTGAGACCAGCGCCAACCCACCGAACAACACGAATGGCATCTCTTCGAATGTTGACGCTCCCTGGAAAATCAGTGACAGATAAAATCGCAGATACATATCAAAACAATTTATATGTCCTAAAATATGGACCATATAGTTCATATTATACTATACTCTTTACAAAAAAAAAGTTTCATAAGATTTTCAATAATGTACAAAATGTTGACAACTTTCGCTCTGGTTTCGAATAAATTAATCAATTTAATAATAACTATCGAGGGGGTAGTGGATTCCCTAGGAGCCTGCTTTGTCCTATGCCAGCTCCCTTTTGTCTCTAGTTTCCTAGCATTTTCGTTGACGGCACAGATCCACACCTTCAAAAATGCTAAAGTGAAACTATCTGAAGCGTTGGATACAGTGGGGAAACACTACGATGAGAATGCACTCCAGCTAAAGCCAACAAAGATCCAATCGTGTGTAGTTTACCACCTTTTTATTAAGTCACACTTTCTTGTTTATCTATCGGTCGTTCCGGGTAAACTGCAAGATTCCGCAACACAAATTTGAAGCATTTCCTAGAAAGTTTCAGCCAAGTTAGCTATCTGGCTTAAACGTTCAGGGTAGCTAACAACTCGATGACAATGAAATCTAAAAAAAACACAATTGGTTTTTGGTTATATACCGGTCACTCACATGCGTACAAATATTCATACGCTAGCTGTACCCGCGGTTTCACACGCGTGGTCTTTTCTTTAGGTTCAAAGTACCATAATGTGCCCTGGCACATTATGGACCAATATACCAACATTTGATCAAAATTTCTTCAGCCGTCAAAAATGCTGTTATCAATTGCTCGGCTTCTAACTCACCGGATTGAGATACCAATTACACCAGTTTTTAAATCAAACCCTAAGCTATCTAACAATGAGAACCGCATTGCAATCGGTCTAGTAGTTTTTACGTGATACGTGAACAAACAAACATGCAGGCAAACAGACAGAAAGCCACGATTCAAAAAAAAAACATGTTCAATACCTTTTAAGCACCCAAGAGCATTTTTTTATTTATCTTCTTTGTACAGCCTTTTTCGTACCTATTGCTTTATTATAAGTATAGATATATGACTGTGTCAATTTGCATGAAAAACCTATCTTGCGGAAACGCTTTAATTTTCCGGGATGAAAGTATCCAATATTCCTCGTAGTATTAACTCAAATCAAACCAAGTTTCATTTGAATTCATTTAGTAGTTTCAGTGCGATGCGCGGTCAAGATACAGACAAACAGCTAGACAAAACTAAAAAATAAAACAGTTTTGGCTTCAGTATCCAATATATAGAACCCTCCAAAAATATTATTTATTACTTCAATATGTCCCCCTGTAGCTTACAAGAGATCATTGAAATCATACGAGAATGGAAAATTAGAGCATTTCATCACGTGTGACTTGGTCTGTGAAGGGGCTGAAATGAAGCCCCATTTACAAATGTTACTTCTGCTGCGGCCAACCTGTGTCCATAGTCTGTCCATGGACTTCCCTGTAGACCATGGAAGATCACGGCCGGCAGGAAGCGTTTCCGCAGGAGCAATAAATTCTGGTGGAGGTGCTCTGTTATTTTACAACAATTTGAGACATTCTTCATTGGGAGAAGTTGAAAGAAGCTCAGTATGGCAAGCGAAGCTTATTCTACATTTAAGACGGTTTCTAACCAGTCTATGTACATAATAGAGGGTGTTTGGAGTCTGTTGTCTGTTTTTTTTATATTGTACAGCCTAGGTCACCTCTTTACGAACGTTTGGAGGAGCTATTCCAGCTAATGGTTACAGCATCGCTACAGGGCTTAGTTTAATTCTGCAGAGTGCATCTACACACGCACGACAACTTGAAATTGGCCTAATATTATTTCAAATTTTCGCCAGTCTGAGCTATCATATTACCCAGCGGAGAAATACAGAAACATCCCTGTCGATTGCAGTAATTCGGGAGAAGCACCTCTTGATTTTTTTGCCCAAGCAAGAATAAAAATTCCTAACTGACCGCTCAGGAGGATTGTTTGAGTGGTCCGTTAGTACCAAACCGTAAATTATTACGTGTGCCGACTTTAGCCTAGGTAGCCTGGAAATGACGTCTGTAAGTCAGACCAGTTGGTCATAGTTTATATGATGGGTGAAAATTGAGGATACTATTCATCCCGAAAAAATAAAGGGTTCCTGCAAGATAGGGGTCCAAATTCTGTTCATTGAAGATATTTGTAAATTTTTTTGGAGGCTGTTTTGTATTCAATACTGAAGCCAAAACAGTTTTTTTTTGTCTTCCTGTCTATCTGTCTGTATCCAGGCCGCGCATGACGCCGAGACTACTGAATAAATTCAAATGAAACTTGTCATGATTTGAGTTCATACTATGAGGTAGGACATTGTATACTTTTCATCCCGATAAATTAAAGGGTTCCCGCAAGATAGGGATTGAAAGTAATTTACAAGAACACGTATCACGCTGAAACTACTGCATGGATTTTGTTGCAACTTGGCACAGTCATAGTTTATATCATCATCATGATCATGATGATGAGGCCTATGTTCAGCAGTGAACTTCTAAAGGCTGACATGATGTTTTTGTAATGAGTGAAAATTTAGGTAACTTTTTATACCGAAAAATAAGGAGTTCCTGCGGGATATGGGTCGAAATTCTGTACATGAAGATAATCAATAAATATTTTTTGGAGTCTGTTCTATTGTTTGTACTGAAGCAAAAACTGTTTACTATTTCAGTTTTCGTGTTGTCTGTCTGTCTTTCTATCTGTCTGTCTGTATATTAGTCGCGCATCATGCTGAAACTATTGAATGAATTCAAATGAAACTTGGCTTGATTTGAGTTCATACTACGAGGTAGGACATTGGATACTTTTCCTACCAGTAAGTCAAAAGGTCCCCGCAGGATAGTAGTATTTTATTTGGAGTTGGTATTCATGTTTTACGGTTTATAGTCACTTCCGTAGATCACTTCTAGGATACTCAAGGAATATTCCTCCAAATTTCAGGTCTAGATCCACTGGTTTAGGCTGGAGGTTGTCTGTCAGTCAGTATAAGCATGATTAAAATAATGTAATAAAACACACATTTTTATTATTCTGCCCAATAAATAAGCTACTGAAAAAGAATAAAACTTTTTTAAAATTCGTGTCTCTTGGATTGTCTGTTAGTCTGTTCACACATCACGTAAAAACTACTAAACCGATTGCAATGCGCTTTTTATGTGTTGGATAGCTAATTATTAGAAAATGACTAAAATATTTTTTAAATTCTTCTCTTGGTTTGTCTGTTAGTCTGATAGATAGATAGATAACTCTTTATTGAACCACACAAATAAATAAAAACAATATTAATAATAACGTGTCACAATGGGCGGTCTTTCACACATCACGTAAAAAATACTAAACCCATTGCAATGCAGTTTTCAGTGTTGGATAGCTTAGGATTTGACTTAAAAACTGGTGGACTTATTATCTCAATCCGATGAGTAGAAGCCGAGTAATCGATAAAAACTATTTGTCGGCTTAAGGAATTATGTATGAATGTTGGTATATACGTCCGTTTATTGTAATGTACCTATTTTCCTCTATATCTGGTTACATGAGAGATGTCTTATACCACAGTGCCTGAAGACAAAAGTATTCAATTAGTTTATTAGTTATGACCTACGGACTCGAAACGTGGACACTCACGGTTAAACTAGTCAACAAATTAAAGGTCGCTCAGCGAGCTATGGAGAAAGCTATGCTTGGAGTATATCTGAAGGACAAGATCCGTAAAAATATATCCGTCGGATAATCAAGGTGACCGACATAGCTCTTAGGATAAGCAAGCTAAAGTGGCAGTGGGCTGGTCACATTTCTTGTGGTACTGTAGTTATATGTTACTGGTGTATTATTGTCATATATGTTGCTTTTTAACTTATAAGCTTTAATTTTTAGCTCCTTACTTGTTAGTTTTGTATAATGTAATTTTATTATTATTTTTAATATCAGTTTGTTTAATTTAGTTATTGTCTATCTTTTTATGCAGCTGTGCATGTGTGTATGACCGTGACATCACCAAAGGAAGATCAGCGTTGGTTAACAACCAGCATTATGCTGAGTTGGGGCCGATTTGTGACTTACTCATACAAATTTTTATTTTCTTTTGTGTTGTTTGTCGCAAATAAAGTTTTTTCTATTTCTATTTTCTATTTTCTACATTTCCAGTAGAACCGATAACCATTGTGGTAGACGAGTTCTCAAGTGAAGACTATTTTTAGGCAAACATAGTGTAGGACGCCTTTTGGCTAGATGGAGTGACGACCTGCAAAAAGCGGCTGGAAGAGAACGTACGAGGAGAGCTGAAGACCAAGCTCAGTGGCGTGCATTAAGAGAAGTCTACGTTCAGCAGTGGACAGATATACATACTATTTCTTTCATGGTTTTATATTCTTCATCGAAAGTTATTAAGACGATGCAGAAAAAATCAGAACAAAATCTCATAAAGTTTTCCAAGAACTCCATGTGCTGTAGTACAGGTGGCATTAGCTACTGCCATATTCAGCGACGGAGCGCTAGCAGCAGTGACTGTAAGTGTACTTTTTATCAAGTTAACGACGAGTTTCTATCTTCATCACAGTCTTTTAGGATATCTCCATACTGTGTCGTCTGTCTTTATGTCTTTTTGGAATCTCGTATAAAAAACTCATAAAAAAGTAATCTCTCTGTTGAGACACATATGACTTTCCATGGGTACTGTCGCTCCTGACTGCATCATCAGGTCACAAGTGTCAAAATACTGCATTTTCATCGGGTCTCTAAATGAGAACAAAATGACAACTTGACAACTGGTCAAGAGGAAGTCGTCAATTACCTATTAACTTGCAAGATTTGAGGTTTGCTATTCTTACATATAAAAACAGTAAGTTAAACAAAAGCTTGTAATAAACATACCATAGCCGGCGTTAGCGGCGCCATGATGGAGCCAATCCTGCCGATCATGGACGAGAAGGCGAAGAGGTTGTGTCTGTACTTGGTGGGGTACAGTTCAGTGGTATACACGTAGATGGCAGTCATAACGGTCGAGATAGCGCACTTGCCCACCAAGTAAACAAACAGCCCGTACATGTCTGGAAAATAATAACTTTCGCTGAAGATGGTGATGCCACGGAAAATTCATAAACATAATAGGAGCCCGTGGACCCGGTGTTTCGACCGTCAACAGGTCCACGGGTAATTTTATTTACCGCTAGACCCATGATATTAGAAGATTGAAATAATATTGATAACTTTATAGAATTATACTTAGTTGGAACAGGTTATACTAAATTTTCATACCCTCTGCGTCACTGGTGATCAAAATTTGTACGGCGTTCATTTATTTCGGCCACATTTTTTTCTATTTTTTCCTGAATCGTGCCAGGGTGTACTACGACATTCCTGAGAACACATATGAATTAGGCATTTTAAACAAAATAATCTGGTATAGTGTCGCCTGGCAGTTGACGTTCCGACTCCGACCCTGAGATAGGAGGAAGACCAGATTTTATTTTTTTCGTTTTTTATTGCTTTCCATATCTACTGAGTGTGTGGGATTAGGTGGGAACTTGTGTCGCCCGCCTTCCGTTTTTGGAATCACTCCATACAAGGTCACTTTTATTTGCATTATAACATTTATTATTAAACTTGGTTTTTGGGGCCGTTCAGGGCGCTTATTCACTATGCCGCATAAAATTCCTTGCCGAAAACGTGTGACGTCAGTACGGCAATTGCCGTACGATTCCACGAAGATATCTTAACGCGGCGCGTTACTTGCGTGAATGGTCATAGCGAATATGGGCGCAGCTGATCGGTCCAAACGCCTCCGGTATGACGTAGGAGAGTCTTGCGTGTGCGATGGATTGAAATTGACCGTAGGGCTGTCGGTGGTAGGAGGGGGTATAGGATAGAATGCTTGTGTGTGTGAGTAAAGCGTATGTGCACGTGTGTGTCGCAATTTTAAATAAATAAATAGGTTTGGTAATATTTGGCGCAGACACCGAGTAAATTAAAACTGCATCAACCTTTGCAACCTTTATCTGGAGCGAAGTAGTTGGAATCCAAAAACTTCATAAAATATGTGCAACGCAATTGGCTGAAAAAATATATTAAATTATGAGTGTATTCGGAGAAAGACACCAGACGTGAGTGTATTCGGAGAAATACACCGAAAGAACAATGTGACAGAGTCCTGGCATAGTATAATTAGACTAAATAAATATAATACAAATTTAATGCGCCTCGTGAACATGTAAGTAAAATTATCTAAATATAACAGCAATAATAAAGTTCGTACCAAACCAACATCAGTAATTAGATGAATTCATTATTAATGTGCTATTAATTGAATTTGTGCTATGGATGGAATTAATTTCTGGCAAAATAATAGAAATATTAAGATAGATAACCAAGTGAAGTTGCCTACCCTAGAAGGACTAGGCATGATATTAGTTAGTTTTTTCTACTATAATTATTATGTTTTGCTGGAAATATTTTTTTTTAAATATATTTTTTGCACTAATATGTATGATTTTTTCTTTAATTAACGAGTAAAATGTGTTGTGTGGCTTTCGTTTTCCAGTTTTCCATCGATATAGTCAGTTCTAACTCTACTGGGTCTAGAGGTAAACAAAATTACCCGTTGACCCACCAACGGGTCGAAACACCGGGTCCACGGGTAACATTACGGATAACGGGTTACACACGGGTTACGGTTACACTATTGAGATCTTGAGATACTTTACAAATATGCACAGATGTTTAGCATCAGAAAGCATGGCTGATTTGTATACTTAGGTTTCATCAGAGGCTCATTAAACTCTTTATGACTTGTAACACATTGCATGTGATTGGTGACATACTCAAGCTATTATAAAAAATAAGTTTATTTAAAAAACTTAAAAATAAAAGCTTTTATGCATTATCCATGTAAAACTAAGAACGGATTATCACAATGAAATGCGTATACAACATTTATTGTGCTATTAATCATTGAGGAGTTCCCTAGTCAGGAGCCAACCCTGAGTGCAGCAACCATGTCATGGTATAACTTAAAACCAGCTGTCATAATTAAATGCGTACCAATACAAAATTTCGTGTCTGTGCTGTTAACCGTTGAAGACTTCCTTTATCTGGAGCAAATTTTGGATGTCGATTTAGGTCATGTTGACACAAAAAAAAAAGCATTGTAATTGGAATTGAACCAACGTGTAAAAATTTTACTCCGTAGGATAAGAGCTTGCAAGCTAATTCAACTTGCAAGATTTGACTTAAGCAAACATACATACATACATACAATCATTGCAAGTTAAATAAAAGCTTTTAAAATGAATCCCGCGGTTTTTATCAGAAGATGCGTTACATTACGAACTCACTTTTAGCTAGAAATATGTATGCAAACTGACACGCAGCGCACAACCAGAAGGCTCCCATCAGCACCGGCTTTCGTCCGATTCTGCTGAGCAGCACCACAGATATCCAGAACCCTGGTATCTCCACCGCAGACACCGCGATATAGTTCACGTACTTATTCCCGGACATGTTCACTGCATTTATGGATAGACCATAAATGACCAGCGTCGCCGTAATCCACCACACCGGCAGGACTATGCATCTTTTCAAGATTTGCTTATGTCTGAATACAAGAACTATCAACCAGGGCTCTTTCGTTTTTTCCAGCTTTTCCAAAGCCTTTCTTTTGTTTTCTTCTTCAGCCGTTATTTTTAACATTTCCAGAGACTTGTCAGACAACTGCTTTCTGTTGATTCGAGCAGTTTCCTTCAATTGTGCTTCGGACTCTAAAAAGCGACCCTTGCTCATATACCAGCGAACTGATTCTGACATTATCCAGAAGTAGCCGATGGTGATGAGTTGGGGGACGTAGAGAGCGAGAGTGAGGTGCCTCCAATCTGGTATTGCCCAAGCTATCAGGCCCAGGAACACATTGCCAAGTGCGAAAAATGTCGAGATGATGCCACCAGCGATCACGCGGTATTTCGGACCTACTAGTTCCAGCACTGTCGATCAATAAAATAAAATATTTAGGTAAGTAAATAATAATTTAACTAGATGAAAAAATAAGTAAAAATTAAAGAATGTTGCGTAATGTTTATGCATTTCAGATTAGAAACGAATTAGATTTTATGTATAGAGATGGTACTTAAAATACGAGTAGGTACGTGCTGCGCTATCATTTATCATATTTTATTTAGTTCAGGATAAATTTATCAAAGCAAAATATTTACTAGCAGTCTTTTTTAAAACTATTATGATATTATATGTTTTCACGTGGTTTTCAATATCGATATTTAATTTCTATCAATGCAATTGAAATAACCTCTAATTATGTTTATAGATTCTATAATCTACCTTATCTTCCTGTCTTTCTATAATCAATTGAGTGACGAGACGAGCAGCTCGCTCACCTGTTATAGGCAGGCGTGACGGTTGCAGTGCCACCCAAATCTTTGTTTGCAAAATTTTGCACGACACTGCATTGCGCTCAACACCCTCAGGCATTAGTTTTTAAATTGTCCAGAAACAGAAATGTCTTCACACTACTGCTTGGCGGTTGAATATTTGTCAATGGTGTGGTACTTCCCCAGGCGGACTCTTGCCTAAGAGGCCTACCACTATCAATCAATATTTGTTACAAATCTTGTGGCTTCGTTATTTTTGCTTTTGTTTCTGTTGTTGTATAATTTTGTACATAGCATTATTACGAGTATGTTAACACAGTTCACTTTTGTGTATATATTTTTATTTTGTTCTATAAGTGAAAACTGTATAAGGCTCTCTAATGCCCATTGTCTTCAATCTATGTTACCATTTAGCAGCTGTTAGTTTTCCATTTAAATAAAGAAATAAATATTTTATCCCAGTTATTTATTGTGGGACATCTTACTGGCATATATAAATTATACATGTGAATGTGCTATTATTATTGTATACATTTAACTAAAGACAAAAAGTCACATTTCCGTAGAGTGTGATCTTAGTGATCTTTTCTCGATATGTCCTTTTCCTGTGCGTGATTCAACTCTGAGTGGGAAACCTGAATATGAAATTTCCTTTTCAAACTCAAAGAATGGTTGACCTAATTTGGTTGATTTGGTCTATTTATAAAATATATATTTCTCCCAATTTAGGAGATATTTAAGATTTTGACTTGTAAAAATTCTGTAATGTTGCCTATTAAAAATAAACTATTTTGAGTCTGAATTTAGGTTACCTTGCCACAAGGTATTACCTATGTAGACTGGTTAAATAAAAAATAAATAACAACAATAAATTAACATTTAAATTAATATTTGGCCATAATACGAGGTTCGACAACAAAATAAACCAATCAAATTAGTTATCGAAAATGTCGGCCTACAACAACCGTTCAAATCTACAACTTTATAATCACTTCATGAACGATCAAGTAGCTGTCATCTCTTATATACTAATTATTAACCTGGTATCTGTGTGGACAATTTGAAGAGTTCTAGTTACACAAATTTTGTGCACGTATAAGGTTCGGTTCGAGGTCGCCCCTGGGTGCTCTTGAGCAAGTCACTAATAAAAGTAACTGGCGTGCGCCTTCTGCGTCACGCATTGCGGCGGCGTGCTTTGCCTACTTCCAAATCTTGCCCCCCCCCCCCCCCTCCCTGTGAACCCCTTAAGATTGGATTTAAAAAAAATCCCTCTTTAGTGCACCCCTGGAGCCTACTCAAGAAATATTCCCTTCAAATCTCTCGCGTTGTCTGTCAGTCAGTTGGAATGTCATGGTACAGTTTTATTAATATCCATACCAATATACTTATATAAAAGTGAAACGTTATCTGTTTGTTTGTTTGTTTGGGGAGGTTCGATAACAGCTGGATGAATTTTGATGAAAGTTGGAATGAAGATAGCTTATTCACTGGAATACAACATAAAATACTTTTTATCCCGGAAAATTATAAGTTTCCACGGAAAAACTGGAAAATGTAGATTACTCGCTGTAAGGAACGGTTTCCATGGAAACGAAATCACAAGTCTGTAAATATCCAGAAGGTTGGTGCTGTACCTACTTTTGCATTGGTTTTTAATGTCCTAGAGAACCTAGGATGCTTTTTTTCGCGATAAACTGTAGTCCGCGCGGACGAAGTCGCGGGCGGGAAAACTAGTAGAAGATATAATATCATGAAGCAGTATTCAAAATGATGTCACTGAGGGACGAGCATAATTCATCTTAACGTTGTCTACTAATAACAACTGAAGCTCTGGAATCACTGGTGTTGTTATAGGAAAGGGTGTCATACCTATCTACCATTAAACCCAAATGGCTAGTATGAGATTAGTTTCACTTATTTTCAACACAAAATGAACCAAATTTGAATTATATACCCAAAATATAAGTAGCAGAAACTATGCCAGCGCCAAACACCGATTCCGCTATCTCTAATATCATGAAGCTGGTGTAGGTGGTCGCCCAGTAGCGCGTGAGGCCGATCCAGGCGGAGTTAAAGCAGTTGATCGCCAGCGCCGTGCGACGTCCCCAGCGGTCCGAGATGTACCCCGTGAAGGGAAGCGCCGCGGACGTGCCGATCTTGCGCGCAAAGCCAATGTAGCTGCGCCACCATTCGTCACAGCCTAGATCGAACTACAAACAAAATATTTCAATTAGAAGAAAACCCAACTCAATTAAACAAAGTCAGAAATTCGATCGAACATTAATCATTTAGGTTAGATTGGGCAATTTGTTTCTATTTGGGCAAAGTCTTTTTCAGGCATTTTCATCCCACTGTACGGCAAAGGCCTACCTTCCCTGCTATGTAGGAGAATGATCCGAATATAATCTGTACCTACTGACAATTTACATGAGCCTGTAGAAAGAGTTCGAACAATAGCTGATAATTTCGTCTCCAGACTTGGATCTCGCAAACAGTTGCTAAGGTCTGCTTGTTCGTATGCGTGTAAAATAATTTATTCAATTCAAATAATATGACACACTTAAATAAACATAAGTACACTGGTGAAAGACAATGACAGAAACTAATAATTTAAGTATGTAATTTACATAGTGTGTTATGACCCGGACAAGAGAATCTGTATCCCGGGTACCAACGTCTTCCTAAGACTAAGTTGATAAGTACTAGAGATAGGAAACATGATAATAAACATGTATCATTAATCCATACTAATATATAAAAATGAAACGTTGTCTGTTTGTTTGTTTGGAGAACTTTCACGCGATAACGCCTGGACTGATTATGTTGAAATTTAGAATGGAGATAGCTTATACCCTGGAATAATAAAACATATAATACTTTTTATCCCGGAATATTGTAATTTTCTACGGAAGAAATGGAAAATGTTGATTACTCGCTGTAAGGAACGGTTGCCATGAAAACGAAATAACAAGTATGTCAAAAAACATCAAGAGCATTGGTGCTATGAGTATACCTACATTGGTTTTTATGTCCTAGAAGAACATGGGATGTTTTTTGTTTCACGATAAACTGCAGTCAGCGCGGACGAAGTCACGGGCGGGAAAGCTAGTTTTAATATATTTGTATCAGCTTGTTATAACAAAGACACAAAAATGTTAAGGTTAATGAACACAAATGGCATATTATTGAAAGAAAATTCTTACTTGTGGTACACAATCATAAGAGATCATGATTTAAATAAATTAAAATCATAATCTTTTTGATGTGTACAAAAGGAAAGAAAGTTGCATGAAAGATGAAACTGCTCATTCGCACGTCTGCATGCAGCTAAGCATTGAGGTGATTTTCGAGTCATTACTCACTTTGATAATAATATAGAATAACTAAATATACCAATAATGGGGCAAAGGCCTACATCATAAACCACTGTGTACGTATGCTCGTAGACAAGCTCCTCACAAGCTTGCTCGACGGTAGCGTCAAAGAAAGCAGCAGGGCAAGTATCGTTCCAGGCGCCATCAGCAGGAACATTCGCGTATGTTGCGTTCCCATATCTGAGGCAGTTGTCGAAGGAGTCTCCACTTGGGGGGATCGCGTTGTAAATCCAAGAGGGAACGAAGTCTGCCGGTGATGTATCTTCACATTCTGGGATTAAACACCTAAACATAAAGAAAAAGGATTGCTCCATGGATTGGTCTTGTTTATCGGAGATCAGTTTTTGAACTATTAAAGTCAATTACTATTAGATTGAAGTTATGTTGGCGATTATAATGCACACCCGTATCCTATGCACAAGGTCATTATTGAAGTCGAGATTGGGTCGATTTTGAAACATCGAAAAAGATTTCAGATTACATAATATTTGAATATTTTGACTCTACAATGTGCTGGCTAGGTTACAATCATTAAAGATCAAAGATTATTTAATTCACAAGGTAAACACAGTACAGCATAAACAATTACTGGTGGTACACACACTAGGTCAAGCCTGTCTCGTGGGGGCCTTAAAGCCATTATATATATATATATATATATATATATATATATATATATATATATATATATTTGGCATGACTGACCTCGTGGTGATCCTGGCCGTCGTGAACAGGTACTCCGCGTGGAACGCTGAGAAGATCACTCCGATCGTCGCCAACGCCAAGGTCCGGACCTGGTACCACCCGAATTGTCCTATTTCATTTATCAGGATCGTGTCCAAATCCACCTTGGTATGCACTGGCACTTCTCTTCCTTTATCATTTTGCGTTTCACTCATTTTAGTGCTTGATATTTTGTTTATTATCTTATTCGTTGTTAACACCGTGCGGTCCAACTTCCGAATACTGCATATACTATACGCTTATGTTAATAAAGAAACTAGGCGGTTGCGCAAGCGCCGACGACAGCTGTCGCATAAAACCCGTTTTTTCAGAACAATACAAATGTATGTTCGTTCGTGTTGATATGATACTTTTCTGTTGTACGTAGTCATACAAGGAACCCATATAGTTTCGTCGGTATGTCCTTCTGTATTTATATCACATCAATTTTATTCAGTTACTATTAACACTACAAAGTAAACATTCCTCCCCCCCCCCTCCCCCCTATTATAGCTAAGAATCATCTTGATCACATCCACATTTAAATATGTATGTATATTTACGTGTCCAGATTTTTAACACAATTAAAGGGAAAAAACCGAAACACGTAAATTTTAATTTAGGTACTTACATCACAAAAATATCGTTTAATAGTTTTCACACCCGCGACTTCGTCCGCGGAGACAACAGTTTATGCTCTTCTAGGATATTAAAAACCAATGCAAAAGTAGAGCATTAGAGCTCATGATTTTTTTGACAGACTTGTTATTTCGTTTCCATGGCAATGTTTCCTTACAGCGAGTAATCAAAAATTTCCAGTTTTCCCGTGGAAACTAAAAAGTATCATATGTTTTATTCCAGGATATAAGCTATCTCCAATCCAAATTTCATCAAAATCCGTCCAGCCGTTATCGCGTGAAAGCTCCCCAAACAAACAAACAAACAGACAACGTTTCACTTTTATATATTGGTATGGATTTGCAGTTGGTAAACTGACCGCAGCCTATTTGTTATTTTTTACGTATAAGGAAATCGTTTGACGCCAGTCTCACCTGATGGAAAGCGATGATGGTGGTCGATGGTGTAGCACGATTGCCTAGTAGATACCTATTCACTCTTGACTTGAACAACGTCAAAAACGTGCATATGTGTTATAAATAATTATGAATTTATATTACGTCAATGTTGACGATTGTATTAAGTGTTGTTTGACTATTACATGCCTAACTTGACTTTGTTATAATTTTGTTTCCTAATATTTTAAATGACTGCTTATGTTTATTATTTTGACTAATTGTACTATTTTTGTATTTGACATTTTATTCCTGTCATCATATTATTTCTTATTCCTATTTTATTCAATTATTGTGCTATTTTTTTCTGTAATTAGTTATAGTAACTGGCCAAGGCCGTATAATCTATACTTATAATAAAACTGTAACGGGTCCAATTCTGTACATTGAAGATATTTAGATATTTTTTTGGACCTTATCAGTACCAGTATCGAATCTAGAGATTCGATACTGAAGCCAAAACTGTATTTTTTTTCATTTTTGTCTGTGTGTCTGTCTGTCTGTCTGTCTGTCCGTCCGTCTGTATCTTGGCTAGGCATCACGCCGAAACTACTGAATGAATTTAACTGAAACTTGGTATGATCTGAGTTCATACTACAAGGTAGGACATAGGCTACTTATCATCCCGAAAAATGAAAGGGTTCCCGCAGGATTGGGGTTGAAAGTTATTTCTTTTACACTTACCACTCTGAAACTACTGGACGGATTTTGATGCAACTTGGCATAGTCATAGTTTATATGATAAGTTAAAATTGAGGATACTTTTTATCCCAAAAAAATAAAGAGTTCCTGCGGCTTAATGCCCCAAATTCTGTAAATTAAAGATATTTTGTAATTTTTATTGGGGGCCGTTCTATATACAATACTAAAGCCAAAACAGTATTTTTGTAATTTTTGTCGGTCTGTCTGTTTGTCCGTCTGTCTGTCTGTACCTTGGAAGTGCATCACGCAGAAAATACTCAATGAATTCAAATGAAATTTGGTATGATTTGAGTTCATACTTCGAGGTAGGACATAGGATACTTTTCATCCCGAAAAATTAAAGGGTTCCTGCAGGATAGGCGTTGAAAGTTGTTTAAATGAAAACGTATCACGCTGAAACTACTTAACGGATTTTGTTGAAACTTGGCACAGTCATAGTTTTTATAATGGGTAAAAATTGAGGATACTTTTTATCCCGAAAAATAAAGTGTTCCTTGGGGATAATGTCCAAAGTTGTGAAAATTGAAGATATTATGTATATTCTTTTGGAGGCCGTTTATAAAGTCAACACTGTTTTTTTTTATTTTTGTCTTTCTGTCTGTCTATCTGTCTGTACCTTGGCAGCGTACCACGCCCAAAATACTTAATGAATTCAAATTAAATTTGGTTTGATTTGAGTTCACTCTTCGAGGTAGGACATTGGATACTTTTCATCCCGAAAAAATTAAGTGTTCCTGCAGGGTAGGGGTGGAAAATTATTTAAAATAACACTTAGCACGCTGAAACTATTAGACGGATGTTGATGCAACTTGGCACCGACATAGATTATAAGATAGGTGAAAATTATGAATACATTTTGTCCCGAAAAAATAAAGGGTTTCTGTGGGATATGGGTCCAAATTATGTACATTAAAGATGTGTGTTTTTTTTTAATGTTACTCTATATTCGATCAAAAAAAAGCCTAATTTGTATGTTTTTTCATTTTTGTCTGTATGTCTGTCAGTCTGTATCTTAGCCGCGCATCACGCCGCCGGAACTACTGGATGAACTCAAAATAAACTTGGTATGATTTCAGTTCGTACTACGAGGTAGGACATAGGATACTTTACATATCGAAAAATTTGTGGCTTATTATTTAGGGGCTGAAACTTATTTAAAAGAATACGTACCACGCTGAAAGGAATGGACGGGTTTTGATGCAACTTGGCACTGTGTAAAAAACTAGCATCACACGATTTCGACCCTTAATGATATCAGTCAGATTTAGTTAGATTCAGCATTTACTATGTTCATTATGTCAAAATACGTGAAAAGAAACAAGATACTTAGCTCATATCAACAAGGTAGAAAATCGTCTAACACCTTTTAAATAATTTTGGAGCAATGTACATAACAAAAATTTGCGTCACATGATTTTGACCCTTATTGACCATAATCAGTTTTAGTCAGATAAAGCGTTTACTTTATGAATTTAGTTTAAATAAATTAATATTAAAATAAAGGATCAGACCGTCCCCACCTGTAGGGATTTTGGGAAAAAGTTAAAATAGTTTTCCCTAAATCCCCACCAGGATCTTCCGTGGGGATATCAGGCATAATCAAAAATATTTATTTATACTGTTTTACCCAGATCCCTTTTTCTCTCTTTACTCGTAGTAGTCTGAAGTCGGATGACAACTGTCAAACTTAAAACAGCTATAAAAACTTGGAACCTATTGATCGTTGACTAGTAGTTATAGTGGAATGGCAGCTCCACGAATGCCATAAAATAAGAAGTGAAGTGAAGTGAAGTGACTAGTTTCTTTACAGAAGTGATAGATCTCATTGAAATCTTTATTTTGGATGACAGCTGTCAAACTTAAAGGGGCTATAACACTGAAAGTATTTATCTTAGACTAGTAGTTTCTTTACAGAAGTGATAGATCTCATTGATATCTTCATTTTGAATGACATTGCCCAACGCTTAGAGGTAAAATCAAAGGTAATCCAACAATAGAAGAACGTTTGTGACATAACCCTCAAGGAAGGACCGTAGAGGTAAGGTTTTATCTTACAGTTGGCAAGATTATGAATTACCTTACTTCCGGTTTAAAATCCTTAGTGTAAGGGTAGTGGACCGTAGAGTTAAGACTTTTAGAGTTACTTTCTGTTTAAGGCCCTTAGTAATATACTCTTTTATGTCTTATTGTTCTAAATCTGTGGCTTGCTACTCTAGGAGGATAACCGTAAAGTGATGGATGGGGAATTGTGCTTTTACTTTCTTGCATGAAACCCCATAACGATGAGACTTTAGTCTTGGCTATGGTACGTTACGATATCAAATTAATGAATAGATATTATGCATATCAATATTCTTTGAATCTAAGGGTAGCGACAAAGCACGAGGGCTTTTTAAGATATTTTGAGGATCTGTCCGAAATATTCAAGTGTAACAGAATTACCTCAAGATGTTGTTGTTTGTTTGTCGTATGAGGTAGTGCTGGCCTCTGATGTCAGAGTTTGTCAAGCCGCCCGAAGGCTTCTGACATGGCTTGACGACTGCTATTTATCAATAACAGCCGGGACCGACAGCTTAACGTGCCCTCCGAAGCACGGAGCGATGGAAAACCGCACATAACTTCGAAAAGTCATTAGTGCGGAGCCTAGGTTTTGAACCCGGTATCGTTGGATTCTAAATTGCACTATAGAACCATTAGATATCTATATATTATCCCTCTTTATTCTAATCTATATTATGTAGGTATTCTGTCACCATTGATCAGAGGCTATCTTGAGGACTTATAGATGATCGAGTCTATCCATAGATTTCCTTAAGACAGACTATCAATCTTGCCTAAAGGATTTAGGTAGAAGTCTATTCTGTTACCTAAAGGGCTAGAAGAGCAATTGAGGCTCTTAAGTTTCCCTATCAGGATTTCCTAACATTTATTGATCAGCGGAGCTACCTAACCTATAAGAGGGTTCCTAAATTTATTTATGTGGAAGAAGTAATTCTTTATAAGTATAGATTAAAAAAAAAAGTTATGCAAGTGATCTTCGTCAGGAGCAAGCATCTGGAGCTATTCAAGGTGGTCTTCCAACAGCCTGAAGCCAGGAGTGGATGACGGTAGCTCGTAAACAGTTGGCCCAAAGTAGGTTCTTTATGTAGAATTTCGATATTCAATTGTTCGTCCAACTTCAGTCCTCTGTGTTGTAGTATAGCCAGTCCTGGAGCCGCCTTCAAATATTTCTATGGGATCTGTGGGTTAATCAGGTGCTTTGGGGCATTATAGCTTTCCACACCAGATCACACAGGTCGAGCTCTCCTTTCAATTATCAGCAGTCTTGATCTTCAACTGGTCCACCTTCTCCGCAGTACTTCGATGGCAGGTGACGTCACTCTTCAGGTGAAGTCAAAGTCACAGTATTTTATGGTAAATAGGCAAAATAATAGCACTTTTACAAGTCAAAATTAACATCTCGTGAACAAGGAGAAATACATAACATAATATGAAAAGATCAATTCAATAAAAATTTAGGTAAACTATGTATTCTTTGAGTTTGAAAAGGAAATTTCCTTTTCATGTGCCAACAGAGTTAAATCTCACACTGGAAAAGGAAATACCTTTCTGACTCTACTTGTGCTTCGGAAATACGCCCGTTAGAGAAGAGAACACCAAGAAACTCTACAGGGATGTATTTTTTTTCATATTTGTTCTATATATTTTTTCCAAATGTCACATTTAATAAAAAAAACGTACGTAAACTACATATATAAAAGTGACAATGATGTCCCACAATCATTTAACAATCAAACTGGGAAAAATAAAGCAATCATTCCAAATTGATATGTTGTGTAAACAAAAAACTATTTCTTATCTTATGTTGTATTTATGCATTCATATTACATTGGTAATTTCGAAAAAGTGATACTGTTCTGGCTCAATTGTAATTATTTTATTCTTTTTAGTGGTTGTTTACAAAATAACATTTTATTATGAAGTCGATTTAAATTTTTTGGAAAAATAATTGATTTTTAGATTTTTAGTGGCCTAAGCAAACATTGGAAAGAATATATGCCAAAGAAAATAGTTGATACTCACTCACTTTAGACTCAAAGCGTTGGTAAATTAAAACCAAGGATGAATAAAACCTATATATAAAGCAACTGAATTAGTTTTGACCATTTTCCATCATATTGTTGTTGCGTTCCTGTGACTACCTTCCGGTTCCATCATCAGACCCTGAAATCATTTGGTTTGTCTTGATGAGTTCTCTGGTGTTATGTACACCAGAGAACTCATCAAGACAAACCAAATGAGCCCAAACTCGAAGGGGTTCCATCATTTTGTTGTTGAGTTCCTGTGTTTACCTTCCAGCTCCATCATCAGACCCTGGATACCACATAAAACCAGAGAACTCACACAGACAAACCAAATGAGCCCAAACTCGAAGGGATTCCATCATCCGATTGTGTTGTTCCTTTGACTACTACTACTACTACTACTACTGTAGTTTTTAATTGTCACCAAAACTAACTACACCCATGTGCAAAACTTCAGCATCGTTGGACGTCCTTAAATTGTTCAAAATTGACTTGCAATCCAGTCCTAAACATTATAACACAGTGAATTAAATTAAAGCTTGTTTAAAGCTACTAAACCAATTTTGATGAAATTTATACATTACCACACTAGAGGTCTTCCTACTCAAGTAAAAACAATCATCTATTTCGGTTCAGAAATCCCAAGATATTAGAGAACATAAACTATAAAACAAATTGATTTTCCAATAAAACTACTGAACCAATTTTGATGAAGTTTATATGGGACTACACGTGAGTTTGTCCCTTTTGAATAAAAATAACCATCTAAATCGGTTTAGAAATCGTAGAGATAAACACAAAATAAAGGCAATAAAAACACAAAATCGAATGCATTTACTCAACAAAACTATTTATTCTCGAAAAACTGCTGAACCAATTTTGATACAATTTAAATAGGTCCACTTGGAAAGTATATCCTTTCAAACAAAAAAATAATTTTTAAAATCGGTCCACAATTGACGGAGATCCGTCAATTGTGGACCGATTTTAAAAATTATTTTTTATTTACATACCTAAAAAAAAACATACATACAGCCGAACATATAACCGTCTCCTTTTGTGAAGTCGATTAAAAAGAAAAACTTGCTATTTAGTCATAATTGTAATTTATTTCAATTGTTATAGTATAATTATCGAGAGAGTTTAGGAAAGAAAAGAAAACATTTATATATTTTTTGAAGATCTTTTGGATCTTATCCGTTTAAAGAACTATTGATAACTCTAAACCTAGTAGTTGGATGAATTTTCCAGAACTTTACAACCTATTGATTAGAATAATTTTCAGGAACTGACATCAATCTGTTTACATTTAAAATGAAGACTTCCTGAGGTTTGAGCAAAGAACTTTGGAATAAATGACATAATTATCAATGAGGAGTAACTTTGGCGTAGAATTAAGTGAGGTTGGTTATGATTTACATTAGAACTATGAAATTTAACCAAATAAAATTGACAAAAAATGCCTATTTGACGACTTCTGTCAAAATAAAATAAACCAAACTAAAAATGTAATTTTCTCAGCCTGTGGGCGTTTTACAATAAAAATATTACACTCAATAGATTCAGAAAATCTATAGTATCTTATCATTGATCCTATAAAAGAAAAGGAGGATTAGGGACCAACTATTCAGCGTAGAACGACCAATATATTAGGTGCAACGCACACAATTGGCCTCAGTCGTAATCAGAGTTGCGCTGGTGTAACACAACTCTCATTGCACAACTCTGATTACTCTGTGTTCTTTACCAAATATTATTCGGAATTTGCAGCAAAAATGCATTCCTGTTCTTTTATAAGGTGCACAAATAGCTCAAGAATCAAAAATAAGTTCCACTGCATTACTTTTCACTAGTAAGATTTTTATATCATAATTTTCTTTAAAATTCTACTGATTGATATTGTATGTAAATCACCATTTGCAGAAAGGGACAGAAATATACGATTCGTAAGCGTGTGACAAGACAAGCGGCGTATAAAAGTACGCTAAGTATCCGTGATCAGATCGCTTTGTACCGTCAGGAAGAAAAAATTACATAGATTTTATAATTGATTTTATTCACTTAAAAATTGCATATTTTATTTTAATCTACCTACCTTTAGGTATTTGCTTTTTGTTTATATTAGTAGCGTCAACATAATAGATACTTTTTAACATGTTCCTGATATTTCTTCACATGTTTATTTTATCTACTCTACACCCACTGATATGTTAATTATTATTAATAGGTTTCCTAAAGATGAACTGTGGAAACATAAGTGGCTACAAGTTGTCAGAAGACAGAGGGAAGAGCACTGATCTCTCGTTTGTGCCGATTGCGCCCCACTGAGCGTACAATAGTACAAAAAAGTAAATACGTTAACTACTTACGTACTTAGTAAATATGTTAGTTCCGTGGACGCTCACTACTGTCAAAGTACTGCTATCAGTGCTAACAGCGCCAAAATGGCTATAATCAAATGCGCTAATTGCGACGTTCATCAATAGTCTGTCTAGAGTACTAGTAATATGCAGTTGTTTATGGGGAAGAGACAGATTGGATACCCAACAATAACAGTTGATTATGTTCAATACATTTCAAATCAGAAGATATGTATACAACTCACAAAGGATATAGGAAGATATTAAAAAGCACAGGTCCATATTTTGGGGTAGTTGATATGTACATACCTACCTTATTGGCATACATAAAATGCCGCAAATTTGAAAAAAAAAGACGATTTCTTGGGTATTAATGAAACTAGTCGTGTCAATCGACAGGAAAAAATATAATAAACATAAAGTGTATTAAAAAACTGCCTAAGTGATATTGTGATAGTGATTTTCTGAGATATTTAGGTATAAAAATATTTTTTCGTCTTTTACATGCGTTAGGAATGTTGTGTTGTGAGCACTTCTAAAATACGCCGACATAGCATTAAGTAGTACTAGTAAAGTCAGTCATCATGTAGACGCCTAGCAATAAAGACGCCCTCTTTCATTCATCACTGCAAGCACCAACTAACCACATTACATGGCAACCTAGCAACCACAATACATGGGGACCCAGGATACGTCAGGACACAGTAACCACATTACAGGAATATAAAGTTGCAAAATTGTTTTTCAGTCTTGGTCAGGGAGGGATAAGGGGGTCTGAGGAAAATAATATCACAGACAACTAATCTAACTTGCACCATCCTATAATTGCACGACAAATTAATATTGTCGTGAAGTTGGACGAAAAATAAACCCAAATATCGCTCACCTAGCGGTATAATGACACATCTACTTTTTTATTATTTTACAGAAATGAGGTTCAAAGATTTCACAAATGTTTGAAACGCAGTTATGACTTCATTTTACATTTTAGCATGGATTTTATGGCTTTAGCAACTAGTATAGACCTTAATAGATACGTAGGGATAAAAAAATCCACTTCAGGTTTCCAGGAGTTGCTTCATAACAGTCAAAGAAGAAGAAGAGCCATGCAATTGTGCCGTTATACTTTTAACAACTTCCAAAAATGTCATTTATGTCTCCAAAGCCATAATTATATAGGATGTGAAAACCAAGAAATAAAGACAATTGGTTAATAGAAAACAAAAGTTTTTATTTGAAATCAACATACATAAAAAGTTTAACAAAAATATTTATTATAATAACCTATATTTGGCTCGTGAATCGTTAAGAAATAGTCATCATTAAACTATAATAAATTAAATAAAGTATAATCACGTATCTTCTCTTAATTGTAAAGGTGGGTAATCATCGTACATTTTTAAACTTGTGGTGAGATAGTTACTCTCAGTTCTAAAAACAAAAGCACTTAAAAGCTTGACAGTTTAAGTTTAGAATCTAAACTTGATTTGAATCTGGATTTCATTAGGTACCTTTATCTGATAAAGGTACGATAATGAAATCCAGATTCAAATCAAGTTTTACCTTATCACTCCGAAATTAGGTATAAGGAAGTTTACTTTACCTTTAAGTATCTTTATTAATTGACTAAGCAGTAAACAAAACTATAAGCATTTAGGCAATATTAGGTACTTGCACAGTATGTTCATGATTATGACCTTTACTATTCGACACGGACCTTTTTCTCTGTGAAATTGGCTGGATGAATTTGTGCATAAAAAACTCACGCTTGTGATGCATAACTTCGCCTTTTTAAACTGTGTTTAAATACCTACGTAAAGCTTTTAAACGCGAGTATTCCATGCGCAAATCTAACTCACAGCAAACTACAGAGAGACAAAGATCCGTGGCGAATAGTTACGCAGGTATACTTAGTTACGAAGATTTAAACCAGGTATCCTCTTTCATTACCTACTTAATAAGAATTAATATAATAAGAGTATGAATATAATTAATAAGAAAAAGTAGGTATTTCTTATACTTATTTAAAGATTATTATAAAATCCTTCATAATAGCTGGGCACTATGTTAGAACGAAGTAATTGTAACAAATCGTTTTTCTTTGAATCAGAAATATTCATTTTTGAATCATAAGCTGCTTTTAAATTTATTTGTGATGGTTGCTTTCTTTGTCGTCGTACCAATTTAAGCTTAGCCTGGATCCATTCTCCTTCAAAAGATGTTTTAAATTCATAGAAGTCACTATTTTTAGTAAATTTAATCATTGTTAACTCAGTCAGTTTTATTATATCCCCATTAGTGTCTTTCTGGTAATTAATGGCTTGCTCTTCAGTCAGTGCTTTCAAGTCATAAAAGTTACTGAAATGCATCTCATGAACAATGAAAGGGTTTCCTCTTTTTTTAGCATCTCGTATCAAATTAACATATTGGTCTGGTACGTAGATGGGTCCAGACTTTTTTGCCCTTTTTATTGATTTTTCGATCAGAGAATGGGCATTATCGCCTTCATTTTGACTATGGCCGCTGATTAAAAACTTATGGCACACAGAATTTATAGCTAAATGTTTGACAGCATAATGATACATGCTGAACACATATCTAAAAATAAAAACATATTCATTATAAATTGTAATAAAGTTAATAATTATACCAAAATATTCACCGTCATAAATTTGATACGTACCGATTTTTTTGTTGGCCACAACAATTATCACTGTAGAAAAGAACATCAGAATCTGGATGGTCTTCAGCAACTTTCTCTAGAAACTTGTAGACGCAAGTTCCTATTTCTGTAGAACCTTTAGAACCCAAGCCCTCATGCCAAAAGTAACAAGTAGTTGAATCCGTTTTAATATTTGTTATCTGAAATAAAGTTAATATTATTTATAGTACCTAGGTAATATTAAACATTCAAGAGTTAAATACGTTACTAATAGTCTTCTTACAGTAAAATTGTAGCAATTCAATTTGGATTTGTAGTAAAACGCTGATGAATTGCCGATTGGCACAGGTAACTGTGCTTGTAAGTCATATATGGCCACTATGACTTTGCTTTGTGGTTCTCGAGAAAGTGCAATATCTGCTGCTTTTTCTGTACGACTTAACACCTTTTCTCTTTGGTGGTTTATATACTGGTGTTCTAGTTCTGTTTTCTTATCACCTTCTGCATTTTTGTAAGATTCACAAAAATTGCACTGGTCTTTTTTAGGTATAAAAAACGATATATTGAATTCCCTGTTAAAAATCTGACTGTAAATGAACAATGTAGCTGCTTCTTTACCGGCACTTCTGCGTTGGCATTCATAGTCGCGATGTAAGGCAGCCAAGGTAAGTCCACCATCAATAAACTCGCGGCTGGTATTAGCACGTAAATAATGGCTTTCAACTCGTGGGACTGAATTGATATGCTGACGAACTGATTCTAGTACTTCTGGATCCGATTTCGGTTGTTTACCATGTTTACCCCTTTGATCGGTCGGCGCGATTCCACAATCAGAAGATTTTGCTTCAATAACTGTACGGAGCGTCCGTTGTGCTATCCCAAGGGTATTTAGTAAAAATGTCTTACATATTCTTCGGGTCTGACCATTTTTCACAAAAGAAAACCAACTATTGGGCGTTCTTGGTTGTGCTACATTCTTTACACGACGGCATACTATGTTTTGAATGTTAATACAAGAACTAAGAAAGTCTCTTTGACGTTGCAAAGATCCTAAGGACCAATAGGTATTAAATATTTGTTGACGTTCATCTCTTGTAAATTTATCGCAACATAAAAACTTACAATTATGGCACGGAGGTCTCATTTTTTTGGCTTCTATTTTGTTGCCTTTCTTAGATACATAGTCTTTTCCTGAATTTTTTAACGTTTTCCTGACATTTTCTTTCCACTTGTTTTGGTTTCTTACTCTTTTCTTTCCTCTTTTATTCTTAGAAGTTGCACTGGTTAAAGAAACTATAGATAAACTCGTCGATGACGATCTGTCACGCCTTGGATGTGATGTCGGTGGGTGATATTCACTGCCACTATCTGGAGAAAAGTCTGAACCTTCGTTCAAGCAAACAAAAGGAGAACTTGGCTTCTGATTTTCTTTACCTAGAATTAAGATTAAATAATATTGAGAGCTGTTGGTTACTGTTGTTTGGAACTAAAGAAATATTTGAAAATTATGCTTACCAAACTCAGCAGAATCACGGTCTTTGGTATTTCTACCTGTCGCATCAGAACCTTCTTGGAAATATGAAGAGATTTGCATATCCATTTGTTGATTAAGCACATTTTCATTGTTATTTGTTTGAAGTATCGTAGGAGATAGTATTGTTCGTTCAGCATTACCTGTTCAACATAATTTTATTGTATCTAACAGTTCAAGAATTTTAATAATCAATATAAATAATAAATTAATTACCCTCATCAATTATTTCTTCAAACTGCACTATATTTTCATCAGTAGTTTGTTTATCAGTCATATTAGTATCAGAAATATGAATCAATTTTTCAGGTACAGTCATACCAAGTGCTTCATAATCAAAAGTATTTGCTCTTCTTAACTGTTCTATATGGGTATCATCCGGCAAAGAATCTGCAAAGTAAAATTTCCTCAAATTGAACCGCAGCTAGAGATCGTACATTCAACACTTGCGCGAAAAAAACATTGCTATAAAATCTAAAAAAAACATTTTCAGATTTTTTTTTGTTGTCTTTTGAACCGAAAATAATTATGGTATTAATATACGTACCTCCTTTCTGGGATTTACTCGACGTTGAAGAACTACTGGATGAATTACTCGATGAAGACGTTGAGCTGCTACTAGAACTACTACTACTCGATGATGAGTCACTGCTCGATGAGGATATAGAACGTTTCCGCTTTTGTGGCACTACTGATTGGTCATCTTCTTTGGTACCTTAAGTATAATTATTTTAATTCAATAACAATCATCTGCTTACTTCTACATACGTAGGAATTATTATAAGATTAAATACATAAATACAATTTATAAAACATATTCACAGTACCTTCGCAAATAGCATCTATTTCCTGAACATTTATATTATCAGAAGTATTGCTGTTCAAATGAGATATTGAAACTTCCGCCAAATCTTTACTGGTCGAAGCTATAGGTTCAATTATATCGACTGTCATTGACGATGCTGTTTCCCCTATAAAAATATTTGATTATAAGCGATGTATAGATAGCACGATGTATGAATTATAACAAGATGTAATAAATACAACCTTTGTTAAATTTTAATATTCAAAATGAAATGATAATAAAAAAAATATTTAAGATACATACCGCTTTTATTAAAGTCAGGATTGGTTTTAGAAAAAGGTGCTGCAGTCAAACCTTTTTTTCCTAATCGTACCAATCGCTCCATTCGGTTCGCCATTATTACAATAATTAGGTAATATCAAACGCCTTATTTGATTTTCTAAAATTTAAAGTGATATTTAAACTTCTGATTTTGATAAGCATAAAGATTAGGGAGTAGGTCGGCCCACTCTAAAACTGCTACTTAGGGCTTCTAACGCCTTTTTAACATTTATAATGATTAGTTAGACCGAGTCTTAGAGTAGGCCAACCTGCCTTTTAACCCTTACATAAAAACACTTATCAAACTCACGACATAAGTACCAATAACATATTTACGTAATCTAATTATAACGGCACATCTGTCAAATAAGTCGTTGTTTTACCATGTGAATTATATTAAGTAAAATAGCGATGTCACATTTGTCAAATGTGCCGTTTTTCTACTAACTTATTATGTTAATAAAATGTCACATTTGCCACTTACGCCAACACAGATTTAGAAGCGATTGCACCTCGCGGAGCGCCCCGCACAACTGACAAATAAGCCGTTGTTATGCGCGGAAGTGGGGGGAACGTACCAAGTACTACATTGACACTGAACGCCCTCTCTCAACAAATAGGAAAACTAACACCGTGCCGTTTTACTACTTTATAAATTATACACTTTTAAACACTTAGGCCGTAAAAACTCAATTTCGCTTTTTTTGTAAATGTGCCATTATACTGCTAGGTGAGCGATATGTCTTAATGTATATCACGGTTTTTTTCATAGAACGCTTTTGTTTCTTATAATTTTCCCTATCGATTGACACTAGTTTCATTTATGGCCAAGCAATCGAGTTTTTTTTTTCAAATGTTCATAATAGTCTTATCAGCGGTCCGAGCGTGGTTGAGTAACATACTCGTATAAACAAACTTTCGTAAATGGTATTATTGGACGATAAAATATTCAAATGTTGTTACTCAAGCACACACTAACAGCGGATATGTATTAAGTACCTACTACAAAAAAAAATAGGAAACTTAGCAAATAGTATTTTTTTTACATTGGTGATGAAAACCGCGGTAGAAGCTAATATTATTTTATTTCATTGAAATTTATTTGCTTACATTACTTTATGTTTACGGACTAAGACGAACTTACCCGATACCCGAATCGTATTTGGTTCAAGAATTAATGTTGTTATCTCTTTTGCGCTACTGTCTGCGTAAGTCTCTCTATTTTTGTTGTTGGTGCATGAAGTGTACGACAGTGCAAATTTATCTGTGTGGGTGTGTTTGCCTGTAGTTGCCTCGTCCTCCTTTGTTTAATAGGGTCGATGTATCTTATACATAAACAAACTCTAATTAAATGATTTTACAATTTTTGGCAAAATAATAAAAAACACGCAATAAACTAACAAAGTAAGATAGGAATTACAGACAATAACACCTCATACATCGTTTTTATTCGAAATCTATTTCTGAACACAACCAGTTTCGGTTCTTATTTTACCTCAGAGAAACTAATACTTAAGTACTGTAGACCAATCATCGTGTCTAATACAGCTCTATAAGTCATCGTCTAATCAAGAGGTAAAATGTAGGTGTAATTGGAGATCAAGAAGAGCTAGTCAAAAGATTATTGGTGAAGTTATAGCTCCACCAAATAATTGTAAGTAATCAAGTATAAAATGTAATACTACACACTCTCAAACGCCTGAACAGATTTTGATAAAATTTGGAATTGAGATAGCTTATACCATGAAATAACATAATATAAGATACTTTTATCATCATCATCACAGTTCACGCTCTCAAACTGCTGTACGGGTTTTGATAAAATTTGGAATGGAGATAGCTTATACCATTTCATCATCATCTTCATCATCATCATACTTCACTCTCAAACGGCTTAACGGATTTTGATGAAGTTTGGAATAGAGTGGAGATAGCACAAGGCCCGGTTCTAGCACTTTTAGCAATTTTCTGTATCTTGTTTTATAATTTACCCAGAACAATGATATCATAACAAAATTTTACATATTATCTCGTACTTTATAAACACAGAAACATGATTAATATGAATTTATATGAATTCATTAGAAAATAAAATCAAAGATAATACTACTTTATGCTTAGAACATTGATTGGAAAGAGACCCCGTCACTAAATGATATCAAAGATATACCAAGAGAAAGAGCTTATTATGGTTGAGAAAATGGCTAAACACTTTTTAATTCAAAGCTTTAGTTTTCCTACAAATAAACCTCAACCTTAACCTTACATTTTACTACCGAGGTGTATCATCTCTCCCGCTCTACTTGATCACGGATGAGAGGGACAAAAAATTCACTCACACCCGGTCTTATACCATGGAATAACACATAATACATATTTCATCATCATCATCTACCCTCACGCTGGTGAAGCCGCAGGGCGCAGCTAGTACCTATAGGATAAATGGATATAAGCCGGTCACCGTAGACACAAAAATCGCGTTAGGTTGCAAAAATCTGTACAGTCCTGGTTTTTTGGAATGTTGTTTGGATAGATACCAGTAGTGTAAAACTAAATTTGCAGCTTTGAAAGACCTGAGTTAACTTCGTGGTGCTTGAAACACATTGAAATTTTCGTTATTTTTTTCCAGATTTTGGCTTATTATTTGAAAAACGTGAGGTGACCCGAGATGCAGTACTTCAAACATTGGCCATTTTCTCTAAAAAGTTTGAAATGTTAGTTTTAGCCGAATATCGGCTACTAATACTCATTCTACGATGAAAGTCATGGCTAACAAGTTGTAGAACACTTATTAACTTTAATATAAGTACAAGCAAAACTTTTGGGAACAAAAATTCCCCTCTAATCTTGACAAAAAAACGGATTTATCAAGAAATGTAAATTGTTATTAATATTGCACAGTTTTCTATTGTAATGTTATTAAAATGACATCACATTTATAAATTTATTTTATTTACAATGTATCACACCAAACATATAACATTTTGTTAAACCATGTCTGTCTGTTTATCTGCGTCTGTTTGTTTGATTTGAGTTCATACTACGAGGTAGGACATAGGATACTGTACATCCCGAAAAATAATGGGTTCTTGCAGGATAGGGGTTAAAACTTATTTAAAAGAACACGAACCACACTGAAACTACTAGACGGATTTTTTTTATGCAAATTGACACAGTCATCTATCTATACTTATAATAAAGCAATAGGTAAGAATAAGGATTTTCAAAGAAAATAAATAAATAAATGTTCTTGGGTACTTAAAAAAAGCAACTGAACAAAAATATATCACTTTTTTGAATCGTGTCTTTCTGTCTGTTTGTCTGTATGTTTGTTTGTTTACGCATAAAGTGAAAACTACTGGACCGATTGCGATGCGGTTTTCATTATTATATAGCTTAATAATGCGGTTTGATTTAATAACTCTTATCTCAATCCGATGAGCTAGAAGCCGAGCAATTGATAAAAATATTTTTGATGGCTGAAGAAATTTTGAGCAAATGTTGGTATATTGGTCCTGGAATAGCACATTATGGTACTTTGAACTTAAAGAAAAGACCACGCGTGCAAAGCCGCGGGTACAGCTAGTTATAATTATTAATAAAACAGCTAAAAACTCACGAATAATTACATTTTGTGTTGTAGTTGCGAGCTTAATTTCGTGCGCTCGTCGCGGTTTGCGGGCATAACACTTCCAGAAGAAGGACTTCAAAATAATCCGGAAATGGTTGGATTATTTCCGACCGTCTTTTTCGTGAGTTTTCTCATACTTTTTTAATATTTTTTTAGGGACTAGGCAATTGTTTGCCCCCGATCTCACCTGATGGAAAGCGATGATGTGGTCGAAGGTGTAGCTCGCTTGCCTACTCGTAGTAGATACCTATTCACTCTGGGCTTGAACACACCTGGGTTATAATTTACCGGAAACACTGACAAGGGCAGGGCATTCTACTCAATAAATAAAGAAGCGTAGTAGTTTCATAATCAAATTTAAGCCGAATATTGATCACCGGACTAAAAAGGCGGGATAACAAAACAAAATGTTTGCGTTAAAATCTCTTTATATTTTTTCCTTGACCCCGAGATTTTCCGCCTCCTCCATGGTGTCAGGCAGCTTAGAGCCTCTGGCGTGAGCAGCAGCAGGCAGCCTGAGACCAGCGCGAACCCACCGAACAACACGAATGGCATCTCTTCGAATGTTGACGCTCCCTAGAAAATGGCAGTGCAATGTTACAGACAAAAACGCAGATGATGGAGAAGTACAATTATTATTGAAAATACAATTTGGAGCATATAGCTAACTGACATTATACAGGATGTAACATAATAACCTATTGCATACCGGGCTGGGGTATGTGGTGCAGCATGGAGAGTAACGTTAGTTTTACGACCTATGAGATTTCAAAGATTTTTATTCATGATTTTATGTTTAAAGATTTCTCAATAAACACTGTAGATCAAACTCTTTAGTAGCACAGAATAATAATAATAATAATAATAATAATTTATTACTCAAAATACACTTACAATTTACAATAAATTCAGAAGTAATTCTTACTTAAATGACTTGCGTGCGTTATAGTGACGTGCAGAACCTACACTAAGAATAATTTCTTGTGTCGTAGGTCTGCATACCCTTCAAATTTACAATATAGCCAATATAAATAAACAACCATTTCTTCTGAAAAAATACAATGTACAAGTTAAAACGGCAAGTTAAATTAAGGTGAGTACTTACAACATTTCTCTTATAATCATACTAGCGCTTGTTTGAGTTTGAGAGTGTGTATGTGTGATAGGGTGTGTGAGTGTGAGTCTGTGTGTGTGTGTATGTGTATGTGTGTGTGTGTGTGTGTGTGTATTTGTATGTGAGTATGCGTGTTTGTTTTATAAGTATATTTCTGACGATCATACCAATACCTTCAGTAATAATTCGGTTTCGTCATGGTTAAGGTTTTTCAGCCAATTGTCCAGGGCTAGTTTCGCGTCTCTGATATTAATTGATGCTAGATTATTTATTGATTTACATGCGTTATTATACAAATAAGGGCCGAGAAAAGACTGATGACGTTTGGCTAGTTTCGTGTTAAATTTTGGTCTGCAGAAAACTCTGTCTTTTCTTCTTTTGTTTTTTAATTTTGATTTTAGTTCTATTGCATTAATCTGTTTGTGTTGGAATAGAATAAGGTTTTTTATATATAATTGTCGAACAGTCAATACTCCACAATCTTTGTAAAGTTCTACGGTTGGAAACCTAAATGGTCTAAAAGTTGCTACTTTTAGTACTGCTCGTTGAGCACGTTCTAACATTAACATATAGGTACCGCATGCGCCACCCCACGATGTGTTGCAATAAGTTAGGATTGATCTGCAAAGTGCGTTATACACATAGAATATCAACGTTCGGTCAGCTACGTCACGCAAATTTTTAAAAACATATATAAGTTTCCTGACTCTTTTGCTGAGAGTCTCAATATGAGTAGTCCAGGTCAGTCTTCTGTCTATCATTATTCCAAGGTACTTAATATATGGAACACATTGTAATTTTGGGCAGCTGCAGCTTCCTGCTGCACAGTTCAAATGTACTCTAATTTCAATTATAGGTGTGCGGCCTCTTGCATTTGTAAATGTGATGAAATTGGTTTTATCTACATTAAGGGAGAGCAGATTTCCACGCAACCAATCAGTCACTGTTCTAAGACCTTCTTCAGCATGTGCACGAGCCTCTTCCCAACTATTACCGACAAAAATAAGCGCAGTGTCGTCTGCATATGAAAATATTTTACACTGTTTTAACTTTAGATTAAATAGATCGTTGACGTAAATTAGGAATAAACTTGGGCCCAACACGCTACCTTGGGGAACACCATAACTTATTTCTTTCTCTTCACTTGTATAATCGCCAACTTTGGTCCTCTGGGTACGTCCATTTAAGTAATCGGCCATTAAATGTAACGCACCATCTCGTATTCCAGCAAGTTCAAGCTTCTTCACAAGTATGGATACAGAGACTGTGTCAAAAGCTTTAGCAAGGTCTAAAAATACTCCTATGACTTTATTTTTCTTATCCAATTCACTCACAATAAAACTTGTCAGCTCAAACACTGCGTTATCCGTTGACCTACCAGCTCTGAAGCCAAATTGAGAGGGTGAAAGAATATTATACTTTTCTAGATATGATATAAGTCGTTTATTAATTATCTTTTCTAAGATTTTTGAAATAGATGGTAGAATCGATATTGGCCTGTAGTTTTCAACACATTCTCTGTTACCACTCTTATGGATCGGTGTGATTATGGACGTTTTGAAAATGCGTGGGAAGGAACCAGAAGACAGGCTTAAATTACAGATATGTGTAATAATGGGAACCAAAATAGTTGCAGACTGTTTGATAACTTTTGATGAAACGCCATCAAAACCAACAGCACAGTCGTTTTTTAGACCCAAGATTATGCTCAAAACTTCATTCTCATTAGTTTCTAATAAACCAATAGAGTTAACCTGGGATGGAAGTTGCGTAAGACTTTTATTGGAGTCAGAATGAGAGCTTCCTTGTATTTTACTAGCAAGAGTTTTACCCACGTTAGCAAAATAATTATTTACGTAGTTAATGGAGTCAAGGGGACAGTCTTTGGCCCTTAATAGAATATCAATACTCTTTTTTTCTTTAACTGTCCCTGTAATTATCTTTATTGTTTCCCATGTTTTTTTACATTATTTTTGTTTTTTTCTAACTCAGCTTTTTGATAATCAATTTTTAGTTTCTTTATCAAGTAAGTGCAGTAATTTCTATATCTTGAATAGGTTACTTTGAGGGTTTGATTCTTAGGAGTTTCCTTTAAACGAAGATGCATTTTATCACGAGTTCGGATGCAACGAAGAATACCCGCCGTAATCCATGGTTTAATATTACGCTGGTTGCGTGGCACTTTAAATAAGCGGGTGTTTACTTTGATAGTATCAATTATTTTGTTCATAAAGAGTTCTCCTGCTATATTAGCGTCAAGTGATAGAAATACATCAGCAAAATTTAGCGTTTTTATTTGTTGACTGATTTTGAGAAGATCAATTTTGGAAGTGTATTGTTTTGAACTACTCGAGCTTATTGATTTATTTTTAATGTTTAATAGCACAGGACAATGATCGGTCACAAAAGTGTTAATTACAAGTGTTGTGCACTGACATTTAGATTTTAGCATTACATGGTCTAAACAACTTATACCCCGTGTCGGCATATCGTGGCTAGGCAGAAGTCCGTGAGCAGCCATTAACTCCAAATAGGTAGCAGAATGTCTGTCTGTATTGTCTGGGTGTATATCAATGTTAAGGTCTCCTATAACCGAAATAGTTTGATATTTTTTACAAGACGTCAGAATATGATCTAAAGAATTTAGAAATGGCTCCGTGTTAGAGATCGAAGGAGACCTGTACAGTGCTATTATTGCAATATTACATCCAATTTTGACCAAAAGACAGTTTGCATCTGTAAAATTGGGTTCTTCTATTACCAACTCAATGTTAGTTTTCGAGTACACAATAATGCCACCATTTTTATTAATGCAATTTTTTGTAAATGCAGAACTATAGTTATTTAATACAGGAAAAGGTTTGTTGTCTTCAATCCAGCATTCGGTAAGTATTATGATTTCACACTGAAAGCCGAGTCGGTGCAATAGTAGTTCTAAGCCGACAAAGTTCTTATTTATGCTTCTAATATTCATCGTGAGTATGTTAATCGACATAATATTATCATTAGTAGAAATTAATGTTAGACATGATTCTGGTTGGCACAACTTAGCTCTGGCGATGGTAATGTCATCTATAAGGCTGCACAAAATATCTTGTAGACTATTATCCATTATATTTATTATTAGTTATATAGGTACTTATTGAGGCTGCTGGTAAACTTTTATTAAACTTACAACTTACATCTTTCTGGGTAAGGTTTATGATCGATCTGTCATTTTTTGTGTGAGTGCGTGTGTATATGTGTTTGTTAACGAGTGTGTGTAAGATTATATGAGGCAGGATGACTGAGTGCTGTGAAGCACTGTATTTAAAACAATTTACTAAAGTTACAAAAGAATTAACATTAATTATATAGCTAAATATGTTTAGTTCACTATATTTACTAATCAGTTTTTTTGTTTTAGGTCATTAAGCTGCTGTTCATTAGTGACGATGATTGGGGCCGATCCTTCAGCTTTACGCAAGAAAATTCTGCCATTTTTTGACCAACAAAAGTCAAACCCACAGGTCCTGGCAACATCGCGCGCCAGAAAATAGAGTCTCTTAGCTTTCGGTGTCAGGAATTCTGACACAAACACTGGAGACTTTTTGCCTTCTATTCCTAAGATGTTAGTGTTCAACCTGTCAGTTGTGTTGGCTGCATTATATTTTTTGACTGCCTGCAGAGTGTTATCCTTCATTATGGAAGTTGTGAAGTCAACCACCAAGGGCCTTTCCTCGTTCAGTTTGGCTCTGATGCGGTAAATATCTTTGATCATGTTAGGTTGCACATTGATCCTGATTTTCGATTGCAACTTCTCTACAAGATCACTCAAATCTTGTTTTGTCTCTTTGGGCTTAGATGGAACACCCCGTATTTCCAGACACGTACTTCTGGCATGCCTTTCTGACTCATCAAGCCTGCTTTCTAAATTTTGGATGTACATTTGGCGACCAACTTTCTCACCTTCAAGAGTAACTATACGATCGTTCATTTCCTCGTTTTTTTTAATGTAAAATTCCAAAGACTTCTGCATATCCGTGTTGTTTTTACGAATTTCCGTCACCTCGGCGAGAACTTTGGTCAACAGAGACATTATTTCGTCTTGTTTGACGGAGCTCAAGTCTTCTGCTTGTGACAAAGGCGAGTCATTTAGACACAGGCGTTTCGTGGGTGGCGAAACAACACCGTCCCCTAGTGATTGTTGTGGTGGAGTGCGTTGCATATTTTATGGTTCGATGCAGGTATGTACAAGGAATGTATAAGTGACAAGGTAATACTACTTCAAGCCGTTTGACAAAGGTAACAAAATGCAACGGCTTAATGAATAGGTCAGATTTACTCCTTCTGGCGGCAGTATTATTTGTAAAATATCAAAGATTACAATTAATTTGTAGTTCAAAAAATAAAGTCCGGACGATTAATCAAGAACGCATTCTGGCGATGTACCAGGCGCCCATAAGTTGTCAGGTGGGTTGTTGCACTGACCGTTAGGTATCTCGCGGAGGTGGTGGATGGACTCACGCGCAATTGGTCCTCCTTCAAGTATGGCGGCGTGTGTAACTCGGCGAGTGGGCGGAGCTTCGTTCCTCCAATAATGGCCACTCTGCAGCAGATGCCAGCGAGTGCAGTCAGCTTTGACGTCACACGTAAATAGCTCTTCGTTACTTATGCACTCCTATTTTTTGTTTGAAATAAACTGATGCAATTTAAATTAAATAGTTGTTTTAATAAACGGACTTTAATTTTGGACACGTCTACTCGCTTCTGAGGTCCGGGGGGAAGGGGATATGCATAGTAGGTACTACCTAGTAATCAGCTGGGAAAAAAAACAATACCGCCCTTGACCTTGAATTTGTGCTACAGTGCCACCAACTTATCTGTGAACTGAGTGGTGGTGTGAGTGGTCCAGTCAATTGATAAGTAGGCCACTGAAACAAGATATACTAGTAAGTTCAAAAACTAAAACCCAACTACGGTTGGATAAAAAATAGCCTATGACTCTCTTGCGATGAAAACGAATCGATTGACACCTTGCTTGTCAAAATCGAACAAAGCTTTTAGTTTGAACCCATAACCTTCCTTTGGTTCGCCGTAGTCGGGTAAAAAAAATAGCTTATGACACTCTGTACCAAAAGACAAATCGATTGACACCTAGTTTGTACAAAATCAGACTAATAGGAGCGACGCTATGGTGGACATGGTAACACACATAACCACATACATACATACATACATACATACATAGACTGTTAAACTCATTACCCTTCCCTTGCTTCGCTGCATTTGGGTAAAATACAGTAAAAAAAGTTTTTTTCGCCATTTCACAGATAAGTTGGTTGGACTGTAGTCTGTTTGACAACTTTGATTGACAGAACTTACGCATTGCGCAGTGGCACAGAACACATAATACAGTGGAGTGTTCAGGAAGTGGTTAGAATTGTATTCTCTTTGGTGGTCAGTATATAATGCAGTCTTTGAGTCGAATGTCAAACGTCGAATATAATTTTCTTTATTACGAGTATTTTGTTACAAGTGAATCTTTTCTTCTACGAGTAGGCAAAGAGAATTCAATACTAGCAGGGAGAAAACTGGATAAGGTGAAGCGATTCGAATACGGCACGGGAGGTACACTCTCTGTACCGAACGTTCCACGACCGACGAGGTTTGGAACGTCATATCTACGTGGATGAGATCATAGGCAGTAGCGAGAACGGAACTCCCTCGTGCCAGCGGTGGCCGAGAGGCAGCCGAAAAAGTTCCGTCACAGCCGAGTACCTACGAACCCCGCGGCAGACTCGGGACAGTCCGACCATATTGAAATGCCATAATAGCTATTTGGATTTGTGATCAGTTTCAAGTGTTACATAAAATTGGCGTTTCTTAAGCCTTCGGTGTTTTCTTGAGCTATAATGTAAGAGCGTGCTGAAACACAATAGGCTGGCTCTACCCACATCTGCTCGTACTGGTGAATAATCTCCACTCACAGGGGTATTTCCTGAACCTGACCTGGCCTAGCAACCTGAACCCGCAGATGGAGCAGTTTGTATGTAAATACCAACATTTTTGTGCTAAGTGATAACATTTAGGGTTGTCGAAAAATTTTAATTTTTACTTTTGTATAGGAATTTTAAATACTATGTATTCAACCATTGCACACGTAAACCAATTTAATGCTACGTACATTAGACCGTTACATTACATTACATTAAGTAAAGGCCATTCAGTGATACGTTGTATAAGGTCATCCTTTTATTCTTGTACCTGTTTTCCTCTATTTCTGGGATGAACAAAAGAGATAGTTTTGAGCGATGATATCGCCCTTTGTAACGTCATTGAAGGTATGCATTTTCATTTCCATGCATTACTTTTGTGGTGTTTCAGAATAACACCACGTGGTGTTTGAAATAAAATAATATTGATAAAGAATTTATTATTATTTTATTTCACTACGCTGACCAGGATTTCTTTGATGCATTTTTTTACCTACTTCATCGTAGGCAGCAGAGGTCAGAACAAAATCTCGTGCTAGACGTTCGCAGTGTAGTATCACGCATGGTTTTCCACTAACCATATAATGCAGACTGCAGGTGACATCATATGGGATTGCAGAGACTTCTTTGTAAGTAGGCCTAACTTACATGTATCAAGCAAACGTTGGTAACATTTATATTTTCGCGATTCAAACACATAGTTATATATTATTATTTAAACGAGACTTAATCGCGCTGAAAACTTAATTTTTATTTATCTTGACCAAGTTGCATTGATCGTAGTCATGAAAAGATGGAAAGTAGCGGGTGTCAGCGTCAATGAGCGTTGTCTCCTAACCGCATTTGGTTTTGTAAAAGTTTAGAATTACACAACACTAACGACATCTACAGATTTCTTCTGACATAAAACGCGACGCAAACACTTGCTTTTCCCGGGATTCCAGGACGCAGCCAACTTGAAACCATCGTCTCGGTTGAAATTTGGATACATTTTAATTTCAACCGCTTCACGTGCAATACTGGAGTAGTAGTGACGTTCCGCGTAGAGGATCTTCAGTTCGTGGAGCTCAATCCAGTGATTAGGACCAAATTCGAGCAAATGCTCAGTGACTGCAGATTTATTTATCTAGCTGTTACAGCTTTACAGCTGCAATGTGTTCTTTGACCCTTTCTGCTATGTCCAATGTAGGAACTACCGCAGCTGCAATCTATCTTATATACGCCAGGTGTTTGAAAAGGAAAGACATCTTTCGGTGTTCTGATATGCCTTGCTAACTTGGATAAAGGAGTATAGTTTGATAGAAAAGTCTTTTAATAATGCACCGATTTTATCCGTCACTCCTATTACATATGGCATGAAAGCCGGCTGTCTATCGACTTCAGTCCTTTTCTTTTTATATCTGCGTCTAGGACGCCGACCTCTGGTCACCTCATATCCGTTTTGATTGAGTACCTCTTGAACATGCGACACTTCTGCATCCAAATGTCCAGGGCATCATGTCTAAGAGAGATCTGGCCACTGATTGTAAATGACGCGGGTGATGATGTGACAAGGCACTGAGGTATCTGTCACTGTGTGTTGGCTTCCTTTAAACAGAATGAGATAACGAGCCATTATTTTTCACCAACACTGATATCCAGGAAAGCAAACGTTTTCTCCACCCCCAGTTCATAAGTAAACTTGATGTTGCCCTGGATCGATTTTAAGATGACCCAGGAATTGTTGCGCTGCCTGTTCATTGCCTTTCATGATACAGAAAACATCATCCACATAAGGCTTCCATATCTTCACCGGCAATGAAAGTAGATCTATGGTCTTCTCAATATGCTCCATCCAAATGTTGGCCAGAACAGGTGCCACTGGACTACCTACGGTGACACCATCAATCTGGAGGTATGGAGGTATGTTTACAACAAGCCAACACACACTGACAGCAACTTGACACTCAACGCCTTGTCACACACCACCCGCACGATTTATAATCAGTAGCCAGATCTCTCTTAGAAAGACCTCATGCCCTCTGTGACCCTGAACATTTGGATGCCGAAGTGTCACATGTTCAGGAGGTACTCAAGTGAGACGGATATGAGGTGACCAGACGTTGGCGTCCTAGACGCAGATATAAAAGAGAAGGACTGAAGTCGATAGACAGCCGGCATTCTTGCCGTATGTAAAAGGAGTGACGGATAAAATCGGCGCATTCATTATCATCATCATCATCATGTCAGCCTTTAGAAGTCCACTGCTGAACAAAGGCCTCCCTCAAAGAGCGCCATGACGAGCGATCTTGTGCCACCTCCATCCACCGACTTCCTGCGATGGCTACAATGTCGTCGGTCCATCGTGTGGGGGGGTCTCCCACACTTCTCTTGCTTGTTCGTGGCCACCATTCAAGAACCTTTATTCCCCAGCGGTTGTCGGTTATGTGAACTATATGGCCTTCCCATTGCCACTTCAACTTGCAAACTCTGAGAGCTATGTCGGTAACCTTCGTTCTTCTACGGATTAACTCAGTTTTGATTCTATCACGTAGTGAAACACCGAGCATAGATCTCTCCATTGCACGCTGCGCAACTCTGAGCTTGTGTATGAGACCAATAGTTAGCGACCACGTCTCAGTGCCGTATGTCATCACTGGCAACACGCACTGATTATAAACTTTCGTATTGAGGCTCTGCGGTATCTGCGACGAGAAGATATGGCGAAATTTCCCGAACGCTGCCCATCCGAGTTGGATTCGTCGGTTCTCTTTGTCGAAGTTGGATTTACCCAGTTGGATCGTCTTATCTAAGTAGACATAGTGATCAAAACAGAACACAGCTTCGATAATATCGTTCCCAACATAAACTGGCATGGGTACGACATGGGCATTTGACATGATGTTCGTCTTGCCCATGTTAATTTTAAGACCCACCTTTTGGGAAACAATATTGAGGTTACTAAGCATTGTGCTTAGATATTCTAGGGTTTCTGCCATGATGACTATATCATCAGCAAATTGAAGGTGACTGATGTATTCGCCATTGATGTTAATACCATATCCGTTCCAGTTCAGAAGCTTGAATATATATTTCCAGTGCAAAGGTGAACAGTTTCGGAGAAATAACGTCTCCCTGTCTCACCCCTTTTTGCACGTGGATAGAATTCGTGCTCTGATCCTGAAGACGGACTGTCATGGTGGCCTTGCTGTATAAACACTTCAACACTTCGAGTACCGGTAATCAATCTGGCACCGCTGTAATGACTGTAGCACTGCCCAGGTCTCGACTGAATCAAAGGCTTTTTCGTGATCCACAAACGCTAGACATAGTGGCTGATTATACTCTTCGGTCTTCTGTATAATCTGCCGAAGCGTATGGATGTGGTCTATGGTGCTAAAGCCATTCCGGAATCCAGCTTGTTCGGGAGGCTGAATGTCGCCAAACCTACGAGCGAGACGGTGTGTACTCTCGAAAACAGCTTATACACGTGGCTCAGCACCGAAATGGGCCTATAATTCTTCAAGAGGGTTTTATCACCTTTCTTAAAGAACATAACCACTACTCTCTTGTGCCACGCTTCTGGCGTAGTGCCCTCGAGGATGACGGAGTTAAAAAGCTTCTGAAGGACTTTAAGTAGTGTTCCACCCGTTTTCAGTAACTCTGTCGTTATTCCGTACTCTCCTGGTGCCTTGTTGCTCTTAAGCTGTTTGAGAGCCATTCTGATCTCTTATAGGCTGACGTCTGCGATATCTTCGATATAATGTCTAGTTGAACGGGCTTTTGCATCGCTAGTCGTGCTAGGAGGACTACGCGATGAGGTGTATAATTGTACCATAAAACTTCTCGAACTCACTCAAAATCTCTGGCTTCGACGAAACGATGCTGCCATTGTCGGTTTTCAGCTTCGTCAACAGGCTTTGCCCATTAGATAGATCTCTTGCGAACACTTTGGAGCCCTTGTTCCGCTCTATTGCGTTCTTAATACAAGTAGTATTATAGGAACGCAAATCGTGTTGCATTGACTTGGAGATCTGTATATTAAGCAAGCTGTAACTCGACATATCTACTGAAGACTGCAGCCTCATCTCGCCTCGTCCTGTCATAAGTTTGATTGTATGCTCAGAGAGTGTCTGTGTTCTTTTTTTGCGGGGGGTCTTAAAGAATTCTGACCCGACCTTGTGGATAATTTCCACCAGCCCGTTATTTAGTTCGTCCACTGTATCGCAATCGGTAAGGATTTGGAAGCGATTTTGGAGCTTCAACTGAAAGCTCTCGGGGTTTTGGATTTGGGCAGGACTTGGGCGAAGACTAGATCTCATCAAACGAGACCTCTCCAGCTTTAGGTTGATATTCAATGAACCTCTTACCATGCGGTGATCACTGCTGGTCTTAACCCTGTTGATCACAGAGACATCATTGAATATATGCTTATTGGTCGTCAAATCTATCTTGTGATTATGACCGCCGGGGTGCAGCCATGTCCATTTCCTGGACGGGCGCTTCTTGAAAAAGGAGTTCACGATAAAAAGTCCCTCCTTCGCCATGAAGTCGGCCAATCACTAACCCCTTTGGTTCCGCTGTCCAAATCCAAACTGCCCCACTCTCAGTTCATCGCCATTCCTCATGCTCAGCCGTGCGTTGAAGTCCCCCATCACCATTGTGAAGTGTGTTTTCGGGGCATGTATAGCATTAGAAATGTCGTCATACATAGCCTCCACTTCATCGTCTGGGCGTTTCGAGTGTGGGGCCTACACCTGATGATGACCTTCAACGAATACCGTTCGGTAATTCTGAGTATAAGGTATGCCACCCTGCTCGAAACGCTTTGGATCTTTACAATGTTGTTGACGAGGGACATGTGGACGAAAAACCCGATACCGTGTTGGGACTGCTGGTCGCCCTCCCGGTAATAGAGTAAGTTGCCCGAATTGAGGGTCATCGTATCTTTTCCCTCTCTTCGGACTTCTGATAACCCTATAATACCCCATCGCATTATTATAGGACCATTCTATCAAGACTCCTTTATCCAAGTTAGCAAGGCATATCAGAACACCGAAAGATGTCTTTCCTTTTCAAACACCTGGCGCATATAATATAGATTGCAGCAGCGGTAGATCCTACATTGGACAAAGCAGAAAGGGTAAAATAACACATTGCAGCTGTAAAGAGCCACCAGATAAATAAATCTGCATTCGCTAAGCATTTGCCCGAATTTGGCCCTAATCTCTGGATTGAACTCCAAGACCCGAAGATCCTCTCCACGGAACGTCACTACGACTCCAAGATTGTACATGAAGTGGTTGAAATTAAAATGTATCCCAATTTCAACCAGACCCAATTTCAGAGTTATGTGCGGTTTTCCATCGCTCCGTGCTTCGGAGGGCACGTTAAGCTATCGGTCCCGGCTGTTATTGATTAATAGCAGTTGTTAAGCCATGTCAGAGGCCCTCGGGCGGCTTGACAAACTCTGATACCAGAGGCCAGCACTACCTCATACGACAAACAAACAAACCGGGAGGATGGTTTCAAGTTGGCTGCGTCCTGGAATCCCGGGAAAAGCAAGTGTTTGCGTCGCGTTTTATGTCAGAAGAAATCTGCAGATGTCGTTAGTGTTGTGTGTCGTGACAATTCTGAATTTTTACATAACCAAATGCTGGTATTTGGATACAACGCTCGCTCTTCTTGACGCTGTCACCCGCTACTTTCAGTTTTCTTGTGACCACGATCAATGCAACTTGATCGAAACGTCAATGTAAATAAAAATTGAGGTTTCAGCGCGATTAAACCCCGTTTAAATATATGACCAAGCAAACGATGATATTGTCAACACAGCCTCATTCGATAATAACCTTAGTAATGTGTTGTCACCAAGTAACTAATACATAACTAATAAACAGGAGTTTCCATGAGTTTTTCCGTCGCTCCTGACTTAAGAGTCCCTATCAATTTTGCGGTCTATGAACAGAAAATTACAACTTTTTCAGCGCTAATTTCTCAATAGCCTTAATATATCTGGGTTTTTTTTAAATGAAAAGTTATTTATCATCTATTTATCTAGTAAGGCTACTAATTTAAATTTTGATAATTATTTTATATAAATTACGATAAATAAAAATCTAACACTCGTTTTTACTTAAGCACGAAACACATGGTTTTTCAATTGCTTTTTTAGCTTACTGGTATAACAATCTGAGAAAAATCCTAAATACTGGGTACATAGTATATTAGTATGTGGACAAGTTTTTTTCTTTAAAGTTTAATTTGTAAGTACTTTAAAAAAATGTGTTCCACGCCGAAAAAAACAATAAAAACATGTGCAAACCCGTCGCCTACGCGTAAGAATTTATTGAAAATTACAATAAGTGTTAAACATTTTAAAATTAACATTTTAATTATTTTATCTTCCAAACTCAATTTTTATATTTTATTTTTAATATACATAATTTTTAAGGCATAATTTAAATAATAAAATATTTAAATTATGCCTTATAAACCGATGCGCTAGCTCAAGGCATTCAGTCGCGCCCGAGGGCTTCTCGACGACGGACCTGTGTCGCCCGAGACGTTCGCCGCTCCTGACGAAACTCGTGAATCGAGCGTGATTTTGTACTAGGCCTAACCAGTTTTGAGACATAATGAGTATATTTATTTGCTACCTACGTAATAAAAGGTATTAAAAGTAGGTAGGTATTATACGAGACATATATTATATAAATTCCTAATTAGTTGTAGGCTACTTACTAAGTCAGCACAGTAATTCATTTTCCGATCAACAATACCTACTATAATCAATTATAAAATTACGTTGATCGATTTAATAAACGACTTTATTTCTGCGCGGAAAAACCTTAAATATGCGTAGCTTCGGTATGGAACACAAATGAAATAAAAAACTATAGGAACCTACGTAATAAAAAAATATCAATGTCTAACTACATAACTAGGACCTTGTATAACTTGTATTATAGGTGTTACAATTTATTACCTTTCAATATCCTTTGGAAACGTAAATAATGACAATTCGTCATTTATATCACTATTCAAACAGCCGAATGCTATTCAGTACTTTCTAGCTTTCTTCTTGGTACTCATAATTAAAACACGAATAAAGTTTGTCAATAACTTTACGTAAGTAGGTGCTCTATCGCTAAGTACAAGGCGCGCAACTCATCGAGCGCACGCTTGACACTCGACTGAACGGACCCGAATATTGGGTCCTTGAATTTATTTGTACTTCTTGCGGAGTGCGACCGCCCTGGTTACAGTTTGTTCCCATTACCACTGCGAGTACCTACCACCGATGGTACTAATGGGAAATTGCATTCGCACTAGTACCTCTATGACCAAGTAATTTAATTGGTGGACCTAGAGGGAATATTTTTTAGTACCACCGGTGCCGGTGGTACTACTGAGTACTGAGTATTCTCATTACTACTCCTATTAATTAAATAATTTGAATGGTGGCATATGTGAGACCTTATATTGGTATAGCTAGCTGTGCTCCGCGATTTCGCCCGCAAGAACAATGATAAAAGGCATCCTATAACTATATGTCACTCCAAGACCTTCATTAAGTATCTTGATTTTACAAGGTTTCGTTAATATAATGTATTTACGAGTAATTTTCTCGACAGAAAAGGGGAAGAAAATTAAAGGAAAACACACAAACGGCTTAACCGATTTCAAAGAATTTTTGTACATAGATACTATACGTTATAAAGACTAAAATAAAATATTGTTATCCAGGATAAGAGAAATAAACACAGAAAATCTTAAATTGTAATTGTGTTACAACTGGTAACATTATAAAAATGCATAAATCAAGTATGTTTGCTACTACGCAGCTCCGTAACAGCTGAATGTATATAAGTGAAACTTGTATAATGTATATGTGACATAATAGATATATGATACCTTTTATCATTGTTTATGCAGAAAAGCTGCGGTGCGCAAAAAGCCATATCTGTACAAATTTCAAATGTGCCAACATTCAAATTATTTAATTAAAAAGGGTAATAATGAGAATACTTAGTACTCAGAAGTGCCACCGGTGGTACTAAAAAATATTCTTACTAGGTCGACCAATGAAATTACTTGGTCATAATAAAGAATGTAATTTTCCATTTGTACTCGCAGTGGTACTACTGGGAATAAGCCATTTCGCACTAGTACCACCATAAAAAGTAGTATAAATTGCTTATAGGGGTACTACTACAATTTCCCGTTAGTATCATCGGTGGTACTGAGCAGTGGTACTACAGGGAACAAATCTGTTTTATGCATCGTGTGACACTTTATGATTTATTCATTACTAGCTGCGCCCCACGGTTTCACCCGCGTAAAGGATGATGATGATGAAAAGTATCCTATGTGTTATTCCAGGGTAAAAGCTATCTCCATTCCAAATTTCATCAATAAGTATCCGTTAAGTCCCTTGAGAGTGAAGTATGATGATGATGATGATGATTGTCATGCTATCAAACTGAAAAACTTTCCTCATGGGACCAACATTGATATCTCGAAAAAAAGACAGCCATCCCATATATCGAGTAGGTAATGTATAGGACAGTTGATAATTTTTTCGTACCACACCCTTGAATGCCGTAATGCCGTACTAGTTACAATTATTTTTTTTGGGTACTAAACATAACACGTCATTATCACAATAAAGTCCATCCAGTATTACGGAACCTAGTAAGTAAAAACTATGGAGTGTTGATAATAGCGATTATGGACCAAGAATATTTGTTCCCGCTACACACCGTACGACAACGCAAACTACGATTGTCAGCGATAGTTCGAACGCACACAGACACACTGCGCTCCGATAGTTACCTAATGTAGTAGCGCGCCGAAATTGATAGGGACTCTTAATCGTCAGGTAATAAGTGACATGTATTATCGTCGAGTCTTTTGAATCTGAACATTTCTACTGGTCATGGGCATGTTGTCAATTATTAGCTTTAAAAATTTGACCTGCTCTATTCTAACATACTATCTCTGTGAATTAACTTACTAACTATGACATAACCATATAAAAAAACACGTAGAAAACATTTTACAGAAAAGGAACAGGATAGAATTGGTTATTACTTCAGGTAGGTTCAATAAAGTTACCATAGCCGGCGTAAGCGGCGCCGTGATGGAGCCAATCCTGCCGATCATGGACGAGAAGGCGAAGAGGTTGTGTCTGAACTTGGTGGGGTACAGCTCGGTAGTGTACACGTAGATGGCAGTCACCACCGTCGAGATGGCGCACTTGCCCACCAAATAGACGAACAGGGACAGTCCATACATGTCTGGAAGATTATTTTTTTTTCTGAATGGCGATATCACGGAAAATCATAAATTCAAAAAGATAATAAAAAACTTTCTGTTGTTTTATCAGTGATACTATTGAGATCTCGAGATAGTTAACAACAGTAGATTATGCACTGAGGGGATAACCACTTGCGTGCAGCAAATATACTACCTATTCGTAAAAACGGTCTTCTATAGTGGCGTAGATAAAACAAAAAACAGGCGTAATTGTAAAGAATGTGAAACAAGAGACGTTGTTTGGTGTTACTTTAACAGTTCCTTATTTTATCATTTTCAAGTAGAAACAATAAAATATATAAAAAAACAGCTTTATAATAAAAATGTTATTTTGTAAACAACCACTAAAAATAATAAAATAATTACAATTGAGCCAGAACAGTATCACTTTTTCAAAATAACCAACGTAATAATAATGCATAATTACAACATAAGACTTATCTTATGTTGTAATTATGCATTATTATTATTATTGAGTTTTTTGAGGGCGGTGCCAAGCCAAGCCATTATTATTATTATGGTTGAGCTTATTCTAAAAGATAATGTCTTAAACGGCTTGACGTATTATATAAAATAATAAGACTTTAAAGTAATTACCTACAAAAACTTTATCATTTACTAGATTGCTGTATTCGTGTCAATCAGTTTGTGAACGTGTGAAAGTCAAAATCTGCTGGTGTGAGTCTCTTGTTTTGTGTCTTCTGCGTTTTGTGTTTTGTATGAGGGTGCGTCATAGACAACTGCTTAATACTTCGTACGTAGATAGGTATGTATTAATTTTGTAAAGATATTAGATTAAAATGATGCCTGGTTGGCACCGCCTTTGAAAAAACTCTTTCTTATCTTATGTTGTATTTCATTATCATCATGTTAGCCTTTAGAAGTCCACTGCTGAACATAGGCCTCCCCCAAAGAGCGCCATGACGAGCGATCTTGTGCCACCTCCATATCTTCTATCGATCTTGTGCATACATCTAAAACATCAATCGAAACCAATAAATGGACGGAAGTCTCTCGCAAAAGAGGGCATGGTAGTCCTGGTGATGGTGAATAAGCAACCCAAAACAGGTAATTGGCTTAGGCCAACACACGTTAATTCACCAACAATATCGACCCAAAACAGCTTCATTGGGTTGGACGAAGATGTTGTAGAGATAAAATACATGGAGGAAAGGATACCTAAACCTCCATCTTTGTGTCCAACGTTGGAGATATCAATCCCCTAACATCACTTTTAAATGACCTAGTTCAAAATGAGTACTATATCAAAGTTTTGAACAGTGATCAAGTTAAAATTCAACCCAGTACCTCAGTTGCTTACGCAAATATTGACAAAAATCTACAGGAGAAGAATACAGAATTTCACATATATAAACCAAAATAGAAACGCAGTTTCAAGATTGTTCTAAAGAACCTAAATTACTTTACCAAACCAGAAAATATCATGAGCAAACTGAGGGCTCTCGGCCATGAAGCGACCAATATATAGAATGTAAAGCATACAATAACCAGCAAACCACTTCCCATGTTCAACAAAGAACTAAAGCCAGCGCCAAACAATGCAGACATCTACAAAGTAGAGGCTTGGCTTGGCTTTTGCCGAGTGAAAATTGGAACCCCCACACTATAAACGGGAAATACCACAGTGTTTTAACTACCAACAAATCTGGCCACACAAAGGATTCTGCCACCACAAGCCACGTTGTGTAAAATGTGCAACATTTCACTCTACTGATCAGTGCCCAAGACAAGAACGAACAAATGATGTCAAATGTATACTATGTGAAGGAAACCACCCTGCAAATTATAAAGGCTGCATGGTTTACAAGGAGCTACAAAAACGTCTTTCTCATCTCTGAAGAAAGCTGAACCTGTATATGTGGAGCCTAAAATAAATCAAAATACAGAGCAGCAATAAAGCACAGTGCGGCTTACGGCTCAGTCTAAGAATAGAGCTACAACAAACATCACTAATGTAACATATTCGAATGTCCTTAAAGGACAAACCAAACAAGTCAATAAGGCTGAGGAACTAGATTAAAAAAACGACAAGTGACATACAGGAACTCATGCAAATGATGAAAGATCTGATGGGTAAGATGGGCATGATGCTCAATCTTTTGTCCGCTATTGTTTCACAATAGACCAGCAAATCAAACTAATAGTTGCGAATGTCAATGGGCTCTTTAAACACAATCTAGAAGTATAGGCATTTCTTGCTATCCAAGAAATAGATGTAATGCTCAAATCAAAATACATTTTACGTCTAAGACCTTTATGACCATTCCGTATTATGCAATTTATCACACTAATCATCCCAGTGGAAAAGGTCATGGAGGCACTGCGATCATTATCAAGAAAACCATCAAGCACCATGAAATAAATAATTATTGCACGGAACACATTCAAGCAACCAGCATTGTCTTGAATGATACAACAGGTCCTCTAACAGTATCAGCTTTATATTGTCCACCAAGGACAACTCCCTTGGAAAACGCTTCATAGCCGGCGGCGCCTATAATGCAAAACACACAAACTGGGGTTCAAGACTAATAACTACAAAAGGCAGAGAACTTAACAGCGCTATTCAGACAATAAGCCTTAACGCCATTTTAACAGGTGAACCCACGTACTGGCCCACTGATGCCCGCAAAAAACCAAACCTAATAGATTTTGCCATTTCAAAAGGCATACCAAAATCCAAAATAAATGCTACATCCTTAACAGACCCATCTTCAGATCACTCTCTAGTCCTACTAACTATATCAAGCAAAGTTGTACCCAAAACAGCTGCATGCACTCTTCATAACAAGAGAACAAACTGGGAGATGTATCGGGATAAAATAAAAAGTTCACTAAAAATAGATATAAAGTTGAAAAGAGAAGAAGACATTATACTCGCTGTAGAACAATTAAATTTATGCATACAAACGGCATCATAGAATGCAACACCTTCAATGGAGGGAGGTGAGTATCCAGATACTAACATACCTCCGTCCATAAGAGAATTGATAGCAAAAAGATGTATCTCACAAGGAAGAAATGGATAATAAATAAATCACCTCAAAATAAAACTATATTTAACAACGCTGTAAAGAAAGTGAATAAAGTACTAAAACAATATAATGATAACATTGGACAGGAACAGCTGCGTAACCTTGATGCTACACCAGCTACTGAATATTCTCTTTGGAAGGCAACATCAAAGATTAATCAGTCGATACAAAGTAACTCTCCAATAAGAACCAGCTGTGGTGAACGGGCCAGAAGTGACAAAGAAAAAGCTAATACATTTGGGATTCATCGAAATAAGGTTTTCACGCCTAATTGCAGAGAAATAACCGAACAGGAGGAGAAATTTATCGTCAACGCCCTAGCTGTTACTCACCAACTAGACTTGCCTATAAAATCCTTCACAATAGGGGAGGTAGCCGGTGCTATTGATAAGTTTCTGCTCAAAAAATCGCCTGGATATGACTTGGTGACTGCAAAATGCTTGAAAGAACTACCAAAGCTTGGAGTTACATATTTAACATACTTATTTAACGCTGTAATGAGATTAAGCTTATTCCTTCCTCCATTGGAAAGTTGCGACTATCATAATGATAACCATGCCAGGAAAACCACCAGAAGAGGTCACATCATATAGACCGATAAGCTTCTTACCAATAATTTCCAAATTATTTGAAAAGCTATTTTTGAAACGACTATTTCCAGTTTTAGCATAAAAACAACTAATACCACCATACCAGTTTGGATTTCGACAAAAACACTCCAGCATTGAGCAAGTCCACTGATTAGTGGAAAAGACACGTAACGATATGGAAGAAAAAATACTGCTCTGCTGCATTTCTAGATATAACGCAGGCATTTGACAGAGTCTGGCATGATGGCCTGCTTTATAAAATTAAAACAATTCTACCAACCAACTTCTACACTGTCATCAAATCTTAACAAGAAGATAGACAAATTAATGGTAAGAAAGAGAGAAGAAACAACAAATCTCAACAAAACCACTGTACCTCAAGGCAGTGTACTGGGACCTGTTTTGTGCCTCTTATTCACTGCAGACCTACCTGTGAACCTAGACTCAACAGTAGCCACATATGCGGATGATACCGCTATTCTCACTTCACATAAGGATCCCAATAAAGCCTCCCAGTTGCTACATACAGATCTGGATGATGTCATGAACTGGCTCAAAACATGGCACATCAAAGTTAATGACACCAAATCAGCCCATGTCACGTTTACATTGCGTCAAAAAACATGTCCACCAGTGTAAATGAATGGAAAGCAAATACCACAAGTTGATGATACGAAGTAGCTTGGTATTCACCTGGACAGACGGATAACATGGTGTAAACATATATTTACTAAAAGAAAACAGCTCAGTCTAAAACTCAGAAAATATCAGTGATGATAGGGAAGTACTCAAAACTAAACATATAAAATAAACTGCCCATTTATAAGGCCATCTTAAAACCGGTCTGGACCTACGGAATCCAGCTCTGGGTAACAGCATCTAAATCCAATCTATGCATCTTGCAACGTTTCCAGTCAAAGGTTCTGCGCTTGATAACCAAAGCCCCTGGTATGTTACAAGTGAAACACTGCATATGGACCTGCGGGCTAATTCCCTACGGAGTGAGTTTGAGTGATTGCCACCGAGCACTTATTGCGGGTGCGCTTGAAGGTCGTGAAGGTTTTGGAATTCACTAAACAGTTAACGCGCACCCGTCAAGCACCCGCAATCAATACTAATACCGGGAAACCGGTAACTACGCGGCAGAATTAAGCTAAACCTAGCCTACAAATACTTCTAGCAGAAAAATACTTTTCAAATTTTGCCGGGTTTTATGTTCTAGTGATTATCTATGGGTGGCGCGCCAGCCAACCAATGGCGGCAATCACCCTCCAACAATCATCGTGTGAATTTATTTTCTGTTTTTTCTCTCTCACTTTTAATCAATCTATAATTTTGTTCGCGTGTTATAAGTATAGTGTATTAAGTATAATAAAATTAAAAGTTAATTAGCATGGTAAGTTTTGTAGTGATCTAATAATAGGCCAACCCTAATCATACAATATGCGTATCATCTATATGAGTGATCGGTGGGACTAATAATAGACCTTTTTGTAGTTTGTACGTCTCTGAAAGAAAATCTAAACATTGATATTATTTCTCAGCAATAATGTACCTAGTTACTTACCTACTTCAAATAATTATTACGACTGCCTATTTAAAAATACCATGTTCCTATAGGTAGAGTGACTATAGTGCTTCTCAGGTAAAGTTAAACTTCAACTGAAAATATTTTTTGCCGTCGAGTAAACATGCTGTGAATGAAAACAAGTCATTCTTTGTACACTACTTTTGTGCAAAACAATTAAATCAATAATTATTTAAAACGCCAAAAAACGAAGAAAGAAATATATTTGCGATTTAGAAATGTCTATTGCTTTGTACCTATATAGAAGTGTATTGTATCTATCTAAGTCTTATGTATCGTTGAAGATTCACAAATCTCAAGTCTTGGAGAGACGGACAAATGGGAGCTCGAAAGTTGATAACTATAGCCTAGGACTTGATAGACAAGTACCTAACTATATTGAATGTTGAATCTACTTGATTATACTAATAATATGATACATTTGTTTCAGGTGGATGCACACAGAACTGCAGTTAATAAGAATGTATAGATCTCCGCTTTCCGAGCTCATAGGATAGTGTAAATCTCAATTTATGTGAAAATTATAACATTATTACATGATATTTAATACTTACACTTGATTTCGTTTTGCATATATTTGCATTGACCCCTCGTTGTTAGTAGAACTTCACATAATTAGGCTTTGTAAGAAAACTACTAGATTTTAAAACCAGTAGGTATTTTTCTATTTTAGGGTTAAAATCCTACTCTAGCTATGAAATAGTTAGGCAGGTTCTATGAAATACCACATACATACATGTCATTAAACCTACCTTTCACAAAAACAACACAACTTCATGGCACGATAAAACATGAAACAAAGTGTACCTAGGTAGGTGTTAGAACTATAAGTTTCAGAGTAACTATGCATTATCAATGATCTTCACTAACCAAACACTGCTAGATAGTAAATGCAATGAACGCACAAGGTGCTCTTCGGTTGACGAAAACTCATTGCTACTGAATTCCTTGTGAATTCCGATTTTGAATTACCGGTTTTGTATTTCCTAGTAAAATACTGTTTCAGTGCGGTTGAGTTAAAGTGAAGTGCGCATTGCCTTGATGACGTCATTTGACATGCACACTGAGCTTAGTGAATTCGAAACGAGTGATCGTTGGCAATGAATGGTCCAAGTGGCATTAACCGAACCGCACTTTAACTTTACGGAATCAGGCCCCTGGAAGCGCTCACAGTGGAGGAAGAAATAACAAACACCGCCAGAAAGTACCAGAAACGACTGCAGCGTCACCCAAATGAAATGCCAAAGACACTAATGACTAAAAGGCCTCTAAGGAGGCTAAAATGAAAAATACTTCAAGACCTAATAACTAGAGTTTCAGAATCCAGAGTCCAACAGAAACAGGATACATCAATGGATGCATACGTGACATGTCAAATGACAAAAGCTCAAAAGAAAGCTCATTGTCTGAAAATATGAGACAGATTGCTTTGAAGGGAGAAGATAAAAAAAAAGTAGACAAAATGGCTGACGCTTGTACTTAGGTTGCATCAGAGGCTCATTAAACTCTTAACATCTTGTCTTGTAGTCTTTTTTGTCTTGTTTAGTACATTGCATTTGTTCGATTTTTGCGGCTAGTGACTCGGCTTTTATAAGTAATTAAACACATGTTTTTTTTAACAAAAAAACGGCCGACCCATTGGTCTCGTAGCTAGTGATCCTAGGTAAGTAATCAAACGGTCGCCGGTTCGAATCCTGCAAGGTGCAATCATTTGTGTGATGAGCAGAAATGTTTGTTTCCGAGTCATGGATGTTAAATATTCGTATCTATGTATGTTTATCCGTTATCTAGTACCCATGGTACAGGGTATCCTAGTTTGGGGCTAGGTAATTGGTGTGGAGTTGTCCCGAATATATTATTATTATTACAAACTCACTTGTAGGCAGAAATATGTATGCAAATTGACACGCAGCGCACAACCAGAAGGCTCCCATGAGCACCGGCTTTCGTCCGATTCTGCTGAGTAGCACCACAGATATCCAGAACCCTGGGATCTCCACCGCAGACACCGCGATATAGTTAACATACTGATTGCCTGACATGTTCACTGCATTAATGGACAGACCATAGTAGACCAGCGTCGTCGTCACCCACCATACCGGAAGGACTATGCACCTTATCAAGATCTGCTTGTGTCTGAAGACGAGAACAATCAACCAGGGTTCTTTCGTCTTTTCCAGCTCTTCTATAGCCTTTCTTTTCTTTTCTTCCTCGGCCGTTATTCTTAACATTTCCAGAGACTTGTGAGACAACTGCTTCCTGTTGATTCGAGCAGCTTCCTTCAATTGTGCTTCGGACTCTATATAGCGACCCTTGCTCATGTACCAGCGGACTGATTCGGAGATGAACCAGAAGTAGCCGATGGTGACGAGCTGGGGGATGTAGAGGGCGAGAGTGAGGGGCCTCCAGTCCGGTATTGCCCAGGCTATCAGGCCCATGAACACATTGCCTAGTGCGAAGCATGACGAGAGGATGCCACCAGCGATCACGCGGTATTCCGGACCCACGAGTTCCAGCACTGTCGATTGATAAAATAAAACATGTAAGCAATAATAATACTACCTAGGTAACAAAATATTATCCTAGGTGAAAACTGAAGAATGTTGCATAATGTTTAAATTTTACAGATTAGAAACGATAAGATTTGATGTCTGGAGATGATGCGTGCTGCATATCATATTTTATTGGCTGCGGGATAAACTTTATCAAAGAAAAATATTTATTTAGCACTAGCCTAGCAGTATATCATAAAATAATATGATATGATATGTTTTCACTATCAATATTTAGTTTTTATCAATGCAATTGATATAAGCCCCCTCATAATATTTAAAGATACCATTTATCTGCAGTATCTTCTTGAAATTTATCACTTTGTTGTTTAAACCAGCGTCCAGTGTCTAGCACTGGACATTTTTGCTGAGCACTGGCCCTTTTGGTATACGCCGTAGCTTATAACGAACACGTTAATTTGTATTATTAGGTACTAATTATATTTATGTATATTTTATTTGATGTGCCTATAATTTTTTTTTTGTTTGTTTGTTTATTTTATCTTGACGCAAGCTTTCAAGAAAAACTGTTTTTTTTTTATTACGGACTAGGCAATCGTTTGACCACGATCTCACTTGATGGAAAGCGATGATGTGGTCGAAGGTGTAGCACGCTTGCCTAGTAGATACCTATTCACTCTTGACTTAAACACACCTGGGTTATAATTTGCCGGAAACACTGACGAGGGCAGGGCATTCCACTCCTTTGCAGTTCTTATAATAAATGAAGAAGCGTAACGCTTCGTTCTTGTGCAAGGTATTTCAACCATAAAGGGGTGGCGCTTTGCTGATCGTCTAGTCGTACGGTGATGGAAAGGTGATGGGGGAATCAGGTTGTGCAGTTCTTGTGCACACTCTCCATAGTGCAATCTGTAGAATACCGACAGGCTTGCTACCTCACGTCAATGCACCAGACTTTGAAGCTTACTCTTTACTAGAGTGTTATCCTCAATGAGCCTGATAGCACGTCTTTCAATTGAATCCAAAGACTCGAGCTGATACTCGGCAGAACCATCCCAGAGGTGGCAGCTGTAGTCCATACAAGATCGGACCTGTGCTTGATAGAGATTCAAAAGCTGTCCCGGTGTGAAGTACCGCCTAACCTTAGACAAAATATCAAAATGAAAAGCGTTGTAAACACATAATACCATTTATATTTATGCGTTTTAAAGATTAGAGTTTATCATAATCATTATAGCCTTCAAAATGATGTCTTATAATGACGAGCACAATGCAGCTCAAGACTGTATATTTGAAGCTCTGGATGTCACTGCTGTTGTTATAAGGTGTCATGACGCTACCCATCTATTACCCACACTATTTCTGAGATCATGAAGCCGGTGTTACTTACACCGGCTTCATGATCTCAGAAATAGTGGAAGCGGTGTTCGGCTCCGGCGTGTTTTCAACTACTTATATTTTGGGTACTTATTGGTTAGTTTTATATAGAAAATAAGTGACAAGACGAGAGGCCATTTGGGTAATGATAGATGGGTAGCGTCATGACACCTTATAACAACAGCAGTGACATCCAGAGCTTCAAATATACAGTCTTGAGCTGCATTGTGCTCGTCATTATAAGACATCATTTTGAAGGCTATAATGATTATGATAAACTCTAATCTTTAAAACGCATAAATATAAATGGTATTATGTGTTTACAACGCTTTTCATTTTGATATTTTGTCTAAGGTTAGGCGGTACTTCACACCGGGACAGCTTTTGAATCTCTATCAAGCACAGGTCCGATCTTGTATGGACTACAGCTGCCACCTCTGGGATGGTTCTGCCGAGTATCAGCTCGAGTCTTTGGATTCAATTGAAAGACGTGCTATCAGGCTCATTGAGGATAACACTCTAGTAAAGAGTAAGCTTCAAAGTCTGGTGCATTGACGTGAGGTAGCAAGCCTGTCGGTATTCTACAGATTGCACTATGGAGAGTGTGCACAAGAACTGCACAACCTGATTCCCCCATCACCTTTCCATCACCGTACGACTAGACGATCAGCAAAGCGCCACCCCTTTATGGTTGAAATACCTTGCACAAGAACGAAGCGTTACGCTTCTTCATTTATTATAAGAACTGCAAAGGAGTGGAATGCCCTGCCCTCGTCAGTGTTTCCGGCAAATTATAACCCAGGTGTGTTTAAGTCAAGAGTGAATAGGTATCTACTAGGCAAGCGTGCTACACCTTCGACCACATCATCGCTTTCCATCAAGTGAGATCGTGGTCAAACGATTGCCTAGTCCGTAATAAAAAAAAACAGTTTTTCTTGAAAGCTTGCGTCAAGATAAAATAAACAAACAAACAAAAAAAAAAATTATAGGCACATCAAATAAAATATACATAAATATAATTAGTACCTAATAATACAAATTAACGTGTTCGTTATAAGCTACGGCGTATACCAAAAGGGCCAGTGCTCAGCAAAAATGTCCAGTGCTAGACACTGGACGCTGGTTTAAACAACAAAGTGATAAATTTCAAGAAGATACTGCAGATAAATGGTATCTTTAAATATTATGAGGGGGCTTATATCAATTGCATTGATAAAAACTAAATATTGATAGTGAAAACATATCATATCATATTATTTTATGATATACTGCTAGGCTAGTGCTAAATAAATATTTTTCTTTGATAAAGTTTATCCCGCAGCCAATAAAATATGATATGCAGCACGCATCATCTCCAGACATCAAATCTTATCGTTTCTAATCTGTAAAATTTAAACATTATGCAACATTCTTCAGTTTTCACCTAGGATAATATTTTGTTACCTAGGTAGTATTATTATTGCTTACATGTTTTATTTTATCAATCGACAGTGCTGGAACTCGTGGGTCCGGAATACCGCGTGATCGCTGGTGGCATCCTCTCGTCATGCTTCGCACTAGGCAATGTGTTCATGGGCCTGATAGCCTGGGCAATACCGGACTGGAGGCCCCTCACTCTCGCCCTCTACATCCCCCAGCTCGTCACCATCGGCTACTTCTGGTTCATCTCCGAATCAGTCCGCTGGTACATGAGCAAGGGTCGCTATATAAAGATTCACCTGTGCTTATATTAAAATTACATAACTGTTCTACATTTTTGTTTCATGCTTTTTCTTGTAGAATTTGTATTATAGAAGATTCTGCTCTGAAGGCGGCTAATACTACAATTTCGAACTTTTTAAGGAGAATGCCCAATGTTTGAAGAACTGCAACTCAGGTTTTTCAAAAAATAACAGACCAAAGGCTCAAATTATATAAAATTTTGTTTTCATTATAATTGTTGTAGTTTACTTTTCCATGGGAAGCACTTTTTAAAAGTAATAAGCCAAAACCTAAAAATTACCGAAAATTTCGATGTTTTTGAGCACCACGAAGTTAGCTCAGGTCTTTCGAAGCTGCAAATTAAGTTTAACACTACTGGTATATATCCTAACAACATCCCAAAAAAAACAGGACGGTACAGATTTTGGCGACAGAATAAGCCTAACGCGATTTTTGTGTCTACATCATCACCATCATTAACCTATACCAATCCACTGCTGGACGTTGGTCTCTCTCAAAGAACACCACTGACCCCAATCTTCGGCTCTTCTCATCCAGTAGCTGCCAGCTATCTTTCGCAAGTCGTCTCTCCACACGGCCGGCGGGCGTCCCACATTACACTTTGTTTGCGTCTACAGTGACCGTTAATCTTATATGATAAAGTGCGAAGGCCAGTTTAAGATGAGCCATACGTTCAAATGTTTCTGTACATTTCGGGTTTCAAGTTATTTACTGCCATTCTGTAATTTCTGAACTACAAATTCGATAAGCTTGAAAAATTTACATGACAATATTTGAAGTAGGTACTCCTTTCAAACAAAAAAATTATGAATGAAATAGGACTACGCGTCAATGAATCACAACTAAGTACACATTTTGACTTTCATCCCCTCTCCCAAGGAACCATGCTAAATATTGTGATAAAAAGTATCCAATATCCTACCCTGTAGTATGAACTCAAATCATAACAAGTTTCATTTGAATTCATTCAGTTGATTAGGCGTGAAGCGCGGTCAAGACACTAATAGGCAGACAGACAGATAGACGGACAGAAAAAATGAAAAAAAAAAACAGTTTTGGCTTTAGAATCTAATATAGATCAAACACAGGAAAAAAAAAGAAAAGAAAATTTGTTTTTTTTGCCTAACAGGAATTTGGACCCGTATCCCGCAGGAACCCTTTATTTTTTCGGGATAAAAAGTATAATCAATTTTAACTCATCTTATAAACTACGACTGTGCCAAGTTGCGTCAAAATCCGTCCAGTAGTTTCAGCATGGTAAGTGTTCTTTAAAATAATTTTCAAGCCCTATCTTGCGGGAACCGTTTAATTTTTCGGGATGAAAAGTATCCCATGTCCTACCTCGTAGTATGAACTCAAATCATACCAAGTTTCATTTAATTTCATTCAGTAGTTTCACCGTGATGCCTAGCCAAGGTACAGACAGACAGACAGACAAAAATGAAAAAAAAACTGATTTGGCTTTTTAGTATCGAATATAGGGTACAAACCAAAATAAAAAGTTTTTTAAAATAGCTAGGACATACAGACTGACGGATGGACAGACACAAGGACATGACGTAAAATAAGGGTTTCTTCTTTGATTACGGAACCCTAAAAAGTATATTATCTGCACAAATGAATAAAACTTTATATTGATAGATGTTTTTTCGGCAACAGTTGTCCTCGGCGCTTGTGCATCCGTATAATGCAATTTAGTAAATACAGTATTCGCAAACTGTTGCTCGGTGGCAACAACGATTAGGATTATAAAAAAAATATCAATCGGTAAAATGAGTGAAACGCAAAACGATAAAGAAAGTGAAGTGCCAGTGCACACCAAGGTGGATTTGGACACGATCCTGATAAATGAAATAGGACAGTTCGGGTGGTACCAGGTCCGGACCTTGGCGTTGGCGACGATCGGAGTGATCTTCTCAGCGTTCCACGCGGAGTACCTGTTCACGACGGCCAGGATCACCACGAGGTCAGTCATGCCAAATATATATTATGTATTTTGAAACCTAGCCAGCCACATTGTAGAGTCAAAATATTCAAATATCACTTGTAATTTTAGAATCGTGATAATCTCGACTATATGATGACCTTGTACTTCTGAGCTTAGACGAGTAGGTATGCATTTTTATCACCACCGCATCATTACCGCGTCAAGTCCACTGCTGAACATCTGACACTTTCGGCCACATCATCGCTTTCCATCACGTGAGTTTGTAGTCAAACGCTTGCCTAGTCCCCCGCAGGACGTCACAACGAGGGATTCCGCACTACCTAGTACTGAGTCTAATAGGAACATACTTTTTTCAAAAGTTTAAGGTCTGCTCTACAATAAAAGTACCAATTTTTCTTTATGTTTTAGGTGTTTAATCACAGAATGTGAAGATACATCACCGGCAGACTTCGTTCCCTCTTGGATTTACAACGCTATTCCCCCAAGTGGAGGCTCTTTCGACAACTGCCTCAGATATGGGAACGCAACATACGCGAATGTTCCTGCTGATGGCACCTGGAACGATACCTGCCCTGCTGCTTTCTTTGATGCTACCGTCAAGCGAGCTTGTGAGCAGCTTGTCTACGAGCATACGCAGACAGTAGTTTATGATGTAAGGTCTTATTTTGATTATTATCAAAGAGTTTAAAGTCGTAATAAGTGAATTATTGCTTAGCTGCATGCAGACGTGTGAATGCGTGGTTCCATCTTTCAATCAGCTTTATTTCCTATTGTATACATGATCTTATTGATGTGTACAATATATAATATGAAATTTTTGTTCTTTGACCTTAAGAATTTCGTCATTGTTGTATGGATGGTTTAATAAGTGCTAGCGACAACGAGTTTGGAGACAAAAATAATCTTCGGAATAATTAATGGTCGAACTCTTTCTGCAGAAACAGATTGCTTTTGTATAGCCCCCGTCTCTGTCGTACCTAAGTAATGAATGTTCGATCAAATTTTTGATTTTGTTTTCTTATGTTGGGTTTTCAATTTAAGGAAATATTTTGTTTGTTGTACTGGGTGACCCAGTAGCGCGTGAGGCCGATCCAGGCCGTGTTGAAGCAGTTGAGCGCCAGCGCCGTGCGCCGTCCCCAGCGGTCCGAGATGTATCCTGTGAAGGGGAGCGCTGCAAACGTGCCAAAGGTGCGCACAAAGCCAATGTAGCTGCGCCGCCATTCGTCACAGCCTAGGTCGAACTACAAACAAAATATTTCCTTAAATTGAAAACCCAACATAAGAAAACAAAATCAAAAATTTGATCGAACATTCATTACTTAGGTACGACAGAGACGGGGGCTATACAAAAGCAATCTGTTTCTGCAGAAAGAGTTCGACCATTAATTATTCCGAAGATTATTTTTGTCTCCAAACTCGTTGTCGCTAGCACTTATTAAACCATCCATACAACAATGACGAAATTCTTAAGGTCAAAGAACAAAAATTTCATATTATATATTGTACACATCAATAAGATCATGTATACAATAGGAAATAAAGCTGATTGAAAGATGGAACCACGCATTCACACGTCTGCATGCAGCTAAGCAATAATTCACTTATTACGACTTTAAACTCTTTGATAATAATCAAAATAAGACCTTACATCATAAACTACTGTCTGCGTATGCTCGTAGACAAGCTGCTCACAAGCTCGCTTGACGGTAGCATCAAAGAAAGCAGCAGGGCAGGTATCGTTCCAGGTGCCATCAGCAGGAACATTCGCGTATGTTGCGTTCCCATATCTGAGGCAGTTGTCGAAAGAGCCTCCACTTGGGGGAATAGCGTTGTAAATCCAAGAGGGAACGAAGTCTGCCGGTGATGTATCTTCACATTCTGTGATTAAACACCTAAAACATAAAGAAAAATTGGTACTTTTATTGTAGAGCAGACCTTAAACTTTTGAAAAAAGTATGTTCCTATTAGACTCAGTACTAGGTAGTGCGGAATCCCTCGTTGTGACGTCCTGCGGGGGACTAGGCAAGCGTTTGACTACAAACTCACGTGATGGAAAGCGATGATGTGGCCGAAAGTGTCAGATGTTCAGCAGTGGACTTGACGCGGTAATGATGCGGTGGTGATAAAAATGCATACCTACTCGTCTAAGCTCAGAAGTACAAGGTCATCATATAGTCGAGATTATCACGATTCTAAAATTACAAGTGATATTTGAATATTTTGACTCTACAATGTGGCTGGCTAGGTTTCAAAATACATAATATATATTTGGCATGACTGACCTCGTGGTGATCCTGGCCGTCGTGAACAGGTACTCCGCGTGGAACGCTGAGAAGATCACTCCGATCGTCGCCAACGCCAAGGTCCGGACCTGGTACCACCCGAACTGTCCTATTTCATTTATCAGGATCGTGTCCAAATCCACCTTGGTGTGCACTGGCACTTCACTTTCTTTATCGTTTTGCGTTTCACTCATTTTACCGATTGATATTTTTTTTATAATCCTAATCGTTGTTGCCACCGAGCAACAGTTTGCGAATACTGTATTTACTAAATTGCATTATACGGATGCACAAGCGCCGAGGACAACTGTTGCCGAAAAAACATCTATCAATATAAAGTTTTATTCATTTGTGCAGATAATATACTTTTTAGGGTTCCGTAATCAAAGAAGAAACCCTTATTTTACGTCATGTCCTTGTGTCTGTCCATCCGTCAGTCTGTATGTCCTAGCTATTTTAAAAAACTTTTTATTTTGGTTTGTACCCTATATTCGATACTAAAAAGCCAAATCAGTTTTTTTTTCATTTTTGTCTGTCTGTCTGTCTGTACCTTGGCTAGGCATCACGGTGAAACTACTGAATGAAATTAAATGAAACTTGGTATGATTTGAGTTCATACTACGAGGTAGGACATGGGATACTTTTCATCCCGAAAAATTAAACGGTTCCCGCAAGATAGGGCTTGAAAATTATTTTAAAGAACACTTACCATGCTGAAACTACTGGACGGATTTTGACGCAACTTGGCACAGTCGTAGTTTATAAGATGAGTTAAAATTGATTATACTTTTTATCCCGAAAAAATAAAGGGTTCCTGCGGGATACGGGTCCAAATTCCTGTTAGGCAAAAAAAACAAATTTTCTTTTCTTTTTTTTTCCTGTGTTTGATCTATATTAGATTCTAAAGCCAAAACTGTTTTTTTTTTTCATTTTTTCTGTCCGTCTATCTGTCTGTCTGCCTATTAGTGTCTTGACCGCGCTTCACGCCTAATCAACTGAATGAATTCAAATGAAACTTGTTATGATTTGAGTTCATACTACAGGGTAGGATATTGGATACTTTTTATCACAATATTTAGCATGGTTCCTTGGGAGAGGGGATGAAAGTCAAAATGTGTACTTAGTTGTGATTCATTGACGCGTAGTCCTATTTCATTCATAATTTTTTTGTTTGAAAGGAGTACCTACTTCAAATATTGTCATGTAAATTTTTCAAGCTTATCGAATTTGTAGTTCAGAAATTACAGAATGGCAGTAAATAACTTGAAACCCGAAATGTACAGAAACATTTGAACGTATGGCTCATCTTAAACTGGCCTTCGCACTTTATCATATAAGATTAACGGTCACTGTAGACGCAAACAAAGTGTAATGTGGGACGCCCGCCGGCCGTGTGGAGAGACGACTTGCGAAAGATAGCTGGCAGCTACTGGATGAGAAGAGCCGAAGATTGGGGTCAGTGGTGTTCTTTGAGAGAGACCAACGTCCAGCAGTGGATTGGTATAGGTTAATGATGGTGATGATGTAGACACAAAAATCGCGTTAGGCTTATTCTGTCGCCAAAATCTGTACCGTCCTGTTTTTTTTGGGATGTTGTTAGGATATATACCAGTAGTGTTAAACTTAATTTGCAGCTTCGAAAGACCTGAGCTAACTTCGTGGTGCTCAAAAACATCGAAATTTTCGGTAATTTTTAGGTTTTGGCTTATTACTTTTAAAAAGTGCTTCCCATGGAAAAGTAAACTACAACAATTATAATGAAAACAAAATTTTATATAATTTGAGCCTTTGGTCTGTTATTTTTTGAAAAACCTGAGTTGCAGTTCTTCAAACATTGGGCATTCTCCTTAAAAAGTTCGAAATTGTAGTATTAGCCGCCTTCAGAGCAGAATCTTCTATAATACAAATTCTACAAGAAAAAGCATGAAACAAAAATGTAGAACAGTTATGTAATTTTAATATAAGCACAGGTGAATCTTTGTAGGACCAAAAGTTCCCCTGTAATCTAGTCAAAACGAAAAATTCAGGAAATCGGATTTTTCAAGATATATAAATTGTTATTAATATTGCACAGTTATCTATTGAAATGTTATACTACTGATGGATAGTATTAACGATAAATAAAAGGCCCAAGTTTAGTACGACAATAAATTGGAGAGTGCGAGTTCGGCGGCTTCGAAAATACTAGTATTACAAAATAAAACTTAGAATATCAAGCGGCTAGCTCCGTTCGTGTGTGCTACCGACATTGCACCAATAAAAAAATATTTTACGCGCACCCTCCAAATGCAACTTTATTTGTTTTAAGCGGCACAGATAACAAAATACGGTTTGGAAAACAGTTTGAAAAATTAACACAAGTATCTTATAGTTTTAAATATTATACCACAGATTACATAGAAAAGTAGTAGTTTTTTTTAACAATAAAAACAAAAAATTGGTATATATTGCACTTGTGACGTGCGTCGCCTACAATCCGCCCCCATAGTGCTGAACTGAGCTTACAAAGGCAAATAAAAACAAACAGACAAGTTCAGATCAGCACTAACATTCCGCTGGTGCCAGCAGAGCGACGCGCGTGACCGGGCGCCGCACCACACCAGTGCGCGTGCGCACGTCCACCACTCTAACGCGACCATCATCGCCACCATGTGTCCTACTCACTACTCCGTGACGCCAGCAGCCTCGATCTAAATTAGGTTCCATCAACAAGACAAAGTCTCCATCTCGCAACGCTCTCTGCTCTTTATTCCACTTGTATCTAGGCAACAAAGTGGGCAAATATTCTTTCAACCACCGCCCCCAGAACATATCAGTTAAACGTTGCGCGATGCGCCACTGTTTACGTAAACACAGGTCGTCGTTGTCGTATTTACCTAAAGGGGGACCGTTAGAAGATGTACCTATCAAAAAATGGTTAGGTGTTAAGGCTTCGGGATAATTAGGGTCACTAGAAACGTATGTAATTGGGCGACCATTAACTAGCGCTTCTACTTCCGTTATTAAAGTTGATAACGTCTCGGGATGTGGAGCGCGTTCCTTAAGTACGACTTTCAATGCCGTTTTTACTGTACGTATCATACGCTCCCAGGCACCTCCCATCTCAGGGGCGCCGGGAGGTATGAATCTCCACTCTATACCTCTTACTGTGCCATCTTCATGGATCTTACTATTATTGAGTTCCATAAGACTCCGTTTTAGTTTATTTGAAGAACCTCTTAGGTTGGTTCCATTGTCAGAAATTATTACGAGAGGAGTAGATCGACGTGCTATCATTCGCCTCAAAGCCATAATGGCTGAGTCAGTACTTAAACTTTCAGTCAACTCTATATGAATCGCACGTATTGTCAGACACGTAAAAATAACGCCGTATCTCTTTTGCCTTCTTCGGCCAATGGTAACCTCCATGGGGCCGAAGAAGTCGATGCCAGTGAAGGTGAAAGGTCGGCGGTTGTGCTGCAAGCGTGCAGCGGGCAGGTCGCCCATGCGCTGCGGCTGCGGGGCTGCGCGCCTGTACCGGCAAAACAAACAACGCGATGCTACGGCGCGTACAGTCGGCCGTAGTTTTATTACCCAATACTTTTGTCGTAATTCGTTTACGACCAGTTCGTGCGCACCATGATGCGCTTTTCTATGGTAATGTTCTACCAACAGTCTGCTGATCTTATGATGACCATCGAGTATAGCAGGTCTCATCGCTGACTGTTCGACACATTGAACTTTGTCAATTCGACCTTGAACTCGCAAAATACCTTCGAGGTCAATATATGGTGTCAGAGTTAACAAGCGACTAGTGGACGACAAGGGTTTGTTTTGTTTAATTTGCTCAATATCATGAGCGAAAGAGTCTTGTTGACACTTCATAAGCAGTATCTTTTCTGCGTCATTCAATAGTTCAACATTCAGTTGAGCGTCAATACGTCGACATCGTTTTATAAACAATAAAACTCGAGCGGTAACTCGAACGAGCCGTATCCAAGATGAGAAGTCATCTTCATTAGGTAAGGAGTGTTCAATGACGTGTGACGTCATCACATTGATGCTCCTTGTTTCACAGACCGCGTCTTGTGATATCTTGTTTGGTTTGAGGTCCTTAGGCCAAGTGTCCTCAGGCTGCCGTAAGAATCCAGGTCCTTGAAACCAAACACTGTCATACAAAAGTGGTGGTGAATCTTCCTTGGTTGATATATCGGCCACATTTAATTTACTCGGGACATATCGCCATTCCGACGTCGTAGTTAGTTCATCAATTTCACCGAGTCGATGAGCCACAAAAGGTTTATAACTCCTAGGGTCACTACGTATCCACTGTAGGACCGTATGTGAGTCAGTCCAGAAGTAGCGCTTATCAGGTTTTAAATGTTTATGTTCTCGTTGAATCGCATCAGCAAGGCGTGAAGCTATCAGTGCGCCTTGCAGTTCCAGACGCGGAACTGATATAGGGCGGAGTGGGGTCACTCTGCTCTTCGCGGCTACAAAACACACAAGAACGTTTCCGTCACAGCGGATCAAACGCAAAAAAATTATCGTAGAGTAAGATTTCATGGAAGCGTCAGAAAATATATGCATCTCTTTATTTATGACTGTGTTCATATCTAGTGAAGTACCTACAGTAGCTGGGTAACAATGCGTCCAAGTACCAGCATTTAAATACCAACGAGGTATTCGTAGTAACTCTAATTGCTTGAGTTCATCGAGCCATTTTACCCATTTGATGTGCTCGGCAGGTTGAATCTGGCATTTCCAGTCAACATTAGATCTGTGTACGTCTTGTAAAATAATTTTACTTTTTATCAGAAACGGTGATAAGAAGCCATGAATGTCATAAATTGACATAATAATGCTAAGCATTTTAGCTTTCGTTGGAGGTACAGTTCCGTCTAAAATATCTTTAGGAATCCGAGTCAAGTTAATTTTAAAACCAAATGAGTCATCCGCGGGATGCCAAATCAAACCTAAAGTGCGCTCAGCCGTGTTGTCTAAACCATCTTTAAATTGTATAGCTGTGTGCGCTAACGCGTCCGTAGGTATAGAACTTAAAACCTCTTTATTATTACTCGACCAACCTCTTATCTCGAATCCACCTTTCTTATGTATCAAAGTTATATCATGCACTAACTTAATAGCTGTACTTTCGTCACAAGTTGAGTACAAACAATCATCCATGTAATGATTATTTATAATGACGTCAATAGCCTCAGAGTTAATGTCTTCATATTTGAGCGCGTTCTTATTTTTAATGTACTGCGCAATAAAAGGTGAGCATGTCGCACCGAATATTAAACTTTGCATTACACAAATTTTAACTGGGCTATCTGTCGATTCTTGCCATAAGAATCTGAGAACATGCTGATCTTCAGAACGTATCTTGATACGTAAAAACATATCACGGATGTCGCCTATTATTACTATCGGATTTTCACGAAATCTAAGCATAATTCCGAGTAATGAATTGTACAAGTCAGGTCCGGTTAATAAATAGTGGTTCAGGTTTACGTCATTAACTTTTGATGCAGCGTCCCAGACTAGGCGTAACTTTCCAGGCTTATTGGGATTAAGTACTCCAAAATGTGGGAGGTACCAACAATTATCAGCTGAGCGTTCATCTTCGTTCAGTTCGCGAGCGTAACCATTATTAAATAACTTGTCCATTTCCAGCTTATACCTAACAGCGTAATCGTTATCTCTCTGAAACTTACGTAACAATACCTGGTGACGAGAATAGGCATTAAAATAAGAGTCAGGCATTTTAAAATCATCCTTTCTAAAGGGCAAACCTACTTCCCATTGTGTACCTACTTGACGTGAAGTTTTATCTAAAACATCAATAGCTCTAACGTGATCCTTATTCTCACGATATAAGGTCAAAATTCCTACTGAATCAAGATCAAAAGAATTTTTAATTAAAGAATTCAGTTCACTAATTTCATGCTTATCATCACTATCAGAAGAGCGAGCGAGATGGAAAACATTAAGTTCACTTACCGAGGAGTGAGTACGACCTTTGTGGTAGCCATGGATGGTCCATCCCAACCTGCAACGTGACGCATACAAGGAGTTCCTGTCTCCGTGAACAATCTCCAGTGGGGCTATAAGGAAATAATTATCTTCGCCTAACAGTATACGGGGCACTACACTATGTGCACAAACCAAAGGCTTTATATGAGCTAAGTGTGAACAGTCAACTTTGTTTACAACTGACATATTTTGAGCACTCAATTTTAACTTATCACATTTACGCAAGTTAATGTCATAGAAAGTATTGTCTTGTCCAGATATTTGAGCCTTCACTTTCGGCACTTCCGACTGATAAACCTCTAAGCCGAACGCGTCAGTAAACTTAATAGCACACGGATTTTCACTTTTTAAGCCTAAGCTTTCCGATAAGTCCGAATCAATCATAGACAATGCGGCGCCTTCATCTAAAAGCGCGTAGGTATTTATGATACCTTTAGATCCGCGTAATTGCACGGCAATCACTTTTAGTAGTGCAAATTCCTCCGTCGTAGATCTCGTAGAAGACTTCGCGACGTCATCACCTCGAGCGACGTGCGTTATCGATGCGTCGGGCGTAGGTAAAACCGGTTCCGGGCCATCGTGGCTTGTCATATATGCTGATTGTGACGTCATCGTAGGTTTCGTCCAGTGCAGTAAACGGTGATGTGCCATACCACAGTTTTCGATGTCACACACAGGCGCAGGACACAAATTACTGTTGTGTTTAGTTGTTGTTATACAACAATAGCATAATCCCTGCCCTTTGACAAACCTCCATTTGTCTCTTCGCATCGCACGTTTGAATATACGACAGTCAGGCAAATTATGATATCCCTTCTCACAAAATAGACATTTCTTGTCATCGGCGACTGCAGAAGTGTAAACAGAGCGATATCGAAACTTATCATCGGTTCGCTTGCCTTCGGTGTCGATTGGCTTCTTGTATTCTCGTGGCTGAGTACATCCCACGACTGATAACATCTCGGCCTCAACCTTCAAAAATTTAGCTAGTAATTCTAGCTTCGATCTGCCATCGCGTATAAGATTGTAGGCAAAATCTGTCCATTTTCCTATCAATGTGCTCGGCATTTTAGAAACAACCGCTGCAGCGAGCTCTGGGCTTCGTAAGTAATCATGCTGATCTAGTGCGCGTATTGTTGCCACGCAATTATTGACCTTAACAGCCAAGTTAGTCAATTCATGTTGATAATAGTTAGGTAACGATGGTAATTTCTTCAACTGCATCGTTATATTCTGAATAATAATATCAGCTCGACCAAATCTTAATTCGAGAGCTTCCATCACTGCCGACGGCGGCGTGTTGCCAATCATCAAGTCAGTGACAGCTTCTTTAGCCTCACCTCGTAATGCTCGGCGGAGTCTCCATAAGTTTTCCGAGTCACTAAATCTGCACACACGAGATGAGTCATCGTATGCACTTTTAAAATGTAGCCACTCAATGCAGTCACCACTAAATAAAGGTAGTTCGCGCGGTGTAGCGAGTCGGCTGAGCAGTCGATCTTCGTGCTGGGTTGAAGTCTGCTTCATCATATCTCTCAGCGTATGAGCTAGCTCTTGAATGCTATCATTATGGGGCTGAACAGGTGAACAGTTACGCTCCAGCCACTTCTCCACATCTTTATGTGTCCGTTCTTCCAATAGTGATTTGGAACAGTTCGTGCCATGGTCTTCATCAGGAGCAACATCAGTGTCGACGATTTTTGCGTCATCAGCGTCGACTTTGGCAAGGTTAGCTTGTAACTTCATGTCAATTAACTCCATCTGAATCTTGGCTTTTGCTTCGGCTGCTTGCAATTCAAGCTGTTTACGTCGTGCTTCCGAAGATGTAGAAGTTTTCTTCGTACATACGGTTATTCTCGAAGTACTCATTGATTGCTGCGCAGTACCACGCTGTGACCGTTTGTGGGGCGGCACTGGCGTCGCTGTATATTCTTGTTCCCGTGACGTCATGGGACAATCGCTGCCATGGGGAAGAATCCGTTCGTCGAACATCACAGGTGCACTATCCAACGTGTGAGATTTCATAAGTTCTTGTCGCTGACGTCGCGTTAGTACCTGCGGCTTTGGCGTTTCCGCCATTACACTACGAGTACACTAAACTTGTAACTTGTTCATTTATCCGAGCTCGAAGACCAGATTATTAACGATAAATAAAAGGCCCAAGTTTAGTACGACAATAAATTGGAGAGTGCGAGTTCGGCGGCTTCGAAAATACTAGTATTACAAAATAAAACTTAGAATATCAAGCGGCTAGCTCCGTTCGTGTGTGCTACCGACATTGCACCAATAAAAAAATATTTTACGCGCACCCTCCAAATGCAACTTTATTTGTTTTAAGCGGCACAGATAACAAAATACGGTTTGGAAAACAGTTTGAAAAATTAACACAAGTATCTTATAGTTTTAAATATTATACCACAGATTACATAGAAAAGTAGTAGTTTTTTTTAACAATAAAAACAAAAAATTGGTATATATTGCACTTGTGACGTGCGTCGCCTACAGATAGCTTAGGGTTTAACTTAAGAACTGGTGTACACGGTATCTCAAAATAAAGTGTAGAAACCGAGAAAACGGTAAAAACTTTTTGACGGCTGAAGGAATTTTTAATAAAAGTTAGCTATTGGTATTTTAGGTCCTAGAATAGCACATAGAATACTTTTAACCTCCAGAAATGATACTGCGGGCACTCCTAGTATTCAATCATTTTGTTTGCAGTTGGGTTTTTTGTTTTTATATAATAATTTTACTATTTATTGTATGGTTCTGTTTACGAAATTCCTATTCGAATAAAAACCACCTTTTTGCTTGAGTGTCATGCAAATGGGAGGGACTCATATTTACTTTTTGTCTTATTTACCAACTAGCGCCTAATAAACATGTAAAAACAAAATTATCACGGGTATCTACAATTTAATAGTTTACAAAATATAGCCAACCAAGTTAGACCAACTTTGCTGGCATAACACGTTTTAACTACTGGACTAATTGGTTGTGTAGCTTAAGACCCTGATTGGGTGTCCAACACGGAACCCTAAGTCTATGCGTGTCGCATACGCAGTTGGCCGGATTTTATTTTGATAAGAGTTTGTTTTACTGTAGTTCTGAACTAAGTAGTTTTGAATAATGATAAAAATATTATTTGGGTTTTAAGATTGCAAGTCCACTTATTTTTTATGAATGTGCCAACAGAATTTATACATAATTATAAACTGATAAGAGCGTTGTTGCGGAATAATTAATACATTCCTAGCAATAAAAAAGTGTTAGCAATATTAACTTGACGGAAACAATGTTTCCAGGATAGATAGATACATAACTCTTTATAAAACAGCACACAAATAAAATTCTTACAACTAAAAAAACAAAATTGATAATAAAGTGTCACAATAGGCGGTCTTATCGCTCAGTGATCTTCCAGAAAACCTTGCATGGAAGGAATAACGTGAAATAAATAAATACATATACCATAAAAAAAGCTCTTCAAAATTACAAAATAATAAAGAAATGATTCTAGAAAAAACAATAGGAAATTGGGATAATAGATAAACCTAATAGATACATACAATTATATAATTGCCAGTGATGACATACGGCACTGAGACGTGGTCGTTAACTATTGGTATCATACACAAGCTCACAGTTGCGCAGCGTGCAATGGAGAGAGCTATGCTCGGTGTTTCACTACGTGATAGAATCCGAAACGAGGAAATGCGTAGAAGAACGAAGGTTACCGACATAGCTCTCAGTTTGCAAGTTGAAGTGGCAAAAGGCAGGCCATATAGTTCGCAGAACCGACAATCGTTGGGGAATAGTTTCTCAAAGGTTCTCGAATGGCAACCACGAACAAGCAACCCCACACGATGAACCGTCGACATTGTAGCCATCGCAGGAAGTCTGTGGATGGAGGTGGCACAAGATCGCTCGTCATGGCGTTCTTTGGGGCAGGCCTATGTTCAGCAGTGGGCTTCTAAAGGCTGACATGATGATGATGATATAATATTCATACAAATAATGATAGCAGGATTGAGAGGTAGCAACTCAGCTAGAGTGATAAATAGAACATATTTAACATCGTTTTAAAATGTTCTATTCATTTTAACACGATGTTTAAAAAATTGGCGAAGATGTGCGTCTAATATCCAGTTATCCACAACGCGTGCTCACGCGCAGTATGCGCGCAGTAGTGTGCAATGGTAGATATATCGCCAAAATGCAAGCGATAGGTAAAGCATTCCACAATCGAAGAGCTTCGACTGAATATGACCAATCGTAGAGAGTCGTTCTGTGGAGAGAGAGAGACCCCTGGGTCTTTAACATAAGGTTATCTGATGACCTTAGTCTACTATTGTTGGAAGTGTGGAGGAAAAACAAACCATCCTCAAGATATCGTGAGAAGAGGGGTGTAACCCTTCACTTCACCTCTCGTTTGTTTTCGTTCCACTAAGCCAATTTGACTTGTTGCAAACAGATGTGCATAGCAATATCGACTTTAACGCAATGCATTAAGTGATAGTGATAATAGGGATCTGATTGAAACAAGATAGGTAATCGTCTTGCAGATCTAATTTAGAGCGCAACTGAACATACTGAGTTCGGAAAATAGACAAAACCGAGGAGTATGACTAATTAGTCTGTGTTGGTGAGTCACGTTTGGGATTGGCTTAGTTCACAAACTACAAAGAAGACAAAGAAGATACGGGGATCAGACGAGAATCTCCGAACAACCAATACCGAGTACTTCCGACAGAATTATTATATAATCTATGACGGTAGTTTAGAGGCTGACATTTTTTTTTTGAATCTACTTTGCAGTATCATCTATGCTTGGTTTAGTTTTTAACCATAGAGGTTTTATTACGCATAAAGTAAGCGTAATAAAACCTCTTTGTTTTTATCCCACCTTACAAGCCCGATAATTACTCCAAACACATTTGTAATTAAAGCGAATTTTCACCGTATTATGTACTATTCTGATTCGGATAGTAATTGTCTAGTTTCCGGACTGCTTTTTTCTTCAAAATGCTTATACGTACCTACTCAAAACGAAATGTAAGGGAAATTATTTTTACGACACAATTCGCTTACACTTCGTTTTTGCCATGCATTCTGAAAAACACAAAAGTTGGAAACCTAGCTATATAAAATTCCGAATCCGAATAATACCATAATATTAAGGTGGAAATAGGTATGGTTCAATTACTTAAAAAATATTTTGGAATTACGTTTGTATGGACAATTCAGCCGGCCCCTAATGCTCCTGTTTAGTCCTGCTGAAGGTAGAAACTATAAAATAAATTCCTATATACAGCTGGGTATTCAAACAACACGATATTGCTTTCGTAAGCTACAAATTATATAAGTTAGCCCTTTCATTTAAATTTATAAGAATTAAATCAAACATTTTATATGTAAGCAAATTTAATTAATTCATATAATAATAGACGTAAGATCATGTTCTATGGAATTGCGCGCACAAAAAGTAGTACCTACCTACTTAGGTAGGTTCGTTGGGTTAACATGAATGATAATATGATTCAAATGGCCAATATGATAGAATAAAATAAGAACTTGTAATACAAAAACAACTTTTGTAGCTCGTCTGACCTGAGCTCCTTCAATAAAGCACAAGTTACAGGTATTTTCCACCCATTTGATTCCTTTCCGTCTCTGGAAAACGGTGTAACTTAACACTATTCCGTTTGCTTTTGCAATGCAGACCACTGCAAGTATTGTTCGTGGTGAAGAGTACACTCGTAGTATTACAGTATTAATAAATAATTTAAAGTTTAGTAGGTAATCCAAATAATTTATCAGTTATTTATTATTATTCACTGACATTGAAGAACATTGACAACATAGATTTTATAAGTAACTAGTAGGTATTTCGTACATACTTCCACTTGAATGAGTGAAAACTTTCACTCATTGTTCGATCCTCCCGCCAGACGCCAATGAACATTTACTGGAAGAGTCATTGCGATTACATCTAGAAAAAAAAACTGTTTAGGCAGTGAAATCACATAAAAAATATATTACCGATTTGACTCCGATTGACAGTAGATATCAAACTCGAAAACAATGCTTCGATACTTTACTGTCCGTAAGGACTATAATCATAACGTACTGTGGTTTCAGCGTGATGCGTGTTCAAAGCATTGATGTATTATGTTACTAGTTAATGGTTCAAAGAGACAGACAGGCAGACTGTTTTGGCTTCCATAATGATAATGAAGTTTATCTCAATTATAATTTTCACAATATATATAATGTACAGATTTGGCTCAGTTACAATTTATTATAGTATAGATATATAGATGAAGTAGAGTGATGGCGAAAATTTTAGGAGGAGTACCACACCAGTGGGAAAATCATTGGGCACTGAAAATGTGTCTGGAAATGATCATGAAACCATTGAAAAAACCTTTTGTGTAAAGCAAAGTCCAGCACCTGTCCTAAGTGTCAATTAATTTATCTTTATTTTCATTTTACTGTCCATATCTCGAGTGCACGCCTATTACACATCTTTCTTGCACAACTCTGACGACTGGCAGAAAATGCTGTCTTAGCATTAAGTCCTCCTCTGTACACTGTTTTTGTGCATAAAGTATTAAATAAATAAATAAGTGTCTTTGAGGCCAAAATGAATAAAAATTTAAATATATTAAAGTTTTTCATATTATAGAGTTTAAAAAAGTTTAAATGATTTTTTTTATGTAGTAAATTATAAACTTGACGGGGAGATTTAGAAATGTTTAAGATTTGTGGAGTGAAAAGTATCACGTTTTGTTCTTTAAATATGTTTGTGTAATAAAAATATAAATAGCTCTTATTTTTTCATTTACGCTCAACACAATTTCATAATATTAAGAGATATTACCACATTCATTAACCTCGTTTAAACATAATCCAAAATATGCATACCTAAATATGCGCACGGCGAATCGACATAAGGTATGGTTATCTTTAGCGTACAGTTATGATTATCTATCTAGAAGGAGTTTGACCAAACTCACCAGTAATGAGTTCAATTTTTGTGTGTTGGTTCAATTTTTGTAGTTCAGAAGTGAAGATATACCCTCTTGTAAGACACCTTAATCTTAGTGTTATAAAATTAAAATTATTCAGAATATTAAATAACTTAAACCTACAAAATTTTTGATTATTTTTGTTTCTTCCTATTCCAAGCAACGATGCACACGTAACCAAAAACTTTCTGAAGCTGCCTCATTAAGAACTCCCATCCTAACAAGTTGGGAGGTGTTTGATTGTATTTCGTCCTCTTCTCTATAAAACCAGTAATATATTGGAATTTATATCTACTTACTATCTTCAGTAAAAAATAATAAGGCAATAAAAATTCATTATGTATAATTCTAATCGAAATCCGGTGCCGTTGTACTTATCTGCGTCTTATATCATAAATTATTAGAAGATACGAATAATAGCCTGCCATTCGTTGGATTGCATTCGTTGTTGACGGGACTAGCAGTATCATGACTGTGTCAATCGAGGAAGACCCCCCTGCGAGTAAATTAGATGTAAACGATGAAGAACGTAAAGTGGACTTCGAAAGTATACTGGTGAACGAGCTCGGCCAGCTCGGCAGATTCCAGCTGCGGCTGATGGTGCTATGCATGCTCGTGGCAGTCTTCAGCGCGTGGGCAGCCTCCGAGTACTTGTTTACGACAGCCAGGATTACGACACGGTAAGTACCACACTTTGATTTATTGATTATTAAATTTGTGAATTATAAATTAATTACAATAATGTTTTAACTTTCTCTTTTTTTTGTGAATAATCTGACACTGTATACTACTTGTCTAAGCATAAAATTGTGTTTTATCTCAATTTTGTTGACATGACTTACCATTACATAGAGTAAGTGCATAGTGATGGTCTTAATAATTTGTTAAAGCACTTTGAAACTTATGTCAAAGTCTGTGTATACATAGACACAGAATAAATAATAGTCACAACGGGCAAATTGGCACGAAAATATTGTTGTCGCTGTGGTCGCGTCAAATTTATTTTCCATTCCTTGCTTAATGGTTTGGCGCAATTGTACAAACAGCTAATCTATACCATAACAAAACTGTAACTGGGCCAAATCTGTATATTGTAATTGAGATAATTTTCATTATTGATATGGAAGCAAAACTTTATTTTTTATTTTTGTCTAAACATCTGTTAGCTGATTTTATGTATTAAAATTAAGGATAAATTTCCTCCCCAAAAATTAAAGGGTTCCCGCAGGATAAGGGTTGAAAGTTATGTAAAAAATCACGCGACAGGGTGAAACTACTAATCGGATTTCGATGCAACTTGGCACAGTCATAGTTTATATTATGGATTAATATTTAGGATACTTTTTATCACGAAAAATTAAAGGGTTCCTGCGGGATAGAAGTTTAAAATTATGTAAAAATATTATTTCACCAATTGATAGTATTGGCGAAACGGAAGGAATAAGAAATATCATATGGCAAAACAAAGATACCATTAGGGTGCTTCTTATTCTAAAAAAATGGTCCCTGCGGGATAGGGGTTGAAAGTTATTTGACAGTATTTATCGAGTGTGTTGGCGACATGGATCAAATCTTAAAAAGAAAATATGTATAGGGCAAAACAAAGATTATATATTAACAAGGGGTAATTTTTAGGGTCCCGTACCGAGAGGGTGGTGATGGGTGGTGAGAGGCATAAAGGGAGGGTGGGGAGAAGGGCTACCCCCTGGTACTCCCCCCCCCCCCACGGAAACACTTAGTGTATGAGATATTTGAGTTTTAAGTTTATTAAAAAACAGCCTGAATCGGCTGTTTGGGAAGGGGGAAATGGGTGGTGAGTGGCAGAAGGGGAGGGTGGGGAAAAGGGCTACCCTCTGTTACTTATAACACGCGTAAAATGAAATACCATACAATATATTTTAACATATATTTTATTAACCCCCGAACAAAGAGTTGTTCGGGGGTTAATAAAATATATGTTAAAATATATTGTATGGTATTTCATTTTTCTATGCAGCCAAACCTATCACTCGAGCGCGCGGCGTAGGTATTTTATGGACGAGAGGCGGAAAATAGTAATATCAACTCTAACACGCGACTATTAAGTGCAATTTAGCATGCGCGTTCGATTTATGAATACCTACGTGTTACGTACTTACGTTTGTAGGCTATTAAATCAGCGGCTTTCTTCAAGATAAAAGTAGTGCAACTTCTGTTACTTCTTTATTCTGTGCTGTAGTTTACACTAAAGTAAAGCACCAAAAAAAAACAATTGAGTGTCGGACTTGCGCTAATGATTCCGTAAAATGATGTCCGCCGGACACGAGGCCAGTTTGCGACTTAGTGCAGTGAGTCAGTTCAGACACTGGCCTTTCACTGGCCTCGCATTCGAATAGATATGAAGACAGGTACCTAGTCACTGAACTGTCTTCAAATGTATTCGTACACGAGGCCAGTGAAAGGCCAGTGACTGAACTGACTCACTGAACTGAATCGCAAACTAGACTCGCGTAAGGCGGGCGTGAAAGATAACACAAAGTTGCATGCATAGCGTTTGCATTAACGAAGTTCCTCCAATGTTTTAATAATGCAAAAATACAACATAAGATAAGAAAGAGTTTATTGAAGGTGTAGAATAGTGGTACATATTTCAAAAAAATTGGCACTAGTTATCCACTACTGTCAGATACTGCGTAGTGAAATTTCGATAATTTTATGGTGGGATCATAAATGTTTAATAAGAAAAACAAACCCTTCTGCTTTGTTTAAGTTAACGATAAAATAAAAAAGTTCTTGCATGTTCTTGCATTTTAAATCTGAATAAAGGATGCACATTTTTTTAAATAGTTTGCAAACATATAGTACAACATAATAGGCAATGTAGTTTATTAATAAAATTTCAATATTTGATGATCAAAATTAGATTGGCATCTATTTTATAATTACAACACCGTAATAATCAATTAAAAATATTTTACTTAGCACATTATAATGTGCAACTAATTGGGATTACTACACTGAAAACAGAATTCATGAAAAAACTTATTTTTTAGTAATGTCACCCAAGTTAGTGATCAAGGGGGGTTTACCAATTATTCGAATAAAATAAAAGTTGCCATATCTAAAAACTAGTCAACTTTTAAATGTGTAAAGTTGTGATCATCTGAACGGAACTGAACTGGTGTATAAAGCAGGTGGTGGTCTTTTAACGTTTGGATGTTGACTTTCGTTTTAATAACTTATCCACTTACTTTTTGATTGTCCCTAAAAGTGTTCCCCATTTACAAAATTATTTTATTTAAGCTAAACATCCGTGTTTTATCATCATCAGCCTATATTAGTCCACTGCTAGACGTAGGCCTCTCCTACTGCACTTCACTGAGCTCACTGAGTCTTCAGCTCTCCTCATCCATTTTCTTTCAACCACTTTTCGCAGGTCATCACTCTACCTGGCCACAAGGCGTCCTACATTATGTTTGCCTAAACGTGGTCTCCACTCGAGTACACGTCTACCCCAAAGGTTATCGGTTCTTCGGGAAATGTCACCACCACCACTTTAGCTTGCTTATCCTTAGAGCTATGTAATTAACCTTGGTTCTCCGTCGGATATCTTCATTAGCAATCTTGTCCTTCAGAGAAACTCCTAGCTTTTCTCTCTCTATAGCTCGCTGAGAGACCATTTGTGGACTAGTTCGACCGTGATTGTCCACGTTTCGGCTTCTTAGGTCATAACTGGTAGGACGCACTGATTGAAGACTTTTGTTTTCTTCTCAAAGTTGTTCTTACCTAATTGCAATATTTGCGCAAAGTAAACATATTGCTGGACAATTTCATGAGGTACACTATTGACTGCAATCAGTTCCGGGTCAATGAGATCGTTAAACATGATCTTGGTCTTATCTTGGTTCACTTCGAGACCGATACGTTCAGAAGCATCAACTAGGTTGGATAGCATACTTTGCAAGTCTTGCAGCGACTCCGCTATTAGGACGATATCACCGGCAAATCGTATGTGTGAGATGTTCTCGCCATTGATATAAATGCCCGTGCCCGTATAAACGTCCGTGTTTGGATCACATAAATTCATATGTGTACCAAATTTAAACTTAATCGGTCCAGTAGATTCGGAGCACATTTATTGTGACAGACGGATAGACAGACAGCACACGAGTGATCCTATTATTGTTCGGTTTTTATTTGGACGTACGGAACCCTAAAAAACAATTTCAAGACATAAGTAGTTACCTAACTAAAATAAATAAAACATATTTTAATAAAACTACCTATAAAAATTCATAGTTTACAGGAGCACAACTGCATTTTAGTTCTGGTTCTAATCCGGGAATTCAAGATAAACTTAAAAGCATGTAAATACTGGTACTTTTATTGGTACACAAATCGAAATAGATAAAATTATGAATTTAATAATCTATGGAAGCGCGGTGCAAATGGCGTTGTCACAACTGTCAGTAGCTCTCCGCGCTGCCTGCGCTCATCCCGCTGCAACAGAGCATACGCTCCGGGGTTTTTTGCAAAAATTCAAAATGTTGTGTTGTAGAGTTTGATTTTATTCTCAATCTTGTGTTTCTTCGAGTTTTGATGTGTAATATTGGTGGAATATTAACCATTATGTGTTCGTTAACGTGCACGAGTGTAGGCAAAATAATCAAACGCAGATATAAATGGCATTTTGTGATTTTTCCAAATCTCCTATGGAAGTTTTAGTAAATGTCCACCATTTTACTGATTCGTGACTTTGACTTGACAATTAATGACTGTGACGTGACATTTATATAAACTATTACACTTGACATTGGCGAAATTGCTAGTAGGCTAGTGCCTCCGCAGAAGCCATCAAATAAAAAAAGAAGAAGAAGAGCATACGCTCCAATAAACGTTAAACGTAAAGGGCGCATTTTATAATGAAACGTACGTATTTTAATTACACACAATCAAGTCCGCATTTTGCATCACCTACGTAATTTAACACAGGGCGAGCGCATAATCAATCGCAGACTAACATACACAGGACAAGGTCCGCATTTTACATCACATACATACTTTAACACAGGGCGGGCGCATAATCAATTGCAGACTAACATACACACCTCGAGGTGCGCATTATAATAACGTACTAACTCTTACACAACTAGGACTGGTGGCGCCACGTGGTGGTTACACACTGAACTAAAACACTAACGGATGTTAACTAAAGTTGTCAAATATCCCTAATATGCGGTCATTTTTCATATTTTGCTAAGATTTCACCAGTCAACCAATCTCATCGCGACGAATTCAAAGATATATTTGAGACCTCGTCAAATTATTATGCGGACGTCCGCACAACCGGGTAAGTCCGCACAATCGTGGTTCCTGTCACGGTAAAGACCGCATAATGTTAAAGCCGTAAATACACACACACATACACACACACCCTCGTACACACAAACACACACCCTCACACACACACACAATTTGATAGAGAATGCTGTCATAGCATTAAATCCTCTGTACACTGTTTTTGTGCATAAAGTATTAAATAAATAAATAATAAATAACGACTTGTCTGAGGCTCCTTGAATATCGACCACAAGCTTGAAAGATGCCGTCTGGTGAAGTCTACGCTCCAACCCAACCTGCTTTAGGCCGCTGTTGGATCAGAACACTTCCAACTCAAGTTGCAAAATATATTCGCTGCTTTAGAAACAGCAAGCTACACAGTCAGAAAAAAGGGAGCTCAATCAAAAAATCAGAAAGCTGTTGCGACATGACCTCCGACGCTCAAATACACGCCGAATTGAAAAGGCAATTGAGAAAAATAGGGGGTTAAAGTCTTCGCCCAGCAATTCAGTAGAACCCATCTGACGAAGCTCACGACCAATAATGGCACAACCATTGTACTACTCGCATGCTTCTAGATCCGAACTCAGCACAGAAGACTCCCACGCAATACTGACCCGCCATTACACTAATGTACTATCCGACGTCAGCCTAGACGAGATTGAGATAGCGCTCAAACAACTTAAGAATGGAACGGCCCCCAGCGAGGATAGTATAGCTTCGGAGCTCTTGAAAGCAGGGGGACCACCGTACTTTGGATGATTCAGGGGTTATTTAGTAACGTTCTTAACAGAGGAGAAATCCAAAAGAATGGAGCAGGAGTTTGGTAGTCTCTTCTTCAAAAAAGGGGATAAAACCCTTTTAAAGTACTACCGACCTATTTCACTCTTGATTCACGTCTATAAGTTGTTTTCGTGGGTCATCTCAAATCACCTCGCAAGAAGACTTGACAAAACTTCCTGAACAGGCCGGGTTTTGCGGTGGATTTAGCACTATAGACCACATACACACAGTGAGGCAGGTTAAACAGAAGTCTAAAGAGTATAACCAGCCCCTGTGTCTTGCTTTTGTGGACAATGAGAAGGAATTTGACTCCGTTGAAACCTGGGCGGTTCTGGAGTCTTTGCAGCGTTGTCAAATGGACTGGCTGCATCTTCGGTGCTGAGGTTTTTGTATGACGCCGCAACTAAGAGTGTCCAAGTACAAAATCAGCAATCTTAACATATTCAACTACGCAGGGGAGAGAGACAGGGGGATGTTATATCCCCGAAACTGTTTACTTATGCCCTGGAAGATATTTTTAAGACGCTGGATTGGAAAGGAATGGATATTAATATTGTGGTGATATTCCCATCACCACCTGATGATGAACTACCTGTGGTGATATGACCTGTGGAGGAAATTGCATGTGTGCGCCTCGCCGCGCTGTGGCCAGCTAACTGAGAATCGAGCTGCATTTCAGCAATATTTATGTGATGGACGTCGGCTGGCGGTGTGCGAGCGGGGCCAGAAGCGGCGTGCGCTGGCGCTGAGTACATAAATATTACTGACGCGCGCTGCACTTGCCAGCGTGACCATATTTTTTTCGGCCAATCTACTGTGGCATCCTACGAAATACTACCAAATTCTACTGAACAAAAAACGTAATCTACTATAAATATATTCTTCGGTGTTTGTGTTATTTTATGAGTAAAACACCAATCATATTTTAATGAAATGTAATTTTATTGAAAATATCGGAAATCTACATATTATTTATTTATTTACAAATCAGTTTTTTTTTAAAATACTATCGTCATTTACGTTTTTTATGTACTTACAAATATTACAGTGTTTTCGCATCCAATAACATATTACGATCAGTGGCCCTATTACAGAACTTGGTTACAATCGGATTATCACTTTTTTCATAGCAATTTCGACTCTATCACAAGGCATTAGTGATAGCGATATTGACAATCCGATTGAAGACAAGTTCCGTGGTCGGGCCCCTGGGATAAAATGTACACAACCTCCTTCAATAAGTGTTGTTTCAGGCCTTGTCTTTCATTTCGTTTATATTTTACTATAGTTCAATTTGGGTAGGGTTTGGTTAGCATGGGGTTTTAATTTTTTGTCATAGGTATTTTAATTTTACCATTTATCATTTGTCTGACTTACAATTTTGGCGGAAGTAAGATACATAGGTATTTTTATTTTGTTCATTCTAAATATGGATTTCCGCAAAGTAACGCCTGAGTCTATCAACTATCGAAATTATAATTGGATAGTATACTTTCGCGATCAATAATTAGCAGTGAATGAAATTGAGAATGCATGAAATTTTTGGGTTAGTCTTTCTCTTCTTAAAATGACTACGGGCGGGGAACTCCTGATCCATAGATAAATAAGAATTTTGAAGTTAAAGGTTGGCCATCACCAAACATTTACAAAACTACTAAAAGTACTGACAAAATTCTAAAATCTACCAAAATAATACTCAATATTTTTGTCTACCGTTAATGTCACTTGAAAGGCCTAAATCTACTGAAAAGTAGAAATCTACTGCATCTAGTGACACTGGCACCTGCGCCTGCGCGCACATTTTATAGTGTGCGAATGCGACAGGAGATGCGTGTCATACAAACTAATGATGAACTCTTGGTACTCACATTGCCATAGATTAAGTACTAGTGACAACTGTATATACTCCTTATGATAGTGTTTTGAATATGTATCGAAATTTAGTACTTAAGTAGAATTAAAATAAAGATGTATTCCGAAATAGTGGTCAGTTATCAAATCACTTATGAGGCTCCTAGTCATAGTTCAGGGCCCCTTGGATTGCTATTAATCACTAATACCGACCCAGGGGAGTTTAGTTAGATATCCCGTAGTCTAAGTGACGGCCCAAGCCAAGGTTCGTACCCCCTGGGTGCCCTTGGGCAAGTCGCTAAAATTTAACTTTAGCGTGCGCCTTCTGCGTCACGCATTGCGGCGGAGCGGCTTTGCTTCCAGTCATGACGCAGCCGAAACCTGGATTGTTGAATTTAGTTGTGAACTAGTATAATTGTGACTGCACAGTTAAACTAGTCCACACATTTAAGGTCGCTCAGCGAGCTATGGAGACAGCTATGCTTCGAGTTTCTCTGAAGTACAAGGTTTGTAATGAAGATATCCGAGGGTGAACCAAGGTTATCGATATAGCTCTTAGGATAAATATGCGAGCAAGCTAAATATGCAGTCAGCTGGTCACATTTCCAGAAGAACCTATAACCGTTGTGCTAGACTAATTTTTGACTGGAGACCACGTTTAGGCAAACGTAGTGTAAAACTCCCTGTTGTTAGATTGTCACATACAAAAAGCGTCTGGAAGAGAATGGATGACGAGAGCTGAAGACCGAGCTCAGTGGCCTGCATTAAGAGAGGCCTACGTCCAGCAGTAGACAGATATAGGGTTATAATGATGATGATGATGTCGAAGTCTACGTTCTTGAGCATATATTTTAATAACTTTGTCGATAAACTCTTTTTTTGAGGTTCAGATTTAGATCGTCGTTTTTTATGTACCAAGGAGTAATATTATATGAATAATTCAATTACTCCTCAATTATATTCAATCAATCCGTTTGTGCTGCCTTTTACTAAACTGGTAAGACTAATAAGTAATAAATACCTAAGTTCATTATCTATATGTCACACACAACTAGCTTAATTAGCCGTTCATTAACAGCCTCTCCTATTTACTAAACGGTTTCGTTCAACTAACGGCCTTCAATAAACTAACATAGGGACAAGCTTTGTGTGCGTGTGCATTGAGTGAGCACTGATGAGCACCTCCTGAAAAAAATGAAATAAAATAATTTAGGAGGAGGAGGCAATAATAATTCTGTCATACATAGAAGTTTGCAAACAAACGATTTTTTATAAACAGTTTCATGTTCAACCTAACTAACCTACTTAGTTACTCAGGCACAATTCTATCTAATTGAAATATCATCCAGCTAGGCTATTAATTGAACGGGTAACTAAGATAGTTATCTGCGACATATATATATATATATCAATTTTTAGGTGCTTGATCCCCGAGTGCGACCCAGACTACCCTGAGTTGTACCCCACGTGGGTGGCCAACGCCATCCCCTGGTCAGGCGGCGCCGCGGCCGGCGCGCCGGACAACTGCCAGCGGTTCGCGGGAAACGCTTCGGCGGACGAGGGCTACCAGTCATGTCCCGCTGCACTCTTCGATCAGACGACCACCGAGGACTGCGAGGACTACGTCTATGAAAATATGAATACTATTGTTTATGATGTAAGTCAGCATATCTAATCTTCTCTACTCAAACTTCAAGGTTTGAGTTGAGAAGATTAGAAAGGCATTGTTAACAATAAAATTGGATATAAGATTTTAAAGTTTTCCCGCCCGTGACTTCGTACGCGCGGACTACTGTTTATCGCGAAAAAGAGCATCATATTTTCTTCTAGAATATTAAAAACCAATGCAAAAGTAGGTATAGCACCACGCTCCTTGATGTTTTTTGAAAGACTTGTTATTTCGTTTCCATGGCAACCACAGACCATTATGTGATGGCAACCGTTCCTTGTAGCGAGTAATCAACATTTTTCGTTTTCCCGTGGAAACCTAATATTTTCCGGGATGACAAGTATCTTTTGTTTTATTCCAGGGTATAAGCTATCTCCATTCTAAATTTCAACAAAATCCGTCTAGCCGTTATCGCGTGAAAGTTCCCCAAACAAACAAACAAACAGAAAACGTTTCACTTTTATATATTGATATGGATATTTCCCTATTATTCCATCCATCATATCTCATACTACTTATAATTACATTAAATTGTCTATTTCTCTTGCTCAGTATAGTATCTAAAGTGTTTATATAATTGTTTTTATTTGAATATTGCTTCTTATATTTACTTACTGGCTTACGACGTCACGGGCGGGTGCCCGTGACTTCGTCCGCGCGGACTATACTTAGTTTATTAGGTAGGTAAAGGTAACTAGGTAAATTAGTGTTAAGGTTTATTTTTATATTATTTTTACTTTGTTTGTTGTTTTTACGCATATTTGTTGACTGACATTCGTAACTTACAAGTTCTTCCTTTCTTCTTCTCTAGGGCATGGTTTTTCCCTTCATCTTCATCTAACCGTATATTTAGTTGTTTTATTTCTTTATGTAACTCGCTAGTTGTATCTTCTTTTAAACTTTGTGGCATGTTATGTTCAAATTGAATCGTAAAGTTTCTATGTGGCATAACTTTGACTTCATAATCTATTTCCAAAAAGTTAGGCTTTTTCCTCTTCATTCCCTGCACCGGTGTAGAATGCCCTTCGAAAAATTCAATTATTTTTTAACATATCTATCAGTTGATTTCTTTTCTCTATTTTTTTTTTTTCAGAAATCTTTTTTCCGTTGTTAGATTATCCACTTCATTATTAGCAGATAGAAGATTAGTTTCTAATGTCAACACCTTTGTTTGTAACATGATCACTGTGTCATTTTGGTCACAAACAGTATTTGGTAGACTTAGTCTTGTCAAACTCAAGAGCGAAGAATGCGAAAAATTGTCCATTGAGTTAGCTTTCTGTCTCTGTGGTTTCTCTAAAAGTTATGAAATTCAAACCCATGTTTAACAAGTGACCAACTCAGCGCGCAGCCAAGTAAAATAGATAGATGATAGGTACTTAGCATATACGGCCGGGCGGAATGGTAGGTTGCCGCAGCAGCGAGCTGCGGACAGCAAAATGCGTAGGTATGTGACTCACGCGCGCCGTACGCGCAAAGCGGGTGCACAACGCGGCAAGCGAAGTTCCAAAGTTCAGTAATTAGACCGTTTGAGAATAATTCAAAAGTTATTCACTTATATCTTGGCCGTTCCTGGCCCAAATTTCACTAAATAAACTTCACTGTGTACGACTATATGCAAGCGACACATTAGTGTTATTTTCACTCATATAGCATAACTTTGAACCACTTTAACATTTAAAAACATTGCGGAGCAAACAAGCACGGTATCGCCGCTAAGACTGTCTCGGACGGGACTCGGGGGACAGATACCCTGGCATGACCCATATAATACTTTTCATCCTTATCATCATCATCAATGATGAAGTATAAACTTCACTCTCAGACGGCTGAACGGATTCTGATGAAATTTGGAATGGATATATACCCTGGAAGAACACAAAGGATACTTTTCATCTTCATTATCACCATCATAATTCACTCTCAAAGATCTGAACGGATGAAATTTGGACTGGAGATAGCTTATTAATCTTGGAATAACACACAGGATAGTTTTCATCATCATCATCATCATCATCATCATCATCATCATCATCATTATTTTTACTCTCAAACGGCTAAACGGATTTTGATGAAATTCGGAATGGAGTTAGCTTATACCCCGGAATACCACATAGGATACTTCTCATCATCATCATCTTCATAAACCGCGGGCCGCAGCAAGTATGTTATTAAATGTGTATCTAAATTAGTTTATTACATCTGGATAGTTCTTTAAATATACGAGTATATGATAGTATTTTCGTTCGTGGTTGTTTTGATCTGTATTGTTGAAGAACGAAAAGTCTTTGATAATAACAATTCTAGAGCCCCCTTGGGGCTCTCAATACACTCTGACCAAATATATTACATTGGAGAAGATTGAATCACCGAGTGCAAGGTCTTCAAGCTATTTCAGCTGCGAGCCTATTGTCTTCTATTAGAGAGAAATCTACTATCCAAAGCTATAAGGATGGCTCGCACCACGAAGTTTCCCTCTGTTCCTACTTCATTTTTGTTCGTTGAGAGTTTTTCTCCGAGGTGGTATACACCCTCGGGGACCGCCTCGAGAGAGTACAGTTGGCCACAGAAGTCCTCTATCTCGGCGAGACTCTCCGGCTGTGAGGTGACGGTATTTCCAGAACATGTTATTGCTTTCGTCAGATAGGGCCTTCTCAATTTCTGGGTGAAGCCTTTAGACACCCGGTTTTGCTCTATAGCCTTTTTTATACGGCTTGTATTAGAGCAACGGAGGTCCTGACGCACCAGTTTGCTGATATTTCGATTGAGAGCCCGTTTCTCTGACGAAGTGGCCTGCACATCATCCCGTATCACATACTTTAGCTGAAGAGTCTCTGCCAAAATTTTGGACTTCCTACCAGTATGCTGCAGCTGAAAAAACGACCTTCTTCCTAAGGGAAGAAGGTCGTTTTTTCAAGGGATACCCACCATATATTGCAGGGCCTTGTCGACGTCATTTGCGGTTTCCGCAGTAGACAATCAGTTTTACAGATAGAGTTGGGACTGACCCGACCCCACCATGATTTGAAGCAGGTTAAAATTAACCTCGCTAGAATAGCAGGGCTGTTGGGAATTAAGGGCATCCACGTTGGGCATAATACGTATTTTCTCGCACCGGTGCCGCTGCTGACCGTCACCCGGTGGGATTTAACTGCGCCATTGTCGTGATGGTTATACCACCATCGGTTGGCCATCAGAGCCTCGTTCGTTGTTCAGCAGGATGCACCTCGGGCAGGTGAGGTTGACTTGGAGCGTTAAGATGGTAGGCGCTATTGGTTAACCAAGTAGTACATTATTTCTTAATTATTCTTTTTCTTCTTTTGATATCGAAAATTTTGCCTGGTGCATGGTCTGAATCATTGGAGTGGATGGATTGGTCAGTAAAAATTATGAAAGTTTTCATTGTCTGGAGCAAGTGCTTTTGAGAATTAGATAGAAATCAATTCTATGAAAGACTCAGTAATATTGTAATTTATTTAATACATGTTTTAATAGATCGCTTTTCTCGTCTGTTAACTATATTTTGATCAATTACATTTTCTGTTTACCAGTTTGATCTGGCATGTGACGAATGGAGGCGCACGCTGATTGGATCATTGCGCACGGTGGGCAACTTGCTGGCGCTCCCCATTACGGGGTACATCTCCGACCGCTGGGGGCGTCGCACGGCGCTCACCATCAACGCTGTCAACTGTGCCTGGCTCGGCATCGTGCGCTACTGGGCCAGCACCTACGTCGGCTTTGTCATCTCGCAGGTTGTCGAAGCTATCTTTGGCTCCGGAATCTATACCAGCGCTTATATTCTGTGTTAGTTTTTATCTTAAGATAGTTATTTACTTAGTATGAGGGCTTCTTCTTGTCTGATTCATCTACAATTTTAGCGGTCTTGATAGTGGCATCCTTACCGTATCTACTATATGTTTCAGTGATAGAAGTCATGGGAGAAAAATACAGAACAGTGGCCGCAGCCACTATGAGTTCATCCTGGGCGATTGGTCAAATGACCTTGGGCTTGATTGCGTGGGGAGTTCCTGAATGGAAAAACTTAACTCTCACTCTCTACGTACCGCAGCTATTGACCGTCTTCTACTTTTGGATCGTTACTGAATCCGTGCGCTGGTATATGAGCAAAGGAAGATACGATGAGGCGGAAGCAGTTCTCCTTAAAATTGCACGAACAAATGGAAAAATGTTGTCCTCAAAATCATTGGAAGCATTGAGACGGTCAGCTGAAAAGGAAAGGAACAAGCAAGAGCTAGAAAATGAACTAAATGAACCATGGTTGTTAGTGGTTGTGTTCCGACATAAGAAGGTATTACTGAGATGTGTTGTTGCTCCCGTATGGTGGATCACAAACACCTTTATTTATTACGGCCTGTCTATAAATGCAGTGAACATGACTGGAAATCGCTATATGAACTATGTGGCCGTTTCTGCAGTAGAGATCCCAGGGTTCTGGACAGCAGTACTGTTGATAGGTAAAATTGGACGAAAACCTGTTCTTACCGGAGCTTTCTGGATTTGTGCCGGCTGTCAAGTGGCCTATATTTTTATTCCCGATGGTAAGACATTATTTTAAATCATATTTTTGTTGATTCCAAACTGGTACCTATATCTGATCAGATCAATTAATTAGTATTTCATCAACAGATTACTACGGTCTATCGCTAACATTCTATCTCATGGGCAAGTACTCTATCGCCATTGTTGCCACATCGCTGTACATATACACGGCTGAGCTCTATCCGACAAAATACAGACACAGGCTGTTCGCATTCACCTCAATGGTGGGCAGGGTTGGGGCCTTGGTCGCTCCGCTCACGCCGGCTTTTGTGAGTATGTGGTGGTGGGTACTAAGAGAGGACCTCTTTGTTTGTCTCCCAATCACGAGTCAATATGTCTCAATCTATTAGGCAAGCATGCTCTGCTATCATTATTATTTGTCATCACAAATCAAACCAGACCCTATGAAGAGTAAAATTTAACGAACATTACGAACAATTTTTTTTAAATTATTATTTTATTATTGTTTTGAATACAATACAATACAATACAATACAATACAACCACACTTTATTGCACACCAAGAAGAAGGTAATATATAGAATAAACTCATTAAATTAAAGGTACAATGGGCGGCCTTATTGCTATATAGCAATCTCTTCCAGGCAAACTTTGGATGGAAAGGAATTTTAATGGTAATGTTACGCCAGTCGATTCTTAGGAAAAACAGAAGGTAACAAAATGTTCTAGAAGCCACGGCTGGATGACACAATAACAACATCTACAGGTGGCGCGGAGGTACCTACAGAAGTTTCTAGAGCGCGCAGTAGATAGGTACATACGGGTGCAGCGCGACACGGCAACATCAAAGGCGGCACCGTCCTTGAAATTTCAAGTACCTACCAACTACTGCTAGTACATAAGATTACCTTCTAGAAAGAACTCGATCCATGCGTCGCGGTATAAATAGAGCGCCCATAAGCTGCCTGAATAGTCTTGACTTCTTTTAGTCTTGAATAGTCAAAGTGATTTGAAGTGAGAATTCAGTGATAATTGTTTATTAGTACGAGTATGTACAGTCGAGTTAATAAGTGTTTGAGTGTTACTCGTCGGTTTAATTTATTTTTGTGGGTTTTGGACTAAAGGTATTATTTTTTGGTGTAATTGGCGTACATTACTTTTATCCGAACCCTAGCTCGTGTACATTATCGGATGAGGCACTGCCAACCTCTGATGTCAGAGTTTGTCTAGAGGCCACAAAGATGTGTTTTTCTATGATGCCGTGTTTTCTATCCAATGAAAGGCCTTAATTAGCACATTTCGAAAATAAATATATTATGACCACAAAATAATTTAAATAAAAATTTAAGTTCTAAAACTAAAACCCAACTATGGTCTTAGTGGACTAAAAAGTCACAAACAAGAATATTCAAATGGTTTAAATTTAAAACTTTAGGGCGTTTTGATATTCTTGTTTGTGACTTTTTAGTCCACAGCCCACGTGCACAGCTGTCTTAGCCTCGAGCTAGTCTCTAGTCTGGGCTCAAAATTTAAGACAATTAGAATAGAGACACATACGCAGATAGTAGCGCGAAAGAGATAAAAATATTTTTTGGACTACCTAACTAACTAGATACTTTATTTTGTTTTCGTGCAAGTGGGCCAAGATTGGTTTTAGTTTTTGGACTACCTAATTAACTAGATACTTTATTTTGTTTTCGTGCAAGTGGGCCAAGATTGGTTTTAGTTTTTGGACTACCTAATTAACTAGATACTTTATTTTGTTTTCGTGCAAGTGGGCCAAGATCGGCTTTAGTTTCTGAACTCATATTTTTATTTATTCATCTATTGATTGAATTGTGATTAATAGGTATCCTTACTAATAATAAAAGTGAAACGTTGTCTTTTTGTTTGTTTGGGGAGTTTTCCCAAAACGGCTGGACCAAGTTTTATAAAAATGTGTATGTTGATACTGTATACAACAGAGACCAACATAGAAGGTAAATTGCAACAATAAGTATAGAAAATGTCGATAAATCGCATTCACATGAAAAAAAAACTCAAAATATATATTTTTTATACCGGAGAAAAATAAAATGAGTCATCACAAATATCCAAGAACCAAGAACCAACATTTACGCACGTCATACAAAATACATTTGTATATATGATTAGAACTGAGGATATTACTGATACAGGGCGCAGCAACGTTTGATAACTTCCCGTTCGTGCTGTTCGGGTCGTTCGCGCTGCTTTCCGGGATCCTGATGTTCCTGACGCCGGAGACACTGGGCACCAAGCTGCCTGACACCATGCATCAGGCGGAGCACCTCCAGAAGCAAGCTGCATCCTCCTAAAGAACAAAGTTTCCAAAACAAAAAGTTTAATACACTAATCTTACTTATAATATTCTGAATATGTAGACTGAATTCAATGTATCTAACGAATAGTTTTCATAGTCTTGTAAATATATAAAACATGTTATTTAAATTGGATCCAAAGAAATCGCTACATTTTAATTCAAAGGAACAATACTATGATGAATTATTTCCTATCTTTATGCGAGCTATTCGACACATTTGTCACTTCTGAACATGGCATTCTCAGGAGCTGTTGACCAGCGGCATGTGCAGCTGTCACCGCAGACATACGTGAGATGAGATGATACAAATTAAATTTAAAAAAAAAACAAAAAAACGTTTTAAATTTAGCCTCAGAAGCCGTGTCCGATTGGGGCGAAGCTAACCTGGTTAAGTTTAATGCTACTAAAACGCAAGCGTGTTTGCGTGTTTTTTTTCGTTCACTAATTCTATATCACCAGTCAATTCCATCGTACATTTTTGCTACTAACATATTCCTTTATAGCTGCCCATGTCATTTCTATAGGGTTCAGATCTGGATGGTAGGGAGGCAGGCGAAGTATGTCATGACCATAATCTTTGAAAATTTTGTCTATACTAAATGTTTTAATCAATCTTTGTTATTTTTTATTAATTGGTATAATTGAGGCTTCAACATTTAAGATCTAAATGTTATTTCTGAAAGCCAAGCCTGCATATCAACAAGGCGTTATGCACAAAACCAGTCTCCGATCCGGCATGTACTATCACAACAAGTTGCCCTTTTGATATGGGCTTTTTTTAATCCCTTAGTGGACCCATCTGTCCAACTTTTTGGTATTGTGTGAGTAGCGTGAAGATATGACTCATCTGTGTATACAATTGGTCTGTGTTGTCGATACTGTCTTAGTTTTTGTAAGTAATTTATTCATACCAATATATTAAAGTGAAACGTTGTCTGTTTGTTTGTGTATTTGTTTGGGGAGCTTTCACGCGATAACGGCTGGACGGATTTTTATAAAATTTAGAATGGAGATAGCTTACCTTGAAATAAAACATAAGATACTTTTTATCCCGGAAAAAAAAGGATTCTATGTTCTTCTAGGATATTAAAAACCAATGCAAAAGTAGGTATTGCACTAATGCTATTGATGTTTTTTGACAGACTTGTTATTTCATTTCCATGGCATGGTTTTCCCGTGGATGTTCCACGGGAAAACCGAAAAAGGTTGATTACTCACTGTAAAGAACTGTTGCCATTACAGAATGGTCTGTGGTTGCCATGGAAATGAAATAACAAGTCTGTCAAAAAACATCAATAGCATTAGTGCAATACCTACTTTTGCATTGGTTTTTAATATCCTAGAAGAACATAGAATCCTTTTTTTCGCGATAAACAGTAGTCCGCGCGGACGAAGTCGCGGGTGGGACAACTAGTTCTTAATAATCTGATGATTGATGTTTCTATTAAAACTTTCCTTTTATTCTCGGTGAATTTCCATTTAAATCCGAGTTCCTTAGTGATGCGGCAGGGTGTAATTTTGCACGAAGTATACCAAGGGTTGGTAATTCGTTCTCAGTTATATGAAAATTGTGATTGCATCGTTTTATATCAAAATACCCCCTTGTCAAAATCATCTATGCCTGTGACTGGTTTAATTCGTTGTCTTTTTACCAGGGGTCTAAATGTAACTAAAAATCTGAACTTTTCCTTTCTTTTACAATCCTTTTGACTGTGGATACAGACTTTTTCGTAGCTTCCGCAGATTTATTCAGATAATCAGTATCAGTATATTATTTTCTTTTAAAAAAATAGTTATAAACGTCAAATACCATTCTTCTCGCCTGTCTCCTTAAAGTTGATTGTGGTCGTGTATTTTTTTTGAAATTAAATGATCACACATTTGATAGAAATATAAATTTCAAATAACTGAAAACTTCATGCACGATTGTACTCCAGGGCCGCGCGAAGCGTGCGTGGTTAGCGGGGGGCGGAGTGCGCCTGCGTGGCAGCTAGTGTCACCGCGTTGCTATGGGTACGCGCGGTCCCTCGCGCCGCACCTCATACCGCACTTCGATTGAGACCCGAAAATGTGTTAGTACGCATAGTTCAACTTACGTACCGCGATCTGTAACTAAACTTAATCATCGTAAAAAGTAAAAAGCCGCTATCCATAGTTTTGAACTGGGGCAGCACACATAACTAATCGACTACAGAATATCACGCGACCACACGACACGCACACCACAAGTCGTGTGATCGCATTTTGAATAATTTGATCTTTATTTCTTTATTGTTTCCTACATCGATGGTTCACAAACTTTGTATACTCTCTTGTTTTAGCTGTAAGTTATCCTACAATTTCCAAATACTTATATAAGTACATACAATGAGTACATATGACGATGTTGTGCAGGTAGGTATATATATATATATATTGAACATATAATTTTCCGTTAACTAACTGTTAAGTTCCTGTTGAAAACAATAATAATAAAAGACATCAAATAAATAAAGTACTTTTATTTTACCTAACATAAAACGAACACCTATTTATAAGCATAACATTAAACCAACTCTGAACGCTATACATTACGTACCTAATTTTTTGCTCAAATTTATTTGAGAACTTTCCCGACAGCAGCGTTCGAATTGAATGCTATCTAACTATATTATAAAAAATACTGTAGTTGGGCCGTTTTTTTGGAACAGTATTTAGTTGAGATTAACTTCATTATAGGTATGGAGACCAAAACACTTTGTTTTTATGTCTGTCTGTCTATCTATGTCATTGAATACGCATTACACTGAAACTGCCTAGCGGATTTTGATGCAACTTGGCACAATCATATAAAAATACTTTATATCGCGAAAAACTAAAGGGTTCTCGCAGGATAGAGGTTGAAAATTATGTAAAAAAAACAAGCATCACGGACAACTACTACAAGTACTTGACGGATTTTGATGCAATTTGGCACAGTCATAGTTTATATTTTGTATTAATATTAGTTATACTTTTTATCCCGAAAAAATAAAGGGTTTCTGTGGGATAGGGGTTGAAAGTTATGTAACAGTATTACTGCACCAATCGATAGTGTTGACGACATGGATCAAACTTAAATAATAAGTATCATATAAACAAAGATAAACATAGGTCATTTTTAGGGTTTTTAGATATAAAGAGTCCAAACAGAGCCCAATTTTTTTTTGACGGCCGTTTTGTTCTAGTGTCTAGAGACCCTAGGAACGAAACCAAACGGTCGCGGGTTCGAATCCTGCAAGGTGCAATCATTTGTGTGATGAGCAGAAATGTTTGTTTCCGAGTAATGGATGTGATATTCGTATTTATGTATACAAATATCACATTGTGATAAGTTGTAATATCACATTGTGATATTCGTATCCGTTATCTAGTGCCCATATTACAGGATATCCTAGTTTGGGGCTAGGTAATTGGTGTGAAATTGTCCCAAATATATTATTGTTACAATGGGCTGAATCTTTTGATTCGTTAGAAGCGTGAGAGGAAAACGTCGTCTACATAGTGCCTAAGCTATGTTTGTCTTTAAACTTCTGGCGACTGTCAATTAGTTTAATACACAGTAGGTAAATTTATGAAAACTACAAGAAAAAAAACACGCGAGCGAAGCCGCAGGCAATACCTATAACAAAGGCAATCTATGAAGCACATAAACAAAAAACATAATTCTACTACCATAAGTTATTAACTAGGTATAACTTTATTGTGTGATTCACAGAGTGACTAGTAAGTAGGTAAATCATTTCGAATGATTTACATATACACGAACACGATTTCTGTGTATAATTGCAGTATCTTCTCTTTCTTTCCCACACACGCACTGTCCTATATACGAAAAGCAGTGGGTTCACTTGGAGGTACTTTCTACGTTCTTTCTGTCGAGGTTTTCCGCTTCCTCTATGGTATCGGGCAGCTTGGTGCCCAGCGTCTCCGGCGTCAAGAACATCAGGACCCCGGAGAGCAGTGCAAACGATCCAAACAGCACGAACGGGAAGTTGTCGAATGTAGCTGCACCCTGGAACAGTTCACACAACTACTAAGTTTAGTTTTCTAAAGTTTACTTGTATGAATTACCTTCGCCTCCATATTCATTTTCCATATTACAAAGACATGTTACATGCGTATAATGCAGAAAAGATAATAAAGGTATATAGATAATACTTGGTTCATGTATGAATTTATACTCTTTAAAGCAATGTCACAAATTAATCATTTCTCGAATTGATAGATGCTACTCACAAAAGCTGGTGTAAGTGGAGCCACAATGGCCCCGATCCTACCCATCATGGACGAGAAGGCGAACAGGTTGTGTCGGTACTTGGTGGGGTACAGTTCAGCTGTATACACGTACACTGACGTCATCACGATGGCGATGCAGTACTTGCCGACCAGGTAGAACGTCAGTGACAAGCCGTAGTAACCTGCGAACACATAAATAGTAAGCTGCAAATCTTCATATCTGAAAATATTCTCAGTTCATTTAATTCTTCAGGCAATGGCGTGTACCAAATCAATCCAATAGAATTAGTGCTAATATGTTTTTCAATCCAGACCAGTCAGTCACATAAGACTTTCATGGTGGTCATCATCTCATTACTTCTATGATCGCAGCATCCTTCAATAGCAGCAATCAGAATTTTCTTTCAAATAATTAGAATTACGAAAGATATAACAATAGAGAAAATAAAAGCTGTTTAATTAATTTATAACCAAAGTATAATTCATACTCACAATCTGAGGAAATATCACACATAAATTATAGTTTTCCCTCTTCTGTGGTAAATATATGCCATTATTGAAAATGACTAATTTCTGCTTTTGGCTAATTTGAGAATCTACTTAAACTAGTCAAACTGTGTTCTCATTAAAGAACGCAACAAATTTCTAATTATTGAATTATATAATAAATACTAACCATCAGGCAAGAAGATGTAAGCCAGCTGACAGGCAGCGCAGATCCAGAAGGCTCCAGTAAGGACAGGCTTTCTTCCAATCTTGTCCATCAGAAACACTGCCGTCCAGTACCCGGGGATATCTGCAGCCGCCACCGCCACATAGTTCAAGTAGCGGTTTCCAGACATATTCACAGAATTAATGCCAAGGCCGTAATAGATGAACGTGTTCGTGATCCACCACACGGGCGAAACCACACACCTCAGCAATATCTTCTTGTGTCGGAACACGAGCACTATCAACCACGGCTCACTCTCCTTCATCTCTTTTTCAAGGTCTTGCTTCTTCTTTTCTTCCTCAGCTGATTGTCTCAATGCGTCTAATGATTTGGGAGAGAGCTCTTTTCCGTTTGTGCGAGCAATTTTTTGGAGAACCGCTTCCGATTCTTCGTATCTGCCTTTGCTCATGTACCAACGCACGGACTCGGTCATTATCCAGATATAGGAGATGGTGAGGAACTGTGGTATGTATAACGCGAGGGTTAGATTCCTCCAGTTGGGAACCCCCCACGCGATCAGGCCCATGGTAATCTGTCCCACTGAGAAGAATGTGTTCATTGTGGCTCCAGCTGCTACTCTGTATTTGGGACCGACGACTTCCATCACTGTAATAATGGTTGTCGTCAAGGATAAGAAAGTCACATATGTATTGATATATAATATACCTAAGTCATTTAAAATTAAAGGTGGCTATGTATAAGTACCTAAACCTTGGTGTTAATGGTCGCTATTAATTTTATACGACATATTATTTATCCATGAGAAAATTGACAGTTTCATAGAATTTAATAAATGTTATCAATGAAAGAATTAACACATGTTATCATTTTAGGTACATTTGTTTCGTTACAGTTTCAAGGTTGTTCCGTTTATGTAGAATCATTAAACTAGACTACTAGTAATCTCTACTATTTATTGCATTCGATTGATAACGATCGTTTATTTTTGAATTTATTCACCACCAATTGCCGTTAAGAGTTATGCAACATTGTCGAGAATTCAAAACGCTCGGAATTGGTTGAATGCTCGAAAATATTATCGAAAAACCACGAAAGATTATTTGCGGATAACGAGAGTGTTTTGTTTTAATTTCTAATATGTACCTAAATAATGAACAACTAAACTCTTTTTACAAGACTGCCCAAAAATTGAGTGTATTGTTTTTAGCATTCATGTATGTTTGTTTACTTTATTCCACCATAACTTTTAAATGACTGAACAGATTTAGACGTATGGGGTATTGTTAGAATTATTACATCCCCCCGAGTACATAGGCTATTTTTTGAAAACAAAAAATATATGTGTATTTTTGTAAAATTTTACAGTATGGGTATCAAATTGAAGGCCTTGATAATCACATTCCAACAGTATATAATTTATTGGCAAAAGCCCTTTTTTGGCAGGGCAGGCGTGTTTTTTTTTAGCTTTTAAGCTAGTGTTATAATGAAATCCAATGAAATTAACATGAATAAGCAAAGTTGAATTTACGATACACTCTATTGACCACTTTAAATGCCGAGATACCATTCAGCAGTTTCACTGCATATTTGTAATGAACACCTTGACAGCTTGAATAATAATGTCAGGTCGTACCTTAGACTAATTGAATACTTTGGCGAAATTGAACTTCTGTAAATGTGATTCATTTTGGTCGCCTTGGAGACTTAGATAACATTAAACATAACTTTATATATATATATATATATATATATATATATATATATATATATATATATATATAATATATATATATATATATATGGTTAATTATTTAAACGGGGCTAACGTTATTATATTTAACTCAATGTTTCTATGAAGTTCGTGGTCACAAGACTGAAGTAGAGTGTGCCAACGTCGAGAAGGGCGAGCTTCATCTCCAACTACCCGCAAATGTTTTTTTTTCTTTGTATTGTCTCGGCACACAACACTAATGACATCCACAGACTTCTGCCGTAAACAGCGCCGCGAACACTTGCATATCACGTATTATTTATTAGTAGGCATGTAATAAATTACTTACTTACTATTTTCTTTGTTTTACAAACAAGATGTAGTATCTACATAATAGTATACAATGTATTTTTTTGTTTACGCATTTTACAAAACACGTTCATACCAAATTAAAATGCCAAGTCCACACGTTTGCCACTTGCCGCAAACTATAAACCTCTACAAATGCGTGGAATAATAATAATTAAGTTAGGCAAATATCACTATCCACGCGCTTGCAAGTGTATATTTAAACTAACATCATGTCATTCTGACAAATAAAATGATTTGATTTGATTTGCGCCTGTATGTTCTGGAGAAGCAAGGTTGACGGACGTTGAGATTGTGTCCGCTATTACGTTTGGTTTAACCTATTTTTATAATAAATAGAAGCAAAATGAAACGAGGAAAAGGGGAAACCGAAAATTCGGCGACGGAGTTGGTGGATGATAAAAGTAAACCGTACCAGATATGTAACAATATGCAATTATGATCCTAGTTTTACTTGTATAAAAATGCGTTCCTATTAGTTGTTTATGTGCTGTGTTGTTTATTCATATGTTTATTTGTCAAATTGTTGTTTTCTATTGCTAGTTATTGGTTTATTGTTTTTGTTTATTTTAATAGCGTTTTTTATAACGCTACAAGTTCCCGCAAAGTTATCTCATTCTTGCATGCGAGAATTCGCACCCAATTCACACCATTTATGTACCTACTTACACTGGGCCTACCTACCTTGTTAGTAAACTGATAACCCATGTTCACACACTGCCACTTACCTAAAGCACTGAAAGTTACCAACAGCCAACGCAGGTTATAGAAGACAAGTTTATTTTTAGGAATGTTAAGTGCTGTTGGCCTTTACCGTCCTATATAGCTTCACTGGAAGTGGGGGCGGGTACTAGAGCACTCCACCGCAATGCGTGATGAAGAAGGTGCACGCTAAAGCTAAGCGACCGGCACAAGGGCACCCAGGGGGTACGAACCTCGGCTTGGACGTTCGCTTAGATTATGGAGATCGAACTAAATACCCCTGGATCCGTAGTGTTAGTAGTGATCCAGGGGGCCCTGAGAAAATGGCTAGGAGCCCTTTGATTGATTTAATAACTGACCACTGATTTGGAATACACCTTTAAGAAGAATGGGCAAGAAACTCGAAGGGGATTAATAGAAGACGCGTGTCTCCTTGTAAATCTGTTAGGACTTTTTTGGGAATATATAGAATCGAGCCGCAGGAGGACATTCACTTCAAAAGTTTGTAAGGACTTTAGTATTTCCCGATGAAGCGTTTGGTCATATCATTAAATATCAATAATGTAGGGTTTCTTTTCATGATACTAAAGGTGTTCAAACAGATAGCTTTTCAAAGCTAAAAAAAGCACATATACGATGGGAACTCGCTACGCTTTTTCTTAGCCGTGATTGGTTAGAAGGTTGCCAAACGTTGATGTTAATATCGTTAAACGCGATTTGTTCATTCACCTGCCAAACCATATTCCATATGAAGTGATCAATTCTACGATATGACCACGACAAATACCGGCCGGTCATGGGGCCGACCGATGTGTTTATTTACTTTTCCCCCTATAACTAGAGGGAATCATCAAACATACAATTAATGGGTATCACGTGGAAAAATAAAAATCTTCTAGGAAAGCTGCTTTTTTAACCACGCCTTCACGCAAGACAAACTCTTGCCTGTTCAGAAATATATTTTTTGAATCAAACTCAACAATACTTACAAAGAATATATGCACTTGTAAAGCCACCGGACCCAACAGTGGCTTCAACGACTTGTGAAATGATGAAGCCAACGAGGGTGTCGGCCCAGTAGCGCGTGACTCCAAGCCAGGCGGTGTTGACAGCGTTGAAGGCGAGCGCGGTACGCCTCCCCCAGCGGTCCGAGATGTACCCTGTGATGGGCATCGCCAGCAGCACGCCAAACGTGCGGCATGACCCGATCAGCGTACGCCGCCACTCGTCGCATGCCAAATCGAACTGATAAACAGCAAATGTTGAACAATGAAATCAGAGTGCACGCCACAAAGGAAAATTGCAGAGGTTACATTTTCCCGAAGATCTTCGCGGGTATTTCGGCACCTCTGTAACCCTGATCTGGAAGGTTGTAATTATAAACAGTTACGGGGATTTTTTAGTTTCCTTTATGAGAGTTAATGTACCAGGACCTAAAGTCATGGTCGAATGAAAAAGGTACACACATAGAAACATTCTTAAGACGCCGCTAATTCAAGTTTTAGTTATGAGATTTCGATGTTTATTGGTTATTTATTAAGTCATCTGCATAACCAGAATACAATACAATGCAACAACACTTTATTGCACACCAAGAAGAAGGTAATATATAGGATAAACTCATGAAATGAAAGGTACAATGGGCGGCCTTATTGCTATGTAGCAATCTCTTCTAGTCAACCTTTGGATGGAAAGGATTACTTAAATATTAAAGTCATCGGTCGGTGGTGCGTAATAAATAAAATAAAATACAAAACATTAATAAACTAGAAATTATACCTACTGAATTAAAATACGTACCTACACACAAGAAATACAAACACAAAAAAGTGCGTCCTAACAACGGCAGCTGATGGTGTGGTGGGTTTAAAGAATCTAACCTCTCAAACTCAAGTTTCACCGACGAGTCAACGAATTTCCTGATCGTGCAGCATTTTTTTAGATCTGGCTGACCTTGAGCAAACAGTTATATTATTTTAACTATACAGGTAGGTAATACTTTATATATTGCTACCTGAAACATGAATTGAAGCAAGAGTATTCGACTAGTTACAAATACTTACATCGTAAACAACAGTATGAGTGTCCTCAAAGACGTAGTCCTCGCAGTCTTCGAGCCTGGACTGGTCAAATAAAGTGGCAGGGCAGGTCGGGTCGCCAACGCTGGCTGCTGAGGAATTTCTCACAAAACGCTGGCAGTTGTCCAGCGTGCTGCCAGATTCTGGGATGGCATTAGACACCCATGTAGGGTACATCTCGGGGAAGTTCGAATCACACTCGGGGATCAAGCAGCTGAAAAATCAAATAAGGCATCGGCCATACTACTTTGATTATTGTTTCTAGTCTGGTCAGGATTAGAAAAGTATCAGCAAAAATCTCTGGCTAGAATTTTTAGTAGAAACCATTATGTTATTATTGTACTTATGCTAAACGCATTGAACTAAAACAGATTTGTTCTTACCGCGTGGTAATTCTGGCTGTCGTGAACACGTACTCCGACGCACCCCAGGCACCGAAGATGACCACAATTATAGCCAATATCAGCACCCGAAGCTGAAACCAGCCGAACTGGCCGATCTCTTCCACCAAGATCGTGTCCAAGTCAACCTTGCTCTTCATGTTTTCGACCTCTACTTCCCCAGACAGAAAGGGTCCCGGTTCCTCTCTGACCGTTGCCGACATGGTGCCAACCACGAACACCTTCAAACTAAGTCTGTTTTATGTCTGCCTTATTTATAAACTAAGTAAGTATATTATTTTCCCCGATAAAAAGTCACCGGCTTTTGTCTGGAAACCTAATACCTACCATTAATTATTATATTGCTTGTGGGACTGATAAAATGATTATATCTGGTGCAAACATGACTTGGACATTGTCAACGCGTGCGTTCTAAACCCATTGCCATTAATAAACACTTCTAATTATTATTTAAATATTTTGTGTTTTATATAGATAAAAATAATAGATTACTCGTTATTGTACATACCTACCTACTAAATACAATAACAACAATAACTTCAAAATGTATTGTCCAATGGGTGGTTTTATCGCTAGACATTTATCTCTTCTAGACAAAATTATTATGGTATGGATTATAACATAATTATTTTAGTAGTTTAGATCTTTTATCAGCTCATTATCATACTAATTGTAACAATTTTCAAGCTCCATTGCCATACGGCTAAACATTATGTACTCGTGCAAGACTTGTCAAGTAATATGTTAGAAAAGTAAGGCCATTAAATCGAATTAGTTAGAACTAATTTTGGTTTTGGTACTTTCAAGTAAGTTATCTTATATACAAGGTAGTACGAACCGGGAAACGCAAAACGTGAGAAGAAAAGAGAAGGGTGCATGAAGAATGGATGCCCAACAAGCAGATAATCCTTTGCAAGCTGTCTTGTGTCACCTGGCAGTTTAGTTATCGGAGTAAATAATTAGAATATTTAAGAAGCCTATCTACTCGTGAAGTAGCGGTAGGTATTAAAAAAAAGAAGGAATACAATAGTAAACTACCAGTGTAATCAGAAAGATAAAAAATAACTCAGGGAGTGAGTTACAGGAGTGGAGTGGCGTGGGTATGATATTGTCCCTCGGCTTGAGACTTAGCTTTGAGGCGCGCGTGGGAAGACTTTCTGCGGTGAGATGGTGCAGAAGTAGTGGTGCAGAAGTAGTGGTGCAGAAGTTGTGGTGCAGAAGTAGTGATGCAGAAGTAGTGGTGTGACGAGGTCCAAACCTCTTTCATAATAATACTCTTTTCATAATCCATTTCTTTTCATTTTGATTTTCATTATCCATTCTACATACAAATATCCTGTCATTGACATTGATTTTAGTCAAAATAGAAAGATATTCCACTTTAGTGTTTTCATTGATTTAATTTATAAAATATATCTTTCGTCCTTCCTTCGCTAACACTAATATAAAAAATCTAAAAGTCTGCTGCTCTGGTTTGAGGAACATCATTGAGTTGCAGCGCCCGGTCGCGTTGCACTCGATGAACGGCTTCGCGCGGCTTGCTTGATATCAGACTCTGGCCTGCCGAGTCTGCTCCCGCCGTGTGCTAGAATCAAGCGGAAGGAAGTTCCTGTAATTCTGTGTCAAAGAGGTTTGTGTCCTGGAATAGTGGGAGCAACCCAAACCCGGGGACTGCCTCGCGACACTGGCGCCCTCAACGTGTCCGTACCCAGCCTGCTCTACCTGCCTACAAGTTCCTGATTCCTCCGTGTCTTCTTATCCGTGTGTTTTATCGACTTCATTAATTTTGTAAATCAGTGTTCAATTTTTAAGTCGTACCACAAAATTCTAAAAGGCACTAGGCCATCTTGATTTAAATTTGGATTGGAAATATTTGGCAAACCCAGAACAGTTTTTTTATACTCAAGTGTATTTTATATTTGCATTCCAGTCATTCATGTAAGTAAGACATTTTCATTAATACGTACTTTATTCCAAATTTCACTATCGGCCTACCTAGTTCCGAATTACTCTAAACTTTAAACGCGTAGTTACATTAACGCTATTTTTTTATATATTTTTAAAGCGTTACTAACGCACTAAACGCACGTTACCTACTAAGTAAACACTTAGTTTTATTTGCTGGTCTCATATTAAATAAAAATGGACCCTGCGCATCTAAATAAACCAGAATTGATCTATGAATTAAAATGTAGAAATGCTGAAGTTGATACAACAGATACTGCAGAAAATTTACGTTCAAGGTTATCGACCTTACTTGACAGCTCGAATACACAAGATTTTCAAAGTCCGTATACATTTGAACAGGATATAATCGAAATTCAAAAATGTCTAACCATTATTTCTGCACGTTTAATAGCTTACCCGGTACGAAAGGAGAAGAATGCGTCCTATATTCTGCACATTAAAAATAGATTAAATAACATGGATATTACCACCGAACTTACGACAGTACAACTAGAAACATTTAAAAATGTTTCAGAGAATCTCTTCGATTTACAAAAACGTTTCGAAACATTAGAAAATCCTAGCTGCTCTTCTACAGAAAATTCTTCTACACACGATCATTTTCCAGAACAACAAACTCAATTACCATATTTTGACCTACTGACACAAAAGCTACAAAATATTTCGATCAACAAATCAAGTCACGAAATTAAACGGTTTATTTACAAGGGGGATAGTTGTCCAAAAGATTTTCTTGAAAAAGTAGAGGAATTCGCATTTGCTCGAAATATTTCACATACTGAACTATACAATCATATATACGATATTCTGAAAGGAACTCCTTTAGATTGGTTTCGAGCTCACAAACAAACAATCCCGGATTGGGAATCTTTTAAAATTACATTACTAAATGAATTTGAAATTACAGACTACGACTATAAACTGCGTAAAATCATAGATGCTCGCAAACAAAAAACAAATGAGCGTGTGATTTGTTATTTTACCGAATTAGAATCATTATTTGCAAAATTACGTGAGCCTATTTCAGAAAAAGCTAAGATTGATATTCTTAGGCGTAACTTGCGACCCGAATTCGGTCAAAGGTTATCTCCAAACGATCTCGACTCGGTCGCAACATTATTAAAATCGTGCAAATGGTACGAAAGTTGCATTGAAATTTCCAACTCTGATACTCCTTCTACATTACAAGACTTAGCGAAGCCTTCGACTTCTAATACCCAACACAAAGTCACTGCTACACCTAACATACCACATTATCCGTACAATACCTTACAACAAACACTTGTGCTAACACACCCTTACCCTCAACCTTACCCTGTACATTCAATTGCTGCAGATTCTAAGAAAACTGCACTACCTATATTTTGCCCTCGCTGTCGAAACGACAGTCATGCTTTATGTCAATGTCCCTATAGACATAAAGTTTGTTTTCGTTGCGGTAAAAAAGACGTAATTTTTACCAATTGCCCTGTATGTACAAAAAATTCAAAAAACTAATTAGAGAGGAACTAGAAACACAAAATTGTAATACTAACAATAACTTTGATCAAAATGATTGGAACAATTGGCTTAAAACTATTTCAATATTTTTCAAAACATACAACGTTTCTACGCTCCTCTTTGATAATACATCGGACACTGAACGTCCATACCTTAGAGTAAATGTTGGGAATTTAACCCTTAACGGTTTGCTGGATAGTGGCAGTGCCATTACAATTTTAGGTAATAACTCACATAAATTATTACTTGAACATGGTTTGGAACTACAACGTGACCAAATTATCAAAGGTTCTGTTGCTAATGGTCAAACAATCAATTCAATTGGTACTATTAAGCTTCCAACTTTATTTAAAAATAAGTTTGCTATAATTACTGCCCATGTAATACCCGCTGTTACTCAACCTTTCATATTAGGTATCGACTTCTGGAAAACTTTTAAGCTGGCTCCAGACATACTTAATACGGTCAGTATGCTCAAGAGTTCAGATACTCCCATGTTTATCATCAATAATAATGATACTTACTTACAGTCTTATGACAGACTTACAGATACACAATTGATTCTTGCTAATGCAGTCGTAGAACAATTTCGTAATATTTCTACCGACGTACTTCCTTTAGGAAGAACAAACCTTATTGAACACTGTATTGATACAGGTGACCACCCACCTATTCGTCAACGTTGCTATCGATTATCACCTGAAAAACAGAAAGCTCTTCGAGCAGAAGTTGATAAAATGCTAGAACTTGATGTTATAGAGCCTTGTGAAAGCCCATGGCTAAATCCTGTAATTATTACCCCTAAGAAAGATGGTACTTGGAGATTTTGCGTCGACAGTCGTAAGCTTAACGACATAACTAGAAAAGATGCTTATAAATTACCATTCATATCAGACATCATAGATAACCTTAAAGATTCTAAATATCTGAGTTCAATTGACATTGCTAAAGCTTTTTGGGAAGTGCCTTTACGTTTAGAAGACAGACCTAAGACTGCTTTTCACGTTCCAGGTCGTGGATCTTTTCAATTTAAGGTTATGCCTTTTGGTCTTACTAACGCACCAGCTACGCAACAAAGATTCATTGATAATCTTCTTTCTGAGGAGTCTAATAATGACTCTCTTTTTCATTATTTGGATGATATAATAATAGCCACAAAAACGTACGAGGAACACGTACGTTTGCTTAATAAATTACACGCAAAACTTTCAAAAGCAGGTATAACAGTAAATTTTCCAAAATGTGCATTTTTCCGAAATGAACTTAAATACCTAGGCTACGTAATTGATGATCAAGGTCTCCACACAGACCCTGATAAAGTCAAAGCAATCTTAGAAATACCAGCACCCAGGTCTGCTCGCGAGGTGAAAAAGTTTCTCGGTACAGCTAGTTGGTATAGACGCTTTGTACCCAATCTTAGCACATTAGCTGCTCCCCTCACTAAACTTACGTCTACCAGTAAGAAAGCTCCCGCTTTCAAGTGGACTTCTGAAGCTGATAAAGCTTTTAATAAAATCAAACAAGCTTTAATATCAACTCCTATTCTAACTTGCCCTGACTTTTCTAAACCCTTTGCTGTTCATTGCGACGCATCCGCTTTTGGACTTGGAGCAATGCTTACCCAAGACTTCGATGGAGTTGAAAAACCCATAGCTTACATGAGCAAATTACTTACAGGTCCCCAAAGAAACTATTCTATCACTGAACGTGAACTCTTAAGCGTTATAACAGCATTAGAGTATTGGCGTTGCTATCTAGACAATGGTCAAAAGTTTACTATCTATACCGATCATTCTGCACTTCAATGGTTCTTACACTTAGATAATCCTACAGGTAGACTTGCCCGTTGGAGTATACGCTTATCAATGTTTAATTTTGACATTAAATATAAACGTGGCAAGGATCATTTGGTCCCAGATACATTGTCTCGTATTAAACCAATTAATGTGATTAATTATGATCCAATACTTCTTATTCGTGGTACACTTCTGTATACTCCAAGTGTAGCACAAATCTCACATCAACTCCTGATTATATGATACGACACAATAAACTCTACAGGTACACCCGTTCTAATACCCTCATAAACTCAGAATTAAGTTGGAAAGAAGTAATCCCATCTGAATTTCGTACAGCTATTATCGACAAAAACCATTCGTTACCAACAGCAGCTCATTTTGGCACTTTCAAAACATACCATCGTATTAAAGAAAAATACTTCTGGCCAGGAATGTCCAAAGACATTGCCAGCCATATTTCTAAATGTGAAACATGCCTCGCTTATAAGCATCAGAATCAAAATACCATTGGTCTGATGGGTAAACCCAAGAACTGTTCTCGTCCTTTCCAATGCATATCTATTGATATTGTTGGTCCACTTCCAATGACACGTAAACTTAATAGATTTATTTTTGTAGTCACATGTTGTTTTTCCAAATATTGTCTTATATTCCCCATGAAGCGAGCTACCTCTTCTGTAATCAAACATATACTTGAGAACTTAGTTTTTATGGTTTATGGTATTCCAGAGACCATAATCCTAGATAATGGCCCTCAACTAATTAGTCATGAACTCCAGGATTTATTTCAATATTACAACATACCAAAAATTCATTACACCCCCCGTTACTGTCCGCAAGTCAATACTGTTGAACGTTACAACAAAACAATTATAACAGCAGTTGCTTCTTTTGTTGATAATGACCATCGTACTTGGGATTTATATTTAAATCAAATCCAATTTGCCATAAATTCAGCTGTTAATGAAACTACTAAATTCACACCAGCTTTCTTAGTATTTGGTCGCGAACTTGTAACATGTGGTTCTGTATATAATGCTTTGGATCTAAGTGAAGAATTGATTTTTGCTCCACGCGATGAGTACGCTGACAACATAGGTCAGTTAAGCCCTTTATTTGCTGAAGTTCAAGCACGTTTATTTCGCGCTCATGAAACTAACGCAAAATATTATAATAAACATCATCAACACCTTGAATTTAACCAAGGTGACATTATATGGAAACGTAATTATCCCATAAGTTCAGCAGGCAAGTATTTTTCAGTTAAATTAGCTCCTAAATTTGTAAAATGCATCATAGCAGCTAAAATTTCACCACTAATTTACGACCTCAGTGATTTATCTGGTAATCCCTTAGGCCGTTGGCATGTCAAAGACATTAAACCTATACCACGTACGTCTTAACCTTAACCATCACTTCTCTACTTACATACTTTATTATAATTATGTACTATGAAAGTTACGTTGCTTTCATATTCCTGTACCTTACCATATATTTAAATATCTACTTATGACCATTGTAGGTTCCCTACTTACAAAAAAAAAAAAAAAAAACTTGTATTTAAGTTGTAAATAATGTAATTTTAATATAATTTCCCTTTACGGAGTAATGTCCACATTTTTAGCCTATTTTTTTTTATTCACTTCATTAACTTGTCGAATTCATTATGAATATTGACTTCAAGTCCCTACGTATTGCTATTCAGTGCTATTGTACTTACTACTTACTTTAATTCTTTGGTACTAACAGTAGTTAATACCCTACTTGTTAGCTGTGCCTACTTGTTATACTATTTTATTTTATTTACAATCATAATGTTCAGTATAAAGCGAAACCAGTACCATATATTATTATTTACTACACCTACACACAAAACTTCCAACACTGAAAAGAGCGGCAAATGTGATTACTCTATAAACCAAGCCTAGGTCACAAAACCTGTATTATTTTATAGTTAATATGCTATTACCTACTTACCTTACTCATATTATTTAAACGTTCTAACACAACGTTTATTATGTACATACACGTGCTACAGGCACGTAATACCTTAAGGTACGTTTAGCCATTTTGGCAAACTAATTGTATATAAATATACACATACATACATTTACACATCACACACCACACATTCACACACATACACATACATACACACATACACTCACATAATCATTCTGATCAGCGGCTAGTGACTGTATAAATAAGCCTACACTATACTGTATTGGTTCCACGAGTGACTTTATTGATATATAAGGTTCCTCTTTCTTATGAGTTTTATTTCCAAGGAATGGGAATAAGACTATGAATGATGATGAATGCATGTGTGATTTATGAATATGAATGCATCTAGGAATCCAATCAATTGTATATTGACATTGTTAATAAACATATTCACATAAAAATTGAAAAGATAGCATTTTTTAGCATTTCCATTATTTTAATTAATTATTTTACTATTTTAACTTTATTACACTTTATTACTTTATTATATATATTTTTATTATTAACTTCTACTATTATTTTTTTCTTTTGTTCTTAGCATATAATTTTTTTTTTAAATAAACCTTACAAAAAAAAATTTTTTTTTTACTATCAAAAAATTTTTTTTTCTCCGGGGAGGCGGGGTATTGTGACGAGGTCCAAACCTCTTTCATAATAATACTCTTTTCATAATCCATTTCTTTTCATTTTGATTTTCATTATCCATTCTACATACAAATATCCTGTCATTGACATTGATTTTAGTCAAAATAGAAAGATATTCCACTTTAGTGTTTTCATTGATTTAATTTATAAAATATATCTTTCGTCCTTCCTTCGCTAACACTAATATAAAAAATCTAAAAGTCTGCTGCTCTGGTTTGAGGAACATCATTGAGTTGCAGCGCCCGATCGCGTTGCACTCGATGAACGGCTTCGCGCGGCTTGCTTAATATCAGACTCTGGCCTGCCGAGTCTGCTCCCGCCGTGTGCTAGAATCAAGTGGAAGGAAGTTCCTGTAATTCTGTGTCAAAGAGGTTTGTGTCCTGGAATAGTGGGAGCAACCCAAACCCGGGGACTGCCTCGCGACAGTGGTGCAGAAGTAGTGGTGCAGAAGTAGTGGTGCAGAAGTAATGCTGCAGTGCGCAGAGCAGCTCCCGGGGGACACCGTGGCAGTGTTCTAGTAGAGGGTTCTACCTCTAGTCAAGAAAAAAACCCTGGAACGGTAGAATAAGACGTCTTAGTCCAGGTTCAGTTGGACATCACCAGGTCTTCGTTCCTTGGGGTCCACCATGCCGGACGAGGCCTCTTTCAGTTAAGCCCCAAGGAAGTAGATGTGGCAGCCAGTATGATACATAAGGTTGACATTAAAGTAATAAATAAAAAGTTAAAAGTAAAGTATAAGTGTGAAAGACCAGAAGGGTCGGACATAAGTTTATAATTATAGAAATACAGCACGTAAGAAGCATAGTTTAACATAGTTAAACTCCAATATTGGAGTTTTTTCACTAGGTAAACAGATAAATAAAGACAAAGGTTTGTCCAATATTATTTGCAAAATGATTTAGAAAAACTTTCTCCAAGCCAGCGCGAAATGACGAGGCTAAAAAAGAACCATTCATCCCCACAGGTTAGTTAGTCGCTTTTATTGGTGTTATCTCTTATGGTCGCGTTCGAACATAACAGAATGGGTGGTTGCGTAGCAAGAGGTTCTGTTTCAATCAGAACCTGTATTACGGTCATTCAATACGGTGCGTTGGAGTAGATATTGCGGTGAAAATTTGTTTGCAAGAAGTCGTTAAACTTCTGTATACGATTGTAGATTACATAACGTGTAGAATGGTCATACTAACTCAAAGACAAGAATTACTTAAAATCTTGACAACACATAGACATTTTAAGGTTACGTATTTCTTTGTTTAATATCGACTGTTTATTTTATTGTGAAAGTGGACTTATTTTGTTGATACTACGTGAAAACTCGACTAAACGGAATAAAAACAACGTGAGATGAATTGAGACGTTACACTTGCTTGACCTCCATAAAGTTGTAAGCACCTTGTACTTTGAGTCGGACTTGCTTATGACTTACTCACGGTCTAGATCTAGAGAGCTTATTATAAACAATTGCAGTCCTTGAATGACGTGGGTTTATTTCAAATCCGTATCTAAACGATACATAATTAATCAGTAGATTATGACCATATGTAAATCAAGCTACAACCGTTTTGATCATGCCACGGGCCTCATGAACAAGAATTAGATTAATTAAATTATGAATGCATCTCGTATAAAAAGTATATAAGATTTGATTCCGGGCATATGTATAATGTCTTTCAAAATACTATGTTTGATAGAATTGAGCATAAAAAACGCAATAGGTTAGTTAGGTTGACCTAAATGTTTTTGTTTGCCTTTGACATATTGTACAAGGGCAAGCGATTATTAGCAGATGACACCGTTTGTAAACGGACGAGTACAAAATGCCTGAGACTTTGCCGCGTTTTACAAATTGCCTGCGACATATACACCATTACGAGTTTTTTTTTTGGTCCTAGATACTATTTCTTACACGTGGTTGAACTAGCTCCAGACCTGTGTGCGGTGGTCCTGTTACTATGTGGGCACCACACAGCTCTGAAGCTCTGTCAAAATTCAGCTGCTGCCTATTTCCAGAATTCCCTGAGCTGTCCTGTGTGAGGTGGTCCTGTTACGATGTGGGCACCACATAGCTCTGAAGCTCTGTCAAAATTCAGCTGCTGCCTATTTCCAGAATTCTTTCAGCTGATTGTTCATTGATGTTTTTTGACAGACTTAAAAATAAATCTCAATAATAAACTTAAAATAAATCTCGATATAACGAATATAAATCATTTTAGTCAGCAAGATATAAATGTACATTTTAACGGCAGAATTGTGCATGAAGTAGACACAACAAAGTGTCTGGGTCTGACAATTGATAAAAAATTAAACTGGAAAGCTCATATAGAGACTATCTTTTATAATTAATAAAGATGCACTGATTACATCTTACCATGGACTAGTAGCACCTGTCCTACACTATGGCATCGTCTTTTGGGGGAACTCCACCGATAAAGACGTCGCTTATAAAGCCCAAAAGAGGTGCATCAGAGCGTTGTTCCACGTACACCAGACAGATAGTTGCAAGCCATATTTTAAAGAACACAAAATCTACCAGCACTTTACATTCTAGAGATTGCCACATTTGTCAAAACAAATCCGGACCTATTTTTCCGCTTGTCCGATGTAGTTGTACGTAATAGACGTGATAATACCAGACGGGTCCTAAATAGTGCTAAAACTACCCTAATGCATAAGAGTGTGTTCTGCATGGCTCCGGCTGTTTACAACAAGGTACCTAAAACTTTAAAAGATTTAAATGTTGCATTGTTTAAAAAAAGATTAAAAACTTTGTTCTTCTTTTCTGGTTTTTTTTATTAGATGGCTTCTGTGGACGCACTGTCCTACTAGCAATTTTGCCAATGTCAAGTTTAATAGTAGTTTAAAATAATGTCACGTCACAGTCATTAATTTTCAAAGTCACGAATCAGTAAAATGGTGGACATTTACTAAAACTGCCGAGGGAGATTCGGAAAAATCACAAAATGCCATTTATATCTACGTTTGATTCTTTTGATCACACTCGTGCACGTTAATTCTAGACATAGACTACAATCATCGTTTTTGTGATTTAAAACTCGATCACAGTCTGTTGAGATAGCTCAAAAAATTATGCCATCCCCACCAAGCCGTGATATGCTGTTATTAGGGCAAGTTTATGTAGTGCATATGCAGAACTACATTTTTTTTTAATTAAGTCATTAACATGTACTTTCCAGTTAAGTCTCTGGTCGATAGTAAGGTCCAAGAATTTGGCTGTATCTACTTCACGTATAGATTAATTTTGGTGAATTATATTTGTCTTCTTCTACAGGCCTCTCTCTCAAAGTTGTTTTTACCCAATTTCAGCATTTGCCCAAGGTCAACATCATCATCATCATCCACAGCCTTTCTCCTCCCACTGCTGGGTATAGGCCTCTCTTTTAATACACCATTCGCCTTGGTTCTGTGCCAATCGGATCCAGGTTCGACCCGCGATCTTAACAATATCGTCGGCCCATTTAGTTGCTGGACGACCAACGCTTCGCTTTCCCTGTCTCGGCCACCACTCGGATACCGTCCTACACCACCTTTCGTCACTTCTCCTGGCTATGTGTCCTGCCCAACTCCATTTTAGTCTCGTTACTGTGGTTCCGACGTCCCGAACTTTTGTTCTTCGTCGAATCTCAACATTACGGACTCGATATTGAAGTTTAATGCCAAGCATAGACCTCTCCATGGCTCTATGTGCTACTATGATTTTGTGCACAGCCTCATGCGTGAGGGTCCATGTCTCGGCACCATATGTCATGGTGGGCAGGACACACTGATTGAAGAGGCGAGTTTTGAGACACTGTGGGATTTGGTGTGACAAGGATGTCATCCAGCCTTCCAAATGCCGCCCAACCAAGTTGAATTCGCCTGGCGATCTCTCTGTTTTGATGCTCTTTGCCAAAAGATAGAACATGACCAAGATACACGCAATTTTCGACCACCTCTATGCTTTTGTTATCAACAAGAATTGGATGGGATTTAACAGAATCGTTCGTCATCACTTTGGTCTTGGTCATATTCATCCCTCAAACCTACCCTCAAAGAAGCATCCGACAGTTCTTGTAGCATGCTTTGGAGATCGTACAAGTTTTCAGCAAACAACACGAGGTCATCTGAAAACCTTAGATGAGACAGGTAGACGCCGTTGATGTTTATGCCGCATGTGTCCCATTCAAGCGTTTTTACGACGTCTTCCAAAACCGCCGTAAAAAGCTTGGGTGAAATGGTGTCTCCCTGTCTCACCTCCCTCTTGATCGGAATAGGGTCAGTTAGTACGTGCAGTTTCACTTGCATTGTTACAGAACTGTAAATCTCCCGGGGCACATCCACATATCGTGCATCGATGGAGAGAGTTAAACATGGCCCAGTGTTCAACACTGTCGAATGCCTTCTCATAATCGACGAAGGCCATACACAGGGGCTGGTTATGCTCTTGACTCTTCTCCATCAGCTGCTTCACCGTGTGAATGTGGTCGATGGTGGAGAACTTACTCCGGAAACCGGCCTGTTCAACAGGCTGACATTCGTCAAGCTGACGTGTGAATCGATTACAAATAACCTTGGCAAACAACTTGTATATGTGTGAAAGGAGACTTATGGGTCAGTAGTTGCCGAGTTTTGCTATGTCCCCTTTCTTGTGGATGATAGTGACAATGGCTTTTTTCCAAGAATCTGGAGTGTGGTCCATTAATCATGACGTCATTAAATAGTTTTACAAGTATATTAAGTACTGGTTGTCCGCCTGCACGGAGCAACTCAACTGTGATACCGTCCTGGCCAGGGGACTTCTCACTTTTCATCTGGAGTAGAGCCTTTTCTACTTCACAAGGTATTACGAGAGGTAGGCTATCGTTACTTTCACTTTCTACAACCAGAACACTAGAGTCGTCACCTGTCAGTTCAGGTTCTGCAGATTGTGATGCATATAAGTTTTCGTAAAACTCTTCAACGACTGTCAACAATTTCTGCCTATTGGTCACTGTATTGCCACTGGCATCTTTTAATTTAATTACTTGTTTGGTTCCTGTGCAGAGTTTTCTTTTAAAGACTTTTGGACCCCTATAAGTTTCAATAATTTTAACTATAATGTTTGTGTTGTACTTCCTAACGTCTTTTTTAATGGCTTTGTATATTTTCTTATTTATTTCCAGTAAAGATCTATTTTCTGTTACTGTAGTGTGCTTCATATCCCTTCTGAGTTCTATCATAGCTTGAGTTTCTGCCGTAAGTTTACATATTTTCCTGTTCACAAAGCCCAAATGCTTTTTAGTAATATCTGTAATGCTATTGACTAGTTTCTGGTTGATTTTGTCAACATCCAAATTCAACTCTTCCAACCCTTCAAATTGGTTCCTGAGGTCTATTTGGAACTGGTCTCCAAGAAAAGCAATGTCTTGTTTTTCATACCTTGTTTGAGCGGTGATCATCTTAGATAGATAGATAAACGCTTTATTGCACACCAAATAAATCATACACAAGAATAAACAGTAGTCTAAGTTCTTTCTTTTCTTAAGTTGAATTTGAACGTTGCCCTAACCAACCTGTGATCGCTGCCTGTTTTAAAGCGGCTGAGAACTGACACATCTTCGACCACATATATGTGTGAGCTTATAATGTAGTCTAGTTCGTTTTTTATGTTACCGTCCGGGCTCGCCCAAGTCCACTTCCTTGAAGGTCGCTTTTGACAAAATGTATTCATAGCATGGAGGTGTTTTTGCTCAAGGAAGTTAACAAGAGTTTTCCCGCGGCTATAAGGTCAACATACTCTTGAACAACTTCAAAAGGAGATCCATGAACATCAATCGGTTCCGGAAAGACATGTTCATTGAACATAATCTTTGTTTTATCCAAATTCTTCCGGAGACCGATGGGTTAGTACTTGTCTACGGTTACTCATAAAAAAATGCCTTCTGTGTACAGAATTTGAACCCATATCCCGAAGTAATCCCAAATTTTTTCGTTATAAAATGTATCCTTAATTTTCACCCTTGATATAAACTATTGCTATTACTATTTTTATTTGTGTAGTTCATTAAAGAGTTACCTATCTATCTATCTATCTATCTATCTATCTATCTATTACTATGCCAATTTGCATAAAAATTCGTTTAGTAATTTCAGCGTGATACGTGTTCTTTTAAATACCTTACAAACCTTATCCTGCGGGAACCCTTGAATTTTTCGGGATGACAAGTATCTAATGTCCTACCTCAAAGTATGAACTCAAATCATACCATTAAATTAAGTTTTATTTAAATTCATTCAGTACTTTCTGCGTGATATCTAGCTAGCCAAGATACAGACAGACAGACGCACACACAGACAGTAAAAAATGTAAAAAAAGAACAGTTTTGGCTTCAGTACCGAATGTGAAACAGACTCCAAAAAAACACATAATATCTTCAATGTACAGAATTGGACCTGTTGCAGTCTTATTATAAGTATAGATATAGATAATTCCTATGTATGATAGAAACGAAACACTACTGAACTTATTCATTACGAAATGTGAATATGTTATTAAAGCTTTTCAACTGGAAGGAAATACGTCACAAAATTTGTACGTATTTCATTCTGTAACGAGTAGACTTACGGGTAGAGCTGCGACTCTACTTAGTGAACATAAAAATTTAACATCATGGACTGAACGAAAACAAATTCTTACCCAACATTTTGGCGATCCCTGCTCGGAAGAGTGTATCGCGATTGAATCGGAAAGTTTGAAAATAAAACAAGGTGAATCACATATCCAGTTTTGCCATAGAATACAAATTGCTAGGAGTTCTTTAATTGCGAAAGTAAACGTACCGATGAAGTAATTATAGTAGCGAAAATGATTATCTATAACAATTAAGATTTGAACGTATTTCTATATAACCTCCCTGAAGATATAATTCGTATAGTGCGATTGAAGGGTTGCTCTACCCTTGAAAATGCATTAAGCGTAGTTATCGAGGAAGTAAATTTTCTGCAACAATATAAAGCAAAAAATAACAAAGCGAAACCGACCACATTGCTACAACCAAACACACAAAATTCACTGAGACCTCTGAAAGATTTTAGGCCTTTGTTAAGCCAAATGCCTAATCAACCTAACTTTAAGTTTAACATTCCATAGAACGAGAACTTGCCTGGATTCAGACCAAATTTCATTCAGCCAAATAGGTTTGCACCCCCTCAAGGTTATCGGTTCGATGTGCAACCAAATATGCCCGAACGAAATTTTAATCAGGGGCCTACTCAACAGCTGCGCCCTCCTTTCCAACAAGGTTTTTTTCGATTTGGCATACCTCAACAACAACATTTTAAATATGGTATCCCTAACCAACAGCAGCAAAACACAAATCAGTTTAAATTTGTTATTCAACACCAACAACAACAAGCACCCAAACCTATTAATGACCCCGATGTCTCAATGCGCACGGCACCTGTCAGACAAAATATGATCACCAATAACTTATTTTATAGCGAGGAAACGTCAACTTACCTGGATTATTACTCCAACAACTATGACAATAACTGTTATAAGTTAGCGCCTATTGATTATGTGGAGAACGCCCACGCCAATTTTGACTATCCGGAATATACTGGAAACATTGTAAATGAGGAAATTAGTGTCCCTGAAATTTTTCAGGCACCAGCCCCGAACGACGAAGTGAAAAGATAAGCTTTAACTATTGTGATAGCATTTTAATATTACCTCACATTGAAATTCCTGAAATTAATGCGAAGTTTCTTATTGACACAGGAAGCAGTAGATCATTTATAAGTCCTGCTAAAGCTAATGAATTTTTCACTGACTACAAACAACACGAACCCTTTACAGTGGTCAACACCCACGCACAAAGCAGTCACGATGAGGTAATATGTATACCATTATTGAAAACGTTCAAAAGTACACTTCCACACAAATTATTCGTTTATGACGTGTACAGTAGATACGATGGACTTATAGGATCTGATCTGCTTAAGAAACTGACAGCTAACGTAGATATGGGAAATCAGATTTTACATACACTCAACACTGATATACCCATAATATATCAGTGTTGAGTAAAATACAAACCAATTATCAAAACAGCGATGCTATTGTGGATTTTACGGCGTTTAGCGAAGGAATGCCAACTGCTCTTGTCAAATGTAGCAATTTCTTTGCTACAACAGTAATCCAGAATATCTCGAACGAAAAGGCTACTATTACTCGTACAGAACCATTTGATGTGACAGTGTTTGAAGGTTAAGAATGCAAGTTAAATGTAGTGACTGATGATTGTGAGGTTGGCGCTATCCTGAAAGAGAATTTGACTAAATTAAGACTGGAGCACACGAATAAAGAAGAGCATAAGAGTATTTCCAAATTATGTTACGAGTACTGCGATATATTTCATTGTGATAAAATCCCTCTCTCTTTTTCTAATCAAGTGAAACATGAAATTCACACGGTTAATGAAAATCCAATTAATATTCGACCATATTGACATTCACATTCACAGGATGAAGAAAGACAGAACAAGGTAGAGAAACTTCTCAAAGATAATGTTATACAAGAATCCTTGGACACCTTGGAGTGTGCCGGTTCACTTGGTACCCAAAAAAACAGACGCATCAGGTAAAAAGAAATTCAGAATGGTCATTGACTACCGCTGGTTAAATGAAATTACGGTAGACGACAAATACCCCTTACCCAATATAACCGATCTTTTTGTTAAATTAGCTAAATCGACATATTTCACCACAATAGATCTCGCTTCCGGGTATCACCAAATCGAGATCAACCCTGCGGATAAATCTAAAACCGCGTTTACAACCCAGTCAGGACACTTTGAATTCCAATGCATGCCCTTTGGTTTGAAGACCGCACCGGCTACATTTCAAAGGGCCATAGATAATGTGCTACGTGGCCTCCAGGGCTTACACAGCCTAGTTTATCTAGATGATATATAGTATATTCATCCAGTCTTCAAGGCCACATATCAAAATTACGTAAAATTTTTGATCGTCTCAGAGAAACCAATCTGAAAGTAACACTGGACAAATGCGAATTTCTCAGGAAAGGAGTGTTGTATTTAGGCCATACCATCACCAAAGAAGGCCTTATGCCAAAAAACGATAAAGTGCAAGTGGTGCTTAATTTTCCGATACCACAAACAACCACAGAAATTAAAAGTTTCCTTGGCTTGGTTGGCTACTATAGAAAATTTATCAAAGATTTCGCCAAGGTCACAAAACCGTTAACCTCCTGCCTAAAAAAGCAAAAAAAAAGAGTTAACTCAGGAATGCATAGATGCGTTTGAGAGGTATAAGAAGCTATTAACTAACGCCCCACTTTTACAATTCCCGGATTTTACCCGACCATTTGTTCTCACGACCGATGCATCAAACTTTGTTCTTGGTGCGGTTCTTTCACAAGGCACAATCGGAAGTGACAAACCCGTGGCATTTGCAAGTAGGACCTTGAACGAAGCCAAGTACACCTATTGTGCTATACACACCCAAGTACATTTTCTATTGTGCTATACACAATAGAAAAGGAAATGCTAGCGATCATTTGGGCCGTAAAACATTTCCGTCCCTATTTATACGGAAAGAAATTTACTGTATATACGGATCATAGGCTTGGTTGAAAACTATGGATGAACCTAATAGTAAAATCACGAGATGGAAGTTGCGTTTTTCAGAATTTGATTTTGATGTTGTATATAAAAACGGGAAGCAAAACAGAAATGCGAATGCATTATCTCGTATAAAGATTAATGCGTTAGGCGGAAAAGATAATGAGTCAATGGAAGTAAATTAAGATGAAAATGAACAGAGGCTTCAGCGGCAATTGGATGAAGTTATTGAGGAATTAGTACAAATAGGTAAAAAAGAAAACCAAAGTGATGCGTGTGAACGACCAGCATCCCAGTTGTAACTTTATCTGAATCAGAGGAAACCATAAACGTTATAGAACCCAACGATCGACGATCCCCATATCCGATTCCGTCTGTAAACAGCAGCACCAACACGGCGCCTGCAAGGCCAAGTAATAGTAGTACGGATACAGTTCATTCTGCACGCGACTTAGATTCAGAAGGTATACTCATCTTACAAGAGGTCATAGACACTAAGCCGAACCAAATACTCGAATTTACCTGGAACAAAAATGAAATTGGAGTTAAAAACTTATCAAGACCAAAACAAAGGATACTAGAAGTCCACTTACCCGTAGATAACCCGAATCTCATCAAGCAATCCCTCTTGGAATACATAAAACCCAAAGTAAAGCATTTTTTTACTTTGAGAGTGAAATTCACCGTAAACAATTTTCCACGGTTACCGCATCACTTTTCAAAAAGGATTCTGTCAAAATTTATGAGTGCACCCAACGAATCATATACGTAAAGGAAGAAGATGAACAACGCCAGATAGTCGATAAGTACCACACAGGTAAAAATAGCCATAGAGGTATTAAGGAAACGCTAGTACACCTTAAGCATACGTTTTTCTGGAATAACATGGATGTCTGATCCATGTTATTCCAGAAAAACGTAGCTAGTATTGTTGCAGACTCTCGCATAGGGGCGGGGTCCCAGTAGCAGAGAAATGAGGCTTTGGTTGAGCTCAGGATGTGGGGACGAAACGGAAACGCAATTTAACACAATTGAATTGAATTTATTATCACTTGTTACTTGTTACAGATCAATATCAAACTTATTTATAACCGTTTCACAAATGTTGGCTACGGAGCCCTCAATAACTGGGTGGTGCTTTCACTAGTATAGAAGAACTTCTCGCTTGCTTGGACGACAATCGGATAATGCACACTGTATTTTAGCACGTATTGGTATTTATACTTTTACCAGTAGTAATTTAAAGCTCTTCTATTGGACAATCAACTGTAAACTTTCCATTACGTCATACGATCCATTGTTCTAGACGAGAACTTTCCCACGCTCAAGAAATAGGCACAAAAAATATAGTCGGGCTATAGGTGCGAGGCATCCTCCGATCTCTTAAGCCCCTCGCACTCGTATAGTACAGGGCACCTATTCTTGAGGTAGCTAATCTCTATCTAACTCAGTTTTAAATGTACATTCCAATGTATGACTCATTGTTTGTCAACAAGCTTGACTGTGTTGGATGAGCTTACCTAGCTCGGTCCCGCTCTCGCCGCTGATATAGTCAGTTTCCGCTAAGTTTATAGATTTAGTTCAGATCCACCCCGCGTTGCAAATCAATACCCTTACAAAGCGGTGCGGTTTCTGAACAGAACCTGTACCTTAACCACAGAGGACACCAGTGTCCCTCTGTGGTTTGTATGACCTATTTATCCTGTAGCGTTTCGTAACTACGTTTGCCTATTTGTAACCTTCCACTAAATATTATATTGCCGGCTAACATTTTGGCCTATCATCATGTGGTTTAGGGCATAATGTACCTAACACTGCATTCTATTGTCGTGTGTTGTCTTTTATTGCCTACTTTATATCTATCCCTATGTCTACTTAATAGCTAAGTCATAATTGTTGTGCTCGTTAATAAGTATTATAAATGCATGTGATGTATGTAAAAAGATTAAGTATGACCGGAAACCATAAAAAACAGAATTACAGCTATCCCAAACGCAAACAAAACCATTTCAGGAAATATTTATCGACACCTTTACAATAGAAGGAAAAATATACTTCAGCATAATTGACGCTTTTAGCAAACTGGGTCAGGCCATTGAAATTAATAACAGATCCACCCCTGAGGTTGTAAAAGCACTAATAAAATACTTCTCCATGTACATCCCAAGCAGGATAAGTTCGGATCCCGGCATGGAATTCAATAATACCTTAATGAAGGAAATATTGGCTTTTTATAAAGTTAACCTTCATATCGGCACACCCCATAACCTGAATTCAATGGGTTTAATCGAAAGATTCTACTCAACTATAATAGAATATACCGAATAGCAAAATATGAACAAAAGATCACCGATGCTGCATCCGTTATGACATACGCAGTTATAGTTAAATATTTAAACGGGACTTAATCGCGCTGAAAACTTAATATTTATTTACCTCGACGTTTCGATCAAGTTGCATTGATCGTGGTCACGATAAGACTGAAATAGCGAGTGTCAGCGTCGAGAAGGGCGTGCGTTGTCTTCAACTACCCGCATTTGGTTTTGTAAAAATTCAGAATTGTCACACGACACTAACGACATCTGCAGATATCTTCCCTCATAAACCGCTACGCGAACACTTGCTTATCACGGGATTCCAGGATGCAGCCAACTTGAAACCATGCTCTCGGTTGAAATTGGGATACTTTTTAATTTCAACCGCTTCACGTACAATCCTGGAGTAGTAGTGACGTTCCGTGGAGAGGATCTTCGGGTCATGGAGTTCAATCCAGTGATTAGGGCCCGATACCAGCAAATGCTCAGCGATTGTAGATTTATTTATCTGACAGTTCTTTACAGCTGCAATGTGTTCTTTGACCCTTTCCGCTATAGAACGCTTGGTTTGCCCAATGTAGGAACTACCGCAGCTGCAATCTATCTTATATACGCCAGGAGTTTGAAAAGGAATGAATAAATATCCCGTTTAAATATTTAACTATGTGTTCGAATCGCGAAAGTTTAAAAGTTACAATACGCAGTTATGTCATATAACCACACAATACATGCTACTACAGATTTGACACCATTCGAAGTTGTATTCGGGCACACCGAGTCCAATAGCATATTTGCGGTCACAACAGCTCGTTAGAGAATACGTTAGAAGGACTAAACATTTAGACGACTATTGGACACATAAAATTATACAAAAAAAACAATTATTGATAGAAAAACGTGGTGGTGAAACAAAATACGCAATAAAGGAAGGAGATTCAGTTTTCATTAAGAGACCAAACACTAGGCGTAGCAAAGACAAACCGCGCTATCAAAAACCTCAAGTCATTGGAGATACTCGTAGAAATGTTGTCCCAGTAATTACACGTGACCGAACAACCAAAGTGCCTATTACAGACATTAAGCGTCCTTCGCAGGTTAATACTTCTGGCGATCCATGCGATCCGAAACCCTTTAACTGCACCCGATTGACAAGAACCCCGGGCTGTAACACATCCGGGAAGGCCAAGATTTTGTCATCTACGATAAATGGACCGTCATCAAGATTTTAGATTTAAAATTAGTTTATGAGGAATTAGATTTAAAAATAAACATGTACATAACGCTTAAAAATCAAGTTCACAGCTGTATTGACAGAAACGTTTTAGATTCAGATTTAATTAATGCGGAAGTTCAAACAGATTGCATAATGAATATAACTATAGAGAAGTACAAGCAGTTAATCCCTTCAGCATTGCTGGATAATTTATACGAATACTAAAACACTACTTACAAAGTACTGCGAAAATGAAATAATTCAAGAATCAGTTCGCGGGACGTATCTGTTAATTATGAATGATGATTGTGTTGTCAAAATTAAAGAAGTGACCTTGAAAAGACATCAAATTAGTGGGAAAGACATAATTAACGAAAAGCTGCCAGTAATTCAATTACCAAAAATATCCAACTTACCGAATTCGCAAAGAAAACCAGTTAATCTCGACGGAATTAATCTCGCCGACGTCCAGTTCCTGAATTACTTATTGCAGAAAAGTGGGAGTGAGATTATTAGTGATAGTGAAAAATTTGAAAGTGTTAGCATAGGAAACAATGTAATTTGGTTAATTATAGCATTAGTAATTGTAATCTTAGCCCTTAAGTATATAATTCGTAAAGCATTGTGTGAGGAAAACTTTGAGATGGTCCTTCAGACAATCTCGAGTTTTCCAGGATCAAGGAAGGAGTTATGCATTCCGGCACCATCTTTATCAGCGCATAGCGCCCGGTCGCCCATACAATTCCGCTTAAACGAATGACTATGTTTTATTCTGTGCGATTGTTAGTTGTCGACTTGGCACTTTTGTTAGTATGTAAGGTATTTATTATTAAGTTTGGAGGAGCTCAGTCTGTACTTAGCATTCAATCAATTAATACATCAATTTAACTTCAAATTTGTATTTTTAAAACGTCCTTTGTGTCCGTCGCAATTTGAGTAAGTACCTGTTATATTTATTTACTATTAGCTGTACCCGCGGCTTCACACGCGTGTTCTTTTCTTTAGGTTCAAAGTACCATAATGTGCTATTCCAGGACCAATATACCAATATTTGAACAACATTTCTTCAGCCGTCAAAAATACTTTATCAATTGCTTGGCTTCTAACTCACCGGATTGAGATACCAATTACACCAGATTTAAATCAATCCCTAAGCTATCTAACAATGAAAACCGCATTGCAATCGGTCGCATAGTTTTTACGTGATGCGTGAACAAACAAACATACAGACAAACAGAAAAAAAGACACGATTAACAAAAAAAATATGTTCAATACCTTTTTTAAGCACCCAAGAGCATTTTTTTTCATTTGAATTCATTAAGTAGTTTGGTTGCGATGCACGGTCAAGATACGGACAAACAGACAGACATAATTAAAAAGTAAAACCGTTTGTATTACAGTATTACTTAAATATTAACACAACTTTGGACCCATATCCCGCAGAAACCTTTTACTTATTCGGGATTAAACGTATCCAAAATCAGACTGACAGACATACAAACAAAAATAAAAAACATACAGTTTAGGCTTCATAATAGAATATAGAGTAACATCCAAAAAAAAAACACTATATCTTTAATGTACAGAATTTGTACCCTTATCCCACAGGAACCCTTTATTTTTTCGAGACAAAATGTATCCATAATTTTCACCTATCATATAAACTATGTCTGTGCCAAGTTGCATCAACATCCGTCGAATAGTTTCAGCATGCTAAGTGTTCTTTTAAATAATTTTCCACCCCTATACTGCAGGAACACTTTTTTTTTCGGGATGAAAGTATCCGATGTCCTACCTCGAAGTGTGAACTCAAATCATACCAAATTTCATTTGAATTCATTAAGTATTTTCGGCGTGGTGCGCTGCCAAGGTACAGACAGACAGACAGACGGACAGACAGACAGACAGACAAAAATAAAAAAATACAGTGTTGGCTTTAGTATTGAATATAGAACGTCCTCAAAAAAAAAACTACATAATATCCTCAATTTACAGAATTTTGGACATAATTCCGAAAGAACACTTTATTTTTCAGGATAAAAAGTATCCTCCATTTTTACCCATTATATAAACTATTACTGTGCCAAGTTTCAACAAAATCCGTCAAGTAGTTTCAGCGTGATACGTGTTCTTTTAAATAACTTTCAACGCCTATCCTGCAAGAACCCTTTAATTTTCCGGGATGAAAAGTATGCTATGTCCTACCTCAAACTATGAACTCAAATCATACCAAATTTCATTTGAATTCATTTAGTATTTTCGGCGTGATGCACTTTCATGATGCAGACAGACAGACGATCAATTTTTTTTTATATAATATCTTTAATTTACAGAATTTGGGACATTATACCGCAGGAACTCTTTATTTTTCGGGATAAAAAGTATCCTCAATTTTAACCCATAACGGATTTTGATGCCAAGTTGCATCAAAATCCGTCCAGAAGTTTCAGAGTGGTAAGTGTTTTTTGAAATAACTTTCAACCCCAATCCTGCGGGAACCCTTTCATTTTTCGGGATGAAAAGTAGCCTATGTCCTACCTCGTAATATGAACTCAAATCATACCAAGTTTCATATAAATTCATTCAGTAGTTTCGGCGTGATGCCTAGCCAAGATACAGACAGACAGACAGACAGACAAAAATGAAAAAAAAAACAGTTTTGGCTTCAGTATCGAATAAAGAGTAAGGTCCAAAAAAATATTTCAAAATATCTTCAATGTACAGAATTGGACCCGTTACAGTTTTATTATAAGTATAGATAGATATAATTTTCATTTTCAGTTCCAATCTGGTTATTTGTTCCATTTTGGAAAATATAAATCAACATCAATGAATAAAAACGATGTTACTCACAATTTTTGCTAATACGATAACTACGCCAAACATTTATTTCCGGCTTTATGCTACAATGATCATAGCAAGCGTAAGCACGGGGGTTTTTTTTAGCGGAGAAAACGACACAAACTTTCTCCCTCGGAGAAGCTTCGGCGGACACTGACCTAAGCTAGCTAGCTCTTGAAGTGCTAAATTTTGGTTGTTTTTAATTCTTGGAGAAAAATAAGAACGAAATTAGAATATTTTCGGTAGCCATTTCCTAAAGAATAAAAAGCCTCGTCTATTTGTTTAATTTTCACATGGCTTTATGATCTTAGCAGTACACGCTTAAAATACCGATTTAGAGTCTTCTTTGTAATTATTGTTTATCGAGACATCAATTCTCAATCACGTTTCCTTTATTGCCAATTTCTAGAGTGTTAACATTTTTTTTACATTATATTTTTTATATTTAAGTCAATTTACAGAGGTTCGAACACCTTCAAATGTAGTATAACCTCGCCTTAGGCTTGTAGCTTTTCCGAGAACACAGTATTGTGTTCCGGATGCAGTCTTCAATATAGTTTAGGACTTTAATATAAAGTGACAAGCACATATTTATAAAAATATATAATCCTCGACCCCCCTCCACTCACCAATTATAGCTAAGAAATATCTCGAACATATCGGTAAGCATTCAAAAAGAAAAACCCGCATCAATATCTGTCCATTCCTTTGGGAGCTACGATCCCGGTCGATCGCTTGCTTTGAAGTAACCTATATTTTCTTGAAGATTCCCAGGTATAAATATTGTGAAATACGTACTTCGGAAGGAGTTCCATGCCTAAGCGGTAGGTACGCAACGTGATACCAAAACACTTCGTGCACGCCAAAAGGGCCAATATTAGGTATACTTATCGCTGTAAGAAGATAGAAAGAAAAAACATTTAATAGGCACATAACTTAATAACTAAAACAGATAAACAATATTAAATTTAAAACATAATAAAAAACATAAATAAAAAAGCAGTTTTTTCTGAGTCTTGTAGTATACGTTTGGCAAATCAAATTCAGCGCCTGAGTGATCCAGTAGGATTTAATTTCCTCTCTACTTTGCCCATTGAGTTCCAAACTTCAATAGAAGGATGGCCCCCAATGATGAGAACTAAGGTCTACTAACGGTAATAAGGTCTAACAGAAGAGACGGTAAATCAAACAGTTGAATGTGCATGAGTCGTGTATTTGAGATCAGTTCTCCCTGGGGCGCTTGCCAAGCTGCTCGGCCTCCTCGATGGTGTCGGGCAGCTTGGTGCCCAGCGTCTCCGGCGTCGTGAAGATCAGCGCTCCCGATAGCAGGGCGAACGACCCGAACAGGACTGAGGGGAATGGTGCCCATACTTCCTGCGCCTGTGAATAATAGTTGATAACAGCATAATAATTGGCAAAATGCTACTATAGCACCAACAAGCACAGTTCAGTGCCATGCTCAACTTTGGAAAAAAGTTTTACGCTACATAATTTTTTGGATAGCACGACTATCCATCAGGTAAATGACCTGCAAGTTATGAGCTTATCTGGTCTCAAGTTATTCAAGTGTTAAAAATACTAACCAGTGCAGGAGTAAGCGGTGCTGTGATGGATCCAAGACGCCCCACCATAGACGAGAAGGCGAACAGATTGTGTCGGTACTTGGTGGGGTACAGTTCAGCTGTGTACACGTACACTGAAGTCATCACAATGGCGATGCAGTATTTCCCAAATAAGTAGAGTGTCAGCCGTAGTCCGGGGTAATCTAGAATACAACATTGTAAGTAAATTCACTTAATTTCATCGGTGGTGAGAAACTATGTCTCCGCCGGGCAAGTTACCTACTCATCAAGCAAAAAGTCTGTAGCTGAGCACCTATCGGCAACACTAAACTCACCGTCGGGCAAGAAAGTCTGTAGCTGAGCACCTATCGGCAACACTAAACTCACCGTCGGGCAAGAAAGTCTGTAGCTGAGCACCTATCGGCAACACTAAACTCACCGTCGGGCAAGAAAGTCTGTAGCTGAGCACCTATCGGCAACACTAAACTCACCGTCGGGCAAGAAAGTCTGTAGCTGAGCACCTATCGGCAACACTAAACTCACCGTCGGGCAAGAAAGCGAATCCAAATTGACAAGCGGCGCAGAGCCAGTACGCGCAGATAAGCACCGGCTTTCGTCCGATGCGGTCCAGCAGCAAGATAGCCGTCCAGTACCCTGGGATCTCAATAGCAGCCACCGCCACGTAGTTCAAGTATCCATTGCCAGACATGTTGACTGAGTTGATTCCCATGCCGTAGTACACCAGCGTGTTTGTGATCCACCAGATGGGAGACACCAGGCATCGTGACAGGATCGTTTTCGATCTAAACACAAGCACTATCAGCCAGGGCTCCTTCGGCTTTTCGATCAGCTTCTCGGCTTCGGCGGTGTCCCTCAACGCTTGCAGAGACTCGGCGGAAAGCTCTTTCCTGTTAGTTTGAGCTACTTTTTTTAGGATTCTCTCTGATTCTTCATATTTCCCTTTGCTCATGAGCCAGCGCACGGACTCGGAGAGGATCCAGAAATAGCAAACGACGAGCAGCTGAGGAGCGTAGAGCACCTGAGTTAGGGGGCGCCAGGCGGGGACGCCCCACGCAATGAACCCAAGGAAGACCTGCCCCAATGCGAATAGAGTGGAGATTGTGGCACCCGCAATTACGCGATATTTAGGGCCCACCAGCTCCGTCACTGAAACGTTTAAAAGCAAAACATTAAAGCTTGTAAGTGTTACTGATTTAAAATAGAGATGATACATACAATAATGCCAAAGTTTACACGTCTGTCATTAGGTATATTATGTATTATATGGCAGAGCTATGTTAATTATGTTGTTTTAACATAATAATATTATGCCGGTTGATACCTACAACGCCATCTATCGTCTAGAAGAATCACTTTTACACAGACTTCTATGAAACATGAAATGCCATCTGCCTGCGAGTGGAATCACTTTTATATAAGAGCTAGTTAGCTACTCCATATGATATTAGATGGCGCCAAATGTATGAAGTTACACCAGTCGATCTGGAAAGTTTGGGTGGCGCAACCAACGAGAGCTCTCCAGAAAGCATGGGACGTGGGCATCGGGAGCTGATCTGTAAGGATTTGCTCTGCAGTACTTTCGTTTGTGCCGTCCCCACTGAGCTTCCATTAAACTAAAATTGACATTGTTTCATCGCCTGACGTTAGTTACAGAATAAATAATATTCGTAGTAGAAACACGTTAGTTCCGTGGACGCTCACCACTGCCAAACTACTGCTATCAGCGCCAAAAAAGCGATAATCAAATGCTCTCATTGCGACGTTTGTCAAAAGCCTGTCTTGTGTACGTAAGTAATATGCAGTTGTCTATGGCGTCGGGGTATAAATATGGCATGCATCAGCTAACAAACTATGACTGCGATAAAATTGATTCGAAATATACAGTGTCATAGTGATAAGTGATTAGCACAAGTTACAGTTAAGTTAGCAAAAGTTATTTACTTAGTGTTATTTTTCGGTTTAGTTAACATTTGTGTTTTATTTTACAAATAAAAGTGTTAATTCTGGGCCTAATTGGCATAAATTAATTTTATCCGAACCCCAACTTGTCACAATATCACAGAATAAATAATAGTACAGGTACAATATGAAGACTACTAATATGTGAAGAAAAACCTGTATGAGGAATGTTGTTTGATTACAGCTCATACAATTTAACATTGATTACGTCCTGTCTCCTAGTTAACATTTTCTTTCAATAGCTTGGTCACAATGACGTCCGAACTGAACTCACCCAGTATATAGCAGGAGGAGTATGCCCCGGCACCCACTGAAGACTCCAGCACTTCAAGCGCCAGGAACCACTCGTAGGAGTTGACGAAGGAGCGCGCGAGGCCGATCCAACCCGTGTTGAACGCGTTGATGGTGAGCGCCACGCGCCGCCCCCAGCGGTCCGAGATGTACCCCGTGATGGGCAGCACCAGCAGCGTGCCGATGGTGCGGATAGAGCCGATCTGCGACCGGCGCCACTCATCACATGCCATCCCGAACTGAAGTCATGCAAAATGTATGGGTTAACTTAGTTTTCAAAATGTATGGGTTAACGTAGTTTTCAAAATGTATGGGTTAACAGAGTTTTCAAAATGTGTGGGTTAACTTAGTTTTCAAAATGTATGGGTTAACAGAGTTTTCAAAATGGATGCGTTTAACAGAGTTTTCAAAATGTATGGGTTAACAGAGTTTTCAAAATGTATGAGATAACTTAGTTTTCAAAATGGATGGGTTAACTTAGTTTTCAAAATGTTTTGGGTTAGTTATTTTATTCCAGAACATATTAAGTTTCGGTAATTGTTTTAGCTTTCCTTAAACAGTAACAATGATCTCAGGTGCATCTTTCTTTATCTTTTTTTGTTTATCTGAATATTATAAAACTGTAACAGACTGCCATGACTGTCCATGTTTTGTTTTGTTTGTCGTATGAGGTAGTGCTGGCCTCTGGTGTCAAAGTTTGTCAAGCCGCCCGAGGGCCTCTGACATGGCTTAACGACTGCTATTAATCAATAACAGTGCCTTAACGTTCCTTCCGAAGCACGAAGCGATGGAACACCGCACATAACTAAGAAAAGTCGTTGGTGCGGAGCCTAGATTTTGAACCCGGTATCGTTGGATTCTAAATTGCACTATAGAACGGTTAGGCCACCATCACTCCATCTACTTCTACACTAATGTTATAAAAAGGAAAGATTTGATTGTTTGTTTGCTTGTTTGTTTGTAATGGATAAACTCAAAAAATACAGACCCGATTTTAAAAATTCTTTCACTTTAAATAAAGCTAAATTTTCAGCGAGTAACACTAGCACGATTTTATTTTTCGAAAAATTTGAGTTCCTTTCGAAAATTGCAATAATGAACCCCGAGGTATTAAATTTTGCAAAAAAACTCGATTACTTTGTATCACAAACTAAGAAGGAGATACGGGTCTTTGTATATGGAACGTTGCCATGGAAACAAAATCGCAGAACATCTAATAATCATTGACGTAGGAAATGCTCTATGCTAATAATACACGAAATAGTAACCGTAACTCAAACTCCTGGCGTTTAACAGAATAATACTATAGACGAAATGGTACGTGAGTATAAAACCTATAAACATAAACATTTTGTGCAAGAAATTGTTGTTGTTCTATTTGTCCAAATAAAGTACCTATTAATTTTATCTTTCTATGCTTATATCTACCCGTGCGAAGCCGGGGCGGGTCGCCAGTTAAAGATATTTTTAAAAAACTAATCGGATCCAATAAATTTAGAGGTCACCTAACACGAAATGATTATTTTAAGAATTTGTGTCTATCTCTTGGTTTGTTTGTTTATGCACGCTAAACTAAGAAATGAGGCTGGAGGAGAAGAGAAGGGTGGTGTACATTGTGCTAGCTGTTCTGGTGTCTACGAACCAGATGAAGTTTGCTTCATAGGTTAATTTGATTCCTTCCTCCTGGTTTGTAGATTCCTCCAATGTTTAAGGATAGCTTATTTATTACTAGTTTTCCCGCCCGCGACTCCGTCCGCGCAGACTACTGTTTGTCGCGAAAAAAACATCCTATGTTCTTCTAGAATATTAATAACCAATGCAAATGTAGGTACAGCACCAATGTTCTTGAATTTTTTTGACGGATTCTGTTTTTATGGCAACCGTTCCTTACAGCGAGTAATGAACATTTTCCAGTTATCCCGTGAAAACTTACAATTTTGCGAGATAAAAAGCGTCCTATGTTTTATTCTAGGGTATAAGCTATCTCCATTCTAAATTTCATCAAAATCTGTCCAGCCGTTATCGCGTGAAAGCTCCACAAACAAACATACAAACAGACAACGTTTCACTTTTATATATTGGTATGGATTATAATATGTAAGTACCTATGTAAAAAATAATGGTTTCCAACATAAACAAGTTTGCAATTTCAAAAAATGCGTGTAATGAAATTACATACAAACAAACAGACAAGGATCCAGTTTTTATTTACTTATAATTATAGGTAGGGATACAGTAAAACAACAATTATTTATCATTCATATCACCCCTACGTAAAAACTCAGATTATAGCCTTTTAATATATCCAAAGATAACTGCTTATCCGCACGTGATCCTGGATAACCATCCTGACGTACACCAATTTGGATTTTAATCTTATCATTATCATAAATAACTTATTATGTACCTACATACTTATATCATGGTAACACTACGCTCACATGAACTCACATCGTACCAATCGTACTAGCAGCGCGGTCGAACAGCTCGGCGGTGCAGGTCCCGGGCTGCACCTGCGCCTGGGCAGTGTGTGCCACGTTCACAGTACACTCACATGAACTCACATTGTACACGACGCTGAGCTGGTTCTCGTACACATACTCCTGGTAGTCCTCCGTAGCCGTGCGGTCGAACAGCTCCGCGGGGCAGGTCCCGGGCTGTACCTGCGCCTGCGCAGTGTATGCCACGTTCACAGTACACTCACATGAACTCACATCGTACACGACGCTGAGCTGGTTCTCGTACACGTACTCCTGGCAGTCCTCCGTAGCCGCACGGTCGAACAGCTCGGCGGGGCAGGTCCCAGGCTGCACCTGCGCCTGCGCAGTGGCGTTATCCGCGTATTTTTCGCAGTTCTCAAATTCGTAACTGGTGCCCGGAATGGCGTTCAGGACCCATGAGGGTGAGAACTCGGGGTTGACACCATCGCATTGTGGGATCAGGCATCTGGGGGAATTGGGAGAGCAATGATAAATATGGTACAATAATACGCAGTTAAGATACGAAAAGATCATCAGGGTACTAAGGTGCGGTGCCGGTGGTCAAATAGGCAAGCAATTTCCGTCTCACCTGATGTTAAAAGGATCGAGAGGATCGATGTTAGGTGGATCATCCTTGCTTATTAGATACCTTTACCATTTTAGACTAGCTTTTAGCCTACGTGTCCTGCAATATGCTTTTCACTTGTGGACATTCTTGGCTTCTTCATTCCCTCTCTTCTCTTTGATTATTGAGTTGAAGACTCATTATTTGGATGTATTGCCACCACTACCACCCCTGAACTATTAATGTATATCTGTCTCTCTCTATTTCTTCTCTTTAACTATGATCTGCCTCCAATATATCGATATATCTTCATACTGGCAAAGATCATAGAAAGGAATACTGGTGATCTGATTCAGGAGACAAAATTAATATTATTCTTCATCTAGGGGCTGAAATCTTAGATTATTATTAAACTAGCTGTGCCCGTGGCTTTGCCCGCGTGGTCATTTCATTTAAAAGTAGCACATATGTGTTATTTTTACACATCAACACGGCTGTCAAAAAGCATCAAGAGCTCCGGTGCTATACTTTTGCATTGGTTTTTAAAATGCTAGATAAACAGGATGCTTTTATTAGTGACTAGCTGTACCCGCAACTTCGCACGCGTGTTCGTTTCTTTAGGTTCAAAGTACAGATATTCTATTTCACGAAGTCCGTTTGACTATGAATGTTGTAAGGTCTGTACGTGCACACTGTTTTAGTGTGCGTAACCTCAGGAGCGCTCAGTCACGATCGCGACGCGGTCAGAGTCACTAGTGTTTTGTTTCCGCGTTAAAAAATTCAAAGAGTAACGTCAGCATGGCAAGTAAACGCAGAAAAGTTGTCCACAGTGAGGTAACATTTTTTTTTAACTATTGTTACTACTTTTTGTGTGCTATTAAGAGTTTATCTATCTAATATTATGAAACTTGTTACTTAAATAGGTATTTCGATTTGGTTTTGTTCTAGGGTCGAAGCATGATAGCTAGCGTTTATCATTTCCTGCGAGAAGAGTATGAATTCACAAAATCAGTTGCGGAACCTAACTGTGATTTGTCTCATTTACGAGATATTACAAGGCGTACAGCTGAGGCTACAGGTGTTTCTATGAAAACTGTTCAACGGATATTAAAAGAAGAGAAGGAATTGCCATCCTGCTCATCAAATTTCACTTCTCCTATGAAGAAAAGAAGAAAGCGGGATAGTAAGATAGAAATAGATAATTTTACAGCCGATGTTGTTCGCAGTACTATACAAAATTTCCATGTCATCCATAAAGAAATTCCAACGTTGGCTAAGTTAAAAACTGTATTAAATGAAAAAATTGGTTTTGATGGTTGTATCGAAACTGTTCGTCAATTGTTACTGAAGTTAGGTTACAAGTGGCGTAAAACAGAGAATAACCGTAAAGTGTTGACGGAGCGTCATGATATACAAATGTGGCGTTTAAAATTTTTCAATGGCTCAGGGATAAGGGTATAGCATTTGAGCAATCTCTCCTTAAATTGGAATTGTACGATATTATAAAAAAACACAAAGATGAACACATAACGTATAAAATTGATGATTTTATTAAGAGCAAGGGTTTTGATGTCATATGTCTTCCCCCCTATCACCCAGAATTAAATGCTATTGAAAATATTTGGGGTATTGTAAAAAATTATATCGCATCAAAGAATATCGAACAAAACATGACGAACATGGAAAGACTGATCTTTGAAAGCTTGGATAGAGTAACCAGTGAAACATGGCAAAAAACCTGTGCTCATGTTGAAAAAATTGAAAAAGAATACTTAAAATACGTCGACCTGGATTTTGAGTTCATAATTAACTTAGGGAACGATTCTGACGAAAGCGAATCAGAAATTGAATTTGATAGTGATTAAGTGCTGATTTTTTTGTTTCTTCTCTGTAATAAATAAAAATATTATTTACTTTCAACTGTTGTTTCTTTTCTCTGCAACTTATCATTCTAATAGCTAAATATTATTTACTTAAATTGTCTATATAATTTATTAAATAAATATATAATGCGTGTCAGATTTTTTTCCTAACGCTACCTACGTTTACACACACTAGCGCGCCTATCACTACACGTCACTACTACAACCAGAGCCAAACGGACTTCGTGAAATAGAATATCTGTACCATAATGTGCTATTCCAGGACTAATATACCAACATTTGAACAAAATTTCTTCAGTCGTCAAAAATACTTTATCAATTGTTCGGCTTCTTACTCACCGGATTGAGATACCAATTGCACCAGATTTAAATCAAACCCTAAGCTATCTAACAATAAAAACCGCATTGCAATCGGTCCAGTAGTTTTTATGTGATGCTTGAACAAACAAACATACAGACAAACAGAAGGAAAGAAACGACTAACAAAAAAAATATTGATCATTGATCAATATTTTTAAGCACCCAAGGGCATTTTTTTCATTTGAATTCATGTAGTAGTTTGAGTGCGATGCGCGGTCAAGATACGGACAAACAGACAGACAAAATTAAAAAGTAAAACAGTTTGGTTTCAGTATCTAATATAGAGAACCATCCAAAAAATATTTTTTATTACTTAAATATTAACATAACTTTGGACCCATATCCCGCAGAAACCCACTACTTTTTCGGAATAAAACGTGTCCTCAATTTAACCCATCATATAACTTAAGACAGTGCCAAGTTGCATCAAAACCCGTCCATTAGTTTCAGCGTGGTACGTGTTCTTTTAAATAACTTTCAACGCCTATCCTGCAGGAACCCTTTAATTTTTCGGGATGAAAAGTATCCAATGGCCTACCTCAAAGTATGAACTCAAATCATATGGAATACAGAACAACCTCAAAAAATTTTTACAAAATATCTTTAATTTACAGAATTTGGGACATTATCCCGCAGGAACTCTTTATTTTTTTGGGATTAAAAGTATCCTCATTTTTAACCCATTATATAAAGTATGACTGTGCCAAGTTGCATCAAAATCCGTCCAGTAGTTACAGAGTGGTGTTTTTTGAAATAAATTTCAACCCCAATCTTGCGGGAACCCTTTCATTTTTCGGGATGAAAAGTAGCCTATGTCCTACCTCGTAGTATGAACTCAAATCATACCAAGTTTCATTTAAATTCATTCAGTAGTTTCAGCGTGATGCCTAGCCAAGATAAAGACAGACAGACAGACAGATAGACAAACAAAAATTAAAAAAATTACAGTTTTGTCTTCAGTATCGAATCTAGAGTAAAGTCCAAAAAAAATATCTTAATATCTTCAATGTACAGAATTGGACCCGTTACAGTTTTATTATAAGTATAGATTAACGTTAGTCCGTGCGGACGAAGTCGCAATCAAAAGCTAGTAATCGATGCAAGGAAAGTATTTTATCATCTGTCGTCACTTGCAATGGAACCGTAAGCAGCAAACAGTAAATAATACTTCCGACACCTTCACCTTGGAATTGCTAAATATGAGTGTATTTGACATGATATGATAGTATAACTGTCAGCAGGAACTTACCTGGTAGGTATCCTAGCAGTGGTGAAGATGTACTCCCCGGCTGCGAAGGCTGAGAAAATAATCGGAAGCGACGCCAGCGCCAGCGTGATGAGCTGGTATCTTCCGAATTGCCCCACCTCGTTCTCTAGGATGTTGTCCAAGTCCACCCCCTTCGACACCTTCGCCAGCTTTTCTGCCCCCATCTCCACCTTTTCCGGGTTAGACATCTTCACAGAACCACCAGAAGCATCAAATATGACACAACTGCTGTGGCTAGAGGCCACTTACTGAATACATAAATTGCACTGCCCACTGACAGATTACCTAGCTATCTGTACTAATTTTATGAGCTTGATAATTCACTCCATTGTATTTAGTTAATAAATGTAGGAAGTTATATCTATCTACATAAGTACTTAACTTATCTATCATGTGCCAATCGAACATTGTATAGTGAATATAGGTAGGTATACGTTGTCCTTCAAGGTATTGTTACAAAGAAAGAGCCAAGTCTAGTCTTGCATCTGCACATACTTACTTATACTACATCGATATAAATAACTTACGCTACGCAGACTTCGCAGCAGATTTTCATACCTTTTTAAAAAATGATAGTAAGGTTTATTAGTTATGTAGTGGTAAGCCGCTGCCGAAAGAACGGGTTCTAGTTTTAAAGGCAATGTCCAGCAACATTTTCGGATATATTGACCACAGTCCAGCGCCGCGCAAGGTTTTGCAACCAAAGTTCGCACGAAGACTTCTTCGTCTCCCAATTATCAGAAAATATAAAAGGCATGTATGTTGAAGGAACATTGGTATTTATTAGTTTTTAGTAAAACCGTGAGTACCTAACCTAGTACCTATGCTTTTGGTAAATAATGGAAACACCGTATGGCAGAAGCGTCGCAGGACTTGGAACAGACACTCTCCATAGCTTGCAGCATCGCTGATTCGTCTCAACACATTGGTCTCCCGATGAACTTGGACAAAACCAAAGTTACGTTCAGCAAACATGTTATTCCGGAACCAATTGCTATTTACGGAGTTCCGTTACCAGAAGTTGTTCAGGAGAATGTTTATCTAGGGCATACTCTGCAACTAGGTAAAAACAACTTCGAGAGGGATACCCTTAGAATAATACCGTTACCATAATCATGAGCTCGCCATGGCGAGCTTAGCTGTATGCATTTGGACAACTTCGTTGTATTTTCTCATAGCCAATACCGCATAGTTTGAAGACAAAAGTTTTTAACCAGTGCGTTCTACATGGTATGACATACGGAGCTGAATCGTGGACACTCACGGTACGACTATAGTCCACCAATTTTAAGTAACTCATCAGCGGGCTATGAAAAGGGCTATTCTCGGAGTTTTTCTTAATGATTATATCCAGAATGAGGAGATCATAGATCTTAGGATAAGCTGGCAGTGGGCTGGTCATATTTGTCGAAGGACTGATAAAGTCTGAATATCTACCTACCTAATTATCACGTGTTAATTTTATAATTACGAGTACCTATCTGTATTAGACCTTCGAATCTTTTATTGTTTATCTACTGATAATGGTGTTCGATGGGCGTTTTAGAGGGTTATGTAATCGGGTCCGTGAATCCATTAAATTATTTTTAGCTAAGGGAAAGGTGTACGAGATGATCCCTTTATGGGAGATAGCTCATATGGCGTATAACCAACATAATTTCAATGTTAAAAGCAAATCTTCTTAAAAAATAAAACAGTCAAAAGAGAACAAGAAAACAGTAAGTAATGGCATACTTACAAATATTAATGGTTCATTATAATTTTACTCATTTTCCAAAAGTCTAGTTAAGGATAATCAAGTACAGCGGGGGTCCATTATGATCCCTGCGGTACGAGCATGAGGATCCCCGACGATTTACTGATATTCCATACCAATATATAAAAGTGAAACGTTGTCTGTTGTCGGCTGAACAGATTTTGATGAAATTTGGAATGGAGATAGCTTATACCCTGGAATAAAAGAAAAGGTACTTTTTGACCCGGAAAATTGTAAGTTTCCACGGGAAAACTGGAAAATGTTGATTACTCGCAGTAAGGAACTGCTGCCATGGAAATGAAATAACAAGTCTGTCAAAAAACATCAATAGCATTGGTGCAATGGTACTTTTGCATCGGTTTTAAATATCCTAGAAGAACTATGGATGCTTTTTTCGCGGAAACAGTAGTCCCCGCGGACGAAGTCGCGGGCGGGAAAGCTAGTATGACTGTAGCAAGTTGCATCAAAATCCATCCAGTAGTTTCAGCGTGGTATGTGTTTTTTTAAATAACTTTCAACCTTCCTTTAATTTTTCGGAATAAAAAGTATCCTATGTCCTACCTCGTAGTATAAACTCAAATCGTACTAAGTTTTATAAGAATTCATTCAGTAGTTTCGGCGTGATGCACGATCAAGATACAGACAGACAGACAGACAGACAGACAGAGAAAATATTACTAAATGTCTTCAATGTACAGAATTGGACATACATAGTTGTTACAGTTTTATTATAAGTATAGATAGATATTCTATTTTTTTTATGCTCCGTTAGTATCTAGAGACGTAATTAATGCTAATTTTATATTCACAAAATTTTTGGTCCCTAATTCTTACAAATGTTAACAATCACATGGTAATTACTTACATAGCAAATAGCCGTTATCGAATAACTTAATAATTAATTACGTAACTAAATAAAAAATAATAATAAACAAGAATAAAATGCAAACTTTAGCCATTTTCACTTTCAGACGTAGTCGGAATAAACGGACTTTTTAAAGACGCACTCTCTCGAGACGACCGTTTCCTTTTAACAGGCTGATGTCGGCTATCTTTCTTTTTAATTGCGCTGAGCAGCTTCATCACCTGTATCCGGAACACGAACTTATCTTCATCGCACAGACTCTTCACAGCCGGAGTGATCGATTTAAAAAACGCCCTGTCTTCATCTTCTTCTTTCTCTATAAGGTTGACAAGGACAGATACGATACCTTCTTCAGGTTCGAGATTATTTTTCGATTGAGAGAATTCTGTTTTGATTTTTTTGGCTGGTCCGGACAGAGGTTCCCCTTCAGTGGTATCCATGTTCACGAAGACCTCGCTGAGCCATTCCCCTTGCTCCTCCGTATCTGGTTCTCCGGTAGATCCCTTGGCCTCGATGCTGTAGTTCTTCCGTTTCCGGCCAGGTTCCTTGGACTCGTAGACGGCGTCGAGGAACGTGAGCAGGTCGGCGTATAGATAAGGCCGCCCAGAGACGTTGACGCGTGACGTGCCGTTCAGATACTTCTTGTAGCAGTCCCTTATGTTGCACCATTTGCGGTTTATGACCAGCCCTGGAAGGAAGCAGATAGGTAGGTGATTTTAAGTGTCTGTGGGTGATCAAAACTGGCTCTCATTTTACATTATTTCACATTAAAATATTATGCTGAGATCATGAAGATACATAGTTACGCCGTTAGTGATGTCATGTTACGCCGGTCAATTCTTAGAAAAACAGTAGGTACTAAAATGACGCAATAGGAGCATTCTGGAACGCACTAGTAGAGCGTGGGTGCCTACAGGGGTTTCCAGAGCGCGCGGTAGGTATATACCTACGGGCGCGGCAACATCAAAGGCGCCGCCGACGTTAGGTACCTACGGGTGCGGCGCGACGCGGCAACTCAAAGGCGCCGCCGACATTGAAAGTTCAAATACCTACCGACTACTATTAGTACATACGAGTAGTTACGAGTACCTTCTGGAAACGCCCGTCGCGGTATAAATAGAGCGCGCATCGACTGCCTGGGACAGTACTGATTTGGCTGACGAAACGAAACGATCAAAGTGATTCGAAGCGAGTATTCAGTGATAATTGATAAGAGTGTACAGTCAAGTTAAAGAGTGTTTGAGCATTAGTTGTTGGATTAATTTCTTTTTGTGGTTTTTCGAATAAAGGTGTTAATTTTTGGTGTATTTAGCATACAATTATTTTATCCGAACCCCAGCTCGTAAAAATACAAATATTTCATCCATGACTCGGAAACAAACATTTCTGCTCACCGCACAAATGATCGCCCCTTGCGGAATTCAAACCCGCGACCGTTTGATCTCGTAGTAAGGGTTCACTAGCTACTAGACCAACCGGTTATCAATAGGTTATAGGCCAATGCCTACATAAATTAACGAAATAGGTGCAATCACCTATTGGGTTGATCTCCCAGACCATAACTAAATTGACCTTGTTGTGGACAGGACAGTCATGACATAAATATGATGTAGGAAGGTACGAGTGCAAGTTAGATCTCATTCCAAGACTTGTGTTTCTCGGCCAGGCTGCGATAGAGCATGTCGTCGCGGTCCCAAAAGCCAGCGTGCGATCTCAGACCTCACTTACCGAACTCTTGTCGCTCGGTGCGTGACATGTCGCGGTACGAGGGCTCGAGCGCGAGGTAGAGCTCGTCCCAAGTCTTATGTTTCTCGACCCGGTTTCGATAGAGCGCTTCGTCGCGGTCCCATAGGCCAGCGCGTGATCTCAGACCTTACTAACCAAACTCCTGTCGCTTGGTGCGCGACATAACGCGGTACGAGGGCTCGAGCGCGAGGTAGATCTCGTCCCAAGCATTGTGTTTCTCGAACCGGCTGTGATAGAGCGGATCGTTGCGGTCCCACAGGCCAGCCGCGATCTCAAACCTCACTCACCGAACTCCTGTCGCTCGTTGCGCGACATGTCGCGGTACGAGGGCTCGAGCGCTAGGTAGATCAGGAGATCTACCTAGCGCTCGAGCCCTCGTTCGGTGAGTCCGGGCGGTGACATGTCGCGGTACGATGGCTCGAGCGCGAGGTAGATCTCATCCCAAACCTTGTGTTTCTCGACCTGGTTACAATAGAACGTATCGTCGCGGTCCCACAGGCCAGCGTGCGATTTCAGACCTCACTCACCGAACTCTTTTCGCTCGGTGTGCGACATGTCGCGCTACAAGGGCTCGAGCTCAGACCTCAGTCACCGAACTCCTGTCGCTCGGTGCGCGACATGTCGCGGTACGAAGGCTCGAGCGCAAGGTAGATCTCGTCCCAAGCCTTGTGTTTCTCGCCCCAGTTGTTATAAAGCGCGTCGTCACGGTTCCACAGGCCAGCAGGCGATCTCAGATCTTACCCAACTCCTTTCACTCGGTGCGCGATATGTCGCGCTACAAGGGCTCGAGCTCAGACTTCACTCACCGAACTCCTGTCGCTCGGTGCGCGACATGTCCCGGTACGAGGGTTCGAGCGCGAGGTAAATCTCGTCCCAAGCCTTGTGTTTCTCGACCCGGTTGCGATAGAGCGCGTCGTCACGATCCCACAGACACGGTCGCTGCCGCACCAGCTCGATCAGCTCAGCTGTCTCCATGCGCGTCGTCTTCTTCAATGCACTGTAAAGTTATTTTGGAATTTCTATTTATTTTCTTATACCGTCAAACGGGGTGCATAGGGATCGAGGGGGTGATTAGGGAAAAAACGGGATTGAAATGAAATCATGATTAATAACTCTCTAAAATGTATGGTAGAATAGAGCTCTTTGAACTGGCAGCACTTATTTGACTAAGGCTGGATTGGCTCCTTTGGTTGAATATAGCCTATAAGTCGGAAATAAATTGTCAAAACAATATTCTAACGGTTTTTAACTCCCGAACAAACAGACGGGTGTTATAAGTTTAGGTTGTGTATCCGCGTGTGTGTTTGGCATTGTAGATCCCAAACGAATAGACCGATCTTGATGCGGTTTTTTTCTGTTTGAAACCTGATGTGATGGAGATAGTTTTTAACTGTAATGGGGTGAAGGGGGGGAGGATCGTAGCTCCCAAACGAATGGACCGATTTTGATGCGTTTTTTCTGTTTAAAAACTAATGTGATAGAAATGGTTCTTAGCTATAAAGGAAGGCTGGGGGGAGGGGGGGGGGGAGAGAAGGATCGTAGCTTCTAAACTAATGAACCTATCCTGATGCGGTTATTTATGTTTAAAAGCTGATCTGACCGAGATGTTTCTTAGCTATGGTGGTTATACAATAAGTCTGGACACAAGACTCAGAGACTTTAACAGCGTATCATGCACTTAATTAATTTTATCGAAGAAAAAAAAATCATGGTGTACACCCACACCATTACCTATTAATGCCAGCTGTTTAACTTTTTGAATTTGTAAAAGTTATTTGATTGTCATTAATAATTAATATCTACGGAAGTAGAGGCTTTCGAGAAATTAAAATAGACTCATTAATGAGTGAATATAACAGTTTTTCAGACAATAATAACATTCTATCAAAAATATTTACACATCATGGCAAAATAAATGGTTGTAAATGAGTGTTAAAATAAGGTATATTTTTTAGATTTTCTAATCTCCATTTAAAGTTCTCAAAATAATAGTTTGATTTTGAAAACTAACGCGAATGAAATTCATTTTAAATATAAATAAAACGGCTAAAAACTCACTAAATAGAACAGAGAGACAGTGATGACTCCTCGACAGACAACGAAGTGAAGTGTGCAGGCCGAACATAGCCCGCGCCACGCACGCGTCGTCAGTTGCGTGCTGCCGTTCGTAGCGCTCGTCGCGGCTTGTCGGCATAACACTCCCAGATGAAGGACTTCAAAATAGTCCGAAACTGGTCGGAGTTTTTCCGATTTTCTGTTTAGGGAGTTATTTTTAATTGACTTCACAAAGGGTAGAGATTTTCAAGTCGTCTGTATGTCGTTATTTTTCTTAGTGTGTGTTTGTTACTTGATATGTGTTAATATATGCAGTATTTAATAACTGATTTAGGTGATCATTGTTTTAATCAAAATGATAGATATACCCCTTTACTTAAAAAAAGTTATGCAAATACAAATGCAGTGCAGTACAAATTACAATATTGCAGTACAATATTATACTGCGCAGTATTACTAATCATTGCATAACCATTGCATAACTTTTTATAAGTAAGGGGGATATTTTGTACAATCTCATTAAAATTTTATCAAAATTGGTTCGTCAGATTGTAATTAATGAATCCATTTTTAGTAGCTTAAGGTGTTATTTTGCTTATGCTCTTTCATAACTCCAGAATTTCTTTGCAGATTAGGATGTTTTTTTTTAATTTGATTGATTATAACTTCAGAAGGATATAACATAAAGAACAAGGGCGAAATTTTATGTTATAAATCTTGCAGCGTCTTGAAATATCATATCTACAGAACTTACGTAATTATTTTTCTACGTTTTTTCAACAAAACATGTAAGCTAGGCAAAGTCTGGTTAACAACTTAATTTTAAAAATCATGAAATTGAAACTTTTATACCTTCCTACGATATTTTATCGGCCTTGTTGCCTGCCCAACGAGTGAAAAAATATATATATAATACAATGACGTTTCCGATTCGGACGTCAAAATCGTCAACACAGAATACTACCCATCCGTTTTTTTAAAACCAAAGGAGGCTGAATTACGATTACTGGCGTTAAACCTTTTAACAGGAAGCGTGCTTCAACCTCCTTGCGATAAACAGAATAATTCCATAGACTGTGCTATAGACAAAACGGTACGTCAATATAAAAACTATAAACAAATCATTAGGGCAAAGATAATACAATGCGTTATAGTTTATGGAGAAAGTGTAAAGCCGGGTCCGCTGCGGCATGTTTTCGTGTTAGCTAACACACTAACATTTACTAACACGAAAAGTGGGCAAGGCTTTGTTGTTAGCTAACAGGATAGCAAGCTAACGCGTTATCCGTCGTGGATGAAAAACATCAGCCGCGTTCGCCTGCGGGGGGTTTGTAATTAATTTTGTGTTAGTACTCGTGCCGTCAAGATCTCTGCTGGATATTTGAAAATCATAATCTCCCTTTGTAGCATACAATATTTGTAATTGTATATTATACAGAGACTGTGTAGCTTTTCTTGAGTCTGAATTAATTGAATTGGAATCAAGAAAACTTAAGCTAACACGTCTTTCTCGTCGGAGCTCATTTGAGAGAATCATATTTGCTAATAAAAACATAATTCGCTGTCAAGTCGCAATGGATAGGCTGTGGTTACTAACATGTTATATAACACGGTAAGCTAACAGCATTTTGTTAGTAACATGTCACAGTCGACCCAGCTGTTTATTTACTTAATTGTTTTGCACAAAAATATTGTACAAGGAAGGACTTAATGCTAAACAGTATTATCAACCAGTCATCCAGATCGTGAAAAAAAATTGTACATAGGGCGTGCGGCTTAAAGTATAGAACAATAAATACAAAAGAAATAAAGGTTTGTGTAAATAAAGTATTTAGTGTAAGGAATTGTTGCGAAATATTAGTGCTAATATTAGACAATTGTTTTCCTGCACAGTAAAACAGCAGCAACATACCTGAATATATGGTTTTGTAATCTCGCTAGGCAGTAACAGATTGAAAATAATAATTGGTTGGTCTAGTTGTGTGTTGAGCAGAAATGTTTGTTTCCGAGTCATGGATGTGATACTCATATATATATGTATGTTTATCCGTTGTCTAGTGCCCATATTACAGGGTATCCTAGTTTGGGTCTAGGTAATTGGTGTGGAATTGTCCCGAATATATAATTATTATTATAATTATTCAAAAGCCTAGTCTGTTACACTAGGTAGGTAATGGAATAGGTACTATATCTTTAAAAATTATATATATCACGCATAAATACTTAATTGCCTACCTCAATATGCAGATAAAATAATTAATATCTCTATGACTTGTTTCAAAAGACGTTAATAGTAACATAACCTACAAAACTTTGAAGCCTAATAACAATTATACCTGGCCTCTCCTATAAAAAAATCTTATACCAACAATCTCAGGAAATAATGCTGAATTACAAGCGATATTTTTTTGTCTAAAGACGCCGTGACTTTTACTGACATAAAAATATGTCTGGGAGTTCGCCATTGTTCTTTCATCAACATTGGATTTTTAAGGTAAATGTTTTTGTATTGAAGTTCCTTAATATCTCTAAAAAACTAATCTTGTTTGGATAATTCCTTCTTTATTTACAAGTATAGACCTCCAGTGTAATTCCAAATGACTATTATCAAAATTAGCTTAGAAGCTTTTTAGTAAATACATTTTAAGCCGATTCATGGATTTAAATAATTATTGTTTGAACGCTACTCTTGCACGGTTTCGCAGAGACTTGTCAAATACTTGATTGGTCAAATCAAATCCTATGTAAGTCAAAAACTTTATTAAGCGTCACGAACAATGAAATTAAACTTATATGAACGTAGGCTGCACCAAACAGAGCAATACATTAATTATTCAACGCTTCCAGAACAAGGTACTAAGGGAAATAGTGAATGCACCTTGGTACATAAGAAACAACGATCTCCATCGGGACCTCAAAATAGAGTTGACAAAGTAATTAAAAAGTATGCAGAAGCTCACGACCATAGACTTCATCACCATGTGAACATAGAGGCCATCCAGCTCCTTGATCACACTGACATAGTTAGAAGACTTAAAATGACAAAACCGTTTGAGTTAGTGTAGTGTATATTATTATATTAGTATAGTGTAATGTGTAACAAGTGCTACTTATAAAGTAAACATTAACAATGTGACTTCACCTTAATAGAGACTATAAGAAAAGTGTTCAAAGTTTAAGTTATATTTAAATTACTTATTAGCCAAATCGTGGCTAGATTGTAATAAAACTAGGGTGCGTAAGTCTTACGTACCCTAAGAATAAGGAAAAAAAACTACTGATTGAATTCAAATTAGGTAAACTTGGTTCGATTTGAGTTCATACTACGAGGTATGACATTGGATACTTTTCATCCCGATATTTAGCATTCTAATGATCCATGCTAATGATCCATGAAAGTCAAAATGTGTACTTAGTTGTAATTCATGAACGCGTAGTCCGACTTCATTCATTATTTTTTTGTTAGAAAGGAGGTACCTACTCTAAATATTGTCATGTAAATATTTCAAGGTTATTGGGTTTGCAGTTCAGAAATTACAGGCAGCTCAAACCTCAGTATTATGTCCAAATAACTTGAATCCCGAAATATACAGGAAGATTAACGGTCACCGTAGACACAAACACAACGTAGTGTGGGATGCCCGCCGGCCAGGTGAGGAAACGACTTGAGAAAGACAGCTGGCAGCGAATGGATGAGAAGAGTGAAAGATCGGGCTCAGTGGCTTTAATTAGGAGAGGCCTACGTTCAACAGTGAACTGGTATAGGCTGATGATGATGATGATGATTATTATTATTATTTAGACTCAAAAATCGCTGTTTGTTTGTTCGCGCATCACGTAAAAATTACTAAACCGATTGTTATGCAGTTTTCAATAGTGGATAGTTTAGGGTTTAATTTAAAAACTGGTGTACTTGGTATTTCAAAAGAATGTGTAGAAGCCGAGTAATCGATAAAGAACGTTTAACGGCTAAAGGAATTTTGATTAAAGGTTGGTACGAGCATATTGGTATTTTAGGCCCTGGAATAGCACATAGAGTACTTTTAACCTGTAGAAATGAACGCGCGTGCGAAGCCGCGGGCACTGCTAGTATCTTAGAGTATTACTTAAACTATTAAAATAATCTATGTTTATGTCTAGAGAATCTATGTGAATCTAAGTTTATATGTTATGCTTCTACTTCCGTAGACATTAATTATTTAAGACAATCAAATAATTTTACACTTCAAAAAGTAAAATTTCTGGTATTAATAGGGTGGGGGTGGGGTTGCAGCCCCCCTTCTTGTGTCCAGGCATATTGTATATATTCTTTATTTGTGCTTGTTTTTTAAATATTATACCTACATTTAACATTATTTTCAGTGCTGTATTGATCACCTGTCATGAGAATATGTTATGTAATACTACGGTCATACTTGTAAACAGCTAGTTAATTGTATGCCTGCCAGCGCGACTTCGCATTCACTTTGGTATGTTCTCGGTCCGGTATGGTATATATTATACCTACGGCAGTCTTGTGAAACCTAGTCATACGCCGAAGTACTGGTATTTTGGGCGAGTCATTTTCACTGTATTAAAAATGTTTATTTTAATATATTTAATTAAGGTATAATTATGTCCATAAAATACTGAAATATACTTACCTTAGATACCTATTTACTCATAATACCTATCTAAGTAGGTACCTACTTACCTATCTTAACTATAATGCCAATACCCGTCCCTATTAGCCCCATTTTATGTTTAAAAAGGGACGACCTATAATTTTAAGAAATATGTAACCTGGTGCTTTATTATTTAGTGTAAAGTTCTGAAGAATTATCACAACAACACAACACAAGCGATGCGACACAAGCGATGCGACACAAGTTTTAAATCAGGATAATATTTTCAGGCGTGACTTGTGATAAATTTACCCAAAGTTCAGTTCTGACCCGTTTGACATTCAATGGTTTTTAGTACAGATATTTAATTAAAATTATATTATTTTTAACTATTTTTTAATCGATTTCTCCTAAGGAAAAGGTTCTACGTTTGACTGTATGTATTTTAGAAGCTTTCATTTAACTTGCAATGTTTGTATGTCTGTTTGTATGTATGTATATTTGTTTAGGTAAAATGTTGCAAGCTGAATTAGAACCACTTTACTACGGAGTTGATGTTTGCATGTTGGTTCAGTTCCGATGACAATATGGTATGGTATTTTTATGGCAAGCATGACCTGAATCGACATCCAGGAACAGCTCCAGATAAAGGAACTCTTCAACGGTCAACAGCACTGTCATGAAATTTTGTGTACACATTTTATTATGTTAGCTGGTTTTAAATTTTACCATGGTTGGTGCACGTTAGGTCCTGACCTGACTAGGGAACTACTCAACGGTTAACAAAATTTCGTGTCTGTGCTATACAAAATTTTGTACACGCATTTAATTGTGATAGCCCTTTCTAAGTTTCACCTTGTAATATTTATTAATTATGTGGTTTCACCATGACATGACTACTGCTGCATATTTTTTAAACGTTTTTGATTAACTTATTTTATGTACCTATGTTCACCAATTTTGAAAATTCTATTCTATTATATTCTACCTTCAGAGTGTGCCTCCAGGTTGGTCCCATATAAATTGTATCAAAATTGGATCAGTTTTTTTTTTGTTTATAAGTTAATCCATTTGAAGTAAATGTTTTGTTCCACGCTATTTTACATATTTTTGAGTAATGTGATCAATGATCCTACATTATAAATCACTAGCTGCACCGCGCGGTTTCACCCGCGTGAGGGATGATGATGATGATGATGATGATGATGAAAAGTATGTTATATGTTATTCCAGGGTTTATGCTATCTCCATTCCAAATTTCATCAAAATCCGTCCAGCCGTCATCGCGTGAAAGCTCCCCAAACAAACAGACAACGTTTCACTTTTAAATACGAGTAAGTATAGTGGATTTTAGTTTTTGAACTTTTATTTTTATAAAAGTTCAATACCATCCAATACTACAACACTAACTGAGAACCATGCCGTACTTATTCTGTGATAATACTGAATTAGTAGGTACTTACTACTTACGTACCATTAAATAAGTACCTAAGTAGTGGGTAAGTACGTGTGACTCACCTCTCCTTGTCCGACATAGCTGTAGCTGCTGCGTCCCGTCGCGGCCGACCCGGTTTGAAAGGGCGCGCGTCGTTACAAATTAATTAAATTGCTTCAGTTGACTCGTGAATTAGATTATTACCGACAAAATTATTACGATTTTAATTTGATTTAGTGAATATATTTGTCAAGTTTAAAAATGTAATAGAAAAAAAAAGGCGTTGCGTTGAATCCCCGTGCCGGTTTGCGGCGCACTGCCGGGGCCGGGCGGCGGCGGAGGGGGCGGACGGGCCGCGCCCGGACGGACGCTATCCGGTCGGCGGAACGGCAACGCCGCGCGCTCGCTCGAGGACACGGCTCGGTCGGTCGCGTCAGTCTCCTATTCCGAAACATGCACCGAAACTTGTACTATTATATTTTATTCTGTGACCAAACCTCGATTTCGCAGGCACTGTTATTATTTATTTTTGAGGGAGGCCTATGTTTAGCCATATGTGCAATAAATCCTAGGATTTATTACACATATGGTTTAGCAGTGGACTTCTAAAGGCTGACATGATGATGATGATGATGATGATGATTATTAATTCTGTGGTTTCACTTAGGTAGTGTCAATAGTAGGTAGGTACCATAGAATAAGAACCCATAGAAGGTATGTTTCCAAACAACGCCTTCTCAAAACTTAAGCTAAAAATTCGCTACGTGTGCTATGTTTGCTTGCCTCGTCACGCACATAGACGCAAACATAATGTGGCAACTTAAAATGTTTTTCCCCTAAAATTTGGGTAATTGATTTATAAGTACCTAAGGATATGCCCATACCGTACTCGTATTAAACTCATATTTTAATCGTACCTATGTACAAAGAAATAGCGATATTTATAAAATTTTACTCAAAAGTCGTTCACTGCTGTACCGACGGTGCGGATACGCTGTGAGATAAGCAGGGAGCGTCCAGCATCATGGTTTCATCGTCATTAGATTACCTCTCAATTTAGCGTGCGGTCAGCTAACGAACGCTTTCGCGTATGATTCACGTCCCTGTGGCCCTAATATCACGTTTTTGGCTCGCTGAGATGGTGCTTGTGGTTGGGTACCTCCTTGCGCAGTAACATAAATAATCTATAGCTCTGTATTTTCAACGCCCTAAACAATATTTAAGTAAGTTTGTTTATAGAATTGTAGCATTTGTAGCTTCCAAAACTAGTTTAAACAGCTTTGTTCGGAGTTATGAATGTTTGTTCGGGGCATGTCATAGATAAAAATATTAGATTTCCTATTTCTGTTACTTGTCTCGACAAGTTCACCTTTGTAGGCACTGCCAGGGCGGTCGCACTCCGCAACAAGTACAAATTAATTCGATGACCCAATATTCGGGTCCGTTCAGTCGAGTGTCAAGCGTGCGCTCGATGAGTCGCGCGCCTTGTACTTAGCGATAGAGCACCTACTTACGTAAAGTTATTGACAAACTTTATTCGTGTTTTAATTATGAGTACCAAGAAGAAAGCTTGAAAGTACTGCATAGCATTCGGCTGTTTCAATAGTGATAGAAATGACGAATTGTCATTCTTTACGTTTCCAAAGGATATTGAAAGGTAATAAATTGTAATACCTATAATAGGTCCTAGTTATGTCGTTAGATATTGATATTTTTTTATTACGTAGGTTCCTATAGTTTTATGTTATTTCATTTGTGTTCCATACCGAAGCTACGCATATTTAAGGTTTTTCCGCGCAGAAATAAAGTCGTTTATTATATCAATCAACGTAATTTTTTTTTTTTTTGTATTTTTTTTTTATATTTAATGATTTTTTTGGTTGTTGGTCGGAAAATGAATTACTGTGCTGACTTAGTAAGTAGCCTACAACTAATAAGGAATTTATATAATATATGTCTCGTATAATACCTACCTACTTTTAATACCTTTTATTACTTAGGTAGCAATTTATTTTTCACTCATTAAAAAGCATGGAATTCAGACAGGCACCGTTATTCATCAAAGTGCAATACCTATAGGATATAGTCATAATCAACCAACGACGCGTAGGTAGGTATCTCACTAAAGTTATCGGCGGTCTGAAAACGGGATAGGTAGGTAGTAAAAATGAGGTAGTAGGTCTATTCTGATAAGAATGTCATTGTATGTAATAGAACTATTTTAATTTATAATAATAAGTAATAACATAATACATTGGTGTCAATTCTGTTGTTCACTCACTAAAACTAAACTACACTAAAACTAAATTTAGTGTAGAGATTTGTAAAATCTATTGCATCATTTTAAGTAAACTAAAAAACTTGCAGAGAGAGAGGGGTGTGTTGCATTGTGCACGGCCGAGAGCGGGGAACGGGTCCCCACCCGTTCCCCCCCCCCCCTCCCACTCCCTCCTAAACCCAGGGGGGTTTAGGGGGAGAGGGATAAGGGCGATTAGGGGAGGGTGGAGTAAGACAAAAAAAAGTGAAGGAAGGTTAGGGTAATTTAGTACCCCATCCTGCCCTCATATTTACCAACCTAAAAAGTGAGGGGAGGATGGGGACCGTCCTCTCACTTTTTCGAAACTTATCTTTATTTTTATTAACTTCCCCCACCCTCCCCTCACTTCTCCTACCCTCCCCTCTCTTCCGCCACACTCCTCTCACTTCCCCCTACCTTCTGCAACTTTCCCCTCACCCTCCCCTCACTTTTCCCCTAATCCCGGGTGTCTCTTTCCCCACCTCCGGCCGTGCACAATACAACACCCGCTCTCCCAAGTCCCTTAGTTCCATCGCAGAATTTAAATTTAGTCGGAAAGCTAAATTTAGGCTAGTTTAGTGAGTTTGTAACAAAATAATCTGTTTGACAGGACTAAACTTAAATTTAGTGTAGTTTAGTCTAGTTGGGAACAACAGAATCGACACCATTATTACTTATTTATTCTGTTACAATATCTAAGTCATAACATATCACAGAATAATTAGTAGTACAAGTACCTAGTCATAATATCTTAATACAAGCCTGAAAAATTAAGTAAACTTACCTACCTACTACAATTAAGTACGTAGGTAAGCACATACTTGTATATTGTAAAAAAAAAAACAATGAATATCAGATTAGTTGCTATTAATAAGTAGGTGCTTACCTAATTTAGTGGGTAGGTAACCTAAGTTACGAGCCTAAGTACCTACCTATTCCTACTATCATTGCTTGGTACTTAACTTACGTACGTATTAGTAATCCTAGAGAAGTATTTTCCTACCTCTTATCTAGTTACTTAGGTACATGTTGCCTTAGTACTATCTTGTACTATATTTTTATTCTGTGGTACTATGTGGGTACATACATAGTACCTATTAGCAATATTTATGTTTTGTCTGAATTGTGGAGATTTGAACATTTTCGTCTATATTTTAGCTTGGAATATAATTATACTAGCTTTTCCGCCCGCTTCTTCGTCCGCGCGGACTACTGTTTGTCGCGAAAAAAGCATCCTTTGTTCTTCTAGGATATTAAAAACCAATTCAAAAGTAGGTAGCACCAATGCTCTTGAAGTTTTTTGACAGATTTGTTATTTCGTTTCCATGGCAACCGTTCCTCACAGCGAGTAATCAACATTTTCCAGTTATCCCGAAGAAACTTACAATTTTCCGGTAAAAAAATTATCCTATGTTTTATTCTAGGGTAAAAGCTATCTCCATTCCAAATTTCATCAAAATCTGTCCAGTCGTTATCGCGTGAAATCTCCCCAAGCAAACAAACAAACAAAGAAACAGACAACGTTTCACTTATATATGTTGGTATGGATGGATAGCTGAGGCATATGTGTTTCTGTTTATAAAATTAAAAACAAACTAGAAACACAGAATAATTAATAGTACCTACCCACTACGTCTACAAATCGTGAATTAAATAGGTACCTAGGTAAAATACATATATCTAGGTAAATACTTATGTACGTACCTACCTATAAGTTTTTGCTCCTACTAAGTTACAAAATGTGTATTAAGTAGGTAGGTAGGTAGGTAAGTACCTACTTCCTTTGGGTCCAGTAACGGGTCGCCACTTTCCTTAAATCGACACTTTGGTTCGTACCCTACTTTCCCTATTTCGACACTTTCTTGCATTTGGCACATTTCTTATTGGACACTTTCCTATATTGATATATTTAGGTACCTACCTTATATTATTCTAATCGTTTATCTAATATTTATTCTGTGCCTCTATGCATGCATTTGATGCATTGGTTTGCGGCGCGACGATGAAGTTCACTCCATATTAGAATTTATACTTAATACAAATGCATATTCAAATTCAATATTTTATTTCAGATCGTAGTCCATATTGTTATTAGTACCTATTTAGTACAAATTTGATAAACTTATTTAAGTAGGTACCTAACTAATATTAGTAACACACAAAATTATGAAAACAAGTGTGTACACATATCCAGTGGCTCAGCACAGGGCAGCCCCAGCTAATGTGTTCAGGATGCTGTTAGAGCTGCTGCGCACGCGATTTAATAAAGAGGCACATCTCTTGCGTTTTATCGTAAAAAATCAACTCCTGCCTCCGCGAACATACCAGAAAAACTACAAAAGCGTGGCCACCCCAGCGGCACCCTGAACGCATTATTGTACTGAACCCGAAAGGCATTGTATGCCCTTTGCGTGTAACTAGTTGACCCACAGGCTGCAATTGTAAAAACCTCCTGGGGCCTGGCGTCTTGAACGGCAAAAATTATTACACCGCTGTTCAGATTTTTTGGAACTGTTACTATGGTTAGATAGCTAAGGTGTCAGGCCTCAATTCTAAGCAGCGATTTGCTGACAAAATCATTTTTAATAATTTATTTTTTTCGATTGGAGTTAGCAATGGTGCCACGACCAGAAGCACGTAGTCAGTTATTTCAAATTTTTGGATAAAACTTTAACGATTTCTATGACAATGTATGTTATTCTTTTTAGGTTTGTTATCTAGTCATAGAATATGTATTATTTATTGTTGACATCTGCATACAAAGGACGAAAAATGAAACTAAACTTTAATGTCTTACCTGTGCCACAGAAGGTCCCAATTACACGTGCGAACTGATGATGCCCAGTGTAATATATAAATGACATAGAGTAATTAACTGCATAGTAAGTATAACAAAATTATTTAAAAAAAAATAGTCTTACGAAAACATGAAATTACAAATTATTTAATCGACTCAGAAATTGAATTGAGTGATAAAGGTGACCTAGAAACTTTGCCAGTATTTCAAAATAATGACAGTAGTGACTCCTATTCAGGCTCTGCAAATTCCTCAGACACATAGGAAGTAAGTTGTCCGGGATCTAATATATCTCTATGCTCGTCGATTACTAATGCTTCTAGAGGTCGTGCTAGAACCAGAGGTGGGCCAAGAACGCGCGTAGGAAGATCAAGAGACCGCGTAAGAACGTGTGGTGGGCAAGTGCAAAATGGTTTAATCGACCTAGCCAGCACACAATAGTTGAACCGGAACTTTATCACCTTTAGATAAGCCAAATTTTCAGCCAAGATATAATTTAATCCATACAGAAACTTGGACTGAAGAAGAACACTTCATACAACACATAAATGAAACGAATGGTAAAACACGGAAAAGAGTTAAAGCTAAAATTAATTCTGTAATAAAATTAGTTAAAAATTTAATTTAAAAAAACTATATACCTATAAATAAATAAATAAATAAAACAAGTTAAATATTATTGGCATTGAGAACTTATGTTGTAGGTATAGGACAATCAGAAAATCCACATTTTCTGAATCAGTACTTGTTTTGTATTTTTCTCTATCATCTGGTGGTCCATTTAGTCGAATAGAGTAGTTTAGAGTTAATTTTGATTATAAACTATAAATTCTTCTGAGCCTCAGGAGGATAATGAGCGTTATCTTTACCTGCTTGATACACTTTACAAACCTCCGAGCCAGCATGTTATCGATTAATATATCTCTATGTACAGGACTAGAGCTAACACGCTCGTTTAAGTCTGTGCTACACTCGCCGCAACGTGACGCGCTTGGGCTCAGACATAGATAAATTATATGGCTCAGACTGCCTTAGATATGTCTTATTGTGCTTTGAGATATTGTTAAAACATTTCAAGAAGTCCGTCGCCAACAAAACAAGCAGGAACTGTTGATTATAATCTAAAAACCACATCTTTTTCAAAACGTTTATTTTTCTATTTGCGATAGCATCGAGTTGTGAGTTACCCTAACAGTTTCAGCCGGTTAGCTAATCGAGAAGTGCTCGAAATTTGAGTTGCAAGATTCCACCCGGAACTACAGTACCCGGCGATAAATAATACACATCGGTCTTTGGAATGAGACTCGGCTAATTTCGGCTTCGTAGAGGTAACAATTTTATCGAGTGGGAAAATGCAAAAGAAACGGAAGTCTTTTTCGGAAACCTGTACCTATTTTTAAGAATTAACTAAATGTAAGCATCCTTCACACGTTGTAAAGTAGAAAAGTAGAGTGTGTCAGTCGGACGCAATTATTTTTTTCCTCGGGCGTAGTTTATTGAATCCCTCGCTTCTTTCAGGATTCCCTCGCTACGCTCGGGATTCTACTCTACAATACTCAAAATAACCCCCTCGCCGTCAAAATATTATTTTGCTCCCTAGTAATACAATCTACTATACTATTATTTTTCTAGTAGTTACAACAGCTCTATAGAGATATTTACAGTTTACATGTCATCGATTTGACGTAAACTAACTAAACTCCATAATTTTATGCAATATTTAGTTGATATGAAATGACTCTTAATAAATACGGTGATTAATGGACGGTCGTCACATCAGTGTTCGGAAATCGTCGTACACAGCCAATTGTCTCTTTCCAAAGGCCGATGTGCATTATTTATCGCCGGGTACTGTACAGACACAGCCAAGAATGTGACCTATAGATATATTATGTAGAAGGTAATATATAATTCGATGATAAAATACGCTTCACACAATTATTTTTAATCAATTTGCATTTCATAACAGAGAGCTTCTAGTACGTACGTAGTAAGTACAGATTAATAATTCAATGCACAAGATTATAGTTTAGATGACTATCTATGCTTATGTCTAACCCGGAAAAGGTGGAGATGGGGGCAGAGAAGCTGGCGAAGGTGTCGAAGGGGGTGGACTTGGACAACATCCTAGAGAACGAGGTGGGGCAATTCGGAAGATACCAGCTCATCACGCTGGCGCTGGCGTCGCTTCCGATTATTTTCTCAGCCTTCGCAGCCGGGGAGTATATCTTCACCACTGCTAGGATACCTACCAGGTAAGTTCCTGCTGACAGTTATACTATCATATCATGTCAAATACACTCATATTTAGCAATTCCAAGGTGAAGGTGTCGGAAGTATTATTTACTGGTTGCTGCTTACGGTTCCATTGCAAGTGACGACAGATGATAAAATACTTTCCTTGCATCGATTACTAGCTTTTGATTGCGACTTCGTCCGCACGGACTAACGTTAATCTATACTTATAATAAAACTGTAACGGGTCCAATTCTGTACATTGAAGATATCTTGAAATAATTTTTTGGAGGATGCTCTTTGTTTGATACTGAAGCCAAAACAGTTTATTTTTTATTTTTGTTTTTCTGTCTGTCTGTCTGTCTGTATCTGGGCTAGGCATCACGTCGAAACTATTGAATGAATTTTAATGAATCTTGGTATGATTTGAGTTTATACTACGAGGTAGCACATACGATACTTTTCATCCCGAAAAATTAAAGGATTCCCGCAGGCTAGAGGTTGAAAGTAATTAAAAAAACACTTACTTAAAAACACTCTGAAACTACTGGACGGATTTTGATGCAAATTGGCACAATCATAGTTTATATGATGGATTAAAATTGAGGATACTTTTTATCTCGAAAGAATAAAGGGTACCCGCGGGATACGGGTCCAAAGTTGTGTTAAGCATTAAGTTGTTTTCTCATTTTTGTCTTTCTGTCTGTCTGTCTGTCTGTCTGTCTGCGTGTCTGCACCTTGACTGCGCATAACGCCAAATCTACTGCATGAATTAAAATGAAACTTGGTACGATTTCAGTTTATAATGAGAGGTATGACATTGGATACTTTTCATCCCGATATTTAGCATGGTTCCCTTGGGAGAGGGGATAAAGTCAAAATGTATACTTAGTTGTAATGAACGCGTAGTCCAATTTCATTCATTTTGTTTTTGTTAGAAACGAGGTACCTACCTAATTTAAATATTGTCATGTAAATATTCCAAGGTTATTGGGTTTGTAGTTAATAATGTACACCGATTTTAGTAGCGCGTTCGACAAAGTGAGTCATTTCTTGTTAGTTAAGAAGCTGGAACTCATCGGTTTTCACGGGTCTTTTCTGAATTGTTTCCGGTCTTATCTCAACAAAAGGGAACAAATAGTATTTGTTGATGGGTACGAATCAGAAACATATTATGCCGAGTCGGGTGTTCCGCAAGGATCACATCTTGGTCCTATCCTGTTTTCAATATTCATCGATGATATCACTACGCACATAAAGCATTGTAATTATAAACTATTCGCGGATGACCTTAAAATTTATAAATTAGTCAATGGTAACACGGATATTCATCTAATTCAGAGCGACATTAATCATATAAAACAATGGTGTGACTTAAACCAAATGCATCTTAATGTTCAAAAATGTTATTATATTAAATATACACGTAAAAAAAACACCATAAATTCTGTTTATACTTTGAATGATGAACCTCTACAAGAGGTTAGTGAAATACGTGACTTGGGGGTTTTAATTGATAGTCAATTAACTTTTCGAGCTCATATTGATACAGTGGTTGGGAAAGCGGCTCAACAGCTTGGCTTCATTAGACGAATTACCAAATGTTTCAAATCTAATCGTACAAAAATTGTACTTTATAACTCTATGGTGCGCAGCTGTCTAGAATTCTTAAGTGTGGCATGGAACCCCTTCTATGCATCGCACTCTCAACGCATTGAAAGTATTCAAAGGGCATTCACAAGATCGTTGGCCTTTTCTTGTCCAGGTATCTCTCATAGAAGTCCTTACGAAAATCGTTTATCCTTCTTTAAAATGCATAAATTGCGTGAAAGAAGGAAAATTCGCGATCTCACATTTCTTTATAAAGCACTACATAGCTTAGCAGATTGTCCTTCAATTCTAGATGACATTTCCCTAAACGTTCCTTACCATTATCCGCGCCAGAGAATCTCAAAAATCCTTCTTGTTCCATCCGCCAAAACAAACTTAGCACATAACTCTCCTCTATTAAGAATATGTCGTACATACAATGAATTTAATTGTTCTTTGAGTGATCTTGATATCTTTCACGATTCATTGAATGTGTTTAAGAACAAATTACATGGAAGCATGCTCTGACATATATGTAATTTTTGCAAAAATGATTTTATTTTGTTTTTTATTATTGTAGTGATCATTGTATCATAGCTGTATAGTAATTTTAATAATGTAAATTTTTATAGTATTATTTTTATTATTCTAGTATTATGTAGGTACATATGTAAGTGTTCATGTTATACTTTTTATATTCACAGTTAAGTATTGCACCTACCTAGCTTAGTTTTCATTTGCTAGCATTTTTATAATTTCTTTTATTTTTTCCGTTTCACTCCGTTAATAGTGAATGTTGTAAACACCTTTAAAAGGTATGCATATCGGAATTTGATTATGCTACGGCACCTGTTATAGTCTTATGAAAGTGTTACTCTTTATAATATTTAATATGTATACTGTTGGTGTTTCTTAAATAAATAAATAAATAAATGTAAATTACAGACGATGAGCTCCCTCAATATTATGTCAAAATAATTTGAAACCCGAAATGTATAGGAACGTTTCAGCGTACGGCTCATCTTAAGCTGGCCTTGCACTTTAACATAAAGGATTAACGGTCACCGTAGACACAAACACAACGTAACGTGTGGGATGCCCGCCGGCCGGGTGGAGAGACGACTTGCGAAAGACAGCTGGCAGCGTCTGGATAAGAAGACCCGAAGATCGGGCTCAATGGCGTACATTGGGAGAGGCCTACAGCACAGCAGTGGACTGGTATAGGCTGATGATGATGATGATGATGATGGTTATGTAGACACAAAACTAGCGTTAGGCTTATTCTGTGGTTAGGTTGCAAAAATCTGTACCGCCCTGCTTTTTTTGGAAACAGGACGGTACGGTTCTAAAAAGTGCTTCTCACGGAAAAGTTATTTGCAAAACTTATAAAGAAAACAACATTTCCTATAATTTGAACTCAACCGCAGCTCTGTTATTTTTTGAAAAACCTGAGATGCAGTACAACATTGGCAATTTTTCCTAAAAAGTTCGAAATTGATGTTTTAGCCCCCTTCCGAGCTAAATATCGGCTATAATACTCATTCCACGAGGAAACACATGGGAAAAAGTTGTAGAACAGTTATTTAACTTTAATATAATTACAAGTGAAACTTTGTACAGCCAAAAGTTCCCCTGGAATATGGACAAAACAAAAAATTAAGGAAATCGGATTTTTCAAGATATGTAAATTGTTATTATCTAATATTGCACAGTAATCTATTGTAATGTTATTAAAATGGCATCAAATAAGTAAATTTGATTTATTTTTAGTGTATCATACCTACATAAATAACATTTTTTTATATCGTGTGTTTCTGTTTGTCTGTTTATATGCGTCTGTTTGTTTGTTCGCGCATCACGTAAAAGCTACTACACCGATTGTGTTGCGGTATGCGATTTTATGCCATATTTTCACTGATGAATAGCTTAGGGCTTGACTTAAAAATGGGTGTACTCAAAATAATGTGTAGAAGCCGTGCAATCGATAAAAACTTTTTGACGGCTGAAGGAAATTTGATTAAATGTTGGTATATTGGTATTTTAGGTCCTGGAATAGCAGATACAGTACTTTTAACCTCGACAAATAAACACGCGTGCGAAGCCGCGGACATCAGCTACTCCACAATAAAATTAAATAATTGCATATAATTTAGGAGATAAAACCATTTCATTTCATATTTTATTTTCATTTATGCTAACTAGGTAACTAGGTCAGTACATAGATACCTACTCATTCAGTAAGAAAAAAATAGTTAATTAATATTCTTATAATTATTATATTTATTATTTTTATTTACTCATTGACATTCTTCAGAATGTACTATATTGGATGAAATGGCCATTCATCTATTTAACTATAATCTGTGTATAACTTTGACATAAATTTTTCAAAAACTTAAATAATGCAATTTAGACCTTACCAAAAAGCTCTCCTTGACTTTATTTTAATTTACAACGGTTCTAAGTTGGAATGTGTTTATAGATACTTGGATATAGACACAAACATAAATTGGAAAAGTCATATCCAAAAGATTAAAGCCAAACTCTCAAGCTTCACTTATGCGCTTCGAAAACTACGTAAGGTTACGGACCTCAAAACAGCCATATCAGCATATTATGCTTTTGCATATGCTTGGCTCCGGTATGGTATCCTGTTATGGGGGAATAGTGTAGACGCAAAAGACGTTTTCATTTCCCAAAAAAGATGCATTCGCATACTTGCCAATATAAAAGAGCCAGAATGCTATAAGCCGCACTTTATTAATTTCTCTATTCTGACTCTGACTTCAATTTATATCATGGAAGTAGGTATTCTTGTTAGGAAATATATCCACAGTTTTTTATTAAGAGTGCTGACCAAGTAAGACGGTATGCAACTACTTAGATTTAACATAAATTAGTACTGCCTTCTTCCAATTTAATAATGCACAGTTCTGGACCAAATGTTATGTAAAAATATATAATAAAATACCCGACCATATAATAGACGAAGAAAAAGATAATGTTTTTATAAATTAATTAAAAATGCTTTTAATAAAAAAATAACTTACATACCTTTAATTTAAATGGAAGAAAGAAGAAAGAAGAAGAAAAAAGTTGAATGGCGTTATGAATTAACAAATTAGTCTAATAAATTATCCTACAGGAATGAGTTTTTAAAATGATTCGGTCCGCTCCTACTTTACAATGCTACACCCTATGAGGGTCACATGTCATTATACCTATTAATAATTAAGATCTTATAATTAAGTAAACATACGATTGTTATTAAAGATATTATTTGAGTATTATTTTAAAAATGATATGTAAAAAAAAAAAAGTATTTTTTTTGCGAATTTCCGCAAATACGATAAGGTAATCCACCATTGATTTTAATTCCTTTCGTGTCCCATGTGAGCCTCTTCATTACGTCTTCTAGATCCGCACTAAAGAGTTTAGGTGATATGGTGTCCCCTTGTCGCACCCCCTTTTGATAGCTATAGGGTTTGTCAAAGAATGCAGTCAAACTTTCATAGTTGCCGACTGGAACAGATTCCGAAGTATATCCACGTAGCGGATGTTGATGCTGCAGCGATGGAGAGAGCGATGGAACACTGGGCAGTGTTAGACACTGTCGAAGGCCTTCTCGTAGTGGACGAAGGCCATACACTGGGATCAGTTGAACTCATGGCTCTTCTCCATCAGCTGCTTTACAGCCTGAATGTGGTCAATCGTAGAAAAGCCACTTCGGAACACGGCCTGCTCGACAGGTTGACAGTCATCCAGGTGACGTTATAGTCGCTTGCACAGGATTTTTGCAAACAGCCTGTAAGTTTGTGACAGTATTGGAGGATAGTTACTCAAAAAATACGTATCACCCTATTTGATATGCAAAATAGTCACTATGGCATTCGTCCAAGCTGTAAAAATGAACAAAAAATATATAACAAAGGCTGCTTACTTTTGCGTAAAATTTGTGAAGCAAAAAGTTTGGTTTGCTCAAAAAATATATGCCAACGCTGTTGTTGGATAGTGATCGAGAGCCCTTGTAGGTTTTTTATCTTTGCATAAAAATATAACTTTTACTTTTTTTTATTTGTTTACTGTTAGCTAAATAATAAAGAAGACTATAAAAATATATTTAATAATACTTGTTTTAAATGAGAAAAACTCAAATAAAATATGAGAGTCCTGGAATTTATAAAAGGTATTTATTTACGTAAGTGTATTTCACCTAGTGAATTGAGGGTTAATTAAAACATTGCTCGATGTGAAGCGGTCCATCGATCATAGACTGCAGTCCACAGTATTGTGGAGGTAACGGTGTGGGAGAGTATAGGTTTATCCACTGTTGAAGCTCCTCCAACATTACGGGAAGGACTTCCGACCGAGCCAGGTGTTGTTGGCCCAGGGACACCTGTGCGACTGTTCCTCGTTGGAAATTCTATACATTCTTCTTCGCAGTGAAAATTTCGTTTGCGTGATGCTGCCTTTGTTGTGTACTCTTGCACCATCTGTGATCAGTGTGATTTAGTTCGCTTGATATTGAGCTAGATGGCGCTGATTAGAATGTGGCGGTTGAGGTCACCACAGCATCAGTAGTCGCTGTCAGAGTCGCGGCGTGCGCTGTCTCGCGCCTTGATGATGCCGAGCTTGGTGGCGAGCGCGGCGACGTTGGCGCGCACCTCCTCCTGCACCAGGTTGAACGACATCGCCAGCAGAGCTATGCCAAACAGCAAGTACAGCGAGCACAGAGCTATGGAGTGCACGGCCACTGTCGGGTCGTCTACACGTTGGCCCTGACAACAAAGGAGGTTTATAAACAGTCAGTAAAGTAATCAAACAAGAATGTTAAATCTTCTTGCAACCAAATGACATGGAATTTCAGAATGAGAACTGCAAACAATACCTGACAACAATACCTGACAACAATACCTGACAACTATACAACTGACTCAACCTGGTGAATAGTGAAACAAATTCTGACATTCTGTCTTATCACAAGGTGTAGCTATAGTTTTACATTACATGCTGATAAATTCATGATGATAGGTTACAAAATACAATAATCTTTATTTCACAATGAAAAATGGATAAAAAATACTTGCCTAAAATTACGTTGTGGTGAAAAAAATTAACTACTAGGTACAAACTTCCGACAATATCTTGAGTCCAGTTTCGTGGGCGCCATCTACATCATATACACGCATTTTATATAAGTCCTAAAATGTGTGACTAACGTCTAGGAAACTAAACTAGGTAAGTATATACTTAAGTAAACTACTACATTAACAAGTAACAAGGCTATGCAAGTCTCCGGTCGTGAACAACTTGTAGCGCACGGTCCGTACACAATCATGGCATGAAATCGCGAGACGCAGGTTGCCACTCAGTCAAGCAGGCGTGGCACAGCTCTTTTTGCAGCTGGTTGCGTGAGACTGGTGCCGACGACAAATGATCAAAATGTCGACGACTCGTGTCTGTGTATGAGCCTCCGTACATTTCTAATGCGGCAGTCGCCTATACTAGTCGTCGAGTATCAGAGACTAGCGTAGCGTTGTGTACGAAGCGCCTCACTTGTGCCGGCACGAAGTCCCCGAACCCGATGGTGGTGAGCGTGATGAAGCAGAAGTACGCCGCGTCCAGGTATGCCCAGTTCTCCCAGCGCTTGAACAGGAACGTACCCGCCACTATGTACGACGCCACCAGGAACACGCACAACCAAATCGGTACCGGCTTTATCTAGAACAGGTGTGGAAATAAATACTATATCTAGTAGTTTTCAGCTAGGAAAAAAACATTGACATACAAAGAACAACTCCATCTGCAGTGAAAACTATTCCTTGCAAATGCGAAATCGAATACGAAACTAAATATTATAAAACTCTTGCGTACTTCTTCTTTAGGAGTTTCTGAAGGAGGGGGGTATAGTTCTGACTGCCGAGATCCCCACGCCTGAGGTGCTCTACTTCGTCTTGGGACTACTGCTACTTCGTCACTCCAATCATCTCTCTCCGGTGAAGGACTCTGCACAAAAATATATTAGGTAGAGACCACCCAAGCAATAAGCATGTAAATACCAGCACGTATACTCACATATCTGTACGGCATCCGGCTATCATCAATTGTATGCAGCCTCCGCAGACGTCTCCCCCGGCCCGCTTCTACATCCCCTCTCTCCACTCTGTCCAGTTTGTCCGTCCGGCGGTCGTCCCTCTCGTCATCCCAACGACTCTGGTAGTCGTAAATGGCACTCCTGGCGCGCCGGTTCCTCTTGTCATGGCTGTAGTCATCCCGGTCGCGTTCGTAAAATTCTGAACGTCCCCGATTAGATCTGAGAACAGAATATAGCGAATATAAGTCCAATATATTTCTGCAACAGTCAGTAGCCTTAATTTCTTGCGACTTACCTCCAGTCACGATCACGACGTCGTTTCCTGCTCTTCGGACAATCGAACTCAAAATCTTCGTCTTCTGGATCATAACCTCGATCTCTGTACCCATTATCCTCCCTATCTTTCTTCCTTTCCTTTTCCAGTGCCTTCCTTTCCTTATAGTTTTCATAGTCCACATCGTGCAAGTCATGCATCTCAAACATATCTGTTGGTTCATCTAGTTCGAGATATCTCTGATCATCGTAGTCCCTCCTAGGACCGTATTCAGGCTTGGCTTTAGCAGGACGTGGCAAGGATTTGCTTCTTAGATCAGATTTTGAAGCTCTGCTTACGTGATGTTCGTCTAAGTCCTTCAGTGCTGCTGCCAGGTCTTGTAATGGTAGAGATATCTTTGGGAACTCGTCTAAAAGAAAATATTGTGATTGAAAGTATTTATGATTCGAGATTAAATCATAAACAATTTATTATTTTGTTCTTAACCTTCAAGCGGTGAAGCGGCGTCGAATCGACCAAGCTCGATACATTTTCGTTATTATTATCGTTATTTCTTTTCGCACGCATTTTCTATTGCTAGTGGCCTGTCATTGTTTCACTGTTTTACTATTTTATTTCCCTCCCGCGCCCTCCTGATCGCACAGGGGCCTAATTCTCTAATTTTAAGACGCCAATTCCATGCCAATTCCACGCCGCCTGCGTGGAATTTGTTCGTGATTCCACGCAGGCAGCGTGGAATCGGCGTGGAATTCGCGTGGAATTGGCGTGAGTGGTCATACAGAATCCAGGCCCTGATCGCATTTGTTTGAGCGCGGCGCAGGCGTCAAAAGCACGCCGCGCGCCTTTTCTATAGTTTTCTTCACTGATTCTGAAGAAAACTAATGATAAACACTTTGATTTTAATTATTTGATATCATGGAGTCAACTGATTTTGTTATTTTAATTTTATTATATTATATTAAGCTAGTATATATAGGAATATACATAATTATAATATGTCTGAATACAAAATATATATATATATATATATCATTGTTGAATAATTAGTGTTTTAAATTCCTGTAATAACCCTTAAATAAGTGTTTTAGGTTACATGCGACCCCTGCCGTTACAAATGACTGCGCGCCCGCTTTAAGGTTACGAGGTTGGCGGACAATGGATAATTTAACTGACCATAGAAACGTTATACCTGGAATAAAACATAGGATACTTTTTATCCCGGAAAATTGTAATTTTCCATGGGAAAACTGGAAAATGTTGATTACTCGCTGTAAGGAACGGCCCCCATGGAAACGAAATAACAAGTCTGTGAAAAAACATCAAGAGCATTGGTGCTATACATGTGCTATACCTACTTACTTTTGCATTGGTTTTTAATATCCTAGAAGAACATAGGATGCTTTTTTTCACGATAAGCTGTAGCCCGCGCGTACGAAGTCGCGGGCGGGAAAGCTGGTAGGATATATTTTATGAAGTGTCAATAAAAGTTATATGGAGGCTTACAGCTGGCATATTTTATTTTCGACGGAACGAAAAATGACCAAAACCTATCAAATGGGGTATCAAAATGAAGGTCTATTTCAAAAATATTAAAAATATTAAAATTCTTTTAACTAAACAGTAGCAATTTTCTGACAAGCTTCTTACAACATTTTCAATTTTAGATTATTCATGTTATTGTTTATACTATAGTCTAATGTTGTAATTGCAACTATTAAAGTAAAGTAAAATATGTAAGTGAAAAAGAAACATTAAATTTATATCAATACTAGCTGCGCCCCGCGGATTAACCCGCGTCCCTCAGGAACCGTGCATTTTAACGGGATAAAAAGTAGCATAAGTGTTAAGTTAATCCAGGGTATAAGCTACCTCCATGCAACATTTTTTCCGTTTTTTTTTTGTTGTATTCAAATCCGTTTAGCCGTTTAAGCGAGAAGAAGAAACCAACAAACACACGCACGCACACACACAAACAACACACGCACACGCACACGCACACAAACTTACATACATATAATGTTTTGCCCTTAAGGCCAGGCTCCAAGGTTACATTTTCCCACTCCCCACTCCCCTGCCACCTACCCTACACTCTGCCACCCGCTACCCGCAATAAGCACTGAAGTGCCTGCGTAACAAGGTTGAATATCGCGAGCGCTGTTTGAACACACAATTTAGTTCGGAACTAAATTACGTATGTCTCAAAAGTTATTTATTTTATTGGCAGGTTAATAATTTAGTTAGGTAAATTTTGTCTTAGCCTTAGATCATAACATATATTTTCTTGCTGTGAGATTTATTTTAGAGATAAAACTTAAGCTGCTGAGTAGAAAAATGTAAATATTACTGAAAGCAACGTAACTTTTGATAAGAAAATGTATCGAATGAAATCTTGTTAATCATGTTTTTGTCTTAGTCTTAGAGAGATAATGATCTCAAAAATATCAGGTTTGTGGTTGACCCAGCATATATATGCAAAAAAATCTTAAAAAGTAGAGCCTGGTCTTAATACCTATTAGTGTGATTATTTTTGCCGACGGGCGGTCAGCTCGTATGCAATAATTTAGTTAGCTCTCGGGATTTTGTATGTTTATAATAATTTTACTTGTTTTTTTTTAAATTCACTTTCATCGAATTGTGAGCTACCTAATAGCTAATAATACAATATTTAGGTCGTGAAAACATGCAAAATGCAATATTCGCTTACATTTCGTTCGTTAGTCCATACCAATATTGGTATAAAAGTGAAACGTTGTCTGTTTGTTTGTTTTTTTTGTTTGTTTGGGGAGCTATCACGCGATAACGGCTGGACGGATTTTGATGAAATTTGGAATGGCGATAAGCTTATACCCTAGAATAAAACATAGGATACTTTTTATCCTAGAAAATTTTAAGTTTTCACGGGAAAACTGGAAAATATTGATTACTCGCTGTAAGGAAAGGTTCCCATGGAAACGAAATAACAAGTCTGTCGAAAAACTTCAAGAGCATTGGTGCTATACCTACTTTTGCATTGGTTTTTAATATCCTAGAAGAACATAGGATGCTTTTTTCGATAACCAGAAGTCTGCGCGGATGAAGTCGCGGGCGGGAACGCTAGTATGTTATAAAGAAAATACAATTCGGAACCTATCACTACAATTGGGAATCAATTTTTCAATTTTTTTTTAATTTTTTTTTTCAATTAAGTATTCCTCTCCATTCAACGGTTGTCTGGAGAAATCGCTATAAGCGATAAGACCGCCCATTGTACTCTATTTAAGTTAAATGTCTATTCTTGTGTATGATTTATTTGGTGTGCAATAAAGCGTTTATCTATCAATCTATCATAATAATAATAATAATGATGGAAAAATGCTTAAATTACCAATTATTTTTTTATTACGTTTGCAAGGACAATTCATCCTGCGCCGACCCCTTAACAACATACCTTCTTCATCGTCATAGTTTTCAGGGCCTCGGCCGTACTTCTCAAAACGGACTGGGGAACGATCTTCTGGGTCGTAATCTAAAGAGTCTGAAACATCTTATTCTGTCAGCACAGCATGAAATGGTATCCTCTAGAAATATGTAATTAGGAACATGCTTAGTGCTTACCTTGTCGTCTGACCTGTGGGGGTTGGGATCTGGTTCGTGGGACAGACGTGGAGTGAGGCGGTGGGGCCGGTTGCTGTCGTGGACGTTTCAAGCGTCCGCTGCTGTACCCGCTGTCTCGATACCTGCACGCAAACGTACGAGTATTGTACAACTGCATTCCAACTTTGTTGTACTGCCTGCTCCCCTTGACTTGGTGTTACCTGCAGTCAGTATCAGAATGGGCTCGTTCAACAGGCCGCGCTCTTTTCCGGGTCGAGCCGCGGCCGCTGCCGCCTCGAACGGAACGCCTAACAAAAACAAAACAGATAAGAAACATTAAGTGAAAGCAAGGAGCGCAAGTGCAACCTGTCCTGACGAATGTACATTACAGTAGTTATTTTTATAGATAACTCTTTATTATACCAAAAGATATGTATAAAAAAATAAAGTAATATAATATTGTGTGATTAGTGGTCAATATTATGTAAGTAAATATCAATCAAATTAAGGATACCTCACAGACTGGTGGTGGTGTCGATGCCGCCTCTTCGGCGGTCGAGTGCACACGTAGCAGCACACACGCCAGTACAAGAACCTGAAACACACATTTTGAATTTCTTGGAGAAAACATAAAAGGAAAAAAACGAATTCTGCGCCTGCAATAATACCATGAGCAATGTCTAAACAGTGTTTGCTATTGGTATTATGTTAGGTAAAGGTTAGATTACTGTAGGACGAAGATGAAGACCATCGTGACATGACCTACCTGAAGGAGGAAGCCATGACGTCTCCGATGTTGGAGAGGCAGAGCAGCATGAGCGGTATGCCAAGGATGGCGTAGAAGATGGTCACCACCTTGCCCGTCTGCGTCTTGGGGGCGATGTGCCCGTACCCTGCAACGTATTCATAATCTCATATTTATAGTGACCTTGATTTGCTTAGTTGCTATGAATGATCTTAAATTAGAACATCGACAATGTAATTATATGGTGTGAAATATAATTAGAACAAATTATGGCAAACGCTCCTGCCATTATACATTACAATATTAATACATATTGGTAACGTTTCCAAAATATATTACTGTAAACTCTTTGGAATGCATAAGTTTTTGTTATGCAACAAAAGAAAACAAGTAAGTAGGTAGGCCTCATCGTCGCGTCGGAAACAACAAAAATATAATCGTAGTAAGAATAAATCTTTCAACCAGTTAGATAAGATTGTCATTACAATAAAGTTGATTGCAATAAAACCACAAAATAAATAATACTTAGTACTAGATAAAACGCTACCAGACGCTGTAATAATATACCTGCTGCTACGCAAGCGCTCCACCGTTGACGTCATGTACATTGATCTGCAAACCTTGGATATTGCTTTTTAATTCAGAACGTAACTCACAAGCATCGATGGTTCAGTGGTAGAATGCTCGCCTGCCACGCGGGCGGCCCGGGTTCGATTCCCGGTCGATGCATATCTTTTTTAAGCTTATTTTGTAATTATGTTTATTTTAAACCCCCGAACTCAAAAGGGTATTATAAGTTTAGGGTGTGTATGTATGTATCTTAGTGTCTGTTTGAGGCATCGTAGCTCCCAAACTGATGGACCGATTTGATGCGTTTTTTTTATGTTTGAAAGTTTATGTGATCGAGATGCTTCTTAACTTTAGTTTAAACTATAATAATTATAGCTCTTAACTAAGAGATGCGTCTTAATTAAAAACTATAGAGGATGTTTTTCTTTGAATTTGTTCTTGTGGTTATTTAATGTATAGAAGTGTATAGCATACGAATAAATTATTACCATTGTCTTGTTTTTAGCAATAAACTAATTTTAAATAACATAATTATTGTACTCATAGTAATTATTATCATTCTTTTAGACAGTGAAATTAATCAAAGTGAACAGGAAAATATACGTTTAAACTCACAAGTATTTATTATTTTTTGTTGTTAATTCAACCGTATAAACGTTTCGTTTATGAAATAAGAAACCGCTACAAAAAACTCACTAAGTAATGAGTAAACATCAATCTAACCCAACAACCTACCGTGGGTTCAAACCCAGCCCAACTCTTTAATAACTTTATACCTACCTCCCATACAAAATATACGTATGGAAATTGGAAATACAGTAAATAAAATAATTATTCGACCAATACAAACATTCATTTTTTTTACATTTCGTTACAATACAAACATCAAGGTTATTAAGAATAAAAGACACTAGACTTCGTAGACTCCTCGCTCTGCAGCAAAACATTTTCTTTGGTTAATTTAAAACCAATATAATTAGTTTAAAATGTCAATAATCTCATCTCGCCCCCTCATAGTGTTCTTTAACCTTTACTTAAGTACCTAAAGACCATTCGGACCATATTAAACCAAATGATTACATATTTTTTGCGAAATCAAACCAATTTCCGTCGCGTTATTTGAAACGGATACCACCGAGGTCGGCTCCTTGGACCTCTTGTCGAATAATAACGACCAATTTATAAACACAATACAATATCTGGCTAATATGGGCTAATGACGGGATCTGAACTGCAATAGAAGCCTTGGATCGGAAGATAGCCGGCAACAATAGCTCAGAGATGAGATCTAGTCTTCTATATGGGATATTATCTGTGCCTGTCCTGTTGCGGAGGATTTGGCCATCTTCAATTGTGAGAATATAAATCTTCACTATTTTTACCTCATCAACGCAGAAACAGCAGATAAAAATATATAAAAAAGCACATTTATTACGTACTAGCTGCACTCCGTGGTTTCACTCGCGTGAGGTATGATGATGATGAAAAATCTTCTATGTGTTATTCCACGTTATAAACTACTAGCTTTCCCGCCCGCGACTTCGTCCGCGCGGACTCCTGTTTATCGCGAAAAAAACATTCTATGTTCTTCTAGAACATTAAAAACCAATTCAAAAGGAGGTATATACCACCAAATGCTCTTGATGTTTTGACATACTTGTTATTTTGTTTCCATGGCAATCGTTTCTTACAGCGAGTAATCAACCTTTATCCAGTTTTTCCAGTTTTCCCGTGGATACTTACAATTTTCAGGGATAAAAAGTATTCTATATTTTATTCCAGGGTATTAGCTATCTCCATTCCAAATTTCATCAAAATTCGTCCGGCCTTTATCGCGTGAAAGCTCCCCTAACAAACTAAAAAACAAACAAACAAACAAAAAACAGACAACGTTTCACTCATATATATTGGTATGGATCTCCATTCCAAATTTCAACAAAATTGTGCAGCCGTTTGAGAGTGAGTGAAGTACGATGATGATGATGATGATGAGGATGAAATGTATCCTATGTGTTATTCCAGGGTCTTAGCTATCTCCATTCCAAATTTCAACAAAATCTGTCCAGCTTTTATCGTGTGAAAGCTCCCCATCAAACAAACAAACAGACAACGTTTCACTTTTATATATTGCTGTAGATGTGGATGAGAAAACGTATTTAGTACGTAGGCACAGAATAAATAATAGTACAGACGTAGGTAAGTAGGGGAGACTGGGTACGTTTGATACAATTTTGCTGTGCCCATAGCGCAGCATTACAAATAAAATAAGTAGTTTTTTTAAGTTAAACGGTTACATATTATGTAGTAAAAGCAAAAAAATAAAATAAAATCGTGTGGCGAGTCGAATTACTACGTTTGTTTGGCGACACTCTTCATACCTTTTGCGGACGTTTTCGAAGACTTTTCGAAGAAGTTGCTGAGGAATCAATCTGATCTTCTCTTTAATATTTCTTCTTAAATCTTCCAAACTTTGTGGATTGTTAAGATAATCCCGAAAGAAATAATCAAGTGGGATTAAATCATAGCTCCGTGGTGGCCACTCAATGTCACTCCTTCGAGAAATCTCTTTTTCAGGAAACAACTCTTGCAGTACCACTTACGAGTTTTTACTGGTTTGAGCCATGGCTCCATCTTGTTGTAACCACGAGAGGCGATTGTAGTGACCACTTTCTCTAAGTCTTGGACGAAAAAAATAGTATCATCTCAATATAGCCCGCCGAATTCACCGTAGATGTTCTACCTCTATGGTCTTTGAAAAAGTAAGGTCCAATAATGCAATATGCCTACATTGCGACGCAAACTATAAACTTTGGGCTAGGCAAAGGGCCATTCACTTAAATCAAAATGGGCTTCATACTAAAGAAAATATTATCAAAATCGCCAAATCTCTCTAACATTATGTTCACATAATTTAATCTTAGAACATAATCATTTTCGTTCAACTTCTGCACAATCTGAATTTTATAGGCCTTATGATGCAATTCAGATTTAATTATGCGGTGAATTGTCGCTCTAGATAGCCCCAATTGCGATTCGCGCTTCCTAATGCTAACAGGAGGCTGTTGACTTTTCAGGCTGTCGGCTGAGAATTCACAACCAACTCGAATTAACTCGATGTATCCAGGGGTTCTTGCTTTTCTTGTACAATCATGATGAATATCGTCTAGTGTGTTTCCAGTAGAATTGAAAGCTTGGATCCACGTGAGGATAGTGGCATTACTAGGGGTTTTTCCAATATTGCGCAATCCATAATGAAATCGATATAGCTGACGAACGCAAATGAGCGATCGATTGTTCTGATACGCAAAACGAGCGTTGCTCTCCTGTGTAAGGCATGGCGGCAATTAAAAATGTAAGAACATTGCCCTATTTCATAAAGCGACTATATGTAATTGTATTGTCATCTGAACTTAAGGTGTGTACCAAATTTCAGATCATGACTGATTGATCTGAAATTTGTTACACATCTTAAGTTCAGATATGTTCAGATAATCAACCAAAAAATTTTTTTTATATTCCCCTCTTCCTGGTTACTGATTCCCTTCCTGTTGACTGATTGATCAGTCAACATGCAGGGGGTAAAATTTAAATTACTAGATTTGACTCAAACAATATAAATCAACAAACAGGTCAAGCTAATTATAACCGTTTAAAAAAACAGATTACCCGCTCACTTTTTCCTTTGCTCCCGTCAACCTACTGTTAACGCTTCACGTGATATTCACCTCGTTTCAACCGCACCCTGTTGCAATCGTACATAGTTAATCTCCCCTACATTTATTTAATCTGAGAGTAAAGACTGATGGATAGATTCAGCCATTGTAGATTAATTTACGTTACTTTAGTTTAAGTAGAGGCTAGTTAGTATACGTTATCTCTTCAGTCAATCTAATAGTCTTTATGGTACCAAAATAAATATTTTATGTTTGATCTTTTTAAAAGCTTTTATTTGACTTCACTTGTATTTTTGTATCTATCTACGTATTTCTGTCCATCTTACAACTAAAATTATGAACACTTCCCGATTAGCTATCCGGTTGAAACTTTCAGGGTAGCTCACAACGCAATGACAATGCATGAAAAAATAATATTAATTTATAATGTCATTTAAAAAAAAAAAACAAGAATAAAAGCAAATGTTATTAAATTAACTTATTGAATATATTTCGTATTACCTAACGCCTAAGACTATTGACACTTTAGAGACTCTACAATTAGGTACTTATTATAATGTCCATAATTACGTTTTAATAGTAGGTAGGTACACATCAGTAGACTCCATAGTTGGTCTGTGGTTAGGTGCCCACGGAGGCGGTAATTTCAAAGGTTTCAGACACTGAATTACAACTAATTCAAAGCCAAATGTTGTAGAGCTAGTCAGAATGCCAGTCGGTGTCAGAGCCGATCTATCTATGTAATATGTCGATAGGAACATGACCTTTCATATCAATAACTTTAGTCGCAGGTGGACAGGGTTGCTTATGTTCGGTAATTATGTTCTCTATACTTTATCTAATTTTAATATATCCCATCATAATCCAAACATTTATAAGAATTATTCAGTCAAAACGCCTCCGTCCACTTGGCTCCCCTAACATTGATCCCCTGGGAGATTAATTTGGATTATTTGTCCACACGGATCCCCTGGCCAAGAAGAAACCTAGGGGTTTTATTTGGACTGGGACGTATAAAAAAAAAACAAAAAACAGAGGGCTCCTTCATGGTGCTAGGTTAGAATGTAACCTGCCTCGTCTATACCGGTTGTCCCCCAGTGGAAACTGACCATGTGGCATTGTCCCTCCCTACCGAAGTGACAGGTGTCGAAGTGACAAGTGTCAATTGTCAAACTTAAAAGGACTATAACTCTGAAGCTAATGATCCTAGACTAGTAGTTTCTTTACATAAGTTATAGATCTCATCGATATCTTCGTTTTGGATGACAATTGTCAAACTTAAAAGGACTATAACTCTGAAGCTAATGATCCTAGACTAGTAGTTTCTTTACATAAGTTATAGATCTCATCGATATCTTCGTTTTGGATGACAATTGTCAAACTTAAAAGGACTATAACTTTGAAACTAATGATCCTAGACTAGTAGGTTTTGGATGGCAGCTGTCAAACTTAAAAGGACTATAACTCTGAAAGTAATGATCCTAGACTAGTAGTTTCTTTACATAAGTTATAGATCTCATCGATATCTTCATTTTGTATGACAGCCGTCAAACTTAAAAGGGCTATAACTATGTAACAAATGATCCTAGACTAGTAGTTTCTTTACATAAGTTATAGATCTCTTCGATATCTTCGTTTTGGATGACAATTGTCAAACTTAAAAGGACTATAACTCTGAAGCTAATGATCCTAGACTAGTAGTTTCTTTACATAAGTTATAGATCTCATCGATATCTTCGTTTTGGATGACAGCTGTCAAACTTAAAAGGACTATAACTCAGAAACTAATGATCCTAGACTAGTAGTTTCTTTACATAAGTTACAGATCTCATCGATATCTTCGTTTTGAATGACAGCTGTCAAACTTAAAAGGGCTATAACTCTGAAACTATTGATCGTAGACTAGTAGTTTATTTACAAAAGTGATAGATCACATCGATATCTTCATTTGAGATGACAGCTGTCAAATTTAAAAGCGCTATGACACTGAAACTATTCATACTAGACTAGAAGTTTCTTTACAAAAGTGATACTATTAGATTTCATTGATATCTTCATTTTGGATGACAGTTGTCAAATTTAAAAGGGCTATAACAATGAAACTATTGATTATCGACTTGTAGTTTCTTTGCAGAAGTGATAGATCTCATTGATATCTTCGTTTTAGATGACATACTACTGTGGGGATTACAGGAATAATCCGATCATTAAGTCAAAATACGTCAAAAAAACAAGGTACTTAGCTTATATCAATAAGTTTGAAAATCGTCTGTTTCCCCACTTCCTACCATTTATTCCCTCAGCCCCCCCCTCCCTTCCCACACACCTCCAATCTTCCCTCCCCATCCCCTACTCACCCCTCACTTCCTGCACTCCCTCTTCACTCCACTCTCTGCTCACTTTTCCCCGAACTGTCACCTTGACACAGATTAATTAATTGTTGCCTATAATTATGTCAATAAGTAATTGGTCTTTTGGTTTTGCACACGGTTTTACTACGAGTCTTACATTTTGTAGCTTACTAATTGTCCCACCAAGCAGTGTGACTAGGAGTAAAAATAATTCGTCGTGGTCACACCAGAATGACAAAACTGTGTGACCACGAGTCCGTCACCGGGGATCCATGTGGACAAAAAATCCAAATGAATCCCCCAGGGGATCCATGTTAGGGGAGCCAAGTGGACGGAGGCGTCAAAACAGATACTAAGATAACAAGTCCAATCAAAGAATTAAAATTCGCTATAAATTTCGTCGTAGTGAAGGCACCAAGACCATGTTGCGTCATGCGGCCTCAGTGTTTCCCCAACGGCGCGGGCGCAACACTTGTCGCTCCACTACTCCGGCTGATGCCGGCGTGACCCAGCAACCTGGCAACGGCCTTCGGTGACAATTATTTACTTAATAATAAAGGCCATTAAAATTACCTAAGTTCAAAAACTAAAAAATAAATGCGTATGACACTCTTGAGATGAAGAAGAATCGATTGATACCACGCTTGTCAAAATTGGACCAATAGAGGCGACGCTATGGTGGAATATCTACTTAACTACATACATAGACTGTTAAACTCATTACCCTTCCCTTGCTTTGCTTTATTTGGGTAAAAAGGGACAGTAAGATTCTTAAACTTAAGATTGGTCACAAGTGTTACAACCAAACAATCTAAAAAGGGAAGATAAGAAATACTTCTAGGTAATTTTATAGCTCACGCATACATACACATAGGTTCACTATCAGTGTCATTATTAAGACAACTATTGGTTATGTAAATAAGCCTGCGGCAAAAATCAGATAGGGACGAGAAAGCTGGTACAAATTTTGATCATACTGACTTTCCGTACCACTCCATTATGATCCCGTACCTGCCAGTACCTGCCCTAGAGCACCTCAATCTCAATCTCAGATGCTGTCGATCCCGGCTGATATTAATTAATAGTAGTCGTTGAGCCGTGTTAGAAGCCCTAGGGCGGCCTGACAATCTATGACACAGAGGCCAACACTACCTCATACGGAAAGCAAGCAATCCGAAAAGCTTCATTCGGTATTACTAAACTTTAACGAAATCTAAATCATAGGTGTATTGTACGCTATGCACGATGGTCGAAACGCTCTCCATCAATGTTTCTTCAAAGAAATGTTTTTTTTTTCTGATATGGCATTGCCTCTTAGTTACTAATAGGCAAGCTATAATATTCCAGTCTGTGTCCACCATTCGGCTATTACAGTGATCGCGACAGTCGATCTACAAATCACACGGAGTAGTTATAAAGTGTGCGCGGGCGCAGCCTCTCTCGGCGTACTTCTCTAGGCGGGCGCTGAAACCTGTGCCGCGATCGCCATCGCACAGTTGCATAACAGAGGGCGCGCTGAATACTCGTCTAGTGATTTATTAGTTCGACCCTAAAGTTGTGGGAAAATACATTTGATTGGAAGTGAAGACTCGGACATCAAAATGAATTTTGGTTTGTTTTTTTTATTATTTTATTTGAATTAGTTTTAAATATTATTCTTAATTAAGTGAATGCACAGGTTCGAATGAAACAAAATAAAATATTTTTCTTACCAAGGTAGTTAAAAGAAACTTTCTTTATCAAATGTTGTGTGTTTTTTATGTTTTATAAGTTACAAATCTTGTTAAAAATTAATATTTAATGCATGCATCATTGCAAAGGTCATATTTTCCACAAAAGATTTCATTGGTAATCCCCGAGGCTGCACTTGCGAAACGCTCGCCGCCCGCCCACGGTCCCGCGCCTAAAACTAAACTCGTATATAAAACTAAATTCTTCCCATGTCCTCGAACATTGACGCATGCGTATTAAACTACGAAAAGGATACCGTCTTGATAAGGTAATGTGTGTTTGCTACGGTACGATAAACAACGCTATGTTTTCCGAATCTTGCAAAACATTCAGCTTAATTTCCTCTACCATTGGATCAAAGAAAGGATTTACGTAGCTTTCATCTATATCTATATCTATATACTATAATAAAACTGTAACTGGGCTAAATCTGTACATTAAATATTTTTTGAAAATTATAATTGAGTAAAACTTCAAAATCGATATAGAGTGCAAAAAGGATATCTTTTTAATTTTTGTGTGTCTGTCTGTCTGTCTGTCTGTCTCTTTGAACACGCATCACGCTGAAACTACCAGATGGATTTTGATGCAACTTGGCACAATCATAGCTTATGTTATGGATTAACATTTAGAATACTTTTTATCCCGAAAAAATCATGAGTTCCCGTAGGATAGGGGTTAAAAGTTATTTAAAAGAACACATATTACGCTGAAACTACTGGTCAGAGTTTGATGTAACTTGGCACAGTCAAAGTACATATTATGTATTAAAATTATGGATTCTTTTTATCCCCAAAAAATATAGGGTTCCTGCGGGATAGGTATTCAAAGTTATGGTAATTTAAATGTAACATAAATAAAACATTAAAATGGTATCATAATTTCGGCTCTCTCGCCATTATACTATCTGGTTTAGCGGGAGTATTTCTGCCTGCCAACCCAGACGTGCGTGGATCGAAATCACGTACTTATTGAAATGTTTTGTTCCGTATTTTTTTGCATTTACATATTTTATGCGTTATTTTTACAGTTTCAATGCTTTTTTTTTCTTGAATTAAACCGTCAAATTGTTACAACAAAATAATTCAAATTCAGATAATTTAGAAAAACTCAAAAACAGAAAAGAATTCTGTCAATTTACTTGCGGCTTTTTTTATTGTTAACTAAACTACTTACTGTTTTACATTTTTAACCCCCGAACAAAGAGACGGGTGTTATAAGTTTAGGGTGTGAATCACTGTGTGAGAGGGTGTGTGTGTGTGTGTGTGTGTGTGTGTCTGTTTGTGGCATCGTCATAAAAAAGCTCCCAACAAATGGACCGATTTTGATTCGGTTTTTTATGTTTGAAACTGATGTGATCGAGATGGTTCTTAACTATATGGGGGGGGGGGAGGAGAAAAGGGGGAGTTTCGAGAAAAAAGGGGTGAGAATCGTACCTTTCAAACGAATCGACCAATTTAGCTGCGGTTTTTATGTTTCAAAGCTGAGTTAAACATGATTTGTCTTAGCTATAATAGGGGGGGGGGGGGGGATATGGTGAAGTTCGTAGCTCCCAAATGAATGGACCAATTTGATGCAGTTTTTTATATTTTAAAAAGGATGTGATCGAGATGGTTCATCATGTTTCTTTGCTATATGGGAGGGGGGGGAGGAGTTGAAAAAAGGGGGGGTGAGAATCGTATCTTTCAAACCGAATGGACCAATTTAACTGCGGGTTTTTGTTTCAAAGCTGAGGAAAACAAGATGGTTCTTAGCTATAATGGGGCTTCTTAGCTTTATGCTCGCTACGCTTCGCTCGCGTCTTCGTCTTCTAAATATCACGACCATGTCGGATCGCCACTGAAGGTTGTTAAAACAGGTAGGTAGGTACCTATATTGGTACTTTTGGTACTGGAATAATTCATAGGATCATTATAACCCAGAAAAACTACCACGCGAGCAACGCTGCGGGCACAGCTATAGGCAATAATAACGTAAAAGTCTGTACAAAGAAGATAATTTTAAAAAATTGGTCTGAGCTACTGAACAAGAATAAAACATTTTTAAAATTCGTGTCTGTCTGTTTGTTTGTCTGTATGTTTGTTCGCGCATCACGTAAAAACTATTAGACCGATTGCGATGCAGTTTTCAGTGTTGGATAGCTTAGGGGTTGACCAAGACCTTGGTATCGTAATCCAATGATTAAATGCCGAGCAATCGATAAAAAACTTTTAAACGGCTGAAGGAATTTTGATCAAATGTTTATTGTAGGCCTTGGAATAGCACAAAGAGTACTTTTAACCTAGAGAAATTACCACGCGAGCGAAGCCGCGGGCACAGCTAGTATATCATAAACTAGTATCCCCGCCCGCGACTTTTTACGCGCAGACTACAGTTTATCGCGAAAAAAAGCATCCTATTTTCTTCTAGGATATTAAAAATCAATGCAAAAGTATGTGCTCCAATGCTCTTGATGTTTTTTGACACACTTGTTATTTCGTTTCCATGTCAACCACAGACCTTCTGTGAAGACAAGCGTTCCTTACAGTGAGTAATCAACATTTTCCAGTTTACCCGTGGAAACTTACAATTTTCCGGGATAAAAAGTATCCTATGTTTTATTCCAGGGTATAAACTATCTCCATTCTATATTTCATCAAAATCCGTCCAGCCGTTATCGCGTGAAAGCTCCCCAAACAAACAAACAAAGAAACAACGTTTCACTTTTATATTGGAATGGATAATATAAAAACGGCCAAGTGCGAGTTGGACTCGCGCACCGAGGCACAGAATAACCGAGGGTTCAGTTCAAACTTTTAGTTGTTTGAATAGTTCGTCCATCACCTATATCGAGTATTGAAGATTATAAAAAACAGTTTTTGTTTTTGTGATTTAAATAAAAGATTTAATTTTAATTTACATTGCTTCTTGCCATATTCATTATTATTAGGTCAACGGGTTCCCTATAGCTGCGAGTTTCAGAATATGCGGTATAAACGGCCGTATCTTTTGAATTTGATGACTTAGTTTTTTCTACTCTACTTCTTGTTCAGCTCTAAGGATTTGCAGACCTGAAAATTGTATATTAGTTTCAACTGGATAACTTCACGCGTTCCTGAGTAAAGGGGTCTTGACAGACAGACAGACAGACAGAAAGACAGACAGACAGACAGACAGACAAACAGACAGACAGACAGACAGACAGACAGACAGACAGACAGACAACGAAGTGATCCTATAAGTGTTCCTTTTTTCCTTATGAGATACCGTACCCTAGAGATGTTTAGTACCTACTCTGTTTGCAACTAAATCAGTAATGAAGTAACTTGTTTAGAAACTATTGCAGTCACTCCTTGATATTTAACGTAATCATTATAACATAACGCAGAATCCTGTATAACTTGTACTAGCACAATTTATAAACAAACTCTTACCTATATTATACTAGACTTAATATATGAAGAAACTAGTGAAACTAGGAGAGTATGTCTCCAAGAACTGAGTGATGCCATTCATCGATGAGTCAGAGAGACCAAATACCAAAGATAATAGATAATGACCAAAGGCATCGGAGCCAGCCAGGATCCGCGGCTACAGAAACAATGGCGATTGTCACAGCTGTAATTGTATAAATGATGCGATGCGCTATCGTGTAATCGTAGATGCCGATTGACCTCACGTAATGAAACCCAACAACGATGCAGGATGAGTATTAACTGCAGGCAGCACGCTATGGGCCCAAATTCAGTGATGCGATGCCTTGAAGGTTGTTGCTGAGGATTATTGGTAGAATTTACAAACGAAATATTTAGGTATAATTCAAATCACGGTTTTCATTTTTAAAAGCTTTTATTTAACTTCACTTGTATGTACTCGTATATATCTATGTATGTATGTATCTATGTATTTCGTCTGTCCTGGAATCTTGTAATTAAAATTTGGAAATACTTCCAGATTAGTTATCCGTCTGAAACTTTCAGGGCAGCTCACAAAACGAAGAAAAAGAAAAAAAAAACTTTTAAACGTAAAAAGTGGAAAGGCAACATAAAGAAAAACTTAAAATAGCAAACATAGAAAATTCAATTAAAAAATGAACATAAAATGAGACATTGATAAAAAGGCAGTAAAAGTTTTTTTTTAAATTATACCTATATATATATATATATTACGGACCGGGCAATTGTTTGACTATGATTTCACCAGATGGAAGGCGGTGATGTGGTTGAAGGTTGAGCACGCTTGCCTAGTAGATACCAATTTACTCTTCACTTGAACATACCCTGGGTTATACTTTAACGAAAATACTGATGTGGGCAGAGCATTCCACTGCCTTGCAGTTTGTTACAATAAATGAAGAAGTTTGGTTTTTTAAGAGGTATTTCAGCTAAAGGATGGCGCTTTGTCGATGGATGGATGGAGGGATGGTCTTGTCGTACGGTACGGTGCGGTAATGGAAAGGTGATGCGGGAATAAGATTGTGCTGTAGATATTTATTATACTAGCTATGTCTGCGGCTTCGCCTGCGAGGTCATTTATCTGTGATAAAACATTATTTATTCTACGATAAAACTAAAAGTTACCTAATTATTAGTCCAGGACCTAAAGTACTACATACTAAATTTCGTTCCGCCGTCAAATAGTATTTTACCGATTGCTTGGCTTCAACTCGTAGGGTTGAGGTACCAATTACACCAGTTTTTAAGTCAAAATCTAATCTATCCAACAATGAAATATAGAATAACAATGAACCGCATAGTAATCAGTCCAGTAGTTTTTACCTTATGCGCGAACAGATAAACAAACAGAGAGACAGACACGATTTAAATACAAACTTGTTCAGTGGCTTATTTTTAGTAATTTTATTAAAAAAAATTATTTTGTTTAGTTTCATACTTTTTTATTATTTTTATACTTTTTTATACTTACTGCTTTATTGTATGTCAGTGGACGCGGACTTCTGTTTATCGCGAAAAAAGCATCCTATGTTCTTCTAGGATATTAAGTTTTTTGATAGACTTGTTATTTCGTATCCATGGCAACCGTTCCCAATGAGAATAAAATCACTAAGTTTTACCGTTCCTTACAGCGAGTAATCAATATTTTCCAGTTTTCCTGTGGAAACTTACAATTTTCCGGGATAAAAGTATCCTATGTTTTATTCTAGGTTTATAAGCTATCTCTATTCCAAATTTCATCACAATCCGTCCAGCCGTTATCGCGTGAAAGCTCCCCAAACAAACAAACAGAGAACGTTTCACTTTTATATATTGGTATATTATATTGGTTGGTTTTATATATTTTAGATTTTGGATAGAGTAAAGATAGACAGGTAGATAGGTAAGCATTGTAAAACTTTATTCGTTTGCCGTCCAAATTATTTTTATTTTTTTGCGTTTGTATTATTGTACAAACGCAGCAAGAAATATTATATTGCGTAAAGAATAGTTAGGATTAATAATAATTATTATTATTATGACAGGAGGTTCTTTGAGAAATGAATAATTTTAAAACCTCAGAAAGTTTTTTCGCAGATGGCAGGACTCTGCTGGGTTAAGATTATTTAATTAAGTATGCTCTTTCAGTTTACTACTTTCTGGTATCTGGTGGGAAAAGACCGCCGTTCCACAAAATACCTACTTACTAAGTTCAATGCCGCATTGTTGAATCTTATTCTGCATTGTCTTCTATATATACAAGTTGTCATACCTCTGCAAGGATTCGTCCTTGTCGTGTGAGGTGTTTTAATTGTTTCTTCTGTTATATTTTCCTCCCACGAAAATTGAAATTTTTAACTCAATTGTAGTATGTACTAGAGTAGCGTTAATTAATAAATGCCCATTTTATTGTCTTGTTATGAGTAAGAGCAAGCAAGACTATTTAAAATAGTTTGTCACAAACGTAACGTATCAACTTCGAACACGAAGTAAGTACAGCTTGGCGAGTATTATTTTCCAAACACAATATCAGTTATCCCCCAATTATGACCGCAGGCATGTTTTAAAACAAAACTATAACCCCTACAAATGTAGATAGATGTGAAGTCAAAAAACGAGTACTTAAAACGAGTAACTTATTCGATTCTGTTCTGACTCTGCAAACGCAAATATTCGATTCTGTTCTGACTCTGCAAACGCAAATGAGTTCAAATACTAAAACCCGACTACAGTCGGGTAAAAAATAGCAAAACTCTTGCGATGAAGGCGAATCGATGAATACCTTATCAAAATCGGAAAAGTTGTTGTTTGTACACATAATTCTTCCTCTCCTTTGCCGTAGTCGGGTAAAAATTACCTACTGACACTATAGGTACCTGAAATGTTTCTCCTACTATTTACATATTCGTGGTTTCAAGGTGTTATGTCCATAATGACAGGCACGTGGTCGTGGTGGTGCGCACTGGCGACAGCTGCAGTTTGTGGCGCGGAGAAGTGGCAGTGGCCCGACCAAGCGGCGTCCGTCCGGATCGACACCAAGGTGCGGTTCACAGACGGACAGGAACAAGAGAAGTAAGTACGCCCTAATGTCGTCCTCAGCCATAATTTCACTAAACTTTTCTAATTTAGATTTTTAGGGGGAAAGAGAGGAGTGTTATAATATGTATCTGTGTAAATGTCTGTCTGTGGCGTTGTATCTCCCAAATGATGGACTGACTTTGATGCGGTTTTTTCTGTTTGAAAACTGAAGTGATAGAGTTGGTTCTTCGTTGGTTGGTATTGGTGGACTAAAAAATAATTGTTGTTTTTAATTTAATTTCTTCATCACTTAGGTGCATAACTTGTTAATGTGGACGTGTATAACTGGTAGTTATGGCGTTATTGATACGCATCGCCTCTCGCGTCACCTTGGACTTGGCCTACTCCGCGCGGCCTCGGCGTGGCCGGAGCTTTTATCTCCTTTAAATTTCGGTTGCGTAAAGCTGCGAGCTACTTCTGACGTCACTCGACTTGATATTGTGAAGGCACCGCTCTTTGGTCGCCAAATAATTAGGTTCTCCATATTAAGTCATGGTTTCATTTTATCCATAGTTCTTGGGTGTGATGAAGTACCTAGTCTCTGCATCTTAGGTATATACAAGCGTCGAGGCCTCTATTAGCCATGCCAATTATTTTCTGCTCAACCGGTGCACTATTATGCATTTAAAGGAGTAGGTACCCAAAAAAACCACAACATCTTTAATTTTTTTATCAACATCTTTTGTATCTTTTACGGGATATGAACCCGCATCTTAGGGGATGGTAACGCTATCAACATTCATTAGGTCATTCAGCAAACTACCAATAGATGACGTTACCGTCCCCGTAAGACGGATTTAGAAACTGAGCGAAAAATTGGATGATGATGCAGTGGTCACGATAGCCGAATTGGTTAAAGGCATGTGCCACGCAGAGGCACGGATGATGGGAGCTCGTATCCTGTCCATGAAGCTAATTTTTCCTCAAGAAAATTATTTAATATCCTTACATTGCAGGTAATTGATAATTAGAATTGGCTTTTCCTATAACAAGGTTCTTGCAACAGCTCGTTTCAGTGGACGACATTGTCTACTCGGCTGATTTGTCTGAGATAGGAGCATTGTTCTCGTCCAGTACAATGCAGCGTTCTCCCACGTCACTTTTGACACTAGAATAGGTTCACTTGCGCCACTTTTAACACTGGAATAGGTCCGCTTGCATCACTTCTAAGTACTAATCATTCCCTAGGTTGGTGCAGGTACTGTAGCTGCGGTCGCTGGGGCACAATTAAACAAATAGCTATTGTTGCAGTATCGTGTTGTCTTCTCGATTACTTTGTTTTGTTCCAATAAAGCAATAGTACAAGTATCTACATAATCACGTTACCTAAGTGTTCGTGATTGCGTGTTTTTAATCGTAAAAAACCCGCCACCAATTGTATCGTCAATCTTGATTGGTGATTTCCTTTCCGATCGAGTAGTTTCTTAATCATAGTCTACTAATTTTAGAATATGTTTCCGACCGATACCTTAATAGTGTCAGTTATAAATGTGTATAAAAACACAGATTACATTGGAGAAAAAATGTAATTGCTAGTTTGATTTATATAACGCACCTACTCACCTGGTCCATTGAAATGGTAGCTAAAGTTTTGCAAGTTGAGTTTGGAAACGTTACACTGATTGCTCGTGTTGAAAACTAAATGTGTAATCTTACTGGACGTTATTTAATCACATTCTAGTAACTTACGAAATATAGCTACGTCCGGTTTATAATGTTGTAATTCCCAGCACTACCTGCTTTATGAAACCAAAATGTTTCAAGATCATTGAAATTCAATAGCTCCAATTTTTTTAGTTTTTTCGCCTAACTTCCTATCTATACTTATAACAAAGCAAGTAGGTACCAAAAAGTATGAAATACAAAGAAAATAAAAAATAAGGTTATCTATCTGTTCTCTGTCTATCTGTTTGTGTGTGCATCACGTAAAACCTACTGGGCTGATTGCGATGCGGTTTTCACTGATGGATAGCTTAGGGTGTGACTTAAAAACCCTTGTATATCTCAATCCAATAAATAGAAGCCGAGCAATCGATAAAAACTATTTGACGGCTAAATGAAATGTAGTATATTGTACATTATTTTATGGTGTTGGTCCTGGAATAACAAATATAAGTTTTATCGCGGCCAAAACCGCGGGCACTGCTATACATGTATAGACAGATATAGATTAGACGCAGTGGCAAGTGACGGTATGCGGTAGAAGGTAGTGCACACGCTGCTCTCTGACTCTCAAGGACTAGAGTCCCTACGTCACTAGAAGAGTTAGGAACTAGTACAATTTTAATTTTTTTTATAACCCCCGACCCCCAACCTCCCATTATAGCTAAGAACCATCTCATTTACCCCAGCTTTCAAACATAAAAACTGCAGCTAAATTGATTCATTCGTTTGGAAGCTACGATTCTCACCCCCCTTTTCTCTCCTCCTCCTCCTTCTCCCCTCCCCTCCTCCTCCTCCTCCTCCTCCTCCCCTCCCCTCCTCCTCATCCTCCCCTCCCCCCTCCCCCTCCTCCCCTCCCCCTCCTCAATATAGCTAAAAACCATCTCGATCAGATCAGCAGAGCTACGATGCTACAGACAGACAGAGACACACATATACACACCCTCAACGCACAACAGACACACACACGCACACGCACGCACGCACGCACGCACACACACACACACATACACACACACACAAACACACACACACAAACACACACACACACACACACACACACACACACACACACACACACACCCTAAACTTATAACACCCGTCTCTTTGTTCGGGGGTTAAAAATATAATTTCTCGGGGGTTGGCGGGGTTATATACATTTTTTATTTGTGCTTGTCTACATTGAATACAGTGATCATAGTGTAACTAATTGGGAATGTCGATCGATGGTTGAAATACCTCGCACAAGAACGAAGCGTTACGCTTCTTCATTTATTATAAGAACTTCTAAGGAGTGGAATGCCCTGCCCTCGTCAGTGTTTCCAGTAAAATATAGCCGTGTGTTCAAGTCAAGAGTGAATAGGTATCTACTAGGCAAGCGTAATAAGGTTGCATATAGATTGCAATGTGCGACCTCTTCCATAGTTCCAAAGAGAAGTGTCATCATCATCATATAAAAAAACAGTGTTGTGTCAATGTAACTAAAATATGGAGTTCGTTGTTGAAAAATAAAATAGAACTTGTATTGTGAAGTAATCTTTCTTTCTATTAAACTCTGATGGTAATTCTACATAGGATCAGTTCAGGCCTCACTAGTTAGATATTTTCATGACCATTAATTGGTTATGGGCCGTTAAATCCAAAGATGGAGTTGTCAAAGTTTCAAATAGCGAAACTTGAAGGACAAAACTGGGTAAAATGGAAATATCGGATGTCAGCTCTTCTGAGGGGCATGGATGGTTTGATGGATATTGTAGAAGGCAAAATAAAGAAACCGGAAAAGCCTGCAAGTGGGGCTGGTGATGCAGCTGCTGCAGCTTTGGGACTTTATGAGAACCAGGTGAAGGAGTTCAATAGATTGGATAGTTCTTCTTGTAACGAACAATATTGCTGATGATGCATTAGACAAGGTTTTAAGATTCTCAACGTCCAAGGAAGTCTGGGATGAACTACATAGACTATATGAAGGCGCAAGCGAAGATCGTCTGTATGATTTATGTTTAGAGTTCTTCAGATATAGGAAAGATCTAGCTGACGACATGGCTATACAAATCTCAAAGCTGAAAAATGTCTGGTACAGGTTACGGCAGGAATTATTAAAAGAGGAAGAAGTTAAAGAAATACCTGAAATTTTATTAATTTGCAAGATCCTGGATACACTACCAGAAAGTTATTTTTCGTTTAAATCGAGCTGGTTGTTAATGTCGAAGAATGATCGGACGGTTGACAATATTACAAGTCAGTTGTGTGCACATGAAAAGGCGCTAAGCAACAGTAAAGATGGTCTGGTTGTGATGCCCTTGCGGTGAAAACAGGAAAGAAATTTACAAAGAAGGGTGATGACGTAACTCCAAGGACTAGTAAGAAAATAAGATGCTACAACTGTAAAGAAGTTGGTCATTTTAAGAAAGATTGTCCAAAGAGGAGTGAATCTCGTCAAGTTGTGGAAGCCAACAAAGGAGTTAACATGGTGTTACTGTCAGTGAATTCGACTGAATCTGACACTGATCGTGAAAACTGGTACGTAGATAACGGAGCTACAAATCATGTTAAGATGCGGGCAGATTGGTATCAAGATTTTAAATATTTTGATGTGGATCACACTGTAACAACGGCTAATGGAAATGTGATTAAGGCTATTGGGCAAGGATCACTATGTATTGAAGCTACAGTTAACAAAAAAGTTGTCAAGTCAACATTGAGAGATGTATGGTACGTTCCCCAGATATGTAAGAATTTGTTTTCGGTTCTTTCTACACAAGATAAAAATCCAGGAAGCATGTTTGAGTCGCGGGTCACTACTTGTTCAATGAAAATTGATGGACAAATTACAGTTATGGGAAATACAGAAAGGTATGGAGGTCTGTACAAGCTGAAATGTAGAATTGTACCTCCATCTAAAGTAACTGTTAACTTGGCACAGAAAGTAGATATGCTGCAACTCTACCATGAGCGGATGGGTCATCAGAATAAGAGGCATGTAAAGAGTCTGATTGAGAGGGAACTCGGTATAAAAACCAAGGAAACTGGAGAATTATGCGAAGGTTGTATATTTGGAAAATCCCACAGACTGAAGTTTGGTGTACGGGAAAAAGCCACTCAACCTGGAGAACGCATGCACACAGATGTGTGTGGTCCATTCCCTCTGTCGATATCCAAATATCGCTACTTTGTACTGTTCAAGGATGAATTCACACGTTACAGATTTGTGTACTTTCTTCGAAAAAAGTCAGAGGTACATGAGAAGCTCAAAGAAATGTTGGCATCAGCTAAGGTTGCTGGACATACAGTTAAGGAGTTATTGAGCGACAATGGCAGTGAAATTGATAACCAGAAGGTACGAAAAGTATTGACGAATCTGGGTATAAAGCAAAGACTAGTTATGCCATATACACCTGAACAAAACGGGTGTAGTGAAAGAGAGAATCGCACAATCGTTGAGACAGCGAGAGCTATGATGCATGCACCTGAGGAACTACCTCAGACATTGTGGGCTGAATTGGTAAATACTGCTGTTTATATATTGAACAGGACAGGGCCAACTGCGGTGGAACACAAGTCACCATATGAGCTTTGGGTTGGTAAGAAACCACAAATAAAGCACTTGAGGATTATTGGGTCACCTTGTTATGCGCATGTACCAAAACAGACCAGAAAGAAGCTGTATAAAAAGGCAGTAAAATTTATCCTTGTTGGGTATGACAATGATGACGGATACAGGCTATGGAACAAAAATAATAACTCGCTGGTGCGGTCGAGGGATTTATCCTTCGATGAAAAGCCATTGGGTGCGGAAACTTCTGTGAAAGCTTCTACTGAAGCTGAAATTGAAATTCCTTTAGAATTTCCACATATGCTTGGGATTAGAAATGAAGCATTGAATCCACCGAATCAACCCCAAGTTGCTCAGAATGCAGAAAATTTAGACAACGGGGGAACAACCAACAGAAATTTTATTCAAGAGAATGTCAATGAAGGTGTTGGTACTGAAATTGTTGGGGACGCTGAACTCATTGGTAGAGAAGATAAAGAAACAGACTTTCGTGGTAGAGAAGATGTTCCTGTTGGAGATTTTGATGAATTTGATGATGCTAGGAGTGACATTTCTGAACAGAGTATTGAGTTAGGGGGGAAATAAGGGAAGTAAATGAAGATGAGATTGAAATTCATGCCAGAGATGAAATTTCTGAACAGGAAATCATGGAACATGGTGGGATGATACTCAGAGATAGATCATTACTTCGCCCACCTGAGAAACTCAAGGACTATGTTCTGAACATGGCTAGAAGTGGATACCAAGAACCAAGTTGTTACACAGAGGCTATTAAAAGCTCTGAACGGGATCTATGGGAAAAAGCAATGGACTGTGAGATGGATTCTTTGAAGGAGAATAAGACTTGGGTCCTAGTGCCTCTTCCTAAGAACAGGAAGGCTATACCTTGCAAGTGGGTGTACAAAGTAAAGCTGAATTCTGATGGTTCAGTAGATAAATACAAAGCCAGACTTGTGATAAAGGGATTTAGTCAAAAGAAATGGATCGATTATGATCAAACTTTCAGTCCCGTGGCTAAGATGGCAACAGTTAGAAGTGTATTGGCCGTCGCAGCCAGTGAGAACATGTCGATGATGCAATTCGATGTTTCAACAGCTTTTCTGTATGGGTCCCTTGAAGAAGAAATTTTCATGAAACAGGCTGAAGGCTATGATGATGGTTCTGGTCGGGTATGTTTGTTGAAAAAAAGTCTATATGGCTTGAAACAAGCTCCAAGATGTTGGAATAAGCGGATTTTGGACTTTTTCAAACAAATTGGATTCAAAGTTAGTGACTCAGATCCTTGCTTATTCATAAGGAAGACGCCGTCTGGTGGTAAACTGATAGTTGCCCTATACGTTGATGATGGGTTAGTCGCTGGAACGAGCCAAGGCCTTATTGACGAGTTCATAGGACAAATGAAAAATAGGTTTAAAATAACAACCCAGGCAGCTTCGTATTTTCTTGGAATAGAAATCGAGAAAACTGATGATGGAATCAAAATATCACAGGGATCGTATGCAAAGAAAGTTCTTAAGAGATTTGGTATGGAACATTGCAGACCAGTAATGACACCAATAGTGAAAGAGGATGAATGTCAAGATCAAGACCAGTCATGTGATGTGAGCATCTTGTTGAAGAATTATAGACAAGTTGTTGGTGCATTAGCATATTTAATGGTCGGGTCTAGGCCAGACATTGCCTACGCAGTCAGCGTAGTTTCTAGGAGCCTTGAATAACCCAATCAACAGGATTGTGTAAGGGTCAAGAGAATACTACGGTATTTACAATATGCCCCAGAAAGAGGGATATTATACAAAAGAGGTTACAAGACCGGCTTTATAGAATGCTACAGTGATGCAGATCATGGTGGGGACTTGAATACTGGACGTTCAACCACTGGTGTACTGTGCATGTATGCTGGAGGAGCCGTGTCGTGGATAAGCCAACGACAGACAAGCGTGGCTATATCTACCACCGAAGCGGAAGTTGTAGCTGCCAGTGAAGGCACTCGGGAATTAATTTGGCTATCAAGACTTATTGGAGATATGACCAATTTGAAGGGCCTGCCTATCCTTAGAGTGGACAATGAAGCTGCAATCAAGCTTGCTGAAAATCCGGAGTACCATAAACGTACTAAACATATTCGGATAAGACACTTCTTTGTCAGAGAGATGGTAACAAATGGAGAGCTGAATGTTAGCAAGGTCACGACTGAGAACCAGCTTGCAGATACATTCACGAAGGCTTTAGCCAGACCAAGGCTGCAGAAGCTTTTAAAGTTAATAGGTCTTCATTGAGAGAAGATAATGAGGTTGCATATAGATTGCAATGTGCGACCTCTTCCATAGTTCCAAAGAGAAGTGTCATCATCATATAAAAAAACAGTGTTGTGTCAATGTAACTAAAATATGGAGTTCGTTGTTGAAAAATAAAATAGAACTTGTATTGTGAAGTAATCTTTCTTTCTATTAAACTCTGATGGTAATTCTACATAGGATCAGTTCAGGCCTCACTAGTTAGATATTTTCATGACCATTAATTAAGCGTGCTACACCTTCGACCACATCATCGCTTTCCATCAGGTGAGATCGTGGTCAAACGATTGCCTAGACATTCATAAAAAAATGTATTGCGTCCATACTGTTTTTTTTGTTGTTGTAAATACACTCGAGAGCAATGAATCCGGGTCACTTAAAGAAACCTATAAATATCGTAAACTAAGAATGCTAGCTTAATGAAATAAATTGTGTTTAATAGACAATATAATACCTCTTAAATAAAAGTAATAAAATTTATGAGTCACAAAATTTTATTTGCTATAAATTACATAAAGAAAAAAAACTGCTGATCTTGCTTTAGAACAAAAATAGGAAACATGTCATTTTGAACAACATTACGATTTTCTTGAATACTTGGTATTGCCTCCTTGGAATGGAAGCATCCATTACTGCGTTTACGCGGTTTGGCATGCTGTACACCAAGTTCCTTATACATTTTTAGGGAATATTCTCCCATTCAGGGGAATTTTGAGCTCAAAATTCAGACCAATTTTGAGCTCAAAATTGGACTTTCGTTGTTTTACGCATCTCCCTAGCTCGTCCCAAGCATGCTCAATCGGGTTGATATCCGGGCTGCGTGCTGGCCACTCCATACGAGTAATGTTCATCTCTTGAAGGTAGTCATTCACAATCCAACCTGTATGAGGTCGGGCATTGTCATGCATAAACATAGCATCATCACCCAAATTGACCATAAATAGCCCAACGTGTTTATTAAAGATTTCTTCCACATATCTTACGCTAGTTAAAGAGTCGTTTTCTATAAACACTAGTTCTGTGCGACACTCAGATGAAATTCCGGCCCACACAAGTACAGACCCACCACCGTAGCCTACTTTTTCTTCGATGCATGCTTACTTGAATCTTTCTCCTGGTCTTCTATACACTCTGTGTCTTCCACCGTGCTTGTAGAGCATAAACTTTGATTCGTCGGAGAACATAACTTTTGACCAATCTTCAATAGTCCAATTTAAGTGGTTTTGGGCATATCTTAGTCTTGAAAAACGATGAAAAGCGTGGGCCATTTGCAGGTCTAAGTGGTTTCAAGTAAGCTTTAGCAAGTCGTCGTCTTACTGTCCATTCGCTTGGGTTACTTCCTCCGAGGCGTTGAAACTGATTTGTAAGTTCAGTTCCTGTGAGAAAGCGATTACGAAGTATGGTGTTCACCAAGTATCGATCTTCTCGTGCTGTGGTACACCTAGTTCTGCCTGTTCCTGGTCTGCGTAAATTAGAGCCAGTTTCTTCGTAATGTCAGAGAACTCTTTGTACTGTTGACAGTGACACACCGACAATCCTGGCTGTATCGCGCTGACTCCGGCCGGTTTCGAGCATTGTGAGAATTCTGGTGCATTCTTCAGGTGTAAGGGACATAATTACAGCTTGAATAATAAATATCGAACACTATCAATATGGTTTACCACTTAAATGACAGATTAGAAACAAAAGCAAAATCAAATGTAGTAATTTCGTAGTAATTCCATCTTCGAAAGTCTCCCTTTTTCATATTTTTTTATTACATAACTTTACAATAACTGAGAAGTTTTAATACAATAATTTAAGGAGTATTTAATTGTCTATTAAACACAATTTATTTAATTAATCTAGCATTCTTAGTTTCCGAGATTTATAGGTTTCTTTAAGTGACCGGGATTCATTGCTCTCGATTTAAGTGACCCGGATTCATTGCTCGGATTCAATATGTATTAGATTTAAATTATGCCTATTTTTTTTATAGGCATTTTGTGACATCTGTGATTTGTGATAAAATAAACTACTTTAACTACAAGAAAACGGCTGATTAACTATTTAGGTAGGAGTGAGGTCACCTATGTAGACCAGATATGGTTATTAGTACCTGCTTACCTATACCTAGAGTGTACCTCATGTCCAGGCAGTGTAACATACATTGTTTTAAAGCCATAGATCTAATTAAAAGTGGGAAGATTAGGTACCAGCTCTTAGGGCATAGACCGAATAAATTAGGTGCAGCGTACACAATTAGCCTTTTCGGCCTTAGTCACAAAAAATAAGTGGCGTTTGTGCAGCACGTGTTAGAAGTGACTCTCATTTGCGATGCAGTCTGCAGCCTAGTATGTCTCTATCTTTGTTGTTGATGCAAATGTAGCACGACGGTGGGAATGTAGCTGTGTGGGTGTGTGCCTGTAGTTGTATCTGGTTCAGTTTTTAAATCAATATTAAAGGCGAGCCGATATTTCCCCCTTTATCTAGGTCTATGTAAGACAATAAATTATAATATTCTATTCCCTTTCACGTAAAATGTGGTTATCACTTAAATACATCTCCTTGCTGTAACGTTTTTCTTGCAAATAAGCGATGAATGTATACTGATGGTTCTGGCGCAGGGAGTTCAGCAGCTCGCGGGTGCAGGCAGACGAGGTGTTCCACGAGGCAGGCGAGACCGCCGGCTTCTACAACCGGCCGCCCGGCGCTGGCAGGTACCCCGTGCGCGTCGAGACGCCCGCGCCGCCCTACCGTGGCGACCCGCGCTCCGTCTCCTCGCTACACAACGCGTATGCATGCTCGCTCGCTTGTTCGCTGCACGCGCCCGCGCCCTTGGCTACTGCGTCTGATGGCGGCTCGTGTGTTTCAGGGGCAGGAACCAGAACTCCGACGGGACGTTAGACTCTCTGCAGTACTGCAAGTGCGTGTCTACGCCGGACTGCAATCCGCGCCACGACTCCGCCGTAAGCAACCAGTCAGTTAACTAATGTAATGTTTACTATACAATTGTTGTAAACCTATTTATTTTTGTTCGCAGCGTGCGTGCGGTTCGGGCAAATTCCTCTGCTGCTACAAGAAGGCAAATAAAATGTCTCAACAGCATACAGGTGCGACTTTGATAGCTCGCGTCGGGGACGCACAAAATCTGTTTATTTAGATAATATAATGAATGTTGGAGTATTGTTCGTTACAGAATACTTTAACGAGATTGACGACGAGCGGCCGTCGCTGCTGCCGGGGCGGGAGGACTTCGCGCAGCCCTTCCCGCCGCCGCCGCGGTTTGAACCCGGTGCTTTCGGGCCCGGACACACGCACGATGCGGCGGTCGTGGGCGTCGCCGACCTCAGTCCGCTTGACGACCTGGGCGGACCCACCGGCAACATCGGCAACTCGGGCTTGCTAGTCGGCCCGGGCGGGCCCAGCGGCGTTATCGGCCCGGTTGGCTCCCCGAAGCGAAACCCGGACGTTCTCGTCGGTCCCGAAGGTCCCACCGGCGTGGTAGGCGCGCTGGCACAGATTGGCGGCAACGGAGCCCTCCTCGTTGGGCCGGGCGGACCCCGTGACGGCAGGCCGAGCGAGTCGGCGCAGAGAGGAATACTGGTGGGACCCAGTGGCCCCACCGGCGTCATCGGACCGGGAGGACGGACACAGCACCCGCTGCTGGTTGGCCCCGGTGGGCCCACCGGTGTCATTGGGCCGGGAGGACGGACACAGCACCCGCTACTGGTCGGCCCCGGTGGTCCTACTGGAATAATCGGGCCCCGCATGCGAGGATACTTCAATAATTTATTTAATCAATACGGCAGGCAAGAAGGGCCGGGAATTCTAGTAGGGCCGGGAGGACCGTCCGGGATGATCGGGCCGGCGCGGCAGGTTCTGGTCGGTCCCGGAGGACGGACGGGCCAGTTAGGCCCGCCAGGTTACTTTGGATAATTGTGTGTGTGCGTGTCGTGCGTGTGCCCAATGAGTAACGATGCTCGTGTGGGGCGGACTCGTGTCGGTGTCGTGTTTACGAAGCGCGCGCTGCCGACTGATTTGCGAATGTAAATATTTTGGTTGTCCGTAACGAATGGACGCGATTATGTTAACTGCGATAAGCCACGCGCATTCAAACTACCGTTGCTTTGCCCTAGAATTAATAAAATATTATGTCTTAACAAAGTAGGTATAGAAAATTGGAATACTATTATTGCCATGCTCTTAACTTCATCAAAATATAACTAATTACTTCACATAAAAATATCAAAGCTCATATTATTCTACACCAAAAAAATGAGAATGTTAGTTTTTATAATAAAAGTTGCAATATTTTAGTTTTAGTACTTTTAGTGTTGTTTTATTTCCTCCAACAAATCGTAAACTCTCTTATATCAGACTAATTAAACGTAGGCACGTAGCACGAGCCATCCATCACGCGGCGGATGAGAAATGTGTATTTTGGTGCAGTGTATCGTCCACATCGTAAGGTGTCGGGGTCGGGACGCCGAGTTTTGTAAAAATAAAGCGGCTGCTAGAGGAGTGAACAGAAAACCTGAAAGCGGCCGAGTCTGGCAGCCGCCCAACTCCGCCGCCGCACTGTAGTACCCGATTGTGCGAAATCGTGGAATCGTGGAGTCGAGAGCAAACGCAAGCGTTAAGACAAATCATAGACGGAACAACGTTCGTTATTAACCCAGATTGGATTTGGATTTGTAAGTTTTCCGTATTTGTAACTAACTTTTTTATTTTGACGTGAAACGTCTTTATAATCACTCCGATACATGCGGGGTAACATGTCTGAAAAAGAGACAGTCACGAAAAGGGTTATATCGTCTCACCTTTACAACTCTACTAGTTTTCGCGCCCACGACTTCGTCCGCGCGGACTATTGTTTATCGCGGAAAGGGTTATATCGTCTCACTTTTACAACTCTACTAGTTTTCGCGCCCACGACTTCGTCCGCGCGGACTCTTCTTTATGGCGGAAAGGGTTATATCGTCTCACTTTTACAACTCTACTAGTTTTCCCGCCCGCGACTACATCCGCGCGGACTACTGTTTATCGCGAAAAAAGCATCCTATGTTTTTCTTGGACATTAAAAACCAATGAAAAATTAGGTATAGCACCAATGCTCTTGATGTTTTTTGACAGACTTGTTATTTCGTTTCCATGGCAACCGTTCTTTACAACGAGTAATCAACATTTACCAGTATTACCAGGAAACTGAAAAAAAAACGGGATAAAACGTATTCTATGTTTTATTCCAAGGTATAAGCTATCTCCATCCTAAATTTCATCAAAATCCGTCCAGCCGTTATTGCGTGAAAGCTCCCCAAACAAACAGACAACGTTACACTTTTATATATTGGTATGGATAACTATAGAAGGTGTAATTTTTTAGCATATCAATGACGCAAAATTCAAAAATTTCAGCATAATTGATGTTTTTGATGAAACATTCGGTAGGAATAACTCGCGATTTAGACAGGGTGGTAGCGTATTGATATGGGAGTTGTCGTAAAGATCTCGTTCAAATTATTCGATTCTTTATGAAAAAATTTACAAAATTTCTACTTCAGAGAAAGTAAATTATAAAAATAAAATAAGGGGTGGAAAAAGTAAAAAAAGTGGCTGCAGCGCCCGAAAAGTCTACTAAAATAAAGATTAGGCACACTGTTGGTAAGAAAAAGTTCTGGAGCTCACTACGGTACCCAAAACTCCAGTACAGCACAGAGTAAACGAGATTCCAGGACCAAATCAAATTGTACGTGGCATAGACGTTTTACGACAAACAGTCGTGCGCCCCGACACAGCCCCAGCTGGTTATTTGATAAGTGACATCTTCGCTCTAACTTTCCTGCAATCTATGTGAGTGATTTCTTGAAAAACGTAACCAATGTGCCGGGAAAGCGCGCGCTGTTTTGATTTACTCGCATTTGTCGGTCACCAGAAAGCCTCGTTCGGCAGGGTGCACTACGAGCAGGGTGAAGTTGGCTTGGGGCACTGAGATGATGATTGTGCCCCCCTTACCCCCCTACCTAATGGTTAATACTCCGCAAATATTACACACTAGTTTTTCCCGCCCGCGACTTCGTACGCGCAGACTACTGTTTATCGCGAAAAAACCATCCTATTTTTTTCTAAGATATTAAAAACCAATGCAAAAGTAGGTATAGCACCAATGCTCTTGGAGTTTTTTTGACAGACTTGTTATTTTGTTTCCATGGCAACCGTTCCTACAGCAAGTAATAAAACATTTTCCAGTTTTCCCGTGAAAGCATACAATTTTCTGGGATAAAAAGTATCCCATGTTTTATTCCAGGTTAGAAGCTATCTCCATTCTAAATTAGATCAAAATCCGTCCATACGTTATCGCGTGAAACCTCGCCAAACAAACAAACAAACAAACAAAGAAAACATACAGACAACGTTTCACTTTTATATATTGGTATGGATTGACGCTCAAAGAGACACAATAACGAGAATAAAATGAAACGAGTACAACACATTTTGTTTATTTAGAAATCCAGAAAAAATCTTTTTATAATTAAAAATCTGATATCTTATCATCGTAAAATTGAGAAAAAATATTTTTAAATAATTCACAATTCGCCAATCTTTGTCTTTAGGGATGCTATTTGAGTTTTTTGATACAAACTTGTCATACAAAAGCTCGTACGTGGTAATGGCGTTGTAACCCATCTTTCTTTGAAATTTTTGAACTTGTTAGACCACTGTGTCTAGGTTTCTACGAAAGCAAAAAAGAAAAATGTAGAGAAACAAATTCAATATAAGCCTCCAATAATCTGCTTTTTCGAAACGAATTTTACCTGGACTTTGGCCATTCATAATTTACTCGTACTCGCTTTTTCGACCATGCTCGCGTTGACGATAGACGGACCGGGAAGGGCCCCCTTAATGGTGCGGCACGGGAATAAGGCCGACTCTTTGCGTGGCGATTAATCGCCACGGTGTGGCAAACGCGACGCTCTTGGCTCGTCGGCTTTTTCCGCCTCAGCTTGGCGATACTCGATGTTTCACCTCTGCCAGGCGTCCCGCGACGGCATTTTTTTTCCTCATTTGTATTGTTACAAATAGGCTGATTAAGCACAGAATAAATAATAGTACAAGTACAGAAGGCTAACTGAGTAAGTCATTTAAATAAATAGCGAATCTCACTACAACGCTATAAAGTGCAACTCGCACGGCGCTGCGAGCTTTCAATTATATTTACCTAGAAGGCGCCTCCCCCCCCCCCCCCCCCCCCCCCCCGCGTGCAGGCTAGAATGCAACCGTATCACAACGCGCGAGAACTTCCATTGCTCTAGCCGTTTTCAGAATCGTTCTGTCCCTTTTTCGCTCGGTAGGGTTGTATTAAGATATGACTAGGTACTTGTACTACTAATTATTCTGTGATATGTTATGACTTAGATATTGTAACAGAATAAATAAGTAATAATGTATTATGTTATTACTTATTATTATAAATTAAAATAGTTCTATTACATACAATGACATTCTTATCAGAATAGACCTACTACCTCATTTTTACTACCTACCTATCCCGTTTTCAGAACGCCGATAACTTTAGTGAGATACCTACCTACGTGTCGTTGGTTGATTATGATTATATCCTATAGGTATTGCACTTTGATGAATAAAGGTGCCTGTCTGAATTCCATGCTTTTTAATGAGTGAAAAATAAATTGCTACCTACGTAATAAAATGTATTAAAAGTAGGTAGGTATTATACGAGGACATATATTATATAAATTCCTAATTAGTTGTAGGCAACTTACTAAGTCAGCACAGTAATTCATTTTCCGATCAACAATACCTACTATAATCAATTTTAAAATTACGTTGATCGATTTAATAAACGACTTTATTTCTGCGCGGAAAAACCTTAAATATGCGTAGGTTCGGTATGGAACACAAATGAAATAACATAAAACTATAGGAACCTACGTAATAAAACAATATCAATATCTAACTACATAACTAGGACCTATTATAGGTATTACAATTTATTACCTTTCAATATCCTTTGGAAACGTAAAGAATGACAATTCGTCATTTCTATCACTATTCAAACAGACGATTGATATGCAGTACTTTCTAGCTTTCTTCTTGGTACTCATAATTAAAACACGAATAAAGTTTGTAACTTTACGTAAGTAGGTGCTCTATCGCTAAGTACAAGGCGCGCGACTCATCGAGCGCACGCTTGACACTCGACTGAACGGACCCGAATATTGGGTCCTCGAATTTATATGTACTTGTTGCGGAGTGCGACCGCCCTGGATTAAGTTACAGTAAGTAGGTATCTGTAATTGCTCACCGATGGTGGTGATGACGATGATGGAGTAGAAGAGTGCGCCGGTGAAGGTCCACTGGATATGGTCAGTGTTCTCGTTGCCATCCCAGCCCCGGATCTTCATCTCCGTCAAGATCGCGTTCTCGAAATCCTGTTTAGACACAAGGTGATCAAATCAGGCAACTGAATTCTGACATTGAACTTATTGTACCCAAAAACTGTCTAAGGATAGGTGTAATGGGAACTCTGCCATCGTCAAAGAAGCAATTTTCCAGTACCCACCTGCTCAGTCACACGTCACACAGGAATAGACAGAAAGGAATAAAAGTTGGACTCATTCAACTGTAAAGCGCCAACAAAAGATGTAAAATTCCTGCTGTTGCCGCTCCTTTGTCCTTCATATAAAAGCTACTGCTATTGTTTTTACCCTTTTTTCGGACTGAGGTATTTGATTTAGGCTGGGCGTTGTCTGTCAGTCAGTCAGTAGGTATGTCACGGTACTGTTTTATATGCATGATTAAATTAATTTAATAAAACACATATTTGCATCTACCTACACTTACAATAAGGTTGTAAGAAGGTACCAAAAAATAATAAGCTCAAAATAAGCTACTAAAAAAAACGTGTCTGTCTGTTTGTCTTTTAGTTTGTTTGTCTGTATGTATGTTTAATCACGCATCACGTAACAACTACTGGAACGATTGCGATGAGGTTGGATAGCTTAGGGTTTGGCTTAAAAACTAGTGTACGTATTATGTCAATCCGATGAGTAGAAGCCTAAAAAGTATCCTATGTTTTATTCCCGGGTATAAGCTATCTCCATTCCAAATTTGATCAAAATCCGTCCAGCCGTTATCGCGTGAAAGCTCCCCAAACAAACAAACAAACAGAGAACGTTTCACTTTTTGACGGATGGTTGGGCTAGTGGCTAGTATCCTTAGGAACGAAATCAAACTGCAAGGTGCAATCATTTGTGTGATGAGCAGAAATGTTTGTTTCCGAGTCATGGATGTTGATATTCGTATCTATGTATGTTTATCCGTTATCTAGTGCCCATATTACAGGGTATCCTAGTTTGGGGCTAGGTAATTGGTGTGAACTTGTCCCGAATATATTTATTTATTTATTTATATATTGGTATGGATGGATAATGATAAAAAATACCACCGACTCAAAACAAAATCAAAACTGCGTGATATGTAAGTACCTATGTGGAAGTGTGTATATGGGAGGGTGAGTGTGTGTTTGGCAGGGTGCGTGTGGGAGGGTGCGTTTTTGTGTGAGGGTGCGTGTGTGTGCGCATGAAAGTGTACGATTTCGTGAATTTACTGCCCTGTGTTTTAAAAGTTGCCTCAAATTTGTGTTTTTGTCGCACTAATAGGTTTAATTTCAGTATATTAAAGAACTAATACTATTTTTTTTCTAAAAGGTGGCGGGAGGTTATTCCATATTTTTGAGGCACTCTATTTGGAAGAACCCCTAAAACCCTTGTTATTGTGTTTGGGGATGGCTAGACTATTATGGAACTTAGAGCTAGTGTTTAATTGATGAACGTCCTTGATCCATGTAAATTTTTCTAAAAGTTATTTGTTTTTCCTATTCCAAATAATCTTTTGAATTGTACATGCTAAATGAAGCTCTCTTCTAGACTTCACTTTCCCGCCCGCGACTATGTCCGCGCGGACTACAGTTTATCGCGAAAAAATGTATCTTATGTTCTTCTAGGATATTAAATATCATCGCAAAAGTATAGCACCAACGCTCTTGATGGTTTCGACAGACTTGTTATTATTTCGTTTCCACAGCAACCGTTCCGTACAGCGAGTAATACACTTTTTCAGGTTTTCCCGTAGAAACTTAAAAATTTCCGGGATAAAAAGTATCACATGTTTTATTCCAAGGTATAAACTATCTCCATTCCAAATTTTATCAAAATCTGTCAGGCCATTATCGCGTTAGAACTCCCTAAACAAACAAACAAACAAACAAACAGACAAAGTTTCACTTTTATTTATTTTTATGGATGCCCATTTTAACTAAGAAGGGTGTAACATGCTGTTCTTCGATAAAATGGGGGAAAAAATATATAACCCCGACGAGGGTTATATTCTTTTTATTTGGGCTTGTATTAAACGCGTCACAGACGGCTAAGATACGATAATATTTTATCTTAAGATAAAATATCGCTCGCTATACAATTTATATGAACCATCACAAACGGCGAAGATAATATATATTTGCATCTTACAGTATCTTAAGATATCGAGCGATATGGAATTTATTAAAAGATGTCATCTTAAGATACGAAATATATCGTGACAGATACAAAATATATATTAATATACTATGTTAAGATACAAAATATATCGTAAATGCTCTACAGGTTGCTCTGTTTTGTTTTCGTGACGTTTTTTTTAACCCCTAAACAAAGAGACTGGTGTTATAAGTTTAGGGTGTGTATCACTGTGTGTGTGTGTGTGTGTGTGTGTGTGTGTATATGTGTGTGTGTTTGTGTGTGTGTGTGTGTGTGTGTGTGTGTGTGGACCGATTTCGCTGTAGTTTTATTATGTTTGAAAGCTGGGGTAAACAAGATGATTCATAGCTATAATGGGGGGTGGGAAGTCGGGGGTTATATACATTTTTAATTAGTGCTTGCTATTGGTTTAATTGGCTGTGCCCATGGCTTTTCTCTAGGTTAAAAGTTACCTATGTCAGGGCGGTCGCACTCCGCAACAAGTACAAATAAATTCGAGGGCGCAATATTCGGGTCCGTTCAGTCGAGTGTCAAGCGTGCACTTGATGAGTCGCGCGCCTTGTACTTAGCGATAAAGTAGGTACCTACTTACGTAAAGTTATTTTCGTGTTTTAATTATGAGTACCAAGAAGAAAGCTAGAAGATACTGCATAGCATTCGGCTGTTTGAATAGTGATAGAAATGACGAATTGACATTCTTTACGCTTCGAAATGATATTGAAAGTAGTAGGTCCGTAGGTAGGTATCTCACTAAACTTATCGGCGTTCTGAAAACGGGATAGGTAGGTAGTTAAAATGAGGTAGTAGGTCGCTATTTATTTAAATGACTTTACTCAGTTATCCTTCTGTACTTGTACTATTATTTATTCTGTGCCTATGTGTTATTCCAGGAACATAAGTACAGACAGATTAACAGAAAGAATAACACGATTTAAAAAAAAGTATATTATTGTACTTACAGTAGTTTATTTAATGTACCCTGTTTTTTTTAATTATCTTCATTTTTTATTTGTTTTTTTTTTCATCAATTTGCATATCAAATTCGAAATCAGAATCGTCGTCTGATGAGCTATCTAATAAATCTAATAGTGAAACTGTATTACTCATATTTTATCAGCCTGTGTATAGAAAGCGGTGAAGAAACACGTGTGGCACCTAGGGCGGCCAGCGAGCGAATGAATAATTTCAATATATTATCGTATTTTAACCGTGTGTGATACCCCTTAGGGTATCACACACGGTTAAAATAATGCTAATGCATCTTAATGCTATAATATTTTATATGCAGATATCGTAACATCAAATATTATAGTATCTTAGTCGTCTGTGACGCCCTTTATAGTTATAGCAGCAGTACCCTGATTTGGAAGCTTAGATCACCCTGCACGTGACACCTTCACACGTGCCTAACACGTCACATCTCAACTACACTTCTGTCACAGAACACCTAATAATACTACGGTCCATAGTGTCCATCATACCATAGGGAAGTATTTTTTTATATCGTGTGGCTGTAGACAACCTCGCGTGAGCTCGCGCCCACGTGCGTCACAGCCGCTGATTTTACTGATTTACGCATTGATGTATATGTTATAATGGACTTACGCCTGGAGAAATTCCTAAAGCACCTTGCGAAACATACTACATTATATGGCACTTATCTATAATTCGTTATTCCTCCACTCCATAAAATATATGTTATATTATTGTACTTACATTTGAGAAAACTTCATTACACATTTCTATTCAAAAAATACTCAGGAAAACTTCGAAACAACTTTGGAATTTGAGATTTTTCTGTGGTTTGTTTAACAATGGAAATCATTTAAATTGTTTAATTTAAAAAAAATGATATTATAAGAATTCAGTGTCAGTACAGACAGGGCGTTTTTGTATGTCCAAAATAAGTGAGACTATATAGGTACTTTGGCAAAGCCCCGTAAGGGAACATAAACCCTCTTTATTTTTCTTGTGAAGTTCCTCTTGGAACAGACACATCGGGTTACCTTGAGCATGCCCACGACCTCCGAGGTCCAGTTGGTCTGGTTGAAGATGGGCACGGTGCGGGACATGGTCCAGATGCTTTGCGTCGTATTGCTGCGGATCTGCGATATGTTCATCTTCACCTGTGGGACATCAGAATTGTAGTTAAATTTTGCCGTCGAAATTAGCAAAATCTACTAACCAATACACCGACGAAAATAATATATAGAGGCAATATGCATGAAGAGTTAAACGATAGTTTTACACTTATGATTATATCAGGATTATATGAGCTGATGGATTTTGAATTCCTTACTAATTGATACAGCTCAAGCACAATAAAGAGTAAATAATCATTCGCAGCTCTACCGAAGTAAATGTTAACGGACAGCTTTACATTTTCGCGCTGAAATCCTCTTTCAACTCTCAACAGAAGAAAAATCAAACAAACTGCTGACACACTCCATTACCCTTTCTGCGATTATCTGCTTCTTTAATTTCTTCATCATTGATTACATAGAACTATTTTTGTCTTTCAGGAATAAACCCTACGTAGTTGAATTATTTTGTTACACGTTTATACAGATCTGCAGAAGTTCTTTACATTTTGTTCTCATTAGTACATGTCAGTAAATCTTGTGTTGAAATAGTAGAAATTCTTGTAAAGCATTCTATGAATAGCTGGAATTGGGTTGCTCTAATAAATTGTCTAACGCGTGCTTACTGGTTGAGCTGGGTGTGCTCAGCTCGATATTAATATACGATCAGGAGCTTTAGGTGATTACTCCTTATATATATTCAAGTTATAGAAACCAGAACAACTTCATGGTTAAGAACTGGAGAGAGGACAGAGTGAAGGGTGAACTTTAATAAGATGTTTATCGCTTCTGGAAGCTTTTTTGCTAGAAACTAATACAGTTAGTTATTAATAATATGAATTAAAAAAATGGATTTCTATCAGAAACTTATGTTTTGCTATCTGCTCCTTTTAAGGGCTACATACCTCAACAGGAAAAAAGGAACCCTTATAGGATCACTTCTTTGTCCGTCTGTCTGTCAAGACCAGATTCAAGAACGCGTGGAGGTATAAAATAAATACTCAAGTCTTCAATCCTTTGGAGCTGTGAAAAAACAAACTTCTAAGTCAACGCTATCAAAAGATACGGCCGTTTATGCGATTTTGACACTCGCAAAGGAATCAAATCAGGGTACTTCCCGCCAACCTAGAATCATGAAATTTGACAAGAATGAATGTCTTCGAGCACAAGTAAAGGGAAACCCGTAAATTTGTAGTTACATCGAAAATAAATTATTCCCGTTATGTATGGACGAACTATTGACATATCTATAAGTTTGTACGGGACCCTCGGTGCGTGAGTCCGACTTGCACTTGGCCGGTTTTATGTTTATGCATGTGTCAATATTTGTTAAGAAAAATATTATATTACCTAAGTATAGTAACTGGTATTACAAAACAAACAAGAAACTAGGCAGAACTGGTACCAACTTCCCGCTCATGCTGCGCCTCCAGCTGCTCGAAGGTGGCGGCGCCGAGGATGCAGTACGCCACCACCAGGCTGATCATCACGAAGTGCGAGAACACCACCGAGCACAGCTTCCACGTGTAGTACAGGAACTAAACAACAAATCGTATACTTGTGATACTAATTTACAGTTCTTGAACCAAATAATAAAATGATCTTTTAAATCTAATTCCGAAATTTTGGAGATATAAATGAACATAAAAAAACTCTATCGATTGGAGAAACTTCTTTTGGAAGTCGCTTTAGAAACATGAAGAAGAAATTATACCTCCGACCCTGGCAATACCATAGTATCGTTCTGCATAAGTTACTCTATGTGTTCTGCCAATGCTATCTTGCTATGTATTGTGTTTCGAATATTTATTTTATTACCTTGCGTCTTTGTTGGGTTAGAGCTTGAATAAGAGCAAAGAGTTAGCAAGGTTGGGTTGGAACTCGCCAAGTATATGCTACGGTAACCTCCTAAATAATTCTACTCTACTGGCCTACCAGTAATAGGTATAACCCGCTTTCTGTTCCTCGACTGCGCATTCTTCACCTAGAATACTATCACCGTATCTGTTGAATTTCTCAATGCCGTTGTGATTTGAGACCATGTTTAGGAACCTGAGAATTTTGCTATTATCGTTTCGTAGGTGCTTATTTATTACTCACACAGACGCGTACCGAGAGCGCTGGAACAAGGCGGCGCAGGACAGATTCCTTGGAAGAATATGGGCTAGAACTTTGCCCAGCAGTGGGTAAGCATAGATTAGCAAAAAAGGTGCTTATACCAAGACCAGGATCTGTGAATGAAACTTACTTTGGCACACTTGCTGGGCGGTGGTAGCGGTATCGGGTACTCCTCGCGCTCAGCGCGCACATCCCGGCGTGACATGGCAGTCACCTGGTTGACCACCTGGTACTCACTGCTCTACTTTACAAACAGCCTCACTATGCATCTAACTCTCCATCCTTCACTTCCCGCACTTCATCAAACCTTATGATTTACAACTCCTTTGATGTCGATCGAATAAATCTGAATGTTTACACAACACCACATAACACTCACTCAAAAGCTATGATTTTTGCAATTAATATTATTCATGCTGCTCCCGTGATCCTATAGACAATGTTATGATATGTTTGCGTATGGGCGCAAATATTTACGTCCGGACGGGCGGGCGGCGCGGCGGGCGGCGCGGGAGCAGGCACCGAAACTTCCTAGAGGTACTAGGATACTAGCGGCGCGCGCGCTCCGCGGGATATATCGGGCGCGATTCCGCGAGCGTTTACGATCAAACGACGATTATTTGGGACGATATTGCATAAATCCATTCACTGTTCATAATCTAAAATTAAACTGGAACAACTCGAACAGTGATTCCCCTATAGACCTATATAGTATGTATACTGATTGATTTAATTACTTTTTAGGACATTCTCAGATTATGTACCTACTTTCGGTATAAATATCGACATGACAAATATTTCATGTCGACAAATATGTCATGTCGATATTTATGTAAGTCCATAGATCATTGATATTTATGTTATGAATGATCTATGGAATCAACGAGTAAAGGATCACAAAAATATAAAAGAAAACATTCAGTAGGTATGATCGGTAACTAGTATATATTTTTACACAATATAATTTACTTACGTACCTTTACTTAATGTATATAACAAGTATTTACAGTTTAATTACTTACATAAATATAGTACAATAAAGACATATAGGACAAGGGAACCAATGTGAATAATCTTATTTCGCCTATAACCCCTTTAAAACTAAAATGTAAAAACATGCTGCAAAAGAGATTCGCAATAAATAAATAATACTTATAAATATTTTTTAGGAAAATGGTATGTGACGAATCATGTTTTTTTTTTTCATTCAACCTTTAGTGTCCCACTGCTGGGCAAAGTCTCCCCCAATTCCTTCCATTTATCTCTATCTTGTGCAAGTTCAAGCCAATTTCCTTCGAAAGTATCAAGATCGTCACGCCACCGCTTCCGTGGACGGCCTCGAACTAGCTGCTCTTCGTGGCTTCACCCAGGCAGGCAACCATGAATGAATGAATGGTATCCTGCCACTAAGAAGCACCGCGGACTGACTACAAACAATTACAGCAAAACGACACGTATGAGTGGTATAAAACACATACTTTTGCATTTATTGTATTAACTAGCTGTGCCCGCGGCTTCGCACGCGTGAGCATTTATCTAGGCTAAAAGTACTCTATATACTATTCCAAGACCTAAAATACCAATATACCAACATTTGACCAAAATTACTTCAGCTATCAAAAAGATTTATAGATTGCTCGGCTTCTACTCATCGGATTGAGATACCAAGTTTTTAAGTCAAACCCAAAGCTATTCAACAGTGAACCACATTGCAATCGGTCAAGTAGTTTTTACGTGATGCGCGAACAAACATACAGACAAACAGACAGACAGACAAGATTTTAAAAAAACTTGTTCATTATTAATAAAGCAATAGGAACGAAAAGTCTGTACAAAGAAGATAATTAAAAAAGAAATGGTCTAGGGTACATAAAATAAGCTACTGAACAAGAATATAACATTTTAAAAAATCGTGTGTCTGTTTGTCTGTATGTTTGTTCGCGCATCACGTATAAAATACTGGACCGATTGCGATGCGGTTTTCACTATTGGTTAGCTTAGGGTTTGACTTAAAAACTGGTGTATTTGGTATTTTAATCCGTTGAGTACAAGCCGAACAATCCATAAAATATTTTTGACGGCTGAAGGAATTTTGATCAAATGTTGGTATATTGGTATTTTAGGTCTTGGAATTTATCTTCTATACTTATAATAAAGCAATAGGAACAAAAAGGCTGTACAAAGAAGATAATTAAAAAAGAAATGGTCTAGGGTACATAAAATAAGCTACTGAACAAGAATATAACATTTTAAAAATTCGTGTCTGTCTTTTTGTCTGTATGTTTGTCGCGCATCACGTAAAAAATACTGGACCGATTGCGATTAGTTTTTCACTGTTGGATAGCTTATGTTTTGACTTAAAAACTGGGGTACTTCATATCTCAATCCGATGAGTAGAAGCCGAGCAATCGATAAAAATATTTTTGAAGGCTGAAGGAATTTTGATCAAATGTTGGTATATTGGTATTTTAGGTCCTGGAATAGCACAAAGAGTACTTTTAACCTATAGAAATTACCACGCGTGCGAAGCCGCGGGCATCAGCTAGTAGTACATAAAGTACTTTTAACCTGGAGAAATGACCACGCGTACGAAGCCGCGGGTACAGCTAGTTATAATATAGATAGATTAGGATGTCTTTGTATCTAACAAATTCAAAATAGATAATTTTATTCTTCGTTAGTCGATAGTTGTAGGTATTGTATGCCCGCCGACACCGTCTTGATCAGATCGTTTGTTCAGCATCACTGCGTGCGCGCCACGAGTACCAACATCATCAAACTTCGTCCCACGTTAAATTGATTTTTATCGATTGTTCGGCTTATACTTCTATCGATTGTTATCATTGAATTGATAAAACCAAGTAGGTACTGCAGTTCAAACCTTAAGCTATGCAATAGTGATAATTGGCTGCATAGCAATCGGTGCAGTATTTTTCAACGTGAGGCGCGAACAGGCATACAGACAGACACCATTTTTCAAGATGTTAATTTCTTGTTCATTATTATCTTCATTGTACAGACTTTATATTAGTTACTGCTATATTATAATATATTATGTATACCTAAGTACATATAAAACGATACCACAGATAGAACATTGTTAATCTCTAATTTATTTATTTGTCTATTTGATCTTATTTGCAGCTCACAGTAACAAGTTAATTTTAGTTTTTATATAATCTTAGCGATAAGATAAACAGGTCGTTACAGTAAACGGTAAACGCCAGAACTGACCATAAAAATTGCAGTTTGGTTTCCCTGCTTTGCCTGTTAAAATACCTCCTCTAAACCGAGTAGGAATGTATAGAAGCATGGTCCGCACACTACAGCTACAGCTTACCTCCAATTAGTCGGATGTCGAACCCGTTAAAAATGTAAGGCTGCATTTTATATTTTAGGTATTTAATATATATTATTCCCATGAGTATGATACAATTCAAGGCTTAATCTATATACAACCACAATACACATATTGTGCTGTACAGTACGTGTACTGTTACACATCCTAAGCGTATTAGGTACGAAACATAGCGTTTTTTTGTTTGTGCGAAGGTGTACGACAACACAAGGTAGTGTATTTTTCCTTGAACACAGGTCAGTGCATAATAGGTACTTTTCATTGGCACGAGCCTGTGCGTACCGACACATGCACACGCTACATAGATGCATTATGTACACGTGTTGCCTGCATGCTATGGTGTAATCGGCTATCACCGAATCCGCCTACGCTAATAGAACCCATCTGCTTCTTACCTGACATCCAACATTACAACAGGCGCTGCTTATACTACCTAAACTCGTTCAACACTTGGAGACGTTCATCTGTATGTCCTCGCTCGTGCAGACGTTCTTGGAGATCTGCTCGGCTTCGGCGATGGTGTCGGGCAGGCGCGTGTTCAGCGTCTCCGGCGTGGTCAGCATCAGCGCGCCGGCCACCAGCGCCGTCGCGCCGAACAACACTGACGGGAGCCACTCCACGTAGATCGCCTGGGAACAGGACGTGCTCATGATAATATAATGTACAAGAAAAAAGAGCAGAGAAGAGTTCAGGCGCAGGAGAATATTGGCGTTTTATACCACTGCAGTTTAGGCAAATTTCATCCTAGATTTAACTATGAGTTAAGATTTAATCGTTCTAGGATGAAACCTGTCATATTATCCAACTGAAAACGATGACACTTTATTGTCAAAAATAAAGGATTACATTGAATTCTATGACAGTAGGTACATGAGGATTTACGAGTAAGATCCTACGCCGGTACTAAATTTTTTGAATGTCACCATCAAGTTACCACATTAAAGCAACTGTCTGCTATGTGTGTGCCCTGGGCCTGGCACGTTCCTAATACTTATGTAGAAAAGAATAGAAATATATGCTTTTTGAAGTTGTTCGGGAAATAAAGCTTTCTACCCAATATTTTTAATTACATTTTGATAATAAACTTCAACATCAAGTGCATTTTGAAGAATGTAACACGTATTATTTTTCATGCATTAATATTTGTAGGTACTTGTTTTTTTAACGTGTTTCGAAGAAGCGTAGTGAACCCTTTTTTCTGGGAGTGAACGCGGATCCAAATCAATCAACTTAATTCATTTTAAGTGGAAAAATTGTGACACATTGCTCCTCTGAGGCAAAGACCTTCGTATCTTAAAAATTTGAAAGTGTCTTCAATTCAATAGATGAAGGTGGGCATAGAGGTGCATAATCAATTATTAGTAAGCATCATTATTAAATACAGGAGATCGAAAGCACTCCACAAGATGTGGGTGCATTGACAAATGGTTCTAAGCAAATTCTTCTGCAAGAGTATTTAGGCTTGATTTAGCCTGATGTGATGATGCATTTCATGTCTTGTCATTGGACACGAATACTACATCAATAAAACAAGTCCTAAGTCCTACAAACTTGCTTTGGCGGTGGAGCTTCATTACGGTGCAACGTGCAACGCAATGAACTGTATGCGTCAGGGCAATTACTCCCACGTGGAGCACTTGATCTTCTAAGGAGGTATTTGTATTGTTCCTAGTTAAGCAATTGTATGGTCTACAATTATGGCAATCAACTTATTAAGGAAGTACCTACATATACCGTTCTAGTGTGCTCTTTTCACAACTTGAGGAACAGGAAGGCAACGCAAGCGTAATTTAACTGTTAGGATCAAATTTCTAAGTGCTATCGCCCAAAAACTTGGCTACATTCACGCTGAGTGATCAAGTTGTGATGATCTGATGCATCACCTTTCGTTCAACTGGATGCTGACCATAGGAAAATTTACCTACCTAAATATGTTCATGTATTCATAAGTTTTTCTTCGATATAAAACACTAGTTATCCCGCCCGCGACTTCGTACGCGCGGACTACTGTTTATCGCAAAAAAGCGTCTTATTTTCTTCTAGGATATTAAAAACCAATGCAAAAGTAAGTCGAGCACCACATATTACTATACTCTTTGAGCACCACTCTTGATGTTATTTCGTTTCCATGGCAACCACAGACTATTCTGTGATGGCAACCGTTTCTTACAGCGAGTAATCAACATTTTCCAGTTTTCCCGTGAAAACTTTCAATTTTCCGGCATAAAAAGTACTCTATGTTTTATTCCAGGTTATAAGCTATCTTCATTCCAAATTTCATCAAAATCCGTCCAGCCTTTATCGCGTGAAAGCTCCCCAAATAAACAAACAGACAACTTTTCACTTTTATATATTGGTATATGGATGGTTCAATATGAAACCAAGTTTTCTTATAAAACCAGTAGTTACCAGCAGTGGCATCTGCGGCGCGACGATAGACCCAAGTCGGCCCACCATGGAGCAGAACCCAAGGAGGCTGTGGCGCGCGTGCGTGGGGAACAGCTCCGACGTGTACATGTAGATGCCGCTGAAGGCCTGCGTGATGGCCACCTTGCCCACCAGGTACAGCAGCGTCGCCAGCCACGGGAGAGCTGGAAGCAACGTACAACAGGTTCAATGTTTCAGACTTCTCGTGACCACGATCAATGCAACTTGATCGAAACGTCGAGGTTCATAAATAAAATGAGTAGCAATCATTTGAAAATAATAATTTTGCATTAGCCATGTCATGGTGAAACTTACAACAGCATTTAATGCGTATACATCATTTCGTGTCTCTGCTGTTAACCGTTGAGGAATTCCCTACTCAGCCTGAGTGCAGCAACCATGTCATGGTAAAACTTCAAACCGGCTATCATAATAAAATGTGTACACAATTTTTTTCGTCTGTGCTGTTAACCGTTGAAGAGTTCCTTTATCTAATTCCGGATATCGGATATTCAGGCTTACCACAAAAATGTATTTTCATTGGAACTGAACCAACAGTGGTTCTAATCCTACGGAGTTGATTGATGTTCAGTTGAATTCAGCTTGTGAGATTTGGCCTAAACAAACATACAAACAAATATAAAGGCCTAGTTTTAAGCGCGATTATGATAAATAGTAAAGCACTACTTGACATTCATTCTGTATCAAATTCTTTTTTTGGAAATTACGTACAGCTAAGATGTGATCTGTTCAAGAGAAGAGCATGATTATGAGTTGACTGCCTATAAGTTACAGTCATTAATCAGTGATTTAAAGCTGCAGGTACTCGTCTATATACCAACGCTGAGCTCGAGATAAGCCTGGCAGGGGAAACCCGGATCTCGATATCTGATTCACCGGCCGGACAGTTGGATTTGGATTATCTCCGTAGTACCACATAAATTATATCTGTGGTGCCGAGTGCTGCAGAACCGATCTGTTTGATCCAACAAATTATTTAATATCAGGAAGGATAATGTTATTAGAGAATTTTAACAATATGTCGTATACTATGTGTTTTTTAGGTGTCCGATTGTTTTGTAAGATTTTTGGCTACGAAAGAAATTATTATTATTATTTAGATGCGGTTTTTTCTGTTTGAAAGCTTATGTGATCGAGATGGTTCTCACTTTAAAAAAATAATAGGGGCTTGTCAAGGATATTAAACCCAAACTTATATGCAAAATATTATAACAAATTATTTAATTGTACTTACATTCTGGAATGAAAGGTATAACCACACAGGCGAGGCCGCACACGGTATAGGCTATCAACAGAGTCTTCTTCCTTCCGATCCTGTCGAGCACCAGCGCGTTGGTGACGACCGCGATCACCTCCACGCTCACCACCAGCATGTAGTTGGTGTACTTATCGCCCGCCAGCGATACGGAGTTGATGGCCAGCCCGTAGAACACGAAGGTGCACGTCACCCACCACCATGAACAAATTGCCAAACGCTTCATGATTATAGGCGACTTCATCACCTGCCTCCACAACCCCTGATGCTCTGAACCATTATTTTCTACTATCTTAGGTTTCTCTTCGGTCAGTTGCCTCATCGTTTCTTCTGACAACGTCACTTTATTGGACTTGGCTGCCTTCATTACTATCTCTACAGCCTCGTCTTTACGTCCATTTGATAACAGCCACCGTATACTCTCTGGCAGGAGGTATATGTACGAGATGAATAGAAGTGAAGGTGGATAGACCACTAAAATAAAGGTTCTCCAGTATTTAAATGTTTTGGCGAGAAGAGCAAAGCTGATGCCTCCTATGACCAGCATGATACCAAGGAAGGCAGTCGTCAGGACTCGCTTGTCTTGCCCTAGCAGCTCAATTGCTGAAAAAAACAAACTACAGTTATATTGAATTCTTATCAAGAGCTAAGTATAGAGAAGTCCACTTCGGAACCTACTGAAGGGAAAGGCGGAAATAAAGAAGATAATTTAGGTAATAATACCCGATTATATAAATTCGGTAATAGTAGATTACTGCATCGAGCGGAAAGTGACTCATTGCTGCACCGAGTGGTTAGATTGGAGCCCGAGCTTTAGCGAGGGCTCTAAAACCACGAGTGCAGCAAAGAGTCACTTGAGCGAGTGTCAGTAATCTGCTTTTCTTTCCACTACATAGTAATATAATAATTGTTCACCTAAATGAACAATTATAATATGAGCAGTACAATTTTCAGTCACAATGACTGAAAATAGTACAGCTCATATTAAAAAAATTGTACATTCTATTTTTAAATATCTATTGCACGAATCCATTCATTCAATAATATCTGCGCCCCATGGTTTCAACCGCGTAATGAATGATGATGATGGTGATGATGATGAAAATGATGATGATGAAAAGTATCCTATATGTTATTTCAGGGTATAAGCTATCTCCATTCCAAATTTCATCAAAATCCGTTCAGCCGTTTGAGCGTGAAACAGTAACAAACGTACACACACACACACACACACACCCTCACACACACACACACACACACACACACACACTCACACAAATACAAACTTTCGCCTTGATAATATCAGTGTGATGAATCATGTAACTAACAAAACAGTGCAGTAATGGATTTCAATACTTACTTTCCGCACTGTAAAACTGTGCAGTAATGGATCTCTATACTAACTTCTCTGCATTGTTTTTATTGATCAGGAATGAGGTGCTTTCTGCTTACGTTTTAGGTGAACAATGGTGATATTACTGTGTAGTGGGGAGAAAAATGTAATAGAATATTTATGTTTGTAAAAGACATTCCACTCACTGAGGATATAAGCCGCCGGGAAAACGCTGGCGCCGGCAACGGTCTCCAGGAACTCCACGATGACGTACATCTCGTAAGAGATGGAGAATGCCTTCAGGGACCCGATGGCCCCCACCAGGGTGCAGCTGAGGATAAGGGCCCTCTTGCGACCCCAACTGAAACATTTTACATTTCATTTGAATAACTATATTTGAAATGGAATTCCCCTAAATATTGTTGATTCATAAACATATGTCTACGCCAACAAAATAAGAAAAATCAAAGTTCATCAAAGTGCTGTGGTCATTTCATGTTATCATTTAGTTTAACGGCAATACCCTGCAGGTTTGATCTAATAAAAAAAAACAGGAAGTAACATCATGAAAAATGTCTTACCGATCAGAAATGTAACCAAAGATGGGCAGAGACACCAGCATCCCGATATTGTGGATGGTCCCGACCAGTGTCCGCTTCCACTCTTGGCACGCCAAGTTGAACTGGAATTTAAACAATCAGATCTATTTTACAGACGTGTAATTCAAGAAAACTAAGTAGTTGTGTCCAGTACTGAGAGTGTGATACATTGATTACATGGAGGTGACTTGTCAATCTGTTGTTAACTAGCGCTTACTAGCTATATACTGGGGTTATTAAAATAATAATACCTACTTAATTCTAGTTTATACAAAGATAGTAGTCACGTGGCCATTTAACAATTATTGTAAACCAAGTTTTCATGTCGAGCTGAGAGTTAATTATGTAATGCTAAAGATTACCGATAGTAGTTAATCACTAATGATCCGAGTCAACCTTAGCCACTTAAGTGTTTACTTGTAGTATGTAGTTACCTGCACTATTATCTATATTAGTTTCTTTATGTTTCCACTGCTGGGATACAAAATACAATCCTTCTCAAAAAACAGTGAAGCAAAATAACGCGAGGAAACCAGCATGCCGAAGAACCTAAAAATTCAAGAACATCCACCAACCCCCATACGGCCAGTGAGCGTAGATCCCACCCTTCCACCCACCCACCGACTGTTTTTTGAGGGACGGCGTCGAAATCCGCACATGACTCAATATAAAAGTCATTGTACAGAGCCAAGTTTTTTACTGGATGCCATTAGATTGTGAGTTGCACAAGTTACCGTTCGACCACTATTGCTCCTGCTCTTTTATACTATAAGTTAATATTGATCAAAATTTATATTCCCATACAATATGCATAGCCCCGACCAAACATAGTATATAACCGTCCTGTAATATTCAAATCTACATTTAAGGTTCCAGTTTCATGATACCACAGATCCTCTCGATTCAGGTCTTCGTCATGATACTCATCATCACAACATCATAACGAATAATACAATTGAAACTGAATAGGTATTTGAATAGGTACAAGTTTCTAGCTACAATAGTAGGTACCCTTCATCCCTTCCCTGGAGATCCCTTCACAAAGAGTAATCAGTGATTAATATATTTAGAACGTCTGCATGAAGCGATTTCTTCAGACAAAGACAAGAACCATGTCACCAGTTTCAGTTTTCGAATAAAAAAGGTCATTTAATTTTTTTAATCCGTATAGTATCTGCGGTTCTACAGACTTACAGGCAAAGGTTATATTAAATATTGAACTTGATTGGTACTTATTCAGTTATGTGGGCCTGTGAAATAATTACGCAGATGAGTAGGCCGCGCCGCCCGTGCCATACGCCAAGGGCGCAGTCAGTGATGCGTCCCGCGCGACGGTTCATGGCGGACATTGAAGCGGAAACACGAGCAAGTAGCTAAGACTATTTTTTGTAGTTATTAAAATGAGTGATTTTCGTTTTCATGACAAAGAACTCTATTTGCCAGTTTTGTTTTGAATCCTCTGAACAATCATCCATCTTTGTCAATTCTGATACAATTAACTTATACAAGATGAAAACGTGGTATTCATGCAGCCATCAAAATAATCTCTTGCACTATAGGCACTGCTTTCTTATAAGTATACCTAAAGACATAAAAGGAAACGTGTGTAAATCTACACGTGCACTACGATTCCGAAAGGGCAATGAAATGAATGAGGAACATAAATATACATATATTAGTCTTCAATAGATTATGCGTGGTTCATAAACTTGTGTTCTAATTAAAAAACGGTACTTGAGATGTCCCTAAAATACTTAGGTCATCAATACGACGCCCGGCCGCGCCGCAAAGAACGGGGATGTAGACGTTTATGCTATGAATCGGTGGAGAGGAGACACTGCATCATTGTGGTAGGCCTAGCAACATAATGTCATGATTTCCAATTTTTATGTTTAAAATGAAGGTTTTTGCAGTGGATTTACAATTTAATTTGACTAATACGTCAGGAACATTTAAAGAGCATGGCTATCGGAGACACCGGAGACGTCACACGAAGGTGACGTGGAATCGTTTCCCGTGCCGTGATTCGACCGGCACTTAGTCTCACGACTATGGCGCCATATTTTTTTCTTGGAGGGAAAAGATTGTGAGGAGGGAGCTTGTGCATTCTTGTCGAGCATCGGAACGGAGAAGTCAACTGTAAAGTAGAATATAAGTGACCAGTGGAAATACATGTACATTTATGTCTGAAGAAGTTATTTACTACAAATTTAAAGTAGAAAAATACCTAAAATTAAAATTAATAAACCAAAAATAACTAAAATAATATCATTAATAAACACTATACCACCACACATATTTACCACCATACAATTTTTTTTTAGATGACCAGTGGAAAATACAAGTATTTTATACCTGAAGGAGGAATTTTATTACAATCTCTACAGCAACATCCTCCATACTAACTTTCGCGAAAAAACTTGAGTTTTAGACAATAAATCAAATCTATTCTCAAACGGATTAATATTAAAACAGCATTTTTACCATCCTCGACGTTTCGACTATGTTGCAAGCCAAGGCTATGTTGCAAGCCAAGGCTATGTTGCAAGCCAAAGCTATGTTGCATTGACTGTGGTTACGAGAAAACTGTGCGAGGTTCAAAGCACTATGCCTAACAACCGAACAAACCATAGGTGTTAAGGTCCATGTCCTATCTCTGTTAGTATATGTGTGGCCGGAGCCCCCCGAGGGTGTTTACCAGCTCAAAGGGACTCCTAGCTCACAATATTAAGTAACAGGTGTAGAGGAAACTTTGTGGTGCGAGCCATCCTTTTGGCTATGGATAGTAGATTTATCTCATATGGAAGATAATAGGCAGTTGACATAACTTTGAGGTACACTTCTTCGAACCCACAGTTTTGGTACTATGGTATTTTCAATTAAAGTAATTTCACCATCAGGAATCGGCGTGAGGTAATAATTTAAACATAGCACTATATATGCAGGTGCACAATTATTATTATATTATCACGATATCTTGTTTTACAAAATCGCAACTCCTCACCATAGAGTTGGGCCAAATCATGGATGACAATCTAGGAATGACAGGGTATTTGAATTTGAATTAATATAGACAAACTATCAAATGAGAATGATTATGAAATAATTTATGAAAGAGGTTTGACATCGTCACATATGTTTCTATAAATAGACATGGTCAAACATACATTTGTCCGGTGCCTACATGCCATCTCACACGTAACTAAATTTGGCATGTTTTATCGGAGTCCAGACCTTCGGTCGTAACTAACAATCGTTCTATTCAATTATATCTTTCTCTATAACTCATTCATGACATTCTTTGTACACAAGATAAGTAAAGGGCAGAGTCAAGAATTCATATGCACATATTCATTACGTATCATCAATCAACATAATTAAAAACAAGAAAAAAAAGTGGTGCCAGGCAAAAACATACATTGTCACTTTTTCCTTTTTTTAAATGCTTTGTCATCTATTTGTGACCCTGAATGTTCCAGCCGGGTAGCTAATCGGGAAGTGCTCGAAATTTGAGTTGCAAGATTCCAGGACAGACAGAAATACATAGATAGATAGATACATACATACAAGTGAAATTCAATAAAAGATTTCAATAAAAATCAAAAATGCATTAGGCAACAAAAAATAAGTGCAACGAAGATAATAAACCTACTGAACAAGTTTTATTTTTATTTTGTCTGTTTGTTTGTGTGTCTGTTTAATTGACCGATTGAAATGCAGTTTACACTAATGGATAGCTTAGTTCTTTTGTATCTGAATCAGATGAGTAGAAACCGAGCAATCGACAAAAGTGGATGTACGGGAGCGAAACACAATTCTGCTGCTCCAAGTTAACCTCACTCGCACGTGATCATCCTGCTGGATATCGAACGAGGCTCTGACGACCGACAGATGACAGTACAACCATCACAGAACAAGCTTAGCGAAATGATACAGAGCAGCGTCACCGTGCGCGAGAAGCTACCAACCCGCCTACTCAGCTTGGCGATTATAGGAATCTCCTCTAAATGACATGCACCACAACACAACGAACTGCCCGACGTCAACCTAGACGAGATTGAGATGGCGCTCAAACAACTTAAGAATGGAAAGGCCCCCGGTGAGGATGGTGTAACTTCGGAGCTCTTGAAAGCAGGGGGGAGACCCGTACTTCGAGAGCTTTAGGGAATATTTAGCACCGTTCTTAATAGTGGAAGAACTCCAGAGGCGTGGAGCAGGAGTTTGGTAGTACTCTTCTTTAAAAAAGGGGATAAAACCCTTTCAAAGAACTACCAATCTATTTCACTAATGAGCCACGTCTATAAGTTGTTTTCGAGGGTCATCTCAAATCGTCTCGCAAGAAGACTTTATGAACTCCAGCCTCTTGACTTTACGAACAGGCCGGCTTCGCGGAGGATTTGGCACCAGACCACATACACAGAGTGAGGCAGGTTATACAGAAGTCTGAAGAGTATAACTAGCCCCTTTGTCTTGCTTTTGTGGACTATGAGAAGGCCTTTGACTCTGTTGAAACCTGAGCGGTTCTGGAGTATTTGCAGCTTTGTCAAGTGGACTGGCGATACATCGAAGTACTGAGGTTTCTGTATGACGCCGCGACTATGAGTGTCCAAGTACAAAACCAGCAGTCTAAACATATCCAACTGCGCAGGGGAGTGAGACAGGGGGATGTTATATCCCCGAAACTGTTCACATAATGCCCTGGAAGATATGTTTAAGACGCTGGATTGGAAAAGAATGGGCATTAATATCGATGGCGAGAACATCTCACACTTACGATTTGCCGATGATATCGTCCTAATGGCGGAGTCGCTGCAAGACTTGGAAAGTATGCTGACCAACCTATATGATGCTTCTGGACGGATCGGTCTCGGAATGAACATAGATATGACCAAGATCATGTTCAATGATCTTATTGACCCGGAACCGATAGCTGTTAATGGTGTACCTCTTGAAGTTGTCCGACAATATGTTTACTTTGGGCAAATATTGTAATTGGGTAAGAGCAACTTTGAGAAGGAAGCCAACAGAAGAATTCAGCTGGGTTGGGCAGCATTCGACAAGCTTCGTCAAGTCTTCTCGTCGTCTATATCACAGTGCCTGAAGACAAAGGTCTTCAATCAGTGCGTCATACCAGTCATGACCTACGGTGCCGAAACGTGGACACTCACACGGTCAAACTAGTCCACAAATTTGAGGTCGCTCAGCGAGCTATGGAGAGAGCTGTGCTTGGAGTTTCTCTGAAGGACAAGATTCGTAATGAAGATATCCGAAGGTAACCGACATAGCTCAAAGGATAAGCAAGCTGAAGTGGCAGTGGGCTGGTCACATTTCCCGAAGAACCGATAACGATTGGGGTAGACGAGTTCTCGAGTGGAGAGTGGAGACCACGTTTAGGCAAACGTTGTGTAGGTCGCCCTGTGGCCAGGTGGAGTGACGACCTGCGAAAAGCGGCTGGCAGAAAATGGATGAGGAGAGCTGAAGACCGAGCCCAGTGGCGTGCATTTGGAGAGGCCTACGTCCAGCAGTGGACAGATATAGGCTGATGATGATGATTATGATGACAACACAACGATACGGCCCCCAGTTCCCGGCATTTCTTCTATTCCTGACCAAGGTGGGGGTAAATGACCACGCGTGCAAAGCCGCGGGCACAACTAGTAGGTATCGTAATAAAAATGTGAGGATTCTTCAGTCGAACAATGAGAATATTTTTACAATCTAGTCGTATCTATATTTATGTGAAGGCTCATTCTGTCTGGCAATCTAGGTTACCCTCATGGTGAACTACATAGTAGCTCTGCTGCACGTCGTTTGTGTAATTACAAAAGGCTAGTTCATAGCTTAGGCATGGCATCCATTACCATATAGTTTCAACTAAGACTGGACTTTGACATATTAAGATTTTGAAGTTTGTAAGTAGCGCTAGGAACTGAAAAGTAGTAAAGGAAAAAATATCTTGGGACGGGCATGCCGCATGCCATGCGGAAGGAGGAATTTCATGTAAAGAAAAGTGTTAAAATTGCTAGCTAGAAGAATACCGAAAAATGTGGAGATGGATTGTTTAAAAGTGACCTAATACATGTCTTCTTTCTGTGTGTCTGCAGTAGTGAAGACTAAGATGAAGGCAGACGAAAGAAAATACATATTATTTTCACCCTACATAATAATCGGACTCAGAGGCACGCATTAGGAGAGGCCTATTTCCAGCAGTGGACAGGCTGTTAATGGCTGGCAGAGAGATGATGAAGTCTAAAATATATGTGCTTGTCCTAATAATAATAATAATAATATAATAATAATAATAATATATTCGGGACAATTCCACACCAATTACCTAGCCCCAAACTAGGATACCCTGTAATGTGGGCACTAGATAACGGATAAACATACATAAATACGAATATCAACATCCATGACTCGGAAACAAACATTTCTGCTCATCACACAAATTATTGCACCTTGCAGGATTCGAACCCGCGATCGTTTGATTTCGTTCCCAGGGTTACTAGCCACTAGACCAACCGGCCGTCATATTATGTGCTTGTCCTTATTACTTAATAGGCTAGTTGTGGTGATGAATCTTAAGAAAGTAAAAGGACTAAGCTCCGACAACAATTGAACACTCAGATATTATCAGAACAAATGTTAACTTGCGCATATCAAAGAGATAATATTTGTTCTGCTGCAGGCTGAACTTTCCGGTGTATTTACTCACAATATGCGATGGGGTTCATTATGCCCAGGATGTATATTGAGCTAGGCAACCTCTAATTAGGACTCCTCCAAGGTTCTCGGGCTATTACTGCCTTAAATATTTTCTATTTCATCTCAAACAACGTCAACAAAATTAAATTCCCAAAGACTAAAATCTTAATCCAGCATACTGGATTGGTTGGTGTATTTGCACTGTTTTCCTGTCCTCCCTGACCTACCATCCAGTTAATGGACTTTGTACTCATAGATCTGATAATGTAATTGTACTGGAGTCCAGTACAATGCCGCGTTGATAAACGTGTCAGCGAACACGTCTAGATGTTATCAGGTCGGTGGCACTCGCATTGTCGCGAGTATTCACAGATCCTAAGCAAACATCAACAACTGCTGGCAATCTCATTGTGATCAAGAGGAGCTTCCTTCCTGCTGCATGTCGGTAAACGTGATTTGTTTGTTGATAATTGCGGTTGTTTTATCTCTGAATACGAAACTTCACTATCAAAGAAAATCGAGCTTGCTAAAGTTATTGTGGTGTAGGATGCTTCCAGGAAGGTCTGTAGGTGTCATTTTTTTTTGTTTGAACTTTAAAATATAGCTTGATGATGCTGTGTAATAAATAAATAGGTTCTAACTTGTTTTCTTGTTCTTTTCCAATATAAGATAAAAGGTTATGAGTAAATATGCCAAATAAGTCTACCTCCACTAATTGTATTGTATGTATGAAGGATCTCTGTTGGGTGAGGACGTTGAACTGAGTCCATAATGTGTGATGTCGTACCTATGTTACAATATTATTGAAGCAATGTCAGAGGTAAGTCCGTTTGGATGCATGTGTAGCAATGTGGCAAGCGGCGGGTCATGTCACGCTCCACCGCGTACTGTAAACGTTGCCACGCGGGTCTCATTACGTGACATTAGATGCCACGAGGTGCCTCCGTGATTATATGTTTGTTGAGGTTTCTCTAAAAACTATTACAAAGTTTGCTGTGCACTCGACAGATTTAGCACATTATGAATATATCAATATTGTTTGCTAACATAAGGTCAAACTTTAGTGTCTTTCTTGGAATAGTTATCGAGATACCACACGTGAGTCAATACGATAACTATATTGTTGGGTTTGTCAAGCTTCGTTATTTCTCTGTAGCTCGGTCAGACAAGAAATATTTCCACTGTTTTTCTTTGTGATTCAACATTAACTTTAATGTAGTATCTAGCACAAAAGATAGTTACTTTCCATACTTAGATACAAATGACAATATTTTTCAGAACATCTTATTATGCTTACAGTAGCGCCCACGCCTCTCTTCGACTCAACGGCAGTGCCAAGTTGCCAGTCTTCTCTTTATCGTCAGCGTAAACTTATCCATCGCTGGACGAAGCACTCCACATACAGTTTCTGCCAGCCGCTTCATGTATGTCATCACTCCACCTGGCCACAGGGCGTCCTACGCAGTCTTCTCTTCAGCGGCCAACTACGGCAAGTACGTACACCACACATCGCTCAAAGAAATGCTATAGACATATTATAAGGTAGGTGTAGTACCTCAGTTACTATGGTATCATTGGAGGCGTATAGCCACTGGTCGCAGAGCTGCCAGTCTTCGCTAAACTGGGCACCCGCGTCGCAGTGGCCCTCCAGCGGCGTGCGGCGTGCGCACCGCGCGTCCCGCCCGCCAGGCGGGAGCGCCGCCGCCGCCCACGCCGGCCTGTACTCCGTGCTGTTGGGGCTCTCGCACTCCGGAACCACGCATCTGCAACGGACAAAACATGATTTTACATCTTCTATTGTTCTACTATGCTACTTACGACTAGGTTCTTTCTCTTGTTATTTAGTGGTTTGGTCTGTACTAATTATGTTTGTTTTAATTTTAGGCTCAATGTAGATTGTTGAGCTTTATTTTCTTACTACATAAATGTAGGTATTTAGGTATACAAGTCTCCAAAATAAAAAGTTTTACATAAGTTTCACACTTTCTCGCTTTGTGCAACAAACATTATTATAATATGCATTGTTCTTATATGAAAATTGCAAATGCTTTGTACAAAATAGCAAGCTTTGTATTAGGCAGTTGCGCCCTATAGTTTACAAGTTTCGTAGCGTCAATTTTAATCTAAAATATATATACTTACTAGCTGCGCCTCGCTGCTTTGCTCGCGTGCAAACTTTGCCACCACTGGTGGCATTTCGGGTTGGAATATTAAAAAAAAACATTACTCAAAGGTATATTGCTCACTGCTTTGCTCGCGTGCAAACTTTGCCACCTCTGGTGACATTTCGTGTTGGAATATTAAAAAAACCCATTACTCAAAGGTATATTTCCTCCAAAATTCAAGTATAGAGGTCCACCGGTTTAGGCTATGCGTAATTGTCTATCAGTAAGTTTATCACAGTACTGTTGTATAGGTGTAGAAGATGTTTATAGGTATAGGTTTAAACTGGCGTGTCGCTGACTGACTGGTAATCAACGCACAGCCACCGGAGGTGATCAACACGTGAATTGTTCGGGTAGCTTATTCGCTCTCGAAGGAGGTGAACGGGGATGACGGAAGCGGGCAAATCCGCGGGGCACATAAAGTTAATATATTAATGCGAGCGCAAGTACGTAGGTAGTAATATTATTAATGAAGTGGGGCCTGCAAACAGGAGCCTCCCGAATAGTTTTCCAATAATTCGGCCCGTATGACTCTAAAAACGTCCGATGCACCTTATGGCTACTAGCATAAGTCTATTAAAATGGTGGCACGTCTCTAATAAGAAAAAAACATTATAACACTGTATTTAGAACTGAACAATATCATATATATTTTTTCCCTTAGAAGCACCGGTTTGGCTCCGTACAACGAGGGGTTTCGCCATATATTATCTACGGCGGCGCGTGTTAGATCTTATGCGCGCGAGTTTGCTGTAGACTGGATTTTGGCGCCATAATTTACTTTACATTTAATTAATACCTAAACAATTGAATGTGTTATGTGTTTTTGTTCGTCGAAAGTTATATCCTGATTACAAATTTCCGACTGCAGTGTTAGTGAGGAGAATTTGACTCCACCTGACATCACGGAAACAGCAACGAAAATGAAGAACGAGAAACAAAAGTTTTTTTTTTTATTACGGACTAGGCAATCGTTTGACCACGATCTCACCTGATGGAAAGCGATGATGTGGTCGAAGGTGTAGCACGCTTGCCTAGTAGATACCTATTAACTTTTGACTTTGTTTTCATTGTATCTATGTTCCTGTTGCATGAGTGTAGATAAAGTAGAAAGTATATGTATATAAGTAGTGTGAAACGGCACATAACTAGTTATTAAAACACTCGAGTGATACTATTAACTACAATACGACAAACAAACAAACAAACAAACTACAATACGATAATATTACTTGCCTACGGCTCGTTTTGTAAAACTCATTCTCGTGTTTTAATAACCGTTGTTAAGCAACCGTTTCATTTCAGCTTTGATTCCTTGGCCATAAATGAAACTGAAGTCAAACGATAGGGAAAATTATAAGAAATAAAAAGTGTTCAAAAATCGCTTAAGTGATACTTTCAGAGTTATTGGGTTCACAAATTATAATGATTTCATCAGACTTCACGATTATACCCATTACACCGGGCCGCCGCACAGAAAACGGGTCGGTTATACCCATTACACCGGGCCACCGCACAGAAAACGGATCGGTTATACCCATTACACCAGACCACTGCACAGAAAACGGGTCGGTTATACCCATTACACCAGGCCACCGCACAGAAAACGGATCGGTTATACCCATTACACCAGGCCACTGCACAGAAAACGGGTCGGTTATACCCATTACACCAGGCCACCGCACAGAAAACGGATCGGTTATACCCATTACACCAGGCCACTGCACAGAAAACGGGTCGGTTATACCCATTACACCGGGCCGCACAGAAAGTGGGTCGATTATAAAATGCGATGACTTCTAAAACATTTGGGCAATCCTTTTAAAATAAAAACTAAATTAAAGTTTATTTCATTACAAATATTGGAAGAAGTAAAACCTTTTAATTTCTTTTTGGTGATTGTATTATAAACCAAAAAATAAAGATAAGTCGATTATTATAATTTAGCATTGGCTCAGAAATCTGGTGGAAAGCATGCCAAATCCTGCATTAACAGCTCGTGGTGGCAATACTAAATACTAAAATATGTGAAAATTGCATATATGATAGCGTACCACATTTTTCGATCGCCACCCAACACATTGGTTCTGGAGCTATTTTGTTAGAAATATTTACCTCGACTAGCACGATGCTAGTTACTAAAGACACAGAACAAATAATAGCTAAAGATAGCTGCTACTCGTATAATATCTATGTAGCTAATTACTAATAACCAAACCACAGAATTAATAATAGTACAAACCAAAGTAGGATTAGAATAGAAGAGATTGCACGCATGACACAATAATCTACATCTACATCTAAACTTCTACACTAATATTATAAAGAGGAAAGATTTGACTGTTTGTTTGTTTGTTTGTTTGTAATGGATAAACTGTAAAAATACAACCCCGATTTAAAAAATTCTTTCACATAAAAAAGCTAAATTATCAGCGAGTAACACGAATTTTATTTTTCAAAAGTTAGAGTTCCCTTCGAAAATTGCAATAATGAAACTCGAGGTATTAAATTTTGCAAAAAAACTCGATTACTTTGTATCTCAAACTAAGAAGGAGATACGGGTCTTTATATATGGAACGTTGCCATGGAAACAAAATCGCAGAACATCTAAGAATCATTGACGTAGGAAACGCTGTATGCTATTAATACACGAAATAGTCACTGTAATTCAAACTCCTTGCGTTAAACAGAATAATACTATAGACGAAATGGTACGTCAGTATAAAACCTATAAACATAAACATTTTGTGTAAGAAATTGTTGTTGTTCTATTTGTCCAAATAAAGTACCTTTCCTTTTTATCTTTCTATATATTTACCCTTGCGAAACCGGGGCGGGTCACTAGTCCATACCAATATATAAAAGTGAAACGTTGTCAGTTTGTTTGTTTGTTTGTTTGGGAAGCTTTCACGCGATAACGGCTGAACGGATTTTGATTAAATTTGGAAAGGAGATAGCTTTATAGCCTAGAATAAAACATAGGAAACTTTTTATCCCGGAAAATTGTAAGATTTCACAGGAAAACTGGAAAATGTTGATTACTCCATGTAAGGAACGGTTGCCATGGAAACGAAATAACAAGTCTGTGAAAAAACTTCAAGAGTATTGGTGCTATACTTACTTTTGCATTGGTTTTTAATATCCTAGAAGAACATAGGATGCTTTTTTCGCGATAAACAGTAGTCCGCGCGGACAAAGTCGTGGGCGGGAAAGCAAGTTAATATATAATTAGCATTTAAGAAAGAGAGCATAATATCTCCACGGTGCTTGAAGATGCCCAGCTGATATACTAAAGAGGAAAGGAAATGTAGGTAGTGGAATGCTCTGCTCTCGTCAGTGACTTAACTACTGATATTAATGAATAACAGCCAGGACCGACAGCTTAACGCGCCCTCCGAAGCACGGAGTGATAGGAAACCGCACATAACTTAGAAAAGTCATTGGTGCGAAGCCTAGGACCAAACCTGGTATCGTTGGATTCTAAGTTGCACTATGAAGGAGGTAAGGAGTTGCTGAACCTGAAGTTCTTAGCTCCTTCTATTTAGGCAAGCGTGGAACATCATAGACTGCGTCACCACCTAACATCGTGTGAGATTGAGGTCAAACGTAAGCCAATAGATTATTAAAAACTTAGCATTTTGCATAATGCCAAGCGATCTTTAATTTATTTGCCCAATTTGACTGTCATTGGCATTCCTCGCGCTGTTTATACTAAATGTATTATGCTAAGTATAATTATGCACTTGGTGAACTTGTTATACGCGGTCCCAAGAAATCTATTATGATTTAGATGAAAATGAGAGGCAGGGGACCCCAAGGCCTACCGGGATGACACTATATATTATTCTATAATATATTATATATATTATATTCGGTGATTTTTGATATTTTAGGGGATAATCCATTTTTTCCCGCAATTCTCCAGATTTCATAATAAACTTGTGTTAGTGCTCACGGCGAGTACCTGAGATTAAAAACGATGTGTCAATTTTCAGGATACGTTGCACGCGTCATCAGAAACCGCACGAAACAATAGTTAATAGGGACGTGTGTTAAACTTTGAAGGTACATTTTGTTCTGAACAATTTTTTTAAATAATCTTTTATTTTTCTTAATATTTCTACCAGACTACGCAACGCAAATGCCCGGTAATGTGTTTATTATCCTCTGAATCCCCTTTGGCGCTGTAGCGACCAAGATCCAAAACGGCAAATCCCCCTTGGTCGCTTGAACAACCAAAAAAAAACATGGAAGTTAATTTTAACGGTTTGATCTACTAAAATCGATTTAAATGTAATCTCGCATATATTATCGAATTAGTGTGTTTCTCTCTTCAAAAAGGATATATATATATATATATATATATATATATATATATATATATATTTATCTATATATAAATATATATTTATATATATATATATAATATATATTTATATATATATATATAAATATATTTATATATATAAATATATTTATATATATATATATATATATATATATATATATATATATATATATATATATTATCTATATTATATATATATATATATATATATTATATATATATATACGTATATACATTTACGTACGTATAATATATATATTTATATTATACGTAAAAACACTAAACAAGTGTATTTAAAAAAAAAACCACGGCCTTTCTCAGCGAGCCGTAAATTTTTGAAATTTTTGTTGGTTTTCACGAAAATATTCTGGTCACTTTTTGTACTAAACTGTGCTGATGTTTTAATGTTAACAGATAGCTTGGTTCATCTAGTATTTAAATAAAACAAAAAAACAGTATGTCATCGATTTCGTTTCCAAAATACGTTTTTTTTCTGAAACTTTTCCCATTTTTGGCTTCATCATTTTTCCGCGGTGCTCTCTCCTTACATAATAATTTCATAAAACTTACGTTCGGTTTGTCAGTGGCTACATATATTCAGCGTATCACAGGCCAAGGTATATATGCCTATGTAAGCCTATGTAGGTATGTCTTTTCCTTTGTGGCACTATATAGACCAAACGAGTGTGTTCAATACAGAACATAATAAAATTGTCATTCTCTTTCTCATATTATTTAGATCTGTATTTTAGTTTCGTTCATCGTTCAAAATTCATTCATTATACTTGCTTCGTTCATAATGTTCGCTCTCTTTCATATTTTTCCTGTACGATACAAAACGTGTTACTTTGAAATAAATTTATTTATAATAATTACAGTTTTCATGCCATTAATTTACAGATTGGACTGATTTTGATGATTCTTACGTTAATCGATTTGTCTTAATCTTGCGAGTGCTACTAATGACGGTAATCAAAATTAAATATGGCGACAACCAGACGACTAAAATAAGTAAATAAGATAAAAACTAAAGTCGACGAACTATGTCACGTGGGATATCATTGAATAGGTATTTGAAAATCATCTTTAGGTTTCTCTTACAATTTTTCATTTTGAATGAACATTTAGGACCTATAACGATTTAAAGTTGGTTTACAACCATTCTTACTAATTCTTATAAATATAAACTATAAAGTTTAAAATAAATATCAATTATTATAAAAAAAGAAAAAAACAGACTGTGAATCAAACTAAAAAGAGGTAAACAAGCATTAGCTTTTTTGTAGATGTCAACTTTTATTATAAAAAAACAACAAAAAGACTTAAAAAACAACAATTACTATACTAATCTAAAACAAAGTAATACTAAAAGGACTTCTAAAGGCTGACATGATGACTAAAACTAGTCTAATAATCACTGCCAGTGGGCAACGTTCCCAAAATGCTGGCAGCATTGCCACGTTGTATGGCAATGCTTAGTCTTTGGGCAAAGTAAAGGCCAGCATTTTGGTCACGTGTTGCTTCGACCAGACGCCCCGATAGATCTTTTTAAGCTAATTTAAGCTTTAGATTTTTGATTTTGAAATATAAGATGCAGTCGCAGGCATTTTTTTAGTTTGATTTTCAGTCTGTTTTTTTGTTTTTTATAATAATTTATTTATATTTTATTATTACAATATGATTTTGGTGTCTTATAAGAGGGTCACTACTAGACAACTAACATTTGAAAAAACACGTTACTAGTGTTAATTTGGTTAACATAACTAAATTTGTGATGAAATCTGGACTTTTGCGGTGTATCTCCGAAAATACGTAAAGTCACGGAACATACATAGGGAGGGAGGGGTCGGGGGGGGGGTGATTTTGGTAGGTCTTGGGGTCCCCTACCTCCCACTCTTATTCTCATTACTCATTCCTATCATATTTCTTGGGACAGCCAGTATTTATATCTCTAATTAGTGTCGTTAGCATCCCGCATAAGGTCTGCCTCACGTTCTCTCGCGGCCACGAGTGATGCGATGCAATGCCATGTCAAACTACAACATGGAATGCATCAGAATCTGTTATGTATTGGCGCTCGCACTAGTACGGTCAACCGCTTCTCTTCCTGGTCCGTCGCGTACGGTCACTATTATTTTCGGCCAATAATCTCAGGAAGTTAACAACCGCATTTTACAAGTGAACCCTCATGTTCGTAAAAGGGTCATGATCAACGTAAAATGTCATGATCATGACAATCAAAGAAATTGCTTCAGTTTTATATCTTATAAAGCACACTTATTAAATTCGTAGCAAGGATCTACGTCGCGTAGCCGCGGACTGGAAGTAGTTATGTGCAGTTAGGATTGGTTTCGTGTCGGTCTGGCCGGAATACGGAATGGCACATTTAGGTCGAATTAACATTTACAATTTAGGTTTGTGTCTGTACAGTACATACTACTACATCGAGAATTGTGCACTTGTTCTGTAGCATACACGTTAGAGATTCTTAGGCGGCGTGACAAACTCTTACACCAGAGCTCGAAAGTAAATTCGAGATACATACATACATAATTACAGTTACTAATGTTATAGATTTCATACTTAACGACCTTACTTAAAACCAGCACTGAGTGCAGCGGTTTTCCCTAGATGGTGGACGACCACAAGGAAAAGATCCCCGGCATAAACGAGTTAAATATATACATAGTATAAAACAAGGTCTCTTCCCGCTGTTTGTCCCTCTGTAACGCTTAATCTGTTAAACTACGCAACGGATTTCAATGCGGTTTTCGTCAATAGATAGAGTGATTCAAGAGCGAGGTTTATACGTATAGTTCGATATTGTTTTGTATTAATTTGTTGCAATATGACGATAAATGTTCAAGATCTCGAAAATAACAATACATATTGATAAAACAAAGTCGCGTCTGTACCCTTAGATCTTTTAAACTAAGTACGCAACCGATTTTAATACAGCTTTCACCGCAGTTAGATTATTTTTTCACAGAAAGTTTATACATGTAATTCTAGCATACGAGACCTGAACGTAGCCAAGGGGGAGCGGACTGAAGGTCGAGTGTGCTAGAACTACATTTTTCACCTCTTTTTTTAATTATTACACCCGTGCGAGCCCGGGGCAGGTCGCTAGTACTACATAATTTGTTAAACTTTTTAGGTATTACCTATAATGTTGTCGCTTTTTGGCCACCTGTATACATACTCACAATTCATCATCATTCATTTAATTAGTTAATATGCGTGTCGTATACGCACTTGCCTGGTTTATTGCTACAAGTATTATTTTGTGAAAAATAGTCGAAAACTGGATACTTCTTATTTTCATTGTTGTACGAAACGATATTTTAAAAGAAACAGTATTTTTAGTCCCCGACTGAAGGTTTTACATTTGATATGGAGTTTGTACCTATGTATGTATGTATGAGAATGTGTGTGTGTGTTTTTGTACGTTGCCACATAACCTCAAGATTTTCATGCGTTTTTTTTTTTCTTGTTTTACTCAGCATTTTCCTTAGATGATTAGTTCATCATTAGCTCATTAGTTTTGAAAGATTCAAGTGTAATGTATTAATTGGTAACCCAATTTGAATGTACCCTGGTTCCCATTACGTATGTACTTGTATTGCATAAAATAAGACTTAAGGTGCTTATTAGTCGAGTAAACAGGTTACATTAGAATACGATTAATTACATACTTATCAAATGATACTTGCGTTATATTATTGATTCTTGTTTGTTTCACCGTTTAATAACATTCTTAAGCAGTAGTTATCCAAGCAAGGCATAACTATAATCCTTGCAAGGATCCTTTCAAACTGTTGTCCTGTCCACGCCCAAGCGGTGCGGGACGGGTGATGCAGCTCGGGAGTAGACATGCGCGCCGAGCCTGAATTTGCCAGCAGCGGCGGCGGCGCGCCGCGGTGTGACCTTTTTTTTTAGAGGATACATATTTTTAAGGAAATGAAGCAAAAATATTAAAATCAATTGAAAACTTTTACAATTAAAATTTAAAGTGCAAAGAGAACCGTCCTTTCATTCAATATCACGGTTTTCCTTGCACGTGTAATTGTCGTGGATGAATATAATATTGTTGAGTCTCACAGGGCTCAGCCGAGACCTTTTCGCACTTACAACAAGGCCGGCGACTGAAAACATGCGCTCGACGGGTGTCCTGGTAGCTGGGATTGCCAGCAGAGCTCTAGTGAGCGCATTTAGCCACGGAAATGCTGTTTATTTTTCTTTCATTTCCATGACAACCGTTCCTTACAGCGAGTAATCAACATTTTCCAGTTTTCCCTTGGAAATTTACAATTTTTCGGAATAAAAATCCTATGTTTTATTCCAGGGTATAAGCTATCTCCATTCCAAGTTTCATCAAAATCCGTCCAGCCGTTTTCGCGTAAAAGCTGCCCAAACAAACCAACAAACAAACAGACAACGTTTCACTTTTATATCTAGGTATGGATATAGAGCCGTTGCTGCTCAAGTCGTTATGCGGTACATAACATGCTTGCTGGGGATTTGTGTATTAAACCTTTTTAGATCCTTTTATGATATTATTTGTGTGTGTATCTACATCGACACTAATAATATAAAGAGAAAAGATTTCATTTTTTGTAAGATTGTTATTCTGTTTGTTTGTAAAGGGAAAAAAATATAGAACCATTTTTTAAAAATCATTCACTTTTAAAAGTCTAAATTATCAGCGAGGAACAAGGGTTTTAATTTATTTTTCAAAAAATAGAAAACGCTATAAAAATTGCAAAAATGTAACCCAAAGTATAAAAATTTGCCTATAAAAGACATTATTTGTCGTACGCTGCGAAAACTACGAGTATTGATGATACATAATATAATGTAGTCAAATGTTGTTAATGTTGTAATGTTAAGGTTGTCTGGAAGAAATCGCTCTTTAGCGATAAGGCCGCCAATTGTACTCTTTAATTTATAAGTTGTATCTTTATTTGTATTATTTTTTGGTGTGCAATAAAGTGTATTTGTATTGTACTGTATTGTATTGTATTGTATTGTATTGTATTGTATTGTATTGTATTGTATTGTATTGTATTGTATTGTATTGTATTGTATTGTATTGTATTGTATTGTATTGTATTGTATTGTATTGTATTGTATTGTATTGTATTGTATTGTATTGTATTGTATTGTATTGTATTGTATTGTATTGTATTGTATTGTATTGTATTGTATTGTATTGTATTGTATTGTATTGTATTGTATTGTATTGTATTGTATTGTATTGTATTGTATTGTATTGTATTGTATTGTATTGTATTGTATTGTATTGTATTGTATTGTATTGTATTGTATTGTATTGTATTGTATTGTATTGTATTGTATTGTATTGTATTGTATTGTATTGTATTGTATTGTATTGTATTGTATTGTATTGTATTGTATTGTATTGTATTGTATTGTATTGTATTGTATTGTATTGTATTGTATTGTATTGTATTGTATTGTATTGTATTGTATTGTATTGTATTGTATTGTATTGTATTGTATTGTATTGTATTGTATTGTATTGTATTGTATTGTATTGTATTGTATTGTATTGTATTGTATTGTATTGTATTGTATTGTATTGTATTGTATTGTATTGTATTGTATTGTATTGTATTGTATTGTATTGTATTGTATTGTATTGTATTGTATTGTATTGTATTGTATTGTATTGTATTGTATTGTATTGTATTGTATTGTATTGTATTGTATTGTATTGTATTGTATTGTATTGTATTGTATTGTATTGTATTGTATTGTATTGTATTGTATTGTATTGTTTTGTTTTGTTTTGTTTTGTTTTGTTTTGTTTTGTTTTGTTTTGTTTTGTTTTGTTTTGTTTTGTTTTGTTTTGTTTTGTTTTGTTTTGTATTGTATTGTATTGTATTGTACTACGTGCTTAAAGTACTAATCATTACCCACAAAAAAGTCCGCGAGGCTATGTCTAACTATTATAGTTAAAACACAACCGTTTAGTGGTAGCCTTAGCCTGACGAGCGCCCTGTGGGTGAACTTCACACAAAAACAGTACAGCGCCTTACGCGTCCAATATAACAACGCTTTTAGGGTGCTGATGGGGCTGCCCCGATTCTGTAGCGCATCTGGGATGTTCGCTGAATGCCGGGTGCATTGCTTTTACGCAACTATGCGGAAACGGTGCACATCGCTAGTGCGCCGGGTGCGGGGTGGCCCCGGCAGCATCCTTAAAGAATTTGCAGAGAGGTTCGATTGTCAGTACATGAACTACTGTTGCAGTGTTCATTTACTGACAAGGTAAATTTCCGTTAGTTTAATTTTAATTTTAGTGTAAAAATTTTAACTGTGTACTTTAATAACTTGTAAATGACCCTAGATGGTCGAAATAAAGAATATATTATTATTATTATTATTATTATTAGCTACCCTTGCGAAGCCGGGGTGAGTCGCTGGTATGTTATATTTTTATTTGAATTACAATCTCTCTAAGCAAGCTTAAAAGATGATGTCTAATGGCCGCCTAAGGAGGTAATAATGGCCACTACATTAGATGTTTTGTAAAGAAGTTTAGCCTTGGAAGTAATCGGAAGAGCGAGACCAGACAAAAGAATGTAGCAGTCGAGACGGCACTATAGGTCCCGTAGTAACATTGTAATATGTACCTATACCTCGTATTTGTCTTAAACAGATTCAATTTTATAAATATGTTATAATAGTATGATACAATGAGTATGTCCTCCTCGACGTGCCGTACTCGATGAAAAGTAAAAGTGAACCGCAAGAAAACAGTTTGGTGCCGCGCGAGCTCCGTAACCATTCCAAATATTGATTTGGCAAGGTCTGCTCATTTATGTAAGATGTCTCATTTTGTGTAACATATCTCGGTGAATGATTTTTTCTGACCTGTAGTCGACGTCTGCCGCCAAGAACACGTAGTTGATCGCGTAGATGGCGGCGGAGAAGCAGGCGATGGCCAGCAGCACGTAGTTCTTCAGGTGGAATGCTCGGAACTGCCCCAACTCCTGCATTAGCCGCTCCGTGTCCACTCCGCTGGATGGTTTCTGCTCTGGGACTTGCTCGCTCTTCTTGGACATCTTTGATTCTTATTTTACAGTTTTCTTAACGTGTTAAATCTTTTTGTGTCAGATTGAAACCTACAATAGCGAAATGGCCCGTAGTTTTTATGTTTTACTATTACTTAAACTTTATTTTTATTTTTAGCGCAACTTGTTAATAATAAATATCTTTTAATTTTAATACATTATAAGAATAAACTATCGTGCAATACACCGTGAGTCACGTCTCTTCCACCCGAGTTGTCTCCGAGCGCCGACCGACTGACGACTGGTCGCGGGCGCAAGTCGCAGGCGCATGCGCATGTCATCCGCTGCCCAGCATTACTATACCCCCTACGAGAGTACGCGCGCTGATAACGTTGAGAAGTCCTTTAATGTACACAATTAAAAACCAGTATTTTTCTCACATTAGTACAGAATCTGTAAATTTACCTAAATTAATAGAGTCGTTATATAGAGAACGCGGAAGCAGTATAGGAAAAAGTTGAAACAGGTGGTCTAGGAAGGGTAAAATGATTAATCGGAAAATACAGTAATTAACTTATAAGTAACTACTGTCATAATTTTCATCAACTTAACCTTTTTATATAATAAAAATAAATAAATATATTCGGGACAATTCCACGCCAATTACCTAGCCCCAAACTAGGATACCCTGTAATATGGGCACTAGATAACGGATAAACATACATAGATACGAATATCATACAAATGATTGCTCATCATACAAATGATTGCCCCTTACAGGATTCGAACCTGCGACAGTTTGATTTCGTTCCTATGGTAGAGATAGAGCCACTAGACCAACCAGCCGTTTTTTTATGAATGTAATCTATACGATCTCCTTACTCGGTGTCGAAGATTTGGGATTTGGCAATATTTGAGAGCTGTCAAGAACTCTCTGGTGGCCGATGAAGAAAATGAACAATGGATCTGGGGGGATTGTTGAAGGGCAGCGAATAGGTACGAATATCAACAATAGGTACAACAACGTAAGCTGAAAAAATATTAATTTTCTCGTAGAGTCTATATATGTAACATCAAATACATATTCCATGATCCCTAAGAATTAACCAATCGTTGCTATTGAACACTAACTTAACAAAAAAAACGTAACAGGTGGCTCATCCAGCACAAACATCTGCACAATACTGATACCTCCAAACTCCAATGTATGTAGATAGTTACGAAACTGTAGAAAGGCTATTACTACACAGTGCGTGCATATTTGCACTAGTCGTTAGTGCAGTACAATGGCGCGACAGTGTGAACAAGCTTGTGCTACAAGCTAGTTCACAATGACGGCCGGTTCCTACTATTTCGTACGTCATCGGACCGATTAAAAACCAGGGGCTCGTTCACTTACTACGTTCGAGGACGCACGGATCACCCGCGCGTACACTCGAAATCGTTCACGGCGTCGTCGGGCGTTCGCCTGGGTCATCCGAAAAATAGTAGGGGAGGGGAGGAATAGTATGAAACTGACACTTGACAGTTGTCAGTTGTATGTGGACGTCCAAAGTCGTTCACTAACTCCGGATGATCGAGCGATAATCGCACGGATGATTCGAGCGTTGTAAGTGAACACAGCCCGGGTGGTCCTAAGGGCGCGATTCAAATTTAGATGTATCGAAGGATTCGGAATATGAATGATACCTTAGCGTGTTTGGCTTGATGGGAATATCAATTTGGATTCCGATATAGCTGTCGTCCTCTTCGTTTACTTCGGTTGAGGTCCTCGTAGTATGTCAAACCAGCTCCTACTCGTAGAGACACTTTATTCAGCAAGTGAAAATACTTTTATAGGATCTATTGTATGGGTATTTCAAATAGTATTTCGTTACACAATCATTACTTGCCATGCTTGCAGCAGAGGCGACGAACATCAATGGTAACCGCAATAATCTTAACTTGATGTATCTTTATTTATGTTATTACATAATATGGTTTCATCTTTCTTTCTTTTCCAGCTGGTCTATTGGCTAGTGACTATAACTACGAAATCAAATGGTTGCCGGTTCAAATCCCACAAGATGCAATCATTTGTGTGATGAGCAGAAATGTTTGTTTCCGAGTCATGGATGTAATTCGTATCTTTGTATGTTTATCCGTTGTCTAGTGCCCATAGTACATGTTATCCTAGTTTAGGGCTAGGTAATTGGTGTGAATTGTCTGGAATATATTTATTTAATTATCAGCACTACAAAATTACTTTGGCTTTCCACATTAGAAAACCACAACGAACATCTTCTGATGTCTTGTCTTCTGACAACGCTTATCTGAGTAAATAAATATAATTATTTTATTATGTTTATACATTTTAATCTTGCAGATATTTAATTATCTACTAAACTGCTATAGGGAAAATCCTTGCTTTTTTATCAATTTATCTAAATTTAAGCTAGAAGCAAATAAACCGTGACCAAGGCAAGTGGGCCGTGTCTTTCACGGTCAGATTTCTGAAGATATGCGACAAACGTTTTTTTTTTTACTTTTTGGTATTGAAAATCGCCATTTGTTAAGGCGTATCGCAAACGAAGTTGATCGTAACTGAGGCGTGATTTTTATTATAGGCCGGTGGGCAGCAATGCATGCGGCACAAGAGGTCGATGGCAAGTGGTCGGAGGATAAAGTGGTTTAGACATTTACAGTTGAACATCGCATCGCTGACTGATGTGTGCGAGGGCTTGCTTGCTAGTTACTATTATGAGGGCAAAGCGTTTAATAAATTATTATGATATGGTGTGGTGTATTCATCATGCATACTTCATATTATGAGACTATCTCGTGTGAAATAATTCTCCTATTGGCAATGTCGATATAATATTGAAAGCTCAATTTCTGCTACAGTTTAAAATGATAAGGCATATTAAATCCACGTTTGGTTCAGCTTAATAGCAAAAGGGACTAGGTCGTCAATTGGTAAACAATATTATGCTCATCAGATTCCGTGTTGAAGATTTTGTCTTCAACACGGAAGACAAAATCTTCATCAAACATGTCTTCATGGAGCAAGACAATATATTTTCTTACACATAATAGACATTATTGATGTCACTACCAGTCGGAACAACTATGTCATCAAACAATTATAAAAGTGCTAAACAATCGTGATCTAGGTCGTACAATGTTTTGGAACCGCACTGTATGGGAGCAGATGTATGGGAAGCTATTCCACAGAGAACGCTACACAATAGAGTGATTGCGGTTTGTCCACTCGACCGTATCGTGTATCTACTATAAGTTATTTTGTCATGAGTCGCCGGTGGATTGGACAACAATGCCGCGCAACAGACTGTTGGCAATCCTTTTTTTTTTTTGGTCTAGCTTCTTCTTTATTGTTAGTACAACACGCACCGAGGTGAGCACTAGGTCAAAGCACGCTGTCTCTTGTTTCTTGTGTGGATCATCACTGAAGAACATACCATGCCACAGATTATCTTAAAGTTACGACGTTCGGGTTACAAAACTGAAGCGAAATGTTTGGTCAACCGTATACGGATGACTTAATTCTGTGGGATGTTGCCTGAAAGCGTAAGGGTTTCTATAGGTTTAGTAGGTACCTGTAAGGTGCGTCTGCCGCCAGGAAAATGTAAGTGGTGTGCAGTAAGCCGACTTGTACGGCGGCGAGTGCCAGCAGCCCAAGACCACGCGCGTGGAAGCGCCCCGCCTGCCCCAGCTGCTGGTACACGGACTCCACGTCCACGCCGCACGACAGCTCCCGGCGACTCCCGCCCGTTTTCAGTTCAGGAGTCTCACTCTGACCACCCATTGTCACTTTACAAGTTCACACTACTCTTGGACACTAAATAAACACTGTCGATACGGCAGGCGGCACTCGTGTTGTTGACCCCAATAACAATGCTTTTCCGGCCGCGAGATCGTTGTTCTCTGTTAGCTATCCTACGCATGGAATCGGAATGTCCACACTCCTAATATGAAGAGAAAGAATAGTGTTCCAAATGAAAACAACAGTTGTATTATTTGTTGTGAAAATATTAATCACCCGACTCCACAACTGTGCTGGCTGTGTGATATCTAAGGTTATGGAGCGTTTAGGTTTGTGGGTAATATTGCAGTGTATTTCACGAAACTTTAAACTCTTTGACAAAGCGTAGACCACGTGAATATCCGCTACTTCTGTATTCTCGAATGAAACTTGATCGAAACTTCGAGGTAAATAAAATGAAGTTTTCACAGCGATCAAGTCCCGTTTAAATAACTACATGTAAATAGTGCATGTGCACTCAAGAAGACAACTGCCCTTTACGGCGGATGTCGGTGCCAAGAGCTCTTGACCAGAACAACTCCAGCTGGCAGACACTGATGCACTGGCGCCTGGAGAGGCAGACTGTGGAGTGCTCTTACCGCTCGAGTGGAACCTTCCGGTGCAATGCCATCGAGTTAGAAAGCAACCAGGTCGGGGCCGCACAATGCTGTCAATCAAGCGTACTCGCGAATTGGTGGACACCTCTTATCATTGTGTTCATTTCAATAAGTAGGCATGGCGGCCAATCAGATTTCAATCGATTTATTGTAGAGGTTATACAGTTACTATAGCTAGGCTACTGCCGGCGACTTTGGTGGTTCGTATTAAAATACTTTTTGAATTAATTACAGTAAAGTTGCGTAAATGTGGCAGTTTTGCTGAAAGCCAATCTTTATTTATAATAAAGCAGTAGGTAACTAAAAATATGTACAAAGAAAATATTTAAAAAAATTTTGCTTACTGAAAATAAAATACTACAAGAACATAAAATATTTAAAATTTGTGTCTGTTTGTCTATTCGCGCAAAACTAATGGACCAATTGCGATGTTTTCATTGTATGGTAGTTTAGGTTTTGACTTAAAAACTGTGATACTTGGTATCCTAATCCGATGATGGAAGCCGAGTAATCGGCAAAAAGTATTAGACGGCTGAACGAAATTTTGTATTTGTACATTATAGGCGCTTTTAGCCCTGGAATAACACATGAGTTAGGTACTGTCAATCCAGAGAAATGACCAAGCGGGCACAGCTAGTAAGTAAATAACACCAGGTTTTGGGGCGCACTGCTGTTTGTTTGTCGTGAAACGTCTTCGCCACGTACAAATCGCGAGTTATACCGAAATAGAGATCACAAACATCAATTTTGCTGATTTTGCTCTGTGCGTCCTGCCCTCTCCCCTCTATCTTTTGTCAAAAATTAATATTACATCATCAAGCTGACTATTTATTCTAAACAATGACTAACAGAGTTTTATAAGCAAGACAATTATAAGCCTTGTCGTTACAATTCACTTGTAAGTCCTGGTACCCGTATGTATCGGTGAGAATTAAAGACGTTTCACGTCAAAAGCGTTGATTTGTACGCATGTTTATACCTATATACATAATATTTCGACAGTAACACAGCTATTGACTACTGCTATGTACAAACAATATTTAAATATCAACTGAGAATTCCCACACGACGTTCGTATGTAGATCCAACAACGTGTATAACCAGTCAAAGATGCTAAGACGTGGTTCAGAAACGAAATTCCGACTACGGTCAGGAAGTGCGGTCGGTGGGTAGAAGTATGACACTTTTGCAATGAATACGAAACGATTGATACCTCGCTTGTCAAAACCAGACCAAGGTCTTAATTGACCGAGCGAGCGCGAAGCGCGAGCGAAGCGTCTCCGTTTCAACTTGGGCAAAAATGCTTTCGTATGTCTCCTCTACAGGTCGCATTTCTCAACCGATCTAGACGAAACTTGGTATAAAGGTTAAACGATTTTTTAGAATTTTTAAAGTCGTCGGGGATTTTTGATTGGGATTACTTCCCCCAAAAAAAAAAGGTAAAAAGGGAGCTACTCAATATCTCCGCCTTATTAAATCCTATTTCAATGGACCTTTTTTATTTCAATGGTAGTAACTCTAAGATAGTTTAAAATAAAAATGGTGTAAATCTGATGAGGATCTTCGGCGTGATGAGCAGAATAGCTCCTCAAAATGCAGTAAGTTTCTAACTTTAAGGATTCTACGAGTGGAATCAGCCCTTTATCTACTAAGTAGGGATTGATGGAGCACCTTGGTTATTATGTTAGTTTTACAATAAGGTAACTAGATGGCGCTACTGTGCAGTGCTATATTGTTTGCAAAAAAAGTTTTTACGCGCGAGGTCTACATACAACTCACAGAGCCACTAGTACATATAACCATATAACCCTACCTTTGCTTTGCCGTTGTTGGGGCACTCTATACTACCTTGCATTCGTTACTACCTTACCGCCCGTCATACTACGACGCCTTACAAGGTTTGATTTAAAAACTGGGGTACTTGGTATCTTAGGCCTTGCGCGCACTGCCTTGCGGTGGAACGCGGTGCGTTTATTCTAGCGTTTATTTCATATTGTATTATATGCGTTTATTTCATCGCAATACGTGCAGTTCTATGACACTCCGTACTTCACAGAATACAGAATATGCGTTATAAAAACGCAAGACAGTGCGCGCTAGCCTTATTCCGATGATTAGATGCCGAGCACTCGATAAAAAACTATTTGACGGCTGAACGAATTTTGAAGAAATATACTATGATATTGTACTTTGTAGGGAATTTTGGTCCTGGAATAACACGTATGGGCTACTTTTAAATAAAATGACCACGCTGGCAAAGCCGCGGGCACAGCTAGTTAAAAATAAAATGGTCTAGTCTAGGGTACTAAAATAAGATACTGGTCAAGAAAATAACATTTACTTAAGTAATAATAATGTCTATCTGTTTGCGCATAAGGTTGCGGAAAAATCCGCATCGAAATCGGTCCATCCTTTTGGGAGCTACGATGCCACATATAGATATTCTCGGTAAACTTATTATAACATCCTACTCTTTCTGTGGTCGGGCGACAAAACCGATGCACTTGGTACCTTAATCCGATGAGCAGAAGCCGAGAATCGAAAAAAATACTAATTCACGGCTGAACGAATTTTGGTAAATTATTATACTTTAAAGGTACTTTCGCTTCTGAAATAACACAGGGTACTTTTATCACACAAAGAAATGACCACGCGGGCAAAGCCGCGGGCACACCTAGTGCACTATACAATACAACAACTTTTGATGTATATGACAGTTTTTTACTTGGTGTGTAACCAAGTAAAAAACTGTCATATACAGTCAGTCAAGCAGCTTTGATTCCTATACGTGCATGACTTAACGTATTGAAATAATCAAATTGGTTTTCACAATGTCAGCACCCAGTCTCCACACCTGACTTTATGAGGTAATTAGCAATTACAAAGATATTTTTTACTTCTCTTTTTGTGGTAATTATAGTTCAACTACACTGATGTTAGTGTTTTGTTTTTTTTTTAATGAGCAAGACGTTTACCGCAAGGTTGTTTTAGGTGTATTATTCGAGGTAAGTACCCACTCTACGCTGTTTTTAACCTGAGCCTTGAAAAAACGCGATGTGTTATTATTTGACATGGAGTTTGTATGTTTGTCCCACAGATTGTTGTTGTGATAATCTGTGGTTTGTTCGTTACCACCTAGCTCCGTGGGTCATCCGATTTTGATGCGATTTTTGTTCGAGTTTGAAACTAATAGGTAATGTATCAAGGGTTAGTTAGCACCGCTCTTAACATTGGGAGAACTCTAGAGGCGTGGAGCATGAGTTTGGTAGTTCTCTTCTTTAAAACAGGGTGAAAAAAAACAACCTTTTAAATAACTACTGACCTATTTCACTCTTGAGCCACGTCTATAAGTTGTTTTCGAGGGTCATCTCAAATCGCCTCGTAAGAAGACTTGATGAATTCCAGTCTCCTGAACAAGCCGGGTTTCGCGGAGGATTTAACACCATAGACCACATACACACAGTGAGGCAAGTTATACCAAAGTCTGAGGAGTATACATATAACCATTTAAACATATAAAAACGTATCTATGGGTTTGATGGTGGGGGACACGCAATGGGGAAAGTACACGAAATCACAACTCAATTCAGGGGCGAATAAAAAAACTTTTTTTTCGAACCACCCGGGCTCACAGACATACACGCCACAAATGGCGGGTTACTACTTTGTTTTCACGATTCGAACAAATAACTTTCTATCTATATTCTATGTATTATTTATTCTGTGGCTTAGTGTACAAACAAACGGAAAAATCGTAAAAGTCTATAGAGCAACTATATTCAGCATGCAGGCAAACCTAATTGTTTAGAACTTGTCTTGTTCTTAACTAGCTATGCCCGCGGCTTTGCCTTCGTGGTAATTTCTCTAGGTTAAAAGTAACTTTCGTGTTATTCTAGGACCAAAAGTACCTACCTGCGAGTATAAAGCATAATTGTAACATAGTGACGGCAGCGGGGATGTGTGGAATAAATGAGACGACACGTCTATAGCAAGGTTGTTTACTGCATGACTCTAGGTAATTATAGGCATACAACAAGTATACTTAGATACCTCACCACTGTTACACTAAATTTCTTTAAAATTCTTTGAGCCGTCTAATATTTTCTATCGATTGCTCGGTGTTTACTTCGGATTGAAATAAAAAGAACCTACACTAAAGCTAACTAAGCTATTCAACAGCAAAAACCGAATTTTAATCGGTCCAGTAGCTTTTACGTAATGCGCGAACATACAGACAGGCAGACAGACACCAATTAAAAATATATTATGTTAATGTTCAGTAGCTTATTTTAAGTCCCCTAGACATATTTTTTTAATTATCTTCATTGTACAGACTTTTTGTTACTTACTGCGTTATTATAAGTATCTATAGATTATTTAAGTGATCCTAAAAATTCTTCTACTTTTAGAAAGCTACATTCTTCCATTTGTATAACTATAATATGAGCAATATTTTATATTGAAATTTATTTTAGGTTTTCGTAAGACATAATTATATCAGTAAAAATAACGAAAATTAAATTATACCGAAAAACTTGATGTTTTATTGTTTATCATGTGAGGCCTCTGGTGTCAGAGTTTGTCAGGCCACCCGAGGGCCTCTGACAAGGCTTAACGACTGCTATCTACACTAATATTATAAAGAGGAAACATTGGATTGTTTGTTTGTTTGTTTTTAATGGATAAACACAAAAACTAAAGCCCCGATTAAAAAAATTCTTTCACCTATAGAAAGCTAAATTATCAGCGAGTAATACGAACAGTATTCTGTTTTTCAAAAAATTAGAGTTCCTTTCGAAAATTGCAATAATATAACGCGAGGTATTAAAAATTTGCAAAAATCTCGATTTCTTTATATGTGGAACGTTGCCATGGAAACGAAATCACAGAACAGATACACGAAATAATAACAAGTCTATCAAGTACGTACGTGAGTAATAATGCAGTTGTCTATGGTCAAAAGCACTGCTGCCAATGATTTTGAATTACGCTTACTGGCGTTTTTTTAGAAGTTTCGACGGTTAAAAAAAAGCTAAAATTAAGAAAATTGCCGCGGAGTGAGCGCTGCCAATAAACTCAATAAACTTAAAAAAAATCTTAACTTATTTTAAAAATTCTCGACGTGGCGTAGACGTTTCACGACAAACAAACGGCCGTGCGCCCCAACACAGCCCCACCTGTTTTTTAAACCAAAGAAGGTTGAATACGCTTACTGGCGTTAAACCTTAACTATTATAAGGAGAAAAGATTTGATTTTTGTTTGTTTGTAGTAACAGTGGTAATAGGACGCACAGCATCTTAAAAGCCGAGCAATCGATACAAACTTTTTGACGCCTGAAGGAATTTTGTTTAAATGTTGATATATTGGTATACTAGCTTTCCCGCCTGCGACTGCGTCCGCTCGTACTACTGTTTATCGCGAAGAAAAGCATCCTATGTACTTCTAGGATATCCTAAAACCAATACAAAGGTAGGCTCCTGATGTTTTTTGACAGACTTGTTATTTCGTTTCCCTGGCAACCGTTGGAAAGTGTTGATTCCTTGTTGTAGGAATCAACATTTTCCAGTTTTCGCGTACAAACTAACTAATAATAAAACACGTTCCCGAATATTATTGTTTTAACAAGAATGAATTATATTATTATATGTAGTCAATAATGTATATAGATTTCGTATCCGCGGCTGTAAGTCTTGGAAGCCAAAGGCTGGCATCCTACTTTCATCTAAATCCGTCCAGCTGTTACCGCTTGAAATCTCCCCAAACAAACAAATAAACAAACAAACAGACATCGTTTCACTTTTATATATTGGTATGGATTATGTCTTGGAATACTTAGTAATAGAGTTCTTTTAACCTCGAGAAATGACCACGCGTGCGAAGCCGTGGGTATAGCTAGTACCTAATAATACAACGGTAGTAAGGAATTGTTGTTAGGTTATGTTTGTGTAAGTACCTACTAATTTTATCTTTATAGACATCTACCCGTGCAAAGCCGGGGCGGGTCGCTAGTTAATAAATAAAATAAATTATTATAAAAAACAAAAAGCCCGACTGCGAACAAAACTAAAAAGAGGCAAAAACGCCTTAGGTTTTATCCTTTGACAGGATCAGCTAGAACCTGGCGAGCTACTCTTCATGCCAGGATCAGCTAGAACCTGGCGAGCAACTGTTCATGCCAGGATCAGCTAGAACCTGGCGAGCTACTCTTCATGCCAGGATCAGCTAGAACCTGGCGAGCTACTCTTCATGCCAGGATCAGCTAGAACCTGGCGAGCTACTCTTCATGCCAGGATCAGCTAGAACCTGGCGAGCTACTGTACATGCCAGGATCAGCTAGAACCTGGCGAGCTAGTCTTCATGCCAGGATCAGCTAGAACCTGGCGAGTTACTCTTCATGCCAGGATCAGCTATATCCTGGCGAGCTACTACGCGTTTGGTCTATATAGTGCCACAAAGAAACATACATACATATGCTGATAAACACATTACCGGGCTTTTGTGTTGCGCAGTCTAACAACAGTAATAACAGTGATTCGTGCTTCAGAGGGCACGTTAAGCTGTAATTACCGGACAGAATAACGTGCCATCCGAAACACGGAGAGATGGAAAACCGCACATAACTTAAAAAAGTAATTGGTAGTCTAGGACCGAACCCGATGTTGGATTCTAAGTTTCAATATTGAACCGTTATAGGCTACCATCGCACTGCATAAAAAATTGATGTACTTATAGCTAAAAAACTTACAGTATTATAAAAGATTACCATCTGAGCAGTTATTTTTTTCTATCATAATTTGGTTAATTTCTTGTTAGCAAAAGTTAAGGGTAAGTATTTATAATATCCAAAAGTGAGTTATAAAGGGGTCCTTCTAGAACAAACCCAGCTATGAAATTGTTCGGAAATGTAAACATTCTCGGAGACAATTATTTTGAATCAACGAGGCACAGTTGAACCCGCTACTAGCTGCTGCATTAATAACCCTTTAATTAGGGTTCAATTGCCATGTTTATGACTCTGCACTAAGTGCCGTTTACAAACCCTTTCGAAATAATCATCTCATCTGGGCACTGGCGTCATCTAGGTGATTGGGGTCTTCCGAGTTAGATAGATAGATAGATTAACTCTTTATTGGCACCAAGATAATAAAAAGATACACACATAGGTAAACACTTAGATTATAGGTACAATGGGTGGTCTTATCGCTAAAAGCGATCTCTTCCTGACAACCTTTGGATGGACAGAAATGATTGAATAACAACTTTAGTTCCCATCTCTCACTGTACAATAGACAGGATCATCGTCAGCCTAAATTGGTCCACTGCTGGACGTAAGCCTCTCCTAATGCACGCCACTAAGCTCGGTCTTCAGCTCTCCTTATGCATTTTCTTCCAGCCGCTTTTCGCAGGTCATCACTCCACCTGGCCACAGGGCGTCCTACATTCACTATGTTTGCCTAATCGTGGTCTCCACTCGAGAATTCGTCTACCCCAACAGTTCTCGGTTCTGCAGGAAATGTGACCACCCCACTGCCACTTTAGCTTGCTTATTCTTTGAGCTATTTCGGTCACCTTGGTTCTCCGTCGGATATCTTCATTACGAATCTTGCCCTTCAAGACTCCAGCCATAGCTCTCTCCATAGCTCACTGAACGACCTTAAATTATGGTCTAGTCCTGACCGTAAGTGTCCACGATTTGGTTCCATAGATAATTACTGATAGGACACACTGATTGAAGACTTTTATCTTCAGGCACTGTGGTATTCACGACGAGAAGACTTGAGGAAGCTTGCCGAATGCTGCCCAATCGAGGTGAATTCTTCTGTTGGCTTCCTTCTCAAAGTTCTTCTTGCCTAATTGCAATATTTAATAGACAGGTTCAAACATTTAGAATCTGAATACTAAATCGTTAAACCTGGGCCATTATTCTCTATTGCCAATAAGACACGTTACGCGCCGCGTTAAGATATCTGCGTGGAATTTTCGTGTAACGTAAAATACTATTCTGTAAGCCACTGTCAAATTTGTGAAACGCGACAAGGCGCGTTACACGCACGTTATAGTCTATATTATCTATGGAACAGTAAAAAATGGAGCTTGTTGTGTTAAAAAAAACAAACATTAATTTAGGTACATAATTATGAGAAATAGATTTGTTTAATTTTTCTGCTCATGAAAATATCATAGAATCACTTTTTTCAGCCAAACTTTTATTTTGTGGCTCATATTGGCAAAAGTCACCAACCAAAACTTCGCAACTTTTGCGAATGAAATAAAACTATTTTGTGCGAATATAAGCAGATGGTAAATATATACAATGCTAGATAATGAAATAGGTATGTATCGCTACTGAGACGTATGCTTTCCTAATGTGTTTTGTGTATAATCATCACGTCAAACTAATTTTTTAAATTTTAAATTTAGTTTGCCATCTTTTCATGAATAAACGGCTGAATCGATCTTCATGCACAAGGAAGGACACAAGATATTTTTTCCCCGGAACAATGTCCACACGGGCATAGGTAGTGGATACTTATAGTTGTGTGAATTTTTCATTTTCTACGTAGTAAGTATATATATGATTTACCCACTTGATTTGTAGTATTGTTTGCAGTCAAAATGAACCAAATCAAGGCCTCAACAATCCAGCTAACTTTTTTAAGTGAGCATATGAAAACCCATCAAGTTCCATTCTGCACAACAAGTTGGTACGCTTAGTTGGTTGGAGTGGAATGACTGACTTGGAAATGGCAACAAGGCACCTCACTATTACACTCCAAGGACGGGCTGATTTGGAGCAACAGTTGATGGATCTTACAAATAAATTAACTAGCAGGTCCAGTCAAAACAGTGACTATGTGGAAGCAAGTATATACTTAAAATAACTACGGCTTTTGTGGGGACACAAAGTTATGAATAGTAATGCAAACTTAGCAAATTGCCATCCTCAGTGCGAGTTGCCTTACCACCATAGTATTGCATGCGTGTCTCCATGTCAAGCCTTGTCTTATATTTTTGTACTGTGTGACTATGTAATTAATCGGTTAATATAGAGTGCTAATTGAACTGAGAAGAAACTCTTTCATTTCCCTTCCGGTACCTAGTTTAAACAGTGAACAGCTAAGTAAAGACATGAACACCAGATGGGTAAACTGTTCATATTATTATCATGTTTGGGTATCTATTGCTATCTAGACCCTACCTAAGCATGTACTATGGATTTTGTCCTATTGAGAGTTGGTAATGCCTCTGCCTGCTGAGCTTAGTGTCCCAGGTTAAAATCTTGGCCGGGGAAAATATTTATGTGATGAGAATAAATGTTTGTCCTCAGATCTTGGATGTTTGTTTCAATGCCATTACACCTGCGACACAATCCTAGTGCGGGGTTATGAATGTGTAAAAGGTATAATTATACCTTTTATTATGCCTTTAGGTATTTAATTACATTGTTCTACGGCTCGTTTTATTAGCATTTGAAAATTGACTATATTTGTAAATTAGATGAAAAGAACGACTCGCTACTGATTTTGGTCTTTGAAAAGTTAATTTTCAGTATCTAGAAGACTTTTATGCGGGTTGCAGACTGAAAACTAAGCTAACTTGGTTTAGCTTAGGTCGTACAGCCGACACAGTTTTACATACTTGGCTAAGTGAGCTAACTAAAATATGTGATGCTAAACTTACTTAGCTTGCTTAGAGTTAAGCCAAGACTATCCCACACACTATCCCATGACATGACTATCCCATGGCACCCCTTCACAAACTAGACTGAGCTTTCGCTTAGTTCTTGGTGTTCACGGGACATATTTCTAGGTAAAAGCTGGCTTAGTTTGTATCGGCATAGCTTAGTATTTGGTCTGCAACCTGCTTTATGGGCTTATGTTATTTTATTATTTTAGGCATGGCGGCATCTGAAAAATAATGTAAAAAAAAAGGCAGGAATGAGTTCTCAAAGTCAAAGTAATTTATTTTAATTAGGGTACATAATGTAAAATAAACAACATAATATAGCACTAATACAAGTCAATATATTATATAGACCAATTCATATATAAATTAGGTAAAGCCGCGTTGACACGATCAGAGTCTGCTGGGTCCGAGTAGACTCATACGAGTCAGCTTCATACGAATGTACATGGATAGTTGTTTACACATATCGAAGTGTACTCGTACATAACTAGTGTCTTTAGTATTCGTTTCGAAAGATGTCGGACGAAACGCTTGTAGTGTTAGTAGCCACCATTTTGTTTCACTACTCGTACGAGCTAGCTCGGATAAGTAGAACACGGTCCGAGTCTATTCATATCGGACAGTGTCGTCAAAGTGCGCTCGGATTACCGGTTACCATGATACGAGTAGCGTCTTAGTAGACATCCGAGTGGGCTTGATCCGAGCGTACTCTGTCAATGCGGCTTAAACTAATCATTCTTCCGAGTTTGAAAAGGACATTTCCTTTTCATGTGCTGATTCAGAGCAATAAAACCAATAAAACTTGTTGATTTAACTGTTACCCCCTCTTTTATTTTGTTTCTGTCTCGTTGGTTTTTTTTTTAATTTTTTATTACGGACTAGGCAATCGTTTGACCACGATCTCACCTGATGGAAAGCGATGATGTGGTCGAAGGTGTAGCACGCTTGCCTAGTAGATACCTATTCACTCTTGACTTGAACACACCGGGGTTATAATTTACCGGAAACACTGACGAGGGCAGGGCATTCCACTCCTTTGCAGTTCTTATAATAAATGAAGAAGCGTAACGCTTCGTTCTTGTGCGAGGTATTTCAACCATGAAAGGGTGGCGCTTTGGAAAGGTGATGGGGGAATCAAATGGGGGGATAGGGGTGAAAGGACCGTTGCCCGGCTAAGGAAACGAACCTCCTTCTCAGGTAAAGGCGAGGAATTAAAACAAGATAGTAAATTCAATAACAAAGGGCTTTATTACAAAAAATAGAAAAAGCACACATGAGTTATCAAATATTGGTACTCTCCCCTTTACTGAGGAATTCAAAAAGAAATATTTTACACTTAATTTAGTTTGTTCTGCATCCAAATAATTCTAAACAGCAAGATCTTATAATAGGATATACTACTAACTTAATACTCAAAACTAAAAATTCTCAAATGTGATTACAATTTCCTCAAACATATAAATTATAGTACATAACTTCGGCCTGTACGATATGAATTTACAATAGAATAGGCTAATAAAAACTTAGTGAGTCTGTGCTCAGCAGATTAACATGTATTGGTCACAACGCAATGGAATATGTCTTTTCTTTGCCTTAAAATGTTCTAAATTAAAAGAGAACTTGTGCAAACAGAGTGTGTGTGTGTAAGATTGTGTTTCCCAGAGGGATATTAAACTCTAAAATCAGAAAGTAAACAGAAAATAAACAGAAAGTAAACAGAAAGTATCTTTCAACAATATATTAACCCACAAGTAGGCGAAGGCTTCCCTCACTACCGTAGCTCGCTGACTCAAAATGATTTGGAGTGGACCAACCTGGAAGCTTCCTGGGACGCCGTACCGTCGTCTTGCGTGCCGCCGCGGAACGCCTCCTTACTCCACTCGATCAGCTCCTACTGCTTCTCCACGAACGGTGCCTGGTATCTTCTACTGGACAGGTGGTGCGTTGGAGTCCTTCTGGAGTCCCTCGTAGACCGGCTTTTTCCACGAACGGTGGTGAGCCCCGGGTGATCGCGCACAGCAGCTCGCAGTGGTGACGACAATAGCCGACCGTAGATGCACGATTTTAACCTGGCTTTTGCACTCGTATACTTATTTCGCCTGTAACAGGGCAGCTTCGTTCTGGACAGCGTGCCTCGGTCGTTTTGTTCACACAAGAGAAACTGCGTGTTTTTCTGCTGCCTGGGCCGATCTTAATCACGTGCCAACTACGTGAACTAAATCCAGTTTTACGTCCGAAATCAAAATCCAATCCACAGGCTTCTCTCTTGTATATATACGAACTTTGGTTTGCACTTCGAGTAGCATTCTACTCAGACCTCGAACTTCCGGTATCCAGAAAACTCTAGAAAGAACTCTGCAACTTGCTTCGTAAAGCAGACCTTGTCGGCCTAGCTATACAGGTCACTGTCCTCCAGCCAGTTCTGGTACATTTCGATCAGGTTCCGGTGTTTACTTCGAAAAACTTCATATAAAAAAAAAACATCTTTCCGGAACTTACATGTGATTTCGCCATTATGTCAAAACCTTCCATGGTGTGACCATCGCAAGCGATTTCTAGATTTAAATTATTTACGACATATGAAACGCTGAATTTATGATTTGTTAGCCAACTTAAAGATGCGACCTATTCTGGATTTTTAAACAACCCGTTCCTCGTCCAAAGTTATCCAGAGCCCGAAATATTCCTGGAACGTCAATTAATAATAGCAACCCTCAGAAGCCCTGCTACTTGCCGTCAGAGGCCACCGCTTCGTTTACACCTTCCTTCTAGTTCACGCCTCTTGTCGCTAGCTGTCGCTGCGTGGATTAACCATTTTATCTATTTTGAGACAGTAGATGAAAACTTTTCCCTTTCACTCGCAGAGGCAAATTCAACCATTATTTATTGATTCTTAGATAGGCGAAATTATCAATCTGTCTTCAACAAGAAAAGCTTTCATTATTCCTTCAACGAAGAAAGTGGCGCGTGCGTTGTGGAGTTCGGCGTTTTTTACAAACTCGGCGTCTGGTTTTCAGATACGGAGAAAACACAACTTGATCTAATAGAAAAGACGCTGCTCCTCGCCAGATGGCGTTGTACCCAATACATTTTATTTAATCGAGATCTATAACAAAAATCTAACTTGGAGTCATGATTTAACATGTCACAATACACCCTCTCCTGCCAAAGTTTCACATGCCAATGTGAAACACTCGCTGCCCTCAGCGATAACAGTCACTGGAACTATTTCAAACAAGAAATAAAAACAAACAGAACCAGATAAAAAAAACATCTCATTGACAATGTGGAAACCCAAGAAACTTCCTGGACCTTTTTGGGTATATTGTAATCCCAAACAAAATATATTGAATCAAACAAACTCTGAAACGCAAACTTTAACGAAGAATGAAAACAAAAAATATGACCGAATTCCCCAACAGAATATCGCAGTTCTAAGTTCACTGCTGCAGGCGTAGGCCGAAAGTTAACAATAATTTCAATCCTGGAACTAAAATTTTACCAACAAACTTTTATCAAAACTAAAAAAAAAAAAAAAAAAAAAAAAAAAAAACCTATGCACTAAAAGTCCCTCCTTCATTCATGTGATATTTCAACCGGGTACAATATATTTATCAAGATCTCTAATTTAGCATACTTTCTCTTATGTGTTTCCTAATCATTTTGATATATTGCCAATCCATTTGGGTGAATCTATTTGTGGAAGCTAAAAAATTTATACATTTACATTGCACTCCTTTTATTTACAAAATCCCTGACAAAAAATCAATCACTACAAATCTAGTATCGTCAGTAAGTAAGTCGTTATATATCCTTCTTTCATACCATAAGTCCTGCTACACACCTAAATTGTGAGCATTCACTTTCCTTTTAAACAACCTATATAGACACAGTACCGAACATCTAGCTGTTGGCACTTATGCTACATTTGGTAAAACATTCATACACCCCTATACCCTTGTAAAGAAAAGTATTAAGTGGAAAACCCGCTTTAGAATTTCTGTTACTGGTAATTAGGCTTTTTATTATAGAGGTTACCAGGAAATCCGCCTCTTCGCGCTTTTACTGGTTTTAGGCTTTTCATTTATAAAGGTCACCAGAAAAAACCGCCTCTGTTTTGTCAACTAGTTTCTAGGCTTGAGTTTAAAGAGGTCACCAGTCTAACCCGCCTCTGCGCTCGTTTGATAAAAACTACAAAAAAAAAAAAACATGCTGGACTAGGATCAAATATGTTTCTAAATAAAATAACATAATATGCCTGAACAAAATATCCAACTACCTAGCCAGTATCTAAAATTTACTGTTAAATTTCGATCAAAGTAACATGCCAAACATTGACACAAATAATGTACTTTAAATCGTTTAGTAAATGTCATATGAGTAAATGTCACACCCCAATTCTAAACATTTTTATCTTATCGAGATTGGCATTCCTTTTTTATTCCATCTGCCAGGACCAATGTTCTACACGCCAAAAAAAATGCCGTCTCGACCGGGCAAATATATTCTAACACAAAAATTCTTAGTTGGCAGAGCTAAACCTAGAACAAGAATCCAAAACCTGAGAATCCAAACCAATATTATCCTGAAAAACTCGCCAGATATAAAAATACAAAAAAAATACACAAAAAATATACCTAAAAAATAATAATCGGACTACCCATTAAAATCTTCCTTTCTATATTACTCCAGTAATCATTTCCTAGTAATGAGCCTTCCCCGGGACAGATGTTCACGCAACCAAATATGCGGTCCAGGGTTTATCTATTCTCTCCAAAAAAACCTTCATGTAAAATCCATGTTTTGACCCAGGCTTCTTTAGTTCAGGTGTTGTCATCCGCACCCGTGTATCCGGCCGTCAGTCTAACCCAGCTAAGGTTATTCTTGCCTGAAATTCGCGCATAAATATATGTGCAACAAAATTTGTCACACCACTAGGGCGTGCAAAAAAAATAAGATCTGTCGTGACCGGCTCCACCCCACCGATTTTCCGAACACCACAGAATCTATAAAAAACGATCATTATGTATTCCATAATATACGATCAAACTAGACCTGTTGTGACCGGCTCAACTCTACCGATCTCACGAACACAACAGCATCTAAAAAAAATACGATCAAATGCGATCACCAAAACAAAAAAAAAACTTTCCGATTAGTCATTCTTCATGTATATACGCAAAATATGTGTATCGTACGCTGACAATGAGAGGTAAGCGAGAGAAAGCACAAGCGGCCCTACCCCTCCTCTGAAAATATGGAGCTGTCCTCAGCTCTTATAACATCTACCGACATCTCCAATACCACTAAGGTCTGAAAAGTAGAAGATATGTTGTGTATGGATTAACTTTATTCATTACCCGAACGCAACAATATCCACAAAAGGATGATCAATGTGTTTTCCACAATTCATGATCAAAAAACTTCTCCAAGTCATCACCGGTACCATAATGGCGCATAAAAATGTGCCTCAAAACTTCGACACCGCTAGGGCGTGAAAGGAAGAAGATATCCCACAACTAATGATCAAAAAAAAAAGCATCGTCCTATATGTATATAATTATGTACAAAGTTCCATCGTATCTAAAAAAACTGCTACTAACTGTAAAAAAAGTTACAAAATATCAACAATTACAAAAATTTAACAAAAGATTTAGCCGATGGAACTAAAAAATAAACTAGACAAACCTAATCTATTCAACCAACGAAAACATCACAACCTAACTAAAAAACAAAACTGGACATAAGCAATGAACCTGAAAATAGCTCATTGCTTCACAATAGAGGTAGATTTAGAAGGCACTAACCCCCAATCACCGCTTTATCGATTTTGAATTGACGGACTTCTCTTTGTGGTTGTTGACTTTAAAACCTGCCAAACAAATAGAACCCTACTAAATCTGTTCATCTTTAAAAAAAGAATATAGCGTCATTAGGCGTGTCTCCATTTGTGTTACTGCATACTGTTGTGCTAAAAAAATAATGAAATCCTAAAAAAAAAACTAACAAACGATCCAAAAAAAAAAAAACTACAGAACTTCACATATATTTTACCGACCCCTAAAATACAATGAATAAAAGGTAAATTAAATCCTGAAAAAAATCTACTGACAATAGATTAAAAAAAAAAAACTACGGAACCTCACAAATATTTTGAGCGAACCCTAAAATACAATGAACAGAAGGAAAAATGTGTGTATGTGTTTTGTGTAATTAAATTGTTCTGTAATGTTTCGGAACCGATATGTCAAACAATGTATAAAAAAATATCTGTTGTGTTGTGACACACTTGCAATAAAATGGTACATACCTACCTACAAAGTAAAAGTCACTCTACTAACGGATTTATACTGTTTTAAATATCACACCAATACATAATCCAATGCAAGAAAAAAAATACAATCAATTACACATGATTCACCATTAAATACACATAATATTTTTCCTAAAGCAGTCAAATAATATACAAAGTTTTTTCAAAATAACACAAACAGTATTATGGCTTCAACACACAAAGAGATATTATAGTTTAGTTTCACACAGTAATATTACACGTGACCACGGGGCAGTTTGAAAGATACTTTCATGTACACACCTGTTTGCTTGTATTTATTTTTAAGCGTTGTGCCTATTACCTATTACAAAAATCCTCTCTGATGTATGATGCACAAAAAACCAACAAATTTACATTGAACGCCACTGTACCTGAGCGCCAGTTTCTAAGAGAAAAAAATGAAAAAAATATATGTAAAATATGAAAAAATATATGTGAATTTATTCAGTTGAACGCCATTGAAAAGGCCGTTGCCCGGCTAAAGAAACGGACCTCCTTCTCAAGTAAAGGCGAGGAATTAAAACAAGATGGTAAATTCAATAACAAAGGGCTTTATTACAAAAAATAGAAAAAAGACACACATGAGTTATGAAATATTGGTACTCTCCCCTTTACTGAGGAATTCAAAAAGAAATATTTTACACTTAATTTGGTTTGTTCTGCATCAAAATAATTATAAACAGCAAGAAAAATAAAAAATATAATAATAAATAAAAAAAAAACAAAACTTAACTTAACTTTTTTTAATAGGAAATATTACTAACTTAATACTCAAAACTCCAAATTCTCAAATATGATTACAATTTCCTCAAACATATAATTTTTAGTACATAACTTCGGCCTGTACGATATGAATTTACAATAGAATAGGCTAATAAAAACTTAGTGAGTCTGTGCTCAGCAGATTAACATGTATTGGTCACAACGCAATGGAATATGTCTTTTCTTTGCCTTAGAATGTTCTAAATTAAAAGAGAACTTGTGCAAACAGAGTGTGTGTGTGTAAGATTGTGTTTCCCAGAGGGATATTAAACTCTAAAATCAGAAAGTAAACAGAAAATAAACAGAAAGTAAACAGAAAGTATCTTTCAACAATATATTAACCCACAAGTAGGCGAAGGCTTCCCTCACTACCGTAGCTCGCTGACTCAAAATGATTTGGAGTGGACCAACCTGGAAGCTTCCTGGGACGCCGTACCGTCGTCTTGCGTGCCGCCGCGGAACGCCTCCTTACTCCACTCGATCAGCTCCTACTGCTTCTCCACGAACGGTGCCTGGTATCTTCTACTGGACAGGTGGTGCGTTGGAGTCCTTCTGGAGTCCCTCGTAGACCGGCTTTTTCCACGAACGGTGGTGAGCCCCGGGTGATCGCGCACAGCAGCTCGCAGTGGTGACGACAATAGCCAACCGTAGATGCACGATTTAAACCTGGCTTTTGCACTCGTATACTTATTTCGCCTGTAACAGGGCAGCTTCGTTCTGGACAGCGTGCCTCGGTCATTTTGTTCACACAAGAGAAACTGCGTGTTTTTCTGCTGCCTGGGCCGATCTTAATCACGTGCCAACTACGTGAACTAAATCCAGTTTTACGTCCGAAATCAAAATCCAATCCACAGGCTTCTCTCTTGTATATATACGAACTTTGGTTTGCACTTCGAGTAGCATTCTACTCAGACCTCGAACTTCCGGTATCCAGAAAACTCTAGAAAGAACTCTGCAACTTGCTTCGTAAAGCAGACCTTGTCGGCCTAGCTATACAGGTCACTGTCCTCCAGCCAGTTCTGGTACATTCCGATCAGGTTCCGGTGTTTACTTCGAAAAACTTCATATAAAAAAAAACATCTTTCCGGAACTTACATGTGATTTCGCCATTATGTCAAAACCTTCCATGGTGTGACCATCGCAAGCGATTTCTAGATTTAAATTATTTTCGACATATGAAACGCTGCCCTCTGAATTTATGATTTGTTAGCCAACTTAAAGATGCGACCTATTCTGGATTTTTAAACAACCCGTTCCTCGTCCAAAGTTATCAAGAGCCCGAAATATTCCTGGAACGTCAATTAATAATAGCAACACTCAGAAGCTCTGCTACTTGCCGTCAGAGGCCACCGCTTCGTTTACACCTTCCTTCTAGTTCACGCCTCTTGTCGCTAGCTGTCGCTGCGTGGATTAACCATTTTATCTATTTTGAGACAGTAGATGAAAAAAAAAACAAAAAAAACCCAAATAAAACCATTATTTCTTGATTCTTAGATAGGCGAAATTATCAATCTGTCTTCAACAAGAAAAGCTTTCATTATTCCTTCAACGAAGAAAGTGGCGCGCGCGTGGTGGAGTTCGGCGTTTTTTACAAACTCGGCGTCTGGTTTTCAGATACGGAGAAAACATAACTTGATCTAATAGAAAAGACGCTACTCCTCGCCAGATGGCGTTGTACCCAATACATTTTATTTAATCGAGATCTATAACAAAAATCTAACTTGGAGTCATGATTTAACATGTCACAGGGGTGCAGTTCTTGTGCACACACTCCATAGTGCAATCTGTAGAATACAGCCAGGCTTGCTACCTCACACGAAGCTTACTCTTTACCAGAGTGTCATCCTCAATGAGCCTGATAGCACGTCTCTCAATTAAATCCAAAGACTCGAGCTGATACTTGACAGAACCGTCCCAGAGGTGGCAGCAGTACTCCATACAAGATCGGACCTGTGCTTGATAAAGATTCAAAAGCTGTCCCGGTGTGAAGTACCGCCTAACCTTAGACAAAATACCAAGTTTTTTTGCAGCTACCTTGGCTTTCTTTTTTGTTGTCAATTCCTCCACACCAACATGTGTGTCGTTAACGGCTGTATAAAAGGTTAGCCAATTCTGTCCTTTTGGTGGCTTTTGATAACTTCTCGTTACCAGAAAATTTAAGGTTAGAATCTGGAAATACAAATGCCAATTATTATAATATCTGATTTTTAATGTGTTGAGTGATAACTTATATACCATATTGTACACTTACTGTGGCTTGTGTTACAACACAAGCCACAGTAAGTGTACAATATGGTATATAAGTTGCACATCTCCGAGGTTCAGTTAACCTGTCTGCAAGTCATTTCAAAACTTTAATATATATTTTTTTCGTACTTATTAGCCAGCTTACAATACGAATAATTAATAGTTGTAGGTAATAATATAAAGTTAACGACAATTCAGTTGTGATGCGATTGTGAATGAAAGGTTATGTTTTTGTTGTGAAGTGAATAGGCGTAGGGTTGCCATTGCCAGGTCCAAAAATGAAATAGCTTTTTTTGCCCAAGCATTGCTAAAAAGCCGGACATAATAATTTATAAGTGTTTATATTATATTTATATCACAGATTTCACTACTTGAAAACAATCATCATAATTTATCAGCAAAAACCAGCTACTGGCACCAAAAAACATCAACACCAATTTGTTTGTTCGGGGAGCTTTCACGCGATAACTACTTGACAGATTTTGATGAAATTTGGAATAGAGATAGCTTATACCCTGGTATAAAACAAAGGATACTTTTATCCCGGAAAACGGTAAGTTTCCACGGGAAAATGTTGATTACTCGCTGTAAGGAACGGTTGCCATGGAAATAATAACGAGTCTGCCAAAAACATCAATAGCGTTGGTGATATACTTTTGCATTGGTTTTTAATATCCTATAAGAACATAGGATGCTTTTTATCGCGATAAACTGTACTTCGCACGCACGGCCAAAGTCGCGGGCGAAAGCTAGTAGCAAATATATATGATGATAACAAAATTGCTCTACTTACCTAATTGTATTTTTAGTTATGTTTAGTTTTTTTTAGAGGATATTGGAATGGTATTTTAACAAACTTATTTAAAAAAACATACATGCATACATACATACAACCCAAATACCTAACCTTCTACAGTCGGGTAAAAAAAACCGTAGTCTACTATCATGTTATCTCCATCTCTAAACACTTACTAAATATATACACAAACAAATCACAGAGTCATCAGTTATCCACCCCGCGCAGCATACCTTTTGTTGTTATTATCGCAATAGCTAGTACCTTCTTAATTAGGTATTAATGCATTTCTAGGATTTTTAACGTAAAATATACCTATTGTTTTGTTTGATGATTTAAAAAAATATGTAGATATAAGTTCACGCCACGCACACCGCCTGTCTGTCAATATCACAGTAGTTAGTACCTACTTAGTTAATAATATGTGTTTATTCCATCTACCTACACTTCCTAGATTCTTACCAACTAATGTTTTTCGATTTGTTTTGTATGTTTAATAGTTATCAAATATATGTAGTTTTAAACTCACTTTCGCCACGCATACCTTATGTAGCTACGAGTATCACAGTTGTTAAGTACCTACTTAGTTTAATAATACATGTTTTTTGCATCTACCTACTTTTTCAGGACTTTTACTACTTTTACCAACAAATATTTTTCTTCTTGTATGATGTTTAATAGTAATCAAAAATGTTCAGTTACAAATAACTTACCTACTGTTTAGAAATAATGCAATTTGTATAACTTATATACCTATCTTTACCGTTCCGGTAAAAAAAACAAAAAACAAAAAAAAAAACTTGCTATAAAAATTAAATTGTACCTACCTAAACAAATTGTGGTGCGAAAGAGACTGTTTATCCCACAACACAGGATTTATTCTAGTGTGGGATACAGAGTTTATATGTACCAATTAACAAATGTGTGTACTTTAATTAAGCTCGGTATTTTGTGTGCATATATTTAAGTGAAATTATATTTATAGGTTCCTACTTGTGTTAAGCATTTACCTTATAATTAGTACATGCATTGTGAAAATTAATGTAATGTTTTGGTGAATAAACTTAATATGATTTGATTTGATATTTTGACGTGATAGATCTTTAAAAATCACTCCGACCGATACTATACGGGGTACCATGACTAAATGAGCGACTGTAACGAAAAGGAGTATATGGTCTCGCTTTTATATTTCTGTAACTATAAGCTCCAGAGATCTAATTTAGGTTAATTTTTGAGCGTATATAGTCAATTCAATGATGTAATATTATATTTTGTCAAAAGACAGAAGGGAAGGGAGCAGAACGCACGTAGCAAAATCAGTAAAATGGAGGTTTTTGTGATCTATAATTCAGTTTAACCCGCGATTTAGATAGGGTTATCTATAGGCGACAAACATTTTATATCACATAATCGAACTGAGTATATAAGCTACTGATAGCTAGCGTACTGATTTAGGTACAGTTTTTTAAATCATGTCTGTCTGTTTGCGTATCACGTAAAAACTAGGTTTTGACTAAAAAACCGGTATCTCAATCCATTGAATAGCAGCCGAGCAATCGATAAAAAACTATTTGAGGGCTGAGTGAAATTTGGTACTTTTGGTCCTGAAATAACACATAGGTAACTTTTAACCCAGAGAAATAACAACGCGGGCAAAGCCGTGGGTGCTTAAAATCAGTACAATTAATGTTTTTGTGATCTTTATTTCGGCATAACTCGCAATTTGTACGTGTCGTAGACGTTTCACGACAAACAAACTGCTGTGCGCCCCGACACAATCCCAGCCGCTTTTTTTGGTCACTAAAAACTCAATTAAATGGATACTAACAATTTACTATGGAGCCTGGCATAACAAAATTCCGACATTTTGAATAACCTACATGAACCTAGATCTTTCTAGATGTTTATAAAAATATTTGGAGTAAGTACTAAATATCATGTATTTAGTACTTACTCCATATATTTTGCAGCTTTAACTATATAGTATATTGTATGAGATGTATTGATGACAATGTGACAATACCTAGTGTCCCAAATTTGAATCCTTGGGCCTAATTCTCTTATATTAAGACGCCAATTCCACGCCGCCATTTTTGGACATTTGTGGTTATTTGTTCGTGATTCCACGCAGGCAGCGTGGAATCGGCGTGGAATTCGCGTGGAGTTGGCGTGAGCCCACCACCAGGGTGAGTGGCCCTGGGCAAGGGAAACATTTTGTGATGTAAATAAATGTGTCTCGGGTCTTGGATGCTTGGGGTGTGTTGATCTGTATGTCCATATTATGAACTACAAATATTTTCAACTTCTATGGTTAGTACAAATATATTCTTGTCTTCATGCTTTTCCAGTCGTTTTTTTAAATATATTTTTTTCATTAATCCTACGTCCAAAGAGTATATAAATACTACGTCCTACGTCATTCGTCAAAACCAGACGTCTGGCAGCCCTAATTTATGTGTCAATAAATCATAAGTTCGGATTGTGTTGATGGCGTTTTTGCCAGTTTCGAAATGTATATCTTTAACAAACCGTTGGATTGGCCAATTTCAACACATTTGCCAATTTAGAAAAAAAAACAAACGACCCTTTAAGTCATCTACTAATATAACGGTGATCGAAATCATCTAAGAACGCAAATTTTGCCCACAATATTTTATAGCTGAAAGGTGATACTTTTTATTTATTTTTCCATTATGCTAAAAACTAACGCATCAAAGGAAATTAAAACGCGATCATAAAATTATACGTGTGAACAAATAGGCCGTTTGCTTTGAAGCAGATGGCGAAAATAAATGTTAAAACGCTAATTATGATTACATTTGGCGTTCACTTTGGACATTTGTGGGCAAAATTAGATTTCTGAAATGTTTTCGGACATCGTTCGTTTAAATTTGACATGGGAAAAGCGACTTTATTTCATTTGGGTATAGGGACGTATTTTATTCGGTTTGAGCCACAGAGTACTTTGAATATTGGGCCATCCCAAATTACCCCAATCGTTATTGTCAAAAGTTACAAAAATTGCAAAACTGTTGAAAATATTTAAAGCAAATGGCTTGTTAACGAGTAAATGTACATTTGAAACTGCCCACAACGCCATCTCATCATCTCGAACGCACGGAGAATGATTGTGTTGTTAAAATCGGTAAAATACACGAAAATAGTGCTAATTATTATAAATATTTTATTACATTTTAGTAATATTATTACTAAATACCTAATTGCCCCGATACATTTCGGAAACGAACAGACGTACATAATATTATTGGCCGGTTCCTATATCTTAAAACGAACCGTTTTCGCGAACTGTCCATCAGCTTTTGACGTAAACGCCATACAAAATACGTCATTAAGAAACGAGACTTTAGAAAAACGACTCGTTTAATTTTTATAGGAATTGGGGGTAAAGCTGTAGGTCTTACGTAGTATTTATATACTCTTTGGCTGTAGGTACCTACCACGCGAGGGCAATTACATGAGCCAATGAGATTTGTTGCAATCAGATTTTCAAATCAAAATCAACTCTGACGCGCCGCATTATGTGCAAAATCTGATTGCAACAAGATATTGTGTAATAGCCCCGTTGGTACCAAGTGAAATCAAATTAAAAAAGAAAACGGGCGTAGACAACTTTTCTTGTGGCATACAGAATTCCGTTATGGAATCGGGCTGCTGCAGCCCGATTCCGTATGCCACAAGAAAAGTTGTTGGCTTCAATCGAATTCTCAGTCTCGCAACCACTAATGCCTTGCGATAGAGTCGAATTTGCTATGAAAAAAGTGATAATCCGATTGTAGCCAAGTTATGGAATTGGGCCACAGATCTCTTTGTACAGTCAGGAAGAAAAAAAATACATAGAATTTAGAATTGATTTTATTCACATAAAAAATGCATATTTTATTTTAATCTAAGTACCTAACTTTAGGTATTTGCCCCTAGTTTATATTAGAAGCGTCAACATAATAGATACTTTCTAACATGTTCCTGTTATTTCTTCACATGTTTATTTTGTCTACACCCACTGATATGTTAATTGTTATTAATAGGTTTCCTAAAGACGAACTGTGGAAACATAAGTGGCTACGAGTTGTCAGAAGACAGAGGGAAGAGCACTGTTGCTCTATTACAGAACTTGGTTACAATCGGATTATCACTTTTTTCATAGCAATTTCGATTCTATCGCAAGTCGTAAGTGATAGCGATATTGACAATCCGATTGAAGTCAAGTTCCGTGGTCGGGCCCCTGTGGCCCAATTACAGAACTTGGTTACAATCTGATTATCACTTTTTTCATAGCAATTTCGACTCTATCGCAAGGCATTAGTGGTTGCGATATTGAGAATTAGATTGAAGCCAAGTTCAATCGGGCCGCTGATCTCTATGGATAGGCTTTGTGCCGATTCAAAGCGCCCCACTGAGCGTACAATAGTACAAAAAAAAGTAAATTCGCTAACTACTTACGTACGTAGTAAATACATTAGTTATTATATAGGAAAATATTCAAAAGCGCAAGTCCATATTTTTGGGTAGGTGATATGTACTTACCTATATTAAAGAGCATACTACCTTATTGGCATACCTAAACAGCAGCGAATTTGTAAAAAAAATGCGATTTCTTCGCCATTCATGAGTTCGTGTCAATAGACAGGAAAAAATATATAATCAAGGAACTCAACAATCGCATCCCATCATCCGATTGTTGAGTTCCTTTGACTATCTTCCAGCTCCATTATCAGACCTTGGATACCAAATAAGACCAGGAAACTCATCAAGACAAACCAAATGACCCCAAACTCGAAGGGTTTCATCATCTGATAGTTGAGTTCAGTTGACTATCTTCCGGCTCCATCATGAGGTCAGCTCAATAGTACCTATCATAATTGTCATCAGAACTACACCCATGTGCAAAACTCAGCATCTTTTGACGTCGTTAAATGGTTCAAAATTGCTTTGCAAACTAGTCCCTAGCAATGGTTAATCGGTTTTAATCGGTTTAAAATCTTAGAAATTTGAGGCAATATATACACAAAAACAAATTGATTTACTAAAAAAATATATATTTATTCTTGATAAACAATTGAACCAATTTTGATGTAATTTATATGGGACCACCTGGAGAGTATAAAATTTCAAACAAAAAACCGTCTCATTTGTCTTTGAGATTAGAGAACTTACTATAGTGACTTACTTACTCGAGTCTTCTTTCATAGTGAAATACTAGGCCGTAATCCAACTTGTTGGACTAGACTGTAGTCTGAACCATAGGCTTATTATGTTTCCACTGCTGTGACTTACTTACTCAAGCCTTCTTTCATAGTGAAATACTAGGCCGTAATCCAACTTAATAATAATAATAATAATAATAAAATGTATTTATTGCAAACAAACAAACAAAAAAAAATAAAAAAAAATAGATATTCCACGATAACATGACTCGCGACAATTAGTAACATTAACTTGTTGAACTAGACTGCAATCTGAACCGTAGGCTTATTATGTTTCCACTGCTGTGACTTACTTACTCGAGCCTTCTTTCATAGTGAAATACTAGGCCATAATCCAACTTGTTGGACTAGACTGCAATCTGAACCGTAGGCTTATTATGTTTCCACTGCTGTGACTTACTTACTCAAGCCTTCTTTCATAGTGAAATACTAGGCCGTAATCCAACTTGTTGAACTAGACTGCAATCTGAACCATATGGCGTATTATGTTTCCACTGCTGTGACTTTCTTACTCGAGCCTCTGGGTTGCAGACCAGAGGCGCTTCCGCTGAGCCACTCGGCTCTGTGGCATGAACGCCGAATTTACGGTGCCGTTTTATAAACAAATGTACTATTTTTATTCCTTTCAAATTAACATAACTTTAGACTCTTATCCCGCAGGAATCCCTTATTTTTTCGTGATAAAAAGTATCATTGATTTTAACACATAATATAAACTTTGTCTGTGCCAAGTTACATCGAAATCCATCTGGTAGTTTCAGCGTGATACGTGTTCTTTTAAATAACTTTCAACTCCTATCCTGCGGGAACCATTGATTTTTTCGGGATAAAAAGTATTCAAAATATTAATCCATAACATAAGCTATGATTGTGCCAAGTTGCATCAAAATCCGTGATGCGTGTTCAAAGAGACATACAGACAGACAGATAGACAGACAGAGAGACAGACATACAGACAAAAAATAAAACTTTTTGCACTCCATATCGATTTTGAAATTTATTTCAATTATAATTTTCAAAAAATATTTAATATACAGATTTAGCCCAGTTACAGTTTTATTATAGTATAGATAGATAGATAGATAGATTTACAATTATTTAAGAAGGTAATTACATATAATTGCCTTCCTCAAAAGGTAGAAGAAGAAAAAAACTTGAGACGTAACTTTAACATTTTATTTACACTTAGACTAATGTTATTTTTGTATTATATACATAACCTCGATTAAATGATATTATGGATTGCATAACTACTTTTATTATTTAATTAAAAATCATCTCACTGAGGTAGCACACATAAAATCTCTTCTATTTATTAACATTTTTTAAACGTTGAAGCCTACGAATAAATAATAAGTCAGGAACTCTAATTCAGAACAAATGCCACATTAAAAGTGCCCCTACTTCAAACCAAAACGACGTAAGATTCAAAGTACGAATCACTTCCAAGGTTACAAATAGACATGCTTGGTGATTGGTTTAAATTCAGAACGAAAGCAGTGATTGGTTCACGCGCGTGCTGCAATGTCTGCTTTGACAGCTGAGTCATAGCGGCGTTGACGATGTTATACAATAAGTGGACCGGACCAAGTCAGTAATAAAACAATATTATTGTACAATGTTTTTTTTTTGGCTCACTTTTTACAATTCATTAAATTCTTTGTCCCACGAAATATAATTAATTTATTAAGTTTTTGTCCAGAAGGCATTAAAGGAGAATCTTTCTTCGCAATGTAGTGAAGACGGATTCTGAGAAATTTAAAACGGAATGTCCTTCAATGGTATGCGGTTGCCTGTGAATTTAGAGCTGAGGTTCAAGTTCAGTAAATTATTTTTATATATTTCCATAAACTGTCAGGCGTTTGGGTATTTGTTGCAACGGCCGTGGTTGCGGATCACTCCAAAAACAACGCAATATGATCTTGGCTTAATATGGTTAAATAAATTTATATATTTGTAACTCTACTAGCCGTGCAAAAAGTAATTTAAAACTTGAAATACATATGAGGAGTCCTAGAAGTCCAGTTTTGGACTGAGTTTTGGTCACTGGTTTCAAGGAGTTAGTATATACTGTTACTCTTTGTTCATTTACTGTTCGAGTTTTTTTGACTGCACGTTGATTTAGAGACCTTTAATATATTTTTCGCTTTGATCCAAAACGTCATATAGTTTTTCTTTTTCTAGCACTGAAAAAGGGTGTTTAAACCCGTATTGGTCGGTCTTGAATTTATTATGTCGAAAAGGTTGTTAAACGTTTCTAAAAAGCTAATATATTCTTCATAGTTAATCTTTTATTTGGGCGTTGTAGATTTCTGATCTGTGATAGTCGTTATACTGCCAAAATAGTTTTTTTCTTAGTTTTTGCTTTAAAATGTGTGTTTTAGGAGTATTCAGAGCAGATTCAATATCTGACGATGGTATATTTATCGGTGTAACGCATGATTCTCTTTCTTCAAAACTAAAGACTTCGGTTGAAATAAGTTTTTTTTTAATTTTGTTTTTCTTGGTTCTTCTTCAACACCGCCCTTACATTCAGTGTTGATATTATTCTCCTGAAAATAACCTTATTGAAGATCAGTTTCAAATCTATGAAAGGCTGTCTCTAATTGAAATAGATACGCATATACAGCTAAAATAAAAATTCCTATCGAACCTAAATATTAAGTGCAAAAAATAATAGTGAAATCTTACAAGTTTTTGTGCCTTTTGTGCTTGAGGGTTTGCATTATTTGTTTTTTTGAGCAACTCAGGTAAATCAAACACTTCAAAATTTCCAGAAGGTGAATTTTCATTAGCCTGAAAAATTAAACGTGCTTTAATTCGATCAAACTATGAACTGTTTTTTTTAATGCTATTGTTATTCCCATGAGTCGAAAAGCCGAACCTATATTACATACCAACTGTAATCGTTCATTATTGTTTATTTTCTCATGTTGTTTAGTATTCTCCTAAATATGTTGACGTTTCTTCGGTATGAATCTGCGTGAAAAAAATAACAACTTAATTTCAAAATTTCATCTTTAGTGCAAAAATTGACTGACTTCATTTTGCATAGTATTGACCATCGCGGTTTGATAATGTATTTGAACGTATTTGAATATAATTATAATGTAGCAACTACTACTAGTGAAAAGGGATCCCTGGACATTTTAATCTTTTATGGCTCCTGCACCTCTTCACAAAACATGCAGGTTTTGATGATTCACAGCTGTAGTTCACAATGATAAAAACTAAAACGTACGCGAAGATATGACGTGTGCTCGCTTGCATGAAAAATGTACGACTGATGACGCGCTGGACACGACTTTTAAGCCCCACCTACTTGGGCACGACTTTTGTTGGGTCATTTTATTAACGCTGTTACGTTTCCTGACTTATTACTTATTCGTAGGTTGAAGCTAATTTTATTAGCATTTGGATAAATGTGACTTAAAATTAATTGTACTTGCTGAAAACAACATCTCTTTTATTTTATTTATTTACAAAACTTACAACTACGATTACATGATTTTACCTATTGCGATAGTGCAGCAATAATTATTATCAATTTTTTTTGATAATAATCCTCAGTCGGCTAAAACATAACCTAAAATTTAGGCATAACATAGAATTCTTAAAGTTACCTTTGTAAATTCACTCAGAGTACAAATAGATCTACTTCAACCGCAATTACATTGAGTATGCGAAGTGCACACGTAAAAGGCGCCTCCCGTAGGAAGTTAGTCCGCGTTTTCAAAAGACAATAACGGCTGTTACTCACGTAGTAGGTATAGCAGTTTAATTATTCCAAGTATAGTTGACTGCAGTTGTGGGAGCTCCTACATTGGCCAGACTAAACGTACTGTTTATGCCGCATAAAGGAGCACATAAGAACAATGACACACAGAAGTCAGCCATCGCTCAACATCTTTGGGAGTCGGGGTCAAACCATTGGATCGAGTTACATAACCCTCAGACACTATCTACAGAACGCCACTACATACCAAGATTGGATAGAGAACCGATTGAAATTACTAAATTCAAAAACTTCAGTCGTGAGGATGGGTTTAAACTGTCGAGTGTCTGGAATCCATTGGTACGACTATGTGAAAACCGAAGAAATGTCATCCCTAATACGCGTGATACGGTGATATTGTTAGTGTTGTGTGTCGCGATCGAGTTACTAACGAAGGTGTGAACAATGGTACTGGTGTCACGCGTAATAAAAGAGTGAGAAAGAGGGTAGACCAATTTGTCTGCCCTTAAAAACTATTCCACCCGCAGTTACTTCAGTTATCCGTGATCATGGTGCTTGCACCAGTGCCGAAATATCGGGAACTCAATTCAAATAGTATACTTGAAGTATAGTTTCAACCACATCCGGTAGTCTCTCAAGGTTGCTCAAGAGGATTGAGAGACGAGACACGTTCGCGTGCGTTCCCTTGTACCACTACAATTCAACTGCTATACGTGAGTAACTCCCGAGTTTGTCTTATAACAAGCAGCAAAATTAAATGTAGATTAAAAAACACGTTTTATATTTTTGAAGTGATACTTATTATGCGACTTCCAACAATGTTTACCATGGAGGCCTTCCTATTTTCATTTCCACATTACGAAGTTTCACTTCTTCCGCGCGGAGGGACTCCACGATCGTTTTTGAAGTGATACTTCTTCTGCGACTTCCAACAAGGTTGCGTTAAACGTTTAACGCTACCATGGAGGCCTTCCTATTTTTATTTCCACATTACGAAGTTTCACTTCTTCCGCGCGGAGGAACTCCACGATTGTTTTTTTTTCTTATCATATTGCATTGTCATCTAGTTGTGAGCTACCCTGAAAGTTTCAGCCGGTTAGCTGCTCGAAATTTGAGTTGCATGATTCTACTAGGAACATCAGACAGACAGACAGACAGACAGACAAACAAGAAAGTCAGTTAATCAAAACGTGGTAAAATGTATATAAAATGTATATACGTTAGTTTTCATGGTATCATTAATAATACAAATGCTTGAAAGTTGCCGTATGTACCAATTACAGCTTATTATGGCTATGTACATTTTCTGCTAAACTATATGGGGAAGATCGAGGAGCTAGACAGCGTTTTTAAACGGCAAAAACGGTGCATTAGGACTATATTTATCGACTCGTGCCGACCATTCTACATTTATAGAATGGCTTAAGAGTTTTATTAAAAACTCTTTTTCAAAATGCACGTACCATGAGTAAGTACAGTGTCCGGCCACAGTATAAAATTAAATTGTTTCGACACTAACTAGACAGACCTTGACATCTAATAATACCTATATAATGTGCATTAAAATTTATAACAAAATCCCTGCCATTTTCAATGAATTTTTACTTATTAAATTTAAGAAAAGCTTGGTGCGATGGCTTGAAGAAACATTTTTATAATCTATTCAAGTTTTTTTTTTAATTATAAACTTTGAAACGCTGGTATTATTTTTAATTTGACATTCAATTTAAATTGACATTCGATTATTTTATTTTATTATATTTTACACACATAATTTATTTGTAACTAGCGACCCGCCCCGGCTTCGCACGGGTATAATATATATATATATATATATATATATATAGAAAGATAAAATTAGTTGGTACTTTAATTGGACAAATAGAATAACAAAAATTTCTTACACAAAATGTTTATATTTACAGGTTTTATACTCACGTACCATTTCGTCTATAGTATTATTCTGTTTAACGCAAGGAGGTTGAATTACGGTTACTATTTCGTTTATTATTAGCATAATAAGTTTTTTTTTATTTTTTATTACGTACTAGTCAATCGTTTGACCACGATCTCACCTGATGGAAAGTGATGATGTGGTCGAAGGTGTAGCACGCTTGCCTAGTAGATACCTATTCACTCTTGACTTGAACACACCGGGGTTATAATTTACCGGAAACACTGACGAGGGCAGGGCATTCCACTCCTTTGCAGTTCTTATAATAAAAGAAGAAGCGTAACGCTTCGACCACATTCAGATATTTCAGATCATTTCCTACGTCAATGATTGTTAGATATTCTGTGATTTCGTTTCCATGGCAACGTTCCATATACAAACCGTATCCCTATACCCTTAGAATATTTACGCTGCAAGCCCTATACCAGTACCCGTACCCTATACCCGACCCGTATCTCCTTCTTAGTTTGTGATCTTACGTAGTATTTATATACTCTTTAGTTTGTGATACCAAGTAATCGAGTTTTTTTGCAAAATTTAATATCTTGGGTTTCATTATTGCAATTTTCGAAGTATACTCTAATTTTTTTGAAAAATAAAATCCGGCTAGTAGAGCGAGTAGACGCTGATAATTTTTTTTTTTTTATGTGAAAGAATTTTTAAAATCGGGTCTTTACTTTTTGAGTTTATCCATTACAAACAAACAATCAAATCTTTCCTCTTTATAATATTAGTGTCGTAGATGTAGAGGATATTGACATTTCACAAAGCATCTTTGGTAATATTTTGTAATTTTTTATAAGTTTCGTCTTGTGAATTAATTGTACTGATTATAATTTTGTACAAATTTCATACGCCTGTAAAGGCAAGTTTTTGCAGGACTCAACAAGTGTACCTATCTTTTCCATCTTTTGTACCTAAAACTCAAATAAATAATATGAATATATATAAATAAGGCAAACTTAATAACGTGATAAGGAAATATCTATGGCTTAAATATTAATAATTTCAGTAAATACATAGGTAAGTAACCTGTCATACCCACTCTGTAGGCGACCGTATCCTAAAAATAATGTGTTGCGAACCCGTTTGAGTTCAAGCAACTGTTCAACATGTCTAAAAATAAGTATTCCAGAGGCAGTCCTAGGAATGAGTTCATGGCCCGGAATAGGTCACCAGACTTCAGTTCTCTCGATACCCTAGCGCTTCTAAGAGGAATAATTACATGATACATAATATTTTTTTTCGAAATTTTATCTAAATATTGCATAATAAAAGAAACTTCGATTCATATTTCGCTTCATGTCCGTTTCAAGAAGACTCTTAAAATGCATAGTTATAAAATTACTGTTAAGATAATCCTGTTTAATAATGTAACCCGCAAGCGTGGCAGCCACAGCGTGTCAGGCGGCTTCTCCCGTGTGTGGCGTGTGCGGGCGCGCCAGGTCGGCGAAGGAGTCGGGCAGTCGGCGGTGCAGCGTGTCGGGCACCAGCCGCGTCAGCGCCGCGCCGCACAGCGGCAGCGCGCCGAACAGCGCCGTCGGCGCCCAGGCGGCCTGCACCGCCTGCGACACAGAACACGATCAAGGTGAAGCTCTGGCCTACTCGACAACACGACCTAGTGATTCCGCAAACTTGCAGCTACACTACAACAAACTTCAGTGTACTAGAAAAGTGCAAAAAAAACGAGCGTGTCACTTCTATCAGACATAGGTGGATATATAAAAAAAACAGAGCAAAGCGAGCGCCTGCTAATAGTATAATGTTCACGTACGTTACGGCTTATAGCCGAATTGCGGCTACACCTAAGTTTAGCCTCATCGAAATAAAGCTCGTATAGAATTAAAGCGTAAGAGCAGCGAACGTGTATTTTCTTAATCGTACAGATTTGGGTCACGGCAGAGTCGAGCAATGCGAGCTTATTTATTCCATTAGATGCCCAAGAAACGCGAGCAAAGCAAGCTAGTTATATTACATATTTCATATTTATATGTTACGACAGGTGCTGGAAAGCACTTACCAGCAGCGGCGTGACCAGCGCGAGGATGGCACCGAACGGGCGGCCGAGCGTGGAGCAGGCGGCCAGCAGACGGTGCCGCGCGCGTGTCGGAAACAGCTCGGCCGTGTACACGTACGCGTGTTTAGCGACATCGTGGCGACCAGCTAGATAGAGAGCCGTGCTGGCCACTGTATTTACTAGTACACTTACCAGTAGCGATGTGACTGACGCGAGGGTGGTGCCGAGGCGACCGAGCGTGGAGCAGGCGGCCAGCGGGCGGTAACTGCTCGGTCGTGTACACGTACAGCGCGTTCAGAAACATCGTAGCGTCCAGCTGTCCCATCAGGTACAGTGGTGTGCTGGCCACTGTACTCGCTGGAACACTTACCAGCAGCGGCGTGAGCGGCGCGTGTATGGCGCCGAGGCGACCGAGCGTGGAGTAGGTGGCCAGTAGGCGGTGCCACGCGCTTGTCGTGAACAACTCGGCTGTCCCGCCAGGTACAGTGCCATACTGGCCACTGTACTCGCTAGAACACTTACCAGCAGTGGCGTGAGCGGCGCGAGGATAGCGCCGAGGCGGCCTAGCGTAGAGCAGGCAGCCAGCAGGCGGTGTCGCGCTCGCGTCGGGAACAGCTCGGCCGTGTACACGTACAGCGCATTCAGTGACATCGTGGCGCCCAGCTGTCCTGCCAGGTAGAGTGCCGTGCTGGCCGCTGTACTCGCTGGAACACAAGTACTAAGTTCATAGCATATAGACCTCGAGAAAAAGTTTCTACGTGGACATAATGCTGTGTTAAAGATGAGCTCGTACAACAACGATTGAATTTGGCAGCATGGCGCGGAGTGACTATAAATTGCCACGAATGCGATGTTATGATGCTGTAGTTGACTGTTCCGTAAATCGTGGCGCATGATGTGAATTTTAATGAGAGTTGACAGTCATTTATGCTTCCTGTTTGCTTGTATTTATTTAGCTTCGTGGATGGAGTTCTTCTAGGATGCTTAAAACTACATAAAATATGTTTTAGGATGGACACTGTATGTTTAATATGTTTTTGTTTTTCATGGTGTAAGCATTTCCGTCGTACAAATCAGAAATGCTCATAAGTCTCGGTCTTGCAGTGCGATTCAGCTAACAAATCTCAACATGATCGCTGCCTGATCGTTACCTTTTCGGTGTGGCTAAGTGGGGAGACGTGGGGGAAGATTTGGGAAAGTGAAAAACAAAAAAGGAAAGTGAGGGGAGGGTAGAGGGAAGTGGACGAATGGTGGGCGATGTCAGGGAAGGGTGCGGGAAGTGTGGAAGGTGGGGTAGATAATGCGAAGTGTGGTAAGACTGAAAGGAAGCGTGGGGGCAGACTGGGAGAAAGAGTGAAGGGTAGGAAAAAAGGGGGAAGGGAGAAGGCAAGTGGAAGAAGGGTCGAGAAAGGATGACAATTTCACTTTCTCCCCACCATTACCCCTTTCTCCCATTCTGTCCCCACGCTTCCTTTCAGTCTTCCCCCTCTTCACACCACCTGCCCCACTTCCCGCATCCTTACCCGATATCCCTCACCAATCGTCCACTTCCCACTACCCTCCCCTCGCTTTCACCACCTTCCCTCACTTCTCCAAACCTGCATACCCCCACATTTTTTTCTTCTAAGTAGGACTATACCAAAAGTCATACATACTATGCGGTTTGTAAGCTGAATCAGGGGTAGACCTTGTGCGATGCACTGACGATAGATTCAGGCCAAAATATATATCTAGTACTACTCAGGTAGAAACTAAGCGTGCGGTATTTACATTTAGGCAGGCAAGAGATGGCTATGAGCGAGGTGGCAGTAAGGAGGAAGGCGGCGGTGAGCAGCGGGCGGCGGCCGACGCGGTCCAGCAGCAGCGTGTTGGCGAGCAGCGCCGGCAGCTGCGCGCCCGCCAGCAGCGCGTAGTTGGTGTGCGCCGAGCCCGACAGCGCGTGCGCGTTCACCGCCAGCCCGTAGAACACGAACACCGCTGAGATCCACCACACACAGCACACCAGCAGCCGGCAGCGGAGGGCGCTGTATCTGCAACGATCACGATCCACTCTAAACTGGGAATTTTCATCTAGATTTTAGAATTTCTATTCTATTCCGTACGTAACAAGACATAAGTTCAAAAACTAAAACCTAGACTATGGTCGGGTAAAAAATAGCCCATGTCACTCTTGCGATGAATACGAAACTATTGATACCATGCTTGTCAAAATCAGACCAAGTTTTTAGTTTGAACACATACCTAACCGTTCCAAAGCATCGCCGTAGTCGGGTACAAAAAATACCATAAATTAAGACGAATCTATTGATACCTTACTTATCAAAATCGTACCAGTAAGGCGACGCTAAGGTGGAAAATCCACATACATACATACATACATAAACTGTTAAACTCATTACCCTTCCCTTGCTTTGCCGTAGTCGGGTAAAAAGATTAAAGTAAGCTTACGACATATTTTGTCTTCGATCCTTATTAATATGCATTTTCGCAAAGTATCACCTGAGCCCAACACCACAACTCTGTCACCACTAGTCTGTCTTGTCACTACTAGTCTCGAACGACCGCACCGGCGACACTAGTAAATTGTTAGAGTTGTTCCGATTGAAACTCAAGATTTTTAACTTACTTTAACAACGCTTTGAACAGGCTCTCCTCGACTTCCCTCTCGGCATCGTCCAATTGTTCCTTCTCGCTGGCTAGCGACTTTTTGAACCACTCCTCGGAGATTTCTACCCGGTTACACTTGGCAGCTTTCTGGACGGTCTCCAGCGCCTCCTGGGCACGACCCCTGGTGACGAGCCAGCGCACACTCTCGGGCAGCAGCCAGGGGTAGAGCAGGAGGAGGAAGGAGGGGGGGTAGGCCCAGCGCGCCCACAGCCGCCAGTAGCCCGTCAGGTAGTCCAGCAGGGACAGGGACGCGTAGCCCAGTGCCAAAGGGACGCCCAGCACCAAACTCGCCAGGATCCGGTGCTGCACGCCCAGCCATTCGATCACTGGAATTAATAACGCATGCTCGAGAGTGTGACCTATATGTAATCGTAATAACTTAGATATGTATCAACCTGATTCCCCCATCACCTTTCCATCACCGTACGACTAGATGATCAGCAAAGCGACATACTTTTATGGTTGAAATACCTCGCACAAGAACGAAACGTTACGCTTTTTCATTTGTTATAAGAACTTATCTAGACTCAACTTCTATAAAGTTATTTTGCTAGATGAGAGAAGAACAGTCGCCGATATAGTATTTTTATACAAAATCATTAATGGATTGATTGATTGCTCAAAATTATTGAAACGAATTAAATTTTCAGCACCTCGCACGAGTAGTCGTCTCCATAATAGAAAAACCGGTGTGTCGTACTAATCTTGGTCATCATTCACCAGTCTATCGAATGTGTTCAGCTTGTAACGATCTAGGAGACGATGAGTTGATATTTTCAGTGCATCAATCATTGTTGTCAAGCGATGTTCTATATTATTCTTCATCCCTAAATAATTCAATTTTTAAACATATTTTTATATATTATATCTTTATTATTATTTTTTGTAATATGAGTGCTATTCATGCATACTGTTTGCATCTAGTAGGCTGTTCACTAGCATAATACAATTAACATAAGGTACTGTAAGCTTTGTTTATGTGATACCTAATCAATTAATACTAAAACTAAATTTGACAGGTCTAAAATTGTTGCTGTCTCTTTCATTTTGAAAATGAAAATGACAGCAACATTTTAGACCTGTCAAATTTAATTTGAAAATGAAAGAGACAGCAACAATTTTAGAGCTGTCAAATTTAGTTTTAGTATTAATTGGTGCACTCAGAATCGACACCAATGCCAGTTTTGTGATACGTTTAAAAAAACTGCATAGTAGTGCAATGCCCTGCCGTCATCAGTGTTTCCGGTAAAATATAACCCAGGTGTGTTCAAGTCAAGAGTGAATAGGTATCTACTAGGCAAGCGACATACACTATCGCTTTCCATCAGGTGAGATTGTGGTCAAACGATTGCCTAGACCTTAATAAAAAATAAAAATAAACATAACAATCAGTAGAAACTATACATAAGTAAAATTTTATGAGCCTAATTTTACGTGAATGTCGAAGAGAGAAAAATTAAACTAAAGTTTATTTATAGTTGTTTTAGTTTGGTGGTGCGTAGAAATAACTTGACTTACTCAGAACAAAAGCGGCAGGGTAGACGCTGGCTCCCAGGATGGTCTCCAGCAGTTCTCCCGCCAGGTACATGGGGTAGGAGGTGACGAAGGACTTGAGCAGCCCCATCACTCCGGCGCCGCATCCGCTTACAATCAGCGCGGCGCGCCGGCCCCATCTGCAGAAAAATTAGACATAAATACAAAACCACCGTACACCGTGTGGATTTTTGAGACGGGACAGTAAGGGCAGGTACCTTAACCGTTATACTTACAGGAAAACATTTCTAGGAGACCATCCATAACTTTTTGAGATATTCTGAACTGCATTCACAAATTTTGTAAAAAAATATAGTCGGTAAGAAAACAAGCAATTTACACAAAAACTTTTTTTGATGTTATCGATCCTGTTTCTTAAAAGGATCAAATGTTTGTATCGGACCAACTGAAGTAGTTTTCTTGACACTTCATATGTTAATGTATTTCCGACGGAACAAATAAATACCAAAATTTATCGAGTGAGGTATCATAATGAAGATATTATTCAAAAGATTATTTAAAAAAATATAATTCTTATATTGTATTTCTTATTGTATTTTATGCTACTTACAACTAGCTTATGCCATGGAATAACACATTTGATACTTTTCATCATCATCATCATCCGTCACGCGGGTGAAGCCGCGAGGCTGCGCCCTAGTTATATATATATATATATATATATATATATATATATATTCAATATGAATTATTGATTGGCATTAGCATAGTATATTAATATGATTATATATATATATTTCCCTATTATTCCATCCATGATATCTCATACTACTTATAATTACATTAAATTGTCTATTTGTCTTGCTCAGAATAGTATTTAAAGTGTTTATATAATTGTTTTTATTTGAATATTGCTTCTTATATTTAATTTCAAATTTTAGATTATTTAAGTTAATGTATTTACAATAACTTGAATAATGTAAAACTTCTTTTTTTGGCTATATTATTTATGATGTTGTAATTGCAAATTTAAAGTTAAGTAAAATATTAAAAATGAACATTTTATTTATATAAATTCTAGCTGCGCTCCGCGGTTTCACCCGCGTCCCTCCGGAATAGTGCATTTTTCCGGGATAAAAAGTAACCTCTGTGTTAATCCAGGTATAAGCTACCTGTGTGTCTGTGGGTTTTCTGTATTTTTATAATAATATTATTTGTTGTATTGTAAGTATATGAACAATGTGTATAGGGCATATTTCGTTTCGTTCACCATGTGAAATAAAGAAGAAAACAAAACGGAATATGACTGAGTTAAAAATAAGTACATTAGAAGGACAAAGTAAGAAAAACGAAATTCGAAAATGATGTAACTAGTTCATGTGCATTGATCATAACATTATGAAGCGAAAGTACCTCTTACTCTGTTTGTTACCTTTTCACAACTAAACGTTTTTTTTTGTTTGTCGTATGAGGTACTGCGGGCCTCTGGGGTTAGAGTTTGTCAGGCCCCCGAAGGCCTCCGACCTGACTTATCGACTGCTATTAATCAATAACAGCACGGACCGACAGGTTATCGTGCCCTCCTTAGCACGGGAAGATAGAAAACCGTACATAACTTTAAAAAGTCAATGTGTAGAGCTATAAGACCGAATCCGGTGTCGTTGAATCAAAACTAAACACTGAACGGTTGAATCGATCTTTATAAAATTTGGTATGGAAATAGATTGAACTCTGAGAATGAAATTAGATAGACTTTATAGCGGTAATTTGTAGTCCGCGCAGACGAAGGCTCGGGCAAAAGCTAGTGATATAATATATCCTATTGGTCACAGTAACCCACCTGTCGGAGACGAACCCCATGATGGGTAGCGAGATCAGCATGCCCACGTTGTGCACGGTGCCCACCAGCGAGCGCTTCCATTCCTGGCACGCCAGCCCGAACTGAGAATGTAGGCCGGAGAAACATTGTTAGCTAAATTAATTCCATTCTAAATTATAACACACGTACATTCCTACCTATACTATAATCAAAGAAGAGTATCTGAATAATGTTTCGAAATTAAATCCAAGTAGGTATTAAAATTAATTAATATCATTATTTTAGAGTTATAACATGATGAATTATTGATTGGCATTAGCATAGTATATTAATATGATTATAAAAGGTAAGTAGGTATGTTATCATATCTGTATGTATATATTTCTCACCTGGACCTCACCTGGACCCTCTATTTGCAAATATTATGAGAAGAGGATATATGAGATTGTATTTGTAACTTACAACGATCTGCTGCTAGATTAAACACCCTTAGTGTGAATGCATTTCAATCCAGTTCGCAACTAAACCACAAAGTAAACAAAGCATTCCTACTGCCATAACGTTGAAATGGTCAATCTTAGCCACAAGTACACCATCCTTTTATCTTAGTCTACCTGCACTCTCCCCGTGTAACCAGATTCCCCGATCATAAGTGTAAGGTTAAAAAGACGTTTAAGACCGAGTCAATACTTTAGAGTATAACTTTTGATAGAACTAGCGAGTGCGAAGCGCGAGCGAAGCTTCTCCGTTTCAGATTGGGCAAAAATTCTTTCGTATGTCCGAATGTCCAGCTGTTCTCCTCTACAGGTCGCATTTCTCAACGGAACTAGACGAAACTTAGCATATAGGATTAACGAATTTTTAATAATTGTTTCGTCATCGGGGGATTTTTGATTGGAGGGGTACTTCCCTCAAAAAAGGGCAAAATGTGGGCTACTGAATATATCCGCCTTATAAGATCCGATTTTGAAAGTTCTTTTTTATTTGAAAGGTTGTAAATTTGTTGGTCTCATAAAAAAATATATGAAGATCTGATGAGGATCTTGTTGATCGTGATGAGCAAAATAGCTCACTTTTAGATTTCGACCAGTGCGTTCAGCGCTTTAATAAGTAGGGATTGATGGAGCACCTTGGTTATTAATGTAAGTTTTACAATAAGGTAACTAGATGGCGCTACTGTGCACCGCTAGATGGTTTGTAAAAAAGTTTGTGCTCGCGAGGTCTACAGCTCAAAAAGCCACTAGAAGTAATGTCACAGAATAAGTAATAGTAGTTACGTAATGTGTAAAGCAATCACCTCGACGACGATGCTGCCGCTGCTCCGGTACACGTACTCCTCGCAGGCGACCGCCGTGCCGTTGTCGAAGGAGTCCGGGCGGCAGGCGCCGCCCAGCGGCCGCCAGCGCCGGCAGCGCGCGCCGTCTGGCAGCGCGAACTGCGCCCACGGCTGGGAGTGCTGGGACCACAGCTCGGACTCCACCACGCTGCTGTTGTCCTCGCATTCTGGCACTCGGCATCTGGATAAACAACGTATTCGATAATCAAAACATGTACAGACTAATATCAAATACCTCGGTTTCCAGATCGAAAATAAGTTAATCTGAAAAATTCAAATAGTTTATCTAATCTCACGAACAAGGAAACTTACTTATTACCCGACTATGGCAAAACAAATGGAGGGTTATGATTTTAGCCGGTATGTATGTTGGTATAGGTGTGTATGTTAATCTGTTCCCTCTTAACTTCTAAACTACTCATAAGAGCGATGGTGGCCTAATGGTTCTATAGTGCAATTTAGAATCCAACGATACCGGGTTCAAAACCTAGGCTCCCGCACCAATGACTTTTGGAAGTTATGTGCGGTTTTTCATCGCTCCGTGCTTCGGAGGGCACGTTAAGCGTCGGTCCCGGCTGTTATTGGTTAATAGCAGTCGTTAAGCCATGTCAGAGGCCCTCGGGCGGCCTGAAACTCTGACATCAGAGGCCAGCACTACCTCATTCGACAAACAAACAAACAAACAAACCACTCATCGTAATTTGTCAAATGTAGGCGTATTGTAATGTGTTGTAGGCTATGTGACGTCATATTAAATTGAATCTAGAGGACGTAAAGACGTTAATAAAAAATTAAAATAAAACTATCTTGGCGTGTTTGGTATCAAATGAAAGGTCTTAGAAAATACTAGCTGTACCCGCGGCTTCGCACGCGTGGTCTTTTCTTTAGGTTCAAAGTACCATAATGCCAATATGACGACCGGTTGGTCTCGTGGCTAGAGATCCTAGGTACGAAATCGAACGGTCGCGGGTTCGAATCCTGGAAGGTGCAATCATTTGTGTGATGAGCAGAAATGTTTGTTTCCGAGTCATGGATGTAATATCTATGTATGTTTATCCCTTATCTAGTGCCCATAGCACAGGATATCCTAGTTAGGGGCTAGATAATTGGTGTGGATCTGTCCCGAATATATTTATTTTATTTAATATACCAACATTTGATCAAAATTTCTTCAGCCGTCAAAAATACTTTTATCAATTGTTTGGTTTCTAACTCACCGGATTGAGATACCAATTACACCAGTTTTTAAAACCCTAAGCTATCTAACAATGAAAACCGCATTGCAATCGGTCCAGTAGTATTTTAAATAAGTGTTTCAACCCCTATCCTGCGAGAACCCATTAATTTTTCGGGATTTAGAGTATTATATATCCTTCTTCGTAGTATGAACTCAAATCATACCAAGTTTCATTTGAATTCATCCAGTAGTTTCGGCGGAGTGATGCGCGGCCAAGATACAGACATACATACAGACAAAAATGAAAAAACATACAGTTTAGGCTTCATTATCGAATATAGAGTAACCTCCAAAAAAATATTTTTACAATATCTTTAATGTATAGAATTTGGACCCACATCCCGCAGGAACCCTTTATTTTTTCGGGTTAAAAAGTATCCATATCCAATGTCCTACCTCGAAGTATGAACTCAAATCATACCAAACTTCATTTGAATTCATTGAGTATTTTCGGTGTGATACGCTGCCAAGGTACAGACAGACAGATGGACAGACAGACACACAAAAAATAAAAAAATACAGTTTTGGCTTCAGTATTGAATATAGAACGGCCTCAAAAAAAAATTACAAAATATCTTCAATTTACAGAATTGGGGACATTATCCCGCAGGAACTCTTTATTTTTTGGGATAAAAGTATCCTCAATCTTTACCCATTATATAAACTATGACTGTGCCAAGTTGCAACAAAATCCGCCCTGTAGTTTCAGCGTGATACGCGTTTTTTTAAATAACTTTCAACGCCTATCCTGCGGGAACCCATATTTTTTTCTGGAATAAAAGTATCCTATGCCTTACCTCGTAGCATGAACTCAAATCATACCAAGTTTCATTTAAATTCATTCAGTAGTTTCGGCGTAATGCCATCCAAGATACAGACAAACAGATAGATAAAAAAAAAACAGTTTTGGCTTCAGTATCGAATAAAGAGTACCCTCCAAAAAAATAACTAAATATCATCAATGTACAGAACTGGACCCGTTACAGTTTTATTATAAGTATAGATATATATTGAAACCCCAAAATAATTTAAATAAAAATATATGTTAAAAAAACTAAAACCCGACTATTTAAATCAAGAATATTCGAATTTTAATTTGTAAAATTTAATTGTTGGTGGAAATTACATTTAATGTAATTTAATTTAGTGTATTTATTATTCTTGATTTGAAGTAAACAAAATGGTCCTGTCGATAAACAAAACAACAAGCCAACGACGCGCATTCCAGCGATGCTACCTGCGGCCACCACCAGGAAGAGCTTCTCAGCGCTTTATAAGGCGCTGCGTGACCTTCACGCATTCCCCTCCGTAGACGCCCTAGAGTCATCTTGAGCGATCCGGACGATGAAATCGCTGCCGCAGTGCAGGCAGCGATAGATTCGCCCAATCCGTCATCTTCACCATCTTTCAACACAATTAGACACAGACACCGACCTCGCCGGCGAGGTTGAAGGTCCCGTAATTAATGTCGATTTTATTCGCCTTCGAGTTTCTTGCCGATTTTTCTCGAAGGTGTATTCCGAATCGGTGGTCAGTTGTGCAATTCATTCAAAGGGCTCCAGTCATTTCATCAGTAGAGAGTACCTAACAGTAGAGATCCAGGGGTGTTTAGTTCGATACTCCCCAAGTAATCAATGGCAACTGTCCAAGCCGAGGTTCGTACCCCCTGGGTGCCCTTGAGCAAGTGGCCAAAAACTTAACTTTGGCGTTTGCCTTCTGCATCATTGCGGCGGAGCACTTTTGCGCCCGCCCCATCGTCCGCTGACGCTGTAGAGGTCAGCTATAGACCAACAGCACATAACCTTTCTAAAAAAAAAAAACCTTGACAATGCGTTCCTACCTAATCGTAAATTCCGCATTCCGCGACTTACCCGTGGTATTACCGTTGGTACTACTGATAGTACCACCGTAAATTATTTTTACCCGTGGTACTACCAATCTGTCTGGTAGTACCACCGTAAATTATTATTTTCCGTCATATTTATCAAAATTATGTTATTTAAGTTAAAGCATTAAAAGAAAAGTTTGTTATCATAAACACTATTTTCTTTATAAATAATACTCAAAAAGTCTACACGCAAAATACAACGTCGACAGGTCCAATCATATCTTCTGAACTTCACATAATATGTAGAAACAGAAAATCCAGCGTCCTAAACATATCTTCCAGCGCATAAGTGAACAGTTTCGGGGATATAACACCCCCCTGTCTCACTCCTCTGCGCAATTGAATATGTTTAGACTGCTGGGTTTGTACTTGGACACACATAGTCGCAGCGTCATAAAGAAACCTCAGTACTTCGATGTATCCAGCCAGTCTACTTGACACCGCTGCAAAATCTTCAGAACCGCTCAGGTTCCAACAGAGTCAAAAGCTTTCTCATAGTCCACAAAAGCAAGACACAGGGGCTGGTTATACTCCTCCGACTTCTGTATAACCTGCCTCACTGTGTGTATGTGGTCTATGATACTAAATCTTCCGCGACACCTGGTCTATTCAGGAAACTGGAATTCGTCGTCTTCTTGCGAGACGATTTGAGATGACACTCGAAAACAATTTATAGACGTGGCTCAAGAGCAAAATAGATCGTTAGTGTTTTATCCACTTTTTTAAAGAAGAGTACTACCATACTCCTGCTCCACGCCTCTGGAGTTCTCCCACTGTCAAGAACGGTGCTTTATAACCCAGGGGTTATTAACTGCCTGACCTCAGCTTGGACGAGATTTAGATGGCGCTAAAACTACATAAGAATAGAAAGGCCCGGTGAGAATTGTGTAACTTCGGAGCTCATGAAAGCAGGGGGGAAACCAGTACCTACTTCGGGAACTTCCCAAGCTGACGTCAGGCAGTTCGTCAGTGTAGTGGCGGGTCAGTAATGCACGTGAATCCTATGTGCTGGGTTCGGATTTAGAAGCATGCGAGTTGTACAATTGGCCATATAAATCTTCTATCTCAAAAAGGATCTCCGGGTTAGAGACGACGGTTGTGCCATTATTGGTCTTGAGTTTCGCCAAATGGAATATACTCAACTGCTGGGCTAAAACTTTTAACCCCCGATTTTGCTCCATTGCCTTTTGCCAAGACAACATTCGTAATGAAGATATCTGAAAAAGAACCAAGGTAACCGAAATAGCTCTAAGAATAAGCAAGCTAAAGTGTCAGTGGGCTGATCACATTTCCCGAATAACAGAAAACGGTTGGAGTAGACGAGTTTTCGAGTGGAGACCACGTCTAGCCAAACGTAGCGTAGGACGCCCTGAGGCCTCGCAGAGTGACGACCTATGATAAGCTGCTGGCAGAAAATGTTTGAGGAGAGCTAAATACCAAGCTCAGTGGCGAGTATTAGGAGAAGCCCTACGTCCAGCAGTGTACAAATATAGGCTGATGATGATGATGATGATAGTCTTTTTTGTCAGGTATGTATGTGCATATGTATGCCACGGTTTCACCCACGCGAATGATAATAATTATTAAAAGTATCCTATGTGTGTATTACAGGGTATAAGCTATCTCCTTACTAAAGAAGGTCGGCCAGTTCCATACAAGCTGTGACCCTGACCGTAAAGTGTTGCGTCCATAAATGATCTAGGGTTTGTTTGATTGTTCATATTACAATATAACATAATAAATTGATCTTTTCTTATTTTTAAGCCGGAGTTTGGTGGTAAATTCATTTTTTTGTTCTGAGGTTAGAATTTAATACGACCCGCTGGGCGCCATTTTTAAAAAATAAGTAAGGACGCTCCAGTCAGTCACTTAGCACTCATTTTAGGGTAAGTATAGGCCATTCTGCAAGCCCTTATATTACAATATTATACACGCTTAGATAGATAATATGTTAGATATGTTAGCTTAAATACTATTACTATACCTACAGCCCTGACTTCAGTGTCTAGATGTACTAGAAAAATAACTTCTAAAACTCTTTCTATCAATCATCAGCCTATTAATTCTCATTGCTGAGACAACTTAACGCCAAACCTTGGCAAGCTGTGGATATTTTGCTCGGTGGTGACTTTATCAGTATTCTTCTGGCACTTACCAGATAAACATAGCAGGTTTTGGGGTAGGTATATTCTATACTGAATCTACTCATACTATTTGTGTTCTGTATGTTAGGTATAATAGTCCTGTGTGACTGCTGTAGGTATAAAAAAACTCGAAGATACACAAAAGAGGTGGAGGGTAGAAAAGAGTTCAATAAAATAAAAGATTCACAATATTGTTTTACTCGATATCTTCTCTTATGAAAAATAAATCAAAAATGGTGCCGGAGGAGATAATTTTGGTTGACACCGAACCCATCCAAGGTACCACTAATGTTGCTAATGTCATAACGTGTGCACAACATCCTATTGTACGACAAACCAGGTTAGATTTGGTCATCCTTCTTTCGCCAAAATCCGTTGAGCCATTTCAGCGTGAAGAACAAACATTCAATGATTCACACACACACTCATTACAAACTTTAACATTTATGCTGTCTCTGTTCTGGTATTGTTTGTTTATAATTCCAGTAAATTTGCAACGTTTAATGACTTCACACTGAAGGCCTTTCGTAATCTTCAGGCACAAGTGGAAGTGCTTACGCAGGACTCTGATCGCATGGAGATTGCAGACGAGTTTGAAGGGAACTGGCATCACTTTGTCAGAATTTCTTACGAAGCCCAGGCATGACACGTTCATGGCAGCCAGGCAGACTTTCGGAATTCAAAATTGTTGGACTCGAGATGCAAGTATCCATATACAAGGGTCCGACGGCCGGCGGCACCGTGTCTATAGCCTCGGGGAACTTGAGAAGATTTCTTCGCCTGTCATCACTAAGCCTGCGGCCAGCACTAAAGTCGTTGTGGTTCCGAAAGTGAAGCGAGCGGCTAGCGCCAAGAAGTAACAGTTTTTAGTTCATTGTTTTCATGGTCATCATACTAAGATTACTATAGGCAATCGTAGGTACCGACATTTTCTTGCTTTTCTCAAAAATTGGCGGTATTTGTCAATGAGAACATATACAATGTTTTTGTCTTTGGTTTTGTCATGTTCATGTTGAGTGCACTTTTGCTTCACGCACTCACAGACAAAAAAAAAATTGTGTGATAATTTAATTTTCATAAATACCTAATAAGTACATGAGTGTTTAGAAGTGGCCTTCTCATTTTGTAGATCACCTTCAAATGCAGCCATCCTCTTGTTGAAGGAATCCATAAGCCCTTGAATTGAAAGCTTAAGAAAACATTGTGTTGCGCTGATGTTGGAGATGATTTACAATGGCAGGTGAAGTACTTAGTTAGGTTTTATCTATTAATAACTCCCATAAATACAACACAAATATGACTTTTACTAATTAAATAAATTTTTTTTTATGGGGAAACTACGTCAGGTATTTATTCACCTACCGCCTTCATATATATTTATTATGTCACTAGCAGTGCCCGCGGTGTTGCTCGCGTGGTAGTTTTTCTGGGATATAAGGATCCTATGAGTTAGTCCAGTACCAAAAGTACCAATATAGGTACCTACCAATATAGGTACCTACCTACCTGTGTTAAGAACCTTCAGTAGCGACCCGACATGGTCGTGGAGCGATCAGCCTTCATCTTCTAACCTATCATGACCATGTCGGATCGCCACTGAAGGTTGTTGACAGAAATCTGTATTACAGTAACGTTCGGTGAAGGTATATTTTCGAAATATGCTACGCGAAATCCTAAATTCGAAAGTATACCCGGTGTCGGCCATAAACGATGGGATTTCGCTGTTTCAAAAATATGCCCAACGCCAACACGTCTCTGTGTTATAATATATTATATAACACATTATAGCTAGGAAGCACAACAAAAAAATGACATAAAAATTGTTCCATTCGTTTGGAAGCTACGATTCTCACCCCCCCCCCCCCCCTCCTTCCCTCCTTCCCCCTATTATAGCTAAGAACTATGACGTTTACCCCAGCTTTCGAACATAAAAAGCCGCAGCTAAATCTGTCCATTCTTTTCGAAGCTACGATTCTCACTGGTAGTTTCAGCGTGATCAAAAAAACAGACAGACAGACAGATATAAATTAAAAAAAACCTTTTTGCACTCCATATCGATTTTGAAGTTTATCTCAATTATAATTTTCAAAAAATATTTAATGTACAGATTTAGCCCAGTTACAGTTTTATTATAGTATAAATAGATTACAGTTTTATTGTCGTATAGATATGGCATTTTGCTGTGGGGTAAGACCGCGGAAATTCAATCAATGTTTGCGCTGCAGAAGAGAGCAATTCGTTCTATATACAATACGAAATCCCGCGAGTCTCTCGGGGAACGTTTTAAAGAGATCAATATTCTTACAGATCTGCATGGTGAGCTGAGTAGATTTTTCACTCCCAACAATTATTGTCGCTGCCGTAAGCACAAGGTTTTCACCGTGCCCTCGTGTCGCACAAAGGTGCGACATTACTCACCACGTACCCTTTTCACGTCAATGATCCAGACCAATCGTACGCCAATCCAGACTTTGATGATTGTGGGAGATCTCATTGTCACTTTTATCTTTTACTAGCTTTCCCGCCCGCGACTTTGTCCGCGCGGATTACTGTTTATCGCGAAAAAACATCCCATGTTCTTCTAGGATATTAAAAACCAATGCAAAAGTAGGCATAGCAACAATGTTCTTGATGTTTTTTGACAGACGTGTTATTTCGTTTCCATGACAACCGTTCCTTACAGCGAGTAGGTAATCAACATTTTCCAGTTTTCCCGTGGAAACTTACAATTTTCCGGGATGAAAAGTATCCTATGTTTTATTCACTCTAGAATAAAACAAGCTATCTTCATTCCAAATTTCATCAAAATCCGTCCATCCGTTATCACGTGAAAGCTCCCCAAACAAACAAACAAACAAACAGACAACGTTTCACTTTTATATATTGGATTGGTATGGATATTTGTAGTTTACATATGTTTTGTTATAATTTGTGACATTAAAAACAATTATAAAGAATTAACATATATGGAAAAAATACATTCCATCCATTTTGTCTAGTTACAATAAAATACTTTGACTTTATTAGACTCCGTAATAATATCTGTGGTTCACACAAATATTTGCCCGTCACGGGAATCGAACTCGCAACCTCACGCTTCTCAGTCAGCTTCTAGGTTTTAATTTAACTAAGCTTATGGGGTTGTTGTACGAAACATAACCCTGCACGATTAATAGGTACTTACTTCCCTGACGATATGAAGGAAACCTATTGCATAGTTAACGCAACTCGCTGGAAAGTCAGGCCACAGATACGAAAGAAAACAATAACAACCAGTTGTGTTTTTTTGTAAACTAATATCCCTCATACACCGAGGAAGTTATGTAGATGGTGTCCACAGTGAGATAAAACAGCTTAGGAGAGATAAAAAACATACCCAATGAATATCTAAATGATTCTTTTATCTCGTTTCATCCACTATGATTCCAAATTTATTTATATCACAGATAAATTACTCGCTTACTTTTTACTGTACGAGGTTTAATAGAGCTGTCCACGAAACTTGACTCATGATGTTTTTTCTAACAATCGTTTAGTATTGTTGAGATACAAAGAATCGGTTCACGGCCGACAACAAACAAACAACCGAAAACCCATTACTGTATCAGAATTAGCAAAAAAATAAATACAGTACGTACTGGACGATAAATTTGTCTAGATGCTGAAACTGCGTCGTAAGTTATATACTCGTAAGTACAGGTCCAAACTGACGATGTGAGGGTATATTGGGGATGCGTTGTGAGTGGGGGTGCTCATTGGAAACACTTAGGGTTATGCTCTAATACCTTTTATTAGGTTTACACTATTACAATATTAAAGAACAAGTGATATGCGTGAGAGTTGGAGACCTCTCTATTACAAGAGTGTCATACGTGGCGGCTGGGAGGCGACTCCCGGTGCTAGGGGCGGTGTCGTTGCCGCACGCGAAATATGCTTATTTAGCATTCCCGCCTTCAACGACAGGAAAAAATAAGGAAATATAACTATCTTATTGAACCATTTTATTCAGTTTTGTTGAAATCTTATCTCCTCGCGTTTGCAAACTCAATGAACTATAGTAGCACAGATTATCGAATAGTACTACGTGTAGTAGGTTGGTTGTTATCCTTGACTGTTGCAAATATTTCATGTTTATTCAATACCTACATCACTGTTTGTCAACACAGAACGCACTAGTTACGCAAGTATGAATTAAATGTTGGATCAGTTTATTTATGTATCTACCTAGCTAGTCGCTAGACAACAAATGTTTAACCCACCCTACTGATAAAATGAACTAGTAGCACAGATTATCGAATAGTACTACGTGTAGTAGGTTGGTTGTTATCCTTGACTGTTGCAAATATTTCATGTTTATTCAATACCTACATCACTGTTTGTCAACACAGAACGCACTAGTTACGCAAGTATGAATTAAATGTTTGATCAGTTTACATAGCAAATGTTTAACCCACCCTACTGATAAAATGATCTAGTAGCATAGATTATCGAATAGTACTACGTGTAGTAGGTTGGTTGTTATCCTCGACTGTTGCAAAAATTTCATGTTTATTCAATACCTACATCACTGTTTGTCAACACAGAACGCACTAGTTACGCAAGTATGAATTAAATGTTGGATCAGTTTACATAGCAAATGTTTAACCCAGGGTGGGTTAAACATTTGCTGATAAAATAAATTAAATAAAGTCTTGTATTACCAACATGAATAAATATTATTTATTAGTAATATTTATTAATATTATTACATGGTTATCTACATTATTATTATTACATGTTTTTTTCCCCGGAATCATGCAATAAGGGTTAAAGGGGAAAAAACGGGTGAAGCTTTAAGGCAGAGCAGCTATATTGAATCATATATTAATACTAGTTCCTACTCGTACTTAAGAAAGACAATAGTGATGATATATCCATTGTACTGCAAGATAAGAGCCAAAAATTACAGCAATGCTGTAATTTTTACCCAAGTGCTTCAAGTCGGGCCGCATGTGTATTGTGTGTGGCATTCATTCGAAATTTAGTATAGCGTTATTGCAAAAGTGTATTGTAGATATTCCTCGAATGCTGACATTGTACCGAGAACGCGCACAGCGGCACAGCGGCGCGGCGCGGAGGAGTCGCGTCCTATCAGGTCCACTTTGACCTCTGTGACTGTTGTGACCAGTGCTGCCAAGTCTTTGACACACTTGTGCTCCTGCGTTCAATGCTCTCTCGGCACAGAATTAATAATAGTATTTAGATAGATGCCAATAGTAACAAGACATAAGTTCAAAAACTAAAACCCTACTAGGGTCTACGGTCGGGTAAAAAATAGCCTATGACATAAAGAAGAATCGATTGATACCTCGCTTGTCAAAATCGGACCAAGTTTTTAGTTTGAACACGTAAATAACCCTTACTGAGCCTTGCCGAATTCGGGTAAACAAAAATTGCCTGTGACTCCCTATACCTGAAAACAAATAGATTGACACCTCACTTGACAAAATCGAACCAATAGGGGCACAAAACACTTAATAATACTACATAGCTATGGTGGAACATCCACATACCCACATACATACCTACATACATAGATAGTTAAACTCATTACCCTTCCCTTGCTTTGCTGTAATAATAATAATAATAATTATTATTTCAGGGTGACAGTTTGAGTCCTTTGTGGTTTTGCCTAGCACTGAATCCTCTCAGCACTTTGTTGAAGGATTCAGGGTTAGGCTATCGGCTACGGAGAGAGGGCGAGATCATTTCTCATCTGCTGTACATGGATGACCTCAAGTTGTTTGCACTGAAACATCCAGACTTGATGGAGTTACTGAAAATCACAGAAGTTTTCAGTAAAGCCATCAACATGGAGTTCGGTGTGGACAAATGTGCGGTCATGCATGTGCAGCGGGGGAAAGTTGTAAATTCTATGAAATTGCAGCTTTCTGAAACAATGACACTCGAATCTCTCTCTGAGACCGAGACCTACAAATACCTTGGTATGTCACAATCGTTGGGTATCATGGACAGGGAGATTAAGCAGTCGGTGAAGGAGCGCTTCTTCTGCCGCCTGACCAAAGTACTTAACAGTCTTTTGTCAGGTGGCAATAAGGCGCGTGCCTTCAACGGTTGGGTGATGCCCTTGCTCATATACTCTTTTGGCATACTAAAGTGGACTCAAACTGAGCTTGACGCCTTGGATAAGAGAGCCCGTCAACTGCTTACGTCACATCGTATGTTACACCCGCGCTCGTCTGTTATGAGATTGTACATACCACGGAAGTGGGGGGGTCGTGGCTTTTAAAATGCCAAGAACCTCCACAACCGTGAAGTGTGCAGTCTCAGGGAGTACTTCCTAAACACCGAGTGTGGGTTGCATAGTGATGTGGTGGCAGTTGATAAGACTCTCACACCGCTCTCCTTGGCAAACGAGAATTGGCGCAAACCATCGGTGTTGAGTACCGATGACCGCAAGGACGTATGGAAGGGCAAGGAGCTGCACGGGCGGTTCTATCGTGCCTTAACAGGGCCTGATGTGAGCTTGCTCGCGTCGGTGAACTGGCTACGCTTTAGTGACCTCTTTGGGGAAACTGAGGGTTTTGTCTGTGCAATTGCGGACGAAGTTATCAAGACGAATAACTACCGGAAATATATTATGAAGGACGGTACGGTCGACATTTGTCGGGCATGCCGCCGTCCCGGGGAGTCCCTCAGGCATATAATTTCCGGCTGTTCTCATCTTGCTAACGGAGAGTACTTGCACAGACACAACCAAGTAGCCAGGATCATCCATCAGCAAATTGCCCTTCGGTATGACCTTGTCGAATCTGAGGTGCCGTACTATAAGTACGTACCGGCGCCAGTTCTCGAAAATGGTCGTGCATTGCTCTATTGGGACCGCTCTATCATCACGGACAGGACTATTGTTGCCAATAAGCCTGACATTGTGCTGGTAGACCGGTCCCAACGCCGGGCAGTGCTCGTCGACATCACCATTCCACACGATGAGAACCTCGTGAAGGCCGAAAATGACAAGCTCAGCAAGTACCTTGACTTGGCTCATGAGGTGACCGCCATGTGGAATGTTGACTCGACGATCATTGTCCCGATAGTTGTTTCGGCGAACGGCCTTATAGCGAAGAGCCGCGACCAACATCTTAAGAGGCTCTCGCTAGATGGTTGGATTAAGGGTCAGATGCAGAAGGCAGTACTCCTTGACACGGCGCGTATAGTCAGGAGATTCCTCACTCTGCAGCCCTAGCCACCGGTAGTTTGGGCCCTGCTCCGCTACCGTTGGTACCCTAGGTTTAGGTTTTTTATAATATTTTTATTAGCTTTTATTTAAAGAAATATTGTAAAAAATTTAAATTTAAGATATAAAGATAAATAAAGTGAATAATAATAATAATAATAAACACTTTATTGCACCAGAATAAAGGGAAAATAAACATTAATTTGTTTTAAAAAACAGGATGGAACTATGGATGGACATAAATTACTAATTAAAAAGGACGGTGGTGCAAACAATACAATATCTACATATTCAATAAACTACAGTAGTTTTTAGAAAGTTTTAGTTGGTGTTGTTGTATGTTTTAGTTTGTCAATATAAACGCGCCAAATTCGAGTTGATAGCTATTTTATGATTTTAATTGTTTTTTTTCATCCGTTCGTGATTTCAAGAAGACGACAAGTATTAGGTAAGGGCGAATGGTCACCGACTCTAAGTTAAATGTTCCTTAAATCCGGGTGGCACTATGTCAGGACGCACGGCCGTTTGTTCGTCGTGAAACGTCTAACGCCTCGTACAGTTTGATCTGGTTCTGGAACCCTCTCGTTCGCTCAGTGCTGGAGTTCAGCGTACCGTTGTGAGGTCCAGTTCTTCAAAAGTTTAGAAAGTTATAGAAAGATTAGGCACTTCTAACAAAGAGCCATTTTTTTTAGTACGGACTTTCCATGCAGACGCTTCAGCCACTTATGTGACTTTTTACTTTTTCCACCGTGTTTTCTTTTAAGTTTACTTAGTCTTAAGCTCAGAGTAAATTTTATTAATAGTAACTCTGAGATCTTAAATAGACTTTTTGTAAACTTATTCATATTGAACAGAATTTTCTCACCGAGAGATCTTTACAACAATACGCAACCAGAATCAATACGCTACCCTATCTAAATCGCGTTATACCGAATTAAAGATCACAAAAACATCAGATTTTCTGTCTTCTGACAAAAATTATACATTACATCATCTAGCTGACCATATAAGCTAAAAAAATACACCTATTATTAAAGGTCAAAAGTCAATTGTTATTTTTATGACCTTTTCGTTATGGTTTACTTTTAGTCCTGATACCCGTACGAGTATGTTTCGGTGTGATTTTAAAGGCGTTTCACATCAAAAAATATATAAAATGTTTGCTTTTGAATTTTTCAAAACCAAATGCTGTTAGAAACAACGCTCGCCGTTCCCGGCGCCCCCGGCGGTAACACCTGCTACTGCAGTCTTCTCGTGACCACGATTAATGCAACTTGATCGAAACGTCGAGATAAATATAACAAGACGTAAATTCGAACATTAAAACCCGACTAAGGTCATTCGAATCGATTGATAGCTCGCTTGTCTAAATCGGACCAATAGGGGCGACGCTATGGTAGAACATCCACATATACACATACATAGATACATACATATATAGACTGTTAAACATATTACCCTTCTCTCGCTTCGCCGTAGTCGGATAATAAAGTTTTGAGATATCTATCAAGTTTTCACCTTCTATCTACCTGTATGGTTGATGGACGCACGCGCAAGATCCCAGGTAAGAATTTTACGTCATTATGACATTGCATTATTGGTCACAGACGTAATAGACGTCCTGACGTGACGTCTGTGTGACATTCGTTGAGACGTCAAAATGTCACGGGCACACGACGTCGTATTGTTACGTCAGTGGCACCTATTTTATATGACGTATGAAGGCTGAATCTGGTACGTCCTGAGCTCATCATAAATGTCTACGGGCTCATCATATGACGTCGAATTTTCCGTCATTATGACGTTCCATTAAGGTCGGTCACAGACGTAACAGATGACCTGACGTGGTATTTTGAGACGTTGTTCGTACGTCAGAACCATTTAGACGTGTCATATTGGTCTGTGACGTCAGATGGTAAAATACAAAATACGTTATTCATGACGTATATTTATGAACAAACAAGTTTTTTTTTTCTCCAACAAAGACGTCTTTTGCACTTACTATTGTATCGCTTCGTCTGTGACATTGAAAAGACTTGACCATGTGACGCTATTTCGACGTGTCATATTAGTCTGTAACGTCTGTTACGTCAAAAGAACGTGGTCATGTGATGTCTATTTAGGGTATTATGAAACGTTTTTCATTCGTTAGAAACATGACGTTATTTAGACGTGTCATTTTGATCTGTAACGTCTGTTACGTCAAAAGAACGTGACGATGTGACGTCTATTTAGGGTATTTGAGACTTTCTTCATTCGTCAGTCACATGACGTTATTCAGAAGTGTCATATTGGTCTGTATCGTTTGTTATGTCAAAAAGACGTGACCATGTGACGTTTTTAGGGTATTTTGAGACTTTTTTATTCGTCAGAAACATTACGCTATTTAGACGTGTCATATTGATCTGCAACGTCTGTTACGTCAAAAGGACGTGACCATGTGACGTCTTTTTATGGTAATTTGAAACGTTTTTCATTCGTCAGAAACATGACGTTATTTAGACGTGTCATATTGGTCTGTAACGTCTAACGCCAAAAGGACGTGACCATGTGACGTCTTTTTAGGGTATTTTGAGGCGTTTTACATTCGTCAGAAACATGACGTTATTTAGACGTGTCATATTGGTCTGTTACGTCACGCAAACAAGATAGTTCGCATTAAAGTCACTGACGTCACCTGCCTACCTAGGATTTTGTGTGGCTGGAATATAATAATTATGTGAATGTGGTTCTAGCTTCTTGTGAAATTGAACCTTTAAAAGTTACATAATATATTAACATGCCGTTGAAATTTACCATAGAGGGCTTCGTACCGCCCGACCTAGTTTCACTTCATTTGCCATCGTAAGACTTCCATCGCTGAACATATGGCTCCCCCATAAAAGAGGGCGAGTGGCGGAGGATCACCGGCTCGTCAGACGTTTTGCTGATAATACGCAGGGAAATGCTGCCCTCTTCCTGAATTCAATCAATGCCGCCACGCCGCCGCGCCATCTTGTTAGATATGTTATCAATTAGTAATGGGCTTTAGACCACTTGCATGGATTACGCCGTATCACTGTTATGGTATATTATACCTGCATGCTGTAGCTACTTTGTGGTAGGTGAATGCTGTCTAGCGCCGAACAACAACTAAAGAGATATGATTTTTATTATGTCTACCGAACTGGGCGATGCAATTGAGTTTCACATAAACACAAACTAAAATTATCACTCAATAAGTAGACGACCTTCTTGAGGTGAACACAACATACATAAAATAACTTAACACTTTTTTTAAATAAGTTAATTAAAAACGTTTTAAAAAAAGCTTTTATGCAGTAGCCTTGTCTTGGTGAAACTTAGAAGGGCTATTACAATTATATTTTTTTATTATGGACTAGCCAATCGTTTGACTACGATCTCACCTGATGGAAAGCGAGATGATGTAAAAGAAGACTCTTAAGGTAGCAGTAACCTAAAGTAGAATACAGCCATTCATAAAACGATGGAGATTACAATTATTATTATTGTCAATTAAATAAATGTATACGAATGTTAATTTAATGAGAACAATGTCTCAATGTACACGAGTGACTACAAGAAGCAATGATGCCTATAAACTCGAGCATTCTTTAGCCGTTATCAACACCAGACCTACTGCTTTAACTCTTGGAATGTTATAAGTAATTAGATTAGCATTTATTTAAATATTTAGTATCCACATTATGATAGTTTATGTCCTACTATATTTTAAGAGACGTGTAGATAACGGTCAAAACTAATTGTTAAGCAACATTCAAAATAATTTAAAGATAAATCTAGTATTAATAAAATCTAGGGACGTAAGCACTTATTGTTATATTATTCCTGTTCCTGTTATAACATTACTCGTAAAATAGGAATGTAAGCACTTATTGTTAAACCTTACTCGTACTTACTTACTTACTTACACTTACCAAACTCGTAAATCGACACTAATATTGTAAAGAGAAAAGTTTTGTTTTTTTTTTATTTCATTGAGTAACGAGATGGGCGTGTCGCACGCCTGATGGTAAGCGTCACGCCTGTCCATAACAGTTGCAGTGCCACCCAGAACTTTGGTTACAAAATCTTGCGCGTCTCTGCACCGCGCTCGTCACCCTGAGACATTGGTTGTTAAGTCTCATTGCACAGTCTTTTCGCTGGAAACATTGCCCTTCAAACCGAAGCACAGAACTCAAGCAGTAGCGTGTAAACGGTTGAATACCTGACAAAGTGTGGTATTTCCCAAGGCGGCTTCTTGCTTGAGAGGCCTAACACTACTAAATGGTGATGATGTATGATTGTTAGTGATGGATAAACAAAAAAAAAAGAAAAAGTTCACCTATAGAAAGCTACATTATCAGCGTGTAACATAGGCTATATTATATACTATCTTTCCCGCCCGCGACTTCGTCCGCGCGGACTACTGTTTATCGAGAAAAAAATCATCATATATTCTCCTAAGATATTAAAAAACCAATGCAAAAGTATAGCACTCCTCGCATAATCCTCTTGATGTTTTTTGACAGACTTGTTATTTCGCCACTCTGACAGCGAGTAATCAACATCTTTCCTTTTTTTTCAGTTTTCCCGTGGAAACTAAAAAAAATCCGCGATAAAAGTATGCTATATTTTATTCCAGGGTATAAGCTATCTCCATTCCAAATTTAATCAAAATCCGTCCAGCCGTAATCGCGTGAAAGCTCCCTAAACAAACAAACAAACAAACAGACAACGTTTCACTTTTATATATTGGTATGAATGGATTTCAAAAGATTCCTTCGAAAGTTTTTTTTTTTTTTTTTTGTTTCTTTTGCCAGGGAACCAAAAATTTGCATATAAAAGAAGGTGGGGCTGAGTCGGGTGCACGGCCGTTTGTTTGTTATGAAACGTCTACGCCAGGTACAAATCGCAAGTTATACCGAATTGCTCCACCTATCCATACACATCCACCCATCCCCACCCTTCCCCACCCATCCCCATCCATATCCACCCAACCACAGCAATCCCCACCCATCCCCGCCCAAAGCCACCAATCCCAACCCATATGCACCCATCCCCACTCAGATTTGATTCACTTAGGCAAAAATAAATAATAGTACACTTAGGTCAGATTCCGCTTTCCTCAGAATATATATTAGGCTGTTATTTTTCTGACGAATGAGAACTGTTTTTTTTTCATTTGGGCGGATAAACTTTGCAGTTTTTTTCGCGCGTTCAAGCACAGATTTCAAATCAAATATTAAAGACTTAGGTTCCCTTTACCTCTTCCGTATTTCTGGTCTTCTGGTATCAATGCAGTGAAAAATTGTTGACAGCTGTCAAATTGACAGGTGACAGCTATCAAACGTCAAAACATCCAGTATTGACAGCTGATGTCAGAAATGACAAGCAATGTCAAAAATAACAGGCAATGTTAAAATTACTGTCAATGTTAAAATTGACTGCTGATGACCAAAATTACAAAGCAATGGTAGCGATTTGGACATCCTCTACACTAAATAAATTTCTTCAAATGTAATTTAAACCTTTTGGCTTCGTGACAAAGTATATTTCCCCTGGCCTCACTCACTAAACTATCACTAAAGCCTGTCAGCGTAAAATTTGTTTGCACATGGAGAGAGTCCCGATTTGTCCAAACGCTGTTAGACAGCTTGTTAAAAACCTGTTTTAATTACGCTATTTTAAGCGGAGCAGCTTAAATTGACGTAAGTTTAGAATAGACGCCAAGGGCAAAAATACCTAGTAACAAATTAGACAGGGGTTATATTACATTTGAAGAAATTTAGTCTAGTTTAGTTTAAAGAGTAAAATTACAGAATTGCTGCCATTGTAAAACATGACTGAAAATGGCAAAAATGACAAGCGATGTCATAAATTACAGGTGATATATAAATTTAAATATTGAAAAGTTAAGTAGTTTTACTTACCTATAGGGCTATTTATTGCCTACGAATAGTTTCAGAAAAATCCGTGAAATATGTAATTTTTGACATTGCCTGTAATTTTTGACATCTGATGTCAATACTGGATGTTTTGAAGTTTGACAGCTGTCACTGTCAATTTGATAGATGTAATCATCATCATGTCAGCCTTTAGAAGTCCACTGCTGAACATAGGCCTCCCCCAAAGAGCGCCATGACCAGCGATCTTGTGCCACCTCCATCGAGCGACTTCCTCGATGGCTACAATGTCGTCGGTCCATCGTGTGGGAGGGTCTCCCCACACTTCGCTTGCTTGTTCGTGGTCGCCATTCGAGAACCTTTATTCTCCAGCGGTTGTCAGTTCTGCGAACTATATGGCCTGCCCATTACCACTTCAACTTGCAAACTCTGATAGCTATGTCGGTAACTTTGGTTCTTCTACGAATATCCTCATTTCAGATTCTATCACGTAGTGGAACACCGAGCATAGCTCTCTCAATTGCACACTGCGCAACTCCGAGCTTGTGTATGAAACCAATAGTTAGCGACCACGTTTTAGTGCTGTATGTCATCACTGGCAACACGCACAGATTATAAAGTTTCGTCTTGAGGCTCTGCGGTATCTGTGACGAAAAGATATTGTGTAATTTCCCGAACTCTGCCCATCCGAGTTGGATTCGTCTGTTCAACTCTTAGTCGAAGTTAGATCTACCCAGTTGGATCGTCTGACCTAAGTAGACATAGTGATCAACAGCTTCGATAATATCGTTCTCAACATAAACTTGCATGGGTACGACATAGGCATTTGACATGATGTTTGTCTTACCCGTGTTCATTTTAAGACCCACCTGTTGGGAAACAATATTGAGGTCACTGAGCATTGTGCTTAGGTCTTCCAGGGTTTCAGCCATGATGACTATATCATCAGCAAATTGAAGGTGAGTGATGTATTCACCATTAATGTTAACACCATATCCGTTCCAGTTCAAAAGCTTGAATATATCTTCCAGTGCAGAGGTGAACAGTTTCGGCGAAATAACGTCTCCCTGTCTCACCCCTTTTTGCAACTGGATAGAGTTCGTGCTCTGATTCTGAAGAAGGACTACGAGTATCATGGTGGCCTTGCTGAACAAACACTAAAAACTGACTTACTTCATATCTCAATTCGATGAGTAGAAACCTAGCAATAAATAAAAATAGACCTGAAATAGTACATAGAGTACTTTTAACCTAGAGAAATGACCACGCGTGCGAAGCCGCGGGTACCTCTAGTACTTATAATAAAGCAATATAAAACGACAAAGTCTGTACAATGAAGATAATTAAGAAAAAAAATGGTAAAAAATCTAGGGTACCTACAATAAGCTATTGAACAAGAATAGAACATTTTTTAAATTTGTGTCTGTTTGTTTGTTAGTTTGTTTGTATGTCTGTATGTTTGTTCGCACATTATGTAAAAACTACTGAACCTATAGCAAAGTGGTTGTTGGATAGTTTAGGATTTAACTTAGAAGCTGGTGTACTTGGTATCTCAATCCGATGAGTAGAAGCCGAGCAATCGATAAAAATATTTTTGACGGCTGAAAGAATTTTGATCAAATTTTGGTATACGAGTATTGGTATTTTGGGTCCTGGAATAGCACATAGAGTACTTTTAACCTAGAAAAATGAACACGCCTGCGAAGCCGTGGGTATCAGCTAGTTATAACATAATTTTGGACCCCTATCTTGCAGAAACCCTTTATTTTTTCGAGATAAAAAGTATCCTTAACACTTTATATGACTATGTGCCAAGTTACACCAAAATCCGTCCAGTAGTTTCAGCGTGATACGTGTTCTTTTAAATTACTTTCAACCCCTATCCTGCGAGAACCCTTAATTATTAATTTTTCAGGATGAAAAGTATCCAATGTCAATGTCCTCGTAGTACGAACTCTCATACCTAGCTTCATTTGAATTCATTCAGTAGTTTTGGCGTGATGCACGGCCACAGACGATACAGACTGACAAACAAAGAAAAAAATGACAAAAATACAGTTTTGGCTTAAGTATCAAATAAAGAGCAGCGTCAAAAAAAATACTTTAGTGTACAGAATTTGACCTGTTCCAGTTTTTTGCCAGCACTACCTCATACGACAAACAAACAAACAGTTGTTTATAAGTAAGTTTTTTTAAATTAAATTTCGTGTCTACTCTCATCGGATTGAGATACCAAATACACTAGTTTTTAAGTCAAAACCTAAGCCATCCAACAGTGAAAATCTCATTGCAATCGGTCCAGTAGTTTTAAACGCGTCACAGACGGCTAAGATATGTGTGTGTGTGAAGGTGTGTGTGTGCGTGCGTGTGTGCGTGTTGCGTGTTGCATCGTAGCTCCCACCGATGGACCGATTTTGATGCGGTTTTTTCTGTTCGAAAGCTGATATTATCGAGATGTTTCTTAGACATATGGGGAGAGGGAGGGGGGAGGTGAAAAAGAAAAGGGGGGTGAAAATTGTAGCTTCCCAACAAATGGACCAATTTAGCTGTAGTTTTTTTATGTTTGAAAGCTGGGGTAAACAAAATGATTCATAGCTATAATGGGGGGTGGGAAGTCGGGGGTTATATACATTTTTAATTAGTGCTTGTTATTGGTTTAATTGGCTGTGCCCATGGCTTTTCTCTAGGTTAAAAGTTACCTATGTTGTACTATTATTTATTCTGTAACTATGTGTTATTCCAGGAACATAAGTACAGACAGATTAACAGAAAGAAAAACACGATTTAAAAAAAGTATATTATTGTACTTACAGTAGTTTATTTAATGTACCCTGTTTTTTTTAATTATCTTCATTGTTTTTTTTTTTTCAATTTTCATATCAAATTCGAAATCAGAATCGTCTTCTGATGAGCTATCTAATAAATCTAATAGTGAAACTGTATTACTCATATTTTATCACCTGTATATAGAAAGCGGTGAAGAAATACGTGTGGCACCTAGGACGGCCTGCGAGCGAATGAATAATTTCAATATATTATCGTATCTTAGCTGTGTGTGATACCCTAAGATGCTATAATATTTTATATGCAGATATCGTAACATCAAATATTATCGTATCTTAGTCGTCTGTGACGCCCTTTAACGTGATGCGCGAACAGACATACATTAAAAGTGTGGTTGGGACTAAGTTTTGAAGGCCATCCAATTTACTATCAAACCTTAATAATAATAATAATAATAAACACTTTATTGTACCAGAATTAAGGGGAAAAAAATACAAGAAATAATTTTAAAAACAGGCACAGTGGGCGGTCTTATCGCTAAAAGCTGAAGAAGAAAGCTAAAGTCGCTATCTCTTCCAGACAACCTTTGGATGGACAAAAATTACAAATTAAAAAAAAAGGACGGTGGTGCAAAACAATACAATAAATGATGCAATATATATATATATTTATTACCTACTTAAATAAGATAAACACAAATACAATACATATTTTATTGAACAACGCATACATATACTTAAATATAATATAATGCCTAATATATATATATATCAGTTTAAGTATGGAGAAAAAAATTAAATCAAAGCTTACTACTTACATTTCCGAATATTTATCAAAAATATCTTATTTTTTTTCGTGATTTTCTACTATTATGAAAATGGATGCAGGGGGGCGGTGCTACCCACTGCACTTTCTGTGTCCAGCTTAACTAAGGTAGTGTACATTTTAAAACAAAATTAACAAGATGAAAAAAAATTAAGTAACAAGTCCGTTTCCCTTCGTAGTATTTCCCAATGGCGTAATGTTTCAAAATCAATAAAAGGACATGCACTGAGGCTATGGCTATGTATAATTGATATGTTATTCCTGATGCATCAAATATCAAAGTAAGTAATAATGTAGTCCGAAGAATAGTATACCTGTAGTCGGCCGGCGCAGCGAGGAACACGTAGTTGGTCCCGTAGGCGCCCGTCAGCAGCACCGGCAGCGCCAGCAGCAGCGCCAGCCGCGCCTGCCAGCGGCCCCAGCCCGCGCACCACTCGTCGCCGCACCCCGGCTTGCATGACATCTCGCAACACTCTACTTCTATCAGCTATTCAGTGCGATATTCAATATTTGTTATAATTTACAAAGTTGGCGCAGGCGCTCGTGTGAAGGGACTGTGCACCGACGCCGGTGCCGTGCGTCTGCGCTTCACGACCAACCTACTTCTACAGCAAAGATGGGTAATCGACCGCCGCCGCCGGCGCGATAGCCAACACATACGGCTCTAAAGTTGTGGCAATAAGGACAGTTTTTGTGACTACTGTTAGTAAGTATTATTAGTAGCGCGGTCCGCGGTAGAAAGCTCCGCCTCTAGCCACGTGCTCGCCGCTGATAAACACAAAAATAAATATAGGTGTCGTGGCTCCATGTGCTCTCAACTTCACGCCAATGTCATGCGCTAACCGGAACAGGATTGTTATCCGTTTTATTTAGCTTTCTAGTTTCTTAATTGCCTATTTGTGTTTAAATAGTAGATAAACTGACAGCCTATTTACATTGTGCCTACGGACTTTATTTTATAGCGACCTTTATTAGATATTCGCTCGCGTTGTGCAAATATATCTAAGAACAATAGCTTCATTGGGAACTTGCTCCAGACGATTGTTGTCACCCTGAGTATCATTCTGCATTATAAAAATATAAGCTCAAAAATTTAAACCCAACTACTGTCTTAGTGGACTAGTCACAACAAAAGTCCGGGGGAATGCGATATCGCACTCCTACGGCCCTGAAGTTTTAAATTTCTAATACTTTTGAATATTCTTGTTTGTGGCTTTTCAGTAGGTACGAGTACACTAACACCGTAGTCGGGTTTTAGTTTTGAACTTATATTTTGATTTAAGTTATTTTGGGGTATCCATACCAATATATAAAAGTGAAACGTTGTCTGTTTGTTTGTTTGTTTTGGGAGCCTTTACGCGATAACGGCTGGACGGATTTTGATGAAATTTAGAATGGAGACAGCTTATACCCTAGAATAAAACATTGGAAACTTTTTATCCTGGAAAATTTAAAGTTTCCGTTGGAAAACTGGAAAATGTTGATTACTCACTGTAAGGAACTGTTGCCATGGAAAATAAATAGGTAACAAGTCTGTCAAAAAACATCAAGAGTATTAGTGCTATACCTACTTTTGCCTTGGTTTCTAATATCCTAGAAGAAATTAGGATGCTTTTGATGGGGGGGGGGGGGGGGGGGGGGGTAATGATCGTAGCTCCCAAACGAATGGACCGATTTTGATGCGGTTTTTTTGTTTGAAAACTGATGTGATCGAGATGGTTCTTAGCTATATGGGGGGTGGGTGGGGGAGTCGAGAAGGGGGTGAGAATCGTATTTTTCAAACGCATGGACCAATTTAGCTGCGGTTTTTCATGTCTCAATGCTGAGGTAAACGAGATGGTTCTTAGCTATAATGGGGGGAACGGGGTTGACGACCGTAGCTATCAAACGGATGGTACGATATTTAGGATTGAAAACTGATCTCGGTTAAAATCATAACCCTCCTTTTTGCTTTGCCGTAGTCAGGTAAAAATAAGTGAGCATTGTAGATATTTTATCGGTGCATTACTTAAAATAGTATTTTTGCATTACCTACGAGTATTGATCTAAATGTATCCATAAAAAGGCAAAGCTGCCTCTATTTTCTCTTACTTTTTGTGTTTTAAATAAAGTGATAACTCTGTTAAAGTATATTATGTACAGTGGTGAGGCTGCTCAGTTGGTTACTGCACCCCGGTCACCGACGCTAAAATGAGTGTTGGTCTTTATTGGAAAAGAGGTATGATAACAAAAGGTATTTGTCTAATTGTATTTTAAAACAATTGTTTGGCCTTCGACGTATGAATACTGAATCTGCTATTGGTCTCAAAGAGTTGTTAGACACGACTGTTGATTTTTTAAATGCTTTGAAAAATGTGTGTGTCAATGTGAGTTCCTGGGACATGATAGTTATTCATGTAGTCACATACGAGTACAAATTAGATTCGGAAACTCGCAAACAGTGGGAATTATTTATTTCGGGTGATGATTCACTACCAACCACAGAGCAGTTTAAGACATTTATTGAAAAACGCTTTAGAGCTTTGGAGTTTATCGAACCACACAAGTATACCTAGAATGACAGTTACTATCAAGTTCAAAATACTAAAGTTATGCTAGCTACCAAATCAATACTAAAGTTATGCTAGCTTTCAAGATCATGTGCGAATATTGTTCACAAAATCATAAAATGTGTTTTTGCAATAAGTTTGCGGAGCAATCTGTTAGCCACAGACGAGAATTCGTAGGGAACAATAAAATATGCTTTAATTGTCTCGGTGGCAACCATATCTCTTATGATTGCAAAAAGTATTCAACCTATAGAATATGTAATAAAAAATATAATTCTCTGTTACATCCCAGTAACCAGCAGGATGATCGGGAACAAACTACTAGCTCTAAACAGCAGACTACTAATGGTACGGCTAGTTTGGAGTCCGAACGTCCAATAGTGGCTGGTCTCTCTACAGGTCAGATTATGAAACCCAAACAAGTTTTGTTGGCCACAGCGCTAATTAAAGCCGAAGCTTAAAACGGTGTGCCTTTACTAGTTCGAGCGTTGATGGATCAAGGCTCGCAGGCGTATTTTATTACAGAAGCCATAGTTCAGCATCTTTGACTGAAGAAGATACCAGCAAATGGAGTGATCACTGGTCTGTCTAATGACAAAAATATGCGAGCTCAACACAAGGTTCGAGTCCTACTTCAGTCACGTGTGGATCCAAACTTTAAGATGGATATATAAGCTTACGTTTTAAGCAAGATCACGACCTACCTTCCAGAGCACAAGATAGACGTCATCGATTGGATGGATTTAGATCATCTGCAGTTGGCAGACCCACAGTACAACGTCCCCAACAAAATAGATATCTTGTTGGGTGCGGATGTCTATAGCACCATAATGAAAGAAGGAATAAAAAAGTGTCCTAACGGATCACTGATTGCTCAGAGCACCACGTTAGGGTGGATTCTTTCAGGTGCAATAAACAAGGAAAATGTAAAGAATAAAGACATAGCTATGAGATTACATGTTATGCATGCACAAGTTAATAAAAATAAAATATTGAAAAATAAATGGGGAGTAGAAGAGAGCAACTTCTACGGCGTGAAGAAAATGTTAAGTGAAGAAGAACTGAAATGTGAAAAGATTTACGAAAATACTACTAAAAGAACAAAGAAAGGACGATATGTAGTGAACTTACCATATCACGACGAGAATCCGCTTTGCAAGAATGGTGATTCCAGAGAAATATCTGAAAAAATACTTAGATCATTAGAAAAAAGAGCAGGAAAGGATTTTGAGGTCAAAATGTATCCACGCATTGTGTCGAGAGAAGATCCTACTGATGATATCAAATATAATGAACTTCTTACCGTCACTTTCGGAACTGCAGCCACACCATACTTGGCAATCAGGACACTACATAAGGTTGCTTACGATGATGGAACTCAATACCCACTAGCAAAGGAACGGGTCTTGCATTGCTTCTACATCTGATGAAACTGATAAAAAAAAGCGTGGGGTGCTTTTTAAGATATTATCGAAATGATAATCCTTCTTCTCATATCTGTCAATGAAACATTTATAACTATTGACCCATGCACCCCACGATTTGTTTGTTTTTTTTTTCTTATTTACACTATTAAAATTTATTTTCTATTTTTTAGTTTGGTTTTCTATATAAAGCGTGTTTTTTAGTTTTTTAAACTATTATTTATTTAGTAGGCGAACCATTATTTAACGCCCCTAACATAAACTACAATTCAAGCAATTTGAATTTACTGTCCAGGTGGCAACTTATGCAGAAAACTTTGCAATCCTTTTGGAAACTTTGGTCGGAAGAATATTTGGTAATGTTATTGCAACGTTATAAATGGTCGCGACAAACTCCAGAGCCTAAAATTGGAGACATTGTTTTAATTAAGGAAGATGATCTTCCCTCTGATCAGTGGCTACTTGGTCGTGTTATAGAAGAACATCAGGGTTCAGATCAAATAACCCGGATAGTCACATTGCGCACCAAATCATCTCTGTTGAAACGACCAACTTGAAAATTGTGTATTCTTCCAGTTTATAATTAATTAGATATTAAGATCAGCTGAAGCTTGCTACAAAAATAATTTGTTAACTTTGTAATTTTGTTATTAGAAAATTATTAGTTCATTTATGTAAAAGAAAAGCTCATTTTAGATGCACGTTTGATAATGTTTTTCTAGATTTACTTGGATAATTCCAATGTTTTGTCGCAATACTGTATATTGAAGTGCTCAGTTATTGTACTTTAATACAGACCACCTATGACAATCTATGCAGGAAAATTCAGTTCAGCCACGGTGGGCGGCATATTTTGTTATATAATTAGTTTAAAGGACATTAGTCACATAATGTCCTTGGTGGGCGGTATGTTCGAGCTCAAACATATGTACCAAACCAAGTAGCGCCATCTATTTTAATTGCAACCTTAAGTTATTAAGTAACTCGCTAGATGGCGATAGTGTCGATTCGCTACTAAGTTAAAACTCGCAAGCGGTGTGTTACACGCAACTGAGATAAGTATGGCAAATTCAAAATTAATCGAATGCTAGCTCAGAGACGTTGACAAGGTGTTTTATTTACCCTTCGCGTTATCACTACTTTGCACACATTTTATTAAATTTATTTAATCCCGATAAATGAAAGGGTTCCCGCAGGATAGGCGTTGAAAGTTATTTAAAAGAACACGCATTACTCTGAAACTACTAAACGGATTTCGTTGCAACTTGGCACAGTCATAGTTTATATGATGGGTTAAAATTTAGAATACTTTGTGTCCCGAAAAAATAAAGAGTTCCTGCGGGATAATGTCCCAAATTCTGTAAATGTAAGATATTTTGTAAAAGTTTTTTGGGGCCGTTCTATGTTCAATACTAAAGCCAAAACTGTATTTTTTAAATTCTTGTCATTCTGTCTGTCTGTCCGTCTGTCTGTCTGCACCTTGGAAGTGCATCACGCCGCAAATACTCAATGAATTCAAATGAAATTTGGTATGATTTGAGTTCATACATTGAGGTAGGACATAGGATACTACCCCGAAAAATTAAAGGGTTCCGGCAGGATAGGCGTTGAAAGTTATTTAAAACAACACGTATGACGCTGAAACTACTCGACGGATTTTGTTGAAACTTGGCACAGTCATAGTTTATATAATGGGTAAAAATTGAGGATTCTTTTAATCCCGAAAAATAAAGTGTTCTTTCGGGATAATGTCCATAATTCTGTAAATAGAAGATATTAATGGTTTTTTTTGGAGGCTGTTGTATATTCAATACTAAAGCTAACACTGTATTTTTTTATTTTTGTCTGTCTGTCAGTCTGTCTGTCTGTCCCTATGTCTGTCTGTCTGTACCTTGGCAGCGCACCACGCCGAAAATACCAAATGAATTCAAATGAAATTTGGTATGATTTGAGTTCACACTTTGAGGTAGAACATTGGATACTTTTCATCTCGATAAAATTAAGTGTTCCTGCAGGATAGGGGTGGAAAATTATTTAAAAGAACACTTATCCCGCTGAAACTATTGGATGGATGTTCATGCAACTTGGCACAGACATAGTTAGACATAAGATAGGTGAAAATTATGGATTCATTTTGTCCCGAAAAATTAAAGGATTTCTGTGAATGTGTGAATTTTTGAATTTCATTAATGATAATATAGTGTTTTTTTTTTGGAAATTACTCTATTTTCGATTATGAAGCCTTACTTATGTGGGATATGGGTCCAAATTCTGTACATTAAAGATATAAGTAGTGTTTTTTTTGGAAGTTACTCTATTTTTGATAATGAAGCCTAAACTGTATGTTTTTTCATTTTTGACTGTATGTCTGTCAGTCTGTATCTTAGTCGCGCATCACGCCGCCGGAACTACTGGATGAATTCAAATGAAACTTGGTATGATTTGAGTTCATACTACGAGGTAGGACATAGGATACTTACATATCAAAAAAATTATGGGTTATTATTTAGGGGTTGAAACTTATTTAAAAGAACACGTACCACGCTGAAAATAATGGACGGGTTTTGATGCAACTTGGCACTGTCTTAAGTTATATGATGGGTACACGCTCTAAAATTGAGGACACGCTTTATCCCGAAAAAGTAAAGGGTTTTTGCGGGATATGGGTCCAAAGTTATGTTAATAATTAAGTAATAAAAATATTTTTTGTATGGTTCTCTATATTCGATACTGAAGCCAAACTGTTTTACTTTTTAATTTTGTCTGTCTGTTAGTCCGTATGTTGTCCGCGCATCGCACCCAAACTACTAAATGAAACCAAATGAAAAAAATGCTCTTGGGTGCTTAAAAAAGATATTGAACATTTTTTTTTGTTAATCTTTTCTTTCTTTCTGTTTGTCTGTATGTTTTTTGTAGCACATTATGGTACTTTGAACCTAAAGAAAAAACACGCGTGCGAAGCCGCGGGTACAGCTAGTGTAAAATATTCTTGAATAAGCTCAACCATATTATTTTTGGAACGTACTCTTGATTTGATACTGAAGCCAAAACTGTATTTTTTGACATTTTTGTCTGTCTGTCTGTCTGTCTGTCTGTCTGTCTATCTGTATCTTGGCTAGGCATCACGCCGAAACTACTGAATGAATTTATATGAAACTTGGTATGATTTGAGTTCATACTACGAGGTAGGACATAGGCTACTTTTCATCCCGAAAAATGAAAGGGTTCCCGCAAGATTGAGGTTTAAAGTTATTTCAAAAAACACTTACCACTCTGAAACTACTAGACGGATTTTGATACGATTTGGCACAGTTATAGTTTATATTATGATGGATTGGTATGTGTTACTCAGGATACTTTTTATCCCGAAAAAATAAAGAGTTCCTGTGGGATAATGTCCCAAATTCTGTAATTTTTATTTTTTTATTTTTGTTGCCGTTCTATTTTCAATACTAAAGCCAAAACTGTATTTTTTTAAAGTTTTGGTCTTCTGTCTGTCTGTTCTTCTGTCTGTCTGTACCTTGGAAGTGCATCACGCCGTAAATACTAAATGAATTCAAATGAAATTTGGTATGATTTGAGTTCATAGTTTGATGTAGGACATTGGATACTTTCTTCCCGAAAAATTAAAGGGTTCCTGCAGGATAGGCGTTGAAATTTATTTAAAAGAATACGTATCACGCTGAAACCACTCGACGGATTTTTTTGAAACTTGGCACATTCATAGTTTATATAATGGGTAAAAATTGAGGATACTTTTTATCCCGAAAAATAAAGTGTTCTTGCGGGATAATGTGCAAAATTCTGTAAATTGAAGATATTATGTCATTTTTGTTGGAGGCCGTTCTATATTTAATACTAAAGCCAACACAGTATTTTTTTATTTTTGTCTGTCTGTCTGTCTGTCTGTCTGTCCGTCTATCTGTCTGTATTTTGGCAACGCACCACGCCGAAAATACTCAATGAATTCAAATGAAATTTGGTATGATTTGAGTTCATACTTCGAGGTAGGACATTGGATACTTTTCATCCCGAAAAAATTAAGTGTTCCTGCAGGATAGGGGTGGAATATTATTTAAAAGAACAAGTAGTACGCTGAAACTATTGGACGGATGTTGATGCAACTTGGCACATACATAGTTTATAAGATGGGGGAAAATTTTGGATACATATTGTCCCGAAAAAGTAAAGGGTCCCTGTGGGATATGGGTCCAAATTCTGTACATTAAAGATATAGTGTTTTTTTGGAAGTAACTCTATTTTTGATAATGAAGCCTAAACTGTATGTTTTTCCATTTTTGTTTGTATGTCTGTCAGTCTGTGCCTTAGCCGCGCATCACGCCGCCGGAACTACTGGATGAATTCAAATGAAACTTGGTATGATTTGAGTTCATACTACGAGGTAGGATACTTTACATCTCGAAAAATTTATGGGTTCTCGCAGGATAGGGGTTGAAACTTATTTAAAACTAGCTGTACCCGCGTCTTCGCACTTGTGGTCTTTTCTTTACGTTCAAAGTACCATAATGTGCTATTCTAGGACCAATATACCAACATTTAAAAAAAAAAAAACAGCCGTCAAAAATACTTTTATTAATTGCTCGGCTTCTAACTCACCGGATTGAGATACTAATTACACCAGATTTAAATCAAACCTTAAGCTATCTAACAATGAAAACTGCATTGCAATTGGTCCAGTAGTTTTTAAGTGATGCGTGAACAAACAAACATATAGACAAACAGAAAGAAAGACACGATTAACAAAACAATAATGTTCAATACCTTTATTAAGCACCCAAGAGCATTTTTTTTTATTTGAATTCATTAAGTAGTTTGGTTGCAATGCGCGGTCAAGATACGGACAAACAGACAGACAAAATTAAAAAGTAAAATAGTTTGGCTTCAGTATCGAACATAGAGAACCATTCGAAAAATATTTTTTATTACTTAAATATTAATATAACTTTGGACCCAAATCCCGCAGAAACCCTTTACTCTTTCGGGATATAACGTGTCCTCAATTTTAACCCATCATATAACTTAAGGCGGGCTTCTAGCACATTTGAAGGTTTTAAAACCTCTGTAAATCGACTAAAATATGAGAAAAAAATAAATAAAAAGGTTTTATTAAATTTGAATATACACTCTAGAAATTGTAAATTATAGAAACGTGATTGAGAATTGTTGGCTCGATAAAAATAATTCCAAAGATGACTCTAAATCGGTATTTAAAAAGTGTCCTGTTAAGTGATACTATCTTATAGCCATGTGAAAGTTATTCCAATAGACGTGGCTTTTTATTCTTTAAGAGCTGCATGACAAAAATATTCTAATTTCGTTCTTATTTTTTTCCAAGAAGGAAAAACAACCAAAATTTTGCATTTCGAGCACTAGTCGTCGTCCGTCAGTGTCCGCCGAGGCTTCTCCGAGGAAGGACCTGTGTCGTTTGTCTCCGCAAAAATACCCCTCCGCAGCGCGCTTTAGTACATGTATGATCATTGTAGCGTAGAACTGTAAATAAATGTTTGGCGTAGTAAAGTTATCGTATAGGTAAAAATTGTGAGTAACGTATTTTTATTCATTGATGTTGATTTATATTTTCCAAAATGGGTAATAATAATAAAATAATTCAGATTGGAACTGAAAATAAAAATTATATATTAAATACATATAATGGATACTTATACCTATATCTATCGAAAATAGGTATGTAAATACTAGAAAAGTTGTAAGCAGGTTATTTATTTTTTATAATAATTATTATTAGATAAGTATTTTGATTTTTAATTATGTAGATAAAAGTTTGTTACAAAAAAATAACAAAAAATACTTACCGATACTTAATCAGTTACCTAACTCATTTATTTACAGTATATGATTTACGTTGACGACCTAATCATTTTTTACGCAAGCATGCCACAGTATAAAAAAGTACAGTAGGTAAGATTTTCTGAACAGATTGAGTTACTTAGTTAAAATTCTTTGCTCAATTACCCCAAAATAATACTTGGGTCAGTAATTCAGTATAAAACGATGGGAAATGAAAAAGTAGTGTAGTAAGTTCGCCAGTTCTTTGCCAATTGCTAGTAAAGGTGTTTATTTTTTTATTTTATATATGACAGAATATACACATTTCGCCAGTTGTCGACCCTTAATCCAGTTTTGACCACCTGCTGACTAGTTTTCAACCAATCACTGAAATCAAGGATAAAGTAGAAACAATGTTTTGATAGACGTAGGTAAAGTAGACAAGTAAAAATTGTTATAAAAATACAAAAAACCCGACTGGCGTGCAGGCGTGGGGCGCAGAACACACGACGCAAACGTATGCTCATGCTCGTGTTTTTGCTTTTCAGCCACGCTAGCAGACGGACCTGCATAAATGATAATAATATAATTTTAACGTTTCATATTTACTTATATATTTTAAAATAATAGTTGCAATTGCAATATTGAACTATAGTACTAAAGTGAAAAGTCTAAAATTGAAAATTTTGTAAGAAGCTTAAAAGACATTTGCTACTATTTAGGAAAAATAATTGTATTTTTTTGGAATGGTCCTTTAAAGACCTTAATTTTTATACCTCACTCGATAGGTTTGGATCATTGTATGTTCAGTGGAAAATACAATATTTCAGCTGTATGCCGTCATATTAGTTTTCTTGACCTTTTATATATTCTTTAGCACTCTCATGATTAATACGAATCCGATGATACCTCATTTATCAAAATATATCAAGGCGTTTAGGCAAAAAAATTATCTTCTAAGTCACGCCATTGAGTACGGTCTTCAGCTCTCCTCATCCATTTTTTACCAGCCGCTTTTCACGGGTCGTTACTCCACCTGGCCACAGAGCTTCCTACACTACGTTTGCCTAAAAGTGGTCTGCACTCGAGAACTCATCTACCCCAACGGTTATTGGTTCTTCGCTAAATGTGACCTCTGAGCAACCTTAAATTTGTGGACTAGCTTGACCATGAGTGTCCACATTTCGGCTCCGTAGGTCATGACTGACGTCAGGCAGTTTGTCAGTTTAGTGGCGGGTCATTGCGTGGGAATCCTCTTTGCTGGGTTCAGGTTTAGAAGCATGCGAGTCATACAATCCACCATAGAAGTCTTCGTTCTCAGGCAGAATCTCCGGCTGAGAGACTATTGGTATTGAGGTTTGTCAGATGGCCTACTCAATTAATTGCTGGGCGAAGGCTTTAGACTACCAATTCTGCTTAATCGCCTTTTCTATCAGGTGTGTATTTGAGCGTCGGAGGTCACATCACACCAGTTTACTAATCTTCTGATGGAGCTACCATTTTTCTGACGGTGTGGCTTGTTGTTGCTCCCGCCGTTTGTCCATAAGTCGAAGAGCCTCATCTGGGATTTTAGATATCTTGTCCGTACGCTGCAGCTGACAAAATTTTGTGCCTTCTTCCCTAAGGATTCCCACAACTTTTTGGAGTTTCTCATCTAATTCATTTGGGGTTTACAAGGCAGTTTTTTTTTAATATAGCTTTTGCCCGCAACTTCGTCTGCGCGGACTACAATTTATTTCGAAAAAAGGCATCCTATGTTTTTTAGGGTATTAAAAATCAATGCAAAAGTATAGCACCAACGTATAGTATTCTCTTTTGCACCAACTCTCTTGATGCTTTTTGACAGCATTGTACAGCGAGTAATCGATAATTTCCAGTTTTTCCGAGGAGACTTATTATATTCCGGGATAAAAAGTATCCATTGTGTTATACCACATCTACGTTTCATACCATGGTTTGTTTTGTTTTTTTTTTCAATAATACGCCTGCACAAGTGATTATGTGTATATGTGTTTGTGCTGCTAAGATGGTTGCTACAAAAACACATATTTTTAAAATATATATGTCATTATTTATTCTTTTTGTCTTTGATTGATAATGAAGCATCAGAAGGTCGAAAAAATTGCCGTATAAATGGCGAGGATAACACAAAAAAAAATGCTGTGCTTTGATGAGAAGAAATAAATACCATAAGCAGACCGCTGATGTGATCTCTGATTTTAGTTTCCATGTCATTCTAATTTGATTACCTTTGTTTCTGTTTTTATATTTGAGTATGATTGTCAATTTCAATTCATTTATTTTAATATAGGTACAACACGGTACACTTATGAGCGTCAACAGAGAAAACATAAAATACAAATCTATTATAAACAATAAAAATATCTAAATATTAAAGAATTAAAGTAAATTAATGCTGTGAAAATTATCTTAGAGTTTAGTACTTATGGTACAGTCCAAATTCAGCCATAAAGCCTTGTCACTTAAAAAATCTTTAACGTTATAATATGCCTTTTGCATTAAACATTCCTTTACTTTAGTTTTAAATACGCTGTCAGTTTGAATTAATAGTATTGTTTTCATAAGAAGAGGCCTACGTGCAGCTGTGGACAAATATCTAGGCTGATGATGATGATGAAATCTACAGAGAAGCAACTAAAATATTCCGATCCACTCGTTTGCACAAGCCGCTTCTCACTTACACCATCTTAAGCCGATCGGCCGCCACATCGCAACAAGATCTAGACCTTGTTCGTCGTTTCAATTCTGTCAAGTTCTCATGAAACATCAAAAACAATGCAGTTTTTTGTGATAAAATTGTGTATCAATCCCAAATTATCCGCTCACACAAATTATTCACTCCATGTGAATTGTAAAAACGAACATAGTTTTTAAAAAAGGATCGGTAAATTTTTGATAGCCTAGTTTTTGGCAGCACAAGTTTATACTTGTGCCTTGTCTCATAGTTGTGACGTTGTCCGCATGTTGTAATCCTGTTTAAATGTTTCCGAGCGTACAGAATATCCAAGAGGACATATAAACAAGGCAATGTTAAAAAATTCACTTGTGAAAAGACGTTTCTTAGCGATTCTCTAGGGCTAAGCCTATAGATAGACCTTACAGCACTTTTCTGTAATACAAAAATTCTATTGGTATCAGCAGCATTGAATCAGACCCGTACGACATTACAGAGTGAAAATATTGTGAAACATTTTAGTTTATACATACATTAAAAATAATATGCCATATCACACTTTTTCTAATTTTAGCCGTTCTTCCAAATCCGTTCAGCTTATATAGATAACATAGTTTCAATCATAAATAGGCACACAAACTTTATTAGTATGATATTATTACAGCTATACGTTTATTAGCTGCGCCCAGTGGTTTTACCTGCGTGGAGAAATGATGATGGATGATGATGATAAGATATACACAATTTCATCAAAATCCATTCAGCCATATCAGCGCTTAATGGTAACAGACACACATAGGTATACTAACAAATATGAATGTTTATATCTGAAATAAATCAAATACATAAATGCACACAAACTTTTGGATATTTATTATAAGATTAGATTGCAATTACAATAATAATTCAGACCTAGGTACCTACATAATAATTAAACGTACTCAGTAGAAAAGCAAATTTATTTTCTCTTTCGTACCCACCCAATATAGCGAAAAGCTAAACCAGATTATACCCTAACCCGATCTACATATCTTCTGCATTTACTATACTCTGGCATGCCGAAAAGCGCGGCGGCATCCCGACTCGCACCGTGTTTCTCGGTCGCTGCGTGTTTACGCTCGAAACATTTGCAGGGGCTGAGGAAATGTTTTCATACCTACATACTGCCCTAGAAGAGCGCCTTAAGACGTTTAGTATTTTCGGCGTGATGCACTTCCAAGGTACAGACACACAGATAGAACAGACAGACGGACAGAAGACCAAAACTTAAAAAAATACAGTTTTGGCTTTAGTATTGAAAATAGAACGGCAACAAAAATAAATAAAAATAAAAATTACAGAGTTTGGGACATTATCCCACAGGAACTCTTTATTTTTTCGGGATAAAAAGTATCCTGAATTTTAATCCATCATATAAACTATAACTGTGCCAAATTGCATCAAAACCCGTCCGTGAGTTTCAGCGTGGTATGTGTTATTTTAAATAAGTTTCAACCCCTATCCTGCGAGAACCCATAAATTTTTCGAGGTGTAAAGTATCCTATGTCCTACCTCGTAGTATGAACTCAAATCATACCAAGTTTCATTTGAATTCATCCAGTAGTTCCGGCGGCGTGATGCGCGGCTAAGATACAGACTGACAGACATACAGACAAAAATGAAAAAACATACAGTTTAGGCTTCATTATCAAAAATAGAGTAACTTCCAAAAAAAACACTACTTATATCTTTAATGTACAGAATTTGGACCCATATCCCACAGGGACCCTTTATTTTTTCGGGACAATATGTATCCAAAATTTTCCTCCATCTTATAAACTATGTCTGTGCCAAGTTGCATCAACATCCGTCCAATAGTTTCAGCGTACTACGTGTTCTTTTAAATGATATTCCACCCCTAACCTGCAGGAACACTTAATTTTTTCGGGATGAAAAGTATCCAATGTCCTACCTCGAAGTATGAACTCAAATCATACCAAATTTTTTTTTGAATTCATTGAGTATTTTCGGCGTGGTGCGTTACCAAGGTACAGACAGACAGACAGACGGACAGACAGACAGATAGACAGACAGACAAAAATAAAAAAATACTGTGTTAGTATTAAATATAGAACGGCCTCCAACAAAAATGACATAATATCTTCAATTTACAGAATTTTGCACATTATCCCGCAAGAACACTTTATTTTTCGGGATAAAAAGTATCCTCAATTTTTACCCATTATATAAACTATGAATGTGCCAAGTTTCAAAAAAAACCGTCGAGTGGTTTCAACGTGATACGTATTCTTTTAAATAAATTTCAACGCCTATCCTGCAGATGACTCTGGCAATCTTCAACATTGCTTAGATTTTTTCCAAAATTTAGACGTTGCAAAATCTGGGCTTTTGCACAAGTTTTAGGTTTTTGCTGCCTTGAATACGGGTTATTAAGCTATTGAATACGGGTGGTAACGAGACAATTTTATAAATATCTCAACTTGAAAAATCAGACTGGCTATTATTAGCCCATTCATGAATTTATCTGAATCTCTTCAATCTGATTTTAACTGCTAGTTAAATGAAATACCTAGATGGACGGAATAGTCCACAGAATCCAAATAAAATCAGAACGATTAATACCAAATTGAGATATACACTGACGCCTTAACGATGGGGTGGAGAGCTGTCTGTAACGGAAATGCTACTAGTGGACACTGGTCGAATAATGAGATCATTCCAAATTTAATCGAACTGATTCCTGCCATTATATTATGTCTTATTATTATTTTTTCGCACGGAATGGATACTTATTGATAGCTCAACGGCAATGTACGTACATAAATTGGATGTACGGTGGATACCCTCATCTCACACAGACATTAGATCGTGCTATTTAGAACTGGTGCGAAAGTAAAAAGCTATTTGCTGTGGCCTCTTATTAAAATCTATTGATGATACAATTGCATATTTTGAATCCCAAAGGAACCATTGTGATACAAAGGAACCAATAGTGTGTGAACCATAGGAGTTATCGGACTGGATTTTTGTTTAACTCCCTGACAAATAAATTTTGCCTTCCAGAAATAGACATGTTTGCAAGTCGTCTAAACAAAAAACATATAAAAAAATGACATACATATACTGGCACTGAAACCCAGATGAATCTGCCATAGATTCATGGAAGAATTATGTTCCTATATAACATTTTTACCACCTGTTCATACTAAAACTAGATAAATTACAATGGACGAAGCACAAAGAATCATGATCGTACCTATTTAGTCAACACAGACATGGTAGCATGTGCTTTAATTCCTTCCTTGTTTTAGTCATAGTCTGTGCTTTAATTTCTTCCTTGTTTTGGAAAGAACTTTTCCTCCAGGAACCAATGCTTTGTTACATCATTCCACCTCTCGTCAGATACTTACACGACTCTATTACTCTGGTGGCATGCATATGATCCGCAAAATGATTTTTAAAGGAAAAGCGTCCTAAATTCATCATAACATAAAATATGTTAGAATCATTGTCGCCAAATTAAATAAAACACGAAATTTGTCTGAAAAAATAGCAGAACTTCTTCCAAGTTAAATCACTTGCGGTTTACAGCATGTCATTAGGTACCTACATTAGTTTACTTCTTGAGTCAATTACTCAATATCGACTACCAACCAACATGAGTTCTTAAGTTCATGCAGATCGACACTTTCTCTTATATTGGGTCCATTAAGTGACTAATGATGATGGTTTGTTAAATTTCTAAAAAGAGCGTACTGTCTGAAACCATCACAACGTATAATAATGCAACCTGGGATACTGATCCCTTTTTGGATAAAGCTCTCGTATTAGATAAAGCTAAATACATTAGACCTTAATGATAATTTGTCTTCAGAAAAGCTTACGTTAAAATTAAAACCCATTACCTTACTAGTTTTTTTGATGGCTCATAGAATTCGAACTTGGTTTAAAATAAAAGTCAATAATGTTAAAAACCTATTACATTCATAGCACACAATGATTTGAATCCCAGATTATCTAACCACATCTAAACGGATTGTAAACAGTCCATACTCACTTGTCTTGCCATTCACTTTAGAAAAACTAAAATGCACAATGCAAAATGCAATGCAAACACATTAATATTTTGTTCGTTTTTAATTAGAAAACCCTATATGTCGTTTGGACTCGGAACATAAACGCTCAGTCACTGGATAGCACATGCTTTGGGAGTGTTTTGTCGATACGAGCTTGTTTAGCGCACACAATACGTGACATGCGGCTGTATCATGGAACAAAAACGTTTCTGTTCTGTGGGCTTTATCACAGGTCTTCTCTATTGGTGTTAGCCTGGACATAATCCGTAAAACGGCAGGCTCGAGTAGGGATTTTACAACAATCGCCAAATTTTATCACAGAATTTTACTGCATTAGCAGATACATTTAGGTGTTTAATTATTCTTCCATGATTCACTATCATACTTTTTTATGAAGAAAATTTACATTTATCTACTCAGAAGATTAATGTACCTATGGTTATGATAAAAAATGCATATGTTTAAGTAAGACTTGAAATAATCAAGTATATGACGAAATCAATGGAATATTCACTTATTTTATGACTAAATTATTTATGTAAGATTATTAATCCTAACATTCCTAACTTATAAGTAAATATTAAATAATCACGAAAACTAAATTATTTATGTAAGATTATTAATCCTAACATTCCTAACTTATAAGTAAATATTAAATAATCACGAAAAAAATTCAAGTTAGTTTTCCTTGTACCTATTACAAAATGGTAAGGTTCGTTAATATAAACAATATGTTGCCGTATAAAACTCATTTATTGATGCTATTACCGTTCAAACTTTCAAGATCTACATGTGTCAATAAATAACTACAGTACTTATCTCGAAGACGAGGCGCGAGTATAATTAATGATTAAACGAACTTACCTGTACGTGAAGATCTATCATAATTATACGAGCGCCGAGTCCGAAGAGATAAGTACATCCCACCCTCCCAGTGTTTTACACCCCTATTTCTCGTCCAATTGGTAATACATCAATAAAATTAGGGTTAGGTCTATCTCTGAACTAAATGACTAGTCACAGGCAACTCAAAGCAGATATGTGCAAACTACCCAAAGTAAAAAAAAAAGAAAAAAGAAGTACAATAACTCTAAACTTAGTGCAAGAGTGGTGAGGCCTAGGCGTTACTACATGTGTCAACAAATAACTACATAACTACAGTACTTATCTCGAGGACGAGGCGCGAGTATAATTATGATAGAACTTCACGTACAGGTAAGTTCATTTAATCATGAATTATCTGAGAAGCTAAAATCAACAAAGTACACCAAAACAAGCTGGTACTGTTTTAGGTACCTACCTAAAATAAAATAAATTAGAAATGAGCAATGTTATAAAATCTATTTTTATTAAAACTACAGGAATGAGAAACGTTTACTGAAAATCCCAGTCTCAGAAAACGACGACCAAGCCGATGCTGGGAAGCCTCGTCCAGCGCAGCGGCCATTCACCTTTCAATAGTGGGAGCCAGCAGGACAAGCTTCAGTTATGGTCTGAGATCCCACAGGAGATTTAGAGGTACAATATTCCGGTCTTCGTCACTTCATTCGAAGTTGGCAAAAAATTACCCTATCATCTTAGTGTTTTACAAGCTTATAAAGTTCCATTTACTTCACAGGAACACACAGATTTTAGTAAATCATTGCATCTCTGTTATCTATACTATAATATTTTAAATGTCTAAGTCAAAGCCAGACTTCTTAAAATTTAACTATTGTTCTGAATCATCATACATGTTTTTTCGGTCGGTGGGTAGTTTTGAAAACACTTGCTCCTGACTGTCTTAACTTGCTCCTATTAGTTTTATTTTTTAAATATATTAATAATTCTTTGTAAGATTCATCGAATGTGTAAAATAGTTCATCATTAAGAATACTTCGCCTGCCGCTACAACTTTCTCCTGCAAGAGCATAACTGAAGAAACTTCTTAAACACTCAATCACTGGTCGAAACATTCACTATGGAAGGCACTCACCAAACCTTTATGGAAGTGATGGAGGCTTTCAACAAACGCATGGAGCAGTTTGAGGATGAGTTGCAGAAAACACCCCCGGTATCTAACACAACAAGTGGCCTAGCAGCTGACGTCGCAGCCTTCAAAAAACAGCACAGGTTTTACGTCGCAAGATCCTGCTTCTTCATGGCGTACACTAGGAAAAGCAAGAGGATACGTCGGCGGTAATTGTGCGTATTGTCACTGGCCACTTGAAGTTGATGTATTTTGATGTGGGTACAATAAGTCGTTGCCAGAGGATGGGCCGCGCGTCTTCGGTTAAGCCCAGGCCTATTCTGGTGAAACTCAAGGATATTGAATTGCGCAACATAATATGTTACTCGAAAACGACCTTAAAGAGTACAAATGTCACAGTGACTGAGTTTCTGACCAGGTCTAGGCACCAGGCTTTTATGGAGGCTAGGCAGCGTCTTGGAATATCTAAGTGCTGGACTCGGGATGGATTTATCCACGTCATCGAGCCCGATGGTACACGCCATCACATTAGCAGCCTTTCGGAACTGCAGAAGGTAGCTCCTAAGGGCCTCCTGAAGGCGCTTCCAGTCACGGCACCGAAAGAAACCGCGAGTTCATCGAAATCCATCCGCGATGCGAGGCAAGCTGCTGCAGCAGCATCTAAGAAGTAGGATCATTCCAATATTATGAAGGTACAAACTGCGTAGTAGGTGTACTGTTATTTTTACTGTGGTAGTATTATATAAACTATAACCTAGTCTTAAAGCACATACCTATCGCAAAATTATTTAATCTACTCACTTTTTACAAAAAAAAACTTTTCTATAAAAAAATAATATATACTACTACTTTTCTATTTTTCTTTTCTTTTTTTTGTTTGTTTGCTAACGTTTAGTAGTCTAGTCATATTTATTCCAAATTCAACTCTAGTTATACAAAGACCAATAAGGTTCAATAATATTATATCATGACGCAGACTACACAATATTTTGTTAGATACTTTGATTATGTATTGCTATCTTACAGACCAAGTGTTTGTTTGCTTCATACTACAAATAATAATAAATATTATTCGTAGGCTTCATAGTAGGTATTCTATTTACAACGTGTCATGGTTCAATAGTGTCAACGTACCATGCTCCTTTTTCGATCGTAAATAGATCGTATACGTACTCGTGCCTAGGATTAAATAATAGTAAAAGTTCGTACTAGGAGAATTGTTATACTCGCTTCTTTTTATTTTGTCATTAACATAATATTTTATTTCTCTCACCTTATTTCTTTAATGTACAAAATGTTTATACTTTGACTATTTATATTCCGGATAATATTGACCTCTCAGTTTGTTCTTTTCAAAATAAAGATTATTAACTGGAAATATTTAGCGTTGCGTCATGCACTAGATGGGGCGCAGCCTGCATAGATTATGATACAGCTCACGGCATTGGAATAATTCAAAACTATTACTACATATAAACACCCTCGAATTACTTGCAGCATTTTATGGTCCAAAAAATTGAATAAAATTAGACGGCAATATATGACACGTTGCGAAAAACGCACCACAACATAATACTTAAATTTACTACATAATATTTACATAACATTCAATTAATCGATTATTTGTATTTGAAATGTATACATTTGTAATAATATTCGCACACCAATATTACTGTACCTGACAGCTTTATATTGTACAATTATTTACAGTAAATAGATGATATTCATTCATTCATTCATTCATTCATCTTTTAGCCTTATATCGAAAATTTTACTTAAGGTGAAATGCGTAGGCGGTGAAGGCATTGTAGTGGTGCCATGCTGGCCCACCCTACTATGGTTTCCAATATGGAATAACTTACCTACTTGTTTCGAAAGTACTCATTTTCAGCCTAACAAAAATCCACTAATCTCTCCATTCAGGGAGCAACATCCCCTCCACGCGGATCTGACCCTGATGTCAGGGAAATTATCGGTAATACATTAAACTATTATTACATTTAACCAATATGATTCATCACTATAATCATGGTGGCTATATTGTAGGAACAAAAGTTTAGATTATTGTGATTCTAATACTGCACATAGATAGAATACAAAAAAGAAAAAAGTAGCTGCGCAGATTACAGTATACTAAAATACTACATATAGTATATTTACTAAATAGTTATTATTCAGCAATGTCCATACTGCTAGGAAAGGAAACTACATATAATGAGACCATTAACAGATTTTTTAAAGGTATCTATCCTATAAAATTTCTAGCACCGAAATACGATACTACTTGGGACCCCAATATAGTATTAAATTATATAGATAATACTATATATAGATACTAATGACTCCATTTCATTGAATAATTTATTTCATAAAACGATAACACTCCTGGCATTAGCATCTGCACAGAGAATTCAAACGATTAGCCTAATTAAAATTCAAGATATAACAATGGATTCAACAAAAATTTGTATCAAAGTTGATGATCTAATAAAAATCTCAAGACCTAATGTTTTTCAACCATTCGTTATGTTATGATTCATTAAAGAAAACCCGAAAGTATATCCCGCATTGTGTCTCAAATCATACATAGATAGAACTTCTTCCCTACGTCTCCAAAAAATATCAGTTATAAAAAACAACACAAAAAGGGAACGTCGCAGACCTTATCTCATAGGGTCAAATCAATATTAAAGAAAAGTGGAATTGATATTAAATTGTAAGGTGCTCATAGTACCAGACTCGCGTCGACATCAGCTGCCCACAGGGCAGGCGTCAATCTGGAAATGATTCAGAAAGCGGCAGGCTGGTCCGAATCTTCTAATGTATTTTAAAAATACTACAAGAAAGATTTGTTAAAACCAGCTCAAAATGAATTTGTAGATACATTGTTTCGTAAGTAATTTTATTGTTGATTAATATCTAATATGTTTATCACTACCTCATAAATGTTAATTATGAAGAAGAAATACATATTAAAATTTTATAATATTTATAATTTTGTTGGTCGTTTTAATGACCATTAATTAAGTTATTAATTAGTATTTCTTCGATGCTCTGAACATCTGCATGTAAATGCGAATCAACTTCGGGAGAGATACGAAGTATAATTAAGAATCAAACGAACTTACCTTGTGAAGTTTGATATCTAATTATACGAGTGTCTTGACCGAAGATGACTACACACCCAACCCTCCTTGTATACCACATAAACCCAGAGAACTCATCATGACAAACCAAATGAGCCCAAACTTAAAAGGGTTGCATAATTTTTTTGTTGAGTTGCTGTGAATACCTTCCGGCTCCATCATCAGACCAGCTCAATAGTACCATAATATTGTATTGTCATCAAAACTACACCCATGTACAAAATTGTAGCTTAATTGGACGTCGTCAAATGGTTCAAAATTGACTTGCAAACACATTGAATTACATAGAAGTTTGTTAAAAGCTACTTAACCAATTTTGATAAATTCATACAGTACCACAATGAAGGTAAATTTTCAAGAAAAAATTACCATCTAATTCGGTTCAGGAATCCCGTAGATATTAGAGAACATAAACATTAAAATAAATAGTTTTTTTAATCAAAAAACCACTGCTCCAATTTTGATGAAGTTTATATAGGACTACACTAAAGATCTACACTTTTGAACATTAATCAACCAAATCGGTTTGGAAATCTTAGAGATATGAGCCAATATAAACACAAAACTAAATAGTTTTTTTTTTTGCTTTACTTCTAAACCAGTTTTGATAAGAAAAAAATGGGACCTAATCGGGTTCCAACAAAATCGACCAAAAAAATATTTTCGAAATTGGTTCAATAGCTGTAGAGATATAAGGTAAAAACAAAAAACAAAAAAAACAGATGACTTGAGAACCTCCTCCTTTTAGAAGCACATTAAAAACGAAGTATGTGCAATAAACATCAACCCGGAAAGTACATGTTAACTGTTTTGAAAATAAATGGATGTAGGTACATAATATGATATATGTTACGACGAAATGATTACAAACGAAGTTTTTTGTAATCATGATGATGATGATTATAAAATTCTAGATAGATAGATAGATAAATGATTTATTTGTTTCTATAAAACATACACGTAGAACATTAAAAGCAACAGGCAAGCAGATTTAAATAAGGTATAATAAGGTACATATCTCTAAACATTATTCATATTTTTTAAACGTCACGTGCACCAGACATATGCACAGAACACCTAAGATACTAAAACTAAAGTACGAGTACGTGTGTGTTGTAGTAAAACAAATGGGTCATAGCTCAGCGAATAATATTACTCAAGAAGCAAACACTGATTTTCAGCTATTACCATCGAGATGACGAACGAAGCGATCGCAATATGTCCAACAATTAGAGAAAGTACCCATAATATTGTGTATTCATTTTTTAAATATAAAATAGATGTGTAACAAGAAAATATATATAAATTGTAAGTGTCGTACCCCCACTGAAAACACCTGTCTCTTAAGAGTCTGGGTACCAGAGGAGGAAAAAGCACATTAGAAGGTGTTCGTATGGTCCCATCAGCCCCACGACTTGCAATCTTATTTAATTAAATAAAATTACTGAAGGGATGTGCAAGTGCGTGTAAGTGAGAAGTACAGTGGAGTGAATAGGAGTGAGTTTAGTATTGAGCAAATGTACGTGGACGAGTTGCGGTGAGCGTGTGGTGTGGTCTCTTCTGGTAAAACCAATTTTGAGTGTATTTTGAACTGAGATTTCTTACGGGTGGGGGGATGTTATTCCAACAATTTGTCGCCAAATACCGGAAACTGACAGTAAATGCTGCAGTTTTATGACTATGATCTAGTCAAAATATCAATCATAATTATAAATGTAATAATGGTTAACAATCCAAATATCTGTTGGGTTCGTTAGGTAGGTGCGCAAGCACTGAAACAGATGTGATGCACACGCTACACAATATCATAGTCGTATGTAATGTTGAAAGTACTGGACGCTGAACTGAAAGAAATTAATACATTTCTCTAGCACCTGCAGCCTTATTGTCTAACTCTGGTGGTAATGGCAATCAAATCCATTACCATTACCATTGGCGGTTCCAGTTCGCCGTCCAGGGGAATTGTCTAATATTTTCGGTGGTAATCGTCTTGAAAAAGTGAAGTCCATTTCGTTCTTTCCACAGACTACATAACACAAAAACATGCTCTTGCGTTCCATTTCATGAAAAACAGCTTTGAGCACTTTTTAGTGCTTTTTTGAACTAATGGTTGTAAAATGTTAATTTAGCCATATAAACACGTGTAGTGTTTTATTTGTTTATTATAATCTAATTTTTATTAGTTATGCTGTTTAATAAATGGATATTCTTCAAAAAATAATATTCAAGTATATTATAGCCTGACGTTGCGTAGAACGAAACGTTGGTTTGCAAGTTATTATTTATTCTGGACCATATTATAGTATGTGTTTGTTTGTTGTTTACTTTAGCATTCATTATTGAAATGAAAATCAAATGGAAAAAAACAAATATTAAATAGGTAGGTTATAGTCACAAGATTTGTGTGAGTTTGTGCAAAACGTGGATAAACTAAAAGTGAAATTGCTTTGTGAGATGTAATGTATGCCGAGGTTATGTTCGTTTTCGGATATAAAATTGACAAATATGCCTTGATTTAGCAACAAATACGTACCTATGTACCATATTGTATTTCAGAATGTCATCTGATAAAGTGGTCTTTGCATAGACCTACAATTGGTCATCGAGTTAGATCGAAACTTTGAACAAATATATCGCAAGTTCTAACAGTCTTTGGCTTGGCTACAGGAATTTTGGTGGACTAATGAATATTATCTAAGCACCTATTCGAGTCTAGTTTAATTTACCTACTAGGTACATAGACATATATACTAGGTATATGCATTTTCACAAATGCTCATCAACAACATACATATGTATTTTAATGGATTTTTACCTCATTTCAATGCATACATAATCGGTTATGTTTTGTGTCATTTTACTTCACAGAACAAACTAAGAAGGAGATATACAGATAAGATACTGCTGCATAACCAATGTTGACTTCTGTAAAACATTCCCCAATAGAAGAAAACATTCATCAACAGAACTCAAGCTTTCTTTAGTCCCTCAGGTAGGTACCTATATTTTGTATAATATTTATTAACTAGGTATGTACCACCTAATAATTATTATTGACTGGCTTGGGTAAAGGCTGGCAGGGAGAAATGCATAATACACACCCCCCAAGCGGGACATTGTATATTTTTGGTGTACAATAAAGAGTTATCTGTCTATATTTAGTCACATAGGTAATTAATTGACTATATAATACTCTAGCTACACAGTTAGACACCACCTTAAGAAACTGTTAATGTAAGGTGCCTTGTGGGCCCGGAGTAATAATAGGTCCATCCCTTCTCACCCCACGTGTGCTTTGAGCACCAGCCGGGGTTCAGGAGATGGGCTGCAGCTTGCACCTGTGTCAAGTATGAACATTTCCAACTATCACAAAGCCTGATGTAGCTGTAGGTACAACAAATTAACCTCTCTTTTGAATTGTTTACAAATTTGATCTAACTCTACAAAAGTAATACTGCATATTACAATATTGACAATGTAGTACCTGTTATGTAGATAATGACAAATGATCATAGCTATATCTTTATTTTCAGATTCAGTTCAGTACCTGTCTATCACAGTAAACAGAATCATTTCAAGTCGGATTGCAGCGGGAAGAGATTCATAGCATGTCCATAAAATGCAAAAGGATGCTGCTTGTCAAATCTACTTGTTATATTTGTATTATAATATGTAGGTATATACCTAGTTACTGCACTTTTTTTATACCATTTGAATAAAATGGTGTGTTGGAAATATTTACTTTGTTGTTGTGAATTACTATATAATTACATTGTAATTAGTGGGCTACCAGTGAGCCAGTAATGGCTTGTAAGTTTTTAGAATGTTTTATGTATAGTCCTTATTTAATAAAGACACTTGCCCGTTATGTTTTTTTTAGAAAGGTTTTTACAATAAAATAAACACGCTATTTAATAAAACTTGTTTAATTTTCTGTTTCTCTATCCATACCCAGTCTGTATTTATGTTAAAACTAGCTGCATGCCGAGGCTTTGCTCATGTGCAAACATTGCCAGCCTTGTTCGAAATTTAAAGAAATATTTCCTCCAAATTGCAAATCTCTAGGTCCACCGGTTTAGGCTGTGTGTTGTCTGTGAATCAGTTGGTAGGTATGTCGCTCGTGACATACTATTTCATAGGTATCAATGTATGTTTCTACTTACATAATAATTTGTAGTTAAAAAATAACAACAAAACATAGATAGATAGATAACTCTTTATTGTATATATTTAGAATTAAATCGTACATTGTACATAATATTATTATATTAAAAAAAAAAAAAAAATGTTCCCGATGAAATTTAAATTATAGAAGTAGCGGTAACACAATCGGCAGTCTTATAGCTTACAGAAATCTCCAAACCAGAGTAAATGCCACTCAATAATAGTATTCATGTCACTCAATCTGGAACAAATAAGAAAAATTTATAAAACTTTGTATGTATTGTACGCTGACATAAACACACTGAATGCACTAAATATGGGTACTAGACAATAGATATGAGTACACATACAAAGATATGAATATTACATTCATATCTCGGAAACAAATACTTCTGCTCATCACACAAATGATTGCACTTTGTGGGATTCGAACCCGCAACCATTGGTTGAGTTTCAGTCAGGGACACTAGCCACTCGGCCAACTGGTTGCCAAATGTAGTGGCACTGAATGTAAATGACAAAATGAATTTTTCACCTCCTTTTTGAACGACAAATATGACAATGTGCAAAATTCAAGTTATCAGATTGCACTATGGAGAGTGAGCATAAGAACTGCACAATCTGATTAGCTTATCACTGCACAAACTAGAATATTGGCAAAGCGGCACCTTTTTATGATAGAAATACCACACACAAGCACGAAGCGTTACGCTTCTTCATTCATTGTAAGATCTGCAAAAGAGTGGAATGCCCTGCCCTCGTCAGTTTCTGGTAAAATATAATGAATCCAGGTGTGTTCAAGTCAAGAGTGAATAGGTATCTACTAGGCAAGGGTGCTACACTTTCGACCACATCATCGCTTTCCATCAGGTGAGATCATCGTCAAACAATTGCATAAAACGTAATAAAAAAAGGTGCATTAGATATGGGTTGAAAGTAGGCAGTTCCCGATGAAATTTTAACTGATTACCTATAAAGGTATCATTTTAGGTTTTGTACTTATTTTGTTTTAATTGTTAATATGATATCTTTTGTCGATACTTTTAATACATTTTGACTGTTATTTTTGCAAATTCTTTCATAATGAATGGTCTAGGGTGTAAATAGGCCTGTGATTGTTCCTCAAAACCTGGAGATGTTTTTCTTCTGCAGCTGGCTACAAATTCTCTCATCAAAAATATTCTATAAATAAACATACATAGATATAAACCAATATTACATCAATGACTCAGAAACAATCATTTGTGCTCATCACACAAATGATTGCACCTTGCGAGATTCGAACTTGCAACCATTTGTTGACTCTCAGTCAGGGCACTAGCCAATTCATCTCTTACGACCACCTGGGTGAACCGTGGAAAGTTTTTTTTTATACAATAGCTTACCTTTGTCCACCTGGGTGTTACTTGGGAAATATTTAGTTTCCACTGTCCACCTTGTTATCACCACCAATATTAGGGGCTTGAGAGCCTGTCCATTAGTTTGGAGATGTTGTTTTTCTGCAGTTTCAAATTCGCCCATCAAAATATTCTTCATTTTATGTTTTTGTAGGTTAGGTACTTAGAGTGCCTGTAATCGGATAAATTAGATATGTTAAACTGAATTAGGTGCTAGTAGAAGTAAATATCGAAATATTCTCTTTGTATCGAACTATATATATCACAAAAAAACAGTGAATTTTCTGTTTGACTTTCGCAAGTTTGGAAGTCGAATTTTCGGAGAATTAATGCCTGAAATTAATAAACCGCAATTAATTATGATACCTAGATTACCCCTTCCCTTTGAACTTACGCAAACAGTCAACTTTTAATTCAATAAAACTATAATTTCGTCACAAACTCAAAGCCAGTTGATACGAAAGGTTAGGACAGAGCAACCTTTTTCATTTGACATGTCTCGGTGGCGATGAAAATTTAGACAATACCAATATGTGTCAAAATATGATGTTTCGTTCATTCATTTCGCTTAAAAACAGCTGATAGTGGGGACTCGGTGAAGATCACCGAGGAGATCACCGTTGGATAGTTAGACAATTCGAATTCGGAGATTCATGTTCATAATGGTGTAAATGAACGTCAGTTTCATTATCACCAGAGTTAGACAATAAGGCTGCTGCTCGGCTGTTATCAGAGAGATGTGATAAGGCAGCCCCCGCGCCGCGTCGCCTGCGCGCCAGTAGTGCGTGGGACGCGCGATGGCAGCCAGCGCTGATTCACGCGCCGAGGACGCCGCTGGCAAGCATGCAGCGACGACCGCCGCCGTCAGCAGCTCTGCCGACCGCGGCTCTGCCGACCAGCGTGCAGCGACCACCGCCGCCGACTACGGCTTCACCGACCAGCGTGCAGCGACCACAGTCACCGACAGCAGCTCCGCCGACCAGCGTGCAGCGACTACTGCTGCCGAAGCGCTGGAGGATGCGCTGGAGCAGCTGGGCCCCTTCGGGCTCTACCAGCGCTACATGCTGGTCATGCTGTGCTTGCCCAACATCCTGGCCGCCATGTACTCTCTCAACTACGTATTCGTGGCTGACCAGGTGCCGTTCCGGTGAGTTTTCTACCTACTTATTTATGAACTGCTTTGGATTATCATTTACAAATACCGCACTGAAGTGTGGATCCATTTTTGAAGTAAGATCCTCGCATTCCTAGTAAAAAAATTGGAATATACGATGATATCTGGAAAAATATTCCAGAAATTGGTTACGATGACCATTCGTCACATTAGCTATTTCGTCGCTAACCTGATAGGTCACATTCATGATACGTCACTTTATGCATCTCATCAGTTTCCTTTACTCGTCTCATGCTGAATTTTGTCTCAAAAAAAAATTAAGTTTTTATAGCCATATGACCACTGTATTTGTAATGATAACAGCTTTTGTGTTAGGTTTTTTTTTTTCGCCATTATTTTTTAGTAATAACAAGTTTTTACTAATGATTTCTTTTCCATCGCTTCGTGCTTCGGAGGGCACGTTAAGCTGTCGGTCTCGACTGTTATTGATTAGTAGCAGTCGTTAACCCATGTCAGAGGCCATCGGGCGGCCTGACAAACTCTGACATCAGAGGCCAGCACTACCTCATACGACAAACAAACAAACAAACAAGTAATGATTTATGAAATAATAAAATACAATAATGTACTAAAAATGTTATTTTGTTAATCATTGTACACATGCGTCGGACGAGTTGGGAAAGAGTCGAAATACAGCATGCAACGAGTAAAGGAAACTTACTAGATGCACAAAGTGATATATTTTGAATGTGACCTATCAAGGATAGAAACGAAATTGTTAATGTGACGAATGGTCATCGTAACCCAGAAATCACTACTACGAAATCATCACTACTTCGTAGCATTCACGGCCAGTGTATTCTGAAAAAACTAAGAATCCCAACCAGTTAACCTGGTGGAAAACGTTCGGTTTGTCAGTGGCTACATATATTCAGCGTATCACAGGCCAAGTTTTGTACGGATCCGCCAAACCGTTGAGGAAGGAACGGAAAATAAGTTTTGCGCGGCAACAATTTTTTTGCGCCATTTTTTTATTATGCCGCGATGATGTCGTGGTCACGTTATCGGAGTGTATTTACATTATAGATTGTTTTATAGCGGGGGCATTGAGCGGTTATCTACTCCATTGTTTCGAATTGTTCATGTGACACAAACCATAAGCAGCGTTCAATTATATTCAATGGTTTATTGCATTCGATGATGTAAGAACGAGTAATGTATGAATGAACACATTCCGCGCGGTATAATGTTCATGTAAACCATGTAATACCATTATTGAAAAATTTGCTCCGCCTTTTACTTTATTCCGAGTTGTGTCAAACTCATACCCACTCGTACAAAAACTTGCAGCCAACATCATTCAAACTATATTTTATAAAGTACCTCTTCTATTACACAACTGCCCAAAAAAGGAGTGTAATGTTTTCAGGATTCATGTACCTATGTTTGTTTGTAAGTATGTATGTTTCTTAAGTTTGCCGTATGTCATTTCTTCCCAGAATTCAATCCTTATTAGCGACACTATCGAATGGTGTAATAATACAGTGTGTGTTTTTTTCCAAAATCAACGTGATAGATTCCTGCATAAGAATATTGTTTTTTTTTTTCAAAAATCCAAATTCAGTTTTAGTTTTCATCAAAATCGGGCCCGAGACTCCTTTGAGTACTTTTCGCTATTCCTCATAGTTTCTGATTTAGCCATCCACGCCCACTTGAAAAATTCATTCTGTATAAAAGTAAAACGTAGTCTGTTTTTTTTGTTTGTTTGTTTGGGGTGCTTTCACGCGATAACGGCTGGATGGATTTCGATGAAATTTGGAATGGAGATAGTTCATACCCTAGAATAAAACATAGGATACTTTTTATCCCGGAAAATTATAACTTTCTACGGGAAAGCTGGAAAATGTTGATTACTCGCTGTAAGGAACGGTTGCCATGGAAACGAAATAACAAGTCTGTCAAAAAACTTGGTTATTAATATCTTAGAAGAACATAGGATGCTTTTTTTGCGATAAACAGTAGTAATCTAGTATTATATATAAATATCACAGTATATTAAATCGCAGTATTTATTTTTTGAGTATGTCACAGTAGTAATCTAGTATTATATATAAATATCACAGTATATTAAATCGCAGTATTTATTTTTTGAGTATGTCACAGTAGTAATCTAGTATTATATATAAATATCACAGTATATTAAATCGCAGTATTTATTTTTTGAGTATGTCACAGTAGTAATCTAGTATTATATATAAATATCACAGTATATTAAATCGCAGTATTTATTTTTTGAGTATGTCACAGTAGTAATCTAGTATTATATATAAATATCTATACATATCATCATCATCAGCCCGTGCTCGTCCACTGCTGGACATAGGCCTCCCCCAATGAACGCCACAGAGCCCGATCTTCGGCTCCTCTCAACCTTTTTCTGCCGGCCGCCTTTCGCAGGTCGTCACTCCACCTGGCCGGTGGGCGTCCTACACTACGTTGCCAAGACGCGGTCTGCACTCGAGGGCACGTCTACCCCAGCGGTTGTCCATCCTTCGAGAAATGTGACCAGCCCATTGCCACTTCAGCTTGCTAATCCTTTGAGCTATGTCGGTGACTTTGGTTCTCTGGCGGATTACCTCGTTTCTGATTTTATCCTTCACAGAAACCCCGAACACAGCTCTTTCCATAGCTCGCTGAGCGACTTTAAATTTGTGGACTAGCCCCACTGTTAGTGCCCATTTCTCGGCTCCGTATGTCATAACTGTTAGGACGTACGCATTAAAGACTTTCGTCTTCAGGCACTGTGGAATGGACGACGAGAGACATACATACATATATCATTATTAATTTATACATTTTTTCATAATTGTCTTAATATATAAATCATTATTATAATTATTATGTTTGTAGGTAAACATTTTCTATCCGCGGAGTTTCTAAATTTTAAACATTATAGGGAACAGGCTCCCTAGATACAGGCTTTGCCTGGTTAGGAAGCCGACAGATATTTAGTATTTTAAGAATAGATGTCTGCAAAATATGTACACCGATGTATGTTTCTAAACTGTGTGTGTGGTACATATTATATAGTGTGCAATGTTAGGAGTCTCTTTTTTGCGGTTTTAAATATATTTTCATTTATTCATTTTTTTTCAATATGGCACCAAAATCAAAAACGAAAAAAACACGTTATTTCGATATGGAAACGAGAAAAAAACTCTTTTTTTTTCGATATGGTATCAAATTGAAGACCTTTGAGACGTCAATGAAACACGGCGGTAGGATGCTAACTGTTTATTTCCAAGACACCTGAGATAACCAAAGCTTATACGTACTTATATCTACATACCTTACACAATGTCCCCCTTTAGACTTATAATATTATAACAATTTATCTCCCCCCAAACCTAATTTGTAAGTGTTGGTAAGACAACGAACTAAAGAAAATAACTATTTTAGCCTAAAGTAATTTACAAAAATTAACAAGAAAGGATTATCGATTCCGTATATAAAGTTAGGTATGTAGATTTTTGGTAAACTAGACAAGTTCATGATGATCTTACACTAGGATATTAGGTACACAAAACTTATTGCTAGATTGAAACAGATAATAATTAACATCTGAGTATGGAATAGATACCTACTGATTTTAACATTTCCACAAGTAACTAACTACCTACTCACACAAAATACTATGTATTTACTTAAATACTATGAAAAACTATCGAACTTATGTACTTGTGTATGTAATAGTAGTTTAAAAATAAGTTAACATTAGTTACATCTACGTAGGTACTTAACATATAAGTACAACAATTACCTATAAGTAATAGTAGTTTGAAGTTTGAAAAATAAGTTATTACATATAAGTACAACCTATACATTACCTATAATGTATATATTATAATGTGTAATATTAAATTTGTTGGTACCCAAATGAATAAAGCAGGTTGGGTTGTTTACGTAATTCTCGGTTTTAGGTACGGACAGCCCGGTCAGTGGCAGCGGCTGCCAGTCGTTTCCTTGTGGCCGATAAGGTTAAATTGTTGAATGCCTAATATTAATCTTCTTACAAAACTCCCGAAAATTTTCACTCTGGTATGGAGGTCCATTGTCCGTCATTAAAAAAAAGGCAGGCCAAATTTGGCAAACAACGCTCTATTTTTTTTTATCGTATCCTGAGCCGAGGTACTGCGTAGTTCCTCTGCTTCTAGCCATTTACTGTGTGTTTGACTACAATAAAATATTTTCCACTAGCTGTACCCGCGGCTTCGCACGCGTGGTCTTTTCTTTAGGTTCAAAGTACCATAATGTGCTATTCCAGGACCAATATGCCAACATTTGATCAAAATTTATTTAGCCGTCAAAATTACTTTTATCATGCTCGGCTTCTAACTCACCAGATTGAGATACCAATTACGCCAGTTTTTAAATCAAACCAGCTACTAACAATGAAAACCACATTGCAATCGGTCCAATAGTTTTTACATGATGCGTAAACAAACAAACATACAGACAAACAGACAGAGGGGTACACGATAAAAAAAACATGTTCAATACCCTTTTTAAGCACGCATTTTTTATCTTATTTTTATAGCCTTTTTCGTACCTATTGCTTTATTTTATGTATAGATATATGACTGTGTCAATTTGCATCCAAAAATCCTTCTAGTAGTTTCAGCGTGATACGTATTCTTTTTAATAACTTTCAACACTTATATTGTGGAAACAACCTATATTACAAAAATTGAAGGAATTCATTAGTTTCGCACAGAAACTACTGAATTCATTAAAAAACTCGTAAATTTTTCGGGTTTTTTTTTCCTCAATTTTGTAAACTATGACTGTGCCAAGTTGCAACAAAATCCTTCCAGTAGTTTCAGCGTGATACGTGTTCTTTTAATTTTTTATTTTTTTTCTTTCCTGCTGGATCCCTTTAATTTTTCGGGATTAAATCCTACCTAGTATGAACTCAAATCATACCAAGTTTCATTTAAATTCATTCAGTAGTTTCGGCGTGATGCCTAGCCAATATACAGACAGACAGACAGATAGACAAAAATGAAAAAATATAGTTTTGGCTTCAGAATCGAATATAGTACTCACCAAAAGAAAATTTCAAAATATCTTCAATCTACAGAATTGGACCCGTTACAGTTTTATTATAAGTATAGGCAATTCAGCAGACAGACAACTTCCAGTCGCAACTCGCAAGGATTTGAGAGCTGGAAGACGTGCTGAGGCAAAGCGCTAAAGCTAGTGTGAGCCAAATTCGAAAAGTTCACAGATTTGAATGTAGCGGAACGCTTGGGTTGCAGTGAATGAAATGCTTGCATGTTTTAAGGACAATCAGCGCCATCTAGTTAAATCAGAGGCAGAACTTTGATTCGTTTGATTTATGCGCTGGAGTTGTTGATGCTGGAAAAGATTTGATGCTGGCGTTCTAATAATCTTTGATGCTGGTAAATTATGTAGTGTCTTTTTTGTTCTTATTGCTTTATTATAAGTACAGATACAACGCTCTCTTGTGTACAGGTTGTACAATAAAAATACTTACGCCGTGTTAAGGAAGTAGGATACTCCATTGTGCTATACCTACTCGTTCCTTAATATCTAAGAACCATCTTGATTACCTCAGCTTTCAATCATAAAAACCGCACCTAAATCAAACCATTCGTTTGGAAGCTACGATTCTCACCTCTTTTTCTCACCTCCTCCCTCCCCCTCCCCATATACCTAAGAACCATCACAATCACATTAGCATTCAACAAAAAAAAAACGAAAAAACACACACACCCACACACTCACACACATACAGTGATACACACCCTAAACTTATAACACCCGTCTCTTTGTTCGGGGGTTAAAAAAATGTAAAAATAACGCATAAAATATGTAAACGCTATTAATTATGGAACAAAAAAAACTAAAAGCGCGTGGTTTCGATCCACGGACGTCTGGATAAGACTTCCGCGCATGTTAACCGCTCGGCCACTCGTTACGTGACGCGGACAACGAAATTTGGTACAGTTCTTTAAACGGATGTTTTATTACTTTAATTTAACATAAACTATAAGGGTCCAATTATCCCTTAAAAATCCTTTATTTTTTCGGGAGTAAAAGTATTCTAAATTTTAACAGATAATATAAACTTTGACTATGCCCAGTTACATCAAAATCCGTCCAGTAGTTTGAGCGTGATACCGTGTTCTTTTAAATAACTTACAACCCTTATCCTGCAGAAACCCTTTATTTTTTCGGGATAAAAAGTATTCTAAATGTTAATCCATAACATCAGCTATGATTCTGCCAAGTTGTATCAAAATCCATCTGGTAGTTTCAGCATGATGCGTGTTCAAAGAGACAGACAGACAAACAGACAGACTGACACAAAATAAAAAAATATCCTTGTTGCTTTCCATATCGATTTTGATGTTTATCTCAATTATAATTTTCAAAAAATATTTAATGTACAGGTTTAGCCCATTTACAGTTTTATTATAGTATATAGAATAGAATAGATTAAACTGAACGAAGTCAGCGTGTAAGCGCTGCCATGGGGCTGCCGGAAACTCCTAGGGATGTAATGCGGACTTGGGCGGCCGGAACTGGGGGAACATTTTTTATGTGCCTTTAATTTTAGAGGGTTGGCATATAGGTTGGTGAACACAGGGCATAGTTTTTCGCACCAGTTACGCTGGTGACCGTCACCAACCTACTATCATTTGGCTACGCTCGGTTTCGAGATGGTTATACCGCTATCTGTCGGTCGCCAGAGCTTCGTTCTTTATCTAGCAGGATGACCGCGTGCAGGTGAGGTAGGCTTGGAGCATTAAGATACCACGTTTTCAAAGTGATTTATTAGTCACTTTCTTGTTTGTCTGTCTGTCTGTCGTAGCGGGTGAAATCTTTCAACTCAAATTTAGAGCTCTTCCCGATTAGCTATCCGGCTGAAACTTTCAGGGTAGCTGATGTTTCAGCCGGATAAATCGACGACAATTAATTCTAAAAAAATAGACGTGGTTTCTAGATAAGTTTTTTAATCTACATTTGCTGCTTGTTAAATATTTCATGAGAACGGCCGCGAGCGCCTGCTTTAAATATTTAAAATTTAAATTAAATATACTTATCGCTTATCTGCAGACGAAGGAATGATAAAATAATAATTAATCACTGTAATAAAGCATTATATAACCCACTAAGTGATTACGAAAAAGGCCTAAAAACTAAATTATCTGTTTCATTTAGCCTAAACAAAAACGAACATATTAGATAAGTAAATCATTAATATTTTCACGTAAGTTTCGAGGTAAGTTGTTGTAAGTTGGCGTCGTGTGCGGCGCGGGCGGCCAGCATCACTCATTATTATCTTATCACAGAATGACGGATAACACACTTGCCTCAAATTATGTCGACACTATTAACGTAGAGCAAGCTATTGACATAACAACAGAAAATAAATACAAGACATCATCTACTTATTAGTCTCATAAACACTATATATTTTTTTAATCAGCCTCCATTTGTATGTCGTTTCATGGTCGCACTCTGCTTTACAATATGTAAAACTGTGCTCTTAAGGATTAGTGTCACGCAATTGCAATTTACAAACAGCTTCCCAAAATATCCAATTGAAAAGACAAGAACGCGCACGCTCGTTCCGCGCGGGAACCAACCATCATCAATTAGCAAGAACGCGCACGCTCGTGCCGCGCGGGAACCAACCATAATCAATTAGCAAGGAAAGACTGCTGATAGCTGTGTTTTTTCACGAACTATCACGAATTTAATAGCTGTGCCCGCGGCTTTGCCCGCGTGGTCATTTTTGTTCTATTTGTTATTCCAGAACCAAATGTACCAATATTATCACACTTCGTTCAGACGTCAAATGGTTTTATATCAATTGCTCGACTTCTACACGTCGTATCGAAATACCAAATACTTACAGCAGTTTTTAAGTCAAACGGTTTGTTTGTTGTTTTTTTAAATGGTGTCTGTCAGACCCTCAGTTTATATATAACATCATTGTGTCAGACACCATTTAAAAAAATGTTATACTCGTATTCTTGTTTAGTAGCTTATATTTAGTCACCTAGGCCGTTTTTTTTTAAATTGTATTCATTGTACAGAATTTTTAGTACTTACTGCTTTATTAAAAGTATTAGCTGTATTAGCATTTCTCCAGGTTAAAAGTACTCTATATGCTATTCCAAGACCTAAAATACCAATATACCAACATTTGATAAAAAAAACTTCAGTCGTCATAAAGATTTTCATTTATTGCTTGGCTTCTAGTCATTGGATTGAGATACCAATTATACCAGTTTTTAAGTTAAACCCTAAGCTATTCAAAAGTCAAATCCCGCATCACAATCGGCCCAGCAGTATTTCCGTGATGTGCGAACAAACAGACAGACATACATATTTTAAATAAATGTTATATTAAATATAAATAAAACGGCTAAAAACTCACGAAAAAGAAAATCGGAAATACTCCGACCAGTTTCAGACTATTTTGAAGTCCTTCATCTGTGAGTGTTATGCCGACAAGCCGCGACGAGCGCTACGAACGTCAGCACGCAACTGACGACGCGTGCGTGGCGCGGGCGGCCCAGTGGGCGGCGATTGCGGCGCTCGACTATGTTCGGCCTGCACAGTCACTTCGTTGTCTGTCGAGGAGTTATCACTGTCACTCACTTCCGTTAACTTTGATTGTTGGCACACTGCGCTCGTTGTGTCCGGCTCATGACCCCACATTGTGGACCCAGTGTCAGTCGCATCAAGAACTGGTCTCCACGCTGAAGGAATAATCCACCCACGATCCCGGTTAAAGTTGGAATAGCGACTAATTTCGATAGCCTCCCGTACCTTTCGAGGACCAAAAAAATTCTCCCTCGATAGCACAGAAACCCTATCAAAACGCAAATAATGGCCGTTTTATTTATATTTAATATGAATATCACTCGCGTTAGTTTTCAAAATCAAATGTTATATTCTTGTTCAGTAGCTTATTTTAAGTACTCTAGACCTCATATTTTTTTATCTTCTTTTTACAGACTTTTTCATACGTATTGCTTTATTACTCAGAGAATTTATTATAGGTATAGATATATATAACTTGAGAATGAACATAAGTTTGGACCCCTATCCCGCAGGGACCCTTTATTTATTCGGGATAAAATGTATCCTTAATATGATGGGTTAAACCCATCATACAAACCATGACTGTTTCAAGTTGCATCTACATTCGTCCAGTACATTCATCCATTCGTTAGTTTCAGCGTGATACGTGTTCTTTTAAATAGTTTTTAATCTCTATCCTGCAAAATTATTTTTTCGAAAAGAAAAGTACCTTATGTCCTACCTCGTAGTATGAACTCAAATCATGCTAAGTTTCATTTGAATTAATTCAGTAGGTAGTTTCGGCGTGATGCGCGGCCAAGACACAGGCAGACATACAGAAAAGAGGAAAAAAAAACAGTTTTTGCTTTAGTATCGAATATAGAAAAGCCTCTAAAAAAATTACCAAACATCTTCAATGTACAGAATTGGACCTGATACAGTTTTATTGTTTGCATAGATATAATTGACCGAGCGAGCGCGAAGCGAAAGAGAAGCGTCTCCGTTTCAGCTTGGTCAAAAATGCTTTCGTATGTCCGGATGTCAGTCCGGACCTCTACAGATCGCATTTCTCAACCGAAACTAGATCTAGACGAAACTTGGTATACAGCTTAAACGATTTTTTTGACTTTCTTGTTCGTCGGGGATTTTTGATTGTGGGGTACTTCCCCCAAAAAGGGGCAAAAAGGGGGCTATGAATATCTCCGAATTATTACATCTGATTTCGATGGTTATTTTTTTTAATTTGAAAGGTAGTAGCTTTAAATTGGTCTCATAAAAATTTGGTGAAGATCTGATGAGGATCTTCGGCGTGATGAGCAGAATAGCTCCTCAAAATGCAGTAAATTTCTCAATTTTAGTTTTCTACCAGTAGAATCAGCCCTTTGCCCACTAGGTAGGGATTGATGGAGAGCCTTGGTTATTAATGTTAGTTTTACATTAAGGTAACTAGATGGCGCTACTGTGCACCCTAGATTGTTTGCAAAAAAGTTTGTGCGCGCGAGGTGTACTGCTCGCAGAGCCACTAGTACATAGATAGTTTCACCGTTAGTCAGAATTGATTGTTTTATAACGATCAATTCTGAACTGGTACTTGTGTACCAATTATTTTGATGGGCGGCCTGCTTTTGTCCAGATGCGCGATACCGGAATGCGAGGGCACTGGCACCGGCGCTGAGTTTTCCAACACGACGCTTCAATACCTCCTGCCGGTTACCTCCTGCCATCGGTACGCACCGCTGGAGCCCCACAACCTGACCTGCGACCGTGACTCCTTCCACCAGCAAGACACCATCAACTGTGACCAGTTTGTTTACGAGACCCAGGATACAATTTTTGCTGAGGTATGAAAATTAAGCAAAGGCCATCGGTCCTTTACAGAGGCCTCATTACCCATCTTCTCATTTTGAAAACCATGGCCCCGCAAAATACAAAAATATTATATGCTTGTGTTGTTGTAGTAGCGAGGTCCGATAATGGCTGAGTAAGTAGTTTTTGAGTGGAACAGCAATTCATCTATTATCATACATAGCTGCTCTCCAAAAATGCACATATTAATCAAACCAAAGAACAAACACAAATTAAAAATGTAACCCCTGGCTCCACCACCCATTATAGCCAGGCATCCGTCACTCTACCTACTTACGCGAGCCAATAACCTACAGATTGCTGAGCCCCGGCGCTACAAATCGGTCTATTCCACTATGATCACCTGGGTGATATCACCTGGGTGATCATAGGCGACTCTTTAGTGTCATTTGATCACCCGTGAATGTAATCACCTGGGTGATCATAGTCGACTCTATTCAATAGTGGAGGTGAAAGCCCTCAGAGTTGAATTTCGAGAGATGCGTGAGAAAAGCAAGGAAATCGAGGATACTTTCTTACCTTCTGAGGATCAACCTTGTGATCCAAGCAAACCAAGCATTCAAACAATCTCAGAAGCGCTAACAATTCGTAAATAAAAACGCAACAAGGTGGCAAATAAAACGTACCGTCAGCCTCAAGCCGGAAAGCTTTCGGGTGACTCTGCTGGCACTGTTTCTGTTGTACCATCTATGGGGAATGCAGCCAATGCGATTTCACATCTTTTGTAAAACATCTTCTAGGTGCACAAAATTAGAACGAAAATTATAATATTGTTTCATCATTTCAGCCCTTAACAGTCCACTGCTGAACATAGGCCTCTCCCAATAAGCGCCGCGACGAACGGTCCTGTGCCGCCTCCATCCACCGACTCCCTGCGATGGCTACGATGTCGTCCGTCCATCGTGTGGAAGGTCTCCCTACACTTCGCTTGCTTGTTCGTGGTCGCCATTCCAGAACCTTTATTCCCCAGCGGTTGTCGGCTCTGCGAACTATATGGCCTGCCCATTGCCACTTCAACTTGCAAATTCTGAGAGCTATGTTCTTCTACGGATTTCCTCGTTACGGATCTTATCACGTAGTGAAACTCCAAGCATAGCTCTCTCCATTGCACGCTGCGTGACTTTGAGCTTATGTATGAGACCAATAGTTAGCCACCACGTCTCAGTGCCGTACGTCATCACTGGCAACACGCACTTATTATAAACTAGCTGTACCCGCGGCTTCGCACTCGTGGTCTTTTCTTTTTAGGTTAAAAGTACCATAACGTGCTATTCCAGGACCAATATACCAACATTTGATCAAAAATTTTAAAATTTTGCCGTCAAAACTTCTTTTATCATTTGCTCGGCTTCTAACTCACCAGATTGAGATACCAATTACACCAGATTTTAAATCATACCCTAAGCTATCTAACCATGAAAATCGCATTGCAATCGGTCCAATAGTTTTACGTGATGCGTGAACAAACAAACATACAGACAAACAGACAGAGCGACACGATAAAAAAATAATTAAATTCGTGTTCAAAACTCTTTTTAAGCACACAAGACCATTTTTTATTTATCTTCTTTTTACAGCCTTTTTCGTACCTATTGCTTTATTATAAGTATAAATAATTATACCTACGACTGTTTCAATTTGCATCAAATAATCCGTCCAGTAGTTTTAGAGTGATAAGTGTTCTTTTTAATAAATTTCAACCCCTATATTGCGGAAACCCTTTAATTTTTCGGGATGATAAGTATCCAATGTCTCGTAGTATGAACTCAAGTCATACCAAGTTTCATTTGAATTTATTGAGCAGTTTCTGTGCGATGCGCGGTCAAGATACGGAGAAACAGACAGACACAAATAAAAAGTAAAACAGTTTTGGCTTCAGTATCGAATATAGAGAACCATCCAAAAAATATTATTAATTCCTTAAATATTAACATAACTTTAGGCCCATATCCCGCAGAAGCCCTTTAATTTTTCGGGATAAATGTGTCCTCAATTTTAACCCATCATATAAATAAAAACGGTGCCTAAATGCATCAAAACCCGCCCATTAGTTTCAGCGTGGTACGTGTTCTTTTAAGTAAGTTTTAACCCCTAACATGCGAGAAACCATTAATTTTTCGATATATAAAGTATCCTATGTCCTACCTCGTAGTATGAACTCAAATCATACCAAGTTTCATTTTAATTCATCCATTAGTTTCGGTGACGTAATGCGCGTCCAAGATACAGACAGACAGACATACAGACAAAAATGAAACACATACAGTTTAGGTTTCTTTATCGAAAATAGAGTAAACACCAAAAAAAAATATTTCTCAATATCTTTAATGTACAGAATTTGGACCCATATCCCGCAGGAGCCCTTTATATTTTCGGAAAAAAGTATTTATAATTTTCACCCATCTTATAAACTAAGTCTGTGTCAAGTTGCTCAACATCCGTACAATACTTTCAGCGTGCTACGTGTTCTTTTAAATAATTTTCCACCCCTATCTTGCAGGAACTCTTTAATTTTTCGGGATGAATAGTATCCTACCTCGAAGTATGAACTTAAATCATACCAAATTTCATTTGAATTCAGAATTTTCGGCGTGACGCACTGCCATGGTACAGACAAACAGACGGACAGACAGACAGACGGATAGACAGACAGACAAAAATTACAAAAATACCGTTTTGGCTTTAGTATTAAATAAAGAAAGGCCTCCAAAAAAATTACACAATATCTTCAATTTACAGTATTTGGGACATTATCCTGCAGGAACTCTTTTATTTTTTCGAGATTCAAATTATCCTTAATTTTTACACATTATATAAACTGTGCCATGTTGCAACAAAATCCGTTCAGTAGTTTCACCGTGATTCGTGTTCTTTAAAATAACTTTCAACGCCCATCATGCAGAAATTCTTTAATTTTTCTGGATGAAAAGTATCCAGTGTCCTACCTCGAAGTATGAACTCAAATCGTACCAAATTTTATTTAAATTCAGTGAGTATTTTCGGCGTGATGCGCTGCCAAGGTATAGACAGACAGACGGACAGACAGACAGACAGACAGACAGACAAAAACTAAAAAAAATACAGTGTTAGCTTTAGTATTGAATATAGAACGGCCTCCAAAAAAATTACAAAATATCTTCAATTTTCAGAATTTGGGACATTATACCGCAGGAACTCGGGAACTTTATTTTTCGGGATAAAAATTATCCTCAATTTTTACCCATTATATAAACTATGACTGTGCCAAGTTGCAACAAAATCCGTCCAGTAGTTTCAGCGTGACACGTGTTCTTTTAAATAACTTTCAACACCTATTTCGGGATCAAAAGTATCCTATGTCCTACCTCGTAGTATGAACTCAAATCGTACCAAGTTTCATTTAAATTCATTCAGTAGTTTCGGCGTGATGCCTAGCCAAGATACAGACAGACAGACAGACAGACAAAAATGAAAAAAAAATACAGTTTTGGCATCAGTATCGAATATAGAGTACCCTCCAAAAGGAAATTTCAAAATATCTTCAATGTACAGAATTGGACCCGTTACAGTTTTATTATATGTATATAGATTGGCACTGCAGTATCTGTGACGAGAAGATGTGGCGTAATTTCCCGAACGCTGCCCATCCGAGTTGGATTCGTCGGTTGAACTCTTTGTCGAAGTTGGATCTACCCAGTTCGATCGTCTTACTCAAGCAGACATAGTGATCAACAGCTTCAATAATATCCAACATAGACCGGCATGGGTGCGACATGGGCATTTGACATGGTGTTCGTCTTATCGAAGTGTTGAAGTGATTTTACAGTAGCGGCAGTGCTCTTAGCAAAAACACAAAAACTGATACAAAGAGTCCAGAATCCTTGTGCCCGCTTCTGTTTCGACGTTCCGCCATTTTTAAATAAACTCTCTATTATGAAAATGAAACATCGCAAAAAACTGCATTTGGCTTGTCTTCTTTTTGGAGTTTTTAAAAATAGATTATTTACCCTCACTTTCACATTGTAAGAACACCACACAGTAATGAGCACAGTTTGAGTGCATCCTTGTAATGTTAAAATTAGTCTTTGCATTTTTTAAGTTCATTTATTTCTTTACTTTTTATATTTATTATTGTTTTGCTGAGTGTGTCCGTGCCGTGATGTCACCGTAAGGCCCCAACGGAAGACCAGCGTTGTTTCTTTTACATCCAGCCTTATGCTGAGTTGGGACCTTTTTGCTGCAATTATCTTTTAAGCTTTATTTTTTCATTTTTTCTTATAATTATTAATGTTCGTAATTGTAGCAAATAAACTTATTTCTTCTTCTTCTTCTTCTTCTTCTACAGTCATTACAGCGGTGTCAGATTGACTACCGGTACCAATGTACCGGTAGTCAATCTGGCACCGACTGTAGCACTGCCCAGGTCTCGACTGAATCAAAGGCTTTCTCGTAGTCCACAAACGCTATACATAGTGGACGATTATACTCTTCGGTATTCTGTATAATCTGCCAGAGCGTATGGATGTAGTCTACGGTGATAAAGCTCTTCCGGAATCCAGATTGTTCGGGAGGCTGAAAGTTGTCGAACCTACGAGCCAGACGGTTTGTAACTACTTTCGAAAACAGCTTATACACGTGGCTCAGCAGTGAAATGGGCCTATAATTCTTCTAGAGGGACCTTTCTTGAAGAACAACACCACTACGCTCCTGTGCCACGCCTCTGGCGTAGTACCCTCGAGGATGACCGAGTTAAACAGCCTCTGAAGGACTTTAAGTACCGGTGTTCCACCCGCTTTCAGTAGCTCTGTCGTTATTCCGTCCTCCAAGGTACCAGACCTTGTTGCTCTTAAGCTGTTTGAGAGCCATTCTGATCTCGTATAGGCTGACGTCCGGGATATCTTCAGTATAAGCGACCGTTCATTTCCTGGATGGTCGCTTCTTGAAAAAGAAGTTCATCTTAAAGAGTCCCTCCTTCTCCATGAAGTCGGCCAATCGCTGAGCCCTTTGGTTCCACTGTCCAAATCCAAACTACCCCACTCTCAGTTCATCGCCATTCCTCGTGCCCAGCCGTGCATTGAAGTCCCCCATCACCACTGTGAAGTGTGTTTTCGGGGCATGTATGGCATTAGAAATGTCGTCATACATAGTCCGGGCGTTTCGAGTGTGGGGCGTACACCTGTATGACCTTCAACGAATACCGTTCGGTAATTCTGAGTATAAGGTATGCCACCCTGCTTGAAACGTTTTCGATCTTCACAACGTTGTTGACGAGGGACTTGTGGAGGAGAAACCCGATACCGTGTTGGGTCTGCTGGTCGCCCTCCCAGTAATAAAGTAAGTTTCCGGAATTCAGGGTCATCGTATCCTCTGCCTCTCTTCGGACTTCTGATAACCCTATAATAGCTCTACCAACTTTTCATCAGTCCTCAAGGTCCTTTCTGCGTTGTATGTTACCAGGTTCAGAGATCGTGGGGGTTGGTAGCTGGGTCTCTGCCGGGGATTGTTAGCACCCCCTGCTTCGCCGTTACCGTGGCTGCTACCGGTGCTAGGAATAACGGCGCCGCCGGGGACTGGGGGCCGTCTTTTCGGTGTGTCTATCATATTGGGGGGTTTGCGATAGTCACCATCACCACGCTTGGCAGGCGGATTGGTGACCGCAGTGTAACAAATATGTACTCGGATGACGCTGCTGCCCATCTTCCGGTGTGTATTCCCTTAGTCGCCTCTTACGACATCCACGGGAGGATTGGGAGCGGTCTTATTCTAAGCCGAGACCGCCACGGCAATATTGTTTATATCTATGAATTTATTATATTAATTTACTTTTTTGCACTATTTTAAGCCATTTTAAATATTAAATATTTCTTTATACCAAAATGACATATTTGAATCTTAGCGAAGTCACACGCCACAATCTATACAAAAAAGAGAGAGGTGCCTAGAACTATGACAAAAATTAGATAAAAAATGTATCTTTGAATTTCTGCTCAACCGTAATAGAATTTTTGTTTCAAGGTTACCTTCGCCAGACTGGGTAGCAGAGTAACTGGTTCGAAAAAACTATGCCCTGTGATCACTGAACTATCACCAATCTGTATGCCCAGCGTGGCGATTATGGGCAAATACTCTAAAATTAAACAGTCACAGAAATGGCAGGACAGTGGGTGCCATGAATCCCCGGGCTACCGTAGGCCACCCAAAACAAAAACATGTGACCCTGGCTATTTACAATGGATGAACGATTTTATTAGGCTTACAAAATTAAATTATCACATGGCGCTACTCGAGACGGTGCTTATAATAGGATAAGGTGGCATTTTCTAGGGTTCTGTGAAGTTCAAAAGGAGGGGGGAATTCTATAACTCTAGATTCAGGCCATCTATTCTACTTCCGAGAGGGCGATAAGAAGTGTCAGGGTCCCCACCCTTCCCCCACCCTTCCTTGTCAGTCCACATTGTCCACATTGATAATATCCACATTGATAATATTGTTGCACAAAGTCCACATTGATAATATTGTTGAATGTATCCAGTGTGTCGACCATCGTAGCGTACCTGGTTCTCAACCGGAAAGTACAGTCTTAAGGTTATACAGGATTGCGCACCGACCTCGGCACACTCGGATTATTATCCGATTCTTATTAGGTAGACGATATCTATACCAATATATAAAAGTGAGACGTTGTCTGTTTGTTTTGTTTGTTTGGGGAGCTTTCACGCGATAACGGCTGGACGGATATTGATGAAATTTGGAATGGAGATAGCTTATACCCTGGAATAAAACATAGGATACTTGTTATCCCGGAAAACTGTTAATTCCCACGGGATAACTGGAAAAACTAGAAAAATGTTGATTACACCCTGTAAGAAACCGTTTGGAACGAAATAACAAGTATGTCAAAAAACATCAAGAGCATTGATGCTATTACATACTCACGTCTACGGTGCTATACCTACGTTTGCATTGGTTTTTAATATTCTAGACTAGAAGAACATAGGTAGGATGTTTTTTTTCGCGATATGCAGTAGTCCTCGCGGACGAAGTCGCGGGCGGGAAAGCTAATGTTTAATAATATATCTTCGGCCTTAAATAACACCACAAAGGTTCACTACAACGTTTGTTTTTTCTTTCGTTTTTTCATGTTTTTTTTGGGAATGTTAAGTGTTGTTCTCTACTAACCGCTGTAGCGGTTAGTAAGCTGTAGCTTCACCGGACGGGGAGCGGGCGCGAAAGCGCTCCGCCGTAATGCGTAACGCAGAAAGGGGCACCCAGGGGGTATGAACCTCGGCTTGGGCTGTCTCCAGGATTATGGGGATCGGCTCAGATCGAAACTACAACGTTATCGTGGGAGACTTTAACGCCAAAGTGGGAGTACAGTCTAGCAGTGAATCGAAAATATCGTCCACACGGCTATGAAAATAGGGATCGCAGGAACAAATGCTAGTTTACTTTTCGATAACAACGAGCAAGGTTTTGCACCTCGTGCTCTCGTTGGTCAACTGTGAATCAGCAACTCTTCATCTGATCTGTACTAACTTCTCGTCATAATATCGTAGATCTGGTTGGCTTAGCGACCACTCGGACTCGAATGAAATATCGGAGTTCAATTCCCACTTGCTTAAGTGTTTTGCAATAAAAAGTAGATTTGGAAAACTGTCTCATTAGATAATTCTCGTGATGGGCAGTGTGGTGGCCAGCATACTAATAAGGACCGCCCCTTCCCCCCCTCCCCATCCTGCCTCTCCGCATCGCTAGGCCACTCGTTTGCCACGCCAACAGTCGGCGTTACCCCCTTACCGCGCCATTACATGTTTACGCATCAAAAACCTATAAAGAAGCATCCTGATTCCAGTTCGACCTCGGCTGCCGCGAGTGGCTGCGCACGATGGTGGGCTCGGTGCGGAATGCCGCGCTGCCCTTCGCGCTCGTCCTCACCGGGTACATCTCAGACTCGTGAGTATCACTTCTAACTCATTCACAAAGGTCTACAAAGCTTGCTCGCTCAAATCTGTCTAGCAGAGAGCTTCTCCTGTATTCTCGTTGTTGTTTGACTTGTGACAGCTGTATGACGGGGGACACTTCCTGTTCCTGTCTTATCGCATTGCACACACACAGATTGCGAGAAGGCTCTCGAAGTGGTCCGTCAAGATATTGTAGCTCGATGCGACGGGTCTTCTCGCATTCAGAGCGTTCCATTGGCTAAAGCACAATAGAAAACGGTGTGTCCGCTGTTTTAAGAATTGATATATTTTCTATGAGTTAAACATACTTTCAGATTCGGGCGGCGCACGGCGTTCTGTCTGTTCTCGGCGTGCGCCGGCGCGCTCGGCATCGTGAAGGGCTTTTCCGTCAACTACGCTATGTACCTCACCATGGAGTTCCTCGAGGCCGCGCTCGGGTATGGGTTCAACAGCGCCGCCTACGTCATGAGTTAGTCAACTTCTCGTTTTACCAACCAAGTAAGACTGTCTGGAAGTGCAAACAAAATCGCGGGACGAACCTACCTGATTGACTCAGAACTCAAATGAGTGGCGTGATTAGGTACAAGAAGAGCGGTCTACGTTCAGCAGTGAGCGTATTCGAGCATATCATAATTATCCTAGATATCGTAACATCTAGACATAGAATATGTGTAATCAAAGGAACAGACTTTTGTAAGTTAGTTTTGTGTGAAGTAATCAAACTTGAATAACTAAGACAGTTGCTTGATTTAAGTTCCACTTGAAGCATACATTCAAACGGTGTTGGTTGTTTGCTCTCAGAATTCACAAAAAGACCGTGTACACTGTACCATTCAGCCGGTTAATGAAGTGGTTGAAGGTAATATTATTGTGATGTGCAGTTGTTGAGATGGCGCGGCCGCCGCAGCGCGCAGCGTTCGCGTGCGCGACGGGCGTGGCGTACGGTGTGGGCGGCGTGCTTTTCGCGTGGCTAGCGTGGCGCGTGCGCTACTGGCGCCACTTACTGTGGAGCATGCACGCGGCCGCGCTGCTGCTGCCGCTGTACTGGCGCCTCGTGGACGAGAGCTGGCACTGGCTGCACGCGCGCGGCCGCACCCGCGAGGCGGCGGCCCACCTCCGGAAGGCTGCCAGGTGGAATAAGGTTGTCGCTGTATCTTTGCATAAAAATACTTTAGTCGATGTTGTTCTTAGAAATAGAAAACTGAAGTGCTCTGAATATGTTAGCCCTAGAACCAGATAATAGGTAGACGTGTTTTTGAGTGAATGTGTAATCGATCGTGTGTGAAGGCATCCACCTGCCTCTTACCAGCATTGATATGGAAATAAGAGGTGGAGCGGCAACCTGCTCAAAATGGCAGCAAACGAATGCCATAAACTGAATAAATAGTATTCACCGTGTACGTACCTACTTTAAGTCTATGTTAGTCTAGTCTATTGTGTCTTGTCTAGTTTAATGTCATGCCTCGGGAGAGGCTCAGCTGTAGAAAAGCAAAGGCCGATAATAATCCATGATTTAACGATTGTAGGACATTATAGAAAGGTATTCTATGCTATTACGTCGCTCACGGTCACGATAGTATTAGCTTGTCTTTTTGAACATGGCCGCTACTGGTTGCAGACTCGAACAGAACTAGGTGGACTAACTCGAGTTCAACAGTCCAGCTTCTGGATTCATCGAAAATGAAACTCAATAACATGAATACGATGTGTTCAAATCTTCAGGTGATATTAGACGAAGACATCATGAAGAAGCTGGACAACGGCGACGAGCCTGAGAAGGAGCCGCCGCCGCAGCCGAACCCATGGCTGAGCCTGCTGCGGTCGCGGGTGATGCTCGGGCGGTTCGCGGTGTGCGCCTGGTGCTGGGCGGCGGCCGCCTTCGTGTATTACGGGCTAACGATCAATTCGGTGGCGCTGTCCGGCGACAAGTACGTCAACTTCGCGCTCAACATGGCGATGGAGATCGTGGCCTCACTGCTGCTCATGATGGCGCTCGAGCGCTTTGGCCGCAAGTGGAGCATCTTCAGTGCTTTCGTGCTGTGTGGCGTCGCCTGCGTCACGCCTTACTTCATCTGTAAGTACTGGTTCTGGCTGATCGATGTCATTGAAGATTGTCTTTTGACCAAGAAGAGCTGTTTGAAATGCACTCATATTTGTTCCGTGTCGCAGCGCACTCCGGCACGGGCCTGGGGCTGTTTTTCGTGGGCAAGCTGGCGATCACGTTCGCGTTCAACTCGCTGTACGTGTTTACGGCGGAGCTGTTCCCGACGCGCACGCGCTCGTCCGCGCTGGCCGCCTGCTCGCTGGGCGGTCGCCTCGGCTCCGTGCTGGCACCGCAGACGCCGCTGCTGGTAACTATCTGTACCTACATACGTGACTGTAACAATATGGTTGACTATTCAATGTCATCATAGCTTGTGTCAGCTGCTGACCTGAATGTCTTTACAGAAACTTATATATTTTTATAGATGCTACGATCTTTCACTTTCGCCTTACGCCCATGTTGTAGTTTTCCAATAACAAGACAGATATTTATTGGCTTTTTACTTTCGGGCAGTGGCGATACCGATTTTCATCAGGAAGGTTGGCAATTATGGTAATTTACGCCCACTTGAACTTTAAAGACTATGGTGCAGCATATTTGCTCGATTAATCACCTCCCTCGTATCCTACTAAAGAGGACCGGAATTATTCCGAATGAATCGATAGGCGATCCTCCGTCGGCTAAGAGTGTCGACTTGTTCTCCCACAGAGCCTGCCGGTGCAAGCGCTGTTGTACGGGGCGTGCTCGGCACTGGCGGCGCTGGCCGTGCTGCTGGCACCGGAGACGAGGCGCGCGCGCCTTCCGCCCGACGTGGCGGCCGCCGAGCGCATGCGCCGCGCCGACGTTGCGCCGGCGCTGCCTCCGCCACCGCCGGCGCTCCGCCGCATGCTCTCCGCAGATACATAAACATCCCCCAGCTTCTTAAACTACATCTGTCAACCGTGGAGTATAACGACCAACTGGTACTGCGTCTTGTGCTGGACCAGTTTGTGATACAGCACGAGCGATTGGGCGCGTGTGGACTTCTAACGCCTTGAGAGGTTTGAATTTCGTATCTTACGATCTCTCCTTCTCCTTGAGTATGGAAAATTCTTCTTCTTTCGAGTCAATGGTACAAAGCGTGGTTAACTATTTAAATTATGAGTCTGAAAGAGGTGGCGTGATGATTTCCTTATTTGCCTTTGGAGATGATTGGTTCCTAGTAGCTGAAGATAGAGACGACGTTTATTCCTGCAGTGACTACAGATCTTAGCCAATTTTGCGTAGGTATATAATAATATACAATATTCTCCTACCTTTATCATCATCATAATCATCATCCTCATCAGCCCATGTCTGCTGGACATAGACCTCTCCCAAAACATGCCACTGAGCCCGATCTTCGGCTCTTCTCTTCCAACTGCTGCCAGACACTTTGAGTATATCGTCGCTCTACCTAGCTGGAGGGCGCCCTACACTACGTTTACCGAGTCGCGGTCTCCACTCAAGAACAAGTCTACCTCAACGGTTATCAGTCCTTTGACTGATATGAACAGGCCACTGCCACTTCAGCTTACTAATCCTAAGGGCTATGTCGACAACTTTGGTTCCTTGCCGGATCACCTCATTGCGGATACGATCTTTCAGATAAACTCCAAGTGTAGCCCTTTACATAGCCCGCTGAGTGACTTTAAATTGGTGGACTAGTTGTACCGTGAGTGTTCACGACTTGGCTCCATATGTCATAACAGGTAGGACAAACTGGTGCGGTATTGGTGACGAGAAGACTCGACGAAGTTTTGCAAATGCTGCCCAGCCCAGCTGTATTCTTCTGCGGGTCTCTCTCTCGAAGTTGTTTTACCTAGTTGCAAAGTTTGCCCCTGATAAACATACTCCTGAACAACTTCGAGAGCAGTTCCGTTAACAGAAATTGGTTTTGGAATAACATGTTCGTTGAACATAACCTTGGTTTTGTCCAAGTTCATCCCGAGACCAATGCGTTGAGACGATCTGTCCAACATCTGTTGCAAGTTCTGCAATGTTTCTGCCACAATTACGATGTCATCCTCGAATCTCAAGTGTGAGATGGACTCACCGTTAATGTTAATGCCACATTATTTCCAGTCCAGAGTCCTAAACATATCCTCCAATGCATTTGAGAACAATTTCGGAGAAATAACGTCGCCTTGTCTTACACCTCGATACAGGGGGATATGCTTAGACTGCTGGTTCTGAGATTGGACGGCGCTTGGATTGTTGCGGCGTCATACAGATATCTCAACACTTGGATATGCCGCCAGTCGACTTGGCATCGTTGCAGGTTCTCCATAGAGACAAAGGCTTCCTGATAGTCCATAAACTCTAGGCACAGGGGCAGATTATACTCTTCTGTCTGCTGTATAATCTGCCGCACTGTGTGGATGTGGTATATGGTGCCGTATCCTCCCCAAAACCCGGCCTGCTCTGTTGGATGGAATTCGAGGAAAAGACGATTCGTGATGACTCTCAAAAACAGCTTCTAGACATGGCTCAGGAGGGAAATGGGCCGATAGTTTTAAAAACAGGACTCCATGTCGTTGGAGTTCTCCCAGAGAATAGGACAGAAATAAACATACGCTGAAGTTCTATAAGCGTTGGAGTACCTCCTGCATTCAGGAGCTGTAATTTGATGTTGATGGATGTTGTAATTCAGTCCTCACCCGGGGCTTTTCCATTTTTGATCTGTTTGAGAGCCATCTCGATTTCATCAAGGCTGACTTGCCCTGGAATCTTCAATACCGGGTTCGTTGTGTGACGCGTGTGACACGTACAGTTGGCCATAGAAATCTTCAACTTCCCCGAGAATCTCCGGCTAAGAAACGACATCTTTCCCGCTTGATATGGTCAACTTCGTCAGATGGCTTCTACCAAGCTGTTGTACAAAGACTTTTATCTCCAATTTCACTCTATCGCTGCTTCTATAGTGCTTGTATTGGAGCGTCAGAGTTCTCGCCTTACCAGCTTTGTGATTTGTTTATTCAAAGACCAGCAGAGATTCCATCGAAAGTTTTGTTCTCGCAGAACTTCGTTCCCTTGTCCTTCAGGATTCCCACCACTTGGTCAAGTTCTTCGTCAATGTCAACGTCAATCGTGCTTTCCAAGGCAGCGAATCGATTCTCCAGTTTCAATTGGAATGTTTCGGATCAAACAACGGTTAGGTCGGAGCGTGGACTTCATCAAACGGAAATGTTCAAGCTTGCAATCAATATCCAGAGTGCCTCGGACAAGTCGGTGATCACTCCCGGTTTTAAACCTAGTGATCACAGAGACATCTCTGAATATGCACTTTTTGTCCGCCATGATGAAGTCAATCTCATTTTTCGTCACGCCATTGGGACATTGCCACGTCCACTTCCATTGGGGCTGTTTTTTTAAGAATGAGTTCATTAATAACAACTCTACTTTTTCCAGGAATTTGACTAGCATTTTCCCGCTGTAATTTCTGCTGCCAAATCCGTCTTGCTACTGACTCGCTGCATGTCTGTACTGGCACTTTAGCGTTGAGGTCTCCCATGACAGCGTTGAAGTGAGCTTTGGGAGTGTTGTGCAAGGCTTTAGATATGTTTTCGTACATATCCTCTACTTCATCATCCGAGTGTTTCAAAGTCGGTGCATATACCTGAATAACCTTGAGGCCTCTCGGTTGATATCATTACGAGGTACGCAACCCTATTCGAAACACTGGAGATTTCTACAATATTGTCAGTGAGGACCTTATTGACAAGGATCCAGACACCGCCTTAAGATTGCTGGCCTTTTTTCCTGAAATACATAAGATGGCCCCAATCTAAGGTTACAGTATCCTCTCCCTCTCTTTGGACTTCACATAACCGCAGAAAGTGCCATCTCATGTGCCCCAGCTCCTCCAGATGTTTTGTTGCGTCAGATGTTCGTCGACCCGTAACGTGCGTCCGTTATACGTAGCCGGAGTTATTCGGTTTTGGCGGTCTTTCGTAGCCCAAGGTTCTTAGCACCAGCTGCCATGCCGTGACCATGACTGCTGCCTAGGCCAGGAAGCAGTCTGGTTGGCGATCGCAGGGCACAGCTCCTTGCATCGATGACGCTACTGCCCGTCACCGGTCTGTAGAATTTAAATGCGACAATTTTGAATGGTTATACCGCCATTTGTCGGTCGTGCCTCGTCCGTTGTTCAGCAGGATGTATCAAGGACAGGTGAGGTTGACTTTGAGTACTAAGGTGGTAGTTGTACTCTCTTGCATTCCTCCTTCATCATCTCATACCTTCAGTTTCTAATAATGTTTGCAGGTGTTTCACCTACTAGATACTGAAGTATATTTCTACATGAAGTCGCAAAATAAAAACGATAACAAAAATAATCGCTTCTATATTTAAACCTACAAACATGCTAGCAGCTGGGATGCGAAAACGGCATTACCTGTATCGTTGCATGGCACAGCGTTGGGTACACGCTGTCTTGCATTGAAAGAGAAATGCCCGTGACCGTGACTTGCTTGAATGCTCATGTGCAAGCTACTGACATTTATATAGTAATGATCATCATCAACACCATCAACAGCCTACATTAGTCCACTGCTGGATATAGAACTCTTCTATCTAATGCGCGCCGCCGAGCCCGGTCTTCGCTCTCCTCATGTAATTACTGCCAGCTACATTGCGTAAGTCGTCGCTCCTTCTGGCCGGAAGGCGACTTATACTACGTTTACTCTATTAATAATGCGTTACAAGACTTAATAGTATTTGAGATTGTAAATAAGAAGGTATAGGATTTTAAATAAAGTAAGTCCATTAAAATATGTAAGTATATTAATAAAGTATTTTACGGTGTAAAAATGTGTAAGTAAATAAACTCTTTTATATCTGTGTTATAAATATGTACCTAATTAAACGTAATTTTGAGTCAATAAAGTTTACAGAAAAATCTACATCTGAAGAATTTTTAATTACTTGTTGACATGTCTCCTTAAAATATAACGGCCAAAATATACCCAAACCTATTACACCAATCGTACCTCCGCATCCACAGCGCTTGCCGCCGCCTTGCGTGTTCACAAGCGGATTTATTATTATTAAGGAGGGTTTGTTTGCCATTGAAAGTATTAATTTATAAAAATCTTAATTTTCAAAAATCATTTTCTTTATCTGATCTGGTAATTAATTTAATTAAATTGTATGAAGCTTTGCGGATCAAGCACTGAACTTCCGCCGCCTACTAATTACCCGACTGCGCGGACCCTCCGCGCATATTGTGTTTATCAACCATGTACAGTAGTCGCAGCGGAAGTATGTGTCTCGGAAGTTGTCTGCTAGTCACTGCTCAAACAGCTATTTTTCAGGCGCAATCTCAATGTTGAAAGTGAAGACAGCATTGTATAACTGGCTCGCTCACTCGATTATGTTTTTCGCATAATTATTCTATCTCGCTCTTACTTTAAGCTGTTTTATCCCCACATCGGTACCTGTGCAATCGCTCACAGAGCCTTACTTCAAACGTATAGATTGACTGCGACTACTGTATGTTTGCTCCTTTGAGGCACTAATATAGACCAAACCGTAATATAGGCCTATTTTGATAATTCTTACGTCAATCGGTTCGTCTTAATCTTGCGAGTGTTACTATAGGCATGACAGTAATGAAAATTATATATGGTGACAATGGCGGCATATGGTGAAAAGGAAAAAAATAAAGTCGACGTACTAAGTTAAGTGGGGTATTATAATTTTATTATAATGTTTATGGTTTTTTAACTGATAATTTACAAAATGTAATAAACTTCGCAGTCGGGTTTTTTATTGTGTGTATATTCTGTTTTAATGATTCAATGCTTCCGCATCCGCCGCACGCTGCGCAACAAGCATTCAGTGCTTCCGCATCCGCCGCACGCTGCGCAACAAGCCTCCGCCACGGCATAAATAATAGTACCTACTTCGCCTCCGATACAAATTGATCTAAACATCACCGCTGTCATAAACTATACGGTACTGGCAGAGTTGTGCTGCCAGTACCTAAATTATAAATAATGCTAGTTCTTTAATATTTACTTACTTATTTATTTAATACTTTATTGCCCTAAGAATGTACAAAAGGAGGACTTAATGCTAAAGCATTTTCTACTAGTCATCTACCTAAGGTACACGAGAAGTGAAGCAGCACCCCTGCTTACAAAAAATTAAAAAATATTGAAACAAGAAAAACAAATAAAATTTTAAAGCGAAGATACGAATAATTATAATATAAGTACATAATCTTATAATAATACATCCATACCAATATATAAAAGTGAAACGTTCTCTTTGTTTGTTTGTTTGTTTGTTTGGGGAGCTTTCACACGATAACGGCTAAACGGATTTTGATGAAATTTGGAATCAATATAGCTTATACCCTGGAATAAAACATGAAATACTTTTTATCATGGAAAATTGTAAGTTTCCACGGGAAAACTAGAAAACGTTGATTACTCGCTGTAAGAAACGGTTGCCATGGAAACGAAATAACAAGTCTGACAAAAAAACATCAAGGGCGTTGGTGCTATACCTACTATTACTTTGGTTTTTAATATCCTAGACCTAGAAGAACATAGGATGCTTTTTTCGCGATAAACAGTAGTCTGCGCGGACGAAATGGCGGGCGGGAATCCTAGTACATTTAGAAAGTCTAAAAAGGTTACTTAATATAATGAGATAACATTAACTACTCTTGTGCCCGTGACATTTTGACGTCTCAACGGACGTCACACAGACGTCACGTCAAGACGTCTGTTACGTCAGTGACCGACCTTAATGCGACGTCATAATGACGTAAAATTCCTACCTAGGTTGTGCTGTGTCCAGCTCTAAAACGAAACTGTAATGGGTTGAATAGATCAGAATTTGAAAGAAATTCAGTTACCTGTTTGTGGACGACTGATTCAATGACCTTTGAGAGAAAGGGAAGGATTGAAATACATCTCTACATTATTGTCAATACGAACCTATTATCACATAGGTATAAAAATTGTCTAATCAGGAATTTGCTTCTGCCACAACAACAATACATGTAAAATGTTCTAAAAGTATTACGTTAACAAACGTAGCCTTATTTACACACAAAACAATACAACTAAGACGTATGTATATACACTCAGTCTTCTATTAACATAGCATCACAAATAATCCATGTAATTTGTATCACGACGAGCGCTAACGTATGTACATGTGTAATGTCTATTGTCAACCACAATTATCTGGCGCAAAAACATTTACATACAAAGCCTGTTTTACAATGGAAATGTCACACGAACTCTTTTCGAAATAAACGTTATTTGGACCGAAATCAAAATTAAAGTGCGGGGAAATATTTAAATGTACATGTCGCTTACATTTCCGGTATACCTACTTATAATAAGTTATTACTTTAAGTAATCATAAGACTATTTTGAAAGCCGCTGTGTATATATTTTCGCTGTGGGTCGGTACGTATCGGTCGCATCGGCGTCGAGACAAACGACGTAGACCACGACCGTACTTATTGAGCGTCCGGTACCCATAGTACGAGGTTTTACAGTTTTCGAAAACGAAATGTAGTTTCGTTTAGTTCTTGTTTATTTCCATATCTTACGTAGTATTTATATTATACTCTTTGGTTCCATATATTTTCTTTAGTTCTTGCAAGTTTCTGCTAGAGGCGCTGCCAGTAAATGTATGGAACTGAACGGAACATTATGCCCCAACGCATTATGCTGAGTTGGGTAAGTATATAAGTATGTATGGAACTACATTTCATTTTCGAAATCTAAAAAACTCGTACTATATCCCCAGAACAGTCAATCGAGTAACACTAAATTAAATTCAATACAGTGTTGGGTATCGTAAAATATTGTATAGAAGCGGCGGAGATTCCGCTCGCAGCTATTGTCACGTGTCACGCTCCGGGTGCGCGAGGGGGACGCGCGCGTGGGGCTCGCTGGGGTGCAACTGGGGGCGCAGCGGGCGCAGCTCGTGCGCCAGGGGTGGGGGTGCCAGCGGCGGGGGGCGCAGGCGCGAGTACACGAGGCGCAGCGCGAACAGCGCCGCGAACGTGAGGCCGGCCGTGGCGCCGAACGTGGCCTGCGGGCCGCGCCGCGCGTACACCGCCGCCACGAACACGGGCCCCAGCGCGCGCGCCACGCACCCCGCGCCCGTCAGCAGCCCCTGCCACACGCCCTGCGGCCGCGGACCCAGCACCTGAGCGAGCGATAGTGCCTTGGTTAGTCATACACTCCGATAGCCAATAAAGCTCGCTACAAAAATATATTTTATAGAGAACTTTAGAAAGCCGCCTAAAGACTACTTGCTTCACTGACTAAAATGAGCCAAACACGGGATACTTCAATGACAAGGAGTTTCGTATGCTGTCCCTCCTAGCGAGGTTCAGGCAAAGGTCTCAAAATGTAGCATTGCTTTCGTAAAATTTCAACTCGATAGCTGAAGTGGTTGTCTTCCATTCCCAAACATATCCTCACGTTAAATGAAAGTTAGTGAAAAGGTAACCTTCGAGAAGATCGTCTGTATGAGCGTGACTCCGAGCGAGTACCCGACGGAGATGCACGCGTACCCCGCCAGGAACTGCGGCAAGGTGAGCGCGCGCGTCGTCAGACACCACGGCTGCGCGTCCGCGGGGCACCCGCCGCCCGCCTCCGCCGCGCCGGGGGGCGCCAGCGGCGGGCCCCCGGGGCCCCACGGGATGCACAGCACGGACGCCAGCCCCGTCAGCAGGAACCCGCCCCACAGCAGCAGAGCGCTGGAAATCGACACGTGCAAACGTTATTCTCCGATGTTGCCCTCGATCTCCCTGCGAAACCCCCCACCACATTACTCGTACACCCGTACGTACCTACATAGGTACATCGGTAATTCATTTTCATAACATGTGGGTTTCAGAACTAATACCCGCATCCCTCCAAAACCATGCAATTTTCCTGGATAAAAGATCTAGTCTATGTGTAAGGCCAGGCTCCAAGGTTACATTTACCCACTCCCCACTTCCCTGCCACCTCCCCTGCACTTTGCTACCCGCTACCCGCAATAAGCACTGTAGTGCCCGCGTAACAAGTTTGAATATCGCGATCGCTGTTTGGACACACAATTTAGCTACGAACTAAATGACGTATGTCTCATAAGTTATTTATTTTATTGGCGGGCAAATAATGTAGTTAGGTAAATTTTGTCTAAGCATTAGATAATAATAGTAGATTAGTAGCCAAGGGCTGTAAGGCATCAATTGCAGCCCGAGATATTTAGGCGCACGAGCGCAGCGAGGGCGCCTATAGTTCGAGGGTGCAATTGATGCTTACACCCGAGCTAACTACTCTGCTTTACATCTCGATTGTGAGGTAAGTAGAAAAAAACCGGCATTACAAGAATAAAACATTTTATTAGTTAAAATTTATAGTGAAATGAGAACAATTTTCAAATTTTAGGAACAGGTGTTTTTTGGGTATGTTAATAGTTTGAGATTGTAATATTTGTTGGTCATGGACAAAATCTGACGGGATGAAGCTTTCTTCAGCAGAAGTTGATGGTTGCGGATCATCTCTTGAGAAAGATGTTTCATTTTTTGAAAGCTGAATAGTTTCCGTTATTTGGTTGGTAATTTTACTTTTATTTTGTATGGAATCTTCGATGTAACCTTCAGCCACCTTGCTGGATTTCCACCCACCGTGCCTTTTTATAGTGGTTAAGTTAGCCCCAGCATCGGCTAAAAGTGTAGCCGATGTTCTCCGGAAGCAATGACCTGTGTACAATTCCGGGTTATCTAACTTTAAATAACTTGCGATTTGCTTCGGCATACTTCTGATGGTATTTTTTCCAATAACTTGTTTGTAGCATTTGCCTTGGTGGTACTTCAAAAAAAAATCGGTTGGTGTTTACATTTTCAGGACGAAGATTTCTGTATTTTTGTATGAATTCAGAGAATTCTTGAGGAACTACAAATGTTCGGTCAATTTTAGTTTTTGTGTTCGGTAGTTTAATTACTAACAACTGACCCTGTTGTTATATGTTCTCTATTGTTATATTTGTCAATTCAATACCTCGGCATGCGCCAGTTATACCGAAGATAAGAACCACCTAAAACAAGCGAAATATAAAAGTAAGTAAGTATGTTTTATAGGATTGTAAGAATTTAAAAGATAAATGATGAAGTATTACCATTATGTGATTTGTTATTTTACGTACCTTAACAGCTAAATATATGTCATCAGGGGCTTCATTTATGAATGTTTTTACGTCTTGCGCTGTAAAAACCTTTGACTTTTTGCTTTTGTGCCCAGCTGATTGTCTTTTTAGATAAGATGATAATTTTGAAAATTTGTTGATATTGATGTCGTGTTTAGTACTCATAGTTGCTTTTAACATTGAATAAATGCACCACAAACTAGATGGCTGCAGCTTTTTTGATAGCTCACTAAAGTATGTTAGAATACAGTCTCAGATAAAGACTTTACTCGTTTTTCTTTTCGCCACTTCATGAACTCGTCGTAAGTTTTCAAATATCTCTCTTTAGAACTTTCAGGCAAAATATTGTTAATTGCTGCTTCAGCTTCCATTTTCATTGAATCGGGAGTGCAGCTTATATCTTCATCACTTGCAGAACTCATGTTTTTTTCCTAATTAGCACGTAATTATAAAAAAAAAAACAAAAACAAACAATTTTTAGAGTAAAAGTTTTCTATTCCCGCCTTTTTTCATCTTTTTTTAATTATTTTTTTTAAAAACGAAATTGAGCTTCGCCGTTCGATATTTAAAATTGATGACTATTATACTCATACGAAGACAAGGCTGAATAGCGAAGCGACCTCTTTTGTCATTGGGCTGAATGCATGATGTCTATTGCCAGTATGATGGTTAGATGTACGCGAACTTTTTTAAAGAGTGAAGTTTTTTTTTTTAATTACTTACCGCCCTAGGGCTTTTCTAGCTACATTATTACCCTAGAGGGCTAATTGGTCACCTACAAGCCCCATTTGGGGGTAATAAGGACCTAATTACCGAATATGAGAGATGTAAACTATATTTTCTAGCTGTGAGATTTATTTCAGAGATAAAACTTAAGCCGATGAGTAGAATAATGTAAATAATACCGAAAATAACGTAATTTTTGATAAGGAAATATATCGAATTAAATTCTGTTAATCATGTTTTTGTCTTAGTCTTAGAGAGATAAATAGAGATAATACCCTTAAATCCATACCAATATATAAAAGTGAAACGTTGTCTGTTTGTTTGTTTTTTATATGTATGTTTGGGGAGCTTTCACGCGATAACGGCAAGACAGATTTAGACAGCTTATACCCTTGAATAAAACATAGGAAACATTTCCACGGAAAAACTAGAAAATGTTGATTACTCGGTGTGACGAGGTCCAAACCTCTTTCATAATAATACTCATTTGATCTCTTAATTCTTTCATAATCCATTTCCTTTGATTTTTGGAAAAAACGAAATAATATTAAAAAAAACATAAATAAGTTTATAACAACTTGAATTACTCTTTTACCTACATAAGAGATTATTTTCATCCGTATTGTATCACCACGAAATTCTCAAAGTGCTCCCTATTGTTCCTGTAGTTCTGAGTCACTGAGGTTTGGGTCCTGGGCTAGTGGGACAAACCCAAACCCTGGGACCGCCTCGTGACAGGTGTAAGGAACGGTTGCCATGGAAACGAAATAACAAGTCTGTCAAAAAACATTAAGAACATTGGTGCTATACCTACTTAAATTGCAATGGTTTTTAACCCCCGAACAAAGAGACGGGTGTTATAAGTTTAGGGTGTGTGTGTGTGTGTGTGTGTATGTGTCTGGCTGTGGCATCGTAGCTCCCAAACTAATGGACTGATTTTGATGCGGTTTTTTTGTGTGTGAAAGCTGATGTGATCGAGATGGTTCTTAGATATATGGGGGATGGGGGGGAGAGGAGGGAGGTGAGAAAAGGGGGGTGAGAGGGTAGCTTCCAAACGAATAGACCGATTTAGCTACGGTTTTTTATGTTTAAAAGCTGGGGTAAACGTGATGGTTCTTAGCTATAATGCGGGAAGGAGAGAAGGAGGAAAGAGGGGGGAGTGAGAATCGTAGCTCCCAAACGAATGGACCGATTTTGATATGTTTTTTTTCTGTTTGAAAGCTGATGTGATCAAGATGGTTCTTAGATATATAGGAGATGGGGGGAGGTGAGAATTGTAGCTTCTAAACGAATGGACCGATTTAGCGGTTTTAAGGCCTTAAGGCCCAGAATGGACGCGCGAAGATTTCAATTTTCACCCCCACTTCCCCGCGTGCATTAATCGCGATAAGCGAAAAACGGTGTTCTAAGTCCACAAGCTCCCTCTATTTAGAATTAAGAAAACTACTTTATATTCTCAAAATCTATACGCAGTAAACCGCCATCTACACGAGAACTAGGTTCGCAACACAGGTTTTTATGACACAGTATATAATTAGCTACAGTACAGCAGATCAGCACAGTAGTATCGTATGGTAGTAAATTTTGATAAATTGATATATAGGCAAATTTACGACTGACTAGCTAGTGACTATTTAATGAGAGGTGGTAGAAGATTTTTGCAGGTGGTGACTCATCAAAGAATAATGATTTAGTAGGAATAGATCGGTTTATATTAGTATACAATGTGTAATAATATTTGGTAACAATATTAAACACTAGCTGGTGCCCGTGGCTTCGCACGCGTGGTCATTTTAATATATAGCCTATGACACTCACAAATAACGTGGCTTTATATTGGCAAAAGATTTTTTAAATCGGTTCAGTAGATCCAGGGATTACCCCCTACACCTCACAAACTCACAAACTTTACTTCTTTAAAATATTATATAGTATATAGCGTAGATTAGTATAGAAGTATAGATGTATAATAATTGACCACTTATACTATAAGACTTACTTTTAAATTACAAAATAAACTATTCCATACATATTGCAATGTCAACTCGATTAAAATGAATAAAACAGTAGTATTTTTTTTGTGACCAAAGAGCTGGTCTCATAATAAAGGAATGGCAGTTGTTGGTGTACGGCAAGTATTCGGTACTGAGATGCCACGATACAAATTCATAAGATACAAAAAAACGTTGTTGTTGTTTTTGTTCGGTGATGGCTACCTTCATTATCAAATAGAAGGTAGTAAGAAGTTGAAGCTGGTGATGGTAGGTGGTATCTCACAGTGGCAGGTGGTAAACAATGGTTATATGAGTTGGTGGCAAGAGATGTCGGTTGCTTTGTATTTTTGGTTTGTAGCTCTGGTTAATAGCAAAGAAGATGAACTAATCTATTGTTAGTACATCAAATATATATATTTTTTATAGAATACGAATAGGTTGTGCCTATTCGTATTCTATAAAAAAAAAGTCAAAGTATTTTATTGTAAATAGGCAAAATAATAGTGATTTTATAATTCAAAATTAACATCTCATGAAAAAAGAGATATATCTAAAATATTATAAATAGATCCAATGAATAAAACTTAGGTAAACTAAGACTGCTTTGAGTTTGAAAAGGAAATTTCCCTTTCATGTGCCAACAGAGTTAAATCTCACAATGTAAAAGAAATAAATACCCTTCTAAATCTACCGGTGCTTCGGAAATACACCCGTTAGAGAAGAGAAACTCTACGAGGATGTAATTTTTTCGATATTTGTTCATTATTTTGATGAGATTTACTCTTCGCCCAAGTTCTCCCCAAATCCTAAAACCCGAGAGCTTTCAGTTTGAGCTCCAAAATCGCTTCCAAATCCTTACCGAATGCGATACAGTGGACGAACTAAACAACGGGCTGGTGGAAATTGTTCACACGGTCGGGTCGGAGCTCTTTAAGATCAACCGCAAAAATAGAACACGGAAACTCTCTGAGCATACACTCAAACTTATGGCAGAACGAGGTGAGATGAGGCTGCAGTCTTCAGTGGATATGTCGAGTAACAGCTTGTTTAATAAACTAATCTCCAAGAAATGCGATACGATTTGTGTTCTTACAGTTAGTAAGTTTTAATGCGAATATTGCGAACACATTTTTTTTTAAACGTTTATTTCTACGTACAGACAAATTTATTAACGTTACAACAATTTGAACATTTTTATCACCAACTCCATGATTAGGCTTAGTACTTGGTAATGCATTGTAAAAGATATTGAAATTATTAGATCTGAAAGAAACGATAATATAATAGTATTTTATTCTCGACTAGTTGAGTATGTGTGGTTGTGTTACCAATTTTAGCCTAAGTAAAGCGTGTGATTTGGGTAGCGTGTTTGCCTACTGTTTCTACTCTGTCTGTCTGTAGAGTCACAGCTAAAAATACCACAGTCCTGTGAACTGATTCCTTGTTTTTGTTCGACAAAAGTAATATAATTTAAATTGTACATTTTCAGAAGTTCACACATGAATTTGTATCTTATGAAATTGGGATAAGGCTCACAATAGGTATATTCATTAAAAAAATACATAATCGTGAATAACAGCAACTATTGTGTTACGTACTTATTTTAGCGATCATACACTTGTGGCTATATTTGTTAAGCTTCTTTCTAGATCTGGGGTGTTTTTCTTTTGGTTTTCCCATTTTTTCATTCATTTACAAGCTCCAAGTCAAAACGGACAATAGTAGCGCAGGTCCACCTAGCAACGCGGCTCGCCGCGGAATGGCAGAATTGGCACTATTGGCAGAGACCGCGAAGCAAAATACGTAGATTGCCGTGAAAGAGTAGTGCGGCACGAAATTAATATCGCTCCGAATTAAAGAGCGTAAGCGACATTCTAGAAAAATCCCAATTACACATAAATAGATAGTCTTTCCCAAAAAATAGGACAAAGACACGATTTCTTAATATACAAGTAATGTTTAGGTACCAAATTATATCGAAATACCATTAAATGTAGGATATAATATTTACGGAATTGTTAATTTTCAGATGTGTGTTTGGCATTTTTTTTCATTGAGCCAAGTAAGTGCATTCGTGTTTTTGGGACAAAGATATTGTTAGGTACTTATTATATCCTCGAGTATCATATATTTTAATTTCAGTAGGATACAGTGAGTAGTTTTCGAACAGGATCGGGAATACTTTGTGTCATTTGCCCATTTCTGCCCCTTAAATGTTTCAAAGCTGAGGTAAAAGAGATGGTTTTTAGCTGTAATGTGGATGGGGGAATGGGGGGAGAATAAACGAATGGACCGATGTTGATGCGGTTTTTATGTTTGAAAACTATTGTGATCGAGATGCTTCATAGCTATAATGGGGGCGTGGGGGATCGGGGGTTATATAAATTTTTAATTTGTGCTAGTTAATATCCTAGAAGAACATAGGATGCTTTTTTCGCGATAAACATTAGCCCGCGCGGACGAAGTCGCGGGCGGGAAAACTAGTGCATAACAAAAACCAATAAAAAAAATATCATCGAAATCGGATCTAATAAAGCGGAGATATTCAGTAGCCCCCTTTTTGCCCCTTTTTGTAGGTAGTTCCCCCCAATCAAAAATCCCCGACGACAAATTTTTAGCAATTTTTAGCAGTAACATGACGTTGGTCTCATAAAAATTTGGTGAAGATCTGATGAGGATCTTTGGCATGATGAGCAGAATAGCTCCTCAAAATACAGTAAATAGCTCACTTTTAGGTTTCTTCCAGTGGAATCAGCCCTTTAGCCACTAGGTAAGGGTTGATGGAGCACCGTGGTTATTAATGTTAGTTATACAATAAGTTAACTAGATGGCGCTACTGTACACCACTAGATTGCAAAAATTTGTACGCGCGAGGTTGTAGATCTCACTCACACAGCCACTAGTAATATTAGTGTGATTATTTATGCGGTCGGTCAGTTCGTGATCAATAATTTTGCTCGCAGTCGAGTTTTTTGTATTTTTATAATAATTTTAGATGTTATGATACTAAATATATATATTAAAAAATGAGCCATCGCGGGACTTCTGGCAGATGTGTACCTAAGCATCGAATATGGACGAGCTGAGGCGGAAAGAGCTGATGAGCAAACCGAAGCCAAAGACGCGAAGCGTCACCGCGTGCTCGCGTCGGCCCCGTACCGCGCTATTAGATGTTTACACATCAAAACTATCCAAAATTCAAATATCTACATGCACCTGTTGGCGGTGCGCTGTCTGTCCGTCAGTACCTATGTCGCGGACTGTTTTATAGGTATTTGATAAAAGATAAAGACAAGAAAATCAAAGCATAGAGCAGTAGTACCATAAAAAAAACTACAACTTATTTGGTAAAATTAAAAATACCTACGAATACAAAAATAATAATTTATATAATTTCAATTTTTTTTTTTTTTATACGGTATTCCTCTCCGTGCACGGTTGTCTGGAAGAGATCGCTCTGAGGGATAAGACCGCCCCTTGTGACACTCATTGTTAAATGTGAAGGCAAGTTTTGAACAAATTAGACTAGATGGCGTTGTATGGCCTTAAAACACGCAAGCGATATGTTCCGCAACCACATGACTTTAGCCGCCAACTTTGAAATATATGTGAATTCCAGACGATACGTTGTTTTATTTTAATTACAACCTTATTCACGTGACTCTTTGGGTTGGGTTTTGGACATGGTCCTTTACGAGTCGGATTTATGAAGCAAACGGAACTTGGAATAGTGGTGGATCGCCATTAGCAGTGCTCATCGCGCGCGTATCTCAAGTTGAGGTTGACGCCGCGATTGGTTGGAGCGGTGACGTGCAGTTCCGTTCCGGGTCTGTCTGCAAGCAAGGCAGGTGCGGAGGACCGGAAGGTGCAGTCTCGCCAACCGAGGAACCAAAGCGTTACGTCAGAGCAGCGAGGACTGATGTCGTCTTCGAAGCTACGTCGTCGTGAGAAGTTGTGACGTCATAACAAGGACGTGTCACATATTGAAACCAGCATTGAGTGTGAGGTTTGCCAGTGGAAAAATTGTGAGTACATTTTTTGTGTTTATTTGAGTAAATTAAAATTTTGTGTTGAAGTGAATAACTGAGTACATTACATTCATTCTCTATTGGGAAGTGAACGAATCATTTTCATCGACTTAGAAAAATTTGAGCAGTTTTAGGACTTTAACTTTTTATAGAATACGGGACTTTAACTTTTGAATAGAATACTTGACTTGTAAAATTTTTGTGTGCATGCTATTAGACTTAGAATAGTTTAAGAAAAAGTGTACCGACGGGGAATCCACGCCCGTTTTCCCTCCCAGTGTGCATAATCTCAAACACTTGTAAATTTTATGGGACTTGTATTTTTATCGGTTTCGAATATCAAAGTTTAAGTTCGTGTTTTAAGTTGTGTGATTCAGCGCCACTTTCACTATGTCTTCCATCGCTTTAATCAGGTCTCAGGCTGACAACTTGACTAGAATAAGTAAAGCATATGAAAATTATAAGAAATCACCTACAGACCGTCTAGCCAAGGAGTCCTATCATGAGACTAGATTAGAGACGCTGGAGGAACAGTGGAAGGCTGCCGTTGAAACCCATAAAAGGTTACAAAGAGATGATAGTGAAGCCATCCTTGAAAATAAATACTTCAAACTGGATATGTTTGAAGAAATTGAGGAGGTCTACACAAGTTACAAGGCAGATCTCAAAGAGGCATTGGCTGCTTTTAGAGATTCTTCAATTGCTTCAAATACGTCGAATCAACATGAGCATAGCTCAAGGATGGATACCAATGTAAGGCTCCCAAAAATCACAATCCCGATGTTTTCTGGGACTTATTCAGAGTGGCAAACATTTAGGGATTTATATGTGTCACTGATTCATACAAACGCATCAATAGATGACGTGCAGAAGATGCACTATTTAAAAGGGCACCTCTCCGGTGAGGCGGAGCAGCTTTTGCGGCATGTTCCGATCACATCAGCCAACTACCAAGAATCTTGGTTATTGCTAAATAGTAGATACAACAACAAAAGATTTTTGGCTGGTAATCTACTGAGGCGTTTTATGGAGCAGCAAAATTATCAAAATAGAATCATCCAAAGCAATTAAAGATGTTTTAGATATCACTAATGACACCTTGAATGGCTTGAAAAATCTGGACATCGATGTAGGTACATGGGATGTCATAATTATCTACATAATTTGCACGAAGCTCGACCCTGAAACACGCAAGCAGTGGGAAGTTAAGATAAGTATGTCAGACGAACTTCCCACCCTGCACCAAATGCGAGAATTTTTAGAGTCGAGATTTCGTTCTTTAGAATTTTTGGACAAACCAAAATCAACTCCAAATTTTTCAAAGCCTAGGGTAATGCACACTGTTGCTACTGACTCTGCAACATAAAATCCTGGCCCATTTTGCGAACGGACTGGACACAAAATTGCGAATTGTAAAGAGTTCTCAAAATTAGATTATTATGCACGTCACAAATTCGTTCAAACCTCCAGACTTTGTTTTAACTGTTTGGGTCGAAACCATACGGTCAACTCGTGCTCATCTTCCACCAAATGTCACGTCTGCAATAACAAACATCATTCTTTATTTCACCCTAAATCTAATCCGAAGACAGAGTTGCGTACTTTTGGTTCGCCTAAACCAGAAGTAGCAGTTATGACAACATCATCAGAAACTCCGTCACCTTCGAATGTCGCTGCACATTTTTCAAAGGAAAAGGCACCTAATCAGGTACTTTTAGCCACCGCTCTTGTTCAATCACCAGCAAGAAACGGCAACGTGCGCTTACTTAGAGCCCTTATAGACCAGGGTTCACAAGCGTCGTTTATGACTGAAACAGCTGTGCAATTGCTCGGCCTTAGTAAAACACCCACCAGAAGTGTTATATCTGGTTTGGGAGGCGACAAGGATACTTTGGCGTCAAAGTATGTTGTTGCCATGAAGGTACAATCACGTCACGATGCTACTTTTCAGATTGAAGTACGTGCTCACGTCCTAAGTACGATTACGAGTTTACTTCCGACTGAAAGGATCGTGAGTGTAGTGGCCTGAGCTTGCACAGATCAGCCTAGCTGATCCACATTATGACATACCAAACAAAATCGACATTTTGTTAGGTAGCGACGTGTACGGTTGAGTTATAAGAGAAGGATTGATCAAAGGTCCTAATGGCGCTCTTGTTGTACAACACACAGCCTTAAGATGGGTCTTGACAGGTCCAACACATCAGTTTGATGATGATCAAGCCCTCTCACAACCCCATTGTCATCATAATGTGATCACGAGTATGCATGTTCACGTATCTAACAACGAATCGTTCGTTGTCATCTGACAACGAATTGTTAAAAACGATTTTGGCAATTAGAGGAGTCCAATTCCTTCGGAACAAAAATGCTCACCGAGGAGGAACAGCTGTGTGAAGAGTTTTACAGTAAAACAACATGCAGGGACTCTACTGGACGTTATATTGTGCATCTTCCTTTTCGCGAGGACGACCCTCAATGCAAATATAAAAACTGCGAGATGGGTATGCGCCATCTCAGAAGTAGCTAGTGTGTTGAGCATTGACAACTCAAACGTTCATGGATGGACTGATTCAACGGTAGTTTTGGCATGGCTTAGTAGTCACCCAAGTCGTTGGTCAACTTTTGTAGGCAACAGAACTTCCGAGATCCTATCAAAACTTGACAACACACAGTGGGCACATGTCCGATCCACGGAGAATCCTGTAGACATCGCATCCCGAGGTAGTAAGCCCTTGGAACTCGCTCAGAGTAGCTTGTGGCTGCAGGGCCTGCATGTTGTGCTTGTTCTACATGGCTCAAATACTCAACAATCGACTATCCAAGACCGGATTCGGCTTTCACGAATCTGGAAGAAAGAAAAGTCAAGGTTCATTTGACGATGGACCTATCAACCGAAGATCCGTTGTGGACAAGATTTTCATCCTTGCGAAAATTGATTCGCATTGTTGCGCTTTGTCGAAGATTTTTGAAGGTGAAAGATGTCAAAAGGAATCTTCATAAGTTTGAACCTTTCCTCGCGAGTTCAGAACTCAATAACACTCTTGATGTCTGCATTCGGCAATGCCAAGTCTTGGAGTTAGAAGATAAGGGTAAACTGAAACCTTTGTACCCGTACCATGACGATAAAGGAATTTTGAGAGCTCAAGGAAGAATACAGAATACAGATCTTCCTGAAAATACAAAACACCCTGTCATTCTTCCTCACAAAAGTCACTTTACAAACCTGATCGTTGATAATGCTCATCAAAAAACACTGCATGGCGGTCTCTTGTTAATGCTTAACTACTTACGAACGAAATACTGGATTGTGTCAGCTAAAAGTTTAGTAAAAAATCACGTGCGTAAGTGTGTTACATGTGTACGAAATTCAGCAACAACGAGAAATCAACTTATGGGTCAATTGCCGTTGTCCAGAGTCACTCCTGCTCGACCCTTCTTGCAAAGCGGTGTAGATTTTGCTGGACCAATAAATATCCGAATGTCTAAAGGTCGTGGTAACCGATGCTACAAAGGTTATATCAGTCTCTTCATCTGTATGGTTACGAAGGCTATACATTTGGAAGTCGTCAGTAGTCTTACATCTGAGGGATTCATTGCATGCTTCAAACGCTTCGTGGCTCGACGAGGGTATGTCAGCGATATTTGGAGTGACAATGGCAGCAATTTTTTGGGTGCTTCAAAAGAACTCCAAATGATTGTTGACCCACAAGTATCATCCGTAGCTGTAGACATTCGGGAATGGTTAGGCAACAATAGCGTCACTTGGCACTTCATTCCTCCTCACGCACCAAACCATGGTGGGTTATGGGAGGCAGGCGTGAAGTCAACCAAGTTCCATCTAAAACGCGTTTTAAAAGACTCAAGCCTCACCTTTGAAGAAATGTTTACCGTTTTGTCGCAAATTGAGGCTTGTCTCAATTCAAGGCCATTGTCTATACTTCCAGACAATCATTCACCCCTAACTCCAGGACATTTTCTAGTTGGAGAGCCATTAGTCACTGTCCCTGACAACAACTATGAGCAGAGCAACATTTCTTCATTGAGAAGGTGGCAACTGGCACAGCGTATGGTGCAGAGTTTCTGGCGTAGGTGGTCCGATGAATATTTAGTTTATTGTTTGCAGAGGTACAAATGGTCGAAGGTGACACCTGAACCTAATGTTGGAGACGTAGTTCTCATCAAGGAAGATAATCTTCCTCCAGCTCGTTGGTTGTTAGGCCGAGTTGTGACCAAGCATCCAGGCTTGGATAACATAACTAGAGTTGTTACTCTCAAATGTAAAGGATCTCTCATCAAGAGACCTACATCAAAACTGTGTGTTCTACCACAAGTGGTTTATGTTACCGCAATAGTTTCGCAAGAAAACATTGTTTGTTTTTTGACATTGTTAGCTTCTTCAAAGCTCTACGCCCCCTTGACCTCATGGTGGGCGGTGGTGTAGTATTTGGTGGTGAAGAACTTTAATGACGTTCTTGGTGGGTGGTATGTTAAATGTGAAGGCAAGTTTCGAACAAATTAGACTAGATGGCGTTGTATGGCCTTAAAACACGCAAGCGATATGTTCCGCGACCACATGACTTTAGCCGCCAACTTTGAAATATATGTGAATTCAAGACGATACGTTGTTTTATTTTAATTACAACCTTATTCACGCGACTCTTTGGGTTGGGTTTTGGACACTCAGTTATACTTTGTTTTTAGTTATAATTTCACTTGTACTTGTGGTGTCCAATAAAGAGTTAATCTATCTATCTATCTATACGTTATATTTTTACATTTTGTCTATTTTAGGCAGAAAATAAAATAATAGGTACCTAGATAGATAGATAGATTGGTAGATAGGTAAAAGCTTTAATGCACACCAATGAAAAGAAACACACGAATATAAATTTAACTTAAATCGAGTACAACTGGCGGTCTTATCGCTTATAGTGATTTCGTCCAGATAACCGTTGAATGGAGAGGATCAAGTTTAGTTTTAGGTACTTTTGAAAACTCCAAATAGATTTCTTACACGCCACGAGCCGTAGAGTTAGAGGTGAGGGTAGCGTCCGACTCACCGCTCCTCGAACAGCTTGGTGAGCGGCGAGATGCAGGCGAAGGTGAGGCACGCCAGTACGGCGCCGGCTGACATGAGCGCGCCCATGTACTCCAACGCCTGCCGCTTGCTCCACGCAAACTGGTCCATGGTCAGAGACGTGGCCAGCGTCTCCAGCAGCACGAAGTTGAACACCAGCACTGCGAACGCCACCACCAGCGTCCAGCTGCTGACCGGGTCGGGCTGCAGCGCCGCCAGCGCCTCCTCCTCTGGAATGGTTCAGAGTGCATCAAATGTTTGCTTCTCACTGCAAAAATACTAATATTTTAATGCAACTAGAATTGAAGGAGTTTGTTTTTACCCGACTACGGCGTAGTAAAGAATGGGTCATGCAAGTAAAAACTTGGACCGATTTGACAAGCGCGGTATCAATCGATTCATCATCATCGCAAGAGTTTCATAGTAAAAATAGCCTATTTTTGCCCGACAGTAGTCGGGTTTTAGTTTTTGAACTTATGTCTTGTATCAGTAAAGTATAGGCGGACCTAATCCTCCCGTTTCTATTAAATTCCGATACGAAGAGTTTAAATGGCGTAATCATATCGGTGAAAAGTGCTTCACAAAGAACTCCGAGGATTTCGCAGAACTTGGTACGTCCTTGTTTAAGTCTCAGTAATTATAATTGTCTCAGTCTCAGTAATTATAATTAGGGATGCAAGGGACCGATTACACTCATAATGTTTCAAATCAACCTACCTGCCCGTGGTGCATGCTGCCGAACAGCGAACAAGGCTCTGACGACCGACGGATGGCGGTATAACCATCAGGATAATGGCGTAGTTAAATCCCATAGGCCAGTGACGGGCAACAGCGTCACCGGTGCAAGAAACTACGCCCTGCGGTCGCCAACCCGCATGTCCAGCGTGGCGACTATGGGCAAATACCTCCACAATTGATAATGAACGCAAATAACAAACGGCCTCTAGTTCCCGGCAACCCTGCTATTCCCGGCCAAGGTGGCGGTTATGGTGACGGCAGGGTGGGGGGTGCGAAGAATCCCCGGGCTACGGTAGGCCACCACCAACAAACACTGACTTTGGCAACGTACAACGGACGAACGCTCAGGCTTGACGACCGTATGGCACAGCTCGAAACGGAACTGGCAAGGATAAGGTCAAATTCTGTGGTAATGCGAAGTCCGAAGAGAGGGCGAGGACACCATAACTCTAGAATTGGGCCACCTTATGTACTACCGGGAGGGTGACCAGCAATCCCAAGGTGGCGTGAGGTTCCTCGTCCATAAAGTTCTTGCTGACAACGTTGTAGAGATCTCTAGTGTGTCGGCCAGGGTAGCGTTCCTCATAATTAGGCTGACTGAGAGGTATAGCCTTAAATCATGCAGGTATACGCACCAACATCAGCACACTCGGATGACGCAGTAGAAGATATGTATCTCTTCAGCTCTTCACAAGATCACAAAGACGCACTACAACGTTGTCATGGGGGATTTTAAAGCTGAAGTGGGAGTACAGAACAGCAGCGAATCGAGAGTTGGTTCACACGGTTATGGAAGCAGGAACCACAGGGGGCAAATGCTTCTCAACTTTTTAGAGAAAGGGGACTCTTTTTAATGAATTAGTTCTATAAGAAGCAGCCCCAAAGTGGATATGGCAGAGCCCCGATGGTGTGACGAAAAATGAGATTGACTTTATCATGACGGATAGAAGGCACTTATTCAGAGATGTCTCCGTGGTCAATAGGTTTAATACCGGTAGTGACCACCGACTACTACGAGGCTCTGAGTATCAACTTTAAGCTGGAAAGATCCCGTCTGATGAAGTATACGCTCCGACCAAACCAGCTCCAAACCGTCGTGAGATCAGAACAGTTGAGAATCAGAGGATGTATTTCGGATACAAAGGCACAGTCTCTTTTTTAAAGTGGCTAATAGACAATGAGTTTCTTATTTCATTTCCTGCATCTATTATGCGAGCTCGAAGATCCCCAATATTCGGCACAGGGGTTTCACTGTAGACGATGCTTTTCTTAAGCCCCCATAAATAAAAAAGCTAGTCCGAAAATACCTCTCAAAACTAAAATTCTTTTTAAAATCTCTGGCCATTTGTGAATTATGGCTATGATGAACACCTGGGCACAGAATAAATAATAGTACCTGGGCAACTATATGTATTGTTTTATTACATGATTTATTCAAACAAACCAATTAAATATTTTTTTTAAATTCTCCGACATTTTGTTTAATGTCGCATAGTTTTTTACTTTGTCACTAACTACCAAAAAGTTATACTGTGCTGGATAGGTGATAATATGTAAGTAGTTGTTTTTTAAATAACTTGCAGTTTAAGTTACAATGTGTTGTTTTTGAATAAAATCAGCTTTTTTGTAAAGAAACTTACACAAATCATCAAACTTGTTTAGTTTTAGACCCCTGATTCAAAAACTTTTGCAGATTATTCTTATTTTTTGTACACAATTCTTTGCTACTATTTTCTTAACCTCAAATGAGTTTGATTTCTTACAATGTTTTTTTATTATAAATTTTTAAGGTTGCCAATTTACAAAAAAATATGAAATAAATAATGTCTCGAAAATGGTTGACTTTTGCCTGATGTATTACGGGGTTATTTGATAGTGGACAGCATGTCCTAACACCCTGCCACGGGATCGTGACCAATAACCAACAATCCTGTATATTAAACTGTTTGGCGGAGAATAAAGTAGCGTACCTAGCGAACTTTTGACTGGTTCACTACATCTTGAAATAATTATTACTGCATGATGTTACGACCACACAACAGCATCGGATTGTTGCGCTACGACATCGAAAGCGTTACTATTTGATGCCGGAAAATGAACATTGCGAGATGATTACCCGAGTCTTTCCCCTGCGCGAGCATGGCCTCGCGCGCGGCCACCGGGCGCTCCTGGAAGCAGCAGGGCAGGAACAACAGCAGGTTGAGTGCGCCGAGCAGCGCGTTCACCCAGCCCGCCGCCGTGTACATGTCGAGCCGCGGGCCCCAGCCCAGCCCGTAGGGGCCCCCGGGCCCCAGCGGCGCGGCGGCCGCCTGCAGCGCGGGCCCCACCACGAACCCCAGCACCTGCGCCAGCGACACCGCCGCCACGCAGCGCGTGCGCTCCGACACCAGCGTCGCCGCCGACAAGTACGCGCGCGCCACCGCTATGTTCGCTGCGGAACACACACTACTGCTCACTCTCTCTCACTAACTGGTAGGCGGCTGCGGCATTTCGGCACCGCGTATAGTTATTGTCCCTGGAACTGCTGTGGGACGAGTTAGGGTGTCTCCGATATAACAGACGTTTACTAAATCGACACAAAAGTTCATGTCAATGCCACTACTTTGACTATGACATGAACATTATCATTCAATCAAATATAAATTACTAATAATTTTAGCTTGTAGAGCATGTATGATTCACGTTTGTAGGTGCTGAGTCCACATTTGAACAAGTGCAGCCACAGAAGTTCAGTCGTGTCTTACGCACCCGAGCTGACGCCGACGAGGAACCTCGCGAACACCATCCAGTACTTGGCGTAAGGGCGCGTGAGGTGCAGCTGCGCGTACAGCGCACTGGCCACCACGAACAGTGCCAGCGAGGCGAGCAGCGGCGCGCGCGCCGAACCCGCGCGGTTGGCCCACAGCCCCAGCAGCGGTGAGAACAGCAGCTGCCCCAGCGGGTTGGCACCCACCGCCAGCCCCAGGACCTCCTTCTGTGACCCCGGCTCCAGCTGCGACACGCAAACACCGTAACTTACTCACTGCTGCACTAAACTACGGGAATATTTGGATTTCTTAGAAGTTCTACCGGTTCAAGTTATTCTCGTCCGTGAGGGTATTTTCGACACGGTGCGTGATGAAGTGAAGTTTTGCCATATTTTTGCGAACTAATTTGACTCATTTCTATGCCTAGGGTCTATGGGTCTATTCTTCAAGAGCTAAGTAATAACAATAAACCGGTTAATGTATTAATATTACCTCCATGGCCAAGATACATATTGCAAACTCGGTATTGTACAAACGACACAATAATACAGATCAATTAATTTAACACAATAATTTCATGTAGTACTTAGCTAGTTTTAATTTATAGTAGTCAGTTGTTAGTTAATAAAGGCACTCGGCCCTTATAATACAGACTCATCAATCAATTAAATCAATCATGTCATGGAGAACGCTACTTAAGTGAAGTGGTTTGTATGAGCAAGTTTTACTGCATCTATCGATCGGTACCTATTATAAATGAACATGATGTAGACAGTACGTGCAATTTAAAATATATAGATCTGACGAGTTTTATACAAGATCCAGTGTAAGCCATGGTAGCACCCTTGGACCAACCCTGTTCTTGGTTAAGATTAATGAACTTCCTAGAGTCTTGAGCACACTTCTCATTAATGTATATCAAATATTTTTAATAGTAAAGTTTAAAATTTTGCATTTTATCAATTATTCGCATGTTTTATATAAAAAAACCTTTAAAACAAATGCAAAATTTAATTAAGAAAACAAAAAATATATATCAATAGAAATATTATTGTGCACATACTTATTTATCCATGGGAAATTTATGAAATAATTTTAATTTATTACACCAATTTTTAATAACAGAATTAGTGCAATCTTTAATGAAACAATACTTAATTATGTATCTTTTATATATAAAATAAAAAACTTTGTTTTTTTTCGGATTATTAATTGTTAACGGACTGAGGTTCTAGTTTTCAACAACAGACAACGCTAAGATTTGCTCGCAGGATTCATAGGTGACCGACCGACTTAAATAAATCGACCAATTATTGGGAATTCCCCTGTATTCAGCTTTGCCTTGAAAATTGTTCATAGTGGAAATGAAAGAAGTAAAAGTATATTGGAATTATATAATCATTTGAAAGCAATCATAATTGAAGACGCATTTCCAAATGAAGAAATCGCATTGAGAATCTTTTTAAGCATTATGGTAACTAACTGCAGTGGAGAACGCTCCTTTTCCAAATTGAAAAGAATAAAAATGAATTAAGAAGTACAATGTTTCAAGATAGATTAACTAGTATGTCGCTGATGTCTATAGAATGTTGTATGCTCAAAAACATAGATTTTGAAGAAGTGATTAACTATTTTGTTCATCTCAAAGCTACAAGGGTAGGTACTAGTGATGCAACGAATACGAACACGAATATTCGTATTTACCGAATATTCGTATTCGGCGAATACTAAAACGAATAATTAAAAACTAAAATTTTACGTACAAACGCAACTCTAATTACAAAAATACGCACGTGTGCAGAGGGCCTTAACCGCAACGACGACGCAACGGGGGACTCCCCGGCTATAGTTTGTACAGTACCGCAGCTCCGGGAGTTTCCCTATCATTACAATTACGAACCATTGATTGATTGATTCATTTCTTTTACTTCATTTGTTATTCGAAAGCAGAAGTCAAGCAAGAGAGTATTATTTTATTTATTTTCTGAGGTTGCTGCGAAGTAAAAGAAGTTAAAGTTGAATTGAAAATGTCTTCTCGTAAACGAGATCAAAGTGACATATGGAAACACTTCGATAAATTACCTACTCGGTAATAAGTAGTTATATGGTCTGTATTTCTTTGGTATCAACAAAAGGTAGGATAGTAAGTAAGTAACTTAGACGAACGTTGGTAGTTAATGGCTGCGTCAATGTAGTACTAGACTTTGCCCGCGACTTCGTCCGCGCAGACATCGGTTTTACTTTCACGTGTAATATTATAGTGGGATAGGATTTTAAATTGTATTGTTTTTATTTTAGACAATGAAAGCAAAGCTAGATGCAGATATTGTGCATGTGAATTGTCTCGGGGAGGGAAAAATGCATATATTAAAGGATTTACTACGACCGCACTGTGGACTCATGTGAAGAGATTTCACGAAAATGAGCTTGCTGCCAGTATAAGTACTGTAGACGAAACAAGCACTGAAGTTGAAGTAACTCCAGCGAAGAAACAAGCGTCCTTAAAGGAAATATGGGAAAAGCGAACTACGTATGAAATGGGTGATCCTCGGGCTGTCAAAATCACATATTTGATTGCTGAACAAGTTTGTCTAGACATGGAGCCCCTGAATTTGGTAAATAAACAGGGTTACCGTCGTTTGCTCAGTGAACTAGCTCCAAGGTTTGTTTGCTTTTATTAAAATGCTATACATTTGTTCATTCATACATATCAGTGGGATTTTCTTTCAACTTTCACAAAACCCTTTTTAATTCCTGACTGCTAATTTTTTTTACAGATATAATATTATATCTAGAACCCACCTAAAAAAATCTGCTGGATATTAATGAACGTGTTAAAATAAAATTGAAGGAGCAGTTAACAAAGACCCCATATCTCTCTGTCACAACAGACATGTGGACCAGTGACGCTTCCTCACAAGTCAATGATTTTATAAGTCTTATTGGACATGGTGTCAATGAAGATTTCCAGCTCAAATCTTATTGTCTGGAAGTGTTTCCCTTTGAAGGTGACTCACATTCAGGAGAAAATATTGCCCACAATATGCATATGATGTTTCTGGAATGGCAGCTATTGGGTAAAGTTGCAGCAGTTGTAACGGACAACGCACGGAATATGGTTAAAGCAAATGATGAGCTTGATCTTAGTATTAAACATATTTCTTGTTTGGTACACAGCATCCAATTAGCGCTGAAAAAAAGTCAAGAACGCTTGACCGAAATGTTAACCACATGCAGGGGAGTTATTACTCATTTTAATCACTCAACCTCCGCACTCAAACAACTGAAAGATTCTCAACAAGCTAACAATATACCGAAACATGTTTTGTTTCAAGATGTTGAAACTAGATGGGACTCAACATATCAGATGTTGAAGAGATTACATGAACAACGCATAGCGATTCAAGATGTTTTACCATCTCTACCAAATTGTCGTCATGAAATCACAGCAAGGCAATGGGCTCTTATGAGCCAAATCATTGATATTCTGGCCAATTTTGAAGAAGCTACTAAAGAGCTAAGCAAAGAATCAACGACGTTATCTCAAGCAATCCCAATAATACGAAGTCTAAAATCTTGCCTCAATAAAATTTCAAATGATCCTTCTTCTCATCCTGATGTAAATGATCTGGCAAACTCCCTATTCAGTGGACTTTCGAATAGATTTGCCTTTATGGAAAGTGATGAAATTTATCTATTAGCAACGATCCTTGACCCACGGTTCAAAACAAGGATTTTCAGCTCAACAGTGGTCGCTGAAACCGCTCGATCAGTTCTTAACGCTGCTTTTGATGGCAGAGAGGCCGTAAGACCGACAAGACCTCCAGAAGAACCTCAACCGTCGACAAGTAGAGGAATTTGGCAAGTATGCCAAGAAATAATTGAAGAGGCTGAAATGGAAGAGTCAATTTCAATATTTTCTGGTGAGTATGAAAAAAGTTAGAAACGTTATTAATAGGTAATAGGTACTCTTTGTCATCTACATAGTATACTAAAAGTTAAACTTAATTTCAAAATGTTTTTTTTATAGGGGATTCGCAAACTAAAAACGAAATAGATGCTTATCTAAAGCTCCCAAATTTATCGCCGACTGCTGATCCACTGGCCTTTTGGCGAGAAGATGTCCATTTTCCAAGTCTGAAAAAACTTGCCCAAAAATATTTTTCACTGAAGCCATGTACAGTCGCCTCAGAAAGACTTTTTTCAACGGCTGGGAACATTCAGACTGAAAAAAGAAATCGTCTTAAACCAGAAAATCTACAAATTTTATGTTTTTTAAATAAAAATTTGCCTGTTGTAAATTTTAATTATTAGAAGAATAGAAATTTATCAAATAAATTAGTCTTTTATTACCATGGCGAGATATTCGTATTCGTACTCGTATTCGCCGAATAGTAGGTTTGATATCCGTATTCGTATTCGTATTCGTATTCGTAAAAGTACTATTCGTTGCATCACTAGTAGGTACCTCTTCAATCAACATAGATTTTTAAGCACTATCCTCTGAATGCTATGAGTTAATTTTGTGGATTATATTATATTACTAGCTTTTGCCCGCTACATCGTCCGCGTGGACTGCAGTACATCGCAAAAAAAGCATCCTATATTCATCTAGGATATTAAAAACCAAAGCAAATGTATAGCACCAACGCTCTTGAATCTTTTTGTCAGTCTTGTTATTATTTCGTTTCCACGGCAACATACCATTTCGTTCCTTACAGCGAGTTATTGACCTTTCTCAGTTTTCCCGTGACAACTTTCCATTTTCCAGGCAAAAAGTATCCTATGTTGGTCTCTATATTGTACAGTACCTATTTACAATGTTTGACATACAGGTGAGCCCTTTTAGCACGAAAGCTCCCCAAACTATCAAACAGACGTTTCACTGTTATAAATTGGTGTGTATTTATTCATTTAATGTGACTAAAGAAATAACAAGTAAAAAATATTATAATAAAACAAAAAACCCGACATAACTATTGAATAAAATTTTAAACTTTGTAAAAAGCTTGAAAGACAATTGCTACTGTTTAGATATTTTTTTGATGTGGTATTTTAAAGACCTTCATTTTGGTACCTTACTCGATAGGTTTGACAATTTCTCGTTCCGTCGGAAATACAATACGGCAGCTGTAAGCCGCCATATTAGTTTTCTTGACTTTTCATATATCTTATACCAGTCTCGTGACTAAAATGATACCTCATTTAACAAAATCCATCAAGCCGTTTAGGCTCTAGGATGCGCCTAAGAAACGTACTAATAAACAAACATACAAACAAAGTTATTTTGTATGTTTGTTTATTGGTACGTTTGTTTGTTTTTACGGTACCTAACCGTCTAAATTTGAGATAGACAAAATAGTTAATCACTTTTTCAAAATTTATGTTTTTGAGTATATTACAATCTATGGACATCAGCGACAAACTGGTTAATCTCTCTGAAAAAAACTAGAACCTAGAAAAATATTAACAAAGTTTTTTTTATTTTATTTATAAAAGAAATACAATACATAATTAAGTATTGTTTCATTAAAGATTGCACTAACTCTGTTATCAAACATTGGTTTAGTAAAATTATACTTATTTCATAAATTTCCCATGGATAAGTGTGTGCACAATAACATTTCTAATGATATATATTTTTTATTTTCTTAATTAAATTTTGCATTTGTTTTAAAGGTTTTTTAAAATAAATCATGCGAATAATGGATGAAATGCTAAATTTTAAACATAACTTTTAAAAACATTTGAATCAATTTAATATGTACTTTCTCAATTAAAATGGCTACTTCAAACTTGACGCTTCACGCTTCGCTTCGTTCGCTTAATTCAAATTTGGCGCGAGTCTCAACCGTAACTCTTGATGAAAGACAAAAAACTATGAAATTCTAGGTCACTGATAATGTTTCTATAAAACAGTGTTCTTAGTATACCATTAAATTGTATTTTTATATATTTAAATTTATCCAAACATGCTGATATCGGAAATCCTGATTTTCGGGCGAGAGTAGAGTAGCTTCACGCAAGCAAAATCTAATAAGCAAGTAGGTATTGTAGTCAGTCATTATCGTTTGTTTTTTTCATAATAAATAGTAAATCGTCAAAGTATGAGAAAATACACGACTGCCCTAAAAAATGTAAGTATTATATATGTAAGTATTCTAACGGATAATGTAAGTATTCTAACGATACCCCATAAATATCAATATCAGTTCAGGCATTAAAAAGTTATGGTGGAATAAAGAAACTCACTACATACATGCACCTTTAAAACATTACACTTATTTTTTGGGCAGTAATGTTTTTCGGTAATAAATATCGGTTATCATTTGGTGATCTGGTAGGAACTAGGGGGCGATCGCGATCCCTATCGATCGCGGGGCCCTGGGCAAGTGCCCAGAGTGCCCAGTGGGAAAGAGGGGCTTGTTGGAAGGGTCTACATCAGAAAGTCAGTTCTATTCGTGATTTGGGGATAGCCCTGGATACACGACTTTCTACGCGTTGGAAGGGGCTACATCAGAAAGACAGTTCTATTCGTGACTTGGGGATAGTCCTTTAACACTTACAATTTGTAAAGCCGCAAATATGGCATTGAGCTTCATAATGAGAACGGCTTCGCAGTTCCAAGATATTGGGGTATGCTCTTTAACGCTTTTGTTCGTAGCAGGTTAGAGTTCGGTGCTCCCATCTGAGACGAGACCCACGTGAGGCGAAGTATACTCTGATGGTAGAAAAGCTCCAGCGTAAATTCGCTAGGTACGTTTACAAGCGAAGGTACGGATATTATACGTACATACCTGTTTCCCTCCTTATTTGTATACGGAATGATCGGAGTAGATACATTGGAGTTGATACGGAATCTGCAGCTAGTCATACACTACTGTATGATATTTCTTAGTAATATTTGTAATACGGCTTTATTGGCGAGTATTACACTATTTGCCCTAACATTACGTGCGAATGGGGCGTCGTCGACGGCACCGGTTGTTCGCTTGTTCTGAGCACCGCACTCAGAACGCGGGTAACGCGCATACATCATGAGCTCTGTCTCTTTTAAATGCTTTTGCACACGAGGTCCAACAAATCGACATCTTCAATGATAATAATGAATACTATTGCTATGTACCTAAATTTGAATTTGACTTGTAATGTAAGTAAAAAGCGCTTTGGTTTTAACGGTAAGCTTTTTATCATTAAATTTGTAAATAAAATAAATAAATGTCATACTTCATGAAGCTCTTTATGGAGGTCACCCAAAGATTCAGAGTCCAAACGGAAAATAAACGAGAAGCGAAACATTAAACGAGCAGAAAGCGAACACCGCCGCCTTTCATTATTATCATGGGCATCTGCAAAACTCGGAGCTTTGTCGATGTGGTGCCTACTCTGTTATAGGTACTCCGTCCACCTTTCTTATGAAATTTAACTCCACGGAAAGAAGTCCAATGGTATCCCATTCCACTAATGCCGCGTAAAACGGACTCAGCGGGAATACCACAGATCCACTATTAATGTGGATTGACCAGATACATTGGAGCTATATATTGACTGCTTAATGAATCAAATAGATTTGTAAGAGAAAACTGACGCCTAACCACAGAATAAATAATAGTACAAGTAGCCTAACTAACTACAATGATCGGAAGTTAGCACGCGCATGGCAACAACGCCGGCCGGCGGGCGCGACTCCGCCGTGTGTCTCCGTATTATTCACGAAACCATTACTGACGACAGGAAGGTCAGCGCTGTGACCGCCCGGATCTACTGACATTCGTCTCATACAAAGCAATAGGACGTGTACTATCTATCTTCCAAAAATAAACATTTTGATAGGTCCTATAAGTTCGCTACACGAGCGAAGGAAAACGTAAGTGGATAGTGGGTTTATTCCCCCAGTTCACACTCACTCTGTTTCTACGTTATGAGACCTATTGTTATGCTAATTTAACTTTACGTTAGTACAATGGACAGAAAAACACTCAATATGTGTAATATTTCAGAGAACCACAGAATAGCAGATTAAAAATTCAAAATCCACAGTTCTGGTACGAATAAAATCGGTGGCAGTAAAAATGTATAACAAACTACCCGATATAATAAGAAAAGAAGAAAAACAAATAACTTTCCCTATTAACCAAAAAACCTTTCTAATTGACAAATGCTATTATAACCTTGACGAGTTTTTAAATGATGTCCACACCAATTCCATGCCAATAAGTACTTAAAATAAAAGTGAAACTTTGTTTGTTTGTTTGTTTGTTTTGGGAGTAACAGCTGGACGGATTTTAATGAAATTTGGAGTGGAAATAGCTTATACCCTGGAATACCACATAGGATACTTTTACTCCCGGAAAATGGTAAGTTTCTACGGGAAATATGGAAAATGACGATTACTCGCTGTAAGGAATAGTTACTATGGAAACGAAATAATAACAAGTCTGTCAAAAAGCATCAAGAGCGTTGATGCCAAAGAGAATACAAAACGTTGGTGGTAAATATATATATCCTATGCGTTGGTTCTATACTTTTGCATGGTTTTTTAATATCCTAGAAATACATAGGATGCTTTTTTCACGATAAAATTCGTCCACGCGGACGAAGTCGCGGACGAAAGCTAGTAACTACATAAACACTACTAATTGATATAATAGGTTACTAATGACTCAGTATGCTTGCTACTAGTTGCTATACCCTGGCAGGGTCATAGTAACTAACTAACCAGTCGCGTGCTACGTGCGCACGCGCATTATGTGCGCGTTATTGTGCGAGGAAGCTTTGGAGCACACTTTTATTTTTTAATTTTTAAATCATTATTACATTGGGAATAGCTAATAGGGATTGCATATAATGCATTTTTATATTTTATGTAGCGTCTACTTGAAAACCTGCCAAGAGGAATGTTATCAGTCAGAACTAGTTTGATGGCTTATAATATTATCTAGAAACGAGTCTTGTTAATAGTTGCTCGGTGCCTTATCTAACTGTTATCAGTTTTATTTCTAACTCGTCGCTGTAACATAGCTACGGCTCTGGAGTAACTACTTATTACTGGTGTCATTTTGAAGCCTAATGATCCTGTTGGTCTGTTGGAATTACTTGTTAGATAAGAAAGACTGGTCGTAATGTATCTATGCATAGGTACCTATTGCTCTACTTTATCTAAATTTGTGCAATATAGAACTAGAACAAACTACACATATACAATTCATTCAAACATACGATTTAATATATTGAGCACAAAGACTTCTTTCTTTCTTCTTTCTTCTTTTATATTCTGAATTACACGGATTTATCTGCTCTGCATAAGGTAGGTATAATAGGTACCCACTAATGACACGTAAAAGAAAACGCACTCAATTAACTAGGTACCCAACAGTGCTGTCCCGGCCCGCCATCATCAGTGACCCACTGTTGCTGCACCGAAATTCAAACTGGTTGAGAGATATAATGAGATAGCATTAGAAAGGGCACCTTTTTACATAAAGATCACTTTCCAAGGGAATCAGAGCTGGTTTCTCCAACAAAGCGGACGGCTCAGATGACCGGCGCGTCGCCGCGGCGCGGGCGGCACGTTACTCGGTGGTAGCGGACTCGAGTTATACAAGTCATTCTGTAAACGTGGAGCGTCAGTCAAAGAGTAATCTTGTTGACTTTGACTTTGAATCGGATAAGCACTCCTAATACAATTGTTACAAAGTACTCTATCGCAATTACGGTCTGCAATGCTGGATCCAGCAATCCACCATTCCAGCTGGATCCAGCTGGATCCAGCTTTTTTATGCTTGCTGGCTGCAGCATCTGGCGCTGGATCCTGCAGTGCGGATCCGCAATCATCTAATAACAAGTTACTAACATTGTTTCCTTACAAACAAAGCACGTCAGTTTGGTAGCTTTACTAAGACAATAAATAAATTACCGAATTCGTTCATAGTTACACGAGTAGGTACTTATCTTAGCTCATTCTTCATGCAAGAATTGTAGATTATTACTTTCCTATTTGTATACCTATTTATTATTACAATTACTAAATACTTAAATATTATTTTTAGGTCATTTTTAAAGAGTTAACTAAATATTTTATTAGTGGGCCATGCAATTTTATTTCGAAAATTTATCTGAGAAACTGAGACTACATAGTTAGTAATAAGTATAATATAAACAAAAGGTTTTGTGTTATTTTTTTAAATGCATTGTCTCTTTATTAGTTTATCTTTATTTTAAACTAGCTGTGCCCGCGGCTTCGCACGCGTGTTCATTTCTCGAGGTTAAAAGTACTCAGGACCTATTGTGCCAGAATACCAGCGCTGAGTGTCATAGACACTCAGTATTATGCAGAGGCGCGGCCTTTTTGGCACCGCACTTAATTTTTTACAATTGTTGTTATTATTATTGTCATTTTTTTGTAACTGTGTGTCAAATAAATGTTTTTTCTTTCTTTCTTTCTTTCTAAAATGCTAATATACCAACATTTAATCAAAATTCCTACAGCCGTCAAAAAGATTTTTATTCTTTGCTTGGCTTCTACACATTTTTTTGAGATACCAAATATACCAGTTTTTAAGTCAAACCCTAAGCTATCCATCAGTGAAAACCGCATCACAATCGGTGTAGTAGTTTTTACGTTATGCCACAGAATAAATAATAGTACAATTATGCGCGAACAAACAAACAGACGCAGATTAACAGACTAACTGACAAACACGATTTAAAAAAATGTTAGTAGTTATGATACATGTAGTAGGTATATTAGGTCCTTTACTTTTCCTGCCAGAGGCATGGCACAGGAGCGTAGTGGTTTTGTATATAAATACATAGAACAACAACAACATATACATACAAGTGAAGTTAAATAAAAGCTTTTAAATGGTAAATAAATAGCTTTCAGATATCTAGGATATCAATTATGATAGTATTGTGATAATTAATAATGATACTCATAACTATTACTTATTATTAGAGTACTTTACTAACACCAACAATTACTTATAACTACAAACGAACATGTGACGTAAATGCAGATTTTTAATAATTAAAGTTTCAAACGTTTTAAAATATGACACATCTCTTTGAAAAATCTATAAATGCTGGATCCGCTCTGGATCCAGCTGGATTTACTTTGATCCAACATAAATCCAGCTGGATTAAAAAAGCCGCTGGATTGCAATCCCTAACCGCAATAATTAATTTGTTAGAGAAAAGTTTGTACATATTTACTTCGCTGCAAAAAAGAAGTCGTATTGAGCAATAAAGAATTGCGATTAACAATTAAAAGTGTGCGTATTAGATCGCAGAAATACCCTCTGAGTGACGTCCTAGGCGGCGCGCAGTGCGGGCGGGCGGCGCGTGAGGCGCGGGCGGCGCCCTTCGTCTTACTCCGACCGACTACTACCGACTATTTTTAGAAAAACGGTGTTGTAAATTATGTGAGGATGACTGTATCATGTTCTAACGAGGCATTGGGCTCGTTTCGAATGACATTATTGACCGAGCGAGCGTGAAGCGAGAGCGAAGCGTCTCCGTTTCCGCTTGGGCAAAAATGCTTTCGTACTCGTATGTCCGGCGGATGTCCAGCTATTCTCCTCTACAGGTCGCATTTCTCAACCGATGCTCGTGAAAGTTTGTGAGCAGGTTCGATATGTATATATATTTTAGTCAATTCAGTTTATCGAAATTTTTCAAAATGGTTGAGATATGGGGGTTGAAAACGTAAAAAAAACATATTTCAGCCATTTCGAAATATGTTCAAAAATGACACAAAATTGTTTTGTTACATAAGGGTACCAAAACAATTTTGTATAAACTTCAAGGGGTTGGGGGTATGAGAGGGTCTCAGCTTTTTGTTGTAAGGTGCGCGGTGAATATTTATTCGGTTTTAAGCTATGCAAAGACTCGCGAGGTCTACAGCTCACAGAGCCATAGAGTATATCTATATTTTTATACCTACAAAACAGTACCGTGACACGAAGTACTATAATTTATACTGACTTACAGACAAATAAAATAAATATTCCTTGATCCATCCCTAATGGCTGAAAGTGAAAACTGATGGTAAAGTTTTTAAGTAAGCATAAGGACATATTTTTTCCAAGTTACGTCTCTACGGATATTGATGACGTTTCATATATAGATAGATACTTCAGATCCTGGATTAACACATAGGATACTTCCTTACCTACTCTGACCGCCTGAATAATTTTGAAATGATAACTCTAGAAACCTGCCCCTGTGCTTTGCTTTCGTAGATTACGAAAAGGCTTTACTTTTTGGTGTCCAATTGGTACATATATCCCCATTTTTTTAATAGCGTCGAGCACTGGGCGTTATTTCATTCCCTCCATCGCTGCCAAGTGGATGCACGGTATGTGGAATGTCCTCCGAAACCTATATGAACCAGCGTCAAAGCATGTATGGATGCAGGTACTCACTGATAATATTCCAATCAAGCGCGTCGTGCGACAGGTAGACACCATACCACACAAGATATTTACCGCAAGCTTGGAGGACGTCCTTAATTGGAATGGGAGGATAAAGGCTTCATAGTTAATGGTGTCCGTTTATCAGTAAAAAGCCGTCAGATCTACAAGTGATGTTGAAAGACCATGCTTGCTATGCTTCTCTTAGAGTCGGTCTTAAGATGATCATGACCAAGACGAAGGTAATGACAAATATTTCCAGTGTGTCGGTTGGTGGTCAGGAATTGGAGGTGGTCACTTACTATCTAGCTGGCATCGGAAAATTTTCGCAATGCCTGAAGACCCGTCTGTACAACCAATGTGTCTTGCCCACAGTGACGTACAGTACCGAAACATGGATGCTCACTAAGGAGACTGTGCAGCACAAGATACGAGTCGCACGACGGGCCATGCCATGACTCTCTGTCATGGATGTTAGGTATCACGTCAAGCGACATAGTTCGAAATACAGAGATCAGAAGAAGAACCAAGGTGGAAGACATCGGATTCGTATAATAAATATAAATATATAAATATATTCGGGACATTTCCACACCAATTACCTAGCTCCAAACTGGGATACCCTGTACTATGGGCACTAGATAACGGATAAACTACGTAGATAAGAATTTTACATCCACGACTCGGAAACAAACATTTCTGCTCATCACACAAATGATTGCACCTTGCAGGATTCGAACCTGCGACCGTTCGATTTCGTACCTAGGATAGAGATCCTATATATTGTTATTGTTTTTTTGTTATTGTTAATGAAAACGTTTTAATTGATGTAAATAAAGTGGCGATGGGCAAGACACTTGACAAGATGTAGTGAAGGGAGGTGAAGTAAGTCCCTGACGGAATGGTGGCCACGTGGTGGTAAGCGTAGCGTGCTGACTGCTGAGAGGGACCGATCCAACGATGGGTCGACAACATAGAGAAGCACGCTTGTAAGACCTGGACCAGACTGGCTCAAATCAGCGCTGAACGGCGTAAGAGGGAGGAGGCTTTTGCCCTGCAGCGAGTGGATTAAGCTGCAAATGATGAACTCTAGAAAATCACCGATGGATCACGGATCAGATTATTATTGTTCAAGGTTGTGGCATTCCGGTGCATTACGGTCCAAAGGTGCCCGTATTGTCAACTTCCCACCTTTTGCGACACGAACCAATCTTGGCACTCACAGAGTTCTTGCCAGTATCTGCCGGAGCACAAGTTACTATTTACACGACTGCCCAAAAAAAGGAGTGTAATGTTTTTAGGATTCATGTATGTATGTTTGTATGTAATGAGAGTTTCTTTATTCCACCATAACTTTTATATGCCTGAACAGATTTAGACGTATTTGGTATCGTTAGAATCCTTACATCGCCCCGAGTAAAACAAGTTATTTTAAAAAAACTGTGTGGCGCAGTATGACTCTATTGCTTTCTTGCTTGCTTATCGTAAGAGGTCGTGCTGGCCTCTGGTGTCAAAGTTTGTCAGGCTGCCCAAAGGTCTCTGACATGGCTTAACAACTGCTATTAATCAATAACAGCCGGGACCGACAGCTTAACGTGCCCACCGAAGTACGGAGCGATGGAAAACCGAAAAGCGATGGCTCCATTTACAAATGCGGATAATAACTTTTTTCTTCGAATTTTACAGTATGGATATCAAATTAAAGGCCTTGATGAGCACATTCCGACAGTGTATAATTTATTAGCATTAGTTCTTTTCTGGCACGGCAGGCGTGTTTTTTTAGCTATTAAGCTAGTTATTAGGGCTGAGTAGATTAATATAGGTACCCAATTGTTCCCTGATAGCTCAGCTTTAAAAAAAAGTATTAGCTAAAGCGGTTGTAGGGATCACGATTTCGTGTGATCCATCTGAGTTTTTCAGTTTTGTTTTCATATTTATTGTTTTTTCCTAGTTTTGTTTTCATGTTTATTGTTTTTCTCTTGTTACTAGGTATTTAGAAAACAAGAAATAAGTATTAGCTTAAGCGGTTGTAGGGATCACGATTTCGTGTGATCCATCTGAGTTTTTCAGTTTTGTTTTCATATTTATTGTTTTTCCCTAGTTTTGTTTTCATGTTTATTGTTTTTCCCTTGTTACTAGGTAGACAAATTGGACGGAGCCGAGATTTTAATAAAATAAACAACAAATTAAATTTGAAGTTAATTTTATTGGTCTTACTTTTGACCGTACAATTCAAGCGAAGATAAAATAATGACAATTTGTACTTAGTAACTTCCTTATATAACTTTTATAAATGCGTAGGCGATTTCTAGTATATTCTTCATTTTCAATAACAACTAAGTAGTTACATTTCTCATACTTTAACGAGAAAAACATCTAAGTACATAAATGCTTATTCAGCTATGCGCAATTAAATCAAATCAACATGTAGAGTACCTCTACTGCGCATTATTCATAGAAAAACAACATAAGTGCAAAAAGTGCTTAATTGGTACTTTCACAATCAAAGGAAGTACCTACTTGTATGATTAAATATGTCGCAATTGGACTTCGGTAAACAACGGTGGGTTTGTGGTACATATAACTTCTCCACCCTGAGATTGAAAATTATCTGAAATTTCATTATCTGAAGTCAGATTATTTTCAATTTTACATAATTTCAAAATCTCATTTTTATATTTTATAATAAAGTATACAATAATAAAAATCATTATAATATAAAGTATTAATGTCCATAAACTAACACTTTTTATTTGCACTTTATTGACCATTTCACTTATTTCACTATATTCACTGTTTTCACTTTTCTTCAAAATATAATTCAGCATTTGTAAATTTTCCATATTTACTCCATCTAAGTTAACAGGTTTCCTTTTGAAATTATTTGTAACTGGAACACTTGGTAAATTTATCAATGGTAGTTTAGGAATATGTAAGTTCATTCCTCTGAACAATTTCTTCCGTAGAGTAATATCTTCAACTTGTATTTTACAATTATCGTCCAAGGTTAAAATATAAGTACCAAGGATTTTCTCTCGAGTAATCTCATTTTCACAGGTTTTTGTCAAGTACGTTTGGTAACTTGCAAAAATTATCCATATGTTCATTTCAATTTGTTGAACTTTTATCTCTGAAGTTTCGATTAAAATTGGAGAACACGACGTAATATTCAATGTAAATTTCATTAAATCAGTTATACATTTATCTTGTTCCAATACGACTGCACAACTTTCTTTACAAAGAAATAATTTCTCATCAATCTCGTCGCATGGCTTGGAGAGCAATGTAATAGAGTTCAAATCCTTCACGAGGATAAAAGGATATTTAGGTAGTATCAAGGATGTAATATTATTAAAAGTATCAAGGATAGGTAAGGGGAATAACTGGTAATATTTGTAAGTGTTTTTGCGTACAATTGGAATTGCCAGTACATATGTAATTTGCCTACCCTTAATATAAGCTTTTATCTCTATATTTTGCTCTATGTTTACTAAATTTTCATAATTAACAGGGAAAATTAACTTATCTGTTCTCTCAATATTTTTTAACAATTCAAATAATTCATTAGTATCAATTATTGATCTATGTAATATCTTATTTTTACTTAATGCGATTGCTGTATCAATCTCATCTAACTTAGAAAGAATTATTTGAAAATTATGAGTTAACAAACTATAAGTATGAGATACTTTATTTTCAAAATCATTTATTTTACTTCTATTCAATGCTTTCTCTATATCAATTAAACTATTCTCAAATTGTATAAAATTATAATAAGAAGTATTAGTAAAATTTACAAAACCATCAACCATTTCTGCAACCAAAGTAACTTTCTTTGAAATAGCATCTTGTTTAGTTTTAATTTGATTAATTAATTCATCATATTTGATTGCGTCATCATTATCCATATTTCCAGTTATCAATTTAATTATTGATCCTAAAGGATTTATAAGTCCTCTTTTAACACGTAAAGTTGGGACTAATTGCTCATACCTCTCTAAAGTTAAGTTTTTAATAAATTCAGTTTGTATTTTATCATCATTAAAATTAATCGTATAATTAACTTTATCTTTTAAATATATGTTTAAATCTTTCAACTTATTTATGTTTAAATATAAATCATCTTTAATTAAGCTTAAGTCTAATACCTTAATTAACTTCCATTTATCATATTCCAAAATTGCATTTCCTTTTTTAACAGGCAATATTCCAGGATTATTTTCAATCCTTTGTAGCTTAATAGCTAGTCCTTGGGTCATCAGTGTCAGGATGACGAATCTGTGGACGTTTAATATCTTTTATTGGAACCTTAGTTTTACGACCATTTATTTTTACAGGGACAGTATTACGTACTATTTCTCCTGTCACTTGTGCTTTTTGATATCTAGGACTATCTTTACTTCGCCTAGTATTAACTCCTTTTATAAAAACTTTATCGCCTACTTTTACATTAAATTTATTTTCTCCGCCTCGTTTTTCTTTAATTCTTTCTTTCTTTTCAACTAACTTTTTCGTTAGATATTTATAAAGATATTTTGTTCTTTGTGCGTGCTCTTTAACTAATTGCTGAGTAAAATATTTATCAAAGTTTACAGCAAACATACTACTTGAATCCGTATGTCCAAATACTACTTCAAATGGTGTTAGATTTGTTGTCTAATGTATCGTTTGATTATATGACAATACTGCATATGTCATTATAGATGCGGCATCAGTAGATTTTTGCTCATATTTAGCAAGTCTATAAATTTCTATAATTGTTGAATGAAACCTTTCAATTGATCCCATTGAATTTGGATTATGTGGCGTTCCTATATGTAAATCTATTTTATAAAAAGATAACATTTCTTTCAGTAAAGTATTATTAAATTCAGAACCTGGGTCTGAACTAATTTTACTTGGTATTCCATAATATGAAAAATATTTTATTAATGCTCTTATTATTTCAGGGGTAGACTTTGTATTTATTTCAATTGCTTGACCTAACTTGCTGAATGCATCAATTATGGTCAAAAATGATTTATTTTCAATAGTAAAAGTATCTATAAATATTTCTTGAAAGGGTTTTATTTGGGTTTGCGTTAATTGCAATTCAGGTTTAATTGGTTTACGATCATATTTCATACGTTTACATAATTGACAAGAATTTATAACGCTTGCAACTGTTTGATCCATATTATTCCAATAATATGTTCTTTTTAAATGTGCCAGTGTTTCTTTTATACCTCTATGACTTGTTTTTCCTTCATGATATTTTAAAATTATTTCACGTTGTTCATTTTCATCTTCAACATATACTACTCTTAATGTGCATTCAAATAATTTTACTGAATCCTTTTTAAATAAAGTAGTGACAACTGATGCAAAATCTTTTCTGTGTGCTTCTTCTTCAAAATATATAAAAATTTTAATTTTAGGTCTTATGTAACCTTTTAAAAATTCTTTTACTAAATTTGTATTATTTATTGGCATATGTACTTCTAAAACTTTTTGTTTATTTCTTGAAATATCTTTTACAGACATTTTATTTAAATTCCACGAGTAAATTAATATTTGATTTGGTTTTGTATCAATTGCTTCATGTAAAATAGGTATGCTTTCCATATCCATATTTTCATGAGAATGTGCTGTTTCAGTACTAGAATTTTCAGGAATATCAGATGCCGTAATTGTACTACTATCAAATGAAGGTATTGAATAAGGTGACCTTCTAGAAATACTTAAAGTTTTTTCTGAATCAGAAGATATTGTAATTGGAGAAGTTGATCTTATTTGTTTTCCTTTTTTGGAAATTTTATTTGTTAATTTGTTTTCTTTTTTATCAATATTAACTTTCATTGAGAGATTATCATCATCTCCTAGTGCAATTTACTTTTAATCTCGATAAAGCGTCCGCATTTTTATTTTGTTTCCCACTTTTATATGTTATTTCAAAATCAAATTCAGCTAATCGTAATTTCCATCGTGTCAATTTACTATTTGGTTCATTTATTGAATTCAACCATGCTAGTGGTCTATGGTCTGTATAAATATAAAACTTTTTACCATATAAATAAGGTCTAAAATGTTTTGTTGCCCATACAATGGCAAGGAGTTCTTTTTCTATAGTACTATAACGTATTTCTGCACTATTGAGTGTTCTACTTGCATATGCAATAGGTTTATCACTACCAACAGTTCCTTGAGAAAGTACTGCACCGATTGCATAATTTGATGCATCCGTAGTTAAAATAAAAGGTTTTTCAAAATCAGGAAATTGTAAAAGTGGTGCATTGGTTAATAATTCTTTACATTTTTCAAATGACGATACATATTCTTCATTTATTTTTACTTTTTGATTTTTCTTTAAACATTTAGTAAGAGGCTTTGTTAACTTCGCAAAGTCTTTTATAAATTTTCTGTAATATCCAACCAATCCTAAAAAGCTTTTAATTTCTGTTTGCGTTTTAGGCAAAGGAAAATTTAATACTGCTTTTATTTTATCATTATTAGGTTTCAAACCATTTTTTGTAATTGAATGTCCAAGATATAAGACTTCTTTTCGCAAAAATTCTGATTTATCAAGTTGAACTTTTAAATTTGTTTTTCTCAACTGTTCAAAAATTTTTTTAAGTTTATTTATATGTTCTTGTAAACTGGATGAGTATATAATTATGTCATCTAAATAAACAAGACAATGAATACCTTGTAGTCCACGCAGTACATTATCCATTGTTCTTTGGAATGTAGCTGGGGCTGTTTTTAAACCAAAAGGCATTCTTAAAAATTCATAATGTCCAGACTGAGTACTAAAAGCTGTTTTCTGTCTATCATTTTTATCCATTTCGATTTGATGATATCCACTTGCTAAATCTAAAGTTGAAAAATAAGTGGATTTTCCCAATTTATCAAATAAATCTGTTATATTTGGTAGAGGATATTTATCATCCGTAGTTATATCATTTAATCGTCTATAATCAATTACCATTCTATATTTCTTTTTACCAGATGCGTCATCTTTTTTTGGAACTATATGAACTGGAAAATTCCACGGTGAATATGATTCTTGAATTATGTTATCTTTTAATAACTTTTCAACTTGGTTGTTTATTTCATCATTAATTGTTTGAGGTTGCCTATAAGGTCGAATATATATTGGATCCTCATTACTAGTTTTTATTTTATGTTTAACATCATTTGTAAATGAAAGGGGTAATTTTTCACAATAGAATATATTTTTCTTTCTTCTTCATATGAAAACAAAACTGAAAAACTCAGATGGATCACACGAAATCGTGATCCCTACAACCGCTTAAGCTAATACTTATGTCTTGTTTTCTTAATACCTAGTAACAAGGGAAAAAAAATAAACATGAAAACAAAACTAAAAATCTCAGATGGATCTCACGAAATCGTGATCCCTACAACCGCTTAAGCTAATACTTATGTCTTGTTTTCTAAATACCTAGTTATATGTACCACAAACCCACCTTTGTTTACCGAAGTCCAATTGCGACATATTTAATCATACAAGTAGGTACTTCCTTTGATTGTGAAAGTACCAATTAAGCACTTTTTGTACTTATGTTGTTTTTCTATGAATAATGCGCAGTAGAGGTACTCTACATGTTGATTTGATTTAATTGCGCATAGCTGAATAAGCATTTATGTACTTAGATGTTTTTCTCGCTAAATTATGAGAAATGTAACTACTTAGTTGTTATTGAAAATGAAGAATATACTAGAAATCGCCTACGCATTTATAAAAGTTATATAAGGAAGTTACTAAGTACAAATTGTCATTATTTTATCTTCGCTTGAATTGTACGGTCAAAAGTAAGACCAATAAAATTAACTTCAAATTTAATTTGTTGTTTATTTTATTAAAATCTCGGCTCCGTCCAATTTGTCTGGCGCAGCCGGTTGTATTTTTTTTAAAGTCGTGGAAATTTAATTTGTCCGGCGCTTACTTCAAAAATTGTGAAATATAATTTGTCTGGCGCAACCTACATATTTGGTGCAGCTGTCCTGAATAACTTCAGTGTGTTCCTGACAAATCCACGGAAAAAAATACTTGAACCAAACAAATACGACTGTATTGGAAAAAGGAGTTGAGAAACAATTCAGCGAGTGGAATAATCACCGAGGCATGGGATCGAGCGGTTTTAAGTGAGTCGAAAATCATTCACTTTCCGTATTCTTGCCCTGCTATTCGACCCTTAGTGTTTTTGGACAAAAATTGCCAATACACTTGTTATTTTTGATTTATTGTATGCGAATTTATGATTTTTATGTGAACTTATTGCTTTTATGTGTTTTTATGATTTTTATGTGAATTTTTTTGACGTTTTATGCGTTTTTATTGAATTGTATGTGAATTTATTGATTTTATATGTCTTTTGTTTTGATATTTTTATGCGTTTTTATTTGAATTTTATGTGAATTTCTTGTTTTTTATGCGTCATAATTGAGTTTTATGTGAATTTATTGAGTTTTATGTGCTTTTATTGATTTTTGAAGTGTTTTTATTGAACTTTTATGTTCCTTTCTTTAATTATATTTTGAATTTTTGTGTTATACGTGTTATATTGTACAAACGCATACTCAATTTTAATATTTTGAATTGATTTTAAATAATAATTTAAAATGGAACCTATGAGGATTATAACGAATGAAATTGTGAAATTAATTCCTAAATTTGATGGGAATGAAAAATTATTAAATTTATTTATTTCAAAATGTGAATATGTGCGTAGCTTAAGTGGAACCGAAATTACTGCAGCACAAGAGTTATATTTATTTCATGTTATTTCAAGTAGACTTATAGGCAGAGCAGCCTCATTATTAAGTGAACGTAGCGATATTACAACATGGATACAATTGAAAAATCTTTTTACTCAACATTTTGGCGACCCAAGGTCAGAACAATGTATTGCTATTGAACTTGAAAGTCTTAAAATTAAAAATGACGAATCCTACATCGATTTCTGCCACCGTATTCAAAATGTGAGAAGTTCTTTGATTGCAAAAGTGAATTTAATTGAAGATTCGGGAGTTAGAGCAGCCAAGGCTATAATTTATAATAGCACTGCATTAAATGTATTTATGTACAATTTATCTGAAGATTTACTTCGATTTGTGCGTCTGAAAAGTTGTGTTACATTAGAACAAGCTCTAAGTGTTGTGATGGAAGAGGTGAATTTCCAAACACAATATCAAATGAAAAATAAAAAAATAATTACTCAAAAACCATTTGAGAATAAACCAGCTTTTATTCCTCAACAAAATCAATTTAAATTTGGCATCCCACAAAGGCCAACATTTAATAATAATCCTCCAAATAAATTTATACAACCTCAAGGTTATAAGCCTTTTCTAAATAGGCCAAATAATCATTTTATGCCACAAAATAATTTTAAATTTGGTAATGCGAATAAACCGCAAATAAATAATTACAAAGCTTCAGGGTTTTTCAAACGACAACCCTATCATAAATTTAATTTTGGTATTCCTCAAAATAAAACAACTGATTTCAATGATAAAGATGTAACAATGAGAACGGCACCACAAAAGCCAAACCATCTTCACGTAATAAACGAAGATAATAAAAATAAAAATAAAATGACTATTCCAAATAAGGAAAATTTTTATATGAGGGCCTCAAAAGAGCATCCTCCGATATAGAAACTATAAATTTAAATTGTAACTCTTATTTAAAATTACCAAGTATAAATTTTAAAAATCTGAACTCCAAATTTTTAATTGACACAGGGAGTAATCGTTCTTTTATTAATCCAGAATTAGCAGAAAAATATTTTAAAGATTTCAAATATCAAGAAACATTTCAAGTCGTAAGTACACATGGCACAAGTACTCATCATGAAGTAATTTTTATACCATTACCTGATGAATTTAAAAATGATAATTGGTACAAATTTTATATTTATAAAGTCGATGGAAGATACGACGGTTTAATAGGAACAGAATTATTATCTTTGTTAGGAGCTAGTATTGATATGAAAAATCAACTTCTTCTAACACCTGAAACTGCAATTCCTATTAATTATAATCCACCATATGAGATAAAACTTATTCCTAGATGTGAAATGAAAGTTAAAGTTCCAGTAAATCTTATATCAGACTCAGGAATTTTAAACTTTCATGAATTTTATCCTGGCGTTAGAATGCCATCAGCTATAGTAAATTGTAAAAATTCATTTGCTGAAACTATAATACAAAATACTACAAATACTCTACATACAATTATTTTTAATGAACCTCTTAATGTTGAAAAATTTAATTTTGATGAAATACAAGTAAATAATATAGTTGAAAAAATGGAAACAGATTGTGAATTAGACGAAATATTGTCAGAAAATCTAACAAAACTGAGATTAAATCATATGAATGAAGAAGAAAGAAATGCAATTTTTAATTTATGCAATCAATATAAAGATATATTCTATTGTGAAAAATTACCCCTTTCATTTACAAATGATGTTAAACATAAAATAAGAACTACTAATGAGGATCCAATATATATTCGACCTTATAGGCAACCTCAAACAATTAATGATGAAATAAACAACCAAGTTGAAAAGTTATTAAAAGATAACATAATTCAAGAATCATATTCACCGTGAAATTTTCCAGTTCATATAGTTCCAAAAAAAGATGACGCATCTGGTAAAAAGAAATATAGAATGGTAATTGATTATAGACGATTAAATGATATAACTACGGATGATAAATATCCTCTACCAAATATAACAGATTTATTTGATAAATTGGGAAAATCCACTTATTTTTCAACTTTAGATTTAGCAAGTGGATATCATCAAATCGAAATGGATAAAAATGATAGACAGAAAACAGCTTTTAGTACTCAGTCTGGACATTATGAATTTTTAAGAATGCCTTTTGGTTTAAAAACAGCCCCAGCTACATTCCAAAGAACAATGGATAATGTACTGCGTGGACTACAAGGTATTCATTGTCTTGTTTATTTAGACGACATAATTATATACTCATCCAGTTTACAAGAACATATAAATAAACTTAAAAAAATTTTTGAACAGTTGAGAAAAACAAATTTAAAAGTTCAACTTGATAAATCAGAATTTTTGCGAAAAGAAGTCTTATATCTTGGACATTCAATTACAAAAAATGGTTTGAAACCTAATAATGATAAAATAAAAGCAGTATTAAATTTTCCTTTGCCTAAAACGCAAACAGAAATTAAAAGCTTTTTAGGATTGGTTGGATATTACAGAAAATTTATAAAAGACTTTGCGAAGTTAACAAAGCCTCTTACTAAATGTTTAAAGAAAAATCAAAAAGTAATAATAAATGAAGAATATGTATCGTCATTTGAAAAATGTAAAGAATTATTAACCAATGCACCACTTTTACAATTTCCTGATTTTGAAAAACCTTTTATTTTAACTACGGATGCATCAAATTATGCAATCGGTGCAGTACTTTCTCAAGGAACTGTTGGTAGTGATAAACCTATTGCATATGCAAGTAGAACACTCAATAGTGCAGAAATACGTTATAGTACTATAGAAAAAGAACTCCTTGCCATTGTATGGGCAACAAAACATTTTAGACCTTATTTATATGGTAAAAAGTTTTATATTTATACAGACCATAGACCACTAGCATGGTTGAATTCAATAAATGAACCAAATAGTAAATTGACACGATGGAAATTACGATTAGCTGAATTTGATTTTGAAATAACATATAAAAGTGGGAAACAAAATAAAAATGCGGACGCTTTATCGAGATTAAAAGTAAATGCACTAGGAGATGATGATAATCTCTCAATGAAAGTTAATATTGATAAAAAAGAAAACAAATTAACAAATAAAATTTCCAAAAAAGGAAAACAAATAAGATCAACTTCTCCAATTACAATATCTTCTGATTCAGAAAAAACTTTAAGTATTTCTAGAAGGTCACCTTATTCAATACCTTCATTTGATAGTAGTACAATTACGGCATCTGATATTCCTGAAAATTCTAGTACTGAAACAGCACATTCTCATGAAAATATGGATATGGAAAGCATACCTATTTTACATGAAGCAATTAATACAAAACCAAATCAAATATTAATTTACTCGTGGAATTTAAATAAAATGTCTGTAAAAGATATTTCAAGAAATAAACAAAAAGTTTTAGAAGTACATATGCCAATAAATAATACAAATTTAGTAAAAGAATTTTTAAAAGGTTACATAAGACCTAAAATTAAATATTTTATATATTTTGAAGAAGAAGCACACAGAAAAGATTTTGCATCAGTTGTCACTACTTTATTTAAAAAGGATTCAGTAAAATTATTTGAATGCACATTAAGAGTAGTATATGTTGAAGATGAAAATGAACAACGTGAAATAATTTTAAAATATCATGAAGGAAAAACAAGTCATAGAGGTATAAAAGAAACACTGGCACATTTAAAAAGAACATATTATTGGAATAATATGGATCAAACAGTTGCAAGCGTTATAAATTCTTGTCAATTATGTAAACGTATGAAATATGATCGTAAACCAATTAAACCTGAATTGCAATTAACGCAAACCCAAATAAAACCCTTTCAAGAAATATTTATAGATACTTTTACTATTGAAAATAAATCATTTTTGACCATAATTGATGCATTCAGCAAGTTAGGTCAAGCAATTGAAATAAATACAAAGTCTACCCCTGAAATAATAAGAGCATTAATAAAATATTTTTCATATTATGGAATACCAAGTAAAATTAGTTCAGACCCAGGTTCTGAATTTAATAATACTTTACTGAAAGAAATGTTATCTTTTTATAAAATAGATTTACATATAGGAACGCCACATAATCCAAATTCAATGGGATCAATTGAAAGGTTTCATTCAACAATTATAGAAATTTATAGACTTGCTAAATATGAGCAAAAATCTACTGATGCCGCATCTATAATGACATATGCAGTATTGTCATATAATCAAACGATACATTAGACAACAAATCTAACACCATTTGAAGTAGTATTTGGACATACGGATTCAAGTAGTATGTTTGCTGTAAACTTTGATAAATATTTTACTCAGCAATTAGTTAAAGAGCACGCACAAAGAACAAAATATCTTTATAAATATCTAACGAAAAAGTTAGTTGAAAAGAAAGAAAGAATTAAAGAAAAACGAGGCGGAGAAAATAAATTTAATGTAAAAGTAGGCGATAAAGTTTTTATAAAAGGAGTTAATACTAGGCGAAGTAAAGATAGTCCTAGATATCAAAAAGCACAAGTGACAGGAGAAATAGTACGTAATACTGTCCCTGTAAAAATAAATGGTCGTAAAACTAAGGTTCCAATAAAAGATATTAAACGTCCACAGATTCGTCATCCTGACACTGATGACCCAAGGACTAGCTATTAAGCTACAAAGGATTGAAAATAATCCTGGAATATTGCCTGTTAAAAAAGGAAATGCAATTTTGGAATATGATAAATGGAAGTTAATTAAGGTATTAGACTTAAGCTTAATTAAAGATGATTTATATTTAAACATAAATAAGTTGAAAGATTTAAACATATATTTAAAAGATAAAGTTAATTATACGATTAATTTTAATGATGATAAAATACAAACTGAATTTATTAAAAACTTAACTTTAGAGAGGTATGAGCAATTAGTCCCAACTTTACGTGTTAAAAGAGGACTTATAAATCCTTTAGGATCAATAATTAAATTGATAACTGGAAATATGGATAATGATGACGCTATCAAATATGATGAATTAATTAATCAAATTAAAACTAAGCAAGATGCTATTTCAAAGAAAGTTACTTTGGTTGCAGAAATGGTTGATGGTTTTGTAAATTTTACTAATATTTCTTATTATAATTTTATACAATTTGAGAATAATTTAATTGATATAGAGAAAGCATTGAATAGAAGTAAAATAAATGATTTTGAAAATAAAGTATCTCATACTTATAGTTTGTTAACTCATAATTTTCAAATAATTCTTTCTAAGTTAGATGAGATTGATACAGCAATCGCATTAAGTAAAAGTAAGATATTACATAGATCAATAATTGATACTAATGAATTATTTGAATTGTTAAAAAATATTGAGAGAACAGATAAGTTAATTTTCCCTGTTAATTATGAAAATTTAGTAAACATAGAGCAAAATATAGAGATAAAAGCTTATATTAAGGGTAGGCAAATTACATATGTACTGGCAATTCCAATTGTACGCAAAAACACTTACAAATATTACCAGTTATTCCCCTTACCTATCCTTGATACTTTTAATAATATTACATCCTTGATACTTCCTAAATATCCTTTTATCCTCGTGAAGGATTTGAACTCTATTACATTGCTCTCCAAGCCATGCGACGAGATTGATGAGAAATTATTTCTTTGTAAAGAAAGTTGTGCAGTCGTATTGGAACAAGATAAATGTATAACTGATTTAATGAAATTTACATTGAATATTACGTCGTGTTCTCCAATTTTAATCGAAACTTCAGAGATAAAAGTTCAACAAATTGAAATGAACATATGGATAATTTTTGCAAGTTACCAAACGTACTTGACAAAAACCTGTGAAAATGAGATTACTCGAGAGAAAATCCTTGGTACTTATATTTTAACCTTGGACGATAATTGTAAAATACAAGTTGAAGATATTACTCTACGGAAGAAATTGTTCAGAGGAATGAACTTACATATTCCTAAACTACCATTGATAAATTTACCAAGTGTTCCAGTTACAAATAATTTCAAAAGGAAACCTGTTAACTTAGATGGAGTAAATATGGAAAATTTACAAATGCTGAATTATATTTTGAAGAAAAGTGAAAACAGTGAATATAGTGAAATAAGTGAAATGGTCAATAAAGTGCAAATAAAAAGTGTTAGTTTATGGACATTAATACTTTATATTATAATGATTTTTATTATTGTATACTTTATTATAAAATATAAAAATGAGATTTTGAAATTATGTAAAATTGAAAATAATCTGACTTCAGATAATGAAATTTCAGATAATTTTCAATCTCAGGGTGGAGAAGTTATATGTACCACAAACCCACCTTTGTTTACCGAAGTCCAATTGCGACATATTTAATCATACAAGTAGGTACTTCTTTTGATTGTGAAAGTACCAATTAAGCACTTTTTGTACTTATGTTGTTTTTCTATGAATAATGCGCAGTAGAGGTACTCTACATGTTGATTTGATTTAATTGCGCATAGCTGAATAAGCATTTATGTACTTAGATGTTTTTCTCGTTAAAGTATGAGAAATGTAACTACTTAGTTGTTATTGAAAATGAAGAATATACTAGAAATCGCCTACGCATTTATAAAAGTTATATAAGGAAGTTACTAAGTACAAATTGTCATTATTTTATCTTCGCTTGAATTGTACGGTCAAAAGTAAGACCAATAAAATTAACTTCAAATTTAATTTGTTGTTTATTTTATTAAAATCTCGGCTCCGTCCAATTTGTCTAGGTAGTTATATGTACCACAAACCCACCGTTGTTTACCGAAGTCCAATTGCGACATATTTAATCATACAAGTAGGTACTAACTTAGATTGTGAAAGTACCAAGTAAGCACTTTTTGTACTTATGTTGTTTTTCTATGAATAATGAGCAGTAGAGGTACTCTACATGTTGATTTGATTTAATTGCGCATAGCTGAATAAGCATTTATGTACTTAGATTTTTTCTCGCTAAATTATGAGAAATGTAACTACTTAGTTGTTATTGCAAATGAAGAATGTACTAGAAATCGCCTACTCATTTATAAAAGTTATATAAGGAAGTTACTAAGTACAAATTGACATTATTTTATCTTCGCTAGAATTGTACGGTCAAAAGTAAGACCAATAAAATTAACTTCAAATTTAATTTGTTGTTTATTTTATTAAAATCTCGGCTCCGTCCAATTTGTCTAGGTATTTAGGCGGTTGTAGGGATCACGATTTCGTGTGATCCATCTGAGTTTTTTAGTTTTGTTTTCATTTAATGCTTTTCCCTTGTTACTAGGTATTTAGAAAACAAGACATAAGTATTAGCTTAAGCGGTTGTAGGGATCACGATTTCGTGTGCTCCATCTGAGTTTTTCAGCTTTGTTTTTATGTTTATTATTTTTCCCTTGTTACTAGGTATTTAGAAAACAAGACTTAAGTATTAGATTAAGCGGTTGTAGGGATCACGATTTCGTGAGATCCATCTGAGATTTTTAGTTTTGTTTTCATGTTTATTGTTTTTCCCTTGTTACTAGGTATTAAGAAAACAAGACATAAGTATTGGCTTAAGCGGTTGTAGGGATCACGATTTCGTGTGATCCATCTGAGTTTTTCAGTTTTGTTTTCATATTTATTGTTTTTCCCTAGTTTTGTTTTCATGTTTATTGTTTTTCCCTTGTTACTAGGTATTTAGAAAACAAGACATAAGTATTAGCTTAAGCGGTTGTAGGGATCAAGATTTCGTGAGATCCATCTGAGATTTTTAGTTTTATTTTCATGTTTATTGTTTTTCCCTTGTTACTAGGTATTTAGAAAAAAAGACATGAGTATTAGCTTAAGCGGTTGTAGGGATTACGATTTCGTGTGATCCATCTGAGTTTTTCAGTTGTGTTTTCATGTTTATTGTTTTTCCCTTGTTACTAGGTAGTTATATGTACCACAAACCCACCGTTGTTTACCGAAGTCCAATTGCGACATATTTAATCATACAAGTAGGTACTAACTTAGATTGTGAAAGTACCAAGTAAGCACTTTTTGTACTTATGTTGTTTTTCTATGAATAATGAGCAGTAGAGGTACTCTACATGTTGATTTGATTTAATTGCGCATAGCTGAATAAGCATTTATGTACTTAGATTTTTTCTCGCTAAATTATGAGAAATGTAACTACTTAGTTGTTATTGCAAATGAAGAATGTACTAGAAATCGCCTACTCATTTATAAAAGTTATATAAGGAAGTTACTAAGTACAAATTGACATTATTTTATCTTCGCTAGAATTGTACGGTCAAAAGTAAGACCAATAAAATTAACTTCAAATTTAATTTGTTGTTTATTTTATTAAAATCTCGGCTCCGTCCAATTTGTCTAGGTATGTAGGCGGTTGTAGGGATCACGATTTCGTGTGATCCATCTGAGTTTTTTAGTTTTGTTTTCATTTAATGCTTTTCCCTTGTTACTAGGTATTTAGAAAACAAGACATAAGTATTAGCTTAAGCGGTTGTAGGGATCACGATTTCGTGTGCTCCATCTGAGTTTTTCAGCTTTGTTTTTATGTTTATTATTTTTCCCTTGTTACTAGGTATTTAGAAAACAAGACTTAAGTATTAGATTTAGCGGTTGTAGGGATCACGATATCGTGTGATCCATCTGAGTTTTTTAGTTTAGTTTCAAGTTTATTGTTTTTCCCTTGTTACTAGGTATTTAGAAAACAAGACATAAGTATTAGCTTAAGCGGTTGTAGGGATCACGATTTCGTGTAATGCATCTGAGTTTTTCAGTTTTGTTTTCATGTTTTTCCCCTGTTACTAGGTATTTAGAAAACAAGACATAAGTATTAGCTTAAGCGGTTGTAGGGATCACGATTTCGTGTGATCCATCTGAGTTTTTCAGTTTTGTTTTCATGTTTATTGTTTTTCCCTTGTTACTAGGTATTTAGAAAACAAGACATAAGTATTAGCTTAAGCGGTTGTAGGGATCACTATTTCGTGTGATCCATCTGAGTTTTTCAGTTTTGTTTTCATTTTTATTGTTTTTCCCCTGTTACTAAGTATTTAGAAAACAAGACATAAGTATTAGCTTAAGCTGTTGTAGGATCACGATTTCGTGTAATCCATCTGAGTTTTTCAGTTTTGTTTTCATGTTTATTGTTTTTCCCTTGTTACTAGGTATTTAGAAAACAAGACATAATTATTAGCTTAAGCAGTTGTAGGGATCACGATTTCGTGTGATCCATCTGAGTTTTTTAGTTTTGTTTTCATTTATTGCTTTTCCCTTGTTACTAGGTATTTAGAAAACAAGACATAAGTATTAGCTTAAGCGGTTGTAGGGAGCACGATTTCGTGTGATCCATCTCAGTTTTTTAGTTTTGTTTTCATGTTTATTGTTTTTCCCTTGTTACTAGGTATTTAGAAAACAAGACATAAGTATTAGCTTAAGCGGTTGTAGGGAAAACGATTTCGTGTGATTCATCTGAGTTTTTCAGTTTTGTTTCATGTTTATGTTTTTCCCTTGTTACTAGGTATTTAGAAAACGAGACATAAGTATTAGCTTAAGCGGTTGTAGGATCACGATTTCGTGTGATCCATCTAAGTTTTTTAGTTTTGTTTCATGTTTATTGTTTTTCCCTTGTTACTAGGTATTTAGAAAACAAGACATAAGTATTAGCTTAAGCGGTTGTAGGGATCGCGATTTCGTGTGTTCCATCTAAGTTTTTTAGTTTTGTTTTCATGTTTATTGTTTTTCCCCTGTTACTAAGTATTTAGAAAACAAGACATAAGTATTAGCTTAAGCGGTTGTAGGGATCACGATTTCGTGTGATCCATCTGAGTTTTTTAGTTTTGTCTTCATGTTTATTGTTTTTCTCTTGTTACTAGGTATTTAGGCGGTTGTAGGATCACGATTTCGTGTGATCCATCTGAGTTTTTTAGTTTTGTTTTCATGTTTATTGTTTTTCCCTTGTTACTTGGTATTTAGAAAACAAGACATAAGTATTAGCTTAAGCGGTTGTAGGGATCATGATTTCGTGTGATCCATCTGTGTTTTTTAGTTTTGTTTTCATGTTTATGGTTTTTCCCTTGTTACAGGTATTTAGAAAACAAGACCCGGCTAAAGTCGGGTAAAAATTGCTTATGGCACTCTTGCGATGAAGACGAATCGATTGATACCTCGCTTGTCAAAATCGGACCAAGTTTTTAGTTTGAACACATAACACTTCCTTTGCTTCGCCGTAGCCGGGTAAAAAAACTTGCTTTGGACACTATAAATGAAGACGAATCGATTGATACCTTGCTTGTCAAAATCTGACCAATAGGAGCGACGCTACGGTGGAACATACACATACTTAGGGCTGCCATCCGTCCGGGTTTCTCCGGATTTGTCCTAGTATGACGGGCGTCCGGGGGGCATCCGGGAGGGTTTCTCAAGAAGTGTCCGGGTAAAACCCGAACGCTCGTCATGTAGACAGTTTTATTCGTTTTCTATTCCAGTAATTAGTTATGTATACTATATGACGTACTAGCTTTCACCCGCGACTTCTTCCGCGCGGACAGCAGTTTATCGCGAAAAAAACATCCTATGTTCTTCTAGGATATTAAAAACTAATGCTTGATTTCTTCATGCTTTTGATAGACTTATAATTATTTCGTTTCCATAACAACCGTTCCTTAAAGCGAGTAATCAACATTTTCTAGTTTTCCTGTAGAAACTTATCATTTTTCGGTATAAAAAGTATGCTCTGTTTTATGCCAGGGTAGAAGCACTCTAAATTCTAAATTTAATCAAAATGCGTTCAACCGGTATCGCGTGAAAGCTCCCCAAACAAACAAACACCTTCGACCACATCATCGTTTTCCATCAGGTGAGATCGTGGTTAAACGAATGGCTAGTCCGTAAAAAATAATAATAATAAAAAAAACAAATACACAAACAGATAATGTTTCACTTTTATATATTGCTGTGGATGTTACGTATATGGCTTGAGTCAAACAAACTGTCTGACACAATTATTATTGTTCATAGCAGTTTTCGGGGACAACAGCAACACAAACTTCAGTGGAATAAAAAGAGCAGGGACAATAGATGACTTCCACGCAAGCCGATGCGTGAGTCATTCAAAATATTACAGTAACTATGAACCTACGAAAGTGATTTTATTTTATAATTTGTTTTGAATTTGGTGCCAAAAAGAAGAGAGTTCTAAATTATTAATATCTTTATTAGACAATTTCTTACCTAATTTTCGTAGCAGAGTACGATACATATAGTTAAATTAAGTTATTGGAGATAATTAAAACATTTCCAATCAGGCGAGAGTTATTTTATTAAATAAATATTTAAAAAAAAAACAAGGACGTCCGGGGAAAAACCCGATTTAGACCAAATGTCCGGGTTTTCGGTAATCTTTGTCCGATTTCAGAAATATAAATGATGGCAGCCCTACACATACTCGTACATACGAGTATATAATAACTAGCTGTACCCGCGGCTTGTTCTTTTCTTTAGGTTCAAAGTATCATAATGTGCTATTCCAGGACCAATATACCAACATTTTATCAAAATTTCTGTAGCCATCAAAAATACTTTAATCAATTGCTCGGCTTCGAACTCACCGGATTGAGATACCAATTACACCAGTTTTGAAATCAAACCCTAAGCTATCTAACAATGAAAACCGCATTGCAATCAGTCCAATAGTTTTTACGTGATGCGTGAACAAACAAACATACAAACAAACAAACAAACAGACAACATTTCACTTTTATATATTGTTATGGATGCTTAGGTATTACTTAATTTTTGATTAGATACAAAATCATTGTATTATGCTCAATTTCGCTTTTTACACGCTTTATATTAGCTTCACTTGTATGTTTGTATGTTTGTAACCGACTCCTTTGGACGCTATTTTGACCCACTTTAAACGGTCAGATTTCATTCAAATTTTGCACACCTGTCAAAGACCGATGACAATGCAATAATTCGATTAAAATATCCGATTATCCTGATTAGATTCGCCAGGATTCATCAATTTCTTTCCGCATCCTTTGCATGAGAGTAAGAGGGATAGAGCTAGTGCGCGAATCACGGATTTGATAGTAGATTAGATCAAATAACAGTTTAAAAAAAAATGTTTTATTGAAAAAAAAGCGTGGGGTGCTTTTTAAGATATTATCGAAATGATAATCCTTCTTCTCATATCTGTCAATGAAATATTTATAACTATTGCACGATTTTTTTGATATAAAACATTTTTTTCTTATTGACACTATTATTCATTTATATTTATTAGAATTTTTTACACTATTCTTAATTCAAAATTATTAAAATTAATTTTCTATTTTTTAGTTCGGTTTTCTATATAAAGCGTGTTTTTTAACTATTATTTTCTTGCATATAAGACTAACGAAATGTGGCAAACATTTTCAACAATATATGTTTTGTAATACCTAAGTAGAATCGTTTGTATATGTAGTAGGGCATGCATTTCGAAATTTCCAAACTTCATAGTTTCGAAATTTCGAACCAGATTTGCATGTTCTGTAATTTCGAAATTAAAACCCGACGTTTCGAAAATTCGAAACTTAGGTTTATTTCAATACGGTCTAGTAAAAAGTTACGTCGGCTCAAGTATCTAAAGAAAAGAAAGAAAGAAAAGAAAATACATTTATTTCTGACAACTCGTTCGGTCAATAATGTTTAATGTTTGGTATTAAACATTATAGACCGAGCGAGCGCAAAGCGCGAGCGAAGCTTCTCCGTTTCAGCTTTGGCAAAAATTCTTTCGTATGTGTTTCCGGATGTCTGTCCGGCTGTTCTCATCTACAGGTCGGATTTCTCAACCGATCTAGACAAAACTTGGTTAGTATACAAGTCTTTTTTATTTGTCGGGGATTTTTCCTCTAAAAAGGGGAATATATCCACATTATCCGATTTCGATGGTTCCTTTTTTTATTTGAAAGGTAGTAACTGTCCTAAGCCAAGGTAGCTGTAAAGAAACTCGGTATTTTGTCTAAGGTTAGGCGGTACTTCACACCGGGACAGCTTTTGTATCTTTATAAAACACAGGTCCGATCTTGTATGGAGTACTGCTACCACCTCTAGGACGGTTCTGCCAAGTATCAGCTGGAGTCTTAGGAGTCAATTCAGAGACATGCTATCAGGCTCATTGGGATGACACTTTAGTAAAGAGTAAACTTCAAAATCTGGCGCATCGACGTGAGGTCGCAAGCCTGTCGGTATTCTACAGATTGCACTATGGAGAGTGTGCACACGAACTGCACAATCTGATTCCCCCATCACCGTACGACTAGACGAACGGCAAAGCACTACCCTTTTGTGGTTGAAATACCTCGCATAAGAACGAAGCGTTACGCTTCTTCATTTATTATAAGAACTGCATAGGAGTGGAATGCCTTGCCCTTGTCAGTGTTTCCGGTAAATTATAACCCTGGTGTGTTCAAGTCTGGTGTGAATCTGGTATCTATTAGGCAAGCGTGCTACACCTTCGACCACATCATCGCTTTCCATCAGGTGAGATTGTGGTCATACGATTGCCTAGTCTGTAATAAAATAAAAATACATTCTGATGGTCTCGCAAGTACAAACTTTTTTGCAAATAATCTAGAGGTTCACAGTAGTGCCATCTAATTACCTTGATGTACAACTAAAACTAATAACCAAGGTCCTCCATCACTAGCAGTTAAAGGGCTGATTTCACTGGTAGAAACCTAAAAGTGAGCAATTTAATGCATTTTGAGGAGCTATTCTGCTCATCACGCCGAAGATCCTCACCAGATTTTCACCAAATTTTATGAAACCATCTTAAACTTACTACCTTTCAAATGAAAAAAGAAACAACGAAATTGGATTCTTTTGGGGAGGGTCAAAAAACTCCGATGATTAAAAACTTTGTGTAACCTGAATACCAAGTTTCGTCTAGTTCGGTTGAGAAATGCTATTTGTAGAGGAGAACAGAGATCCGAACAGCCGGACATACGAAAGCATATGTTCCCAAACTGAAACGGAGACGCTTCGCGCTCGCTTGATCAATAAACTATAAAGATGTAATTGAAAAAGTTTGAAAAATTACCCGGATGTTTCTCAAGTAAAAACGATATACTGCAAAACAACGTAAACCAAGAAAAAGAACATCGTCTAAATCTAATACTTGATTGCAAAACTCGCTGGAGCTCACTATGTGATATGTTAGGACGTTTTATTCAACTTAAAGACTGCACTATTAAAGCTTACATCGACTTGAAATTAGAGTTCTGTATATATGACGATGAAATTCAGACACTTGAAAAAGCACATAAGAGTCAATAAAGTCATGAGGTGATCGAAGTTACTGTGGAAGCCATCTGTCAGCGTGATGCCACATTAATAACGGCTGATACGGCATTAAAAATTATGTTCCAAGCTTTAGAAGAACAGAGACAGTTTTCTGTCAGTTCTGATGTATTTACATGATTCAGAAACATATTTTGAAGACAATTACGAATAATATACTTTTAGCAAACCAGATTCAAGTTCAGTATGTTATTTATTGGAATCCAAAGACGTATTTAAGAATGATGAGTCTGTAGCCAACATGAGTCAGAGCTTTATGGTGAGCAATCATGCCAGTATATCTGCAAACATATCTATGAAAGAGAACATATCTTAACGTTGCATGGCTTTAAATAAAAAAATATAGAAAAGAAAGGAACTCATCCACTAAAAATAGCAGCCTACAAAATTTAATTCGCGTAGAAATGGCACTTTACGCGAATGGTGGCAAGTGACTATACCTGGTGGCTATACCTACACAAACAGGGTTATAAGGGCATGTAGGACTGGCCATAAGGGCGGGCAGGAGAATGATGGTTCTCGAATAGCGACCACGAACAAGCAAGCGAAGTGTAGGGAGACTGGGAGACCCCCCACACCAAAGACTTTATAACCAGTACATACCAGACATATAACGGTGGTAGGTCCGTGCCCCACACGATGGACCGACGACATTGTAGCCGTCGCAGGAAGTCGGTGGATGGAGGTGGCAGCGTTGCCATCTATACAGATTTCTCCGTATTTATACAGATTTTCGATGTGCAATACAGATTAGCATTGTATACAGATGTTTATACAGAATTTTCACATTTTTATGACTAAATTACCGTAATCTGCTTAAAACGGAACATAACAAAATAATTAGCATACTCAAATGCCATCCGTAATTATAATATTAAATGTTGTCTGCTTCTATTCTTTATGGTTAATATATTTTTTAGACAAACGTTGCTATTCGTTTTATTGGGGAATTTCCTAACCAAAAGTTTTTGTGTGTTCTCCAAAATTATTATACGCTGTCGAAATTGGTTTCTGCAATCTTTAGTCTACCTCATTCTAGTGCAGCAGTAGAGATAATCTTTTCATCAATAAATTTAATGAAGACAAAACAATACAACAACTATTGAAGGTCTTTTGCATGCAAAGCAACTGATTGATGAAAAACCTTGCTATAGCCTAGAGATTGATGATAAATTACTGCTGAAATTTAATTTTGATAAATGCAAATTATAAAGTAATTATTTGTTCGTCCGTTGGTACTTTAAGTTTTGATTTGATAATTTGTTGTTTGTTTTAATTATCTTTTCAATTTTAATCAATACGTATATGACAAAAAAAAATATGTTTTTTTTTTTAATCCTACCTGGGTCTGGATTCTGTATGACCACTCACTCCAATTCCGCGCGAATTCCACGTCGATTCCACGCCGCCTGCGTGGAATCACGAACAAATTCCATGCAGGCGGCGTGGAATTGGCGTCTTAAAATTAGAGAATTAGGCCCCAGACCTATTCACTTGATTTTCAAAAGAAGCAGAACAAAGTAACTAGGCTGCTTTTAGGTTCTGTTAAGGTTATTTTAACCATACAGATTTAATACAGATTTCATGATAAAAAGGCATACAGATTTAATACAGATTTTAGCAGTTTCTACAACAGATAAAAGTTTAAGGCAACGCTGAGGTGGCACAAGATCGCTCGTCATGGCGCTCTTTGGGGGAGGCCTATATTCAGCAGTGGACTTCGAAAGGCTGAAATGATGATGATGAATTAAATGTGTTTCTTTACAAATATGTTTTTTTTAAACCAACCAATGAATACGAATGTTAATAAATGTAATGAATGTTATCAAACTTGTTTACGACTGCCCAAAAAAGGAGTGTATATTTTTTGGATTCATGTGTTCAACTTAATATCTGTAACTATAGTAGATTAAATTTACTATTAACTGTACTAGAGTGCAGCCGTCGCCCTGATTTTAAGTCAGATTAGCTAAATGCTTTATCAGCTGTCACGTATTATATACACAAACACTTACGTGCCTCTCATCCCTGACGATCCATCTAGCCAAATGTAAACAGTGGATCGCTGGGATTTGGGACCCAGGTTTGTAATTTTACCCTACCATTATAATTTATCTACTTATATGATATTAAATGGACTACTTACTAGCTTTCCCGCCCGCGACTTCGTCCGCGCGGACTACTGTTTATCGCGAAAAAAGCATTCTATGTTCTTCTAGGATATTAAAAACCAATGCAAAAGTAGGTATAACATCAATGTTCAATGTCTTTTGGCATACTTGATATTTCGTTTCCATGGCAACCGTTTCTTGTAAGAAACAAAAGCGTAGCGTGTGTTGTAGCGAGTTAACATTTTTTTCTAGTTTTTCCAGTTTTCCCGTGGCAACTTACAAATTTCCGTGACAAAAAGTATCCTGTTTTATTTTAGCAGCTAGCTAATTTCATCAAAATCCGTCCAGCCGTTATCGCGTGAAAGCTCCCCAAACAAACAAACAAATAAACAAACACAACGTTTCACTTATATTATTGGTATGGATGGATATTATTTCCATACATTGCCGTAAACATTTTTTCACGTTCCTTTCATTAATGAATCATGATACGGTGAATACGGTGTTCTTTGTTTGATAGCGGCGACCTTGTGCTTGTGCGTGGCAGTAAACGTGCTTGAACCCGGCGCGGGCGCAGGGCCGGCGGACGGCCGCGCCGCCCCGCGGACTCCCGCGCCGAGCTTGTGTTTAGCGCAGCGCGGGTACCTTGTCGAGGTAGGGCCAGACGCCGGTGAGCACGATACTGAAGCCGAGCGACATCTGGAACATGGTGAAGTATATGACGTAGACGCTCCGCCAGCGCTCGCGGCGCTCCCTCTCCGTCTCCAGCGCCTCCACGACCCCGTCCTCAGGGGTGCGTGCCAGGCCCTCCTCGGCCGCAACGCCCCGCTCCTTGCCCCCGCACACGCGACCCTTAAGCCACTCCATGCCGTGCACCGCCTCACATATCGTTCCGAGCGGATGGCTCAGAGAGGTAGGCGCGTGAGGTGCGCGCGCGCCGAGTCTCGCGCCGGCACTGACTCGCAGTTGTTGACAGTTGGTTCATGGTTGTGTACTCACTTACAGTTGACAGCGCGAGCGGTGCGCGTCGTTGCCCCCGCCCGCAGCCGCGCGCCGAGCCGACAATCTCGACGCGCTGCGCCTGATCGCTTGAGATATGTTCTACCCGAGCTCATTTTGTAACACGTCCTTCTAATAACTTTATCGGCTCGGAGCCAGACTTCGTATTTGTGTACAGGTACCTAAACGCGGTGGTGACCGAGCAGTAGCACATGCGTTTCACAACCCAGCGGCACCCGGTTCAAGACCTGTAAGTTATGTTCGGATTCACAACAACAGTGAACATCTTGAAACCCGCATGTCTTAGAACCTCAAAATTCAAGGCCACATGACATCCAATACCCGCACTGGGCCAGCGTGGTATCTCAAGGCCACACGCACTGGGTCAGTTTAGTGGTACAAGGCCCATCCTCTGTATGAGAGAAAGCTATTACAGAGAGCATACTTCTTTTTTTCTCTTTTTGCCTGTTTATTTTATATCATGTCCTAATTATATATATTTATGTATTCTGTCATATAATATACTAGTTTTCTCGCCCGCGACTACGTCCGCACGGACTACAGTTTATCGCGAAAAAAAGCATGTTCTTCTAGGATATTAAAAACCATAGCAAAAGTACACTTCAGCTGGTCGGAGCGACACCTGGTAAGATCTTGTTATCAAATTAAAGTTTATTTATATGAAGACTAAAAAGAAAGTTATGGGAATTATAAAACTCTTAATTATTTGAAAGGGTGAACTTAGTGGACAAAAATATGCCAATAATTCGAACCTAATATTTTATATTTTTAATACAATAAATTATATTTTATTAATACCTAATAAAATATTACACAGTTGAAATAATTGGAATATTTTTATCCAATTAGTTCAATTGGTAGAACTTACTGTTGAAATTAGTGGAATGGTACCTGTCAGACTGTATAAATTCTGGAATTTATCTTATACCTGAGTAAACATTGCACATTGTTGTATGAAGATTCAGCTTGAATCTTGAATTACTTTATTATAATAAACTATCTTTCCCGCCCGCAACTTCGTCCGCGCGGACTACAAATTATCCCAAAATAAGCATCCTATGTTGTTCTAGGATATTAAATTATAGGTGTAGCTCTTGATGTTTTTGACAGATTTGTTATTTTGTTTCAATGGCAACCGTTCCTTGCGAGTAATCGACTTTTTCTAGTTTTACCGTGGAAACTTATAATTTTCCGGAATAAAATGTATCCTATGTTTTATTCCAGGGTATAAGCGATCTTCATTACAAGTTTCATCAAAATCCGTCCAGCCGTTATCGCGTGAAAGCTCTCCAAACAAACAGACAACGTTTCACTTTTATATATTGGTATGGATATTTATATATATTATATTTATTTACGTTTCCCCGCCTAATGTTGATCGTGTAATTTTTTAAGGAAAATGTTGATCAGTTAGTTTTGCCGATTACTCCTCCCCCTCGGGGTAGGTACATCGGTGCGAGCTCGCAACAGCGCCTATATATTCGCAACGTTGCCCCTCCTCGTCCGATCCCCGCGTGAAATACTCGTCATCAATTTTCCAATCAAATCTGGCTCGCCTAACGGTTTTTTCCTTACATACAGTCGCACTTAGTGGCTCCGATTGTATAAGTATTTCTGATAGTAGATGTGACTCATATACTATTTGCTTACGTTTACGTTTGCTCTTTAATTTATATTCAAAATATGAGGATGGTAATTATAAAAACACAAAAAATGTACAAATCTATGAGACGGGTCTCATGTGACTCAAGTAACATATATTTTCGCAACAGATGTAGGCTCTTATACAATTTTATATCCATCATTTGCTTTAGTTGAATGTTAAATCTTTTCAGATGACGCTGTTTTCAGATTATGAAACTCCTTTCATACCCTATTCGTCGGATTAATGCTATATTGCCAGATGTCCAAAATTAAACATTTCGTCCTATTTAAATTTGTTCCACCATACATTTGTACTACCATTCTGTCTTTTAAGTATTTTTTGTTCATTGCAATGATTTTACATTCCTGACCAAAATGACCAAAAAGCAATTACATTGAATACTATCTGATGAAGATATTCTAGGATTACCTGTGGCAACTCCGTATCCCACTCCCGTTTCCTTTATGATAATAATAGCATATCTGACTTGAAATAATTCGAAATTCCCATACATCAATTATTCATCCCTGATTGGATTCCACACTTTATGTATTGATTATCCACAAAACCTGAAATCAGTGTTTTTCTTTATTTCTGTCAATAATAATACTCATTTTCGTAGTAAAACAAGGAAACCTTATTGTTTCGTAATGTTCGTCTTTCAGTATGTTACAGTCATTTTATTTTTTGACACTATGAGCACAACGAGGTTAAAATTTTATATATAACCACTACGTAGGTGTTTAAAAAACAATAAAAATATTTTGAATGCCTTTCATGTTTTCACTTTTCATGTATGGGACGAAACATGAAAGCTAAAACTAAATACTCTCGTTGAATAAGTAGGTATTTTATAATTATTAGAAAGTTTCTTTAACAGTTTTTTAAGATTAGGTTCTGTTTGCGCCTTAGATATTAGGCTTTAAACTGATCTTTTTGCATTTAGTTGCATGTTCCCCCCTAATTTTTATTAAAGTCTTATTTTTTACCACGTTTTTATTAAGTCGCTTTCTTGATTGTCTGTCGTTCCGGGTCGAATCTTCCAACTTAAATTTCGAGCACTTCCCGGTTAGCTATTCGGCTGAAATTTTTAGGGTAGCTCACAATTACCAGTTAAAAGCGGCTAAAGCCAAAAAGCTTATAGATGCTTTTTTTTTTTTTCTTGGTGTGTGGATGGACTAGATATTGTGAAACCCTATCTCCAAGAACCCCCCCTTCGCTGGTATGGACTCAAATCAGAAGATTTAGAGGTTCATACAATGTACAAAACTTAACTTCTAACGACCCTACGTCTTGGCTTGACTATTTTAGTGATAAACTGGCGTCACCTTCAGCTCCCACTGCAGATTCTTTCCCTTCTCTTCCTCAACTTCTTATTACTATTTATCCTCCTCCTTATTACTCCTTATTAGATTCTGAGTTTTCTTTAATTGAATTACAACTTGCTTTAGATGGCCTAACTGATTCATCCCCAGGCGTTGATGGTGTACTCTACTCTTTCATTATAAACTCTTCTGATGATACTAAAAAGTTTTACCTAAGCCTTGTTAATTCATTTTATAATTACGGAATCATTCCAGAACAATGGAAAACACAAATTATTATCCCTATTTTAAAACCAGGCAAAAACCCGTCAGATCCCAATAGCAGGAGGCCTATTGCTTTATCATCTGTATTGGTAAAGGTAACGGAACATATTGTAACTTTTGAACTTTCGCGATTCGAACAAATAGTTATATATTAAAACGGGACTTAATCGCGCTGAAAATTTAATATTTATTTACCTCGACGTTTCGATCAAGTTGCATTGATCGTGGTGACGAGAAGACTGAAGTAGCGGGTGTCAGCGTCGAGAAGGGCGATCGTTGTCTCCTGAGCGTGTATGTAGTGATAAATGGAAAGAACGTATTTTTCTGATTCTTCCGGTACCTTTGGTCTTTAATTTCGTTCAGTACTAACGAAGTTACAGACTAAAGTAATCTAACAAACCCTAGTTATTTTATATTGAGTTTACGCCTCAAGTACGACATCTAGCTTCAATATTATACTTGATTTTTGATAATTACTAGTTAGGAATCCTGAATTAGGTGTTTACTTATTTCATCAATTGAGTCATATTTGGCGAAATAGAAATCACGACGTCATCACGACATTGAAATTGTAAAGTAGGTAGATTGGTAGTTTCGCACTACAATTCATGTAATTTTTTTGGAAGTATTATTGTAAAAATACAAAATACAAGTTCAAAATAAGATAAAGTATCTATAGATATGAGTAGGTACTTAGGTACCTAACTATTAACTTACTTACCTTGTTCTCTAGATGGTCTCTAGAGGGATTCTTTGAGAGTTCCTGAGATTTGTATTTTAAGAGTATTAAGAGATAGACAAAACCTTCTATAGTGAGCCCGTGGGCCGATACCGTTGCACAAAGTTAGTGTAACAGATGTGACTGGGTGTAATTAATCTCCACCTACGTCAAACTCCTGTCGCTCCTCTTCACGACGGTCAGCTCCTACAGCCTCCGAGACTAACATCCACGGAAGATACCGTCTCGTTATCATAATAAAATAAAAAATCGCAAGATCTCAGAAGCTCTCACGAAAATTTATCTAACGAGTAACAATACTTTGAAAACATTGATACTATTAAAGAAAGGGAGGATTAAGGACCAACTACGTGGACCGCGTATATTAGGTACAACTCACACAATTTGGGCTCAGTCGTAATCGGAGTTGCGTTGGTATAACACGTGCGTGTGCTTTACTAAATATTATTCGGAATTCGCTGCAAAAATGCATTCCTGTTCTTTTATAAGGTGCACAAATAGCTCAAAGACCAAAAATAAGTTCCACTTTTCACTCGTAAGATTTTTATATCATAATTTTCTTTAAAATTCTATTGATTGATATTGTTTGTAAATCGCCATTTGCAGAAAGGGACAGAAATGTACGATTCGTAAGAGTGCGACAAGACAAGCGGCGTATAAAAGTACGCTAAGTATCCGTAATCAGATTGCTTTGTACCGTCAGGCAGAAAAAAATTACATAGAAATAAGAAATGATTTTATTCACTTAAAAATTGCATATTTTATTTTTATATACCTACCTATAGGAATTTGCCACTTGTTTATTATAGTAGCGTCAACATAATAGATACTTTTTAACATGCTCCTGATATTTCTTCACAAGTTTATTTTGTCTACTCTACACCCACTGATATGTTAATTGTTATTAATAGGTTTCCTAAAGACAAACTGTGGAAACATAAGTGGCTACAAGTTGTCAGAAGAATGAGGGAAGAGCACTGATCTCTATGGATAGGCTCTGCCGTACTTTCGTGTGTGCCGATTCAAAGCACCCCACTGAGCGTACAATAGTACAAGAAAAGTGAATACGTTAACTACTTACGTACGTAGTAAATACGTTAGTTCCATGCACGCTCATTACTGCCAAAATACTGCTATCAGCGCCAACAGCGCCAAAATGGCGATAATCAAATGCGCTAATTGCAACGTTCGTCAATAGTCTGTCTAGAGTACTAGTAATATGCAGTTGTCTATGGGGAAAAGCCAGATTGGCTACCCAACAACAACAGTTTATTGTTCAATACACTTCAAATCAGTAAATATGTATACAACTCACAAAGGATATAGGAAGGTATTAAGGAACGCAGGTCCATATTGTTGGGTAGGTGATATGTACTTACCTATATTAAAGAGCATATTACCTTAATGGGATACCTAAACGGCCGCGAATTTGAAAAAATAGACGATTATTTGGCCATTAATTGAACTAGTCGTGTCAATCGACGGGAAAAAATATAATAAACATAAAGTGTATTAAACAACTGCCTAAGTTATATATTTTCTGAGATATTTGGGTATAAAAATATTTTTTGCGTCTTTTACATGCGTTAGGAACATAAAGTTGCAATATTGTTTTTCAGTCTTGGTCAGGGAGGGATGAGAGGGTCTGATGAAATTAATGTCACAGACAACTAATCTAACTTGCGCCATCCCATAATTGCACGACAAATTAATATTGTCGTGAAGTTGGAGAAAAATAAACCCAAACAAAAAAAAAAAAAAAAACAAAAGAAAAAAAAAAAGAAAAAAAAAAAAAAAGTATATCACAATTTTTTAATAGAACACTTTTTGTTTCCTATAATGTTCCCTATCGATTAACACTAGTTTCATTTATGGCCAAGCAATCGAGTTTTTTTCCAAATGTTCATCATAGTCTTATCAGCGGTCCGAGCGTGATTGAGTAACTTATAAACAAACTTTCGTAAATGGTATTATTGAACGATAAAATGTTCAAATGTTGTTACTCAAGCACACACTAACAGCGGATATGTATTAGGTACCTACTAAAAAAAAATATGAAACTTAACAAAAAGTATTTTTTATTACATTGGTGATCAAAACCGCGGTAGAAGCTAATATTATTTTATTTCATTGAAATTTATTTGCTGACGGTTCCTTACATTACTTTATGTTTACGGACTAAGACGAACTTACCCGATACCCGAATCGTATTTGGTTCGATAATTAATGCTGTTATCTCTTTTGCGAATGATTTAGTACCATATAGTTTTGTAAAATAAATAATCTAAGAGACTAAAAATATTTTTATTAGTTTACCTATTGACGGGATTATCGTCAAGCATAAAGATGTAAAATTATTAGGATTTAACTTAGTTATCGAACAACTCTGACAAACTTCTCTGTGTCATCGTTAGATAAGTTTAGAAGCCACCCTTGGACAATACGCTTTGCTTGTTTGACGTTACAGCATTTGACATCGAGCGTTTTAACTATTTTATTGTAAACTAGCTGTACCCGCAGCTTCGCACGCGTGTTCTTTTCTTTAGGTTCAAAGTACCATAATGTGCTATTCCAGGACCAATATACCAAAATTTAAACAAAATTTCTTCAGCCGTCAAAAATACTTTATCAATTCACCGGACTCTAACTCACTGGATTGAGATACCAATTACACCAGATTTAAATCAAAACCTAAGCTATCTGTAGGCGACGCACGTCACAAGTGCAATATATACCTATTTTTTTGTTTTTATTGTTAAAAAAAACTACTACTTTACTATGTTTTTTTTTTTTTTTTTTTTTTTTTTTATAATATTTAAAACTATAAGATACTTTTGTTAATTTTTCAAACTGTTTTCCAAACCGTATTTTGTTATCTGTACGGCTTAAAACAAATAAAGTTGCATTTGGAGGGTGCGCGTAAAATATTTTTTATTGGTGCAATGTCGGTAGCACACACGAACTGAGCTAGCCGCTTGATATTTTAAGTTTTATTTTGTAATACTAGTATTTTCGAAGCCGCCGAACTCGTACTCTCCAATTTCTTGTCGTACTAAACTTGGGCCTTTTATTTATCGTTAATAATCTGGTCTTCGAGCTCGGATAAATGAACAAGTTACAAGTTTAATGTACTCGTAGTGTAATGGCGGAAACGCCAAAGGGTACTAACGCGACGTCAGCGACAAGAACTTATGAAATCTCACACGTTGGATAGTGCACCTGTGATGTTCGACGAACGGATTCTTCCTCATGGCAGCGATTGTCCCATGACGTCACGGGAACAAGAATACACAGCGACGCCATTGCCGCCCCACAAACGGTCACAGCGTGGTACTGCGCAGCAATCAATGAGTACTTCGAGAATAACCGTATGTACGAAGAAAACTTCTACATCTTCGGAAGCACGACGTAAACAGCTTGAATTGCAAGCAGCCGAAGCAAAAGCCAAGATTCAGATGGAGTTAATTGACATGAAGTTACAAGCTGACCTTGCCAAAGTCGACGCTGATGACGCAAAAATCATCGACACTGATGTTGCTCCTGATAAAGACTATGGCACGAACTGTTCCAAATCACTATTGGAAGAACGGACACATAAAGATGTGGAGAAGTGGCTGGAGCGTAACTGTTCACCTGTTCAGCCCCATAATGACAGCATCCAAGAGCTAGCTCATACGCTGAGAGATATGAGAAAGCAGACTTCAACCCAGCACGAAGATCGACTGCTCAGCCGACTCGCTACACCGCGCGAACTACCTTTATTTAGTGGTGACTGCATTGAGTGGCTACATTTTAAAAGTGCATACGATGACTCATCTCGTGTGTGCAGATTTAGTGACTCGGAAAACTTATGGAGACTCCGCCGAGCATTACGAGGTGAGGCTAAAGAAGCTGTCACTGACTTGATGATTGGCAACACGCCGCCGTCGGCAGTGATGGAAGCTCTCGAATTAAGATTTGGTCGAGCTGATATTATTATTCAGAACATAACGATGCAGTTGAAGAAATTACCATCGTTACCTAACTATTATCAACATGAATTGACTAACTTCGCTGTTAAGGTCAATAATTGCGTGGCAACAATACGCGCACTAGATCAGCATGATTACTTACGAAGCCCAGAGCTCGCTGCAGCGGTTGTTTCTAAAATGCCGAGCACATTGATAGGTAAATGGACAGATTTTGCCTACAATCTTATACGCGATGGCAGATCGAAGCTAGAATTACTAGCTAAATTTTTGAAGGTTGAGGCAGAGATGTTATCAGTCGTGGGATGTACTCAGCCACGAGAATACAAGAAGCCAATCGACACCGAAGGCAAGCGAACTGATGATAAGTTTCGATATCGCTCTGTTTACACTTCTGCAGTCGCCGATGACAAGAAATGTCTATTTTGTGAGAAGGGATATTATAATTTGCCTGACTGTCGTATATTCAAACGTGCGATGCGAAGAGACAAATGGAGGTTTGTCAAAGGGCAGGGATTATGCTATTGTTGTTTAACAACAACTAAACACAACAGTAATTTGTGTCCTGCGCCTGTGTGTGACATCGAAAACTGTGGTATGGCACATCACCGTTTACTGCACTGGACGAAACCTACGATGACGTCACAATCAGCATATATGACTAGCCACGATGGCCCGGAACCGGTTTTACCTAAGCCCGACGCATCGATAACGCACGTCGCTCGAGGTGATGACGTCGCGAAGTCTTCTACGAGTTCTGCGACGGAGGAATTTGCACTACTTAGGCTGGATTCGACCAAACGAGAGTAAATTTAATCTTAGAATAGTGGCATACAAATGTTGAAATAACCATCATTTGTCTATGCTACTATTCTATGAATAAAATTTACTCTCGTTTGGTGGAATCCAGCCTAAAAGTGATTGCCGTGCAATTACGCGGACCTAAAGGTATCATAAATACCTACGCGCTTTTAGATGAAGGCACCGCATTTTCTATGATTGATTCGGACTTATCGGAAAGCTTAGGCTTAAAAAGGTGAAAATCATAATAATCATAATCATAATCAATTTATTGGTAAAATGTTATTTTACATGTCAATAATATTATACAATAGTAATAATTACATTATAGTGTTCTGGTATAACAATATACATAACAAAAGAATAATAATTGAAAAAGTCAAATACTACAATAAAAATAATGTCAAGTGAAAATTACAAATAGTATAATAAGTCAATAAAAAATAAAAATTTATTATGTCAAAATGAAAACATAAATTTGAAAAAAGCCATAACAGTAGTTAAAAAAAAACAATGTCACTATTTAAACTTAATGAATTCGTCATAGCTATAGAAAGATTGCTCGATAAGCCAGCGCTTTAGTTTCGATTTAAAACACTGTAGGCTGGTAGCTGTGGTGACGCTTTCTGGCAGCTTATTGTAGACAGTTGGACCCATAACATGCGTTAACTTAGAGGACTTCACGAGTGATCTAGAAACGGCTAACAGCTTGTCTCTATTGCGGGTGCAGTACGAATGCACAGAGCTGTGCTTAGTGTATAGGTCTAGGTTCATCCTTACATACACTGCCACTTGAAATATCAATATGGCAGGTAACGTAAGGATTCCTAGCCTCTTAAAATGTGATCGAGCTGTGTTATCCCGGGGTATGCACCGCACAGCACTCTTCTGCATGCGGAAGGCGCGCTGCCAGTCCGCGGCTCTAGCCCACTACTCGGCACCGTACTGTAGCTGCGAGTGCACCGTCGCAAAGTAGCATGCTCGCAGTACTTCTCTCGGCACAACTCTCGCAACCCGGCTCAGTGCGAAACACGCACTCCCCAGTTTCCCACAGATCTTATTTATATGGTTGTCCCAAATTAAACCTCGATCTATATGAAAGCCCAGGAACATAGTCGCCTCAGTCTCCTCAATACTCACTCCATCCACATCCACTGTCAACCGTCTCGCTGATCTTCCCCTCAAATTGAACTGGATGAAGTGAGTTTTACTCAGATTGAGCGCAAGACCGTTAATGCGAAACCATCCCGCCAGCTGTGACGCAGTGCTGTTTAGTTTCTGCTCCAGAAGATCGACCGATGACGCCGTGATCACAGCTGCTACATCATCAGCGTACATCAGTACTTCCGCTGAAGTCACGGCGCCAGGGAGGTCATTCAAGAGCAGTGAAAACAAAATGTTCGAGACTGAAGATCCCTGCGCCACACCCATTATTGACTCCGCTGGCTCTGAACGTTCTGAGCCACCACAGCCGACGACTATTTGGGAGCGCTCTTTCATGAGATCTACCAGGAGAGCGTGTGAAGCATCGACCACGCCGTAATGCCGTAGTTTTACAGCGAGCACGGCGTGGTCAGCCACATCGAACGCTTTCGATAGGTCACAGCAGAGGATCGCCACTTGCAGCTTGGACTCGCGCGCTGCTATGGACACGGCGAACCACATCGCGAGTTATTGATGTAGTCGACCGACCTTCACGGTAAGCATATTGCCGGTCCGACAGGGCACCTGTTGCTGTTAGAAATTCTACGAGGCGGGAGTTATCAAAAATTTCTGCGACTGCTGGTATTATTGAGACTGGTCTGTAGTTGTCGATGCTTTCCCGTTTGCCTTTTCCTTTATATAAAGGCGTGACTTTACTAATTTTTAAAGGGCCTGGAAACAAACCTTCTTGCAAACAACTGTTATACAGATCAGCCAGTATGGGAGCAAGTGGAATTATAGCCGTTCTGAACAAGACAAGTCATATACGTCTTTAGATGTCTTTGGCGGAATGCGTGTCATGACTATGCGATACACTTCGTCTGCACTAAACCTTAGAAGCCTAAGCGAACGGTCAGCAGGCGCGTGCGCCGCACTCAGCGCATCACCCACACGAGCGACGTCAGCGCGTGGGGCGCTGCACGCCGCTGCGGCGCCCAGGAACCAAAGTTTAGATGCAAACTTTGTGCCGTCAGTTTTTAACAAAATGTCTGTGAAATCAAGGTGAGGGGAATTATTCTTCCCTCTCTCCTTGTTTACTTCTGTCCACATAGCTTTGGAGGCATTATTACTACTACCTATTAAAGTCGAATAATACCTACATTTACTATTTTTCACCAAAATGTCATAATATGTATTCATGTGAGCAATAATTGTATTAATCGTATTATTAATTGGATTTAATTTACTAATTTCGATTATGTCAAATACAAGGCATTTTAAATTCATAACCTCTTGTGTTACTGAACTATATGTACCTACGATGTATAAACGACACATACAATGAGATGACTGGGGGTACCTCAGTCAGTAATAAACTAGCCACGAAGCTGAACGGTTGTTTACTTTTACTCCCCGACAAACCATCTGGCGACGAGGATGCGAGGGCTAGCTGTGTACTGCGATTTTGGCTCGGCGCTGGACACGCTTTTGCGTGACCGCTTCGTGCTTGGCTTCAGAATAGGACCGGAGCGTGATCGACTATTTGAATGCGACTCAAAGAGCCTCACCTTCGCGCAGGCACTGGAGGTTGCCCAGAAGGCAGCGTGTGCGCGGCAAGCGCGCGCCGAGGTTTTTGTAAAGGAAGAACAGGTATTCCATGTGCATGACAGTGGGCGCCGCGATGCGAGCTACGCCACCAACGGCGCGGGCGGGAGCCGCACGGGCGGGAGCCGTGCGGACGCAGGCGCAGGCATCGCCGCCAGCGGCTACCGCAGATCCGACGGCAGCGAGCAATCGCGTTGCACAGTGTGCGGTTTAAAAAACCACCATGCGGCTCAGTGTAGGTTTAAGAACTACATGTGTCTTATTTGCGGGCAAAAAGGCCATTTGAAAAAGTTATGTATGGCTAAGAATGTAAATCTTCATAGTATCGACACGGTGGAGGCGGATACGACTAATGAAAACGATTGCAAGGAGTGTGAACTTTATAACATGAGGTATGTCGATTATAATCCTATTAAAATTACTGTCAATGTGAATGAAATAGATTTATGTATGGAGTTAGATACTGGATCGGGGACCACGGTTATGTCAGAAAAGTTGTATCTACTCCATTTTTCAAATTTGATGTTGCATAAAAGTGATTTAAAAATGTGTTTGTACAATGGTCATAAAATCACGGCACTAGGGTATTTTATAGCCAAAGTGGCATACTCTAACCAAAGTGATGAGATAAAAATTTATATTATTAAAAACGGCGGACCACCTCTACTCGGTCGTGATTTCATGACAAAATTTAGTATATATTTTGGAACATCAAATAACAACATAATCAGTACGAGTAAAAACATTGAAGAAGTGCAACGGCTATTGAAACAGTATCCGGATGTTTGGAAGGACGAATTAGGATGCTTTAATAAGTTTGAGGTTGAACTGCAACTTAAAGACAACGCCACACCAAAAATTTTTAAGCCAAGATCAGTGCCTTTCGCTCTGCAAGACAAAGTCAGCAAAGAATTAGATAGATTAGTTAGTTTAGGTATTCTTATGCCAGTCAATTATTCAGAATATGCTACACCTATAGTGCCGGTCTTAAAAGAAAACGGTAATTTAAAAATTGCAGGCGATTTTTCATGTACCCTTAATAAAGAATTAAAGGTGGACAAATATCCTTTACCTCGAATAGAAGAGGTGTTTTCCAAAATAGGGGGAGGGGAAGCATACACAAAAATAGATCTTAGTAATGCATACAATCAATTTAGATTGTCAAAATCATCTCAAAAGTTGACTACTATAAATACACATAAAGGTTTGTTTTCCTACACCCGTTTAGTTTATGGATTAGCAAACGCACCAGCTATATTCCAAAAGGCAATGGAAACTTTGTTATCAGGCATAGAGGGGGTTAGTATATGGCTTGACGATGTCTGTATAACAGGGCCCACAAAATCTATTCATTTGGCAAGATTAAGAGAGGTTTTATGTAGGTTGCAAAATGCAGGATTGCGCCTACAAAAAGATAAATGTGCGTTTTTTCAAAGTAGTGTGACCTATTTAGGTTACGACATAGATAAGAACGGCCTAAAGACGTGTCCCAGTAAGGTTGAAGCAATCCTCGATGCACCTGCGCCCACCAACGTGTTAGGAGTGAAACGATTCCTAGGTGTCGTAAATTACTATAGAAACTTTATTCCGAGTGCATCAGCAATACTGAGTCCACTGCACGATCTGCTACGCGCGGGGGCAGAATGGCAGTGGGGCCAGAGACAACAGGCGGCATTTATGAGTGTGAAACGCGAGCTGGCCAGCGAGCGTGTGCTGGCGCATTTTGACCCAGAAGCACCGCTTGTACTAACTGTGGACGCGGGCCCGTGCGGGCTCGGCGCCGTGCTCGCGCACCGAAACGTGAGCGGTTGCGAGCGTCCGATTGCGTTTGCCTCACGATCTTTGACGGCCAGTGAAAAAAACTATAGCCAAATTCAAAAAGAGGCGACGGCTATTATTTTTGGGGTTTAACATTTTCACCAATATTTATACGGTCGTGAGGAACCTTTTATATTGAAAACTGACCACAGACCATTGTTATCTATTTTTGGCAAAAGCAATGGTATATCTGTGACGGCCGCCTTGCGTCTACAAAGATATGCAATAATGTTATCAGCATACAACTATACGGTACAGTATTTAGACGGTAAAAGCAATCAAATCGCTGACTATTTTTCTCGCTCGCCTTTATCAGTAGCGGTTAGTGACGATGATAAGCAAGAAGACGGGAGTTACAAGTACTTTTTGTTCTTAGAAGCTAGCGTAGAACCGGTTTTGTTCGGTGATATTAAGCGGGCGATTGCAGCCGATAGAGTGTTGAAAATGGTGATAAAATACATGAATAATGGTTGGCCTAGGAAAATTGAGTGTAAAGCTATAATGCCATATTTCCAATGCAAAACAGATTTAGAAGTAATCGATGGTTGTTTGTTTCGCGGCCATAGGATCGTTATTCCGACTGTCTACAGAGACAGAATGTTAAAAGATTTGCATTCGGCACATTTTGGAATAGTAAAAACTGAAAGTAAAGCTCGTAGTAGAATGTGGTGGCCGGGGATCGACGGCGATATCGAGCGGTGGGTAGGGGCGTGCGCCGCTTGCGCCGCTGTGCGAAGCGCGCCCCCGCGCGCGACTCCCGCGCCCTGGCCGCAGCCGCCGGCCCCCTGGCACCGCGTTCACATCGATTACATGTCGATAGGACAGGCTGTGTACCTTATTGTAGTAGATGTTTTTTCCAAATGGCTGGAATGTGTTCATATGGACCGTGGCACTTCTACCAATGAGCTTATTCTAAAACTTAAAGATATGTTTGCTAGGTTCGGGGTGCCTCATGTTGTTGTATCTGATAATGACGTCAAAATAAGCTCGGCTGAATTTCATACCTTTTGTCGGGTAAACGCCATTGAATACATAAATTCACCTATTTATCACCCGGCCAGTAACGGGCAAGCGGAAAATTCTGTTAAAACTTGTAAAAAAATGATAAAGTGTATGTTGGCAGAAGGTATATTATGTCAGAAAGATATTCATGAAAAATTACGGGGTTTTCTGTTTGAATTTAGGAATACTGTTCATTGTGCGACAGGTGTCACGCCGGCTATGCTAATGTTAGGCCGTAATTTAAGATGCAGACTGGATTTAATTCTACCTCAAAATGAACATATAGCTAAGCGCACCGAACAAACAGCATTGAAACGTAGCAGATGTTTTCAAGTAGGTGAAACTGTATGGGCTAAGTGGTTTATTGCAAGGAAAAGTATTTGGAGTATAGGTATTGTTAAAAGGATAATAGGCACAAGAATGTTTCAAATTTATTTTAAGAATTATGGAACTAGCGGTAACAGACACCTAGATCAGATAAGGAAGTATACTAGTGCGTGCAATAATGATGTTATAGATAATACATCCGGAGGAGCTTCCAGCATCGACAGTTCACCGATATGCAACTCGGCGCTGTCGGCGCCGGCCGCTCCTGCACCACCGCAGGCTCCGCTCTCCACCCAAGCGCAACCCAGTGAGCAGTCCACCGCGATAACGCCACCGGCATCTCAATCGATTCCAACTGCTGTGGAGGAGAGGGAGGTGCAGGTCGCGACTGAGGGTGAACAAGGTTCGGTAGCAAACTTAACCGATAACGTAATGGTACAGAGGGAAGCGGAAAATGAGGAGTGGGCGGAGGCTTGCGCGGTGATGGATGATGATCACCAACCGGTGGAACAGTGTACCGATCCAATTGAGGATAATAATCCGAGTGCTGTAAACAATCCTCTAGTTGAACGTTCCAAGAGATTCAGAAACCCTGTTAATTATAAGAAATATTATTAAGTAGGTATGTAATATTAACAGTTTATACTTTTGAAATTGTTACAAATTCTCCAGTTACCCAAGAAGAATCCGATTTACTATTGTTGCATGTTTTTCATAATGGAAAACATATGTCAAATTTATTTTGAATTATGTTCACAATCCCTGTTGCCTTCTGCACAGCAGTATTATTCCGTGACCTAAAATCGTCCCATTTAACGCTTTCTATGGACGCTACAAAATGCATATTATTGTTATCTTATAATCAATCAAGTCAATAGCAGAAATTTCAATAAATTTTTCAACAGACAGTGAGGCTAACTCAATATTTTCAACACATTTTATACTATTGCTAACAAATAAGCAAGAACCACCATGTTTTATTTGTTTTCTGCAATAATACGACACTAAATTAAACCAATCCGTGTGCTATTAAGTTTACTGACGCGTTCGGCTTAGAGGTTTATTAGTCGGAAGTGCCGAAAGTGAAGGCTCAAATATCTGGACAAGACAATACTTTCTATGACATTAACTTGCGTAAATGTGATAAGTTAAAATTGAGTGCTCAAAATATGTCAGTTGTAAACAAAGTTGACTGTTCACACTTAGCTCATATAAAGCCTTTGGTTTGTGCACATAGTGTAGTGCCCCGTATACTGTTAGGCGAACATAATTATTTCCTTATAGCCCCACTGGAGATTGTTCACGGAGACAGGAACTCCTTGTATGCGTCACGTTGCAGGTTGGGATGGACCATCCATGGCTACCACAAAGGTCGTACTCACTCCTCGGTAAGTGAACTTAATGTTTTCCATCTCGCTCGCTCTTCTGATAGTGATGATAAGCATGAAATTAGTGAACTGAATTCTTTAATTAAAAATTCTTTTGATCTTGATTCGGTAGGAATTTCGACCTTATATCGTGAGAATAATGATCACGTTAGAGCTATTGATGTTTTAGATAAAACTTCAGAGAAACAGAAACCCAAACTGTTTCTCTGAGAGGAGTTTAAAATTTTCAAGGTAGGCTATTAGGCGCTTATTGACAATTCTCTCGAGTATTTTGGAAAATATACCAAGAAGCGTAATAGGCCTATAATTTTCAGGGTTATTGGTTTTTCCTTTTTTGTGGATAGGAATTACAACAGCGTGTTTCCACGAATTAGGAAAAGAACCGCTAGTTAGGCTGAGGTTAAGGATGTAAGTGAGAGGTTCAACTATAACATGTTTGAGCTCTTTAATTAATTTTACTGTGAATCCATCATCACCTGGAGCACTACCATTTTTCAATTTGAGTACCTATTAGCTTGTCGACTTCAAAACTATCAGTGGGCTGCATAAAAAAGCTATGCGGGGCACTTTCACCTAAATTGATTTCAGAGGCTAAAGTTTCAGGGCTTTTTTTGAGTTTAAGTAGCAGGGTGCCTGCTAATTTCTCACCTACACTCGAAAAATATTTATTGCAATAGTCTAATGATTGTTGAGGTGAGATTTTCGCGGTAAATAAATTGTCTATCAAATAAGAATTTGATTTCGTTTAGATGTCGCAGTAATTTTCTGAATAGTTTGCCAAAGTTTTCTGGGGTTCTGCTTGTTATTATTAAGTTCAGTTTTTTCATGACTGCGTTTGAGATTTTGCAGCAGATTAGTAAACACGCTACTGTAACGCGAGTATTTAAGCTTAAGATTTAGGTCTTTAGGGTGATTTCTGACCTCAAGGTGAAGCTTATCACTTTTATTCATACATTTGATAAGCCCAGGAGTGATCCAGGGCTATAAAATAAATTTAGATCGGCTAAGTTTTTTATTACTTGTTTGGTTACAGACAGCTTGACTGATAAGGGTGACAAACTTTTCAACCGCAGTGTTAATATTCTGTATGACAGTTATAGCTAACCAGTTTACTTCTTTTAATTCATTCACAACTGCAGAAAAGTCTGTCACGGAGATGAAACGATTTAAAGGTTTAGAGTTGACTTAAAAATTGGTAATTTTGTGCCTAAAATAACCATACTATGGTCAGTGATGTCAGCTTCACAAACAAGTCCAATAGACAGCTGAAATCTAGATTTAAAATATATATGATCCAAGCAGGCCTCGCTTCTCGTGGGCTTTGTAATAGCTGGCAGCAGGCCATGTTCTGCCATAAGACACTAGTATTTGTTGTTATAGTCATCAGTGGTAGCTAGAATATTTATATTGATGTCACCAGTTAGAATGATTGTAGGGCAGTCTTTGAGGGACGTTAGGGTTTTATCGATAGATAAGATGAAGATCTTGTTACTAAATGAAGGCGAGCGGTAAATTGCAAGCAAAGATTTGTGGGTGAAAAGCTGCACGACAACATCTCTGCATCTTCAATAGGGGGTTCATAAGCTGTAGCATTCCAACAGTCTTTGACATAAGCCACCACACCACCACATTGACCAACTGTCTTACTGTATCGTCAAGTCCAAGCCAACATTCGGTGAGCACAATCAAATCGAAAGAGGTGTCTAATCTCTTTAAAGCTACACAGAAAGTGTTGAAGTTTTTATGTATGCTACGGATATTGAAGGTTAATGTTTTAATGTTATCTTCGTTTGTTAAACCTCTCTACAGTTTTCCAGTAATTCTTTCGCCTGACACTCAATATTAAAAGAGTTATCTATATCACCGGCAACATCATGAACCATCATAATTATACTTTACAATAAAAGAAAAGGTTAAGTTGGATAGAACCGAATAGAGTATCAGGCATTTACATACTAAAGTATAGGAGAAGCCCAAACAACAGCAGAAAAGTCCAACTGATTTACGCATACATATAACTATCAATGAACAACAGAATAATACACAAATTACCAAAAATAGTTTTATGAGTTTGAATACACAAGTAAAAGATATTGACGCAGATGTAATAACGAAAAGATATGTTGATAAATAAATTATGCTTATATACATATACTGAAGTAAAGTCACGGATAAGTGGCTTATACATAAGGGGAATACAATGAAACGATAAATGAAAATAAGGTGACACAAAGGATTTAACACTGATTGTATAAAACACAGTAGAGGGAAACACTTCTTATCAATCTGCGGCTGGTATAGAAGTATGCCCAATGCACTGATCAAGCTGCTCCAGGCTACGGATGTGGATGGCGGACATTTTTTCCGCTTTGCGCACGTAGATAACACCATTCCGGACGCAGCAGTAGCGAAAGCCATATTGTCTAAAACGCAGGCGGGCCTCGCGAAACAAAAGACGATTCGACTTAGTTAAGCGCTCGTTGATGTACAAAATGTTTGAGGAGCCAGGTACAATATCAGCTGTTGTTTGGTTACGGCGGCTTTTTGCAGCTTTGGAAAGCTCAACTTGCTTAGAGCGGCGGGTCAATCGTAGCATTATAAGGCGCGGTCTATTCATGTTTACTGGCACGGACGCCGGGCGCCGCGGACCAACGCGGGAGATCTCGTCCAAGTCAGACTCTACCAGATCAACACGGATTTTCTTCGCCGTGACTAGGGCTATGTGGTAGAGGTTTTCATTTTCAACCTCTGGAACTCCGGTGATCTCAAATTCATTTTTCAACAAGCACTGATCCTGAAAGTCTACTCTGTCCTGCACCTGCGCCAAGGATGCCTTTAATTCAATAATTTCGTCGTCTTTAGCTTTCAATTTTTGTATCGAATTCGCATAGTTTTTTTTCTAAATTAGCTGAGAATGAAGCTAGCCTCACACCTATTTCTAAATTTTGCTGTGTCATAACATTCCTCGTTTGCCGAATTTTCGATAGTACAAGCGCTATATCAGAGTCATTTGCGACGGCAGATTGCAATGGTGTCACCTGTCCGCCACGGGCCCTGTTGTTTATGTGAGCGCCACTGGAAGTGTAGGTATCATTCAAGTTACCAGACGAGGCGCGTACCGGTGTGAGTGTGTTATCACCTTTAGGCCGGGAACATACACAGGTGGGACAGGTCCAGGATTCCGGTGTCAGCTTTTCAAAATTTACTTCAATTATATTTACGCAGGCCAGGTCATAGGTCTCACCACATAGTGAGCATTCCATGTACACAATAGAGAGGATTTTGTTCCCACATCCGCTGCAACTTGTGGACATTATGATAATGTAGGTAGACCCTTCCGATAAATAGCACTATGTAGGGTCGGTCGGCAAGCTTACGGGCCGGGAGGTGTGACGCAAACGACTATATCACGTTATGTGTCTGCACTGCAGTGCAGAGGAGACAGCTATAAAGTAAACGTCTCGTAGGCGTCAGATAAAATTTTAAAAACTAAACTGTAGATATCTTCACCAAATGTTATTATTTCACACTGGTTCTTTCTCCACTAGTGAGAACAAACAAAACACTACAAAACTATCACAGGTGTTATGTTCGCGAGCAACTTTAGACTGGTTTTAAATTTAATAAATTTGTAAGCGACAAAGACAGCTCTGTCGTAGATCGCTTTTCGCGACCTAACTATAACATATAATATTGTGAGGGTAGTCAGAAGTGTGGCACAGTTCGTAGGGCACAGTAGAATAATACACCAAGTTAGCTTCAATCAATAGGTAGGTTTAATGTTCTCGGGCATAGATTACCCTTGTTGGCGCGATGGCGTATAAATCACAAGTAACCCCTAAAATAGGCTGGCACTGCTTATAAATAGGCTGGCTGTCACGACCCCACCACAAGGCTTGGCAAGATGGCGTGGCTGGCTGGAGGGGAAGTGACGTGGCTTGGCGGATGACTTGCGCTGGTGCGGCACAGATGGTGGTAGTGAGGCGTTACAATATATATATATATAAATGACCTATCTATAACCGGTAAATACAGGCGGCCCGTCCTGGGGCCAAATCCCCGGAGCTCCGATACACGCGGCCCCTCCTGTTGCCAAAAATAAAAACTCTAAATGCACCTGGCTGCCGTGGCAGCCAGTTTTGTACAAGATTTCGATTAAAATGGATTCCCGCGTTCCTTATCCAATCTGAGTGTTTTATTCTTTTAAGGGATATTTTTCCTTTATGTTTAAACACTAAATAAGTACCTATAACCTTAGTATAATAAATAGAACACGTATAAAACTTGACCTAAAATTTAGACGAAATTTTTTGAAAAATTTCTGTTTTTCAAATTGATATTCTGGTCACTTTTTGTACTAAGCTGTGTTGATATTTTAATGTTATTAGATAGCTACATTCGTGTAATATTTGAATAAAGCATAATAATAGGATGTCATCGATCTTATTTCCAAGATACAATTTTTTTTCTGGAAAATCACCCCATTTTTGTCTTCATATTTTTTCCGAGGTTATATTTCCATAAATAATATTTTCTTATGTCTTTGGTTCGGTTTGTCAGTGGCAACATATATTCAGGCAACCACAGACCAAGTTTTGTGCGATTGCGTCAAACCGAACAGACAGGAATGGAAAATGAGTTTTACGGGAACGCAGCGACGAGAATATTTTCGCGCCAAATTCGACGTAGTGACTATTACTAATCTGTGCCTGCATGTATACACGTACTGTGCTATAAGGTTCAAACAGGATTTACCGGATAAAATATGTTTTCCTATGCCTAAGGTAATAAATAACTTGTGCATTGGTAGAGTTGGTCGCAGTTACTGTTGTACCTACCTATCAATATCTAGGCATTCAATAATCATAGGCTCATTCAATTGAAATCATTGGGTACCCTTACCATAGCCCTTACCTACCATACGCAGGCAGGAGCTATACATATATATTATTTAGTAAAGCGTGCTTAATACAAATTACAACTACAGACCTTCATCTTTAGATCAAGGCTACTTCGAGGCAATAAAGTCTCCACTAATGTCATTACTTCAGCTGTGAGATTTTTGATCAGCCAAAACCTTTTCTGAAAGCTGTTGTCGGAGAATTCCAACCGGATTCTTGCGACCAAGCGCCTTTTTAGCACTTCTGCTTGCAGTCGGACCTCTCCGAGTTACTACTAACTATAAACACAATACAAACAAACAAACCCAACCCAAACCGTGATACCTACGTATAACCTCTTAACCTACAAAAACTCATTCGATATGTCAGTGATAAACCAATGTCGACCGATAGGGACCACTCGTTGTTGCATCTATTATTATTTTATGTATTCTATTCTGTGATTGCATGTCGATCGCTAGGGGCGCGTTCACTTACTTTACCACGTTCGAGGACGCACGGATCATCCGCGCGATCACTCGAAATCGTTCACGGCGTCGTTCACCTGGGTCATCCGAAAAATAGTAGGGGAGGGGAGGAATGGTATGAAACTGACACTTGACAGTTGTCAGGTCTATGTGGACGTCCAAAGTCGTTCACTAACTCCGGATGATCGAGCGATAATCGCACGGATGATTCGAGCGTAGTAAGTGAACGCAGCATAAGACTCGATATATACCTATCTAAGGTGATATTGCGAGAATACCAAAAGACGCTGTCATTCAGCAGGGGCGCGTTCACTTACAACGTTCGAGGACGCACGGATCACCCGCGCGATCACTCGAAATCGTTCAAGGCGTCTTCGGGCGTTCGCCTGGGTTAGTAGGGAGGGGAGGAATAGTATGAAACTGACACTTGACAGTTGTCAGTTCTATGTGGACGTCCAAAGTCGTTCACAACTCCGGATGATCGAGCGATAATCGCACGGATGATTCGAGCGTAGTAAGTGAAAGTAGCCCAGAGTTTAGTAATTTCTAACTGTAACTGCATATTACCTATTATTTATTCTGTGATATTATTATGTGTTGATTCTTTAGCGAATCAATGAAGTGATTTTAGTTAATTTTGTAAATAAATAGATTTTCGTCCAGTTCTAATGTTTTAATATCGTTTCTCTATCATGAATTACAATTTGTGAACAAGATAGTTGTTGCTTCAAAACAGAGGGTAGAAAAAGGTGCGGTAGGAAATGAAAATAATATGTTGTCACTACAGAACGTTTCACGTTGCTATATGTAAAATAGTAGGCGCGCCAACATCTTGCCACCCGTTGAAAATCCCGATTTTCAACCACGAAAGTCTTCTTCATCTTCTTTTGTCAAAGGACAGAGGCGAACAAGCGCTCTACGAACACAGCCTCGTGTAGTATTGACGTCAGCAACGCGGTTTATCCCATCCGGTCCTGTAAATAGTCTTGCTACTCTTCCTAGACGCCAGCTTAATGCAGGAACATGGTCTTCGTGCAGCAAAACCAAATCGCCAACGTTGAGACTGCTCGTATTAGTCTTCCATTTTTTACGGAGCTGCAATTCAGAAATATATTCTCTCTGCCACCTCTGCCAAAAATGCTGTCTTAGCCTTTCCACTCGAGCGTATCGTTGGAGGTTGCTTTCTTTGGAATCCAACAAATTTGGAGTTGGCATGGCGGTCAACTGTCTTCCAATTAGAAATAGCCCTCGAGAGAGGAAAAGAAGGTCGTTTGGAGAGGAAGAGCGTGGACATAAAGGACGACTATTTAAGATTGCTTCCACTTGCGCAAATCTCTTCATAGGTTAAATGTGTGTTTCCCATTATTCTACGAATCAAATATTTTGCAGATTTAACGCCTGCTTCCCAGATACCACCAAAATGAGGAGCGTAGCTTGGTGAAAAAATAAAGTTAATGCCTTCCTGAGATGCAAGGTCAGACAGAGAGTTTGAATTAAGTTTTATAAAGGTCTCTCTCTCAATTTCTTTAGCGGATGCAGTAAAGTTTCCTCCATTATCGCTATAAATCTCGCTGGGCTTTCCCCATCGTGCGACAAATCTCCGTAGAGTCATCATAAATGCATTTTTAGATAGGTCAGACACGGCTTCCAAATGTAAACATTTAAATCTCAAGCACACAAACAAACACAAATATGCCTTATGTAACCTGGCACCGTGACCTGTACGATTTATAATTTGAAAGGGACCGGCGTAGTCCACCCCCACTGAGATAAAAGGGAAATCAGGGTTTACACGTTGTATGGGTAAATCTCCCATATTTGGTTGCAAGACTTTGCCTTGCACACGTCTGCATCGAACACATCGATGGACAATTTGTCGAGCGAGACGACGCCCGTTGATAGGCCAGACAGACTGACGAATAGATGCTAAGAGCAGTTGAGGTCCAGCATGAATAGTACGTAGGTGTTCCCGCTCAAAGAGAAGTTTTGTTAATGGATGGGACGAATCGAGCACAATAGGGTGCTTGCTTTCAAAAGCATAGTTTGAAGAATCAATGCGACCACCAACTCTGATCAAACCATGCCCATCCAAAAATGGAGACATAGACAACAATTTAGATTTGTGGTTTAAGGAACTACCCTTTGATAATAATTTGTAATCATCTGGGAATGATTCCTTTTGCGCAACGGAACACAAATAATGAAACGATTCATTCAGCTCGTTTACAGTTATATTACCGAATAATTTACTTTTAGGATTTTTTAATTTGGACACAAACCTTTTTACTTACGCGAATATTCTTTGGATTATGTTGAGTTTAGAATAGTTACTAAATTTTACTATGGGTTCTGGCATAGATAGAGGCACCGCTTTGATTTCAGGTAAATCCTGACTATTAAGCTGATTTTGAGTTGGCCATTTGGATTCATCGTAATTTAAGAAACTAGGACCCGACCACCACATCTCCAAATCGCGAAGTTGGCTGGCAGTTACTCCTCTGGAAACTATGTCTGCAGGATTTTGATCAGTTGGTACATATCGCCACGAGGATTGAGCTGAAATTTCGATATATATAGCCATAGCCTTTGAAGCATTATTTTAGGCAGTATTATGCAAGGGCTCAATAATCCCAGAGGGTCAAATATTTTGAAAGGGTCAAATTACTGAATTTAGAATGAATTGTAATTGTTTTTCGTCATCACAACCAGTGATCAGATCATCGACATAAAAGTCATGCTTTATTATACTTTTAGTCAAGTGATCATCGCATTCTTCCCCTACCTGCCAGAGGCATCTCGCGCTCAAATAGCTCGCACTTGTGGTACCATAAGTGAGAGTATTCAGCTGCAGAGTTCGAAGTGGTAATGACTCTTCTTCTCTCCATAGAATGAGCTGCAGATTTCGATCTTGATTCGTTGCAATATAAACTTGGCGATAAAATTTATCGATATCCCCAGTAAGTAAAAATTGATATTGACGTGTTCGAATCAAAATAGAGAAAAGAGAATCTTGTACATGAGGCCCTTTTAGTAAAATGTCATTAACAGAGTATCCGGACGACGTGGGTTCTGCACCACTAAAAACTACATGAAGGCGTGTCGACTCACTAGATTCTTTTATAATGGCGTGATGGCACAAAAAATACGATGGATCTGGCTTACCAACAGGTGATTCAGAAAGATGTCCCAACGCGGCATATTCGCGGATAAAATCTACATACTTCGATTTTAGTAAGGGATTTTTTCGAAATCGTTTTTCTAATTGTAAAAATCGTTTTTTAGCCAAGCTGTACGAGTCGCCTAGACAGTCCGGAGAGTCCTTTAGAGGCAACTCTACGCAGAATCTGCCTGACTCCAACCGAGATGAGGTAGACATAAAATGCTCTTCGCACTTCTTGTTTTCTGGACTCAAAAAGGACTTTCGAGGTAGCTCTTCGAGTGACCAAAATTTCGTTAACATTTCATCAAAATCATCATTTGTATGACGATCTGAAACAACTGCATGATTACAGCTTATATTTTTAGATTTCAATTTTGTCGAGTGAATTGGGCCAGCTACCAACCAGCCAAATTTAGATGACCTGAGTTTTGGATTATTGGGACCTAAAGAACGCTGATCACATCCGAGAATATCCCAAAATATGTCTGCGCCAATTAGGATGTCAATAGGACCAGGCTGATCGAAATTAGGGTCAGCTAATCTTATTGTTTGTGGAATCTTTAGACTCTTGATGTCTATTGGAGACTTTGGTATATCTCCTGTCGATTCATCAAGCACAAACATGACAAAGTTACGCTATACTGTGTGGTCATTGAGTTTAGTTGAGCAACACAGCTTTCGGTCACTTGGTTGTTTGAATTATTTCCAATTCCGATAACATTAACGGTATTAATAGGATTGGTCTTTAGAACCAATCTTTCCTGTAGCGATTTGGTCACAAATGACGACTGGCTGCCGCAATCTAACAGTGCGCGCACTCTTTCGCTCTGATTTGTGAGTGGATTATTGATTTCGATTATGGCCGTTGATAAAATTACTTGGCTATTACCTATATTGGTACTGCATTCTTTCGTAAAATTTGTAACTGTTTGCTGTACCTGAACTGGATTGTGCAGTAGCGAGTTGTGTTTTTCCTTGCAACCCCGCTCTCGACAAGACCCCATACGACATTCGCTCGCTGGATGACCCTGTCTGAGACAGTTAATACACAATTTATATTTAGTCACGTCAGCCATCCGATCTTGAATGTTTTTGGATTTAAATATTTGGCACTCGTAAATTTTGTGATTAGCGCTACAAATGATGCATAAGTACACGCTTAAATTTTGTGTAGCGGTTGTGAACGTTTTTGTTTGATAGTTCTTGTCAGTGTTTGGACGATATTGTTGATTATTATAATTGTTGTTGCGAAATTGTTGATTATTGTTGGAGCGATTTGATTGATTGTTGTTGTATGATGATCCTTGATTGAATGAACCTTGTTTGTTATTACTATTATTGTATAATTTTGTGGTATTATTATCGGTTTTGGTACGGTTCAAAGCTTCAATTAGGTCTGCTCGATCGGTTAAAAATTTATTGAAATTTTCCAATGTAGGAATATCGGAAAGACTATTGCGCATCTCTTCCCACTTTTCAAGAGAACGACTGTCCAGTTTTGAAGACAACATGTAAATAATAATTATGTCCCAGTGAGAAGTAGGTTGACCCAAGCTGGACAAGGCCCGTAAATTCTTCGTCACGTGGTCAACAAGAAAACGTAACGATTTCTCCGATTCGCGAGTGATCGGTTGAACATTAAATAATGATTTGAGATGATAATTTACCAACAATCTCTTATTGTCGTATCGCTCCAGCAATAAACTCCAAGCAGTGGTGTAATTATCTGAGGAAACTTCCAAATTAGATATTATCCTAGCCGAATCACCTGCGAGATAAGAGATCAAATAATGAAATTTTTGTATTGAGGATAATCGTTCATTGTTGTGTACTAGAGATGTAAATATATCGCGGAACTCCAGCCAGCGAAAGTAAGAACCATCAAATCTTGTAATTTCAATCTTTGGTAATTTTATGCCTAAGTGTTGATGATCGTGACTGCAGCGGGCGTGGGAGCCCCTACGAGAATTTTCTAAATTAAGTTTGTTTTCATCTAACAAATCTTTAGCCTTGGCCAGTAAACTAATAATGTCACGCTCAATGATATCCCGTTCATCAATCTCCTCATCAATGGATTCAGAATTCAAAATGTCTATTCCACTTTGCACCTCTTCAAATTTAGAAGACAACATCTCGAATTTACCAAGTTTAAGAGTCGGTTCTGCGTACTCTAAAGGCTCTAAATCATCTCTTTTGTCCAATAATTCATCTAAGTACTTCTTAAACTTGGTTATTTGACCCTTTATTGAGCTTCGTCTAACCATTAATGTTTTTAAACTGTCTGCCTTTTGTGCCATTTTGTTATTGATTTACTTCAGAAAAATAAAACCAATTATTATTTTTAAAATAACAACTAGTTACCCAGATAATACTAGTTCAAAAATGACACAAACTATTAAACAAAGCTCATAAGATAGGTGCCAATGAGATGAATAAATAATTAGATAAGTTTATGCTCACGCTCCTTATTGTGGCGATGTCTGCCATAGGCACAGTACGGTGTCCGGCGACCTCATATGGCGAGATCAACAAAGCAGCGATAACGGTAACTCGTGAGAACTCAGGGCTTCTGTTCTGTTCCACTATGAGCTAACCGTGCGCACGACTCCTGAAATAGTTCGGCCCAACAGCATTAATTTTCGCCAAGTAGGTAGGTACACGTTAGGAATGATTTTTATAACTAAAACCTTGTTTATTGAATTTTCAAACTGTGCAAGTATATCAATGAAATACACTAGGTAGGTAAGTATTTGGGTTACACAAGAAATTAATTTACACAGAAACTAGGTACGTTATTTTGGGACGTTATGTTCGTAGATACTTTCGGTATATTTTGTACTAAAGTTTTTTATACAAGTGGATGTTATGAATAATAATTATTATAATGCTGTTGTTTGTTTGTTTGTTGTATGAGGCTTATAATGCTTATGACATGAAATTATTGATATATTTTAGCACTATCACAGGTTTGATTTACAATCTATCAAAGTAGGTAGGTACCTTACCATAAAAAAAGCTCGTAAGTTATGTATGAGATAATTATCTTTATATTATAATTGTGTCTGCAATTTAATGAGCAGTTAAAGTACTAAACTTACTCAGAACAAATTTAGGTTTTGAATCATGCACATTTTGGATTGCTTGATTACTTTGTAAACATTAGAATAATTATTGTATATTTTTACTATATTTAGATATAAACACGATATGATTAATCAATGAATTTAGTTAGAAAGGAAAGAACTTGGTAGGATATCTTAGGATAAAGTAAAGAAAGGGCGCATAACTTGCTTGGTTTGTTGTCCCGCGGTGTGAAGCTTTAGGTACTCCACTAGACCAACGACACAATATAATATCTTCCAAGGTTTATGCATGCACAGTCTTCATAAATTCGATCCAATTAAGTTTTAAATCAGTGGCATCTCATCCTCCGGGGTCCAAATGTTACAATCACCAGTCATTCGCCGACGTATTTTCCAGAATTCCGTTTTTATAGTAGTCTAGATCCAGGTAGGTATTCCTATATAGACTTTGATGATTTCAGTGGAAATTTCCTTCAATTCCTTCGCCAGGAGACTTGACACGTATTCATGTTCCGGATGATGTCGCAAGTTTCTTGATTGCAGATTTTCTTACTCACGGTCGCCAATGTTGATTCTTTAGCGAGTCAATGAAGTGATTTTAGTTAATTTTGTAAATAAATAGATTTTCGTCCAGTTCTAATGTTTTAATATCGTTTATCATGAATTACAATTTGTGAACAAGATAGTTGTTGCTTCAAAACAGAGGGTAGAAAAAGGTGCGGTAGGAAATGAAAATAATATGTTGTCACTACAGAACGTTTCACGTTGCTATATGTAAAATAGTAGGCGCGCCTACATTATGGCACCTATTATTTATTCTGTGGTAGCACCTATACTTACAGCGTTGCCAATTTGTGATGAATTCCCCAAACTGCGGGGAATCTCAAATTGATTGGGGAATGGCATTATGCGGGGAAAATGCGGGGATTTTGACATCTCACCGTTATATAATATAGTTCATACTTCGATAGTTTCATATTATTGAATTGACGTCAGACATTACCAAGCGATTAGATTTCAGTGATCCTTTTTCAGTCGTACCCGAGTACGACGAAGCAAGGGAAGGGTAACGAGGCGACGGACTCGTGGTCACACCGTTTTGTCTCACTAGTGTGACCACGAGGAATTATTTTTACTCGTAGTTCACTGCTTGGTGTTACAACGAGTAAGCTACAAAATATAAGACTCGTAGTCACACCAGTGTTGGAAACCAAAATACCAATTACTTATCGACATAATTTTATGCAATAATTAATTAATTTGTGTCAAAGTGGCAGGTGTCAAAGTGACAGGTGTCAAGTGACAGATATCAAAGTGACAGATTTCAAAGGGACAGATGTCAAAGTGACAGGTGTCAAAGTGACTGGAGTCAAATGACAGTTTACGGAAAAGTGAGTGGGGGGAAGGGAAGTGGAACTTAGGAAGGGGAAGTGGGTAAGTGAGGGGAGGGAGAGGGTGTGGGGGAAGGGGAAGTAGGAGTGGATGGCATGCGGGGAAGTATTTGTGACAGCTGTCAAACTTATAAAGCCTATAACTCTGAAACTAATGAATAATGATCCTAGCTAGTAGTTTCTTTACAGAAGTGATAGATCTCATTAACATCTTCATTTTGGATGACAGCTGTCAAACTTAAAAGGCCTATAACTCTGAAACTAATGATCCTAGATTAGTAGTTTCTTTACAAAAGTTATAGATCTCATAAATATCTTCGTTTTGGATGACAGCTGTAAAACTTAAAATGGCTATACCTCTGAAACTAATAATCCTAGACTAGTAGTTTCTTTACAAAAGTTATAGATGTCATCGATATCTTCATTTTGGATGACAGCCGTCAAACTTAAAAGGCCTATAACTCTGAAACTAATGATCCTAGATTAGTAGTTTCTTTACAGAAGTGATAGATCTCATTAACATCTTCATTTTGGATGACAGCTGTCTAACTTAAAAGGCCTATAACTCTGAAACTAATGATCCTAGATTAGTAGTTTCTTTACAGAAGTTATAGATCTCATAAATATCTTCGGTTTGGATGACAGCTGTCAAACTTAAAATGGCTAAATCTCTGAAACTAATAATCCTAGACTAGTAGTTTCTTTACAAAAGTTATAGATGTCATCGATATATTCGGTTTGGATGACAGCAGTCAAACTTAAAAGGGCTATAACTCTGTAACTAACGATCCTAGATTAGTGGTTTCTTTACAGAAGTTATAGATCTCATCGATATCTTCATTTTAGATGAGAGTTGTCAAACTTAAAAGGCCTATAACTCTGAAACTAACGATCCTAGATTAGTAGTTTCTTTACAGAAGTTATGGATCTCATCGATATCCTCATTTTGGATGAAAGCTGTCAAACTTAAAAGGGCTAGAACTATGAAATTAATGATCCCAGACTAGTAGTTTCTACACAGAAGTTATAGATCTCATCGATATCTTCGTTTTGGATGACAGCTGTCAAACTCAAAAGGGCTATAACTCTGAAATTAATTATCCCAGACTAGTAGTTTCCTTACAGAAGTGATAGATTTCATCGATATCTTCATTTTGGATGACAGCTGTCAAACTTAAAAGGTCTATAACTCTGAAACTCATGACCCTAGACTAGTAGTTTTTTTACAGAAGTTATAGATCTCATCGATATCTTCATTTTGGATGACAGCTGTCAAACTCAATAGAGCTATAACTCTGAAATTAATTATCCCAGACTAGTACTTTCTTCACAGAAGTTATAGATCTCAACGATATCTTCGTATTGGATGACAGCTGTCAAACTTAAAAGGGCTATAACTCTGAAACTGATCATTAGTTTCAGAGTTATAGCCCTTTGACGTTTGACAACTGTCTACCAGAACAAAGACATAATGAGATCTATAACGTCTGTAAAGAAACTACTAGTCTAGGATTATTTGTTTCAGATTTACAGGCCTTTTAAGTTTGACAGGTATCATCCAAAACGAAGATTTCGATGAGATCTATAACATCTGTTAAGAAACTACTAGTCTAGGATCATTAGTTTCAGAGTAATAGCCCTTTTAAGTTTGACTGCTGTCATCCAAACCGAATATATCGATGTGATCTAACACTTCTGTAAAGAAACTACTAGTCTAGGATAATAAGTTTCAGAGTTATAGGCCTTTAAAGCTTGACATCTGTCATCCAAAATGAAGATATCGATGAGATCTATCAATTCTGTAGAGAAACTTCTAGTCTGGGATCATTAATTTCAGAGTTATAGCCCTTTTGAGTTTGACAGCTGTCATTCAAAACGAAGATATCGATGAGATCTATCACTTCTGTTAAAAAACTACGAGTCAGCGATGAATAGTTTCCGAGTAATATCTGTTTTAAGTTTGACAGCTGTCATCCGACTTTACACTATACTAAAGGGAGATGAAAAGGAATCTGTCGTGCTGGGCAAAACGGTAATTTTTTTTTTGGGTTTTCCCTAATCCGCTACCGTTGAGGACGGTCTCACTCCACCTAACCCCCTCCCCTTCCCCTCCCCTCCATTCTCCGACCTCCTGAGGGTTTCTGCTATCCTAGTAATTTGTGACTATTTTGAATATTATAATAGCCCGATATTAGCCTCGTGTCGTGGTGTGACCACGAAAAATAGTTATTACTCGTAGTCACACCAGTGTGACCACGAGTAAATAAAATTCCTCGTGGTCACACTAGTATGACAAAACGGTGTGACCACGTGTCCGTCGCCGGGTAACGAAATTAACAGTCTATGTATGTAAGATGTACATATGTATTGATGTTCCACCATAGCATCACCTCTATTGGTCTGATTTTGACAAGCGAGGTATCAATCGATTCTTCTTCAATGCAAGAGTGTCAAAGGCTAGTTTTTACCCAACCGTAGTCGGGTTTTAGTTTTTGAACTTCTGTCTTGGTTTCTATTATATCCACTGTAAATCCATCGTAAGCTGAACAGTATCAAATTAAATCACTGGTGCCTATGCTGAAGCGATTTCCAATGCTCGTCATCAAATTTTTGTGCTGTCACAAATGTAGGTGCTGTGAGCAGCACCTACATTTGTGACAGCACAAAAATTTGCTGCTATGCTATGCTATGCTGGATTTTGTCAACATAGGCTTGAATTTAATGGAGAAAACATCGATGCTGAATGTTACTGTGGTAAAGTAAAGTACGCCTTAAAAACGGCGCGGGACAATACTTGTTCCCAAACATAAAAATTGTGATGGCTTTATTGTTGACACTGCGTTTTCAAACGCATCGGGCGAGCAAACACTTTTCGTCCTTCAAACATTTTAAAACAGATAATCGCAATCGACTAAATACAGATACTGTAGTAGATATATTTAATGGCAAACAAGGGAAGGGTTTAATAAACTGAGCGGCAGTGTCAAGTTTAACCCATCGATCAAAATGCTTGCAACCAATATATGGAAAAGTTTCCGATAAGAAAAATATTTTTCATTGAAAATAATTAAAACTGCGGGGTTTTTTTATGTGATCATTTGATCAATGATTCAATAAAAATACGTACCGTGGCTAAACTATAACTGCTTTATCTTAATTAAATCGCAAGTACCTTGAAGATTTTAGGACTAACTCTTTTTAAAATGCGCTACTAATATAGGTTAGTTTTCTGTTTTCTCATGCATAGATAGAATCAAAAAAATAGCACTTGCAAGCAGTAAAGTAAAAAAATTGCTTACGTACCATTTTATCCCAAAATGTACCTTTTCAGTGCTGAATATGTACCTTTTGGGAACTCAGTTGTGGCAGCACTGGTATCTTTACAGTGGCTGTGTTCACATACACGCTCGAATCATCCGTGTGATTATCGCTCGATCATCCGGAGATCGTGAACGACTTTGGACGTCCACATACAACTGACAACTGTCAAGTGTCAGTTTCATACTGTTCCTCCCCTCCACTACTATTTTTCGGATGACCCAGGCGAACGCCCGGACGACGCCGTGAACGATTTCGAGTGTACGCGCGGGTGATCCGTGCGTCCTCGAACGTTTATGTGAACAGGCCCATTGGTCTCGAACCTACAGATTTTTCGGTATCTCTTACGATTTGGGGACTATCCTATACCGAAATCGAACGATTTTCTCTCGATTTCGGGGCATATTTGGCACCACTTGACTCTTTCACAAGATTGTTCAGAACAAGATTTTTCATTCAATGTGATGAAAACAAAACAACGAAACAGGCTGGCTACTGAAACAATCATTGGTTTATTAAATACAAAATGACAGATAAAAGAAGCTAATTGTTATAATTTTAAAATGAATGAACTGTGACTATGGCCCGAGAATTTTGGTACCTACGATCCTAAAAAAGACTGAAAATTAATTGCTTGGATTAAGGCTTGTCAATACAATCATAATACTCTAGGAAAAAATTAGCTTACTGTAGTGACTTAGAAATCAATGCAAAAATGATTGCGGCAATGGCCAAAGAAACACAATCATAAAAAAAATTGTTTTGTATTCTTACTTAGGTAACCTAAGTTACCTGTTCTGTAAGTTAATATTTTACTCCAATTCAATCAATCCATATCAATTTTCAAACTTAATTAATTTAACTACTATATTGTTTTTTTTTTCATATATACCGATTTGATGTACAAATTTACCGATTTTTTAGGGCAATTCTACCGATTTCGCATTTTGACGTTCGATAACACTGCCATTATTCTTTAAAAAAAAGTGCTGACTGCTGATGCCGAGAGTAGAGTGATTTTCCTCCAAATTTGCATTTCAGGAAAAAAGTTTAAGTTATCAAAAAAGTTTAAGTTATCATCATGCTGAGTGCACGTCCTATTATGTCCAGACTGTTACATCAAACAGGTAAAACAGAGGATGTAATTATTCTAAGCCATTAAAAATTGATGGTCAATATTTTATATCCAGACTCGTTTATCTTTTAATTTTATTACTTAACAATTTATAGTACTCTTTGTACTATTTTCTAATTATTCACTTAATCTCAATCAGTGATTTTCCCATGGAATAAAATGTTACATAACTTCGTCACTGCAGAGATAACCTTATTTTATAAATACCTACACCTAGTACAAGTAGAGCATTATCCTCTAGCTGTCAGCTCACAAGTTTTCTGGGCTGCTTTTTATTCAACAAAAACATTTGTGGTCTAATGTACTATGAATTACAGGATTAGTAGGTAGATATATAAGAAAAAGATATAAGTAATACTTGTTTGTTCATATTCATTTTATGGTACTGGTAAGGCATTACATGCAGTAATACAGGGTTTAAATTATATCCAAGTACTGAATTAACTAATAGCGTGACTGATCAATTGAGATTTGTGGATGTGCAGTGCGGCGGTACCATGCTGAGGGACATGTGAAGCCACCCACCATGGATGACCTGCCGGTGCCCAAGGGCTCGTGGCAAGCGCACCACGACGCCAAGCAGCGCGGCTACAACGCCACCCTGCTCTTTGGAATCGCCTTCTCTACCTTTACATTTGTTGTGGTATGTACTCATATTAGAGCAAATCAAGCCGCTTATCATAGTCAACCTGACAGTGCCCAAGTGCTCTTGGTCAGGGCCCAATCTAGCAATCTATCTGCTCTGAGCCAAAATAATATTTGCCTCCTTTTACATGACAGTCATGACACCTTACGAGTAAGTAATGAGCATGTTGTTCCACAGATGGGAAGGTGCAACTTTGAAAAGACTGACATAATGTGTAATGTTTTTGGAATTGTTATTAATATTCTCATAATAATATGTGTACTACAACTAACTTGGTATACTCGTTCAGAAGCCCCAGTAGACGGGGGCACTGGGGCTGGATACTCGTTCAGAAGCCCCAGTAGATGGGGGCACTGGGGCTGGGGCTTCTGTTTGAGTAGGCATGCCAAATTTTTATTTTTTATTTACATGTAAGTATGCATGTATGTCCCAAGAATTTCTCAGAAACTACTGAATGGATTGAAATAATTATTTTATGTTGACTTACTCATATGTATGTTTCAACTTAGGGTACAGTGAACTATTTTCATCAAAATTGGTTCAGATGTTTAAAAGATTTGGATCAAAATGTTATAATAATAATATGTAGTCAGTTTATATTAATGGAACTTTTGTTACATCAACTTATTAATGACAGACATGTTTTCTTTCCCTGCAATTGAGATGAATGAAAAAAAACAAGAAATTATTTATTTTTTGTGCAGTGTGTCAAGGCACTGTGGGTAGCAAAAACCCTGTTTGGAATGAAACATGTAATACTTCTATTCAAGTCACATTATTTATTTTTTTATATAGGTAGTTCTTCAGTCTATTAACTAGATTTTCACACAAAATACACTATTACTATAGTACACTATATTATATTCTTGACCAAAAAATTATTTGACACTTTGCTCTCAAGCTTACAAAAAATTAAATTTAAGTGTCTGTTTGTAATGTCAAAATAACAGTTTTTTTATTAAATGTATATTATGAAAGTATTAATAAACTATACTTATAACAAAAAAGCCATTATTAAATTTTTTGGCTGTTTGTTTGTTCCCGCTGATCTCCGAAACGGCTGAACCGATTTTGATGGGACTTTCACTGGCAGATAGCTGATGTTATAAGGAGTAAGATAGGCAACTTTTATTTTTGAAAAAATTTGGTTTCCACGTAAAAAATAAAAGACGGGTAATAAAAGTCGGGTAAAACACTGTTTGTTTTTTTTCCCACCAACCTATGTGAGGTTCAGAAATGTAAAAATTGGTAAAAAAATATATGAATTTCCTTGTATTCTTCCTGCTTGGCTGCTTATTAGGAGACAGCATTCATCAATACATAGTTAAAACAAAGTCGCTTCCGTGTCTTTCTATCTCTCTGTCTCCGTCTGGTTGGCCGCTAATTCCTCGTAAACCACACAACGGAATTTGATGCGGTGTTCACCATAACTTAGATATTTTTTCACGGAAGGATTATATACAGGATGTCCTGTAATGAGTGGATAATCCTGCAGGTACTTGTGGAGGGGAATATGTAAACTTGGGAAAATTCATACCCTTGTTCACAGTTTTGGGTTTTTCTTTATTTTTGTTGTATGTGGTGGCAAACTACTTTAAAACATGTCTACTTCCAGAGGATTCTAAAGTTTTTTATCCTGATCTGCCTTGCCACCCTCTTCAAGTACATGCAGGATTATCCACTCATTATGCGATACTCTGTATATAATACGAGCATACGAGACCCGAATGTAGCGAGGGGGGACCCCCAAAGCGGAGTGGATGTCAAATGTGTGAAAACTTTTTAAATTACTCCCGTGCAAAGACGGGGCGGGTCGCTAGTAAAATTATAAGACAGTACTTTAAAATATATTGATCCATCTAAGAAATTACAACCTCTAACTAAAATAGTTATTTTTTTAAATCCTTAAAAAATATGTGTCGGGCTGCTGAACACTGTAATTTTAATAAGATTTTTCTCTCCATGCAGCCGCCCGGCGCTCTAAATGTTGCCACTCTGGGCATTTGACAAGTATAGAATACACCTGTACCTACAGCTGGTTATCTTTTCTGGAAGACGCTAATACACGACAAAAATAATGTACGACCAGTATATTGTACAGCCAATATTACACGGCCAGATATTACGTGTACATGGATTCGTAATATTTGGACGGCTAATACTGGCCGTGTATTATTGCCCGTACAAAATCAGTCCGGGTTGATAATGCACGGCCAGTATTACGCGACCAATATTACGTGTACAACTGGATACGTAATATCAGCCCGTGCCGATTTTGTACGACCAATATTACACGGCCAATAATACGAAGCCAACCATAGACAAAGCTACAATCACTCCTTGATGCCTCGTTTGTGTAGACAAGTTTCAAGATGAAAAAAGATGTCACAGAACCGAATCGGCCAACCCCGACTCCACGTGGTATTGTCTGCCCTACACTAGAGTGTTTTTAAAAAGCCGGAGGCGTGGAGGGAGTGCATCCCCCGCTCGCCTCCGCAGCTTCGGCTTTTTGGTCGCCTTCGGCGACCAGCCTCCACCGCTCCAGCTCACCCTGGTACCTTTGCTTTGTTACACAAGGGCGGAAGGGCAGCACTTCCCGCAGCGCCGGAGCAATCGCGATTCATAATCTGTGGTAAAAGAATACTGGAACATGCAAACGAGGCTTTGACTATGACATTTCTATATTTTAATCTGTGATGTACACGTAATATTGGCTGTACATTATCGCCCGTACAAAAAGTGTCCGGCCGGTATTACACAGCCAATAATGCACACCCTGTTATTACATGTACATATTTTGCCTTCGTAATCCTGGCTGCGTATTATCGTCTGTACAAAATCAGCACGGGGCCAATACTACGCAACCAAATAATGTACACCCTGATATTACGACGCCAATCCACGTAATATTGGTCGCGTAGTATTGACTGTACATTATCTGGACGCGTAATACTGGCCGTGTAATGTAGGGACTCTCTTTTCTCACCTGATAATAAACTTTAATAAACATGTTGCCATGTCTAACGTAATGTTTCTGTTGCAGGCCAAGACCTCGGGCCTGGTGTACCTCAACTACTACCCCCCCAAGTCCCTGGACTGAGCGCTGAGATTTGGATGCTTCCATTTGTAAATCAAACAATGCTATGATAACCTTCATGATTTAAAAACTGTTCACTCTCGCTGCCACACCTGTTTGCTTCACAAATGATGTACCAATATAGAATTATTATGCTAATGTACCAATATAGAAATCTTTGTTTACAAAAATCAGTTGGATGAAATAAAAGAAATTAATTTATTTATTTGTTTATATTCATAGCCTTTTCATGCTACATTGAACTATTTAATATTACATATTTACAATAATTATTAATTTTAAGGTGCAACGTTTCGCTCAGAGCGCCAAATTCACTTGCGTTTTTTGACAATTACAGCTCTTTTACTCATCGTGGGTTCATGAAAGCTTATTTTGCGCAAGAAATTATGGTTAAAATGATCACCTAGATAATATTGGTAAAGCTACAAATGTCAATAAGCCGATTTTCATCTTGGTTTTTGGTTTATTGGACAAACTTTCCCCGTTTACTTTTGTATGGTGTAATTTCTTGATACAACCTTTTTATAGTCGCAAAATAAGTTTTCATGAACCCACAATGAGTTATTAGAACTGAAATTTACAAAAAAAACAAGAAAATTTGAATTTGGCGCTCTGAGCGAAATGTTGCACCTTAACATTTATGAATATCCACATCTTCTAGTATAACAATATTACATGTATAAATATTCTAGACCTAGCCCAATACCACAGGCACAGGTACACGAGGTACAATAGTAAAATATAAATAATATATGATATATTACCTACTGCCCCATTAACGACCTCATCAATGGGGCCGATGGGAATTTAAATTCCCACCTGCCCCATTATCCACGCCAATGGGGCAGGTGAGAAATTGAATTCCCATCGGCCCCATTGATAGGGAATGTTACTTTTGAAATACATTTGAAGTACTTTTGACATACCTTTAACATACTTTTCACATACTTTTGACACACATTTGCTTTAACATACTTTTGTAATTCTTGTCACATACTTTACATATATTTTCGACATACTATGGAGAAACAAAAAGTCCGACTGCAAACAAAACTAAAAAGTTGCCTCTATATTTCAAAATCAAGAATCTAAAGCTTGTTTGCCTCTTTTTAATTTTGTTCGCAGTTGTTTTTTTTATGATATATTATGAATATATTTTTATGTTTTTAGAGTATATATAAAATAATTATATATTGTTGGAATCTATACATAGAATAAAACTGTAACCAGTCCAATTTTGTACACTGAAGATATTTTGAAATTTTTATTTGGAGTGTACTCTATATTCGATCATGAAGCCAAAACTGTTTTTTTTTTCTATCTGTATCTTGGCCGCGCATCACGCCGAAACTACTGAATAAATTCAAATGAATCTTGGCATGATTTGAGTTCATACGACGAGGTAGGACATAGGATACTTTTGTTCCAAATATTTGGCATGGGTCCTATAGGAGAGGGCATGAAAGTCAAAATGTGAACTTAGTTGTAATTCATGAACGCGTAGTCCGAATATTTATTTATTTTTTGTTAGAAAGGAGTTACTTTAAAGATTGTCATGTAAAAATTTCAAGGTTATCGGTTTTGTAGTTCAGAAATCACAGACAACGCAACCCTCAGTATTATGTCCAAATAAGTTGAAACCCGAGATGTACAGGAAAGTTTGAATTGACGGCTCATTTTAAGCTGGCCTTTGCACTTTATCATATAGAATTAATGGATATAGGCCGATCACCATAGACACGAAAATCTGTACAATGTCCTAGTTTTTTGAGATGTTGTTAGGATAGATACCAGTAGTGTAAAGCCAAATTTGCAGCTTTAAAAGACTTGAGCTAACTTCGTGGTGCTCGAAAAACATGGAAAATTTCGTTATTTTTTTCAGATTTTGTCTTACAACTTCTAAAAAGTGCTTCTCACGGAAAAGTTATCCATCATACATATAAGGAAGAAGAAAATTGCTTTAATTTGAGCACAAATGCAGCTATATTATTCTTTGAAAAGCCTGAGATACAGTACTTCAAACATTGGTCATTTTCCCTAAAAAGTTCGAAATTGTAGTTTTAGCCGCCTTCCGAGCAGAATATCGGCTATAGTACTCATTCTATGAAAAATGTTGTAGAACAGTTAGGTACTTAACTTTAATATAAGCACAAGTGAAACTTTGTAGAACTAAAAGTTCCCATGTAATCTGGACAAAACGAAAAATTAAGGAAATCGGATTTTTCAAGAAATGTAAATTGTTATTAATATTGCACAGTTATCAATTGTAATTTTATTAAAATTACATCAAATTTATAAATTTAATGACACCAACTTCTAACCATTTTTTTGAATCGTGTCTTTGTGCGTCTGTTTGTATGTTGGTTTATTAGTATTTAGGTCTTGGAATAAGCACATAGAGTACTTTTAATCTAGAGAAATGAACACGCGTGCGAAGCCGCGGGCACAGCTAGCACCTTCATCTTGATACATCACATAATCTAACCAACTTTTAATCGTTATAGATCCTAAATGGTCATTCGAAATTAAAAATGATAAGAGAAACCTAAAGATGATTTTCAAATAGGTACAGTAGTCGCAGCGAAAGTATGTGTCTCGGAAGTTATCTGCTAGTAGCTGCGCAAACTGCTATTTTTCTGGCGCAATCCCAATGTAAGGTGAAGACAGCATTGTATAACTGCCTCGCTCACTCGCTTGCGTTTTTCGCATATTCTAACTCGCTCTTGGTGCTGTTTTATTCCCACAGCAGTACCTGCGCAATTGTTCACAGAGCCTAACTTCACAAACATTTAGTTTGGCTGCGCCTACTATACCTGTTCAATGATTACCCCACTTCATCCACTTTCATTTTTTCTATTTCACATTAAGGCGTCTGTCTGGTGGTTCTGAATTTTGATTATTGTCATGTCTTTAGTGACACCAAGGAAGTTGTATGTACTATTGTGGTACGTAAGTACATACAACTTCCTTGAGTGACACTCGCAAGATTAAGATAAATCGATTGAAGAATCATCAAAATCGGCTTAGGCGTTTGGTCTCAAGAGCGCCACATGAAACAAACATACATACAATCATAGGCTGATAAACACATTACCCTCCTTTGCTTCGCGAATGAATGAGTGTACAGTGTATTCAGGGATAATGTAAATGGAGTGTTGCTTTTAATTATTCCACAGACCAATATTGTCCCAAGTTTAAGTAGTGTATTTGTTCCAGTAAGCGTAGTTCAACCTCCTTGGTTGTATGAATCAAGTAAATGGGGTGTTGCTTTTAAGTATTCCACAGACCAATATTGTCACAAGTCTAAGTAGTGTATTTGTTCCGGTAAGCGTAGTTCAACCTCCTTGGTTGTATGAATCATGTAAATGGGGTGTTACTTTTAATTATTCCACAGTCTAATATTGTCCAAGTCTAAGTAGTGTATATGTTCCAGTAAGCGTAGTTCAACCTCCTTGGTTGTATGAATGAAGTAAATGGGGTGTTGCTTTTAATTATTCCACAGTCCAATATTGTCCCAAGTCTAAGTAGTGTATTTGTTCCAGTAAGCGTAGTTCAACCTCCTTGGTTGTATGAATCAAGTAAATGGGGTGTTGCTTTTAATTATTCCACAGACCAATATTGTCCCAAGTCTAAATAGTGTATTTGTTCCAGTAAGCGTAGTTCAACCTCCTTGGTTGTATGAATCAAGTAAATGGGGTGTTGCTTTTAATTATTCCACAGACCAATATTGTCCCAAGTCTAAGTAGTGTATTTGTTCCAGTAAGCGTAGTTCAACCTCCTTGGTTGTATGAATCAAGTAAATCGCATCAGCTTTGAAATCATAGGGTAAGATCGCGACTCGGGACACAACCAATACGTAATTTGTATATAAAAGGAGGATGCGGGCTTTCGGCTTCCAAGACTTTTAAATGTTAAATGCCGCGGACACGAAATCTATCCACATGATCGACTATATACAATATTTTAATTAATTCTTGTTAAAACAATAACTTTCGGAAACAGTTATTTAAAAAATAATCAATTAATATGTATAGAACTGACCGGAAATGCAAATAAACTATTAATAAATAGATAAATAATATCGATTTAAAAAAACTATAGGCTCTTAGTTTATTCTAATAGAAATCATTTCACTATATTATTTTATGATATTAGAAATAAACAACAATAAATGCATACGTATTTTTTATCCTGCTTATACATTAATTAATTATTTGTTGTGTAAACGAAATCTTTGTGGTGTGGTACCAAGCTCATGACAAGAGCCGAGAAGGCTCAGGTAAAATTTGAGGTTTCTCAAATTGAGTACCTAGGTGCCTAATAGCAGGTATAGGTAGGTAATAATACTTTATAAATGATATTAAACATGATGGTAAAGTGTAAGTACCTACATAATGTCTCAGTTTAATATTAGATTTCAATAATTATCTAGGCTATTTTATTCCCTTGACCATAATCTAACTAAAGTCACATAACCTCAAAAGTTAACTTTATTTCCTCATAACTTATTTTTGAAAAGTTCCCAGACAAAACTAATAACACACAAAAGCTTTTAACATAATGCTTTAAAAATAAAAATACTGTTCAGTTGTATCCGCGATAATTTTACATCGAGCCTAAGTCACTTTGGAGATCTGGCATAGTCCTTAATAACAAAAAAAACCGAGGCCGTTGGTTACAACCTCGCTTTTTTTGCAAACAACAGTAATTCAATCATGTTAGGAGTATGGACTAAGCAGCAGTTTCAAGTTGGAAAAAGAGTAAGCTTCAAAGTCTGGCGCAACAACGTGAGGTAGCAAGCCTGGCGGTATTCTACAGATTGCACTATGGAGAGTGTGCACAAGAACTGCACAACCTGATTCCCCACCACATCACCTTTCCATCACCGTATGACTAGACGATCAGCAAAGCGCCACCCTTTCATGGTTGAAATACCTCGCACAAGAACGAAGCGTTACGCTTCTTCATTTATTATAAGAACTGCAAAGGAGTGAAATGCCCTGCCCTCGTCAGTGTTTCCGGTAAATTATAACCCCGGTGTTTTCAAGTCAAGAGTGAATAGGTCTAATCTACTAGGCAAGCGTGCTACACCTTCGACCACATCATCACTTTCCATCAGGTGAGATCGTGGTCAAACGATTGCCTAGTCCGTAATAAAAATAATAAAAAACACTAATGTTCGACCCCAATTCGACCACGGAACCCATATGAACAGTTAGATATACTTAAGAGGAACTAAGTACGTAGGTACGTCTGACCTCAAACTTTCGCAGTGTTTTGCGCAAGCGCTTCTATATTCTGCACAGTGTGATACACGGATTCAGCTCTGCCTTCCCCGACAATCACGCCCTCACCAGCCGGAGGATAGTGGATTCAACAATAATTATAATTGCTCGTACCTGTAGCGATGTCAAGACACTGAAGCTAGTACACAGTTAACCGCGCGGACAAAGCCATGGCCATGGTACAGCTGCAGCCAGGCTAGTTCCAGATAGTTTTATTAATAAATACCTTATACTCGTAAGTAAACATTCTACTGTCAGCAGCAGCAAACATGTTTTGGAGAACAGGCATATTACTAGTAGCCCCGACTTTTGTAGAACAGGCTTATTACTAGTGACCCCGACTTTTGTAAAACAGGCATATTACTAGTAGCCCCGACTTTTGTAGAACGGGCTTATTACTAGTGACCCCGACTTTTGTAGAACAGGCGTATTACTAGTGACCCCGACTTTTGTAGAACAGGCTTATTACTAGTGACCCCGACTTTTGTAGAACAGGCGTATTAATAGTAGCCCCGACTTTTGTAGAACAGGCTTATTACTAGTGACCCCGACTTTTGTAGAACAGGCTTATTACTAGTGACCCCGACTTTTGTAGAAAAGGCTTATTACTAGTGACCCCGACTTTTGTAGAATAGGCGTATTACTAGTAGCCCCGACTTTTGTAGAACAGGCTTATTACTAGTGACCCCGACTTTTGTAGAACAGGCTTATTACTAGTGACCCCGACTTTTGTAGAACAGGCGTATTACTAGTAGCCCCGACTTTTGTAGAACAGGCTTATTACTAGTGACCCCAACTTTTGGCCAGGTAAGACACCATTTTAATAAACCTACATAAGGTCAACCGGGGTATCAATGTGGCTATTACTTTTTTTTTTTTTTTACTCAAAATATATTCAAAACTAGCTTACCCACCCGCGACTTTGTCCGCGCGGACTACAGTTTATCGATACAAGCACGCTATGTTCTTCTAGGATATAAAAAACTAATGAAAAAGTAGGCTTAGCACCAACAACGCTATAGATGAAAAAAAAACATTTGAGCGCTCTCTGGTGTCTAGGATTTAAGTCTGTTGCTGAGATTGGTTCTAGCACAGACTGTAATAGCAGCAATCTTCAATAGCAGATCGAATGAAGATCAGTAATGCCCGTTTTCACTAACCACGAACAAGGCGATGCCTAACTAAGGAACTCCTAATCTAAGCAAAGTCTTGAGCATATCTTCTGTTTCCAATCCATTTTTAATAGGTGACTCCTAAGCTACGCTCGCACTCACAGTCACTAATTTACATGAGTGAGTGAGCGAGCACTGCGCGGACTGGCAGTTTAAGAGTTGCCTGTCATTAGGTACCCCGGAATCGATGTCGTAACTTTAGGTGACGCCTAACGTCATTAGTTATCACCTAAAGTTTGGTGAAACGTCTTTTTGCTCTTGGCAACTCCTAAATATTTAGGCATCAGATTTAGGCGACTCCTAGGGTTAGTGAAAATGGGCATAAGTCTCATAGATATCTCTTCTAAAAACTAAATACTTAGATTTCTGATGTGCTGTCAGTGCTCGCGCGCGATGTCAGAGAACGCGTCGAGGATGTGTTGAGTGGTGAGCGGCAGCGCGAGCCCTGCCGCCGGGTAGCACGCCGCGATGCGCGCCTGCAACAAGAGAGCGTGAGTGTCCTCCTGCCCAGGGGGGAGTGTAACCATGCGCACAGCAGGCACATACACACCTGGAGCGCGCGGTGCTGCGCCATGAACTCCTCCTGCATGGCGCGCCACACCACCTGCAGCAGGCCGCCCTCCTCGCTAAGGTGCTTCTCCACGGTGCGGTAGAGGCGGTGCAGCGAGCGGCGCACCTCCGCTGCCGGGTACAGCGCCAGCACGCGCCGCAGCTCGTGCTTGGAGAACGCAGCGCGGTAGCACACCTCGTCCTCGCGGCAGCCCATGGCCACCGCCTCCGCCACTCCCTGCAACACGCGCCGCCGCGGTCAGTGCGCCCGCCTCGCTACACGCGCCGCCGCGTTCAGTACACCCGCCTCGCACAACGTGCCGACGCGATTAGTGCACCCGCCCCGCAACACGAGCCGCCGCGGTCAGTGCACCCGCCCCGAAACTCGTGCCGCCGCGGTCAGTGCACCCGCCTCGTAACACGAACCGCCGCGGTCAGTGCACCCGCCCCGCAACACGCGCCGCCGCGGTTAGTGCGCCCGCCCGGCACCCCGCAACACGCACCACCGCGGTCAGTGCTCCCGACCGCGCTACCCCTTACCCACCCGCCCCGCACTCACCTCGAAGAACTGTGTTAGCTTCTCGAGCGGTCGGCCGAAGTACTGCGTCACGTACGCCTTGAGCGCATCCGCGTAACGCGCGCGACACTCGCGCCGCGTCGGCTCCAGCGCGGGCACGCGCAGAGCCGACAGCACGCCGTGCAGCCGGTGGTAGTTCTCCATGTGCACAACGGCACGCGGCGTGCGCGGGTGCTCCGCGTGCCGCACGGCGTGCAGCATGGCGCCGGCCAGCGAGCAGTACCAGCGCTCGAGGTCAGCGCGGCGGCCACCCGCGGAGATACGCTCGCACGCCGCGCTCAGCTCCTCGAACTCGGCGATGAACGGCAGCACGCCGCATTTGGGACGGCGCGCGGCGGCGCGCACGCCCTCGCCCAGCGACGCCGCGCGCGCCGCCACCGCGCGGTCAGCCTGCCGCTTGGCAGCCACGGCGGCGCCAGCCAGCGCCGCACGCGCCCAGCGCGCCTCACCGCCGCCCGCCGGTTCGGCGCCCAGCACGCGCCGCCCGATGCACGCCAGCACGAGGAACGCGCCACTGCAACGAGACTCGCGGTAAGCATCGGCCCCGTGCTGCCCCTCGCCCCCGCCCTTCGTACGTACTACTGGTCGTGCTTCTCGATGTGCTGCGTGAGCGCTAACAGCGCGGGCTCGAGCGCGGGGAACAGCGCCGCCATGTAACGCCGTGACTCCGCGCCGCCACGTGCCCCGCCACCGCCACGCCCTCCCTCGCTCTTCTCGCTCCGCTCACCGTCGCTGCAGTCACTCTGGAACATTACAATAAGAAAATAAAAATAAAATCTAACTCGACCTCACATTCGCATCGCAACATTACGCGAATCAGTGTCATCTGTCATATGCTTCATCTTGTCAGTTGGTCAGCCGTCAGTTACTGTCAGGTTAAAGGCGTTTACGAGGATAGTGTCTATAAAGTTTCCGAAATTAGTTCAAGTCGGCATATTGATATTTGGTATTATACTTTACAGTTGCAATCGGTTCAGTTTCAATCGGAAACTGGTTAAAAACGCCAATGGTGCGGGTCATTATAAAAAGTAAAAAAATACAGAAGCGCGAAGTATATGTCACTTCGCTGACCGCGTTTGGTCGAGATAACCTCAATGATAGTTTTATAACAATTTCACGTGACGTTCACAACTGTTTGAGTGCACGCTTACAGTTGTGTTGCGAAACTGTTAATTGTTGTTGAAAATGAACACTTTACGCTGCAAGAATGTTTCAGAAAGTACAACAATGGCATGTTTCAGAATGCGAAGTTCCCGAAGATCCGAGGTGCTGCCCATCCAAGAAAGATCAGGCGATCGAGGACGCTCGCCGGTCAGGAGAGGCCGTGTAAGGAGAAAAACAGGAAGTTGGCGGAGTCTAGAGGCGGGGGCATAGCATCACGTGATGACTTGTTTGCGCAATACTAGCTGAAACTGGATCCAGCCGGGCAGACCTTTTCCTCGGCGAGGCAGCGAAAGCGGAGCACCACTTTTCTGCCAGCAGTCGAAGCAGCCGGACGTTCCTGAATATTACTTGAGTTCCTTAAATTCCCCCCATTTGATTTTGTAACAGTGTTTAGTTTACTTTGTTGAGTTTAATAATACCCTTGTGTGTGTGATCGTGTATATTTTTTTAATAAACCACTTCTGGTTGCTAATAATATATAATATAATATTAATTATATTTTTTATTAATTTATTATTATTATATTATTTTTTATTCGAAAATTATACAAAAGGTATCGATAGGGATGAAAAATTAAATAGGTAATTGTGGAAATAATTTCTTTATAATAATAACTTTGAAAATGTTTTGCCTAACCATAAACAGATGTACATGTTCCGAATAATTAGAATTAAAAAGACTGACGGTACGCAAGAACAATGAATTATGACGGTAGTTTGAGACACACGAATGACTATACAGCTTAAGATCATTTCTGCGACAAACCGTTCTAGACGAAGCTAAAAGTTTGATTTGAGATAGTAATGAGGGTGAGTCAATTAAATTTAAAATAATATTATGCAAAAAAGTGTGATCAGTGGTGGCGTTCACAACTCTTGAGATAATCAGGACTTCAAATTTTATGTTTGAAATTAATATATCGTAAGAATGTTTTTTGTGGTTTTTCCAGGATCTTAATATATTTATCATAGCGGGGGTTCCAGATTTGAGAAGTGTATTCAAGTTGACTTCGAACTAGAGAACAATATAAAATCTTTAGGGTTTTTATAGATTGGAAGTCTGGTTACTCTAAATAAGAAGCCCAGAGTTTTCATAGCTTTCGCCGAAATATTTTGATGTGTTTATCAAAGAGGAGTTTCGAATCAAGGGTAATACCAAGATCAACTACAGTATCGGTTCTGATGAGAGGCTGACCGTCGATTTTATAATCATAACATAGTGAATTATTTGATCTAGAAAAAATTATACAAAAGCATTTAAGAATGTTAAGATCGAGTTTATTTACGGTACAGTAGTTGTGAAGGTCATCAAGATCCATTTGAAGCAACTCTAAATCACGCCTGAAATTGATATCTTTGAAAACTTTCATGTCGTCAGCAAACAATAGAAAATTAGAATGTTTGAAACACAAATTAATGTTGTTAATGAAAAGAATAAAGAGAAAAGGGCCAAGAATTGATCCTTGAGGTACTCCTGATGGTATAGGATGCAAGGCTGACGCATATCCATTTAGGACCACAGTTTGGCAACGATCATCGACGTAAGAGGAAAACCATCTAAGAAGGTTGCCACCCGAATTCATGCCTGAGGTCAAAGCATCCGTGAATATGACAAGTTAGTTGCAGTCGATCTTCCTCTCAAGAAACCATGCTGCTGCGGTAATAAGGTGTGTTTAAGAGTGGCATAGAATTAGTTATGAATCACTTTCTCGAGAACTTTTGATAACACGCATAGCTTAGAGATCGGTCTATAGTTACATACGAGTATATCCCGTTTTGAACCCTTTTTGTGAATTACCAAGCTTTCAGCACACCTTGCTAAGAGTTGTGGATGTATTCCGTCAGGTCCAGCTGACTTTTTAGGATCCAGAGTCTTTAAAAGCTTGAGTACCTACGAATCCACTATTTCAATGGAACATATGTCAGCCGCAGATGAATTTGATGCTGAATTAATTAAAGCAGGGACTGGAGCACCAGAAGACGTATTTGGTAAGTAGTTTGAAGAAATCAGCGAAAGCGTTGCAGATACCGACACCTGAGTCAATATTTATTTTCATGTATGATATGGTAGATGGATACGAGTTGTGCTGTTTATTAGATTTAATATACGACCAAATGTTTTGATTTTCACGGATTGAGTTTTCTATTTTAGCGATGTAATTAATATAACATTGGTGCTCCACTCTCTTAGCTCGCTCACGCAGAAATTTAAAAGCATTGCTGTCATACAAATTGCTATAAATTTTAAACTTACGATGGTTATTTTTTTTTCTTTTAGAATTTTTAGCAAAGCTGGAGAATACCATACTGGATACTGGCTAGACCGTACGTATTTAGAAGGAACATAATTATTTATCTCTCAGTTCAGACAATAAGATAACAAATAAATTAACAGAATCATCCAGACTGCCACATGAAAGGAGAGAAAGCCAGTCATGACCACTGAACTCGCTACAAATGGCTACATAGTCACCTTTAGCACTTTTTTTTTTTAGTTTTATAAAAAGCCGCTTTCAGCAGCTCTGTCGTTATTCCGTCCTCCCCTGGTGCCTTGTTGCTCTTAAGCTGTTTGAGAGCGATTCTAATTTCGTGTAGGCTGACGTCCGGGATATCTTCGGTATAATGTCGGGTCAAACGGGCTCTTGCATCGCTAGTCGTGCTAGGAGGGCTACGCGATGAGGTGTATAATTGCCCATAGAACTTCTCAAGCTCACTCAAAATCACTGGCTTCGACGAAACGATGCTGCCACTGTCGGTTTTGCTGAATAGATGAATCTCTTGCGAACACTTTGGAGGCCTTGTTCCGCTCTATTGCGTTCTTAATACAATTAGTATTATAGGAACACAAATCGTGTCGCATCGAATTGGACATCTGTTTATTAAGCAAGCTGTAACTCGACAAATCCACTGAAGACTGCATCTTGCCTCGTTCTGCCATAAGTTTGAGTGTATGCCAGAGAGTTTGTGTTCTATTTTTGCGGTGGGTCCTAAATAACTCCGACCCGACCGCGTGAACAATTTCCACCAGCCCGTTGTTTAGTTCGTGCACTGTAGATAGATAGATAACTCATTATTGAAACACAAAATTAAAATCTTAAAACTAAAAAAAACAAAATTAATAATAAAGTGTCACAATGGGCGGTCTTATCGCTCAGAGCGATAAGACTGCCCGTTGTCTCTTCCAGACAACCGTGCATGGAAAGGAATAACGGAGGTAATAGGGACGGTGGTAATAGGGACACTTAAAAATTACAAAATATTAATAAAATTAATTGGGAAAACACAATAGAAAATTGGAATAATAGATATAAACCTAGTAGATGCATACAATCATATAAAATAATAAACATACATACTTACATATTACTATAATACATATACATAAAAACATACCTACATCTATACTTATAATAAAACTGTAACGGGTCCAATTCTGTACATTGAAGATATTTAGAATTATTTTTTTGGACCTTACTCTAGATTCGATACTGAAGCCAAAACTATATTTTTTTTCATTTTTGTCTGTCTGTCTGTATCTTGGATAGGCATCACGCCGAAACTACTGAATGAATTTAAATGAAACTTGGTATGATTTGAGTTCATACTTCAACGTAGGACATAGGCTACTTTTCATCCCGAAAAATGAAAGGGTTCCCGCAGGATTGGGGTTGAAAGTTATTCCAAAAAACACTTATCACTCTGAAACTACTGAACGGATTTTGATGCAACTTGGCACAGTCATAGTTTATATGATGGGTTAAAATTGAGGATACTTTTTATCCCGAAAAAATAAAGAGTTCCTGTCTGTACCTTGGAAGTGCATCACGCCGAAAATACTCAATGAATTCAAATGAAATATGGTATGATTTGAGTTCATACTTTCAGGTAGAACATAGGAAACTTACCATCCCGAAAATTTAAAGGGTTCCTGCAGGATAGACGTTGAAAGTTATTTAAAAGAACACGTATCACGCTGAAACTAATTGACGGATTTTGTTGAAACTTGGCACAGTCATAGTTTATATAATGGGTAAAAATTGAGGATACTTTTTATCCCGAAAAATAAAGTGTTCCTTCAGGATAATGTTCAAAATTCTGTAAATTGAAGATATTATGTAAATTTTTTTGGAGGCCGTTCTATATTCAATACTTGCTAACACTGTATTTTTTTTAGTTTTTGTCTGTCTGTCTGTCTGTCTGTCTGTCTGTCTGTCCGTCTGTCTGTCTGTACCTTGGCAGCGCACCACGCCAAAAATACTTAATGAATTCAAATTAAATTTGGTATGATTTGAGTTCACACTTCGAGGTAGGACATTGGATACTTTTCATCCCGAAAAAAATAAGTGTTCCTGCAGGATAGGGGTGGAAAATTATTTAAAAAAATACTTAGCACGCTGAAACTATTGGACGGATGTTGATGCAACTTGACACAGACATAGTTTATAAGATAGATGAAAATTATGGATACATTTTTTCCCCAATAAATAAAGGGTTCCTGTGGGATATGGGTCCAAATTCTGTACATTAAAGATATAATGTTTTTTTTTGGGAGTTTTCTATATTCGATTACGAAGCCTAAACTGTATATTTTTTCATTTTTGTCTGCATGTCTGTCAGTCTGTATCTTAGCCGCGCATCACGCCACCGGAACTACTGGATGTATTCAAAATACAACTTGGTATGATTTGAGTTCGTACTACGAGGTAGGACATAGGATACTTTACATATCGAAAAATTTATGGGTTATTAGGGGTTGAAACTTATTTAAAAGAACACGTACCACGCTGAAAGTAATGGACAGGTTTTGTTATATGATGGGTTAAAATTGAGGACACGTTTTATCCCGAAAAAGTAAAGGGTTTCTGCGGGATATAGGTAGAAAGTTATGTTAATAATTAAGTAATAAAAATATTTTTTGGATGGTTCTCTATATTCGATACTGAAGCCAAACAGTTTTACTTCTTATTTTTTTTCTGTCTGTTGGTCCGTATCTTGACCGCGCATCGCACCCAAATTACTAAATGAATTCAAATGAAAAAAAAATGCTCTTGGGTGCTTAAAAAAGGTATTGAATATTATTTTTTTGTTAATCTTTTCTTTCTTTCTGTTTGTCTGTATGTTTGTTTGTTCACGCATCACGTAAAAACTACTGAACCGGTTTTCATTGTTAGATAGCTTAGGATTTGATTTAAATCTGGTGTAATTGATATCTCAATCCGGTGAGTTAGAAGCCGAGCAATTGATAAAGTATTTTGACGGCTGAATAAATTTTGTTTAATTGTTGGTATATTGGTCCTGGAATAGCACATTATGGTACTTTGAACCTAAAGAAAAGAACACGCGTGCGAAGCCGCGGGTACAGCTAGTACATAATAATAACAGGATTAAGATGTAGCAGCTCAGCTAAAGTGATAAATAGAGCATTTTAACACGATGTTTAAAAACGTTGAGCGAAGGTGTGCGTCTAATATCAACAGGTAAGGCATTCCACAATCGAACAGCTACGACTGAATATGACCAATCGTAGAAAGTCGTTCTGTGGACAGGGGTCTCTAAGATGAAAATCGGAACCTGGTATCGGAACTGTATCGCATTCGGTAAGGATTTGGAAGCGATTTTGGAGTTCCAACTGAAAGCTCTCGGGGTTTTGGATTTGGGCAGGACTTGGGCGAACAGTTGATCTCATCAAACGAGGCCTTTCCAGCTTTACGTTGATATTAAATGTGCCTCTTACCATGCGGTGATCAATCACTGCCGGTCTCAACCCTGTTGATCACAGAGACATCATTGAATATATGCTTAATGGTCGTCAAAATGAAATCTATCTCGTGCTTATGACCGCCGGGGTGCAGTCACGTCCATTTCCTGGACGGGCGCTTCTTGAAAAAGGAGTTCATCATAAAGAGTCCCTCTTTCTCCATGAAGTCGGCCAATCGCTGACCCCTTTTAATAAAATAAAAATATATCTCATATATCATTGCAGGCGTGTTTGTTTTCTACTAAAAAGAGTCCTCTAAACCGATCTTCATCTTTCCAAAGAGTAACAATACCAATATGCGACCATCTGGAGCTTTTGGGTGTGGAACTCGCATCAAACCTGAATTTTGGGTCTTATATTGAATCCAAAGCCAAGGTAACTGCAAAAAAACTTGGTATTTTGTCTAAGGTTAGGCGGTACTTCACACCGGGACAGCTTTTGAATCTTTATCAAGCACAGGTCCAATCTTGTATGGAGTACTGCTGCCACCTCTGGGACGGTTCTGCCAATTATCAGCTCGAGTCTTTGGATTCAATTGAGAGACGTGCTATCAGGCTCATTGGGGATGACACTCTAGTAAAGAGTAAGCTTCAAAGTCTGGCGCATCGACGTGAGGTAGCAAGCCTGTCGGTATTCTACATATTGCACTATAGAGTGTGCACAAGAACTGCACAACCCGATTCCCCCGTCACCTAACCATCACCGTACGACTAGACGACCAGCAAAGCGCCACCCTTTCATGGTTGAAATACCTCGCACAAGAACGAAGCGTTACGCTTCTTCATTTATTATAAGAACTGCAAAAGAGTGGAATGCCCAGCACTCGTCAGTGTTTCCGGTAAATTATAACCCAGGTGTGTTCAAGTCAAGAGTGAATAGGTATCTACTAGGCAAGCGTGCTACACCTTCGACCACATCATCGCTTTCCATCAGAAGAGATCGTGGTCAAACGATTGCCTAGCCCGTAATAAAAATAACAAATATCGATTTTGAAGTTTATCTCAATTAAAATTTTCAAAAATATTTTATAAGTATACAGATTTAGCCAAGTAACAGTTTTATTATAGTATAGATTAAACATTTTTAAGAAATGGCTATATCATTTGATTATATAGTTAAACATATGTATTAACAAAATAATATATCCTCTTTCGTCGGAACCGTCACGCAACACGGACGTTTGCATTAGCTCCGTATTTGAGTATTTAAAAAATTTCGTCGCGTAAATTCATCCGATATAATACAGACAAATGAGGAGGTCGTGGATCGGGGTGAGTGCAGCAAACTGTCTTTCCTCTCACCTAAAAAGCTAAGGACATCGTTAAGCGTCGTAGTTTATAAAAGCACCATTAGATGACTGCAAAAAATAAAATGCAACGTGCCTAGGGGCAGTTTTTTTTCTTAAAAAAAAACCTTTTAATAAAAAAAATATATAATATCTCATATATCATATAACCTCAATGATGGGCTCGGGTCGGAAAACTGTTTTGTATGAAAAATTGGATAAAATCAATGAGATTTTACTAATATAGACGTCATACCCATTATAAACCACTAAAATCACGGCGAAATTGTACTATAGCTATTTACATAGAACTTAGGCAACTATATTTGCATCACTGAAGAGGCTAAAAGTTCACAGAGATATACAGATGGGCTCGGGCCGGAAAATTGTTTTGTATGAAAAATCGGATAAAATCAATGAGAGTTTATATATACCATCATTGGATAAAATACGTGAAAATCCAATGAAATACGCGTGCGTTATTGAAAATTAATCGCATATACTTTATATGAAATTGTGCGCGGTTCGGCGGGAAGTGCGGTGCGGAACATTACAATTTTCCGGGTTAAAAAGCTTTATTCCAGCGTAAAAGCAGTCTCTATTCCAAATATCATCAAAATCCGTCCAGCCGTTATCGCGTGAAAGCTCCCCAAATAAACAGACAGACAACGTTTCACTTTTTTATATTGGTATGGATTTTTGCCGATTGTTGAAGAAAATACTCCATTACGTCGTTCTAGGAATGAACGTTTTCCTGTATGGTTCTCAGTGCCTTTAATTAAGTCTCATATGGAGAAAGCTAAATATCATTCGAGGTACAAAAGATATAAAAATTCAAGATAAGTTAGCTTTTAATGTTCTTAGAAAAAGATGTAACGAGCTGCTAGAAAAATGTTTTACTAAATTCTAGAAAAATACATATCATAATTTAAAGAAAAACCCTAAGTACAAGCATGTACTTAGGGTTTTTCTTTAAATTATGATATGTGTACAGTGACCTCAATATTGTTTCCCAACGGCAAAGAATAAATAATAGTAAATAGTAGTCGCTCTGTCCCTTTTCCCTCGGTAGGGTTTAAGATATGACTAGGTACTTGTACTACTAATTATTCTGTGATATGTTATGACTTAGATATTGTTACAGAATAAATAAGTAATAAAGTATTATGTTATTACTTATTATTACAAATTAAAATAGTTCTATTACATACAATGACATTCTTATCAGAATGTATACTATCTCATTTTTACTACCTACCTATCCCGTTTTCAGAACGCCGATAAGTTTAGTGAGATACCTACCTACGTACCTACTTTCATATACTACTACATATCCTTTGGAAGCGTAAAGAATGACAATTCGTCATTTCTATCACTATTCAAACAGCCGAATGCTATAGGTTACTTCTTGGTACTCACAATTAAAACAAGAATAAAATTTGTCAATAACTTTACGTAAGTAGGTAATTTATCGCTAAGTACAAGGCGCGCGACTCATCGAGCGCACGCTTGACACTCGACTGAACGGACCCGAATATTGCGCCCTCGAATTTATTTGTACTTGTTGCGGAGTGCGACCGGCCTGCCAACAGGTGGGTCTTAAAATGAACATGAGCAAGACGAACATCATGTCAAATGCCCATGTCGTACCCATGCCGGTTTATGTTGGGAACGATATTATCGAAGCTGTTGATCACTATGTCTACTTAGGTCAGACGATCCAACTGGGTAGATCCAACTTCTACAGAGAGGTCAACCGACGTGATGACATACGGCACTGAGACGTGGTCTCTAACTATTGGTCTCATACACAAGCTCAGAGTTGCGCAGCGTGCAACGGAGAGAGAGCTATGCTCGGTGTTTCACTACGTGATAGAATCCGAAATGAGGAAATCCGTAGAAGAACGAAGGCTACCGACATAACTCTCAGAGTTTGCAAGTTAAAGTGGCAATGGCTAAGCCATATAGTTCGCAGAACCGACAACCACTGGGGAATAAAGGTTCTCGAATGGCGACCACGAACAAGCAAGCAAAGTGTGGGGAGACACGATGGACCGACGACGTTATAGCCATCGCAGGAACTCTGTGGATGGAGGTGGTACAAGATCGCTCGTCATGGCGCTCTTTGGGGGAGGCCTATGTTCAGCAGTGGACTTCTAAAGGCTGACATGAATGATGATGATGACATTTGGGGTAGTTAATGTTAATGGCTTAAAATCAAACAGTAGTTCTTTACCTGATCAAATGTACTTAGGCAGTAAATTAGCTATAGGTGGACAGGAGATATGCGACTTATTTTTGGAGCAGTTTAATTCAGTATACAAATTATTTTGATCTACGTTATTTTCTTACGTGTCAAAGGTTTGATTGTTTTGAGGACTCGAGCAAATCACCACTTTATAATATTGTATTACAGGAAAGTGAAGTATGTAGAGCGCTCAAAGCACTTGCAAATAAGGGAGCAGGTCCAGACTCATTTTAATCTATTGTTTTAAAAAGTTGTGCTTAAGTGATTGCTGAGCCCTAGACTATTATTTTCCAGAAGTCACGCGATATGGGCTGGTTCCCAGCAAGATGAAAGTGGCTTTTATTACCCCAATTCACAAAAGTTTTGAGAATTATAGACCGGTGTCGATTCCGTCGGGGCTTGGTAAAGTATTAGAATCTCTGGTTGACAAAAATATGTTTTGGCACGTCTCTCAGCTCCTTAACATGAATCAATGTGGTTTCCTGCCTCGCACATCTACTTCCACTAACCTTTTAGGTTATGTTACTGATATTCTTGGAGTTCTTGATAAAGGTGGGGAAGCTCATGCCATTTATACTGACTTCAGTAAGGCCTTTGACCTAGTTGATCATGATTTGTTGCTGGCCAAACTGCAGCGTCTAGTCTAGGGATTCATGGTACGCTTATACGGTGGTTTAATTCCTATTTAAGTAACCGGTCTCAGTTGGTTGTTGCAAAAGGGTTAAGTCTATGCAGACAGATGAATCTGCAGGTGTGCCCCAGGGATCTCATTTGGGCCCTCTACTTTTTCTCATTTTCATTAATGATTTTCCTGGTTTATTGAAATCTTGAAGTCAGGTTGTTCGCTTTGATCTAAAACTTTATAAGTCGATCTGTGATGAGAAAGATGTGGATGAGTTACAGGATGATATCGATGTGGTAAGTCGATGGTGCAGGCAGATTATTATGTTGCTAAATGCAGACAAATGCTTTTTTAGTAAATTTTCGCGTGAACTCGTGCCTTTTTCGGCTTGCTACAAAATAGACAATATTCCCTTGAAAGAACTTTCTTCGATACGTGATCTGGGATAAGCTCTGCTTTTGGGACCACATTGACCATACTGTCAAGAAAGCATATAAAATACTCGTAGGTGGTTGTTTATGGCAACCAAAGTTTTTTTCAAAATTCCAGTCACTTCATTCATCTCTTCCACACTTTCCACAGTCTAGTGCGTAGTATTTTATATTATCGCAGTGTCGTTTGGAACCCAGTATATAAAGTGCATTCAGACAGGTTGGAAGAGTTCCAGAAGAGATTCTTGTACCATATTACATATATGGATAATTTGTGTAAGTCTTTGAGGTCACATGAGTCTCGGCTCAGAATTATAGGATTATGCCAATAGAAAAACGCCGTAAAAAACTGTTATTATCATACTATATAAATTATTACAAGATTGGTAGATTGTCCGGATTTTCTAGAAAAAAATACACTAAGAGTTCCCCGTCCGGGTAGTCGTTTATTGAATAGAAATACATTTATCCTTCCCCATTGTAAAACAAATATGTTGCAGCACTCGCCGGTCTGTCGTATGTGTGAAAGTTGCAATGAAATCAAAAATAATTTTGTCATTTTCGAACAAAAATCGCTGACCTCAATTAAGTACCTTTTATACAGAATTATATAATTATTTAATTATTTAATGTCAGGTTTTTTGACAGCATTTATATTACCTATTGTTTATATACTTATTACTTTTTGTATTATCTCTGTATTCATATTATCATATTTTTAAATTACGTCTTGTAAAGTAATAGCTGTAATTATTATGTTATAATTATTAATGCTAGGTCCACATCTAGAAGGGAGTACGTTTTCGTACGTTAACACTTTAATCTTTTCATTAATGTTTACAATGTATTTTCCGGATTTGTGGTAACAGAAAAAAAAGAGAAAAACAATAACGAGTGCGGCGTGTGCGTGTGTGTGTGTGTGTGTACAACGCGATCGGCGATCGCTCATTTCACGTAGACCGGACGACGTTAAAATTGTCTAAAAATAATTAGTAAATATGTTTTTTTTTTATTTATTTGGATAAACCTAACTGGCTATACACTAGTCTTACGAATAGTCAAAACATTTATAAAGATAATGCGAAGAGTGTACAACCTTCTAAAGGCGAACACAACATGCTACAATTAATTTCACATTCTTCATATTCAAAAGATCAAAACATACAAATTTATAATTTAATAATCATGTTAATATCATGGCATAATTTGTTGTAGGCTGAACTGAACACATCCCGTGCAATGGAGAGTGCGAGCCATAATTAGTACGGCATGAGGAGAGATATAAAGTTGTTGGGTTGTGGAGGCGGCTATTAGTACGGCATGAGGAGAGATAGAAAGTTGTTCGGTTGTGGAGGCGGCTATTAGAACGTGGCACAGAAAGTTTAACCTTTTCCTGCAAATTCGGACAATCGATGTTACCATTTTATTATCTTGTGCAGTAAAACAATATCCGCAAAATTACGTCTGTGTTCCAATAAAATTGTTCATTCATTCTAAAATGTTATAGTCTGAAGTCATAAGACTGAAGTCTGCAGCCTAGCCTTTTTGAAAATTGAATATTACCTTAACATCTATATCCAAGAAGAAGAATTGCGTGCAGAAATCTTGCTCGGCGTTGCACAACGACTCCACCAGACTCAACACCTGCAACAATCGACACAGTACCACAGAATAAATAATAGTACAAGTACAGATGGATAACTGAGGAAAGTCATTTAAATACATAGCAACTCTCGCTACAACGCAATAAAGTGCAATTTAACTCGCACAGCGCTGCAAGCTTTCTATTATATTTACCTAGAAGGCGCTCACCCATTGCGTGCTAGTATGTACCGTATACGCGCACGCGCCGTGTACCGTGTGCGCGTACCGTGTACGCGCGAGAGCTTCCATTGCTCTAATCGTTTCAGAGTCGCTCTGTCACTTTTACGCTCGGTAGGGTTGTATCAAGATATGACTAGGTACTTGTACTAGTAATTATTCTGTGATATAATATGACTTAGATATTGTAACCGAATAAACAATTATGTAAAAATGTATTATATTATTACTTATTGTTATAAATGTTGATAGTTCGATTAACTACACATAATGACATTCTTATCAGAAAAGACCTAGTACCTCATTATTTGATTATATCATAATAGGTTACACTTTAATGAATAAAAAGTGCCTGTCTGACTTCGATGCTTAATAATGAATGAAAAAGAAACGCCTACCTACGTAATAAAATGTCGGTATGTACCTAGGTATTTTACGAGACTTGTCAGACCGAATGCTATGCAGTACCTTCTAGGTTTCTCCTTGGTATTCATAATTAAGAAAATAATAAAATTTGACAAAAACTTAACGTAAGTTTACGTAAGTAGGTACTTTATCGTCTCAAAACATGCCAAGTTTAATTAGAATTTATTCAGTAGTTTCGGCATGATAAGTGGGCACACGGCGCGCGACTCATCAAGCGCACGCTTGACACTCAACTGAATGAACCCTAATATTGCGGCCCCGAAGTTTAGGTATAATATTTGTACTTGTTGCGGAGTGCGACCGTCCTGACAGTACAGACATATACAGAGGGCGCAACGACGGAGCGCGCGGCGTCTCACTCACCCCGTCCAAGAGCTCGTCGGCCTTCTCCGGCGGTGCGGGCGGCGCCAGCGCGGCGCGCGCTGCCTCGCACGCGCCGCGCGTCTCTCGCTCCAGCGCGCGCGCGCGCCATGCCGCGTACACCTGCAACACGGCGGAGTGAGAATCGGCGCGAGTCTCGCGGCGCACGCCACCTCACACGCGCCGCGCTCCACGCCTCGTACACCTGCAAAACGGGGCGTGAGATCCGTCGTGAGCTACTCCCGGCGCTCCCAGACATATACCTTCGCGAGTCCATCGAACGCCTTCTCGTCCATGTCTTTGAGGCAGCGCATGAAGGGCGCCAGCGGCAGCAGCTCGGAGTGGTGACGCGCGGGCGCCGATGGCAGCTCGGAGTGCAGGCGCGCGGGCGCCGGCGCGGCCGCGCCACCCGCCGCCGCCTCGTTTCCGAGGTGGATCAGCAGGTTGTTGACGTGCCGCGCGACAGCTGCCGTCATCTGCGCGGAGACAGTCCACGGTTAGCAGAAATAGGACGCTCGGGCGCGGCGGGATCTGATCTGACGATCCGCACCTGGTCCTTGGCGCGCTCAAGGCGGCGCAGGCGCTCGCGCACTGCGGCGAGACGGCGCGCGTGCGGCGGCACACCAGACTCCGCGCGCAGCGCCGCCCGGAGCGCTTCGCAGGCGGCGAGCGCGCGCGTGCGCCCCTCCGCGCTCGTCAACGGGATCTCGGGCAGCGCGTCGAGGTCGCGCAACGGCGGCGCGTCAAGCCACGCGAATATGTCCGCGAGGTCGCGCAGCAGAGCACGCGCATTCTCGTCGGTGCGTGCGGCACCGGAGCGCGCGTGCACGGCATCGGGCGCGCCGCGCGCTAGCGCCTCGCAGCGGCGCAGGCGCGCCTGCAGCGCGGCGCCGGCCGCCAGCCCCGCCCCGAGGCGGCGCGCGAGCTCGGCGCCGCCGCCCTCGGTGGCCGCGGCCAGCATGCCGGCCACGTTGAGCGCGTCGAGGCGCGCGAGCTGCACGCCGAGGCGCGCCACACGTCGCTCGGGGTCATCGTCGGCGGCGCCCGCACTCTCCAGCAGCGCGCCGAGCGCCGCCTCCGACGCGGCGTCCGCGACCAGAGCGCCGCCGCCGGCCTCGCCCGACTACAATAATAATTATATTTGTCTCTGCACAGTGCACCGCGCTCGGTGACAAGCGCAGTTCAGTGACAAACCAGGGGGAATGGGAGTGGGGTGTGGTAACTGGAATTTAATTATTTGATACTTTCTGGATCTGCAACCTCTGGACTCACCCGCACAAATGCTGATGATGATGAGTATAATAATGAGCCTCTGTCACTTCCAGTCTTTGAAGTATATCTGTATCTTGGAGTAATAGTCAATACAAAACTCAGTTTTCGGGATCATTTGACAGAATCGTCAATAGAGCCAGCAAAATATGCGGCTTTATAGCAAGACAGGCTAAATCTTTTAGAAATAAGGATCTCTCAATTCATCTCTTTAATAGTGTCGTTAGAAGTATTTTGGAGTAATGTAGTGTTGTGTGGAACCCAGTGTACCAGGTTCACTCAAATAGGATTGAAGAATTTTAAAGCGCTTCATGTATCATCTCACTTTCATGGAGAACAAATGTAAATTGTTACGGTCCTACCAGTCCCGACTTAATTATTATAATATTCATTGTCCATTGCACAAGCATCGAGAACTAACAGATATATTAATGCTGTACAAATTAGTAAATGGGTTAGTTGACTGGCCAGAACTGATGGAAAAATTAAAATAAGAGTCCCCAGGCCTAGCAGTAAGCTTCTATTTAGGAATACATTCACATTGTCCAAGTGTAAAAACAAAATGTTGTAGCACTCCCCAATACACCGTATGTGTAGCAGCTAAAACAACTATAATATTCAAAATAATTTCGATATTTTCAAAGTGGTTTCGTTGCCCTCAACCAAATTTCTATTAAATAAATTGTTAAGTACCTAAATATAAAGGTTCCTTATACCTACTTACTTCATAGTGAGTTTTTTTTTAAATTAATATTAATTTTATATTTACATTTTCTGTTCATATTTAGCTAGTAACCATGGAATTTTATTAAGAATGTTAGGTTCACATTCATAAGGATTATGTGTAAAATTGTGTACCTCATGATAGTGATACATCTGTGTTTTTTTATTACCTTCAGCCGTTTTGTGAATGACCAATAAAAAAAACCTATGCAACAATTTCATTGTTAAATCGCTTTTAAGTTTTTGTCAGTGTCTGAAGTTCTGTAAGAATGATGTATGATATTGCGTTTGTTTGTTTTCTTTTGTTAGCATTACTTTGACCTAAATCTGTACTTTTATTATATTTTCTTTTTGACATTTGTAGTTATTATTATTCATTACTAACTGTAACTAGTATAAGAACTATTTTGACATGTTTCTTTTTAACAGTTATAATCACAATTCCCTATTCACATTGATGATACTTTAATTAATGTAATTGGTGTTAGTCATATTAATAAAAAAAAAACCTTTGAAGTACTTAAGCAACAATGTAGAGAATCCCAAAAACATAACAAAATCAAAACTACGATATTGGTCAAATAACCGCCATAGTATTCCCTGGTCAACCATAAAAAAAACTCGAATGCGACTGGCTTCTGTGGAAGCCAGTCGCCCAAATTTGAAAACTTTTCGAGTTATTTCACGTTTGGGTGGTGTAAAGGCTCTTTTTTGGTGTATGGTACTAGTTTAATTATGTGGCAATCCAATTAAATGCAAAAATCCAATAAAGAGAGCAATTCATTTTTTTTTTTTTTATAATTATATTAAATTAATCGTTGTTGCAACTTCTATCGAAAAACATTTATATGAATGAAGCCCCGATTGTTGGCAAAAATTTACAAACCCGATTGCTGTCTGGCAACAATAGTTACCAGGCAAACATTTTTTGATTTATTTAAATTTTATTGAATATTGGGCCATTTATTTAATCTAAGGACTAGTAATAACATGTAGCAACACATTACTATCTTTATATTTCAACTTTATGCTCTAGATTTTCCATAAATAATTTTTAAAGATCACTCATGATTTCTGCCCAAATTTATTTTCAATTTTAGTCGTTTATTTAAAAAAAACTAATCGATGGCAATTTTATTTTTTATTTGTTGGAATGGCACATCTGCAGCGGTATTAAATACAGATAAAAAAAAAGGTACTTGCTGAATATCCTGAATAAAACAAATATTTAAATAGAAACTCCATATATTTTGACTTTTCTTCGACAGTCCGCTTGTTTTTATAAATATTTTAACTAGGGGTGTACTAAAATAACAGTGCAAATCTATTGTATATTATTTTAGCTACATAGAAGAGTAGTTTATTTAATAAACAACCATATGAAGCGGTCATACAAAGTTCTTTTACGCATGGTAGCTGCCGGCAGATGGGTTTCCCTTGCAAATTTTGACTGCTCCGCAAGTCTCGCGTCCGTCATTCTGTAGTACACTTACACGTGGGCGGTTAAGAGTAATTTATTGCAACACTTCAAATCAACGACAGTAAGAAATGTCTGTTATTCTATGTTTAAAATAGACACCTTAATGTTCAGGAACGAAACGTTTGCGCAATGCAGCTTTCGAGCGCTCGCCTCGACTGGCCATCTAGTGACAAGTTTAGGAACTTAATACCATAATTTATGAGTTCAATAATTTAAGAGTCTGAACAACCAATTTCATCCTTTGAAGTATACCTATGCAACAATTTCATCCTTTGAAGTAGGTATATCTATGCAACATTTTCATCCTTTGAAGTATACCTATGCAACATTTTCATCCTTTGAAGTATTAACTAAGATGCAACAATTTCAGCCTTCATTCCTTGGAGATGACTGATATTAAAACATTTCCCCTAAGTAGTATTATTTTAAGAATAAGAATAATTTATTTCCAAAACAAGCAATGGTGTACAGTAGTCGCAGCGGAAGTATGTGTCTCGGAAGTTATCTGCTAGTCGCTGCGCAAACTGCTATTTTTCAGGCGCAATCCCAATGTTGAAGGTGAAAACAGCATTGTATAACTACCTCGCTCACCCGCTTACATTTTTTGCATACTCTATCTCACTCTTACTTGATGCTGTTTTATTCCCACAGCAGTACCTGCGCAATTGTTCACAGAGCCTAACTTCACAAACATATAGATTGGCTGCGCCTACAATACATTACAAAAAAAAACAAAGTAGATGTACATATGTATTAGCGACGGGTCCCGAACTAGGTGAAGCCTGCATCTTGGGAACCTAAATTTTATTGGAATTCCACAAACAGCTATTTGTTTGTGTACATTTTCATTATGAGGATCCAGCTGTAAATATTACACATCAACTAGTTTTGGCTTGGAGAGTGTATTCCCTGTGGTGACATGTAATATTACTGGCCAGGTACTGTAACATTTCATTTGAACCTACCATGACCATGTCTGTTAACTTCGACTGCTGTTGTATACAGCTGCTTGTCCACTAGTTGTGTTAGGTACAAGCTAAAAAGTAAATATAAAATGTATTTACCATTTCTTGTTGTTCTTTGCCGCCTTCCCAGAGCTTCTGAAGGGCTGTTTCTTCGAACTTCATCTCTGCTGACTGCACACTTCAGGACAGGAAATAACACAAAAGTGTCACAGCTTTAGCTTAGCAATATGACTAAGAACAATAACAGGGCATAACCTTGTCCCCTACGCCCCTTAGGCTCATACAACTCTGACTGAATCGGTAGAGATACGACTGAATCACTGACTGACTGAGGTGAGCACAGTACGATACGATACGATACTGTAAAATGCGGCAACTTTTTTTTTCAGTTTTTGAATTAACTACATATATACCAGATAGACTTTTTTAACATTTATGATTAGCAATAATGAAATTCATCGTTCTCTTTCCTTATTTATTATTACACGACCAAAATAATGGGCCGCCGTTATTCATACAACATATTTTTTTATACCCTATATTATTATTTTTTTATTTTTTCTTTATATAGTCTGTGTGCTAGCTCGTGAATAAACAGCTGAGTCTCGAGCATTCAAATAAAATCTACTTTTATATGAATAATCTGTGGGTCACAAATCAAACCATATCTATAATCTGTGTCACAAAGTACCAAACCAAACACTTCGAAATTATATTTTCCATTGTCTCATGGTTTAATTAATGTAACTACGCCTCGCCTGTTTTCTTGAATCATGCAATGTCTATACGTAGGTAGGTACCTACCAGCGATCAGCCAAGCCAACGCAAATAAAATTATCTTTCGTTGTTTGTTGGGATATTATCGCTCCTTTTCTCAACTTCAGTTTTCACTAATATTCTGTGTGATTGATTGATTTTCAGATTTTCTGAGATGTTCATTGATGCCTCCAAGATTATAGATTTCCTAGAAAGTGAACTGCATCACACACTGCAGCCCGATTACATAACTTAGCTTCAGTCGGATTGTCAGTATCGATATCACTAATGCCTTGCGATAGAGTCGAAATTGCTATGAAAAAAGTGATAATCCGATTGTAACCAAGTTCTGTAATCGGGCTGCACCACATCACCCCTCCAAAATTTCTCCACAGAACGCACTTCCACTCTAACTCTAGGTCTGGAATCATATGTTGCTGAATGAGAAGAATAAGTACCTACTATCCGAAGAAAGAAGACATGACTGTCACAACATAGAGTAAAATTACGACTGCAAGCACTCTTAGATCTTATGGCTAAAAGACTTATGGAATCATTTAATCATAATTTTGATGCAGGTGCGTGACTTGTGTTGTGTTGCATAGTAAGTGGGGATTCGATGGTGCATCTAGTCACTGTTTATTAGCAACAAACCACGTTAAGGTGAGAAGTATTTATGGCAAGCCTTGTGCCTCTGATCAACTCACTGAAAGTTTGAGTGGAAACAGTATGGCAAAATGACAAGACTTTGTCTACTGCTTGCTGTCGTCTGATTTCTTTTAAGTTTATGAAGGAGACAAGTGCAAACATAAAAACGGAATTGGCTGCATTTGAGTCAGAGATCACTGAACGAACTCCAACTGATTGCAGAAATGCCATGGCCACACACAGCCTAATGCCAACCGTGTATGGAAAAATGCACTCATTCAGGGACTTCAGCTGCTGTATGTGATCTGTGCAAATCTCGTTTGACTGGAATGAATCATTTTGAAGCAGTGAGAGCTAAGGCAGTGCAAGAAGACTTATATAACACAGAAGATTTATATAATCATAGACGATAAAAACTCGTTTATAATGATAAACGAGTTGTTAATTTTTATTACAACTCATTCATTAACTACTTCATTAATGTGTCTTCATTAACTGAAGTAGACTGATAGTAGTGATGTATTGTAAAAATAACCACCACACCATTAATTATAATATGACCTGCACCACTGCCTGTACCATTTATCTAGACAGAGTTGTTCACTGAAATATCATTTGTTGATTCCAAGAACATTGATAAAGTAGGAAGGTTGCCTGTGGCTATTGTGACCATTATGCTAATTGAATAAAATTTTGTATAATATTTTTGATTTGTAAAACATCTTTCCTCTCGCTTTACTTAAATCTATGGGAGCTAGAGAGTAGTAATTCCTTTATGGGAATGATTTTGTGAAAAGTGTTACAATGTGCTGCGTGCGCTCATTGGTCAACTGTTTACTGAAACAATTGACCAATTAGCTTGCGCAGTGCTATCCTAAATGATATAACAGCATTGAGCGATGATAAAGCAGGGCTTGAACAGCGATGATAAAACATTAGTTTTTTGTTAGTTTCCAACTCTAGTGCAGTGTGTGGAGGGGTAAATACGAATTACCCGTGCACCCACTAGTGGGTGAAGCTGGTGGGTGGACGGGTCATTGCCTATAAAAAAACAGCTTGAACTGATGTTACACATCATATGCAACTACTGCGTTTTTTTTGTCCTATTAAATTCAATCTCTTACTACTTACACCATTAGCAAAAGAGTTCCGTTTGGACCCTTCTGGTACGGAACCCAAAAATAAAGGAGAAATGTCACCTGTGTTAGGTTGTTGTGATTGTTATTTGTATATAATTTGTATTATTACATTTTCGTTTTTGTTCTACTAAACTAAACCTTTTATTACCATTACCCTACAAAAACAACAACAGCTACAGAATTCCGTTTAGTTTGGACCATGTGGGTAGGATTAAAATCATAATAATACTTATATTAAAAACAAGTCATAAGTTCAAAAACTAAAACCTGACTACAATCGGATAAAAAATAGCCTATGACACTCTTGCGATGAAGACGATCGATTGATACTTCGCTTGTCAAAATCTGACCAACTTTTCAGTTTGAATACATAACCCTTCCTTTTTTCTTACTAGTCTAATTAACTCTAGATGTATCCCATAAAAAATAAAAAAATAATAATATATATATTGCTTTTTCACATGTATAAATTTTATCCTATGAATGTAGGTCAATTTGTTCCGGCCGCAAAACAAGGTTAGCATTTCTAATTATATTTAAAATTAATTATCTCAGAAACGGTGAGAGGTGAGAGCGATTTCTGAGCAAAGTTTTTGGAAAATTTTAAAAACTTTTTATTTTTTGTTCCTTTTGTTTAGAACTGTGTTATGTGACTGGTGGTTTTTCTTTTGAAAAACTACCCCTATACTAATAAATATTTAAATCCTCGTATCTTTCCAATCTCCTATTGGACCGGTGTCTTTGATTTTGCTCTTGTCTTTTACAGAGCAAACTAGTAACGCCTGAATCTATCAATTATAGCAAACTAGTAGTTAAAAATTTATTTTGCTATTTTATTTTAGGAATTTATATAGAGGCTGACTAGAAAATTGGACATCTTGCCTTAGGCGGGTACGGGGAGCGACCAGATAGTCTGTGACTTTATATAGAGACTTTCATTTAAGAAAAAAAATATTTTTTTTTTGACTTTTTACAACTTTTACAAATTTAATATTTTATTTTATTGTGTGTATTTGTAATATATTGATTGCGACAATCCCCTGACACGATGTTCGGTTACCGCACTCCCGAAAAATCTATAAAAGCTACAAACGAGGACGCCCAGAAAGCTGCGTCTAAAGCCCAAATGGGCAAAGCAGGACCTTCATTGTCGGCAGAAAAAGCGGAACAAGAAAGTAGTGTTAGAAAAAGTATTGATGTGTGGGAGTCTGGGCAACCAGACACACAGACAAAGAGCCAAAAAGACTTATTCAGCGGTGGACTCCCAAAAGCTGAAAACGATAACAGGACGCAGAGCGTCGTCGGAGGCGGCAGAGAGCCCACCTATACAAAGAAAAGAGAAGGAGAACGATAGGGTAGCGGAAGCTAGAACATGTCTGAAAAAGGGCAAATCCCATCTATCAGAGTCGAGAAACTTAAAAGCGGAAATAAGAACAGGCGTCACTCAGGCCCTGGACCGTCTCTTCCAACTAGTAAAGGAGGCGGATACGGTGAGGAGTCGGATTGACACCTTAGGACAGGGAAAATAAAAGGAAAATGAGGTGACAAAAAAGATTGACGAACACATCCAATTGTTAAAGGAAAATAGTGAAAAAATGGAACAACTAAAGGAGACTTTAGAAAGGAAGACCTACGCGAGTGCGGCAGCAACGCAGTTCAGGAGGCAGCTCCCTGAGCAGACTGCACTGCACTCTGTAGTGGTTACGGCAAAGGACGAATTAGAAACAGGAGAAGAAGTCCTCAACAAAATTAGGAAAACCGTAAATGCAAAAGAAGGAGGAGTGATGGTGGAAAGAATAAGAAAAGCAAAAGACCGGAAGGTAATAATTGGATGTAGAACGGAAGAAGAGAGACAAAAAGTCAAAGACAGATTGAACAAGACAGGACTGCTGAATGCAGAAGAAATAAAAAACAAAGATCCCTTGGTGATTCTCAGGGATGTACTGCAGTACAATAGTGATGAGGAGGTGCTGCGAGCCCTGAGGAACCAAAATCGAGCGATATTCGATGGATTAGGAAAGGAAGAAGACAGGATCCAAATAGCCTACAAGAGGCGCACCAGGAATCCGCACACTAGTCACGTCGTGATGAGGGTCTCCCCCAAACTGTGGCAACGTATGGTCGAGGCAGAGACGTTACATGTCGATCTGCAGAGACTGAGAGTGATGGACCAGTCACCACTGGTCCAATGCTCGATGTGCCTCGGCTATGGACACGGCCGGCGTTTTTGCAAGGAGACACTGGAGAAATGCTGTCACTGTGGAGGCCCTCACATGAGGTCACAATGTGCGGACTGGCTCGCTGATGTAGCCCCGTCTTGTAGCAACTGCGTAAGCGCCAAAATGGAGAGAACAGACCATAATGCCTTCAGACAGGAATGTCCGATTAGAAAAAGGTGGGAGGCATTAGCCAGATCTAACGTAGCGTACTGCTAAGGTGGTCCTGGGCGTAAACTCAGCGACAAGAGCGAAACCATACATTGCATGTCAAGCAAACCTGCAACGAAAACAATTAGCAACAAATGAGCTAATGCTTGAGGCAAAGGAAAAGAAAATGGTGTTCGCGCTGCTTCAGGAGCCGTATGTGGGTGGAATGGGTAGAATGCGGGACTACAATGGAGTAAAGATCTTCCAATGCTCTGACCAGGATGGCGGAACCACGAAAGCGGCAATAGCAGTCTTTAATGACGACGTGGACGTTGTCCAATGTCCGGAGTACACTACAAACAACATCATAGTGGTTAAATTGAGAACAAGTGCATGGGAAATCGCCGTAGTCTCCTTCTACTTTGAACCTGACAAACCCTTACAGCCATACTTGGAGCAGTTGAAGCTGATTGAACAGAAGGTCGGTCGAAGCATGATCTTTGGCGGGGACTCTAACGCAAAGAGCTCATGGTGGTGCAGCCCTAAAGTGGATGATCGAGGTGAAGAAATGGCCGGAACACTTGAGGAGATGGGCTTGCAGGTGCTCAATGAAGGAAACATCCCTACCTTTGACACAGTTAGGGGAAATAAGACCTACTCCAGCTTTGTGGACGTCACGGCTTGTACATCGGATCTACTTGATTTAATTGAAGATTGGAAAGTGGACGAAGGCATGACGAGCTCAGATCACAATTCAATTACATTTAAGATCAGGCTCACCAAAGCAAAAGGAATAAATATAAGTCGTACAACGCGAAAATATAATAGTAAAAAAGCAGACTGGAGCCATTTTCATGAGAGAATGGCCCAGTTGCTGTGTGATAAAAATATAAACAAAATAGAAATAGACAAAATTAATAATAAAATGGATTTGGAACAATTACTAGAAAAATACTTACAAACTATAAAACAGACATGTGATGACAGTATACCTATAAAGAAAATAAATAGTTTACTTACTTTTGCTTGGTGGACCGAGGAGCTCAAAAAGCGGAAGCAGGAAGTTGTCACCAAGAAACGGAGAATCCGATGTGCAGCGCCAGTACGAAAACAGAAGGTCATTCAGGAGTACCTGCAAGCGAAAGAAACATATGAATTGGAGGCATCCAAAAGTCAAATAGACAGTTGGAAAGAATTTTGTGGTAAACAATCGAAAGAAGGGCTATGGGAAGGTATCTATAGGGTGATAAAACGGACAGAAAAGAGGCAAGAAGATCTGCCTCTTATCAAAGAAGGAATGGTACTGGACCAAAAAGAGTCAGCTAGACTATTGGTTGACACGTTCTACCCTGAAGACAACCATGAAAACGATAGTGAGGATCACAAACGCATAAGGGCCGAAGCTCAAATAGTAAATGAGCTGAGTGATAGTGGAAACAATGACCCACCATTTACTCTAGAGGAGCTGGAAGCTGCTGTGAAAAAATTTAATCCGAAGAAAGCCCCGGGGTCGGATGGTTTAACCGCTGACATTTGCCAGCAAGCCATCAAACACAGTCCGGAGCTTTACCTATCACTGGCAAATAAATGCCTAGAGCTGAGCCACTTCCCGGTCATCTGGAAGGAGGCAACGGTGATAGCTCTGAAAAAACCAGGGAAAGAGAACTACACAGAACCAAAATCCTATAGACCAATCGGATTGCTGCCAGTGATGGGTAAAGTTCTTGAAAAGATGCTTATTGGCAGAGTTAAATGGCACATTCTGCCGAAATTCAGCTCACGCCAATACGGATTCATGCCCCAGAAAAGCACGGAAGGCTCTCTCTATGTCCTAGTGCAACATTTACGCGAAAAGCTGAGACAGAAGAAAATAATCACCATGATATCACTGGACATAGAGGGAGCCTTCGACAGTGCATGGTGGCCGGCAATAAGAGTTCGCCTGGCCGAGGCAGGGTGTCCAGTAAACATTAGGAGATTAGTAGATAGCTACTTACGGAATCGAACGGTTAGACTGAGGTACGCTGGCGAAGAAGTTTTTAAAGCTACCAATAAAGGATGCGTCCAGGGTTCAATCGGGGGTCCAGTCTTATGGAATTTGCTCCTGGATCCGTTGCTCAAAGGTTTAGAAGAAAGGAGAGACTACTGCCAGGCTTTCGCTGATGACATTGTTCTTGTCTTCAACGGGAACACTGCAGTGGAGGTTCAGCGCCAAGCAGATGCCGCTCTCGCTTATGTTCTATAGTGGGGTGTCGTGAACAAACTGAAGTTGCTCCGCACAAAACAAATGCTATGCTTTTAACACGAAAGTTAAAGTACGACACTGAGCATGGGCGGGACCGACATAATAATGAAAAATGAAATAAAAATCTTAGGGCTTATATTAGACAATAAGCTCACTTTTAACAGTCATGTGGGAAATGTCTGCAGAAAGGCGCTGAACTTTTACAAACGATTGGCGAGAACAGCACGGATAGGTTGGGGTCTCCACCCGGAAGTAATTAGAACCATATACACAGCGGTAGTCGAGCCGGTCATTATGTATGCTGCAGGTGCTTGGGCACCTGCAACGCAAAAACTTTGCGTACAGAAAATGCTAAATGCGGTACAGCGGGGATTTGCCCTAAAACTGTGCAAGGCTTACCGTACCGTCTCGCTGAACTCGGCACTGGTGCTGGCTGGGATACTTCCCCTCGACCTCAGGATACAGGAAGCAGCCGCCTTGTACGAGGCTAAGAGGGGAGTTCCCCAGCCAATGTTAGGAGACAGGGAGTTGGAGTGCATGGAACTGTACGCAAATACACCTCATCCAGCGGAGCATATGAGCCTGGGATTCCTTAGCCTGGTAGACAAAGAAGAAGTAGACACAAACAGCACTCAGGAAGTGCGGATTTTCACGGATGGCAGCAAAATCGACGGAAAGGTCGGAGCAGCATTGTCTCTGTGGAGCAATGAGGCCGAGACCAGAAACCGAAAATTGAAACTGTCATCCTATTGCACAGTCTACCAGGCCGAATTACTGGCCATATGCGAAGCCACAAGAGAGATCATAAAGAGCCCAAAAATGACCTTCGGCATATATAGTGACTCTCGATCGTCGCTTGAAACAATAACAAATCAGCAGACAATGCATCCGCTGGCAGTGGAAACCCGGCTAAACCTGAAAAATATTAGCAATCAAAACAAAAAAGTATCACTGTTTTTGGGTGAAGGCTCACGCGGGTCTGGAAGGGAACGAACGTGCGGATGAGTTAGCAAAAAACGCAGCTCTGTACATTAAAAGAAAACCAGACTATGACCGATGCCCGATTTCATTTGTCAAGCGACAAATCCGTATGGATTCGCTTGACAAGTGGAATCGGAGGTACAAGTCTGGCTCAACCGCAGCTACTACAAAATTATTTATTCCAGACGCAGTACAGGCCTACAAAGCAGTGAGACAAATTGAGCCCACAGGGGTTCTTACGCAAATAATGACTGGGCATGGTGGGTTCTCCGAATACCTGAACCGGTTTAAGTGTAAGGAGGACCCATCCTGCCCATGTGATCCAGATATTAAAGAAACGGTCATGCATGTATTATTGGAATGCCCTATGTATGGATTGGAAAGATACGAGTTGGAACAGGAATTAGAGATAGATTTGAAAACGGAAGCTGTAAAAGACCTAATAGCTAATAAATCGATTAGAAATATTTTTATAAAATACTGTGTTAGAATAGGAAATAAAGTTATAAAACGAAATAAAGATAGATAAATCATGGTGTTATATATATTTGCATATATATATATATATATATATAAATAGCATGGAAATTTAACAAATGTAAAACGATGTAAACTAGATATAAGAACATGTATAATAAAAATAGATATAAAAAGATTGTTACAAATAAAAGCTAGAAACAATGTAAACTAGATATAAGAATATGTAAGAAATAAGATTGTTACAAATAAAAGTTAGAAATACTCGTATATAAGGAAAAATGATGTATGGAAGAATAAATAGAGGAGTGTTCTGGTTGAAGGAAATTATATAAAGGAATAATAATAAGTTTGTAAAGAAAGACTCTGACGATAAGTCAGGGGGATTAGCACGCGGAATAATAAAAAAAAACCCTTCCTTTGCTTCGCCATAGTCGGGTAAAAAAAATATGCCGTGTCCTAGGCATATTTTTTTACTTAGATCTAAAGAAGAATCGATTGATACCTCGCTTGTCAAAATCGGACTAAAAGGGGCGACGCTGTGGTGTAACTTCCACATACCCACATAAAAAACATAGGATGCTTTTTTTCGTGATAAACTGTACTCCGCGTGGACGAAGTCGCGGACGAAAGCTAGTTAGTCATATAGGAGAGTGATGTAGGGTTTATAGTGTATAGTGTACCTCCTTGTGTATAGCTCTACGGTTTATATTTTATGATCTTGTCAATTGTCATGTCATGTCATGTGGAATAAACCCTTGATTCTACGAACAGGGCTATTCCACATGAAAACTAAATAAATCAAGTTGAAAAATCATGGAAAAATATCTTCGTCCCGAACGATTCGACGGAGACCCCTCATTAGGGCAACAACAAGATCGTCTCAGTGGCGACACTGGAAAAAAAACGTTTGAAAATTTTCTCTTGTCATGTGAAAAACCCCTTTCAGATGCCTCTAAACTAAAACTGTTGATAAATTATATATCTCCCGGTACATTAAAGTACATAGAACGCTGCGAAAAATACACAGATGTCATGAAAAAAGTCTTAGAAAAATTTGAACGAAAAAACACTTAGAAAAATTCAAGAAAAATTGCGCCCCCAAGGCTACACCCCAATGACAGTGGCCTACGAAGGGGACGACGGCAGGGACTTTTAACTTTTCGTGATGGGTCGTGGTACCAAATTAAGGTATCGTTTTTTTGATGCCATCGTGTAGTACGCATCCAGACAAAGAGCGTTTGTGAAGACATCTTCCTTGGACCACTTAGTGATGAGATAAGGGCTTATAATGGATCCAGGCATCAAGTATACCGTTAGGAGCTGTATGGAAAAAGACAATAATTTTAAACAAAAAACACTTAGAATAATTTTGACGAAAACACAAAATGTTCGTTTTGGATGACAGCTTACAAACTCATAAGAGCTCTATCTCGGAAACTATTGATCCTAGACTAGTATTTTCTGTACAGAAGTGATAGATCTCACCAAGATCAACATTTCACATGACAGCTGTCAAACTTAAAATGGCTATAACTCTGAAACTATTGACCTTAGACTAGTAGTTTCTTTACAGAAGTGATAGACCTCATCGAGATCTTCATTTCACGTTATAGCTGTCAAACTTAAAATGGCTATAAATCTGAAACTATTGACCGTAGACTAGTAGTTTCTTGACAGAAGTGATAGACCTCATCGAGATCTTCATTTCACATGACAGCTGTCAAACTTAAAATGGCTATAACTCTGAAACTATTGATCCTAGACTAGTAGTATTTTTTACAGAAGTGATAGATCTCACCAAGATCTACATCTCACATGACAGCTGTCAAACTTAAAATGGCTTTAATTCTGAAACTATTGACCGTAGACTAGTAGTTTCTGTACAGAAGTGATAGACCTCATCGAGATCTTCATTTCACATGACAGCTGTCAAACTTAAAATGGCAACAACTCTGAAACTATTGACCGTAGACAAGTAGTATTTACAAAATTGATATATCTCATCGATATCTTCGTTTTGGATTACAGTTCGGAGACTTAGAATATTTGCAATGGGTCGTGGTACCATATGAACATATGTTTATTTTAATTCCATCCTGTAGTACGCATCAAGACAAAGAGCGTTTGTGAAGACAACATCTTCTTTGGAACCCTCAGTGATGAGTTAAGGGCTTATAATGATCCGGGCATCAAGTATACCCTTAGGGGCTCTATGGGAAAAAGACTTAGAAATTTTCGCGATGGTTCGTGGTATTAAGGTTTTTTTTGATGCCATCGTATAGTACCCCTCAAGACAAAGAGCGTTTGTGAAGACAACATCTTCCTTGGACCCTTCAATGATGAGATAAGGGCTAATAATGAACCAGGCATCAGGTGTAGCCAAAGGAGCGGAGACAGAATTTTCTCGATGGTTCGTGTTACCATATTAAGGTATGTTTTTTTTTATGCCGTCGTGTAGTACGCATCAAGACAAAGAGCGTTTGTGAAGACAACATTTTCTTTGGACCCCTCATTGATGAGATAAGGGCTTATAATGAACCAGGCATCAAGTGTAGCCAAAGGGGCGGAGACAGAACTTTCTCGATGGTTCATGGTCCCATATTAGGGTATGGTTATTTTAATGCTATCGTATAGTATGCATCTACACAAAGAGTGTTTGTGAAGACACAATCTACCTTGGACCCCTCAGTGATGAGATAAGGGCTTATAATGAACCAGGCATCAGGTGTAGCCAAAGGGGCGGAGACAGAATTTTCTCGATGGTTCGTGGTCCCATATTAGGGTATGGTTTTTTTAATGCCATCGTGTAGTACGCATCCAGACAAAGAGCGTTTGTGAAGACAACATCTTACTTGGACCCCTCAGTGATGATAAGGGCATTGATAAGGGCTTATCATTAATTAGGTTAAGTTGTCTGTAGCTGTGCTGAGTTTGTTCGTTACGCTTTTACGCTTTAACTACTCAACTGATCATCATGAAATTTTTCACACACGTTCTCATTGTCGTGTTTAGTACAAAGTTTTTACGAAGAGAACGAAATTGTTTGTTTTTGTGGAATTGCCACATCGATCGGGCACACACTAACATTTGTTTTTATTTTTCTTTAACAAGTCTTAACAGCTAACACAACATTTATGTCACTGTAATTGTTGTTGCACTTCTGTCTATTTGGGCAGAGGTTCCACCTGACTGTGCTTAGTCCAAACTTACCGGCAGGCCTAAGACCGGGTCCGTAGTCAGGTGGCTTCAGAGAGCGATTAAGGAAAAAACCTCGAATACTATAGATCGCGGATTATATACCTTTGCATATTGCTGACAGTGTATTGAATGGTTATTGGGGGTTATCCCTTCGGTCAGCAATATGCGCAGTGTAACAGTACGCCACACCACCCCTCTACGGAGAAGGGAAAGCTAACAGAAAGAGAAAAAAGTTAGAGATCTAAAATATCCCTAAATTTTACTTCTTCCGATCCTGATAGTAACATGATCAGGCGGTGGAACAGCTAGCCGTGAAGGAACGGGAGGAGGTGAAAGAATAGGAGTTGACGAAATTGGAGCTGGCACGAGCGACTCCGTAGTCTTCAAGACGCTTGAAGTGAATACGAAGAAAATACAAAGCGGCATCGCGGGAATACACCAGGATGTCAACAATGTAAGCGAAACGCGACTCGAGGCCTTGCACTACTTCGTAAATAAACCTTTGAGCCTGCACGTGTTGCCTGCATTGCGCAGACCAAAAGTCATATAATTGAACTCGTAAAGTCCAAAAGGCGTAATAATGGCCGTTTTGTAAATATCGTCAGCTGCAAGCGGGATCTGTTGATAGGCCTTTACGAGATCAATCGTACTAAATATAGTATAGCCAGAGATGCTATTGTTGACATCCCCAATGTGGTGGACCGGGTACTGGTCGGGAACTGTGCGCGAGTTAAACAAACGATAGTCTCCACAGGGTCATCAGGTGCCGTCGCGTTTCGGCACCATATGAAGAGGCGAGGACCATGGACCCTTAGAAGTCCTGGCTGTTCCGCACTGTACCATCTCGTCAAAAACCTTTTTAGCTTCTTGAAGCTTCTGACGGGCTAATCGTCGAGGACGACAAAACACAGGGGCACCTTCAGTAATTCAAATAACCTGTGATTCCCATATTGTCATTGGATTAGCAAAAACTGGAATTTTACGAAATAATATGTTAAAATATGTACTATATAAGTTTATTACATCTGGAGTCCTTTAAATACATATGATAGTACTTTCGTTCGTGGTTGTTTTGATCCGTATTGTTGAAGCACGAAAAGTGTGATAATAACAATAGTAGAGCCCCAAGGGTACAATCTTACCAAATATATTAAATTGGGAGAAGACTGAATAGAATAGTCGAGTACAAGATCTCTGTTTATGAACATCTCCGAGTGCTCCTAATTGTTCCCGTATTTTTATGTTGTCCACTGAGGTTTGGTCCCTGGGCTAGTGGAACAAACCCTAGGACCGCCTCGTGACACTGGCGCCCAACGTGGGCCAAAAATAAATTCTTCAGTTAGATCCAAAGCATTATATATATATATATATATATATATATATATATATATATATATATATATATATATTATATTGTAAGGAAAAAACAGGAAGTAGGCGGAGCCTAGAGGCGGGGCCTAGCATCATGTGATGACTTGTTTGCGCAACACTGGCTGAATCTAGTTCCAGCCGGGCAGACCTTTTCCTCAGCGAGGCAGCGAGAGCGGCGCGCCACTTTTCTGCCAGCAGTCGAAGCAGCGGGACGTTCCTGAATATTTCTTGAGTTCCTTAAATTCCCCCATTTGATTTTGTAACAGTGTTTAGTTCACTTTGTTGAGTTTAATAATAACTTTGTGTGTGTGATCGTGTATATTTTTTTAATAACCTCACTTCTGGTTGCTAATAATATATATTATATTATATAGCGCAATAACAAACCACTCTATAGCTATAACTAGACATAGGAATAGCTAAAAGATAAACATAGAATCATAATATTTCAAGAGCGCAACTGAACCTACAGAAAATGTGTAGATAGGTAGGAAATAAATAGCAACACATTGTTAGGTTTGGATATTATGTTCATTATGCACCAATCGGCATAATGATAGGCCGACGCATTAGCTAGAAGTAAATTATTTAGTTGAGGCTTCGAAAAGGCAAACGTAGTTTTTGAAATCTACGTGCTATCCCGTATGACCACTATAGCGTACGGGATGGCCACGTACCTGCGTAGGATAACGTAAATGAGAGCATGCAGCCACAGAGGGACTGAAGTTCTCTGTGGTTGCATGAAAAGGTACAGGTTGGCTCAGGAAGAGCCCCGCTTTGTAAGGGTACTGATTTACAACGCGGGGTGAACCTGAGCTGATCTAAATTGGTAATATGCATCGGTAATCATTAAAGGTAACAGGAAATATAGGCAATGAGAGCGAGAGGAGGCTAACTAGGAGAAGCTCCTCTGAAAACGGTCAAGCTTGTTGACTCTTGATGAATCATACATCGGAATGTTGAGAAATGGGATAAAAATAAGTTAGCTGCCTAAAGTTTGGGTACCGTCTCTGTACGAGTGCGAGGATTTCAAAAGATCGGAAGTTCTCCTCGCACCCGTAGCAAAGCAATAAAACTTAGGCTTCCTCTACTGTACGGTTACTGTTCGAGGTACGACTGTAACCTATTTCTGGGACTATTTTTTGTGCCTGTTTTCGTGCGTAGGAAAGTTTCAGCCTAGAACAAAGGCGCCATTCAAAGGATTCATTCCATTGCATACATGACATACGTGCGTATGTCATGTATGAAATGGAATGAATCGCCCAATGGGAGAGCTTCGACACTTTTACGTTTATTATAAATACCAATACTTCATAAAATCATCGTGCATTACCTATCAACGTTCTAGATCGCTGTAGCAGTCGAAGAAAGAAGCTCTTCCATAAGTATCCAAAGTTATTGTAAAGCACAAACAGTATATTACGGCTCCGTAGCCAATATATGTAATCGGTTACAAAACTAATATATTATGTACCATCCTTGTTTCTTGTCACAATATACTAACTAAATTGTGATCAAGTGCGTTTCCGTTTCGTCCTCCTATCCTGAGCTCACGGAAGTCTCATTACTCTGCAGCTGGGACCCCGCACCTACGTGAGAGTCCTCAACAATTGTATGTGACCAAAAGTGCGGATCTCACTACTATTGGCAGCAGCCAATGTATAGTTTGATGGCGTTGGCCGGTTCGACAACCACTGATAAGGGTAATAGGAGACGCTCAGACGTCATCCTGTGTCAATTGGGAAACTACGTTTAGATGCGCATTCGGTGACAAATAAACGGCAACTCTCCGATAAGAAGTCAGCCGTCGCCACTAATGACTGCCGTTCCCGTTTTCCGATGGTGCGGGTGGTAGCGTCCAGGTACAGAGCTGAACGCATTTGGCAGCTTTGGTACCATACTTTCTATGATAGAAACACATTTTGGCCTTGCCAGGGTCTGCAAGCGTTCCTGCTGATTGGAACGACCTCGTAACTGATTCCGTAGTACTACCGTACTACCGTAGACTAGTAGTTTAGACTAGAAACTACTAGTCTACGGGCAATAGTTTCAGAGTTATAGCCCTTTTAAATTTGACAGCTGTCATCCAAAACGAAGATATCGTGTTTTATCGTTAAAATTGGGCTAAGTATTTTTTTCGTTAAAATTATGCTAAGTATTTTTTACGTTAAAATTATTCTAAGTGTTTTTTCGTCAAAATTATTCTAAGTCTTTTGCATTCAATTGGCGTCAACTTTCCTTCAGATACGTACTATACGTATTTTCGTAAATAACATACCAGTAAAAGCACTGATAGATACTGGAAGTACGTCGAGATTCATCGACAAAGAGGTCATTCGCCAGTATGGATTAGAAACAAAACCTTGGCATCAGGATGTTACAATGGCATCCTCAACTTTAAAAACTGAAATAAAATAAGCTTGTTATGCAACTTTTAGTATAAAATATCATGATATAACTAATATTCCATTGCGAGTAATGAAAGATTACCCAAGTGCCCAAGTCATCTTGGGTCATGGCGTTCTCGAACAACATTCAGAGATAACGATAGAATTTGGAGGGTCTCAACCAGAACTAAGGTTGTGTGCATTAAGTCAACCCAATATACAGCCTGTCAATTTATTTACAAATTTATCGTATGACTGCAGACCCATTGCAATCAAGTCTCGCAGACACACGCCAGATGATCTATTATTTATTGAAACAGAAATAAAGAAGATGTTATTATTATTGTTCTCATTTTTGTTCTATGTGGTGTACAATAAAGAGTTATCTATCTATCTATCTATCTATGTTATCAGATGGAATCATAGAAGAGAGTACTTCTCCATGGCATGCTCAAGTACTTGTTACGTCTAGCACTCATCATAAGAGACGCATGTGCATTGATTACTCTAGAACTATCAATAAATTTACTTACCTAGACGCCTATCCTCTGCCGAACCTTGAAGAGTTGATTTCGAAGGTTTCTAAGATCAAAGTATTTAGCAATATTGACTTGAAGTCAGCGTATTATCAGTGTCCCATAAACACAATGAATAAACCTATGACAGCATTCGAAGCAGCACGAAACTTATACCAATTCTGTCGTATACCTTTTGGAGTTACAAATGGAGTTGCTTGTTTTCAAAGAATGTTTGTTTTCATTGATTCAATCTTGCGGGAGTCAAATCTTGACGTTGTATACTCTTATTTGGATGATATTACGGTCTTTGGATTGCATCAGGAAGACCATGACCAGAAATTGGCAAAATTCATGGAAGTAGCTAAGAAATATAACCTTACCATCAACAAGGAAAAAAGTAAATTTTCAGTTAGGAACCTAAACATACTGGGATATAATATTTATGATGGTGTGGTTAAACCTGACAAAGACAGTTTAGTACCACTTCTAGAGATGCCGGAGCCCCAAGATTCAGCTTCACTCAGACGTACTATTGGTCTTTTCTCACATTATTCTAAATGCATACCTGATTTTTCGAATAATCTAAAACCACTTATCAATGCAGAAGAGTATCTACTAAACACTAATCAGATTGCTGCATTCCAGAATATGAAAAAAAAAGAAAAAAAACTTCACTTTCTGCTATTGATCCTAAAGAACCATTCACAGTCGAAACACATGCATCAGAACACTCTATAGCAGAATCATTGACTCAAAATGGAAGACCTGTTGCATTTTTCTCACGAACACTTAATGAAAGTGAAAGAAAATACCCGTCTATTATAATTATATTATAAGAAGCATGTGCTATCATCGTAAGCTTTAAAAAATGGAGACACTTCTTACTTGCAATTTTATTTGTTAACTGACCAAAAATCTGTGGCGTTCATGATGAAAGGATGATAAAAATGCGGCCTGACAAACTCTGACATCATAGGCCAGCACTACCTCATACGACAAACAAACAAACAAACAAACAGGACCAATACCTTCTTCCACCACAAACAAATACATTCTTACAATAATAGATGAATATTCGAGGTTCCTATTCGCATACGCCTGTAAAGATACAAGCTCCGATAGTGTGATCAAAAGTCTAACGGATCTATTCTCAACCTTTGGCATACCTTGTATGATATACACGGATCAGGGAGCAAGATTTATGTCCAGGGAACTAAAGGATTTTTTGAATTCAAAAGGGATCGCGAGCAGTCGTTCTGCACCCTATAATCCTCAATGTAACGGCCAAGTTGAGCGTTTGAATGGGTCATTATGGCAAACAATACGTCTTGCATTAAAAACAAAGAACATGCCTATAGAGATGTGGGAGAATGTACTAACACAAGCCCTACACAGCATTCTATCACTGCTTTGTACTGCAACCAATATGACTCCACGAATGTTTCTCCACCCCTGACGATCTTCCTCGGGACAGTCTCTGCCATCTTGGTTCAAGGATGATAAAGTTCTGTTAAAGAAACATGTACGTAACAAATATGATCCGCTTGTTGAAGAAGTGGAAATGGTTGAACCCTCTCCAATGAGCAGTAGAGTACGGTTCACAAATGGACGAGAAATCATAGTGTCTAATAGACACTTAGCGCCAAGAGGTGAAGGTGCAGAAGTTGAAGAGACCTCGGATTCTGATGTCGATGAATTTCATGATACGCAGGATTTGACGCTGGTGTCTCCACCAGATCCTCCTCGGCGTTCAGAAAGAAGCAGACGCTTACCACCATATCTCCGTGATGACTACGAAACATAAGGAGAGAAGAATGATTTAGGGTTATAGTGTATAGTGTACCTCTTTGTGTATAGCTCTATGGTTTATATTTTACGCTCTTGTCAATTGTCATGTCATGTGGAATTAACCCTTGATTCTACGAACAGGGCTTTTCAATTTACTACAGAGAGATCAACGGTTTAGTCGACTATTTGACTTACCTCAAAGTACCATCAAAGCATGACAAATAATATCACAGAAGATTTCGTCTCCAAAAAGATACCGTGCAATTATTGTTACCTTTGATTGAAGATAAAATTTCACATCAAAGAGACAGGTCGGTGGAATTAACAATTACGATTTATTCTACCGTAAGTCACAGCTATTACTTAGCTATTGTTTTATCTGCCTATTAACAGAAACCTTATTTATTTTTCAGAACTCAATGTGCTCCACCTATGCAACAATGGCTCTTTGGTTCTATGATTGTGATAGTTTCTACATAACTGTAGGGGATTTTGGTGGTGTACAAAATTCTACATTATGTAAAATTATTCAAAAAGTAACCGGAGCAATAGCTTCCCTCAACAGAATTTTATTAATTAACTTACAAGCAGAGAAGGGTGGTGCCATGGGCTTAATACTCAATGCTCACCTGATTTTTAGATCACAATCAAAATCAGGTGATTATCATGATGAGATGAATAAAGTTAATTTTAATAAGTGGGTTAAAGAAAAATTTATAACAAATCTACTTCCACAGTCAATTGTTGTCATGGATAAGGAAGGCCTCCTACCATACTGTGCAGATCGATAAGGCATCCACAATGTCCAGTACTAAGTCAAAAATGCAATCTTGGATCACAAATAAAGGACTTTCTTATTTGCCTACGGTGATAAAGGCACAGCTGTATGACATTATTAAAGAACACAAACAGCCACCTGTATATGAAGCAAATGTGATGCTGGAAGAGAATGGCCATAAAGTGGTAAAGCCATTCTCTTCCAGCATGAAAATCAATCCTCAATGGGATTCAAATCAATTTATCATTGTGATTTGAATCCCATTGAGCTCATATGGAGTATATTAAAAAGACGAATTGCAGAAAAAAACGTGGGTCAGGAAGCCAGTAAGATAGTACAAATTACTGATGAAGCATTTGCAACAATCACTGAAGAGGAATGGAGGAAAATATGTAAGCGTAATAAAAATTGAAGAATACTACGCCGATGTCCCATCTATAGATAGTGAAATGGATAGGTTCATAATCGAAGTAGGAGATGATAGTGATAATTCTGATGACAGCGAAGATTAGGAAATGTCAGATGTATACATTTTAGATGAACAAAACTACTGTCGAAAACAATAAAAAATACAATTTCGTTTTTTTTTACTCATTGATCCTATATTTTTAAATTCCCTACTATCTTCCTAATATATTAATGATACAAACTAGCTGTTCCCGCGAATTCATACGAGTCTTGTAATAGGACTTTCATATAGTCGACTTTTACCATGGTTATGGCTATGAATGGTATCCTATTCGTATAACACAGGTAATAAGTTGTAATGTGGACGAAATTTTGAAAGTGGACAGGTTTATAATTTAGATTAATATAATTTAAAGCTATTTTTTTTTAAAAGAGGATTTCGTATTTGTCATTACATAAAGCGCGTACGAAGTCGCGGGTACTACTCTGATACATGATCTCCCTGATTTTATGGTAGCACAGAATGGGTAATAATGACAACAGTTATTTGCACTACTGCCAAGATGACGGCATATGAACTATTCGATGAAACGTGGAGACAAAGCGGAAGCAAACAAGAACAGAAAAGGATTTTTATCTTTAAACGTTCAAGCAATGTGTACAAGTGATTAAAATTACAGGTGAACAACTTCGCACTGGTCTAAATTCGTCTCTTACTGGGTTCACGTGATTCGAAATAAAAGACCGACATAAATGCAGTACTTGTATTGATTCAACAACGAAAACCCAGAGCCCCCTCAGAAACCTCTAAATAATGTTCCGTTCAAAGTTCGTTCTAAGCTACGAATGAAACGCTTGCGCGTGCTAATTTTTCCACTAACGCCATCTAGTTCCATTTGAAGGTAAACATTTTGTTCTTACGCTAACTTAGGGTTCTAACTTGGACAACAGGAATACTCTCATTTTTTCATTACTTCCATTTTGCGGTTCAATAATTCACAACTGCTATGGATACTTAAATTTTAAAGCACATTAAAAACATAACAGACCGAACTACTGTTATAAATGCAGTGTTTATGAGGTTATCTTTTAGTTATTTTTACGCAACCAATGTCAAATTTGTATGTCAAACGGTTGAAAATCGCCACTCCCTCTCCTTCTAACAACTACAACTTTGCGTAACTGCGTCTCTTTCACAAAGGTTAGTGTGAAGTTAGTAATAAAATATCCACATATAGCTATCTGATCGGTAACAGAGCATGGAAAAAATCAAAGGTTTTATTCATTGGTTAAATAGACGGATACATTTATTGATTTGTTAACCATCTGACCGTTTAGCAGCGGGTTGAAAAATCGCCCCATATTCTTTTGGTGGTATCTTCAAGTTAATCACAAAATTCACTTTTATGCATTGATGACGATAGTAACTCATACATCAATGCTTTTATGTATCAAAACTGAGCGAGAGCGATGGTGGCCTAATGGTTCTATTGTGCAATTTAGAATCCAACGATACCGGGTTCAAAACCTAGGCTCCGCACCAATGACTTTTCGAAGATAAGTACGGTTTTCCATCGCTCCGTGCTTCGGAGGGAACGTTATGCTGTCGGTCCCGGCTGTTATTTATTAATAGCAGTCGTTAAGTCATGTCATAGGTCCTCGGGTGGCCTGACAAACTCTGACATCAGAGGCCAGCACTACCTCATAGTTACGACAAACAAACAAACAACAAATCAAAACTAAAAATGCTGCAAAGACTAAATAAAACATTTACAAAAAGTGAAATGTTCGTATCAGATTCAGACTATTTTTTATTAGATTGTTTTCTCTTTCCAATAAACAGTGATTTGTACGATAAAATTGTTGATATATTAAAAAATAGTGCGCTGTATTTTTCCTGCCGCTAAGAAACTACCGTTTTTTTTTTAAATGCTGCAAAGACTAAATAAAACATTTACAAAAAGTGAAATGTTCGTATCAGATTCAGACTATTTTTTATTAGATTGTTTTCTCTTTCCAATAAACAGTGATTTGTACGATAAAATTGTTGATATATTAAAAAATAGTGCGCTGTATTTTTCCTGCCGCTAAGAAACTACCGTTTTTTTAAATGGAATCACTGTCGACCTTATGTATGACATGGCAACACTAATGTCACTGATTGTAACGTAAACAAAACAACACACACTCAACGTAACGTAAATACAAATCGGTCGTGCTTGTAAAATGAAACTCCGTTTTATTAAAATTAATTTGCTGTCTCGTAGAATACAGTCAGATGTGAGTTTGAATACACCACAACCGCGGCAGATCAGGCGATTTTATAATGACGTAAGTAATCATGAGTACCTAAGTAATACATTACAATTTTTAAAGAATGTCTAACAAGTTTCGGTTTTGTAATCATACTTTTTGTTTGCAGACAAGTGCAGCGGCGGAGAGCAAAACTGCGCACGCGCCTGCGCCTCTGTTTGACCTGCACGGGCGACGTCACAACTACTTGCGCATCTCGCTCACGGAGCGGTGCAACTTACGATGTAAGTGTCACCGGCCACCAGCCCCGCTTCGCCTTGTCGCGCACATTCACACTCCCTCCACACATTCACAAAACATGTGAAATCTATTGTGCATACAAAGGTCAAAGTGGTTAATCAATTACTGAATCGAGTGCACACTATCTATCCTAAGAACTACATCTCATGAGTGTAGAGACGAGATCTCGGCTCAATTGTACAAGCTTGGCTTGGCCCACGATTTTAGGGATGGGAGAGGGGGGGGGGGGGGGGTGTGGGGGTAGAGATATGTTTTTATTATAGTTTTTTTTGCAAATATATTCTTATCTTGACCTTTGAGTTAGGGCTGTTTTTTTTCTAAAGCTTATACTATAAAAAGTCTTCCTGTACTTAAATTTGTAACTGTAAAATATAAAAGGCTTCCAAGATATGTTTTTTTTAAAGAGTGGCTGTTGTCTCTCAACTCAGTGGCGATTCAACATGGCCATTATAGGTTAGTTAGTATAAAAAAAAGATAAGGTACTTTAATTTGCATGAATGATGTTGTACTCTGCATTACTCCAGAGAACTCTGCACAACAGCTTTTTCCGCATGCATACTTTGTCACCCTCATTCACCCTGTTCGGGATAGAATTTAAAAAACCCTTCATTAGTGCACCTGTAGGGCGGTCAAGGAATATTTGCTCAGAATTTCAAATATGGTTTAGGCTGTGCTTCAGTCTGTCAGTCATTAGGCATTATAGGCATGTCACGGTACTGTTACCTAGGTATTGATAAATTGTATTATTCTCAATTGTTTTACCCTAACCCTTTTTTGCCCAGTGCTAAAAATAAGTGCTAATAGATAGTACAGTCTAGCCAAGTGCAAATTTTAGGGTTGACTATAGAATCGAGGGGCAGGGAGGCTATTTAAATAGCCGATTTTTAATAAACTGTTACGGCAGTCTGTTTTTTTTATAAATTTAAAACTGAATTATCTCATAAACTAAGCGCCGCCTGCGGGAGGGGAAGGATACCAGGGGGCAGAGCTCCCCCCCCTATCCACCCTCCACCCCCCCTCAACTCCTGCCCCTCGATTCTATATATTTCTCTAAACTTTATCACAATGGCTATAAATAAGCTTTATTTGAACAGTTAGCTCAGGTGGTTAATGAGTTAGGTATGATAAAAATACCTTAAAGGCTCATAGTGAGCTTTCGTGCAAAAACGGTTTTTGTATAGTGTAACGGTAACCACAGCTACCGCTTGTATTGAAAACTAGTGAAGTATGTATGTAGTGTTTCAATTGTGTTTGTGTGAGACAGGATGTTATGTGATTGAGAAATATTGAAGGCAATGGAGAGACCTTTGACACCACTTGACCTTCGTGCTCACGCACTTGCTCAAATATTGTTTAGAAATACCAGTCTGATAAAAACTGCTTATAAATTTTATTATTATCTTACAATGACGTCTGTCAAGCATTAAGATTATAGTTGTCCAAATAGATACTGAAAATTCTTCATCAATCTCTTAATTTTGTTTTTAGTTTTATCGTTATTTAACACCTAACCGTTAAGCGTCAGTCACAGCACAATGACCACAGATTTGAGAACAAAGGGAGATTTGACTTTGGCAAAATATTGTTCGGGAACGGTCACCATATTTTTTTCCACTTATTTCACTCATAGTCAAAAACAATTAAACATCGAGAAATAGAGTTAGAAAGTTGCTGTCGATTAAAAAAACGATGAAATTTAATATCACAAGAACTGCAGTATGAAATAATTGGTGGAAATAGAAAAACTATTCACACAAATCATTTTTTTATTATAAAGATACAATACAATAAATTCAGTTTTAAAAATCTATATACATACATAAAATACAAACACAAAAAATGATTGTACCTTCGTGCGTTATGGACTTTGAAACCATCCAACCGATGTGCCCTAAACCGGTTTCAGTAAAAAGGCAAAATAATGCGAAGATGATTTTGAGATATAACATCGAAATTAATAAAAGTTTTTATTGTTATTTTTTTATATATTTTGAATGGTTCGGTTTTTTTTATGATATGACTCAAGATATGAGTACAAAGTACAAAGTATTAGAAGCTTTTGAAATCAAATTTGACCAAAATTCTTAAGGTGTTTGAGCTTTTGCAGCTTTTGAATCTAATTTGACCAAAAATCCTAAGATCTAAAGGGTTTTGAAGCTTTGAAGAAATTGTCAAAATGACAGGTATCAAAATCACAGGTGTCAAAGTGATACCCTAGGGATTCAAATGATGATGTCAACAATTTAACCCATCAAATTCAATTGAAGCAACCCGGTGAAGTTGTCAAGTACAAATCGATTGACACAGTTATAGATGAGGAACAAGCTGTCAACTATCAAATAGAGTTTCTTTACTCTTTGGAACCAATGAGATTTTACCAATAGAGACGTCATATCTATATCTTCTATACTATAATAAAATTGTAACTGGGCTAAATCTGTACATTAAATATTTTTTGAAAATTATAATTGAGATAAACTTCAAAATCGATATAGAGTGCAAAACGGATATTTTTTTAATTTTTGTCTGCCTGCCTGTCTGTCTGTCTGTTTATCTGTCTGTCTGTCTCTTTGAACACGCATCACGCTGAAACTACCAGATGGATTTTGATGCAACTTGGCACAATCATAGCTTATGTTATGGATTAACATTTAGAATACTTTTTATCCCGAAAAAATCATGAGTTCCTGCAGGATAGGGGTTAAAAGTTATTTAAAAGAACACATATTACGCTGAAACTACTGGTCAGAGTTTGATGTAACTTGGCACAGTCAAAGTACATATTATGTATTAAAATTATGGATTTTTTTATCCCCAAAAAATATAGGGTTCCTGCGGGATAGGTATTCAAAGTTATGGTAATTTAAATGTAATAATATAAATAAAACATTAAAATGGTATCATAATTTCGACTCTCTCGCCACTATACCATCTGGTTTAGCGGGAGTATTTCTGCCTGCCAACCCAGACGTGCGTGGATCGAAATCACGTACTTATTGAAATGTTTTGTTCCATATTTTTATGCATTTACATATTTTATGCGTTATAACTTGGCACAGTCAAAGTACATATTATGTATTAAAATTATGGATTCCTTTTATCCCCAAAAAATATAGGGTTCCTGCGGGATAGGTATTCAAAGTTATGGTAATTTAAATGTAATATAAATAAAACATTAAAATGGTATCATAATTTCGACTCTCTCGCCACTATACTATCTGGTTTAGCGGGAGTATTTCTGCCTGGCAACCCAGACGTGCGTGGATCGAAATGACGTACTTATTGAAATGTTTTGTTCCGTATTTTTATGCATTTACATATTGTATGCGTTATTTTTACAATTTCAATGCTTTTTTTCTTGAATTAAACCGTCAAATTGTTACAACAAAATAGGTCACAATAATTCAAATTCAGATAATTTAGAAAAAACTCAAAATCAGAAAATAATTCTGTCAATTTACTTGCGGCTTTTTTTATTGTTAACTAAACTGCTTACTGTTTTACATTTTTAACCCCCGAACAAAGAGACGGGTGTTATAAGTTTAGGGTGTGAATCACTGTGTGAGAGGGTGTGTGTCTGTTTGTGGCATCCTCATAAAAAAGCTCCCAAACGAATGGACCGATTTTTATGCGGTTTTTTTGTTTGAAAGCTAATGTGCTCGAGATGGTTCTTAGCTTAGCTATATGGGGAGGGGGGGGGGGGGGGGAAGGGGAGAAAAGGGGGTGAGAATAGTAGCGTCCAAACGAATGTTTTTTTATCTATAATGGGATCCCTCCATCCCATCCCATTGGGGATGGGGGTTAGGATAGTTGATCTCCAACAAATGGACCGATTTTGATTCGGTTTTTTATGTTTGAAACTGATGTGATCGAGATGGTTCTTAAATATATGGGGGGGGGGGGGGGAGAGAAAAGGGGGAGTTTCGAGAAAAAAGGGGTGAGAATCGTACCTTTCAAACGAATCGACCAATTTAGCTGCGATTTTTTATGTTTCAAAGCTGAGGTAAACAAGATTTGTCTTAGCTATAATAAGGGGGGAGGGGGGGGGGGAATATGGCGAAGTTCATAGCTCCCAAATGAATGGACCAAATTTGATGCAGTTTTTTATGTTTTAAAAAGGATGTGATCGAGATGGTTTATCATGTTCCTTTGCTATAAGGGAGGGGGGATGAGTTGAAAAAAGGGGGTGGGTGGGGGGAGTTGAAAAAAGGGGGGGGGGGTGAGAATCATATCTTTCAAACGAATGGACCAATTTAACTGCGGGTTTTTATGTTTCAAAGCTGAGGTAAACAATATGGTTCTTAGCTATAATTGGGCTTTATGCTCGCTACGCTTCGCTCCGGCCTTCGTCTTCGAATCTATCACGACCATGTCGGATCGCCACTGAAGGTTGTTAACACAGGTAGGTAGGTACCTATATTGGTACTTTTGGTACTGGAATAATTCATAGGATCATTATATCCCAGAAAACCTACCACGCGAGCAACGCTGCGGGCACAGCTATAGGCAATAATAACTTAAAAGTCTGTACAAAGAAGATAATTTTAAAAAATTGGTCTGAGCTACTGAACAAGAATAAAACATTTTTAAAATTCGTGTCTGTCTGTTTGTTTGTCTGGATGTTTGTTCGCGCATCACGTAAAAACTATTAGACCGATTGCGATGCAGTTTTCAGTGTTGGATAGCTTAGGGTTTGACCAAGACCTAGCGTACTTGGTAGATTATGCATTGATTGCTCGGCATCTAATCCAATGATTAGATGCCGAGCAATCGATGAAAAACTTTTAAACGGCTGAAGAAATTTTGATCAAATGTTTATTGTAGGTCTTGGAATAGCACATAGAGTACTTTTAACCTAGAGAAATGACCACGCGAGCGAAGCCGCGGGCACAGCTAGTCCATTATAAAACACTAAAAACACGGCGAAATTGACCATAGAACTTAGGCAACTATATTTGCATCACTGAAGAGGCTAAAAGATCACAGAAGATATACAGAACCGCGTCGTCAGAAAGAGATACACATATGGTTCTCAGCTACAGTGAGTTGCAGAGAGCGGCCGATCGCCAATCACCGCCGATGACGGCCTGTGACGTGACGTCACGTACGTCGGCTAGTAGCTAGAGTAAAGTAGGGCAAAATGGATGGAACGGTTTATTCAAGACGAAAATAAAATGTTTTTTTTTATAAAAACAAATAATTTCGTAATAATCCATACCAATTTATAAAAGTGAAAAGTTGTCTGTTTGTTTATTTATTTGTTTGTTTGGGGAGCTTTCACGCGATTACGGTGGACGGATTTTGATGAAACTTGGAATGGAGATAGCTTATACCCTAAAACATACGATACTTTTATCCCGGAAAATTGAAAGTTTCCACGGGAAAACTGGAAAAAAATAGATTACTCGCTATAAGAAACGGTTGCCATGGAAACGAAATAACAAGTATGTCAAAAAACATCAAGAATGAAAAAATATACCTGCTTTTGCATTGTTTTTTAATAGATATAACAAGAACATAGGATGCTTTTTTTCACGATAAACAGTAGTCCGCGCGGATGAAGTCGCGAGTGGGAAAACTAGTAGTTCTATATATCCCGGAGAACACCCGTATATTCGCCGGACACTAACCCGTATATTCGCCATAACCATCAACAAGGCTCAAGGCCAATCGCTAAGTGTTGCTATCAAGGCCAATTGCTGTGTGTGTCGTTTGAACTTAGAGAATTCCTGTTTTTTGCACGGCCAATTATATTTTGTTATCCATTTCTCTTTTATTTTTGGATTCTTTGGATACCTACAAATTTAAATAGTATATACTACTAGTACTTCTGTGAACAGTAGACCTCATGATCACAAACTTTTTTGCAACAATTTAGCGGAGTACAGTAGCGCCATCTAGTGACCTCATTGTAAAATTAACAGGTTCGATTCCACTGGTAGAAATACTGCTTTACAGCATTTGAAGGAGCTATTCTGCTCATCACGCCAAAGATCCTCATCAGATCTTCATCAATTTTTTATGAGACCAACTTAAAGTACCTTGTAATTAAATAAGAACCATCTAAATCAAATCTCATAAGACGGAGATATTCAGAAGCTCCATTTTTTGAGGAAGAATCTAATCAAAGATCTACGAAGACAAAAAAAAATGTCGTAAAACCTGTATACCAAGTTTCGTCCAGATTGATTGTCAAATACGACCTGTAGAGGAGTACCAGCAAACTGACACATGACAGCGAATTGATTGAACTTGAAGCAGAGACGCTTCACTCGCTTTGGTCGCTTCGCTCACTTGGTTAGTAGCAGCAAGACTTTAAAACAAGTGATAGTGTAAAAACACCCTAGAAAACCGACTTCAAAAAAACGCGCCCGAAAATTACTTAGCGTTAATAGGAAATGCGCAGTTGAACCGTTACAGTTTATTAATAAAAACTGCTAAACCCGATGAAACTTGCACTGTTCCCAAGTTTAAGTAAATGTAAGCCAGTAAAAACAAAATGGTCAAAATCCGATTAATAGTTTCGGAGAAATGTGTGGATAAACATACATACAAGTATACACCTATAAAATGTTGCATATTAATTGTTTGGAAGCCCTAATATATTGTCATATGTGAATATTTTGCAGTTCGAATAATATTACATAAATACGTGTCAAATTGATAACCTCCTTTTTTGTGGTCGGTAATAACAAAAAATGAAAAATCTCAAAACGTCTGGACTTTATAAATGCAGAATACCAAACTGTAACTTATGCAACATATGTAGATATTAATATTAGCAGAAATAAATTCCATATTTTTAAGAATACCTATACTTTCTGATAAATAATAATGTTACACACATTTTATTATGCAGAATGTCAAATGTATATCATATTTTGTTAGTGTTATAACTTAAATGATTATCTTATTATTCATTAAGTGGCTAAGTGGTACTATTTTATATCGCGTCGAATAGAATATCGACAATATGCACGGCGAACCCTTGTCAGGCCACATCTCTACTTCACAGAAGCGAGCAGCGACTGCACCACCATCATGTAAAGTGCGTCACAGACGATTAAGATACTATAATATTTGATGTTACGATATCTGCATATAAAATATTATAGCATCTTAGGGTATCACACACGGCTAAGATACGATAATATATTGAAATTATTCATTCGCTCGCAGGCCGTCCTAGGTGCCACACGTATTTCTTCACCGCTTTCTATATACAGAATGATAAAATATGAGTAGTACGGTTTCACTATTAGATTTATTAGATAGCTCATCAGACGACGATTCTGATTTTGAATTTGATATGCAAATTGCATTAGCGTACTGTAAAAGGTGATCATAGAAAATCACGATAAGTCGAAGGAAACTTTTCTCGAAATTCATAATTTGATTAAGGAAGATATGGTGAAACGAAATACGAACATGCGGAAGAGCATTTGTACAGAACAACGACTTGCAGTATGCTAAGAACCATCTCGTTTACCTCAGCTTTTAAACATAAAATACCGCAGCTAAATCGGTCCATTCGTTCGAAAGCTACGATTCACACCGCTCCTTCCCCCCCCCCCTCTCCCCTCCATCCTCACATTATAGCTATGTATCATCTTGTTTACCCCAGCTTTCAAACATAAAAAAACCACAGCTAAATAGGTCCATTTGTTTGGAAGCTACGATTTTCACCCCCCTTTTCTTTCTCATCTCCCCCCTCCCTCTCCCCATATATCTAAGAACCTTCTCGACCATATCAGCTTTTGAACAGAAAAACCGCATCAAAATCGGTCCGTTCGTTTGGGAGCTACGATGCCACAGACACACACACACACACACACACACACACATACTGTACCTCTATTATGAGTTCAATCAAACGCTCAAATCTGTACTCGCTATCGAGTATCGTAACATTTTTGTATGAAATTCAGTGCAGCGCAACTAGCGGAACTATTTGTCGCTATAAATCTAGTTCTGCTTACTCAACTTCAATAGAAATAGACAATACGTGAAGAACTGTAGATTTTACGCCATCATACTGGCGCCTTCTTAGCATTTGTCTTTTTCTAAATATATGAAAAAGACAGAAAAAAACAGCGGCTAGCAAACGCATTGTCATTTTGGTTCACCCGAATCCAGCTAGATGGCGTTGTAAGAGCCTTCATCGAGTAAGCGATTGTGTTTTCCATTTTAGAGTAAACAAATTTGTTTTTTTTTGGTTGTTTGAATGTTTGTCAAAAACAAAAAATCAAATCTGTTTAAATAAAGTAAAATACGATTATAGTGACAATGATATAATGGTTTAACTCAAAAAATACTAAACCGATTTTAAACATTCTTTCACCTATATAAAGCTACATTATCAACTAGTAACATGGGTGTCTGTATTTTATTTTACAAAAAAATATCAATCCATACGAAAATTGTAATAATGTAACCCCGCTCCACTCACTCACGATGATAAATGGCAGTGAGTGACATAACTCACTGCCATTTATACTACAGCAGCGTTAACTGACGATAGTCATTGTAGAAATAGTGACCCATAATACCAAAAACATTTAAACTGAGAATCCGTCTCACGAAAGATGTAGCGGCGATAAGAGGAACTAACGTTGAACGAAACATTTTTCGCTTTTACAAGGAATCTAGCGCCGCGTCTATGTGACTTTTTTCGTAAGTCGGACTGTACCCACTATATTGTCTTACCGATCAGTAACGTAGATACTTTTGCTTGAGTTGTAACGTCAAGAGCGTTTACTACTGCAGCTCGTAATAGTGGTACTGATACACACCCTAAACTTATAAAACCCATCTCTTTGTTCAGTGGTTAAAAAAAACCGTCACGAATACAAAACAGAGCAACCTGTAGAGCATATTACGATATATTTTGTATCTTAAGATAGTATATTAATATATATTTCTTATCTTTTACGATACATTTCGTATCTTAAGATGACGTATCTTTTAATAAATTCTATATCGCTCGATATCTTAAGATACTGTAAGATGCAAATATATATTATCTTCGCCGTTTGTGATGGTTCATATAAATTGTATAGCGAGCGATATTTTATCTTAAGATAAAATATTATCGTTTTTAAACCCTGAACAAAGAGACGGGTGTATCACTTGTGTGTGTTTGTGTGTGTGTGTGAGGGTGTGTAAGGGTGTGTGTGAGGGTGTGTGAGGGTGTGTCGGTGGGTGTGTGGCATCGTAGCTCCCCATCGAATGGACCGATTTTGATGCGGTTTTTTATTTATTTATTTATTTAATTGTCTTGCACAAAAAAATAGTGTACAAGGAACGACTTAATGCTAAACAGCATTATCTACCAGTCATCCAGGTCGTGAGAGAAATAATAGTAGGGCGTGCGGCTCAAAGTAGGTACTAAACAAAAAAAATACAACAGAAACAAAGTAAATAAAAAACAAAATAATAATAAGTAATATTAAATAAAAATTTAAATAATTATACATAAACCAGTACACACATAAATACATAAATACTTTACTTTTTTTTTTGTTTTTTTTCTGTTCGAAAGCTGATATGATCGAGATGGTTCTTAGATATATGGGGAGAGGGAGGGGGGAGGTGAGAAAGAAAAGGGGGGTGAAAATCGTAGCTTCCAAACAAATGAACCTATTTAGCTGTGTTTTTTATGTTTGAAAGCTGGGGTAAACATGATAATTCATTGCTATAATTTGAGGATGGAGGGGAGAGGGGGGGGGGGGGGCGGTGCGAATCGTAGCTTTCGAACGAATGGAATGTATTATCGTATCTTAACCGTGTGTGATACCCTAAGATGCTATAATATTTTATATGCAGATATCGTAACATCAAATATTAGTATCTTAATCATCTGTGATGCCCGTTAACGTGACAGCATTGGTAGATACCGGCACCCATTGCGCTTTCCATAGCTTATTCGTTGATTGATTTGTACTAAGCACGCAATGGGTTTTGTTCGTTATGAAAATATTGTCTTTGTGTTCCCAAAGTAATGAAGCAAAAATATTTGATTACTGCAGCATTTGATTTACTGATTTTAAAGAAAAAACTGTAATATTCTAGTACTTACGTGTGAAATTTGCGCCATCTTTAGAGTAATTCATATTGGAGCTCGTGTATTCACACATAACCCCCGAACAACTTGGCATTTTGACAAAATCGATGGTATAGGTACGACGCGTGGTGATATACGGCTGAGCGCCGAAATTCATAACAAGGTTGTTTTTAAATATAAATAAAACGGCTAAAAACTCACGAAATAGAAGATCGGAAATACTCCGACCTGTTTCGGACTATTTTGAAGTCCTTCTTCTTCTTGTCCTTCTTCTTTTCTTCTTCATTTTTTAAGGTTGTTTTTGGCCAGATTCGTTCGCATGTGCCACGCCCTCTTGCCAAATCTCCCTTTTTTCTCAAATCTGTGACAGTGACTCAGTGATCTTTGTTTTTCAAATTATTCTTTTGTTTCGCGGGCTATACATCTGTGAGTACATGTACATTTTCCCCTCCCCGGCCCGCAACCCCGCAAGAATGCACTGTGCGCTCAACATGAATCTGTAATACTAATAATGTGCTCAACGACTCGACACGTCAGATTTGAGAATAACGGGTAAATCTATTTTACGTGAAGCCATGGCAACCGTGGTTAGGTTGCAATATAATATATATTTTATTTTGTAGGTTTATAATGTCAGAATCAGAAGTAAACAGAAGTACTGCCACGTGGTTAGGAGAGACATTGTCATTTTACGGGATACGGGATAGTATCATATGTGTAATTCCAGGACCAAAACTACTATACATTACAAAATATCACGGCCGTCTATCCTCTCTGGCATACCTGTAAGTCCGCCAATGAAATAAAAACCGGCGAAGTGCGTGTCGAGTGGCGTCGGACACGCACAGGCGGTTCTGTAGATCTAATCTACCCAACTGTGAAAACGGCAATGCAATCGGTCCAGTAATTTGTACATTATACGCCAACAAAGTTGTTTTTATGATTGGATTGGTTTTTTTTAAACCCTGAACAAAGAGACGGGTGTATCACTTGTGTGTGTTTGTGTGTGTGTGTGAGGGTGTGTAAGGGTGTGTGTGAGGGTGTGTGAGGGTGTGTCGGTGGGTGTGTGGCATCGTAGCTCCCCATCGAATGGACCGATTTTGATGCGGTTTTTTATTTATTTATTTATTTAATTGTCTTGCACAAAAAAATAGTGTACAAGGAACGACTTAATGCTAAACAGCATTATCTACCAGTCATCCAGGTCGTGAGAGAAATAATAGTAGGGCGTGCGGCTCAAAGTAGGTACTAAACAAAAAAAATACAACAGAAACAAAGTAAATAAAAAACAAAATAATAATAAGTAATATTAAATAAAAATTTAAATAATTATACATAAACCAGTACACACATAAATACATAAATACTTTACTTTTTTTTTTGTTTTTTTTTCTGTTCGAAAGCTGATATGATCGAGATGGTTCTTAGATATATGGGGAGAGGGAGGGGGGAGGTGAGAAAGAAAAGGGGGGTGAAAATCGTAGCTTCCAAACAAATGAACCTATTTAGCTGTGTTTTTTATGTTTGAAAGCTGGGGTAAACATGATAATTCATTGCTATAATTTGAGGATGGAGGGGAGAGGGGGGGGGGGGCGGTGCGAATCGTAGCTTTCGAACGAATGGACCGATTTAGCTGCGGTTTTTTATGTTTGAAAGCTGAGGTAAACGAGATGGTTCTTAGCATACTGCAAGTCGTTGTTCTGTACAAATGCTCAATCGCATGTTCGTATTTTTTTTCACTATATCTTCCTTAATCAAATTATGAATTTCGAGAAAATAAGTTTGATATTTTTTTGTAGAAACATCTGCGTAAAGATTAAATTCACCGCGGCTTTTTATAATTTAATGTGATTTTCTATCCAAATTACCCATATTTTTTATACCTTTTACAGTGCGCTAATGCATATCAAATTCGAAATCAGAATCGTCGTCTGATGAGCTATCTAATAAATCTAATAGTGAAACCGTATTATTCATATTTTATCATTCTGTATATAGAAAGCGGTGAAGAAATACGTGTGGCACCTAGGACGGCCTGCGAGCGAATGAATAATTTCAATGTATTATCGTATCTTAACCGTGTGTGATACCCTAAGATGCTATAATATTTTATATGCAGATATCGTAACATCAAATATTAGTATCTTAATCATCTGTGATGCCCGTTAACGTGACAGCATTGGTAGATACCGGCACCCATTGCGCTTTCCATAGCTTATTCGTTGATTGATTTGTACTAAGCACGCAATGGGTTTTGTTCGTTATGAAAATATTGTCTTTGTGTTCCCAAAGTAATGAAGCAAAAATATTTGATTACTGCAGCATTTGATTTACTGATTTTAAAGAAAAAACTGTAATATTCTAGTACTTACGTGTGAAATTTGCGCCATCTTTAGAGTAATTCATATTGGAGCTCGTGTATTCACACATAACCCCCGAACAACTTGGCATTTTGACAAAATCGATGGTATAGGTACGACGCGTGGTGATATACGGCTGAGCGCCGAAATTCATAACAAGGTTGTTTTTAAATATAAATAAAACGGCTAAAAACTCACGAAATAGAAGATCGGAAATACTCCGACCTGTTTCGGACTATTTTGAAGTCCTTCTTCTTCTTGTCCTTCTTCTTTTCTTCTTCATTTTTTAAGGTTGTTTTTGGCCAGATTCGTTCGCATGTGCCACGCCCTCTTGCCAAATCTCCCTTTTTTCTCAAATCTGTGACAGTGACTCAGTGATCTTTGTTTTTCAAATTATTCTTTTGTTTCGCGGGCTATACATCTGTGAGTACATGTACATTTTCCCCTCCCCGGCCCGCAACCCCGCAAGAATGCACTGTGCGCTCAACATGAATCTGTAATACTAATAATGTGCTCAACGACTCGACACGTCAGATTTGAGAATAACGGGTAAATCTATTTTACGTGAAGCCATGGCAACCGTGGTTAGGTTGCAATATAATATATATTTTATTTTGTAGGTTTATAATGTCAGAATCAGAAGTAAACAGAAGTACTGCCACGTGGTTAGGAGAGACATGGTCATTTTACGGGATACGGGATAGTATCATATGTGTAATTCCAGGACCAAAACTACTATACATTACAAAATATCACGGCCGTCTATCCTCTCTGGCATACCTGTAAGTCCGCCAATGAAATAAAAACCGGCGAAGTGCGTGTCGAGTGGCGTCGGACACGCACAGGCGGTTCTGTAGATCTAATCTACCCAACTGTGAAAACGGCAATGCAATCGGTCCAGTAATTTGTACATTATACGCCAACAAAGTTGTTTTTATGATTGGATTGGGTACATAATTATGTCTCTCATATGGAATTTGTACATAGTGGACGCGGTCATAAAATACGTTATCTTGGTTGGCTATGTCGTACTAGTAAACAGTAGATAGCCGAGATAATTTTGCTAGTAAAATTAGTATTATTATACCCTGTTTTTTTAATTACTGTATATACTTTATTTATTTTTTGTTACGGTCTAGGTAATCGTTTGACCACGATCTCACCTGATGGAAAGCGATGATGTGGTCGAAGGTGTAGCACGCTTGCCTAGTAGACACCTATTCACTCTTGACTTGAACACACCAGGGTTATATTTTACCGAAAACACTGACGAGGGCAGGTCATTCCACTCCTTTGCAGTTCTTATAATAAATGAAGAAGCGTGCCGCTTCGTTATTGTGCGAGGTATTTCAACCATAAAAGGGTGGTGCTTTGCCGAACGTCCAGTAGTACGATGATGGAAAGGCGACGGGGGAATCATATTGTGCAGTTCTTGAGCACACTCTCCATAGTGCAATCTGTAGAATACCGACAGGCTTGCGACCTCACGTCGATGCCCTATAGTTTGAAGCTTACTCATTACTAGGGTGTCGTTAGATTCACAGGAATTGAAAACCGGGTTTCAGATCTTGAACCAACCTCGATCGACATTCTGCGGAATGAATCAAGGGTACTTGTACTATTATTTATTCTGTGTCAAGGGTGACAAAGGGTCAGCTGTCTACTAATGATCAGAGGTCTAGACTCAATAACGTAGAAATAAAAGGTATCCCTGTAAAAAAAGACGAGCGTCTATTTACAATTATTGCTAATATCAGCAAAAAAGTCAACTACCTGTTTCCGAAGACACAAATTAACTACTTGTATAGGATACCTCTTCAGAACACAAAGGATAAGGAGATTGTGGTAAGCTTCTTGAACAGATACATCAAGGAGTTTGTCGGCCAGGGCCATCAAGACCTCGACGGCGGCAGACGTTGGATTCGGGGAGTTTACTAACCGGGTATATGTCAATGACCATCTCAATGCGGAGGTCAAGTCTGTCTTAGCTAAAAGCAAATTACTTGCGAAGGCCAAGAACTACAGTTACGACCCATACGTAAAAAAAAACGATAAAATACACGTTAGAAAAAATCATACTTCGCGTGTGCTTGTAATCAATAGTGAAAGCGATTTAAACAAAATTGTTTAATGTGACTTTGTGAACTATTTGTACTTCCATTTTCGCTTTTTAAACTGTTCAGCACCTCTGCATCACCCAGTGTACGCGTGCGCCTGCGCCGCGTCATTTGCCGAACTTTTTGCCTACTGTGCGCTTCTCGCGCTGCATTTCTTCGGTCGCTAAATGTATTTATCTCCTTCTCACTACAGTGCTTGCCTAATTGTTGCTCGCTCTGTTGCAATGAGTATGCCTGCTACGTTTTACCTACCTTGCCTTTCAGTATTATGTTAATAATGAGAATTTTGTTTACATTTCGAACTACATAATTCTGCTTCTAATATGTTTATGTTAGTTACGAACATTAGCATAGCACTTAATATTTACTATCAGAATGTGCGGGGACTTCGGTCTAAAAGTACTATTTTTCACCACAATGTTTGTCTCAACTCTTATCATTTGATAATTCGGCTTATTGATAATTCTGACGGAAACTTGGTTTCTTGAAAATATTTCGAATTCGGAATTATTTGGTGACCAGTATATTGTCTGGAGTCGCGATAAGGATTACTCGCTAACGGGACAGTCGCGTGGTGGGGGCGTGTTGATTGCAGTTCGTGAGGAACTTGAGGTTATTTTATCGTTTTCCGCCCAATTGAATAACTTTTTATCTAAACTCAACGAAGTCATACTCGCGCATCCTGATGATAAATATTTAATTATAGGTGACTTCAATATGAGTAGCATCAATTGGTCACCATCAACATCGAGCAGCGATAATTTCCAGTGTCCATCTAATATTATTGGTGTCGATGAAACAGTTTTAATCGTCGATTTAATCATGCTTAACTTGAATCAATACAATGTTTGTTGGAATAAATATGGCAAAATTCTTGACCTTGTGTTATCAAATGACTCAGTGACTGTTACCGAGAGTGATGACCCACTTGTACCTGTTGATCCATATCATATTTCTCTATTAATTTATTTGCAGTATATTGATATACCACTCCTAAAATCTAACGCTTACGTTAAGTATGCCTATAATAAAGGCGATTATGACTCGTGAACAGGGAAATCTCGGAGCAGAATTGGGATATTGAACTATTTAATAAACCGCTAGATGACGTGGTTGAACACTTCTATAATATACTTCTTATTCTACACACCAAATATATCCCCACCAGACAGGTTTATAATCAGGCTTATCCTAAATGCTACTCTCCAGCTCTTAAAAAGGTCATTAAGGAGAAGCATAAATACTTACTTCAATTTAAAACTTATCAAAATAGCGCAGATCTACAAACTTATAAGTGCTTACGTGAGAGAGCTAGAAAACTAGACAGTCATGCTACCGGTACTACTTGGCATTAGTCGAGGATTTGATAGAAAAGGCTCCCAAGCACTTCTGGTCTTTCATTAAGCCCTGCGCCAAATCTAATAGTATGCCTAGATATATAATGTATAACAATACCACAGCCATCACTGGGGAATCAATTTGCAACATGTTCTCCTCATATATCTTCTCAACTTTTCTTTCTCCAAGTACATTTTTATCCCAAGTTCTGGGATTTCCTCCATATCAATAACTAGATCAGAGGTAGAAAAAATCTTAACTAACCTTGACCCGTCGAAGTCTGCAGGACCAGACCGCATTCATTCTCTGTTCTTGAAAAAATGCGCTGAAAGTCTGGCAGTTCCTAAGATCTGCCACCGAATGCTATTTTCCTCGTATCTGGAAGTCCGCTTTTATAACACCCATTCATAAAAAGGGACCTAAAACAGATGCAACTAATTATAGGCCGATCTCCAAGTTGTGTATCATATCCAAAGTATATGAGAGGGTTGTGTATAATCAAGTATACTCAGTGCTCAAAACCTCGTTTAGTCCACGTCAACACGGTTTTTTAAAGGGACAGTCAACGGTTTCTAATCTGATAATACTCAATGAATATTTGACCAAGGTGATGGACTCTGGTGGCCAGGTGGATGTGGTGTATACTGATTATAGCAAAACTTTTGACAGTATGGGCCATTCTACCCCTATAGCCAAACTCCAGATCATAGGCATCGACGGTGACTTAATTAGGTGCTTCTCTTCATATATTAACATGAGATCTCAAGCCGTCGTCATTAATAATTATATATCTAGTTGGGTTAAGATTAAGATCCCTAGTGGTGTTCCACAGGGATCTCTTCTCGGTCCTTTGTTATTTGCAATTTTTGTAAATGACATTTCATAGTGTTAATAATTAGATATTAATAATAATTTAGAGCTATGAAGCTCTAAATTATTATGTTTTGCTGATGATATAAAGATTTTCACTAATTTATCCACTCCAACGAAAGTTCCAGCACTCCAAGATGACCTATCTAGGCTAAATGATTATTGTCGCCTTAATAAACTTGACCTCAATCCATCCAAGTGTTCTGTCACTACCTTTAGCCGGAAAAAAAGGCTAGTTATTTCTACTTATACACTTAACAATTAAATCCTACAACAAACGCGGGTCATCCGCGATTTACGTGTCATACACGATTCTAAACTATTATTTGATGAACATATTTCACACATAGTTTCCAAGGCTTCTAAGGCATTAGGTTTTATTATGAGAGGATTAAGGGTTTTAAGAAAATAAAAACACTTAAGATTCTCTAATGCACTTTTGTTCGGATCATACTTGAATATGCGGCTCAGGTATGGAATCCGCGGTATAATAGAAGAAGAAGAAAAAAGAAGAAAAACTATTATTCAACACACACCTTACAAAAAAAAACATAGATTAAAAACATACATAAAATGTGCTTAAGAGTGTATTGAAAGGGGCTTATAATCAGCACAAATGCCCAGTGCAACACACTAGATTTTCATATAAACCCCGCGGGTGATGTAAAAAAGCGTGCGAATTAATACAATACAATATACATAGTTCCTATGATCTATATATATATATATATATTATATAGCATATTATGTATATAGTTCTATAAATAAAACAAAACAAAACAAAACGATAAATATGAATAAACAATAAATACATAATATCAAATGTTGGAAAACTTAAATAAACAACTGAAACTTGGAAGACATTCAATTTGATTATCTGTAGGTACTTTCAGTAGGTGTTGACTTGAAATTACAATATAATAGGTATATTTTGCGAGTTGAACGAATACAAATGAAGCTTATAAAGTTTTATGTTTTCGTTTGCATATCCGTATCAGTTATATCCGGAAGTTGTATTTTTGTTTGATTTGTGCTTGTAGTAAACACTTGTTTATAGCTGATAGTCTAGCCCTTGACCACCATCTCGACCATTGGTAATTGATTATGTTCGAGGAGCGGTCGAGAATTATTGGCTCTCAAGGACTGCTGCCGGAACACACCGTTAAGTGCTTGGTGACAGATTTTCGACTTGAGGGTGGTAGCTAGCCAGGCAGGCAAAATACCCTTCCACTCCAACATTGTAGTGAAGCTCAAACCGGTGGCAGTATTTGAAACTGGACCTGCGTTGCAATCCAAGCTATTACTGCATTATCATTTCTCAGTAGTTTTTACATTATCATTGCTCAGTAGCTTTTACATTTTCGTTGCTCAGTAGCCTATTACGTTAGTACCTAAAGATATAGTTGAAAGATTCAGGCGTTAGTTTGCGGAAATCCATATTTAAAATGAACATAATAAAAATATGTAGCTTACTTCCGCCAAAACTGTAAGACAGACAAATGATAAATGTTAAAATTATATTTTTATTAAAACCTCACGCTATACAAACTCTACCCAAATTGAACTATTGTAAAATATAAATGAAATGAAAGATAAGGTCTGGAAGCCAGAAAAAACACATATATATTTACATACATATAATATTTATAAATAAATATATAAAAAAAAACAATCAAAAACCCCACGCTAAGCAAACCCTACCCAAATTCTACTATCGTAAAATATAAATGAAATTAAAGGAAGGCCAGGAGGCCAGAAAAAACACTTATATATTTATATGCATTATTATTCGTCGTAATTTAATATATATATCTGGCTTCCAGACCTTATCTTTCATTTCATTTATATTTTACAATAGTTCAATGTGGGTAGGGTGTGTTTAGCGTGGGGTTTTACTTTTGTTATAATTTAATTTTACCATTTATCACTGGTCTGACAGTTTTGGCGGAAGTAAGCGACATATTTTTATTATGTTCATATTTTTTTTTACCTAAAGATAGTCTGTTTCAAACGGGTGTGAGTGAAGTGCGTGATGCTCGGTGTAGGTCAGTACTGCATGCCGGCGGAGGGCGTGGCGCTGTCGCCGCGCTCGGCGCTGCTGACGCGCGCGGAGCTGGTGCGGCTGGTGCGCGCCTTCGCCGCCGCCGGCGTCGACAAGCTGCGCCTCACGGGCGGCGAGCCCACGCTGCGCGCCGACCTCGCCGACATCATCCGTGAGTATGAGTGCAGTCACCGGCCGGCGCCGGCGCCGCCCCGCTTGCACCTACAGTGCCGCGTCTGCTGTTGCAGAGGAGCTGTCGGCCGTGGAGGGCATCACGTCGATCGGCATGACGACCAACGGGCTGGTGCTCACGCGGCGGCTGCCCGCGCTGCAGCGCGCCGGCCTGCGCCACCTCAACGTGTCGCTCGACTCGCTGCGCCCCGACCGGTACGAGGCCATGTCGCGCCGCCCGGTACGTCCTTACACACACCATACGTCAAACAACAATATTTTTTTATCTACTCGTAAGCCGAAGCGAAGGCCTAATGAAGAATAATCTAGATTTGACTAGTATCGAAGTAGTAGGATGAGATCTAGGTCTTCACGTGGTTCTGGTGTTCGATCGAGTGTATATTTACATAATCCATTATTATTCGTACAATTAACAATAGCTGTACATTCAAATCAACTCAAAACGAAAATAGAAGAAGCACAAATCCCAAAAACCCTCTTCTATAGCGCTTGTATTGGAGCGTCGGAGGTCTCGCCTTACCAGCTTTGATATTTGCTTATTCAAAGCCCGCTGATCTGACGAAGTGACTGCTGGATCAATGAGCTGCAGAGTTTCCAACGAAAGTTTTGATTTTCGGCCTGTTCGCTGCATCTCGCAGTACATCGTTCCCTCTTCCCTCAGGATTCCTACCACTTTGTCAAGTTCCTTGTCAATGTCAACGTCAATTGTGCTTTCCAATGCAGCGAATCGGTTCTCCAGTTTCAACTGGAATGTTTCGGATCCAACAACGGCTTGGATCAGGTTAGGTCGGAGCGTAGACTTCATCAAACGGAGACGTTCAAGCTTGTTATCAATATCCAGACTGCCTCGAACAAGTCGGGGATCACTCCCGGTTTTAAACCTAGTGATCACAGAGACATCTCTGAATATGCGCTTTTTGTCCGCTATGATGAAGTCGATCTCATTTTTCACACTATCGGTGCTTTGCCATGTCCACTTCCGTTGGGGCTGCTTTTTAAAGATGATGAGAAATCCATTCAACTCATCTAGTTGGGCTTTTGCTCCCATAAAATTTCCGCCATTGTCAGAGAAAAGCTCAAGACAATTAGAGCGTCGCGATATGAAACGGCGAAAAGCGCGGAATAATGAGTCTGTGCTCAAATGTACTGCACGCGTCACAAGACACGTAAACAAGCAAATGTAAGCCTTTTCCTTGCGTGCACCGCGGTATCTGCTTATCAATATGTTTATTGGGCCTGCATAATCTACGCCGATATTGAGGAAAGGTTTGGCTTGATTTACGCGGGGAGCGGGGAGGTTCGCCATAAAGGGCGCCTCTGTACGCGGGCTAGCTTTAAAACAGCTGTTACAAAGTCTAAAGTGTCGTTTCACTGTGCTGCGTCCGGAAATTATCCAGAATTTTTGTCTCAACAATGATAACAATAAATGCGGTCCAGCGTGTATTTGCGGTGATAATAATCAATTAAAATATCAACAATATGACATCCTATTTTGGAAGAAGTATCGGATGTTTTCCGTCAAAATTAAGCGAAGATTTTTCTAAACGTGCGTATTAAACCATTTTCTAAAAACGGACAAAGCGGTATGAGCGATTTTGAAACTTTGCGGTTGTTTGAGAGAGCATTTATATCTTGTTTGAAATATTGTTGTTGAAGAGCTTTCACTACAGCAGTTTCTGCATAATGTAACTGAAAAAGCTCCATTTTATGGGAACGTGGTATTTTTCCCAAAAAGCGGTACAAATAGACCACTATGCGGAGAAGTTTTGACCAAGAAGAGACTTTCTTAGCCAGTGCACAAAGAAAATGCGGTTGTTCATCGGTACTGATGAAAACATTTGCGTGTTTTTTAATTTCCAACAGCTTCTCATCAGCTGAGGGATCGACGGTGAATCGGTTTATAGGCCACGTATCCACGTTGTCACGAGCCCAAGGTGGACCGTGAAGCCATAGCGGGTGATTCAGCAATTGAGCCGGAGAAAGTCCCCTGCTTATACAATCGCTAGGATTAAGCTTTCCATCTATGTGGAAGAAATGTTTAGGGTCAAGATTTTCTTGAACTTGAGCGATACTGTTTGCAACGAACGTGTCGAAGCGATGCGGTGCGGAGTGTACCCAATGTAGGGCCACTGTTGAATCGGTGAATGCGAAAATGTCATCAATGTGACAGTGAGAAAGAAAATCGTTCCGATAACGAATCGAATTAGTTTTGAAAGTAATAAAAGAACACAGAGCACTAAGCTGGCTAAAGAAACAATTTTAAGCGGTGCGACTTTACTTTTTACTTTTAAATCAAGTTAATCTGATTATGTCCAGACGTGGTTTGTACGCGGAAGTATATAACGGCTCCCATCGCTTTCTGGCTAGAATCAGAAAAACCGATTAAAATGACGCGAGAGTCGGGAACAACACCTAGAAAGCGCGGTATTTTAAATTGTTCTAGCGCGGGCAGTTCGGTTAGAAACCGATTCCAAGCGACACAAATATCATGCCGAGGTCCAAAGAGCCTTGATTAAAACAAAATCCGTTTATGTTCCACAAATTCGCTGTTGTGGAGAGCATTAAGCGTTTAGTACACTTGGTTCGCGGGTTGAATTTAAGCGCGATCAAAAATTCATCATCAATAGGTGACCAAATCAAGCCTAGTAGCTTTAAATTATCATCTTTATCAAATTAAATTTTTGAGGATAAGCGGTTTTCTTGCGGAATCGCGTTCAAAACATCAGAAGAGTTACTCATAAACTTTACTAAGTCGAACGAGGAGGCGTTTGAATAAATTAATTATGTCGCGGGCTAACTGAACTCCCTCCAAATCAGTACGTACCGAAGAGCCCAAATCATCCATGTAAAGATCATTAGAGGCTACTTCCGAAGCGCGCGGCAAGTCAGTTTCATCTTTAGCTAGTTGTTTTATCGTACGAATGATAGGTAGATAAGGCCTAGATAAGGCGCGGAGCGTAAGCCGAAACAAACTCGGTTGAATCGATACAACTTCACGTCGTCATCGTAGTTAAATCTAAACAAAATATTTAAGAAGCGGCGGTCTCCTTCGCGTATGCATACTTGTAAAAACATCTGTTTTATATCTGCGGTTAATGCGACAGGGAAAAGTCGAAATTTCAAAATTATCGCCGTCAAATCTGCTTGTAAATTTGGCCCGGACTGTAAAATATAATTTAACGCAACTTGCGTACTTGTTTTCATACTCTGGTCGCAAACAAGTCGTAAAGGTTTGTCTGGTCTACTGACGCCGTGATGAGCGATGACGTAATATTCATTACCAGTATTTAAAGCGGGTGCGGGTGACACAATATTATTTTCCAGATAATCAGTCATTACTTTGTCATACTCAGTTTTCAAAGTTTTATTTGTCTGGAACTTGCGGTCTAGATAAGAATAGCGGCGCGTAGCGGTTGTCAAGGAATTCCCTAACAAATTCGGTGGTTGCGAAAAGGGCTGAGCGGTTTCGTAACTGCCAAAACTTCGGAACTAACGCCTCGATTGATTCGTCACTCGATGTGAAGAAGGTGCGGTTATTTTGTTTACACGTCGTATTATAATTATCGGAAGGTAGTGATGCCGTTGAGCCCATTACTATATATCCATAGACTGTTTTTAAGACGTCCAGGTGCCCAGGCGGTCCGAGTATTTTACCAGGCTGCAAGATTTCATCAAATACTTCGGAAGCCAACAGTACGACTATAGGTGCGGGATCATTAAATTGTGGGTCGGCTAAAGGTATGTCACACAAATACGTGACAGCGGAAGTGTCCAAATAACAACTAGGAAGATTATCAGAAATGTTCTGGATAACCAGGGGTTGTATATGTAAACAATAGTTGGGATCTAGTCGCGAGTATTACGTTAGGTTTGTAATTCCTAATATAGTCTGCGAGCTACTGCCTATTCCCATTACACTACGATCGGAACAATCATTAAAGATGCGGAGACTTAACTGCTTGCAGGTCTGTTTCGTTATGAAATGATTTTGAGATCCGTTATCAAGCAAAAAACGTTATTTTCTAAGGGACCCATTATTATGTATTACTTTAGCAAGGGCGGTACCCAATAAAACATTTGTGATCTGTGCGTGTGACTAGAATATGCGTTTGCACTCACACTACAATAAGATACAACCTTATCGATTGACTGAGAATAAGTCATATCAGGTAAGTTTTCTTTACCGTTAGCTCCCTCACTATTAAATGAAGCATTTCTATGTTGTGAGATTAGCGTAGAACTATTCGTTCGTGCGGAACCGGTTTAACCGGTGTCCTTATCAGTGTCGAGCCAATGCAAAAGGCTGATAAGGCCCTTTTGGTTGCAAATTATACACATTTTTGCAGAATGGCATGAACGTGCCGTGTGTTTAATGCTAAGACACCTTACGCATGCATTGTACTTTTTAACAACAAAGCGTTCGCGGAGATTTAACGTTAAAAAATGTGGACATAAATACAAGTGGTCGTGTTCTGGTAGGTCACATAACGAACAGTTTTTTGTGTTATTATTTTGTTTGTTGTTATGTACAACAAAAGTACGTACATTATTTCTAGTAGTTGTAATATTTTGCGGTTTTGCGTTGTAAGAGGCGGGATTTGAACCCGTGCCTTTATGATCAGCGGTGCAGTTTAAGACTTTGATGCGATCGCGAACAAAAGTAATTAACTGACTCAGAGTAGGTATTTCCTTCCCTCTGTTTTCCATTTCAAATAAATGGGAAGTTTCCTTGTCCAGCTTTTGTAACAGGGTGTAAAAAATAACAAAATCGCTTAGATCAGGTAAGTTTAGGTTATTTAAAGCAGATAATGCGTTACAAAATTGGTCTATAAAGGACTCAAGATTGTTTGCGGTTGCGGTAGTAACAGATTTTAATGTAAACATTGTATTCAAATATGAAACAGCTAGACAGCGTTTATCTTCATACTTGGAAATAAGTGCGTTATAAATGGCATTATAGTTCTCTGCACAAGGAACTATGCCGATGCAAATTGATTTTGCTTTACCAGTGAGTTTACCTACTAAATAATACACTCGCTCCGTATCAGTCAAAGATGCGTTTAAATGAACAGCGTTATGAAATGTTGCGTGGAATAATGACCACTGGTCTAAGTCACCATTAAACTGAGGAATTTCTATTGGGGGTAATCTTATATTAGGCGATTTATCCGGTATAGGCTTAGTTTCTGTTGCGTTGATAGAAGTATATAAAGATATTTTTCGTTTAATACGACAATATATGTTTTCAAATGACAGCCAACTCTGATTGTCAGGTACGGCTTCCTTATCGACTCTTATCAATGCAATCACTATTCTTTCAAGGTAATTTGAAAGTTATTTCTAATCTGTTCTAAGCTCTCAATTGAGCAAAGAAAATCCTCAAGTGATTCAGAATTATTTAAATCACAGCGTGAGTAATTGTAAATTATTTGAATGCGTGCGAAATATAATTCTCTTTGACTTTCTAACAGCTTTAAGTTTTGTTCGTTCGCTGATGTAGCCATGGCGGCGCGGTAAAATACCTATGTCGTAGGTATTGAACAGAGATAACGAAACTTGGAAGGCGTTTAATAGTTTTTATAGGTAAATACGGACAGTAAATCAATGCGGTTGACTAAAGGAACTTAATAAATACCTATTGTTAGGTTAATAAGTTTCTAATAGTAGACTATGAATGAACTAAATATGTGGTGTGTACGCAACTACGCAGTAGAATGACAATATGGCATCGTGTGGCGTATGTGTTTTACAACTATGAAACACTAATTTTTGTCGAGATCCGTACACGAAACGAATGCTTTCCCTCTGCTTCTCTGAGAAGTTTTTCCTTCTCGGGTCCAGGCAAACTTCCGAACCTTGATATATTGAGACCACTAACCAGTTCCAATCCTTCGCAGTTACGTATAGGTAGTTTCTCACAGGACTTCTTCGCTTATAGTCGTATTATTGATGTTTATTTTTTCTTTTCTGGGAGCGCACTAACAGTTAGTTAATTATCACTGTTATTGGATTCTCCCTAAGCTGATAATACTTCCACATTGGAAATGGACTACTCCCTTCAATATTGGAGATAAAGTTCACGTTTTATCAAACTAAAATAATTAATAATTACTTATACTTATAACCTGATTTTCGACGCCCTTACCGGGTATGATGTATTTAACCTTCTGACTAAATTAAGATCTGTCCTTCGATGTACATTAAAGCAAATAATAAATGAAATAAAATGAAATTTTACGCACTAAAACTATTTTTAATACTGTAAATGTAAACAAGCTATTCTGCTAACATGGACTACCCGCTTATATTTTCCTCGCATAGAAGCATAGAAAACATCATTCCTCCGTAACCGTATCAATCAGGCTTTAGAAAGGGTCATAGAACTGAAACTGAAACTACATGTGACTGATGATCTATTGACGGCTTCGGACGCAGGGATGAGCACTGCACTTATTCTCCTGGATTTTTCTGAGGCTTTTGACTGCTTGAACCCTGACATGCTCTTAGCAAAGCTTTCATATTATGGTTTCTCTGTAGAAACCTGCAGATGCTTTGAAACATTTTTGACCGATAGGGAGATGCCATAACGGAAGCAAATTTATGTCTGGAGTAGGAAAACTAAGTCTAAGAGGGGTCCCACAGGGATCGATATTGAGCCCCTTACTATTCTCTATTTTTACAGCCGATATGCCTAAACAAATAAAGTTTTGTAAGTACCATCTGTACGCGGACGATACCCAAATATATATTTCATTTAAAGCTGACAAATCCTCAGAAGCCATTTCCCTGATTAATGATGACTTAAATCGAATCTTTCAATGGGCTTCATGTAATTCTTTAGTTTTGAACCCTTCCAAATCTAAAATGCTGATTGTGGGTACCAAAACTCAGATTCATAATGTACAATTTCATCATCCGACACTATCAATTGATGGTGTTAATATACCTATTGAATCAGAAGCTAGAAATCTAGGTATCATTTTTGATGGGGAGTTAAGATTTGTTACACACATAAATGATAAACTAAAGAATGCGTTTTATAAACTTAAGGTACTATATGGAATTAGGAAACATATGTCTGTGGAGATAAGATTGTTGATATGTGATCTTTTAGTATTATTACCTTTCAATTATTGCAGTGCTGTTTATGGACCGAGATTGTATGCTAAAACAGAAAATGCTGTTCAAAAAGTACAGAATGCGTGTGCTAGTTTCTGTTTTAGCATCCCTAGAAGAGACCATGTTACTCCTTTCCTCATTAATATATTAAATATATTGAATATGAAGGCAAGAAGAGAGCTCCATATTACTTATACAACCCAAAAAAATTTTTTTTCAAAAGATCGGAATATTTGTTTCAGAAACTGACATGGATTAAAGACACCAACTCTATCAATACCCGCCAAAAATCCCTGCACGTTCTTTCAATTCCAAAACACAAGACCACCAGATTTAAAGGTTGTTTTAAATACAGTGCAGCAAAAATTTGGAATAATAGATCTAATATCTCTCTCATATCTAGATACGAAGTAATATGCAGTTGTCTATGACGCACCCTCATACAAAACACGAAACGCAGAAGAGACAAAACAAGAGACTCACACGAGCAGATTTTGACTTTCACACGTGAAGCCGTTTAAGACAAAACTCTTTCGTATCTTATGTTGTATTTATGCATTATTATTACGTTGGTAATTTCGAAAAAGTGATACTGTTCTGGCTCAATGTAATTATTTTATTATTTTTAGTGGTTGTTTACAAAATAACATTTTAATTATGAACACTTTTTTTTTGGAAATAGGTTTATTTTATTTTTTGATTTTCAGTGGCCTTAGCAAACATCGAAACTCTCGAAAACAGCTTATAGACGTGGCTCAGCAGCGAGATGGGCCTATAATTCTTCAAGAGGGTTTTATCACCTTTCTTAAAGAACAAAACCTCTACGCTCCTGTACCACGCCTCTGGCGTAGTAACCTCAAGGATGACGGAGTTAAACAGCTTCTGAAGGACTTTTAAGTACCTACCGGTGTTCCACCCGCTTTCAGTAGCTCCGTCGTTATTCCGTCCTCCTCTGGTGCCTTGTTGCTCTTAAACTGATTGAAAGCCATTCTGATCTCGTATAGGCTGACGTCCGGGATATCTTCGGTATAATGTCGGGTCAAACGGGCTCTTGCATCGCTAGTCCTGCTAGGAGGACTACGCGATGAGGTGTATAATTGCCCATAGAACTTCTCGAGCTCACTCAAAATCTCTGGCTTCGACGAAACGATACTGCCACTGTCGGTTTTCAGCTTCGTCAACAGGCTTTGCCCAATAGACAGATCTCTTGCGAACACTTTGGAGCCCTTGTTCCGCTCTATTGCGTTCTTAATACAACTAGTATTATAGGAACGCAAATCGTGTCGCATTGACTTGAAGATCTGTTTATTAAGCAAGCTGTAACTCGACATATCCACTGAAGACTGCAGCCTCATCTCGCCCCATTCTGCCATAAGTTTGAGTGTATGCTCAGAGAGTTTCTGTGTTCTTTTATTGCGGGGGGGGTCTTAAAGAACTCCGACCCGACCGCGTGGACAATTTCCACTAGCCCGTTATTTAGTTCGTCCACTGTATCGCATTCGGTAAGGATTTGGAAGCGATTTTGGACCTCCAACTGAAAGCTCTCGGGGTTTTGGATATGGGCAACAGATCCTGAATACCACATAACACCAGAGAATTCAACAAGACAAAGCAAATGAGCCCAAATACGAAGGGATTCCATCATCCGATTGTGTAGTTCCTTTGACTACTACTACTACTACTACTACTGTAGTTTTTAATTGTCATCAGAACTACACCCATGTGCAAAACTTCAGCATCTTTGGACGTCCTTGAAGTGTTCAAAATTGACTTGCAATCCAGTCCTAAACATTGTAACACAGTAAATTAAATTAAAGCTTGTTTAAAGCTACTAAACCAATTTTGATGAAATTTATATAGTACCACACTAGAGGTCTTCTTACTCTAGTAAAACCAATCATCTAATTCGGTTCAGAATATTAGAGAACATAAACTATAAAACAAATAGATTTTCTAATAAAACTACTGAACCAATTTTGATGAAGTTTATATGGGACTACACGGAAAGTTTACCCTTTTAAATACAAAAACAACCATCTAAATCGGCTTAGAAATCTTAGAGACATTTATTCTCGAAAAACTGCTGAACCAATTTTGATACAATTTATATGGGACCACCTGGAGAGTACACCCTTTCAAACAAAAAGTGAATTTTTAAAATCGGTCCGCAATTAACGGAGATATCGACCGATATACATAAATAAAACATACAGCCGCACATATAAACACGAAAAAAAAGAAGATCGGAAATACTTCGACCAGTTTCGGACTATTTGAAGTCCTTCATCTAGGAGTGTTATGCCGACAAGCCGCGACGTTCGTAGCGCTCGCCATATGATGCATTAATTGACTGGTGCTCACCTTCAGATCCTGTATTCCGCAATCCCGGTTCCACTCGTCTGCTCGGGGTGACGGAATGCGTTCCGTGCAACACGTGCACTGCCGTGCCAGCGTCCGCCTACCGTTCTTGCAACGCAGAATGCCGTGAATTCTTGATCACAATCCTATCTCTGCCCTCTGAAATGAACGGCAAGAATTGGTGAATCGAATATTCACTTCGTGGTACAATACGACTAAATCATTTGAATGCCCAACGTGGCCATACAACTTACCTACACCGCTATTGTAACACAAAATCACCGGCAAAACAATTACGCGGGCGTCCGCTGACGAATCACAAATCGCAACGCCGCGCCAAGCGCTCTGGAATATTGGCGAGGGCCTTCCATTTGTTCTAGAACGAATGAACTTCCTTAGATTTATAGCTTTATCGAAGTCGCTACTAGTCCCTAGCTAGAGCTACTATAAGCCTGTAACCACCTTCTTTAGACCAATATCGATGCCAAGAAACCCCCGCAGATGGAGCGCAACCCGCACCTTCTCCTTTTTTAATCTCTGAAATTCAAACTTCCTCACCACTGAATAAATCTTTCTGAATTCCCCTTTATCCTTATACTAAATTGTTGAGTCTTCCAGAAACCAAAAAAATAATATGGAAAAACTTCAACCAAGCGCACTTTACAACAGCGACCTCTGTTAACTTATGTTCAAACTGTTTATGCAACTGACAAACCAGTGATCCGCGAACTCGTCATCGTTGTAGTCTAGCCACAAATGGTCACGCCACAAGATCTGGCGTGACCATTTATTGATACAAATCACCATAATCTCATTCAAAATACTTCAAACAGCAGACCAACTGAAAAATAAGTAAAATACCCCTGATGATCTTGATCATTTCCATTACCGAAAAATGAGATTATTTGACTTGGATCATAAAATTGAATCGATAATAAAGAGCCATCTATAGAAAACTAGCCTCGCTGTTGTTTGACCGTTTGCGATACTTGGCTACCGATGTCGCCTTTTAGCAACTTTTTTAATTTATATTAAACTAGCTGTGCCCGCGGCTTAGCTCGCGTGGTCATTTCTCTAGGTTAAAAGTACTCTATGTGCTATTCCAAGACCTAAAATAAACATTTGATCAAAATTCCTTCAGTCGTTAAAAAGTTTTTTATCGATTGCTCGGCATCTAATTATTGGATTACGATACCAAGTACCCCAGGTCTTGGTCAAACCCTAAGCTATCCAACACTGAAAACGGCATCGCAATCGGTCTAATAGTTTTTACGTGATGCGCGAACAAACATACAGACAATCAAACAGATAGACACGAATTTTAAAAATGTTTTATTCTTGTTCAGTAGCTCAGTCCACTTTTTTAAAATTATCTTCTTTGTACAGACTTTTACGTTATTATTGCCTATAGCTGTGCCCGCAGCGTTGCTCGCGTGGTAGTTTTTCTGGGATATAATGATCCTTTAAGTTATTCCAGTACCAAAAGTACCAATATACCTACCTACCTGTGTTAACAACCTTCAGTGGCGATCCGACATGGTCGTGATAGGTTAGAAGACGAAGACGCGAGCGAAGCGTAGCGAGCATAAAGCCCCATTATAGAAAAGAACCATCTTGTTTTCCTCAGCTTTGAAACAAAAACCCGCAGTTAAATTGGTCCATTCGGTTTGAAAGATACGATTCTCACCCCCCCTTTTTTCAACTCCTCCCCGCCCTCCCATATAGCAAAGAAACATGATGAACCATCTCGATCACATCCGTTTTAAAATATAAAAAACTGCATCAAATTTGGTCCATTCATTTGGGAGCTACGAACTTCACCATATCCCCCCCCCCTCCCCCCTATTATAGTTAAGACAAATCATGTTTAACTCAGCTTTGAAACATAAAAAACCGCAGCTAAATTGGTCGATTCGTTTGAAAGGTACGATTCTCACCCCCTTTTTCTCGAAACTCCCCCCTTTTCTCGTCCCATATAGCTAAGAACCATCCCGATCACATCAGTTTCAAACATAAAAAACCGCATCAAAATCGATCCATTTGTTTGAGATCAATGATCCTAACCCCCATCCCCCCTCCTCCCTCCCATTATAGCTAAGAACCATCTCGTTTACCTCAGCTTTCAAATATAAAAAAACACGCAGCTAAATCGGACCATTCGTTTGGAAGCTACGATTCTCACCCCCTTTTCTCATAATACATAAAATATGTAAATGCATAAAATATGTAAATGCATAAAATATGTAAATGCATAAAATATGTAAATGCATAAAATATGTAAATGCATAAAAATATGGAACAAAACATTTCAAGAAGTGCGTGATTTCGATCCACGCACGTCTGGGTTGGCAGGCAGAAATGGTCCTGCTAAACCAGACAATATAGTGGCGAGTGGGTCGAAATTATGATACCGTTTTATTGATTGATGTTTTATTTATATTACATTTAAATTACTATAACTTTGAATACTTATCCCGCAGGAACCCTATATTCTTTGGGGATAAAAAGAATCAATAATTTTAATACATAATATGTACTTTGACTATGCCAAGTTACATCAAACTCCGTCTAGTAGTTTCAGCGTAATATGTGTTCTTTTAAATAACTTTCAACCCCTATCCTGCGGGAACTCATGATTTTTTCGGGATAAAAAGTATTCTAAATGTTAATCCATAACATAAGCTATGATTGTGCCAAGTTGCATCAAAATCCGTTCGGTAGTTTCAGCGTGATGCGTTTTCAAAGAGACAGACAGACAAAAATTAAAAAATATCCTTTTTGCACTCTATATCGATTTTGAAGTTTATCTCAATTATAATTTTCAATAAATATTTAATGTACAGATTTAGCCCAGTTACAGTTTTATTATAGTATAGATTTATGGATTATATCCCGTTACAACATTATCTTTTCTGAATATTAGCCTAAGTGACCCATTGCATGCCATGTCCTGCCCCACATGGTACATACGTTACGTTTTAGGGCGCATAGACATACTTATTCATGTGTATGTTTATGTACCCTTTAACGAGCTCTTTGTGTTCGTTTATTGTGTCTTATAGTTTCTGTTTACCGACAGAGCCGTACAGTACAATACAGTGTAATGTATGTGTGCAGGGCCTGCCGCGCGTGCTGGCGGGTGTGGACCTGGCGCTGCAGCTCGGCTACCGACCCGTCAAGCTCAACGTGGTGCTCATGAAGGGTACGTGCTGCGTCCCACAGTACAGTAGAGACAGTGTAGTGTGTGTGCGCACGGCGTGCCGCGCGTGGACCTGGCTCTGCAGCTCGGCTACCGGCCCGTCAAGCTCAACGTGGTGCTCATGAAGGATACGTGCTGCGTCCCACCACAGTACAGTAGAGACAGTGTAGTGTGTGTGCGCACGGCATGCCGCGCGTGGACCTGGCTCTGCAGCTCGGCTACCGGCCCGTCAAGCTCAACGTGGTGCTCATGAAGGGTACGTGCCGCGTCCCACAGTACAGTAGAGACTGTGTAGTGTGTGTGTGCGCACGGCGTGCCGCGCGTGGACCTGGCGCTGCAGCTTGGCTACCGGCCCGTCAAGCTCAACGTGGTGCTCATGAAGGGTACGTGCCCCGTCCCACAGTACAGTAAAGACAGTGTAGTGTGTGTGTGTGTGTGTGTGTGTGTGCGCAGAGACAGTGCAACGCAGTACCTACCTATATTGAATATCAGCTTTCGCTTTTCTCTTAGTCTTGTAATACTCGTATTTGAAGCGTTGCGCGATGATAGTCTAAAGGTTCAATAGTGCAACTTAGAATCCAACGATACCAGGTTCGGTCCTAGCCTAGGCTACGCACCAATGCCTTTTCTTAGTTATATGTCTTCCATCGCTCCGTGCTTCCGAGGGCACGTTAAGCTGTCGGTCCCGACTGTTAAGTCCTTTCATTTGATAACTAACATGGCATTTTTTTATATGACTTTATGCCCTTTAGTGGACGCCATATTCAATATAATGTGAAGTCACACAGAGTATCACCAGACAATCAAGACGCTTGTGGGTATGCACCCAATGTCGGGAGAAGCGACAGGTGTCAGGTGTCAAAGTGACAGTTTGTGGAGAAAAGGTGGGCTAAAAGTGGGAGGAAGTGGGGAAAGCGCTGGGAACATTGGAAGGGCGGGGCAGTGTGTGGGATGGTGGGAAAAGTGTGGATAGGTTAGGGGGTCGGTGAGGGTTGGTTGGCTACATTGACCTACGAACACATTTCCCCATTTTATCCCCCACCTTACACACTCCCCCCACCCTTCCAAAGTTCGCAGCCCTTTCCCCACAAACTGTCACTTTGATACCTGTCACTTCTCCCGACATTCAGTTGTTTTTCTGATATTTATTTGTTATTCTGAAATTTATCCCAACCTTTTCAAAGTTCCCAGCCTTTTCCCCACAAACTGTCACTTTGATACCTGGACTCTGAACATTTTTAGTTCCAGCATCATCCCGCTGCGATTTTTACATTTTGAGATCCGTCGTGGTAATCCAGATTCCACATTAGAAGCACCAGCAAAGCAAAAATGTCCTATACATATTGGTTAGTTGCTAGCAATAGGACTAATTCGACGAAATGGTCTTGTTATCATTCTTCAATCAACAGAAGTAATGGAACTACTTGGACAAAAAAGTCCAACTAGTTCTATCAATGGAACAACTAATATAACTAGTGGGAACTGGCCAAATGTTGAAGCGAGCGTGAATATGCCTTCCTACTTGAATATATCAAGATTGTAGTTATACTTTAAAACGAAAGGCGCTGCTGGCGAGCCGTTGCTTGTTTAGTGAATGTGGAAGTGAAACGCCTAATGCGGATCTGTGGGAGCATGTACGTAGCGTGCGCGGCTCGTCGCGCGTGCTTGGCTAACCGTGCGTGTCCGTCCGCAGGGTTCAACGACGACGAGGTCGGCGACTTCGTGGAGTACACGCGCGACAGAGAGCTCGAGGTGCGGTGAGTGCATATACCTCTCTATTCATTTTAATAAACATGTTTACAATGTCATTTTAGTCACAGTAAACCACGCGGCCTGTTTATCTGGCCATCGTGGGCTGGGGGTGGAGCTGGGTTGCGCTCCTCCTTTTTAACCGACTGAGGGTTATGTGTTTGGGTTGCATGTATGTTTGTATATTTGTAATTTTGTACGTTTCTTAGGCGCCTCCTAAAGCCTAAACGACTTGATGGATTTTGATAAATGAGATATCATTGGATTCGTCTTGATCACGACAGTGCTAAAGGATATATGAAGTGTAAGAAAACGAATAAGGCGGCTTACAGCTGCCATATTGTATTTTCGACGGAACAAAAATTGAGCAAAACCTATCGAGTGGGGTATCAATATATATAATTACCTATAAAAGACTATTTAAAAAATATATAATTCTTTTCACTAAACAGTAGCAATTTTCTTATATGCTTCTTACAAAAATTTCAATTTTTGATTATTCAAGTTAATGTTAATACTTTAGTCTAATGTTTCACTTGCAACTATTAAAGTAAAATATGTTAGTAAAAAAGAAACATTAAATTTATATAAATACTAGCTGCGCCCCAGTTTCACCTGCGTCCCTCAGGAACCACACACTTTTCCGGGATAAAAAGTAGGCTATGTGTTAATCCAGGTTATAAGCTACCTCCGTGCCAAATTTCATCCAAATCCGTTCAGCCGTATAAGCGTGAAGAAGTAACAAACATACACACACACACACACACACACACACACACACGCACACGCACACGCGCGCGCGCGCACCCCCTTACCCCTTACATACATACAAACTTTCGTCTTTATAATATTAGTGTTAAAGTTTTAGCGGGCGGTCAGCTCATATTCAGTAACTTAGTTCGCAGTCGGGTTTTTCGTATTTTTATAATAATTTTACTTTTTACTTAATGGTCTAACTATTATTGTTCAACTAATGCACGTTGTTGCTTTAGAAGCATAGAAGCACTTTTTTGTTTTGGGTTATAATTAAATAGAGCCTCATACGAATTCGACTTGTTCATTGTGGTAAGCTGTAAAGTGATGTATTAATGAAGCTTCTTATCTGTTAGTAATCGACCTGTTTGAATGTTTCTACATCGACCGTGTGTAATGTCTAATCGGGTACTGACTCAGTCGACTCGTCGCTCGAAGCCTGCATATTGATGAAGTGGGTACTAGCATATTATGATACTGATTTGTAACTGCAGCGCCCGACTCGGAGCGATCGGCGACCTGCCCCCGTATGCAGTTAACAAACCTAACCTGCACTGCAACGTGACGTTACCGGTTCGGTGTGCCAATACAATACAATAGAAAAAATAAAAAAGTGAGAAATGTGGGGGAAGGTTTGGGGAAGTGAGATAAAGTGGGTAAAGTTAGGGGAGGGCTTTGCCCCCACCATTCCCCCTTTCTCCCACTGCCCCCTTTCCTTTCAGTCGTTTGCCGTTACTTGTTGCTATAGTGAACAGAGCGACCATCGATTAGGAGTCTTACTAACTTTCAATTACTTGTTTGGAAGTATATACAGTTTGAAAATACTGTCGCCCATTTACCGTTAAAAATCCTATAAGAATATTTGGAAACGAGCTTCAGTTAAATTCGGTTCCGCATTCGCTAAGCAACTCTTTTTAGTTTAACCTTGTTCACTATATAAACGGCTTACGGTAGTATACATTGCTAATCTTAACATTATTAGGCGCTAGACATAAGTTACACCATTATCCATTTGAATGAGAATTGTGAACCTGACATGATCAGATTAGAAGACAAGCACAAATTAAAAATGTATACATTTATTTTGTTAATGAATAAACTAGTGGCTCTGTGAATTATAGACCTCGCGCGTACACACTTTTTTGCAAACAATTTAGCGGTGCACAGTAGCGCCATCTAGTTACCTTACTGTAAAACTAACATCAATAACCAAGGTGCTCCATCAATCCCTACCTAATAAGTAAAGGGTTGATTCCACTCGTAGAAACCTAAAAGTGAGAAATTTACTGCATTTTGAGGAGCTATTCTGGTCATCACGCCGTAGATCCTCATCAGATTTTTACCGATTTCGATGGTTCTATTTTAATTAAAAAATAACCATCGAAATCTGATTTAATAAGGCGGAGATATTCAGTAGCCCCCTTTTTACCCATTTTTGGGGGAAGTACCCACCCAATAAAAATACCCGACGAATAAAAAATTAAAAAATAAACGCTTACCCTGTATACCAAGTTTCGTCTAGATCGGTTGAGAAATGCGAAGTGTAGAGGAGAACAGACATCCGGAATAACATACGAAAGCATTTTTGTCCAAGCTGAAACGGAGACTCTTCGCTAATGCTTCGCACTCGCTCGGTCAATAAATAACCCCCGACACCCCCCCCCCCCCCAAATTGACTATTATAATGTGTTTTTTTGTCTGTTCGAAAGCTGATGTGATTGATATGCTTCTTAGCTATAATAAGAGGTTATTGCTAAGAAGCATATCAATCACATCAGCTTTCAAACAGAAAAAAAACAGCATCAAAATATTTTCATTCGTTTGGGAGCTGCGATCCTCACCCCCTTCAGGAATCTTAGCTAACATGCATAACGACATCCACAGCTGCTACACTGCTACTTATCTAACTTATTACTAACAGGCATAACGACATCCACAGCTGCTACACTGTTACTTAACTAACTTATTACTAACAGGCATAACGACATCCACAGCTGCTACAATGTTACTTCATTAACTTGTTTCTAACATGCATAACGACATCCACAGCTGCTACACTGTTACTTAACTAACTTATTACTAACAGGCATAACGACATCCACAGCTGCTACAATGTTACTTCACTAACTTGTTTCTAACATGCATAACGACATCCACAGCTGCTACACTGCTACTTATCTAACTTGTTTCTAACATGCATAACGACATCCACAGCTGCTACAATGTTACTTCACTAACTTGTTTCTAACATGCATAACGACATCCACAGCTGCTACACTGCTACTTACCTAACTTGTTTCTAACATGCATAACGACATCCACAGCTGCTACACTGCTACTTATCTAACTTGTTTCTAACATGCATAAAGACATCCACAGCTGCTACAATGTTACTACACTAACTTGTTTCTAACATGCATAACGACATCCACAGCTGCTACACTGCTACTTAACTAACTTATTACTAACAGTCTTAACGACATCCACAGCTGCTACACTGTTACTTAACTAACTTATTACTAACAGGCATAACGACATCCACAGCTGCAACAATTTTACTTCACTAACTTGTTTCTAACATGCATAACGACATCCACAGCTGCTACACTGTTACTTAACTAACTTATTACTAACAGGCATAACGACATCCACAGCTGCTACAATGTTACTTCACTAACTTGTTTCTAACATGCATAACGACATCCACAGCTGCTACACTGTTACTTAACTAACTTATTACTAACAGGCATAACGACATCCACAGCTGCTACAATGTTACTTCACTAACTTGTTTCTAACATGCATAACCACATCCACAGCTGCTACACTGCTACTTATCTAACTTGTTTCTAACATGCATAACGACATCCACAGCTGCTACAATGTTACTTCACTAACTTGTTTCTAACATGCATAAAGACATCCACAGCTGCTACAATGTTACTACACTAACTTGTTTCTAACATGCATAACGACATGCACAGCTGCTACACTGCTACTTATCTAACTTGTTTCTAACATGCATATCGTCATCCACAGCTGCTACACTGTTACTTCACTAACTTGTTTCTACTATGCATAACGACATCCACAGCTGCTACAATGTTACTACACTAACTTGTTTCTAACATGCATAACGACATCCACAGCTGCTACACTGCTACTTATCTAACTTGTTTCTAACATGCATAACGACATCCACAGCTGCTACACTGCTACTTATCTAACTTGTTTCTAACATGCATAACGACATCCACAGCTGCTACAATGTTACTTCATTAACTTGTTTCTAACATGCATAACGACATCCACAGCTGCTACACTGCTACTTATCTAACTTGTTTCTAACATGCTTAACGACATCCACAGCTGCTACACTGCTACTTAACTAACTTATTACTAACAGTTTTAACGACATCCGCAGCTGCTACAATGCTACTTAACTAACTTATTACTAACAGGCGTAACGACATCCACAGCTACTACAATGCTACTTGAGTAACTTGTTTCTAACATGCATAACGACATCCACAGCTGCTACACTGCTACTGAACTAAGTTATTACTAACAGGCATAACGACATCCACAGCTACTACATTGCTACTTGAGTAACTTGTTTCTAACATGCATAACGACATCCACAGCTGCTACAATGCTACTTAACTTACTTGTTTCTAACATGCATTACGACATCCACAGCTGCTACACTGCTACTTGTCATTTGTCGTGTTAATAACGTGGCGCATAATTTAACTGAATTTTGAATCCTGGATGGCACCTCTTCAAGTTGTCAAAAAATATGTTCAGGTACCTACCTGGGGCAAATATTGTAATTGGTTGAGAACAACCTTGTTACCTTGGCGAGAGGAAATTACTATAGCACATGGACAGCTTTGTTGGTCGTATTTTGGGACTGAGTTGAGTCGTTTGGAAACAATATCTCTCGACAATGCAGTTATATCCCCTAATGTACTATCGTTTACTTACATCCAAACGTGTGCGATATCGACAGTTATAAGCGAAAGCTGACCTGCTCCTTCAGGTTCATCGAGTTCATGCCGTTCGGCGGTAACAAGTGGCAGGCAGATCGCCTCGTGCCGTACCGCAGCGCACTGCGCGCCGCCGCCGCCGGCCGCGAGCTGCGCCCCGACCCGCCGCGCCCCAATGACACAGCTAAGGTAAGGCAGTTCTAACAACAAGTGGCAGGCGGATCGCCTCGTGCCGTACCGCAGCGCACTGCGCGCCGCCGCCGCCGGCCGCGAGCTGCGCCCCGACCCGCCGCGAGCTGCGCCCCGACCCGCCGCGCCCCAACGACTCGGCTAAGGTAAGGCAGCTCTAACAACAAGTGGCAGGCGGATCGCCTCGTGCCGTACCGCAGCGCACTGCGCCCCGACCCGCCGCGCCCCCAACGACACAGCTAAGGTAAGGCAGCTCTAACAACAACTGGCAGGCGGATTGCCTCGTGCCGTACCGCAGCGCACTGCGCGCCGCCGCCGCCGGCCGCGAGCTGCGCCCCGACCCGCTGCGCCCCAACGACACGGCTAAGGTAAGGCAGCTCTAACAACAAGTGGCAGGCGGATCGCCTCGGTCCGTACCGCAGCGCACTGCGCGCCGCCGCCGCCGGCCGCGAGCTGCGCCCCGACCCGCCGCGCCCCAACGACACCTACAAGTGGCAGGCGGATCGCCTCGTGCCGTACCGCAGCGCACTGCGCGCCGCCGCCGCCGGCCGCGAGCTGCGCCCCAACGATACCGCTAAGGTAACGCAGCCTATTAGTTTAATGTTATTATGAATTTATTAACTACCTATTCGGATAGTGCTGGCTACAGATACAGTCAGATATTGGTTAACAAGTGTCCAGATACGTTTACCACCGAATATGATTTGCATCTGTTTGTTGTCGGCGGCACACGGCAGGTGTGGCGCGCGGCGGGGCACGTGGGACGCGTGGGGTTCATCTCGTCCATGACGCAGCACTTCTGCAGCTCCTGCAACCGGCTGCGTCTCACCGCCGACGGCAACCTCAAGGTACACCGCGCCGCAACACAAATACGTAAAAAATACAAAAAAAAACGTACTGACACTTGCGACTCTGTCCGTAAACACTAGGCCGCACAGTGGCTTGTCTCCATACAACAGCTTAGACATAGGATAAGAAGTTATACAAAGTCGTAATTTCACAAAACTAAATACACTATTCGATTTCTATTTTAAAAAGTAACAAATATGTTCGGAACGTCTTTTGAGATTCGACTTATAGTTTAGGAGTAAATCTAATAAAACTGTTTTTAATGTATGGGAAGCAACACATAAAAATATGAATATCTCGTGATTTTGGCCGATTTTCGTTCTATAAGTATGTAAAGGCGAACCCTTACTCAGGTTTGAACTATTTTGAACTAGCACGCGCTTATTACGCAGGATACTATTGGATCTTTATATTAGCTTCACTTGTATGTTTGTAACGGACGCTATTTTGACCCACTTTAAACGGTCAGATTTCATTCAAATTTTGCACACCTGTCAAAGACCGATGAAAATGCAATAATTCGAGGAAAAAAAACGCTCTTATAAATAAACCAAACTAGAAAGTAGAAAATAAATAATAGTTTAAAAAACTAAAAATCACGCTTTATATAGAAAACCAAACTAAAAAATAGAAAATATATTTTAATAGTGTAAATAAGAAAAAATGATTTATATAAAAAAAAGCGTGGGGTGCTTTTTAAGATATTATCGAAATGATAATCCTTTCTTCTCATATCTGTCAATGAAATATTTATAACTATTGACCCATGCACCCCACGAGTTTTTTGAACTATATATTTTTTCTTATTTACACTATTAAAATATATTTCCTATTTTTTAGTTTGGTTTTCTATACAAAGCGTGTTTTTTAGTTTTTTTAAACTGTTATTTATTTTCTACTTTTTAGTTTGGTTTATTTATAAGAGCGGAATGACCTTCATAAAATTACTGCCCAACGTGGCATATTGAATCAAATTTGCTCTTGGTGGACTGAACTTAAATTTTGTAACAAAATATAATTTTATAATAATCATAGAAAATAATAACAAATTTAGTATTTTTAACAATAACTACAAAATTAACAGTTCTATTTACTTACTGGTAAGATACATATATTTTGATCGTAGACAATTTTACTCGAATTGTGACCACACGGGTAACATAATCACTACCATGGGTGCTTTTCTACTATACGAACCATCAACCAACGATTAGGATGCAGGTCGTCGTCCTTTATTAAACTATGTCACCAAATGTTTGGCTCTGGTACTAGAGAGTTCCATTTGAACCATAGACAGAAACGAGTCATCATGTTGGAAAGGTACTCTTGAGACCAGCGACGCCAAAAGCTTTGCCACATCCTTTGTATGAATTGCCGTCTTGTCAATGAACTTCCTATTGTGCTCTAAATAATTTTATTATTGTCCTCAGGTACAGCGATCAGTGGTCATGTAGATAAATAAACATATACATATAAGCGTGATTTTTAGTTTCATCTCTTGTGGGATTGATAGCCTCGACCTTTAGTTGTCCTAATTTTTATGGGGCCTGCATAGTCTACTCCACAATGCAGGAATGCTCTAGCTGGTGTGCAGCGCACGGAAAGAAGAGATCCCATTCATGGTTTTTGTATATAATAATTTTGTTTATGCTAAGCAGGCGTTAATTGCTTAAATCGCAAAAATGGTTTTTGTACTTTGGCATTTTGACGAACGCACGTGATAAATTTTCTACCATGCTGTTCGACAAGATTCTTCATTCCTATGATGCAGTACTTGGTTCTTAAATAGTTCACCATTAATTGGGCTCCTCCGTGTGGTGTTTTCTTATGTGCATCTAAGATAACAAGCTTTGTGAAATGAGAAGAGTGAGGTAGTATTATGGGATGTTTGGTCTGTTCAGCTAGTTGTGACTTCTGTAGTCTACCGCACACTCGCATAACGCATTGTCATCAAGGTATGGACATAGTGATTTCAGATTGATACTCTTAGATTGTAAGCAACCTTGCCTGTTACTATAAGTATTCTTCGTTAAACTCTTCCAATTGTACTTTCTTAATGCAACATGTTAGAGCTTGATCTATTTCCGTCTTGATTAAATAAGTTGTCCGTTTTATATGACGTTTGTAAAATCGTCGACAATAAGCGACTAATCTAATCAGTAAAGAAGAAAACCGTTGAATAATGTTGTCCTCAGACATTTTATTAAAATGTGACCTCATGGGTTCTTCCAGGTGAACTTTAATATGTTTTGGCCTTTTGTATGGGATGGTTTGCTCTCTTAGAAAATGTGCAAAGCTCATTTTCTGAGTGCTTCCGGCTAGACACCTTCTGAAGGCGCAGTCAGCTGGGTTGTTCTTAGACGACCCGTGATTCCATTGCGAAGACTCTAAAGTTGTTAGAATTGTAGAGACTAGATTGGCCACAAAAGTCTGCCACTTGCTGGGATGACTATTGAGCCAATCGAGCACAACCGTGGAGTCTGTCCATGCTCTAATATTCTTTGTATTGTCCTGGTTGTTCCTTGCTTTGTCGTTTATGTCCTTTGCGTTGTCCTGTATGATCTTTGTTTTGTTCTGTTTGTCCTTTGTTTTGTTCTGTTTGACCTTTGTTTTGTTCTGTGTGTCCTTTTCCTGTGTGTCATCTATTTTCTTATCATCATCTTCTCTTACTGGTCGTATGTGTCCTAATTGAAGATACTGGTTGATGACTTCTACGTAGCTCTTTTTTAACCCTATGTCTTTTGCTAACCTTTTCTCTAACTCTTTGAATTTTGTTGCAGTTAACTGTCGCGATTTACCACCAACACAACGTAGCTGATCCTCATGGAATGGCATTTTAACGATATAGCGTCCTTCGGGTGTCCTCGTTGTTGTCCTGTTAAAAATCTCTTCACCCTTTTGTTCTTCTTCGGTTAATATATGTTTTGTACTATTTGTTTGCTCTTCTATTTGGCAAAATTTATTTAAAACTTCATTTTCATTTACGTGTGCATGCATCACCGATATCTTTGAAGTTTCTTTCTGAAACTTATTATTCCAGTCGTTAACGGTGCTAGACAGAATCCAACCCAAAAAAGTGCTTTGGGCTTTTAAATTCCCATTTGGACTCCGATTTACGCCATCTTTCAAGGTTTGGCTAAACACGTTGGCTCCTAACAAAAGGTCAATTTTGTTAGGACTATTCAACTGCGGGTCTGCAAGGCACAAGTCTTGCAAATCGATCCAATTGATAGATTCTTCCATGTGTTCTGGTAAATAGGACGTTATGTTCTTGAGAACACAAGCTTCGATCTGCATGTTGAACTCCTTGTCACTTCTTGATTTAAGGTTAATGGTCACCAAGTGCTTTGAAGTGCTTTGAAGCTTTATCTCCACCTAAGCCCGTAATCGTACCTCTGACAGGATTCCTTTTGAGACGCAAGAGCTGTGCCGCAGCTTCTGTTATAAAGCACGCTTGAGAGCCTTGATCCAACAAGGCTCTTACAACAGCTCTTACACAGTGGCTAGTAATACCTGTCCATTTCCGGGGACCTTCAGAGTTGACAGACAAGAAACTATTGGGGGTGCACTAGCTGCTGGGCTAATACCCTCAACATTTTCTTTCACTGCTGTACTAGTCGCACTTCTGTTGTCCTCTGGGTGTAAAAGCGAGTGATGACGTCTCTTACAGATCCTACATGTGGTAGGTTTCTTGCACTCGTACCCGGAATGATTACTGCCTAAGCAATTAAAGCAGATTGAATTTTTGGCTACAAAATCTCGTCTTTGTGCACATTATTGCTTGACAAATTTCTTGCAAAAGCACAATTTACGATTCTCGGAACAGAACTCACAACGCATACCGGAGAAATTAGCAGCATGAAAAACCTTGGGTTTCGTATAAAGACCACTGTTCTGTTGTACTGAAGGTTTCGGATCTACAAATTCTAGTGCCCGAAAACGACTTTCCATAAAACCCTTAAGTTGATCTAAAGTTGGCAATTCATTCGCATCGGAACCATTTGAGATATGAAATTCCCATTGTTTGCGGGTTTCTGAATCGAGTTTAAATGTTACTGTATGGATAATCATAATGACCCATGTGCTCACATCAACTTTAATATTTTTTAATGCACTCATACAGTCCATGGTGGTGTCCAGTAGCTCTTTTAGACTTGACGCGGATTCTACGCTCATACGTCTCTGACCGAACAACCGTTTTAAAATGCAATTCGCTAAGTATTTTTTATTGTTGTAGCGCTTCTCTAATAGAGACCAGCATTGACTGTAATTTGCATCAGTTATTGGTGTATGCTTTATCAATTGTGCTGCCTCCCCTGTTAAGTGACTTAAAATAATGTAACTTTTGCACATTTTCTAGGAAGTCATTATTATGAACTAAAGATACAAATAAATCGTGAAAAGTAGTCCATTCGGAATAGTGACCTGAAAAGGTCGGAATATAAATTTTAGGTAATCTTACTAATGAACTGCTCGGCTTATCTTTATCTTTCTTTGAACTAGACTTGTTCTCTGTTGACATAAATTGATTTAACGCAACTTTCATTACTGACTTATAGACAAAATAATTTTCCTCAGTATTTTCGTAAACTTCTTTAGTAACATACCTTGTACCCTTTAAAATTCCCGGGTCATATTTTTCGTACAGTTTTGCATATTTGAGCTAAACAATAACCAATCTCTTTCTAAATTTTACAAGAGCTTACATTTCGTTTGACTATTTATATTACTTCTACTCCAATAAAACTAATTATTTGTACTATATATAGAAAGCTCCGAAATAAATATGTTTTTTAAAGTGTTTACACTTAAATAAAACGGTAAAAAATTGGACATAGATTCCTCGTTCCGTCGTTTTTTACAGAATTTACTAAGTTAAATGTCAATCACCAAACACAATTCTTGATTTTATAAAATTTTTGAAACTGTTTGAATTATGTTTACATTTTGCTTGAAAGTTAATAATTAAATGTACTCACGATTTGCACTTCACTTTGATAGCTCATTAATTAATTTGACCTTATGTTTCCAACTTCCTGGTTTGTTCTGTTGTCCTTGGTTCCGCTTCAGCCGGTCCCACAGCTTGCCAGCCGCTGCTCCAGTCGGTCCCACAGCTTGCCTACCGCAGCACAAGTTGGACCCACAGCTTGCCAACAGCAGTGAAAGTCGGTCCCGCAGGTTACCAGACAAAGCGCCAGCCACAGCTTCAAGTGCCGTAGTATCCGTACTGAAATAGTTGCAGCGATCCACTGCTAGTACGGATACGGGAGGGGAGTCCCTAACAGCACAGAACTATAACTGTACTGTCCTAAAACTGCAGGATTGTCCTTAGCCAACATCCAGGCTCGGTGGACCAAACCGGGTGGGTCGGTGGTTGGTGGCTCGGTGGTAAAGGCGAACCCTTACTCAGGTTTGAACTAGCACGCGCTTATTACGCAGGATAATATTGGTATTCTTTTAAAATAAGAACTCAGTGTCTGTCCTGTGATCGGGCACATTTATTTTCCTTTAAACGTATGGCATGACAAGTCGTAAATGACTTACCTGCGCGTTTTAGGGACAAGCAACGCCATCTAGTTCTTTTTGGTGAACTCCTAAGACAACTTTGCATTGAACATTGAACAAAAAATAACGAAACGGGATATTTACCATGGATACTATTTATATCGAGTTCTTTTTAAATCATAATTATTTAAAAAGAAGTAATTGTAAAATATAATCTGTCTAAATATAAATATTTCATGTACCCCATTGGGTTCGGTCAAAAAATTCGTCAACGTCATAAAAAGTCTTATCGACGAGCCAGGATTTCAGTTTCATTTTAAATTAACTCATGCTAAATTATTCCGTGACATGCTGCGGCAGGCGGTTATAAACCGCTGGCCCCATGACATGAGTCAGCTTGCTCAAACGCACCAGTCTCCTAGACGCGGCAGCCAGCTTATGAGCGCCGCGGGTGTTGTAAGCGTGTCTGCCACGCCTCTCAAACTTATCCAGGTTCTGACGCACGTACACAGAGACTTGGAAAATCACGAGCGAGGGCAGAGTTGGTATCCCGAGGGATTTGAAATAAGGCTTCGCCGACGTGAGGCGCGACACCCGTGCAATCGCCCTCATAGCCCTTTTCTGCATACGGGAGGCACGCAGTCTGTCGACTGCGCGGCCCCATAGCTCGGTGCCGTATTGGAGGAGCGAGTGCACGGTTGCGAAGTAGCTACGTGGTCTACAGGTGTGGACCACGGATATTGGCGGGTCGGAGATAGCCGACTCAGGGTATAACATGCGCTGCCTAATTTTGCACAGATTTTGTCAATATGTGAGTTACACGTCATACCGCGATCAATTTGGAACCCGAGAAAACTTACACATTCAACTTGCTCGATAGAAGTTCTATCAATTTGGACACATAGATTTCTAGACGTTCGTCCAGATATAGCAAGGTGCATGAAGTTTGTTTTTTTTTTAAATTAAGCACAAGCCCGTTCAACTGGAACCACTGCGCTAGTTCGTTTGCCACCATATTTAGGCGATGCTCCAGCTGTTCGAGAGTTTGAGCACTGACTATGGCTGCCACGTCGTCGGCATACATAAAGACATCACCCATCATGTCGGGAAGGTCATTCAGTAACAAAGAAAAAAGTATGTTTGACACCGATGACCACACCCATCACGCTAGACAGTGGGTCTGATTTTGTCTCACCTCCATCACTGCCCACCACCTGGGATCTGTTTCGCAAGATGTCCGTTAGCAGAGTATGAGCTGGTCCACTCACGCCATAGTGACGTAGTTTGGCAGCGAGGACACCGTGATCCGCGACGTCGAAAACTTTCGACAAGTCGCAACAAAGGACGGCCACTTGCTGCTTCCGCTCACACGCCTCCAGTACGCGTCTGACCACTTCACGGGTGAGTGCAGTCGTGGAACGACCTGCTCTATACGCATACTGCCTATCAGAAAGAGCCCCGGTGGAGGTCAAGAATCTTGTGAGGCGAGTACTTATCCTGTTCTCAAAAATCTTAGCCACTGCGGGAATAATGGACACAGGTCAGCCATCGATGTCGTCGCGCTTCCCTTTTTCCTTGAACATTGGAGAGATTTTGCTAACTTTCATTGCTATCGGATATTCCCCAGTTTGAATGCAATAATTGAACAGCGTGGACAAGTACGGAGCTGTCTCAGTCGCAGCCGCGTGCAGGACTTCCATTGAAATATAGTAAATATCTCTGGTAGGCTTGCGTGGGATACGCGTAGTTATAATCCTGTGGATTTCTGCGGCGGTGAAGCGAATGAGTCTAAAATAGCGGTCAGCCGGGGGCCGTGACACCGCGAGCTTAGCGCTTACCAGTGCCACAGAAGCCTGCGGTGCCCCACACGTAGCCGCCGCGCTCACGAACCTCTCGTTCATAGCGTCCACGGCAGCTTTTCTGGAATCGAAATTAGCGCCACTCGCATCCTTGACATAAAACTAATCGCGGCCTGAAAGTTAGCTCCTCTCTCAGTATTTACATGTCATAGAGCCCTTTGTGTATTGTTACTATTGTTTATAAAATTCGAATAGAAACCGGCTTTGTTATTTTTTATAGATATGTCATATAAATTATTAAATCGTTCAATTAAATTAAGAATATGATCGTTATCAGGGAATTTATTGCATAATTCTATAGTTTCAAAAAGCATGGACTTAATTTGAACAACTTTATCTGTGACCCAGGACTTGACTTTGATATTTTTTTCGCTTCATCGGAAAACAAATATGGAATTTGTTAGTCAAAATATTTGTTATGGATTCAGCCAGCTTTCCAACCGATTTACTGTGCTTAATGAAAATATTATCCCAGTCAACATTTCCAATATCTAAACAGAAATTCAATCGACTTACCCCGGAATAATCCCTGACGAGACGGGTGCGCGGCGGCAGCTGCCGTGGTTGGCAACGGACCGCCATGCGCACCGCTCTGTGGTCACTCAGGTAGGTAACAACGGGAGAGGCTACCACTGATCCCTGCAGCCTATTGCTGTATACATGGTCTATGCAGGTCGAGGATGTTTCAGTTACTCGCGTTGGAAAGTTGACTAAATTCGTGAAGTTGTGAGCTGATAGCAAATCACACAGCCGCTTTTGTTCTACACAGTTGATATTAAACGAATTGATGTTAAAATCACCTACTATTATGAACTCTTTACTACTATCACTGGCTCGTTCGAGAAGACGTTCTAAGTAAGATAGAAATTCTACAGAACTGACTAAATTAGTCCTGTATAGAGTAGGAACCAATCTTTATGGCGGCTGAGCAATTAGGTGCAAGGCGCTGCGCAATAGCAAATTTTAGGTGTAAGCGGGCTTGGGTGAGGTGAGAGGCCGGGGCACACCCTCCCGCTAGCCCACCGTAACCCGCGCGCGCCCGCCGTATTTGTGCTTGTGTGCACGCTACATCCGTACGCTGCACACATGCATGCGATTCTGGTCAAGTACAGTCTAGTTAGTTATTTTAAAGTTGTTTGTTACCAGCCAATACAATCCACCAACAAGATATCAGCATATATTCCGATATTAATATTATTGTGTTGACGTATGTTAACATAATAATTTTATGATTGGTTAATAAATAATGAATAAGCGTTAAGTGTCGACTGGTGAAGCGTCAATGCCTAAAAATTAGTTAGAATATTTTTCATTGATTATTTACGTATATTATAAATTAATAACCATATGGAAAACACTCGTATATAGTGCAGGCGCCCGCTCTCATGGATGTTATATCTTTGGTTTCATCCAAAACTCTGAGAGATGGCGTTAGCAGTCATTTCGCATGCATGTTTATGCATTCGTAGCTGGCGAGTTATTGGTCGACAGTTGAGTCGCAATGGATGCTTCTCAATCTCCGTTGTGATAAATTACTTCCCTCGGAAACATAATCATATTTAATTGAAAAGACTTGAAGGTCTTGTGAAAACTACTACTATTAACACTGCAGTGTCTGACGATTTGGAGAACTATAAGTGTACAGTGCCTTCACGCTTGGAAGTGCTGTTTTTATCTTCGAATATTGTTGGAGCACCCACCCGCCGGTCTTCGGAGACGTACATCTGCTGTAATTAGTACCTCGAGGAGCTGCAGGTGTGCCTGGATTAATGAAGTGGTGAGTGGGCGTATTAATTTACTGCATATAGTGGAGATACGAGTGTTTTCCAATAGGAATTTTCAAATAGTTTTTTCAGCCATAACGATACGCGAGTACACACGGTATAGGCTATTTACACGCTAATTTAGCTACTAGAAACATAGCTATAGGTATAGCATTTTTTTATAATTCCATTATTTGTATGTACTTAACACATATATTTTTTCAATCATAACATTATTTACATGTGACATGTAAGTAAGTAAGGTTTATGTAGTTTATTAAATATGTATGTATGTATATTCATTTTTATTTTGCATGATTTATTGTATTGTTTTGCACCACCCTCCTTTTTTAATTCATAATTTCTGTCCATCCGAGGTTTTTCTGGAAGAGATTGCTTTTAGCGATAAGAGCACCCGTTTTGCCTATTATTAAATTAAATTCTTGTATATTTGTTCCATAATTCTGGTGTAATAAAGTGTTTCTTGTTATTAGCATGTTCTACAAGTAGATAGTAAAAAAAATACTCTAATAATTGCGAACCTTACTGTACCAGCGCGAAGTCACACTTGCAGCGCGCTTCACAGCCGCCATAAAGATGGGTTCCTACTATACGCACAGCACTATAATATTATATCCTATTAATTCTATGGCGGACACCTCGCAGTATTGTTCTTCGCTATTTCTGCAAACTCTAGCTTTCACACCATTTTTAACAAATAGGCAAGAACCTCCGTGTGCGATCGTTTTACGACTGTAGCTGGATAACAACACATAACCGTCTATGTTTACACATTTAAGGTTCTGTCATCCAATGCTCGGATATTGCGAGCACGTCACAGTGAACTCATTTAGCAGAAGAACTTCCAGCCGTTGTGTTTTCTTGTCTACCGAAGCAATGTTTTGGTGGCATATAACTATAGTTGAATGACACGCTTGTTTACGCGGTGGTTGTTGGCGCGGGGATGGTGGTTGGGCCTCGGTCAGATTCGACGCCCCGTTGTGATCGGGGCGAGACGAAAAACCACTCGGCAAAGCGAACACCTGGAGGCCATACAGATGGTGCGCAGATACGATTAACCAGTGTTTCTGGTATTCCAATTACAAACGATGCATGCCTGTCTGTCCTAATGTTTCGTTTTTCAACTGTGTACTCCGATGATGAAGCAATTTTAATGAGAAAATTGCGTACAGTCTCAGTTGAAGTTTCAGGTCTAAACGACCAAGCTTGAATATATTTTAGGCGCACTACTGTCTGCATCTCGTCGTCTTGTTTACCAGTCCCAACTATCACCGGCCATATTTTCTTCTGTTTCTTCACGCGCACAGTTTGCCAGCTGTCATTAGTTCTGTTGTCTTTGTTAGCATTATCATCATTATTGCGAACACACGGTTCTATGTTTCCAACTTTGACAATTCGTTTAGTGGTGTTAGTTTCATTCGCTTGGTCTGTCGTCTCATTTATTTTTTCCTCGTCGGTGCCTTTTACATTTAAAGCACGTTAACAGCTATACTTTTCTTTTTCCGGCCCGCTGCTGCCGACGAAGTACATATAGCGGCAGCGGCGTTTATATGCGCTAAGCGCTTCGGGCGCTGAATCAACGTCGGTGCGTAAGGTAAAATACTCGGCGACTTGCGGGTAGCGGTCGGCTTCTTGTCGTCTTGCATAAATTCAGCTATCATCTGAGATTGCTTCGTTATATTTTCGTTTAAGATGCCTATTTGACACTTTTGAGCGTCCACTTTTGTAACCAAGGTGAGCACTGTCTTCTGTAGTTTGCGAATCATTAATTCAACCGATTTGACAGACATTTTGCCAAAAAGTTATTAAATGAAATACGGAGAGAACTCGAGACGTGACCACTCGCTGTGGGAGCGAGCGCGCGACACCAATCTTGGTATGTAGTAGTGTTCTGTAGATAGTATCTGAGGGTTATGTAACTCGATTCAGTGGTTTGACCCCGACTCCAAAAGATGTTGAGCGATGGCCGACTTCGGCGTGTCGTTGTTCTTGACTGCCCTAATGTGCTCCTTATGCGGCATGAAACAGTCCGCTTAGTCTGGCCAATGTAGAAGCTCTCACTACAACTACAGTCAACTTTGTAAACTCCTGGACTCTCCAAGGGAAAACTATCTTTCGGTGAGCGTAAATACTGAAACAGCTTCTTGAAAGGAGTGAAAATAGATTTGACAGAGAACTTATTAAGAATATTAGCGACCTTATCTGTCATTCCTTTTGCGTAGGGTAAATACGCTGGCTGTCGTTCGACCTTGTACTTGGAAGAGTTTAGTTTTGTGTCTAGGTGAAAAGTTCCGCACTGAATAACCATTACCCTGTAGGACGCAACTGACATGTTGTAGTTCGTCATTAAGATGTTCTCCGTCACACAGGTTATATGCACGGTCGGTTAGTGACGTCACTGTTTGATGCTTTAAGGTTTACTTTGCTTTAATGGAACGGAGTGAATTAAAAAGACGTGCTCTCGCTTTGAGAGTTTATTTTGTACAACGTTAAGTTAGCTCAAGTATTGGACATACCGCCCACCAAAAGAAAAGAAGGTTTTTATACAATTTACAATGGACTGTACACATTGAGGTAGGTATCGGTATCAAAATTTAGTTCTTAAATATAAGTTATTTCATGCACATCAATAAATTCATCACTTTACTTTTCAAATCGCATTTCAAAATATTGTTCATCGATTGATTATCTTTATCCGCCCACCATAACTCACTCATTTTCTGTTTCTTTCGGTAGCGGTATGAGCTTTGACAAAGGTCTTTTCAGTTCATGATGTCCCTTGCATTGGACCGTTACTACTCGGACCAGATTATCTGCTCCAGGATGAAGATATTTGATTCTTCCAAGCAACCATTTCGTTGCGGGCATATCCTCATCTTTTATTATTACGACGTCTCTGTTGCAACGTATTGAGATATTCAGTCTGCCATCGATGCCAGAAATCTTGTGTCATTCGTTGAATCAGTTGCCACCTAGATAACAGATTGACTTTCATGTTTATATACTGAAGATCAGGGACACTGATCAGAGATTCACCCACTAGAAAATGACTCGGAGTTAGTGGTGTATCTGTTGTGTTGTCCATCTAGCACAGAGGGCGAGAGTTGAGACAGGCCTCAATCTGAGCTAGCAATGTTGCTAATTCTTCATAGGTGAGCTTGGTGTCTTTGTTAACTCTGGTCAAGTGTCTTTTGGCCAAATTTTACTCCTGCTTCCCAAAGTCCTCCACATGTTGGCATTCTAGGTGGTATAAAATGCCAAGTTGTCCCATCGTTAGCTAATAGTTCTGCTACTTCTCTGGCTAAATTATCTTTACCTACCCGAAACAGCTCTTTTAATTCTTTGGCAGCTCCAATAAAAGTGCCGCCATTGTCACTCCATAAATTCAGGCAACTTCCCCTGCGTGCCACAAATCTTCGAAAAGCTGCTATGAATGCTTGTGAAGTCAGATCTGTGACTGCTTCGAGGTGAATGGCACGAGTTGCCATGCATACAAACAAGCAGATGTACCCTTTAGTGGCATGGTGTCCAAGACCCTTGGATGTTCTGATCAATACAGGCCCAGTATAATCGACTCCACTATTGATAAATGCTCGATGTTGATTGACTCTTACAGCTGGCAACTGTCCCATAAACTGAGTCTTCACTTTAGCCTTATCAATCACACAAATCTTGCATTGTCTCATACATTTCTTTACAGCTGATTTTAGTCCAATCACCCAATAATTGGTTCTGACATATGCCATCATTAGTTGAATGCCACCATGGAGTGTTTTAATGTGAGCTTCATTAATGATTAATTTAGTAATATGCTGATTGCTAGGAATTATGATTGGATGTTTAGTGTTCTCTGCTACTGATGCATTTTGAAGTCTTCCTCCCATTCTTATCAATTCCTTTTCAGCCAGAAATGGAGAAAATGTGATAATTGAACTTCGTTGCTTAATCTTTCCATCTTTCTTTAGCTCTTGGAATTCCTTTTCATACACTGCAATTTGATAATATATTATACAATCTTCTAATATTCTTGCCATTTCATTTGAGGTTAGATATATCTCTTCTTTTTCTGTTTTTTCACTCTTCAACATTCTTCTACAATAGGCTAATACTCGTTTCATCCTTGCCATTGTCGAAAATCTTTCCCATATTGGTTTCTCTTCAGAGTCCTGCAGAGTTGTATGAAAAGAACCTTTCATTTCTAGTTCTGTTTGTGGTACATCACATTTGTTAAGTTCTACATTTTCTTGGTTTAACCATTTTGGCCCAGTCCACCATAACTCTTGAGTAGCTAAATCGCTTGCTTGGATGCCTCTAGTTGCGATATCAGCAGGATTGTCGGCAGACTGAACATGTCCCCACCTCTCGCTGTCTAAAACTCGTGTAATATCTGCCACTCTGTTTGCAACAAATGTTCGCCAACGACTTGGTTGAGATTGTAACCAAGATAGAACAACAGTTGAGTCTGTCCAGGCAAAGATTTGATTATTAGGAATATCCAGTAGTTCCATAAGATCATTGATTAGTTCTGCAAGCAATGCTGCAGCACAAAGCTCCAATTTAGGTACTGATAGCTGCTTCAAAGGTGCTACCTTAGTTCTGGATGAAATCAGCGCCACATTTACGGTATTATCTTCAACAATTCTAAGGTAGGTCGCTGCAGCTATTCCTAGAGTGGATGCATCTGCAAAACCATGTATTTGTATGTTTTTAATATTAGTTGAAGTAGTTTTTAACCATCGTAGTATCTTTATGTTTTGAAAATGTGTCAATTCTTTTCTGTATCTTATCCACTCCTCGCACAAATTCAAAGGTACTTCGTCATCCCTTTCCAAGCCACAGATCCACAATTTTTGAATTAGAATCTTGGCCGTGATAACAACTGGTGCTAGCCATCCAAACGGATCAAATAGACGAGCAACGTCAGATAGAATAGTTCTCTTCGTTATAGGATATCTTATTTCAGGTAAGTTTACTGTGATTTTAAAAGTGTCATCTTTCCTATCCCATGTCAACCCCAAAATTCTTATAACCTTGTCCAGTTTAATCTCTATTGTGTCTTTTGTACTGTTCTCTCTTTGTAAATATTCTAATACTTCTTCTGTAATTCAGAAGAAGTATGTAGACCACTTTTGCATGTTTAATCCTCCCTTCTTTAGTACCTTTCTGATATCTTCACACATTGTAATTGTCTTCTCTATGCTGTCATTACCGGTCATCAAATCATCCATATAAAATGCGTTTTTAATTACTGGTGCAATATCTGGATACTCCTGTGATTTATCGTCAGCCAATTGACTTAACGTTCGTACAGCTAGATAAGGAGCTGCCGCTGTACCAAACGTTACTGTCGTCAGGTCGTAGCTTTTGAGTTCTTCATCGGGTGTATCTCGCCAGACGATGCGTTGTAATTTTGTGTGTTCTTTTGTCATCAGAATCATTCTATACATCTTGATTATATCTCCTACTACACATATTTTATGTTTTCGCCAAGATATAATTAAACTTCTTAAATTAGGATGTAAAACAGGTCCAACCATCATTGTTTCATTCAGAGAATGGTGATTCAAACCTTTCGCACTAGCATCGTAGACAACTCTGACGCGACTGGTTTCCTTGTCTTCGCGAATCACAGCGTGATGTGCCAGAAATATTGAATTTTCATCATCTGATGTGTCTGATCTTTCCGTATGACCCATTTCTTGATATTCATGAATAACCTTAGTATACTAACTGTTTGAATCTTGTTATTGCTTGTTGTTTTGTATCTCCACACATATTGACTGTTTCTTCAATGTTTTGTTTTAAAGGCAAATGTACTATGTATTTTTCAGTTTCATCTCTCGTAGTTGTACCCTTGTATATTTCTTCACACTTCTCTTCTTCTTTTGTTAGTATCTTCTTCTTTTTGTACAAATCAGTTTCTATTTCTGAGAACTTCCTTAGTATATCATTATCTTCCGCAACCATCCTAGTGATATGTATTGTGATTACATTGTGTTGGTTGCTTATCATTTTGTCTTCCTTTTGACCCAATAGAATCCATCCCAAACATGTTTTCTGAGTCACTACACCGTCGGGCATTTTAATTAAGCCATCTTCAATAATTTTACCAAACACATCGGCACCGAGTAATATGTCGATGGGTCCGGGTGTGTGATAGGTAGGGTCAGCTAAATTTAATGTTTGGAGCTGTGTCCAGCTCATCGCGACGTGTTTCGATGGTAAGCTTGTTGAGATTTTCTTTAAAACGTAAGCATTAACTTGTATCGATTTCCCTTCATTAAATCGCGATGTAACTGACAGGTCAACTAAGTGTTTTATAGATACTTGAGTTCCTTCTCCCACTCCAGAGACTACGCCGTTGATATTGGTTCTCTTCAGGCCCAATAATACAACTACTCTTGCAGACACGAACGAAGCCTCCGACCCTTGGTCAATTAAAGTACGAAGTATGTGTATTTCTCCATTACTTGATGTAACTCCTACTTGTGCTGTGGCAAGTAACACTTCATGACCAAGTTGTTCTTGAGAAAGGTGTGCGGTTGTGAATTTTTGTTCTGGTTGTGGTGGTGCATCTCTCTCCTGAATTGTTTGTCTTAATTCATGTAAGAGAGAGTGGTGTCTTCTTCTGCAGACTCGACATGACGTTCTTTGTTTACATGTGTATACAGTATGATTCGGAACTAGGCAGTTGTAGCATAAATGATTCTTCTTCACATAATCTCGTCTCTGTTCTACATATTGTTTCGCAAATAACTTACAACTGAATATGTAGTGACCACCCTTGCAGTAGGTACATAACGGCTGTGAATTACTGACACTTGCGTGGTTGAACTGAAATACATCGTCATCATTCTCTTTAGCTGTGACGTGAAACGATTTTTGTGGTTGAGTCTTCTCTCGCGAAGATGATGAAAGCGGAGCTATTAGTTCGAGTGTACGGAAACTTGATTCGAGAAATCCTTTCATCTCCAGCCATGTAGACATCTCCTCGCTATTTACTCTTTGTGCGCATATTGTTCCCAGTCCTTCAGAGACTCTGAGTCCAATCTTTGTGATACCAGAAATATAATAACAGGATCCCAAGAGTCAGTGCATATCTTCAAATTATTGAAGCTGTTAATACATTCGGTAGTAGTATCCAATATGGATTTAATTTGACCAGCAGACTGGTTAATCACTTTTCTTTGACCAAATAATCGTTTGAGAAGAGTAGTCACAATCATTTTCTTGTTCCCGAAGCGTCCTTTAAGTAGTTCCCAGGCCTGTTCATAATTACTGTCTGTTATTTGGATGTGACGTAATAACGTTTCAGCTTCACCAGAAACACTCGTTTTTAAGTAATGTAGTTTCTGTACCTTGCTTAGAGATGTGTTGTGAACAAGTGCCGTAAATAAATCTTGATAGGTGGGCCAGTCTTCATATCGACCTGCGAAAGTCGGCAGCTGGATTCGCGGTAGCCTGGATTGTGATAACTGACCATCCTGTGATTCACGTGATATGTTGGAAGCTTCTGCGCCCTTATGTCGTGCCTCTAACGTTGATAAAAGATCGGTCATATCACCTTGTAAACAAAGGTACAGCTCCTCATATTTGTAGAAGTCTTCGTTTTGAAAATACGGCAAAACTCCCCTTTGTTCCCGTGGTGTACATTTGTGAAGAGCGTTATGTGCTTGTTTAAAATTATTCCAGTAATCTTCGATAGTTTTCAATCTTACTTGCACATATCCTTCCGTAATCCTTGCTTTGGGGCACTTCTTCATATTTATTTGAGCCCTTTGTATCATATGAGCCGTATCTTCCAACACAGAGAAATACCCACGTTGTTCCACAGTAGGTTCTGTCATTGTTAATATTCACGAAACAATCCAGTATAATCACAACAAACTTAATTCCAAACGTTATATTCACTAACAAAGTCAATCCAAACGTTTTATTCACTTCGGTTATAACATTTCTTTAAAAACTGCACATTACACGTAAACAAGTCCGCGCGTTATCAGTTTCTTTTGTCTTCGCACGCGGAGCCCGCTCGGCCGTTCCATACAACTATCCGGATCGTATTTGGACCATATGTTTGATGGTTTAAGGTTTACTTTGCTTTAATGGAACGGAGTGAATTAAAAAGACGTGCTCTCGCTTTGAGAGTTTATTTTGTACAACGTTAAGTTAGTATTGGACAGTCACTACAGAGTAAAGTTGACGCGGGTGATGATGAGAGTCTGCATGCAAATAGCGATCAGTGTGAGTAGGTTTCCTATATACAGAGTGGCCGAGAGTTCCATCATCACGAACTCCTATCTTCACATCAAGAAATGCAATGCTCTTAGTCCTTTTCCATTTCATAAGTGAACTTCATCTTATTATAGATGCTGTTCAAATGAGTCACATAGTTTTGAACGACTTCCTCATCCCCTTCTAGAATACCGAACACGTCATCAACGTATCTTTTCCAAACTTTTATTGGACACGGTGCGGTTGTGATGGCTATTTCCTCAAACTACTCCATCCATATGTTAGCAACAACTGGAGCTACGGGGCTACCCATTGCCACACCGTCTATCTGAAGTAGTTGCAAATTAGGTAATAAAGACTTCAGGACTATTCACACACACATCAGTGCAGTAAGCCCCTAACATAATACGGGACTACCACTTCCGCGCTTCCATACCACTGCAGTTATGTGTGGAAATAGTTCTTTACTACTGGTACTGTCACCTAGTGGCAATAATTAATGATTTTGTTTTTTTATATTTTACTGCACCTTTTTTGCACTTTTATAAATAACCGGATTAAACTTTTCATTTATATGCTTTGTTTCCTAATTTTATTTCGTAATAAATAATATATACCTACTGTTAATTGTAACAGTACCTACTTAACTCTCCTTGTATTTATTACTATTGGCTATAATATTAATATCACCGGGGACGATTCTACTTTTTTTCCAACCTCCCCGGTACCGGGGCAGAATCCAGAGAGCGTCTGCAGCTCGTGCATTGCAAGTTAGCTTGCCTCGTTGATCCAAGCTTACCATAGTTTGCTTCAGAAATGTTCGCACACGAAAAACAGTACGAATGTGGGCATTTAGAACATCTAATACCGTCAGAAAAGTCACTATTGCAGACTGGACATGTAAACATTAGTCGGTACGCGACACGTTTATGTGTATTTTGTGTATACGGCGCGGTCGCACGACGCGGACTGAATCTCTTATATGGAGACAAGCCACTGTGCTTTTGCGTAGAGTAATTACGCTGGCTGTCGTGTGTGTGTACTACCTACTTTTGCCAATGGTTTTTAATATCCTAGAAGAAAAAGAATATCCTTTTTATCGCGAAAAAAAGGATCCTATTTTCCGTAGTAGTTCGCGCAGACGAAGTCGCGGGCGAGAAAGCTAGTTTGAAATAAAATCAAAAATGTAGCCGAGCAAGAGACGCGTCCTCATAGCACTTGCAACACCGAGGCGATGCTGTTTTTTTTTTATTTGTATATTATGCTGACAAGATCTACTAGATCACCTATAAATCTTGTCTGCATCATGACTGAATGGCCTCCCGATAACGCGGCAAATGATCGTTGCGTCCGCACCGTTGTTATCGGCGCAGGTGTGCCTGTTCGGCGCCGCGGAGGTGTCGCTGCGCGACGCGCTGCGCTCCGGCGCCTCCGACGCGGAGCTCACGCGCCTCGTCCGCGCCGCGCTGCGCAACAAGAAGCCGCAGCACGCCGGTAAGTGTGCGCGGCGGCCACCCGCGCCCGCGTCTGCGCCCGCGCGCGCTCCCCTAACGCGCTCTCCGTTCGCCAGGCATGCGGGAGCTCGCACGCATGGACAACCGCCCCATGATCCTCATCGGCGGCTAGCGGCGCGCGCGTTGTGCACCGGCGCGGGGGACGGGCAGGAGGAGGGCGGCGCCATGTCGCACCTGGACGCGGCGGGCCGCGCGCGCATGGTGGACGTGGGCGACAAGCCGGTGACGCGGCGCACCGCCGTGGCCGAGTGCCGGCTGGAAGTGAGCGCGCGCCTGCTGCGGCTGCTGCGCGACGCGCGCCTGCCCAAGGGCGACGCGCTGTGCGTGGCGCGCGTGGCGGGCGCGCTGGCCGCCAAGCGCACCGCCGACCTCATCCCGCTGTGCCACCCGCTGCCGCTCGAGTGCGCGCGCGTGCGCGTGGAGCTGCCGCGCGGCGACGCGGCGGCGGCGGCGGGCGGCGCCGTGCGCCTGTGGTGCGAGGTGCGCGTCACGGCGCGCACGGGCGCCGAGATGGAGGCGCTCACCGGGTGCGCGGTAGCGGCGCTCACGCTCTACGACATGTGCAAGTCGGTAGACCGCGACATGCGCATCACGGGGCTGCGCGTGGTGCACAAGTCGGGCGGCCGCTCGGACGCGGCGCGCGCCCCGCCGCCGCCGCCGCTGCGGCCGCTCTCACAGGACCCGCTGCCGGAGCATGAGACGTACGCACCGACTAACCTCCTCCACTTCTAGAGCTCCCGATACTATTTCGTCTCCGAAGAATGTCAAAGCTGCTAATGTGATATAGTACATTACTGCATCGAGCCTTGCTGCACTCGTGTTTTTTGAGCCCTCGCTAAAGCTCGGGCTCCAATCTAACCACTCTGTGCAGCAATGAGTCACTTGAGCGAGTGTCAGTAATCTGCTTTTCTTTCCACTACAAAGTAATATCACAATTGATCACCTAAATGTAAGCAGTACAATTTTCAGTCACATAGACTTTTAAATTCGCGCCAATTACTTCGTGCTCATTTAAAAAAATGTTTCACCCGCGTGATGGATGACGAATTATTGTTGCGGCCCAAAATACTATAATCTAGACCGCAACGTGGAGCGTTATGTGTGCTCTAAGGCTTATGTTTAATTGATATTAGTGGACTGTATTTTTGTATTTTTGAATCGTTAAGTAGCTGCTTACACGGTGGTGGTCCAAATATACGAGCCATCTAAGGGATAGGTATGAGAACATGGAATACCTGACAATCGGCTTGCTGTTCGTACGTCCTTTTGATGCCTCCTCAAGGTGGTGACTCCATGGTATATATTACTGACAAAGTTCTTTCACCTGGTGTTTCACTCGCGGGTTTATAAAGTGTCTTTTATATAGTTCAGAGGAGTCACGGATGAATTAATTATATGAAATAGCACAGCGGGCGCGTGAAGGGCCTTGACTTTCGATTTAGACAAGTTAGAGCGCGGCGCGTGCGACGGCACTCTCAGTGACGACTTAAGGGCGCGGCGCGTGCGTTGACCTTTACGGTCTGTAGACGACTGCCTTGTCATAGATCGTGGTGGAAAGTGTAGATGGGCGAGGAAATGGGATGCATAACTCGTAAACCAGTTCAACCACCAATGTAAGAAAGAGAGATGAAAGAAAAATGCAATAAGCATAATGTGACGCTAACAATGATAATAATGATGAAAAGTATCCCGTGTTATTCCAGGGTATAAGCTATTTTCATTTCAAATTTGTTCAGCCGTTTGAGAGTGTATTAAAATTATGATGATGATGAAAACTAGTCTGTGTTATTCCAGGGTATAATCTATCTCCATTCAAATTTCATCAAATCCGTTCATCTGTTTGAGAGTGAAGTAAAATGATGATGATGATGAAAAGTATCCTATGTGTTATTCCAGGGTAGAAGCTATCTCCATTCCAAATTTCATCAAAATCCGTTCAGCCGTTTCAGAGTGAAGTATTTTGATGATGATGATGATGATGATGATAAAAAGTATCCTATGTGTTATTCCAGGGTATAAGCTATCTCCATTCCAAATTTCATCAAAATGCGTTCAGCCGTTTGAGTGTGGAGGAGTAACACACATACATACATACATACATACATACATACATACATACTTTCGCCTTTAAAATATTACTGTAAGGAAATTAAAAAAACAGTGCAGTATCGGATTTTCATACTTACCGTGTAAAACTGCAGTAATGGATTTTCATACTTACCGTGTAAAACTGTGCATGGATTTCAATACTTGCCACACTGGTTTTATGAAGAGCAGTAATGAGGTACTTTCTGCTTAGGTTTTAGGTGAACAATGGTGATATTATATTACTGTGTAGTGGGAAGAAAAATATTTTTGACGCAAATTTTTGGTAATAAAGAATATAATACCTGTGTATCAATGAATATTATAAAATAAAATAAATACGGAACTTGTGAATCTCGTTTATAAAAGGCATTTCTCGCTCAAGTGTTCCTGGGGTTGGTCGGCCAGACACTATCAAGCTAATAATATCTGTAGGATTGAATAAGAATATTCTCCGTTCCTGTTGGTTTTTGATATTATTTATCACCGATTGTGCAAATATATAAGGAGGGTTCCTTGACCGGCTCTGCTCTATTGTAAGGGATAAGAATAATAAATGTTGAAAGATACATAGTAATGTTACAGTCTACATCCGCCATGTCAAACTCAAAGTCACTGGTGGGCCAAAAGCATGAAGACCGTAGACTAGGTGGGCCGCAAAAACTAATTTTAAACAAATCAAACTACTGAAAATCTTAATAAAAAAGTACTATTAGAGGACAAGTATATGTATTAAATTTCCAATAAAAAGGACATAAAAAGTACAAACATTAACTTATTTTGATAGATATTTGACATCTTTTGTCTTTAATTAAGTTTTTTATTTGTGGTGTGAATTTATCAGCAGAAATATCTTTTCAAACTACGTCCAAATGTGCGTCCGTCAATCGCGATCTTGCGGGATAATTGTTTCCTTAGAAATAATTGTTCACAATGAACAGGCAAGTACTTATAAAATTTGAATGTACCAACACTGTCAAATTCTTGTTTTAAATGTATCTGACACGGAATCTCAATCCCTTTCTTCCCCAAGTGAGGGGGAACTTTATCAATATTGATAGAAAAAAATACTGGTAAATAAAGAAAAATAGTTTTCTTGGGACTTAAAATCCTGAAAACGTTTTTCAAACTCTGCCAGAAGGCTTCCCATTTTCATAATATTCGTGTACATTTTGTATAATATTGGGACACTTATATTTTCCTGATACACCTTAATAGTCAGAAAAGATTATCCACTGCTAACTGGTTTTCCCACAGCATCATCTTACACTTAAAGCTTTCACATGATCAGACATATCTGTTATAACTTAAAGTGGTCCTTGCAATTTCGTATTTAAGTCCGACAAGTGTTTTGTGATATCTACCATAAATGAAAGATCTTGTAAATAAGGTACGTTGGATAATAAGCTGACATCTTGTCCTTTCACTTCCATGAAAAAGCGTATCTATTCTACACAAAAAAAGAACGAATGAATGGAATTGTTGCAGAACGCGAGTTCAAAAACGGTTTTAACAGGCTCGCGAGCCGCATTATCTGGCTGTTTTCAAAATTGATTTGGGCTGCAGGAAAATGCTCAGTGGTCCGCATGTTTGACATGGCTGGTCCACATTAATAATTTGAACAGAATGTTAAGAGAACAGTGATCCAAACTGCTCTGGCCTCTTTCTGGTACCATATCACTATTTCAAATTGTTTGCACACTTATTATTTTCATGATATTGTAAATCCAATGTAAATAGCTCCCACTGGGACTAAAGCTCAATAATATATTTTTGTTATTCTATTACAAATGAATGTTAACAGTTTGTCCATAAAAAGACTACAAATTATTGAGATATTTTATATTTTTATAATGTTTGTTTAGTTAGTAAGCACAAAATAATGAAATATATTCAAGATCATTAGATAGTTGTCTTATTCCATTTCCTTGAAGCAGATATAAGTATTTTAACAATTAAGAAGTGTTATCTCAACATTGTACTTCCTATTAAAGTTAATATTGCTGTAAGATCACACCATGGGCCACCATGAGCTTTTAACATCACACGGTGGGCCACTGTGAGCCGTTAACATCACACCATGGTCAGACGTAGTGAGCCGTGACTGCTCATGTTGCTGGATGATCCATGTTTTGGTGACTTAACTAAAATATTATACAAGTCATTATCTACAGTACTTAATACTGAAAATAGTTATCTGATGTGCTATTGTGAATCCAGACTCCAGGCACAGGCTCAGGACACTCGGAGACTTCCATACAACAATCTCATTTGTGATGCTAATGACTTCAGTGGCTGATATAGTTGGTCATGACTGGTGTGGCCAATGCCAAATTATTTTGAACCTTATATCAGCAATGTATATAGTAGTTTTGTTTTAATGGGCCTGACATTTTATGTCTTTCTTGCAGAGGTGCAGAAGTTCAAGGCAACCTGTTATCCAATCTCATCATCATGTCTACCATTCATGCCTCTCACTTTAATGGATAAGTATGAAGAGAGCCCTTCCTACAGGAGTGCAATAGATAAACTTTGCTCTTCCTGCAAATTACTTTTCACTTGTAATACTAAAAAATTAGGGTTACCTGTTAACAAATTTGGCTCGTTTAGATTCAATCTACTTCTTTTTTAACGTATAAAAATAATTGCATCACAGGGCATACACGGTTTCACTCGCTGTTACACATTCATAAAAGGTAGGGCAGAACATGTAGGTAAGGTAGCGTGTGCGTTCAGGCGCTGGCCACGAGCACATTAGACTTTGTGGGCTGGTCGGCGTCGGCGGAGGGCGCGCGGTCGAGGCGCTGCACGCGGATGTCGTGGTTCTGGATGTAGGCGTTGATCTCTTCGCCCTTCTTGGCGAGCTGCTCCTCGAGCGCCCGCATGGCGCGCGGCAACTGCTCCGCGTTGTGCTCGAGCTCGGGCAGCACCTCACCCACCGTGCGCTCCACCAGCACGCCGCCCACCATACGGAAGCACTTGCGCCCCGCGTCCACGCCGCGCAACGTATCGATCACGATCCTGCGAACCATCCACTCACATACTTATTCGCCCATGTTTAGCACGATATGCTTTAGATATTATGTGGATATGCTCACTTGTGTTCGTTTAGATCCATTCCCAGCTCCGAGAGCTTGTTGGCGAGCAGTCTTTGCTCGCTGCGGAGCTCCTGGAACTGTGCGAATATTTCTTCGTTCGTCTTTCCTTTGCCGCTTTTGGTGTTGCTTTTAGACATCGTTGAATTGAATTATGTCGATTGAGGTTGTAAAATACTGAATTCTCGGAAACGAGCGCTTGTGACTATTTTGAGAAAGTAAAGAGCTACCAAGACGATCGTTCGTTGATCGTATCTTGATTTCAATCAGATTTGCTTACACATTCTTCCTAAAAATTTGTTACTTTGACACTACTGGGGCTTGCAGTGCTATTACGCAGTGTTGACCATATCGGTTTCAAGCCGTCAAATACATAGTGCCTTGCGATAGAGTTGAAATTGCTATTAAAAAAGAAACAATCTGATTGAAGCCAAGTTCTGTGGTCGGGCCCCGGGCCCCTGCAGCCCGATTACAGAACTTGGTTACAATCGGATTATCACTTTTTTTGACGGCTTGAAACAGTCATGATCAACATTACGTAATCGCACAGCAGACCGACCACATAACTTGGCTTCAATCGAATTCTTTATATCGCAACCACTAATGCCTTCCGATGGAGTCTAAATTGCTATGAAAAAAGTGATAATCCGATTGTAGCCAAGTTCTGTAATTGGGCCACTGCAGTTCACTAATCGATAATCGCACGGATGATTCGAGCATGTAAATGAACACCACAGAGTAACTAGAGTGGCTATAAGGTTTATAAGCCATATATTTAAGGTTTATAATCCATATATAGTTGCTATGATACAGCTAGCAGCCATTTATTGATTCATTTTTGAAAATAGTGTTGTGACAATTTGATACTCTGAAAATAAATCGATATTGTTTGAAGATTAATCTGTTATCGATTTAAACAGAATTGTCGAGTGTAAGCCTTGTTTTAGTGTCATAAGTAGACATTAGAGATTTATGTCTCTGAACCATTTTAGTATTAAATAAATAGTAATAAATAAGTAGTATGTACATTATGTAATGACAAGGTTTTCAAATTAAACTTGGGTTTTAAGACTTTATCTGGGAAACTATTGATCCTAGACTAGTAGTTTCTGCACATAAGAGATAGATCTCATCGAGTTCTTCATTCCTTATGACAGCTGTCAAACTTAAAAGGGCTTTATTTCGGAAACTATTGATCCTAGACTAGCAGTTACTTTACAGCAATGATAGATCTCATCGATATCTTCGTTTTGGATGACAGCTGTCAAATTAAAAATGGCTATAACCAGGGCGGTCGCACTCCGCAACAAGTACAAATAAATTCGAAGACCCAATATTCGTGTCCGTTCAGTCGAGTGTCAAGCGTGCGCTCGATGAGTCGCGCGCCTTGTACTTAGCGATAGAGCACCTACTTACGTAAAGTTATTGACAAACTTTATTCGTGTTTTAATTATGAGTACCAAGAAGAAAGCTAGAAAGTACTGCATAGCATTCGGCTGTTTGAATAGTGATAGAAATGACGAATTGTCGTTCTTTACGCTTCCAAAGGATATTGAAAGGTAATAAATTGTAATACCTATAATAGGTCCTAGTTATGTAGTTAGATATTGATATTTTTTTATTACGTAGGTTCCTATAGTTTTATGTTTTTTCATTTGTGTTCCATACCGAAGCTACGCATATTTAAGGTTTTTCCGCGCAGAAATAAAGTCGTTTATTAAATCGATCAACGTAATTTTAAAATTGATTATAGTAGGTATTGTTGATTGGAAAATGAATTACTGTGCTGACTTAGTAAGTAGCCTACAACTAATTAGGAATTTATATAATATATGTCTCGTATAATACCTACCTACTTTTAATACCTTTTATTACGTAGGTAGCAATTTATTTTTCACCCATTAAAGAGCATGGAATTCAGACAGGCCTTTATTCATCAAAGTGCAATACCTATAGGATATAATCATAATCAACCAACGACACGTAGGTAGGTATCTCACTAAACTTATCGGCGTTCTGAAAACGGGATAGGTAGGTAGTAAAAATGAGGTAGTAGGTCTATTCTGATAAGAATGTCATTGTTTGTAATATAACTATTTTAATTTATAATAATGAAAGGGCCGTTGCCCGGCTAAGGAAACGGACCTCCTTCTCAGGTAAAGGCGAGGAATTAAAACAAGATGGTAAATTCAATAACAAGGGCTTTATTACAAAAAAATATAGAAAAAGCACACATGAGTTATCGAATATTGGTACTCTCCCCTTTACTGAGGAATTCAAAAAGAAATATTTTACACTTATTTTAGTTTGTTCTGCATCAAAATAATTATAAACAGCAAGATCTTATAATAGGAAATAACTTAATACTCAAAACTCAAAATTTCTCAAATATGAATACAATTTCATCTAACATATAAATTCTAGTACTTAACTTCGGCCTGTATGATATGAATTTACTATAGTACTGGAGAATCCTAGGCCAATAAAACTTAGAGAGTCTGTGCTCAGCAGATTAACATGTATTGGTCACAACGCAACGGAATTTTCTTGTCTTTGCCATAGAATGTTTTAAATTAAAAGAGAACTAGTGCAAACAGAGTGTGTGTGTGTATGATTGTGTTTCCCAGAGGGAAATCAAACTCTAAAATAGAAAGTAAACAGAAGTAAAACAGAAAATAAACAGAAAGTATCTAGATAATAACAGAAAGTATCTTCCAACAATATATTAACACGTTAGAAGGCGAAGACTTCCCTCGCTACCGTAGCTCGCTGACTCAAAATGATTTGGAGTGGACCAACCTGGAGGCTTCCTGGGACGCCGTACCGTCGTCTCGCGTACCGCCGCGGAACGCCTCCTTACTCCACTCGATCAGCTCCTACTGCTTGTCCACGAACGGTGGTGATATCTTCTACTGGACAGGTGGTGCGTTGGAGTCCTTCTGGAGTCCCTCGTAGACCGGCTTCTTCCATGAACGGTAGTGAGCCCCGGGTGATCGCGCACAGCAGCTCGCAGTGGTGACGACAATAGCCGACCGTAGATGCACGATATAACCTGGCTTTTGCACTCTTATACTTATTTCGCCTGTAACAGGGCAGCTTCGTTCTGGACAGCGTGCCTCGGTCGTTTTGTTCACACAAGAGAAACTGCGTATTTTTCTGCCGCCTCCGTCGATCTTAATTACGTGCCAACTATGTAAAGTAAACTGAGTTTACGTCCGAATTCAAAATCCCATCCACAGGCTTCTCTCTTGTATATATACTATCTTTGTTTTGCATCTTCGAGTAGCATTCTACTGAGATCTTGAACTTCCGGTTATCTCGAAAAATCCAGAACTAACTCTGTCATGTGCTTCGTAAAGTAGACCTTGTCGGCCTAGTAATACTGGTCACTGTCCTCCAGCCAGTTCTGCTACATACCAGCCAGCATCCGGTGTTTACTTGAACAAGTCTATAGAAAAAAAACCAACTCTCTGGAACTTTGACGTGATTTTTGCATTATGTCAAAACCTTCCATGGTGTGACCATCGCAAGCGATTTCTAGATTTAAATTATTTTCGACATATCAAACGCTGCATTCTGTAATTATTATTTGTTAGCCAACTTAAAGATGCGACCTATTCTGGATTTTTAAACAAGCCGTTCCTCTTCCAAAGTTATTCAGAGCCCGAAATATTCCTGGAACGTCAATTATTAATAGCAACACTAAGAAGCTCGCTACTTGCCGATAGAGATCTCCACTTAGTTTCCACCTTTCTTCTAGTTCACGCCACTTGTAGCTAGCTGTCGCTGCGTGGATTAACCATTTTTTCTATTTTGAGACAGTAGATGAAAACTTTTCCCTTTCACTCGCAGAGGCAAATTCAACCATTATTTCTTGATTCTTAGATAGGCGAAATTATCAATCTGTCTTCAACAAGAAAAGCTTTCATTATTCCTTTAACGAAGAAAGTGGCGCACGCGTGGTGGAGTTCGGCGTTTTTTACAAACTCGGCGTCTGGTTTTCAGATACGAGAAAACACAACTTGATCTAATAGAAAAGACGCTGCTCCTCGCCAGATGGCGTTGTACTATATATTTTATTATCGAGATCTATAACAAAATCTAATTTGGAGTCATGATTTAACATGTTACAATAATAAGTAATAACATAATACATTATTACTTATTTATTCTGTTACAATATGTAAGTCATAACATATCACAGAACAATTAGTAGTACAAGTACCTAGTCATATCTTAATACAACCCTACCGAGCGAAAAAGGGACAGAGCGATTCTGAAACTGTTAGAGCAATGGAAGTTCTCGCGCGTTGTGATACGGTGCATTCTAGCCTGCACGCGGTGGGCGAGCGCCTTTTAGGTAAATATAATTGAAAGCTCACAGCGCCGTGCGAGTTAAATTGCACTTTATAGCGTTGTAGTGAGAGTCGCTATTTATTTAAATGACTTTACTCAGTTAGCCTTCTGTGCTTGAACTATTATTTATTCTGTGCTATAACTCAGAAATGATTGATCCTAGACTAGTAGTTTCTTCACAGAAGTGATAGATCTCATTGAGATCTTCATTTCATAAGACAGCTGTCAAACTTAAAATGGCTTTATTTCAGAAACTATTGATCATAGACTAGTAGTTACTTTACAGCAATGATAGATCTCATCGATATCTTCGTATTGGATGACAGATGTCAAATTAAAAATGCCTATTTCTCGGAAACTATTGATCCTAGGTAAGTAGTTTCTGTACAAAAGTGATAGATCTCATTGAGACCTTAATTTTGTATGAGAGCTGTCAAACTTTAAAGGGCTTTATTTCGGACCCTATTGATCCTAGACTAGTAAATTCTTTACAGAAGTGATAGATCTCATCAAGATCTTTATTTCATATGACAGCTGTCAAATTAAAATTGGCTATAACTCGGCAACTATTGATCCTAGACTAGTAGTTTCTTAACAAAAGTGATAGATCTCTTCGAGATCTTCATTTCATATGACAGCTGTCAAACTTAAAAGGCTTTATAGTGGAAAATATTGATCGATAGTAGTTTCTTTGCATTAAATGTCATCCAAAACCAAGATATCGATGCGACCTATCACTTCTGTAAGGAAACTAATAATCTAGTATCGTTAGTTTCAGAGTTATAGCCCTTTTAAGTTTGACAGCTGTCATCCAAAACGAAGACATTGATGAGATCTTTTACTTCTGTAAAAAAACTACTATTCTAGGATCGTTAGTTTAAGTATTATAGGGCATTTAAGTTTACAGCTATTATTTATTTATTTATTTAAGTTTGACAGCTATCATCTAAAACAGAGATATCGATGAGATCTAAAAAAAACTACTAAAAAAGAAAAAAAAAAACAAAGTAAAAAAAAAGTAAAGTAGTAGTCTTTAGTAAAGAAACTACTAGTCTAGGATCACTAAGTTAAGAGTTATAGCCCTTTTAAGTTTAACAGCTGTCAACCAAAACGGAGATATTGATGAGATCTATCACTTCTGTAAATAAACTACTAGGCCAGGATCAATCATTTCCGAGTTATATATATATATTGCCTTTTAAGTTTGTCAGATTTCACCTAAAACGGAGATATAAATGAGATCTATCACTTTTGTTATTATTACGTTGTTATTATCACGTTTACTATTATATTTAGTATCACGGACTGAATGCCTACTTCAGGTCTTTGCAGTAAATTGCTAGTCCTGTATAATTAAGCAAGTAAGTGCTTTTTAAAATATACGAACTGACATAATACTTGTATATATATATTTTTTAAGATACGCTCGAACATTAAGGGATGATTCTCGGGCGCATGAGATTAGTTTCATACGAGATGACGTCCCATCTAACGAACAAATTTTCGAAGTAAAGAAGACATGACCTCTTCTCGTGTGAAAGCTAATCTTACGCGCCCGAGAATCACCTCAGGGCCACGGCTCGGGCCACCTGTGGAGGCCTTATTTAAGTTACCTGTATATCTGTACAAAGTAGGTTTTTTTATAAGTATTATATCTTTCTAATAATTTGAAATGTTCTGTTTGGAATACCAAGAAATTAATTCAATAGGAAGAGGAAGACTACTACGAAGGCTACCTGTTGGCTGTAGGATCTTCGTTGTTTTTCGCTCATTTAGATTCAGCCAGATTGGCATTGGAATAGGAATGATAAAATTGAGGCTCTTAGCAAAAGCTAACTTGAAAAAGTGTGCATTTTGGTTATTGTAAAGTGTCAGTTTTAACGTTGCTATTAAGAATTTCAATTTTAATTATAAATCAATCATGATATGTAGATTGATTTAATTATGTAGATTATATGTAATTCATGTAAATAAGTACAGTTAATAAATGTTGAATGTCTGCTAGTAAACAATATTATTATTTGGATAAAATGATAGTAAGTAGATACGAGTGGGCGTAGCCACATAAGCAGGTACGTATAAACCTATATTACAATGTTGTAGGTGCGTATATTACAAAGTTTTATAAAATCTTATACTTACTATAGGAAAACCCCCCAATGATAATTACAAGCAACTGCTTGTGGCGGGTATGGAGGAGGCCAATCTTCAGCTGTAGACTTTTGTCAGCAGATGATGTGATTTGATGATGATGATGATGATGCGTGTGAAGCAGAGGGTCACAGTAAGAAGAAGTAGTATTATCATTAGTAATAGGTCACTTACAGTTATATATATGATTTTAAAGATGCGGTAAACAAATAAATCGCAACGGACACCAAAATCTGGACATCCATTTTTATTTGGACTTGTGCTGATGTAGATTATTTAGGTATAATGTCCGGTGCATACACATACATCAGTGATGCGAATGGATCCAAAAGGTGGCTGGATCATTGTTTAGTGACTAAGGCAGCTTGGAAAACCATTGTCAAAGTTAGTATTGATAACGACATATATTGGTCTGACCATTTTCCGCTTTTTATCTATTGTAATTTAGCTAATATATCATCTAAAATTGAAATAAAAAAACCAGTTCACAATAATGTTTTGTGGGGACAACGATCTTTAGATCAGATGAATAATTATTTTGATTTATGTAATAAATATTTAAGAGACATAGATTTCCCTATAGAATTTAGTCAATGCAGTGATACATTTTGTAATAACACTAAACATAAACATATTCTCAATAATATGTACTCTAATATAGTTTCAATTCTAAGTAAAGCTGCAATTAAAACATGTAATAGAAATAGACGTAAAAAGAAAAGTGTAGCCGGTTGGAACAAACACGTAGCTGAAGCTCATAGGAAAGCTCGTATCATGTTCCAACAATGGGTATTAGCGGGGAAGCCTCAATCAGGTACCTTTTACGAAGAAATGTGCAATAGTAGAAAGGAATTTTAATCCAAGCTGAAATGGTGCCAAAACAGGGAGGATCAGTTAACAATGAATAAAATTGTTAGTGAACACACTGATAAGAAATTTAAAAACTTTTGGAAATGCACTAATAAATTGAATGTTAAATCTAGCTACCCTATAAGTGTAGATGGAGTATGTAATAATAAACAGATTGCCAACTTGTTTAAGAACCATTTTCAGGTTAAATCTCCACTTGAAGCTGTGTCGCAGGAACTGGATGCTGAGACGTCTGATAAAAACTTAAAAGTTAGATTTTCCGCGAAACAAATTCTTACCGTGATTCGTAAAATGACCAAGGGCAAATCTCCTGGTCACGACAGTCTCAGCATCGAGCATTTGCAGTGTGCTGGATATTACCTAGGGAGGGTTTTAGCTATGTTTTTCTGCCTTTGCCTTGGACACTCTCATCTGTCCCCAGACCTAATTAAAACAATAGTTATACCCATTGTAAAAAACAAAACTGGTGATACCGCAGACAAAAACAATTATAGGCCAATTTCGCTCTCTACAATTATAGCCAAGGTTTGATAGTTTGCTTGAGAAGCGCCTCGATGACTATCTTCATCTACACGATGCTCAGTTTGGTTTCCGAACTGGGTTGTCTACTGAGAGCGCCATACATATACTCTGGAAAAAACTACAGGACATTAATCTTCCCATAGAACTAATAGGAATTTTGAAACATTGGTACCAGAACAACAACATTAGCTATGCTGACGACATGGTGTTGCTGAGCCCCTCAATCGGCGGTTTAAGAAAATTAATTAACTGTTGTGAATCTTACGCAGAAACACATGGATTAAGTTACAATGTAAAAACAAGTGAGATAATGATTTTTAAAGCTGGAAATAAATTACCCAACCACGTTCCTCCTGTCACCCTAAATGGAGCTCCTTTAAATATTGTCAACAACTTTAAATACCTGGGTCATATTGTAACAAGCGATCTTATGGATGATCAGGACATTGAGAGGGAACGCAGGGCGCTGGCGGTCAGATGCAACATGCTGGCTCGTAGGTTTGCACGCTGTAACGATGATGTTAAGATTACTTTTTTTATGGCATATTGCCAGTCGTTTTACGCGAGCAGCCTATGGGTCCGTTATACGCAGAGGGCCACAGCGCTCTGCGGGTTCAATATAATAATGGATTCAGGGTGCTGTTGGGCCTGCCTCGGTTTTGCAGTGCGTCTGGAATGTTCGCAGAGGCACGCACTGATGATTTTTACGCGATCATAAGAAATAAGGCGGCATCTCTCTTACGCAGAACTCGAGGCAGTGTTAATAGCATTCTGAATACCATTGCTGAACAAACTGATTGTCCATTACAAGCACATTTAATACAGTTGTTTTTAGGTATTAAAAAGTGAATTTTGGTCAGTGTAATTTTTTTTTTTTTGTGAAGTTTATATTATTTTATAAAAAGAAAAACAATTTGGTGTACTATGGACATGTACGTCTGAAATAAAGATTTATTATTGTATTATTATTTATAAATGCGCTTTGACGTCATAAGGGTATCACAGGTTGTACATAAAGTTTTTATAAAATCGATACAAAGTAATAGTCTTTCGATCTGATGAATTGTTGGATGGGTCAACTTTAACTCTTTCAATATGTGCTTTCCAATTAACGTTTGTATCTATGTCCAGTCCAAGTAATGTAAAGGAACTTACGCATTCTAAGTTATTGTTTTGGAAGTCAAAATTTATGTCTAATTGTTTTCTTTGATATGGTCGAAATTGCATAATTTTTGTTTTTGAAATATTTATTTTTAAGTTATGTCGTCAAGCCAGTTCAAAACATTATTCAAAATACTATTTAACTCATTATTTAATTCAGTTAAATTATCAGGACATGGTAGCAAAATTGAGATGTCATCAGCGAATAAGACACATAATTCGTTTAACGTTTTTGGTAAGTCATTGATATATGTAATAAATAATAAACTTCCCAAGACACTTTTTTGAGGAATTGAGCTATTCATATTTTTTTTATCAGATCGATATTTTTTTATAATTCCGCTTTGTTAATCATAATTTTCAATGTCAACATATTGTTCACGATCTTTTAGGTATGAAGAAAACCATTTATGAGCATGGCCCTCACACCTATACCCTACAATTTGTTCAACAATACCTGATATGAAACTTTGTCATAGGCTTTGCTCATATCGAGTAATACACCGATCGCGTAGTTTTTTGTATTGAGAATATTAAGAACTTCTTGCATGTACTTATACACTGCAAGTGTTGTAGATCGCTTCTTACGAAACCCGTTTTGGCTCTCATCAAAAATTGAATATTATTCCCAAAAAGAATATACCCGTTTACACATCGCAGTTTCAAATATTTTGGATGTTGGAAGTAGCGCAATTGGTCTATACTGACCTGGGTCAGTCTTATCGCCTTTTTTGAAAATAGGGTTTATTATAGTTTTTTAAAGTACATCGGGAAACACTCCCTCATCAAACGATTGATTAATTAATAATGTGTAAGGTAAATTTAACTCCTCCGCACAGTTTTTAATTAGCGATGGCGGTAGCTCATCAAATCCGAAGCTTTGCTTATTCTTAAGATTTTTAATGATGTGATATACTTCGCGCTGGTCAACGGGGCGTAGGTAAAACGTGTTATCTGTTGGGTTTAGCACAGGCCGGCCGCGCGGCTGCACCTTATTACCGTCTCCGTCCGTACTGGTCCCCCCAACTAAAGCAAAAAACTCATTGAATGAATTAGCCACTTGAGTTGGGTCTTCCGTAATATTATCATGGATTTTAAGCTTTACGTTTTGTTTAGGTTTTTTAATGATTTTATTAGTACGTTCTATTATTATTTGCCACATGGTTTTAACGAAGTTATTTGATTTTTTAATTTTATGTATATATTGTTTATTTAAGAATTTTTTCGTAAGATTTATAGTAGTTTTTTAATATGTTGTTATCTGTTTGCGATGTATTTTTTTATCAGATGTTTATTTTTACATGCCTTTTTTAAGCCATGTGTTAACCATATCTTTCGGTATATATTATATATTTATTATATTATATTATTATTTATACTACCGATCCTTTCTTCTTTTTTTTTGGATGGCTTCTGCGGAGGCACTGGCCTACTAGCAATTTCGCCAATGTCAAGTGTATTATTATATTTTAAAGTAATGTCACGTCACAGTCAATTATTGTCAAAGTAACGAATCAGTAAAATGGTGGACATTTACTGAAACTTCCGAGGGAGATTTGGAAAAATCACAAAATGCCATTTATTTCTGCGTTTGATTCTTTTGTCCGCACTCGTGCTCGTTAACGAACACCTAATGGTTAATATTCCACCAATATTACACATTAACACTCGAAGATACACAAGATTGAGAATAAAATCTAACTCTACATCACAACATTTTGTATTTTTTTCAAAAAACCTACCGATCCTTTCCAAACCGAATATAAAACGACCCTTTCTTGACAGAATAAAGTCAATTTCCTTATGTCAACATGCCATCTAAACATGCAAAACGAACGGGGATCGAAAACGTTAAGGTAAGAACGTTAATTTCGCGCACTAATGTTCAAAGCGAACGCCAAATGTTATCATATTTAGTTTTAACTGTTGTTTTCGCCATTTGCTTCAAAACGAACGGGCCCTACGTACGTACGTCCAATCCAGTGGCCCAATTGCATAACTTGGCTACAATTGGATTATCACTTTTTTCATAGCAAATTCGACTCTATCGCAAGGCATTAGTGGTTGCGAGACTGAGAATTCGATTGAAGCCAAGTTATGGAATCGGGCTGCAGGGGTGCGTTCACTTACTACGCTCGTATCACCCGTGCGAATATCGCTCGATCATCAGCAGTGCGATTACGTAATGTTGATCATGACGGTTTCAAGCCGTCAAATTCAATAATCCTTTGCGATAGAGTCGATTTTGCTATGAAAAAAGTGACAATCTAATTGAAGCCAAGTTATTTAATCGGGCCGCCGGAGTTAGGGAACGGCCTTGGACGTCCACATAGAACTGTAGTGCGATTACGTAATGTTGATCATGACGGTTTCAAGCCGACAAATTCAATAATACTTTGCGATAGAGTCGATTTTCCTATGAAAAAAGTGACAATCTGATTGAAGCCAAGTTCTGTGGTCGGTGGCCCAATTACATAACTTGGCTACAATCAGATTATCACTTTTTTCAGAGCAAATTCGACTCTATCGCAAGGCATTAGTGGCTGCGATTCTGAGAATTCGATTGAAGCCAAGTTATGGAATCGGGCTGCGGTTCCCTGCAGTGCGATTACGTAATGTTGATCATGACGGTTTCAAGCCGTCAAATTCAAAATGCTCTGCGATAGAGTCGATTTTGCTATGAAAAAAGTGACAATCTGATTGAAGCCAAGTTCTGTAATTGGGCCACCGACAACTGTCAAGTGTTAGTTTCATACTATTCCTCCCCTCCACTACTATTTTTCGGGTGACCCAGGCGAACGCCCGCCCGACGACGCCGTGAACGATTTCGAGTGATCGCGCGGGTGATCCGTGCGTCCTCGAACGTAGTAAGTGAACGCACCCCAAGCAAAGAGGAAAAATATCTCCTACTCTATGGTGAAAAATTATAAACAGAACAGTGGCCCAATTCCATAACTTGGCTACAATCGGATTATCACTTTTTTCATAGCAAATTCGACTCTATCGCAAGGCATTAGTGGCTGCGATACTGAGAATTCGATTGAAGCCAAGTTATGGAATCGGGCTGCAGATCAACAGACAGAACAGATTTATGTATATATTAAGAAACAGAATTACAGAACAGAATTTATGAAGAAGCAAACAAGCAAGATTAAAATAAAATAGGAACCTCATACGATCACTAAAATGTCTCTTTTTCCTGCTTATTGTATTAATACCGTGAAAGATATCGAAGAATCAAGTAAGGCGGTATTATATTATGTCTACCTAAATTGGCGAATAGGCTTGTTTGATTTTTTGTTTGATATTTATTTAAGCAGCCATCGGAGAGGAGAACGTGGTTTCGGCAGCTCTGGAGTGCCAGCTGCTTGCCAGCGAGTCAAGCGACGAGGAGGCGGTGCAACCGCCTGCCGGCGAGTGTGAGGCGCCTCCGCCGCCACCGCCCGACGAGCCCTTCTACCTCGACACTAGGATAGACTATGGCAACTTGCGGGTTTCTACTCTCTACTATCCCGGTAGACCAGAGTTAGTGCAAATCATTCCTGATGAAACTATGGCTCTGGTTGGCAGGCTGTCCATTTTTAAACTATACTTATTCAATAAGGACTTCAAATTATGAGGTTCTCAAAATGACTTTTTTTTTTAAATGGAATTTTACAAACCTGCATAATGTAAAACACATACGAGAGATTATTACTAATACTGCCCCAAAAGTAAGTGTAATTAAATCTTGTACTGCCCTCCAACCTCGCATAGACAACCATAAGGTATATGTACATTATTTCGATATATTCACTCATAGAAAAACATGCCAGTAAGCATAATTCAAAATCTTTGTACCTATGCACAACTATATTTTTATCTTAAATTTAAGTCACAGTTTATAAATACCACATTTAATTATTTTAATCTTTAACAATAATCATCCTCATTAAAATAGTATACATTATATTGTGATAACAGTACATAAAACTTTTATTTTAATTTAGCAAATAATCTTTATGGCTAGTGCAACATAACCTTATAAATTCGCACGATGGAATAGAAAAAACAAATGGAAGTGCAACAGGAAATTATTACTTGCATACAAATATTTAATAGGTAATAATAAAATTAACTCTACGAAGCAGTCATTAAAGCATTATTTGCAAATTTAATCTTAAATTGTCTAAATAACATATACCCAACTACAAGAAGGGTTTGTTAGTAGTGCAGAACAGGACTTTTATTTTATTTGTTTTAGTTAGGCGAAAGCAGTTCCAATGTACATGGTGCAGTGTACCACTTCCACTTGCTTTTTCTATTCCATGATTAGCACCATGTAATGTGTTTATCCAGTAGATCATTGGGTGGTGATATATCTAACATTGCGCAGTACTGAGCACATACATGCGCGTGCGGGCGTGGTAAGCAGCTGGTTATGGTTCTTATGTGTAGGAATTTTATTACAATGTTAAAATTGTGCTTTACAAGTCACAAGAGCGGTAAAACTAGAGATGGACCTAAAACATCTGAATTAGGGGTCTAAAAATAGTATTCTTGTTAAAATATTACAGCAGAGCCTCTATAATCCGAAAAAATATTAAGAAGTTCCTTCTTATACAGCTTAGGACCATGTCTACTACTGCAGGCCTAGCACGGGTGGTGGACATATATTCCCCGGGGAAAGGATAAAAAATGGTGGATATAAAGTGGCAGTAGATCTCTATGGTCACAAACTAAGAAGGAGATACGGGTATGGTTCAGTACCATTGAATTTTACCTAATATTATGACAAATCCAACATACTTTCAAAAATCATTTGTTCTTTTGATGTTAATTTCTGTGGTTTATAGATTATATTTCCAAAAATGTTAGTGCATACCATTGACACACCCCGGACACTTTCCTAGATCTCTATACAAAAGCCACTTTCTAACTACCAAATAGACAGAGTAGACAGTCATTTTGTATACCTACGTTTTTTTTTGTGCAGAAATTCAATGTGTCCCGGGCATCTCGGGTTTTCCCTCTCGGAGATATTTTTTCCATTGTTTGCGTTTCTCGCATCAAAATATAATTATAAAATGCTCGCGACATTGTGGTTGTCTGAAGATATACTTTTATACCCACCTTCAAGAGATGGTGATATAATATATTTCCCGTCAAACGGAGAGTACATTAATCTATGTTTTTCGAGTCTATGCTTTTAAGCGGGAGAAGAGTAGCGTCAATCAATACATTTTTTCCTTTGATTTTATTTCTTTCCTCGATTGCTGTGCTGTGTAAGGTAGAGAAAAGAATTATTTCCACTGAGAAGTGGATAAAAATGAGGGAAAGATAATATGTCCACCCCCCGTGCTAGGCCTGCTGATGTTAGCTGCATTGACGCTGACGCTTGCTCAGCACAACCATATTCTACACATATTAATATTTTAAATATCACTACCGGCTATGACTCACGTGTATATAGTCGAAAACATCGACCTAGGTTTCGAGCGTATCCGACGCTCTTCTTCAGGAGTACACGCCGCGAGATCCCGACGCGTACTGCGGGCTGCGGCCCGCTGCGAGCGGCGCGTGAGATGCGGCGGCGACTGGGAAAGGGGACGCTCGGTGCTCGTACTGCTCTGCACCGCCGTCGACGGAGATTGAACTCCTGCTGGTGGTGGCGATGGAACTCCATCGCTATCCATTGCATCATCGCCAAACGTGCTGCCACACACAATGCTGACCGTGTCACACTCCAGACTACCACTTGCTGCGTCGAGGAAACATTAAGCACGGTTTTCCACGTACACACACACACACACTACACACACGTATACACGTGTATATAACGTGAGTCATAGCCGGTAGTGATATTTAAAATTGTGTATCAGGTTCACGAAAACTTTAACATATTAATATTACTTGTACTTGCACAATGAAGCAGCAGGACCTATTTGTGCCTAAAGTCCCCTGTTTACATTCAATACAATTTCAACAAAAATAGAATCAATGAAATGGCCAAACACATATGTATAATCTTTAGAGGTGGGCAAAAACAAGATTTTCGAGGCTTCCATTGTCGTATCGTCCCGTAGGTACCACAGGGGCGGGTCGCTAGGCGCGGGTGCGCGCGGTCGCCCGGAGCGTGGCTCGGCGCGGCGCCGTTACTGGCAGGTGCCGGCGTCTCCGCCGGCCGCCGCTGCCGACGTCGCCGCGCGCCTGCGGGCCTTCCGACAGATGCTCGACGCGGACCCTCAAGATGAACACCTCTGGCTGCAGTATATCGAGTTCCAGGTTAGTCGCCCGGGTACCACAGGGGCGGGTCACTAGGCGCGGGTGCGCGAGGTCGGGCGGAGCGTGGCTCCGCGCGGCGCTGCCGACGACGCCGCGCGCCTGCGGGCCTTCCGACAGATGCTCGACGAACACCTCTGGCTGCAGTACATAGAGTTCCAGGTGAGTCGCCCGAGGTACCACAGGGGCGGGTCGCTAGTGTGGCTCGGCGCGGCGCCGCTACTGGCAGTCGTATTGCACTGTTAGACAGAGCAAAATATATTTAAAACAATCGTGTCCGGAAATCTGGTTTTTCACTATGTCCTACACAAAGTACAAAGGAACTAAATAAATATGTGTTTTATAAAGGACATAACATATTTCTGACGTTGATTTATGGCATATGGTAAAATAGATTTCAGGTAGTTATGTATTAATTAGTTTTTATTAAATTCTTCAAAATCAACTGAAATGAAACTTTTCAATCTAAACATATTCTCAAAAATATTAAACTTAAACGTACAAACTTACACTATTCAATGGTAGGACATTAGAGATCAATAGTTATTCTTATATAAAAGTTTTATATAAGCTACAACTAACAGTCTTCATGAAAATTTGTAAAACAGTTACGATTAGGCGTAAAACATAGATTGTATACGCCACATCTCTAAAAACTCGATTAGCATTCTGCAACAATGTCCTATCCCTTATTGATTTCCTTACCTGCATTCTCCACCCCAGTCGTCGTTGATCAGTGCACCGAAGCGGACCTGTGCACGATCTTTTAGTTTTCTGGAATTCCTACCCTCGGCACCCGATTGTGTCTACCTCCCAAAACGAGTGCCTGTTATTACGGTGAAAAGTCCTCTCAAAAAGGGTCTTCCTTTTACATATGTGGAAGAACGTGTGAACTTTACCTGAACCATATACGTGTAGAAATAAAGTGTTTTTACCTAAGCGTGCCGGCTCGCTAGTGATCAAGTTAAAGAACTGAACTTTGCAACGCCTACAAAGGGCGTCCCTCTGGATGCGCAGGAGCGCGCAGTGAAGCGCGCCTCCCGGCTGGTATTCTCATCGCCAGGTCGCCTGAGCGCGACGCACATGATAGCCCGGAACGTTGGACGACCATCCTGTAAGTCCTTTGAATACTTCTCTCTCCTCATTGTTGCCTGCTCCCTATCTACATGGTTTGAGACCAATCAAAAGGTCTCTGGTAGCAGAACTCTGTAATTTTGAACATCTCCCAACGCCACTGCGCCTACATAGATAAATATCGCATTTTTTACAAAATACGGTAGTTTTTTTGTCACAACTATTCTTTCTGCAACGCCATTGTTTTGTACCATATTCTGGCAAATACGCAGCAATTTTGGTACGGTTTTCTTTGGAAGGAACTGGCTTGATAAGAGCCTTGCGCTTTTTGTGCTTTGTTTCAAGCTCTTCGTATTGAACTTCACCTTCATCGTCATCGTCACATTCTTCTTCATTGTCTTTGATGAGTTTGGTACTCAAGTTCAGTTTGTATGCTCTCATTTGTACTATATTTTTCTTTGGTGTGGCCTTCTCTGTTTATACGATCCTATACTGCAACCAAGCGTTTACCACGCATAGGTCAAAAAGATGAGAAATCACGCGAATTATCCACTTTTTTGTACGATTGCGCGATGGACATAACGAAAGCATCCGATCAGCGAGATCGACGCCACCCATATTTTCGTTATACTTTTTGATAACGTCTGGTCTTCTCACTTTTTCATGCTCTATCTTTTTTTGACCACCGCTCGCATTCATCGTGTTCTTGATCGTAATAACAGGTAGACATCATTAGGACAGGCTTATTATCAAGCTACATTGTTACAGCGAGCTTGCGGTCTTCTCTAACTTTTACTTCAATACTTCCAGTCGCTTTTTTTTTGAAAGTTTTCAGTACACAGTTTTTAGGGACTCTATTTTTCAGAATAGTACCTATGCCATGAAATCCAAGTATTAGTAATTCGTCACAAAGTTTTGCCGTGGTGAAGATACGATCAAAGAACAGTAAAAGTCCTGGAACTAAAGTCCTTGTCATATTAATTAAGGCAGCTTCTCCCAAACAAAATCCTTGGTTGATTAAGTAGGGGAATGTAGTTTCTCCCTGATATACTGCCATGCATTTTCCAGTAAAAGGTATAATCATTTCGTCTATACTCATTTCTTGAGGACCAATTTATTCGTAACATTCGGCTAATATGCGATCAAGTAAAGACTGGACTTTCCAGATTTTTAGTATTTTTTGTTCCGGCATCACTTCGGGGTCATAGACGCATTTCAGTCTCAGTCTAATGAAAAAAAAACTTACGAGTCATAGCCCTTGCTATTATCGGAACATTCCGTTTTTCAGACCAATAAATAGAAATTTTTGGGTACTGCAATGCGGACATGATCATGGTGATACCAATATAGCTTATAGCCTTGAGCTCTTAAAGTCAGTCCCATGGATTTACCGGTTTCTAAAACTTGTGTTCTTTTGGTGCAGGTTACCATCTGACTTAGAATATCATCATCTACGTATTGGTTATAAAATTGGTACCACTCCCATTCCTCAGTATTTTTCTGGATGTAGGCAGGTTGCACTAAACTATTGATTTCTGAATCTCGTGTATAGTGTGTCCAAGTGTCTTGAATGCCAGCATTATTTTGACGATTTCTAACAGCTATCTGTCGAGTGGATAATGATTGTGAGCTTTTACCTGTACGACGGCTACGACCACGACCCCGCCCGCGCCATTTTTTTATTGCACGTCCTCTTGCTCGTGGTTGGTACGAAGAAGTTGAAGGTGTTAATTCTGAGTCGTCTGACATTGTAGGAGAAGCCACAGGGGTATTCAAGTCATTCTGACCTTCATCCGAGCTATACTGGACTCGCTATTACGGTGATCACGGGTTGTTTGGTTGAATTCTGGTGGAACAAAAGGCGGATCTTCATCTGAGTCATCTCCGGAATAATCGAACTCGGAGTCATCCAAAGCTACGACGATGGCGTAGTTTTTTAGCGCTAAAAAAACCATAAAACTTGATGAAAACATCAACGTACTTTACACAGTACTCGGGAAGACAGTCGTATATTGCTTACATACTTTAGTACTCTGCAAAGGTCATAGAAATAAATATCAAGATGACATGACAAATATTTGAATTTTTGTGAAAATAATACGCTAAGCCATTAATTTGAACTACCTACCATTGCGTTGTTTTACACAACAAAAGATAAAATCATCCAAACAATTTACTGATGAATATAGATTAACTTACTTTTGCGCAAACGCCCGCTCGTGGGATAACCTTCCAACGCCATTTTAAAAAAGAATGACGGATGATATTTGACGCTCTAATTTTTTGACGTATGGCTAAAAGTCACTATAAGTTTGTATAGTAGGAACCAATCTTTATGGTGGCAGTGAAGCGCGCTGCGAGTGTGACTTCGCGCTGGTACAGTTGGTTCGCAATTATTAGAGTATTTTTTTTACTACCTACTTGTAGAACATGCTTATAATAAGAAACATTTTATTACACCAGAATGATGGAACAAATATACAAGAATTTAATTTTATAAATAGGCAAAACGGGTGGTCTTAGCGCTAAAAGCGATCTCTTCCAGACAACCTTTGGATGGACAGAAATTACGAATTAAAAAAGGACGGTTATTACGGACTAGGCAATCGTTTGACCACGATCTCACCTGATGGAAAGCGATGATGTGGTCGAAGGTGTAGCACGCTTGCCTAGTAGATACCTATTCACTCTTGACTTGAACACACCGGGGTTATAATTTACCGGAAACACTGACGAGGGCAGGGTATTCCACTCCTTTGCAGTTCTTATAATAAATGAAGAAGCGTAACGCTTCGTTCTTGTGCGAGGTATTTCAACCATGAAAGGGTGGCGCTTTGCTGATCGTATAGTCGTACGGTGATGGAAAGGTGATGGGGGAATCAGGTTGTGCAGTTCTTGTGCACACTCTCCATAGTGCAATCTGTAGAATACCGCCAGGCTTGATAAAGATTCAAAAGCTGTCCCGGTGTGAAGTACCGCCTAACCTTAGACAAAATACCAAGTTTTTTTGCAGCTACCTTGGCTTTGGATTCAATATAAGACCCAAATTTCAGGTTTGATGTGAGTTCGACACCCAAAAGCTCCAAATGGTCGCCTATTGGTATTGTTACACTTTGGAAAGACGGAGATCGGTTTAGAGGACTCTTTTTAGCAGAAAACAATCACGCCTGCGTTTTAGTAGCATTAAACTTAACCAGGTTAGCATCGCCCCAATCGGACACGGCTTCTAAGGCTAAATTTAAACGGTCTACCAATAGCCTCTCTCAGAAACTGGACAGCGTCACAGCTGGCTTGAGCATTGGAAGTGCAACTACAGTACTGTCATCAGCATACCCAAAGGTACCGGGCTTCAGAAGGTCATTAATGTGCAGTAAAAACAGTGTAGCCGAGAGAACCGATCCCTGAGGTACACCGGCATTGATAGCCATTTGATCAGACGAGCAGCCCTCTAAGACTACTCGAATAGATCGTTCCCTCAAGAAATCAACTATCCAATTGCATAAGCCAACAGGTAAACCATATGAAGGAAGCTTGTTTAAAAGGCCATCGTGCCAGACCCAATCAAATGCCTTCGATATGTCAAGGGAGACGGCAAGCGCCTCACCATGCACCTCTATAGCTTCGCTCAGTACGTGAGTGGCATACGCGAGAAGATCCCCAGTAGACCGGTTTGGGCGAAATCCTTATTGCAGGTCACTGAGAAGATCATTGTCTTCAAGGTATGCCAAGAGCCTAATGTTTATGACACGCTCCATACACTTACAGAGTAAGGAGGTTATCGAGATGGGACGATAATTGGCCGGATCAGCACGACTACCCTTTTTTGGTACTGGTTGTACATTGGCAAGCTTCCAGCTCTTCGGAACTTTACCTGAGTGAAGAGAGAGGCGGTAAAAACGCGTTAAGATGTCATTTTTCATGATGAGTAGTTGTGAATAGGTTGGACGAGTAATAGCAAACGAGATGTCGGAGTGGCTAACCCACGGAAGTCAAGGCATAACTACGCCATTGAAGAACTTGCGCGGAGACTGCGGGGACGCCCGAACCCCCCTGAAATAATTCATCAGTTCCTCACATCCAGTCGCCAGCCGGCCCAATGGATCATTTCAGGATTTTTCACAAGCGGCGGGGCAGCCTTTTGTAGCTGGCTAAACTACTACTTGGGCCCCCTTCAACTTGCGGTCGGCCAGCAGAGAACACCGTGCTTCGGATCCCGCTACCCTCCAAAGCAAGGCCTCCGACGCAGAAAAACACCATGATTCCGATCACGGTCCACCCTTCCAACACAACTGCATCCTACAACTCATCCGGACGGCTTCCCTGAACATCATGATGGAACACGAAAAATCGTTTGGCATCAAGACTTTGTCCAGAGGGTGGTAATGTAAAAAGCCGGCGGCCGAAGCCTACCACCAAGTGATTCGGTTGCTCTTTTGTCACCACCCGAGGGTCACGTTTAGGACACCGAGGGCTGAATCCTACGGACGCGAGCAAACAATAAACCCTCAAAAACAAAACGGTGGTGCAAAACAATACAATAAATCATGCAAAATAAAAATTAATATACCTACATACATATTTAATAAACTACATAAAACCATACTTACTTACATGTCACATACAAATAATGGAATGATAAAAAAATGTTATACTTATAGCTACCTATGTTTCTAGTAGCTAAATTAGCGTCGACACTTAACGCTTTAACCTATTCATTATTTTTTAACCAATCATGAAATTATGTTAACACAATAATATTAATATCGGAATATATGCTGATATCGTGTTGTTGGATTGTATTGGTTGGTCACAAACAACTTTAAAATAACTAACTAGATTGTTCTTGAACAGAATCGCATGCATGTGTGCAGCGTACGGATGTACCGTGCACACAAGCACAAATGCGGCGGGCGCGCGCGGGATGCGGTGGGCTAGCGGGAGGGTGTGCTCCGGCCTATCACCTCTCCAAAGCCCGCTTACACCTAAAATTAGCTATTGCGGAGCGCCTTGCGCCTAACTTCTCAGCCGCCATAAAGATTGGTTCTTACTCTACCAACGACAGTAAGAAATGTCTATACGACAGGACATCAGATGTCAACCATCCTATGACGAATAGCATGAAATTTAAAATGACGGACCTCATAGTGATGTGACGTATTAACAACAATTGATCTGATCGAAAGATTTTATTTTTGTATCTATTTCATAATTTTCACATTTGATGCTATTCTGCTCATCGCGCCTATAATCCTCATCAGATCTTACTAAATTTTTACGAGACCAACCTAAAGTTATAATAAAATAAAAACTTTGAAATCGGATATAAAATCAAAAATTCCCCGTCGGCTAAAAAAACTAAAAATTCGTTAAACCTATATAACTCACCAAGTTTCGTCTATATCTGTTGAGAAATGCGACCTGTAGAGGAGAACAGCCGGACATTCGGACATACTCGTACGAATGAATTTTTGCCCAAGCTGAAACGGACACGCTACGCTCGCGCTTCGCGCTCGCTCGGTCAGTTAGCAACTACCATGTCTACTTGCTGCAACCCATGGCTTCACACGCATCATCATCATCATCATCATCATATACTCGTAAATCCCCATAAACCATAGGCTCCCATTAACGCCACAACAAGCGGTTGCTCTCAAGAACTTCTATGACTACCTTTCGTTAGCGGGTCAGCATCTTGGTGGTCGCAGTAGTTGGTGATAAGATAAAACACAACAAAGTCCTGCTGCCCATTTCCCACTAGCTGGTTCACGAAGCACTCTCACGATGAGAAGTGGTGATATTCATGATAAAAAATAGTTTATTCATATTCCTGGATCTAATTCAAAACTATCTGCCTACCAAATTTCATGTAAGCATGGATAGGTACTTAATATATCTTACGGATACGTACTAAAACTTTAAAGTATAATAACAGAAAAATATGGTAATATAGACACTTATATTTTTCAAAACTATGGCTTACTAACTCATTGGAAAACATTATTTTTCACTCATTTATATTTACTTGAAGTTAGTTTTTTCTGATATTCTGTTGCATAAACTGTTATGTTGCTCTTGTCGTAGTACTACTTGATACTTGATGCGCGGGCACTTTTCCGCAATTAGGCCGTATGTCGGCCCTTTTTGCGTGATGGGTGGTACTGCTAGTCACTGCAGCCACCCGATGTCCTCCAGGAAGGCCAGCAACTCCTGTATCCTGATGCAGGCCTCCTGTAGGGTACCTGGTGTTCCCAGGAAATGCGCTCTCTGGTTCGCCACGCTACTGCACTCCAAGAGCACATGCGTGGCCGTTTCTTCAGCTTCCGTGCATCCTCTGCACAGGGGGCTGTCTGTAATGCCTATAGTAAATAGGTGTTTATTAAGGGCACAATGACCGGTGATTATTCCGACGACTTGTCGGAGCTTATCCCTTTTAAGGTTTAGGAGTTTACGGGAGAATCTCGGATTTAACTCCGGGAATGCCTCCCTCGACTGCCTGCAGTCCTTAATACTCGCCCAGTAGTTTTGATGCAGGTTGTTTGTTCTCTGCCGGATCCATGCTCGGATTTGGCTGAAAGGCATAGGGATCATCGTTCCTGGACCTACCACGCGCAAGTCCGAGCCTCGCCTAGCCAGTACATCAGCCGCATCATTACCTCTAGATCCGCTGTGCCCCTTTATCCATTGGAGAGTAACACGGTTGTCTTTACTGACCTCCTCCAGCAGATTGTGGCACTGTATGATTAGCCCCGAGGAGTGTACGTTCTGTTGAAGAGCTCTGAGAACTGCAGCACTATCTGAGAGTATTCTGATATTAAAATCAGTTACCTTTCTCCGTAGTACTGCAGTTGCCGCCTGGATTATACCTACACATTCCGCCTGAAAGATGGAGTTGTGTGAACCCAGGGTTGCTGCTATGTGTATATTTAGATCGTCCGAGAACGCGCCTGTTCCCGTCCCTGTTTTCATTTTGGAGCCATCAGTGTAAATCCTAACTTCATGTGTGTTTGAACTATCACTAGACTCCTCATATAGTTGTATTTTATAGCTTTTGACGAATTGATGTTGTTTTGGCACCCTATCGTAGATGGAGAGTATCAGTGGGTTTCCCTCTGCATACTCCTCTATGATGTTCGTGTGTGATGCCTGTTTGTTTTGCTTCCAGAGACTAAGTGCCCTAAGCCTGTAAGCAGATGCAGCAGCTTCCTGTTGGATGTGAAGCTGTAACGGCTGCAATCCAAGTAATGCCTCAAGAGCTGCCGTGGGGGCAGTTCTCATACATCCAGTTACAGCCACACAAGCCAGCCTCTGGAATTTTTGTAGCTTGCTAGCTGTGGTGCTCTGTTTGGTTCTTGGCCACCAAACAAGAGCTCCATAAGTTATTGAAGGCCTAATCACAGTATTATACAGCCAAAAGGTAATCTTTGGACTAAGGCCCCATGTTTTCCCTATCATTCTTTTGCATTGCCAAAATGAGATAGTAGCCTTGTTTATTTTACTCTCCAGGTGTCTAGCCCAATTGAGTTTGCTATCTAAGGTGATACCCAAAGACTTTACCTCTTCAGTCAGGGTCAACTGAGTATTGAAGAGGTATGGCAGTGTGTACCTACCTAAGTTTCTTTTGTTTGTGAACATTACTAAATTGGTTTTCGTTGGATTCACGGTTAATCCAAATTCTGTACACCAGCTTTCTACGATCTTTAGGGCATTATTCATGATATCACAAGACACGCTGGCAAAATGTCCAGATACAAGAATTGCCAGATCGTCTGCGTAGCCAACCGTGAGGAAGCGTTGGTTATTCAGCTTTGTGATTAGGTCATTTACAACCATGTTCCAGAGTAGAGGTGACAGGACTCCTCCCTGTGGGCACCCTCTTGACACCATACCCCTGGTAATTCCACCTAGGTCGACGCGAACCGCCCTAAGCTTCAACATGTTTATGACCCAATCAATCAGAGTCGAATCCACACCGGGCTTCTGTAGCGCTACGTTGATGCTTATGAAATTCGTTTTGTCAAAGGCTCCTTCAATGTCAATGAAAGCGCCCAGACACAACGTCTTGTTGTTAATGTCTTGCTCTATTGTGCTTACCACTTTGTGCAGGGCAGATTCTGTAGATTTGCCCGAACTGTAAGCATGTTGTTGTGGATGTAGTGGTGTAATAGTTAGTATGCTGTCTCTAATGTACCGGTCACATAACCTCTCTAACGTTTTAAGAAGGAAAGAAGTTAAGCTTATCGGTCTATATGCTTTAGGGTCCGTATAGTCGTTCTTTCCCGGTTTAGGGATAAACAGAACTCTGACCTCTCTCTATGCCAGGGGCACATACCGAAAGGCCAAACAAGCCCTGAAGATGAGAATCAGTGAACCATTTATGTAACTCTCTCCCCATTGTAAGAGCCCCGGGAAAATACCATCTAGACCTGCAGTTTTAAAAGGTTGGAAAGAATTTATAGCCCATTTAACTCTCTCCCCTGATACTACTGTCTGTGCGACAGTAGTAACAGGGGGTGTCAGTCTGTAACTGTAGGCGTAACCTCATCAAAAACACCCCAAGTGGTGGTGTCTGTGATGTGGCACCCTGGGAAGTGTGTTTGTAAAAGGAAGCTGTTTGTTTCGGATTCTGTTTTAGTGTAAGTGTTATCTAGTTTCTTTAAGGACCCGATACCGCGATTAGGGTCAGCCGCTAGGATTTTCCCTACCCTATTCGCTTGCGTATTCGTTTCTATACTAGTGCTGTATTTCTTCCATGACCTTCGACCCTTGGAGCGTATACGTTTTTTTATATTCGGCTTGAGCCTTCTTGTAATTGCTCCAGTCCTCGTCATTGTAGGTGTTCATAGCTCTATTAAAAAGTTTATGTACCATCCCTGATTCCCACCTTTACTTAAGTACGGTGGAGATAGAGGGCAGGCGTCTTCCATCTCCCCCGAAATTGACGCCTGGGGTGAGGAGTGCAGTGGTGGGGCCGGGATTTCTCCCTCCTCCTTCCCTACTTGTGTCCTGCTAGGTCCCGGTTTTGACACCGGTTCCTCAGGGGGACCCTCGTCACGCTTTGATGGTTCGTCCGTTAACGAACCATCTTTGTATAGAACCTGACATACACATTCCCAAGGTTGTGGGCCAGCCTACGATCACGTTCCAGAAGGATGGGAACAACGTCCTCGGGAATCCCCAAAGTCAAAAATAGAGTCCCATCCCCCTGTCTCGTATGCGTGAACACCGTCCAGGTATTTACGAGGGCCCACCTGTTCTGATACGCCAAAACAAGGTTGGTATCCTCCAGAGTGTTTTCACACTCTGGGAGGGCTAGGGCCGCTCGCACCCTCCTGGTGAGCTCACTCTGCTGCTTCACCACTAGCCTGGGACATGTTGTCGTTGTTGGTATACTGTGTATTGCTTCTATAAGCCACCGTAGTGAGGGTTCGTCCTCGCACCACACCTTTAGGGCTCCATCAGCAGTGATGGGTTTGCCTCTGAAGTTAGGAGAGAAGGTACTGGCAGGGTTTTTTGACGCCCTCCAGTATCCTACTCTGCAAGAACTTTTTCACCAGGGCGACTTGCTTATCGCTTAGTTGTAAGCTGTCAGCCCTAGACACAGCTACACAGAGCTTGTTCTGCACAATATCCGCGTAGCTAGCCTGGGTACGACAGGAGCTATCCAACTTCGCTTTTTTGTGTTCGCCTCTCGGTGACACCGTGTCATCCAACCGCGTACGCTTGCTGGACTCATTGCGGGCCGGAGCTTGTGCCGATTTTGCAATCAGTATAGCAGCTCGCTTCTTGCGTTTGTACCTGTTATCATGCTTAGATCTCTTCACCTCACCTCTGCCCGCGGTCACAGCAGTCACCACGGACAAGTCCACGGAAGTCGCTGGCGGGGCATTCGGTTCGGATCTGTGATCCTCGCGTACAATGTGCTTGGGTCTCTTTCCCTTACCTGTACCCACGGCCACAGCAGTCACCCTGGACGTATCCACGGAAGTCGCTGGCGGGGCATTTGGCTCGGTTCTGTGATCCTCGCGTTCATTCTGTCTACTCTTGAAGTATGCGCGCGGTCCCGGTTTAGTCGGTCTGATGTCATCCGCCGCTGGCTTCTGACTTCCAGAGCTCGCTACCTTGCGCTCCTTCCGTTTACGCTGTTGTTTTAACTTCTGTTTTTGCCTCTTTGAGAGTTTTACACCTGGGACGTAGGCTCCCCCGGTGGTGGGGGCACTGGCGCTTGAGGTTCCAGCCAATGACTGTTGCCCCACATTCCTTGCCTCCTTTTTACCTCTGGGTCTGACGACCGTCCAGGCAGCAGTGTTACCCTCATCGGCAGCAAAAGCCGCCTCGAGGTTCTTCACCGCCTCCCCGCTCAGGGGGGTTTTATGTGGATTGTGTGTTTTTTTGGAGTCATCCATACTCAATTTGTTTTAAAGAATTCACCTTCCTAGCTCCCCACCCTCCACGGAGCCCGCACCGGGGGTATTGGGTTGCAATACCAGGGCTACTAGGAAAGGTATAGAACGGGTGTCCCAGGAGTCTACGAGCCTAAACGCCGCTACGTCCGACACTACGCCCAATCCAATGGCACAGCTCAACGAGCACCGCCGGCTGCAGACCCCATAGTCCTCCCATTCTCGCCAGGTAGAGCTGAAGGCTACTACCAGTGCTGGATAGGTATGGATGGCTAGTTCATACCCCCCCCCCCCGTTTTGGTTGAAATCCACACCAAAGAGGAGTGTTGCGGAAGAGAGGTACTGTACCCTGACCAACTCCCCACTCAGCCACCAGGTTTGTTTCATCCTACCATACGGGCCCCCCACGCACAGCACCGAGTTACGTGGGTGATCATCCCAACCGCCTATTATCTCCTCCATTTGGGATAACAGGCCCACAGTGACCTGACCACCTCGTCACTGCAGCGTATTGAATAGGAAAAATGGGTAGGAATCTTGTCGTAGTTCTTATCTATGTATGTTTATACGTTATCTAGTGCCCATAGCACAGGGTATCCTAGTTTGGGTCTAGGTAATTGGTGTGGAAATGTCCCGAATATATTATTATTATTATTATTAAATTGTAAAAGGCTCTCACGAGACTAGAACCTTTGACCTAGTGTGAGGACCACCAGTAATCCCTTTATTGTTATGTGTACATTATTATGCAATATATTATTATTATTATTATTTTGAGTTTTCATTTTTTTTCTCTTCTTTATTGGAGGTAATAGGTGCACGGGCCAAGGCCAAGTGCTTACGAAAGGGAAAGGAATTTTCGTACCAATCGGCACGTGTTTAATATTACAGCCTTTTGGAGTAGTTTGTGTGCTGAAGATTGTATATGTAAATGTCTCAAGATTTGTGAGCAGTGTTTTTGGTATGACTCCGGTGGTGGATAGTATAATCGGGATTGTTCTAGCTGTGTTAATTTGCCATTGTGTTTTTATTTCGATTGATAAGTCTGTGTATTTTGCTATTTTCTCCATGTATGTTGTTTGTAGGTTATGTGTATTACAAACTGCTATGTCAATGAGAAGAACAGATTTGTTGATTTTGTCTAGTACAGTTATGTCAGGTCTATTGTAGTGAATAGTTTTATCAGTTATTATTGTTCGTATGTGTGTATAGGCCTGACAAAGACTTACATCTGTTTTTTGATATTTTATCCAGAGTTTTGCACAACATTTGTCGTGAAGGAAAACAAATTATCATAGCTGGTGACTTTAACATTGATGTATTGAAACTAGATAGAAAGGCTAAGAAATTTCATAATTTGCTTCATAAATTTAATTGCAAATTGCTACTACACGCTCCTACTCAAACTCAAGGGAATAGCTCCACATGTTTGGATAACTTTATTGAAAATTTTGACTCGTGTGAGGCTTTTGTTTTAGTAAATAAACTATCTGATCATACTTTGATCAAGCTGGCCATTGAAAATAGTAAAGATTCAATGCCCAAGCTTGATAAATTTACTAGAGTTATGTCTAAAAGTAATTATAATTATTTTCACTTTTTATTTTGTAACGAATATGTCGGTTTTGAAGCTCAAATTACAGGCTGTAACGATCCAAATTCAAAAATGACTGTTGTATTGGACGCTACTCGTATTATTATCGAATCGTATTATTATAATGTGGCTTTTCCTAAAACCAAATGTAGTGTATGTAAACCTCGCAAAAAGTGGACAATGAAAGGCATCGGCAGGCAAAATCTAAAATCAATTTGGCTAAACTGCAACTTTTAAAATACTATCAACCGTGCGAACAAAGAAAAGTCAGAATTAAAAGATACAGAAAAGTTTTAAGGAAAGCAATGTATGCAGCGAAAAAACTACAATACACGCATAGAATAAAATCCTCCAGAAATAAAATAAAAGAAACATGTAATACAGTTAGAGAGCAAGTGCGATATTAATATAGTAAAAAGCAAGGCTCCAAATCAAGTATAAAATGTGTAAGGAATAGTTCGGACCAAATTGTTACTGATGCTAAAGTTATGCCTGATATATTTAATGTATTTTTTCGCAATATTGCCCATAATTTGTCAAATAATGTTAATATTAACGCAGAAGAGTGCTTGAATTTCTTAAACCAGATCAAAAAACCAGACATTTTAATAAAATTTGACTTAGTTGACTTTAAAGAATTATATGATACAATTATTAATATTAAGGCAAAATTGACATTGGATATTTCTGACATGAATACTAAAACTATAAAAGAATTGATTGTTCGAAATGACTACCTCATGGAGTTGTTACTTACTGTGATAAACAGTTGTTTACAAGGTGGAATATTTCCTGACGTCCAAGGCAAAGTAGTACCCATACACAAAAAGGGAGAATCATGTGAACTTAGTAACTATAGATCGATTTGTATTCTGCCAACCCTGTCTAAAATATTAGAGACAATTATTAAAAATAAAATACTGAAGTTTTTTGAACAAAACCAACTTTTTTCATCAGCACAATTCGGGTTCCGCAAAGGACGATCGACAGAAATGGTAATCAGAAAAGTAGTCTACTTTATCTTAGAATCTTTGGATGACTCACAAAAATGTGCCAGCATTTATTGTGATTTATCCAAAGCTTTCGATTGTTTGCGCCACGACATACTACTGAAAAAACTTGAGTATTATGGATTTAAGGGTATGGAGTTGGAGATGATGCAGTCTTACTTAATCAACAGATCTCTACAATGGGCAGTGTTGATATAGGCGTACCTCAAGGATCTATTCTAGGACCTGTACTATTTTTAATATATGTAAATGACCTTGTTAAATGCTTGCCTGAACGGTGTTTTGTAGGTACATTTGCTGACGACACACATATTGGTATTAAAGGCAAGTGCAAAACTGCTTTAGAGAACAAACTGGTGGAAACATTAGACATTCTAAAAAATGGTTTGAAGCTAATGGTATTATACTTTACGCTAACAAAAGCATACTTATGCGTTACCAATCTAGAAAAGGATTTGAGAGAAACCTGTCTGTAAATGAAAATGTGTTTCTAGGGTATACCATCGATTATACTGTAAGTCACTCAGCCCACATAGATAGGCTTTGTAAAAATATAGCTAGTGCAAACTACGCACTGCTAAAACTTAAGCCTATTATAGATAAAAAAGCCCTAGTTACGGTTTATTATGCATATGTACATTTCCTCATACAGTTTGGAGAAATGCTGCTGATATAAACAGAATCCTTAAATGTCAAAAAAGGTCAATAATAGTAGATTAGTAGCCAAGGGCTGAAAGGCATCAATTGCAGCCCGAGATATTTAGGCGCACGAGCGCAGCGAGGGCGCCTATAGTTCGAGGGTGCAATTGATGCTTACACCCGAGCTAACTACTCTGCTTTACATCTCGATTGTGAGGTAAGTAGAAAAAAACCGGCATTACAAGAATAAAACATTTTATTAGTTAAAATTTATAGTGAAATGAGAACAATTTTCAAATTTTAGGGACAGGTGCTTTTGGGTATGTTAATAGTTTGAGATTGTAATATTTGTTGGTCATGGACAAAATCTGACGGGATGAAGCTTTCTTCAGCAGAAGTTGATGGTTGCGGATCATCTCTTGAGAAAGATGTTTCATTTTTTGAAAGCTGAATAGTTTCCGTTATTTGGTTGGTAATTTTACTTTTATTTTGTATGGAATCTTCGATGTAACCTTCAGCCACCTTGCTGGATTTCCACCCACCGTGCCTTTTTATAGTGGTTAAGTTAGCCCCAGCATCGGCTAAAAGTGTAGCCGATGTTCTCCGGAAGCAATGACCTGTGTACAATTCCGGGTTATCTAACTTTAAATAACTTGCGATTTGCTTCGGCATACTTCTGATGGTATTTTTTCCAATAACTTGTTTGTAGCATTTGCCTTGGTGGTACTTCAAAAAAAATCGGTTGGTGTTTACATTTTCAGGACGAAGATTTCTGTATTTTTGTATGAATTCAGAGAATTCTTGAGGAACTACAAATGTTCGGTCAATTTTAGTTTTTGTGTTCGGTAGTTTAATTACTAACAACTGACCCTGTTGTTCTATGTTCTCTATTGTTATATTTGTCAATTCAATACCTCGGCATGCGCCAGTTATACCGAAGATAAGAACCACCTAAAACAAGCGAAATATAAAAATAAGTAAGTATGTTTTATAGGATTGTAAGAATTTAAAAGATAAATGATGAAGTATTACCATTATGTGATTTGTTATTTTACGTACCTTAACAGCTAAATATATGTCATCAGGGGCTTCATTTATGAATGTTTTCACGTCTTGCGCTGTAAAAACCTTTGACTTTTTGCTTTTGTGCCCAGCTGATTGTCTTTTTAGAAAAGATGATATTTTTGAAAAGTTGTTGATATTGATGTCGTGTTTAGTACTCATAGTTGCTTTTAACATACGGTGATATTCTCGCAACAAACTAACGTTTTTACTGACTACGGCTAACCTAGGGAAGGGTAATGAGTTTAACTCCCTGTATGTGTGTATGTCATTAATGTATGACTTCATTAATGTATGTAGTCATACATTAATGACATACACACATACAGGGAGTTAAACTCATTACCCTTCCCTAGGTTAGCCGTAGTCAGTAAAAACGTTAGTTTGTTGCGAGAATATCACCGTCGGAAGGATAACGAATGAATAAATGCACCACAAACTAGATGGCTGCAGCTTTTTTGATAGCTCACTAAAGTATGTTAAGAATACAGTCTCAGATAAAGACTTTACTCGTTTTTCTTTTCGCCACTTCATGAACTCGTCATAAGTTTTCAAATATCTCTCTTTAGAACTTTCAGGCAAAATATTGTTAATTGCTGCTTCAGCTTCCATTTTCATTGAATCAGGAGTGCAGCTTATATCTTCATCACTTGCAGAACTCATGTTTTTTTCCTAATTAGCACGTAATTATAAAAAAAACCCAAAAACAAACAATATTTAAAGTAAAAGTTTTCTATTCCCGCCTTTTTTCATCTTTTTTTTTAAATTATTTTTTTCAAAAACGAAATTGAGCTTCGCCGTTCGATATTTAAAATTGATGACTATTATACTCACAAGGCTGAATAGCGAAGCGACCTCTTTTGTCATTGGGCTGAATGCATGATGTCTATTGCCAGTATGATGGTTAGATGTACGCGAACTTTTTTAGAGTGAAGTTTTTTTTTTTAATTACTTACCGCCTTAGGGCTTTTCTAGCTACATTATTACCCTAGAGCGCTAATTGGTCTCCAACAAGCCCCATTTGGGGGTAATAAGGACCTACTTACCGAATATGAGAGATGTAAAGATCTTAAATGGTTTAAGGAAACGCATTTCAGCTAAAAAATATTTTATATCTAATAATATTATGACTGTTATATCAATTTATATATTTAACAGTCTTCTAGAAATTCATAGTGAAAAGGATGATCTGGCTAAAAACATGGACATGCACAGTTACAATTTGAGGAATAAAGAATCAATCAAATACAATTCGAGCCAAAATAAAGAAGCAAGGTAAACAAAATAAAATAACTATGTATAATAAGTTGCCTATTAGCATAACAAGACTTCATTTAACTCATTTTAAGAGTAAAATAATAAAAAAACGTAGCTAACCCATTTTATTCACTTAATGAATTTATGACATTGCGTCTGACGGAGTCATCATTTTTGAATGAGGATTAACGAAATAAGAGTTTGACTTAGTTGAAATTGTTGTAATTCTTGGAAATATTGTAACATTTCTTTGGTTTTATTTTAATTTGAATGTATTGTTTTTTTTGTTTTTTTTTTCAAGAACTAATTAGAGTCACCTCCACTTATCACTATTTCCTGGGACAACATGTATAGTTAACTAAATAAGGCCTATACAGGTGGCCCGTGGTCCTGATCATCGAGCGTACTCGTATCTATAAAGGGCGTCACAGACGATTAAGATACTATAATATTTGATGTTACGATATCTGCATATAAAATATTATAGCATCTTAGGGTATCACACACGGCTAAGATACGATAATATATTGCAATTATTCATTCGCTCGCAGGCCGTCCTAGGTGCCACACGTATTTCTTCACCGCTTTCTATATACAGGTGATAAAATATGAGTAGTACGGTTTCACTATTAGATTTATTAGATAGCTCATCAGACGACGATTCTGATTTTGAATTTGATATGCAATAGTACATTACTGCCGCGGTCTGTAATGACTGCGTTGCTAGCAGCGATGATGATGGTCGAGAACTTAACTAAGCAAAGCTCGAGGCCATCATAGCGTGGCCAGCAGGGCAGTCATTGCGGACCAAGGCTTGTCTAGTGCTTTACTCAAACAATGCGAGGTATTTAAATAAAACTAGCATACTGATGAAAAAAATATATAACCCACTAAAACAACAACAACAACAAAAACCAAAACACCAGCAACAACGTCAAAAACAACAAAACAACAAGAACAATTAAAAATAACAACAACAACAAGAACAACAACAACAAAAACAACAAGAACAACCAGAACAACAACAAAAACAGCAATAACATTAAAAACAACAAGGAAAACAACAAAAACGACAAAAATAACAAGAACAACAACAAAAACTACAAGAACAACAAAAACAACAAGAAAAACAGCAAGAACAACAAAAACAACAAGAACAACAAAAAAAACAACAAGTTCAACAACAATAACAACAAAAAACAACAAGAACAACAAAAACAACAAGAACAACAAAAACAACAAGACAGCAGAGTAGTGCAGGAAAAAAATCGATTGATCGAACGATGTTGAAAAAAAAAACGATCATATAATTATGTTGCTCACTTATGTTCTACTATATATATATAATTTTTTATTACGGTCTAGGCAATCGTTTGACCACGATCTCACCTGACGCCAAGACATCTCAAGAATAAAGATATTCTAATTGTGACTTTTCTAGTACATTATCTATATCTACATGTATCAAAATCATCATCAAAAAATACATGTAATACATCTACAAACAAAGTGAAATCTGTACATGGAAGATAATTTGGAAAAAAAATACATTTTTATTTCAGTACATCGAACCCAAAAATATCGTTTAAATTTTGTCTGTCTGTCTGTCTGTCTGTCTGTCTGTGACTTCATCACGCTAAAACCACTGGATGGATTTTGATGATGTTTGCTGTTCCTTGGAGTCCAGCGGAGGTTTTTATCTTTGTTTTATCAAAATCGGTTTATCCACAGAATGAAGAATATGGAGGCACTTCTTGAGGTTGTTCAATTTTAATTTCTCTTGTAGGTCTGTCTCAATATGCCGTAAAATATCTTCGCTTGATGAAATGTTCTCGACACCAGACTCGGCAAAATCTCTTGATTTGTTTTTTTTCTCAGTATTTTTACCCAAACTCGATAGCCTTCATCATCGTTGTAACCAATAAGCATATATTTTTTGGCTTTCTTGTCCAATTTCATGCGTGACGCCCAAGTGCGGATCCAGGGGGGGGGGGGGGGGGGGGGGGGGTCAACGATTTTTTTGAAATAAAACATTTCTTTCTTATTTACACTATTAAAATTTATTTTCTATTTTTAGTTTGGTTTTCTATATAAAGCGTGTTTTTTAGTTTTTTTAAACTATAATTTATTTTTATTACAATGTTTGTTTTTATGATTTGGAAATGTTATTTTACTTCTACACCGATCGAAATAGCTCAAAATTTCCGTGCTTGCTTCGTTCGCTCTTATTTTAGCTTTTTCATAAATGTTCGATTGATTTGTTTTTTTTTTTCTTTTACTACATTGTTAGATATAGCTGAACATTATAACAATCTCTACTCTCGAAAGTTAAAATCATGTCAGAGCCTATTTTTACATGGTTTGGAATGATATTTTATTTTAAAACCGCATTATTTGAATTATTAGTGTTATTCGTTGATAATTCAAAAAATTTGCGCTCGCTGTGCTCGCGCTTTTGATATTACAGTAAATGCATACTATGTACGAATCGGAGTTTCGTTCTAATAACCACACTGACAGAAATAACTCAAACTTTTCCCGCTCACTACTCTTGCGCTTATATTGTCCTGAAATTTTATGATATAAATATCTCTATAAATTAATGGATCCGCTCTAGGGCGCGCCCTAGGATCCGCCGCGGGGAACATCTATAGTATTGTATGATTTTGGAACCCATCCAGGCTGGACATTAGTGTCTGACCCCCCCCAGACTCGAAGGCTGGATCCGCCCTTGGTGACGCCAACCAATACTAGTGGGTATTAGACCTCGCGAGCACAAACTTATTTGCATACAATGTAGCGCAATCCAATCTAGTTACCTTATAGTAAAAGTAACTGTAATTAGCAAGGTGCTCCATCAATTACCTAGTAGGTAAAGGGCTGATTCCACTGTTAGAAACGTTAAAGTGAGCAATTTACTGATTTTGCTCCCCCCCCTCCTCCCCCCAAAACAAAAACCACCACCGAATAAAAAAACGCAATACGTGTACACTAGGGCATGCAAAACTCGGGTTGTTTATCAAACCCGGGTTTTTAAAGTTTTCAATTTAAAAAAAACAAATCCGTGTGCAAGAACAAGATCAACATTTACAAAACTTATATGGCGGGACACAAAGGACAACGCAGTAAAGGACTTCCAGCTAACAACTGTCACCTACGGAACTAAGGCTGCACCTTATCTCGCCATGCGCACTATAAAACAGTGTGTGGTGGACGATGGTGACCAGTATCCTCAAGCTGCAGATATCTTGAACAACCAACTCTATGTAGATGATCTTCTCGGCGGGAACAATAGTTTCGAGGAGGCGAAAAGTACCCAAAATCAATTATTGGAGTTACTGCATGGAGGAGGCTTCAATCTGCGCAAATGGGCCAGCAATGACACTAGGTTATTGGAAGACCTCGCACCAGAACAGATTAGTCAAAACATGCTGGACTTCAAGCACGCAGAAACAAATAAAACCTTGGGCATTACTTGGAATCCGTGCACAGACAACTTTACATTCCAACATAACATTAAAGGCCATACAAACAACAACGCTACCACCAAACGCTCACTATTATCTGACTTATCAAAGTTATATGATCCTATGGGCTGGAACGCTCCGGTTACCGTGAAGGCGAAAATCATATTTCAACAACTATGGCTAACAGAAGTCACCTAGGACGATCCTCTACCTGAACACATACAAAACGAATGGATTGCCTTCAAAAATGAATTACATATGCTACAAGACATAACTATTCCGAGATGGATCGGGAATACGAGCAAACCTGTGGAACTTCATGGGTTTAGCGATGCGTCAGAAAGAGCCATGTCTAGCACGATTTATTGCAGGAGCATAGATGACAACGGGAAGTACATCGTGAGATTAGTGGCTGCAAAAACGAAACTAGCACCACTGAAAAAGCCTATAACACTACCAAGGCTAGAGCTTTGCGGCGCCCATCTTCTAGCAAAGCTTATGAGAAAGGTCATATAGTCACTAAAGGGCGATGCGGCATCTATAATCGGTTGGACAGACTCGACCGTAGTTCTGGGTTGGTTGAAGGGGGACATTTCACGTTGGAAGACGTTTGTGGCTAACCGAGTGAAAGACATCTTAACAGTCATGCCGGCCGCATGCTGGAAGCACGTGAAGTTAGAGGACAACCCAGCAGACTGCGCAAGTAAAGTCCTGAATCCTTCCCAACTTATCGGACATCAAATATGGTGGCAAGGTCCAGAATGGTTGAAGGGCAAAATGCCTACTCAATCCACAGAATCGACAAAATATGAAGTTCCAAAACAATAAATTAAACGGCAAAAACTAGTAAATACCGTTCAAGCGCCGTCACTATTCATGGTAGAACATCTACACAAACAGTTCCCTGACACGGGCGGTACGAGGACTTGGATGGATATCACGTTTCATTCATAACTGTTTGAATAAATCAGACGCGACAAAGTCCACTTACCTGACAACAATGGAACTGCAACAAGCTCAGCTTACAATTATCAAGAATGTGCAATTGAACTACTTTGAGGAAGAAATAAATCGGTTACAAACAAAGAACAACATCGTGAAACGGCCTATAACTAAATTGTCACGCTTGCCAATAGATCAAGAAGTGGACTATAGAGAACAAAGGGACAAAGTATATTACAAATAATAACCGGATCGGAATTCATAGCAGTGAACTTAAAAAAGGACTTAATAATGCCACTAACATATGAAGACATAGCTACATGTATAACATTAAGATACCAACAATTAATATGCACATTGGATAAGCCTTTATATGACACAAAGGTCGCCGAAAGGAGTTGTGAGGCACAAATTATAAACAATAGAAACTTATCAGCGTGCCGGCTGCGAGTATCGGATTGCACCGACCACTGGATACAATAATGGGACGGAAATAATTGAACTCAATTCTGGATGTGAACTGAAGGGAGGTGAGGTCATCATCCACTCTCATCACCAATTCAAAGGTAAAATTATACTAAACAATGAGGCAACGTACGCATACAGAAAGGAGTCGAACATTAACAAGGTGATCAAAACAGCACGGAAGCACTGTTGAATCCATAGTTACAAGAGATGAGGGGTATGCGACAATCGCACCACAAGCTCGACCCAGCGGACACATTGAGACTATTGAGATGACAACACGGGACCTTCCAAGAAGCGTCGACAGGGCTACTTCACCTACTCGAGCCAAGGCGCTCAAGAGCACTCGAATTTAATATAATTGAAATTAAGTGCTATGTTGTTTGTGTGTGTACTATTTATACGTTGCTTGCTTTTAGTATTCTTTATTTTTATAAGACTCGGGAAGATGTACGGGCACCGTACAATGTTACTTGATACGTCATTAGATTAATTTTATAAAATATTATCAGATCGCAATAAACCACTTACGAGAACGGTCGCCTCTCATTGAGCGCTCCTTTACACAGCGTTGTGATTGAACAGTATTTATTTTTTTGGGAGTTATGGGGCGCGACACGGGGCGGTGCGTGTGGATCGTGTCTATGTACCTGTTGTGTCGTGTCCACAGGATGAGTGGGGCGCCGGTGGCGCAGGGTTGGCGGCGGCGCGCGAGGCGGCAGAGCGTGCTGACTGTGTCCGCGTGCGGGCGGCGCTGCACCGCGCGCGGGAGCGCCATCTCACGACGGAGCAGCTGCGCGTGGCGCTGCGGGGGGACCTCGCTGCCGGTAGGTACTGTTGCGTCATATCTCAGGAGGAGTGGGGCGCCGGCGGCGCAGGACTGGTGGCGATGCGCGAGGTGGTGGAGCGTGCTCACTGTGTCCTCGCGCGGGAGTGCCCTCTCACGACGGAGCAGCTGTGCGTGGCGCTGCGGGGGGACCTCGATGCCGGTGGGTACCAACAGTACCCACCGGCATCGAGTACGACGCAACACGTCGTGTCTATAGGAGTGGGGCGCCGGCGGCGCAGGATTAGCGGCGGCGCGCGAGGCGTCGAAGCGTGCTGACTGTGTCCGTGTGCGGGTGGCGCTGCACCGCGCGCGGGAGCGCTATCTCACGACAGAGCAGCTGCGGCGTGGCACTGCGGTGGGACCTCGTTGCCGGTAGGTACTGTTGCGTGTCTACAGGAGAGGGGCGCCAGCGCGTGGCGGCGCAGATGAGGAGAGCTTAACACCGAGCTCAGTGGAGTGTGGAGTGCTAATGCACTCCACTGAGCATCCACACCTAATGGAGGCCTACGTCCAGCAGTGGACAAGTATTGGCTGATGATATATAATGGTAACTAAATAATGTAGTTAAAAGTGACGATGCCAATATTTTGTGCCAACGTGGTACCTATGTGTTAGTTACGACCGTGAACACGCAACATGCGTTGCTGCGTTTCAAACTAAAATATGCTGTACATAATTTTAGGGTCCAAATCATATATGTAAGCGAGCGCGAGTCTAATAAACGCGGCTTCACATTACGCGGGCACGTTGAGACGCTTTGTGATGGTTTGTGTAACATTCCCCCTTACCCCTGCTCTACAGAGAGGCGCGCGGATGTGCGGCTGGAGTTGTGGACGCGGCTGGTTGAGGCGCTGGGCGCGGAGGGCGCGGCTGCTGGCGCCGCCGCCGCACAGCACCATTTGGCCGCCGACGCGCACGCCTACCCGCACCTGCTCTACGTTTATGGTGAGTGTCGCGCTTGGACCCAGCTGGTGGAGGCGCTGGGCGCGGAGGGCGAGGAAGCCGCCGCGCAGCACCACCTGGCCGCCGACGCGCACGCCTACCCGCACCTACTCTACGTGTACGGTGAGTGTCGCGCGTGGACCCGGCTGGTGGAGGCGCTGGGCGCGGAGGGCGAGGAAGCCGCTGCGCAGCACCACCTGGCCGCCGACGCGCACGCCTACCCGCATCTACTCTACGTGTAAGGTGAGTGTCGCGTGTGGACGCGGCTGATAGAGGCGCTGGGCGCGGACTACGTGTAAGGCGAGTGTCGCGTGTGGACGCGGCTGGTAGAGGCGCTGGGCGCGGAGGGCGAGGAAGCCGCCGCGCGGCACCACCTGGCCGCCGACGCGCACGCCTACCCGCACCTGCTCTACGTGTAAGGTGAGTGTCGCGTGTGGACGCGGCTGGTGGAGGTGCTGGGCGCGGAGGGCGAGAAGCCACCGCGCGGCACCACCTGGCCGCCGACGCGCACGCCTATGCATCTGCTCTACGTGTAAGGTGAGTATCGCGTGTGGACGCGGCTGGTGGAGGTGCTAGGCGCGGAGGGCGGGGCCGCCGCCGGTGCCGCCGTGCACCATCGTGTAAAACATCGTGGCCTCGGCCAGGTTGCACAAGCAGAGCCTGACAGCTGAAGAGTTAGGCTTCGTGGGAGACAACACCAGGAAAAAGCGATACTTCACCGATCATCGCAGTGCATGGAGATGGCGATCTTTCGAAAATTAAATGACTATTTATACCTATAGTGCTAACGTTCAATTTAATTTCGTTCAAAAAAATCGATTTGTTTGTTGGTAAGCTATATCAATCTAATATGTAATTGAAAGAACAAACTTTTTTGCTTATCTGAGTATCATTATTATTATTTATGCTTATTTTTTAATTATTATTACTACAACAATTCCCTTTCAGTTACTATATTATTTTTCCGGCCATACTTTGTTTTGGCGCTGGGCCCTGTACCATGTGTCCAAGTTAGAACCCTAAGTTAGCGTAAGAGCAAAATGTTTACCTTCAAATGGAACTAGATGGCGTTAGTGGAAAAATTAGCACGCGCAAGCGTTTCATTCGTAGCTTAGAACGAACTTTGAACGGAACATTATTTTGTGGCTTCTGAGGGGGCTCTCGGTTTTCGTTGTCATTCGTAGCTTAGAACGAACTTTGAACGGAACATTATTTTGTGGCTTCTGAGGGGGCTCTCGGTTTTCGTTGTTGAATCAATACAAGTACTGCATTTATGTCAGTCTTTTATTTCGAATCACGTGAACCCAGTAAGAGACGAATTAAGACCAGTGCGAAGATGTTCATGGTCCTATCCGAGCCGGATATTCATTCATTCTCGGCGATTTTTACCAAATGCTACACTCCGGTACTGGAGTGTGAAGTGTGACAGCTGAAGTAGCTGTAGTAAGTGTCACATGGGTGTGACGGTCACTGTCACTGTTCGCGAAGTGAGCAGCAACAGTTGAAGCAGAAGTGCCGGTGTTCGGCGCCAGAGGGCGCTGCAAGTTGGAAAACAATCATCGATGGAGGCAAAATTTGAAGTTTGGAGTACTGGATTGGAAACTGGATTGAACAAATAGTGAAGTAGTTAAGTGCAGAAAAACCGTGAGTACATTTTACAGTCCATTGAAGAAAATAGTTAAAAGTGAATTTGTAGAGAACATTTTAAAGAGTAAATAATTAGAACTTAGAAAATTTGAACATTGCATGGTAGAGACATTATATTGTAAACAGTAGAGTCAGGACTTAGAATATATGTGCATGTTAGTATAAGAAATTGTGTTCAGACGGGGAACCTATGTTAAAATTTCTATAGAATCTTTAAAGTCAAACACTTGTAATTTTTTTTGGTTAATTTGACACTTAGAATAATTTCAATAAAAATATCATCTTGCAGTCTTTTCTTGAAAGTTGTATTAAATTGTATTTGAAATGGAGGCCTTGTATAAATTGCAAAATAATAAGAAATCTGTAATTGAAAAAGCTAGAGTTAATTTCAAAAAGTCACCTAAGGAACGCATTACTCGTTCATACGTTAATACAAGATTGGAATCACTTGAGCAAACTTGGAACGGTTTCTTGACTACACATAATGAAATTATACAAAGAGCCTCAGACTCTCATAGAAACGATGAATATTTCGTAGACGAAATATATGATTCTACAGAAGAGCTGTACATATTTTACAAAAGCGATTTGAAAGATGTTTTAGAGGAGATATGTGGTAGTGTAAAATCAGGGCAACATGTCAATTCTATACATAGTGAAGGTGTCAAACTGCCTAAAATATCTATACCTAAATTTTCCGGTCATTATGCTGAATGGCCAATGTTTAAAGATTTGTTTTTGTCTTTAATTCATAACAATGTAAGTTTAGATGATGTGCAGCGCATGCATTACTTGAAGGGATTATTGTCAGGTGAGGCAGAACAACTTGTTCGACACATCCCAATTACTTCGTCTAACTACGAGGAATGTTGGTCTGTGCTGAAGGGCAGGTATGATAACAAGAGATTCTTATCAAACTGTTTGTTACGTCGTTTAATGAGTCAAAGTAATGTGTCAGAAAGCTCCAATGCCATAAAGGGTCTGTTAGATACGACAATGGAATGTCTGAATGGCCTGAAAAATCTAGGAATTGATGTGAATTCTTGGGACATTCTTGTGATTTATATTTTAAGCGCGAAATTAGATCCCGAATCCCGCAAGCAATGGGAAACTCAAATAAGCCCACAAGATGAACTTCCCAAGTTGTCACAATTCAAAGATTTTCTAGAAGCTAGATTTCGGGCACTGGAGTTTCTAGATGTAAAGTCAAGCCATACTAAACCAAATGTTATTGTTTATAATAAGCCAAGAGTGCATCATGTCATTGACTCTGACATTAGTGCTAATGTAAGCAACTCTTGCCCGTTTTGTAAAGACAACCATAAAATTTCAAATTGTAAGCTATTTGCAAAGGAGAGTCACGAGATGCGTCAAAACTTTGTTCGAACCAAAGGTTTGTGTTATAATTGTCTCGGTTCCAATCATTCAGTTAAAAATTTTGCCGCCAAAATTCATCGTGTAGAGTGTGCAAACGAAAGCACCATTCGTTGCTGCATCCTAGATTTGTCTCAACCTCAACCGCTTGCAGTGAAAATGCAGCGGTCAATGTAAATTCAGCGGTGTCTACGGTTCAGGCATCGTCATCAGAAGGTGAACCTATTTCAAATGTGGCTTCTCTGTTTTCTAAGGAGTCAGTCTCCACACAAGTTTTGTTGGCTACAGCTCTTGTCAAAGCACAGACAAGACAGGGTTCAACACAACTGCTGAGAGTGTTATTGGATCAAGGATCCCAGGCATCATTCATAACAGAATCAGCAGTCCAAATGCTCGGACTTAGAAAGACGCCAGCTAGGTCAGTCATTTCAGGAATAGGTGGTGAGAAGAGTGCTTTAGCCTCCGAGTATACAGTCACAGTGACTATTCACTCACGCCTAGACCCCAAGTTCAGTCTTCAAGTTCATGCTTATGTTTTAAGTAACATAACATCTCTCTTGCCATCAGTTGAAATTCTACCATGCAACTGGCCAAATAATACTTCTGAGCTAGAAGCAATTAGCTTAGCAGATCCAGCATTTAACAAGCCAAATCAGATTAACATCCTGCTCGGTGCTGAAGCTTACAGTCAAGTTTTACGAGAAGGGTTGATCCGAGGTCCACCAGGCTTACCGGTAGCCCAAAACACCGCTTTGGGCTGGATTTTATCAGGGAAGGTTCTTTCAACCAGTGACACAGTAAGTTGTCATCATGTATTCATTACCACTTCAGAAAAGGCAGATGAAAATGCCATCCTGAAACAATTCTGGGAAATTGAATCAGTCATTCCTGGAACTCAGAAGATTTTGTCTGAAGAAGAGCTGCATTGCGAAGAACTATACAGTCTAACGACTCTCAGAGATGAAGATGGTCGTTATGTTGTGAAGCTTCCATTCCGTAATGATGATCCGCAATGCCAGTATGGAAGCGCTAGAAATCTGGCAGTCAAAAGATTTCTGTATCTGGAAAATAATTTCAAGAAAAGTCCAGAACTAGCGAGACGATATTCGCAAGTTTTCCACGAATACATTGAGCTTGGTCATGCTGAACGCGTACCTGATGATGATCCTAGGAGGGATACAGCGGTTTATTTAGCACAATCAGCCGTTGTTAGAGAGGACAAGTCGACAACAAAGGTTCGGATAGTTTTCGACGCGTCAATGAAAGGGTTAAATGGAGTGTCTCTAAACGATGATCTCATGGTAGGTCCCACGTTGCAATTGCCGCTACGTCATATCATTATGAGGTGGAGAATGCACCCCATAAGTCTCTGTGCTGACATTATTAAAATGTACAGACAGGTGAAGGTATCTTCTGAAGACGTTGATTTTCAGAGAGTAGTGTGGCGTGATAGTCCAGAATCTGAAATGGAAGATTACAAGTTATTGAGATTAACCTTTGGTACAGCATCAGCGCCTTACCTCGCTGTGAAGACGCTGCAGCAGACAGCAGTTGATGAAGAAGCACGACATCCCAAGGTCTCTGAAATAATAAAGAAAGATTTTTACGTAGATGACCTGATGACAGGGTGTCAGACAGTAGAAGAAAGAGTAATAATATATAAACAAATTACGGAGATACTTACCAAGGGTGGATTCCAGCTGCAAAAATGGGTGAGTAGTTCAAACGAGTTAAATGAGAAAATTTCAGAGGAAGGAAGAGATCGTGGAAAGTGTGAAGGGAATGAGGAAGAAGGTATTAAAGATATAAAATTGGATGAAGTAATGAAAATTCTAGGAATTTCTTGGGATCGGAAGTATGATGAGTTTAAATATTCCGTCAATCTTCCGGCACAGCAAACTCCTATCACGAAAAGACGAGTTATTTCCGACGTCTCCCGCCTATTTGATCCCCTGGGCTGGGCAGCACCTTGTGTTGTTTCATCAAAAATATTTATTCAAAAGCTTTGGCTTTCAGGATTAGGTTGGGACGATGAATTAACACCAGAACTAATGACAGAATGGCAAACTTACCGCAAAAACTTAGTCGAGACGAGTAGATTCTGTGTTCCAAGATGGGTACAAATGTCATTTGATGACGTGTCTGTAGAGCTTCACGGATTTTGTGACGCGTCTATTTTGGCAATTTCAGCTGTCGTGTATCTTCGAGTAGTGGACATACAGAACGATATCAAGATTAGTTTAGTCACGGCACGTACGAAGGTCGCTCCTGTGAAACAACAATCCATTCCGAGACTAGAGTTGATGGGAGCGGTATTGTTGTCTGAGTTGATATCTGAGGTGGCTGAAGTCATGAATATTCCGCAAACCATCATTCATGTCTGGACAGACTCCACCGTAGTGTTAGCATGGCTGAGTGGCCATCCTAGCCGTTGGACCACCTTTGTCGGTAACAGAGTTTCTGCCATTCTCTCCCACTTCGATAATACTCACTGGGCACATGTGCAGTCTTCTCACAATCCAGCAGACATAGCATCAAGAGGGATAATTCCTCAAGAATTATCAGGAAATGTCTTGTGGGCTCAAGGACCAACGTGGCTAAAAAATGAGACAATCGAATACAAAAGACCTAAGTCGATTGCTACAAGCATGGAAGAACGATCTGTTAAAACCCATGTTGTCACTGAGAACATACCAGAAGATCCTGTGTGGACAAAATTTTCGAAGCTGCAGAAGTTAGTGAGAGTAATTGCGTATTGCAGAAGAGTTTTAAAATGGAAGAAACAAGATGATGGAAAGAGAAGATACGAAGTTTGTCTACAAAAGGAAGAAATAGAAGTGGCAATGAAAGTTTGCATAAAATATGTACAAAATCAAGAATTTAAAGAGGAAATGACTGATTTAAGGTAACAAAATACCCTGGTGATGATCAAATCACGCGAGTCGTGACTCTCAAATGCAACGGCTCGTTGATAAAGCGACCTACATCAAAATTGTGCATCTTGCCAGTTACCACCTAATTAATTTATTGTACCTTGTATTTTAATTGTGTTTAAATTGTAGTTTGTTTGAAAGTAGACGCCCTAACCTCACGGTGGGCGGTTATCATGTAGTTAAGGACATGTGCTGATGTCCTTGGTGGGCGGTATGTCCAAGTTAGAACCCTAAGTTAGCGTAAGAACAAAATGTTTACCTTCAAATGGAACTAGATGGCGTTAGTGGAAAAATTAGCACGCGCAAGCGTTTCATTCGTAGCTTAGAACGAACTTTGAACGGAACATTATTTTGTGACTTCTGAGGGGGCTCTGGGTTTTCGTTGTTGAATCAATACAAGTACTGCATTTATGTCGGTCTTTTATTTCGAATCACGTGAATCCAGTAAGAGACGAATTAAGACCAGTGCGAAGATGTTCACCATGATTGTCAACATTTACTAAAATCTTTGAAGGTATGTTTCTTTTTAAAAATAAAGGAATGTTTCCTTTGAGTAAAATTTGCTATCTCCAGTATTTAGAGTACTTTCCGTCTGGGTGGGGTTAAAAAAATCCATCCTGTATAACAACTATATAACCACTTTTTATATATCTTTACTTGATATTAGTCAAATGCACGAACGTGAACTAAAGTCGTGCGGAATCAAACAATAAAAAATAATACTTCATTTGTGTTCGATATGAATATGCATGTGTACGGAGGTTTGTTGTGCGTGCCCAGGGTGCGTGGTGCGCGCGGCGGGGCTGTGGGAGTGCCTGGTGCAGCTGGTGGAGCTGGCGGCCGCCATGAACTTCCCGGCCTTGCGCGCCTTCCCGCCGCCGGCTGCGGAGGACGCCGCCGCGGCCTCCGCCGAGGACGCCGCCGCGCGCCGCGAGGACGACGTGTGCCGCAGCGGGCTGCCGCTGAGCGCCGTGTGGGCGCGCGTGGAGCGGCTGCGCGCGTCGGCGCACTGGCGGCCCGCGCCCCTCGCCGGCGACGCCGACCCGCAGCGCGCGCCCTCGCCGGCCGACGCGGCGCCACTGCTGCGCGCCACGCGCGGGCCCGCCGCTGCCGCCGCGCTGTGCGTGGCGCTGCTGCGGCTGGCGCGCGTGCCGCTGCTGCCGTGCAGCGAGCACGCGGCGCGCGCCGCCGGGCCCGAGCCGCGCGCCGGTGAAGCGGCCGTGGCGGAAGCGCTGGCAGCGCTGATGCGCACAGCGCGCCGCCTGCCACCCGCGCACCCCGCACGCCCCGTGCACGCCGCTGCTGCGCGCGCCGCGCTCGCTCCGCTGCTCGATCCGCCGCACTACTTTTCCGATGCCAACGGTCAGTGCACCACACACACACTGATCCGATCGAATTGATCTTTGAGGACGAGAATCACACAGATATCAATATCTATTACCACTATTACTCAAAAGAAGCGCTAGTAAAATACAAGCTCTTAGTGATTCTAAAGTAGGGCAAATTTAATAGATCGCATTTGACATTTTATCCAACTTCAACAACGTAATCTTGTAACGAAGGGAACACAACATTATTCATTCATGTGTAAACATCTAATGGCACGACACGGGGGTAACGCCGACTGTTGACGTGCCAATCGAGCGGCCTGGCAACGCGGAGAAGCGGGATGGAGGAAGGGGCGGTCCTTATTACTATGCTGGCCACCACACTGCCCATCACAATAATTATCTAATGAAACAGTTTTCAAATCTACTTTTTAGTGCAAAATAAACACTTCAGTGGTAATTGAACTCCGGTATTCGCGTCCGAGCGGTCTCCCGCTAAGCCAACCAGACTTACGGTACCTATTATGACGAAAAGTTAGTGTAGATCAGATGAAGAGTTGCTGATTCACAGTTGACCAATAAGAGCGCGCGGTTCAAAACGTTGCTTGTCGTTTTAGTTTCATCTTCTATACTTTTAATAAAGCAATAAGAACGAAATAGTCAGATAATTAAGGTATTCTAGGGTACTTAAATAAGCCATTAAACAAGAACAGAACATATTTAAAAACCGTGTCTGTATGTTTGTTCGCGCATCACGTAAAAACTACTGGACTGATTGCGATGCGCTTTTCACTATTGGATAGCTTAGGTTTGACTTAAAAATTGGGGTACTTGGTATCTTTATTCAATGATTAGACACCGAGCAATCGGCAAAAATCTTTTTGACAGTTTCTAATGTATGCTGATGACACTAAAATTTACCTGAATATAAGGAATAACACTGATGGTGCGCGCCTGCAGGCAGATCTTCATAGGTTAGGGCACTATTATGCTGACAATCGTGTCAGTACAAACGTTAGCAAATGTGCTTATATTACCTTTACCAGGAACAAACATCCCACGAACTTTGAATACAAAATTAACAATGTTAAATTAAGTAAAGTAACCTCTGTTAGGGATCTCGGTGTTCAAATAGATTCAAAATTATTATTTTCTGATCCAATTCCTGATTCTGATGAGAGGCGGTGGTCAATAAAGCCTAAAAAAGTCTTGGTTTTGTTTTGCGGGTTAGTCGTCCATTCTCTGATGTGGGTTGCTTAAAATTTTTAAATTATTCCTACGTAAGAAGCATTCTTGAGTATTGCAGTACCACTTGGTGGCCACAGTATATTACTTATATTCAGAAATTGGAAAGTATACAGAGCAAGTTTGTAAATCACGTACATTTTCGTTGCTATCGTAGTTTTAAGGACTATCAGGAATCGTGCCTTCACCACCATCTAATGACTCTTGAAAGAAGGCGAAATTTGGCTGACATGTGTTTTTTGCATGGTTTGTGCAACGGTTATGTAGACTGCTCAGAATTGTCATCAAGAATATTGCGTTTCTATGTTCCTGACACTCGAACAAGACATACAAATCTATTTGCCGTTTCGCGCTCAAGTACGAAATATGCCAAGAACTCGCTCGTCAGGCGGTTACTAAGGACATAAAATAAGCAATTTGATGGGACTGATATTTTCCATCAAGGTAAAGAAAGTTTTAGGCGTGAAGTACTTAAGGTGCTTAACGATGATATTGATAATATTACGTGTTATCAGGTGAGCGCTAACATACACTTACCCATAAACACTGGGTATTCAAATCACACACACTCTTACACCCTATATACATATTTACTATTATATCATATTGTTTGTATACAATGTTTTATATACTATAATTATGTTGGAATTATTAGTGACAGTCGAAATTTCATTAACTCGTAAAATGTAAAACTGTTTCTGGCTTTTTGTATTATCATAAGTTATATCTAAGTTGCATCAAGAGCTGTGGTTTTTGTAATATAAATAAATAAATAAATTGACGGCTGAACAAAATTTGAACAAATGTAGTATATATTGTACTTTTTAGGTACTTTTGGTCCTGGAATAACACGTATGAGTTACTTTTAAATGAAATGTCCACGCAGGTAAAGCCGCGGGTACAGCTAGTAATAGAATAGAATTCATTCATCTTTATATTAGTACTAGCTATGCCCGCGTCTTCGCACGCGTGGTACTCTATGACCTAAAATACCAATATACCAACATTTGATGAAAATTCCTTCAGCCGTCAAAAAGATTTTTATCGATTGCTCGATATCTAATCATTGGATTAAGATACCAAGTACCCCAATTTTTAAGTCAAACCCTAAGCTATCCAACAGTGAACAACATTTGATCAAAATTCCTTCAGCCGTCAAAAAGATTTTATATCACATAATCCTTTTGTTTTGCCACCCTCAACGTTTAGATGAGTCACACACTTCAGCAGTGGTTCGAGAGCATGTATGAACCCGATATTACCACTTGGATAATACCGATATTACTTTTGGATTTAATCCATACCGATATGTAAAAGTGAAACGTTGTCGGTTTGTTTGTTTGTTTGGGGGAGCTATCACGTGATAATGGCTACATGGATTTTGATGAAATTTGGAATGGAGATAGCTTATACCCTGGAATAAAACATAGGACATTTTATCCCGGAAAATTGTAAGTTTCCAAGGAAATACTGGAAAATGTTGATTACTCGCTGCCATGGAACATAGAAACAGTTTATTTTATTCTAATTTCTATTTTTTTTTTATTTAATAGTTTCTCTAAACTGGTTAATACACATTGTATATCATTCTAAAACAGCTTACATTGAAATTGCTTAGTGTATAACCTACTCGAAGTAAACACAGAATGCACGGAAAAATACACTTCTGGGAAAATTAACAAAAACTAAGTTAAACAATATACAGGCTGAATTTTTCAATTGGGCGTGGCTAAAATATCATTCCGAAACATGTAAAAATATGCACTGACATGATTTAATCATGTCAGTGCATATGCGTTTTCAATGTAGTAAACGAAAAAAAACAAATCAAACAAAAATGCAAGAAAAAACTAAATAAAATAGGTGCGAGCGGAGCAAGCGCGGAAGTTTTGAGCGAAGTATTTCGATCGGTATAAAAGTCAAATAATATTTCCAAGTCATAAAAACAAACATTGAAATAACTAGCTTAAAAGCTAAAAAAAGAGAACTGTTTTTCAATAAATTATATACTGTTGGAATGTGCTAATCAAGGCCTTCTATTTGATACCCATATTCTGCAACTCGAAGTTTTTTCGCATTTGAAAATGGAGCTATACTGCCGCCATATTGTTTTCAAAAAATATGTAGCCTATGTTACTCGGGGGGATAAAGATTCTAACGATACCCCATACGTCTAAATCTGTTGAAGCATTTAAAAGTTATTATGGAATAAAGAAACTCACATACACATAAACATACATGAATCATAAAAACACACTCGTTTTTTTGGGCAGTCGTGTAATAGGTAATATAAAAATGCGAGCGCAGCGATCGCAAAAATATTGACCTGTTTATTTATATATTTCTAACAACTGAATTGAAACATAATTCTAAATGACATGAACTTATACGTTGAAATGATCATAATACATTTGGACGGCGAACTCGAAAGTTCCGAGTTATGTTTTTTAACATAGATTTTTAGAATAAAACAAAATTTCAAATCACATGAAAATAATAAAGCACCCCAATAACGAGGGAAGTAAGAGCGAAAATTTTGAACACTGCTATTTAAATAGTTCTAGAAACATAAGCTCCAAATAATATTAAAATATGAATCGATAAGAACAAAGCACGCAAACGCAGCGTGAATACTTTTGCTATATTTCTTTCAGTGTAGAACGCGTGTCGAACAGTGTCTTACGCGGTCAAGGTCGCGCTTGCGTAGTCGATCACGTTCACGCGTACTGCTGCAGTCGCGAATTCTGCTCCGGTAGTGGTGCGCTCTGATTACTACGGCTGAGACTGCGCCGTGAATCTTCCATACGCCTCGAAGACCCTCGGGCAGGAGCCTCCAAGTATCTGTGACTCACAAACTAAACATGTACATTTTCTTTTTATTTACTTATGGCACCTGTGCGTACTGTTAAACGTGTTTTAGGCAAGCATACCGTGTCTACTTGTATAATCCATACAACAGCTTCTATTTGAATGTCAATAGATAACGCACTATAAGAATGTTGGAAAATCATTATTTACTGCCAGTTGGCAAGTGCCATATAAATTGTTCAAAGTCATTACTTTCTTATTGGTCCAAGTGGACATAAAATAAATAAATAAAATGAACTATCGACACGAAGAAGAAGATAACTTTCTAGATAAAAAAAGAGTTCAAGCAATACCTCAAATAAAATCATTTCAGTTGTTCAGTTCAGGTCTTAGAAAGTAACATCTTAATATACATTTAGCTGCCGCAAACGCAGCATATATTTCGATTTTTCATTTTTTTAAATTCTAGTGTACTCGTATTAGCTTTAATATCAAATGAAGTAGGTGCGTACCACTTCTGATATATAATACAAACTCCGATTACTTGCCAACATTTCAATATATTTCACAGGATCACCTTAATTCTAGACTTTAATCTCTCCTCATTCGACCGCGCTCCGAACTGGTCTACCCGCTTATTTTTAATGTCTCGAACTTGCCATGTTTATTCCCTTCAACCATATCAGTGACACTGACAGTCCCATCAAATCAAGTAAATTCAACGTCAGACGAATTATATGAAACATTAAGATGTGTAAGAAAACCCAACTTCCACAATACTGCTATATTCAAATACACCTTATTATCGTACATACAACTTCCTATCATCGTTACTACAATAATTCACATTTCTTTTATGATTAAACCCAAATCTCACTCCTTTCTATCGTCCACCATAGAGTCCTAGGCCTCCCAAAAGCGCGGCAAACCTCCAAATCCTTGTCACAGTATATATTGATCGTACAGATTCCACTAACAAAAAGGTTAAGTTGCTAACAGATGTTATCTATGGTCCGTGAGGCTCCAAGACTTAAATCAAACCTAAGATTCTATTGAAAACAAAGCCAAAATTTGCCAGCGAATTGTCGAAAATATAAATTTAAAAGAGCCGTATCCGCGCCCATTAGACGTATCTAAAGAATCGTGAACCATTATCCATGCCAGAAAAGAAACAGGTTTCTCAAAAACTACATCCTGAGACACTGTTTTCTGAGAATATTACTAGTTCTCAAGCTATAAATAAATGTACAACAATAACGGATGGTAGTAATAACATTGTTACGATGCTCTTCCACTCCTAATTGTTCAAATATAAATAATAACTTCTAATTATTTCTACGTATTGTGCTCTATGAGGAAAATAACTAAGTGCAACTTATGAATAAAAATTGTACGTTTATTTATTTACATATAGGAACAATAACAAAAACGTAGCATAACAAGTGGAATGTCCACCTCGGGAGCAACCACTATTTCTCGAGCTCGAGTGACGTACTTTAAATCGCTTGCTCCGCGCTGGATTCAAAGAAACACTCGCCTTTAAAATAGTTGTTTGCTCCCTGGGTAAACAATCTACTATTCAGACGGTGTTAGATGCTCTTAAGGTGCGACGTTTCGCTCAGCGCGCCAAATTCAAATGTTCTTGCGTTTTTTGACAATTTTAGCTCTATTACTCATCGTGGGTTCAGGAAAACTTATTTTGCGGCAATAAATAGGTTGTATCAAGTAATAACGGTTAAAATTATTACCTAAATAATATTAGTTTAGCTACAATTAATAGCTGATATTCATCTTGATTTTTTGTTTATTGACAAATGTACTTAAATATACTAGCATTCACCATGATTTTTGCTTGGTTTAATTTCTTGATACAAGCTATTGAGTGCCGCAAAATAAGTTTTCATGAACCCACGATGAGTAATAGAGCGCTGCAATTGTCAAAAAACACAAATAAAATTGAATTTGGCGCGCTGAGCGAAACGTTGCACCTTAATTAAAAAAAAACAATAAATGTGTGGTTAGGATACCTGAGCTGGACGAACGCGCTGTGGGAGGCGTGCTGCTCGTGGACGGAGGGTTGGCGGCGGCTGGCGCTGGTGTGCTGGCGGCTGCGCTGGCTGCATGCGCTGGCGCGGCTCGCGGACGCGGGCGAGGTGCGGCGGCTGCGGGCCGAGGCGCGCGCCGCGCTCAAGCGGCACGCGCCTGACGCGCCCGAGGCGTTCGCGCACTTCGCGCGACTCGAGGCGGATGCGGCAGGCGCGGCGGCGGGCCGGCGCGCGGCGCTCCACGCGCTGCGCGCCGCGCTGCGGGACCCGCACGCGCCGCCCGAGCGAGCGCTGTTCGCGGCGCGTGTGCTCGCCGAGCTGGCGGACGGAGGCGCGGCGGCGGCGCCGGCGCTCTGGGCCGTGTGTTGCGCGGCGCTGCGCCGCACGCCGCCGCACGACGCCGCGCTCGAGGACCACCCGCCGAGGGAACTGCTCGACGAAGCGCTGCAGACGGTCAATTTCACTTTTTCTTCTTTTATATCTTCACAAACATATTGATAGTTTTTCATATACAGGATGTCCAGTAAGTAATGGATAATACCTCAGGTGGGGGGGCGCCACGAAAACTTTTTTTTTTAATTTTGGTTCCCTCGTTCATTTTGTGACATGTTAAATCATGACTCCAAGTTAGATTTTTGTTATAGATCTCGATAATAAAATATATTGTACAACGCCATCTGGCGAGGAGCAGCGTCTTTTCTATTAGATCAAGTTGTGTTTTCTCCGTATCTGAAAACCAGACGCCGAGTTTGTAAAAAACGCCGAACTCCACCACGCGTGCGCCACTTTCTTCGTTAAAGGAATAATGAAAGCTTTTCTTGTTGAAGACAGATTGATAATTTCGCCTATCTAAGAATCAAGAAATAATGGTTGAATTTGCCTCTGCGAGTGAAAGGGAAAAGTTTTCATCTACTGTCTCAAAATAGATAAAATGGTTAATCCACGCAGCGACAGCTAGCTACAAATGGCGTGAACTAGAAGAAAGGTGGAAACTAAGTGGTGATCTCTATCGGCAAGTAGCGAGCTTCTTAGTGTTGCTATTAATAATTGACGTTCCAGGAATATTTCGGGCTCTGAATAACTTTGGAAGAGGAACGGCTTGTTTAAAAATCCAGAATAGGTCGCATCTTTAAGTTGGCTAACAAATAATAATTACAGAATACAGCGTTTGATATGTCGAAAATAATTTAAACCTAGAAATCGCTTGCGATGGTCACACCATGGAAGGTTTTGACATAATGTCTAAATCGCATGAAAGTTCCGGAAAGATGTTTTTTTTTATATGGAGTTTTTTGATGTAAACAAGGAAGCTGACTGGTATGTACCAAATCTGGCTGGAGGACAGTGACCAGTATTACTAGGCCGACAAGGTCTACTTTACGAAGCAAATGGCAGAGTTAGTTCTGGACTTTTCGAGATAACCGGAAGTTCAAGATCGCAGTAGAATGCTACTCGAAGTTGCAAAACAAAGATAGTATATATACAAGAGAGAAGCCTGTGGATTGGATTTGGATTTCGGACGGAAAACCGAATTTACTTTACATAGTTGGCACGTAATTAAGATCGACGGAGGCGGCAGAAAAATACGCAGTTTCTCTTGTGTGAACAAAACGACCGAGGCATGCTGTCCAGAACGAAGCTGCCCTGTTACAGGCGAAATAAGTATACGAGTGCAAAAGCCAGGTTAGTGTGATTTCCCGTGACTTCAGTTTTGATCCAACGAAATATCTGTTTTGATTTTGCACCGCGTCTATCTAAGGCGGGCATCTCGAGACACATTTGAACACGAAGGAACGTGGGTTTCAGGTTATATCGTGCATCTACGGTCGGCTATTGTAGTCACCACTGCGAGCTGCTGTGCGCGATCACCCGGGGCTCACCACCGTTCGTGGAAGAAGCCGGTCTACGAGGGACTCCAGAAGGACTCCAACGCACCACCTGTCCAGTAGAAGATATCACTACCGTTCGTGGTCAAGCAGTAGGAGCTGATCGAGTGGAGTAAGGAGGCGTTCCGCGGCGGTACGCGAGACGACGGTACGGCGTCCCAGGAAGCCTCCAGATTGGTCCACTCCAAATCATTTTGAGTCAGCGAGCTACGGTAGCGAGGGAAGTCTTCGCCTTCTAACGTGTTAATATATTGTTGGAAGATACTTTCTGTTTATTTCCTAGATACTTTCTGTTTACTTTCTATATACTTTCTGTCTTAGTTTCTGTTTTTAGAGTTTGACTTCCCTCTGGGAAACACAATCATACACACACACACTTTGTTTGCACTAGTTCTCTTTTAATTTAAAACATTCTATGGCAAAGACAAGAATATTCCGTTGCGTTGTGACCAATACATGTTAATCTGCTGAGCACAGACTCTCTAAGTTTTATTGGCCTAGGATTCTCCAGTACTATAGTAAATTCATATCATACAGGCCGAAGTACTAGAATTTATATGTTTGAGGAAATTGTAATCACATTTGAGAATTTTGAGTTTTGAGTATTAAGTTAGTAATATTTCCTATTGTAAGGTCTTGCTGTTTATAATTATTTTGATGCAGAACAAACTAAATTAAGTGAAAAATATTTCTTTTTAAATTCCTCAGTAAAGGGGAGAGTACCAATATTCGATAACTCATGTCTGCTTTTTCTATTTTTTGTAATAAAGCCCTTTGTTATTGAATTTACCATCTTGTTTTAATTCCTCGCCTTTACCTGAGAAGGAGGTCCGTTTCCTTAGCCGGGCAACGGCCCTTTCAATGGCGCCCAACTGAATAAATTCACATATATATCTTTTCATATTTTACATATATTTTTTTCATTTTTTTTCTCTTACAAACTGGCGCTCAGGTACAGTGGCGTTCAATGTAAATTTGTTGGTTTTTTCTGCATCATACATCAGAGAGGATTTTTTGTAATAGGTAATAGGCACAACGCTTAATAATAATTACAAGCAAACAGGTGTGTTCATGAAAGTATCTTTCAACTGCCCCGTGGTCACGTGTAATATTACTGTGTGAAACTAAACTATAATATCTCTTTGTGTGTTGAACCCATAATACTGTTTGTGTTATTTTGAAAACTTTGTAGTTATTTGACTGTCTTAGGAAAAATATTATGTGTATTTAATGGTGATTCATGTGTAATTGATTGTATTTTTTTTTCTATCATTGGATTATGTATTGGTGTGATATTTAAAACAGTATAGATCCGTTAGTAGAGTGACTTTTACTTTGTAGGTAGATATGTACCATTTTATTGCAAGTGTGTCACAACACAACAGATATTTTTTTATATATTGTTTGACATATCGGTTCCAAAACATTATAGAACAATTTAATTACACAAAACACATACACACATTTTTCCTTTTGTTCATTATATTTTAGAGTTCGCTCAAAATATTTATGAGGTTCCGCAGATTTTTTTTCAATCGATTGGTAGTAGTTTTTTTTTAGGATTTCATTTACCTTTTGTTCATTGTATTTTAGGGTTCAGTAAAATATATGTGAGGTTCTGTAGTTTTTTTTTTTTTTTGGATCGTTTGTTAATTATTTTTTTAGGATTTCATTGTTATTTTAGCACAACAGTATGCAGTAGCACAAATGGAGCACGCCTAATGACGCTATATTCTTTTTTTAAAGATGAGCAGATTTAGTAGGGTTCTATTTGTTTGGCAGGTTTTAAAGTCAACAACCACAAAGACAAGTCCGTCAATTCAAAATCCATAAAGCGGTGATTGGGGGTTAGTGCCGTTCTAAATCTACCTCTATTGTGAAGCATTGAACAATTTCAGGTTCATTGCTTATGTCCAGTTTTGTTTTTTTAGTTAGGTTGTGATGTTTTCGTTGGTTGAATAGATTAGGTTTGTCTAGTTTATTTTTTTAGTTCCATCGGCTAAATCTTTTGTTAAATTTTTGTAATTGTTGATATTTGGTAACCTTTTTTTTTTACAGTTAGTAACAGTTTTTTTTTTTTTTTTTTTTTATATAGAATGGAACTTTGTACATAAGTATATACAGGATGTCGAAATTTTGAGGCACATTTTTATGCGCCATTGTGGTACCGGTGATGACTTGGAGAAGTTTTTTGATCATGAATTGTGGACAACACATTGATCATCCTTTTGTGGATATTGTTGCGTTTGGGTAATGAATAAAGTTAATCCATACACAACATATCTTCTACTTTTCAGACCTTAGTGGTATTGGAGATGTCGGTAGATGGTAGTTATAAGAGCTGAGGACAGCTCCATATTTTCAGAGGAGGGGTAGGGCCGCTTGTGCTTTCTCTCGCTCACCTCTCATTGTCAGCGTACGATACACATATTTTGCGTATATACATGAAGAATGACTAATCAGAGAGTGTTTTTGTTTTGGTGATCGTATATTATGGGATACATAATGATCGTTTTTTATAGATTCTGTCGTGTTCGGAAAATCGGTGGGGTGGTGCCGGTTACGACGGATCTGGTTTTTTTTTTGCACGCCCTAGTGGTGTGACAAATTTTGTAGCACATATGTTTATGCGCGAATTTCAGGCAAGAATAACCTTAGCCGGGTTAGACTGATGGCCGGATACACGGGTGCGGATGACAACACCTGAACTAAAGAAGCCTGGGTCAAAACATGGATTTTCATGAAGGTTTTTTTGTGAAGAGTATAGAAACCCTGGACCGCAAATATGGTTGCGTGAACATCTGTCCCGGGGAAGGCTTATTACTGGGAAGTGATTACTGGAGTAATAGAGAAAGAAAGATTTAATGGGTGGTCCAATTATTATTTTTTTAGGTATATTTTTGGTGTTTTTTTTTTGTATTGTTATTATCTGGCGAGTTTTGCAGGATAAATTTGGTTTAGATTCTCAGGTTTTGGTTTCTTGTTTTAGGTTTAGCTCTGCCAACTGAGAATTTATATATTAGGATATAAGATTAGCCCGGACGAGACAGGTTTTTTTTTTATGTGTAGAACATTGGTCCTGGCAGATGGAATAAAAAAAGGAATGGCAATCTCGATAAGGTAAAAATGTTTAGAATTGGGGTAATCACTCATGTGACATTTTTTTTAGACGATTTAAAGTACATTATTTGTGTCAATCTTTGGCATGTTACTTTGATCGAAATTTAACAGTAAACTTTAGAGACTGGCTAGGTAGTTGGATATTTTTGTTCAGGCATATTATGTTATTTTATTTAGAAACATATTTGATCCTAGTCCAGCATGTTATATTTTTTTGTAGTTTTTATCAAACGAGCGCAGAGGCGGTTTAGACTGGTGACCTCTTTAAACTCAAGCCTAGAAACTAGTTAACCAAACAGAGGCGGTTTTTTCTGGTGACCTCTATAAATGAAAAGCCTAAAACCAGTAAAAGCGCGAAGAGGCGGATTTCCTGGTAACCTCTATAATAAAAAGCCTAATTACCAGTAACAGAAATTCTAAAGCGGGTTTTCCACTCAATACTTTTCTTTACAAGGGTTATGGGAGTATGAATGTTTTACCAAATGTAGCATAAGTCCCAACAGCTAAATGTTCGGTACTGTGTCTATATAGGTTGTTTAAAAGGAAAGTGAATGCTCACAATTAGGTGTGTAGCAGGACTTATGGTATGAAAGAAGGATATATAGCGACTTACTTACTGACTATACCAGATTTGTAGTGATTGATTTTTGTCAGAGATTTTGTAAATAAAAGGAGTGCAATGTAAATGTATAAATTTTTTAGTTTCCACAAATAGATTCACCCGAATAGATTGGCATTATAACAAAATGATTAGGAAACATATAAGAGGAAATATGCTAAATTAGAGATCTTGATAAATATATTGTACCCGGTTGAAATGTCACATGAATGAAGGAGGGACTTAGTGCATAGGATAATTTCTTTATTTTTTATTAATTTTTTTTAGTTTTGAGAAAAGTTTGTTGGTAAAATTTTAGTTCCAGGATTGAAATTATTGTTAACTTTCGGCCTGCGCCTGCAGCAGTGAACTTAGAACTGCGATATTCTGTTGGGGAATTTGGTCATATTTTTTTGTTTTCATTCTTCGTTAAAGTTTGCGTTTCAGAGTTTGTTTGATTCAATATATTTTGTTTGGGGATTTACAATATACCCAAAGAGGTCCAGGAAGTTTCTTTGGTTTCCACATTGTCAATGAGATTTTTTTAGTCTGGTTCTGTTTGCTTTTAATCTCTTATTGAAATAGTACCAGTGACTGTTATCGCTGAGGGCAGCGAGTGTTTCACATTGGCGTGTGAAACTTTGGCAGGAGAGGGTGTATTGTGACATGTTAAATCATGACTCCAAGTTAGATTTTTGTTATAGATCTCGATAATAAAATATATTGTACAACGCCATCTGGCGAGGAGCAGCGTCTTTTCTATTAGATCAAGTTGTGTTTTCTCCGTATCTGAAAACCAGACGCCGAGTTTGTAAAAAACGCCGAACTCCACCACGCGTGCGCCACTTTCTTCGTTAAAGGAATAATGAAAGCTTTTCTTGTTGAAGACAGATTGATAATTTCGCCTATCTAAGAATCAAGAAATAATGGTTGAATTTGCCTCTGCGAGTGAAAGGGAAAAGTTTTCATCTACTGTCTCAAAATAGATAAAATGGTTAATCCACGCAGCGACAGCTAGCTACAAATGGCGTGAACTAGAAGAAAGGTGGAAACTAAGTGGTGATCTCTATCGGCAAGTAGCGAGCTTCTTAGTGTTGCTATTAATAATTGACGTTCCAGGAATATTTCGGGCTCTGAATAACTTTGGAAGAGGAACGGCTTGTTTAAAAATCCAGAATAGGTCGCATCTTTAAGTTGGCTAACAAATAATAATTACAGAATACAGCGTTTGATATGTCGAAAATAATTTAAACCTAGAAATCGCTTGCGATGGTCACACCATGGAAGGTTTTGACATAATGTCTAAATCGCATGAAAGTTCCGGAAAGATGTTTTTTTTTATATGGAGTTTTTTGATGTAAACAAGGAAGCTGACTGGTATGTACCAAATCTGGCTGGAGGACAGTGACCAGTATTACTAGGCCGACAAGGTCTACTTTACGAAGCAAATGGCAGAGTTAGTTCTGGACTTTTCGAGATAACCGGAAGTTCAAGATCGCAGTAGAATGCTACTCGAAGTTGCAAAACAAAGATAGTATATATACAAGAGAGAAGCCTGTGGATTGGATTTGGATTTCGGACGGAAAACCGAATTTACTTTACATAGTTGGCACGTAATTAAGATCGACGGAGGCGGCAGAAAAATACGCAGTTTCTCTTGTGTGAACAAAACGACCGAGGCATGCTGTCCAGAACGAAGCTGCCCTGTTACAGGCGAAATAAGTATACGAGTGCAAAAGCCAGGTTAGTGTGATTTCCCGTGACTTCAGTTTTGATCCAACGAAATATCTGTTTTGATTTTGCACCGCGTCTATCTAAGGCGGGCATCTCGAGACACATTTGAACACGAAGGAACGTGGGTTTCAGGTTATATCGTGCATCTACGGTCGGCTATTGTAGTCACCACTGCGAGCTGCTGTGCGCGATCACCCGGGGCTCACCACCGTTCGTGGAAGAAGCCGGTCTACGAGGGACTCCAGAAGGACTCCAACGCACCACCTGTCCAGTAGAAGATATCACCACCGTTCGTGGTCAAGCAGTAGGAGCTGATCGAGTGGAGTAAGGAGGCGTTCTGCGGTAGTACGCGAGACGACGGTACGGCGTCCCAGGAAGCCTCCAGGTTGGTCCACTCCAAATCATTTTGAGTCAGCGAGCTACGGTAGCGAGGGAAGTCTTCGCCTTCTAACGTGTTAATATATTGTTGGAAGATACTTTCTGTTTATTTCCTAGATACTTTCTGTTTACTTTCTATATACTTTCTGTCTTAGTTTCTGTTTTTAGAGTTTGACTTCCCTCTGGGAAACACAATCATACACACACACACTTTGTTTGCACTAGTTCTCTTTTAATTTAAAACATTCTATGGCAAAGACAAGAATATTCCGTTGCGTTGTGACCAATACATGTTAATCTGCTGAGCACAGACTCTCTAAGTTTTATTGGCCTAGGATTCTCCAGTACTATAGTAAATTCATATCATACAGGCCGAAGTACTAGAATTTATATGTTTGAGGAAATTGTAATCACATTTGAGAATTTTGAGTTTTGAGTATTAAGTTAGTAATATTTCCTATTGTAAGGTCTTGCTGTTTATAATTATTTTGATGCAGAACAAACTAAATTAAGTGAAAAATATTTCGTTTTAAATTCCTCAGTAAAGGGGAGAGTACCAATATTCGATAACTCATGTCTGCTTTTTCTATTTTTTGTAATAAAGCCCTTTGTTATTGAATTTACCATCTTGTTTTAATTCCTCGCCTTTACCTGAGAAGGAGGTCCGTTTCCTTAGCCGGGCAACGGCCCTTTCAATATTATTGGGTGCTACGGCTATAAATGTATTAATAACCAATAGATTTTCTTTAGGAATTACCGTGAATTTTTGGCCTTGCCAGCACACGCACATTACAAAATATTTCTAGTTGCAACTGTACTTCTTTTTTAAAATAATTATTAATAATAATTGGTGTTTTCGATTTTTTTAAACGAATTTTAGCACCTGTGGTATAAAAATAACGTAAGGTGACCCGGGTTCACATTGGCTCACAGCTTACTGCTTCATGCAGTTTCTAAAATGCCCTCTGAACACGTGGTCCGACAGCTTAGTCCGTTGGATCGGACGACATGCACTTTTTTCACATTGGAATAAAACATAGGATATTTTTATCCCGGAAAATTGTAAGTTTCCACGGGAAAACTAGGAAATGTTGATTGCTCGCTGTAAGGAAAGGTGTCCGTGGAAACGAAATAACAAGTCTGTCAATAAACATCAAGAGCGTTGGTGCTAAACCTACTTTTGCATTGGTTTTTAATATCCTAGAAGAACAGGATACTTTTTTCGCGATAAACTGTGGTCCGCGCGGACGATGTCGCGGGCGGGAAAGTTAGTGTTGGATATAATGAGTTGCTTTACGTTGATATTGAGTGATATGTAATTGGACCTTGTCGAGCAGGTGGTATGAAATAGTACATTACTGCCGCGGTCTGTAATGACTGCGTTGCTGGCAGCGATGATGATGGCGAGAGCGCAGCGTGGCGCCGTTCCAGGCCATCACAGTGCCGTCAGCAAGGGCTGCAATGTTGGCCAAGCTTGATGGCCTGCTAAGCTCGAGGCCATCACAGCGTGGCCAGCAGTGAGTCATTGCGGACCAAGGCTTGTATAGTGCTTTACTCAGTGCGACTACAACAACAACAACAACAACAACAACAACAATAAGTATGCAGTTTGGCTGCAAAAGTATGAAGGTACCTAAACGAGCTGCATCCCAACAGATAGATCAGCCGCTTGGGACCTATTTAGTGGCCACCACGATCGGCCGATCTAGCCTGCATTTAGTGCATAAGCGACCGTCAGCGCTGATCGTACGCCCAGACCGTCGCTCGTGGCCAAGCGTTTAGTGCTTAACCGACGACAAAAGTTACAGTTGCAAAGAAAAATTAATCCATTTGTTAACTCTATAATGTTTGCGTACCATTTACGCAAACGATTACGGCACAAAAGACGGAGACGATATCATGTGCACCCAGTAGTTGTAGACCGGATAGTTGAAGGAGTATTTTGTACATTGTATTCGAAATTGCGAAAACAAGAGTAATTTTTTTTTTGAGTAGGTACTTCCGGATGTTCATCTGAAGTTTTGACGAGCTGCAGCCAGGCCCCTCTTTTTTCAGAGGAGGAGGAAGTTTAGCCCCCCTCCCCCAACTCTCAGGGGGGGTTGTGAAGTAGCCCCCATAGGTTATGGTGCAGTGAATATGACCAAATATAAGAAATTTATTTTCTTATATTTGGTGCAACAAAAAAATATATAAAAAAAACTCAGAGGGGGGAGGGGGGCACTCTCAGGGAGGGTTCTACACCGTCCCCCTCTCACCTCCACCCCCTCTCCCCCCTAAAATCGTGGGCCAAGCTTGTACAGAGATCCCGCATAAAGTGTACCTACATGAATAGTGTATTTTTAAATAATTATAGGATTGGATCATTATATCCAGAGAATATCTCAGCTCATCGAGAAACTACTCGAAGTCTGAGCTTATCATAAGATCAGCTGTTAGTGATGTCACGGTGAAGTTCCATCGGGAGGGCAACGGGAGGGAGTTAGACAAAACAGCTTCATCCCATTTGGGTAACCATAAATAATTATTACTCAAAAGAGGCATTTCAGTACCTTTTTCATATTTCATACATTTAATCCCATCTGGGAACTCATTTCACTATTCTTATTTTTATACGGTACAGTCAGCTTACGTACAGCTACGAAGCACGGAGGGCACGTTAAGCTGTCGGTCTCGGCTGTTATTGATTAATAGCAGTCGTTAAGCTATGGCCCTCGGGCGGCCTGACAAACTCTGACACCAGAAGCCAGCACTACCTCATACGACAAACAAACGACGGTATAGTCAAGTCAAAAAAATATTTGAATAAAGCTCGGGTTGGCTATAGACACCCGGTACCGGCATTGAGGGAGGGGAGGGGGGCGGGAGTTGGGGGAAGAGGGGAAGTCCCCCACGATCCGCTCCCTCTTTCCAGGACACGCTTAGTTTATGAGATAGGGTTGACTATAGAATCGAGGGACAGGAATTGGGGGGGGGGGAGGGTGGTGATGGGGGGTGGGGGTGGTGATGGGGGATGGGGGTTGTGAAGGGCTACCCCTTAGTACCTCTCCCTCCCCGCGGATATGCTGATTGGTCACTGTAAATTTTTGCTTTCGCCAGAAAATAAATTGAAGATGTTATATATGGCCTCAAAGACTAGGGTAGGCTAGGTTTGCGCCAAAGTAAACTTACGGGTGTTTGGTCGCCTAAAACTGTATTTTTTATGTAATACTATTGTACTAAAAATACATAACTCAAAAACTATAAATTTCCTGGTGGTCGAGGGGGAATTCCCCATCGTAGCAATTGTCTTTTATGCTTCTTACAAAATTTTGAATTTTGGATTATTCAAGTTAATGTAAATACTATAGTCTAACGTTGCAATTGCAACTATTAAAGTAAAGTAAAATACGTAAATAAAAAACATTAAATTTATATAAATACTAGCTGCGCCTCGTGATTTCACCCGTGTCCCTCGGGAACCGTGAATTTTTCCGGGTTGAAAAGTAGCCTACTTGTAACCAGGGCAAAAGCTACCTCCATACCAAATTTCATCCATATTCGTTTCGCCATTTAAGCGTGAAGAAGTAACAAACATACGAACACAACCCTAAGTTTGTATGTAAATGCTGCAGCTAAACTTTAGGATAATATAAAGTAGATATAACAACATGTTCCTTGTTCCAGTGCCACCAGGTATGACACGCTCGTCATAACTGGTGGCACGCTCGTCATTTTTGTTCACGATAATGCGTACGCGCGTACGGTCGGTTGCTCGGTCCGCGTAGCACTAAACGTGCGCGTCTATCGCCTAGTGCGTCAGTCGATCGACGTACGCTGAACCGACGAGCTCGACCGTCGGTCCTCGTACGCGCGTAACAGTTCATCAGCGCTGCACTGTACATGTTAATTATGTTTCCATTGATACAGCTACGCTCGACCGACGTCAGCGATGACCATCAGTTGAGCACTAAATGCAGCCTAAACCCCCTAGTATATTTTATTGGGGCTGCCTTAAAGAAAATGTCTACAAAAAACCAACTGCAACACTACAAGAACTGCGTTGACATGTTTTGGATGCGGTTCGAGTAATTGAGGCCCCCCTGTACAGAGCAGTATTTACAGCGAAGAACTGGGTGTATGCGAAGTAGGTACCTGTTGGCAGTTGCCAACTGAGATCACGCCTGGGCGAAGAGGCTCACCTCGAGGCCCAACCCAGCCTCGGGGCTGACCAATTCATGATGAGAATTTGAGGAGCGCAGGTATTCGTGGCTATTAAAAATATCGTTCATAAGATGATGTAGAGCCTGTATTAGAGTATGGGGCAAACAATTTTAACATTTATCATAATCAAGTAACTTTTAATTATTGATTACCCCATAGAAACGCTTCCACAGATTTTCGAAATACTTTTGTTTCTAGAGTTATTTTTCTTATAATAAACAGGTTTAAAACTTTTTATTTTAAGAAAAACGAGAATAAAGAATACGGTAGTCGCAGCCAATCTATATGTTTGTGAAGTTAGGCTCTGTGAACGATTCGCGCAGGTACTGCTGTAGGGATAAACTGCAAAAAGTAAGAGCGAGATAGAATATGCGAAAAAACGTAAGCAAGTGAGCGAGCCTGTTGTACAATGCTGTCTTCACCTTCAAAATTGGGATTGCGCCTGAAAAATAGCAGTTTGCGCAGCGACTAGCAGACAACTTCCGAGACACATACTTCCGCTGCGACTACTTTAGCAATAACTCAGTATTTAGACAACAAAAAAAAGAATTGTGTAGTACCATTTTAGAATCTGTATGAAGTAGACATGTTTTTAACACGCTTTTATTAGCTTCGCCCGTATGTATGTAACGGGTATTAACTCGATTTTTACCCGCTTTAAATTTTGTCCATTATCCTGATTATGATCAACCGGATTAAAGATTTAAAAAAACCTTACTATTTCAAAATAACTATATACTAGTTAAAAATAAATTTTAAAAAAAGTTTTTTTTTGTATGGTCGAGCGCGTGGTAGCTTTGTCACGCGCGAGCAAGGTAGTAGATAAAACAGAACTAATAAGTAAAAAGATAATTTCAATATATGTATAAAGTGATTAACGAGAAAATTGATGTCATTGTAAAAAAAATGCGTGTTTTTTAGTTTTTTAATTTTAGCTGTGAGCCACCCAGGTCACACATATAGTGTTACAGGGATCTTTCCTACGCATCTATTCGAAAAACGCTGATTGGTTCCTCGAAAAGTGGGAGCAAAGTAGGTATTTTAAACTTTCACGATTCGAACACATAGTTAAACGGGACTTAATCGAGTCTATCAAGACCGTTTATACTCCTTTATCCAAGTTAGCAACGCATGTCAGAACACCGAAAGATGTCATTCGTTTTCAAACTCCTGGCGTATATAAGATAGATTGCAGCTGCGGTAGTTCCTACATTGGACAAACCAAGCGTTCTATAGCGGAAAGGGTCAAAGAACACATTGCAGCTGTAAAGAACCGCCAGATAAATAAATCTGCAATCGCTGAGCATTTGCTCGAATCAGGCCCTAATCACTGGATTGAACTCTTCGACCCGAAGATCCTCTCCAGGAACGTCACTTCTACTCCAGGATTGTACGTGAAGCGGTTGAAATTAAAAAGTATCCCAATTTCAACCGAGAGGATGGTTTCAAGTTGGCTGCGTCCTGGAATCCCGTGCTAAGCAAGTGTTCGCGTCGCGGTTTATGTCAGAAGAAATCTGCAGATGCCGTTAGTGTCGTGAGTCGTGACAATTCTGAATTTTTACAAAACCAAATGCGGGTAGTTGGAGACAATGCTCGCACTTCTATTATTATATTTTCTTATATTTTATCGGTTGACATAAGCTATCTATCTATAGAATTGGCATAGATAATTCAATTCATGACGGCACGGCAGTCATATTTGTTTTAATAAAAGGTTTTATTTAACTTGTTATAATTGTGCCGCGCGAGAGCAAAGCCGGGAGAAATAGAAACAAAAATATTTTCCAGCACTTTTCGTGACATTTCTTTGTTTACATAAAATATCTAAGATTATGAAACAGGGTATAGATTCAAAACTTCTTTTTGACAAGCATATCGAGACTGTAACAGCTAAAGCTACGAAAACCATAGGATTCATCTTCAAAACTTCTTTTTGACAAGCATATCGAGACTAACAGCTAAAGCTACGAAAACCATAGGATTCATCTTCAAAACTTCTTTTTGACAAGCATATCGAGACTGTAACAGCTAAAGCTACGAAAACCATAGGATTCATCTTCAAAACTTCTTTTTGACAAGCATATCGAGACTGTAACAGCTAAAGCTACGAAAACCATAGGATTCATCTTCAAAACTTCTTTTTGACAAGCATATCGAGACTGTAACAGCTAAAGCTACGAAAACCATAGGATTCATCTTCAAAACTTCTTTTTGACAAGCATATCGAGACTGTAACAGCTAAAGCTACGAAAACCATAGGATTCATCTTCAAAGCTTCTTTTTGACAAGCATATCGAGATTGTAACAGCTAAAGCTACGAAAACCATAGGATTCATCTTCAAAACTTCTTTTTGACAAGCATATCGAGACTAACAGCTAAAGCTACGAAAACCATAGGATTCATCTTCAAAACTTCTTTTTGACAAGCATATCGAGACTGTAACAGCTAAAGCTACGAAAACCATAGGATTCATCTTCAAAGCTTCTTTTTGACAAGCATATCGAGACTGTAACAGCTAAAGCTACGAAAACCATAGGATTCATCTTCAAAACTTCTTTTTGACAAGCATATCGAGACTAACAGGTAAAGCTACGAAAACCATAGGATTCATCTTCAAAACTTCTTTTTGACAAGCATATCGAGACTGTAACAGCTAAAGCTACGAAAACCATAGGATTCATCTTCAAAACTTCTTTTTGACAAGCATATCGAGACTGTAACAGCTAAAGCTACGAAAACCATAGGATTCATCTTCAAAACTTCTTTTTGACAAGCATATCGAGACTGTAACAGCTAAAGCTACGAAAACCATAGGATTCATCTTCAAAATTACCAAGGACTTTAAAACAATTAAATCACTAAAGATTTTGTATTGTTCTTTGGTTATGAGCCAACTCGAATATGCACCCCAAGCTATGATTGCTATATTAACAAAATCGAAAGAATACAGAAGAAGTTTTTGCGTTTTGTAAAAAACAGGCACAAATTACATTTTTCAGATTACTCTGCTAGTTGTAAACATCACCAGTTACTTCCTTTGTTACAGCGAAGAGAGGTGTCAGACATAACTTTCCTCCATAGTCTGGTTTGTGAGAAGATTGATTGCAGCGATCTTCTAGCGAAGATTAAACTGCAATTACCAACTCGTACTGTGACCAGACGGAATTATCTTAAACTTCATGTTGATTCATCTTTGGCTAATTACAGACAGAATTCTTACATTATCAGAGCATGTGAAATCTTTAATTCTAACTATTCCGAGACTGTTGATTTGTTTACGGTGAGACAAAACTTTTTCAAATCTATTGTTTTTTTTTTCCAGGAAATGAATACTTAATTTAATGATTATCATTCTCTTATAATATTTTATTTGACACTTAACTACACGTATTGATATGGCTCTCCAAAATATGTAAAATATGTAAGCACTACTTATTAATTGTTCTTCTTTTTTGTAGTTTTTCTTTTCTTTTCCTTTAGTTGCAATTGCAACGTTGGTCTATTGTTTACATAAGTAATTAATTTATATTAGTGAAAACTTTAAGGCTAGTTTATTCCCACTCTGCTTATTATATAAGATTAATATTAAAAGCTGTTTGTTAGGCAAAAAAAAAAAACGCCTATTTGTATATTTAAGTATTTTTTTTAAAAGTTGTAACTTGAAACATTTTGTAATGCGCGATGGCAAGCCCAAACATGCACGGTTTTTCCTAGAGAAAATCAATTGGTTAGGCGCTATGGAAGCCAACATTTTCGTCCTGCTCTTCAAGGTGTTTATACCCTGGAATAAAACATAAGATATTTTTTATCCCGGAAAATGGTTCGTTTTCATGGGAAAACAGGGAAATGTTGATTATTCGTTGTAAGGAATGTTTTCCATGGAATCGAAATAACAAGTTTGTGAATAAACATCAAGGGCGTTGGTGCTATACCTATTTTGAGTGTTGCTAGAAGAATATAGGATGCTTTTTATCGCGATAAACTGTAGTCCGCGTGGACGAAGTCGCAGTCGGGAAAGCTAGTACCTAAATAAAAAAATACTCGTTTGGATGCTTAGAGTAGGTAGGTACTTAGGTAGGTTTTTAAAATTAAAGCAGTAATCAATCGAGGTGTGATCGTTTCTCTCGAGTCACTAGTTCACCGAGTACGTGTCGTGTGCAGTGTGCGGAGCGGTGCGGCGCGCTCGAGCTCGCATTCTCGGAGGCGGCGGGGGGTGAGGAGGGGGAGGAGGAAGTGTGCACGGCGCTGCTGCCCGGCGCCGGCGAGTGGGCGGCGGCGCGCGCCGGGCTGTCTCCGCCCGCAGAACGCGCGCGTCTGCTCGCGCGGCTGCTCGCCACGCGTCATCTGTACCGGGTGAGTATGTGTAGTGCAGTGTACCTAGGTACACTACTACTACGCCTACTCGCGCTAGGTACAGGTAGTCACTACAATCGTGTGTAGTGTAATGTACCTATGTACGTACGTGTGCGCGACGTGCTGCCCGGCGCCGGCGAGCGCGCGGAGGCGCGCGCTGCGCTGGCGCTGCCCGCAGATCGCGCGCGCCTGTTATCGCGGCTGCTCGCCACTCACCATCTGTACCGGGTGAGAGTGTGTAAGTGTAGTGAACCTAGGTACACGTGCGCGGCGTGCTGCCCGTTTCCGGCGAGAGGGCGGCGGCGTGCTCTGCGCTTGCGGAGCCCGCCGAGTGCGCGCGCCTGCTCGCGCGGCGTGCACGCTTCTGTGGTTGTTGTGTATTGTACCTAGGTACGTGTACCTAGACTGAGGCGCGCGTGTTGCAGGGCGGCGCGGTGCTGCAGTACGGTGAGCAGGCGGCGTGCGCGCTGCTGTGTGTGTAGTGTACCTAGATACGTGTACCGATACTGGGGCGCGCGTGTTGTAGGGCGGCGCGGCGCTGCAGTACGGTAAGCAGGCGGCGTGCGCGCTGCTGTGTGTGTAGTTTAGTGTACCGATACTGGGGCGCGCGTGTTGCAGGTCGGCGCGGCGCTGCAGTACGGCGAGCAGGCGGCGTGCGCGCTGACGATGTGCGCGACCGGCGCGGTGCGACTGGCGGCGGCGCGCGCGCTGCTGCCGCTGTTCCCGAGGAACGCGCTGCTGGCGCTCGGTGAGTACCGACCATGGATGAAGGATTAGGTCACGACCGCGCGGTATTTGTCCTAAATATAATAGTAATTCCCCATACAGTTATGATCGGGTGAAATGGTGAACCTCACGAGATCCGAATCAATCGGTGTTCGGTTGTTTAGTTCAGCAAACTACCAATAGATGGCCTTTTCATCCCCGTAAGACGTATTTAGAGACTGAGGGGGAAATTTAGATGGCGCGGCGGTGTAATAGTCATGGTAGCCGAATGGTTTAAGACATAAGCCGGTTAGAGGCACGGACAGCGTGGGTTCGAGTCCCGTCCGTGATCCAAATTTTTCCTTTAGAAAATTAGTAAGTACCTAGTATGTTAATATGTATTGCTCGACTTCTCCTGATCGGATTGGGATCCCAAGTTTTTTATTTTTGTTAATTGGTTCACAACTTGAAGTATATACATTTCTAAGTCTTGCGTTATATTTCAAAAGCTCGGTGTAACTCCTAATATAGTGAACACAACATGCAGTTTGCGGACAATTCGAATTTAAATTCGAAGAATATTACATTTCGAATTAAAAATATACATACACACAATAATAATCAAAATACATAAATGTAACTAATAATCACCAAAATAAATAAAAACGCCACTCCTTGCCGAGGCCAAAGAATCAGAAAAAAAGACATATTTAGACTTGATTCCATTATAATATGAAAACATTCTGTACAATGGAGAATGTCGACCAATATTTGTTCTGCATTGAGGCAACTTGAAACACCTTCTATTTATCAACCGGCTTCCTGATCGAGGCACTTCTAATTGGACATGCATAAGTTTTTTTTTATAGGTTGTTCTGAAAACGGCTTATGGTTATAAAAAAAACCACAGATGTATCACTTTTATGAGGTACACAATTTTATACATAATCCTTATGGATGTGAACCGAACATTCTTAATAACATTCCACGGTTGCTAAACTACTAGTCAACTAGACCTGTTACTAGCTAAAAACGAACAGAAATGCAATCATAAGATTATGACAAACTAAAAAAAAAAAAAAAACTATCTATGAAGTAAGTAGGTATAAACCTTTAGGTATATTTAGGTACTAAACAATTTATTTAATAGAAATTTGGTTGAGGGCAACGAAACCACTTTGAAAATATCGAAATTATTTTGAATATTATAATTGTTATAGCTGCTACACATACGATGTATTGAGGAGTGCTTCAACATTTTGGTTTTACACTTGGACAACGTGAATGTATTCCTAAATAGAAGCTTACTGCTAGGCAATCCTATTTGAGTGAACCTGGTACACTGGGTTCCAAACAACACTACAGTACTCCAAAATACTTCTAACGAGACTATTAAAGAGATGAATTAAGAGATCCTTATTTCTAAAAAAATTTGCCTGTCTTGCTATAAAGCCGCACATTTTGCTGGCTCTATTGACGATTCCGTCAAAATGATCCCGAAAACTGAGTTTTGTATCGACTATTACTCCAAGATCCCGCATAGATGTAACTTCGGTTAATAAAGCGTTACAAATCTTGTAACTCGCAGGGGATGGGTTATGTTTACGGGTAAACTTTATACAGTAGCACTTAGAAGAATTTTGTCATGAGATTACGAAGACACCACTGGCTTATACTATTGATGTCAGACTGAAGAGCCTCAACATCCTCCTGATCCCTAATTTGTCTATAAAGTTTTAAATCACCTGCGAAAAGCTTTACTTCAGAATTAATGTAATTCGGTAGATCGTTGCTAAAGATAAGGTAGAGAAGAGGTCCCAGATGAGACCCTTGCGGTACATCAGAAGGTACTTCTGTTACAGCAGACCTAAAACCCTTGACGACTACCAATTGAGACCTGTTATAGAAATAGGATTCAAACCACCGCAGCAATGTACCGTGAATGCCTCAAGCATGAAGCTTCGCAAGTAAGAGATCGTGGTTAACCAAGTCAAAAGCTTTGCTAAAGTCTGTGTAAATGGCATAAGTCTCACCACTCTTATCAAAAACTTCGAGTATGTCATTCACATAACCGATGAGATTAGTACATGCAGATTTACGTGGCATCAAAACATGCTGATTTGAATTTAACAGTTTAGGTACATGCCAATGTATTTTCTTAACTACTATAGATTCCAACAAATTTCCCATTCCTGAAAGAATTGAAATAGGTCTGTTATTTTGAACATTCGCCAAATCTCATTTTTTATGTATTGGCGTTAAATGGGGCACTTTTCACTTCGCAAGGAAAACTCCAGTGGTAAACGACATGTTAAATATTATGCAGAGTGGTTTCGATAGCTCCAATGCACACTGTTTGAATTATTTCTATCAGTGTGGATATTAAAACGAAACCACAATTCGTATAAAGTGTGTAATTTGTGTAATATCCAAAAGCGCGAGCAAAGCGAGCGCGAAATTTTTGAATTATCAGTATTAAAACGCTTTTAAATTAAAATGTCTTTCCAAAATATGCACTGACATAAACACCAAAAAACTGCTGGTGTGCTGGTGTTTTATATTGAGTGATTATTGAGTGATATTTGATGAATATTGAGCTTTGTCTAAAAATGACAGATGCCAAAATGTCAAGATCCTGACAAATACTGTTGTAACTTGAACACAAGCGGTACAAAAGCAAATCATGCCTATTGTTGGTACGACACAAGGGCAGATTAAAAGTTTTAAAATTACAAAGGCGACTTCCAATTCGAGGTATTGTAAACTGAAACTTTTCTAGAAGGTCTGAGCTATCTATTTTGCCACTAATGATTTTGTAGAGGAACACAATATCGGCGGTCTTACGCCTAAGGTCGAGTGGAATCATTTATAATGTTCCAGTCTCGAATCATATGTTTAAACTACGGCAGCGATTGTTGGTGGTATAAAAAAATACTTTGAAGTCCCTCTAACCTATTAATATGAACTGCGTAAGAGTAACAGGGGCTCCAAATTGGGCTACAGTATTCTAGTAAGCTACGTACGTAACAGTTAAACAGGATAATAGGTAAATCTGGATCTTTTTAGTCTGTCTAGTAACGAAACCCGCCAATCTTGCGCCTTTTTTTAATTATATGGTCAATATGTTCGCGAAAGTCTAACTTTTGATCAACAATAACTCCCAGGTCACGCATGCTTGATACTTCGATTACTGGTATACTGTCAATAGAATATATTTCATCGCTTAAAACTATTTTTCGCGTAAATTTAATGTGAAAACATTTCGATGTATTAAGAATCATCTTGTTTTTAAAGCACCAGAGACTTATAATATTCAGATCATTTTACAACGAAGTTATATCATCGACTGAGTGTATTACTCTGTAGACCTTTAAATCGTCTGCGAACATTTTGGAACTGGAAGTTATTTTAGAACACAAGTAATTTATAAAAATCAAAAAGAACAGAGGCCCAAGATGCGAATCCTGAGTGAGGTACGCCTGAGGGCATCGTTTTTGCAGGAGACTTGAAACCGCGAACAATTACCAACTGAGATCGATTTCGTAGGTATGACTCGCACCACCTCAATAGAGAGCCGCATATTGCAGCGTGACCGAGCTCGCGAGTAAGGATACTGTGATCAACCACGTCGAACGCCTTGGAGAAGTCTGTGTAAATTGCGTGAACTTCCTTTTTGTTTTCGAATGCTTCAGTTATGTCATTGACAAATCCAGCGAGGTTTGACGCTGTTGATCTCCCTGGTAGAAAACCATGTTGATGAGAGTCGATCAATGGCTTAAAGTGGTAATATAACCTTTTTTGGACAATAGATTCGAATAGCTTCCCCATTGAAGACAAAATAGATGTCGCCTTTTTTATGGGTAGGGGTAATATGGGCAGTTTTCCACTTTGTGGGAAACATGCCGAATGCAAGGGATTTGTTAAAGATGAAGTGTAGCGGCTCGGTCAATTGGGAGGCACAAGCCCTAAAAAAATTAGGTGGTATAGTGTCTGGTCCAGAGCCTTTATTTATATCTATTAGCTTTAGGGATAATAAAATATCGCTCTTGGATATATTACACGAGCTTAGAGATCTAAGACAAGATGATCAAATAACGGGAGTGGTGTAGTGGGCTAGACAGCTTGACCACAATAGACCGTGGCCTGACTGAATCTTTGTTCAATTTGACCACGCGATGATAGTTCAGTAGTTCGTGTTCAGGCAGAGAATAGCCCACTGTCGTGGCTAGTTGTCGTACCACCGTTTTGATATTTTCCGATGAGTGCTCTGGTACACACTGAATTTCCAGGTTGCAATCACGCGAAAGTTGCTTGGACTGGTTAAGTCGAGTGCACAAATCGCCAACTTGAAAGTGCAGATCGCCAACTTGGGAGCGAAGTGAGTTGTTATCTTCCTGCAGTTCGTGTATTACCTTGGTCTTGCTTTCCAATGCTTCCTTTAGTTGATCACACTTTCAGTAAGCTCTTGTATTTTGGTCCGTGTGTCGGAGCTCTCAGCAGTAAAGTCGCGTTTGATATCTCTGTGGAGCTGTGCCAAGGACTCTTCAAGTTTCTTATCAAAGTACTGTTTAAGATCATCGATGTTGCACACAGTAGGAGAGCCTATGCTTTGCATTGGTGTCTTAGCCTGGGAAGGAGTAGGGTTAGAGCTGTCTCCCCGTTTATCCGTCAACTTGCAGTCTACGCACTTCCACGTAGCTTTATAGGACTTAGATTCTATGGCGAAATTCGCCCAGAATGATAGGTGGCGTTACACTTCGAGCAAACCTTGATGTCGCTATCTGCTTGCTACATTTGGTACAGATACTAATTTTCAAAAGTACTGAATAACTGGGAAAATTATTTAATGGTGGCAACACTGTTCTTGTCAAGCTGTCAATTACCGCTTTCAATTGAATTTGACAACTAGGCGCGTACTCGTCAAAGTGAAAATAAGTGATATCAGTTGAACTTGACAGTACAGATACTCGTTGTGCGAGGGTACTTAAGTTTCCAATTTAATATGTGGGTATTTAATTACGACTTATCTTGATCAATTTTGTAGAATTGCAGTCAGAAATTCCCGAGGAAAAGAGTACCGTAGCTTCCTTGTGTACAGATCTCCACTTTGCAAGCACTTTTGATACCTACATTTATTTACAGATTTCCGCGTAACTAAAATAATAATATTGGGAGAGATATGTTAGCAATGGCAGTCAATCATCCCTGCCATTGCTAACATATCGATACGTTTGTCCCCTTGAAATTGTCACCGATCGCGGTGGACAATTTCAGCAGCTGTCCAAGTCTATCGGTTTCGATCACCGCAGGACAACCGCATACCACCCACAGTGCAATGGTTTGGTTGAACAATTCCACCAGCAGCTGAAAGCAGCTATCACTTGCCACGCTAACCTGAACTAGACTGAGTCCTTACCACTCATACTTCTCGGCATAAGGAGTGCTTTCAAAGAAGACCTCCTAACTTCATCTGCTGAGCTGGTGTACGGTGAGCCACTTCGTCTCCCAGGCGATTTTTTTGGCCACAATGTCACGAACTACACTACTGACATCACCGATTTCTCAGCTCGTATGAAGTCCTTTGCTCAGAACATAAGTCCAGGTCCGACTCAGCACCACTCCAAATACTAAGTATTTGTGTATAAGGAGCTCGCCACATGTACCCACGATTCTTAAGGGAAGAAGTTCTACGTGGCTCACTCCAGCATGCGTACACAGGTCCACACCAAGTCCTGACGAAAGATGCAAAAACTTTTAAAATTTCCTTCAAAGGTGACAGTAAGACAGTTAGCATAAACCGCCTTAAGCCAGCTTATATGCTGTCTGATGATATTACCCCACCAAAACGTGATTTACAACCTCCGGATCCTTCACAGCTTCAAGAATCTCCAGTTGTTAGGACAACGCGCTCAAAAAGGCGTGTCCACTTCCGGACTACTATCGCCCGTAGACACGGTTTCTGGAGGGGAGAGATGTAGGTGACTTACTATATACACTACATATTTACATAATTAAGCACAATTACATTCATACATCTCCTAATAAATCATTAATCACATATAACTAATAAACACCATAATAATATAAAATCGAAAAGCAAAGCTGGGCGAAACCCGTAGTATGCAGCGGGCATTTTTCACTCCTATAGATGCGCTATAGCTATGCACCGATCGGCCGCGCGATAGCAATACGGCGCGCGGCGGTTAGGGCTTCGCTGCCGGACTCGCCAGTCGACATCGAGCATTGGACGCGACGCCCGTGTTGCTTTCTGCACCACACGCGCGCACGCAGCTTACGTAATTCATTGTTTGTGTGAATATCATATTCGTAGTTTCTCTTGTACCTTTCTGTCACAGTCGGCTGCGACATTATGCGATGTAGCTGTGATTCTTCGTTAATTATTTCCCTTCATGTAAAACTTGTGTGGCTGGTGTACTTACAAATAATAAATAATAATACACTTTAATAAATATACTTTATTACTGCGAACTCCGGAGTTGCTTATTTCTTCACCTCCGCAATCACCACGAGTAGCGTGCTGCTACTCGTGGTGTGATCTGAGCCACTAAAACTATTAAAATGAAATAAAATATGTAACAAAAAAACATTAAATTTATATAAATTATAGCTGTGCTCGCGGTTTCACCCGCGTCCCTCAGGAACCGTGCATTTATCCGGAATAAATAGTAGCATATGTGTTAATCCAGGGTATAAGCTACCTCCATACCAAATTTCATCCAAATCCGTACAGCCGTTTAAGCGTAAAGAAGTAATGTTCGCCATTATAATGATGGTGAGATCATTATAGCTCGTAGTAAATAATTTTGTACTCCGTCAGGTTTTTTGTATATTTATAATAATGTTACTTGTCACTGTTAGTGCGCGCGGGCACGAGCACAGAACTGTTCTCAGCGTAAACTGAACGATCTTAAAACCACATTTCAATGGGTCCATTATTTTTTACGTGACGCGCGAACAAACGTCCAGACAGACAAACATGATTTTTAGAAACGTAATATTTTTGATCTGTAACTCATTTTGCTCAGCTGTCCTCATAACTATGTTTTACTTTCTGCTTTAGTATAGATATATATCCGCGACTGCGCGTCCCTTGCCTGCGGCTCTACTCACCGCCCTCGTTCTGTGTGCAGTGTGCGGTGGCGCGCCGCTGTGGGCGGGCGGCGCGGCGCCGAGTGCACCCTCGCCGCGCGCCGCGTTGGCGCTGGTGCTGCCGCGCCTGCTGCGCGCGCCGCTCGCCGTCGCCGCGGATCCCACCGGTGAGACCAATGATGTTATATATAAACTGAGGTAGATACGCTCTATCTTTCGTGTTAAGTGGCAGGACCGAGCACCAAACTCTGATGTACTACGAAGAATGCAGCTTAATGGCATAGAGTCCATGCTGCTCATAAAAAGCCAGCTAAGATGGTGCGGGCACCTCGTGCGTATGAATGACACCAGGTTGCCTAAAGCTGTTTTCTACTCACAGTTGAAGGAGGGAAAGCACGAACCTGGGGGTCAATACCTTCGTTACAGAGATATCCTTAAGCGCCATCTAACTGCATGTGATATATCCTGTGACGGTTGGGAAGTGCTTGCGCAACAGAGACAACAATGGCGCAACTCTGTTAAAACTTTCGAAGAGCATCGACTTAAAGATCTCGATGAGAAACTCCTTCACAAAAAGAACCGTCCCAAGCCTTCCTACACCTACACCTACAATTCTTCAGGTCAGTTGCACTGTGTGTGCGCCTTACAATAGGACCTTTAAGCCCAAACTTGGCGCTGCCAGTCATATTCGCTCACATAAGAGATAACAAGGTTCGCCGTTGATGATACGTCAAGGAGGACAACATCATCATCATCATCATCATCATAAAATACTACTTTAATTCTTCACATAGCTTCTTACTGCAACTTGGCGGTTGTCGTCGGTATGTTGGTATCTGCGACATCCAACTTCGACTGCTGCAGTCGATTTTTTGTTATATAATTAACAACAGATCAGATAACTCATCAAGACAAACCAAATAAGCCCAAACTCGAAGAGGTTCCATTATCTGAGTTCCTTTGAATACCTTCCAGCTCCTTCATCAGACCTTGGGATACCACATAAAACCAGAGATCTTATCAAGACAAACCAAATGAGACCAAACTCGAAGGGGTTCAATCATCTGATTGTTGAGTTCCTTGGACTTCCTGCCGGCTCCATTATCAAACCTTGGCTACCATATAAGACCAGAGATCTTATCATGGCGCGCCAGATGGCGCTGTACGGGAAAGATCGTCTCTGCAGGAAAAATATTTTTTTAAATCGAAAATTTAATATTTAGAATCAACAGTGCCATAATTATGTGATTTACACTCTTATAACCAAGTGATATCGTTTTCAACAAATTCGGTCTCAATTCAATTCATTTATTCCAAAAAAACAATTAATTGTACATGGGAAAATAAAAATTAAATTAAGAAACACTGTGCAAAACAAAAACTAAAAACAAGAATACTAAAAAACATCTTAAAAAAATACCATTAATAGTTTAATACCTAAAATATAAAACATAATACAATAAAAATTAAATTAAAATGTCAAAAACATATAATGAAATGTCTACAAAATATCACTAAAAATGACACTATCAATTCCATTCAGTAAAAAAACAATGTCATCTATCATCTAAAAATTCCTTGACAGTTTAGTAGCATTTTTCCAGTAAGAAAGGCATCAGTTCTTATTTAACCAAATTCTACCGAGTATAATCTAAGCACACTATCAAACGAATATTATAAACTAGCTGTGCCCCGCAGTTTTAGCCGCTTGGACTAAGATAATGGACGACGATGATGATTATTGTTTATGCGAAAACAGGTTGAACCATCAATTAACACCATAGGAACTAGGATACTTTTTACCCCGTAAAAAACTACGGTTTCTGCTGTAAGATAGTTAACATAGCCTACACAGGATATAATTACGGTATCTATTTCGTTGAATGTCAATATCAAATGTACGAGTAAATGACAACATTATTTGTCTGATCCAACCATGAAGCTCATAAGAGGCCAAATACCTATTTCTGGAGTTTGGGCGTTTGAGCGTTTAGCAGAAGGCTTCAAGGTCGACGGGCATTTCTAAGTTTTCAGATTAGTCCGAGGCGGAATTGGGCCTTCGAGTGGCCTAACGGCACAATACAGCTAATATTAGTGCCTTGTGGTCTACACAAATGTTTTGCGGGCCGTGATTTGAACAGCATTGCTCTTCTCGATCGTCTCAAAGTATGTATGAGTATGTGTGTGTGTGTGTGTGTGCGTGCGTGCGTGCGTGCGTGCGTGCGTGCGTGCGTGCGTGCGAGTGTGTGTGTGTGTGTCTGTGTGTCTGTGTGTGTGTGTGTGTGTCTGTGTGTGTGTGTGTCTGTGTGTGTATATTATGCGGTCTTTACCGTGACAGGAACCACGATTGTGCGGACTTACCCGGTTGTGCGGACGTCCGCATAATAATTTGACGAGGTCTCAAATATATCTTTGAATTCGTCGCGATGAGATTGGTTCACTGGTGAAATCTTAGCAAAATATGAAAAATGACCGCATATTAGGGATATTTGACAAGTTTGGTTAACATCCGTTAGTGTTTTAGTTCAGTGTGTAACCACCACGTGGCGCCACCAGTCCTAGGTGTGTAAGAGTTAGTACGTTATTATAATGCGGACCTCGAGGTGTGTATGTTAGTCTGCAATTGATTATGCGCTCGCCCTGTGTTTAAGTATGTATGTGATGTAAAATGCGGACCTTGTCCTGTGTATGTTAGTCTGCGATTGATTATGCGCTCGCCCTGTGTTAAATTACTTAGGTGATGCAAAATGCGGACTTGATTCTGTGTAATTAAAATACGTACGTTTCATTATAAAATGCGCCCTTTACGTTTAACGTTTGTTGGAGCGTATGCTCTGTTGCAGCGGGATGAGCGCAGGCAGCGCGGAGAGCTACTGGCACTTGTGACAACGCCATTTGCACCACGCTTCCATAGATTATTAAATTCATAATTTTATCTATTTGGATTTGTGTGCCAATAAAAGTACTAGTACAGTTGTACAGTAGTAGTTTACATGCTTTTAAGTTTATCTTGAATTCCCGGATTAGTACCAGAACTAAAATGCAGTTGTGCTCCTGTAAACTATGAATTTTTATAGGTAGTTTTATTAAAATATGTTTTATTTATTTTAGTTAGGTAACTACTTATGTCTTGAAATTGTTTTTTAGGGTTCCGTACGTCCAAATAAAACCGAACAATCATAGGATCACTCGTGTGCTGTCTGTCTGTCCGTCTGTCACAATAAATGTGCTCCGAATCTACTGGACCGATTAAGTTGAAATTTGGTACACATATGAATTTATTTGATCCAAACACGGACGCTTATACGGGCACGGGTATATATCAATGGCGAGAACATCTCACACATACGATTTGCCGGTGATATCGTCCTAATAGAGCATCGGTCTCGGAGTGAACCATAGATAAAACCAAGATCATGTTTAACGATCTTATTGACCCGGAACTGATTGCAGTCAATGGTGTACATCTTTGAAGTTGTCCAGCAATATGTTTACCTTGCGCAAATATTGCAATTAGGTAAGAACAACTTTGAGAAGAAAACAAAAGTCTTCAATCAGTGCGTCCTACCAGTTATGACCTACTGAGCCGAAACGTGGACAATCACGGTCAAACTAGTTCACAAATGTTAGGTCTATCAGCGAGCAATAGAGAGAGCTATGCTTGGAGTTTCTCTGAAGGACAAGATTGTTAATGAAGATATCCGACGGAGAACCAAGGTTAATGACATAGCTCTACGGATAAGCAAGCTAAAGTGGTGGTCACAGTTCCCGAAGAACCGATAACCGTTGAGGTAGACGAGTACTCGAGTGGAGAAAACGTTTAGGCAAACATAATGTAGGACGCCTTGTGGCCAGGTGGAGTGATGACCTGCGAAAAGTGTCTGAAAGAAAATGGATGAGGACAGCTGAAAACTCAGTGAGCTCAGTGAAGTGCAATAGGAGAGGCCTACGTCTAGCAGTGGACTAATATGGACTGATGATGAAACACGGATGTTTAGCTTAATTAAAATAATTTTGTGAATGGGGAACACTTTTGGGGACAATGAAAAGGTAAATGGATAAGTTATCCCAAAAACAAAAGTCAACATCCAAACGTTAAAGGACCACTACCTGGTTTATGCACCAGTTCAGTTCCGTTCAGATGATCATAACTTTTGTTTTTTTCGAATAATTGGTAAACCCCCCCTTGATCACTAACTTGGGTGACATTTCTAAAAAAGAAGTTTTTTTATGAATTCTGTTTTCAGTGTAGTAATCCCAATTAGTTGCGCATTATAATGTGCTATATAAAATATTTTTAATGGATTATTACGGTGTAATCATAAAATCGATGTCAATCTAATTTTGATCATCAAATATTGAAATTTTATTAATAAACTACAGGGCCTATTATGTTGTACTATATGATTGCAAACTATTTAAAAAAATGTGCATCCTTTATCCAGATTTAAAATGGTACAGCACATGCAAGAACTTTTTATTTAATCGCTAACTTAGACACGGCAGAAGGGTTTGTTTTTCTTAATTCACGCTTGGAAATAATGTGACAAATTTTTAATCCTTTTTTAAAATCTGTACCAATATTCTACACCTTCAATAAACTCTTTCTTGTCTTATGTTGCATTTTTGCATTAATTATTTTATTATTTTTAGTGGTTGTTTACAAAAGAACATTTTTAATATGAAGACTAAATAAATTTTTTAGAAAAGTATATTTTTTTCTTGATTTTGACCTAAGCAAACATAGGAAGAAATAAAATGATGCCAAAGAAAATAGTTAAACTCACTTTAGACTCGACGTCAGTAATTTAAAACCAAGGATGAATAACCTACATATAAAACAACTGAATCAGTTTTTACGAAAACTATCTATGATTTCACTGGAATGGAACTCTTTAAAAAAATGGTTACACATCTCGTAGATATGAGAAAACAAAAACAAAAAATGGATTTAAAAGTTTTGAATACGAGTATATAAAAACTTTTTTAAAACAATATTTTACGAGATACCACACCAGTACCACTAAGACCTCAAAACTCATCGAGACCAATCAAATAAGCCTAAACTCGAAGGGGTTTCATAATTTGTGTGTTTCTGTGACTTCCTTCCGGCTCCATCATCAGACCAGCTCAACAGTACCATAATATTGTATTGTCATCAGAACTATACCCGTGTGCAAAACTTCAGCTTCATTGGACGTCGTTAATTGACTTGCAAACTTGTCCCAAGCTTAATAACACAGTGTACTGAATAAAAGCTTGTAAAAAGCTAGTTAACCAATTTATACCGTATGCCCTCTTTTCTCAAGTAAAAATAATCATCTAGTTCAGAAATCCTGAAGATATGAGAAAACATAAAAAATTAAAACAAATAGATTTTCTATTAAAAAAAAACTACTTAACCAATGTTGATGAAGTTTATATGAGACTACACTGAAATTCTACCCTAATGATTAAAATCTTGGAGATTTTTTCTTCTTAATTTTCTGAATAAAGTTGAAAAATCTGTCGATTATACCGCCGAGAAGCGGGAGATTCGTACCAATAGGCATGCTTGTTTCGTAATCGGAATACCGGAGACGATCGCAGGCCGCGTATGCGACCCAAGTAAGTGGCCGCCTGGAGTCAAGTTCGCTGAGTGGTTTCCCGGGAGGCCTCGCTCGCAGCGAGGCAGCGAGCCCGACCGACGACGTGACCCGGCTACTAGTACAGCGGCAACAACAAAGAGTGCTTCCGCGCGATGATGCTGATATGACAATTGTCATTTGTCTGCAAAACGTAGCTTCCTTGGATAAAAAGACGCACCGGGTTGAAGTATTGTTGCGTAACGAACTACAATGTCACGTATTAGGAATCACTGAACATTGGCTTAGTGGCGATAACCTCAAATGTGTTAATATAGACGGTTACACTTTAACATCAAGCTACTGTAGAAGTACATTGGGGCACGGTGGTTCCTGTCTATTTATAAAAAACGGTGTTAGGGCGATTGAACGTCTCGACTATGTACAGCTATCAACTGAGCGATATTGTGAAGTTTCCGCGATTGAGCTAGTAGATTTTAATATTGTAGTGTTGTGTATTTACCGAACTAATAAAATAAGTACCATTAGCTTTCTTATGCATTTTGAGAGTCTTCTCGAACGAGCCAGTGAAAGTGACAAAGAATTTTTAATCATGGGTGATTTTAATATTAACTGGTTAAAAAATAAATGTTCCGAGCAAAATCAGCTAAGCGATATGCTGTCGGCCTATAGTTTCACCAACGTTGTTGACTTTCCGACGCGAGTTACTGCTGAATCCTCGACCTGTCTGGACCATGTGTACAGCAACAGGCAGCGGGGGACGGTAGTACCGACTCCGGTGGTAACCCACCTCAGTGACCACCTCGCGGTGCGCGTGGCGGTGACGTGCCAGCCACGGCAGCCGCCGCCGCGCACCTGCCGCGTCAGAGACTTCTCTGAGGTGAGTCGACTGAACTTCAGCTCAGCTGTAATAAGTGTAGACTGGGAAAACATTTTTGTGAAATACCAAGATTCCGTAGAAGCCCTAGCTACCGCCATAATAAATATATTAACGAATAAGGTTCACATATGTTTCCCACTAAAGCGTAAAAATATCACGAACAAATCCTGGGTTACCGATGAAGTCGTTATGCTGAAAACTATGTTGTTTGAAACTGTCCACTGTCAAAAAAATATCCTAATAATGATCATCTATTAGCATTAACCGCGGAACTAAATCTAATGTATGATAAAACTATAAAAGTTAATTAAACAGGTTTTTACAATAGAATGTTATCGAACAGTTCAAACACTTCTAAGGCAGTGTGGAAAGTTGTCAACAAAGAAAGGGGCATATTGAGGCGATCACCTGTTGGCTTCACTGACATTGCTAAAGATGCGATAGGGAATAGATTCGAGACAAAAAAAGCGGCAGCTGATGCTATGAACTCCAGGTTTGTATGTGCTGCGGCGACGTGCGGAGCGCCGCGCGCGAACGTATCGTTGGTTAGAGCCGCGCTCGGCGCCACGCGCCCTTGCGCCAACCGCAGCTTAAGGCTCACTAGATTTACACCGGATGAAGTCTATACGATCATAGCATCACGTATCCCGCGAAAGCCAACCAAAGATGTTTATGACATATCTATGGAGATTATTTACCTAGCTCTGACCACATTGGCGCCATGCTTAGCTGTATTATTTAATCGCTGTGTTAGTGCTGGTGTGTACCCGGTAGCGATGAAGCTGAGTAAAATATCACCGCTGTTTAAAGGGAAAGGAAAACGTGAGGATATCGATGGATACAGGCCTGTGTCGATCATCCCCGCAGTTGCCAAGATCTTGGAAAATAGACTGAGCGCTCGTCTCACCGACTATCTGACCTCCACTGGGGCGTTGTCCGAGCGGCAATTTGCATACCGGGAGGGCCGCTCTACCATATCCCTTACACGTGAGGTGATCAGGCGCGTACTTGACGCTTGCGAGCGTAAGCAGCAGGTCGCCGTCCTCTGCTGCGATTTATCGAAAGCTTTCGACGTCGCAGACCACGGCGTCCTCGCTGCCAAACTCAAGCATTACGGCATAAGTGGTCCTGCCCATGCACTGCTGACGGATTTGCTGCGGAACAGATCCCAGGTGGTGGTCAGTGACGGAGGTGAGACGAGATCAGATCCTTTATTTACCGCGATGGGGGTTGCGCAGGGTTCATCGGTATCCAATATACTTTTCTCCCTGCTACTTAATGATTTGCCAGACTACATTACATCCGGTGAGATTTTCATGTACGCTGATGACATCGCAGCGATAGTTACCGCACGCAATCCCGATGAACTTGAACAGCGTCTGAATGAGACAGCAGGTGATTTGGCGCAGTGGTTCAGACTAAATGGCCTCGTCCTAAACTTGAAGAAGACCCACTTCCTTCATTTTCCATCTCAGGGCGGCCAGTGAGGAAGCTACAGGTGCTTGTAAACGGGGAGTCAATAGAGCAAGTTGACTCCACCACGTTTCTGGGCTTCGTGATCGATCGTGGTATTACCTGGTCTTCGCACATCGATAAAATCTGTAAAAGTTTGGGTAGTGCCTGCTACGCGCTGAGTAGACTTTCGCGAGTGGTGGACGCTGATGTTGTTCGCACCTGTTATTTTGCAACCGTGCATTCAGTCCTGCAATACGGCACCGAGCTCTGGGGGTGTGCAGCAGACAGACTGCGTGCCTTCAGAATGCAGAAAAGGGCAGTGAGGGCAATTGCACGGGTGTCACGATTAACATCAGCTAAACCTTACTTCAAGTCGCTCGGGATACTCACGTTGCCCTCCCTTTTAATATTCCAAGTGGCCATCTTCGTAAGGCAAAACTTGGACATGTTTGAGAAGCGAGGAGACAGACACTCGTATAACACACGCGGCGCACACAAGCTCGCGGCTGTGTCCAGAAGACTCGTACGGTCAAACAAGCTGTCACACGTGCTAGGGCCGACGGTGTATAATCGGCTACCAGAGCAAATTAAAAGCGCATCAAGTGTAAACGTGTTTAAACGTAAGCTTAGGACCTGGCTCGTCGAGCAGACTTTTTACACGATTGACGAGTTCCTAGATAGGAACAATAAATTTTAGTCTTAGGTTTAATACTATGTTATTGAATAGTGTATTTGAATGAATTTTATTAAACAATTTTATTGACTTCGATTGAATGACTATTGTACTAGACTATTGTATATTTTTGTGTATAATATTTTTAGACATGGCAATGGAAGTAATGAAGAGTTTAATTATTATTAAATTAAGTATTTTTATGATGCAATGTAATTGACCTATAATGTAATGATTATCAATAAAATGTTTATCTGTTATCTGATTAAAGGGAATACAAACACAATTTACGAAAAATCTATTTAATTTCAAAAAACTACTTAACCAATTTTGATGCAATTTATATGAGACCACCTCGAGAGTATACACTTTCAAACAAAAAAGAATTTTCATAATCGGTCCGCAATTGATGGAGAAATCGGAGAACATACACAAAAAAAAACATACAATCGAACATAATTATAACTTATAACCGTCTCCTTTTGTGAAGTCGATTACAAATTTAAAAGCTGACGATAGTCAGTTGCGGTACGGGACGGGTCGGAAAACTAGCGGGCGATTTGAATCTTGCGTTTTGTCAGTGCGTGACCAAAACAACGCGCAACGTATGATTTTGAAAAATATTATTGTCGTTAAGGACGATTTTGTGTAAGCAAATTTATCTATATTACTATAATTATTCAGAAAGTGTTATAAAGGGTCTGATTTTACAATATTATGCAAACAGTGTGTTCAGAGCGTTCGTGGCTTTTTCTTATGCGGTAGGTCAGCATAATCGGGATTTAAGGTTTTACTGTGTAATAGAACATGGCAGAATATTAAACGGTCAGTGTTTGGTAAATAGTAAGTACGACTTTAGAATACTGAGCGGACTGTGTGTAAAATACGAGAGTACTTTCGAATAATATGGGGATAGTATGTAAAAGAGTATGACTTTTGATTATTATGCGGTCAGTGTGTAAATAACTATAACTTTTGAATATTATGCGGACAGTGTGTAAAAGAGTATGACTTTTGATTATTATGCGGTCAGTGTGTAAATGAGTATGACTTTTGAATATTATGCGGACATTGTGTAAAAGAGTATGACTTTTGATTATTATGCGGTCTGTGTGTAAATGAGTATGGCTTATGAATATTATGCGGGCATTGTGTAAAAGAGTATGACTTTAGAATATTATGCGGACTTGTGTGAAGAGCGTTCGTGCCTTCTTATTATGCGGTCGGACCGCATAATCGGGGTTTTAGTATGAAAGTTCACCATTTAATATCTCTGTCCTTTTCGAGTGTATAGAAAATCTGACCAGAGAATCGTGTTGGACTAGAGAGATAGGTTACTTTTCGTACGGTATGAACACTTCGCTAAAGCAACGGGAAAGGTAGGCCCGCATATCCTGGATTTTTGTAAAGGGCCGCGTATTATTAAAGCCGCGAACAAGGGTGTGAGGGTGTGTGTGTGTGAGAGGGTGTGTGTGAGTGTGTATTTATTTAGCTGTGTGTGTCTTACACTTTTTACTACGCACTCATTAGGATAACTCTGCACTTTGTTGAAACTGTTGCAAGCAATATAAGATTACAGTATATCCTGTTTGTCTTTGTTTGCGTTCAATATGTAATATGCGTAATCTCGGAACTTTGATGTCACCATATTAATCATCACAATGCGAGTGAGAATGTTTTTTATCCCAAGCTCCGTATCTAACGGCTGGACGGAGTTGGATGAAATTTGATGCGTAGATAGATAATACCCTGGCTTTATATCACGCGGATGAATCCACAGGGCGCAGCAAGATTATAATGTAATGACTCGAGCATAGGTAGGTACTTAGGCAGGCATCTGTCACTCTACCTACTTACGCTAGCTAATAACCTACAGGTTGCTGAGCCCCGGCGCTACAAATCAGGCGAGGCCGGCCGCCGCGCGCTTGCATTTCTGAATGCAAGCGCGCGGCGGCCGGCCTCGCCTGTTTTTTTTTTTTTTGATTTTGTTTTTCTGTCAGACGCTTACCGTGTCGCTTGTTTTAACTTTCGCTAGTAATGGCGAAACCTACCTATCTATTTAAGTATTTTAGATGATCGTGTTGTTCACAAATAAAATTTGATTCCTTTTTTATTGAAATAGACCAAATTTAAAATAAATTTAACGTTTAACGTTTGATAAGATAGTTTTAAAAGAATTGTTACGCGTTTCATACATGTTGGATAATTACGAGAGCAAATTGAAAATGTGTTTTTTTTTTGTTTGTTGAGGTTTTATTTTTGGTGTCAAATGAAAGGTCTAGGTCTAAAACCATTTATCCGTTTGAATCATGTAAATCGGTTCGCGTGTTTAGGTGATATTTAAGAATTAGTATAGTGAAAATGTAAACAATCAGTTTTTTTACACGACTGCCCTAAAAAAGGAGTGTTATTTATGTTTTTGTTCTACGAACTTTTTAATTAGTGCAAAATATGAAAATATTATAATTGTTAGTTAATGAGGAATGTTAAACAAAGAGGTATCTAGGTAGCCTAAAGATTGAAGGTTTATTTTCATTTGTTAATTAGAAAAGACGGACTTTAATATTCATTTTCTAATTTACCGTTTTATCATACACACGAAACATAACGACTCGATTGCTTCTTAGCGCTACAGTCACTTTTTTTGTTTTCATTGATCATCGGACCTAACGCTACAGTCACTTTTTTTGTTTTCATCGATCATCGGACCACCCGATAGTGACCTAAATTTTGCCACTCGATTTTTAACATTATTGACCTCAATAATCATTCAAATCTAAGCGTGTTTGTATAATTATTTTGCTTCATAACCCACAACATAAACACTTGAAATATGTGCCGTACCTATTTAGCTCCATAAATCACCAGTTTGTTTATCTAAGCGCTCAATGAAGTGGTCATAAAAACTGTTTGATTACGCAAAGTCGGCGCGGCCAGATGTGTCGCGTCGACCTTCTTTTTTTTGTGGGTTGACAATCATATACCTGTGATCTCAGCGCGTACACAATAAATCACTAGTTTGCGGCCAGATGTGTCGCGTAACCTTCTTTTTTTTGTGGGTTGACAATCAAGTACCTGTGGTCTCAACGCGTATACAATCAATCACCAGTTTGCGGCCAGATGTGTCGCGTCGGCCATATTTTTTTTGGGTTGACAGTTTGCACCTGCGGTCTTCAGCGCGTGGACAACCGAGCGGATAAGATAGACTACGTGGTTAAGTAGGTAGATAGACAATGAATATTATAGTAGCAGCGGCAAGTCGACAACCATAGCGCCACAACTAGCGCGTCACTCTGCGCTAGACAGCGACAAAGTTACGCGTTAGAAGAGAGCGGCAACTTTTATGAATATCGCGTTAGGCAATGAGCGCTTATGCGAGTTGAATTGCACTTTGTTGCTTAGTAGCAAGAGTCGCTATTTATATTAATTGTTGCGCGAAGTGCAACTTCTGCTATTATTTATTCTGTGACTTAGGTAGCTATCTCACTTTTTAAGTTGAGACTTAAAAATATATGAAATGAAATCAAAAAATCATTATCCGTTCAGTAGGCTGAACGGATAATGATGCTAATTTTGGCGTGTTGGTAGTGTTGGTAGTCTAATCATAGAGAACAGTAATTATGTTTGATAGAGAAGGAAGATAATTATGGTTTTTAATAAAGGCACCAAGATGTTAGGTAAACATATATTTGCCTTTATCTTCTGGTAGTGAAAATTTTCACATTCTTTGTCTAACGTAAGCGATAATGCAAGCAATCAAGCGTTCATCGCTAGATGGCATGGATTTCAATCATGCCTAATATGCTCAAGGTCATTGGCGTCTGTTAAAGCATAATATCTAGTCTCCGTTTTTCAAAATGCAGAAATAAAAGAATTGAAAGACTGAGACGGAAGGAAGCTCGACCAATATTAAAATACCGTTAGTACCGTTGTTAATATATCGATCGGTAAGCAGTATCAGCAGCAGTATTATCTATATATTATAGATAATATTATCAGCAGTAGTTTATGCTGCAGTATTATCTGTATTTCTTTGGGTAGCAGTATTATCTACTATGTGCCGCTGGCTCGATATGGTTTCTTCTTATTTGTCGCAGAGGCGGGGCGGCTGGCGGCGGAGTGCGCGCGGCTGGCGCGATGCGGTGCCGGTGGGCCGCTGCTGGCGGCGCTGCGGCTGGAGGCGGAGGCGCGCGCGCCTCGGCCGCGCGTGCGAGCAGCGCTACTCGCCGCGCTCGACGCGCACCCCGACCACAAGGTGAGCGAGGGAGGACGGGGGAGGGGCGTTGGAGTGTGCGCGGCTGGCGCGGCGCGGCGCCGATGGGCCGCTGCGGCTGGAGGCGGAGGCGACCGCGCCGCGGCCGCGCGTGCGAGCAGCGCTGCTCACCGCGCACCCCGACCACAAGGTGAGCGAGGGAGGACGGGGGAGGGGCGGTGGAGTGTGCGCGGCTGGCGCGGCGCGGCGCCGGTGAGCCGCTGCTGGAGGCGCTGCGGCTGGAGGCGGAGGCGCGCGCGCCGCGGCCGCGCGTGCGAGCAGCGCTGCTCGCCGTGCTCGACTCGCGCACGGTGATAACGACTCCACCACCCGCGCCTGCCCTCCGTCAGTCCCGATCACGCCGCCACAGGCAGTACATGCCACCAAACAACTCCTCATTTTTAATTCCGTTTAACCACATCTCATTCAGAACGACTAAATCATAATTATTTAATTGTAAATTTCTCCTAAATTGTAAAGTATTTGTTCCCAAACCTCTTAACATTTTTGTAATAGATACTAAAAACCATAGTGTCAGCCTTTAAACGTCCCCTGCTGAACATATGCTGGCTAGTCACTTATATCTGTACATTAACCTAGGATATGGTAATTTTTATTGTAGGTTTCTACTAATATAAGAAAACGATTTGCCAAATTTGCCGGAAGTGAATAGTTTCTGAGATATTAGTTGTAGAATTACTGATGGCAGTGTATTGGAAAAGACGACATTTCCCACCATTTTTACCTAATATAAAAGTAAGTGTGGCCTTACAACGAACTTGAATTCAGAACCGACTTTGTCAACCGGACACGCCGTGGACTTGGTCTGTCCTACCCCTAGAGTGTTTATTAGAGCCCGGAGGCGCGGAGGGAGGGAGCCCCCGCCTGCTGTGACAAAGGCGCAGGCATCGCGTGACCCGTAGCGACTGAGGCTGGTCGCCGCCGGATATAAGAAGTACTGGTTCCTGGCTTCTGGTGGAAGTTAAAAAAAAAACTGAAACTACCAGGGGGGGGAGTACTCTACTCCCCCTCCGCTCCCATAAGCAGGTGTCCCTTATGGGGGGGGGGGGGGGGCGGCATCTAATCATTGGATTACGATACCAAGTACCCCAGGTCTTGGTCAAACCCTAAGCTATCCAACACTGAAAACTGCATCGCAATCGGTCTAATAGTTTTTAAGTGATGCGCGAACAAACATACATACATACATACATACATACATACATACATACATACATACATACATACATACATACATACATACATACATACATACATACATACATACATACATACATACATACATACATACATACATACACACACACACACACATACATACATACATACATACATACATACATACATACATACATACATACAGACAAACAAACAAACAGACACACACGAATTTTAAAAATGTTTTATTCTTGTTCAGTAGCTCAGTCCAATTTTTTAAAATTATCTTCTTTGTACAGACTTTTACGTTATTATTGCCTATAGCGTCTGCACCGTTGCTCGCGTGGTAGTTTTTCTGGGATATAATGATCCTTTGAGTTATTCCAGTACCAAAAGTACCAATATAGGTACCTACCTACCTGTGTTAACAACCTTCAGTGGCGATCCGACATGGTCGTGATAGGTTAGAAGACGAAGACGCGAGCGAAGCGTAGCGAGCATAAAGCCCCATTATAGCTAAGAACCATCTTGTTTACCTCAGCTTTGAAACAAAAACCCGCATTAACTGCGGGTTTTTGTTTCAAAATTGGTACATTTGGTTTAAAAGACACGATTCTCACCCCCCCCTTTTTTCAACTCCTCCCCCCTCCCATATAGCAAAGAAACATGATGAACCATCTCGATCACATCCGTTTTAAAACATAAAAAACTGCATCAAATTTGGTCCATTCATTTGGGAGCTACGAACGTCACCATATCCCCCCCCCCGGCCTCCCCCCCGCTCCTCCCTATTATAGCTAAGACAAATCTTGTTTACCTCATGTTTGAAACATAAAAAACCGTAGCTAAATTAGTCGATTCGTTTGAAAGGTACGACTCTCACCCCCTTTTTCTCGAAACCCCCCTTTTCTCGCCCCATATAGCTAAGAACCATCCCGATCACATTAGTTTCTAACATAAAAAACCGCATCAAAATCGGTCCATTTATTATATTATATAGGCTAGAAAAGGAGGTGAGAATCGTAGCGTCCAAACGAATGGTCCGATTTAGCTGCGAGTTTTTATATCTGAAAGCTGAGGTAAACGCGATGGTTCTTAGCTATAATGGGAGGGAGGAGGGGGGGATGGGGATGGGGGTTAGGATCGTTGATCTCCAACAAATGGACCGATTTTGATTCGGTTTTTTATGTTTCAAACTGATGTGATCGAGATGGTTCTTAACTATATAGGGTGGGGAGGGGGGCGGGGGGAGGGAAGGGGAGAGTTTCGTCAAAAAAGGGGTGAGAATCGTACCTTTCAAACGAATCGACCAATTTAGCTGTGATTTTTTATGTTTCAAAGCCAAGGTAAACAAGATTTGTCTGAGCTATAATAAGGGGGGTGGGGGGGAATATGGTGAAGCGCCCAAATGAATGGACCAAATTTGATGCAGTTTTTTATGTTTTAAAAAGGATGTGATCGAGATGGTTCATCATGTTCCTTTGCTTTATGGGAGGGGGGGGGAGGAGTTGATAAAAGGGGGGGAGGAGTTGATAAAAGCGGGGAGGGGGAGTTGAAAAAAGTGGGGGGAGAGTTGAAAAAAGCGGGGGGGAGGAGTTGAAAAAAGCGGGGAGGGGGAGTTGAAAAAAGTGGGGGGAGAGTTAAAAAAAAGCGGGGGGAGGAGTTGAAAAAAGCGGGGGGGGGGGGTGAGAATCGTATCTTTCAAACGAATGGACCAATTTAACTGCGGGTTTTTATGTTTCAAAGCTGAGGTAAACAAGATGGTTCTTAGCTATAATGGGGCTTTATGCTCGCTACGCTTCGCTCCCGCTGTCGTCTTCTAACCTATCACGACCATGTCGGATCGCCACTGAAGGTTGTTAACACAGGTAGGTAGGTAGGTAGGTACCTATATTGGTACTTTTGGTACTGGAATAATTCATAGGATCACTATATCCCAGAAAAACTACCACGCGAGCAACGCTGCGGGCACAGCTATAGGCAATAATAAAGTAAAAGTCTGTACAAAGACGATAATTTTATAAAATTGGTCTGAGGTACTGAACAAGAATAAAACATTTTTAAAATTCGTGTCTGTCTGTTTGTTTGTCTGTATGTTTGTTCGCGCATCACGTAAAAACTATTAGACCGATTGCGATGCAGTTTTCAGTGTTGGATAGCTTAGGGTTTGACCAAGACCTAGCGTACTTGGTATCGTAATACAATTATTAGATGCCGAGCAATCGATAAAAAACTTTTAAACGGCTGATTGAATTTTGATCAAATGTTTATTGTAGGTCTTGGAATATAATATAATATAGCACATAGAGTACTTTTAACCTAGAGAAATGACCACGCGAGCGAAGCCGCGGGCACAGCTAGTACATAATATGTACTTTGACTGTGCCAAGTGTTACATCAAACTGCGTCCAGTAGTTTCAGCGTAATATGTGTTCTTTTAAATAACTTTCAACCTCTATCCTGCGGGAACTCATTATATTTTCGGGATAAAAAGTATTCTAAATGTTAATCCATAACATAAGCTATGATTGTGCCAAGTTGCATCAAAATCCGTTCGGTAGTTTCAGCGTGATGCGTGTTCAAAGAGACAGACAGACAGACAGAGAGACAAAAATTAAAAAAATATCCTTTTTGCACTCTATATCGATTTTGAAGTTTATTTCAATTATAATTTTCAATAAATATTTAATGTACAGATTTAGCCCAGTTACAGTTTTATTATAGTATAGTATAGATAGATAGATAGATTATTCATTCTTTCCCGTTGCTCATTGGTCGCAAAGTCCGCTGTTATTTTTGAAAATGTTGTCTGTAAATGTGGGTACAGATATTCTATTTCACGAAGTCCGTTTGACTATGAATGTTGTAAGGTCTGAACGTGCACACTGTTTTAGTGTGCGTAACCTCGGGAGTAGAGGTGCGCAAAGTATATCTTTAAAAAGAAAAGATATATTTACATCTTTTCAAACAAAAGATATATATCTCTCTTATATATCTTTATATCCCTAATAACTCCGTGAATCTTGGTGATTAAAGACGAGGGAGTGATTCGAAATTTATCCTAATTCCTATTTCCTAATTTAATCTGTACATTGAGAGATGTGAAATTCACATCAATTCAATTGTGAATGCGATTAAAATAATTGATATGATTTTCCTTCATACACTTGACAGGCAAATAATTAAAAAAAAAACTTTTTCATTTTATTTATTATTACTTAAATGATATAAATACTAAAGCAATTTAAGTTATTATGACTGAGTGAGTTGGCGTATTTAAAAATCAGTGGCTATGTACATTGATTTTAATATATATAAATTTACATATTTACAATTAGGTACTAGGTATTTACATATTTTACATTAGACGTTAGTGACCGACCGAAACAAGACTTTCTACGGAAACCAAAACCGAATCTTAGGTATCTGTTTCAGTTTCAGCCGAAACCGAATCCGAAACTTATCCTACTATATCCGGAAAGCGCAGGCTCTCTCTTTTTAATGCATTAAATCCTATATGGTAACACCTCTCTTACTCTCTATCCTCTGCGAAGGGCAGGCTTTCATTCCAAAATGAGTCTTATTCGAAAAGATATAAAGATACAGTTACAAAAGAAAAGATATAGAGATATAGATATACATCTAGGGAGAAGTAACTCTTTTGAGTTAATCACTCCTGAGTTACACACCTCTACTCGGGAGCGCTCAGTCACGATCGCGACGCGGTCAGAGTCACTAGTGTTTTGTTTCCGCGCTAAAAAATTCAAAGAGTAACGTCAGCATGGCAAGTAAACGCAGAAAAGTTGTCCACAGTGAGGTAACATTTTTTTTAAACTATTGTTACTACTTTTTGTGTGCTATTAAGAGTTTATCTATCTAATATTATGAAACTTGTTACTTAAATAGGTATTTCGATTTGGTTTTGTTCTAGGGTCGAAGCATGATAGCTAGCGTTTATCATTTCCTGCGAGAAGAGTATGAATTCACAAAATCAGTTGCGGAACCTAACTGTGATTTGTCTCATTTACGAGATATTACAAGGCGTACAGCTGAGGCTACAGGTGTTTCTATGAAAACTGTTCAACGGATATTAAAAGAAGAGAAGGAATTGCCATCCTGCTCATCAAATTTCACTTCTCCTATGAAGAAAAGAAGAAAGCGGGATAGTAAGATAGAAATAGATAATTTTACAGCCGATGTTGTTCGCAGTACTATACAAAATTTCCATGTCATCCATAAAGAAATTCCAACGTTGGCTAAGTTAAAAACTGTATTAAATGAAAAAAATGGTTTTGATGGTTGTATCGAAACTGTTCGTCAATTGTTACTGAAGTTAGGTTACAAGTGGCGTAAAACAGAGAATAACCGTAAAGTTTTGACGGAGCGTCATGATATACAAATGTGGCGTTTAAAATTTTTGAAGAAGATGTCAGAATATCGCAGTCAAGGTCGCCCAATTGTGTACACCGATGAAAGTTATGTCCTTTCAACACACGTGCGAAACAACACCTGGGCACAAAAGAAAGAGAGTACACCATTCTTAAAAAAAATTAGCACAGGCACTCGCTTTATATTAGTGCATGCGGGTACAAAGGATGGATTTATTGAAAATGCTTCATTGATTTATAAAGCCAACTCAACAGCTGGCGATTACCATTCTAATATGAGCTACGATAATTATGTTAAATGGCTAAACGAAAAACTTTTACCCAATTTATCCCCATGCTATATCATTGTCTTAGACAATGCTTCATATCACAACACACGGACTGAAAAACTACCGACGTCGGCTACAAAGAAAGCAGACATGCAGCAATGGCTCAGGGATAAGGGCATTTGAGCAATCTCTCCTTAAATTGGAATTGTACGATATTATAAAAAAACACAAAGATGAACACATAACGTATAAAATTGATGATTTTATTAAGAGCAAGGGTTTTGATGTCATACGTCTTCCCCCCTATCACCCAGAATTAAATGCTATTGAAAATATTTGGGGTATTGTAAAAAATTATATCGCATCAAAGAATATCGAACAAAACATGACGAACATGGAAAGACTGATCTTTGAAAGCTTGGATAGAGTAACCAGTGAAACATGGCAAAAAACCTGTGCTCATGTTGAAAAAATTGAAAAAGAATACTTAAAATACGTCGACCTGGATTTTGAGTTCATAATTAACTTAGGGAACGATTCTGACGAAAGCGAATCAGAAATTGAATTTGATAGTGATTAAGTGCTGATTTTTTTGTTTCTTCTCTGTAATAAATAAAAATATTATTTACTTTCAACTGTTGTTTCTTTTCTCTGCAACTTATGATTCTAATAGCTAAATATTATTTACTTAAATTGTCTATATAATTTATTAAATAAATATATAATGCGTGTCAGATTTTTTTCCTAACGCTACCTACGTTTACACACACTAGCGCGCCTATCACTACACGTCACTACTACAACCAGAGCCAAACGGACTTCGTGAAATAGAATATCTGTAGTCGTCATTATTTGCACAATTGGTTTCCAATGTTAACACTCTCTTCTCCACTTCTAGCGCTTTAACTCCACATAATGTTTTTGTTTTATTTTCATGGACTTGTAGCGTGCATAGAACCGTTAAGTCACGCAGGCTTCCGCTAACGTGTTTCACTTGTTGAACGCGAGTGGGTGGCTGCTCGAGGCGGACGGTAATGCCACACATCCCGTTCCGAAGCGCCTGCAGTACTCGGTCGAGCGCGGCAGATAAAGCTACAGAGGCCAACTGGTGCCGGCTACATTGGCAGCTGGCGCACAGTAAAGCGATCCCAGTTTGCGACAGTTTCCTTCACTTATGTTGGCGCACGAGTAATAGAGCGAGTTTTCCCGTGGAAACTTACCATTGTCCTGGATAAAAAGTATTCTATGTTTGTCTAGATATTGTAAAGTACCTATCTACAAAGTTTCATCAAAATCGAATCTGCCGTTTTCGCGTTAAGGCCCGGTTCTAGCACTTTTAGCATTATTTTCGATCATTTTTGAACGCCTGTATCTTGTTTTATAATTAACCCAGAACTATGAAATTAGTATCACAACAAAATTTGACATATTATCTCGTACTTTGTGAACACAGAAACACGATTAGTATGAGTTCTTAGAATATTGATTGGAAAGAGACCCCGTCACTAACTGATATCAAAAGATATACCAAGAGAAAGAGCTTATTATGGTTGAAAAAATGGCTAGATAATTTTTAATTCAAAGCTTTAGTTTTCCTAGAAATAAATAAAAACCATAAATTTTACTCCCGAGATTTATCATCTTTCCCGCTCTACTTTATCACGGATGAGAGAGACATACAATTCACTGACACCCGGCCTTAAAACTCCCGAAACAAACAAACATACAGCGCCAGAGAGCGAGCGGTAGTGCGGCTCGCCGCGCTCGACGCTCACCCCGACCACAAGGAGGGGAGGAGAGGAGGGGTAGCACTCGTGCTCGACTTAGCGCGCGTCGTGTTGCAGTGGCTGTACGTGCGCGGCGCGGCGTGGTGCGGCGGCGAGGCGGCGGCGCTGTGCGACGCGCTGCTGGAGCGCGGCCTGCGGCTGCACGCGCTGCGCGACGAGCTGGAGCCTCCGCAGGCCGCGGGGGCGCCGGGGCTGGCTGCAGCCGCACCGAGCTGATCTCCACGAAATTATTTTTTGAAAATAAACTCATCTTGGCTTTCCGAAACTTGTTTGCTTTCGTGCTGGTGATTGTTAAATTTTAATTACGCTTAGGTACTGTTCTGTACGCGGCCGTTCCCAGTAGTCTTACTATAGAAGCCTATTATATACTTCTGTGTGAATTTTCCTCCCAACAGACTTACTGGTTAGTTACTGGCTTACTGCTTAACTTATTATCGCCGTTTTCTCGAAGACTTACTATTTAGTCCAATAAGTAAGACCACGAGGGAAACCTACTTCGAAAGGTCCTACTAAAGAGTTTAATATTATTTTTTTAGGTTGATAACCTACAAAATGCCAGGCCCATCCGGGCAGGTGGAGTGACGACTTGCGAAAAATGACCGGCAGAAACTGGATGAGAAGAGCCGGATCGAGCTCAGTGGCGTTCATTAGGAGAAGCCTACGTCCAGCAGTGAACGAATAAAGGCAGATGATGATGATGATATAAAAAGTACCAGGCAAACATAAGCCCTTAGGAGGTTACTCATGTTACTGAATTACATTAGCTTTTCGATTTATTTATTTATATAACAATATGCGTACAGACTTAATCCTTCCGGACCAGTGTTAACAAGTTTCAATGTTTAGAACAATTCATATCGCGTGCTGGGCTCGAGGGAAGCTAGAAAAAAATGGTATCATATTTGGTACACTTTCTTATAATGTCGGGTCAAACGGGCTCTTGCATCGCTAGTCCTGCTAGGAGGACTACGCGATGAGGAGTATAATTATCCATAGAACTTCTCGAGCTCACTCAAAATCTCTGGCTTCGACGAAACGATGCCACTGTCGGTCTTCAGCTTCGTCAACAGGCTTTGCCCAATAGACAGATCTCTTGCTAACCCTTTGGAGCCCTTGTTCCGCTCTATTGCGTTCTTAATACAAGTAGTATTATTATAGGAACGCAACTCGTGTCGCATTGACTTGGAGATCTATTTATTAAGCAAGCTGTAACTCTACATATCCACTGAAGACTGCAGCCTCATCTCGCCTCATCCCGCCATAAGTTTGAGTGTATGCTCAGAGTTTCTGTGTTATTTTTTTGCGGGGGGTCTTAAAGAACTCCGACCCGACCGCGTGGATAATTTCCACCAGCCCGTTATTTAGTCCACTGTATCGCATTCGGTAAGGATTTGGAAGCGATTTTGGACCTCCAACTGAAAGCTCTCGGGGTTTTGGATTTGGGCAGGACTTGGGCGAAGAATAGATCTCATCAAATGAGACCTCTCCAGCTTTACGTTGATATTCAATGAGCCTCTTACCATGCGGTGATCACTGCCGGATTTAACCCTGTTGATCACAGAGACATCATTGAATATATACTTATTGGTCGTCAAAATGAAATCTCGTGCGTATGACCGCCGGGGTGCAGCCACGTCCATTTCCTGGACGGGCGCTTCTTGAAAAAGGAGTTCATCATAAAGAGTCCCTTCTTCTCCATGAAGTCGGCCAATTGCTGACCCCTTTGGTTCCGCTGTCCAAATCCAAAATGCCCGACTCTCAGTTCATCGCCATTCCTCATGCCCAGCCGTGCGTTGAAGTCCCCCATCACCGATGTGAAGTGTGTTTTCGGGGCATGTATGGCATTAGAAATGTCGTCATACATAGCCTCTATCCACTTCATCATCCGGGCGTTTCGAGTGTGGGGCGTACACCTGTATGACCTTCAACGAATACCGTTCGGTAATTCTGAGTCTGTGGTATACCACCCTGCTCGAAACGCTTTCGATCTTCACAATGTTGTTGACGAGGGATTTGTGGACGTGAAACCCGACACCATGTTGGGACTGCTGGTCGCCCTCCCGGACTGCTGGTCGCCCTCCCGGACTGCTGGTCGCCCTCCCGGTAATAGAGTAAGTTGCCGGAATTGAGGGTTATCGTATCCTCTCCCTCTCTTTGGACTTCTGATAATCCTATAATACCCCAGCGCAACTTACTTACTACTTTTTCCTGCTCTATAAACTTCTCATCGGTCCTCAAGGTGCGTGCGTTATAAGTTGCCAGGTCCAGAGATCGTGGGGGTTGGTAGCTGGTTATAAATGTATTCACATTTAATTTCGTTTTTATACTTATTCTTGTATGTTTGTTTTTTCCGCTCCCTCTGGGCTTTAGCTGAAAACCAGCGCTGCGTGCCTTCGGCAAACAGCCTAATGCTGAGTTAAAGCCCATTCATCACCACTTTAACTATCTAATTTTATCTTTTCTTTGTTTTCCTTTTCTAATGTACCTACTTAATTATTCGAAATCTTTTATTTTTGTATGTGTTGAATAAATGCATTTTCTTTCTTTCTTTCTTTCCTTGATGAAGTCGTGATGGCTCTTAAACAGCTCAAAAATGGAAAAGCCCCTGGGGAGGACGGAATTACCACGGAACTCCTGAAATCAGGAGGTACACCCACGTTCAAAGAACTTCAGAGTACATTTAATTCCGTTCTCCTTTCTAGGAGAACTCCACAGGCATGGAACAAGAGTGTAGTCATCCTGTTTTTCAAAAAGGGTAATAATACCCTGCTGAAAAACTATCGGCCCATCTCGCTTTTGAGCCATGTCTATAAGTTGTATTCAAGAGTCATCACGCATCGTCTCGCTCGTAGACTCGATGAATTTCAATCACCTGAACAAGCTGGGTTTCGGGGAGGATACGGCACCATAGACCACATTCACACAGTGCGGCAAATTATACAGAAAACCGAACAGTATAATCAGCCCCTGTGCTTAGCGTTTGTGGACTATGAGAAGGCCTTTGACTCCATCGAGACCTGGGCTATCCTGGAGGTCCCTGCAGCGATGCCAAGTCGACTGGCGATATATTCAAGTGTTAAGATGCCTGTATGACGCCGCAGCAATGACCGTCCAAGTACAGAATCAGCAGACTAAGCAAATCCTTCTGCATCAAGGAGTGAGACAAGAAGGACGTTATTTCCCCGAAATTGTTCACAAATGCATTGGAGGATATGTTTATGATTCTGGACTGGAAAGGACGTGGCATAAACATCAACGGTGAGCACATCTCACACTTGAGATTTGCGGATGACATCGTCATTATGGCAGAAACGTTGCAGGACTTACATCAGACGCTGAACGGCCTAGCTGATTCATCTCAACGCCGATGCGTTCCAAATGCGATCCAAATTCATCCGGAGACCGATCCAAATTCATCCGGAGACCGAAGTCTCCGGATGAATTTGGACAAAACCAAGATAATGTTCAATGAACATGTCTTTCTGGAACCGATTGCTGTTCACGGATCTCCTCTTAAAGTTGTTCAATAGTATGTTTACCTTGGGCAAACGCTGAAGTTGGGTAAAAATAATTTTGAGAGAGGCCCGTAGAAGAATACAGCTGCGCTGGGCAGCATTTGGTAAACTTCGTCGAGTCTTTTCGTCACCAATTCCCCAATGCCAGAAAACGAAGGTCTTCAACCAGTGCGTCCTGCCTGTTTTGACTTACGGAGCTGAGACGTGGACTCTCACAGTTCGACTAGTTCACCAATTCAAAGTCGCTCAGCGTGCTATGGAAAGGGCTATGCTCGGAGTTTCTTTGATAGTTCAAATCCGGAACGACGTGATCCGACAGAGAACCAAAGTTATCGACATAGCCCAAAGGATTAGCAGGCTGAAGTGGCAATGGGCTGGTTATATTTGCCGAAGGACCGATAACCGTTGGGGTAGACGTGTTCTTGAGTGGAGACCGCGACGACAAACGTAGTGTGGGACGCCCTCTGGCTAGGTGGAGCGACGACATACGCAAGATGGCTGGCGGCGGTTGGAAAAGAAGAGCCGAAGATCGGGCTCAGTGGCGTGCTTTGAGAGAGGCCTATGTCCAGCAGTGGACTGATGCGGGCTGATAATGATGATGATGATTTTTATGTGTTTTAATTAAATAACAGCCTCTTTATACTCGTATTATTAGTTATGACATCTGGAAAACAGATCGGCTCTTTATTTAGTTGCTTCAATCTCAAAACTATTTTATTTTGTATTAAAGATCTTTAAAAATAAAAAGTAATAATACTTGGGACTGGGTTTCATTTTAGTACTTTTTTAAATAATCCTTATTAGACATTTTATTTAAATTTATTTGTGTTTTATTAATTCAACCACTTTCAATATTACTGTTTGTTATTTCTGTAGATCAAGTTAGCTCGGTTGTTTAATCACACTCTTGTCTATTTTTAAACTCCTATATTATCAAAGTTGGCACTTTGGGTATACTAGCACGGAATAAGTTAATTTGAAATATTCCCAATCTCCACTTCACAATGGCCTATCTCCATGCAAATAATTCTGAGTGTGCAGTTTTGTTCAATCTCCATTTTCAACCAAAAAATAAACATACTTATTCAATATTTATTGATATTAAAATTACCTAAACACATCAATGTCTCACACAGGTTCTTTAACAACTTTTATTTGAGTTTTATTGAGATATAATACAAAATACCTCACCTGTAAAATTTGGTAAGTGGTACATTGGACAATTAAGCACTCAGGTGACGTTTAGTGTGCCTTGGCCGCCTTCGCGTGCGAGGACGGTCCTGCCTCGCCCTCTCCTTTCCTTACGCTTGTTCTAGGGGTTTTGGCCACCTCTAACACAGAGGCAGCAGCCGTGCTTCCACCATCTAGACGCACTTTCTTCTCCGCCCTGCGCAGCTTATCAGTGACACCAGGTCCGAGCTACTCTGTCGCTTCAAGTCTCGATTTGCCTCCTGCCCCTTCGCCCCGTCATTTGTCTTTTTCACTGGCACTGAGGCATCGGCTGTCGCCGCACCGCCCTTGGTAACTGCGCACCCCTTTTTACCCTTCCCTATACGCTTTTGCCTTTTGACAGGCCAGGTTTCAGGTTGGGTTCGGTAGGGTGGTGACAGATGCTACGTTTGTGCTCTTCGCGAGTTTAAAAGGCGCATCAGCGTTAGCCGTCGTCTCCAGTTTCCGTCCATGTGAGTCTTCGCCCAGCGATCCGGTGACCACAGTCGCAAGACTGCGCTCCTTAACAGGGATTTTTCCCGCTCGTGTGGGTCGTTGGAGCCAAATCCCCACACCGAAGACAGCCGAGCCGTGCAGATGACGCGTTCCATACATGCCATTATAACCGGCGCAAGCCACCATGTTGTGCAGACGAAAGAAATTACGCCTTCCCACTGCTGTTGGTAGAATTGCTCTATCAATGCGGTCTTACGCCTCCTGCGCTCGTTTCGTTCGTTTCTGAAGTTTTTTCCGCGGAATATGCTTTGGGAGGGAGCAGTAGGCGAATTCGGCTTTCCACTTCCTCGCCCCTTACCTCCATCCAACACATCAGCTGTTCCAGCCGACGCTGCCTCGCACTGTCTCGTTTCCTGCTCCCTCTTGCAAGGGCCGTGACGCGCCCCTCTCCTACTCCAGGCTTCTGCACTGGCCCAGGTGGCGCATTCGTCATCGTTGTCGGTCCAGTAGCAGCTGCGGCAGACGAGGCCTAAGACTCCGCTCCACCGTTGCCTTCGCTAGTCCACTTCACAACCTTCAGCCCGGGTTCTACAGAGCGCCGGGCGCCAGACGTGTAGCAAGGCATACCTACCTATCAATAATTATTACCTATTAAATGTATTTTCAATTTATTTTAAATATTCATTTTTAAAGTTGAAGGTTCTGTGGAGCAGGGCTTTTGATTAATGGGCTCCAAAAAGTGGTGACAGTAGATGTCCACAATACCTCCCACTGATGTTTCGCATGATGATGGCGGAGGAGTCACCCCAAGAAACACAAGCGACCGCTCCTCCATCAACACGCTGGCCACGGGCTGCCATGAGGGAAGTAGGGAGGTCGGCACACCAACATATGAATTGAAATACCGTGCTCGCTACTCCCCCGAGTGCCCTCCCTCTTTATCCGGGCTTGGGACTGGCCCCATAACTAACTATTGTGTGAAATGACTGATTATGGAGGCGAGGTTTTTGCTTGTGGTCTTGGAAAATTCCATAAATTTTCCGTAACATTGAAAGTATTTTTTACTCCCGAATAATCTTCTATCATCATAAAGTAAGTAAATTAAATATTTTTATAAGATAATAAAGATAATTATGTTATTATAATAATAATCTATACTTATCTGTGATACTTATAATAAAGGAATAGGAAAGAAAAGTCTGTACAAAGAAGATAATTAAAAAAGAAATGGTCTAGGGTACATAAAATAAGCTACTGAACAAGAAAAAAAAAATCATAAAAATTCGTGTCTGTTCTTTGTCTGTCTGTATGTTTGTTTGCGCATCACGTAAAAACTACTGGACCGATTGCAATGAGGTTTCATTGTTGGATAACTTATGTTTTGACTTAAAAACTGGGGTACTTTATATCTCAATCCGATGAGTAGAAGCCGAGCAATCGATAAAAATATTTTAGACGGCTGAAGGAATTTTGATCAAATGTTGGTATATTGTTATTCATCTCTAAGTGAAATGAAACGAGTACGTTTAAATTAGGTACTGTTCTATTATTTGGCAACAAAAGCACACACAATAGCGACAAAGTAGACTCCATGTCCGGGGCGGAGAGGCGCAGCAAAGCTGCGGGTGGCGCGCCGGCGCGTCTCGGGCGATACGCGCGCCTCCAGCTCGCCTGTGGCTGCCTGGTTTGCGGGCGATGGCATCTCGGAAGAGCGCGTTGGCGCCGCGGTCGAGGGCGCGGGGGCGGGGGCGGGAGCGGGCGCCTCCTCGGCCGCCGCGTACTCGGCCGCGTTGTCGCCGTACTCGCCCGCCTTCAAGAACACGCGGGTGGTTCTCGCGGGCGACATCTACAACCCACGCGCCACGGGCCGAATCAGCGCGCGTCGTCGCGCAACGCGGCGGGCGACCGCGACGTCCACCCGGACCACAGATTAAAGAGTTATACAACAGACATGACAGTGAACCAACATTTAGGCACGCTAGAAGTTTAGTCTGCAAGACAAAATGACCACAGGTGGCGCCACGTTCTTAGTTCCGTTTATGAAACTGTACCATAATTTCGTCCTTCCCTTTACCAAGCAGATTAGCGCAGTGGAAGCGTGCTCTGCCCATAACCCAGAGGTATGTGGATCAAAACCACGCTCTGCTAGAAATATTTGGTCCACATTTATAAGAACTTACATAGTTTATGCTTTATTTGTACATTTTCCGTGATATTTTTAAGGCTGCTTACTGAAGTGAATCGTCAAGTTTTGTTTGAAAACAAGCACATATACATAAACAGACGACCGCGCGATTGTTTTATCATGGGATATTGATAATTTATAGTACGTACTTGACGATGCCCATGTTTTATAAAAGTATACCAATCGTATCAACAAAATAGGTCACAATAATTCCAATTCGGGTTATTCAGAAAAAAATACTCTAAACCTTAATAATTCTGACAATCCCTCATAAAAATAGCTCTCTTGCGGCGTTTGTCTTGCAGCCCAAACTGCTAACTCTTTTACTTATATTTATTATATTATTATATTATTACTATTATATATTCTGTGCCTTAGCAGCACTATTGTTTTAGACCTAGAGAAGGCCTTGACAGGGTCCGAGAAGAATAATTTGGCAGACTGCGTGAACAATGATGTCCCGGAGTACTAAGTAAAGGTAGGTATTAGTGAGGCAACTCATCAAGGTATTGAATGGTGTAAGTAGAGATGGATTGATATTAAACACCTCTAAATGTTTTCATAGCAAACCAACTAGAAACAAAAAATATCCGACTACCTATTCAATTGATGAGTGCTGGTTGACAGCAAGTTCTCTTTTATACAGCACACTGATAGTGACGTTGGCAAAGCTGCGAAAATGGTTGTCACAAGAATTCCAGCGGCTCTCATTGGCGAAACTGCAAAGACTTCGAGAGACCGGTATCGACCGGTCTCTCGAAGTCTTTGCAGTTTCGCTTGATAAAGCCACCGTACCACCGTAACGATTACGGTGTTTAACGCTCTTGCACGAAGTCACTTAGTATATGTTTCGACTGTATGGGATGTAATGAAGCAAAATACCAACTCATCGCTTCCAGCCAACCTCACCTGCACGTGGTTCAACCTGCTGCTTTACTAACGAGGCTCTGGCGAGCGACAGATGGCGGTGTAAACATCCAAAAACGATTGTAGCAAAATGGCAAAGGCCGGTAACGGACAGCAGTGTGGTGTCATGAGCACTTCTAAGATCCGCCGACATAGCATTAAGTAGTTATTAGTAAAGTCAGTTATCATGCAGACGCCTAACAATAAAGACGAGTCCTAAACAACCTCTTTCATTCATCACTGCAAGCACCAACTAACGACATTATATTATGGCAACCCAGCAACGATATTACATGTGCTCATGACACCACAGCAGCGTCACCGGCGCGAGAAGCTACACCCTGCGAACGCCAACCCGTATATCCAGCGTGGCGATTATGGGAAAAACCTCAAATGAACAGCACAGTCAATAATGGTCACTAGTTTCCGGTCGTCCGTAGGGGGTGCGAAGAAACCCCGGGCGACGGTAGGCCACCAAAAACAAAAACAAATCGACTTAGCTACGTATAATAGACGAACGCTTATAGGCTAAATTATCACTTGGCACACATAATCGGAACTAGATAGGATACAGTGGCAGATTCTGGGGTTGAGCGAAGTCCGTAGAAGACTTCTTAACCCACAATCAGGCCACATTATGTCTTTCCGAGAGGGAGATCAACAATCCCAGGGTGGGTTGGATTCCTCTTTAATAAGGCCCTCGATGATAATGTTGTAGAAATCTTCAGTGTGTCGACCAGGGTAGCGTACCTTGTACTTAAACATACTGATAGATAGAGTCTCAAGGTACAGGTTAACCTATGCACCGACCTCGTAACACTCGGACGATGAAGAGGAAGATATTGTAACACAAGAAATGTTTTCAGCGCTCAATAATACCACTAAAGCGCACTACATCATTGGCTTGCGGTGAATCGAAAGTAGGTGGTCCACGTGGATATTGAAGCAGGAATCACAGGGGGCAAACACTCGTCAACTTTTTGGAAAAAGAGGAGCTTTTCTTGATGAACTTGTTCTTTGTGAAACAGCCCCAAAAAAGTGGACGTGGCAGAGCCCTGATTCTGTGACAAAAATGGATTTACTTATTACGAAGCACATAAGACAAGAAGCACATAAGTATTCAGAGATGTGAAGGACACATATTCAGAGATGTCGGAAGGATAAAATCCGAAACGAGATTATCCGAGAGAGAACCAAAGTCACCGACATATGTAGCTCTATATTGAACGAGTCCAACGCCGTTACACCCGGTTTATTGCTCATAAAGATATAACTATGCTCAAGAATCTGGACTAACCCCAGCGCCTAAGTTCTCTCAAAGCAGGGGGGGGGGGGTACTCCTCTCCCCCATAAGCAGGTGTCCCGTATGTATAAAATTGCCGATTTTAAAGCTTTCATTAGTTTAGCTCAAAAATTTTTAATTCCCTTTTAAAAAAATCATACAAAAAAACTATGCATTTCTGACGAATTTTCTGCCCCCTTGGGGGGTTCCTATACTCTTCTCCCTCCCCTCCTCCCCCTACCTACATGTAAGAACTTATATAAGTGACCTTCCAAAAAAACATACATAGACAATTTTTTGTTCTAATCTAAACACAACCCAATTTAGCATATTTTTTCTTGGGTTTAGGTTTTGGTAGAAGATACGTTTTTTTCATTAGCTACGTGTATGGAGCTCCCCGGTGCGCCAACGTCGCAGCCGCTCACCGGGGAGCTCGTGTCGGTGCACGTCGCGCTGAACGGCCATCATTGCGGAACTAACCCCGAAGTCAGCACGGTTCGGCTCGAACTCGAGCACGGGTCGCTGCGAGACGGAGGAGCCCGTTTCGTCCCGCGCCTCCGGCTCGGCCGCCCGCGCACCGGGCACCGGGCTGCTCCCGGTACCCTCGTCGCTCTCTGAAAACATCCGACAGAAGCGATTCGAACATTCCTTCCTTGAAAGAGGAGTCGACACGACGCGCGCCGAGCCACTCACTCGTACTCTGCGGCCGGTGTGTACGGAGGGGTCCCTGGCGGTCCGCAATGTGCGCCGGCGCAGGCGTCACCGTGGGTGGCGCTGACGTCGACGCGTTGATTCGCGACTCCGGCGGCACGTCCATCAGCCAACTCTCTGTGCAGAGCTGTGCGCAATCGCCATCCCTGTAAATCGACACTGCATAAGAATTACTTTTTATCGACGTGCGCTGACGACAGCTTCACGCTTCCGACTCTGCCTAAGCGGCACCTAATGTACTTTACGGTTAATAATCACCGTTTATTTATTACTAGATGCCCTTCCCTACAGCTCCTCTCGTACTACTAGGTTATTACTAGCTGCTCTGCTGGACAGCCCCGCCCGTAGGTTATTACTAGCTGCTCTGCCCTTCAGCCCCGCCCGTAGGTTATTACTAGCTGCTCTGCCCTACTGCCCCGCCCGTAGGTTATTACTAGCTGCTCTGCCCTACAGCCCCGCCCGTAGGTTATTACCAGCTGCTCTGCCCTACAGCCCCGCCCGTAGGTTATTACCAGCTGCTCTGCACTGCAGCCCCGCCCGTAGGTTGCCCGATATCGCACATAGCATTAACAAGCAGCAAATGTAGATTAAAAAACTAATCTAAGAACCAGGTTTTTTGAAGTTATTTTTTCCGTGTATTTTCTTCCGAGTTGTGAGCTACCCTGAAAATTTCACCCGGATAGCTAATCGGGAAGTGCCCGAAATTTGAGTCGCAAGATTCCACCCGGAACGACAAACAATTGACTTATTAAAAACGTGGTAAAAAACTAGCTCAAAAGCTAAAAAAACAAGACTGCCCTGCCAAAAAATAACTTATGCCAATAAATTATATACTGTTGCAACGTGCCTATCGTTTGCTCGCTGCGTACCAAAAACGCAGTGTGCCTTAATCGCCTTGTGCCTAAATGTCATTTCAAATAAACGTTTGGACTAAGTAGCTATTCGTCTATATCGCTATTAGTCAATTTCTTACATTGTCCATTTCGCGATACGATTATGCCGCTATTGGCCTATTTTCGAGTCGCGTAATGTCAAAACAAATTCAATTCAAACTCATTTAATATCTAATTTTAACATAACATGATCTCAGTTATGGACATAGCTGAGGACAAACATAATGCTACTTATTAACAGATTTAAAAAAGTTTTCATCATGTGATCGAAACTGCGAGGTACGGCTAGTAAACAAAAAGTCGTACTTCGCTCTTGAACTAAAACTCATGTGACCTAAGTTTCACTGGATCTATCTCGCTCTTGTACTACAAATCAATGGACATAAGTCTCACAGGGTCTATCTATCTCTTGAACTAAAACTCATTGGACACTAATCTCAATATGCCTACCTCGCGGTTGGTTTAGGCACAACGCGATTAAGGCACACTGTATTTTAGGTAAGCAGTGAGCATTCGATGCTTAACAAAGCCTTCCCATTGATACCCATAAGAAAAAAAAAAGCATTGTATGAAAGTTGAGCCATACTGACGCCAAATTGAATTAAAAAAAACGAGTTACTCGGGAGGATGTAAGGATTCTAACGATACCCCATACGTCTAAATCTGCTCAGGCATTTAAAAGTTATGGTGGAATAAAGAAACTCACATACATACAAACACACATAAATAACTAGCTTAAAAGCTTAAAAAAACAAAAAAAAAAGCTTTTCGAATTTGAAAATGGAGCCGTACTGCCGCCATTCATACCAATATGTGAAACGTTGTCTGTTTGTTTGTTTGGAAAGCTTTCACGCGATAACGGCTGGACAGATTTTGATGAAACTTTGAATAGAGATAGCTTATACACCAGAATCAAACATAGGGGTACTTTTTATCCCTGAAAGTTGTAAGTTTCCTCGGGAAAACTGTAAAAACTGGAAAAATGTTAATTACTCTCTGTAATAAACTGTTGCCATGGAAACGAAATAACAAGTATGTCAAAAAACATCAAGAGTTGGTGCTATACCTACTTTTGCATTGGTTTTTAATATCCGTTTTTCGCAATAAACTGTAGTCCGCGCGGACGAAGTCGCGGGCGGGAAATCTAAAAGCCTGAAAGTTTTAAAACGTGTCTTTTGGGTGTAAGGATTCTATATATATTCCATACGTCTAAATCTGTTCAGGCATTTAAAAGTTATGGTGAAATAAAGAAACTCACATGCATACAAACAAACATACTCATGTATGTTTGTTTAATTAATTAAAAAATTATACATTTCATTTTTTGGGAAGTCGTGTAAAAATACATGAAATGAAATGAATGAGTCGTGTATATCGTCGGTACAATGGTTAAGTCGCCAAACTGGCATTTTGGCGTTTCTGACTTAGTGATGGGAAAGTTTTTTTTTCATCTAATGCTTACAGTGGCAAAAAAACATAAGTGTAGCTTCAAAAACGACCAAAATACACCATTATTTACCACCATTATTATGCGAAAGTTTTTTTTTCATCTAATGCTTACTGTGGCAAAAACTCATAAGTGTAGCTTCAAAAATGACCGAAATACACCATTATTCCTTTCGTCTATCTACATAAATTTTACTTTTCACTATTTTCAACTATTCTATGTGCATAAATAATCAGTTTACTGAGGCAGATTCTATCCAAAATGCTTAAAACCACCACAGTTAACTAACCTAAGTGTCAGTTTCGATAATTTACTTTGGTACGTGTGTTTGCATCTTCCAAGCCAAAGTGGTAGTTTGGTTAGTTTGCACTGGTCCTTATTGCACCTCATAATTATCGTCGGTCAAATGGATGGCAATTGTTCAGGAGTCGCTAATGAAGATTCAATTCGTTCCCGTTTCGCAATAGTTAAATATAGATATTTAAGAAACCTAGCGCAATGGTCTTTGGTTAGTACCTAAAGGGCCTTATTATTAAAATAGCTGTTTTTTTTTAAATAAAGACATGGCAGATTGACGTTATTACAATTGACACTTTTATTATTTGAAATGTATATTTGGTAGATAAATTAGTCAATGTGGTAATTAAACAAGTTTTCTGTTGTGTGAAAATCAAAAACAGTAGGTATATAATTTAATTGAAAACTAGCCATCATGTAGTACAAATACATCCTAGTTGTGATATTTGACGGTATAGATTAAATTATAGATAATGAAAAACGTTTGTAATGTTATTTTACAAGTTTATTAAATAATTTTAAAAATGTTATCATTTTATCAACGTAACGTAGCAAAAATCTAAGATGAAAAGTAATGAACCTATTATTATTTTTATTAGAAAATTCTGACCAACAGTTTTAAGTAAATAAGGCATTTTTTATTCAAAACAATAAAAAAACCTTAAAATATTATAAGCTGTCTATTATTTCTAACAGTTTTTAGTTATAAAAGCTTAAGGTAAAAATGTATTTATTAAACATGTTTACACTTATTTTTCGGGAATTGTTCCATAGTTATGCTTACTTATATGTTAAGAAAAAAATGCAATTACAAAATTAATCATTTTTATCCAAATTGTATTCAAAAACCTACAGTTAGAGTAAAAAATATAAAAATGGTGGATCGTATTAGTTACAAACCTTTAAAAACCTAACAAGTTATTGCCTACATTAAATTGCTTTTTCGTGTAAGTTTACACTTACGAGTCTAATACTCTTCTTATGGACATTAGGAACTAGTTATCAGACTTTGGTAAACAACATATCTCATGTAAAAAAATAATTTAAAAATTATGTCTGTTTTTAACCTACTTATAAAGTAATTAAACATTATTTGCAAGAGTTTAAAACTTAATCAAATTAGGACGTTAACATCAGTACTACCTTATTTTCAATTCGTTTCCTTTTACATATTTGGCTGTTTAAATAAAATGAAATGAAAAAAATGGAATGAAATGAAAATTTATTACAGAAATGGTGTAGAAATAGATCTTATTGATAGCATTAGGTATACCATAGTGTAGAATCAACCATAGGTTCGATACGGACAAATTATTCGCTTTCTTCCGTAATATCATGTTCTGATAAAGTGTCGGACACAGATTCTGAACTAGGCAGCATATTGTAAAATTCTTGATAGTTTCTAGGGATTTGCAAATCTGTGCACAGTTTGAGCAGGTTTTGTTATTTTTTTTGGGAAATCATAGACGGTTTGAGGATACTTTATAACTGTCTTCACTCTCCTCCTTTTTAGTTTTAAAGTCACAAATGGTTCGTCGTTGTCAAAAGTTGTTTCCAGGAATATTGTATCAGGAGCATCTTTCCTTTCCTTTCAGTAATTGAACAGATATGTGAATTGTTGGGAATAAATAAGTTGACATCTACAGCGTATCACCATCAATCTATAGGTGCGCTTGAGAATACGCATAAAAGTTTAGGTGCATTTTTAATCGGCTTCACAAAAGGAGACGGTTATATGTTCGGCTGTATGTATGTTTTTTTTTTCTGCGAATACAGTGTGATGGTCAAAAAGAAACATGGAGTCAATGGCTACCATTTTGGTGTTACAGTTTCAACAATAATGTTCATACAAAGACAAAGTACACACCATTCGAACTAGTATTTGGTAGAGCTAGTGTTATATATACCATGTAGAGTAAGTCAATATATAGAACCTTTACATAATCCAGAAAGTTATCCGTTAGATCTTAAGTATAGGTTACAAGTAGCACATCAAGATGCTCGTAATAATTTAATTTTAGGTAAACAAAATCGTAAGAGTAGTTATGATAAGTATGTAAACAATGTAACATATAATAATGGACAATTACTGTTAGTAAAAAATGAAACGGCTAATAAATTAGATACTCAATGGGATGGCCCATTTATTGTTAATTTTTATTGTTAAAGAGGACTTGGGTGTTAATGTTAAAATTATTAAAAATAATAATGATTATGTAATCCATAAAAATAGGACAGAACCTATATAACATAAATCATGATAATCAAGTATGTTAAGTATGATAAAAGAAAAAGAAAAATAAACTTCTTCTTTTTCTTTTCTTTTTCTCTCACCCTTGAGGTGAGGTGTAGTAAGTACAATGACATCTTACCTACATAGACAACAATCTATGTAGGTAAGAATTACTATGTATTCAATGTATATCCTTTGTATTGATTATCACAGTAATAAACGGTATACGATCGAGAATACTTGTTTCTAATAAATAAGATCCCCTCAATACTTACGCCAGCGGTCATCGGTGTTATTGTTATGCACTTTTACGGAACTCAAAGTTATAGTATTATAACATCATGAACATTGTGTGATTAGAGTGATTACGTTTGGACAATTATCGAGTCTAGTGACGAACTAGCGAACTATGGAAACCAGTGAGCCTATTTACCATTTTGGACAATACAGCGGACTTAATAAAGAAAACACAAGTTAACTTGAAAAAATGGCCCAAACAACGTTTAACAAGTGGTTACATAGAAACGCGTATACAATGCATTGAACAATATTGAGCTACTATCAAGGCAACTCACCAAGATTTATTGAAGTGTACCAATCGAGAACAACGAAGCAAGTTACCGTTTTTCGCTAACGATGACTTACATCTAGGAAGATTTGTATTTAAATTGGATTGGTGACTTGAAGGACATGCTTACGTTCATGCTTATGTTCGTGCTTCTGACGAACGCCGAAGCACGAACATGATAGACCAAACACTTAGAACACCTTTAGAAACACCATCAAACAGCATACAAGCGAAATTACCCCGATCCAATTAAATTTATTTACGGGATCGTACGAAGAGTGGCCTGCTTATAAAAATATGTTTATATCTCTGGTACACAACAACTCGTCACTTTCGAATGTTCAAAAATAACATTATCCGCTCGGTTGTCCACGCGCTGAAAACCGCAGGACCAAACTGGTAACCCAAAAAAAATATGGCCGACGCGACACATCTAACCTCAAACTGGTAATTGATTGTATATGCGTTGAGACTACAGGTACTTGATGGTCAACCCACAAAAAAAAGAAGGTCGATACAAAATTAAGGGACCACAAGACGTTTTATTCCGATCTCCCAGGTCCCACACTGGTGACCCGCGACAAAGTCGAACTTTAACTATAGTTTAGTGCAGTGCAGTGCGCCAATATTTGCCGAAAGTGTTCGCAGTGCAGGGCATTTTGCTTCGCCACAGCCATCATTCCATGCCGGCATTGCCGGCCGTCTGCAAATCCGTATACTGTGCAATAACTACGGGGGCCGCGCCGAAACAAGCGACCAAGACACATCGCCTACACATTTTGCTTGCCGGGTCGCTCGGTGCCAAAGTCAACGCAGGGCGGACGCTCGCCTTCATTCAACTGCACATTCACGCCACGGCGCCCGGCACGCTGCATTTCTGAGTGCCTCATCAACGTGTTTTGGCCGTCGACGTTCATTATAGATCTGTGGGTAAACCACATCAATCCGGTGAGCGAACTTTTACCTACCTTTGCTACAGAGTGTGCTGAGTGACATTTGCCTACTGTACATACCGCTATTCCCTAACAGTGATAACAGATAAGCCAATTTTTTAAAGTGATAAGGACAAATATTAAACTAATATTGCCTAATATATGTTTGTACCTGTTTATTGATTCTTCATGGTACAATCTAGCCTAGTTATTACCGAAGTTTGTTACTTATAGTGAAAACTTGGTGTTTTCACTAACCTAGATTTACCTAAAATATTTGTATTAAATTCAAAATTACATATTTTTCAGCCTTAATTTAATCCATTAGTACTGGATAAACATAACACCAATAACTCACATAAATTTAAAAGGTTCCTTGCACTGAGAGAGAAATTAAATAGGATTTTAAGTTTTCATTCACCGAAGCCGAGCTGTAAAATTTGAATACTCACATAACTGTGTTATTTTGTGTATTTGGAACATACCTACCTATTTTATTGTGTTGTTGCATCAGTATTATTTTATATTACCTCGTATATTATGTCTTTTATTGTTTAAGTTCTTTAAGATGCCTATTTTCTAATTTTTGTATTTACATTTTTTGTATGAGAGCGGTGAACGGTTTTTGTATATTTTATTTTCATAAGTTTTATTGAAAATAGATCCTCCTAGTACTAGTACGCAATTATTGCATGAGGAAAATGTTCCATTGCAGCAGCAAATTAGTATCTTAGCTGCTGAACTTAAAAAATTCAAAGCCGCTCAAACTGCTGAAACTGTCAGGATTGATACACCCCCCGCGGACACTCCTTTTCCCTCTCAACCTCCGTCAGTCTGTAGGGTGGCTGTCAAACTTCCTCCTTTCTGGCCCGATAGACCTGCGATATGGTTTGCACAGGTGGAGGCACAGTTTGCTATTTCTGGAATCTCGGCAGACCAGACAAAATTTAACTATGTGGTCGCTCAGTTGGACACTCGGGTTATTGGAGAAGTGGAGGATATTATTCTCCAACCACCACCTCAAGACAAATATGGTAGACTAAAATCTGAGCTCATACGTAGATTGTCCACATCTGAAGAGCAGCATGTCCGGCAGCTTGTAAGCGATGAGGAGCTGGGCGACCGCCGCCCGTCACAGTTCTTACGACATCTAAGGTCGTTAGCTGGGAATGCTCTCACGGACGAAAATTTACTTCGCCAGCTTTGGATGCGCCGCCTCCCTCAACACCTTCAGGTGATTTTGGCTGCGCAGTCAGAACTATCACTAGGCAAAATTGCTGAATTAGCAGACAAAATTTTAGAAGTGTCTCCTGGTATGGCTGCTCCACGGTCATTGGTTTTCTCAGCGAGCACTTCTGCTGTCGCGCCCTCACCGCTTGATGACATCTCACGGCGCCTCGATGAGCTCACGCGCCAGGTCACCTCACTTACAGCCGACCGCGGTAGGAATCAGTCACGGGGTCGTTCCAATCAGCGGGAACGCTCGCAGACCCCTGGCAAGGCCAAAATGTGTTTCTATCATAGAAAGTATGGTACCAAGGCCGCCAAATGCGTTCAGCCCTGTACCTGGACGCCACCGCCTGCGCCGTCGGAAAACGGGAACGGCAGTCATTAGCGGCGACGGCTGACTGCTTATCGGAGAGTCGCCGTTTATTTGTCACCGAACGCGCATCTAAACGCCGTTTCCTAATTGACACAGGCTCAGACCTCTCCTGTTACCCTTACCAGTGGTTGTCGAACCGGCCAACGCCGACAAACTATACATTGGCTGCTGCCAATGGTAGTGAGATCCGCACTTTTGGTCACATACAATTGACTTTGAATTTAGGTTTATGTCGTGCGTTTCAGTGGAACTTTATCATTGCTGACGTCGACTATCTATCACTATCATCGGTTCCGACTTTTTGGCGCACTATCGTCTTCTGCCTGATTGTGCCAATAAAAAGCTTGTTGATAGCGATACTGGTTTGTCATGCTTTGCCGCCGTCGCAACTTTAGGTCAGACCAGTATTAAAGTTGTTTTTGCTCCACCTTCCGAATTTGGCGCGCTTCTTACGGAATTCGGATACCGAAACGCGACGGCACCTGGCGACCCTGCGGAGACTATCGCTTGTTAAACTCACGCACAGTACCTGACAAGTATCCGGTCCGCCACATTGGGGATGTCAACAATAGCATCTCTGGCTGTACTGTATTTAGTACGATAGATCTCGTAAAGGCCTATCAGCAGATCCCGGTTGCAGCCGACGATATTTGCAAAACGGCCATTATTACGCCTTTTGGACTTTACGAGTTCAATTATATGACTTTTAGTCTGCGCAATGCAGGTCAAACCTTTCAAAGGTTTATTGACGAAGTAGTACAAGGCCTCGAGTTTTGTTTCGCTTACATTGATGATATCCTGGTGTATTCCCGCGATGCCACAGAGCATGCTGAACATCTTCGTATTCTCTTCAAGCGTCTTGAAGACTACGGAGTTGTTATTAACCCATCAAAATGCGTTTTAGGTGTCCCTGAGGTTACTTTCCTCGGATATTGATTGATTATGATTATGATTATGGACTCCGCCAATTTCTTGGGATGGTTAACTACTATCGCAGATTTTTGCGCAACGCTGCAGAGTTACAAGCTCCGCTGGTCAATGCGATCGTGGACACCCATGGCAAGGGCTCCACGCCGATCACCTGGACTCCTGAACTCGAAGAATGCTTCAAGGCCTGTAAAGACAGCCTGTCATCTGCTGCGCTTTTGGCCCACCCTTTAACTAACGCTTCCTTAGGGCTTTTCACCGATTCTTCCAGTTCTCATGTGGGTGCTTGCCTACAGCAGAAAGTAGGTGATGCTTGGGAACCTCTTGGTTATTTCGGTAAAAAGCTGAATCTCCGACAGTCCCAATGGCCAGCATACTATAGGGAACTCCTTGCGGTTTACGAGAGCGTGCAACTTTATCGGCATTTCTTGGAAGCTCAGCACGTTACTATTTACACTGATCATAAGCCGTTAGTGTACGCATTCTCGCAGCGTCGAGAGAGGCTCCCACCAGCACAGCTAAACCAGCTTTCATTCATAAGCCAGTTCACCACGGATATCGTCTACATCAAAGGCATAGACAACATAGTGGCAGATGCCATGTCCAGAATCGAGTCGATCACCCTTGAAGAAGACTTCGCTGCACTGGCCCAGTCCCAAAGTACGGATGAGGAGTTAGCTAGAGCGCGCAATAACTCTTCCTTAAAACTGGAACCCATCATTATTCCAGGAACTAATGTCACTGTATTCTGTGACACCTCCACCGGTCGACCTCGTCCATATTTGACGCCGCCATTTCGTCGCACTGCGTTCGACCATTGCCACAATCTCAGCCACCCCGGTGTGCGGGCAACCATTCGCCTAGTGACTGAGCGCTATGTATGGCTGCAAGTTAACAAAGAATGTCGCAAATGGGCGCGTCTTTGTCTTCATTGTCAGCGTAGTAAAGTTACCCGACATATTATGTCGCCTCTTGGCAATTTTAAGAGCCCTTCTGGCAGATTTAGACATATCCATATCGACATCATAGGCCCACTGTCGACCTCCAATGGTTATAATTACTGCCTCACAGCGATAGACAGACACACGCGGTGGCCGGAAGTTTGGCCTATGGCAACAATAACGGCTGAAGAGGTGGCAGACAAATTCGTAAATCGGTGGATATCCGGCTTTGGGGTACCTAACGTATTGACTACCGACCAAGGGCGTCAATTTGAGTCCGCATTGTTCCAGCGTCTCATGAACGTGTGCGCAACCAAACGGATTCGCACAACTAGTTACCATCCTTGCGCAAATGGTATGGTGGAGCGGATGCATCGACAGCTGAAAGCATCATTAATGTGTCATGCTGATACATGGACGAAGGCGCTACCGCTTGTACTTCTTGGTATGAGGACAGCATTCAAGGAAGACTTGAAGGCCTCGTCCGCTGAGTTCGTCTACGGCGAGACTCTCCGTTTGCCTGGCAAACTCATCGTACCACCAGATAAACCCAGGAGCCCAAACGACGCCGCTGACTTCATCACAGAACTGAGGAGCCGAATGGAAGTTTTACGTCCCATACCCACCTCGCGCCACGTTCAATCATCATCCTTTGTTTACAAAGATCTAGCGACGGCAACGCATGTTCTGCTTCGTGACGACACAGTACGACGTCCGTTACAGCCTCCTTATACCGGACCACATCGCATTCTTAAAAGAAGAGATAAGACGCTTACCTTGGACTTAAATGGCATAGAATCCACAGTCAGCATAGACCGCGTGAAGCCTGCTCATATGGATCCTGGAGTATTATTAGGTAGTAATGCATCATATATGCCGCCAGTGCCAGCTCCAATTTCGTCAACTCCTACTCTTTCACCTCCTCTCGTTCCTTCACGGCTACCTGTTCCACCACCGCCTAATCCTGTTACTACCAGGACCGGAAGAAAGGTAAAATTTAGGGATATTTTAGATCTCTAACCTGTTTCTCTCTTTCTGTTAGCTTTCTTTTCTCCATAGGGGGGTGGTGTGGCGTACGAGAACGCCTTTATTATTTTAAGCTGCTATATTTAGTCTTTGGACATTTGATTTGTTTTGTCTGGATAATTTGTAAATTGAAATGATATGGCAATACTTTTTTGGCTGGCGCGTTTCGCACAACTTGCGCATAACAACGAAAAGTAAATATACAAAATTAAGGGACCACAAGATGTTTTATTCCGATCTCCCAGGTCGGAGGTCCCAGGCCCACAGACACATACAAATGACGGATACAAATTAGATTCGAGCGACACGAGCCGCCGATCTTTTCAAGGTAGATCCGTTTGCCATCCGGAGATTTACAACCCTTACCCGCCCGTCACTTGAAGGAAATAACTCTTGTATGATACATTTCGACCACAAGCCCCTGGGAGCATCTGGATCGCCTAAAAACACCATATCTCCTACTCCCAATGGTCGCTGTTCCTCGCCGGATTTTTTTCTAGGGACCATCGTTGGTAAAACTTCAATGACCCATCTCCGCCAAAACATATCTGTGAGCGCTTGTGCTATCCTCCATTGCTTCTTTAAGAAAAAGTCAGAGTCATCAAAACGTCCAATTATTGGAAGATTCGAAGATGTTCCTAGCAAAAAGTAATTACGTGTTAATGATTCGAAACTTCCCAGTTCCACAGATACGTAGCTTAGAGGCCTACTAGCTTGTAGTGTTGTCTTGACACTTCTTATTAGCCGTTCCCAAGCCCCACCCCATTCTGAGCTTGCAGGCGGAATAAACCTCCACTTGGTCCCGCAAATAGAAGCTGAAGTTCTAAGTTATTCTTCATTAAGTTTTTCGACTGACCTTTTTAAGTCCATGTTTACTCCTCGCAGATTTCTACCATTATCTGAGTACAAAAAACTGGCCATCCACGCCTGGATGCCATTCGCCGTAATGCCATTAAAAGAGAATCCGTCGTCAGTGTGGTCACTATTTACAAATGTACAGCACGTACCGTTAGCCAGGTAAAAATAACTCCATACCTCTTTTCCTTATGCCTTGCCACTGTCACTTCCATCGGACCGAACAAATCAACACCATAATGTGTGAAGGGTCTTTTATGATGTGCCACTCTACCTTCAGGCAAGTCACCCATTCTGGGAATCACAGGCTTTGCCTTATTCCCTCGACAAAACATGCATTGGCTAATAATAGTTTTGAGTGTTGAGCTAATTCTGATGATCCAATATGTCTGCTTCAACTCATTTACTATCATTTATTGACTGCAATGTCCTGCTTTCACATGATAGTAGCGCATTATCAACCTAGAAATATTTTCCTTGCCGTCGAGTATTATAGGTCTTTTTACATCAATCGGAACGTCCTTAGCAGCTTTAATACGGTTATCAGAACGAAGAAGCCCAAGATTAAAATCCGTAACTTGCTGCATCTACTTATTGTATTGCCTTTCTACAGGACAGTTAAGTCATTTTTAAATGATTGAGCCTGTGAATATCTTATCTTAGCCCGAGCGGAAGCTCGGGCTAGTAAATGACAGTCGGTTATTGTATACTTTTTCTTACATCGCTCGATGAACTTCAATACACAAGCGGTACTTCTTAACAATCACAACCATGAAGAAAAGGGCAGACTGTCTGGTACGGGTGTTAACTCTTGCTCATCTTGTATCAGCATTACCTTTTCTGTATTACTGACTTCATCCGTTAATAATATGTTTTCTGGCCAAAATATTTCAACAAGGCGTAAAAAACAGGCCCATGAAACCATTCTGTCGCCCATTCTTAGTCATTAACTTCGCGTGTGGCGATATCAGCTATGTTTAATTTAGTTGGTATATACCGCCACTCATTGGCTTTATTAAACTCATCTATTTCACCCAATCTGTTGGCGATGAAAGTCTTGTAACTTCGAGCGTCGTTCTGGATCCAATGTAGTACTGTACTAGAATAGCACCAAAAAAACTCTTTAATTTGATGATATTTTGTGCTCTTTTCTAACAGTATCCGCTAGTCTCGTTCCCAATAAAGCTGTTTGAAGCTTCAAGCGGGGTCCTGTTACAGGTTTAACCGGTGCTACTCTGCACTTACTAGCTATGAATGCCACGTAAACTTGATCATCTTTTACCCAACCCCAAAAAGCAACGGCGCACATAGCTTTTGTTGACGCATCGCAAAATATATGAAACTGTACATCTTCATAGCGTTCGTGGGTGCTCCATGCGTTAGAAATATTCGAAGACTGCCCCATTTCTGAGCCGCAGCATGGCATATAAGCTGATTTTGGATAAAATCTAGGAATGCGTATTATATTTAACCAATCGCACCATCTCTTGTAGATATCATCTCCAACTTTATCATCCCAACCCAAATTTGCTCTCCAAGTATCTTGCAGTAAAACTATTCCATTTATGATAAAAGGTGTAGCGTGTTAAATCATGACTCCGAGGGAGTTTTGTTATAATCCCGATTAAACAGACAATAATTACAATATATGGAGTACAACGCCATCTGGCGAGGGGCGTCTTCTCTCCGAGATCTCAAATAATGCCGGCGTTAGCAAGACCTATTGGTAGAAGCGCCATCTATTGGATCGAGGTGCGTTTTCTCCTCAAGTGGAACCAGTCTCCAAGTTTGGTAAGAAACGCCGAACGACACCGCCGTTCGCTGCACCACTTACTTCGATGAAGGATTAATGAAAGCGTTTCTTTATTGAAGACTGAATGATGATTTCGCCTTTCTAAAAATCAATGGATAATGGTTGAATCTGCCTCTGCAAGTGGAAAGGCAAAGTTTTCATCTCATGGCTCAAAATGGTTAAAATGGTAAATCCACGCAGCGACAGCTAGAGTCGAGAGACATGAACCGGAAGGAAGGTGTAAACGATGCGGAAACCTCTGTCGGGAAGTAGTGCAACTTTTTGATGATTCCCTCATAATAAACGTTTCAGAATTATTTCAGGCCCTGGATAGCTTCAAACAAAGGGCAAAATATTTGGAAAATCCGGAATAAGTCGTATCTTTGAGTTGGCGAACAAAACAGAAATTCAGAGGGCAGCGATTCATATGTCGAAAATAATTTACACATACAAATTGCTTACGATGGTCACACCATGGAATGTTTTGACAGGTTGAGCAGAACACAAAAAACTTCCAGTTTATTTGTTTTTTTTTTATATGGAGTTGAGATGGTAAACAACTTATTCTCGGCGGAACTTGACTGGAATGTACCAGAACTTGCTGGAGGACAGTGACCTGTATAGCTAGGCCGACAGGGTCTGGATTGCGATGCAAGCTGCAGTGCTGTTTCCAGAGGCTTTTGGAAAACCGGATGTAGTCTCGGGCTGCAGTTTTGCTACTCAACGTAAAGCTAGAGGCCGTATATATATACAAAAGGAAGGCCTGCTGGGAGCATTTGAAAACGGACTGTGAATTAGTTGGTTCCACATAGTTGGCACGTGTTTGAGATCGGCGCAGGTGAGAAAATTGTTTGTTTCTGGGTTCCAGTAGATTCTGTGCGAAATCGACATTGTCTTACGGGTTTTAATTCGCAGGTAGCAGCGGGCAACGCAGTCTTTTGTGTAAACGGAGCGACCAAGATACGCAGTCCAGATCGAAACGCGGAAACCGTGACTACTTGGCAACCGGCGAAATAATATACGAGTGCAAAAGCCAGGAAGTAGTCGAGCATCGACGGACGGCCTTGCCGTCACCACTGCGAGCTGCTTTCCGACGCACCATCCGTCCCGTGGAAGACACCGTACGAGGGAGATACCAGACACCGACTGTGGGAGACGCAGAAACCGTTCGAGAGGAGCGGAAGGCACCGTTCGTGGAGAGCAGGAGTAGCTGAACGAGTGGAGTAAAGGAGGCGATCCGCGGCGATATGCGAGTCGGCAGTACGGCAACCCGGGAATCTTCCAGGTTGGTCCGTTCCAAATCATTTCGAGTCAGCGAGCTGTGGTAGTGAAGGAAGCCTTCGCCTTATTGCGTGTTAGGATACAGTTTGAAAGATACTTTCTGTTTTAAAGTTTTACACCCCTCTGGGAAACACAACCTTACACACACACACACTCCTGTTTGCACAAGTACTCTTATAATTTTGAACGTTCTAAGGCATAGACAACAGTATTCCGTTGCGTTGTGACCAATATATGATGAACTGCTGACCACTCTCTCTAAGTTTTCTACTGGCCTAGGTTTCTGCAATTCTAATGTAAATTCATATCGTACAGGTCGAACTTATGTACTATTTATGTATGAGAAAATTTTGTAATCATATTTGAGTATTTAAATCCTATTATAAGAATTAGCTGTGTAGATCATATTTTTGATGCAGAACAAACTTAGTTAAGTGAAAAATACTTCTTTTTGAATTCCTCAGTAAAGGGGAGAGAACCAAGCTTTGATAACTTATATGTTTTTTTTTATTCTGTAATAAAGCCGTTTCTTATTGAATTAACCATCTTGTTTTAATTACCTCGCCTTTACCTGAGAATGAGGTCCGTTTCCTTAGCCGGGCATCGGTCTTTCAGGTGCAAAAAATCCATGCACATCAAACACGGACATAACTAGCCTCAACATATTTCTTTTCGTTGGCTTCACGCTTCCGTTTTTTATTTCATGGATTCGCTTGAAGGAGACATCGAATCCTAACTGATCTTCTTTAGGGTACCATATAAGCCCTAAAGTTCGCTCACCGTCATATTGTTGATCGACTTTAAACTTAACGGCTGCGTCGCCCAGCAATTTGCTTGTTAAACTGTCAAGTACAGCTTTACTATTGCTATTGAAGTTTCGAATTTAAAAATGTCCTACCGCAAGAATGTGAATGACATCTCTTACCATTCTTGTTGAAATCTGCTCGTCCGGAAGACTGTCAATGTAGTCGTCCATGTAATGTTGCCGTTGTACCGCTTCTACTTCTGCAGGCATCGTTGACGATTAATTATCGATTTATAATATATTGCGCGACGAAAGGAGAACAGTTGGCACCAAATATTAACGAAGACATTACATAAGTTTTTACTTTATCACTTACCCTTTTATTTTCACATCCTTCAGACCACAGAAAACGAAATGCGTTCCGATCTTCTGCCCTAATTTTGACTCTAAGGAACATGTCTTTTATGTCGCCAGTTATAAAATGTCGCTCATCGGGAGTTGAGGCCGTAATCAATAAAGCAGCTACTGACTCGCGTGCGGCCCCTTGAAGACTTTTTCGTATACGCGTCATGTTTTCCATGTTACTAAACTTACATAAGTTGGTGGAAACCTCGTAATTTTTCTTATATTGAAGCCAGAGTGGCTTGAATCCCCTGAGAAATCAGGCAGGTTACTTGGTTAACATACATTTACAATACATTACATACACATTACACATTACTTGGTTATACATTTTTAATTTGGGCTTGTTAATAAATATATGAGCTGTAAAGTATCTACAAGCGCCTTTTTTTTCTTTTTCTCATAGAGGGGGATGAAAAGATGAGTGTATCACTCGGGTGCAAAATTATTTGCCCTCGGGCGACATATATTGAATCCAGAGCGGAGTGAAGGATTCTTAAGTAGAATCCTGAACGTAGCGAGGTCAAAATAACGCCCTCGCCGACAAAATATTATTTCGCTCCCTAGTAATACAATCTACTATTTTTTATTTGGAAAACTTAGTTTTTTATAAACCTAGCTTAAAATTAAAAATATTACTAATCGCTATTTAACAGTTTTCGCATATTGCATCTAATTATCACGTTTGCTCCAAAAGAAAAAATCATCAGAAATATTCATCAAAGAAACTCGACAGTTAGGAAGTCACATTAAACCAATCTTTGGATATTATATTGCGAACTTTATTTGGAGATATGTTGAACAGGTCAAATTCAGGCAAGTCCAGACTGTTAATAGTTATAGGGGGACCTAATAAAAAAAGAATTTTGCCTGTAATTTGTGGCACATCGGGAAACGTTTAGACACATAAGATTCCTGACAGATTTTATAGGTGTGATTATGCCTATCTTGAAGAGATCTGGGGAATCAATTAGAGATTGCGCTATTTTAATTAACATAATTATATCAGCAATCTTGCGTCTTTCGTGAAGAGGTAGCATGTGTTGCCTTCTGCATCTTGATTCATAAGTATCATCATATATTTTGCATTTGTACTGTAAATGTCTCATGAATATTTTTTGAATAGATTCTATTCTCTTAATGTAAATATTATATTGTGGATTCCAAATTTGTGAACAATACTCGAGTAAACTACGCACATACGAACGGAATAGAATCTTGATTTTACTTTTATACTATTGAATTGATTGCTTGATCTGATGACAAATCCCATCGCTTTGTTGGCCCTATTGGCAATGTGAGTTTCTCATATGTTAGTTCCGAGTCATGGAATACCCCTAAATCATGAATTGTATCTACTGCTTTACTCTTTCTGTCCTTTAACTGTGTATATAAAATCTGTTGGTTTAGCTTTACGCGTGAAGGTTATTACGTAACATTTTGCTCCATTAAGATCAAGTTTGTTTAGATTACAGTAATTCTCAAATCTTACCAAATCTTGTTGTAAGAGATAACAATCACTAATATTACTAATATGTTTAAAAAATTTCATATCGTCAACGTATAAGACAAATTTAGAATGTTTGAAACAAAATGTTACATCATTAACAAATAACTTAAATAAGAGCGGGCCTAATAGGGAGTCCTGAGGTACTCCTGAGGGCACTAACTTCCATGTGGATTAATAACCATTAAGTACAACAGCTTGGGATCTATTTTCGATGCATGACGTAAACCACCTGTATAAATTTCCATGGATTCCGGAATTGAATAGCTTCTGCAAAAGTAAAGTGTGATCAATACGATCGAAACATTTACTATATCTATCTATAACATTTACTATATAATCTGTAAATATGGAATCAACCTGCCCACCTGAATCCATGTGTCATCATCATCATCATCATCATGTCAGCCTTTAGAAGTCCACTGCTGAATGGCCTATGTTCAAAGAGCGCCATGACGAGCGATCTTGTGCCACCTCCATCCACCGACTTCCTGCAATGGCTACAATGTTGTCGGTCCATCGTGTGGTCGGTCTCCCCACACTTCGCTTGCTTGTTCGCGGTCACCATTCGAGAACCTTTATTCCCCAGCGGTTGTTGGTTCTGCGAACTATATGGCCTGCCCATTGCCATTTCAATTTGCAAACTCTGAGAGCTATGTCGGTAACCTTCGTTCTTCTACGGATTTCCTCATTTCTGATTCTATCACGTAGTGAAACACCGAGCATAGCTCTCTCCATTGCTCGCTGCGCAACTCTGAGCTTGTGTATGAGACCAATAGTTAGCATCCACGTCTCAGCGCCGTATGTCATCACTGGCAACACGCACTGATTATAAACTTTCGTCTTGAGGCTCTGCGGTATCTGCGACGAGAAGATATGGCGTATTTTCCCGAATGCTGCCCATCCGAGTCGGATTCGTCAGTTGACCTCTTTGTCGAAGTTGGATCTACCGGTTGGATCGTCTGACCTAAGTAGACATAGTGATCAACAGCTTCGATAATATCGTTCCCAACATAAACCGGCATGGGTACGACATGGGCATTTGACATGATGTTTATTTATTTATTTATTTATTTATTCATTAGCACACAAATACATTGTACAAGGAGGACTTAATGCTAAGTAGCATTTTCTACCAGTCAACCTGGAAGTGCAAGAAAAATGGTAAAAAGTGGTGGTGATGTTCGTCTTGTCCATGTTCATTTTAAGACACACCTGTTGGGAAACAATATTGAGGTTACTGAGCATTGTGCTTAGGTCTTCCAGGGTTTCTGCCATGATGACTATTTCATCAGCAAATCGAAGGTGAGTGATGCATTCGCCATTAATGGTAACTCCATATCCGTTCCAGTTAGGAAGCTTGAATATATCTTCCAGTGCAGAGGTGAACAGTTTCGGAGAAATTACTTCTCCCTGTCTCCTTTTTGTAATTCGATAGAATTCATGCTCTGATCTTGGAGACGAATAGTCATGGTGGCCTTTCTGTACAAACACTTCACCACTTCGATGTACCGATATTCAATCTGGCACCGCTGTAATAACTGTAGCACTGCCCAGGTCTCGACTGAATCAAAGGCTTTTTCGTAATCCACAAACGCTAGACATATTAGTCGATTATACTCTTCGGTCTTCTGTATAATCTGCCGGAGCGTATGGATGTAGTCTACGGTGCCTTTCCGGAATCCAGCTTGTTCGGGAGGCTGAAAGTCGTCAAACCTACGAGCGAGACGGTTTATAAATACTCTCGAAAACAGCTTATAGACGTGGCTCAGCAGCGAAATGGGCCTATAATTCTTCAAGAGGGTTTTATCACCTTTCTTAAAGAACCAAACCACTACGCTCCTGTGCCACGCCTCTGGCGTAGTGCTCTCGAGGATGACAGAATTAAACAGCTTCTGAAGGACTTTAAGTACCGGTGTTCCAGCCGCTTTCAGTACCTCTGTCGTTATTCCGTCCTCCCCTGGTGCCTTGTTGCTCTTGAGCTGTTTGAGAGTCATTTTGATCTCGTATAGGCTGACGTCCGGGATATCTTCGGTATAATGTCGGGTCAAACGGGCTCTTGAATCGCTAGTTGTGCTAAGAGGACTACGCGATGAGGTGTATAATTGTCCATAGAAGTTCTCGAGCTTCGATTAACTTCTATGGACAATCGAGCGTGTTGATATAGTCAACACGCTTGGCAGGCGGATTGGTGACCGCAGTGTAGCAAATATGTGCTCGGAGGACGCTGCTGCCCATCTTCCGGTGTGTAATCCCTTAGTCACCTCTTACGACATCCACGGGAGGATTAAATGTTAAGACTGTTGGATGCCATTATTAACACAAGAACATTTACAACTAACGTAAGTTAAAACGAATTTTATCTAACATAGAAAACAAATTCATTTCCAAGCATAGGCTTCAATTGGAATCCAAATGATATTCAGTGTGTTTGCGTTATTGTGTGAGAGAGAGCGTGAATGTGAGATGTGTATGTAACTTTTATTTAATCATTTTATTATTATTTTTAGTTTCACTGTGTAAGTATGTTTTAATATTAATTATTTTTATTGCGTTCGCGTATTCGAACTGCTCGCAGATTTCAAACTCTCCCATCAGTTAAACCAGCACGTGCTGTGTCGCTCTACGGATATGCGTACCGTCCGCAGGCACCCCGCGTGTGCGCGCAGTGCAGGAAGCGGCGCCAGCGCGGCACGCTGGGCGCGGCGTGCACGTCGCCGCAGTGCGCGCCAGCCGCCGGCACCGGTGCCGCGTCGCGCGCGCCCGCCGACCGCGACAGCACGCCGCACAGCTTGCCCGCGCACACCACGCCCGTGCCCCAGTCGCTCTGCGAACGCAAGCCACGTCACATGAACTCCGACATGCCACCACCGGCACCGCCTACTTACCGTCATATGTGTGGGTTGGCTAAGCGGTGAATGATGGTAAAGCTACGAAACTATTTGTGTCTATTCTACGAGTCCCGCCGACCGCGACAGCACGCCGCACAGCTTGCCCGCTTACACAACCCCCGTGCCCCAGTCGCTCCGCGAACGCAAGCCAGGTCACATGAACTCCCACATGCCACCACCGGCACCGCCTACTTACCGTCATATGTGTGGGTTGGCTAAGCGGTGAATGATGGTAAAGCTACGAAACTATTTGTGTCTATTCTACGAGTATATCCACCGAAGTCCAGTAGTAGACTGACACAGTCTGATGATAATGGACTGATGATCCACCAAAGCCAGGTGGTGTAGCGGAGCGGGTAAGATCAGAGCCGGCTCACGCCTAGCTCCGGCCCGAAGATAGGTATAGGCCTAGTATAGTCATAGTTATAGGGCGACAAATTTTGGGCGGGGTGCCATATTATAGTGAAGGCGCAGGAGACGGCTTGAGTGTCGAAAGACACGTTACACCGTGCCGAGATCGGGTGGAAATAATAATAATAATTTATTTCGTTGCCAAAAACAAAACAATCGGACACCTTAAACGATATTTTGTTAATTATGTTAATTGTGGGTATACTAGTTCCCACACTAGGATTCCCTGTGTTGTAGGAAACTGTCTCATCCTGGGGTTACAAAATTCAAAATGTATACATACTATTATATTAAAATAAGTTATTGATACATGTAAAACTATCTATATTGTACCTACTCAGCAGTGCACACCACAGAAGAGTATATATTTTTTGGTTAAATGTGCAGGATAGGTTGAGTACCTATTTGTTCGCGTAATGCCAACCAAATATACCTAAACCAAAAGAGAACAACAGAACAAAGCAAAAAATAAGTAATTATAAAATAAGGTAGGGAATTTAATTGCATCGATATAAAGTTTCAGTTTACTGGATAAAGTTTACATAGGTAAAGTTACCAAGCTAAACAGAATTACAACATCCACGCATCACTAATCTGGCATTCAAAAGTTACAAATCACCATAGTAGCAATCAATATAGTCATACAAAATATTAATTAAAAATATAGGTAGGTAGAAACATAAAACGACGACACATTCGTCAACAAAAAGGTTGAAGGGCGCGTGGCAAGTCGCATTCGCGATAACGTGCAGTGCTTGACTAAAGGTGTATGTTACCGCGTGTACCTACAACGTAAGCGCAAGCGCATCCAACAGAGGTGGCAGTATGCAAGTGTGCGCTAGTCAATGAGGCGGTGATACACGTGGTGAAACTGTTATTTGGGTAAGTAGGTTTGTAATGTAAGTAGATAATAATGCAATTATTGAAATAGTAATTAGTGTGAATCAATTAAAGATAATAATGCAATTATTGAAATAGTAGTTTGTGTGAATCAATTAAAGGAAAGAAAAATAATAAGAAAATAAATGTTAATTGTTGATACTTTTAGCTGTCTTCCTCGTAAGTAGATATCATGCCGTCGAGTCGTTGTAAAAGTGCGTTCATATGAAGGTATTTGGTACACAAAAGTGCGTCTGTTTCTGCGATTTTCCCAGCATAAATGGGATATGTTAGTTGAAAAGAAGAAAAAGTTGAAAGAAAAATATGTTTACTTGTAAGAAATAGCGTACAGGAATATGCAATAGGTTCTTAACGGCACAGCTTTATCAATTTCTCCGTTTGCATGTGGTTCAGAGCTTGAAGCCTCTTTTTAATCTTTTTCTCTTTTTGATCTGTCAATTTTAATTTTACAGATCTTCCTTATGCATTGTACAATATTGAGGTCCCTTTTGATTTTTGTGCCAAGGTAGGCCCGAGAAACGCAGGTGTTCTTTTAGCAAAATCTGATTTTGTTCTAAGGGTTGTCCAAGATGTCAGGCGCTGAGATCTCACAGTGTTTTTTTACAGGTTAAGGCTTTTTTTGTGAAAACCGGTTTGCATAACCGTAGCGCTAATAATGATTTGACGCACTCGCAGTATCTCACATTTTGCATAGAGTAGATCAGTGCTATAACGCCAAGGTTTACGAAAAGCTATTTTTAAAATAGCTCTTTGTACACGCTCTAGCTTTACCAAATGATTCAAATGTACTCCATGGGCAGCACCCCATACAGGAGAGGTCATCTTCCTCGTTAAAAACATAAATGCATTCTTTTGAGGAGAGAACTTTAACTTCTGCTCCATACCCCAGTTAGCAACAATGTCAAGAACAGGATTGAGCATGGACTCAAGCTCTTCAACAGTATCCGCCGAGGCCACCAGAACCACATCATCGGCAAAAGCCTGAACATGGACCTCACTATCCTCTAACAACTCGAGAAGCGAGTCCAAAACAACATTCCACATCAAAGGCCCACTTATGCTTCCTTGAACACACCCTCTAGTCGTAGACTTAGTTACCACCTCACCGGCAAACTCGAGAACAACAGACCTATTCGTGAGGTAGCTCTAGACCAAACCATAGACATCGCAGGGCAGTTCTTCATCTGCAGCTGCGAAAGAATAAGGGGCAACCACGCATGATCAAAAGCACCCTCTATATCCAGTGAAACCAATACTACAATCCGACGCATATCATTATGCTCATACTTGACTAGTTCCACAAGATCATAGAGGGCGTCCTCTGTGCTCTTCTGCGGTATAAAACCATACTGCCGAGTGCTCAAATGCCCCCTCGACTCAAGATGCCAAAGCAGCCTACTATTAAATATTTTTTCTAGAACCTTCCCCATGACCGGAAGAAGCCCAATAGGTCGATAAGACTTCGGATTTGTGTAATCTGCCCTATTAGGTTTCTGAATTGCACAGATCCGCGCCGATTTCCAGATCGTGGGGAAGAAACCCACTTCCAAACATCTTGAAAAATTCGCAAGGAACATCTGAGCATCGGCCGCGATTGCCGCCCTACAAATGTTCACGGTAAAACCGTTCGCACCAGGCGCCTTCTTCAGACTCATTGAAGCCAACACATCGCGCAACTCAACCATCTGAAAAGATGGCCCAGGCGATGACAGATACTCCTGCTGAGGCACCGAGTGTACCGACAGACGAAGAACAGCCTGCTCCGGAGTATCCTCCTGTGGACAGTCCTCCGGAAAAAGGGTGTGTGCAGTGCACAGCGCTGACTGCCGGGGAGATAAAAAATACCATCCCGCCCACGGAGAGCAACATCCACTCTACCCACCTTCTTGGAACGCTGTATAATCCTCCAAGCCCCATCCCATACATTCTCAGCCATCATGTCACCACAATAAGCCTTCCAACCAGCAATCCGCGCCAAATCTATGGCTTCTCAAATCCTCAAGGGCGGAAAGATACTGCTGAACAACAAAGGGCTTTCGCCCACCGTATCCGTCGCTTACGTCGCACCACCTCAGCTCTCTTAGCCGTCAAATCAGGAGTCCACCATGCATTGGTTCCAAAAGGTTGCAACCCACAGGGCGGAAACATCAACTGACAAGCTTCATCTACCAGACTCACAACGGCAACGACAACGCCGTCCAGCTCCACACTCCCCATGTAAGCAACCCCATAACAGCCACACCCAAACCACGTATCTTATCACTCAACAACTCCCTGAAATGAGACCATGTTGCCCCACGTGTATTAAACTTACGGGATGCAGACACCGGACGCACACCACTGGAAGGCCCGAGTGCTAAGCTAAAGGTAATTGGATTATGATCCGAAAGCAGGATCATTGACAAATCCACCTTCCACCCGACAGTCTTGTCTATCAAGCCACAACACAACAACATCACCGTTACACACTTATTATTAACAAAGTTATTCATCACTAGTAATGTTGCCCTTGGTTCATTAACTATTTAAATGAACGGATCGTAACTCAATAAAAAAAGGCATAATTCGATAAATATTAAATAAAACGATACAATAACTCTGATAATAAGCATAAATGCAGTGACAACTGGCGCCTTAATATATATATATATATATATATAATTATCTTATGTGTTATTCCAGGGTATAAGCTATCTCCATTCTCGTCACCACTATAGGAAAATTAACAAAAAATGCTTCCTAGTTGCATCCCTATGGTTGACACCTGTCACTTTGATGATAATAATAAACATAAACATACACAAACTTTCTCATTTATAATGTATATGCCACGCCCGTAAAAAAAAAAACAAAAAATGCCTCCTAGTTGCATCTCTAGGGTTGACACCTGTCACTTTGACACCTGACATTTTGACATCTGTCACTTTGACACCTCTCACTTTGACACCTGACATTTTTCCAACTCATTCAAATTCTACAAAAGCTTGAAAAACTCAAAAACCTTCACTAACCCGACTTATATTTTTTTACTAACTCCTGGTACATTTCAGTAAAAATTAAAAAGAGTTTATTAATTATTTTATTGTTTTTAAACTTCATCTGTCCAATTACGAACACAAACTTTTTTAAAAATCAAATCGGTCGTGCCGTTCTCGAATTTTAGCGAAACTAATGCGTAATACGTATACAATTATGTATATAATTTTAAAAATTCCCTCCTTGTTGTATCTCTAGGGTTTCACTTTGACACCTGCTACTTTGACACCTGTCACCTTGACATCTGTCACTTTGACATCTGTCACTTTGACATCTGTCACTTTGACCTCTGTCACTTTGACCTCTGTCACGTTGACATCTGTCACTTTGACCTCTGTCACTTTGACATCTGTCACTTTGTCATCTGTCACTTTGACATCTGTCACTTTGACATCTGTCACTTTGACATCTGTCACTTTGACAACTGTCACTTTGATACTTATCATTTTGAAAATTCCTTTAATGCTTCCATTTTCTTCCTTATTTTGGTCGCATCCTCCTCCTCCTGGCCCCGGCCCCTTTAAAACCCCTAAGAACAACCCTCAACCACAACCCCCGCCATGTCACTTTATTTCTTTGGGTGATTTTTAGTTACAACCATTATTTTGATTATTATATATATATATGTTTAATTCGAAATGTAATATTCTTCGAATTTAACATTGTCCGCAAACTGCAAGACTTTAGACTAAGAAATGTGTATACTCCAAGCTATGAATCAATAAATAAAAAAATACATAAAAAGAAGAATTTGCAAAAATATATTAATGATGATAAAACTTCTTAAGTGTTTCTGCTCTCCTGGAACTTTGAAATGCATTTTTTAAATATATTCATGGGGAGGTATCATCATCATATATTCATGGGGAGGTATCATCATCATAATCAGCTACTACACTCTCGAGGAGATACTTTTAATAACTTTATTTTTCAACTAGCTGCGCCCCGCGGTTTCACCCGCGTCCCGCAGGAACCCTGCATTTTTTTCGGGGTAAGAAGTAACCTATGTTTTAATCCAGGGTATAAGCTACCTCTATACCAAATTTCATGCAAATCCGTTCAGTAGTTGTTGCGTGAAAGAGTAACAAACATCCATCCATCCATCCATAGCTATATCCATATCTAGATGCGCCCCGCAGCTTCGCCCGCGGTCAATCTTTGCCACACCCACCACATTAGAAAACACATTTAATAAAATCCCTCCTTTTTGCATCCCTAGGGTGTTACTTTGACACCTGCTACTTTGACACCTGCCACTTTGACACCTACCACTTTGACACTTATCGTTTTGAAAATTCCTTCAAAGCTTCCGTTTTCTTCCTTATTTTGGTCCTCCCACTGGCCCCGTCCTCTTTAAAACCTCTACCAACAACCCTCAACTTCCACCCCCGCCAAGTCACTTTGACAAAAAAATTGCAAAATATATTAATGATGTTAAAACTTCTGTTTCTGCTCTCTTGGTACTTTGAAATACAATCACACTATTTAACGTTCATGGGGAGGTATCATCATCATTCAACATCAATTGGCGTCATTAAATATATATATTTCATGTATATGTAATTGTAAGCTCGTTTTGACGTACATAACAATACCATCGCATTTATTTAAATAGGTTTTTGACTTATGGCAGGAATAGTGTTCCAGTGCTATTTCCGTTGAACTATCTTCTAGCCAACACTCAATTAAAATGAGAATATCAGGGAGGAAATTCAACTGCGTCAGAAATAGGCTGAAAGATTCGTAATTTTTACTTAAGCTACGTATATTTTGAGTGAGTAATGTTAACTGATGCGCTGGATCACCGAGGTACTTAATACAAGAGCCTGGATCAAATACATGAGTTTTGGAAATGAGACTGGTATCGTCCAGCTTGTTTATTATATTTTGGCAATCAAATTTTAAAACTAGGTAACAAAAGAGTAACAAGAATATTGGTACAGTTATAAGAAGGAGCAAAATAATATGATTGGTATTTAAAAAGATAAAAGATTCAACCTGTGTGAGACGTTCTTTATGAGACTGTATTAAGTATTCTTCCCAAAGTATTAGTGCAAATACGTAGCGCATGGTTTGAGTAGTCAGTTTCACTTATCTTTACTTGAAAAGAGTGAAAAGGTCGTAATAGGCATTTTAGGTGATATATGTATTGAGGGAATTGTTTTGTGTGTGGGCTAAAGTTGCAGCAGTGTTGTATGTGTGGAATTATTCGTGGTAATATGAGTGCATGGTAATAGAATTGGAAACTGTCGTATAAAAGGTAAACACTATAGCTTAATAAATTAATTAGCATGCCATAATTATAGATTGGTAATGTGCAATTATAATTTAGACATATTACGTGAAAATATTTCAAAAACACATAGGTAGATAATTCCAATTATAACAAAACATAGTCAAACACCTAGGACACGAAACCTAGGTCATCGACCTAGGTTCGACGCTCGAAACCTAGGTCGATGTTTTCGACTATATACACGTGAGTCATAGCCGGTAGTGATATTTAAAATTATGTATCAGGTTCACGAAAACTTTAACACTAAAACATAGTCAGTTAGAAGTTATTTTCAGGGTACTGAACTGCTTTTCGCTGTCGATTTTTATGTATGGCTGACCATCTTCTTTACGTATGTAAACTTTACCCATTGATTTTTCTATTTTGGCAGTCTCTGGCCAGGTAATGCAGGCGATTTGCTTTGGAAGTGAGATATTCCGAGAGGTATATTGTAGTTTTGTTCCCCTCGATGTTGAGATGATGCGAATTCAGCTGAGCATCTCTATGGGCTTTGTTGTATCTCTTCGCGGCGTCTAGAATTTTACCCTTGAGGAGTGAGTTGCACATTTCAACTACTATTGTTGAACAGTCTTTTGAGTTTTGAAAACTAACGCGAGTGAAATTCATATTAAATATAAACACGCGGAACACGCCCACATCCCGGACTCTGGCCATTATTTGCGTTTTGATAGGGTTTCTGTGCTAGCGAGGGAGTATTTTTGAGGCTATCAAAATAAGTCGCCATTCCAACTTTAACCGGGACCGTGGGTGGATTATTCCTTCGACGTGGAGACCAGTTCTTGATGCGACTGACACCGGGTCAACAATGTGGGACACAACGAGCGCAGTGTGCCAACAATCAAAGTTAACGGAAGTGAGTGACAGTGTTGACTCCTCGACAGACAATGAAGTGACTGTGCAGGCCGAACATAGTCGAGCGCCGCAGTTGCCGCCCGTAGTTGCGTGCTGACGTTCGTAGCGCTCGTCGCGGCTTGTCGGCATAACATTCCCAGATGAAGGACTTCAAAATAGTCCGAAACTGGTCAGAGTATTTCCGATCTTCTATTTCGTGAGTTTTTAGCCGTTTTATTTATTTTTAATAGTCTTTTGAGTGCCTCGTGGAAAGTCTATATTCATCTCTGATCTCTGCAGGCTATACCTGGGCTTGAAGAAACTGTGATAGGTAATTAAATGCATCGTAAAGATCTTCTTTATTTCTCCTTGAGTCTCTTTGGGACATTTCTAATTTCGATGCAAGTTTTCCTCACCACTAAGCTCCACTAAGTCGCATTTTTCATCAAGACTGGAAATTTGAGAGGCCAACTCCTTACAACCACCCTCCAGCTTATTGATGTTTTCCTGCATTGATGACACATTTGCAGCAATGATGTCAACTGTTTTACGATCTCCTCGGATTTATTCTGTTCTGTTGATATTTGTAACTTAAAGTCTGCCCGAATATTCTTCTCCATGGTGTCCATTCTCACCCTTTGTTCGGATTTCATGGATTCAAACATCTCCCTCATCTCCAAGCCAACAAATGCGTCACTACCTTGCAACAGCGTCGTGGGTGCCACGGAGGGTTGACTTATACAAATATCACCATCTTTTAACAGTATCTCCTTTGAATAATTTCGTCTTCTTCGGATCGGGCGTCACCTTTAGAGCTGATGAGTTCGGCGTTGGCGAACGCAAAGTTTTAGGCATTATGTAGGTCTTTTTGCAGCGACAATGTTGGAAATCACTTATGCGAGCAAGTTTTGTAGTGTGCACTGATATGTTGCACACACTTTCGATAAGACTTTTTATGACGTTGACAAATTTTTTTGACAGTACCCAATGGGGTACATGAAGTATTTATATTTAGACAGATTATTTATTTATTTATTTTATTGGGTGTTTCATGTTTTAGGGTGTAAGGGTGAATTAATTCCCTCTTACGAGAATAAGTGACAACAGAGCATTTAGTCGGATTGAGATCAAGTTTATTCCTAGCACAATAGTGGTCCAGGCGATTTAAGTCAGTTTGAAGATTAATTACGTCTTTAGAAGATTTAATCGATGTAAAAATCTTCATATCATCCGCAAAGCAAAGTAAACGAGTATTTAAAAAGCAAGAAGAAATGTCATTAACAAAAATCGAAAAAAGTAAAGGACCAAGCAAGGAACCTTGTGGTACCCTACTGGGAATGGTTAACCAGCTAGAAACATAGTAACTGACTACCACAGCCTGAGTCCTGCGATCTATGTACGAAGAAAACCAGCGGTACAAGTCACCCCTGATACCAATGCTGTGAAGCTTAATTAACAGAGTTTTATGATGAATTCTGTCAAATGCTTTGTTGTAATTAGTATAAACTACGTCTACCTGACTACCAGTATCCATAGCTTCAGTTATATAATCATTTAACAGAATCAAATTGGAAACCGTTGAGCGACCTTTGAGAAAGTCGTGCTGCGAGCAATTGAATGAGTTCTTAATAGCTGCATAAACCTGGTTATAAACAACCCTTTCAAATACCTTGACTATTATACAAAGTTTAGAGACCGGCCTAAAATTAATCACGTCGGTCCTGGACCTTTTCTTGCACAGGTGTAATAAACGCAGATTTCCAGATCTGAGGGAACACACACTCAGATAGAGACTTCCGAAAAAGAAGTGAGATAGGAATTGCAATGCTTTCTGCACAGTTAATTAGTAAGTACGGACTAACATGATCAGGTTCTGCCGATTTGGAAGCACCCAACTTCGACAAAAGTTTGGATATGTTTGAAACGGTAATTTCAATCTGAGATATATCTGATATCTAGAATGTACCTGAAAGGGGTTCATTAATAACCAATGAGTCGTTAAAACCCTGAGAAAGAAATGTTAATCCAGACACTTTAGGTTATTAGGTATTCCTTTAGACTTAGATCGTGATTTGATGTAAGACCAAAAGTATCTACTTAGGTATTTTTTTCTATCGTGTTCTCAAGAAGGTAGAAATATAATTTTGATAATATTGTTTCTCTAGTAATCTAGTTCTATCCCGAAGCAGATAATATCATAGTTGATTAGCTTTATTTTTGTAAATTCTATATTTTTTAGGTATAATTGTATTTCTCTTTAAGCGCTTTTTTTAATGCAGGTGAGTACCACTTTGGGTAAGTTCCATTCTCAGTAATATTTTTAGTCGGTACAAATTTATTCTTTAAACTTTCAAGAGATGAGTCAAATAAACTACCTGCGTCATCCAAACTTAATCTAGTAAACACAGTACCTGAGTCATTCTCTAAGTCATTCTTGTTTATCGACTCGTAATTACCCTTGTTATACAAGTACCTAACGTAAGACCGAGGCTTTAAGCACGGGATATCTATAAATTGAGATATTATTAACAAAGCTTTGCGATGTGGGTCAATAGGCACTAAAGGATCGTCACAGTCCAAAACTAGCACGTCATTGGTTGAAAGATCATGAACTTGAAGATCCTCTATAAAATGATGCTCATCACTACTACAGACATTAGAAGGAAGCATAAATGATGAATCAGTACTTGGTCCCAAACAATAGAACTCAGATTTAAATCACCGATTTGCAAGTATGTGTCATCTGGTTTATTCAAAACTAGCTGTGCCCGCGGCTTCGCTCGCGTGGTCATTTCTCTAGGTTAAAAGTACTCTATGTGCTATTCCAAGACCTAAAATAAACATTCGATCAAAATTCCTTCAGCCGTTAAAAAGTTTTTTATCGATTGCTCGGCATCTAATCATTGGATTACGATACCAAGCACCCCAGGTCTTGGTCAAACCCTAAGATATCCAACACTGAAAACTGCATCGCAATCGGTCTAATAGTTTTTACGTGATGTGCGAACAAACATACAGAAAAACAAACAGACAGACACGAATTTTAAAAATGTTTTATTCTTGTTCAGTAGCTCAGTCCAATTTTTTTAAATTATCTTCTTTGTACAGACTTTTACGTTATTATTGCCTATAGCTGTGCCTGCAGCGTTGCTTGCGTGGTAGTTTTTCTGGGATATAATGATCCTTTGAGTTATTCCAGTACCAAAAGTACCAATATAGGTACCTACCTACCTGTGTTAACAACCTTCAGTGGCGATCCGACATGGTCGTGATAGGTTAGAAGACGAAGACGCGAGCGAAGCGTAGCGAGCATAAAGCCCCATTATAGCTAAGAACCATCTTGTTTACCTCAGCTTTGAAACAAAAACCCGCAGTTAAATTGGTCCATTCGGTTTGAAAGATACGATTCTCACCCCCCTTTTTTCAACTCCTCCCCCCCTCCCATATAGCAAAGAAACATGATGAACCATCTTGATCACATCCGTTTTAAGACCAGGCTCTTCTTTTTAAGGGTTTTTTTCCATAAATATGCTGGGTCAACCACAAACCTGATAAATGTGAAACTTAGCATATATGTTTTTGAGATCTTTATCTCTCTAAGACTAAGACAAAAACATGATTCACAAAATTTCATTCGATACATTTTCTTATCAAAAATTACGTTAATTTCGGTAATGATTACATTTTTCTACTCAACGGGTTATGTTTTATCTCTAAAATAAATCTCACAGCAAGAAAATATAGTTTATTATCTAAGGCTAAGACAAAATTTACCTAACTACATTATTAGCCTGCCAATAAAATAAATAACTTTTGAGACATACGTCATTTAGTTCCGAGCTAAATTGTGTGTTCAAACAGCGCTCGCGATATTCAACCTTGTTACGCAGGCACTTCAGTGCTTATTACAGATAGCGGGTGGCAGAGTGTAGGGTAGGTGGCAGGGGAGTGGGGAGTGGGAAAAGTAACCTTGGAGCCTGGCCTTAAAACATAAAAAACTGCATCAAATTTGGTCCATTCATTTGGGAGCTACGAACTTCACCAAGTCCCCCCTCCCCCTCCCCCTCCCCCTCCCCCCTCCTCCCCTATTATAGCTAAGACAAATCTTGTTTACCTCAGCTTTAAAACATAAAAAACCGCAGCTAAATTGGTTGATTCGTTTGAAAGGTACGATTCTCGCCCCCTTTTTCTCGAAACTCCCCCCTTTGCTCGCCCCATATAGCTAAGAACCATCCCGATCACATCAGTTTCATACATAAAAAACCGCATTAAAATCGGTCCATTTGTTTGATCCTAACCCCCATCCCCATCCCCCCTCCTCCCTCCCATTATAGCTAAGAACCATCTCGTTTATCTCGGCTTTCAAATATAAAAAACACGCAGCTAAATCGGACCATTGACAGTGCTGAAGCTACGATTCTCACCCCTTTTTCTTGCCCCCCCCCCCCCCCTCCTCCTCACTCCATATAGCTAAGAACTATCTCGATCACATTAGCTTTCAAACAAAAAAACCGCATCAAAATCGGTCCATTCGTTTGGGAGCTTTTTTATGAGGATGCCACAAACAGACACACACACACCCTTACACACAAAATAAATAAAGTAAATTGAGCTGAATTCGAAAAGTTAACAGATTTGAATTTAGCGGTACGCTTGGTTGCAGTGAATGAAATGCTTGCGTGTTTTAAGGTCAATCAGCGCCATCTAGTTAAATTGGAGGCAGAACTTTGATTTGTTTGGTTTATGCGCTGGAGTTGTTGACCATCTCAATCACATTAGCTTTCAACCAAAAAAAATACGAAAACACACACACACACACACACTCACACACATACAGTGATACACACCCTAAACTTATAACACCCGTCTCTTTGTTCGGGGGTTAAAAATGAAAAACAGTAAGCAGTTTGATTACCAATAAAAACAGCCGCTAGAGGGCGCTTTTTTATGAGGGAATGTAAATTATAAATGATAATTTATTTCTTTTTATACGCTTTATATTAGCTTCACTTGTATGTTTGTATGTTTGTAACCGACTTCTTTGGACGCTATTTTGACCCATTTTAAACGTTCAGATTACATTCAAATTTTGCACACCTGTCAAACACCGATGACAATGCATTAATTCGAAAAAAAAGTAGAAAATAAATAATAGTTTAAAAAAACTAAAAAACACGGTTTATATAGAAAAGCAAACTAAAAGATAGAAAATAAATTTTAATAGTGTAAATAAGGAAAAAAGTTTTATTTAAAAAAAAGCGTGGGGTGCTTCTCATATCTGTCAATGAAATATTTATAACTACTGACCCATGCACCCCACGATTTTTTTGAATTAAATCATTTTTTTCTTATTTACACCATTAAAATTTATTTTCTATTTTTTAGTTTGCTTTTCTATATAAAGCGTGTTTTTTAGTTTTTTTAAACTATTTTTTATTTAAACATGCACTTCAGGTAAAACTAACAAATTTACAAAGTAATGAAAAAATAAAGTAAATTGACAGAATTCTTTTCTGTTTTTGAGTTTTTTCTAAATTATCCGAATTGGAATTATTGTGACCTATTTTGTTGTAACGATTTGATGGTTTACTTCAGGAAAAAAAAACAAAGATATTGTAAAAATAACGCATAAAATATGTAAATGCATAAAAATATGGAACAAAACATTTCAAGAAGTGCGTGATTTCGATCCACGCACGTCTGGGTTGCCAGGCAGAAATGGTCAAATGTTTAAAAAAAAAGAAAGTGGTATAATGTTTTATTTATATTACATTTAAATTACCATAACTTTGAATACCTATCCCGCAGGAACCCTATAGTTTTTGGGGATAAAAAGAATCAATAATTTTAATACATAATATGTACTTTGACTGTGCCAAGTTACATCAAACTCCGTCCAGTAGTTTCAGCGTAATATGTGTTCTTTTAAATAACTTTCAACCCCTATCCTGAGGGAACTCATTATTTTTTCGGGATAAATAGTATTATAAATGTTAATCCATAACATAAGCTATGATTGTGCCAAGTTGCATCAAAATCCGTTCGGTAGTTTCAGCGTGATGCATGTTCAAAGAGACAGACAGACAGACAGACAAAAATAAAAAAAACCTTTTTGCACACTATATCGATTTTGAAGTTTATCTCAATTATAATTTTCAAAAAATATTTAATGTACAGATTTAGCCCAGTTACAGTTTTAATAAAGTATAGATTAAATCGTCAAGTTTCATTAAAAAGTTATGTAGTTGCTGGGAAAAAGAATAGCCCAGACTTTGTTTACATAAATAAATTACGCATAAATTAACGTTAATAGTTGTGTTGTTTTAGCGCAATAGTAACCCATAGGTCCTCCGCTGAGGATTGAAATTGTGGTTGAAATGTAGTAGCGATATCTTACAATTACTTATAAATTATAATTAATTTATAATTATTTTTTTATTACTTATTACATTTTACAATTACTTATTTTTAAATAATTATGATTTTGAATTAAATTTTTACTATTTAAATGTGCTATTGAAGCCAATTCTATCGATGACCAAGTAGTCATTTTTAACTCTTTGATCACCAATTTATATAATGTTCATGCACCTTTAAGAGCTATTAAAATTAAACATGTACCTGCACCATGGCTATCTACTGAAATTAAAACCCCTAAGCACAAAAAGGTCATTGCTAAGACGAAATATAAGGTTCGACCAAGTGACGCTATCAAGTCAAGATACATCAAGCTTCGAAATCGCTGCAACGTGGTGTGTAGGGATGCCCAACGACGCCATATTCATTAGATTCATGAATATTCAAAATGAGGATCCAGCGAAAGTATGGAAATTCCTCAGGTCACTAGGAGTTGGAAAATCACGCCAAGAAACAATTCCCAACAATTTGGATATTAACTTGCTGAATCTACACTTTTCTGTATCATCTAACATTGATGACCCCGCTAAATCTCGGTCCTCAAACTATCTTTCTAACATTACTACTCCTGACCTTTCTCCCTTCGTTTTTCGTCAATTTGCCGCTGGTGATGTTAAAAAGAGCATGCTTTCCATTTCCTCTAATGCCGTTGGAGTTGACAGCATTAGTCGTAACATGCTGATCTCTATCCTTGATTATATCCTCCCAATTCTTACTTATATTTTAATTTTGTCTATATCCAATGGCGAAATTCCTTTCATATGGAAGGAAGCACAAATTATTCCTTTACCTAAAAAAACAATGCTAAGTCCTTTTCAGAATACCGTCCCATTTCTATACTACCATTCCTTTCGAAAGTCCTTGAACGCCTGGTTCATAACCAGGTCAGCATGTACCTCACTAGAAATAATCTCCTAAATCCTTTTCAGTCCGGTTTTCGGCCGGGACACAGCACAGTTACTGCACTTGTCAAAATCACTGACGATATTCGTCTAGGGATGGAAAATGGTCAGTTGACAGTGCTGACCATTGACCTTTCTCCTGGACTTCAGTAACGCTTTCAACACTGTAGACTTTGACATTCTTCTAGCTATATTTCGCTCACTTAGTATATCTCCAGCGGCGATTGACTGGATTCATAGTTACCTGTACGGCCGACGGCAGCGGGTTTTTGTATTAGGTTCATATTTGGATTACGCAAATATGACCATGTCTCCGAATTTCGAATAAAGCTCAAGTGGCTTCCCATACGTCAACGTCGGAATGCTTATATATTGTCCCTACTTTACTCTATTTTGTTTCATCCTTCTTCGCCACACTATCTCAACGAACGTTTTGATTTCCTTCACATGTCAAACACTCGTTTTTTAAGGTCATCAGAGAACTTACTGCTAAAAATTCCCATACATAGTACCTCATTCTATGATCATTCCTTTACGGTTGAAGCAGTTAGATTGTGGAATGATTTGCCAGTTAAAATTAAACGTGCACCTTCTATTGATGTTTTTAAAAGTCAAGTAAAAGCCTACTACCTTTCACACTAGCTACTTTTTTAGCACATAGTATAAATTAAAAAATATATATAAACAAGTATATATGATTATATATATATATATATATATATATATGTATACGTAATGTATGTATGATGTGTATATTTGTATGGTTGTTATGTTTTGGTATATAATTGTCATTTCTATTTAAGTAGATATACTTATGTTTTGTTGTAAGAAAAACCACCGTTCGTAATTTATTTATGTTAATCCTCTCCATGCACGGTAGACAACCGAAGAAGAGATCGCTTTAAGCGATAAGACCGCCAATTGTAACATGTTGTTGTTAGATTAAGTTTATTTATTGTATATTTCTGTATTGTGGTGTTTCAATAAAGAGTTCATCTTCATCATCTTCATCTTCATCTTCATCAAGAGTTCATCTATCTATCTATCTATTATAATAATTGCAAATTGTCACTTATGTTAAATCGAATTATCAATAAATTGTTTCTCTTACACGCACAATAAGATTTACACGCACACCAGTAAATGAGAACTTGTTAGAACCCACTTGAATGTTTGCCGTGAGATACCAGGCTCGCAGGAAATAGTAGGCAGTGTCCGGGAATTGATGATCTTCTACACTTTATAATGTACTATTATTCTAAGAATTTTCGCAAGCAAATTAAATGAAATTTCAGGTTATATTAAAGTCGTGGATACGGCTGATCAATATCAAATCCAAGAGGGAAGATCCGACACGGTATCACGTGAATCAGCAGTACCTGGCACAGCTCGGGACCGACGAGGCAAAGAGTGCGCGACCGCAGCCCCGGCCAGCGCGGGCCGCGCGCCGCGCACTGCGCTCCGGCACCGAGCAGCGCGTCCACGATGCGCAGGAGCGGGCGCTGGCCGGCGTGGGCGCCCGCGACACGCACCAGGTGGCAGGCGGCGGGCGGCGCACACTCCGCGGGGTCTGTCGCCATGAGTATGGCGCGCGCGGCCACCGGCGACGTCGCCAGCTCCAGTACCGCCAGATCCGCCCTCACGCCGGCCCACGGGTCGCCTGCCACGCCACCACCCGCCTCCTGCGGCGAGAGAGCGGCGAGTCACCGTAGCCGTCCACGACGCATCGACACGGCTACACGTACACGTTGCGTACCTCGTCGGAGTCGCCGACCGCGTACGCGATCCTCAGTACGCGCCGCATGGGCGGCACGCCCTGCGCCGCGTCGGCGGCGGCCACGGCCCACACGTCGGCAGCGGAAAGCGCGGGGCGAGCGCACGCCGCTGAACTCAGTGCTGTGCGCGGCGATACCAGCGCCGCGCTGCAAACGCGCCCGTCCGCGTGCCTCACCTGCACCTGCAACGCGCGCGTCTCGTTAGTGCACGTGGCGCCGCCCCGGCGCGGGCACCCGCCGCCGCCTACACTCACCACGAAGGGCGCAGAATCTCCCTCGTCCTCGGCGTCGATCTCTTCGGCCGCCGTCTCCTGCCCTACGCCGGACAAAACTGCGACTTAAATCATTATTGGTGTCGGCACCTATACCTATCTGTTATTTTTCGATTTACGTGAAATAACCAAAAATATAATAACGATTACCTACTTATGTATGAAAAAAACTATTTACATGCTTTTTATCTATCATTATTTAGACCGAGTTTCGAAACCATTTCCACAGAATAAATATTAGTAAATATTAGTCTGGTTTCATTTCCCAATTTCCCGGAATTAGATTGCATTGTAATCAATAAAATTATAATCTAAGTAGTTCACATTATCAGGCTATTTTGAACCCGGTAAACTAGAAGCAAGGGCCGCTTTACTCTCAAACTCAAACCTCAAATCTCTTTATTAGCTCTTCACGTTTATTCGTTTCATTAGAACCGTGGTAAAATAAAAAGGTTGAGGTAATTAATAAACAGCACACCGAGCACCGGCTAGACGGCTAGGCCGCCCTGGCACAAAGTATTCGTGCCGATTGTCCTACGGGGTACGCAACGAACGCTGTACCGAGCTGTACAGCTTCGGTACATTAAACCAGGGAAGACAGCGGGTGAATATTCAGCGCGTTCGAGCGTGGCGTAGCGTAGCGAGCGAAGTTACCGCGAGCGAGTGCCGCCAGCGCCAGCACCGCCAGAAGCGCGCGCACCGCTCTCAACATCTTCAGTAGCGTCTCCCAACTAATAGCCAACCAATACACTATTTATTTCTTCTCGAGGGGTTATGTTTTGCAATGTCCTCCATTTTGATGTGACATCATTTAGTTGAAACTGATAGATAGCTGACAGAAGAATACTTCTATAACAAGGAAGTTATATGTACCTACCTATTTACGTCATAGATTAAGGAATTTTCGCCTATTAGACATTTCCTTCGCCTTTGACTTACGTACCACTGGAACGATATCACTCCATAAATCTATAATACTTTTTATAGTAGAGGTTCTTGTATCTCTCATATACAAAAGTCGTAGACGCTCAAAAGTGGTCTCACCGAAAACGTAATTTAAAAAAATAATGCGAGAAAAGGAAGTATACGTTGGTTCGGAAGTCTCTTTCTCTCTGGATGGATAGTGACTTCAACTTCATGGGAAGAACTGCGTGAGAACCTTGTCACCACCTTCAACCAGAAAACACATATTCCCGTAACACACAGAGTTTCTGTCACGTGCCTGGGTTCTGTGGAGAAGAGGACAGCATCGACAACGAATATTCTGTTGAAGCAGTAATTGGATGCGTCAACGACGAACGGTTACGTATTGAATTATTGAACACCAGAGCAACTTCCGTTCCTGAGCTTATTTCGATCGCATCTTCTATCCATAATAAACGTCCTCATTTAAGCTCAAGCTCTACAGTTCCCAACAGACGTCCACGCTTTTCGGACACAACACAGTCCACATCAAGCTGCCGTATTTGCAAGAGAACTACAAACCATTCTACAAATAACTGTATATTTAAATCATCGCAGACCACATCTGAAACGAGCAGTAAGGATTCTAAGATACCGAATTTGCCAAAGAATACGAGACAACAAACTTTCACGTATTGCAAGAAGCCTGGTCACACCTTCGATGTATGCTACAAGCGGGAACGTTCGCTGATATCAAACATCTGTTAATCACGAGAATATGAACATCACCATCTTTGACAATTCTAAAACTGACCTGACCAACGATGATTATGTCACAAATATAAAACAAACACCTATGCAGTCAAGAAACTACTGGAGAATAACATCACGCGTGAATGTGCTTTTCCATCCAGATATACGCAGTCTCTGACGTATAAGTACGACCAAGTCCACGAAAAGTAGAAGATCTCGTCAACGCACCAGTTCCAAACACTGTTAAACAAGTGCGTCAGTTCAATGGTTTGGCACGATACTTCAGGAAGTAAATTCTTGACTTCTCCCGTACTACGGTGCCTTTGAGCTGACAAAGCAAGGAGCCAAATGGGAATGGGAAGACAGACATGAAAGAGCACGAAATACGATAATTGAATACCTGACAACTGCTCAAGCACAAACGCTGTTTCAAGAAGCACCTCTATAGAACTATACACTCATGCGAGTAGCAATAGCTTTGGCGCAGTACTGGTTCAAGTAATCGATGGACGTCATCATGCGATGCATTTATGAACATGAAAAGCACCGATGCAGAAAGCCGCTATCAATCATATGAACTAGAAAACTTGGCGGTGGTACGAGCCGTAAAACACTTCCGACAATATCTTAACGGCAGCAAATTAAGGTGACCACGGATTGTAATGCACTTAAAGCATCCAACACACAAAAAGAACCTCCTGCCAAGAATTCATCGCTGGTGGGCATTCCTAAAAAACTATGACTTTGTGGTGGAATACCGTAAAGGTGAGCGTCTCGAACACCGAGTTCTAAACGTGTCATTAATCTAACAGATATCAAATTCGTTGACAGATCTGGAAATAAGACGACGTCACTTAGAGTCATTACACCTCTTTTGTCCAAAATGAGTTTCACATCACCTCGACCAGTACTAAAAAGATTTTCACCATTGGCGACGGTCACTTCCCAAGTGGAGTCGGGTACGAAGTTCGTAAGTAGGTCAGCCCTATTGCACATGTGACACGACGCTCAGGAATAGATGTACCAGGCATCTTTCTTCACATTTGAAGTCAGCGCGATCACATCGGCGTCTACTTTGCTTCGACTTTTTTTTAATCTGCTACCATGATATAAAAATAATAAATTATTTGCGTCTTAGTTCTTTATTTTAGTTTTATTGACACCTTGTTATTTTTGAGTAACCTAGCAACAAGTTTACATTCCAACAATTATCATAACCTTACTTTAGTTTTTTTGTAGAAAGGATGTAAGCCATAATATTTGTCTATATTTTCAAAGTTACACTATCTATTACATAACTTAACGCAATTCATCAATGAATAACTATAATTAAAAATAAATAAAAGTTTGTTTATTAGCCATGCAGTATTTCCAGCGCATATCCTTTGGTTACGATTTCTGATCTTTTTAGACTTCAGCGAGTCTGTGGTGACAGACGTCAGTGTGTGTCAGTGCGTTGCACAAAGGCCTGCGCCATCGCATTCGCGACGGCACGACACCAGTATCTCTACCTAGTCTGTAACCAGTCGTTCCCTCACCTCCCGCTCGCGTCCTCGTGCCCAGCATTGGCCACGAAACTGTACGTTATGTAACTTGTAATCAATATCAGTAAAAAAGTTAAATTCGGTGTTCTAAACAGTTGTATCACTAATCCTCTCACCACCCAGATATGCCAACTGGAGTCGGACATTCAGTTAGCGCTCACCGTTAGGATTATTGGCCAATATGCGCTAAGGACCATTGCGCCGCCAAAGTGGTGACCTTTACGTTTGGTGGTGAAGGAAAGTGTAGTGTATAAAAAAACTTTTTGTGTGGGGGGGGCGGCTCACAGGAAGGACACGCGCGAGGAGGCGTAACTTATTAAACACGGTGCGATTTTTTTACAATGTCGACGACAGGAGATTCAACGAAACAGAAAGTAGAGGAGCAGCCTATAGATACAATTGCTGTGTCAGCGAAAATACCAGATTTTTGGTGTGATCTCAACACATATCGGACGAAGCGAAATATCATATAGTGATAGCCAAATTGGGAAATGAGGTAATTACCCAAGTTGCCGATATTTTAATTGATCCACCAACTATGAAGAGTCAGAAGGGAGACAGTTGCAGAAATTAATTGGCGAAATGGACTTGGGAGACCAAAGGCCATCCCAGCTGCTACGACGGATGCGCGAATTGGCTCGCGGCAAGGTCTCAGACGAGACACTCGCCATTTTATGGCAGAACCATCTTCCAGCGACGGTTAGAGGAGTTTTGGCAGTATCAGATAGCAAGGACTTGAATACTCTTGCCTCGATCGCCGATAAGGTCAGCGTGACAGCGAGTCCAGTCCATGCCATCAGCCGTGTGGACCAGCCATCAGGAGAGGTGAACGAGTTTGTAGCCGAAATAAGGAGTTTGTTTGGAAAAAAAATAGGAACCAATCGTTCAAGGCCGAGACATAAAAATTTGAATCGTCAGCGCGCGAATAGTTCGTTTTTGCGTTAAGTTCTTTAATAGATAATGTAACTTTGAAAATATAGACAAAAATTATGGCTTACATTCTTTCTACAAAAAAAACTAAATTAAGGTTATGATAATTAGGTAGAAAATAAACATTACGTTTAACATAATCGCATTTAATTTAATTCACCTACATCGAAGTAATAAATTTTAACCTTACGTTATATCTTATTTGAGCAAAAACCGAACTTACACTAAAGAAAATAAATCGTTCATTCGTAGTTCATTCAATCTTGCTCTCAAGTTCTGGTTCGTGACGTAGCATCTTGAGATGCGGCTCTTGAAAACGACATGATCTGAGATGCTCTTGAAATGTCTTTATTAATCAGCGACGATCTTAAGACGCTGATCACAACTTGAGAGCGTATCAGTTGATATCGCACTTGAGAGATCAACCAAGAGCGATTTATTAATACGGGCCTTAGTGTACAAGAGTAGTTCGGGATAGCCGGCGGCGGCGCGGATGGTTCACGGTTCTCTGATTAGACAGCGAGACATAGACACAGAGGAACAAAGTAAATAATAATACACAGAGGGCGAATTGCATTTTAGTTTTATTAACAAAGGGTGGAAAGACCTGAGGTATTTGAGTCGAGAACATAATAATTGTGGGATTATTAAATTGAATACTGAGAAAAACTTAGTATTTAATTATTATTTGGTGATGCTATGGCGCCATTGAGGTATGCGGTTAACGCAGTGCTCCTGGGGATTGTCATAATTTAATATGGTAACAACAAATCACCATAGAATCGTCGAGACAAAAAAACTTTTTTTATTTGCAAAACCAACAAGTTTTGCAGGTAACAAACTTTCATAGTGCCCATACAGAACTATCAGAACTTATAATACCTAAAATCTTGTTGCTCATTCAATTTTTTGACTGAGAGCTAGGAACAGGCATTTAAAATAAAGTTCTTAGATGGGATATAGGCCTAGGCTTCTATATTTATATACTCTTTGACAGAACTACAACACTAGCAATGAGGTTGTCAGTCTGCAGGAGCAACCTCGGCTCTTTCTTCCTCAAGATGGGGCATGCTAGATTAACAAGAAAGATAATTTAACTGGGGTACCAACCACCAAATATACCAATAAACATCTTCTTTGCTGCCCAAAGGGCGCCTTGCCCAAGCCACCGAAAATGAATTCAACGCGACGGCGACGTGGTAACTTTCTGGTCTGGACACAGACAACGCACAGCTTCAACAGGAGAACGTAGAGATTTGAAATTTGGAAGAAAAACATTCCTTGAGTACGCAGGGGTGCACTAACGAGGGATTTTTGAAATTCCATCCCCTAGGGGCGGCACGGAGAGGCAAAGTTTGCACACGGGCAAACCTGTAGGGCACAAATAGTACCTTGATACAAGGTATACCGGCACTATTAAATTGTCTAGACAAGAACAGTTAAACATAATATAACATGTTTGAATGTTAAAATGAGGGTATATTTCCGATATGTTGGCACTAATTGGATTTTCCCCACTAACCGGGTCAGCCATAGTGTGAATGGATTCTTGTAACTGCTATATTATACTACGTATTAAAAGTCGTCGTGCCTAAGTATACTTATAATTTCCTTGGCTGTGCCAATCTGTAGCCCACAGACTATATTACGGAGATACCTACCTGATAGAATTCATTCATCCCAACAAGGAATCAGTCAGCTCCTCAATTTCAGATTGAATCGTTCTTCGTGTTGGAAGTTATAGGCTTTATTCCCAGCGTCGGACTGCCATATAGTCGAGGTGGCGTTTGCCAGCCGGGCCCTAGCCTGCGCGGGCCCCCCACGGGCCTGGCTTGCGGCAAGAAACTATATGTTTCTTATACTCTTATAGTGAAAAAAGTTTAAAATTTTCGCGTTTGCTACGCTCGCGCCTTCATTATATTTCTGACTTTTTTTAAGATGGAATACGGCGGATCTATTGAGCACTCAAAAGATGCTTTGTTTTCCCTAGAATTAGCTTTAAATTATCGCGCTAGCTACCCTCGCACCTTGCTGTTAATATTGTCTGCTTTCATATTTCTACTCGAGATCCACAATAATTAATTATTCTACTTCTTATTATTCTATTTTTACTTATATTTTGATTCTACTTCTTTCGTATACCCTTTTAATAAAATTAATAGTCGATATTTTTGTGCTCTCTTCTGATGCCTTTGTTATACTTATTATATATTTCCACACGCTGAAGAACTCCATTAATGTCTTGTTTTTTTCCACTGAAGTTATATTAATAATTCAGCTCAGTGTTTTATTCTATTTTTGCGTTTGTTACGATGTCCTTCAATAAAAGATATTTATTGTTTCCTCACTCGCATAACGTACCAGAAATAGCTCAAAAAATTCGCGATCGCTTCGCTCGCGCTTTTTTGGTATTATACTAATGTTTTTTCACTCACAGATGATCATTAAAGCATATTTATTTTTCACAATATTTCCCTTTGTGTGTAATTACCCCAATAAAAGTATGAGCAGATCAACATTTTCAAAATTTTAATATGAAATCACATATACACTACAAATAATAAAATGTTCACGGATGCGTAAGGGTTTGTGATATCTATTAAAAGCCATTTTTGGTACTGAAAAAATTCTCGCCCCAGGCGCCCAGATGTCTAAGACCCTGTAACTGTAAGCCCTGTATGCAAGTACTTAGCGGACCTTCTGAGTTTTGTGAGGGGTCACATGTCACAGTCAACACCATGTCACAGATTACTAAAACGGCATACTAAATGTATACCTCACTCGCCGGCTAGTCCCGAAATGGAAATATGCGTGACATTCAATACAAAAATTATTAACTTTAATTTCAAAACTGTAATGGTATTAATCTGATGAGCTAGCTAGATCTTAGCCATTAAGGACACTGTGGAGCAATCAGTCTGGCCCTTAGGATAAAAAGTTTGAAGACCCTTTTTGTCTAAAACTGCAAAGGACGCCAAGTGTTTTTCCCGAAGCGTTTCGGACCTCTGCGAAAGTTGCATACCATGTGCATGTAAACCTTTATTACAATATAACATGCACATCAGCACGTACAGCCTTATATTTTGCATATTGTGTAATTCTCACAATTTCTTTCGCGAAAGTGACTTGTGAGAGAGGATTTTCAGCTCTGAAAATGAGATTTCGCTCTCTACTGGGCAAGAACTGTTGGATTTGTCTATTATCACAGACCAGTTTAAAAAAACTGTTTGTTTACGCAAAGTCGGCGCGGCCAGATGTGTCGCGTAGACCTTCTTTTTTAGTGGGTTGACAATCAGATACCTGTGATCTCGGCACGTACCCAATAAATCCCCAGTTTGCAGCCAGATGTGTCGCGTCGACCTTTTTTTTTTGTGGGTTGACCATCAAGTACCTGAAGTCTCAACGCATATACAATCAATTACCAGTTTGAGGTTAGATGTGTCGCGTCGGGCATTTTTTTTTTTGGGTTATCAGTTTGGTCCTGCGGTCTTCAGCGCGTGGACAACCGAGCGGATATACAAGAAGACTAGCAATCCCATACAAAAAATCGTGCATCGCTATAAGCTCAAAATCCTGTATTATATCTAGATGGCGCTTTCAAATAGCCTGGAAGTTTTCGTTTTGGCATTTGAAGCCGATAAATTTGGGTTACTTCTCTACTAATCGAGCTCAAAAGTTGTTTAGCCTTTTTTAAATGTGCTTTTTTGCTTCCAAAAACAGTTTTAGTACATTTTGTTTTATATACATGATTTACCACTATTCATGTGGCTACTGGTAGATGGAGTTACAAACGCATAAAAGGTAGTAATCAAAATCACGCATTTTTGCTTCGCTAGATGGAGTTAAAAATACTTAGTCGTTGTATTGCACGGCCAATCGAATCAACATTTTACTCTGTGACCAAATTATGTACGGCCAATAATTTGCTGTCAATATTCCGTGGGCTGGCCTCGTTTTATCAGGCAGTACAATACGGGGTGCATAATCAACATGAAGAGATTTTACACAGGCCATTCGCAGCCAGAAAAAAGAAGCCAATTGACTTACATAAATAAATACGATTCGGACACTTTTTATACAGGGCTATACTGCACAGCCAATAATTAATGTGCAGGTTATAATTAATGTTCGAATTTTCTCAACTATATCTTAACAACAATACTTATGACTCAATACGCTACCCTATAAATCTCGAGTTATACCGAACATTAAAACCGATGATGATGATCTCACCTGATGGAAAGCGATGATGTGGTCGAAGGTGTAGCACGCTTGCCTAGTAGATACCTATTCACTCTTGACTTGAACACACCGGGGTTATAATTTACCGGAAACACTGACGAGGGCAGGGCATTCCACTCCTTTGCAGTTGTTATAATAAATGAAGAAGCGTAACGCTTCGTTCTTGTGCGAGGTATTTCAACCATATATATCATTGAGCTGACCGTATAAGCAAAAAAAAAACACCAAACTTCAGGAAGGTGACGTCAGTGACCTTAATGAAAACTTTCTTGATAACGTCACTTTGACGTAACAGATGTCACAAACCAACATGACATTTCTAAATGACGTCATGTTTCTGACGAATAAAAAACGTCTCAAAATAACCTAAAAAGACGTCATATGGTCACGTTCTTTTGACGCAACATACGTTACAGACCAATATGACACGTCTGAATAACGTCATGTTTCGGACGAATAAAAATCGTCTCAAAATACCCTAAATAGACGTCACAGTCACGAAACCTACGTTACAGACCAATATGGCACGTCTAAATGACAATATTTTAACGTCAAAAAGCTGCCTCTTTGACGTTAAAATAACGTCAAAACGGTCCAATACGACGTGCAAGAACCGTCTTAAAAAAACGTAATTACCTTTATAAATATACGTTTTGAATAACATCTTATTTACGTTACCAACTACATGTATGGACCATGTTATCATTGTATTCATGTAAAACTACTCTTTACTGAAACAATTTTAATTTATTTTCTTTATATACTATTTGTTCACCTCAAACTGAATCCTTAATATCCAAATAGTTAGCTTCAACATGCACACAAGTAGTAAATAAGTACAAATTAAAAATGTATATAATCCCCGACCCCCCACCCCCCCATTATAGCTAAGAAACATCTTGATCACATCAGTTTTCACACATTAAAACCGAATCAAAATCGGTCCATTCGTTTGGTCACCCCCATTCCTCCTCCCCCCATTATAGCTAAGAACTATCTCGTTTACCTCAGCTTTGAAACATTAAACAACCGTACCTAAATCGGTACATTCGTTTGCTACGGGAGGTGAGAATCGAATCACCTCCCCCCCCCCCCCCCCCCACTCCATATAGCTAAGAACCATCTCGATCACATCAGCTTTCAAACAGAAAAAAACGCATCAAAATCGGTCCATTCGTTTGGGAGCTACGATGCTACAGCCAGACACATACACCAGTCACACAAACACACACACACAGTGATACACACCCGAAACTTATAACACCCGTCTCTTTGTTCGGGGGTTAATGAAAGCCAGTTTATGCAGTGGTAATGCCGGTCACTCACATGCGTACAAATATTCGTACATTGTACAAATGTTTGCACGCATGTGAGGGCCGTCAGACTTTCATTCGCAAACATAGCGGATATGCAAATGGGTTCGCAAACTCAATATGCGAACCAATATGGCTTCTTCATACTTTTTTAAGAATGTCTGTCTTTTACTTGATTTTGTGAATCATGGATAGCGAATATTTTATTAGTGAGGTTGGACTGTTTTACCTATGTTCATATACTTACTTATATTATTATTGTACTGCAAGGAGCAGACCGCCACAAACCGGCGAGACGTCCATCACCTTTTGTTATTATGTTCATAAAAATGGATCTCCTGTAATCATGAAAGTACCTACGTTATCTTGGATGCTTCACTTTCGATTCGGAGGTTTGGTCTCCGTCTTTTTGTAGACCTCCTTGGCCTAAAGTTGAAAATCTCAAAAATACAGGAATCAGTGTAGATCGTTAGAGCGGCAACGTCGCCCGCATGCACTGCATGGACTTCACGAGCTGGCAACGTTACATGAGAAGTGCTTGCAGTCTCGCACTCGCACTGGTTCACGAAAAAACTTTAATTAAAATGACATTTTAAAGTTTTTTATTGTATAATTTATATTGTATAATGTATATCATGCAAAAAAAAACATGTATAACATAATTTTTCGGATATATTAATAAATCTATTTTTAATATTATTGCATTAATTTTTGTTTTACATATTTATAATGGCGCCATCTAGCAATTTTATTTTGTTTTACCACGAATCTACCTAAATGCTAAGGTTCAAAAAGCCATCACATAAAATGTAATTAGGCGATTTGATACACTTAGCGACATCTGACGTCCTAGAAGATACCTAATTACCTACCGGTGTACGATTCTTTGTATGGCGATTGCTAGTCTTCTTGTATATATTGGTCTGTGCTATTATATATTAAACACGGAATCGGATCTAATCAAGAATGACGAGAATAGCACCTTTATGATCAAGTTATTGACAGCTTAGCTGAAAATACACCACTTTAAAAAAATATTTGATTGTCTAGCTTCACATTTATTAATAAGTAATTGGAACTACCTATATTTACCTACTCAATAATATATATGGTAGATAATTAATAATTTGTATATTTCATTATTTTCCCATCGTATCCCATATACCATTATTCCATAGAAGTAGTACTTCTATGCATTATCCCATCCCTGGCCCCGGGCTTGTGGAGAGCCACCCGGGCCCTTGCGGCCCAGTCCGACCCTGTTTATTCCTGCTACGTGACAAATTGTTTGGTTACAAAAAAAAACTTCGTACAGTTATTGATATCCGGGAAAAACTTCATATCAGAACAGATGCCGTTCTGTTAGTCATTATATTTAAATAAATAAATGTATCCTTGTGAGTCCTTGCGATAAAACAGATAGTCATACTTTTTAAAGCTTTATTCATCATTTTCATTTTTTTAAAGACAGACATTTTAGAAAAAGTAACAAATCATGCAATTAAATATTTAAACTTAACTAAGTTCGCTGCCGTGCTGCTATTGTTTGTAATTTTTTAATCTGAAAAGAGGAAGAACATATTAGTAAACAAAACGTTATTAAGATTACATATATAATTAAACAATTTAATTAGATATTTAAATTAAAACTAATTTATAATAAATATAATTATTATGGTTTAAAACTAACACGTTCACAAGCACTAGAACTATAGATAAACATCGTTGCATGCGCCATCATCACGGATAAGTGTTTATACTCGTAGTTCGTACATGATCAAAGCGCTTGCAACAGTGGTGAAATATCGGGAACTCAACAAAAACAATATCCCTGGTAAATATCCCATTTCTAATGTTTATAGTTCTAGCTATTTTAAATCTTCCACAATTCAAATGAAAAAAGAAAACGCTAAACGAACGGCGATGGAATTTGATTAGTTGGTGAAGGTACAAAACGAGTTAAATTGAATGAACTCGGTTAGAATTCATTCGGTAAAGTAAAATAATCAACCATTCAGTAATAACATTTTATTTAGCTAGGACGAAACATAGATGAGATGAATGTATGGAACTTTATTATAGCAGAACAATAAGCATTACTCGTATGACGCAATATCATAAACCAATCAAAGGAGGTATGAATGCACTTTTATATAAGTGCTACATATCTATATCTAAATAAAAAAGATATACATATTGCTACATAAAATTAATAAAATCAAAATACTTTAATGCACAAGATAATGCAAGTAAATAGGCGAACTTAAAGCTCATTGCCATTTTCTTTCAGCTAATGTAACCACAGAATTAATAATAGTATGGTGTAAGTTAGATTAAATGGTTGTGCAACAAAGTAGAATCATTCAGGCTCAAATTGACTCATTATGAGTACATTAAGTACAAGATAACTTCGCGTAATCTGACAGCCTGCGCAAACATTACGCATGTGTGGTAAGTATATCTAAATGCAGCAATCTAAAAACACCCTTTGTTCTAACATCCTACTCATTTGATGTAAAGATACTTGCATACATCTTGTACTATTATGTTATTCTGTGCTATAAGCAGGGCCCCAATTCTACTAAAACAATTATAATGACAATTGTCAACAATTTTCGCAAAATTTTCGCTTTTACCTCTTAAAAGTGATAGAAAAGTTTTTTTTTTGGAAAAATTTCAAAATAAAATATTTCCAAAAAAGTAAAACCCAAAATTCAAAAAAATTCACAAATTTTTCGCTTCTACTACTTTTAAGAGGTAAAAGCGAAAATTTTGCGAAAATTGTTGACAATTGTCATTACAATTGTTTTAGTAGAATTGGGGCCCAGTAGCAGGCCGGTCACACTCCGCAACAAGTACACATATTATACCTACACTTCGAGGGCGCAATATTCGGGTCAGTTCAGTAGTGTCAAGCGTGTGCTCGATGAGTCGCGCGCCATGTGCTTAGCGATAAAGTACCTACTTACGTAAAGTTATTGACAAATTTTATTCGTATTTTATTAATGAGTACCAAGAAGTAACCTAGAAGGTACTGCATAGGATTCGGCTGTTTGAATAGTGATAGAAATTACGACTTTCACTCATTATAAAGCAAGCAATTCAGACTCCTTTATTCATCAAAGTGCAATACCTATAGGATATAATCATAATCAACCAACGACACTTATACGTAGGTAGGTATCTCACTAAACTTATCGGCGTTCTGAAAACGGGATAGGTAGGTAGTAAAGCTGAGGTAGTAGGTCTATTCTCATAAGAATGTAATTGTATGTAATAGAACTATTATAATTTATAGTAATAAGTAATAACATAATACAGTATTACTTATTTATGCTGTTACAACATCTAAGTCATAACATATCACATAATAATTAGTAGTACAAGTACCTAGTCATATCTTAATACAACCCTACCGAGCGAAAAAGGGACAGAGCGATTCTGAAACGGTTAGAGCAATGGAAGTTCTCGCGCGTTGTGATACGGTGCATTCTAGCCTGCACGCGATGGGTGAGCGCCTTCTAGGTAAATATTAATTGAAAGCTCGCAGCGCTGTGCGAGTTAAATTGCACTTTATTGCGTTGTAGCGAGAGTCGCTATGTATTTATATGACTTCACTCAGTTATCCTTCTGTACTTGTACTATTATTTATTCTGTGCCAGTAGGTACGTATACAGTGTAGTTGCGCTAGTCATCTGACGGCTTGTACATTCAATTGTCGCCTCTTTGTGAAGGTGAAATAGTTTAGAATTGTATTATCATTAATGGTTGATGTCACCATTTCAATATTAGGAAGTGATAGAAATACCAATTGCATTTGTTGGGTTTAATGTGATATGTATGATAATTTTATTACTTGAATTGTGACAGTTTTTTTACGTCTCCTTGTCAAAAATCATAGTAGGGCACTTGTATCAGAATTTGTCAGGCCACCCAAGGGCCTTTGACGTGGCTTAACAACCGCTGTATGTTCCAAGCTAGAAGCAATGGCAAATCCACAAGCCGGTGTCGTGGGATTGCAACGCTCACATATCAGAGATGTAATATGTGTGCGATGCAACCCCACGACACTATTTCTCGCAACAAAAAAAAGGTTTAACCGTGTAAGTTAAACCTTGTTTTTGTTTTTTGCTCCTAGTCATCCGGTGGTTGACCTGAAGGTATGCTCATTTATTAGAAGCGTGGCTATAAAACAATGGTTTCTATAAAAACTACATTTATTATATTAGATTTTATCAATAACTCGCTTTCCCGCCTGTGACTTCGTCCGCACTGACTAATGTTTATCGCGAAAAAAGTACCTTTAGATCTTCTAGGATTTTAAAAACCGATGCAATAGTAGGTCAGTCCTGCCCTCGTCAGAGTTTCCGGTAAATTATAACCCAGGTGTGTTCAAGTCAAGAGTGAATATGTATCTACTAAGCAAGCGTGCTACACCTTCGACCACATCATCGCTTTCCATCAGGTGAGATCGTGGTCAAACGATTGCATAGTCCGTAACAAAAAAAAAAGATATAGCTACTAGGCAAGCGTGCTACACCTTCGACCACATCATCGCTTTCCATCAGGTGAGATCGTGGTCAAACGATTGCATAAACCGTAACAAAAAAAAAAAGATATAGCTACTAGGCAAGCGTGCTACACCTTCGACCACATCATCGCTTTCCATCAGGTGAGATCGTGGTCAAACGATTGCATAGTCCGTAACAAAAAAAAAAGATATAGCTACTAGGCAAGCGTGCTACACCTTCGACCACATCATCGCTTTCCATCAGGTGAGATCGTGGTCAAACGATTGCATAGTCCGTAACAAAAAAAAAAATATAGCTACTAGGCAAGCGTGCTACACCTTCGACCACATCATCGCTTTCCATCAGGTGAGATCGTGGTCAAACGATTGCATAGTCCGTAACAAAAAAAAAAGATATAGCTACTAGGCAAGCGTGCTACACCTTCGACCACATCATCGCTTTCCATCAGGTGAGATCGTGGTCAAACGATTGCATAGTCCGTAACAAAAAAAAAGATATAGCACCAATGCTCTTGATGTTTTTTGACAGACTTATTATTTCGTTTCCATGGCTACCGTTCCTTACAGCGGGTAATCAACATTTTCCAGTTTTCCCGTGGAAACTTTCAATTTTGCAGGATAAAAGTATCCTATGTTTTATTCTAGGGTCTAAGCTACCGCCATTCCAAATTTTATCAAAATCCGTCCAGCCGTTATGACGTGAAAGCTCCCCAAACAAACAAACAAACAGACAACATTTCACTTTTATATATTGGTATGGATTAATTTTATAAAGATATATTAAATTTTCACATACCCTTCAGACGAAATCCGCGCATATTCTTTGACTCTTCTTCGGTATAGTCGGCAAACTTATTTATATCGTAAGTAGCACTCGGCGAATTCGCGTTCAAACGGTTTATTTTCTCTAAGTTCTTGACGAACGCTGCAAAATGCACCTCCTTGTCCGCATCGTCTTTGTATTGCCGAGTATGTTTTTTTACGAAATCTTCGAACAAAGGGCGTGCGTTGGCCACATCGTAGTGTGGTTTTAACGCTGGAGTTTCCGAGCTGGCCATGACGCGAGTAACACGGACAAAGATGCAAGGGCGACTAAACTCATCTTGTTGTGTGTTTTATGACTAAGCGACTGCGCGGCCATTCTGCTCTGACTCAACTGATTAAAGAACGAGTTACATACAGCACAAACAGTTACTTGCTGTTTCATACAGTTTGCCTGCACAGTAGTACATATACGCGTCCCTTTTTTTGCTCACTTCACAAAAAAGGGACGTGAAAACATCAACTTAGTGAGTTATGTCCATACCAATATATAAAAGTGAAACATATTGTCTATTTGTTTGTTTAGGGAGCTTTCACGCGATAACGGCAGGCCGGATTTTGATGAAATTCGGAATGGAGATAGCTTATACCTTAGAATAAAACATAGGATACTTTTATCTCGGAAAATTTAAATTTTTAACGGGAAAACTGGAAAATGTTGATTACTCGCTGTAAGGAACGGTTGCCCTGGAAACGAAATAACAAGTATGTCAAAAAACTTCAAGAGCATTGGTGCTATACCACAGAATAAATATTAGTACAAGCTATACCTACTTTTGCAATGGTTTTTAATATCCTAGACCCTAGACGAACATAGGATGCTTTTTTTCAAGGGTAAGATTTTAAAGTAATTTTGGACTGGGGTTTGGAACTTGCAAAGATCCAATGAGAGCTTCGTAAATATAAACAACGTCATCAGCGCTTTTGTTCTGTGGGGCGTCACCGGTGACGACGGTGCAAACCATTCAAGGTCATGCAAGTGTTTGTAATGTTACTATTGTATATAATAGTGGAACAAAGTTTTGAGTCGGTAATGTATTTCATATAAAAACAAACTATTTTCTGATATAACAATTTCTTGATTCGTATATAACAGTAATTTGTAGGTAATTTTTTGGTTCAACTTTCCCTATATAACGATAATATTTGATTTTGTGATAATATAAATGACTGTATTATTTTTGTTTCTGTTATTTTAATTGTGATAGTTTAAGTTTTTAATAATTTAACGATAAACCTAAGAGTAGTAATATAGACCCAAAGAACTTTAGTTCTAATCTGAACATATTTTATTTATTTTATCTAAATATTTCTGCTGCTGTAGATATTAACTATTGTAAATTGTTTACTTTGTTAATTGTGACCGACCCCACCAACATTAATTTAACATCGTTTTTTAGTTGAAATGTTAAATCTTAATGTCGTATTGTACTAAACGACATTAAAATTAAACATTTCAACTATGTTAAATTAATGTTGGATAGGAATAAATAATTATGAACAAACTGTTTATGTTACCTCTTACCGCGCTAGTTGGCTCACCAAAACAGTATTCACAAACGGGTAGTCTTGTAATATCGAGGAGACGAGATCGAACGGGTAGTCTTGTAATATCGAGGAGACGAGATCCGTTCCCAACAATGGGACATGTACATTAGGTGCTGTATTTTATTGTTTTTGTATGTTTAATGTGTAGGTGCCTACTTAAGCAACAAGACCCTTTAAGTGGAGACAAAAACACACACTATAAACCATATCCGCGGTCTCCATTTTAGGCGTATGGTAATGGGGATAACGGGAACTATTTAATATTTTTATTCAATTTCCGCTGTCCCCATTGATGGGGAATTGGTAATGGGACAACGGGAACTATTTAATAAATATATTTTTTTAATTAATGGGTATTAATTACCAATTTTCCAATTTTACCAATTTTGAATAATGTTACGCACGAGTTCCAAGTTGTAGACATTGTTAATGACATTTTAAAAACTAGTGTTACCAATTTTAAATTATCTATACATATAATAAAACTGTGACGGGTCCAATTCTGTACATTGAAGATATTTAGAATATTTTTTTTGGACCTTTCTCTAGATTCGTTACTGAAGCCAAAACTACATTTTTTCTCATTTTTGTCTGTATGTCTGTCAGTCTGTATCTTAGCCGCGCATCACGCCGCCGGAACTACTGGATGTATTCAAAATACAACTTGGTATGATTTGAGTTCGTAATACGAGGTAGGACATAGAATACTTAAAATATCGAAAAATTTATGGGTTATTAGGGGTTCAAACTTATTTAAAAGAACACGTACCACGCTGAAAGTAATGGACAGGTTTTGATGCATCTTGGCACTGTCTTAAGTTATATGATGGGTTAAAATTGAGGACACGTTTTATCCCGAAAAAGTAAAGGGTTTCTGCGGGATATGGGTCCAAAGTTATGTTAATAATTAAGTAATAAAAATATTTTTGGCTGGTTCTCTGTATTACATACTGAAGCCAAACAGTTTTACTTTTTAATTTTGTCTGTCTGTTTGTCCGTATCTTGACCGCGCATCGCACCCAAACTAATAAATGAATTCAAATGAAAAAAATGCTCTTGGGTGCTTAAAAAAGGTATTGAACATTATTTTTTTGTTAATCTTTTCTTTCTTTCTGTTTGTCTGTATGTTTGTTTGTTCACGCATCACTTAAAAACTACTGAACCGATTGCGATGCGGTTTTCATTGTTAGATAGCTTAGGATTGGAATTAAATCTGGTGTAATTGGTATCTCAATCCGGCGAGTTAGAAGCCGAGCAATTGATAAAGTATTTTTACTGCTGAATAAATTTTGTTCAAATGTTGGTATATTGGTCCTGGAATAACACATTATGGTACTTTGAACCTAAAGAAAAGAACACGCGTGCGAAGCCGCGGGTACAGCTAGTTTTTAAATATTTATCTAAGGTAGTGGTGCATTCCCCATTAACCGTTTACGGTTTGTTTATGGGGACAAAGGGAATACACCACTATCTTAGATAAATCTTTAAAAATAAATTCTAATTGATAACAATAGTTCTTAAATTGCAATGATGTTATATATAAACAATTGTCATTAAAAATGTCTACAACTTGGAACTCTTGCGTAAAAACATTCAAAATTGATAAGAGCCTATGAGTAGGCGCTCTGCCGGCGTGAGTAGTTCGTGCGGCGGGACACTAGAATTGTCTAGACCCGCTGATCCCGGCGAGGGCTTCCGGCGTGAACGAGTTATTTGGGACACACAAACCAAGAGTACCTAGCACGGTCGGATTATTGAACTTGTTGCGCAGTATTTGGCAGTAGTGGATGACCAGAAGTAATTTACGCCTATACCACAGAATAAATAATAGTACAAGTACCTATAATATACTCCAATGTATCTGATCCCGATCATTGGAGATACATTGGAGTATATCGATCTCCGATCATTCCTGAGACAAATAGGGAAGGGCAAAGGTACGGGTAGTATCCGTACATACGTTTATAGACGTACCTGGCGAATTTAGAGGGTACGGGGGCGGGGTGAGGGAGTGAAATTTGTACGAGTGCAAAGCCGCGGGGCGGAGCTAATGTATATATTTTAAGTATGTCAGTATGTGGATGTTCAACCACAGCGTCGCCCCTATTGATCCAATTTTGACAAGCGAGGTGTAAATCGATTCGTCTTCATTTATAGAGCGTCTTAGGCTATTTTTTAGCCGACTACGGCGAAGCAAAGGTATTGTTATGTGTTCAAACTAAAAACTTCATCCGATTTTGACAATCGATTATAAATTAACAAAAAACTGGGATGCAAGTAATTTTGTCGAATTGAACAACTAATATAACCAATCGTAGGTACGAATATGTCGTCGATCATTCTATTTATTTATTTAATTGTTTTGCACAAAAATAGTGAACAACGAACGTCATCCAGGTCGTGAGAGAAATAATAGTAGGACGTGCGGCTCAAAGTACCTACTGAATAATAAATACAAAAGAAACAATGTAAATAAAATACAAAATAATAGTAAGTAATATTAAATAAAAATATAAATAATCTATATCCATATCCATATCTATATCTGTCTATATCTATATCTATATACTATAATAAAACTGTAAATGGGCTAAATCTGTACATTACCTAGGTAAATATTTTTTGAAAATTAAAATGGAGATAAATTTCAAAATAAATCTATCAATTTTGTTCTTCAAAAAGGTATTTTTTGTCTTGCCTTCTGTCTGTCTGTCTCTTTGAACACGCATCACGCTGAAACTACCGTACGGATTTTGATGCAACTTGGCAAAATCACAACTGATTTTATGGATTAACATTTTGAATACTTTAATCCCGAATTATTTTTTCGGGATTTAAAAGAACACGTTTCACGCTGAAACTATTGGACGGATTTTTATGTAACTGGGCACAGTAAAAGTTCACCACTTGAGCATAAAAAGCGGTTATAATCGGTATTCCAGTAGTAGCTATTTTGCTTTGGCGCGTGTTATGCTCAGATGGTTTTATCCCGAATAAATAAAGGTTTTTTAAGGATAGGGCTTTGGTTTTTTTTGGGGTTTTTTTTAACTTTGGAGTTATGATAAATTTAAAGTAATAATACATCCGTTTATAGAACGGTACCGAATTTCGTCATTCCCTCCACATACATTTTTCTTGATATTTTTAAGGCTGCTGTAATTTTCTCGAGTGAACCTTCAAGTTTTATTTGAAAACATGCACATAAATATATACATATGACTGCGCGTTTATTAATCTTGGGATATTGATAATATATTATAACACAGAGACTCGGGCATGTTTTCAAAAAAGCGAAAACCCGACGTTTTTGGCCGAGCTGAGATGCTGCCGTAACACAGATTTCTGTCAACAAACTTCAGTGGCGATCCGACATGGTCGTGATAGGTTAGAAGAAGAAGGCGGGAGCGAAGCGTAGCGAGCACCCGCCTTCGTCCTTCACCCGCTTTCGATTGAAGAGGATGATCAGGATAAAGATTTTTGACAAAAAAATACTGAGTTGCTATCTTAAAGTTATCTTTGGTGCTGATGCACCGCCTTCAAAAACTTCTTTCTTATCTTATGTTGTATTTTTGCATTATTATTACGTTGGTAATTTCGAAAAAGTGATATTGTTCTGGCTCTATTGTTATTATTTTATTCTTTTTAGTAGTTGTTTACAGAAGAACATTTTTAATATGAAGAGGATTTAATTATTTTTTTAAAATTATCTATAATTCTTGATTTTGAGTGGCCTAAGCAAAAATCGGAAGGAATAATTATGCCAAAGAAAATAGTAAAACTTTAGACTCAAGACGTTGGTAAATAAAAACCAAGGATGAATTACCAACCTAAAACTGAATTAGTTTAGACGAAAATTATCTATGATTTCACTGGAATGAAATGGAACTACATAAAAAAGTAGTGACACATCTCGTAGATGTAAAGAAACATAAACGAGAAAACAAATGGATTTAGAAGTTGTAAATATATAAATACTTTTTTAAAGTAATAATTTACGAGACACTAACAGTACCACTTCAGAGCTGAGAACTCATCAAGATCAATCAAATAAGCCTAAACTCGACTCCATCATCCTATTACTCCGGATTAGGAGTTACTCCGACACCATCATCAGACCCTGGTTACCACATAAAACCAGAGAATTCATCAAAGCAAACTAAATGAGCTAAAACTCGAAGGGGTTCCATCATATTTTTGTTAAGTTCCTTTGACCAACTTCCGGCTCCATCATCAGACCCTGGATACCACAAAACACCAAAGAACTCATGAAGACAAACCAAATCAGCCCAAACTCGAAGGGGTTCCATACATTTTGTTGTTGAGTTCCTGTGACTACGTTCCGGCTCAATCATCAGACCATGGATACCACATAACACCAGATAACTCATCAAGACAAACCAAATGAGCTAAAACTAGAAGGGGGTTTCATCATTTTTTTGTTGGATTCCTGTGACTAACTTCCGGTTCCATCATCAGACCCTGGATACCACATAACACCAGAGAACTCATCAAGACAAACCAAATGAGCCCAAACTCGAAGGGGTTACATCATTTTGTTGTTGAGCTCGTCTGACTACCTTCCGGCTCCATCATCAGACCCTGGATACCGCATAACAACAGAGAACTCATCAAGATAAACCAAATAAGCCCAAACTCGGAGGGGTTCCATCATCTTGTTGTTGAGTTCCTGTGACTACCTTCCGTCTCCATCATCAGACCCTGGATACCACATAAAATAAGAGATCTCATCAAGATAAACCAAATGAGCCCAAACTCGAAAGGATTCCATCATCCAATTGTTGAGTTTATTTTTTTTACTTTCCAACTCCATCATCAGACCTCGGATATCACATAAAACCAGAGATCTCATCAAGACAAACCAAATTAGCCCAAACTCGAAGGAGTTCCATAATCCGATTGTTGAGTTCCTTCGATTACCTTTTGGCTCCATCATCAGACCTTGGATACCACATAAGACCAGAGAACCTATCAAGACTAACCAAATGAGCCCAAACTCGAAGGGGTTCCATCATCCGATTGTTGAGTTCCTTTGACTACCTTCCGGCGGTCAGTTCAATAGTACCTACCATAATTGTCATCAGAACTACAACCATGTGAAAAACTAGCAACTTAAGACGTCGTTAAATGGTTCAAAATTGACGTGAAAACTAGTCCCAAGCATATCACAGTGAATTAAATTATAGCTGGTATAAAGCTACTATTTTTTTTTAAATTAATTTTGTACAGTACCACACTAGAAGTCTTCTTTCTCAAGTAAAAACAATCATCTAATTAGGTTCAGAAATCCCAAGATATTAGAGAACAAATAGTTTTTTTGCAAATAGATTTTGTAATAAAAACTATTCAACCAATTTTGATGAAGTTTATGTGTGACTAAACTGAAAGACTACCCTTTTGAATAAAAAAACAACCATCTAAAGCGGTTTAAAAATCTTAGAGATTTGAGGCAATATAAACACAAAATCAAGGCATTATAAAAACAAAATCAAATTTATTTACTAAAAAAACAAGATATACACGAAAAACTTTATTATTTAATCAATTCTCTTATGGAAATATGGTTCTGTGTGAAATTCCTGAACAAAAAAATGCCAAAGCTCTTGTAAATTAACGTTGAACACTTTCAATCCGATGAGAGTGCACTGTGTAAATCTGGGCTGGGCTCCAAGCTACACTTGACTTCTTAATTACCTACTCGAGGCATCTTCGCACGAACGAATTATAAAGTACGATTGTAGTTCGAGTTCATCGAAAGGTATTCCTTCTAATAAATCCAAGTAACTACGCTGCCTTTTTTTACTGTCACATCAATATGTATGTGTCTTACATATTGATGTATCTTATAAGATCAATTATAATTCCTAAGTCGCGACTTCACTCACTTCTTGCCAATTATGTTTTAATTAAAAGATGCGTTTTGTCAGAAATAATCGAAGTAAATATATATGTCTATGGAACTAACGCTGTTCAGTTATATGTTAATTCCTAAAGTAAAATACCACTCAACCCATCTACAAAAATTACGGAAATTGAAAGAACTAAAATGATCTATAACGAGAGTTGACATCAAATTTAACTAGATGGCGCTGAGATGCCTAAAACACGCAAGTGTTTCATTCGTGAAAGTTAGGTGTGCGATCGTCTGTTTCGTTCGTTGCCCTCCCTCGGGAATAAAGTTATTGTTATATACAAAGTGGTTCTTTTGATCGGTAACTGTGTTGAGTGACAGCGGGAACATTGGTGCCGAAAGTGCCGAAACCCAGTGAGTGAATCGTAATTGCAAATCAGTGTAAACGAACAGTGCTACTGTAAGGTAAAACAGTGAAAATAATTGGATTGTTCTAACAAACTATGAGTAAGAAATTGACTATTTAACAGTGAAAAGACTTAGAAAATTTGAAATCAATAATTGCAGTGCTAAAACTTAAAAAAATTGAACTTTTGCTAAAAACTTAAGTTTTCAAGTGAGAATTTATAACATTGTTGTTGAGTGTCAAAATAGTTCGGTTTTGTGATTTCCATTGACTTTGCCATTTATGTACAATACCGGACTTCTGTTATTTTCCATTTCATACTCGTACTATACGGGACTTGTTAAATATGTCATGTTATACTACACGGGACTTTTTTCGTTTTTTTACCACACCGGACTTCTGTTATTTTTCGTTTCATACTATAATGGACATGTAAAATTTTTCAATTTATAACATACGGAACATTGACAAATTTGAAGTGGTGTTCTAAAATATTCACTTTGTCGTTTTTACATTATACAAAGCTAACTTTATCATGGAGTCTATTGCCGAGTTAGCAGCGGCTGAAGCAGATATACTGGAAAAGTTGATAAAAGCACAGCGGAATTTTAGGAAAACGCCAATAGATATAATAAAAAAACAGCTGTAGAATAGAAATAATACAAGACCTGTGGAAAGAATTTAAAGAAGGAAACAAAGAAATTACATCGAAAGCTACAAAACAACAAAAAGAGAAAGAAGATTATTTTACCAAAGATGTCTAGGATCAATTTCAAGAAATGTGCGTGGTATATAAAAGTGCAATGAAAGAAGCTTGTCAACAATGCATTAGTAGTCCTGAGGAACAGACGAGGACAGTTGCTGCAAAGTCAAAGAGCTTTGTAATCACGTTACCACGAATCCAACTGCCATCATTTAGCGGAAAATTCTGCGAATGGCAGAATTTTATGATATGTTTGTTTCTTTGGTGCACAGAAACGTGAATCTAGCACCAGTATAGAAATTACACTATCTGAAAAGCAGTTTAACAAGAGAACCGGAAGTATTAATTAGAAATATCTCTACAACAGAAGCCACTATACTGAAGCATGCGGGCACAACTTGTAAAGCGTTATAATAATAAAAAATACAACTGCCATAGCATAATGCAGATTTTGTTTTCGCAAAAAAACGCTACACATTGCGATGCAATTATCGTGTATCTGGTGGTCTCAAAACTCAATCAAGTCGCACAAACAGTGGGAGTACAAAATAAGCTTAATGGGAGATGAGGTACCTATATGGGCACAACTAATGGACTTCTTAGAATCCAGATTTAGAGGCCTAGAGATGATTGAAGGCAGTAGAACAGTATATAAGGCTTCTAATCAGACTACGAAGCAGGCAGTAAAAACTAAGTCTTTTCATTCCTCAGTGCAAGAAGAGAAGAAATCCAATAATATGGTCTGTCCATGCTGCAATGGCCCACATCACATATGTCATTGCAAACAATTTGGCAACAAATCGGTTCAGGAGAGATACGACCTAGTACAGGACAAACGACTATGCTTCAATTGTCTAGGATCAGCACATTCAATTAAGAATTGCAGACAATGTATGAACAGCCGAATGTGTGGCAGACGCCACCATTCATTGTTACATTTTACCAGAGAAGAAAAGGGACCCGCTACCACTAACACAACAACAACCACTAATGATACAGATCGAAATCACCAAGGACCACCGAAGAATGCTGCACCAACCTCCTCAGAAACACACATTGTGGCGAATTTTTCAAAGAACGAACACATTCAAAGCTACAATGTTTTACTGGCAACAGCAGTTAACAAGGCGCAATCGAGGAACGGCAGCAAATACATCATCAGAGATTTGTTGGATCAAGGCTCCCAAGCTTCATTTGTGACCGAAACTACAGTGCAATTGCTAGGAACCTATAAATGGCTGGGTGTCAGGTTTAGATAATGGTCAAACAAAAATCAAACACATGGTAACACTTCGTGTTGAATCCAGCCATGACCCTAACAATTATATTCAAGCCAATGCGTATGTTTTGAGCACACTCACGTCATTACTTCCAACAAATACAATAACGTCACCGAAGTGGATGGTATTGAACGATATCCCACTAGCGGATCCGACATTTACTTCACCAGGCAAGATAGACATCCTGCTTGGAGCAGAAGTATACACCGACATTCTACTCAATGGAGTAATGAAGCATCCTCAAGAAAAACTACTAGCACAAAACACAATCCTTGGTTGGATCATATCAGGTAGTGTCGCAAGAGACTTCTTTGGCGAACGTGATCACTTTGCATGTACAAGCAAGAATCGATAATTTGTTGCAGCAATTTTGGGAAATCGAAAACGAACCTCCCTCAATCAAACGGAAAAATAGTTTAAAAAAACTAAAAAACACGCTTTATATAGAAAACCAAACTAAAAAATAGAATAAATTTTAATGTTTTATTTCAAAAAAATCGTGGGGTGCATGGGTCAATAGTTATAAATATTTCATTGACACATATGAGAAGAAGGATTATCATTTCGATAATATCTTAAAAAGCACCCCAAGCTTTTTAAATTTTTTTTTTTCTTTCTTATTTACACTATTAAAATGTATTTTCTATTTTTTAGTTTGGTTTTCTATATAAAGCGTGTTTTTTAGTTTTTTTAAACTATTATTTATTTTCTACTTTTTAGTTTATTTATTATTTATAAGAGCGTTTTTTTCGAATTATTGCATTGTCATCGGTCTTTGACAGGTGTGCAAAATTTGAATGAAATCTGACTGTTTAAAGTGGGTCAAAATAGCGTCCAAAGGAGTCGGATACAAACATACAAGTGAAGCTAATATAAAGAGTATTATGACTAACGATGAGCAGAAGTGTGAAGATATATATGAATCAACCACTGGGAGAAGCACAGATGGCAGATATGTTGTTAAACTGCCATTCAGCACGGAGAATCCTGAATGTCAGTATGGCAAACATAGAGAAATAGCGATTAAAAGGCTCAATTATTTAGAAACAAAACTAGTAAAGAAACCAGAGCTATATGCTGAGTATAGGACGGTACTAGAAGAGTATAAAACATCGGATCACATGCAACCTCTAGTCCAGGACGATATTGACAACACTAATGCGGTGTACCTTCCCCACCACGCTGTCATTCGCAATGACAAATTGACCACAAAGGTTCGTGTAGTTTTTGACGGATCGTGCAAGGGAGTCAACAATGTTTCTCTGAATGATAACCTCTTAGTGGGTCCTAAACTACAGCAAGATCTTCTAAATTTCCTTATGAGATGGCGAAATCATAAGATATGTATCATAGCTGACTTGGTAAAGATGTATCGTCAGGTCCGGGTGGCCGAGGAAGACATAAATTACCTTCCAGAGGATCCACTGGCGGTCATTCCCCGATCAACCACTGGAACATTATAACCTGTTGACACTAACTTTTGGGACAGCTTGTGCGCCTTACTTAGCAGTCAAGACTATACAACGGTTGGCCGATGACGAGCAAGGTAAATATCCAGTGGCGGCAGAAATCACCAAAAAGGATTACTACATTGATGATCTCAAGGATACCATACAGAGAGTGAAGCTGTTCAAATTTACGAAGCGATGAATAATCTCATGAATTCTGGAGGTTTCGAGCTTCAAAAATGGAGTTAATAATGAGAAGTTGATGCAGTACGTGTGAAAAGACAAACATCAACCTAGCGAATCAATGCCTATAGAACCAGATATGATGGTAAAGGTTTTGGGTATATCTTGGAACAAAACCACGGACAATTTTGAATATTCAATAAATTTGCCTCAAGTTACAAGGAAATTTACGAAACGACAAGTGTTATCCGACATAGCAAAACTATACGACCCTTTGGGGTGGATCTCACCTGTGATCGTGGTAGCAAAATTGTTCATCCAAACACTATGGAAATCAGGATTGGAATGGGATGAAGAGTTGACTGCAGAATTGTCAACCGAATGGATGAAATACAGAGAAGAATTAAATCAAATCAAGAACATTTGTATCCCGAGATGGCTGTATTCTCACCAGGCATTAAGATAGAGCTGCATGTGTTTTCAGATGCCTCAAGATCCGCTTTTGCAGCTAATGTATATCTCCGGGTTATCGATGAAAACAACTGTGTAACTGTCAACTTAGTTACAGCAAAAACGAAAGTTGCTCCCATCGCAAAAGAAATGTCAATTCCTCGATTGGAACTATCTGGAGCAGCTTTGGCAGCTAAGCTACTGTCTGATGTCTCAGAAGTATTGGGTATACCAAGAGAGAATACGTATGGCTGGACAGACTCTACAGTAGTTCTAGCATGGCTGAAAGGTCCAGCTTGTCGATGGACTACGTTTGTCAGTAACCGAGTGTCATAGATTCTGACAATAATAGACTACGAGCAATGGGGACATGTCACTACACACACGAATACGGCAGACTGTGCTTCTCGTGGCTTAAAGCCAGTTGTTCTTGCAGAGCACTCACTGTGGTGGCACGGACCTACATGGCTAAAAGAACTCTCTATAAAAAAGGATCTGCCCGAATTAACAGACACACACGAAGAAGAAAAAGTCAAATCTTTATGTAGTTTACATCATCTCAATGAAGAACCTTTATGGAATAAATTTTCTTCACTTGTCCAAATGCAGAAGAATTTTGAATTTAAAAGTGCCGAGATCGGATCGAAAAAATATAGAAACTTTTATCACAACTGAAGAAATGAAGCAGACGTTACAGAAGTGCATCAAAGACTCGAGGCTGTGTGCCCAAAAAGAGTGTGCTTCATGCTTTATGTTCCCATCTTGGACCAAGATGGAATATTAAGAGTGGGAGGACGAATCGATTTATGTGAAGCGAGTTATGACAAGCGACATCCTATAATTGTGCCTAAGAATCATCTTACTAAGTTATTAATTGCGGATGCTCATCGTCGTCAAAACTATACACGGGGGCCCACAACTTATGTTAAATCATATGAGAAGCCAGTATTGGATGTTACGAGCCCGAGAATTGGTCAAAAAGCATTATCGAGAATGTGTCACTTGCATAAGGCAAGCAAGGGCTAACAAAACACTATTCATGGGACAAATTCCAGCGGCCAGATTAAAACCCAGCAAACCGTTTAAATCAAGTGCGGTTGATTACGCGGGACCCATTAACATTCGGTTTTCGCCAGATCGTGGAGCAAAAGCCTATAAGGGCTACATATGTTTATTTGTATGCATGGTTACCCATGCAATACATTTAGAAGCAGTGTCAGACTTAACTGCTAAAGGTTTCATCGAGGCATTTAAGCGTATGACGTCTAGATGCGGCCATTGTCAAGATCTTTACAGTGACAATGTACAAATTTTACGGGTGGAGACAAATTTTTGCATGACATGTTCAATAATGCCTTATCAGAAATCCCTAACGAAATCGCGCAACTACTAACTTTAGAATCAACAACTTGGCATTTTATACCTCCGCAAGCACCAAATGTTGGTGGTTTATGGGAGGCCGGGGTGCGTTCAGTTAAAACCCACTTGAGAAAAGTAATTGGCGAAAGTACACTCACTTACGAGGAATTGTCTACAATATTGGCACAGGTGGAAGCATGTGTCAACTCAAGACCGTTGACAAGTTTTAGTGACAATATTAATGACCCCCTTTCTTTGACGCCCGGCCATGTTTTTGTAGGAAAACCGTGTAGGGGCTGCTGCTCGCACCCTTTATTTGATATGATCGGAGCACCTAACCGGGTCGCGTGATAGTAATAAAAGACGTGCCTGTCTGTTGACGGTTTAATAGGTACTGAATTGATTGATACATTTTGCTTAGATTGCTAATTAATACAATTATACGGGTGAGCCCGTACATGCTCCCCACGAGAAAAGATTAAAATAAGATTTTTACTTAGTACACTAATTCACAACTGATACCGCGACGTTATTATTGGGGACGTACCCACACTAATACGCGCACTAACACTTTCACTTTGATCTGATACTGGGGGCGCGGGGCGTCGCGCGGGCTCAGGGCCCGGCGCGAGCGCAGCCCCCGGCGGTGGCGCGGGTGGCACTGCTGCTGCAGCGGGGGGCACCACGCGTAGTGTCCACGTGCCACGCGCGCGTAACCAACACCATATTGCACCTCCCATGATAGTCAACAAGATGATAATGTATAACACCGTGTAATGGTGTATGTCGTGGTATGATATGCTAGATTCAAATGATTAATTTTTCATGATTTTGAGTTCTTTCTCTATGTCTGTGTGGAATAGAGACGTTGATTATATGATTAATTGGCTCTATTACAGGGGAGTATATGTTGGTCTGGATGCTTAATTCGCTAGACGGTAACTGATGTGCTGTTATTTCAAAATCGTCGGTTTTGATTATGCAACCATTTTTTATTGTCACTATACCAGATCGAGTCAACTGATGTGTTGTAACTTGATCTCCACACATCACTCTCAACAGACATTGATTACAACAAAAATAAATGTAGTTGTTCAGGGCACTGCTTTCCAACCAAATATTTTTGCAAGGACTGATTATAGTTTCACATGCTTGTTCCTTTTTCTGACAGAAATCTTTATCTCCTCCAATTCTATAGGTAGGTTTGCTAATATGACACAGGTACGTATCTGCTACTAAACATGATCTGATGCTGTTTTCCGACAGTGATAGGTAAGTATCCTTTTTCAGATTGATTGCTACGTAGTCTGGTATGGGTTTGATATTTATCATGCTGTCTCGCTTTGCTTCCGGTATCATACCTATGTATGATCTTAAATATCTCAAATGAGTCTCGACTGATTAATGGTATTCGCAGTTCAGATATAAGGTAATCCGTTATCATTCGTGCTTTAGTTGTTATAAGTTTGAATATTTTCAAAAGGCAGTTTGACGTCACTTGTAAGATGACTCGAAATAATGTTTAGCTGATTTTGCAGTTGCTTTGGATCGATTAAATATGAATTAAATCGACCGTGATAAATGTCTGTGATTGTGTCTATCAATATTCTTTGTAAATGTTTTAAATTTTGCACTAAATTGCTTGTAAATAATGCTCCCATTGTAAAGTCGCTGGATATTTGTAGATCTGATTTCAATAGTGCCACAGTATATTGTATCTCGTATAGTTTCTGATGAATGATTTTATGCTGCTGGGACATGACACTCTCTACTCGCTTTATTATATTGAACTCTACTTCTATTATAGATGTCTGCTTTCTCCATAAAGATGAAATATGCTTTTGATTATCTCGTAGCAGAGTGATATCCTTCTCGTACTGTTCCGCGAATCTACTATCGAGTACTCCGAACAGGTAGTTCGCCAGATACCCGACACCGTCGATAAGCCCGCGGCGCCGGCGCTCTCTGCCTGCTCTCGTGCCATCTTGCTGATTAAGGAGCAATTGATTGTTATAATCTAACTCATTAAGCTCGTGCCGTAGTTGCGACTGTATTATATTACATGTGTTATATTTTTTCATTGTTTCGCAGGCTCGATCCAATATTATAATTGATTTGTTGATTGCCGTGATTCCTTCCCAGTAAGGTTGCATTTTGTAGTAAATAACAAGTTTCCACTCGTCGCGAATGATGTTCATGTTTGATATTTTGTCAAAATAAAGTTGCTGATTGTCTCTGAAGTTTGTTGCGTTTAAACATTGAATGCTTGTTATTATGCTCAGAAATTAAATAATAGATGCAAATAATGTTGATAATTTGATGCGAGTGTTTGATAATGTTGGTGATGATGATTGTTTTGTATCAGAAGTTGTTTGCTGATCCACTTGTTCGTGTACTGGTAGAATTGATACTTTAATGACTGGACGTTTCAGTACACCATTTTTTGTTTTCAGTGTCACGACTCTGACGTAAGAATCTGATCCCGGATGTAATTCGATTATTCTCCCCATTAACCTCTTTCCTGGTGGTAAATTGGCGTCATGAATGATGACTACGTCATTTAGACTGATATTTTCTTGAGTGCTTCTTATCCTACGTTTTTTGATTGCTGTTACAGAGATATTTCCGGTGAAGTCCACCCCCGTTTTCGTAAAGGTTTGCAATGGATTACTTCTTGCTTCCGGCAAATCCTCCTCAAATTGCTTCTCATGCTCATGCTTTGTGATTGCTTGCTTTGTTTTGCTTAATTCCTCTGATGATAGGAAACCTTTTTGCTTGCTTTTTAATATAAATCGGTATACCCATGCTAGTATAAGCGTGATTTTTGATATCAAGCTGTGCTTGCTTAGTAAATTGCTGATGATGCTTTCTGTTCGCTTTGTTATAATACTAACTTGCTTTTGATTGCTTTGCTTCTGGGGTAGCCATGTAGCCAGCCCAGAACCGCTGTGGAATCACACCAACTGTCTATATTGATATTGTTAAATAATCTTGCTAAAAACTCCATGACCTTGGTCATGAGCTTCACCAGTAAATGATCACCGCAGACTTCCAGGTGTGGTAATGATATGATTTTGCTTGATTGCTCTATTCTTGATTCGGTTGCGACGAGAGTGACCTTGGCTTGGTTATCTCCGACGTTTGCCAATTTATTTATTGTCATTATGGTGAGAAACGGTGCTGCTTTGATGCCATGAGTGACTGCTGCCAGTTGATATTCTTGCTGCATATTATGTGGTTTGTACCTCCAAACAAAGTTCTGTAATGTCGGATCGTCTAGATTAACCCAAATCTGTTGAAACAATTTTTCAATGTCTGCTGTAAAATCAATCTTTTATTGACTCCATTTTAAGATGAGTGTTTGAAGTTCCTGTTGTAAGTTAGACCCTTTTTGTATTACATTATTCAAACTTTTGTCACTTGTCGTTATTGCAAAAGAAGTACTTGTATTCTGTGTAAGTTCCACCGAATGATATTGTAAGTAGCATTCCGGTGTCTGATTACTTGTCGACTGTGGTAATTGCAACTGTTCTAACGTTTGATACTTGTTAATAAATGATTTATACTCGTTTGAAATATTTGGGTTTTTTGATAGTTTTTGTTCTTGCTAGACGAACTGAGATATGGTATTGGATGTTGATTGATCGACTTCTTCTTCGAAGTTATGTTTGAGAGGAAGTCGGACTTGTTGCTGTCCATCCTCTAAACGTTCCATTGTTGATTGATTAAATTGAAGGCTTTCCAAGTGCTCTGATGAATAGGATGTTTCCTTCTTGGTGATGTCTTCCAACTTATGTTTTTCGACAGTGTTCACTTGAACGACGTTACACTGCAAAGTTTTGATACTCCCGCACAAGATCCACCCTAATCGGGTCTGCTGTGCGATTAATGATGATTGCTCTGATCGGCATATACCTTCTAAAATGATATTTGGATATACATCAGCACCTAACAAAATATCGACTGGACGACTGATGTTAAAATCCGAATCTGCCAGTTGAATATTGTCCAAATAATCCCATGACAGCTTAGAAAAGGAGTAGTTTGGTAAATGCTTGGTAAGGTTTTTCATGATGATCCGTCCCGTTGATAATTATTGCTCATTGATTTACAGTTGATATTGATAACTCCTTACAGCTGTTATCCCTTGCTCCCATTCCACTGATAATTCCCTTACACTTCTGTCGAGGTAACGCTAACTGCTGTGCAGCGTTCTCCGTGATCAGAGAAGTCTGCGAGCCCTGATCGATAAGAGCTCTCATGATTTGATAGCTTCCGTCAGCCTTTTGTACCCTGACCATAGCTGTTGATAACAAAATTTCTGGTATTTCTTGTTGCTGTGCCACGTGTGAGTGTACATTATATTGCTGCTTGAAAATAGGACTTTCATTACTTTGAATAGAAAAAGCTTCTTGATTGAACAACTCGTGTAGGATTGTATTATGACTCCCGTTGCATTCTCTGCATCGCTTAGTAGAAAAACATGCCTTACCGTTATGATCATAAAGACAGTTTTGGCATAGGTTATTTATAGATATGCATTGCTTCTTATTTGCAGGCGACATTTCTAAGAATTGGTTGCAGTGAAATATACCGTGGTTGTCAACTTTGCAAACTGGACACTTTTTGTGGGAATGGAATGTATTGTTCAAATTATCTTTGTTGCTGGAATATGATTGTTTTAATTGGAATGGTTTTATGTTGTCATAATTGTATGATGATTTTGTTGCTAGTTGATTTGATTTTTGATTGATGTTTTCTGGCTTCTTTCTGCTAGACTCCATGCTCATAAACTTGCCTTCCAAAAACCCCAAAAAAACAGATAGGACGGGTAATTCTCGAGGCTGCTTTAATGAGGACACATATTCATTGTGCGTCTCGCTGTCTAATTTTTGACATAGAATATGAACCAGAAGCGGGTCCCATGATGAAACTTCTACTCCTAGGTTTTTGATAGCGTTCAATGTCTCGTGAATGACATCATGCATGCGTTTGATATGATTGATAGAAGGCTGCTGCATTACTGATAGGTTCAATAAAATGTTGATATGTGATGAAAATATAATTTTTTTATTGTTAAATCTGTGATTGAGAATGTCCCAGCAAATGTTATAATTGTCAGAACTGATATTAAGATGCTGAATAAGGCGTTCGGCTTCACCTTTGACCTTAGACTTTAAAAACTGCATTTTCTGTGCGTTTGATAGAAAACTGTTATTATGGATTGTTTCTGTGAATAGGTCTTTAAAGGATACCCATTGATGGGGGTTCCCGTGGAAAATCGGGACGTCCATATGTGGAGTAGTTTTTTCCCTGTGAACCATTGATCTTAGATTGCTGTTGAGGATTTTCTTGGTATTATTGTATGTCTGCTCATGCTCTGCGAAAGTCCTCTCATATTTTTGATTGCTGCCATCTAATATACTGTCTAATTCCCAATGAACTGCATCAATAACTGCCCAGTGAGACTCTAAATTTTTCAAACTATCTTCGAATTCCCATTTTTCTGTGATAATATTTATATTGATGTTTTGAACTGTTCTTGCGAAAGCTTTGAAGTTACTCATTTGCTTTTTGATAAGATCATCTAACTTGCTGTTTACACCCTGCGATTTTGTTGAACTCTCACCGATTGGAAAATCAAAGTTTTTATTTGCTTGAGGAGTTGTAGGTCTGCTACCTGATGTGGTTGCCTGCAATTTCTCCCTTACTGATAAGTATAGATCGTAAGTTTGCTGATAATGGTTGCTAACAAAATATTGATGGCTTTGGTCAGGAAACTTAATTAATTGCACATGATTTGATTGAAACTCCTGCCAATAACCATCTAACGTTTCTATTCTTCTCTTGATATAGTCTGCTGTTTTGCGCTCCGGACTGTATTTTTTGAAGTTTAATAAAAGCGAATTTATACCCCCTGTGATTTGATGTTGATTTGCTAAAAGATCTTCCATTTTTATCTTGATAACAAATTGTCAATTGTATATTATGGAAAGTCTTACTTGATTTGATTTGCTAAGAGTTTTGGCGGCCAATATCCAGCCCAGAACTGCTCGATGTCCAAGCAGTGCTGCTGTGACGAGGACTGATTTTGATAATCCTCCTGGCGGCTGATACCATGCCAAGAGTTGTTGCTGATAAATCCTGGCGCTGATGATGCGCCGAGGAATGATGATGCTGCTTGTCTCGGCGGCGAAAGCCAAGCCAGAGACTGATTTTGATTTTGCTTACTGCTGGTTCCTCATCGAAACCTTACACGAATCACTATAAATGTTCATTAATCACTCGCGCTGATGGTCTCGCCTTCGGAGGTTCGAAGGACCATGTAGGGGCTGTTGCTCGCACCCTTTATTTGATATGATCGGAGCACCTAACCGGGTCGCGTGATAGTAATAAAAGACGTGCTTGTCTGTTGACGGTTTAATAGGTACTGAATTGATTGATACATTTTGCTTAGATTGCTAATTAATACAATTGTACGGGTGAGCCCGTACAAACCGTTATTAAATGTCGCGGATGAACAATGTACTAATACAGTAAATTTGTTAGATAGGTGGAGATTAACGACTAAGATGGTGAATGATTTTTGGAATCTGGAGTTCTGAGTATCTGGTTACGTTAAATAACAGATACAAATGGACGACTCAACAGACAGAACCTAAAATTGACGATATTGTTATCATAAAGGAACAAAATCTACCCCTAGCAAAGTGGTTGCTAGGTAAAATTGTTGAAACACATCCAGGCAAAGATAAAATTGTACGTGTAGTCACAATTCAAACGAAAAACGGCTTATGTAAACGCCCATGTAGTAAACTGTGTTTCGTACCTCGAAAAAGTTGTGATGAATGCCAAGTATCGGCACAACCACTAGTTTCATAGTATTATATTCTAACCTTTCATATTTAATTGCTACATTTAAAAATGTACCTATGTAATTTTGACTATTGCAGTTCTACATTAGTAGGTAGAACCTTGTTGTTATGCCCAAGTACGGAAATTGAAAGAACTAACTAAAATGATCTATAACGAGAGTTGACATCAAATTTAACTAGATGGCGCGAAGATGCCTTAAAACACGCGTTTCATTCGTGAAAGTTAGGTGTGCGATCGTTGTTGTTCTTTGGTGGTGTGCTCCTCGTTACAATGAAAGTGGTTTATTCGATTGGTGCCTATGTGTAGTGACAGCGGGAATCGAACGCAAAGTAATTGTTGACCGAGCTTACGCAAACAAGTCGGCGTTTAAAATAGAACGTCCCTAGTTGCACACTTAAAAATAAGACTACTTTGTGTAAACGAGATAGCGAGACCCCTAGCGTGAGTGAAAGCGACATAGATATAAAATACATCTGTCATATGTCAAGTCAGTTGTTTAAGGATTACGTTGCATTCTGTTGTTTTACTTTTAATATCCCACGAATAGAGTACAAAGATATTAAGGGTACCCACCGCTATTTCGGTCGGGGGTTAAAAAGAAACTAAACGAGTAATATTTATATGATTTATTACAAATTTCACTACGAAATAAATAGATCGGAATTCGAAAGCAGGACGAATCGCCGACGGAAAAAATCAGGTCAGACTGATCTACGAATATTAAATGCTATCAATCACAGCGGTACCTCGATCGCGGACGAGAAAGGTCACATCACAAAATCGTACTCTTTGGAAATTTCTTAAACGTTTAAAATAATGTTTGTATTCAATATGGAAAATCGTTCTCTTTGGAAATGTGAGGCACAACGTCAACCGATGCGGCGCAGCACCGGCGCTGGTGGGGTCGTTGGCGCGGCTGAGCGCGGCGTGCGGCCCGGCGCCGCCTCACTTGTCGTCGTCGGCGCGCAGCGTGGCGCAGGCGGCGTCGTTAGCGCGGCCGAACGCGGCGTGCGGCCCGGCGCCGCCTCACTCGTCGTCGTCGGCGCGCAGCGTGGCGCAGGCGGCGTCGTTAGCGCGGCCGAGTGCGGCGTGCTGCCGGCGCCGCCTCACTCGTCGTCGTCGGCGCGCAGCGTGGCGCAGGCGGCGTCGTTAGCGCGGCCGAGCGCGAGCGTGCGGCCCGGCACCGCACGCCGCTCATCCGCGCGCCGCGACACGCGCATGCGCCGCGCGCCCTGCACAGACTCCAGCTCCAGCGACACCCTGCGGGAAGGAGCGGGGAGGATTAGCGTGCGGATGCGGAACAAACGGTCGGTCGGACGTCGGGCACCCACCGCACTGTGTGGTTGGGCGAGGAGGCGCGCACGCACAGCGCCACGTCATCGTAGAAGTCGAGGTCGTACGCGATGCGCAGGCGCGGCTCAGCGAGCAGGGCACGGCGTGCGCGCATCGTGCCCCACGCCGTGGCGACGGAGGCGCGCGCCTCCGCCGCCAGCCCGACGCGCAGCTGCAGCGCGCCGCGCGCCGTGCGGTGCCACAGCGACACGGCGACGTGCGCGTCGAGCGCGAGCGCGGCGGCGGCGACGCTGCGCGCGCGTAGCACACTGCCACATAGCAGCGGCAGCGCGGCGCGCGCGTCCCGCAACGGGCGCGCGGCGCGCAGCACGGCGCCGGGCGCGCTGCCGGTGCCGGCCCACACGTGCGCTAGCAGCTCCGCCTGCAACACACCCCGACCGTTTTCAGTATACGTCTATCGAACGCTTACATTACAACTTACACACTTAACCATACTAAGACTATAACGGGTGTCAAAATACCCGCTTTTTTGACTGAGCGAGGGTGAAGCGAGAGCGAAGCGTCTCCGTTTCAGCTTGGGCAAAAATACTTTCATATGTCCGGATGTCCGCCTGTCCGGCTGTCCGTATCTCTGTTCTCTTCTACAGGTCGCATTTCTCAACCGATCTAGACTTGGTATAAAGGGTAAACAAATTTTTAGATTTTTTTAGACGTCGGGGCTTTTTGTCTGGGGTACTTCCACTAAAAAGGGGCAAAAGGGGGCTGAATATCTCCGCCTTATTAGATCCGATTTCAATGTTTTTTTTATTTGAAATGTAGTAACTTTAATTAAAAAAAAATAAGATCTGATGATCTTGATGATCTGATGAAATATTTTCATCATTCACCTACTCGTATTATGTATCTTATGTGCTCTTCATATAATAAAATCTGTCATGATTCAGACATTTTCCGTGAATCGTCAGCTTCTGTAAAAAAGCACTTGTTTATAAATTGACTAAATTATTTAAATTATTGGAACCTTATTTAGTTTTTTTTTATTATTTTTTTATTTATTCGGTTCACAAACTGGACGTTACAGCATATTCTTACATACAAGAACGAGAACAAGAAAAATACACATGGTAGGCTGAACGGCCTTCTAGAAGTGAACACAGCGTGCAAACTAATAATCGACAAGCAATATCTATGTACAGTTAATTACTTAATGATGTTATATTAATTAATATTAAAATTAGCAATTTTGAATGAAAAAGTAATGTTTAATAGTAATGACAGATGCATCGAAAATGTCAAGATCCTGACAAATACTGTTGTAACTTGAACACAAGCGGTACAAAGGCGAATGATGCCTATAGTTGGTACGACACAAGGGCAGATTAAAAGTTTTAAAATTACAAAGGCGACTTCCAATTCGAGGTATTGTAAACTGAAACTTTTCCATTTCTTTTTTTTTCTGAACATTTTTTGGTCTGAGCTATCTATTTTGCCACTAATGATTTTGTAGAGGAACACAATATCGGCGGTCTTACGCCTAAGGTCGAGTGGAATCATTTTATAATGTTCCAGTCTCGAATCATATGTGTTTAAACTACGGCAGCGATTGTTGGCATAAGTAAGATGGTATTAAAAAAAAACTTTGAAGTCTCTCTAACCTATTAATATGAACTGCGTAAGAAGGGCTCCAAATCGGGCTACAGTATTCTAGTAAGCTACGTACGTAACAGATAAACAGGATAATAGGTAAATCTGGATCTTTGAAAGTCTTAGTCTGTCTTGTAACGAAACCCGTCAATCTTGCGCCCTTCTTATCTATATGGTCAATATGTTCGCGAAAGTCTAACTTTTGATCCACAATAACTCCCAGGTCACGCATGCTTGATACTTCTCTTACTGGTATACTGTCAATAGAATATATTGCATTGCTTAAAACTCTTTTTCGCGTAAATTTAATGTGAAAACATTTCGATGTGTTAAGAATCATCTTGTTTTTAAAGCACCAGAGACTTATAATATTCAGATCATTTTGCAACGAAGTTATATCATCGACTGAGTGTATTACTCTGTAGACCTTTAAATCGTCTGCGAACATTTTGGAACTGGAAGTTATTTTAGAACACAAGTAATTTATAAAAATCAAAAAGAACAGAGGCCCAAGATGTGAATCCTGAGTGAGGTACGCCTGAGGGTATCGTTTTTGCAGGAGACTTAAAACCGCGAACAATTACCAACTGAGATCGTTTCCGTAGGTATGACTCGCACCACCTCAATAGAGAGCCGCATATTCCAGCGTGACCGATTTTGTAATTTAATGTATAATTTTAGTAGTAGTATGTACTATTTATACCTTTATTTATTTTCATGCAGTGCTTGCTTCAAGAAGGTTTCCTTTTCATGTTTTATTATGCCTTAGTTTAACATAAAGAGAAAAAACAAAAAAAAATGAGGATCTGCAGAGTGATGAGCAGAATAGCTCCTCAAAATGCAGTAAATTGCTCACTTTTAGGTCTCTACCAGCGGAATCAGCCTTTTACCTACTAGAAAAATAAATAAAAAATGCGAGTAAATGTAATGTACATATTTTCACAATGTCATGACTAAATTCTATCTTATAATAAGTACATATTTTTTTACAAGGCTGGGCCAATTGCCAATATTTGTTATCTACTAAATACTGTTCTACTTTGTAGTAAGTAAGCCTTCTTTGTGAGTATTGATTTAACTGTTTTTTTTTTATTTTGTTTCAGTAAATTTTTGAACTGCAAGAGTAATTTTATTGTAAAATGTTATACTATATCTCAAAAATACTTGCTTAACTGCTAATCTAGTTTTAAGCAATGCCAGTTTATCTCTACTTCTATTATTGTGTGTATGTGTGTCACCAAGTTCTTCAAATGATTGTGGTTCCTCACGTACATTATGTTCACGTAAATAAAGTGGGACGGCATTGTCATAATATTTTGAAAACCGTTTTGAACAACCGTTTGAACCGTTTTGACAGTTTTGAAAAACTCGCTTAGAGAAGCCCGAGCACCAAGTCGAACTTGGTGACCGAACCACCCATTTCTGAAGGATAAACACAGCTTCGGCGTCCGCAGCTCGCCCCACAGAAAGATGCCGTAAGACAAGATGCTGTGGAAGTAGCTAAGGTAGACTAACCGAGCTGTATTAATATCTGTGATCTGACGAGTTTTTCGAACCGCATATGTAGTGGAACTGAGCCTATTTGAAAGAGAGGAAATGTGTGGACTCCACTGTAGTTTCGAATCGACTGTGAGACCCAAGAACACAGTGTTATCAACAATCTCAAGTTCTTTATTTCCTATAATTAGTTTAGGTTTATTGACATATTTACTAAGACAAAAATTAATGCACTTGGTGTTTCTAGCATTAAATACTAGATTGTTTGCACTTAGCCAGGATTGTAAGTCTGATAAAGCACTGTTTATAATTGAAATGTTATTATCTTTACGGGATGTTTTAAAAATTAAGGAAGTATAATCAGCTAAAAAAAAAACACTATTATTTTCTGAAAGAAAATGCAAATCGTTAATATATTTAAGAAACAAAAAAGAACCCAAGATTGAACCTTAAGGCACAACAAGATTGAACCTTAAGGCACAACAATATTCACAGGAATGGAGTTAGATTTAGCTTTTTTAATTAGTACAGTCTGATTTCTGTTTTTCAGGTATGACTCCAATAGGCGTGATTCATTACGAATACCATAGTGCTGTAGTTTCATTAGCATCGTTTCGTGGTAAACACAGTCAAAAGCCTTGGAGAGATCGCAAAAGACACTAACACCATTTTGTGATCTCTCCCAGGAATCATAAACAGACTTTACTAATGCGACTCCAGCATCTGTTGTGGACCTTCCCTTTACGAAACCAAACGGTTGTTTATGTAAAAGATTGTTTCTATAAAAAAAAACTATAAAAGAACGCGCATCAAACGAGAATGGCGCAGTGGTCAGTCGTTTGTCAGTAGAATGTAATAATGAAATCTGTCTAATCAAATTTTCTTTGATATTTTATATAAAAAAAAAAACTTAAAATTCGTAGTTTCGAAAGTGTAGAGTTGTGTGTGTTTTGTGGTTCAATAAACCCTTGGGTGTTTCCTTCAGCTTTACTAATTAATACTTGTGCGTGCAACAACTACAACAATTACAAACCCTGTCCCCCCATGTACTTTCTCTGACTGCTGGACCGTTTCCGGTTAGAGATCCTTGGCGATCGCAGCGCGCCAGCGAGAGGAGCAGATAGAACAGTATTTTTGTATATACTGTTCCATCTGCTCTTCTCTTTACTAACACATTGCACCAAAACGTAGGTTTGTGCCTACTACTTTTTGGTAAACAATCATTTATGGTTGACGCTAATTTCTTAGATTTTACTTTTGTGTGGGAATTTTAACTACGATGTATTCATTTGCACACGTAAACGCATTCACATGCTTGATCGAAACAAACCTGCTGCGTACTTATAAGGCTATTCAGTGACACGTTGTATAACAAGAAAGCTTACCAAATCAATGGGTACTCAATGCTTATTACCAATAAAAAACTCTTCTTTAATTATCTTATTTAAAGCACATGTGAGATCTACTATCTAAACTTTATTTTGAAATTATATCTATCAAAATAAAATTTTTATTTATATTAATTTATATTTTATTTTGTAACGCACACGTTACAAAATAAAATTTAAGTTTTTTTTATTATTAAGGTTAGGTACCAACACCTCTTGCGTAGCTATCTCAACCTAGACAAGGGAATGTTTAAAAGTTATAAACTGAGGAAACTCTTAGACAATAACAAAAATAAACACAGCACAAACATAAAATATTACTTAAATAGAAATAAAAATAAAACTTTCTATGATCAATCAGTTGGTTTTAAAAATAACCAACAAAATCTTGTTCAACAGTAAAGTAGATACTATATTAATTATTTAGACTAAGCAATTAAAGAATTAAGTAATTATTCAGTCTTAGGCAGTGTATAATAAAAAGAGTGAAAATATTTTGGTAAAATAGCTTTGAGGTTGGCTCTTGCCATACCTTGAAGACAATGATCTCCTCAGTGGCCGGCAATACGGATTTCGCCGAAACCGGTCTACTGGGGATCTTCTCGCGTATGTCACTCACGTACTGAGCGAACCCATAGAGATGCATGGTGAGGCGCTTGCCGTCTCCCTTGACATATCGAAGGCATGATCGGGTCTGGCACGATGGCCTTTTAAACAAGCTTCCCTCATATAGTTTACCTGTTGGCTTATGCAATTGGATAGTTGATTTCTATTCGAGTAGTCTTAGAGGGCTGTTCGTCTGATCAAATGGCTATCAATGCCGGTGTACTTCAGGGATCGGTTCTCTCGGCTACACTGTTTTTACTGCACATTAATGACCTTCTTATGCCCGGCACCTTTGGGTATGCTGATGACAGTACTGTAGTTGAGAGATACACTTCCAATGCTCAAGCCAGCTGTGACGCTGTCCAGTTTCAGAGAGAGGCTATGGTAGACCGTTTAAATTTAGCCTTAGAAGCCGTGTCCGATTGGGGCGATGCTAACCTGGTTAAGTTTAATGCTACTAAAACGCAGGCGTGTTTGTTTTCTGCTAAAAAGTGTCCTCTAACCCGATCTCCGTCTTTCCAAAGTGTAACAATACCATTAGGCGACCATTTGGAGATTTTGGGTGTCGAACTCACATCAAACCTGAATTCTGGGTCTTATATAGAATCCAAAGCCAAAGTAGCTGCAAACTACTGCTGCCACCTCTGGGACGGTTCTGCCAAGTATCAGCTCGAGTCTTTGGATTCAATTGAGAGACGTGCTATCAGGCTCATTGGGGATGACACACTGGTAAAGAGTAAGCTTCAAAGTCTGGCGCATCGACGTGAGGTAGCAAGCCTGGCGGTATTCTACAGATTGCACTATGGAGAGTGTGCACAAGAACTGCACAACCTGATTCCTCCTTCACCTTTCCATCACCGTACGACTAGACGATCAGCAAAGCGCCACCCTTTCATGGTTGAAATACCTCGCACAAGAACGAAGCGTTACAAATTATAACCCCGGTGTGTTCAAGTCAAGAGTGAATAGGTATCTACTAGGCAAGCGTGCTACACCTTCGACCACATCATCGCTTTCCATCAGGTGAGATCGTGGTCAAACGATTGCCTAGACAGTAATAAAAGAAAAAAGAAAAAGATCCTCATCAGATCTTCACCAAATTTTTATGAGACTAACTTAAAGTTACCTTTCAAATGAAAAAAAAAACCATCGAAATCAGATTTAACATGGCGGAGATATTCAGTGGGTACTGAAAAAAACCCACTGAAAAAGGGGGTCCTTTTTTTAACCTTTTTTAGGGGAAGTAATCAAAAATACCGACGACTAATAAATTCTAAAAATTCGCTTAATCTGTTTACCAAGTTTCATCTAGATCGGTTGAGAAATGCGACCTGTAAAGACACCAAAAATGTGACCTACGATACGAAATAAATTTTACCCAAACTGAAACTGAGCCGCTTCACTAGCGCTTAGCGCTCGCTCGGTCAAAAAGCATTTGCCACCTCTTGATATGTAGGGATTGATGGAGCACCTTGGTTATTAATGTTAGTGTTACAATAACTATTCGTAGATGGCGCTACTGTGCACCGCTAGATTGTTTGCATAAAAGTTTGTGCTCGCGAGGTCTACAGCTCGCAGAGCCACTAGTAATAATAACTAGCTTAAATCCAAATAAACACGCCTGCCCTGCCACAAAAGCCAATAAATTACAATTATTAAAATAATAATTACTACTTAATTTATATAAATAATCATTACTACTTATAATATAATAATTACTACTTATAATATAATAATTACTACTTATAATATAATAATTACTTAATTATTATAAACTGTTGGAATGTGCTTATCAAGTCCTTCAATTTGATACCATATTGTAAATTTCGAAGAAACTATTTTTTTCTAGTTTGAATATGTTGCCATACTATCGGGCGGATGTAAGGATTCTAACAATACCATACGTCTAAATCGGTTCAGGCATTTAAAAGTTATGGTGGAATAAATAAACTCACATACATACAAACATACATGAATGCTAAAAATATAACACTTTTTTTTGGGCAGTCATGTAAAAATACAAAAACCCTACAGTCTGACTGTACTGTGTGTGTCTTTTGAATAAAATATTAAACAACTCACGCGTTATGTCGGGTTTTTGCTTTTCAGCCGCGCTAGCGGTCGTGCACTATGCAATGCGAGATTGCGAGCTGACCGCAAGCAAAAGTAATCCATACCAATATATAAAAGTGAAACGCTGTCTGTTTTTTTCTTTGTTTGAGGAGCTTTCGCGCGATAAAGACTGGACTGATTTTGATGAAATTTGGAATGGAGACAGGATACTTTTTATCCCGCAAAATTGCAAGTTTCCACGGGAAAAGTGGAAAAATGATGAATACTCGCTGTAAGAAATAGTTGCCATGGAAACGATATAACAATTATGTCAAAAAACATCAAGAGCATTGGTGCTATACCTACTTTTGACAATTGATAAAGACAATTGCTGATGTTTAGATTAGCGAACTATATATTTTTGGATGAACCCTTCATTTTGATACCTCATTGGATAAGTTTCAGAGATTTTTTGTTCCGTCGTAAATACAATATAGCAGCTGTAAGACGCTATATTCAATGAGATTTTACCAATAGAGACGTCATACCCATTATAAAACACTAAAAAACACGGCGAAATTGTAATAAAGCTACTTACATAGAACTACTTGTCTCGTTCGTGTAAGTGGCGAAGCGGCAGCATCGCAACAGTTGATTTAGAGTAAAATGAAATTTATTATTTTCCATTTTCAATAACGTAAATAGAACTTAAAAATGAAAAGACACATCCTTCCTGCTTTTCACAGTCGTCCCAGTGTATGTAGTGCGCTTTCTAAACACACAAGATGGCATTTTTGATTAATATTTCATGTTTCGGAAGTCGCGTGTATTTACGTGTTGCGTCGTTGCTACTCTGTTTGGGACTAAGTCGACACAAGCTGATTAGCTTGTATTTACTTCGCCACGCAGAGCGGAGTACAACGTATCTACCTCAGTTTATATAAAACATCATTGGCCATATTAGTTTTCTTGACACTTCATATATTCTATAGTACTCTCGTGATTAAGACGAAGCCAATGATACCTTATTTATCAAAATCCATCAAGCCGTTTAGGCTGTAGAATGCGCCTAAGAAATGTACAAAAAAAACAAACAAACATACATACAACTAAACACATAACCCTCCTCAGTCGAGTAAAAATACTTCCACTTGCTATTTCTTTTTTATTTTATCTCGAACACCTAAAATAACGACTGATGTGTAGAAACTCGTTTACATACCTGTCCATCGAAGAGGGTGACGTCGCGCATGCGCACGCCGCCCACCGCCAGCGTCATCCCGCCGGCCGCCGCCTCCGCCTCCGCGCCCGCCTCCGCACCGCCGCCCGCCAGCGCCTGCAGGCCGCGCGTCCACACCTCCACCTCGAGCTCCGGCGCGCCGTCGCCGCCCGGCGCCTCCGCGAGCAGCGCCACGGCGCCGCGCCGCAGCAGCCCGCCAGCCGCCACCTGCACGGAGTCGAGCGCCGCGCGCCACCCCCCCGCGCCGCCTCCCCACCCCGTGTCGCGCCGCAGCACGCTCGACGTGCCTGCAACGAACAATGAACCGATAGAACGGTGGAGGTAAACTGTGTCGGAACTAGTTCGAGCGGTCAATGTTGACGACGAAGGACGTAAATCGTGGGATCTAAACCGATTATATGTACTGTACACGCGTGCAAAAATAAACAGTAGGAGTCCTGGCATCCCTGCCATTGCTAACATATCACTCCCAATATTATTATTTTAGTTTCGCGGAATTCTGTAAAAAATTGTATCAAAAGTGCTCGCAATGTGGAGATCTGTACACAAGGAAGCTACGGTACTTATTTTCCTCGGGAATTTCAGACTGCATTTCTGCAAGATTGATCAAGATAAGTTAAATACCCACATTTTAAATTGGAAACATAAGTACCCTCGCACAACGAGTATCTGTACTGTCAAGTTCAACTGACATCACTTATTTTCACTTTGACAAGTATGCGCCTAGCGCCTAGTTGTCAAATTCAATTTGACAGCGGTAATTGACAGCGTGACAAGAACAGTGTTGCCACCATTAAATAAATTTCCCAGTAATTCAGTACTTTTTAAAATGAGTATCTGTACCAAATGTAGCAAGCAGATAAAGACCAGCGACATCAAGGTTTGCTCGAAGTGCAACGCCGCCTATCATTATCAGTGCCTGGGCGTACCTGCAGACAATTTCGCCAAAGAAATTGGCGAAATTGTCGAAGTCCTCATCGAAGTCCTATAAAGCTACGTGGAAGTGCGTAGACTGCAAGTTGACGGATAAACGGGGAGACAGCTCTAATCCTACTCCTTCCCAGGCTAAGACACCAATGCAAAGCATAGGCTCTCCTACTGTGTGCAACATCGATGACCTTAAACAGTACTTTGACAAGAAACTTGAAAGAGTCCTTGACACAGCTCCACAGAGATATCAAGCGCGACTTTACTGCTGAGAGCTCCGACACACGGACCAAAATACAAGAGCTTACCGAAAGTATAAATGATATGTCAGCAAAGTATGACCAATTAAAGGAAGCATTGGAAAGCAAGACCAAGGTAATACACGAACTGCAGGAAGACAAGAACTCACTTCGCTCCCAAGTTGCCGATCTGCGGTTTCAGGTTGGCGATTTGTGCACCCGACTTAACCAGTTCGAGCAACTTTCGCGTGATTCGCCTGGAAATTCAGTGTGTACCAGAGCACGCATCGGAAAATATCAAAACGGTGGTACGACAACTAGCCACGACAGTGGGCTATTCTCTGCCTGAACACGAACTACTGAACTATCATCGCGTGGCCAAATTGAAAAAAGATTCAGTCAGACCACGGTCTATTGTGGTCAAGCTGTCTAGCCCGCTGGCACGAGACCCCTGATTGCTGGGGTGAAAACGTTTAACAGGATGTGGGTCCTGTTAAACGTAAATAAAAAAGCGATAAATTAAATTCATCGCATTTGGGTTTGCTGCCGAAGACAGAAAGCCAATCTACGTGTGTGAACACTTGACTCCGGCAAACAAGCAGCTGCACGCGGCTGCTCGAAAACTAGCTAAAGACAAGAAATTTGACTTTGTGTGGGTGCGGAACGGCAGTTTTTATGCGAAAAGACGTCCAACTCGAAAAGTTTCATTGTCAAAAATTTGGACTTTCTAAATTCTATATAATTTCATGTTTTCATTGTTAAATTCAAATTTTGTGAGTAATTATAAAATCATATATCAAAATGTTAGGGGCCTTCGGACTAAAACCGATATTGTACTGACCAATTCATTGAAACAAGAGGCTGATGTTGTGCTGTTGATCGAGACGTGGCTTAATGACTCAGTTTACGATCACGAAATCCTTGATAATAGGTATGCAATTTTCAGACGTGACCGTGCTTCTACCTGCAGCGCTAAAAATGATGGAGGAGGAGTTCTAATTGCTGTTTTAAAGAAACATGAACCTAAATCGTAAGCTGAAGTGGGAGTCAATTAACGAAGATCTCTGGGTTGTCATAAAAGTAAGACAAAAAACTTCAATGAAAGATCTGTGCATTTGTGCATTGTACAACCCTCCTCCTGTTTCCTATGATAGACTTGATCGCATTTCTACTAATATAACGCTTGTGATTCAGCATAAGCTTCTTCAAAATTCGTTGTTGCTACTTGCGGGAGATTTTAATTTGCCTGGTTTGGTTTGGCAGCTGGACATAAACTCGAACTCAATTCTTCCATGTTGTACAAACTCGCTTTCTGATCAAGTGTTTGTTGTTTTTTTTTTCTTATAATAATCTTCATCAAATTAACCCAGTTTCCAATGCAAATGGACGTACGCTTGACTTAATAATTACTAACGTTGCTAATATTTTCTCTGTAAACTTATGTAATGATCCTTTGGTGGACATAGATACTTACCATCCACCATTGGATATATCAATGAAATTTCACTCTCGCAAACCAGTAAAATACAATAGGTCCCCTTTTTTAGATTTCTCAAGGGAGAACTATGCTGATATTACAGAAGATATGGACAAAATTATCTGGGGTGACCACTTAAAGGCAGATTACACAGTAGATGAAACCGTTGACGCATTCTATGATCTAATTACCCCCATAATCCTCAATAATACGCCATCAACCATTAGACGAGATAATAGTTATCAATGCTGGTTCAATCGTAGTTTGTTTCGTGCGCTTAGAGGAAAAGCCAAAATTCACAGTCGATTTAAAAAATACGGCAATCCCATGGATCACTTAACTTACAAAATGTTACGCAACCGCTGTGATAAAATGATGGTTGAATGTTTATCCAAATTTAAGTCTAACGCTAGAGAGCATATTAAAAATAACCCCAAGTATTTCTGGAAATTTATAAAGACATTTAGATCAAATAGTAATGAAATTCCGGATGAAATATTTTTTGAGAACCAAAATGTACAAGGCGGGCAGCAATTTATTCTCAAAATACTTTCACTCCATCTACATTAATAGTAATACTACACCACTCCCGTTATTTGATAATCTTAACAGCTGCCTTAGATCTCTAAGCTCGTGTAATATATCCAAGTGCGATATTTATCCCTTTATCCCTAATGCTAATAGATATAAATAAAGGCTCTGGACCAGACACTATACCACCTATTTTTCTTAGGGCTTGTGCCTCCCAATTGACCGAGCCACTACACTTCATCTTTAACAAATCCCTTGCATTCGGTATGTTTCCCACAAAGTGGAAAACTGCCCATATTATCCATAAAAAAGGCGACCAGAGTAACATATCTAATTATAGGCCCATTTCTATTTTGTCTTCAATGGGGAAGCTTTTCGAATCTATTGTCCAAAAAAGGTTATATTACCTGTTGAATGTAAAAGTTAGTTTCACGCCAAAGTGAACTAGATGCCGCTGGAGGTCGCTAAAACACGCAAGCGTTGTGTTACAAGACCACCGGGCCATACTTTTAGCCGCCAATTTCATTCGTACGGGACCGTGTGACAATAGCAAGCGGTGTTTTTATTTCACCAACCTCGATCACGCGAAGGCTTGGATATTATTCATGGTCCTTATTGAGTCGGAGCGATACTTTTTTGCGACAAGTACGTTCGGAACACAATTGAGTCACAGGAGTGACGTCATTATTCAACTTTGGAGTGAAGTTCACCTGCAGTGAAGTGAAGTGAGGTTTGCCAGGACAAATAGTGAGTACTTTTTGTGATCACTTTAACTATGGTTGTAATCTGTGGTTTAAGTATTTCCATCGACTTAAAATTTAATCATCTGGGACTTTAACTATTTAACAGAATAGGGACTTGTAATATTTTCGTGTTTGTGCATGCTTAATATTAACTTAAAATAGTTTAGGAAAAAGTGAAGTTACGGGGAATCCACGCCCGTTTTCGGTCCCATTGAATTAAAAGTTCAAACACTTGTAAATTTTTATAGATTACTGGACTTGTAATATTTTCACTCTTGTTCTTCAACTTAGCGATCGACTTGCGTTATCGCGGTAATTGAATTTAGCATCAGTTCAGGGCCCCGATTCTGTAAGCTATTGAGCTTACAGAATCGGGGCCCTGAACTGATGCTAAATTATAAATATCTTCTTAGAATAGTTTTGCAAACGCGGAATCAGCTCATTCACGGCCTAATTCCAAACACTTGTAATATTATTCGAAACTTTTCTCAGACTTTGAAATTATTTCTTTTGAGTTTGTACTTTGCTTTGGAAGTTTTGTTTAAGTTCAATTAAAGTTTAAGCTCAGTTAGATTAATCGAATTTAAAAATGGCATCTTTAACTTTGATTAAGAGTCAAATCAGCTGTCTAGCTAGAATAGAAAAGGGTTACGAGAACTACAAAAAGTCTCCTAAAGATCGTCTTGCTAAAGAATCTTATTTGTTAACTAGATTAGAGACTTTAGAAGAACAGTGGAAAGTAGCCGTTGACAATAATGATAAATTACAACTTGAAGATTCTGATGTCATTCTGCAACATAAATATTATCAGGAAGACTTGTTCGGTGACATCGAAGAGATAGATATATAGATAGATAACTCTTTATTGTATACCACATAGAACAAAAAATACAATAATAACTAAAACATTTATACAAAATAAATGGGACAATGGGAGATGTATATTGATTATAAATCTGACCTCAAAAAAGCATTATCGTTGATTATGCCTTCTTCAAGCTCTTCAAGCGCTAGCATTCAACATGCACCAACTTCTAAAGGCGAGTTTAATTTGAGACTTCCTAAGATTTCAATTCCAACATTTTCTGGATTATATTCAGAATGGCAGACGTTTAGAGACCTTTATGTATCATTGATACACAAGAATGCCTCTATAGATAATGTGCAGAAAATGCACTATCTGAAGGGTCACCTCACTGGTGAAGCAGAACAGCTCTTAAGGCATGTTCCTATCACAGCAGCTAATTATCAGGAGTCGTGGTCTCTGCTTAATAGTAGACATAACAATAAAAAACACCTGACTAATTGTCTGCTGAGGCATTTTATGGATCAATCGAACATCAGAGTGGAATCATCCAACGCAATAAAAAATGTTTTAGATACGATGAATGACACTCTGAATGGCTTGAGGAATTTGGGAATCGATGTAGAATCATGGGATGTAATAATTATTTATCTCATCTGCACGAAACTAGATTTTGAAACGCGTAAGCAATGGGAGGCTAAAATTTGCGTCTCAGAAGACTTACCTACAAACACAAATGCGCGAGTTTTTAGAATCTAGGTTTCGGTCGCTTGAATTTCTAAGCCCCATTCAAAATTCGACTCCAAAGTCTTCATTCCAAAAGACAAAGATAATGCACTCAATGCCAAATGATAATGTTACTGCCACAAATCCATGCCCATATTGTAAACAAACCAGGTCACAAAATTTCTAATTGTAAAGATTTCAGCAAATTAGATTTCAACGCTCGACACAACTTTGTGCAAACCAAAGGTCTATGCTTTAACTGTTTAGGACGGAACCATTCAGTTAATTCTTGTATCTCTTCCATCAAATGTCGTGTCTGCAAACACAAACATCATTCGTTGCTTTATCCTAAGCCAACTAATGAGTCGCGCACTTCCGGTTTACCTAAAACTGAAGCGTCAGTGAAAACATCGTTTGAAACATCACCTTCAAATGTCGCAGCACATTTTTCGAAGGAAACAGTTCCTAACCAGGTTCTGTTATCCACCGCTATTGTCAAATCCCCGGCAAGAAACGGTAATGTACGTTTTCTGAGAGCCCTTCCAGATCAGGGTTCGCAGACGTCATTTGTCACAGAATCGACCGTGCAACTACTCGGTCTTCGTAAAACACCCACCAGAAGTGTCATTTCTGGGCTGGGTGGGGACAAAGGTACTTTGTCATCAAAGCACGTCGTCACGATGAAGGTGCAATCAAATCACGACCCCAGTTTTCAGATAGAAGTTCATGGGCACGTCTTAGGTGCCATAACCAGTCTGCTTCCATCTGAGAAAATCGTGAACATAGATTGGCCAGAATTGGCAGCGATCAGATTAGCTGATCCCCAATTCAACACACCAAACAAAATAGTCATTTTGCTTGGTGCCGACCTGTACGGTAAAATCATGAGAGATGGATTGCTCAAAGGTCCTAATGGCGTACTCACTGCACAATGTACCGCCTTGGCATGGATCTTGTCAGGTCCCACTCATCAATCCGATGATGATGATGATGATCAAATTCTCTCATCACATTGCCATCATAACGTGATCACCAGCTTGCATGCTCACGTAGACGACAATGAGTTGTTAAAACAATTTTGGCAAATTGAATCTGATTCTTTCCAACCAAAAATGCTCACACAAGAGGAGCAATTGTGTGAAGAAATTTACAGCACAACTACACAAAGAGATCCAACCGGACGGTACATAGCACACCTTCCGGTCCGTGAGGACGAACCTCCATGTAAGTATGGAAATTCGAGAGAAATTGATCTAGAAGGATTTCAGACGCTCCAGCAGCTGGCAACCGATGAAAGCGACAAGTTACCTGAAACAGCAAAAAATACCAAAAAACCGCTAAAAACTAAAATTGTTCCAACTATGCAGGTATCAGTACCTCGACTCGAGTTGATGGGAGCAGTCTTAGTAGCAAAGTTGATCACTGAAGTGGCTAGGGTACTAGGTATTACCAGCTCAGACATACACGGATGGACTGACTCTACAGTTGTGTTGGTGTCGCTCAGCAGCCACCCAAGTCGTTGGACAATTTTTATAGGAAACAGGACTTTTGAGATTATTTCATAGCTGGACAACACTCAATGGTCACATGTCCAATCCAGTCAAAATCCTGCAGATACTGCATCCAGAGGAAGCACTCCGATGGAACTTGCTCAGTGTAGCATGTGACTGCAGGTTCCTTCATGGCTGAAAGAGACAAATATTGAATCCAAAAGACCGAAATCGGTCTCCACTTATTTAAAACAAAGGAAGGTAAAGGTTCATTTGACAACTAACATATCAGATGATGATTCTTTAAGGAACCGATTTTCATCATTGCGAAAGCTAGTAAGCGTTATTGATTTTTGCCGTAGATTTCTCAAAATAAAGAATGTCAAAAAGAAACTGTCACAAATTTGAACCTTGCCTTACGAGTTCTGAACTTAGCGAAGCTCTTCATGTTTGCATCAAACAAAGTCAAATAAGGGAATTAGATGACAAGGTTAAGCTGAAACCGCTTAATCCATATCAAGATGATCGGGGAAATTTAAGAGCCCAAGGAAGAATCTAGAATGCGCCCTTCCTGAAGCTACGAAGTACCCAATCATTCTTCCTCACAAGAGCCATTTCACAGCTCTGTTAATCGGCGGAACACTCGTAATTGTCCCTGAGCTGAACTACGAGCTATGCAATATTACTTCTCTCAAACGGTGGCAACTAACACAAAAAATGGTTCAGCATTTTTGGCGAAGGTGGTCGAACGAATACTTGGTGCACTGTTTGCAGAGATACAAATGGTCGAAGTTTACTCCTGAGCCAAATATCGGCGATATTGTTCTCGTTAAGGAAGACAACCTTCCTCCAGCCCGTTGGTTATTGGGCAAAATAGTCAAAAAGCATCCTGGTTTGGACAATATTACTTGAGTGGTGACATTGAAATGCAACGGGTCTCTCATCAAGAGACCAACGTCAAAACTTATTTCCTAAAGCTACTTCAGTATTGTTTTGTGGATTTCTTAATTTTTAATTGTAAAATTATAAGCTAAAGGTTTTAACTTAAAACTTCTTAAATTTGTCAAGTTGTAAACATTGTTAAGTTTCTAAACTTAAATGTCAAGTTATTTGTGAACTTAAATACTTATGTATTGTCATGTCAATCAACACCCCCTTGACCTCATGGTGGGCGGTGTATATAGTGAAGAAAGTTCAATGACGTTCTTGGTGGGCGGTATATTGAATGTAAAAGTTAGTTTCACGCCAAAGTGAACTAGATGGCGCTGGAGGTCGCTAAAATACGCAAGCGTTGTGTTACAAGACCACCGGGCCATACTTTTAGCCGCCAATTTCATGGGTACCGGACCGTGTGACAATATCAAACAATGTTTTTATTTCACCTACCTCGATTACGCGACCCTAAGGCTTGGATATTATTCATTACCACTTTAAGCCATTAATCGACTCTCATCTCTCATCAACATGGTTTTCTACCAGGGAAATCAACAACGTCGATCCTCGCTGGATATGTCAATGACATAACTGAAGCATTTGAAAACAAAAAGGAAGTTCACGCAATTTACACAGACTTATTGTACAATATTGTGTTCCTCTACAAAATCATTAGTGGCAAAATAGATAGCTCAGACCTTCTGGAAAAGTTTCAGTTTACAATACCTCGAATTGGAAGTCGCCTTTGTAATTTTAAAACTTTTAATCTGCCCTTGTGTCGTACCAACTATAGGCATGATTTGCCTTTGTACCGCTTGTGTTCAAGTTACAACAGTATTTGTCAGGATCTTTTTTCGATGCACCTGTCATTACTATAAAAAAATACTTTTTCATTCAAAATTGTTAATTTTTAATATTAATTATTATAACATCATTAAGTAATTAACTTTACATAGATATTGCTTGTCGATTATTAGTGTGCACGCTGTGTTCACTTCTAGAAGGCTGTTCAACCTACCATGTGTATCTTTTGTTCTCGTTCTTGTATGTAAGAATATGCTGTAACGTCCAGTTTGTGACCGAATAAATAAAAAAAAATAAAAAAACTGTTTCCTACGACTAAGACCGTCGTCAATATTTTTGGTGGGAACCTTTAATCGAGCAGAAAGTGTTCCAGCGGCTCCGCGAGCTACAGTCCGGATACTCCTGTAGTGCGTGCCCCACAGTCACGGTGTCCGGTGCATTGCCCGAACATCGAGTCGGCATTAGAAGATCTGCTCCTCGACATCTTTACAGTGACTGTGGTACCAATTTCGTTAAAGCCAACAGAATGCTGCAGGAAAAATATCAGCAACTACGACAAGTATTCAGTGACAGCTTCCTGGCAGAAATAGGTGAGATGAACATAGATTGGCACTTTAAGGCACCATCTTGGCCGGGCGCAGGAGGTTTGTGGGAGCGGGCAGTCCCGAGTTCAAACATCAATTTAGAAAGGTAGTCGGTGAACAAAAAATGATATTCGAGGACTTCTCGACGATCCTAGCCCAATTGGAAGCCTGTCTGAACACCAGGCCGTTATGGTCCCTGACTGAAAATAATTAGAAGACTTGGACTATCTTTCACCGGCAAGCTTCTTAACAGGAAGAGCTGGTTTGACTATCATAGAGACAAAGTAAGATACTAGAACAAGATGGCACTTGACCAACAACATTTTCAGGCAGATTTGGAAGAGATGGAAAAACGAATACCTGAAACAATTAACAGCGCGAGAAAAGTGGTTGAAACCACAGAGAAATCTACAAACTGGAGATATCGTAGTTGTTCACGAAGACAACATTCCAGCTGGAGGGTGGGTATTCCCTGGCAGTGATGGCTAAGTCAGAGTAGTTACACTCAAAACAAAAATTGGCAGATAAAGACCCGTAGTAAAACTATCGGTACGGTCGAAGTCCAACCGTATCTCGCCCACTACGTACGGTCGAACATCCAACCGTATCCCGCCCACTACGTACGGTCGAACATCCAACCGTATCCCGCCCACTGCGTACGGTCGAACGTTCAACCGTATCCCGCCCACTACAATATATAAGTAGATACATTGTAGAGGGCGGACTGAAGTTGTAATATTGTAGTCGTAATACTTAGATTATATTTGATGGTATCGTGATTCTCGACTTAATAAAATTGCATGTATACTAAAAAGGTACGAATACTTTGTAATTAATTTATTACTGGCATATAAACAAAAGAGTAGGATAAGTAAAGGATTTTTGAATGTTTTATATTGTTTTGATATTCTTTACGTTGGTGATTATTGTAACGTGTTTTTCGAAAACAAATAATTTTATGAAAAGTTTTTTTTTTTTAATGATTTAATTCTCTGTATGTTTTGTTTGGTATTTGATTAAAAATAAACGCAAATCTAGTTTTTGGTATCAAAAACTTATATCGTATTCAACAATTTATGAAATATTATGTGATTAGATAATGTTTGTAAAGAGGTTCGAACTTGTTTGTATGGAAGCTAGCATGTCCGCCGGCCTCCATTTAGTTTTTTTCCAAAGTTTCCGCGCACACTGAATCTAGTATATATGGGTAAGGGACACTTATACAAACAATAAATGACAATTAATATGTTACCCTAAAGTGTCACGTTCCCGGAATATTTGGAGGTAAAAGTCGCCACACAAGAACAATTACAATGATTAAAAATGCAGTAATTACGTGTGTGCGCATTCCATTCATACAAATGAATAGTTCCCAGTAGTAGTTGACTTTACTATTTATTAGAAGACAGTAGAAATATTTGCACGAAAAAGCAGCTTTAATTAGTTACTTTAATTTATTAAATCGCATCACATAGCAATAAAACACTAATTGTTTGTCAAAGTATATACCTACTTCTATACCATAAAAAGTAGTTTTTTAATCACCTAACTGGCTATACACTTGTCTTACGAATAGTCAACACATTCTTAAAGATAATGCAACCTACTACACTGCAAACTGGTATATAACTAGCAGGTGTGGGATTACGCTTTCTTGAGAGATTCATGTAAAAACATTTAGTAGTATTTAGGAACATGTTGTTTTGGGCACACCAGTTGCCAATTTTGTCCAAGTCGCACTGCAACGACATGATATCTTCATGATAGCGAACTTCCCTGTACACCTTGAGATCGTCCGCAAACATTTGATACCTGGATTTTATTTCCGAACATAAATCATTAACAAACACAAGAAAAAATAAGGGGCCAAGATGAGAGCCTTGAGGCACTCCAGACGAAACCGTAAGTGGTGCTGATTTAAAGCCTCTCACCTTGACTAGCTGGGACCTATTTTGTAGGTATGATTCACACCAGCTGAGCAAGGAGCCGCAGATACCAGCATGACCGAGTTTCTGTATAAGCAAGCTATGGTTGACTACATCAAAAGCTTTGGAGAAATCTGTGTAAATAACATGGACTTCGTGCTTCCCTTCCAGGGCTCCAAAAATGTCACTAACATAATCTAGAATATTCGATGTGGTCGATCTGCCAGACAGAAAACCGTGCTGACAGGGATCGCACAAAGGTAACGGGTTTAAATGATAATTAATCTTCTTTTGAACCATGGATTCGAACAATTTGCCAATAAAAGACAATATAGAAATCGGCCTGTAAGTTGAAATATCGCCATGGTTACCCTTTTTGTGGATCTGGGTCATGTGAGCAGTTTTCTATTTTGTGGGAAAGATACCGCAAATTAATGACTTGTTGAAAATTAGGTGTAGAAGCATGACAAGTTGGGATGAACAATTCTTTCAAATACTGGCGGAATTCCGATTCTGAAAAATAGCATGAGTTCATAGTTCTATGGCAAACTGATGGCTCATTAAGATCTATGGTTATCGTCGGTCCACTGCAGTAGATCGAGTGGAAGTGCTCAGAGAAAAGATCGCAAACCTGACCTCCTTGGACGTGTTGATTATCAAAAAACATTTCGTCTGGTATATCACTGCAATTAGGACTTGATGAATTGCCAAAAATATTTAGGATCTTTCTTAATTTTGTTTTTAGCGTCTACTTTCAAATTATTTAGAGAGTCCTGAATCATCTTAACGCAGCGGTTGCGCAGAATTTGATACGTTAAAAGGTGCCTGGGATTGGAATAAACCAAAACGGATATTTTGTATTCTCTCTACGGCTCATTGGCGTGAATTTACAGATAATCAGTGTGATTGTGCCATAAAAAATGTCAACAGCTACATACACAGTAAAAAATAATAATAAAAAAACATTTTGATTTTTAGTAAAAATATTGTTCCTGTTTATGTTATTCAGATCTACTTTCATTTTTGGGTAGTCAGTAACGTTAAATCACTGGTGAAAACTGAAACAAAAACCATAATACAGATGTAAGAGATGTTAGTAGTTTGTTGCAACATTATTTTGATTATTATTATTATATATACATATATATATGTATATTTTTAATTCGAAATGTTATATTCTTCGTATTTAACACTGTCCGCAAACTGCATGTTGTGTTTTTTTTTTGTTCACTATATTAGGAGTTACACCGTGCTTCTTTAATATTACGCAAGACTTTAGACTAAGAAATGTGTATACTCCAAGCTGTGAACCAATAAAAATAAAAAAAACACATAGTTCTATACTATATTGCAACAAACTACTTTATTAATAAAATAAGTAGATTTGGTACCAGCTACAACTAAATGGTACGATAAAAAGAGGTCAGCGCTCACCGGCGTGCGCACGCGCATCCCACGTGTGCAGCTCCAGCGGCAGCAGCGCCCGCACCGCAGCCGCGCGCCCCAGTGAGTCCAGCCGCTGCCACAGCACGCGCCGCAGCTCGTGCGCGGCGGTCGACCTCTCTGCGTGCAGAGCGCGCGCCAGCGCCGCCAGACGGCGCGGCGCCGCACCCGAGTCGTCCGTCATGCGGCGCGCCGCCGCCAGATCCAGCGCCGCCGCACGCACCTCGAGGGGCAACGATGCATTCGCAGCGACGCGCCCCAGCCGCACCAGGTGCACCAGGCGCAGGTCACGCGCGCGCCGCAGCGCGCCCAGTGCGGCCGCGGCAGCGCGCGGCACGTCGCGCTCCGCGTGCGACACCAACGTCTCGGCGACGTCGGCGCGCAGGTTGCCGAGCGCCGCCAGCCGCACGGCGCGGCACTGCGCGTCCGAGGCGCGGCAACGTGCCAGCCCCCGCGCTAGCGCACCGCGCACCGCGCCCGCCACCGGATCAGCGCGCGCCGCGCTCGCCGCCGCCAACAGCGCGCTCTCGGCCACGGCGGGCACGCGCGCCTCCTCGCCCAGCTTCAGCACGTCCAGCACGGCCTCCTCCTGCGGGACGAGAGCGTTACACTCCGAGCCGAGAGAGTGGGAGCGAGAGCGTCGTCGATCGAGACTCACCTGCGCGTGGGGCGCGAGAGCGAACCCGGCGAGGAAGGCGTGCGCGAGCGGCTCGAGGGGGTCGCGCGCCGCCGGCTGCAAGAAGTCGCGCGCCGCGCGCACCGCAGCCACCGTGCCTGCAAGGCCCAGCGCACGGCAAAGTCCTGGCCTGCAACACGCCCGCGCGTCAGCGAGGGATCGATGGAGGTGGGACGGGAGAGGACCACCGTGCGGGGCAAAGCTTACAGGACGTCGCGGTTGTCGTCTGCACGCAGCACGGCAGCGAGCGCGTCGTGCGGCGCGGCGCGCAGCACTGGCAGCAGGCGCAGTAGCGCGCGCGCCGAGTCCGCGCCGCCACCAGCTCCCGCCTCCTCGCCCGCCAGCGCCACGCGATGCAGCCGGATGGCCGTGCCGACCTCCTGCGGGGAAACAGTCCGGTCAACATCACGCGCGGAGGTCCGCTCACCGCGGCTACCTTCGGCATCGCTCACCTCGCGCGCGTCCTCCTCGTCGTCGTCGTCAGCGAGCTGCATCGTGAGCGGCACCTCCACGAGCGTGGCGGGGAGCCCGGGGGGCGGCGCGGGCGGCGGCACGCCCTCGCGGCGCGTGAGCGCGTGCCACGAGCGCGCCTTGAGCGCGGCGTGCAGCGTCAGCAACTCCTCGGCGTGCACGGCGCGCAGCGCGCCCGCGCCGTCCAGCGAGTAGCGTGCCGCGCGCCGCACCGACACGCCCTCCGCGGCGTCTCCCACGCATGCGCGCTGCAACAGTATCGACGCACGCAGTTAGCACGGCAGACAGCACCGGTAGGCACCTGCTGTTACTTGCGGCGCTCACCTTGATCTTGCGCAGCTCGGTGGCCGACAGCGCCTCGTACGTGACGATGCACTCGCCCGAGACGTCAGTCTCGTTGTGCTCGCCGCCGCCAGCGCCGCTCGCCGCCTGGAACTGGGGACGGTAACGATTTTACTGCAGTCGCGAACTGAGATGGGCTCTGCGTTTTTATTACACGAGTGTTCTCAGCGTTCGCGTTGTGTGGATCGAAAATGTGGCTGGATGGGGGTCTTCCAGTTAGCCCTAGGGGTCACCCTCGTCTGTGTTTAAATCAGGCAAGGCCGGCCGCCGCGCGCTTGCATTCAGACGCTTACCGTGTCGCTTGTTTGAACTTTCGCTAGTAATGGCGAATTGTACCAATAATAACAATTGTTGTGTGAAGAGATGCAAAAAGGCTCAATGTTTTTTTGTGTCTTTATCACAATAAAGTTATCACAGTCTACTGAATGACTGAACGGATAAAAAAACTATAGTAAGTACATTTTTACAATTTTCATATAATTTTGGGAACTGTGCACCTCTATTTACTAGTTTCGCTGATTGCAACAGACTTTGGTTGCTGCAATCGGCAAGCGAAAACTGTTGCATCAATTCTAAATTGCCGCAACTAGCAACTGACAAATTTATAGCAGGTTTGTCAAGTTGCTGGTTTCCACAACCAGCGACCGCAACGCGTAGAGCGACTTCACCCCATGAACATCCCCGCAGCGCAGCGTCATTCTTGTTCTACGTATCGTTGTATCTACACGTTTGACTCTCATGCGAAAGTATATTTAAAATCGCGGCAACGGTAAACTGGGCCTTTAATACTGCAATTGGCAACCGCTAATGAAAACTTGTAAAAAGTTGATGGTTGCCTAAACTCAAGTTCCTTATTAGATAATCTAATCCAATTTCTTTGAAACAATAACATACCTATTGTTTCGTTGACGGATATCACACTAATATTATAGAGGAGAAAAGTTTTTATGTATAATTGTGTGTGTGTATGTTTGTTAGCCGTCACGCTCAAACGGCTGAACGGATTTTTGGTGTGTAGATAGGTGTGTTATGTTTTGCCCGCGACTTTGCTAGCGGAATCCGTTAGTTTGTACCTACCTAGATAAATAATAATAATTTATTGTGCATAAAGAAAACGTACAATCATAACTAAATAATTACATCATCTGTTCCATAGCCTCCCCACTAGGATTCCCTGTACCTACATTGTATTTTTTGTTTGGCGTTTGACAAGAATGAAAATATCAAGTGGTGGAACTTGTTCCGATTTATATTTTCAACAGTCTATGTGCGTGCTAACAAAAAAATACTTGCATGCATATTTTTTTGCTAACTGTATTACCTGAAAGACTTAAAATTCGCTACAATTGCGAGTGCTTCTAATCGCAGACATTAATCAAAACTTGTAAATTAAATAAAAAAACAGTACTTAGGTACTTCAAAACTTATTTTTTATTTCAATGAGTCATGTCATACACATTGTTGCGTTGTATTTTAGAACTATATACCTACCTACTTAAGTATTTTAGATTATCGTGTTGTTCACAAATAAAATGTGATTCCTTTTTTATTGAATTAGACCTAGTTTAAAACAAATGTAACGTTTAACGTTTGATAAGATAGTTTTTGAAAGAATTGTTACGCGTTTCATACATGTTGGATAATTACGAGAGCAACTTGAATATGTGATTTTTGTTTGTTGAGATATCTTAACGATTTTGAATGAAAGGTCTAGGTCTAAAACCATTTTATCCGTTTGAATCATGTAAATCGGTCCACGTGTTTAGGAGAAAAGTAAGAATTAGTATAGTGAAAATGTAAACAAATTTTTTATGTTTTTGTTCTACGAACTTTTTAATTAGTGCAAAATGTGTAAATATTATTATAGTAAGTTAATGAGGAATTTTAAACAATGAGTTATCTAGGTAGTCTAAAGATTGAAGGTTTGTTTTCATTTGTTAATTACAAAAGACGGACTTTAATATTTATTTTCTATCTACCTAATTGACCGTGTCATCATACGCATTAAACATAAGATAGATTACGTGGTCAAATAGGTAGATAGACGATAAATATTATAGTAGCATCGGCAAGCCGATAACCCTAGCGCCACAGCTAGCGCGTCACTCCGCGCCAGACAGCGACAGAGTAACGCGTTAGAAGAAAGCGGCAACGTTTAGGTGAATATCGCGTTAGGCACTGTGAGCGCTGATGCGAGCTGAATTGCACTTTGTTGCTTAGTAGCAAGAGTCGCTATTTCTATTAATGTTTGCGCGAAGTGCAACTTCTGCTATTATTTATTCTGTGACATAGCATACTATATTATATAATCCTGCATCGAATAAATAATAGTAGACATACGTTTTAGGATCATCATCATCATCATCATTTCAGCCTTTAGAAATCCACTGCTGAACATAGGCCACGAGGAACGGTCTTGTGCCGCCTCCATACGATCGATGGCTACAATGTCGTCCGTCCAACGTGGCTGCCTACACTTCGCTTGCTTGTTCGTGGTCGCCATTCGAGAACTTTTATTCCTCAGCCTTATATGGCCTTATATGGCCTGCCCATTGCCAACTTGCAAATTCTGAGAGCTATGTCGATAACCTTGGTTCTTCTATGGATTTTCTCGTTACGGATCTTAACACATCGTGAAACTTAGAGCATGGCTCTCTCCATTACACGCTGCGCGACTTGGAACTTGTGTATGAGACCAATAGTTAGCGACCACGTCTCAGTGCCGTATGTCATCACTGGCAACACGCACTGATTATAAAATTTCGTCTAATTTCCCAAACGCTGTCCATCCAAGTTGTATTCGTCGGTTGACCTCTTGTCGAAATTGGATCTACCCAGTCGGTGAACACTTTCGGAGAAATAACGTCTCCCTGTCTCACCCCTTTTTGCAATTGGTTAGAATTCATGCTCTGATCTTCGAGACGGACAGTCATGGTGGCCTTGCTATACAAACACTTCAACACTTCGATGTATCGGTAGTCAATCTGGCACCGCTGTAATGACTGTAGCACTGACCAGGTCTCGACTGAAACAAAGTCTTTTTCGTAGTCCACAAACGCTAGCCATAGTGGCCGATTATACTCTTCGGTCTTTTGTATAATCTGCCAGAGCGTATAGATGTGGTCTACAGTGCTAAAGCCTTTCCGAAATCCAGCTTGTTCGGGAGGCTGAAAGTCGTCGAACCTACGAGCGAGACGGTTTGTAACTACTCTCGAAAACAGCTCATAGACGTGGCTCAGCAGCGAAATGGGTCTATAATATTTCAAGAAGATGTTATCACCTTTCTTAAAGAACAACACCACTACGCTCCTGTGGCACAACTCAGGCGTAGTACCCTCGAGGATGACGGAGTTAAACAGCTTCTCAAGGACTTTAAGTACCGGTCTTCCACCCGCTTTCAGTAGCTCTGTCGTTATTCCGTCCTCGCCTGGGGCCTTGTTGCTCTTAAGCTGTTTGAGAGCCATTCCGGGATATTCGGTATACTTCGGTAACGGGCTCTTGCATCGCTAGTCGTGCTAGGAGGACTATGCGATGAGGTTTATAATTGCCCATAGAACTTCTCGAGCTAACTCAAAATCTCTGGCATTGACGAAACGATGCTGCCACTGTCAGTCTTCAGCTTCGTAAACAAGCTTTGCCCAATAGATAGATCTCTTGCGAACACTTTGGAGCCCTTGTTCCGCTCTATTGCGTTCTTAATACAAGTAGTATTATAAGAACGCAAATCGTGTCGCATCGATTTGGAGATCTGTTTATTAAGCAAGCTGTAACTCGACATATCCACTGAAGACTGCAGCCTTATCTCGCCTCGTTCTGCCATAAGTTTGATTGTATGCTCAGAGAGGTTCTGTGTTCTATTTTACGCGGTTGGCCAACCGCGTGAACAATTTCCACCAGCCCGTTGTTTAGTTCGTCCACTGTATCAAATTCGGTAAGGATTTGGAAGCGATTTTGGAGTTCCAACTGAAAGCTCTCCGAGTTTTGGATTTGGGCAGGACTTGGGCGAAGAGTAGATCTCATCAAACGAGACCTTTCCAGCTTAACGTTGATATTCAATAAGCCTCTTACCATACGGTGATCACTGCCGGTCTTAACCCTGTTGATCACAGATACATAATTGACTATTGGTCGTCAGAATGAAATCTATCTCGCACTTATGACCGCCGGGGTGCAGCCACGTCCTTTACCTGGAAAGGCTCTTCTTGAAAAAGGAGTTCATCACAAAGAGTCCCTCCTTCTCCATGAAGTCAGCCAATCACTGACCCCTTTGGTTCCGCTTTCCAAATCCAAACTGCCTCACTCTCATCGCCATTCCTCAATCTAGCCGTGCGTTAAAGTCCTACATCACCACTGTGAAGTGTGTTTTCGGGGCATGTATGGCATCCGAAATGTCGTCGTACATAGCCTCCACTTCATCGTTCGGGCGTTTAGAGAGTGGAATGTACACCTGTATGACCTTCAACGACCTTCTGAGTATAAGGTATGCTACCCTGCTCGAAACTCTTTCGATCTTCACAATGTTGTTGACGAGGGACTTGTGGACGAGAAACCCGATACCGTGTTGGGACTGCTGGTCGTCCTCCGGGAACAAGAGTAAATTACCGGAATTGAGGGTTGACGTATCCTCTCCCTCTCTTCGGACTTCTGATAACCCTATAATACCCCAAACTTCTTCCAGCTCTATCAACTTCTCATCGATCCTCAAGGTGTGTGCGTTATAGGTTGCCAGGTCCAGAGAACGTGGGGGTTGGTAGCTCTACCCCCACGGTCGGTAGGGTCTCTGCCGGAGATTCTTAGCACCCGCTGCTCCACCATTACCGTGTCTGCTATCGGTGCCAGGAATAACTGAGCCACCGGGGACTAGAGGCTGTGTTTGCGGTGTGTCTATCATATTTGGTGTAGTCACCACGCTTGGCAGGCGGATTGGTGACCGCAGTGTTGTACATGAGTACTCGGAGGACTGCTGTCCATCTTCCGGTGTGTAATCCGAATAAATAATAGTAGACATACGTCTCAGTATAGGTTACCAAAATTATTCCCATTTTGTAGAAACGGAACGAACGGGAACGGAAAAGATTTTAATTTTTTTGAGTTTGTTATACGTCCGTGTAGATGAGTGCGAAAGGGTGACCAACAGACAGACTATACATATACGTAGCTACTTAAGTTCCTCTGATTTCTTTAGCAACCTTTCTTGACAAAGAATCATTAAGAATAAGAATAATTTATTTACTTTAAATGAGTCATAATTATCAGATGTTAAAATTATTAAATTTGATCATACACATTTTTCCAATAAAATAGCATGCAAAAACTTATAATAATTTAACATTAATTTTATTTCATTATTTTATATTTCCATGCATCAAGCAACAACTAATTAATTCTAAAAGAGCTGATCCACATACAGCTCTTATGCATTTTGATGTGTAAACATCTAATGGCGCGGTACGGGGGTAACGCCAACACTTTTTTTTTTTGCGTGACTATCGAGCGGCGCCGCTGCGTGGCGCGAGTGACGCTGCAGCATCGCTCGTGGCTCGCAGGCACGGAGCCACCGTTGTGGGCACGATGGGCATGCCCACAACCCTAATAGACTTGTGACGTCACACTTTCACGGTCTATTGAGGTCGATAGGCTGATGATAATAATATTATACATCCAATGCCATAATATTTTTTTTAAAACAATTAATCGTGCGTGATTCGGAACGCAGCGAGTCATCAAAGTCATCAATTCATCATAGACGATAATATCGTCGATACGATAAAAGCTGGCTTGTGCATGATATTTTGGTTGCATTATTTCATGAGGTGAGGGTGTGGGTGTGGAGAAAAAGGGTGGTGGTGCAAGTGGATCTAAGCGGAGTCATAATAATACTGCATCAACGCGAAAGATCAACACATTTTGTTTTTTTTAAAACCTAGAGTTGAGGTTGAGGCTGGGGCCTTGAGTACTGGTAGTGAAATTGAGAGTCCTCCATCTAAAGTGGATGATGATTTAGATATTGCTTCTACTCCTGATCATTCCACGTCTACAGCTTTAACAGCGTCATCATCATCAACTGGAACTAGTGGCTTGTCATTAAAATATAAATAAATAAATATATTATAATTATATAACTAGGCCCCAAACTAGGATACCCTGTACTATGGGTACTAGATAACGGATAAACATACATATATACGAATATTATAACATCCATGACTCGGAAACAATCATTTCTGCTCATCACACAAATGATTGCACCTTGCAGGATTCGAACCCGCGACCGTTTGATTGCGTACCTAGGATCACTAGCCACGAGATCAACCGGTCGTCAATCTCAACATGTTGTCATTGAACTCTGAATTTGCTTCAAATATCGGAAAATATATTTCTGCTAAAATAAACATGCATGAATTACCTGATGCAACTAAAGCTCTACTACTAGAAAGACATGATATCACCTAACTATGATTTTCCGCACCAAGTTTTGCAAAAAACACGGACAAACGTACAAAAAGCATGTCAAAAATCACATCTTGAAAAATTTCATTGGTTTGTGCTTTCACATACAGATCAGGGACTTTATTGCAAATATTGTGCCCTATTTATCATCTGCCTTCATCTGCCGCTGATTTTGTTAGTTCGAACCCAGGGCGTCTTGTAAAAGAATCATTTAAAGCCAACTTAAAAGGTGAAGGTATTACTGCAACATCAACGTAATCATTACCATAAGATAGCTGTCGGAAGTGGGAAGAACTTTTTGGCGTATTGTCATAAACCTGAGGTTGATATTGCTAACCAGATTTCTACTCAAAGAATGGCTCAAGTGGCAGAAAACAGGGATCGTTTACGACCAATTATAAAAACTATAATATTGTGTGGTCGTCAAAATATATCATTACGCGGCCACAGAGACGATGGCCAGATTTTTAGTCGAACACCGATCGTAGTGACGTCTCCTCTTAAGAAGGAAATGTCCGAGCTCTGTTGAAATTTGGAATAGATGCAGGCGACTCAGTTCTCGAACGCCATTTATCATCAACAAGTTCTACAGCGACTTACATAAGCAAAACTGTACAAACGAACTTATAGACATTTGTAAAGAAAAGATTCAGGAAATTATTTTAGAAAACGTGAAAAAGCTATGTTTTTCGCTATTCTTTTTGACGAGACTACAGATATTTCTCATACCGAATAGATGAGTCTATCATTCAGATATTTAAATGATGGTGTTATTAAGGAAGATTTTATATGCTTTTACGACGCGTATGAGCCGATTCCTGCAAAATACATCGGTTGACATCAAAAGAGCCACCGATGCAATGAAGGATGTCCTGGAAGTATTACGGATCAAAACGTCAAAACGCCTGTATTCAAGCAATTATTTTCAGAGACAGAAAGAGCAAGCGACAGAGCAAGCAAAACAGTTAGATGTTACATTAAAATCCCCACGTACAGTTCCAAGGCAAACGAACAGATCCAATTATCAGGCAAACCGGCAGAAGAGTACTTTCGGAAATCAATTTACATAGAGGTATGTAAATTGATTTCCGAAAGTACTCTTCTAGATTCTGTTATCAATGATTTGGGGCAGAGATTGTCTCCAGAGGTACTCGACCTATTTCAGTTGGGAGTTTTTCTACCTAAACCAAATGTTATTTTCAGGGACTGGGATAAAAATATCGAGACAGTGAAAAAAGTGGTCCAGATGTACCGGCATTAAAGATAGTGAATCAACTGTTATAAATGAATACCGACTCTGGATAGCCAAATGGAAAAGATAATGTGAAAACAATTCCGCCATACCAGAGTCGGTAGCTCATCTCATTGAAGCATGTCAAGCATGCGACCAAGATTTGTACCCTAACATGAAATTGTTCTTACAAAATATACTGGCAACTCTCCAGGGCCCCAAGTCTGCAAACTATTGAACCGCGATATTTCAAGCCGTTTGCATCAAAATCGCCGATTTTGACAGTTTTGGTAGTCTGCTCGCTATTTAAACTCGATCGCAGCCCGATGGCTGCCATAGATAGATTTTGACACTAATTGGTATTCTGTTATCTATTCTGCCGCGGTATCGCAGCCACAGTGGCTTAAATGGGTAGTCTGTTCTTTATTTTGACGTTTCTGACAGCTGCCAAGAAGCGATTGAACAGTTGCACCTTTTAATGTAAAATTTCTCAATCGCTACACAAGAAACATCAAATTGTAGTCGTAAAAATTAGTATTGTGAGGTTTCTCTCGTTGTAGTGAAGAATTTTAGCACTCGCAGATGAAGAATACCACAGAAGAACACTTGCGGAGAGATTTATTTACTTAATTTGATTTTACCGAGTGAGTAAGACCAAGTGCTGTGTAGGTACCTATTGTGGACTGTAAAACTATGCCATTCACATAATTCTAAAAGTTCCACATATTAGTCGTAAACGGCTTTGTCAGCAATGGATAGAATGGCAGCTGGTGACGGTGAGGATTTAAAACTTCGTGCCAAAAAATTCTTGGAGGCTATGCTCGACATATATACATATATACATATCTTTGATTAAAATGAATGGGTAAATCTATTAAAATCCATTAAATTATATATGTACTACCTATGCTTAAAAACAATTGTTTTTATTAAATACACCTTCCCACATACTTCCACACTTTCCATTTGATTAGCTGACCCTTATTACTAATCAGTAAGTATAACATAATTTAGGTATACTCGTATCATTAAACCAGCAGCGTAAGGTAGGTTGTAGGTAGGTAAGTACTAATTTTACAAATGTTTATGCTCATTGTAAGGCTTTGAAGTACATTTTTGGTGATGTAATTTTGGATTCAAATCTTCTTGTTGGTTTTTTCGCTCTTGGCAGTTGTCGTCATGTAGTACTAAGAATAGCAAAGCTTGAATAGAGAAGGGCAGGACAATTGGCAAGACGGGAAGATCAATGATGGACCAAGGCAATAACAGAGTGGTGGCTACGAGAAGTGCAGTGTTCACGGGGCAGTCCACCAACCCAGTAGTCAGACAACATCAACAGGACCAGAACAAATTGTATGAAAGAGCGGAAGCCTACCCAGCAGTGGGTGGACATGGGCTGAACAGATAGAATTTTGGATAAGTATTATTGTTGGATAAGTGAGACATGCCTAATAGATAATTATCATTTTCGAAAATATAAATTCCTTCAAAATACCAATAACATTATCATTAATATTTCTCCTATCAATGCATATAAGCTGTCATTCAGTAGAAGGATTTGTTCCAACTGTATTTAATAAGGATAATTAAGATAATAGTTTATTTATAAATAGAAAAATAATTTTCATATTACCTTTACCTTTAAAACAGTAGATACCATTAGAGATGGACTAGCAGTTTTAGATGACCTAGGCCGTGTAGAACCAGCCACCCTTTCTCAGCTCCAATACTGAGCTTAACTATATGAATTTTCTAGCTATTGCCCATCACTATGTCCCCATGTTTGTAATTCTTTAGACATAGTAACATTAAGTAAAAAAGTAAACAACTTTTTCCCAAAGGGTCCTTAATTGTTACACAAAGTACCTACCGCTTAAAGTAGCATTAACGAATTACTAAAAAAAGTAGTGTTCATTCGTATGTACTAGATTTAAATTTGGTCAAGGGTGAAGCAATAATTATTATTATTCTTATTTATTTTATGCCTGAGGTACATATGGTATGAAACTTTTTTAACGAGATCAATAGATTCATGAACCCACTTTTGGATCTAGAGATTTGTTTGGAGGAGATATTCCTTGAGTACCCTAGAGGTGCACTATAGAAGGATTTTTGAAATTCTATCCCTAACAGGGCAGGTTGCACAGGCAAACCTGTGGGGTGCAGCTAGTAAAAAAAACAACATCTTTATAAGTAGAGAATTATAAATTAAATAGTATGCTGTAACAGACCGACAGAAAAATAATTATAGTAGACAAATACCTGCACTGTGTGCCTGCATTATTATTGTAATTACTAGCTGTGCCTGCGGTTTTGCCCGAGTGGTATTTTTTTTGGGTTAAAAGTAACTTAAGTGTTATTCCAGTACGAAAAGTACATATAAAGTACAATACAGTAACTCTTATTGTGTATGTAGTTTATTGTATATATTTAATTTATTTCTTTTTATTCACATTTGTATAGTAACTTAATATTGCCACATGCTTTACTATAAGTATAGTTCACAACTTGTCTTACCTAGGAATCATCAGTTACAGTTTTAATTTTGAAATTCCAGAGTGATAGCATTCTGAATTTATCAATGTCTCAAAACGCTTATTGTAAGTTAAGTATGTTAGGTATTCTGTGGTCAGCAAACATTCTTGGCATAGTATAGTTGTTGCATTGTCGGGGTATAAATTTATCTAGCAGTTTGATGTCTGCTAAGGCACCAAGTTACATTTAACATGATCAATATTAACATTTGTATAGGTACCTACTTACAAACTTAATTATGCAGCATAAATGTTAGAATGTAGGTAATTATGATAAATAAAACAACTAATAGATAAATTGGTCTTTTTAATGAGTTGCAATGGAAGCCTTAAGTTATTTTATTATTTGTGATACCCTACCCTAGTAGGAAGATAGAGGATCAATGTAAGTATATTATTTCAGTTAACTTTCTTAGATAATTGTCGAGCCTATTATTTTAAACGGTTTGCTGAGACACTTATCACATTATCCAGTCTTTCACTACAAATGGTCATTTAGGCATAGTTAGGTGGTGTGTTTGCTTGTACATTGCAGACTTAAAAATGAGCATCCGGGATTTTGCCTGTAGTGACAGTAGTTCGGTTGTTAGTCTGGTTGACCGAACTAGTCCAACTTTTCAGTGGTGATATTTAGTACAGAGTTGTTATTCATAGACAGTGTGCCATGCCATGTTTAGTGCGATGTGATGTACATTTAGTATTTCTCTATGAGGTCTTCACATTTTATCCACTGTTCATGGGTAGTACGGCCAAGTTTTTTCAGACAAACTTCGTGCAAGTACTATATTTAATATTAAGATCATTTGGGGTAGCTCTGCGCTGTAACTTCAATGTTTTTCTTGAAATGAGAATCTGGAATGTATATTCTAGTAATGGCTTGTACTATTATTTATTCTGTGGTAATGGCAGTAAGTATATTTCTTTTGTAGACCTTTAGAAAGAGATTTTCATTACACAGGAGAAAGCTTTTCTTATTAGTATGTAGTTCTATGGTGCAGTTTGTATTCTAGGTTATTTTTATAATATTTGTACTATTTTAGATTTGATGTGATATACACTCCAAGGTCATTCTTGCACATTTGTTGTTGATGTTCCTTTTTTCAGATTTTGAATGAGGAAGTTATGATGGTGCTTGTGAAGTTTATCCTTAGAATCTCTAACCTGAAACAGAACAATGTTACACTTTTAAATACTTAAATAAAGTATTACACGTGAGTATATCAAAATAAGATGCCTATAGCATTGGATATCCATCGTTAGCTATAAAAATATAAATTATAGCACAATGCCCTTACCTTTCAATTTTCTTAGAGGTTATTTTCCCATAGGAAACTTAGCCCCATAAATCAATTTTGAGTTCAAATGAAGTCTATACACATACACTAGGTAGATAAATTGTATTCTGTTTTGATGTACAAAACAGCAAGTTCATTTTATGTTATTGTTTATATCGTAGAAACTTGTCAAACTGACGAAAATTGACGAAATGTTTACTTTTTAAACCAAAGACAAGGTAGATTCAGTCGTGGAATTCGTTCATTTTTACATTAAAGTGATAGAAACCTAGTTTATGTGATGTTTAAATGGTTTCTATAAAGCAAAATAGCTAAATAACGAATTAATATATTTTATTTAAGAGTTATTTGTAAAACAACCACAAAAATGAAGTTTTGACTGATGCTTGATTGACGGCTAATACCATTTTTATTTCAGTGGCAACAGTCAAGCGATTTTAGCAAAACGTAGCACATCCGTGCCAATGCGTTGCAAATGAGATAGCGACCTTAATTTAACAGACTACCAAATTTGCCACTATAGCCAGCCCAATCGCACAGATGTCGCAGTGGCGAGGATTTTGTCAATAGCTTACAGAATCGGGGCCCAGGTCAGCGTAGCTACCGCAGAGAGATCGTTTTCTACTCTTCGCAGAGTAAAATCTTGGTTGCGTTCCTCAATGGCACAGGAAAGATTATCCGGGCTAGCTCTCCTAAATATACAAAGATGTGAACCTAGACATTGATGAAATTATCAACGTTTTCGCGCAAAAGATTTGTAATTTAAGTAAGCACCTAAATAAAATTATTTAATGTGAAATGTATACCTTAATATCCTTTGAAGTTGTAAAAATTTCATCAAAATAGGTTCAGTAGTTTAGAGTCTATATATGACACTGTGATTTGCAAACAAACACACATTTACTTTTGTAATTTTCGTGAGCGAACAAAGTAACATTTTACAGGTTTATTAATTTACTAGTGTACGCCCCACGGCTTTGCCCACGTGGAACTTATACACTGTACAATTTCTTGGTCATATATTTTGTAAACATCTCCTTTGTAGGAATGCACTATATCAATCATGAGCGAGTTCGTAATCGCAACTCGCACTTGGCCGATTTTTGGGGGCTGTGACCACAACCTTTTTAGCGGGCTGGATCCGCGCCTGGTGGCTCGTCGGCTCTTTCCGCGTCTGCTCGGCTATATTAAAGTTATAAGCCATAAAGAATGAAGAAGAAGATCAGATGAAGAGTTGTTGATTCACAGTTGACCGATGTGAGCGCGCGGTGCAAAACGTTGCTCGTTGTTTTCTTATTTTATGTTTACACAGCTGCCAGGCCTCCAGCGAAGGCATTTTTTTTATGCGAGTCTCGTTTGAGTTTTTACGTTTAGTGTGTAAACATATATTTTTTGGTTTGAAGCACAAAGGAACCAGGGAAAATAATGGACAAGACTTAAAAACCAATGTCTCAGGGTGACGAGCGCAGTGCAGTGACGCGCAAATTTTTTGCAACCCAAGTTCTGAGTGGCACTGCAATAATTGTAATGGACAGGCGGGTCGCTTACCATCATGCGAGCGACCTGCTCTACTCGTCACAAAAAGGAATATAAAAATCTAGCAAACTGGTGTTTAAGTCTTGCCCATTATTTTCGCTGGTTCCTTTGTGCTTCAAACCGAAACAGAAATGTTTACACACTCAGCTTGGCGGTTGAATATCTGACAAAGGTGTGGTATTTCCCCAGTGCTCGGGGGGACATGTAGGTACCTGGAAGAGCGAGACGAGCGACTTCTTGTAGTTGAGCACGTCGGGCGGGTCGGCGGGGTGGAAGTAGGCGGCGCGCACGGCGCCGCGCCGCAGCCGCGCCGCCCACGCGCCGCCGCCAGACACGTCCCACACGGAGCCACGCGGCGCCCACTCCGCCGAGCGGTGCGCGCCGCGCAGCAGTAGCCGAGCGCCCGACAGCTGCAACACGACATACGGGGGTTGCCGAGGGAGGCCGCGCCACACGCCACGACAAGATACTTTTGAAGAGTTCCGTAGTCAAATAGCGAGAACGGAACCCTTACAATTACAATCCATACCAATATATAAAAGTGAAAAGTTGTCTGTTTGTTTGTTTGTTTGGGGAGGATTCACGCGATAACGGCTGGACGGATTCCGATGAAACTTGGAATGGAGATAGCTTGTAATCTAGAATAAAATATAGGATATTTTTATCCCGGAAAATTTAAAATTTTCACGGGAAAACAGGAAAATTGGTCAAATGTTGGTTACTCGCTGTAAGAAACGGTTGCCATGGAAACGAAATAACAAGTATGTCAAAAAAGTAGAGTGGTGCCACAGAATACCTAATAATACTACGTAGTGGTGCTATACTTACTTTTGCATTGGTTTTTAATATCCTAGAAGAATATAGGATGTTTTGTTTCGCGATAAACAGTAGTCCGCGCGGACGAAGTCACGGGCGGGAAAACTAGTTCTATCTTAATCCAAGGCCTGCAGTCTCCACATAGATAGCGATTGCCTTACAACCGAAATCGGTCGCATAGAAGGGGAAGGGTACCGGGTTTTATTGGCCGTACGCAACAAAAACTACGGTAAGCGTTATTCAAAATCATTGGCAGCACTGTTTCTTGACCATAGACAACTGCATTATTACTCACCTACTTGACAGACTTGTTATTATTTCGTTTCCGAAGTAACGTAATTTCCTTTCTTTATTTTTGGTACCTTGGGTTACATTATTGCAATTTTCGTAGGGACCTCTAATTTTTGAAAAATAAAATACTGTCCATGTTATTCACTGATAATGTAGCTATAGGAGAAAGTATTTTTAAAAATCAGTTCAGTGTTTTTGAGTTCAGTTACAAACAAACAAAAAATCACAACAGTTCCAGTTCGTGATGACGCGCCGACATGTTGTCTACCAGTCGGTGCAGTGACCGCTTTGGAAACACTTGCGATTTTGTTTTGACGTTAAAAATACTGTTTTTTGTAATGATTTAAATAAATTTATTTGCATGTATACAGTTACATTTTAGTTGTTAATGTAGTTCAGGAATCTCTGTATTCGACTAGTTAGTCGTGCAAATGTTTTAAAATTTCAAGATACAAAGGTGAGGTTTATTTTTGTATGGACCTTGGTTTTTTATTCAGAACTAGCTGTACCCTCGTGGTCATTTCATTTAAAAGTAACTAAGCTCGCTACGCTTCGCTCCCGCCTTCTAACCAATCACGGCCATGTCTGGTCGCCACTGAAGGCTGTTGACAGAAATCTATCTGTGCTGCAATAGCGTTATGTGGAGGTATATTTTCAAAATACACCGCGCAAAATCTTAAATTCGTAACTCTATACTCGATCTCAGCTTGGCCAGTGACGTCATAAATGTTCGAATGTATACCTTTACGGTATACATAGATATTATAGGAACAATAGCTTTCATGCAATAAAAATTCAATGTAATTAGTTAATTGTTTATCAAAATGTCAAAGGAAATATAAATGCCGAAATAAAACAATCAAAACAATATAATAATAGGTTACACGAATAAAATTTTACATTTAAAATATTCGTCTATTGAATAAAAACATCTATCGCAGAGCCATTTGTACATTTTATTAATAATAATTCATTAGGTAATTTATTATAAATCTTAATAGGCATTTTGTATCACTTTTTGTCACACATTTTCAATATATATCTGGGCACTACTATATATATCTGCTTTTGTACTATTTTTCTTTTATTAATGGTATTATCGTCTTTTTGTAAAAGGTTTGGATTATTGCTAACAAACTTTAACATTTCAAATCCATACAACATCTGTTTGTCAAAATAATAGCTATTTACTAAATGCATATGAAACGGTACTTATAACAAAAAAGCAATTTTTAAATTTTTTCTCTGTCTGTCTGTTTGTTCCCGATAATCTCCGAAACAGCTGGACCGATTTTGACGGGACTTTCACTGGAAGGTAGCTGATGTTATAAGGAGTAACATAGGCCACTTTTATTTTATTAAGTTAAAAAATAAAAACCATGAATTTAGACCACGCGGGCAAAGCCGCTGGCACAGCTAGTAAATAATGTAATGAAGGGGGAAAGTATGTAAGTACGAGTACGAGTAGTTTGTTTTTAAATAAAGGTATTTTTTTAATAATCCGTGCATTTTAAGCCAAATATTGAGCGAATACCTACGCTTCTTTTGTGCTATAAAAGCTCTCTGAGAGTCTGTTGATTTTCCCCATACTAAGTATAGCCCCATATCTTAGGACTATGCATATATTATAGCGATGTTTGAAAGTTTCCTAATTTTTAAACAAAAAAGTGACAGTTTTTTTTTATATGCTTGCTATTTTGTTGTTGTGAATCAAACATGTTACTACCGAAGTATCAGTGTTCCGTTGAATGTTGAACAACGATTACAGCAGCAGATATAAGGAAGTACGGACACCACCTCAGTACTCCAAGTGAACCTCACCAGCCCGCGGTACATCCTGCCGAATAACGGAGGAGGCTCTGACGACCGACAAATCGCGGTATAACCATTCACAATTGGCAATGTTAAAATTCTACAAACCAGTGACGGGCAGCAGCGTCGTCGGTGCAAGAAATTGCGCTTTGCGATCGCAAACCCACCTGCCCAGCGTGGCGATTATGTGTATAAACCTCCCAATATATGATAAGCACAAATAAAATACGTTATCATGGGGGACTTCAACGCTAAAGTGGGAATACAGACATGCAGCAGAAATCCCAGGGGGCAAATGCTAGTCAACTTCCTGGAGAAGGAACGGCTGTTTTAATGACCTCATTCTCTAAGAAGCAGCCCCAACGGAAGTGGACCTGGCAAAGCCCCGAAGGTGTGGCGAAAAATGAGATCGACTTCATCATAGCGGACAAAAAGCACATATTCAGATATGCCTCAGTGGTCACTAGGTTTAAAACCGGAAGTAATCACCGACTTGTCCGAGGCACTCTGGATATTGATTACAAGCTTGAACGTCTGAACTAACCTTCTCCAAACCGTTGTTGGATCTGCAACACTCCAGTTGAGACTGGAGATCGGTTAGCTGCCTTGGAAAACACAATTGATGTTGACGTTGACAAGGAACTTGACCAACTGGTGGAAATTCTGAGGGACGAGGGAATGAAGTTCTGCGAGATGCGGCGTACAGGCAGGAAATCAAAACTTTCTGGGGAGTCTCTGCAGCTCATTGAGAAACGATGCGAAGATCCAGCGGTCATTTTGTCAGAAAAGCGGGCTTTGAATAAACAAATCACAAATCTAGTAAGGTGAGACTTCCAACGCTCCAATACAAGCGCTATAGGAGTGAAATCTGGAGTCAAAAGTCTTTGTACAACAGCTCCGTCGAAGCCATCTGACGAAATCCTCTGACCCGCCACTATACCGAAGAGCTGCCAGAACTTAGCCTTGACGATATCGAGATGGCTCTTAGACAGCTCAAAAATTGAAAAGCCACGGTAGAGGACGGAATTACTACGGAAATCCTGAAAGCAGGAGGTACTCCCACGCTTAAAGAACTTCAGCGTATCTTTAATTCTTTCCTCTTCTCTAGGAGAACTCCAAAGGCACGGAACAGGAGTGTAGTCGTTTTATTTTTCAAAACAAGGGACAAGACCCTTTTGAAAAACTATCGGCCTATTTCCCCCCTGAGCCATATCTACAAGCTGTTTTCGAGTCATCACGAATCGTCTTGCGCGGAGATTTGACGAATTCCAGCCAATAGAGCAGGCCGGGTTTCTGGGAGGATACGGCACCATAGACCACATCCATATAGTGCGGCAGATTATACAGAAGACCGAAGAGTATATAATCAGCCCCTGTGCCTGGCGTTTGTGGACTATGAGAAAGCCTTTGAATCTATCGATCTATCGGTCTATTTTGGAGTCTCTTGAAACAATTGCAATTCGACTGGCGGTAGATCCAAGTGTTAAGATGTCTGTATGACGCCGCAACAATGATCGTCCAAGTACAGAACCAGCAGACTAAGCATATCCCCCTGCATCGAGGTGTGAGACAAGGGGACGTTATTTCTCCGAAATTGTTCTCAAATGCATTGGAGGATATGTTTAAGACTCTGAACTGGAAAGGATGTGGCATTAACATTAAAGGTGAATAAATCTCACACTTGAGATTCGCCGACGACAGTCATTGTGGCAGAAACGTTGCAGGACTTGCAACATATGTTGGACTGCCTAGCTGATTCTACTCAACGCATTGCTCTCCGGATGAACTTGGACAAAACCAAGGTTATGTTCAACGAACATGTCATGCCGGATTCAATTACTGTTCGCGGAACTGCTCTGTTGTTTAACAGCATGTTTACTTGGGGCAAACTTTGCAACTAGGTAAAAACAACTTCGGAAGAGAGACCCGCAGAAGAATACATCTGGGCTGGGCAGCATTTGGGAACCTTCGTCGAATTTTCTCGTCACCAATACCGCAAAGTTTGAAGACAAAAGTCTTCAACCAGTGCGTCCTACCTGTTCTGACATACGGAGCCGAGTCGTGGACACTCACGGTACGACTAGTCCACCAATTTAAAATAGCTTAGCGGGATATGGAAATAGCTATGCTCGGAGTTTCTCTAAAGGAACGTATCCGAAACAAGCTAATCCGAGAGAGATCCAAGGTTATCGACATAGCCCTTAGGATTAGTAAGCTGAAGTGGCAGTGGGTGGGTCATATTTGTAAAAGGACTGATAACCGTTAGAGTAGACGTGTTCTTGAGTGAAGACCGCGATTCGGTAAACGTAGTGTAGAGCGCGCTCCGGCTAGGTAGAGCGACGATATACGCAAAATGGGTGGCAGCAGTTGGAATACAAGAGCCGAAGATCGGGCTCAGTGGCGTGCTTTGGGAGAGGCCTATGTCCAGCAGTGGACTGACACGGGCTGATGATGGTGACAGCAGCAGGCAACAACTTGATTGTATTCGTTCCATGCTTTGTTGTAAAGAAATTTAATTAATTCAGTTTGACATGAGAGGGCAAAATGGGGTACTGGTCTGGAACTAGTGGGAACAGACCGCTGCCGCATCTGGCGTGGTGGATGATAGCAGAAAGACAAGAAATAAGAGAACTTACAAAGTAATGTTATTATATACTAGCTGTGCCCGTGGCTTCGCACGCGTGGTCAATTCTCCAGCTTAAAAGTACCTACTATATGTGTTATTCTAAGACAAAATATCTTCAGCCGTAAAAAAGATTTTATTCTATTGTTTGGCTTCTAGTCATTGGATTGAGATACCAATTATACCAGTTTTTATGTTAAACCCTATATAACTGAATCGCAATCAGTCAAGTAGTTTTACGTGATGTGTCAGACATGTTTTAAATAAATGTTATATTCTTGCTCAGTATTTTATTTTAGGTACGCAAGACTAGCGCAAGACCACTTTTATTTAAATCTAATTTTGTACAGACTTTTTCGTACTTATTGCTTTATTATAAGTATAGATGTTTATTACTTGAAAATTAACTTTAGACCCCTATCCCGCAGGAACCCCTTATTTTTTCGTGATAAAAAGTACCCTCAATTTTAACCCATCATACAAACTATAACTGTCACAAGTTCCATCAAAATTAATTTAATAGTTTCAGCGTCATATGTGTTCTTTTAAATAATTTTCAACCAATACCCTGCGGAAACCCTTAAATTTTTCGGGATGAAAAGTATCCAATGTCCTACCTCGTAGTATGAACTCCAATCATAACAAGTTTCAGTTGAATTCATTCAGTAGTTTCGACGTGATGCGCATCAAGATACAGACAGACAGACAGACAGACAGACAGACAGACAAAAATACCTTTTTGGCTTCAGTATCAAATATTAATCAGCCTATTTTTTATGAATTGTCACCATTTTACAGAATTTGGACCACTATCCCGCAGGAACACTTTATTTATAACCCCCGAACAAAGAGACGGGTGTTATAAGTTTAGGGTGTGTATCAGGGTGTGTGTGTGTGTGTGTGTGTATGTGTGTGTGTGTGTGTGTGTGTGTGTGTGTGTGTATATGTTTGTTACTTCTTCATGCAACGGCTGGACTGAAACGGATTTGGATGAAATTTGGTATGGGGGTAGCTTATACTCTGGCCCACGCACCACTTTTTGAGGGTTTTTTCCATAAATATGCTGGGTCAGCCACAAACCTGATATATGTGAAACTTAACATATTATTATATGTTTTTGAGATCTTTATCTCTCTGTGATTAAGACAAAAACGTGATTAACAGAATTTCATTCGATACATCTTCTTATCAAAAATTACGTTATTTTCAGTAATATTTTCATTTTTCTACTCAACGGCTTAAGTTTTGTCGTTAAAATAAATCTCACAGCAAGAATATATACTTTATTATCCATTGTTAAGACAAAATTTACCTAACTAATGTATTAGCCTGCCAATAACATAAATAACTTTAGAGACTTCCGTCATTTACTTTCGAGCTAAATTGTATGTTCAAATAGCGCTCGCGATATTCAATCTTGTTACGCAGGCACTTCAGTGGTTATTGCGGATTGCAGGGGAGGTGGCATAGGGGTGTGGGGAGTGGGAAAATGTAAACTTGGAGCCTGTCTTTAACACATAAGCTACTTTTTATCCCGGAAAATGTATGGTTCCTGAAGGACGCCGGTGAACCCGCGGGGCGCAGCTAATATTTACATAAATTTAATGGTTCATTTTACTTACATATTTTACTTTAATAGTTGCAATTGCTACATAGACTAACCACCGGGAGTTGTTTGAACAAAAACAAATAAACTTCGAAATCACAGTAGTATTTTTTATCACAGTCACTGATCTGATCAGCTGGTTATCCAAAATGGCGCTAAGCCCATTTTAAATCGCTAAATTGACATTTCGGAGCGTTTAACTAAGGTTTCGTTTGACAGTTTGATAAATATGTTTATGAGCTTAATTTTCATTTTGCAAGACGCTAATCGTGATTAGTTGCTTGAATGCGTTTAACGAGTCTCTAAATATGTTTAAGGATCGTTATGCAAGCCGCCCTAAGTATAGTATTTACATTGACTTGAAAAATCTCTAATTTTTTTTAAGAAGCTTAATTGAAAATTGCTACTGTTTAGTTATAAGAATTATATATTTCTGTAAAGGTATTTTAAAGACCTGTATCTTGATACCTCACTTGATAGGTTTTGGTCATTTTTGTTCATCCAAAGGTTGCCTGTAAGAGATTGCTGTAAGCGATAAGACCGCCGATTGTTTTACCGCAATATCTATTATTTTTTTCTTATTTATGATGTACAATGTACAATTTACTTTTAAGTGGTATGCAATAAAGAGTTATCTATCTATCTATCTATGATATGTATGATACATACAACCCAAACACATAACTCTCTTCAGTCGGGTAAAAAAGAACCAGAAACAGCAAATGTAGTTTTTTTTTTTTATCTAAAACTAGGTTTTTTCATATAGAATGCATTGTCATCGATTTGTGAGCTAGCTGAAAGTTTAAGCCGGATAGTTAATTGGGAAGTTATCTAAATTTGAGTTGCAAGATTCTACCCGGAACGACAGAACAAACAAGAAAGTAAGTGGTGAGGATCGTAGCTCCCAAAAGGACCGATTTTGCTGCGGTTTTCATGTTTGAAAGCTGATGTAAACAATATGCTTCTTAGTTATAATGGTCGGTTCGGGGGTTATGTAATTTTTTTATTTGTGCTTTTATATTATAATTTTTGTATTTTTTTTTATATGTGTCAAATGCTACTTTCGTACTTGAAATTTTAAAACTGATTACCAATGGTTAGTAAAAAAGATGATATTGTGTAGTAATAAGTACAAACACATACATATAATACACACAAACACACATACATTATATATATATATATATACCAATATATAAAAGTGAAACGTTGTCTGTTTGTTTGTTCGGGGAGCTTTCACGCGATAACCGCTGGACAAATTTTGATGAAATTTGGAATGGAGATAGCTTATACCCTAGAATAAAACATAGGATACTTTTATCCCGGAAAATTTCACGGATTCCGTGGAAGTTTCCACGGGAAAACTGGAACATGTTGAATACTCGCTGTAATTAACGGTTGCCATGGAAACGAAATAACAAGTCTGTCAAAAATCACCAAGAGCTTTGGTGCCACAGAGTAAGTAGTCGATGCTATACCAAAAACATGCCACAGAGGTCATTACCAAGAAGTCTAAGTCTACTTTTGCATTGGTTTTTAATATCCTAGAAGAACGTAGGATGCTTTTTTCGCGATAAACTGTAGTCCGCGTGGACAAAGTCGAGGGCGGGTAAGCTAGTATACAATAAAATACATATACCTCAATCCAAATACCAACGTCTGACAGCAATACGACACATGTTTCGCCTCTGCACGAGACATCCTTGGGAGATGTTGACTCGTCGAGTGCTGGATCGAGAGAACTGGCTCAGTCCAGCACTCGACGAGTCAACATCTCGGGGCTTCCACGTTCGCATTGCTTAGGGGCGTCCTCCAAACACTATGACTACACCCTGGAGTCCTGGTGCCTTTGGGCCGCGCGCCTTGTTGTCTACCAGTAGGGTCGGTCGTCATACTGCGAGACGGGACTCCATAGGCCAGTAGGTCGGTACTCACTCGGAAGTGCAGCATCAGATCCCCGTCGGGCTGCGGCGCGGGCGCGACGCTGAGCTCGGTGGAGATGCGGTACCCGAGCTCTCCGTCGCGGCGCTCCGCTGAGTTCAGCAGCACCGTGCTCTCTACGGCGTACGTGGCGGCCGCCGCCACCGCACTGGCCACCGCCTCCGCCTCCGCCGCCACCGCCACCGCCGCCAGCCACCACGCGCACAGCCACCGGCGCAGATTCATGTTTGGTATAAGTTCACGCGCGCCGCAAGCTCGACACGAGAGACATCCTCAGAGCCCGCCTGACGGGTTACTGAATGAGGCGCGCGCGCCGCCTCCGCACTCCGCGCCCCGCGCCCCCGCACGCGGCGCTGGCAGGGGACTAGTGTTGGGCACTGACCTCCGCGTCCGTCGACGGATACGACGACATGTACGATATCTAGTAAAGAGTTAGAATTAGGTAGTTATTATTCTATGAGAGTAAAGAGTATTTTAGCAGTAAATCGCGCATCCCGAGTTTTATACAGCTTATGTCTAGGCTTGCTATGTCAATAATTCATGTAGAATGTATGTACTTACATTGTAGAAGTTGATTAGGAGAGCATCGAATTCCAAAACACCTACTGTTCCAGTTCATTAGTACCCATTTCCTACCTAACAAACTTGTTAATTTCAATAACTGTGAACCTACAAGATTTTACCCCCATTTTCGTCAGCGGAGACTTCAAAATGAATACTGATCGTTTTTTTCTGGTCCTAAATAAAGTAGGTATCTATAATTTTCCAATTAGTTAAACTTTGTTGTATTACTTGTTTCTCAACAAGCCGTCACTTTACCTGCATACTACGAAACATACCTCACATTTAAGATGAATACCTACGAGCGACGGCGAAACCATCACCAAAATCCGGTCAGCAGGTAGTTTTAGTCGTCAAAACAAACAAGGTAAAAAAAAGCATTGTTTCAGGGTCAGTGATCGTTAACATAATCGATCCCTGTAAATCTTTCAAAAATATATTGAAGGTTAGCTTAGGACCTTAGGTTACAAACGGTTAAGGTATGTACCTGCTTAGGTAATAAGTTCGTATAAATGAGGTGAATCAGTTTTCTTAACTTTCAGAGTTACAAGCCAGATGTGAAAATCTGAATCCCAACACTAGAGCGCGAGCGCAGCGTACACGCTATCTGATCATAGCTAACGTACGAAGTAGGTACCAGAGATCTAAATTACATCATTGCTAAGCAACTCTATGACTTTAGAACTCATGTCTGTGCTAATGTGCCCCGCGGCTTAGCCCGCGTGCAAACTTCGCCCGCGCCCCGCCCCGCTCACCCCCTCACATAATCAAAATTCCTTTCTTAGTGCTCCCCTACACTACAAAGTCAGCTACCCGAAGCTAGTGTATAGGAAACGTCCACGTTTCTATCACGCCAGGCGACAAGTAAGCTTAATAAAAAACCTTGGGTATGCGTTAATTGTCAGTCTATCAGGCAGCGACACGAGTCACGACGACGGTTTCACATAATGTTTAAAAAACATGATATAAGTTCAAAAACTAAAACCCGATTCTTAGACGGTCGGGTAAAAAATAGCTTATTATACCTACTCTATACCTGAAGATGAATCGATTGATACCTCGCTTGTCAAAATCGGACCAATAGGGGCAACGCTATGGTGGAACATCCACATACCCACATACATACATACATACATACATACTGTTAAACTCATGACCCTTCCCTTGCTTCACATTACTCGGGTAATAATGGAGCCATCGTTGTTAGGTTAGTACCTACCTAAGTAACTAGGTACACAGAAAACTCTTGTTAAGTTTTATTTATTTATTTCAAATGACACTATCATTACATTATTACCTAATTCAATAGAGTAGGGAAGACAATATTAGTAGTACACAGTAGCGGCATCTAGTTACATTATTGTAATACGAACATTAATAACCAAGGTGCTCCATCAATCCCTAACTAGTAGGTAAAGGGCTGATTCCACTGGTAGAAACCTAAAAGTGAGAAATTTAATGCATTTTGAGGAGCTTTTCTGCTCATCATGCCGAAGATCCTCATAAGGTCTTCACCAAATTTTTAAGAGACTAATTTAAAGTTACTACCTAACAAATAAAGAAGAACCATCGAAATCGCATCTAATAAGGCGGAGATATTCAGTAGCCCCATTTTGAGGGAAGTTCCCCCGCAATTAAAAATACCCGGCGAATAAAAAATTCTAAAAAATAATTTAACTTGTATACCAAGTTTCGTCTAAATCGGCTGAGAAATACGACCTGTAGAGGAGAACAGAGATCCGGACATACGAAGCATTTTTGCCCAAGTTGAAACGGAGACGTTTCGCTCGCGCTTCGCGCTTGCTTGGTCAATTACGGACTAGGCAATCGTTTGACCACGATCTCACCTGATGAAAAGCGATGATTTAGTCGAAGGTGTAGGACGCTTGCCTAGTAGATACTCTTGACTTGAAAACACCTGGGTTATTTTAATTGAATCCAAAGTCTCAAGCTGATACTTGGCAGAACCGTCCCAGAGGAGACAGCAGTACTCCATACAAGATCGGACCTGTGCTTGATAAAGATTCAAAAGCTGTAACAGCGTGAAGAACCGGCTAACCTTAGATAAAATACCAAGTTTCTTTACAGCTACCTTGGTTTTGGCTTCAATGTAAGACCCAAAATTCGGGTTCCATGTGAGTTCGACACTCAAAAACTACAGATGGTCGCCTATATATTGGTATTGTTACACTTTGGAAAGACGGAGTTCGGTTTAGATAACTCTTTTTAGCAGAAAACAAACACGCTTGTAGCATTAAACTTAACCAGGTTAGCATCGCCCCACTTGGACACGGCTTTTAAGGCTAAATTCAAACAGTCTACCATAGCCTCTCTCTGTAGATGGACAGCGTCGCAGCTGGCTTGAGCATTGGAAATGTATCTCTCAACAACAGTACTGTCATCTGCATACCCAAAGGAAACGGGCTTCAGAAGGTCATTAATGTGCAGTAAAAACAGTGTAACCGAGAGAACTGATCCCTGAGGTAAACCGGCATTGATAGCCATTTGATCAGACGAGCAGTCCTCAAGGTCTACTCGAATAGATCGTCCACTCAAAAAAACTGCTATCCAATTGCATAAGCCAACAGGTAGTCCATTTGAGGGAAGCTTGTTTATAAGGCCATCAAAATCCTTCGATATATCAAGGGAGACGACAAGCGCCTCACTATGCATCTTGATGGCTTCGCTCATTATGTGAGTGGCATATTCGAGAAGATCCCAGTAGACCGGTTTCGGCTAAATCCATATTGCTGGTCAATAAGGAGATCATTGTCCTCAAGGTATGCCAAGAGCCTAATATTGATGACACGCTCCATATACTTACAGATTATGGAGGTTATCGAGATGGCGCGATAATTGGCCGGATCAGCACGACTACCCTTTTTAGGTACTGGTTGTACATTGCAAGGTTCCAGCTCTTCGGATCTTTACCTGAGTGAAGAGAGAGGCGGTACAAACGCGTTAAGGTGGGAGACAATTCGGGCGCACAGTTTTTCAACACAGTCGCTGGAATGCCATCTGAACATCTTGGCCTTGTTATTACTGATATTGCTCATGCTGTCGGAGTATTGAGTCAATTTAACGATTGTTATTCAGAGGAACACTGGAAGGCTGCGAAACGAGTCTTCAGATATTTGAAAGGCATAGTGGAGTACCAAATTACATACGAGAAGACAGGAATAGATGCCACTGGGTATGCTGATGCTGATTCTGGGTGCATTATTGACAGAAGGTCTTATAACGGATATATTTTCAATATTGGTAAGAACTTGGTTTCGTGGGAAAGTCGTACACAACGCACTGTTGGGTTATCCAGAACAAAAGCCGAATCTATATCTATCGCCGCGAAGGAAGCTTTGTTTAGAAATAACTAGCTTTCCCGCCCGCGACTTCGTCCGCGCGGACTACAGTTTATCGCGAAAAAAAACATCCTATGTTCTTCTAGGATATTAAAAACCAATGCAAAAGTAGGTATAGCGGCAATGCTCTTGATGTTTTTTGACAGACTTGTTATTTCGTTTCCATGGCAACCGTTCCTTACAGCGAGAAATCAACATTTTCCAGTTCTCCCGTGGAAACTTAAAATTTTCCGGGATAAAAAGTATCCTCTGTTTTATTCCAGGGCATAGCTACAAGTAGGTACCTCTAATCCAAATTTCAACAAAATCGTCCAGCTGCTATCGCGTGAAAGCTCCCCAAACAAACAAACAAACAAACAAACAACGTTTCACTTTTATATACTGTTATGGATTTCTTGGAAGAGTGCTTAGGTCAATCGAGTGTGATTACGTTATACAATGATAACAAATCTGCAAAGAAAATAACAGAGATATAAATAAGCACATTAATGTTAGACATAATTTTATACGAGAAATTGTAAACAGTGGTATACTTAAGATTAGGTATCTTCCTACGACTGAGATGTTAGCCGATATACTTACCAAGCCTATAAGTAAGGATATGTTTAATAAGTTTGTATTATGCATGATTTGTATGTAGTAACTAGGTACCTCCAGTTTATGGAGGGGCTGTTGGCATGTAAACGTGGTGCTAGGTTGCGAAAATAACAAGGTGGTTTTTTAATATTATCACTCGAGTGTTTTAATAATGTGCCGTTTCATACGCTACTTTATCTACACTCATGCAATAGGAACTTACATTTAATGTAGAAAAACATGTATAACATTTTCTTCATTTTTCTGGTAAAATCTCGTTCGTCATGTTCGTTGCTGTTTCTGTGATGTCAGGTGGAGTCAAATTCTCCTCACTAACACTGCTGTCGGACATTTTTAATCGACATAATACTTGTTATCAAGAAAAACACATTAAATTAGTTAGGTACTAATGTAAAGTAACTTAATAACTCTGCGTAATAACGGCCAGTGATTCTTTCCCTTTTCCAAGTAATCAAGTAATATGTTTTCCATCCCAGACGACTGTCGCCATCACCTTCCAAGCCGACAAAACAGTCTTGGCCTTCTTTGGGGCACGTTCACCAGTCGCCATCCATTGTTGTGGTTGCTGTTTTGATTCAGGTGTATAATTATGGACCCAAGTTTCGTCCAAAGTGACAAAACGACTCAAAAAAATTCGAGGATTACGCTTCATCATATCCAACACACAGTTTTGAAATTCGCTTTCGTTCGCGTTTTTGTTCGATTGTCAAAAAACGTGGCACCCATCGTGCAGACAGCTTTGTCATACCCAAATCTTCATGCAGGATTATACGTACTCGCTCAGTGGAGATGCCTGTGTTCTCAGCTATTTCACGCACCTTCACTCGGCGGTCGTTGAGTACAATATTATGGACTTCTTCAACAACATCCTCAGTAGTGACTTCGATTGGGCGACCAGAGCGTGAAGCATCAGATGTGCTTGACCAACCACATTTAAAATCATTTATCCAGTTATAAACAGTCTGCAACATTGGTGCGTTAGTGCCATGAACAGAATCAAGTTCAGTTTTGATTGTGGCAGCACTGTAACCCTTCATAAAAAAATGTTTTATAACGACACGAAATTCAGATTTTTCCATAGTTGTTGTAAATTGACGAGTGATCACAGTTAAACAATGGTTAAACTGACAAAAACTTGTTTTTTTTTGCTGAATTTTAGACAGTCTTCATTTGAAAGATTGTGCCTGCCAGGGTTAATGCCATTTACCAGAAAAAAGGTGTTATAAATAGTTTTTAAAAGGTCTTATCAAACAGCCCTCGTAATACCACAGTAAGCTATTATTCGGATAATAGGCTCCAATTACAAAATTATTTTTTAATGCTATCCGAATCCGAATAATACCACAGTAAGCTATTATTCGGATAATTGGCTCCAATTACAAAATTATTTTTTAATGCTATCCGAATCCGAATAATACCACAGTAAGCTATTATTCGGATAATAGGCTCCAATTACAAAATTATTTTTAATGCTATCTGAATAATACCACAGTATTATTATGTAGGTATTATTATCTGAATAATACCACAGTATTATTCAGATTTGGGAATAGGTAATAATTGCACGGAGCTAGGTCCGGCGAATACGGAGCATGCGGAACCAGCTCGAAGCCCAACTCGTGGATTTTGGCCATTGCAATAGCTGACGTGTGCATGGTCTCGATGAAAGAGGACTTTCTTGGGGGACAATTTTGGTCGTTTTTCCAACAATTCGGCATTAAAATGCAATATTTTTATACATTTTGTTTTAGGTACTTACCTAAGTAATTAGAAAAAAAAAAGGCCTTGGGAACCTAGATAAATACTATCCGCATCTGCTTAATATCAATATGGTGGAAATATGTCTAATTACTTACAAATGATTTAGGAATGACGTTTGTATGGGTAATTAATAAAATTGTTCACCGGCCGCTTAACGTGGTGACACGTGGGCATGGCTGCGGCTGGCGCCAGCGCCCCGGTGCGCGGCGCCCGGGGCGGGCGGCAGGCAGCGGCCCCGGGGCACCGCGCAGCGCGGGCGCCGCCGCGATCAGCCGCAGCGCAGCAGCGCAGCGGCGCTAAGCACCAGGTGCAATGATCATCTGTCGGACGGAACTCCGCATGTACCTGCATTACTTACAACAGCTCCTTTCAGTGTATCTATAGCATACATGTGTGTAGGTAGGTATCATGCGGGCGCCAGATAACCAGCTCGCGATACGTCGCGGCGCCGGGTCGGAGTTCATTCCTCCGGCGCAGATAACGGCGACCAAGCGTCTCACATTGTGTACAATAGACAAACTTAACAGACACATATTATTTACACATTTTCGTTTTCCTGTCGTTACATTCGCTACTATTCAGATAGTTTGTATCTCAAACTTCCGCCAGCACTATGTCCCTTTGGCAAACTATCTTCATAACTAATTCCCTATATGTTTTGTTATAATTATTGTACCTATGTATAGTTGACCGAGCGAGCGCGAAGCTTCTCCGTTTCAGCTTGGGCTAAAATGGTTTCATATGTCCGGATCTCTGTTCTCCTCTACAGGTCGCATTTCTCAGTGGAATCAGCCCTTTACATACTAGGTAGGGATTGATGGAACACCTCGGTTATTAATCTTAGTTGTACAATAAAGTAACTAGATGGCGCTCCTGTGCACCGCTAAATTGTTTGCATAAAAGTTTGTGCTCGCGAGGTCTACAGCTCGCAGAGCCACTAGTAATAATAACTAGCTTAAATGCTAAAAAAACTCGCCTGCCCTGCCACAAAAGAGCTTTTGCCAATAAATTATGTACTGTTGGAATGTGCTTATTTATCAAGTCCTTCAATTTGATACCTATATTGTAAATTTCGAAGAAACTTTTTTATCAAGTTCGTAAATGGTGCCATACTGCCACCATACTGAATTTTTCAAAAAAAATAGCCTATGTTAGTCGGGGGATGTAAGGATACTAACGATACTCTAAATCTGTTCAGGCATTTAAAAGTTGTGGTGGAATAAAGAAACTCACATACATACAAACATACATGAATGCTAAAAATATAACACTCCTTTTTTTGGGCAGTCATGTAAAAATACAAAAACCCGACTGTATGACTGTACTGTGTGTGTCTATTGAATAAAATATTAAACAACTCACGCGCTATGTCGGGTGTTTGCTTTTCAGCCGCGCTAGCGGACGGGCACTATGCGACGCGAGCTGACCGCCCGAAGTTTGTGCGCGCGAGGTCTATAGCTCACAGAGACACTAGGGGTAAGATTTATGTTCTAGTAGGTACCTAATGAAATGATAATGTAGGTAGGTATTATAGTTTGTGTACAATTTAAATAGTGTGTTACACAGTAATGTGAGTGGCGTGCGAGGCGAGGGAGCGCAATCAAACTACGGGTTGAAATGGGATCAGAGACATTTATTGCATACGACGCTACGTGGTTACTTCGTGGGAGCGTCCCGCACTCTGCCTACACGCGACTAGGTATATACGATTACTTATAAGCTATGTACATAACATCATTAGCTAAACAGATATTATTATATACACGACGCTACACGCTATAGGTACTATTATCTACTATCGGATAGAAGACAATCGCAAGGTTTCAAACAATACGGTCCAGGAACCTACAGTTGTAAAGGAGACAAGTAGACGGACGAGAATTTGCACCATGTTATGTATGTGTATGTAGTAGGCGCAGCGAAAGTATGTGTCTCGGAAGTTGTCTGCTAGTCGCTGCGCAATCCGAATATTGAAAGTGAAGACAACATTGTATAACTGCCTCGCTCATTCGCTTACGTTTTTCGCATATTCTATCTCGCTTTTACTTTATGCTATTTTATCTCAACAGCAGTACCTGCGCAATCGTCACAGAGCCTAACTTCACAAACATATACATTGGCTGCGCCTACTGTACGTACAACGAGGCGAGGCGAGGGCGAGATGAGCTTCCGGAATGCATCATCTGTACCAACGAACCCGAAACAAGCGCTCGAGGTACGCACGGTACGCACGTCCAGTACGCACGCAGCACGCGGCGCGCCCGGACCCTCGGACACACATCATGCCCAATGTTTAACAGTAGGAAAATTAAACAAAGTTACTAATACTATGAAATATTTAAATATGGTAGTCTTGAATGGTATCCCTTTGTTTCGCATAACTTTTTTAATACTAATTTACTTTGGCGTGATGAGTTAGGCATAACTTTTAATTACATAATATTGATTTTACATAAACAGTATTTGGCATACTGTTAAGGGAGGCATAATGATCTTTTGGGCTATATTATTTTGGTCTACTATGGAGTCGCATAAAATATAATCTCGATACTATTCTGTGACAGTAGGTTAAGGTGCAGCGACGTGGCCGCGAACATGTATTAGTCCGGACGCCTGCTGCCACTTTGAGTACATTATTTAAAGCTAAGAATTTGTACTCTTGTTCATTTAGTTCTGCATTTAAACGAAGTGACCGTCAGCTTGCGCATGCGCGGTGGGTGTATCCGCGGCACCCACACAAGCAAATACAATTTTAAAAATAAAATACACATAATATGAAGAAAGCTGAAAGTTAGTTAGTTAATTTTTTATCACGTAAATAAACAGGAAAAAATAGTCAGCTGACCTGAGGGTAGGGGAATGTACGTCAGCTTCTCGCACAAACACGCGAAAAACATGCGCCTAGAAAAGTAATACTAAGAAAGCTGAAACTTCGTGAACTAATAGTTACTTACATCAATTACATGAAAAATAGTCCGCTGAGCTTTTCGCGGTGGAAGTCCTCAGCTGACGATTGAAAGGTACGGCGTAACGTAATGCGCGGGCGCGTGGATATTTCCCCGCATCGGCCGAGCACTTTTCGCGGTGGAAGTCCTCAGCTGACGATTGAAAGGTACGGCGTAACGTAATGCGCGGGCGCGTGGATATTTCCCCGCATCGGCCGAGCACTTTTCGCGGTGGAAGTCCTCAGCTGGCGATTGAAAGGTACGGCGTAACGTAATGCGCGGGCGCGTGGATATTTCCCCGCATCGGCCGAGCACTTTTCGCGGTGGAAGTCCTCAGCTGACGATTGAAAGGTACGGCGTAACGTTGCGCGGGCGCGTGGATATTTCCCCGCATCGGCCGAGCACTTTTCGCGGTGGAAGTCCTCAGCTGACGATTGAAAGGTACGGCGTAACGTAATGCGCGGGCGCGTGGATATTTCCCCGCATCGGCCGAGCACTTTTTCACTCTAATAAAAACCAAGAACAAGAGTAACCATACTGAGGAATAGTTACTCTGGTTATTTCCACTTGTAAGCGCTAAGAAGGTAATAATTTATGGCCAGTATAAAAGTGTCTTAAATGATCATAAGATTACCAAAATTAGATACTTAAATTAAAACCCCTAATAAGTTAATTATGTAAGTTCAATATAAGTATATGAGTTTCATAACCCCATTTCATAACAGCAAAAACATGGCGTGATGAAAAATGAAAATGAAAATGATGATGCTGTCTTTTGAGTTTGATCCGTGCCGTTTCAAAACTAAATGTTCTTATAATGACATGGTAACGCCTTTCAAAGTGCTTGCTTTGAATAATGGCGATCGCTTTAAACAATGGCTATCTAAATTATCTAATACAAATATGCTGATGTCGAGAGAGACGTTCAAGTTTTAATCTAAAACATGATACACCTTACGGATAATACACGTTCCCCATGAGAATGCATAAAGTAAACAAAAAAACAACATATTACAGTAGTCGCAGCCAATCTATATGTTTGTGAAGTTAGGCTCTGTGAACGATTGCGCAGGTACTGCTGTGGGGATAAAACAGCAAAACGTAAGAGCGAGATAGAATATGCGACAAACGTAAGGAAGTGAGCGAGGCAGTTATACAATGCTGTATCCACCTTCAACATTGGGATTGCGCCTGTAAAATAGCAGTTTGCGCGGCGACTAGCAGACAACTTCCAAGACACGTAGGTACTTCCGCTGCGACTACTGTACAACACCACACTGGCAGACCACAATATTACACAAGAAAATTCAATACATAATTACCTTTTATACTTTTATTTTCTACTAGCTTTCCCGCCCGCGACTTCGTCCGCGCGGACTAAAGTTTATCGCGACAAAAAACATCCTATGTTCTTCTAGGATATTACTTCTATTTTTTTTTAAACCAATGCAAATGTAGGTATAGCACCAACGTTCTTTATTTTTCTATTGACAGGCTTGTTATTTCGTTTCCATGGCAAACGTTCCTTACAGCGAGTATTCAACATTTTCCAGTTTTCCTGTGGAAACTTAAAATTTTCCGGGATTAAAGTATCCTATGTTTTATTCCAGGGTATAAGCTATCTCCATTCCAAATTTCATCAATATCCGTCCAGCCGGTATCGCGTGAAAGCTCCCCAAACAAACAAACAGACAACGTTTCACTTTTATATATTGATATGGATTTTTAATTGTCCCACAATACACGAAAGATTACGTTCGAAGAAGAATTGCGGAGCGTGTAACACCTAAGTGTACACTGCAGTCACCTAGTGCACTATACACCTAAGTGTACACTGCAGTCACCTAGTGCACTATACACCTAAGTGTACACTGCAGTCACCTAGTGCACTATACACCTAAGTGTACACTGCAGTCACCTAGTGCACTATAGATATGGTACAAGTGCAGTAAGTGCTATAGGTAAGTTTGTTTGGTTTTGTTTTAAATGGCCCACTTTACATAGTGTGGTAAAATGGAGGTCTTAGGATAGTTAAAAATATGCTTTTAGCCTCTTGGGTTTAAACTGTATACGTATTTGTCATTATATTAGTAGCAAAATTTTGGGTGAGAAGTAATCAACTAATTCTATAGACGCAACGCGCCCGTACGGATACACGCACTGTTTCATTAATAGAAATAAATATACATCAGAAATAAAGAAAGCTGAAACTTCATGAACTAACAGTTATCTGTAGTGCTAGGCGTATTACGCAAGAGGCCGCCTGGGGAAGTACCACACCTTTATCAGATATTCAACCGCCAAGCAGTAGTGTGTAAACATTTCTGTGTTTCGGTTTGAAGGTCAATGTTTCCAGCGAAATTACTGGGCAATGAGACTTAACAGCCAATGTCTCAGGGTGACGAGCGCAGTGCAGTGACACGCAACATTTTGCAACCAACGTGGCACTGTAACTGTTATGGGGAGGCGTGACGCTTACCATCAGGCGAGCGACCTGCCCGTCTATAGTCCGCTGAGCATTTCGCGGTGAAAATGTGCTCAGCAGATGCGGGGAAATATGCCACGCGCCTGCGCATTACGTTACGCCTTACATCTCAACCTTCAGCTGAGGACTTTTCCACCGCGAAAAGCTCAGCGAACTATTTTTTTCAAGTAATTGATGTAAGTAACTATAGTTCAGGAAGTTTCAGCTTTCTTAGTATGACTTTTCTCGGCGCATGTTTTTCGTGAGTTTGAGCGAGAAGCTGACGTACATTCCCGCACCCTCGGGTGAGCTGACTACTTTTCCCGTTTATTTACGTCATAACAAATTAACTGACAAACTTTCAGCTTTCTTCATGTGTTTTTTATTTTTAAAATTGTATGTGAGTAGAGGCTGTCGCGGAGACACCCACCGCGCAAGCGCAAGCTGACTGTCCCTTCGTTTAATAGCAGTCAACAACAAAATCTTACTTTTGGCTATAAAAAATGGCAGCAGGCCCCCGGACTATTTGTTTTAAATGTGTAGGTACATACAATAATTTAGTTTAAAGTTATTTAACCCACGGTGAAAAATTACAGTATGCTTCTAAATAATATGCTTGTTTATCGTTATGCAAATTAAGTGGAAAATGTAATATATTTCATTATCTGGGATACGTACAGTAATTATCGGTTTACGTACGTTTACTTTCCGCTATGACTGATTCCTATCGTTGGTGGTGCCGCTGTTGCGGAGCACCACACCCAACATCGGGCGTTGCTGACCCACCCGGCACCGGCACCGGTACCGGCACCGCCCCGGGGTCCACGAGTCACCGACCGCGACACCGCGATCCGAGCGAGCTACAACTTTACAAAATCATTTGGCGAAACCCACCTCGCAAGCACTCGCACACACAGAATGTTCGTTCGGAGCACTAGTCGGAGTCCTCATGGAGCAGGGGCGCCGCGGGCGGGGGCGGGTCGGGCGGCGCGCGGCGCTGGCTCTCCGGCAGCAGGTGGCACGACACAGAGGGCGGCGGCCAGCGCTGCAGCAGCAGCAGGCAGGGCGGCAGCTCCGCGTCCCCCGCGCCGCCACACGCCGCCAGCACCTCTACGCGCAGCGGCCAGCGCGCGCCGCGCCCGCGCCGCGGCACTGTGCCGCCCCCGCCCGCGCCCGCGCCCACCTCTACCGGCCCCTGTCGCTCGTTGAACTCCAGCGTCTGCGCCGCGCGCCACGCGCCGCCGCCCCACGCCACGCTCTCGTACACCGCCTGCACACACAAACATGCATTAGTACGCGACGCTAGCGCGGGCGGGACGTTGAACTGCAGTATGTCCATGAAAATATATCAAGTGAAGTATTTCGCATTGTGTAAACACTCAATAGTTCCATATATTTCTCTATTCGGTGACTTCAAGAACTCTTGGGCAAAAACTTAAAGATTTCGAACTATTTTTAGTATTCCGTGAACCGGTAGCTTCTTAGTAGGAGTGATGCATCGTCTCAGTTCCGATCAGAGAAGCACAACTACACGGTTTATATCATAATATAAAAAAAATATAAACATATTCCAGTTTCAGTCTACGGGTGATAATTATTTGTAAAGGTACCTAGTATTTTCGTCAGATGAGACGTAAGGCTGATATCAAACGGGAGCGGATTCGTCGTTAATGTACCTCGTCGGCATCGTGCATCAGGTCCCGCTGTGAGTAGCGACCCGCCCCCGCCCCCCAGCAGCAGGCGGGGGGCGGCGGCGCGCGTCACGAGGCCACGGCGGCGGCGGCGCGCTCCAGCACCGCCACGCCAGCGTACGAGCGGCCCACGGACATGGTGGCCGACAGAAGCGTCCACGCGTCCGTCGCCGGGTCGAACACCTCCACCGTGTTCAAGTTGGCGGCACCGTCGTCACCGCCCACCACGTACAGCTTGCCGCGGTGCGCCGCCACGGCGGCGTTGCGCCGCGCTGAGTGCATGGGCGGTGCTGCGCTCCACTCGCCCGCGCCGGGCCCGTCGGCGGGCCGGTAGCGCTCCACGGAGCGGCGCACGGCCGGCCCATCGTGCCCACCCACGGCGTACAGCGCACCGTCGGCCACGCCCACGCCGCAGCCGGAACGGCGCGCCGACATCTCCGCCACGCTCTCCCACGCGTCGGCCGCCGGGTCGTACCTGCGGCGAGGGGCGCACTCGCTACTGTATGGACTTGAGGATGATTTACAAAACCCGATCAAAGAACCAAAGATAATGAACTACCTATATAGTCCAATCATGATAATATTACTCTACTCTTTGATGCAATCTCTTTGAGATACTGACATCCCACTTCTTGTTTTCTTGTGGTCTTTCTGTTTGTTTGTCCGTTCACACATCACGTAAAAACTAATGAACCGATTACGATGCGATTTTCACTTTTGGATAGCTTAGGGTTTGACTGCCGAGCAATCGACGGTTGAACAAATTTTAAAGAAATGTAGTGTTTGGTCCTGAAATAACACGTATGGGCTACTTGTAAACGAAATAACCACGCGGGCAAAGCCACGGGCACATCTAGTTAAATAAATAAATATATTAAGGATACCGTCACGGAAACGTTTTTTTTTGTATATTTACACCAATTACCTAAACCCAAACTAGGATACTTTGTGCTATGGGCACTAGATAACGAATAAACATACATAGATACAAATATTACATCCATGACTCGGAAACAAACATTTCTGCTCATCACACAAATGATTGCACCTTGCAGGATTCGAACCCGCGACCGTTTGATTACTTACCTAGGATCACTAGCTACGAGACCAATGGGACGGTCGTTTTTTTGTGATGAAAACCTTGTGATTAATTATTATAAAAGCCGAGTCACCGAGCACCTTGCGCGTGGACATAGAGGCGACGGGGCGCCACGCTGCCGCGCCGCCCTCCAGCGCCTCCGCCGACCTGAGCCCCCCGCCCCGCACTCACCTCTCCACTGTGTGCAGGCACTGGCGCGCGGCGCCGTCGTACCCGCCCACCGCGTACAGCTTGCCGTCCAGCACGGCCACGCCCACGGAGGAGCGGCGCGTGGACATGGAGGCGACGGGGCGCCACGCTGCCGCGCCACCCTCCAGCGCCTCCGCCGAGCTGAGCCCCGAGGCGCCGTCGAACCCGCCCACCGCGTATATGGTGCCGGCCAGCACAGCCACGCCGAGCGTGGAGCGGCGCGCGCACAGCGGCGGCCCGGCACTCCACTCGTCCGCCGCGATGTCGTACACGTCGACGCTGCGCACGCGCAGCGTTCCGTTGAACCCGCCTACCGCGTACGCCTTGCCGTCGAGCACAGCGAGGCCGGCGCGGCAGCGGCGCGACGGCAGCGGCGCGGCGGCGCGCCAGCAGCCCAGGTCCAGCCGCAGCAGCTCCACGTCGCGGATCGCCTTGGGCGCCTGCCCACCCGCCACGAGCAGTGCGCCCTGCGCGCGCGCCGCCAGCCGAGGCCGCGCACGCGCGCTCGCTGCGGCGGCGGCGGCGCGCCGCGCCGGCGGCAGCAGGTGGAATGACATCGCCTCGATCACGAGGTCCTTGACGCGCAGCCCGGCGGCGGCACCCGCCAGCGGCGCGGCCGCAGCGCGCGCCACCAGCGCCTCCTGCGGCAACAGCGGCAGCCGCACGTGCTCCAGCAGCGCGCCCAGGTGCCGCTGCCGCTCCTGGAGCACACAACACAGCCGCCGGCTTCAAACAAGCGCTCACACGTGGCGGGCGGTTAATACGGCGCGGCGACAGCGGCAATATTCATTAGACGAGTTAGAACAGTAGATCGTGGAGATTATTATTAGTTACGTGCGAAAAATCTCAAAATAATATTATCTTTTGAAAAAAAAAACGTGATCGCTGAAGAACGCTACCGATATTTGTGTTTATCATACAAATGTTTGTACCTTGCGGTATTCGAACCCGCAATCGTTGAGTTCGCAGTCAGGATTACTAGCCACTCGGTCAACCGGTCGCCCGGATATTCATACTATGAAGGAGTGTCCAGGAAGACACAAGGAAGTCAGTAGTTAGTCAGGTGCTCAGTTAGTAAAAAAAAATTTAAAAAATCGCGCGACGCTTTCAACACGATATAGATACGGCATCTTTATTGATAGACGTCTTTTGTTGGAAAGTTCTACTCTGCGAGAGAAGCGCGCGCGGCGGCGGGCAGCGGGCGGCGGGGACGAACCTCGGGCTCGTGCTGCATCCACTTGATGACGGCGTCCAGCACCACCTCCTCGTTGGGCACCTGCAACACGGGTCTGTTAGTGGCGGCGTGGCACGGGCGGGGCGGGGTGGGGGGAGGGGCGCGGCTTGCGGCACTCACCATGATGCGGTCGCTGTCCAGCAGCTGCGCCAGCGTGTCGGGCGCAAGCGCCAGGAACTCCTCCGACTCCAGGACCTGCAAGCAGCGACGGGCGTGAGAGCGGGCGGGCGCGGGGCGGGCGCGCGGGGCCGACGCGTACCTCGGGGAAGTGCGCGTCCACGTAGTCAGTGGCGCGGCGCTTGAGGTCGGCGCAAGCGTGCAGGTCGGCGAAGGCGCGGATTCCGAGCGCGTTGTCGGGCTGCAGCGCGGCGGCCAGGAAGCCGCAGCACGCGTCGCGCACGCCGCCCAGCGCCAGCAGCGAGGCGGCCGCCAGCAGCGCCTGCACGTTGTCCTCGCACACGGCGAGCGACTCCGGCGCGTACACGTACTCGACGATGGCCGCGAGCGCCGCCGGCTCCACGTTCTGTATGGTCACCTCGGGGCGCGTACGCTCGTCGAACTGCGTGAACATGGCGTGGAAGTAGGGCGAGGCGGCCGCCAGCACGGCGCGGTGCGCCCACACGGGCTCCGCGCCCACCGCCTGCAGGCGCACGTCGCACAGCGTGCCATCGACGCGCAGCCGCGCCAGTGCCTCCAGCAGCGCGCCGGCGTGGCGCGGCGCCCCGGCGGCCCCGCCGCCGCCGCCCGGCCGCTGCGACGACTCGTCCAGCGAGGACTGCGACGCGCAACGCGCCATTCTGCCGCGAGGGGACACGTCAGTCGACCACACTCCTCACTTAAGTTGGTACTAATTACCACTGTATTCTCACCTACCTGTATTCTCACCTACGTCATTTATGTAGGACTTATTACAATATATAAACTAATTTAAGAAAAAAACTACTTCAAATAGTATAAAACTTAAAAGAAATATATATTTTTTCCCAAACCGACTAAAGTAAGTAGGCACTTACTCGTACCCGGCAAAGACATTAAAACATAATTAATTATTTCTTTCTTTTAACTTTTATACTCCACATCTAAAAATTTTTTTTTTGATCAAAATAAGTATTCAATCATCATCATCATTTCAATTCTTATGTTTAAGTTAATAACGGAGCCCTATATTTTCTAATAATAAAGAAAAATAGCAGTTTTTGCAAATTTTGTGAAATTAACTCTTAATATTGTAAGTTAACGGCGTCAATTAAAAGGCAATAAAATAAGTTTTTATTTTAACGATTTTATGTGTAACTAGCTGTACCAGGCTTAGGCTTCGCACTCGTAATTATTTCTCTAGGTTAAAAATACTCTTTGTGCTGTTCCAGGACCTAAACTACACCAACATTTGCTCGAAATTCCTTCCGTCCCGTCTAAAATATTTTTATCGATCATTGCTCGGCTTCTACGCATCGGATTGAGATCAGTTTAAGTCAAGTCAGATCAAGTCAAACCTTAAGCTATCCAACAAACAAATCGCATCACAATCGGTCCACTAGTTTTTACGTAATGCGCGAACAAACAAACATATAGACAAACAGACAGACACGTATTTTTCAGTAGCTTACTTTAAGAACCGTTTAAGTAGTTTTTTTTATCTTCTTTGTTCAGTTTTTCGTACTTATTGCTTTATTATAAGTAAAGATATTTTTTACTTTAAAATTAACATAACTCTGGACCCCTATCCCGCAGGAACGCTTTATTTTTTCGGGATAAAAATAACCCTCAATTTTTACCCATCATCTTCGTCTTCTATACTATAATAAAACTGTAACTGGGCTTAATCTGTACATTAAATATTTTTAGAAAATTATAATTGAGATAAACTTCAAAATCGATATGGAGTGCAAAAAGGTTATTTTTTATTTTTTGTTCCTGTGTCTTTCTCTTTGAACACGCATCACGCTGAAACTACCACACGGATTTTGATGCAACTTGGCACAATCACAGCTTATGTTATGGATTAACATTTAGAATACTTTTTATCCCGAAAAAAACAATGGTTCCTGCAGGATAGGGGTTAAAAGTTATTTAAAAGAAATTAATCACGTTGATACTTCTGGACGGATTTTAATGTAACTAGGTAGAGTCAAAGCTTACATTATGTGTGAAAATCAAGGATACTTTTTATCACGAAAAGATAATGGGGTTACTGCAGGATAGGAGTCTAAATTTATGTTAATTTGAAAGTAATAAATAGTACTACCGTATATAAAAGGACACCGTTCATGCCGTTCATGCCACGAAGCAGAGTGGCGCATAGGAAGCGTATCGGGCCTGTAGCCCAGAGGCCCATGGATCGAATTCACGCACTTCTATAAATGTTTTGCCTCAATATTTATAAGCGTAACATATGTTATGCGTTATTTTTATATTTTCTTTGATATTTTTAGGGCTTCTGTAATTTCTTGAAGTAAACCGTCAAGTTTTATTTGCAGTTAAAATAAACAAACGATGGCGGGTTTGTTATATCATGGGATATTGATAATTTATAACCCTTTCGACGCGATATACCAACGTAATATCCCAAAGACATAAATTGGTATGATTAATGCCAAATTCTCATTATGCCATAATACGCGAAATACCAAATGCTCGACGATGCCAATATTTTAAATCATCACAGTCACAATAATTCCACTTGGGTTTAATTAGAAAAAAACTGAAAAACAGAAAACAATTCTGTCAATTTACTTTGAAATATTTTTTTACTTTGTAAATTAGTTAGTTTTACTTAAAGTGCATGTTTCATTTACAATTCCTCATAAAAAGCGCCCTCTTGCGGCTGTTTGTATTGGTAACCAAACTGCTAACTGTTTTACATGTTGTCTTAACAGAACTGTCACAGCTGTGCGGTCGCCCGCGCAACCACGGGTTCTTCCGTGATGCTCTAAAGTGAGGGCAGACGTCATTGCGTATTTCGAAAATAAACATTACCTACATCTACTACTAAAGCATCCTTACATTACCTACACAACGCTCTTGACATCAGAGACTATGTTGACATCGGGTATGTTTCAAATCTAGAAAGAGAAAATGTATTCTTCGAAGGTATATCGTAAAGGTATACATTCGAACATTTCATTTGTCTTCTAACCTATCACAGCCTTGTCGGGTGGCTACTGAAGGTATGTATGTAAGTTTATTTGAGCATGAAGTAAAAACTACTAGATCGATTGCGATGCAATTGGATAGCTTATGGTTTGAATTAAAAACTATGATACTTGGTATCTTAATCTGATGATTAGATGCTGAGCAATCGATAAAAAACTATGTGACGGCTGAACAAATTTTGAACAAATGTAGTATATTTTGTCTTTGTAGGTATTTTTGGTCCTGGAATAACACGTATGAGTTACTTTAAATGAAATCACCACGCGGGCAAAGCCGCGGGTACAGCAAGTATAAACTACGACTGTGCCACAGTTTATACTAGCTTGAATGCATCAAAATCCGTCCAGTAGTTTCAGCGTGATACGTGTTCTTTTCAATAACTTTCAACCAATATCCTGCGGGTACCCTTTAATTTTTCGGGATGAGAGGATCCAATGTCCTACCTCGTAGTATGAACTCAAATCATACCAAGTTTCAGTTGAATTCATTAAGTAGCTTCAGCGTGATGCACGGTCAAGGTACAAAAAGGTAAGGTAAATTAATGGGTTCCCGCAGGATAGGCGTTGAAAGTTATTTAAAAGAACACGTCTCGCGCTGAAACTATTGGACAGATTTTGTTGCAACTTGGCACAGTCATAGTTTATATAATGGGTAAAAATTGAGGATACTTTTTATCACGAAAAAATTACACGAGTTTTTTAGCCAAAACAGTACTTTTTACATTTTTGTTTAGGATGCTGTTTTCGCGATAAACAGTAGTCCGCGCGTACGAAGTCGCGGGCGGGAAAACTAGTTAAAGATATTGTGAAAACTTTGTTTTGGAGGTTACCCTATATTCGATAATGAAGCCTAAACTGTATGTTTTTTCATTGTTGTCTGTATGGCTGTCTGTCTGTATCTTGGCCGCGCATCAAGCCACCGCAACTACTGGATGAATTCAAATTAAACTTGGTATGATTTGAGTTCATACTACGAGGTAGGACATTGGATACTTTTCATCCCGAAAAATTAAAGGGTTTCCGCAAGATAGGGGTTGAAACTTATAAAAAGGAAACGTATCACGCTGAAACTACTGGACGGTTTTTTTAATGCAAATTGACACAGTCATATATCTATACTTATAATAAAGCAAAAGGTATGAAAAAGGCTGTACAAAAAAGATAAATTAAAAAATACTCTTGGGTGCTTAAAAAAAGGTATTGAACAAGAATATAACATTCTTTTTAATCGTGTCTTGCGGTTTGTTTGTTCACGCATCGCGTAAAAACTACTGGACCGATTGCAATGCGGTTTTCATTTTTAGATAGGGTTTGATTTAAAAACTGGTGTATTTGTTATCTCAATCCGGTGAGTTAGAAGCTGAGCAATTGATAAATGTATTTTTGACGGCTGAAGAAATATTGATCAAATGTTGGTAAGAGTATATTGGTTCTAGAATAGCACATTATGGTACTTTGAACCTAAAGAAAAGACCACGCGTGCGAAGCAGCGGATACAGCTAGTAAGTAAATAAAAAATGGTTTAAAAAAAATATTATGCAGTAGCCATGTCATGGTGAAACTTAGAACGGGCTATCACAATTAAATCCGTATAAGTACAACATGTCGTGTCTGTGCTGTTAACCGTTGAGGATTCCCTAGTCAGGACCCAATCCTGAGTGCAGCAACCATGTCATAGTAAAACTTAAAACCGGCTATCATAATAGTAAAAGGATACCGGACCTTGACAATTATAACTACGTAGCCACTTCGTCCCACAAAATCATTCAGCATGAGGGAGTGGTTATATACTACAATAAGCATCTTAAAGTAACGTATGAAGGACCTCCAATTGATGATGCAAATTGTCTGTTATTAAAATTAAACAATGACACTTGCATCATAGGAATATACCGTCCGCCTAGTCAGCTCAACACCAGTAACTTTGTTAACTCCATTGACGTACTTATTTCTAAACTAAATTGTTTAAAAATTGTATCTTTCGTGGTGATATCAACATCGATAGACTTCCTAATACTCCTGACAAACGATCTTACGAGTATTTAAATATTCTTGCAAGCCATTGCATGTTACCTGCACACACTGTGCCAACTCATGGTCGTACATCTCTAGACCATATGATGCTTAGAACTAAATTGGATGCAACCTGTGTTATATTTGAATCATCAATTACGGATCATGAAAGTGTGGCTATTAGTCTCAATCTAGTAAATCAGATAGATTATTCTAAAAAAGTTAGCCATTGTGTTGACTATGACAGTTTAGATCAAACCATCCAAAATATTAATTTTCAGGATATTCTCGAAATTGATGATGTTAACCAAGCGACAGATCAATTAGTAAATTACTTAACTGAGGCTATTAAAACTAACACCGCCCATGTTTGTGATCCAGGATTTTCTAATTGCTCCTGTCCTGCTCTTCAAAGAACTGACAAAATGAAATACCTAGGCGTTATTATAGATCACACACTTACCTTTAAGCCGCACGTTGACATCCTTGTGACCAGATTACATTGCCCTATGTCAGTCTCTAGTTGACTACTGTATTGTCTATTGGGGTGGTGCCGCCAAATCACATCTGATTGAGGTTGAGAGAGCGCCACGTGCGATATTAAAAGTTGGAGCTTTTCTACCCTTCCTACTGTTGACCTTTACAAAGAATGGGAGGACCTAACTGTCAGGCAACTCTTTATTCTTCACACTGACCTCAAAAAACATTCACAACTCCAATACAACCCTGAACTTGTGAAGGACAAGCGCAGAAAGGGCACTGTTTGTCAGGCACCTCTACAAAATACAGCTAGGTCACATAATTTCTTCTGCTTCCAAGGTCCTTATCTATATAATAAGCTAAACAAAATTCTAAATTTATACCAGCTACACTGCCATAGTTGCAAACAAACTGTCTTTAAATATCTTAAAACTTTGGACTATGATGAAACAGAAAAACTACTGAAACCTTTAGTTTAATAATAGTTATAGTTTTTCTCTTTTTGTCAAATAGTGTCTTTAGCGTGCTTCATTTTGATATGACCTATATTTATCTCATTTTAGAATGTCAACCCTTTTACACCGCAATGATATACCATTCTTCTAAATTTTATAAAGATCCAATAAATGATCATTATTTAACATCTTAAAACGCCAACTATCGGTACATAACGATGTAAATAAGCCTAAGCACCTCTATTCTACTGTTAGTAACTGAATAGTTCCATTGCTTGCCTTTTGTCTCTTCATTAGATGTATTTTAATGTCAATTTTGAGTCTGCTTAATAAGTATGAAATCACTTGTAACTTTACTACTGACTCTCATTTTATATCTCCAAAATATACAAACACGTTCACCATACGCACCACAGCTACACTCACGTACATATCACTACACAACACTCACACAGCCTTCTCGCCACTCGGAAAAAAATATGTAGGAATGTTTATTATTTTTCTTCTACCCACAAAATAAAATAATTGTTTATTTATGATGGGGATGCCAAGATAATTTTCTTCCCGCGGAGGGGATCCTGGTGACCTGTACTACAGGTTTTTTTAAACCTTATTCAGGCACCAGCTCCTCACAAAGCTAGGTTAGTTTTGTTACTCCTGTCTGGTCGCAATTACTGTGTATAGCCATTTGTGAGGAAAATAAATAAACTTTTGATTTGATAATAAGATGATTATACAAAATTACGAGTCTGTGCTGTTGACCGTTGAAGATTTTCTTTATCTGGAGACCATGTCATCGTAAAATTTAAAATCGGCTTTCATAATAAAATGCGTACACAAAATTTCGTGTCAGTGCTATTAACCGTTAAAGAGTTCCTTTGTCTGGAGCTAATCCTGGATGTCTGTTCAGGTCATACTTACCATAAAAATGCATAGTCATTGGAAATTAACCAACATGTAAAAAAAAAACAACTCTGTTGGATAAGAGGAGGTAGTTCTAATTCAGCTTGCAAGATTTTACCTAAACAAACATACATACATTTATACATAAAAACTTTGCAATTTCAATAATAGTACATTACTGCCGCGGTCTGTAATGACTGCGTTGCTGGCAGCGATGATGATGGCCAAGAGCGTAGCTAAGTTCGAGGCCATCACAGCGCGGTCAGCATTGCAGGCCTTGATGGCCAAGCTGGAATGAAGGCCGAGACCGAAGGTCGAGGCCTTTACAGCGCGGACAGCAAGGGCTGCAATGATGGCCAAGCTTGAAGGCCGAGAACTTAACTAAGCAAAGCTCGAGGCCATCATAGCGTGGCCAGCAGGGCAGTCATTACGGACCAAGGCTTGTATAGTGCTTTACTCAAACAATGCGAGGTATTTAAATAAAACTAGCAAACTGATGAAAAAAATATATAACCTACTAAAACAACAACAACAAAACAACACCAACAACAACGTTGTTAGGCAATCTACCTACACTAAATTTGCCTAGAATGCACTTTCCACGTAAACGGTAGCTGTGACCTCAATAGAGCGAAGGCGTTGCGTGGATTCCTGATGCAGCACCCTTGCCTCGTGGAAGCCTTTGGCGTACGTGACTGCGCAGATTGCTGATGCAGCAGCACCTTCGCCCCGCGGAAGCCTTCAAGCCTAAGCTACCTATTCAGCGGCTTCACTTCGGTACCCACTTCGTCCGAACATAGACTAGTACTATATTATAAACTAATTGTAACTTTTATATTAATTAAATTTGTTAGAAATCTTTTCGGTTTTTTTAATCCTCCGGCAGCGACCTCCATAATTACGTCAAAAACAACAATAACAACAAAACAACAAGAACAATTAAAAAGAAGAACAACAACAACAAAAACAACAAGAACAACGAGAACAACAACAAAAACAGCAATAACATTAAAAACAACAAGGAAAAAACAAAAACAACAATAACGACAAAACAACAAGAACAGCAATAACAACAAGAACAACAATAACGACAAAACAACAAGAACAGCAATAACAACAAGAACAACAAAATAAACTACAAGAACCACAACAAAAAAGCAACAAGAACAACAAAAACAACAAGAACAACAAGAACAACGAATACAATAAGAACAACAAAAACTACAAGAACTACAAAAACAACAAGAAAAACAACAAAAACAACAAGATCAACAACAATAACAACAAAAGAACAACAAGAACAACAATAAAAACAAGAACAACAACAACAACAAGAAGAACGGAAACCACAACAACAATAAAAAACACAATAATCAACAACAATAAAAACATACTACAATATAATAATAACAACAACAAAAATAAATAACAACAAAAACAACAATAAAATAACAAAAAACAATGAAAACTAAAACAACAAAAATACAACAACAGAAACTACAACAACAACAACAACAATAATAGCTAAGAACCATCTCGATCACATCAGCTTTCAAACAGAAAAAAAAACATCAATATCGGTCCATACGTTTAGGAACTACGACGCCTCTCTTTTCGCGTTCGGTGGTTAACAAAACCACAGAATAAATAATAGTACTAAAAAAACACGACAATAATGGATTTTCAAAGGAAATTGCTGGCCGCAAAACATGACAGTAATGAAATTCCATACAACTTTGCTGGCGCCTATTCAAGAAGCGCAATATCGACTTTGCCCAAAGAAGGTTGTCGAAATAATGACCACATTACAAGCTTGTTTGAGTAAAAGCTTTTAAATAAAACAGTTTTGGCTTCAGACGCGAATATATAGTAGCCTCCAAAAAATATTATTGACCGAGCGAGCGCGAAGCGACTCTGTTTAAGACTCTTTTTTAGTTCCTGTGACTACCTTCCAGCTCCAACATCCCTGGATACCACATAAAACCAGAGAACTCACCAAGACAAACCAAATGAGCACAAACTCGAAAGGGTTCCATCATTTTGGTATTGAGTTCCTGTGACTACCTTCCGGCTCCATCATCAGACCCTGAATACCACATAACACCAGAGAATTCATCAAGACAAACCAAATGAGCCCAAACACGAAGGGGGTTCTATCATGTTGTTGATTTCCTGTGAATTCCTTCCGGCTCCATCATCAAACCCTGGATACCACATTAAAGCAGAGAACTCACCAAGACAAACCAAATGAGCCCAAACTCGAAGGCGTTCCATCAAATTGTTGTCAAGTTCCTGTGTATACCTTTCGGCTCCATCATCAGACCCTTGATAACACATAAAACCAGACATGATCTCATCAAGACAAACAAAATGAGCCCAAACTCGAAGGGATTCCATCATCCAATTGTGTAATCCTTTTGACTACTACTACTACTACTACTACTGTAGTTTTTAATTGTCATCAGAACTACACCCATGTGCAAAACTTCAGCATCTTTGGACGTCCTTAAATTGTTCAAAATTGACTTGTAAACCAGTCCTAAACATTATAACACAGTGAATTAAATTAAAGCTTGTTTAGAGCTACTAAACCAATTTTGATGAAGTTCATTTGGGACTACACACAAAGATTACCCTTTTCAATAAAAAACAACCATCTAAATCGGTTTAGAAATCTTAGAGATAAACACTAAATAAAGGCAATATAAACACAAAATCGAATGGATTTATACTCAACAAAACTATTTATTCTAGAAAAACTGCGGACCCATTTTGATATAACTTATATGGGTTTCGCAGAGACTTTTCAAATGCTACACAAGTCAATAGCTTAATTTGTCAGTTACGCAAAGGGTTTTGACGAATAACTGTTTTGACGAATTGCGTAATTGACAAATTAAGCTATTGACTTGTGTAACATTTGACCAACCAAGTATTTGAAAAGTCTTTGCGAAACCCGTATATGGGACGAATATACCCTTTCAAACAAAAAAACAATTTATAAAATCGGTCCGAAATTGACGGAGATATGGACCGACATAAAAAAAATACATACATACAGCCGAACATATAACCGTCTCCTTTTGTGAAGTTGATTAAAAAAGAAATGAGCCGTCGCGGGACGTCTGGCAGATGTGTAAACATAAAAATATAAAATAACTAAAACAACGTGCAACGTTTTGCACCGCTCGCTCTCATTGGTCAACTGTGAATCTTCGTCTGATCTATACTAACTTTTCGGCCTAATAATCAATACCATAAGTCTGGCTGGTGCTACGGGAGAACGTTCGAATGGCTGTCTATCAAAATTCCTTCAGCTGTCAAAAATATTATTATCGATTGCTCGGCTTCTTCAAAGATAAAAGATAAAGATAATTTATTCATTAAAACATGGTATACATACGAATCAGCATGCAAGATCTTATTATAATAAGTTTTTCACATGTTTTTGCCTTTAGGGCATACAAATAGTAAAATAAAAATTAATGAAAAAACAATTAATGCAATTTATAAATCAAATAATATAAAAATATGTCAATTAATTAAATCAGTCGTTTAAAAGGCTTATTCCATAAATCCCCTTCGTCAATTCCCTGCGAAGGGGATTTTTGGACATATTGTCCAGAAATCCCCTATGCGTCATCTTTGCATGGCGGAAGGTGATTATTGGAGATAAAATCTCCTAATACTAAGCTAAGCTATCATAACGTGAAAACCATTGTAATCCGTCCAGAAGTTTTTACGTGTTGCACGAACAAACATAAAGACAAACAGACAGTCATTATTTAAAAAATGTTATATTCTTGTTGTAGCCTATTTTAAGTACACTAGACCTTTTCTTTTTAATTGATTTGTGTGTACATTTTTTTGGTGTAAGTACCAAAAAAATGTTGTTTCCCGTTTTTTGCCATCCACTACTTTCATGGTTGGTTTTTTGTTGCTTTAATATTTTATTTTATTTTCTTATGAATACTACAGCCACGGATAGTACTTAGGTATACTACAGCCACGCATAGTACTTAGGAATACTACAGCCAGGGATAGTACTTAGGAATACTACAGCCACGGATAGTACTTAGGTATACTACAGCCACGGATAGTACTTAGGTATACTACAGCCACGGATAGTACTTAGGAATACTACAGCCACGGATAGTACTTAGGAATACTACAGCCACGGATAGTACTTAGGATAAAACTATGGTTATACATGCAGCTTACAAAAGTTTCCACATATGGATGTGATTTGAGGATAAATGATGAAAAAAAATTAGAAACGTTACTTTTGTGTTGTGTTATGCGCAGGTGGTTATTAAGCTTATTAATAGTATGATTTTAGCATTAACGCCTGCTTAGCGAGAATTAATTGATATAACAATAATAATAATAGATATTATAGATAGATATTTATTGATAGTACTACAGAAATAATCAAAACGAATATAACCTTATCGTTTTAGATTCAGAAATAAAGATTTTTTCTAATGCTGGGGCTACATTATCGCGCGATAATTAGTGTCGCGTTGTTGCGATCGATTATTTCTTCATTAGTTTCCAACTCTAGTGCAGTGGGTAAATGCGAATTACTAGTGGGTGAAGCCATTGGGTGGACGGGGCATGCCCCATAAAAACATCGTGTACGGTTATCGCCGATGTTCTTGTCTACATTAGAAAGAAAGAAAATACATTTATTTATGAGAACACACAACATTATAAAGAAAAACAAAGAACAATAATTACAAACAAAAATAAAAGGTACGAAATTAATGCTGTGTGTTGTCACAAACAGGTCCCGACTCAGCAAACGCTAAGGCCTTAGAGCCTTGGCACTGATTTTCTGTCTGAACCTATTTGTGACAGACATCACGAACGCAGAGTGACAACACATAAAAATTATTACACATAGAAAACATTCAATAAAATCCAAAAAAAAAACAAAAAATTACTGGGCTGCGGAGGGCATTCGTATTCGCGACGATAATTCGCGATAGAACGAATTGCTTGGCCAGACTTGTCGCGACATTGCAAATCTTCGCGTTATCGCGATAGTGTGGTCGCAGCATAAGAATACTCCCATATTTTTTTGTTCTATCAATTACAACATTCACACCAATACATAAAAGTGAAAACGTTTGTTTGTTTGGGGGACTTTCAACACGATAACGGTCTGACGGATTTTGATGAAATAAGATAGCTTATACTCTGGAATAAAAAATAGGACACTTTTTATCCCGGAAATGGTGATTTTCTACGGAAAAACTGGAAAATGTTGATTTGTCGCTATAAGGAACGGTTGCCGTTGAAACGAAATAACAAGTCTGTCAAAAAACATATTTTTTTGTTCTATCAATTACAACATTCACACCAATACATAAAAGTGAAAACGTTTGTTTGTTTGGGGGACTTTCAACACGATAACGGTCTGACGGATTTTGATGAAATAAGATAGCTTATACTCTGGAATAAAAAATAGGACACTTTTTATCCCGGAAATGGTGATTTTCTACGGAAAAACTGGAAAATGTTGATTTGTCGCTATAAGGAACGGTTGCCGTTGAAACGAAATAACAAGTCTGTCAAAAAACATCAAGAGCGTTGGTGCTATAGGTACCTACTTTTGCATTGGTTTTTAATATCCTAGAAGAAAATAGGATGCTTTTTTTCGCTATACACTGTAGACCACGCGGGCGAAGTCGCGGGCGAAAGCTAGTTTTTTTATAAATAAATTACTGCGTTATAATCATAACAATAACACTTAAATAAATTTGCCTTGTCTGTCACCTTTTCAAATCAGCCGTTCCCTAAACAAACAGACCTTTTGAAGTTGTCATAAATCTTGTTATTTTATGTTATGGCACTCCCGCAGATATTTTCCCTCCATAAATCTTGTTTGTTTGTGTTATGGCACTCCCGCAGATATTTTCCCTCCAAAAGACATACGGTTCGCAAATGTCCGCTATCTTGTTTGCAAATGTCCGCCATCTTGTTTTTATCCGCGGCATTGAGTCGTTATGACAGCACACCAGCGGCGCTTTGTACCGTGTCACTCCCTTCCCTTTAAAGAATGATTGAGGGGGTGCTCGCTGTACACAAGTCACACTCGTGAAAGGGAGCTGCTTGTGGGGACTGGTCCAGCCTGGTTTCTTTTTGTCATTTTTAACATTTGTATCCCAGTTTGATGACTTTGGGACATCACATTGGCACTTTTATCTTTTGTATCTGACATTTACATCTGTATTATAATAATTTGTCTACACTAATATTATAAAGAGGAAAGATTTGATTGTTTGTTTGTAATGGATAAATAATGACACAAAAATAATGACCCGATTTAAAAAAATATTTCAATAGAAAGCTAAATTATCAGAAAGTAACACGAGCAGTATTTTATTACTTAAATATTTCTAAACTTGCAATAATGTAAACCAAGGTAATAAAAATTTTCAAACATTTCCGATTACTTTGTGTATGGACCGTTGCCATGGAAACGAAATCACAGAACAGATCACTATGTGCCGTTGTCTATGGAACAGATACACGTAGAAAAACGTAGACGCCAGTATTTACTTTCTACGCGAAATAATAACCTGTTTCAAAAATTCTAGACGTGGCGTAGACATCTGGTTTTTAAACCCAAGACGGTTGAATTACGGTTACTTCCCACCCGGTTATTGAAATCAAAGGTGGTTGAATTATGCTTACTGGAGTTAAACCTTTTAACAGTAATAGTAATTCAACCTCCTTGCGTTAAACAAAACAATAATATAGACAAAATGGTGCCTCAATATAAAACCTTTAATAAAAATAAAAAAAATAGCAAAGAGAATACAATGCAATCAAGTTTATGGTTGTTTTATGGAGGAAACACAAACTAAATAGGAGATACGGGCCCCATTATTCAATATCTCTCGGTTAGAGAGTAACTATATTGTTTGTTCAACATAATTTCTGGATACGGGTTATGAAGTAGTAGCAAAGAATACCTACGATAGTAAGGAATTATTGTTAGGTTATGTTTGTGTAAATAAAGTATTTAGTGTAAGAAATTGTTGTTGTTCTATTTGTCCAAATAAAGTACCTACTAATTTTATCTTTCTATATATCTACCCGTGCGAAGCCGGGGCGGGTCACTAGTAATTTAAATATATATATGGAATTGTCAAAGATGGCAAAATTACATCCTCTTGGTGCTCTCTTCTCTAACGGACGTATTTCCAAACTATTGTTAGTTTCAGAAGGGTATCACCTTCCTGTGCGAGATTCATCTCTGAGTCGGCACATGAAAAGGAAAATTTATTTTCAAACTCAAAGCATAGGTACTTAATGTTATTAGGTTGATCTATTTATCGATACTTCACTTACAGTAACAGACTGGTTAGACGCACAGACAGTAGTAACAGGGGAGAGAGTTAAATGGGCTATAAATACTTTCCAACCATATAAAGTTTCAATCAGTTTTTCAATCAGTGCGTCCTACCAGTCATGACCTATGAAGCCGAAACGTGGACCTCACGGTCAGACTAGTTCACAAACTTAGGGTCGCTCAGCGAGCTATGGAGAGAGCTATGCTTTGAGTTTTTCTAAAAGACAAGTTTCAAAATGAAGTGATCCGAAAGAACCAAAGTAACCGAAATAGCTCTAGGGATAAGCAAGCTGAAGTGGCAATGGACTGCTCACATTTCCCGAAAAACCAACAACCGTTGGGATAGATGAGTTTTTGAGTGGAGACCGCGCTTAGGCAAACGTAGTGTAGGACGTCCTGTTTCCTCTCTTCTAATTGCTGTGCCCGACAAAAGCACATAAATTCATCAAAAGCTATAACTATATGAGGAGTCTAGTGATAGTTCAAACACAAATGAAGTTGGATTTAAACCGAAGGCTCCAAAACGAAATCAGGAAAGTGCGCGTTCTCGAAAGATCTTAACATACACATAGCAGCAACCCTGGGTTCACACAACTCCATCTTCCAGGCGGAATGTGTAGATATAATAAGGCGACAACTGCAGTACTACGAAGAAAGGTAACCGACTTTAATATCCGAGCTACCAACGGAACGTACACTCCTCAGGGCTAATTATACAGAGCCACAATCTACTGGAAGAGGTTAGTAAACACAATAAAGTCACTCTCCAATGGATATAGGGGCACAGCGGATCTAGAGGCAACGATGCGGCTGATGAACTGGAGAGGCGAGGCACGGACTTGGGCGCGAAGGTCCGGAACCGATGGTTCATTTACCTTTCATCCAAATCCAAGCATGGATCCGACAAATAACAAAAAAACGGCATCGAACTACTGGCAGGCCAGTCGCACTCCGCAACAAGTACAAATATTATACATACACTTTGCAGCCGCAATATTGCGGTTAATTCAGTAGAGTGTCAAGCGTGCGCTCGATGAGTCGCGCGTCGTGTGCTTACGATAAAGTACCTACTTACGTAAAGTTTTTGTTTTGTTTTATTCTTTTCTTAATTATGAGTACCAAGAAGAAACCTAGAATGTACTGCATAGCATTCGGTCTGACAAGTCTCGTAAAATACCTACATACTGACGTTTTATTACGTAGGTAGCCATTGCTTTTCCATTCATTATTAAGCATGGAATTCAGACAGGCACCTTTTATTCATCAAAGTCCAATACCTATTAAGTTATAATCAAATAATGAGGTACTAGGTCTAATCTGATAAGAATGTCATTATATGTAGTTAATAGAACTATCAACATTTATAATAATAAGTAAAACAAATACATTATTACATAATTGTTTACTCTGTTACAATATCTAAGTCATATCATATCACAGAATAATTACTAGTGCAAGTACCTAGTTATATCTTGATACAACCCTGCCGAGCGAAAAAGTGACAGAGCGATTCTGAAACGGTTAGAGCAATGGAAGCTCTCGCGCGTTGTGATACGATACACTCTAGCCTGCACGCAATGGGTGCAGGCTAGAATGTATCGTATCACAACGCGCGAGAGCAATGGGTGAGCGCCTTCCAGGTAAATATAATTGAAAGATCGCAGCACTGTGCGACTGTGTTTATTGCGTTGTAGCGAGTGTTTATATGTATTTAAATGACTTTATTCAGTTATCTTTCTGTACTTGTACTATTATTATTCTGTGCTACTGGGCAAGTAACGGGTGTTTTTTTAGAGGTATAGAACTTTGAAATGGAATAAAACAAAGATGATTTTTTAAATTGACATGAAATTTACTGTATTCGAAAGATAATCTTCTGGCATTATAATTTAAATATGACTTCTGGCATATGACCGCCACGGCTGGCTCGGACGTAGTCCAATCTGGAGGTCCAATTTTCGATGACCTTTTCCAACATTTGTGGCCGTATATAGGCAATAACGTGGCGAATGTTGTCCTCCAAGTGGTCAATCGTTTCGGGCTTATCGGCGTAGACTAGCGACTTCACATATCCCCACAGAAAACAGTCAAGCGGCGTTAAATCGCAGGATCTTGGAGGCCAAACCACGGGTCCAAAACGTGAAACTATGCGATTACCAAACGTTTCCTTCAATAAAAAATCACGGGTCCAAAACGTGAAACTATGCGATTACCAAACGTTTCCTTCAATAAATCAATTGTGGCACGAGCTGTATGACATGTTGCCCCGTCTTGTTGAAACCACAGCTCCTGCACATCATGATTGTTCAATTGATGAACGAAAAAGTCATTAATCATGGCTCTATAGCGATCACCATTGACTGTGACGTTCTGACCAGCATAGTTTTTAAAGAAGTACGGACCAATTATTCCATCAGCCCATAAAGCACACCAAACAGACAGTTTTTCAGGATGTAACGGTGTCTCAACATAAGTTTGAAGATTATCATCACTCCAAATACGGCAGTTTTGTTTATTGACGTATCCATTTAACCAAAAGTGAGCTTCATCGCTAAACAAAATTCGCTTATGAAAATCGGGATCAACGGCAATTTAGTTTTGCGCCCATTCACCGAATCTACGCCTCGCTAGGTGATCGTGTGGCTTCAATTCTTGCACGAGTTGAATTTTGTAAGCACGCAAACCAAGATCTTTCCGCAAAATCTTCCATAAAGTGGATGGACACTTGTCCAACTCCTGTGCACGATGGCAGATAGACTGATTCTGGTTTTCCTCTACGCTACGCTCTACAGCAGCAATGACTTCTTCTGTACGCACTGTACGACGTCTCTGTGGATGCGTATTATGATTTAGAGTAAACGTGGTCCGAAAACGTTCCATAGTTAATCGAAATAATTGCTCTGATGGACGATTATGTTGACCGTAAAATGGACGTAGTGCGCGATACGTATTTCGAACAGAACCATGACTTTCAAAATAAATTGCACAATTTGGAAGCGTTGTTCAGGCGTCAGTCTATTCATGTTGAAATGCCAAACCAAACTAAACATCAATCACTTGACAGCTGACAAAATGGCCGCCAGTTAAAAAAGTGTTAAAACAAACACCCTTTATTAAGGACTGCAGGCAGTCGAGGGAGGCACTTCCGGAGTTAAATCCATTTTTTCCGAAAACTCCTAAACCTTAAAAGGAACAAGCTCCGAATAGTCATTGGAATAATTGCCGGTAATTGTGCCCTTAATAAACACCTATCTATAATAGGTATTACAGACAGCCCCCTGTGCAGAGGATGCCTGGAGGCTGAGGACACGGCCACGCATGTGCTCTTAATAGTGAAGCGGCGCAGGCGTGGCGAATCAAAAGGCGCATCTCCTGGGAGCACCAGGAACCCTGCAGGAGGTCTACACCGGAATCCCAGAGCTGCTGGCCTTCTCGGAGGGCATGGGGCGGCTGAACTAACAGGCAGCACCACCCATCACGCAAAAAAGACCGACATTCGGCCTAATTGCGGAAAAGAGCCCGCGCACCAAGTAAGTATACTCGTAGAAAGTAACAAAAAGTCTGTACTAGAACCAAGTAAGGGGGCATGCCCCGTCCACCCATTGGCTTCACCCACAGTGGGTGCACGGGTAATTCGCATTTACTCCTCCACCCACTGCACTAGAGTTGGAAACTAATGAAGAAATAATCGACATGTAAGTAAGTTTGGTAACAAAAAGTCTGTACAATGAAAAATAAGTTTAAAATAAATAAGTTAAGCGGTTATGTATGTGCTACAAAATAAAAAATAAAATTAATCGTGGGGCGAGTCGAATTTCTATTACTCAGGGTACGCTTCGATTTTATTTTATTTTTAGTTTTTAGCACATACATATAAACACGTATAACTTAAAACAAACTTATTTTATTTTCAAGTTTTTAGTTTCTTCATAGTTATTTTTAAAAATGTACTGTGTTCTACTTGTCAAGCCTTTTCATTTGATACCCATATTGAGTTAGAATGAAAATATGTAATCCGCCATTTTGTGGCGGCGGCCATCTTGGGTTTACAATGATCCATACCAATACATAAAATCGAAACGTTGTCTGTTTATTTCTTTGTTTGGGGAGCTTTCACGCGATAACCGCTGGGCGGATTTTGATGCAATTTGGAATGGAGATAGCTTTTACCCTAGAATAAAACATAGGATACTTTATATTCCAGAAAATTCCACGAATTCCGTGGAAGTTTCCACGGGAAAACTGGAACATGTTGAATACTCGCTATAAGAAACGGTTGCCATGGAAACGAAATAACAAGTCTGTCAAAAATCATCAAGAGCTTTGGTGCTACAGAGTAAGTAGTTGATGCTATACCAATAACAAGCCACAGAGGGCATACCCAAGAAGTCTAAGTAAGTCTACTTTTGCATTGGTTTTAAATATCCTAGAAGAACGTAGGATGTTTTTTATACGCTTTATATTAGCTTCACTTGTATGTTTGTTTGTATGTTTGTAACCGACTCCTTTGGACGCTATTTTGACCCACTTTAAACGGTCATATTTCATTCAAATTTTGCACATCTGTCAAAGACCGATGACAATGGAATAATTCGAAAAAAAAAAACAAAAAAACGCTCTTATAAATAAACCAAACTAAAAAGTAGAAAATAAATAATAGTTTAAAAAAACTAAAAAACACGCTTTATATAGAAAACCAAACTAAAAAATAGAAAATAAATTTTAATAGTGTAAATAAGAAAAAAAAAGTTTTATTTATAAAAAAGCATGGGGTGCTTTTTAAGATATTATCGAAATGATAATCCTTCTTCTCATATCTGTCAATGAAATATTTATAACTATTGACCCATGCACCCCACGATTTTTTTGAAATAAAACATTTTTTTCTTATTTACACTATTAAAATTTATTTTCTATTTTTTAGTTGGTTTTCTATATAAAGCGTGTTTTTTAGTTTTTTTAAACTATTATTTATTTCGCGATAAACTGTAGTCCGCGTGGACGAAGTCGCGGGCGGGTAAGCTAGTACTAAATAAACATGATTGTATTGTTAGCAGAACTAAAGGCGTGTACCAAATTTGAAATCAATCGGTCAACAGGAAGGGGGTAAAATTGTATTTACTAGATTTGACCCTAACAAAAAAAAACAAAGAGGTCAAGCTAAATAAAACCGTTTAAAAAGAAAGTGTCACTGCCGACCGGTCCTGTCACTCACCCGTATCTGCTGCCTCTGTCGCCGTCGCCCTCCACCGCACTGTTCTCCACCACCCTGGAACATATTTTATGTATAACATTAAGCTAACAGTAAGTAGCTGTACCCTCAAAGTAGAACAACGATGGTTTAGATTAGAACACAAATGTGCGATTGGTAATTGTTCAGGAGAGCAGTTTCAAGTTTGACAAGTTGCCACAAAAAAAGTGAACTGTGATTGTTTGTGTATCTTTACTAGTTAGAGCATTTATCTATGTAAGCATTCAGTTTAAAGAAATCGATCTATCTCTGAAATATACCGAAGGAAATACAGAAATATGATAAAAATATTTATCCTAATAAAAAACTACTTTATATTAAAAATGTTCTTGTGTAACACAACAACACCAAACACTAAAAAGAATAAAATAATTACAACTAAACTAGAACAACATATATTTTTTTCAATTAAAAATGTAATGCCAATACAAAAATACAACTTAAGATAGAAAGTGTTCTAAAGTTGGTGACTAAATTAGTTTAATACATTATCCAACAGGAATTAGTTTTTAAATGGTTCGGTCTGCTCCTACTTTACATTGCTACACCCTATGAGGGTAATATGTCATTCTACCTATTAATTATTAAGATCTTTTGTAACATATTATGGCAATAAAAGATTGAGTATTGAGTATTGGTGCCAAACAGAGCCCTAATTTTTAATATAGTTTAGCTTATTTAAAAAAAAAAGTTTTAAATGGTTGACGGGCTAATGTAAAGTTTAATAAGATAATATAAAGTTTAATAAGCTAATATAAAGTTTAATAAGCTAATATAAAGTTTAATAAGTAAATATAAGGTTTAATAAGCTAATATAAAGTTTAATAAGCAATTAAAGTAATCTACAAAAACTTTATCATTTTCAAGTTTGCTGTATTCGTGTAAATTGGTTTGTTGAAGAGTGAAAGTCAAAATCTGTTCATTCGACTAGTCGTAGTGAAGATGCGTAGATAGGTAGATATATTGTAGGTCAAAATTATTCACTGTAAAGTTATTACATTCAAATGGTGGCTGGCCAGGATGGATGGTTTGGCACTTTCTTATGTTATATTTTTGTATTGGCATAAAAAAAAACAATAATTGATAATGGTCTAATTCATTATTTTTTTGTAAACAAATTTATTTATTGACTTTTAGTGGCATATGCAAACATCGGAAGGTAAATAAGCCAACTCACAAAGCCAGCCAACCAACTCACCAGTAACAACTCAAGTAGTAGTCAACTAAGCCAGTTCAACTCACTTTAAGAAGATGTTGGCAAAACCACAGAGTAATTAGGTAGGTAGTACTTTTTATATAAGAACTACCGAGTCAGTTATGAAGCAAATTATCTATAAATAAAGTGGAAAAAAAAATAATTTAAAAAAGTTATAATGCTCATTGATACAAGGGGAAAAAACACAAAACAAAATGTATTTCGTATAAGTTTTATCTAACAAAATACTTTTATTAATGCAAGCTTTTACAAGTAAGACCATCAACAATACCAATCAAATAAGCCCAAACTCGAAGAGGTTACAATATTTGATTGATGAGTTCCTGTGACTACCTTTCGACTCCATCATCGGACCCTGGATCTAACATAAGACCAGAGGACTCATCAAGACAAATCAAATGAGCCCAAACTCGAAGGGGTTCCATCACTTGATTTTTGAGTTCCTGTGACTACCTTTCGGCTCTATCATCAGACCAGCTCCATAGTACTATCATACTGTACTTCATCATAACTACACCCATGTGAAAAACTTCATCATCACTGGTTGTCGTAAAGTAGTTCAAAACTCACTTGCAAGATTGTTCCCTAACAAACACAGTGAGTTAAAAAAAACCTTGTAATAAACTTCTAAACCAATTATGATAAAACTTATACATTACCAAACTGTAGGATTATACTTTCGATAAATAAGCTTCTAATTCGGTTCAGAAATCTCGAAAATATGAGAGAATATAAACACCAAAACTTTACTAATAAAAAAACTAAACCATTTTTGAAGAAACTCATATGAGACTACAATGAAAGTATACCTTTTAAAATTAAAAAAAACATTAAAATCGGTTCAGAAAACCTGCATCCTTATCCTCCTACTTAAAAATTATGATTTAAAAAAAATGGGACCTAATCGGAGTCCAGAACTTTCAAACAAAAAAAATATATCCAAATCGGTTCAGAAGTTATGAAGTCAAAAATATTTAAAAAAAACAGACAGCTTGAGAACCTCCTTTCGGAAGTCGATTAAAAACAGTCCATCACATGAGATCACTTAAAAGTTTTGTTTATTGCACTGTAACGTTTATAGTATACAGTTATTAACCAAGAATTAAGAATACAACATTTAATTAAAACCAATTAATCTTTATTTTTAATAAGACTTCATTGAGTTAAATCAAGTAGCTTGTATGTTAGAAACAACTTTTTAAATAGACATTATTCTTTATTTGCGTATACAATGTCCCTTTTCTATTGATCTGGGATCCGCCACTTCGACACAATTTTCCTGTGGCATTGATCTTCTAGGTTTTCAGAAGTGATTTCTTACTTTGTTTTGCATGACCTTCTTCAAGTCTATCGTTAGATTTAACAGTATCTGACATACTTTGGGTAAGATCTGCTGATTCATGCCTGATGTTCCAGGAAGTGGTGATGCAGGCAACATAGAAGCACTAGGTCCACATGAAAAACGGGCAATCAGGCAAACTGTAGAATTTCATACAGAAATATAAGTATTATATTATATGTGTATCAAGAGGGATGATAATTATTATCTAATTTACCCACTTTTTTTTTTTAATTGAAGTATTGCAGATGTCAAGTTGAAATCACTTGAGTAATATCGGCAATTTATATCGCAAATAAAATATGTGTTTTAAAAAAAATTACATTGATTTGTATCAATACTTATTTTAACCACGTGCAATGCTCTGTTTACATACATGGTATGGGGATTCTCTGAAATTTAAACTCGCGACTGGTTCTGCCCGTTTCACCCGGTCATATGTGATTGATTAGGGAAAGAGTGAATACAACAACAAAATGTCTGGAAGAAAAAATGTTTATTTTAATGAAAAAAAGATGGCTTGCGGCAAGTTTAACAAAGCGGTGTTATTTAAGTAATTAATGGGCTTTAGCCAGAATGAAAAAACATTTAGAAATATTTGTGACAGAAATGGATCGCAATCAAAAATGCTACTGTTTTTTTAAAATGACTAACTTTTAGGCTTTACTTATGTTGATTTTTGTTAATTTTATTAGTTAATTTTTTTCCAACTTTAAATTTAAAGAAGATGCAAATATAAAAATAAAATAAATACACTGACTTAAATCAACTAAATCTGATCTTTTTGTTTTTTTTTATAGAAATCTAGATTTTGATATCTACATGCATGAGATTCCGAAACTATGAATAAATATATATTATATTTGTTTATATATGAGAATTATAAACAAATTCATTCATTTATCTCTTAGTTATTAACCCTAGAAATATAACATACATATCACAAGGTAGACATATTCGCCACACCCTGACCGACTGGAGGTGCCCCAGGGTGTTCGATCATAGATGCAAAACAAAATAAATAAAAGTAAACTTTCTATTTCATTCCAATCTGCACAATCTTGCCCCTGAAGGGTTTCAACACCACAATGGTTACCACAGATAGATTTGTAAGGTGAACCTACCACGGGTAAGTCAGATCTGCCCCTGAAGGGTGTATAGCATTAATGTGAAATATCAGTGCATAAAAAGAAAAGTTTAATGTGGAAACCCCTTTTTAATCTGTGGTTCTATGAATATTTTTTTTACAAGACGCCAAAATATTTAAAAAAAATATATCACATAAATCTTTCATATGAAGCTTTACCTGAAGATGGGACCACTGTGCAAGCTTTACCAACTACTAGGGAGGATTGATGGGGAGGGAAAAAGAGGGAATTGGTAGAACCCCCAGATATAGAGGGGGCCAGATTCCCCACCTTAACATTTTCAGTGGGATCGCCCTGATGAATATTAAGACATAGATTTTCAAGGCTAATAAATAAATGATCATAAAAAAAACAAAAACCCAACTACAAACAAAACTAAGAGTTAATCACGCTTTAGATTCTTGATTTTGAAATATAAGGTACAGTCGCAATCTATAATTGCCAAGTCAGATACAAGGTCAATTATCAACCCATTTTGCATGGCTAAAATTATTTTGAGGGTAAGTAATTGGTGCGAATTGTCCTCAATATATTTATTTGTATTTTTTTAGTAAAAACTTTACCTGAAGACTTCTTTACCTATCTAAAATATTTTATAAAAAAATAAAAACAACCGCCTACTCAACGGTAAAGCTTACAAGCACTTGTGCCACAAAGTTGATTACGCGAGTTCACTTGGTCAATGGTCCGTTAAAATTATCAAACAAACAAAACAAATTTGATCAGTCCTGATCGTTTCGATTGTTTACAAATTAGGTGCAGACGCTATTATCACTCACAGGGGGCGGTCACGATCGCCATCCGCGTTGCCGTCCATGGCGCCACCCGGTCGCTGATGCAGCGCCAGCCTCCAACTCTCCACCCGCTCACTGCGACATATCCACGCCGGCCCAAAGCCGACAGCCGCGACAGCCTCTTTAGAGCTCTACACCTCACGACCGCTCAGTCACTCTCATTGGCGGCGAAGTGAAGGCACAAGGACTGACGACACCAAACTACAAAAAGATTAATGAAACAAACAATATTTATTGTAGATTGTAGGAGTTTTATGAAACTTTTCAACCAGTAAAACTTAGAAATTATTTTAGTAATCGAATTAAATCGAGAGACTCGAGAGCAATATACTCGAGAGTTCAAACTTCAAATTGAGTTCAAGTCAAGACAAGCAAGACATGAAATGAAAACATAAACATGTACCTAAGTATGTAGCACAGACTAGGTAGAGATAGGTTGAAACCCATATTACACGGCCAGTATTACGCGACCAAATAATCTACAGCCAATAATACGCGACCAATATTACGTGGATTGGCGTCGTAATATCAAGGTGTACATTATTTGGTTGCGTAATATTGGCCGTGTAATATCACCCCGTGCTGATTTTGTACAGGCGATAATACGCAGCCAGGATTACGAAGCCAAAATATGTACATGTAATGACAGGGTGTGCATTATTGGCTGTGTAATACGGGCCGTACACTTTTTGTACGGGCGATAATGTACAGCCAATATTACGTGTACATCACAGATTAACATATAGAAATGACATGGTCAAAGCCTCGTTTGCACGTTCCAGTTTCCTTTTACCACAGATTATGAATCGCAATTGCTCCGGCGCTGTCCCTCCGCCCTTGCGTAACAAAGCACAGGTACCAACGCTCGCCTCCGCAGCGTCGGCTTTTTGGTAGACTTCGGCGACCAGCCTCCGCCGCTCCAGCTCACCCTGGTACCTGCACTTTGTCACAGCGGACGGGGGCTGCACTCCCTCCGTGCCTCCGGCTTTTTAAAAACACTCTAGTGTAGGGCAGACAAGACCACGTGGAGTCGGGGTTGGCCGATTCGGTTCTGTGACAGTTTTTTTCATCTTGACACTCACCTACACAAACTAGGCTTCGAGGAGTGATTCTATCTTTGTCTATGGTTGGCTTCGTATTATTGGCCGTGTAATATTGGTCGTACAATATCGGTACGGGCTGATATTGCGCGTCCATTAATTGGAAACCTGTACACGTATTATTGGCTGCGTAATACTGGCCGTGCATTATCAACCCGGACCGAGTTTGTACGGGCAATAATACACGGCCAGTTATTTTCGTCTACTAAACATTTCCTTCGCCATTGGAATAAGATGCGCATTTATTCTCCAAATCCTATCTACGTCCAAATCGGACACATGACGTTAGGAGTGACGTAATTTTAGTGTACAAACAACCATAGAGTAACTAGAGTGGCTATAAAGCGTAGAGAATCTCTCTACGCTTTATAGCCACTAGAGTAGAGACTACGGTATAAGGTTTTTAAGCCTTAGATTTGTTATATGTTGCTATGATGCAGGGCTGCGTTCACTTACACGCTCGAATCATCCGTGCGATTATCGCTTGATCATCGGCAGCCCAATTATGATAAAACTTATACATTACCAAACTGTAGGATTATACTTTCGATAAATAAGCTTCTAATTCGGTTCAGAAATCTCGAAAATATGAGAGAATATAAACACCAAAACTTTACTAATAAAAAAACTAAACCATTTTTGAAGAAACTCATATGAGACTACAATGAAAGTATACCTTTTAAAATTAAAAAAAAACATTAAAATCGGTTCAGAAAACCTGCATCCTTATCCTCCTACTTAAAAATTATGATTTAAAAAAAATGGGACCTAATCGGAGTCCAGAACTTTCAAACAAAAAAAATATATCCAAATCGGTTCAGAAGTTATGAAGTCAAAAATATTTAAATAAACAGACAGCTTGAGAACCTCCTTTCGGAAGTCGATTAAAAACAGTCCATCACATGAGATCACTTAAAAGTTTTGTTTATTGCACTGTAACGTTTATAGTATACAGTTATTAACCAAGAATTAAGAATGCAACATTTAATTAAAACCAATTAATCTTTATTTTTAATAAGACTTCATTGAGTTAAATCAAGTAGCTTGTATGTTAGAAACAACTTTTTAAATAGACATTATTCTTTATTTGCGTATACAATGTCCCTTTTCTATTGATCTGGGATCCGCCACTTCGACACAATTTTCCTGTGGCATTGATCTTCTAGGTTTTCAGAAGTGATTTCTTACTTTGTTTTGCATGACCTTCTTCAAGTCTATCGTCAGATTTAACAGTATCTGACATACTTTGGGTAAGATCTGCTGATTCATGCCTGATGTTCCAGGAAGTGGTGATGCAGGCAACATAGAAGCACTAGGTCCACATGAAAAACGGGCAATCAGGCAAACTGTAGAAATTTCATACAGAAATATAAGTATTATATTATATGTGTATCAAGAGGGATGATAATTATTATCTAATTTACCCACTTTTTTTTTTTAATTGAAGTATTGCAGATGTCAAGTTGAAATCACTTGAGTAATATCGGCAATTTATATCGCAAATAAAATATGTGTTTTAAAAAAAATTACATTGATTTGTATCAATACTTATTTTAACCACGTGCAATGCTCTGTTTACATACATGGTATGGGGATTCTCTGAAATTTAAACTCGCGACTGGTTCTGCCCGTTTCACCCGGTCATATGTGATTGATTAGGGAAAGAGTGAATACAACAACAAAATGTCTGGAAGAAAAAATGTTTATTTTAATGAAAAAAAGATGGCTTGCGGCAAGTTTAACAAAGCGGTGTTATTTAAGTAATTAATGGGCTTTAGCCAGAATGAAAAAACATTTAGAAATATTTGTGACAGAAATGGATCGCAATCAAAAATGCTACTGTTTTTTTAAAATGACTAACTTTTAGGCTTTACTTATGTTGATTTTTGTTAATTTTATTAGTTAATTTTTTTCCAACTTTAAATTTAAAGAAGATGCAAATATAAAAATAAAATAAATACACTGACTTAAATCAAATAAATCTGATCTTTTTGTTTTTTTTTATAGAAATCTAGATTTTGATATCTACATGCATGAGATTCCGAAACTATGAATAAATATATATTATATTTGTTTATATATGAGAATTATAAACAAATTCATTCATTTATCTCTTAGTTATTAACCCTAGAAATATAACATACATATCACAAGGTAGACATATTCGCCACACCCTGACCGACTGGAGGTGCCCCAGGGTGTTCGATCATAGATGCAAAACAAAATAAATAAAAGTAAACTTTCTATTTCATTCCAATCTGCACAATCTTGCCCCTGAAGGGTTTCAACACCACAATGGTTACCACAGATAGATTTGTAAGGTGAACCTACCACGGGTAAGTCAGATCTGCCCCTGAAGGGTGTATAGCATTAATGTGAAATATCAGTGCATAAAAAGAAAAGTTTAATGTGGAAACCCCTTTTTAATCTGTGGTTCTATGAATATTTTTTTTACAAGACGCCAAAATATTTAAAAAAAATATATCACATAAATCTTTCATATGAAGCTTTACCTGAAGATGGGACCACTGTGCAAGCTTTACCAACTACTAGGGAGGATTGATGGGGAGGGAAAAAGAGGGAATTGGTAGAACCCCCAGATATAGAGGGGGCCAGATTCCCCACCTTAACATTTTCAGTGGGATCGCCCTGATGAATATTAAGACATAGATTTTCAAGGCTAATAAATAAATGATCATAAAAAAAACAAAAACCCAACTACAAACAAAACTAAGAGTTAATCACGCTTTAGATTCTTGATTTTGAAATATAAGGTACAGTCGCAATCTATAATTGCCAAGTCAGATACAAGGTCAATTATCAACCCATTTTGCATGGCTAAAATTATTTTGAGGGTAAGTAATTGGTGCGAATTGTCCTCAATATATTTATTTGTATTTTTTTAGTAAAAACTTTACCTGAAGACTTCTTTACCTATCTAAAATATTTTATAAAAAAATAAAAACAACCGCCTACTCAACGGTAAAGCTTACAAGCACTTGTGCCACAAAGTTGATTACGCGAGTTCACTTGGTCAATGGTCCGTTAAAATTATCAAACAAACAAAACAAATTTGATCAGTCCTGATCGTTTCGATTGTTTACAAATTAGGTGCAGACGCTATTATCACTCACAGGGGGCGGTCACGATCGCCATCCGCGTTGCCGTCCATGGCGCCACCCGGTCGCTGATGCAGCGCCAGCCTCCAACTCTCCACCCGCTCACTGCGACATATCCACGCCGGCCCAAAGCCGACAGCCGCGACAGCCTCTTTAGAGCTCTACACCTCACGACCGCTCAGTCACTCTCATTGGCGGCGAAGTGAAGGCACAAGGACTGACGACACCAAACTACAAAAAGATTAATGAAACAAACAATATTTATTGTAGATTGTAGGAGTTTTATGAAACTTTTCAACCAGTAAAACTTAGAAATTATTTTAGTAATCGAATTAAATCGAGAGACTCGAGAGCAATATACTCGAGAGTTCAAACTTCAAATTGAGTTCAAGTCAAGACAAGCAAGACATGAAATGAAAACATAAACATGTACCTAAGTATGTAGCACAGACTAGGTAGAGATAGGTTGAAACCCATATTACACGGCCAGTATTACGCGACCAAATAATCTACAGCCAATAATACGCGACCAATATTACGTGGATTGGCGTCGTAATATCAAGGTGTACATTATTTGGTTGCGTAATATTGGCCGTGTAATATCACCCCGTGCTGATTTTGTACAGGCGATAATACGCAGCCAGGATTACGAAGCCAAAATATGTACATGTAATGACAGGGTGTGCATTATTGGCTGTGTAATACGGGCCGTACACTTTTTGTACGGGCGATAATGTACAGCCAATATTACGTGTACATCACAGATTAACATATAGAAATGACATGGTCAAAGCCTCGTTTGCACGTTCCAGTTTCCTTTTACCACAGATTATGAATCGCAATTGCTCCGGCGCTGTCCCTCCGCCCTTGCGTAACAAAGCACAGGTACCAACGCTCGCCTCCGCAGCGTCGGCTTTTTGGTAGACTTCGGCGACCAGCCTCCGCCGCTCCAGCTCACCCTGGTACCTGCACTTTGTCACAGCGGACGGGGGCTGCACTCCCTCCGTGCCTCCGGCTTTTTAAAAACACTCTAGTGTAGGGCAGACAAGACCACGTGGAGTCGGGGTTGGCCGATTCGGTTCTGTGACAGTTTTTTTCATCTTGACACTCACCTACACAAACTAGGCTTCGAGGAGTGATTCTATCTTTGTCTATGGTTGGCTTCGTATTATTGGCCGTGTAATATTGGTCGTACAATATCGGTACGGGCTGATATTGCGCGTCCATTAATTGGAAACCTGTACACGTATTATTGGCTGCGTAATACTGGCCGTGCATTATCAACCCGGACCGAGTTTGTACGGGCAATAATACACGGCCAGTTATTTTCGTCTACTAAACATTTCCTTCGCCATTGGAATAAGATGCGCATTTATTCTCCAAATCCTATCTACGTCCAAATCGGACACATGACGTTAGGAGTGACGTAATTTTAGTGTACAAACAACCATAGAGTAACTAGAGTGGCTATAAAGCGTAGAGAATCTCTCTACGCTTTATAGCCACTAGAGTAGAGACTACGGTATAAGGTTTTTAAGCCTTAGATTTGTTATATGTTGCTATGATGCAGGGCTGCGTTCACTTACACGCTCGAATCATCCGTGCGATTATCGCTTGATCATCGGCAGCCCAATTATGATAAAACTTATACATTACCAAACTGTAGGATTATACTTTCGATAAATAAGCTTCTAATTCGGTTCAGAAATCTCGAAAATATGAGAGAATATAAACACCAAAACTTTACTAATAAAAAAACTAAACCATTTTTGAAGAAACTCATATGAGACTACAATGAAAGTATACCTTTTAAAATTAAAAAAAAACATTAAAATCGGTTCAGAAAACCTGCATCCTTATCCTCCTACTTAAAAATTATGATTTAAAAAAAATGGGACCTAATCGGAGTCCAGAACTTTCAAACAAAAAAAATATATCCAAATCGGTTCAGAAGTTATGAAGTCAAAAATATTTAAATAAACAGACAGCTTGAGAACCTCCTTTCGGAAGTCGATTAAAAACAGTCCATCACATGAGATCACTTAAAAGTTTTGTTTATTGCACTGTAACGTTTATAGTATACAGTTATTAACCAAGAATTAAGAATGCAACATTTAATTAAAACCAATTAATCTTTATTTTTAATAAGACTTCATTGAGTTAAATCAAGTAGCTTGTATGTTAGAAACAACTTTTTAAATAGACATTATTCTTTATTTGCGTATACAATGTCCCTTTTCTATTGATCTGGGATCCGCCACTTCGACACAATTTTCCTGTGGCATTGATCTTCTAGGTTTTCAGAAGTGATTTCTTACTTTGTTTTGCATGACCTTCTTCAAGTCTATCGTCAGATTTAACAGTATCTGACATACTTTGGGTAAGATCTGCTGATTCATGCCTGATGTTCCAGGAAGTGGTGATGCAGGCAACATAGAAGCACTAGGTCCACATGAAAAACGGGCAATCAGGCAAACTGTAGAAATTTCATACAGAAATATAAGTATTATATTATATGTGTATCAAGAGGGATGATAATTATTATCTAATTTACCCACTTTTTTTTTTTAATTGAAGTATTGCAGATGTCAAGTTGAAATCACTTGAGTAATATCGGCAATTTATATCGCAAATAAAATATGTGTTTTAAAAAAAATTACATTGATTTGTATCAATACTTATTTTAACCACGTGCAATGCTCTGTTTACATACATGGTATGGGGATTCTCTGAAATTTAAACTCGCGACTGGTTCTGCCCGTTTCACCCGGTCATATGTGATTGATTAGGGAAAGAGTGAATACAACAACAAAATGTCTGGAAGAAAAAATGTTTATTTTAATGAAAAAAAGATGGCTTGCGGCAAGTTTAACAAAGCGGTGTTATTTAAGTAATTAATGGGCTTTAGCCAGAATGAAAAAACATTTAGAAATATTTGTGACAGAAATGGATCGCAATCAAAAATGCTACTGTTTTTTTAAAATGACTAACTTTTAGGCTTTACTTATGTTGATTTTTGTTAATTTTATTAGTTAATTTTTTTCCAACTTTAAATTTAAAGAAGATGCAAATATAAAAATAAAATAAATACACTGACTTAAATCAAATAAATCTGATCTTTTTGTTTTTTTTTATAGAAATCTAGATTTTGATATCTACATGCATGAGATTCCGAAACTATGAATAAATATATATTATATTTGTTTATATATGAGAATTATAAACAAATTCATTCATTTATCTCTTAGTTATTAACCCTAGAAATATAACATACATATCACAAGGTAGACATATTCGCCACACCCTGACCGACTGGAGGTGCCCCAGGGTGTTCGATCATAGATGCAAAACAAAATAAATAAAAGTAAACTTTCTATTTCATTCCAATCTGCACAATCTTGCCCCTGAAGGGTTTCAACACCACAATGGTTACCACAGATAGATTTGTAAGGTGAACCTACCACGGGTAAGTCAGATCTGCCCCTGAAGGGTGTATAGCATTAATGTGAAATATCAGTGCATAAAAAGAAAAGTTTAATGTGGAAACCCCTTTTTAATCTGTGGTTCTATGAATATTTTTTTTACAAGACGCCAAAATATTTAAAAAAAATATATCACATAAATCTTTCATATGAAGCTTTACCTGAAGATGGGACCACTGTGCAAGCTTTACCAACTACTAGGGAGGATTGATGGGGAGGGAAAAAGAGGGAATTGGTAGAACCCCCAGATATAGAGGGGGCCAGATTCCCCACCTTAACATTTTCAGTGGGATCGCCCTGATGAATATTAAGACATAGATTTTCAAGGCTAATAAATAAATGATCATAAAAAAAACAAAAACCCAACTACAAACAAAACTAAGAGTTAATCACGCTTTAGATTCTTGATTTTGAAATATAAGGTACAGTCGCAATCTATAATTGCCAAGTCAGATACAAGGTCAATTATCAACCCATTTTGCATGGCTAAAATTATTTTGAGGGTAAGTAATTGGTGCGAATTGTCCTCAATATATTTATTTGTATTTTTTTAGTAAAAACTTTACCTGAAGACTTCTTTACCTATCTAAAATATTTTATAAAAAAATAAAAACAACCGCCTACTCAACGGTAAAGCTTACAAGCACTTGTGCCACAAAGTTGATTACGCGAGTTCACTTGGTCAATGGTCCGTTAAAATTATCAAACAAACAAAACAAATTTGATCAGTCCTGATCGTTTCGATTGTTTACAAATTAGGTGCAGACGCTATTATCACTCACAGGGGGCGGTCACGATCGCCATCCGCGTTGCCGTCCATGGCGCCACCCGGTCGCTGATGCAGCGCCAGCCTCCAACTCTCCACCCGCTCACTGCGACATATCCACGCCGGCCCAAAGCCGACAGCCGCGACAGCCTCTTTAGAGCTCTACACCTCACGACCGCTCAGTCACTCTCATTGGCGGCGAAGTGAAGGCACAAGGACTGACGACACCAAACTACAAAAAGATTAATGAAACAAACAATATTTATTGTAGATTGTAGGAGTTTTATGAAACTTTTCAACCAGTAAAACTTAGAAATTATTTTAGTAATCGAATTAAATCGAGAGACTCGAGAGCAATATACTCGAGAGTTCAAACTTCAAATTGAGTTCAAGTCAAGACAAGCAAGATATGAAATGAAAACATAAACATGTACCTAAGTTTGTAGCACAGACTAGGTAGAGATAGGTTGAAACCCATATTACACGGCCAGTATTACGCGACCAAATAATCTACAGCCAATAATACGCGACCAATATTACGTGGATTGGCGTCGTAATATCAAGGTGTACATTATTTGGTTGCGTAATATTGGCCGTGTAATATCACCCCGTGCTGATTTTGTACAGGCGATAATACGCAGCCAGGATTACGAAGCCAAAATATGTACATGTAATGACAGGGTGTGCATTATTGGCTGTGTAATACGGGCCGTACACTTTTTGTACGGGCGATAATGTACAGCCAATATTACGTGTACATCACAGATTAACATATAGAAATGACATGGTCAAAGCCTCGTTTGCACGTTCCAGTTTCCTTTTACCACAGATTATGAATCGCAATTGCTCCGGCGCTGTCCCTCCGCCCTTGCGTAACAAAGCACAGGTACCAACGCTCGCCTCCGCAGCGTCGGCTTTTTGGTAGACTTCGGCGACCAGCCCCCGCCGCTCCAGCTCACCCTGGTACCTGCACTTTGTCACAGCGGACGGGGGCTGCACTCCCTCCGTGCCTCCGGCTTTTTAAAAACACTCTAGTGTAGGGCAGACAAGACCACGTGGAGTCGGGGTTGGCCGATTCGGTTCTGTGACAGTTTTTTTCATCTTGACACTCACCTACACAAACTAGGCTTCGAGGAGTGATTCTATCTTTGTCTATGGTTGGCTTCGTATTATTGGCCGTGTAATATTGGTCGTACAATATCGGTACGGGCTGATATTGCGCGTCCATTAATTGGAAACCTGTACACGTATTATTGGCTGCGTAATACTGGCCGTGCATTATCAACCCGGACCGAGTTTGTACGGGCAATAATACACGGCCAGTTATTTTCGTCTACTAAACATTTCCTTCGCCATTGGAATAAGATGCGCATTTATTCTCCAAATCCTATCTACGTCCAAATCGGACACATGACGTTAGGAGTGACGTAATTTTAGTGTACAAACAACCATAGAGTAACTAGAGTGGCTATAAAGCGTAGAGAATCTCTCTACGCTTTATAGCCACTAGAGTAGAGACTACGGTATAAGGTTTTTAAGCCTTAGATTTGTTATATGTTGCTATGATGCAGGGCTGCGTTCACTTACACGCTCGAATCATCCGTGCGATTATCGCTTGATCATCGGCAGCCCGATTACAGAACTTGGCTTCAATCAGATTGTCACTTTTTTCATAGCAAAATCGACTCTATCGCAAAGCATTATTGAATTTGACGGCTTGAAACCGTCATGATCAACATTACGTAATCGCACTGCCGGAGTTAGTGAACGACTTTGGACGTCCACATACACAACCTGACAACTGTCAAGTGTCAGTTTCATACTATTCCTCCCCTCCCCTACTATTTTTCGGATGACCCAGGCGAACGCCCGACGACCCCGTGAACGATTTCGAGTGTACGCGCGGGTGATCCGTGCGTCCTCGAACGTATAAGTGAACGGGCCCCATCTAGCAACCGTTTAATGTTTCAAAAGAGATGTTCGGAAAATGTGTGAAAGCTGGTACTAAAATAATTTAAAATTCTAAACAATATATTAGATATTTGTGAAGAAAGGGAATATTATTCTGATAATGACTAGCAAATAAAAACATTAAAAATGCCTCCATTCTTTTTTATTTGAATTTTGTTTTTCGTTTGATAGTAAGAAAAAACTTGCCACACTAGGTACCTTACCTCTGGCAACTAGGGATACGCAAAAAGAATCGATACTTGAGTAGTATCGATACTTTCGCTTCGATACCTAGTATTTTTGTACTCGATACTTTTATTCTAGTATTTTACTAGGTATCGATACTTTCGCAGTTACTCGATACTTTTGTCTCCTCACTAGATTTCACCCGTCAGATTAAGGTACAACGTTTCGCTCAGCGCGCCAAATTTAAATTTTCTTGCGTTTTTTGTCAATTACAGCTCTATTACTCATCTCGGGTTCATGAAAACTTATTTTGCGGCAATAAATAGGTTGTATCAAGAAGTTACACCAACCAAAAAATCAAGGTGATAGCTAGTGTAAATAAACCAAAAGCCAAAATGATAATCAGCAATTATATTTGTAGCTAAACCAATATTATATATGTGATATTTTTAACCGTAATTTCTTCATACAACCTATTTATCGTAGTAAAAAAAGTTTTCATGAACCCATGATGAGTAAAATTTGAATTTGGCGCGCTGAGCGAAACGTTGCACCATAACGACAGTAGATACTTATACTACTTCTCTTTCCGATATATAATAATAATAATAATTTATTACTCAAAATACACGTACAATTTACAATAAATTCAGAAGTAATTCTTACTTAAATCACTTGTGTGCGTTGTAGTGACGTGCAGAACCTACACTAAGAATAATTTCTTGTGTCGTAGGTCTGCATACCCTTCAAATTTACAATATAGCCAATATAAATAAACAACCATTTCTTCTGAAACAATACAATATACAAGTTAAAACGGCAAGTTAAATTAAGGTGAGTACTTACAACATTTCTCTTATAATCATACTAGCGCTTGTTTGAGTTTGAGTTTGAGAGAGTGTATGTGTGATAGTGTGTGTGTGTGTGTGTGTGTGTGTGTGTGTGTGTGTGTGTGTGTGTGTGTGGGTGTGTGTGTGTGTATGGTTGTGTGTGAGTTTGTGTGTTTGATTTACAAGTATATTTATTATACGATCATACCAATACCTTCAGCAATAATTCGGTTTCGTCATGGTTAAGGTTTTTCAGCCAATTGTACAGGGCTAGTTTCGCGTCTCTGATATTAATTGATGCTAGATTATTTATTGACTTACATGCGTTATTATACAAATAAGGGCCGAGAAAAGACTGATGAAGTTTGGCTAGTTTCGTGTTAAATTTTGGTCTGCAGAAAATTCTGTCTTTTCTTCTTTTGTTTTTTAATTTTGATTTTAGTTCTACTGCATTAATTTGTTTGTGTTGGAATAGAATAAGGTTTTTTATACATAATTGTCGAACAGTCAATACTTCACAATCTTTGTAAAGTTCTACGGTTGGAAACCTAAATGGTCTAAAAGTTGCTACTTTTAGTACTGCTCGTTGAGCACGTTCTAACTTTAACATCTATGTACCGCATGCGCCACCCCTCGATGTGTTGCAATAAGTTAGGATTGATCTGTGGCCGTATTCCATAACTTGGCTACAATCGGATTATCACTTTTTTCATAGCAAATTCGACTCTAACGCAAGGCATTAGTGGCTGCGATACTGAGAATTCGATTGAAGCCAAGTTATGAAATCGGGCTGCTGCAAAGTGCGTTATACACATAGAATATCAACTTTCGGTCAGCTACGTCACGCAATTTTTTAAAAACATTTATAAGTTTCCTGACTCTTTTGCTGAGAGTCTCAATATGAGTAGTCCAGGTCAGTCTACTGTCTATGCTTCCTGCTGCACAGTTCAAATGTACTCTTATTTCAATTATAGGTGTGTGGCCTCTTGCATTTGTAAATGTGATGAAATTGGTTTTATCTACATTAAGGGAGAGTAGATTTCCACGCAACCAATCAGTCACTGTTCTAAGACCTTCTTCAGCATGTGCACGAGCCTCTTCCTAACTATTACCGACAAAAATAAGGGCAGTGTCGTCTGCATATGAAAATATTTTACACTGTTTTAACTTTACATTAAATAGATCGTTGACGTAAATTAGGAATAAACTTGGGCCCAAAACGCTACCCTGGGGAACACCATAACTTATTTCTTTCTCTTCACTTGTATAATCGCCAACTTTGGTCCTCTGGGTACGTCCATTTAAGTAATCGGCCATTAAATGTAACGCGCCATCTCGTATTCCAGCAAGTTCAAGCTTCTTCACAAGTATGGATACAGAGACTGTGTCAAAAGCTTTAGCAAGGTCTAAAAATACTCGTATGACTTTATTTTTCTTATCCAATTCACTCACAATAAAACTTGTCAACTCAGACACTGCGTTATCCGTTGACCTACCAGCTCTGAAGCCAAATTGAGAGGGCGAAAGAATATTATACTTTTCTAGATATGATATAAGTCGTTTATTAATTATCTTTTCTAAGATTTTTGAAATAGATGGTAGAATCGATATTGGCCTGTAGTTTTTAACATATTCTCTGTAACCACTCTTATGGATCGGTGTGATTATGGACGTTTTGAAAATGCGAGGGAAGGAACCAGAAGACAGGCTTATGTTACAGATATGTGTAATAATGGGAACCAAAATAGTTGCAGACTGTTTGATAACTTTTGATGAACGCCATCAAAACCAACAGCACATTAGTTTTTAGACCCAATATTATGCTCAAAACTTCATTCTCATTAGTTTCTAATAAACCAGTAGAGTTAACCTGGGATGGAAGTTGCGTAAGACTTTTATTGGAGTCAGAATGAGAGCTTCCTTGTATTTTACTAGCTAGAGTTTTACCCACGTCAGCAAAATAATTATTTACGTAGTTAATGGAGTCAAGGGACTGTCTTTGGCCCTTAATAGAATATCATTACTCTTTTTTTCTTTAACTGTCCCTGTAATTATCTTTATTGTTTCCCATGTTTTTTTAACATTATTTTTGTTTTTTTCTAACTCAGCTTTTTGTTAATCAATTTTTAGTTTCTTTATCAAGTAAGTGCAGTAATTTCTATATCTTGAATAGGTTACTTTGAGGGTTTGATTCTAAGGAGTTTCCTTTAAACGAAGATGCATTTTATCACGAGTTCGGATGCAACGAAGAATACCCGCCGTAATCCATGGTTTAATATTACGCTGGTTGCGTGGCACTTTAAATAAGCGGGTGTTTACTTTGATAGTATCAATTATTTTGTTCATAAAGAGTTCTCCTGCTATATTAGCGTCAAGTGATAGTAATACATCAGCAAAATTTAGCGTTTTTATTTGTTGACTGATTTTGAGAAGATCAATTTTGGAAGTGTATAATTGTTTTGAACTACTCAAGCTTATTGATTTATTTTTAATGTTTAATAGCACAGGACAATTATCGGTCACAAAAGTGTTAATTACAAGTGTTGTGCACTGACATTTAGATTTTAGCATTACATGGTCCAAACAACTTATTCCTCGTGTCGGCATATCGTGGCTAGGCAGAAGTCCGTGAGCAGCCATTAACTCCAAATAGGTAGCAGAATGTCTGTCTGTATTGTCTGGGTGTATACCAATGTTAAGGTCTCCTATAACTGAAATAGTTTGATATTTTTTACAAGACGTCAGAATATGATCTAAAGAATTTAGAAATGGCTCCGTGTTAGAGAACGAAGGAGACCTGTACTGTACAGTGCAGACAGTTTGCATCTTGAAAATTGGGTTGTTCTATTACCAACTCAATGTTAGTTTTCGAGCACACAATAACGCCACCATTTTTATTAATGCAATTTTTTGTAAATGCAGAACTATAGTTATTTAATACAGGAAAAGGTTTGTTGTCTTCAATCCAGCATTCGGTAAGTATTATGATTTCACACTGAAAGCTGAGTCGGTGCAATAGTAGTTCTAAGCCGACAAAGTTCTTATTTATGCTTCTAATATTCATCGTGGGTATGTTAATCGACATAATATTATCATTAGTAGAAATTAATGTTAGACGTGATTTTGGTTGGCACAACTTAGCTCTGGCGATGGTAAAGTCATCTATAAGGCTGCACAAAATATCTTGTAGACTATTATCCATTATATTTATTATTAGTTATATAGGTACTTATTGAGGCTGCTGGTAAACTTTTATTAAACTTACAACTTACATCTTTCTGGGTGAGGTTTATGATCGATCTGTCATTTTTTGTGTGAGTGCGTGTGTATATGTGTTTTTTAACGAGTGTGTGTAAGATTATATGAGGCAGGATGACTGAGAGTTGTGAAGCAATATATTTAAAACAATTTACTAAAGTTACAAAAGACTTAACATTAATTATATAGCTAAATATGTTTAGTTCACTATATTTACTAATCAGTTTTTTGTTTTAGGTCATCAAGCTGCTGTTCATTAGTGACGATTATTGGGGCCGTTCCTTCAGCTTTACGCAAGAAAATCCTGCCATTTTTTGACCAACAAAAATCAAACCCACAAGTCCTGGCAACATCGCGCGCCAGAAAATAGAGTCTCTTAGCTTTCGGTGTCAGGAATTCTGACACAAACACTGGAGACTTTTTGCCTTCTATTCCTATGATGTTAGTGTTCAACCTGTCAGTTGTGTTGGCTGCATTATATTTTTTGACTGCCTGCAGAGTATTATCTTTCATTATGGAAGTTGTGAAGTCAACCACTAAGGGCCTTTCCTCGTTCAGTTTGCCTCTGATGCGGTAAATATCTTTGATCATGTTAGGTTGCACGTTGATCCTGATTTTCGATTGCAACTTGCTCTACAAGATCACTCAAATCTTGTTTTGTCTCTTTGGGCTTAGATGGAACACCCCGTATTTCCAGACACGTACTTCTGGCATGCCTTTCTGACTCATCAAGCCTGCTTTCTAAATTTTGGATGTACATTTGGCGACCAACTTTCTCACCTTCAAGAGTAACTATACGATCGTTCAATTCCTCGTTTTTTTAAATGTAAAATTCCAAAGACTTCTGCATATCCGTGTTGTTTTTACGAATTTCCGTCACCTTGGCGAGAACTTTGGTCAACAGAGACATTATTTCGTCTTGTTTGACGGAGCTCAAGTCTTCTGCTTGTGACAAAGGCGAGTCATTTAGTCACAGGCGTTTCGTGGGTGGCGAAACAACAGCGTCCCCTAGTGATTTTTGAGGTGGAGTGCGTTGCATATTTTATGATTCGATGCAGGTATGTACAAGGAATGTATAAGTGGCAAGTTAATACTACTTCAAGACGTTTGGCAAAGGTAACAAAATGCAACGGCCTTTTGAATAGGTCAGATTTACTCCTTCTGGCGGCAGTATTATTTGTAAAATCTAGCAACCGTTTAATGTTTCAAAAGAGATGTTCGGAAAATGTGTGAAAGCTGGTACTAAAATAATTTAAAATTCTAAACAATATATTAGATATTTGTGAAGAAAGGGAATATTATTCTGATAATGACTAGCAAATAAAAACATAAAAAAACGTCTAACTAGCGTATCCCTAGTTGCCAGAGGTAAGGTACCTAGTGTGGCAAGTTTTTTCTTACTAGCAAACGAAAAACAAAATTCAAATAAAAAGAATGGAGGCATTTTTAATGTTTTTATTTGCTAGTCATTATCAGAATAATATTCCCTTTCTTCACAAATATCTAATATATTGTTTAGAATTTTAAATTATTTTAGTACCAGCTTTCACACATTTTCCGAACATCTCTTTTGAAACATTAAACGGTTGCTAGATGGGGCCCGTTCACTTATACGTTCGAGGACGCACGGATCACCCGCGCGTACACTCGAAATCGTTCACGGCGTCGTTTGGCGTTCGCCTGGGTCATCCGAAAAATAGTAGGGGAGGGGAGAAATAGTATGAAACTGACACTTGACAGTTGTCAGTTGTATGTGGACGTCCAAAGTCGTTCACTAACTCCGGATGATCGAGCGATAATCGCACGGATGATTCGAGCGTGTAAGTGAACACAGCCCTGACGACAGTGACATTCAACACGGCACAATGTATGTAAATCTGGCACTGACAGCTGATGGATGACAGATCAACACTGGTTCTTTTTTGATGACAATGGGCCTGTGGCCCTATTACAGAACTTGGCTACAATCGGATTATCACTTTTTTCATAGCAAATTCGACTCTATCGCAAGGCATTAGTGGTTGCGATACTGAGAATTCGATTGAAGCCAAGTTATGGAATCGGGCTACTGTTCACATAAACGTTCGAGGACGCACGGATCACCCGCGCGTACACTCGAAATCGTTCACGGCGTCATCCGGGCGTTCGCCTGGGTCATCCGAAAAATAGTAGTAGAGGGGAGGAATAGTATGAAACTGACACTTGACAGTTGTCAGTTGTATGTGGACGTCCAAAGTCGTTCACGATCTCCGGATGATCGAGCGATAATCGCACGGATGATTCGAGCGTGTATGTGAACACAGCCATTTGGCTATGAACGTTTTGATAGTTTATTATTATTTATATTCACATGGTATAATATAAAAATAGCAAAACATATAATATATAGAAATCGGTTTTATTTTATTCCCAGTGCAAGAAAACTGTACTAACTCAATAGAATGGAAAATATTAAAAGCTTTGTTCAACTTTATATCTAGGAAAATATTTTCTCTTTTGTTTAAGAAATGGAGGCTCAATCTATCTATCTATCTTACTATAATAAAACTGTAACTGGGCTAAATCTGTACATAAAATATTTTTTGAAAATTTTGATTGAGATAAACTTCAAAATCGATATGGAGTGCAAAAAGGTTATTTTTTTATTTTTTGTCTGTCTGTCTGTCTGTCTGTCTGTCTGTCTGTCTGTCTTTCTGTCTGTCTGTCTGTCTGTCTCTTTGAACACGCATCACGCTGAAACTACCAGACTGATTTTGATGAAACTTGGCAGAATCATTTAGGATACTTTTTATCCCGGAAAAATCAACGGTTCCCGCAGGATAGGGGTAGAAAGTTATTTAAAATAACACGTATCAAGCTAAAACTACTGGACGGATTTTGATGTAACTTGGCACAGTCAAAGTTTATATAATGTGTTAAAATGTTGAATACTTTTTATCCCGAAAAATTACAAGGTTCCTGCAGCCTATGGGTCCAAAGTTGTGTTAAATTTAAAGTGATCATACATCCGTTTACGACTAGACTGGTACCGAATTTCGTCATTCTGCTACGAGGCTCACTGGCCCAGTTGGACAGATGCGTGGGTGCGTAATCCAGACGTACGTGGATCGAAATCACGCGTTGTAGAAATGTTTTGCTCCATAATTAAAAGATTTTTACATTATTTATGCGTTATTTTTTACATTTTCCTTGACATCTATCTATAATATAATAAAACTGTAACTGGGCTAAAATCTGTACATTAAATATTTTATGAAAATTTTAATTGAGATGAACTTCAAAATCGATTGTTTCTTCCACTGAGATATTATAATGTACTACCTACGTACCTACATAATTATATAGTTATATCGGAGGTTTCTTCATAATGCCTTACTGGCAAAATGGTTAGTTGTCGGTATTGAAATGTGTACATACAGAGGTAGGTACATGTATTGCTCTTCACAGAGAAAGTATAGAAAACTTTTATTTTTACAAAACAATCCTCATATCGTGTTAAAAAAGCTCAAAAAGTAGGTAGGTGTAGGTAATTATTAAGAGCCAGTTAAAGTGCCAGTAAGTACGTCGCGTCGTTCTGTGAAACATCATAAAAAATAATTTGTACTGAGAACACAATGTTTCGTTGCATTAAAATTTGATCGTATGGACCTCATAATAATGACCTACCCTTGATGTCCCATCCAATTTACCTCACCACCTTAATTACTCGCTAATCTGTGCCACCTTACCTTCGGAGATAATTTTCTCTACTCATTAACAAGACGTTCATGATAACAAGTTACTTCGTTTTAACTAGATGGCGATGTCTACCCTTAAAACTCGCAAGCGGTTTGTTACGAAGTGGTTTGAACGTTGAATGAACTCGAACAACACGTTTTCTTCTTTTTTTACTTTATGGTCCCTAAAGGCTCTTAAAACGTATTTAGATGTTTTTTGTGTTTTTTGATAGAATAAATCAACTTCAGTTGTAAAACGCAAAGCGAAATTAAGCGAATTATTTATAGTAAAATAGTAATTTATTAATTAAAAACGTAAATTTAACTCATTCATGTCATGAATCTTTCATTATAAAAACCAGGGTTCAAAATACTTTCAAGTGCTTTGTAAACCGAAGCCTTGAAAGTATAAAATACTTGCATAGGAAATTGATCTTCGTGTCCATATAAATAAGGAGCACAATCGTGTTTGCGAAAAAAGTACTTGGAAGCGTGGAATTGAAAGTAAAAAATACTTGCATAGGAAATTAACCCGTGCGCTTATGTAAATAAAGAGAACAATTGCGTTTGCTTAAAAAAACTTCGAAGCATTGCAAGTTTTTTGAGTGATGTATCGGCCACCTATCTTCTTGTGACCCGGCTGACCGAGTGCGGCCGAACTCAGCCGAGGCCATGCCGAAACCGCCACCGAGTATGTACATGTAGGTGCGGACGGGGTGAAAGAGCGTAAAATACTTTGAAAGTCTTGCAAGTATTGCGGGTCCGCACCAGGGCGGCGTACTTACAAGCCAAAACCTGGTTTAAAAACCTGGTTGCGTAAATACCCACCTTCCCTAATTCCACGCAGGTGGCGTGGAATTGGCGTGAGTGGTCATACAGAATCCAGGCCCTGCTCTCAAGCCCTTGCGACTGATTTAAAAACTGGAGTACTTGGTATCTTAGGCCTTGCACGCACTGCCTTGCAGTGGAACGCGGTGCGTTTATTCTAGCGTTTATTTCACATTGTATTATATGCGTTTATTTCATATTTTATTATATGCGTTCATTTCATTGCAATACGTGCACTTCTATGAAGTGTTATAGAAGTGCAAGTGTGTTATAACGCATATTCTGTGAAGTACGGCACTCCGTACTTCACAGAATATGCGTTATAAAAGGCAAGGCAGTGCCTTATTCCGATGATTAGATGCCGAGCAATCGATAAAAAACTATTTGACGGCTGAACGAATTTTGAAGAAATGTAGTATAATATTGTACTTTGTAGGTTTGGTCCTGGTGCTCCTGGTCCTCTGGACCAAACCTACAACTGGTCTGGTGGTGGTTTGGCTTTTGGTCCTGAAATAAAACGTGTGCGCTACTTTTAAATGAAATGACCACGCGGGCAAAGCCGCGGGCACAGCTAGTACTATAATAAAACTGTAACTGGGCTAAATCTGTACATTAAATATTTTTTGAAAATTACTTCAAAAAATATTTGTTTGTTGCACTTTTTGTTTTATGGCATTTGTGGAGTTGCCATTCCACAATTCCGCCAATGTCACGTAAGTCGTATTCCGAAAAATAAGGGAGAATACCAGAATGATATTAATCGGTAAAATAGGGAGTAATATATTGTTATTTGTTAGGATTTGGTCTGACGTTGAAGGAATGAGGCACTGCGAGCACTACGAGACTACGGGAGTCATCTGGTAACGGCGGATTTTATTGAACATTTTGTTACCCTAGTTAGTTTTTACTGTCAAAGTAAAAACTTGCTTAGGGTCACAAAATGTTAAATAAAATAGTAGAAATGGTGCAGATTTATAGTAACGGTCCCTTTACAACTTGACACGTCATAACCTTAATAATAAGTTTGCACCATTTCTACTTTGATTTGGTTAGAAATCGGCTTAGTCTATTTTTTTTTTAAAGATTGCCCTTAATTATTTTTTTAAGTGTGTGTATGTGTATGAAATGTACCTTCTCTTTATCTAAATGTGTTATCTATGAAATGGGAAGAAATTTGTTTTTTTATCATAGTCATAATCATGTCGGCCTTTAGAAGTCCACTGCTGAATATAGGCATCCCCCAAAGAGCGCCATGACGAGCGATCTTGTACCACCTTCATCATCAACTTCCTGCAATGGGTACAATGTCGTCGGTCCATCGTGTGGGGGGTCTCCCTACACTTCGCTGACTTGTTCGTGGTCACCATTCGAGAACCTTTATTCCCCACTGGTTGTCGGTTCTGCGAACTATATGGAATGCCCATTGCCACTTCAACTTGCAAACTCTGGGAGCTATGTCGGTAACCTTGGTTCTTCTACGGATTTCCTCATTTCGGATTCTGTCAAACTCCAAGCATAGCTCTCTTCATTGCACGCTGCGCAACTTTGAGTTTGTGTCTGCGACCACGTCTCAGTGCCGTATGTCATCACTGGCAACACGCACTGATTATAAACTTTCATATTGAGGCTCTCCGGTATCTGCGACGAGAAGATATGGCGTAATTTTCTGAACGCTGCCCATCCGAGTTGGATTTGTCGGTTGACCTCTTTGTCGAAGTTGAATTTACCCAGTTGGATCGTCTGACCTAAGTTGACATAGTGATCAACAGCTTCGATAATATTGCTCCGAACATAAACCAGCCCATGCCGGTTTATCCGGTTTTTACAATGGGTGCGACATGGACATTTGACATGATGTTCGTCTAACCTATGTTCATTTTAAGACCCACCTGTTGGGAAACAATATTGAGGTCACTGAGCATTGTGCTTAGGTCTTCCAGGGTTTCTTTTATGATGACTATACCATCAGCAAATCGAAAGTGAGTGATGCATTTGCCATTGATGTTAACTCCATATCCGTTCCAGTTCGGAAGCTTGAATATAACTGCCAGTGTAGAGGTGAACAGTTTCGGAGAAATAACTTCTCCCTGTCTCAACCCTTTTTGCTAATTCGATAGAATTCGTGCTCCTATCTTGGGACGGACAGTCATATTGGCCAGGCTGTACAAACACTTCAACACTTCGATGTATCGGTATTCAATCTGGCACCGCTGTAATGAGTGTAGCACTGCCCAGGTCTCGACTGAATCAAAGGCTTTCTTGTAGTCCACAAACGATAGACATAGTGGCCGATTATACTTTTTGGTCTTCTGTATAATCTGCCGGAGCGTATGGATGTGGTCTACGGTGCTAAAGCCTTTCCGGAATTCAGCTTGTTCGGAAGGTTGAAAGTCGTCAAACCTACGAGCGAGACGGTTTGTAACTACTTTCGAAAACAGCTTATAGACGTGGCGCAACAGTGAAATGGGCCTATAATTCTTCAAGAAGGTGTTATCACTTTTCTTAAAGAATAACACAACTACGCTTCTGTACCACGCCTCTGGCGTAGTATCCTCCAGGATGACGGAGTTAAATAGCTTCTGAAGGCCTTTAAGTACCGGTGTTCCAGCCGCTTTCAGTATGTCTGTCGTTATTCCATCCTCCCTTGGTGCTTTGTTGCTCTTAATCTGTTTGAGAGCTATTCTGATCTTGTATAGGCTGACGGCCGGAATATCTTCGGTATAATGTCGGGTCAAACGGGCTCTTGCATCGCTAGCCCTGCTAGGTGGACTACGCGATGAGGTGTAGTGTAGTCATCAACAGCTTCGATAATACCATTCCCAAAATAAACCAGCATGGGTGCAACATGGGCATTTGAACTGATGTTCAACTTTCCCATGTTCATTTTACTCGTAAGACCCACCTGTTGGGAAACAATATTGAGGTAACTGAGCATTGTGCTTAGGTCTTCCAGGGATTCTGCCATGATGACTATATCATAAGCAAATCGAAGGTGAGTGATGCATTCGCCATTGAAGTTAACACCATATCTGTTCCAGTTCAGAAGCTTGAATACATCTTCCAGAGCAAAGGTGAACAGTTCGGAGAAATAACGTCTCCCTGTCACACCCCTTTTTGCAATTCGATAGAATTCGTGCTCCTATTTTGGAGACGGACAGTCAGTTGTTTATTATCACTAGTACCAAATGCTACTTTGATTATTAATACTCGTAGTACATATACCAAATGTTACTTGATTGATCTCTTGGTAAAGCTAAAAAATAAGAACACGAAATTAAAACATATTTTAATTACATTTCAGCCTTTTCTTTACTTACACACACTAATAATAGTTCTTTCAAGGCCGTAATAAAGAAAAACTCGAAAAACCCGTAACACTCGAAAAGTTTTTAAAATCGAAAACTCGAAAAACCCGAGGTTTTTAAACTACCCGAGTTTTGCATGCCCTAGCTGCCACCTCTGGGACGGTTCTGCCAAGTATCAGCTCGAGGCTTTGAATTCAATTGAGACACGTGCTTTGAGGCTCATTGGAGATGACACTCTGGTAAAGAGTAAGCTTCAAAGTCTGGCGCATCGACGTGAGGTCGCAAGCCTATCGGTGTTCTACAGATTGCACTATGGAGAGTGTGCACAAGAACTGCACAATCTGATTCCCCCATCACCTTTCCATTACCGTACGATTAGACGATCGGCAAAGCGCCATCCTTTTATGGTTGAAATATCTCGCACAAGAACGAAGCGTTACGCTTCTTCATTTATTATAAGAACTTCTAAGGAGTGGAATGCCCTGCTCTCGTCAGTGTTTCCGGTAAAATATAACCCTGGTGTGTTCAAGTCAAGAGTGAATAGGTATCTACTAGGCAAGCGTGCTACACCTTCGATCACATCATCGCTTTCCATCAAGTGAGATCGTGGTCAAACAATTGCCTAGACAGTAATAAAAAAAAAGCACTTTGTTGTGTTAATATCTTATCACCAACTACTGCGAGCACCAAGATGCATGCCGATCCGCTAATGAAAGGTAGTCATAGAAGTTCTTGAGAGCAACCACTTGTGATGGCGTTAATGGGGGCTTATGGTTTAAGGGGATTTACGAGTATATGATGATGATGATGCGTGTGAAGACATGGGTCGCAGCAAGTAGACATGGTAGTTGGTAGTTGCGTTCCAGCTTGGGCGAAAATTCATTCGTATGTCCGATTTTCCTCTATAGGTCGCATTTCTCAACCGATCTAGACGAAACTTGGCAAGTATATAGGTTTAACGAATTTTTAGAACTTCCCCCAAAAAAGGGCAAAAGGGCTACTGAATATCTCCACCTTATTATATCCGATTTCAAAGTTTTTATTTTACTTGAAAGGTAATAACTTTAAGTTTGGAGATTACGCGTACCAAGATTCCTTGTTTTTAAGGATCTGGGGTAGCGTCAAAGCACGGCTTTTCAAGATATCTTGAGGATGCTCGAGGGCTAATAGAATTACCTCAAGGTATCTTATCAATATTGACTAAAGTAATAAGTATGAAGACTTATAGAGTATCTAGAGGGCCTAATCAGGAAGCGGGAGGAGCTATCCTAGATTACCCATCGAGGCACCCTGTCAACATTGAACAGAGGCTATCTCGAGGACCTATAGACATCCAATTTTACTTCCCGGTAAAGACAGGCTTACTACACTCATAGTTGAGCACTATCATAAAACATATTGTCATGTTGGTGCCAATGTACTGGCAGCAATTTTATCTCAAAATTGCTGGATATTAGCGATGCGTCCCTTAACTCGGTCTGTGACTTTCAAATGTGTGCAGTGTTTTAGGGCCAGACCACGACATGACCAGCCATTCATGGCCGATTTGCCTCCGGATCGAGTCAGATGTTCGCGTGCGTTCGAAGGGGTCGGCACAGATTTCGCGGGACCATTTTTGATTAAAAGTGGTATGACAAGGAGTGCACGAATTTTGAAATGCTACCTTTGCATTTTTTCTGTTTAAGTACAAAACCGGTACATTTAGAAATTGTATCGGAATTATCGGTTGAGGCCTTTGTAGCAACCTTCACTAGGTTTGTTTCTAGACGTCGGCAGCCCGATTACAGAACTTGGTTACAATCGGATTATCACTTTTTTCATAGCAATTTCGACTCTATCGCAAGGCATTAGTGATATCGATACTGACAATCCGATTGAAGCTAACTTATGTGGTCGGGCCCCTGATCCCATCCCTGGTAAGGTCCGATTGCGAATCCAATTAAACCACAACAAATAATTATTTAAAAGATATTTACATATAGTTGCGTGACCATCGATCGGAGTTGGAGCGTGAACTAGTCAAGCGTAACACAACCTGGCTTTTTAACCCTCCGAGTAAAAAACATGGGCGGCCTCTTTGAAGCGACGTTAAGTCTTCAAAAACGCTCATGAAACGCGTGTTAAGTGAACAACGTCTCACTTTCGAAGAACTTACTACTTTTTTCACTAAAGTAGAAGCGGTAATGAACAGTAGACTAATTTGCCCGATCAGTAGTACTTCAGTTTCTGACCTCGAAATTTTGACACCTAGTTATTTTTTAGTAGGCCAACCTCTAGTAGCTTTGACAGAGTATCCATTTGAAGACATTAATATAAATCGCTTGTCACGTTTTCAACAGATACAAAAACTTACGCAACATTTCTGGCACAGATGGCGCAATGAATACTTGCATACTTTGCAACAACCTACTAAATGGACATCCCATTCGGAATGTCCCAAGATTGATGATCTTGTTATAAATAAGGAAGAAAATTACCCTCCCTTACAGTGGAGACGCGGTAGAATAGTTAAACTTTTGCCAGGCCCGGATTCAGTAATCAATGCTGTAGAAGTTCGGACACGTACTGGTAAATTTCTTCAACCGATATCAAAATTATGTATTTTGCCAATGTAAATTCACTTCTTTTCGGGCGGGAAGGTATGTGCACGCATTGTGAATGTATATGTCTATATTCTAAATTGGTCTTTTGAATCTCGCGCGCACATAAAACCACTCAGTCATTCGCGGCGCCTGGTTTTTATTATCTATGAGAGAAGAACGGGCCTTTTTCAAAAAACGGCAGTTGACCTACGCTTGGGTCAAGGAGCTGATTGCGAGACGCCTCCCGAGAAAACACATATATTTTCGGCGGTACAAAGACATCCTAGAAGTTATCAAGTAAGTGCAATTTTGATTATATATTTACATCTATTGTGTGTGTGCTTATTTAAATTTTGGGGAATTATTTTGAGCATTAAAATTACAGTCCACTTTCGGCATTTATTTGTTACTTGAGAGTACAATTAGATAGCTGTTTTTTTGAGGGAACGATCTATTCGAGTAGTCCTAGAGGGCTGCTCGTCTGATCAAATGGCCATCAATGCTGGTTTACCTCAAGGATCGGTTCCCTCGGCTACACTGTTTTTACTGCACATTAATAATGACCTTTGGGTATGCAGATACTTGGGTACTGTGGTTGAGAGATACAGTTCCAATGTTCAAGCCAGCTGCGACACTGTCCAGCTTCAGAGAGAGGCTATGGTGGACCGTTTAAATTTAGCCTTAGAAGCCGTGTCCGATTGGGGCGATGCTTGATACTAAAACGCAGGCGTGTTTTTTCACTGCTAAAAAGAAACCACTTAACCGATCTCCGTATTTCCGTAGTGTAACAATACCATTAGGCGACCATCTGGAGCTTTTGGGTATCAAACTCACATCGAATCTGAATTTTGGGTGCTACATTGAATCCAAAGCCAAGGTAGCTGCAAAGAAACTTTGTATTTTGTCTAGGCGGTACTTCACGCCGGGACAGCTTTTGAATATTTACCAAGCACAGGTCCGATCTTGTGTGGAGTACTGCTGCCACCTCTGGGACGGTTCTGCCAAGTATCAGCTCGAGGCTTTGGATTCAACTGAGAGACGTGCTATGAGGCTCATTGGAGATGACACTCTGGTAAAGAGTAAGCTTCAAAGTCTGGCGCATCGACGTGAGGTCGCAAGCCTGTCGGTATTCTACAGATTGCACTATGGAGAGTGTGTACAAGAACTGCACAATCTGATTCCCCCATCATCTTTCCATTACCGTACGACTAGACGATCGGCAAAGCGCCATCCTTTTATGGTTGAAATACCTCGCATAAGAACGAAGCGTTACGCTTCTTCATTTATTATAAAACTTCTGAGGAGTGGAATGCTCTGCCCTAGTCAGTGTTTCCGTGTTCAGTGGTAAAATATAACCCTGGTGTGTGGTGTGTTCAAGTCAAGAGTGAATAGGTATCTACTAGGCAAGCGTGCTACACCTTTGACCACATCATCGCTTTCCATCAGGTAAGATCGTGGTCAAACGATTGCCAAGACAGTAATAAAAAAAACTATTCTGTACGTTGAAGGTATATTTTTTTTTATTCTCTATTTATTTATTTATACTCTATTTATTTATTTATTTATTTATACTTTATTGCACAATTAAAAGTGTACAAATGGCGGACTTAATACTAAAAGCATTATCTACCAGTCAACCAAACAATGCAATGAGAGAGAGGTTGTAGGCGTGCAAAAAATAAAATTATAAAATAAGAGTTAATAAAAATTGCAAAATATTACATACAAAATATATATTTATATATATATATTGAATAAAATAAACTAATACATATAATAACATAATACATATAATTTCTATCTATATAATTAAATATAATAAAGGTGACGTTATAAAAGTAGTGATAAAGGAGTGATAGTGATAAACAGCTAAGTAGATGAAGCTTTAAAATAATGATCTCTGACCAACTTCTTGAAAACAACTTTGGATGGTGCTTTCCTTGTTTTTACAGGCAGCATATTCCACAAACGGACTGCGGTGACTTCGAAAGAGTTACCTTTGACAGAGGTTCTGTGCTTAGGAGTACAAAGGGTTAGGGCACCGGTGGATCTAAGGTGGCGATCGTGTGAATCGGATAGGAATCTAAAGGAGTCTTTTAAATAGGAGGGTGCTTTGGGATCATATAAAATTGAGAAAAGTAAGCTGAGTAATCTGGCATTCCTTCTATCTCGAATTTTGAGCCACTTAAGTTTTGAACGATACTCTGAGATATGGTCATACTTTCGAAGACCAAAGATGAAGCGAATACAGGTATTGAGTAATCGTTCTAACTTATTTAGCTGGTCTTCAGTGAGATCAAGGTAACAGATGTCAACATAGTCGATAATTGGGAGGAGAAGGGTGTTGACAAGAGAGATCTTAGTTTTGAGAGGAAGAAAGTTTTTGAAGCGGATTATGGCATGTAGGGATGCGTAGAACTTCCGTGAAACCTCATTGACTTGAGCTGTCCAAGACAGGTTTTCGTCAATAAATATACCAAGATCTTTTACGGTGGATGAGAAGGGAATAACACTGTCATTATAATTAAGTGAGGTTAGGTCAGAATAGTTGACTTTGCAAAGTTGACGCGTGCTACCAATTATTATAACTTGGCATTTATTGGGATTAACTTGAATGCCAAAACGACTGGACCACGAAAGAAGTTGTAGAAGATCATTATTAAGAAATGCAATTGCAGTATCCAGGTTTTCAATGCTTGTATTTAGGTAAAGCTGAAGTCATCAGCGTAGAAATGGTAAAGACAGTGAAAAAAAGGAGAGAGCATATCGATAAACAGTGAAAATAGAAGAGGAGATAAAATCCCTCCTTGAGGGACACCAGCTTCCAAGGTACACCAGTCAGAGAATGTCTGACCGGCACGAACTGTCTGCCTGCGCCCTTTCAAGTAGGAAGAAAACCAACTCACTGACACAGGGGAGAAGTTGAGATGGCGTAATATGGCAACAAGCAAGTCATGATCCACCGCATTGAATGCATTACTGAAGTCAATGAGGACTAGAATCGTTACCTGAGAATTCTCCATATTTGCTCTTATATCCTCAGTGACTTTCAATAATGCGGTAGTTGTACTATGACCAACTCGGAATCCAGACTGAAGTGGATTAAATAAATTAGCATTAGATAGAAATTCTGTGACTTGCTTATGGACAACAGATTCAATTACTTTTGAGAGAAAAGGTAGAATAGAAATGGGGCGAAATTGGTTAGGAAGGAGAGGGTTAGAGATTTTAGGGAGAGGCAAGACGAATGCTTCTCGCCACATATCAGGAAAGTGTCCAGTGGATAAGGAGAAATTAATTATATCTGTAAGCGCAGGGATAAGATGATTCAAAATATACATAATCATAACACGCCCAATATCGTCGCTACCTATTGCTTTAGATTTAAGTGAATGGATAACTTTGAGAATGCAGTCTTGGCTTACGGGTACAAAGTCAAAAGGAGCAACAGCTAGATGTGATCTGTTGTCTATTTCTTTGAGAGTTTGTATTTTTATGATTGGATCCACAGGAGAGCAAGAGGTAAAGTGCACATTGAGAACATTAAGGTCGATAGGAACCTTTGAGTCAAGAGATTTAGGTGTCCCAATTCCGATTGATCTCAAAAACTGCCAAATACCCGCAGGGGTAGAAAGTTCGATTTGCTCAGCTATGTATTGCCGCTTTGCGTTACGACACAGCATGTTGCACCTATTTCTGAATTTCTTATAAATATTCCAGTTTCCCTCAGTTCTATCTCGCTTATATTTACGAAAAGCCCGATTTCTCTTTGACATAGCCCTTCGTATTACATCATTCATCCAGGGCTTGTGCTTGAGCTTAACTTGATGCAAAGGAGCGTGACGGTCAAATAAACTAAGAATAGTAGTCCGTAAATAAACAATTTTATCGTCGATGGTGTCCAGTTTTTCAACCATAGACCAATTTGTTGATGAAGCATCATTGTCTAACTCAATTAAATTCATACGAGCAAAGTTCCTTTGATTTAAAATAATAGGTTTAGATTTCGGAAGCCTAATTATAAGTGAGGCATATATTAAATCGTGGCGAGAGAACCCCGGGGCTTCCGTCTGACCATGGGTGGAAATAAGGTTAACTTCGGAGGTTATGATAAGGTCAAGTAAAGAGTCATTTGTGTGAGAGTGATGAGTTGGAGAAAGATCAAGAAAATTAAGGTTAGAAGAGACAATGAGTGATGTTAATTTACGTGACCGTACATCCTGCTTCAATAAGCACGTATTAAAATCGCCCATTATTAAAACCCGGTTGTAGTCTAACAGTAAATTCTCCAGAAGACTTTCAAATTTTAAAAAAATATCTATATTTGGTGGGCAATACACTACACCTAGAAGGAACTTAATACCTAAGTCAATTTCAATGAACAGGTATTCCGGAGACGAACTATAAGCTAAGGGGGACTGATGAACAATTTTATAAGGGAGATGACTTTTTAGATAGATTGCCACACCACCGCCACCTTTCCCAACACGGTCATTACGGATTAAGACACTATTAGATATTGGAAAGGAAGTTGATGGTAGAGAAGGTTTAAGCCAACTCTCTGACACCAGGACCGCATGTATAAAATCAGAGGAGAAAGTATCATATAATTCGCTAAAATGAGCAGGAATGCTTTGAGCATTAATGTGGCAAACATTCAAGTTCTTAGGGTGGGGAGAAAATATATTATTTAGCAAGCACGCTAGAGTGGGTACGGTTTCGTTGGCACTTAGGTAAGAGCTATCAGAGCCAGCTGTTAAAAAAGAATCATCACTACAAGACATAATGAAATACTAATAAAAAATATATCTTTATATAAATAAAATAGGCTTATACTAAATAAATAAAAAAAGAAACAATAAATACTGTGTATTATAAAAACTACTACAGAATTAATCTAAGTGGCAAAGTTATTTATGTGGCATACTTTACTGGCTAATAATAATATATTCTTAAAGAAAATTTAAACAAACTACAATCTTAATGTTAATTATTACCTAATTCAGTACATCGAAAGATTTACAAATCGAAACAAACAGAAAAAAAGTAAAAAGTAAAAAGTAAAAAGACACTTTACAGTTTTCCAGGTACATTTTTAAAACTATTATAGCCTAGGATTTTAAAATACTCAAACTACGGTTTTAATAGTTTTTTTTACTCTACTCGATACTGAAGCCAAAACTGTTATTTTTATGTCTCACTACCTAATTATAATACATGTTGTTTTATTTTTCTTATATATCGATTATTTCTTCATTAGTTTCCAACTCTAGTGTAGTGGGTGGAGAGGTAAATGCGAATTACCCGTGCACCCACCAGTGGGTGAAGCCAGTGGGTGCACGAGGCATGCCCCGTCCGCGCGGACTACAGTTAATCGCGAAAAAAGCATCTTGTTCTTCTAGGACATTAGAAACCAATGCAAAAGTAGGTGCTATAGCACCAACGCCATAAAGTAAATATATACATATATGTCTATGATTAACGCGCTTGATTTTTTTGATAGACTTGTTATTTCGTTTCCATGGCAACCTATCCTTACAGCTAGTAATCAACATTTTCCAGTTTTCCGTGGAAACTTTCAATTTTCCGGGATAAAAAGTTTTTTATCCGATGTTTTATTCCAGGGTATAAGCAATCTCCATTCCAAATTTCATCAAAATCCGTCCAACCGTTATCGCCTGAAAGCTCCCAAACAAACAAACAGACAACGTTTCACTTTTATATAATTATTAGTATGGATAAATAGATAGATAGATTGATTCGGGACAATTCACACTAATTACCGAGCCCCAAACTAGGATATCCTGTACCACAGTATTACAACAATATTTTAAAACTGTGCCTGTTACTGTACTATTATTTATTCTGTGCCTGTACTAAGGGCACTAGACCACGGATAAATATACATAGATACATATATTACATCCTTATGAATACATCCATGACTCGGAAATAACCATTTCTGCTCATTACACAAATGATTGCACCTTGCGGGATTCGAACCCACGACCGTTTCATGTCGTAGTAGGGTCTCTAGCCACTAGACCAACCGGTCGTCATATATTATATTCTTGTTCAGTAGCCCTTGTCTAGTTCAGTTTTATGTCCCCTGACTACACGGCCTAGACATTTTTTTTATTATCTTCGTAGTACAGACAGACTTATTGTTGTACTGATTTATAGATAGATAATATAGATAATAATACCACAGAATCATTATTAGTACCACCTCCGTTTAATACTAACATTAAAATGTTTAAAAATATCTAAATTATAACATTAAGGTTTCATATTGATAGGTTGGAAGCACAGATTACCCCCTAATGGGGTAATCTGTGGTTGGAAGTAAAATACGCCCGTTGAGAAGTACCTACAACTGAACGTACCTTAGCCTACTTATGTACTCAGATGAACTCTTTAGTGAAACACCACATTAGAGAAATATACAATTAATAAACTTAGTCTAACAAAAACATGTTACAATTGGCGGTCTTATCGCTTAATGAATTCTTTTGATAAAAATTAATGGGTAACTACTTACCCATTAATTTTTATCAAAAGAATTCATTATTAGGTACCTAAATTACTTACTGAGATTTCGGATAACCTCGGTAGATAAGTAGGACCAATAGGTACCTAGTACCTACCGATATAATTATGTTTAATAAGTAGTGCAGTAGGTACTTTGCGTACCTAGACAGGTAAGTACTTGTACGTTTCATAGCACGGCTTGCTGTCGTGTGTGTGTGTGAGCGAGCTCAGCGATCCGAGCGCGGCGTGCGGCGGCGGCAGCTGTGTGGGGCGGCGGCGTGCGGAGGGCGCGCGGCGGCGCGCGGCGGCCGGCTCAGTGCGCCGCGCGCGCCCGCCGTCGCCGCCAGCACAGCCGCCGCCATGGAGCACTTCATCGAGACCGTGCGCAACTACCCCTGCCTGTGGAACACCACCGCCATCGAGTACCGCGACCAGGAGCTCAAGGACGCCGCGTGGACGGAGGTCATGAAGGAGACCGGCCTGTGCTCAGGTGAGCGAGGTGTTCCGTGTTCGTTATAGTGTAGTGCGGGCCCGCGCGCCGGCCGGCGGCGAGCGCGGCTCGGGGCGCGCCGCCGGCCGCGGCGCCGCCCGCCCCTCGCCCCCCGCGTGCCCGCGCGCCGCGGCCGGCGAGCGCGGCTCGAGGCGCGCCGCCGACAGCGGCGCCGCCCGCCCCTCGCCCCCCGCTTGCCCGCGCGCCGCGTGTCGCCGCAAGCACACAGGCGCGATCGCCGCCCTTCGCCCGTACCCGTATAATACCCTACTCGTTATTTTGTGGCTGCACAAAACGCTGGTATTCAAGTAGGTTTCGTACTATTATTTATGTCTGTTATGTTCACCTGTATCTAGTATACTATTGTTTATTCTGTGCCTGTATCAAACAAAATATTAGTATAAGTACACCAATGATGTTATATATAAACTGAGGGTATACACTACTTACTCGTTCAGCCGCCAGAAAGTTTTTTATCGATTCCTCGGCTTCTACTGATTGGATTAAGATACCTGCCAAGCATACCAGTTTTTAAATCAACAACTAAGCTATCCAACATTGAAAACCTCATTGCAATCGGTCCAGTTGTTTAATACTTGTTATGCCAACGATCTAACTTGTTCAGCTGTATCTCGTAAATCGTAAACTACTTTAATGTAGAGAGCCGCGATAGTTCTGTTTGTAAATGATTTAAATCAAGTACCTACCTACCTATTGAGAGGATATGGCGCCCACGCGGCTCTACAGGTTTTGCCTTAGATTTTGTTATATTCCCAACTGCCCCATTAAAGTCCCCATCAATATTACGTGAAATTTGCGTTTTGGGATAAAACGTTTCTAACATGCTAAAACCACATTCAAATCCAATAATTCTGGTATTTTTTAACCCCCGAACAAAGAGACCGGTGTTATAAGTTTAGGGTGTGTATCACTCTGTGTGTGTGTGTGTGTGTGTGTGTGTGTGTGTGTGTGTGTGTGTGTGTCTGTCTGTCTGTGGCATCGTAGCTCCCAAACGAATGGACCGATTTAGATGTTTTTTTCTGTTTGTAAGCTGATATGATCGAGATGGTTCTTAGCTATATGGGGTAGGGGTGGAGGGGGGAGGTGAGAAAAGAGGGGTGAGAATCGTAGCTTCCAAACGAATGGACCCATTTAGATGCGGTTGATTATTTTTCGAAGCTGAGGTAATCGAGATGTTCTTAGCTATAAAGAGGGGATGGAGAAAAGGGGGGGAAGTGCGAGTTGTAGCTTCCAATAATTGGCGAGGGGCGGGAAAATGGGGGTGAGGATCGTAGCTCCCAAACGAATGGACCTCGGTTTTTATTTTTGAAAACTGATGTGATCGAGATACTTCTCAGCTATAATGGGGGGTGGGGGGCCGGGGGTTATATAAATTTTATATTATATTATAATTTGTGCTTGTTTATTAGTCACTGAATAAACTACCTGTGTACTTACTTATATAGCTTCTTACCAACTCTTCTTACCGACTTCAAAAAAATGAGGTTATCGTTTATGTCCATACCAATATATAAAAGTGAAACGTTGTCTGTTTGTTTGCTTGTTTGGGGAGCTTTCACGCGATAACGGCTGGACGGATTTTGATGAAATTCAGAATGGAGATAGCTTTTACCCTAGTGTTTTTTGAACATAAAGACACGTGCACCTACCTAATTGACTAAAAATCCCGACGTAAAACGTGTGTGGAAATCGTATCTCGACGCTTGTCGTGCGTAGATATAGTAAATTTCATAAAATGGATACATCCCGACATATTTTATGTGTGTGGATGAAAATAAAATCTCCTGCCCACTTTATTTTAACAAAAGTGGTCCCGACGCAATGCGTGTGTGGAAACTCTTGTAACGCTAAACTTATAAGTTACTTACCTACATATTTTATACACTGTCTTCCGACCCACTTTATTTTTAACAAAGTTTGTCCCCTCGCAATGCGTGTGTGGAAACTATTGTAGGTAACATTCTAAGTTACCTACCCACATTATTATGTACACTGGCTATATAACTAGTAAGCATAGAATTAAGTTAATATTACGTTTTTAAAACGATATCCTTACTGAGCCAACAGCAGAAGAGGTCGAAAAATTACGAATTGGATCCAGACGTTTTGCAATTATTGGGCTCAGACCCAACACCAGCCAAAAGTTTCGGAGAGAATCTAACTAATACTTGCCACGCGATGGAAACGGGCTGCCCAAAGAAGAAAAAGTCGATCTTCTGGAACAATATTTGCCTGCCAAAAATTGTACATTATATGAAAGAACCCTTATTTAATCCTGAGATAAAATCAGCATTATGAGATATTCAAGTTAAGAGGGATTCCTACAGTGAACAGAAACGAAATCAAATAGCTAGCTGTATCTCAGCAATCGTAGCACTAAACTTGGCTTTAACTCAAACGGATAGTATTCCGCAAGAAGTTATAATAACAATCAGCGATGCAGGGCGGTTTCTATGTGATACTCAGTACAGAGAATCTCTCACAAGACGATTCGCCATCGTCAACTCGATCAGCAAACAAAAACGTATTAAAAATACAAAGATAGACGATTCATTTTTTCGATTCCAATTTGTCGGAACACCTTCAATCTAAAGCTATATGAATATCCGCTTCAGAGTTAAGATTTAACAAATTAAATTAGGCACGCTTACAGCCAAGTACCTACTACAGCACGAAACCCTGGGGCTATAAACGCACGGGGGGCACCGCGGACACCAGCCGCGCCGTCGAGACGCGAGCGAGTGTACCCGAGCCAATATCGGCGCCCTCCGCCGCCGCCACCGGCTGCGGCACCCCAGTTGCCAGCGCCCGCGCTGCGCGATTACCGTCGTCACAGAATAAATAATAGTACAAGCCGTCGTGCGCCGCCTCCACTAGCGCCACGTTCGAGGTCGAGGTACCTATACATACCCGCAACAGATTCGACTACAGTAAATAATTCATCTCAGGTACACAACACGAATACATCTTTACCTATTGCCGGAAGACTTCAATTATTTTTTTCATTAATGGCTTCATATTACAAATGATAAAACCATTTTGTCTTGGATCAAAGGTTACCTATCATATTCCTTTTTAATGTGAACAATATCAGACAATAACTATTAATAGGTCATATAAAACCAAAGAAATCGACATAATCGAATGATGAAGTTATTAGAGTCAAGGTATATTTCCCCTTGTACAAACATTGTTTCTTGTTTGTTGTTTGTGTATGTATGTGACAAACAATTATTATTACCTACTTTCACAGTCCCTAAGCCTAATGGAAAACAGCGGTTTATTTTAAATCTAAAAGAATTAAATAAGTTCATCCATATCAATCACTACAAAATGGAAGACAATGATAGAAAACAATTATTATAGGGCCACGTTAGACCTAAGAGATGCGTATTTTTGCTGCCAGTTGCTAAAAGTGATAGAAGGTATCTTCGTTTTACTTGGAACTCCGAAACTTTCAACAATCAACTGTTCAAATTTAACTATTATTTTGACTTTCTACTGCACCCATGTCATTACAAAAATGTTAAAACCTGTCCTACAACATTTACTTTCATTAGGCCATTCAATTGTTAATTATCTGGATGTTTTTTTTATGTGTAGATAGTTTATTCAGCAGTTGTTTTGATAACATAGAAACAACTAGACATACTGTCCAAGTTAGGTTTTTTGATCAAAGAAAATAAAAGTCAAATCTACCCTAAGAAAAAATGAGTATTTCTAGGTTTCAACTTTGATTCAACTAACATGTTATTGACTTTACGAGAAGAGAACAAAAATTATATAAAATTATTTACAGTTTTTGAAATACAATCAATGCACGATTAGATTTAATTTCCAAGCTGTGTTGGTTTGTTGACATCAGCGTGTCCCTCAGACAACTGTGGACAACTATAGATATAAACAAAAAAAAAAAAGAAAAAAAAATTCTTTGAACTATTCTAATATTTATTGTATAACAAAAATATGGCCTTATAAAAAAAAAATAAAGGATGATTTCATATGGTGGACGGATAATATTGACCTCTCAGTTTGTTCTTTTCAAAATAAAGATTATTAACTGGAAATATTTAGCGTTGCGTCATGCACTAGATGGGGCGCAGCCTGCATAGATTATGATACAGCTCACGGCATTGGAATAATTCAAAACTATTACTACATATAAACACCCTCGAATTACTTGCAGCATTTTATGGTCCAAAAAATTGAATAAATTTGCGTGACATATTGCAACGTTGCGAAAAACGCATCACAACATAATATTTAAATTTACTACATAATATTCAATTAATCGATTATTTGTATTTGAAATGTATAAATTTGTAACAATATTCGCACACCAATATGTTGAAACTTTACTGTACCTGACACCTTTATATTCTACAAATATTTACAGTAAATAGATGATATTCATTCATTCATTCATATTTAAGCCAAATATCGAAAAAAAAATTGGTGCCATGCTGGCCCACCCTACCATGATTTCCAATATGGAATAACTTAATTGTTTCAGAAATACTCATTTTCAGTCTAACAAAAATCTACTAATCTCTCCATTCAGGGAGCAACATCCCCTCCACGCGGATCTGATTCAAGATATAACAATCGATTCAACAAAAGTTTGTATCAAAGTTGATGATCTAATCAAAATCTCAAGACCTAAAGTTTTTCAACCATTCATTATATTACAATTAATTAAAGAAAACCCGAAAGTATATCCCGCATTAAGTCTCAAATTATACATAGATAGAACTTCTTCCCTACGTCTCCAAGAAATATCACTATATCAGTTATAAAAAACAACACAACAAGGGAACGTCGCAGACCTTATCTCATAGGGTCAAATCAATATTAAGCAAAAGTGGAATTCATATTAAATTTTACGGTGCTCACAGTACCCGACACGCGTCGACATCAGTGGCCCAATTCCATAACTTGGCTACAATCGGATTATCACTTTTTTCATAGCAAATTCGACTCTGTCGCAAGGCATTAGTGGCTGCGATACTGAGAATTCGATTGTAGCCAAGTTATGGAATCGGGCTGCTGCTGCCCACAGGGCAGGCGTCAATCTGAAAATTATTCGGATACCTGCAGGTTGGTCCGAATCTTCGAATGTATTTTAAAACAAGAAAGATTTGTTAAAACCAGCTTAAAATGAATTTGTAGATACATTGTTTCGTAAGTAACTTTATTGTTGATTAATATCTAATATGTTTTTCACTACATCTTAAATGTTGATTATGATGAAGAAATAAATATTAAAATTTTATAATATTTATAATTTTGTTGATCGTTTTAATGACCATTAATCAAGTTGTATTTTTTCGATGCTCTGAACATCTGCATGTAAATGCGAATCATCTTCGGGAGAGATACGAAGTATAATTAAGAATCAAACGAACTTACCTTGTGAAGTTTGATATCTAATTATACAGTGTCTTGACCGAAGATGATTACACACCCAACCCTCCCTTTATCTTTTCAAGATCCCGAGATCTATCGAAAAAATAGGGCTCTGAATAATGACAATCGACAGGAACTAAGATGGCGAGAGGAATAGTGCTGTGAAATGTGTAAAATAAAAGACTAAAATATCGATTTTCAAAGTATGAAAATAACTGTAAAAGTGTGATTAGGACAGCATAATCTGGCGTACTGCTGCATGTAAATGCCAATCATCTTCAGTCAAGACACTCGTATAATTAGATATCAAACTTCACAAGGTAAGTTCGTTTGATTCTTAATTATAGCTATGAATCATCTTGTTTACCCCAGCTTTCAAACATAAAAAAACCACAGCTAAATAGGTCCATTTGTTTGGAAGCTACGATTTTCACCCCCCTTTTCTTTCTCACCTCCCCCCTCCCTCTCCCCTTATATCTAAGAACCATCTCGATCATATCAGCTTTCGAACAGAAAAAACCGCATCAAAATAGATCCATTCGTTTGGGAGCTACCCTTGTTCGCGGCTTTAATAATACGCGGACCATTACAAAAATCCAAGTTATGCGGGCCTACCTTTCCCGTTGCTTTAGCGAAGTGTTAATACCGTACGAAAAGTAACCTATCTCTGTCCAACACGATTCTCTGGTCAGAATTTCTATACACTCGAAAAGGACAGAGATATTAAATGGTGAACTTTCATACTAAAACCCCGATTATGCGGTCCGACCGCATAGTAAGAAGGAACGAACGCTCTTCACACAAGTCCGCATAATATTCTAAAGTCATACTCTTTTACACAATGCCGGCATAATATTCATAAGCCATACTCATTTACACACAGACCGCATAATAATCAAGTCATACTCTTTTACACAATGCCCGCATAATATTCAAAAGTCATACTCATTTACACATAGACCGCATAATAATCAAGTCATACTCTTTTACACAATGCCCGCATAATATTCATAAGCCATACTCATTTACACACAGACCGCATAATAATCAAGTCATACTCTTTTACACAATGCCCGCATAATATTCAAAAGTCATACTCATTTACACACTGACCGTATAATAATCAAGTCATACTCTTTTACACAATGCCCGCATAATATTCAAAAGTCATACTCATTTACACACTGACCGCATAATAATCAAGTCATACTCTTTTACACAATGCCCGCATAATATTCAAAAGTCATACTCATTTACACACTGACCGCATAATAATCAAAAGTCATACTCTTTTACACACTGTCCCATATTATTCGAAAGTACCTACGAATAAATAATTACTTATTCGTAGATTACACCGTAATAATCAATTAAAAATATTTTACATAGCACATTATAATGCGCATATAATTGGGATTAGTACACTGAAAACAGAATTCATAAAAATCTTATTTTTAGAAATGTCACCCAAGTTAGTGATCAAGGGTTACCAATTATTCGAAAAAAATAAAAGTTGCCATATCTAAAAAACTAGTCAACTTTTAAATGTGCAAAGTTATGATCATCTGAACGGAACTGAACTGATGCGTAAACCAGGTGGTGGTCCTTTAAAGTTTGGATGTTGACTTTTGTTTTTGGAATAACTTATCCACTTACCTTTTCATTGTCACCAAAAGTGTTCCCCATTTACAAAATTCTTTTATTTAAACTAAACATCCGTGTTTCATCATCAACAGCCTATATTAGTCCACTGCTAGACGTAGGCCTCTCCTATTGCATTTCACTGAGCTCACTGAGTCTTCAGCTCTCCTCATCCATTTTCTTTCAGCCACTTTTCGCAGGTCATCACTCCACCTGACGACAAGGCGTCCTACATTATGTTTTCCTAAACGTGGTCTCCACTCGAGTACTCGTCTACCCCAACGGTTATCGGCTCTTCGGGAAATGTGACCACCACCACTTTAGCTTGCATATCCTTAGAGCTAAGTCAGTAACCTTGGTTCTCCGTCGGATATCTTCATTACCAATCTTGTCCTTAAGAGAAAGTCCAAGCATAGCTCTCTCTATAGCTCGCTGAGAGACCTAACATTTGTGGACTAGTTTGACCGTGATTGTCCACGTTTCGGCTCCGTAGGTAGTATGGTAGGACGCACTGATTGAAGACTTTTGTTTTCTTCTCAAAGTTGTTCTTACCTAATTGCAATATTTGCGCAAGGTAAACATATTGCTGGACAACTTCAAGAGGTACACCATTGATTGCAATCAGTTCCGGGTCAATAAGATCGTTAAACATGATCTTGGTCTTATCTATGGTTCACTCCGAGACCGATGCGTTCAGAAGCATCAACTAGGTTGGACAGCATACTTTGCATGTCTTGCAACAACTGCGCCATTAGGACGATATCATCGGCAAATCGTATGTGAGATGTTTTCGCACTTTATATAAATGCCCGTGCCCGTATAAACGTCCGTGTTTGGGTCACATAAATTCATATTTGTACCAAATTTCAACTTAATCGGTCCAGTAATAGTCCAATAAATGTGCTCCGAATCTGGTCCAGTCCAGATTCGGAGCACATTTATTGTGACTTACGGATAGACAGACAGCACACGAGTGATCTTATGATTGTTCGGTTTTTATTTGGACGTACGGAATCCTAAAAATCAATTTTAAGATATAAGTAGTTACCTAACTTAAATAAATAAAATATATTTTAATAAAACTTCCTATAAAAATTCATAGTTTAAACGAGCGCAACTGCATTTTAGTTCTGGTTCTAATCCGGAATTCAAGATAAACTTAAAAGCATGTAAATACTGGTACTTTTATTGGCACACAAATCCAAATAGATAAAAGTATGAATTTAATAATCTATGGAAGCGTGGTGCAAATGGCGTTGTCACAACTGTCAGTAGCTCTCCGCGCTGCCTGCGCTCATCCCGTTGCAAAAGAGCATACGCTCCAACAAATGTTAAACGTAAAGGGCGCATTTTATAATGAAACGTACGTATTTTAATTACACAGAATCAAGTCCGCATTTTGCATCATCTACGTAATTTAACACAGGGCGAGCGCATAATCAATTGCAGACTAGCATACCCAGGACAAGGTCCGCATTTTACATCACATACATACTTTAACACAGGGCGAGCGCATAATCAATTGCAGACTAACATACACACCTCGAGGTCCGCATTATAATAACGTACTAACTCTTACACAACTAGGACTGGTGGCGCCACGTAGTGTTTACACACTGAACTAAAACACTAACTGTTAACTTGTATTTAGGTTTAGGTTTGGACGAGATCTGAAAGTCCTGAAAGCGCATCATCGCCATCATCCGATTCTCTGCGCGGCCCTTAAGCGGGTGATCCATTAGCGAACCGGCGAGCCAACGGTTTAAATTTGTGGCTCGTCGCGTCGGCTCGTTGGCTTTCGTTGGTGATCCATTGGTGAGCAAAACAGTCTACTCTCATCGTTGGCGAAGTGATGGCGTGCTCCCAGACAGAGTTGCTTTGTTATTTGGGCATACTTTTATATCAGGAAAAAGAACAAACAGAAGAAAAGACGCTGTGGCGTTGTTCATTTTGTGTGGGTAAAAAATTGTCTGCAAGAAAGACAACGCTTGTACTTAGGGTTAGTTATAAGTAATTTTGACATTTATTTTTAATGTTTTTGATGGGGGGGGGGGGTAAGATATGGGGTGGCTACTGTGGGTGACCACTGTGGAGAAAATAGCGTAATATAAAAATATTTATTATCAGATTTACGCGTTTTTTTATGGACATCTAGGAACTACAGTAAGTTCCAATTAGCTAAAATTAAAAACATCAAAGATGTGTACAGACATACTAGACACAAATAGGACATTTCAAAGCTCTAACTTGGTATAACTTCCAAGCATAATTACTGCGAGATCAATTATAGTTTGTAGTGATCTTTAAAGAAAGATTTTTGTGTATCACGATCACTTTTTTGTGTACCTACACTTTGTTGTTCAATGATGTTGACCTGATCTTCGCGGAACTCGATCCATCGTCATACGCATAACTGTCATCATTAGAAGGTACATCGACATATTCCGATAAGGCATTCTCGATTTTCCAGTTTAATAAGGCTCTTCTTTATATTACCTACAAAAAAAAACATCAATACCTAATATACTTAATATTGAAATAATGCCTTTACAGTACGGTGGGTAGGGCTACCGCTGTTAACCACTTCAAACTAGTTTAAACTAGGTGTTATTGTAAATAATCTATTATGTTTATCTGTAATATTTATAATTATTATGCGTAATATCATATTTCAACAAATTGAGCGTATAAATAATTCATAAGTATTTATAAATAATAACTTACCGATAAAATATAACACTTGCAAAACTCCAACTATCGTTTGAAATTTTAGTTCTCTGTTATTGCCGGTAACGGCAGCCAAAAACTCAATTGTCTCTATTCAAATGTTTTACTTTCCTACCGTACATAATACAAATCGGTACCAATAGATGTCACTATATCGTAAAACCACGAATCTCTATTACAGATTCATGCTTTAAACAAGCTACTAAACCGGTGGACCTAGAGATTTGCAATTTGGAGGACATATTTCTTTAAATTTCGAACGAGGCTGGCAATGTTTGCACATGAGCAAAGCCTCGGCATGCAGCTAGTTTTAGCATAAATACAGACTGGGTATGGATAGAGAAACAGAAAATTAAACAAATTTTATTAAATAGCATGTTTATTTTATTGTAAAAACCTTTCTAAAAAAGATATAGCGGGCAAGTGTCTTTATTAAATAAGGACTATACATAAAACATTCTAAAAACTTACAAGCCATTACTGGCTCACTGGTAGCCCACTAATTACAATGTAATTATATAGTAATTCACAACAACAAAGTAAATATTTCCAACACACCATTTTATTCAAATGGTATAAAAAAAGTGCAGTAAGTAGGTATATACCTACATATTATAATACAAATATAACAAGTAGATTTGACAAGCAGCATCCTTTTGCATTTTATGGACATGCTATGAATCTCTTCCCGCTGCAATCCGACTTAAAATGATTCTGTTTACTGTGATAGACAGGTACTGAACTGAATCTGAAAATAAAGATATAGCTATGATCATTTGTCATTATCTACATAACAAGTACTACATTGTCAATATTGTAATATGCAGTATTACTTTTGTAGAGTTAGATCAAATTTGTAAACAATTCAAAAGAGAGGTTAATTTGTTGTACCTACAGCAACATCAGGCTTTGTGATAGTTGGAAATGTTCATACTTGACACAGGTGCAAGCTGCAGCCCATCTCCTGAACCCCGGCTGGTGCTCAAAGCACACGTGGGGTGAGAAGGGATGGACCTATTATTACTCCGGGCCCACAAGGCACCTTACATTAACAGTTTCTTAAGGTGGTGTCTAACTGTGTAGCTAGAGTATTATATAGTCAATTAATTACCTATGTGACTAAATATAGACAGATAGATAACTCTTAATTGTACACCAAAAATATACAATGTCCCGCTTGGGGGGTGTGTATTATGCATTTCTCCCTGCCAGCCTTTACCCAAGCCAGTCAATAATAATTATTAGGTATGTACCTACCTAGTTAATAAATATTATACAAAATATAGGTACCTACCTGCGGGACTACAGAAAGCTTGAGTTCTGTTGATGAATGTTTTCTTCTATTGGGGAATGTTTTACAGAAGTCAACATTGGTTATGCAGCAGTATCTTATCTGTATATCTCCTTCTTAGTTTGTGCTGTGAAGTAAAATGACACAAAACATAATCGATTATGTATACATTGAAATGAGGTAAAAATCCATTAAAATATGTATGTTGTTGATGAGCATTTGTGAAAATGCATATACCTAGTATATATGTCTATGTACCTAGTAGGTAAATTAAACTAGACTCGAATAGGTGTTTAGATAATATTCATTAGTCCACCAAAATTCCTGTAGCCAAGCCAAAGACTGTTAGAACTTGCGATATATTTGTTCAAAGTTTCGATCTAACTCGATGACCAATTGTAGGTATATGCAAAGACCTCTTTATCAGATGACATTCTGAAATACAATATGGTACATAGGTACGTATTTGTTGCTAAATCAAGGCATATTTGTCAATTTTATATCCGAAAACGAACATAACCTCGACATACATTACATCTCGCAAAGCAATTCCACTTTTAGTTTATCAACGTTTCGCACAAACTCACACAAATCTTGTGACTATAACCTACCTATTTAATATTTATTTTTTCCATTTGATTTTCATATCAATAATGAATGCTAAAGTAAACAACAAACAAACACATACATACTTTAGTATGGTACAGAATAAATAATAACTTGCAAACCAACGTTTCGTTCTACGCAACGTCAGGCTATAATATACTTGAATATTATTTTTTGAAGAATACCCATTTATTAAACAGCATAACTAATAAAAATTAGATTATAATAAACAAATAAAACACTACACGTGTTTATATGGCTAAATTAACATTTTACAACCATTAGTTCAAAAAAGCACTAAAAAGTGCTCAAAGCTGTTCTTCATAAAATGGAACGCAAGAGCATATGTTTTTGTGTTAGGTAGTCTGTGGAAAGAACGAAATGGCCTTCACTTTTTCAAGACGATTACCACCGAAAATATTAGACAATTCCCCTGGACGGCGAACTGGAACCGCCAATGGTAATGGTAATGGATTTGATTGCCATTACCACCAGAGTTAGACAATAAGGCTGCTGGCCACTGGTATCAGAGTTTGTTTGGCCGAAGTCCTCTGGCATGGCAACGACTTCTACTAATCAATAACAGCCGACACCGAGGGCATAACTTGCTCTCCGAATCACGGAGCGATGGAAAACCGTACCCCGGTATCGTTGGATTCGAACTTGCACTAGTATACCGCTAGACTACCACCGCAAACCACGATGCCCACCTATGCTTCAGATACACATGATATTAGATTGTTTTTTGTATATTGTGATTTAGAGGTTGTCGTTTTATTTTACAGTTAAGGAAGTCAAATTGAAATGGAAGAAGCTGAGAGACAGCTACCGCGACGCACTGAAACGGCAGAGCGAGATGCTCGCCAGAGACCCCGGTAACCCCACCAAGAGGCCGTACCCCTGGAAGTACATGGGGCCCATGCAGTTCCTGCAGCCCTACATGAGCAACCGCAAGAAGGCGTGCGAGTCGCCCCCGCGCTACCCGCTGGCTGCGCCGGCCGCCAACGGACACGCGCGAGCTCCGTCCTCGGACGAGTCCGGGTCCGAGCCGGCGTCCGAGCCGCGGCGGCGGTGCGCGCGCGCGCGGCATGTGCGCGCCGAGCGGCCGCGGCGTGACCTGTCGCCGCCGCCGGCGCTGCGCGACCCGCTCGACATCTTCTTCGACGGCATGTGCCAGTCCACGAAGCGGTTCCCGTACCACACGCAGATCCAGATCAAGCGCAGCCTGTTCGCGGCGGTCATTGAGGCGGAGGAGGCGCTGCTGGCACAGCAGCAGAGCTACGCGAGCCTGTGGGCGCGCGCGCCGCCGCCCACAGACGACTCCACCAGCGACGCGCCCGCCGACAAGCCCGCCTGAGCGCTCGCGCTCCAACACCGACACCATAGAAAGTCAACACGCGGATCGATCTGCACATCCGTGCATCGCTTCACTGCGATACGCTGAGCTCCCCGCTCGCATGGGTCCTATAGCTAGCGACCCGTAGTCTAGCGGAGAACGAAACGTGGCCGGGATCTTAGCACAGACAGTTTGCGGGATAAAAAGTATTTAACATTGTAACACATTATTTATAAGGGCGTCACAGACGATTAAGATACTATAATATTTGATGTTACGATATCGGCATATAAAATATTATAGCATCTTAGGGTATGATGACACACGGTTAAGATACGATAGTATATTGAAATTATTCATTCGCTCGCAGGCCGTCCTAGGTGCCACACGTATTTTTTCACCGCTTTCTATACACAGACTGATAAAATATGAGTAATACGGTTTCACTATTAGATTTATTAGATAGCTCATCAGACGACGATTCTGATTTCAATTTGATAATCAAATTGCATTAGCGCACTGTAAAAGGCGATTTGGATATAAAATCCCATTAAATTTAGAAAAAGTTGCGGTGAATTTAATCTTTACGCAGATCTATCTACAAAAAAAAACTTATTTTATGAAGTCAAAGGAAAGTTTTCTCGAAATTCATAATTTGTATAAGGAAGATATAGTGAAACAAAATGCGAACATGCGGGAGAACATTTGTACAGGACAACGACTTGCAGAAAAAAAACCACAGCTAAATCAGTCCATTTGTTTGGAAGCTACGATTTCCCCCCCCCCGTCCCCCCTTTTCTTTCTCACCTCCCCCTCCCCTTTTCTTTCTCACCTCCCCCTCCCCTCTCTCTCTCTCTCTCTCTCCCCATGTATCTAAGAATCATCTCGATAATATAAGCTTTCGAACAGAAAAAACCGCATCAAAATCGGTCCATTCGTTCGAAAGCTACGATTCGCACCGCTCCCCCCGCCATCCCCCAATTATATCAATGAATAATGAATCATCTTGTTTACTTTCAAACATAAAAAAACAACAGCTAAATCGGTCCATTTGTTTGGAAGCTACGATTTTCACCCCCCTTTTCTTTCTCACCTCCCCCTCCCCCCTCCCCCTCAGCCCTCCCTTTTCCCCATATATCTAAGAACCATCTTGATCATATCAGCTTTCGAACAGAAAAAAACCGCATCAAAATCGGTCCATTCGTTTGGGAGCTACGATGCCACACACACACACACACATACACAAACACACACACACACAAACACACACACACACACACACACACAGATACACACCCTAAACTTATAACACCCGTCTCTTTGTTCAGGGGTTAAAAAAAACCGTCACGAATACAAAACAGAGCAACCTGTAGAGCATTTACGATATATTTTCTATCTTAAGATAGTATATTAATATATATTTTGTATCTTTTACGATATATTTCGTATCTTAAGATGACATCTTTTAATAAATTCCATATCGCTCGATATCTTAAGATACTGTAAGATGCAAATATATATTATCTTCGCCGTTTGTGATGGTTCATATAAAATGTATAGCGAGCGATATTTTATCTTAAGATAAAATATTACTTAGTCGTCTGTGACGCGCTTGACTGTGCCAAGATCCCCGCCACGTTTCGTTCACCGCTAGAGTTACGTGCCGCTAGGTATACATATAATTCCTGGCGGCGCGGCGTACTGTGAAGGGTGATTGTCCACTCCTGCCATGTGGTATGTGGTCCACTCTTAGTTTGAGTTGTACCACAGAAATGAGCAAGTACATTACTCACTATAAAGCTGCGCCCCGCGACTTTATCCGCTTATACAATGATGATAATGATGATGAAAAGTTTGTCACTTTTATTATACTAATTATATACCGATTCTGCTCGCCACCACCCCACGAAGGGGTAAAACAAAAAAAACTCCCATCTAAGTATTATTCATTCTGTATCTATATTCCCAATGGAGTGGGCGGGGCGGGGGCGGGGAGGGGTTATAGAAGAACGTAATATTTATGGTTGAAATTATTTTGAGGCCCAAAATAGTAAACGCAAGTATTAGTGTCCGCCGCGCCGCCCTCCACCTGCTGGAGATGGGGATTATGAAAATGGACCGTAATTTCGGCACAAAATAAATAATAGTAGCTTTCAGCGCAGCTCACTATTATCTATTCTGTGGCAGGCGTCGCGGCGCGGACGCGGAGGCGGTCTAGTGACGAAGGGAAGCGATCCCTTCCACCACTAAAACAGTTTGGTGAATTAAGTATTAAGCAATTAAGTAATTATTTTATGATCTCTTTTTACAATAAACATTATTAAACATGTTAAAACTTGTAACCTAAGTAATGGTATGAACACAGCTAAGATCCATGCACCGATCGACAGTGCTGCTGGTAAGTTAGGTACCTTTAGAATACCCGTAATAATAATAATAATAATAACACCGTAGTAATAACACGAGTGGTATAACTTTATGTTTTAATCGTCATAAATGCATATTTTTTACTTTTCAGGATTTGATCCTTATCTTATCGGCGACACTATCAACTGATACAATAGAAGGTATGTACTATGTAGGTAGGTACAGAAACTATAGTACCTAATGACATAGATAAATTTATCTATCATATAATGAATATAGGTAGGGCTGCCATCATCTATAATGCTAAATCCGGCAAAGATTTTGGAAACCCCGGACATTTTGTCGAAATCGGGTTTTTTCCCCGGACCATATTCTGTGCCCGGACGCCAATGAAAAATTTACAGTAGTCGCAGTGGAAGTATGTGTCTCGGAAGTTGTCTGCAAGTCGCTGCGTAAACTGCGTAGGTAAACTCATATTTTTCAGGCGCAATCCCAATGTTGAAGTTGAAGACATATCTATCGTACTCAAGGCCGTAGGAAGGGGGGGGGGGTTGGGGGTTCAAACCCCCGCCGAAATTCCTTAGTAAACCACCCACTGGAAGACTGGAAGATCCATTTATAATGAATTTTTACTATAGGTAAAGTTATACTATAAGTCCAGTTAACATTTTTTTTAAATATAAACTGGAAACAACATGGAAATTCTATTATATTTATTTGTGTTTAGTGATTTTATTAAGAGAGAAAGTAAAATTAAGTGTTTACCGTACGACTAGACGATCGGCAAAGCGCCATCCTTTTATGGTTGAAATACCTTGCACAAGAACGAAGCGTTACGCTTCTTCATTTATTATAAGAACTTCTAAGGAGTGGAATGCCCTGCCCTCGTCAGTGTTTCCGGTAACATATAACCCAGGTGTGTTCAAGTCAAGAGTGAATAGGTATCTACTAGGCAAGCGAGTCTACACCTTCGACCACATCATCGCTTTCCATCAGGTGAGATCGTGGTCAAACGGCAATGTATCTACGTTTTTATTATATTGTTAGCATGGGTATGAGCGAGAGCAGTTTATATCCAAGTTTGAAACACTAAGCTACTACCTTGGTGCTTGAAATTCTAGCACTTGTTTCAGTTTTATTTTCCAAAAAACTACTTTTCTTTACTACTACTAAGTACTACTTTTTATTACTTTTAGGAAAGCGTTTTCAGGTACTTATTCTTACTTTTAGTTTTTGAGGAAACTATGAGGCGTAGAGGCACCGTCTTAAAGCTAATTGAATGAAATTTAAGCTAATTAATTTCTCTACAAATTCCTTTTTCACGACAAAAAGTTTAGCCAGTACTTATCTTGGAAATGACCAAACCGATAATTATCCATATTTTTTGAAAAAATTGCCCGTCTTTGTCTGCCAATTTTTTTTGTAGTATCTCCACAACAATAGACCAGAGTTCAAGTTGAGCTCAAAATTATAGAAAATATAGGTTCTATTCAAAGGTATTGATTAAAGATACCTGAAAATCGCTCTCTTAGTGTAGTTTTATTGAAAAAACCCAAACAAGTGCCACAATTTCGAGTACCACGGGAATAGCACAAGATTTTCAGTGTTCGAAAAAAATAGGGGTACCTACATATAAACACTCACAAGGGTCCTAACAACATAATAATAAACACTTAATAAGGTGTTCATTATTAATATAAAAAAAACCTTTTTGATGTCAATAGAGACCAAAATTAAAGGACAAATATAAAGGGAAACCAAAATGGGCACAATGGGCGGTCTCATCGCTAAAAGCGATCAATATATAAACAAGACATAAGTTCAAAACTAAAACTCGACTACGGTCGTGTAAGTATTATGTGCTTCACCGTAGTCGTTTTTTTTGCCTGTGTCACTCTATAAATGAAGACAAATCGATTGATACCTCACTTGTCAAAATCAGACCAAGTTTTTAGTTTGAATACATAACCCTTTCTTAGTTTCGCCGTAGTTGAGTAAAAAAAATAGCCTATGACATCCATGTACACACAGACATACATACATACTTACTTACATAGACTGTTAAACTAATTACCCTTCCCTTGCTTCGCCATACTCGGATAAAAAAACTCTGGTCCAAAGCTCGACCCCCCCCCCCCCCCCCACCAACTGTCATCCAAAAATAAGATATCGATGAGATCTATCACTTCTGTAAAGAAACTACTAGTCTAGGATCACTAGTTTCAGAGTTATAGCCCATTTAAGTTTGACAGCTGTCATCCAAAATGAAGATGTCAATGAGATCTATCACTTCTGGAAAGAAACTAATAGTCTAGGATCACTAGTTTCAGAGTTATATCCCTTTTAAGTTTGACCGCTTTCATCCAAAATGAAGATGGCAATGAGATCTATCACTTCTGTAATGACTACTAGTCTAGGATCGTTAGTTTCAGAGTTATAGCCCTTTTAAGTTTGACAGCTGGTTTTCTCAGGACTGAGGTGGACCGAGGGCAAGAAAAAGTGCCCGTGGTCTACTCAGGTGAGCTGAGGTGGACCACGGGCAAGAAAAAGTGCCCGTGGTCCACCTCAGCGAAAGAAGTGTTAATACTTGTTACAATGGACAAGTACCTTCGACCGATTTTTCTCGATGTGGATCCGGCATCACCAACTGCGACTCAAGAATGGACCCATTGGATATTCACTTTCAATAACTTCCTAACTGCTACTAACAGTGATGACAAACCAATGTCGGATAAAATAAAAATGCAGCTCCTTATAAATCACGTATCACCAAAGGTATTTGAATACATAAGTAATTGTACAACATATGAGATTGCCATAGATGCCCTCAATAAAATATTCATAAAACCAAAGAATGAAATTTTTGCACGCCACCTGGCAATACGTAAACAACATAGTCACGAAAGTGTACACCAGTTCTTACAACAGCTTAAATTACTCAGCAAAGTTTTCCGATTCAAAAATGTCGACGCAGAGCGTAATAAAATGACTTTAAAAGAGATGCTTTTATATCTGGTATTACATCTAATAAAATCCGTGAAAGACTACTCGAAAATCAAACGTTAACCTTAGACGAAGCTTTCAATCAGGCGCAATCAATAGAGTTAGCAGAAAGCAACGCCCAAACATTTAACTCTGCCAGTCAAAATAATGATGAATTGGTAATGGCTTTACCAAAGACTACAACAAATGTTACTAGACCTAAATATGATGCTGTTAAATATGACGCTGTTAAAAAAAAGAACTGCCCTGCACGAAACGAGATATGCCAGTTTTGCCAAAAGACAGGTCACTTTGCAAATGTGTGCACGAGCCCTAAGAATAACCTTGTAGCTGCTTCGGATGGGCCTTCTGAGGCACTTGATAACAACTTGAATGGAATTATAATCACTGCCGCTGCACCATCAAGCCTCAGGAAGTCAGTTGTCACTATAAAAGTTAATGGCAAAAAGGCTAAAGCGTTAATTGACTCTGGAAGTACGAGAAGTTTTATCAACTAACTTCTTCGTTAATTGCTCTTTTGAAAAAGAAGAATCCAGTGAATCTATTACGATGGCACAGACAACACATACAATAAACTGCGAAGGACTACTTCAAGCTAAAATCATCCTTGATGATAATATTTACGACAAAGCTGTGCTTCTTATAGTAAGATATCTTTGCGCTGATGTCATCATTGGACATGATATTTTGGAAGAGCACTCTAGTTTGGAAATTTCTTTTGCTGGACCAAGAAAACCTTTACAAATATGTAGTGTTCTTGCAGCATCAGTCCCACCAGTGCCACTATTTTCAAATTTAACTTCTGACTGTAAGCCAAATGCAGTAAAGTCGCGCAGATACAGCACTGATGATCTGAAGTTTATCGAAAATGAAATCAATCAAATGCTGTCTGATGGCGTTATTGAAGAGAGTAGATCTCCATGGCGAGCGCAGATCCTGATCACCAAAAACGAAAATCATCGAAAAAGCCTGGTCAGAGACTATTCTCAGACTATCAACAAATATACTGACTTGGATGCTTATCCTTTACCGAACATGGAAAGAATGGTAAATGATATTTCAAAATACGATTTTTTCTCAAAAATTTGATTTGAAGAAAGAGCGCTTACCATCATGTGCCTATCCTGGAAATAGAAAAACAATACACTGCGTTCGAAGCGTGCGGAAATTTGTATCAATTTTGCCATAATCCGTTTGGAGTAACTAATGGAGTGAGTAGTTTCCAAAGAGTCATGGACTGGCTAATAAAGAAAGAGCATTTGACTGACAACTATGCATATTTGGATGATGTGACAGTCTGTGCCAAAAAGAAATCTGATCATGTTCGAAACCTACAAAATTTCATAGATGCTATTGATAAACATAATCTGACAATAAATAAAGACAAATCGATGTTCTCATTAAATAGCATAAATCTTCTCGGATACAGAATATCTAAGAAATCTATCAAACCAGATCCAGATCGACTTCAACCGGTGGTAACCATGCCGATACCTACTGACAATACTTCACGGGAAAGAGCCCTTGGCATGTTCTCGCATTACTCAAAATGGATACCAAAATTCTCGGAAAGGATTCATAGTCTTGTTAATCCAGAATTTCCACTTAATGAACAAGCTAAAGCTGCTTTTGAAGACTTGAAAAGCTGTATAGCAAAATCAACCAAATTTGCTATTGATGAGAAGAAGATGTTTGCTGTCGAAACAGATGCTTCTGATAATGCTATAGTGGCTACTTTATCACAAGAAGGACGCCCGGTAGCATTCTTTTCACCTACACTTTCAACCTCTGAAAAGAGACATCCGGCTATAGAAAAGAAAGCTTACGCTATCGTCGAAGCCCTTCGTAAATGGCGCCATTACTTGATTGGAAGGTCTTTTCGCTTAATTACAGATCAAAGATCAGTTTCCTACATGTTTGATCGCACTCATACAAGCAAGATAAAAAATGAGAAATGAAAGATGGCACTTGGAATTATCTTATTTTAAGTACGACATTATATACAGACCAGGACAGGAGAATAACGCTGCTGACACTTTAACGCGTATGTGTGCAAGCGTCCATTCGGAAAATAAGCTAAAAGAATTGCACACAGATTTATGCCATCCAGGAACGACTCGTATGTTTCACTGGGTACGGAGTAAGAATTTGCCGTACTCAATAGAAGAAATCAGGAAGATAACGAATGCATGCTCAGTCTGTGCCGTTGTGAACCCTAGATTTTTTAAAAACTACAGTTGTGTGATAAAAGCGACTTCACCATTCGAAAGGTTGAACATTGATTTTAAGGGACTAGTTCCGTCAGCTTCTGCTAACAAATATATTTTAACCATAATTGACGAGTATTCACGATTTCCATTTGCATTTCCATGCAAAGACGTTTCTGCTGCAACTGTAATCAAACACCTGTCAACATTATTTTGCACTTTTGGGATGCCAGCATACATTCACTCCGATCGTGGCTTAGCTTTTATGTCCAAGGAAGTTAAAGATTATTTACACAGCAGGGGCATATCTACAAGTCGTACGACAGCTTACAACCCACAAGGCAATGGCCAAATAGAACGAGCGAATGGAACAATTTGGAAAACAACTCAATTAGCTTTAAAATCTCAAGGCCTTAACATTGAAGATTGGGAGAAGGTTCTTAATCAAGCGCTACACTCAATGAGATCTTTATTATGTACTGCTACAAATCAAACTCCTCATGAGAGAATGTTCGTGCATATAAGAAAATCTAACAATGGTCACTCAGTGCCAACCTGGCTTCTCAACACCTGGACCTATTCTGCTTAAAAAACATTATAGGAGTTCAACATATTCTCCAATTGTTGAAAAAGTTGAACTATTAGAATCTAACCCAGACTATTCATTTGTGAGACAAACGATGGCCGAGAGACGACGGTGTCAAATAGACATTTAGCTCCAGTGGGAGTGGAAACAGAAAGCGAAGAAGATAGAACTCTTACTTTTGAAACTGATGGAGTTGAAACCGAGAATGATTCATCATTTGTCTCTACGGAGAGTAGACCATCTGGTACTCCACCAGCACGGTGATCCACTAGAATCAGGAGACCGCCAGCATATCTTCAAGATTACGAGTAAGATACTGTTCTCTAGAGCGGGGGAGAATGTAGTAGACTAAACTTCTTAGTCGAAACATTAGGACCTACTCATTGATATGTCTGTGGTTTAAGAAGATATCCGCTATTTGTCTGGTATGAGATGTCAAGTGTCTAATGTGAAAATTTAAGTTGAATAAAGCCTAATTTGGTTCTATTTATTATTGTTATTTCATAACAAGCTTAGCCAATCTGTGGCATACAACCACGGGGACAATGAGCTTATGACAGCACACCGCGTTGCCAAATTGAATAATGACTCTCCCAGGCCTCGTGCCATTATAGTTAAGTTGGCAACCCCGCATATTAGTGACAACTTTCTTGCAACCATCCGAATGTACAATAGGGCCCATGATCAGGACAAGTTGAAGACTACGCATCTCGGGATCGCCGGTGAAAAGCGTCCTATTTTTGTGTCGGAGCATCTTTCACCGGCTAATAAGCAGTTGCATGCAGCAACAAGGGCCGCAGCCGCCGAGAAGAAGTACCAGTTTGTCTGGCTGGATCCGCAACGGGCGCATCTTTGCCAGGAAGGACATCAAGTCAAAACCCATTTTGATTAAGGACTTGACTTTGTGAAATCTTTATAAGAGTTGCACAGGGCACTTTAATGTTTTATTACCAAAATGTTCGAGGAATGCGAACCAAAATATATGAACTATATATGAATGCTTTGTCCCACGATTATGACATTTTGATTTTATCGGAAACATGGTTGAATGATTCTGTGTATGTTACTTTTTGATAACCGTTATAATATTTATAGAAGGGATCGACATGATTCTGCTTCGGTTAAAAAAGGAGGCGGGGTTTTGATAGCGATTTCAAACATATACGATGTTTTGCGTAAATCTAATTGGGTATCAGCTTTTTAAGAATTATGGCTCAATCTCATATTAAGAAAAGAGTCCACAGTAAATGAGTTAAAACATTTGTGTGGTATACTTACCTCCCCCTATTAAACTAGACTCACTCGAATGTTTCTTGGACAATTTTACACGTGTCATTAGTAATGAAGTAGCATTAAATTCACAGACATTGGTGATAGGTGACTTTAACTTCTCAAATATTAGCTGGGTTCATGACAGCAATTCAGTTTCATTAATCTCCTTACCGAGTGCAAACTCAATGGATACGCTATTTGTAGATACATTGTCCTTTAATGATCTTAACCAATTAATGGTATTTTAAATTGTAATAATCGAATTCTTGATTTAGTATTAAATACCCAAAGTAGTAATATCGTATCAGTTAGTGAAAACATTTTGCCCTTGACTAAAATAGATTCCCAACATCCGGCTTTATACATTAGAATGTAGGTAAATTCAAGCCTATGAAGAAAAAACCTGCTAAAACCCGTAAAAAAAATTCAATTCAGATTATATCAAAATTAATGAGCAACTCTCTAAAGTAAGTTGGATGGAAATTTTCAGTATTTATATCAATGTTGACGATATAGTAAGTGCTTCTTATGATATCTTGATACCTATTGTTATGGAACACCTTGTTAAGGCCTTCGCATAATGAAAGTTATGCAATTTGACTTTCTACGCCCGTTAGAGTATTAAAGAAAAGGCCAAACTCCACTCTAAGTGCAAACGATATGGTAACCTCCAAGACGAACTAGCCTTAGTTGATGCCCGAAAGAGGTGCGATGCGCTACTGACTGAGTGCTTTTCCAAGTTTAAGAGAAACACCTCTGTTCTCCTAAAAATAAACCCGAAACACATTTGGCGATAAGTAGATAGTTTAAAGGGAAACAATAGCTCATTACCAAACCAAATGCATCTAGGGAATAGAACAGCGCTAGGGGTTCAGGAGATTTGCGCAATGTTTTCTAAACAATTCAACTCCGTTTATCAATCTTCCCAAAGTATGGCCACTAATGCAGCATTCAGAGAGGTTCAATCTGGTATCTCCGCCCTCGTTAACATTTGTATTGAAGAGAATTAAGTTTTTGAAGCACTTTCTGCACTTGATGCTAACAAAAGAGCGAGGCCAGATTCATTGCCTTCCTCCATAGTTTTGAAACATTGGAGCTATCAAAACCACTCTGCATAATATTTAACATGTCGTTTACCACTTGCATTTTCCCTGCGAAGTGGAAATTGGCCCAATTAACGCCAATACGTAAAAGAGGAGATTTGGCGAATGTTGAAAATTACAGACCTATTTCAACTCTTTCAGGAATGGGAAAATTGTTGGAGTCCATAGTAGTTAAGAAAATATATTGGCATGTAGCTCAATTGTTAAGTTCAAATCAGCATGGTTTCATGCCACATAAATCTACATGTACTAATCTCATCGGTTACGTGAATGATATACTCGAAGTTTTGGATAAGAGTGGTGAGACTCATGCCATTTACACATACTTTAGCAAAGCTTTTGACTTGGTTAACCACGATCTCTTACTTGCGAAGCTTCATGATATAGGCATTCACGGTACATTGCTGCGGTGGTTTGAATCCTATCTCAATAACAGGTCTCAATTGGTAGTCGTCAAGGGTTTTAGGTCTGTGTATTCTTGTAACAGAAGTAACTTCTGGTGTACCGCAAGGGTCGCATCTGGGACCTCTTCTCTTCCCTAATCTTTATCAACGATCTACCGAATGACATTAATTCTAAAGTAAAGCTTTTCGCAGATGATTTAAAACTTTATAGAGAAATTAAGGATCAGGAGAATGTTGAGGCTCTTCAGTCTGACATCAATGGTATAAGCCAGTGGTGTACTCGTAATCTCATGACTTTAAATTCTTCTAAGTGCTACTGTGTAAAGTTAAGCCGTAAACGCAACCCATCCCCTGCGAGTTACAAGATTTGTAACGCTTTATTAACCGAAGTTACATCTATGCGGGATCTTGGAGTAATAGTCGATACAAAACTCAGTTTTCTGGATCATTTTGACGGAATCGTTAATAGAGCCAGCAAAACGTGCGGCTTTATAGCAAGACAGGCTAAATCTTTTAGAAATAAGGATCTCTCAATTCATCTTTTTAATGGTCTCGTTAGAAGTATTTTGGAGTATCGAGAAATAACAGATATATTAATGCTGTACAAATTAGTAAATGGGTTAGTTGACTGTCCATAACTGATGGAAAAAAATAAAATAAGAGTCCCCAGGCAGTAAGCTTCTCTTTAGGGATAGATTTACGTTGTCCAAGTGTAAAACCAAAATGTTGGTCCCCAATACACCGTGTGTAGCCGCTGTAACAATTATAATATTCAAAATAATTTTGATATTTTCAAAGTGGTTTTGTTGCCCTCAACCAAATTTCTATGAAATAAATTGTTTAGTACTTAAATATAAAGATTTATAGCTACTTACTTCATAGTTAGATTATTATTATTCTTTTAAATTTATAGTAATCCTATGATTACATTTTCTGTTCATATTTAGCTAGTAACACGTCTAGTTGACTAGTAGGTTAGCAACCGTGGAATTTTATGAAGAATGTTAGGTTCACATTCATAAGGATTATGTGTAAAATTATGTACCTCATAATACTGATACATCTATGTTTTTTTATTACCATAAGGTTTAGTGAAAAAAAAAAAGTTTGAAATTTGATCGAACTTCTTTTTAGCTTGCGTGGAAGTTTTTTTTTTTGTCCCTGCTCTACAAATTTCACTGAAGTTTGTGTTGCTGTTGTCCTAGAAAATGCTACGCACAATTGTATCAGATGAGAGGCAGTTTGTTTGTTTGACTCAAGTCATATACGTAACATACGTCATATAGTTTACAAATAATTACTGGACTATATAACAAACAAGACTGTCAACAAGACGAGCCAAGGGCGTCGCCAGGGGTGGGGGGGGGGGGCAGGGGGCAGCTGTCCCTCTCCCCTCCCCCCCTGCTGACTGCAGAGATTCAAAAAAAGGTAGCCAAACGCAGAGAAGCCAATTGACCGATTATTTTCCATATACCTTTCATTCCATTTCAAGTGCTATCCGCAATGCTATAGTCTATTGTTAAACCCTTGCAAGTCCAAGCCTACGCGCGCCTAAAACATGTGAGCTCCTCTGGTTACCTGCAGTTATCCGGGTTGAACTGGGTTCCCATGCTCTATTTACGTCTCTTCCTGTTGAATGCTTGCTATTATAATGTTTTGAGTTTCTGTTCTAGAAAGCTATTGAAATTATCAATAAGCGTAAATGAAAATAATATCACTTAAATAATCATTTTATTAACTACAGCTGCTTGATTCGAAAACCCCTTAAAATATGTGTTATTTTTGGAAATAAATTACCTGTACTTTAAATAAACACATATTTTTCAATTTTGTTTTTGTATACACGGTTTCTCTATAACATTTCCTCTCTAAAATAAGTAAAAAAATATATGAAATCATTATAATAATTATAATATCAGCTCCCAAAGATATTGGCGAGAAATCGACGATGAAAACTTATATTTGACGAAAACTTTATTACAATAAATGACATAAAGTATACCAAAATGGATAAAACAATAAAGATCCTCGAAAAAAATTCTAAACAGTACTAAAACTATCTAAAAATATATACACGAAAGAAAAAAACTTCACGCAAAAACGGCTCCGCACTTTGTTTACAAGTTTTTGTTGTCAAGAGCTATATTGGGAATATAGAATTATTTTACAGTGACAAATAGCTCGTTTTTTAGCCCTCTTTTAATTTATGTGCAAGTATAGTAATCCCATGCTTATAGTCATTGTGTTTCGATATGAAAGAAAATAATTCAAAAAAATTCGCCTATAATACCAAGTTGCCAAGGGGCAAGTTGGTATTATATGGAGGACAGAAAAGTATGAATTGTAGGTACACAGTCAAGAACAGATGATACTCGTACTTTACAGGTGAGGTGAGGTGAGTAGAGTGAGTTTATGCCGCCCGGAGCCGAACCGGAATTTGCCACCACCTATTTTCTATAATTTCAAATCTATTTATACATCAAAATTATTAAAAGACACGAGCAGAGCGATCGCAAAAATGTTGAGCTATTTCTCATAATGTGGAAAATGAAATATAATATTAAACCACATTGAAAAATGAAAAGAAAAGCGAGCGTGAAATTTTTGTGGTATTTCTATCAATGCTGAAATTAATTGATAATAGGTAATTATAACCATATAAAAATCATTGTATGGACAAGCACAAAAGGCGAGGACGAGCGAAGATAGCGTGAAATTTAAGTATTTTTTAAAAAGTATAGTTCTGATTTCAAAAAATAACATTGGTATGAGAAATAAAAAGCGTCCAAAAGCGGCGATTTTTTTTGAATTATTTTCTTTCAATGTACCTACATATCGAAACACAATGACTATAAGCATGGGACTACTATACTTGCATAGAAATTAAAAGAGGGCTAAAAAACGAGCTATTGTCACTGTAAAATAATTCTAAATTCCCAATTATAGCTCTTGACAACAAAAACTTTGGTTGCCATCAGCGACCAGCTTCCGCCGCTCCAGCTCACCCAGGACCTGTGCTTTGTTACACAAGGGCAGAGGGGTTGCGCTTCCTGCAGCGCCAGAGCAGTCGTAATTCATGATATGCGGTAAACGGATACTGGAACGTGCAAATGAGGTCTTGACATTTCAATTTAATCTGCTAAGTACACGTATTTTTTGTTGTACATTACCACCCGTGCAAAAAAGTGTCGAACACGAATTACACAACCAATAATGCACACCCTGATAATCCATGTACATTAAATGGCTTCAATTTTCTGGCTGCGAATGAACGCCTGTACAAAATCAGCTCGTGTTGATAATGCATAATACGACCCGTTGTCCACCACTGGGGGACAACGGGAATAGACGTATGTACTACCCATATATCCCAGACCAGTCAATGGAATATTGGACGCCAATTATTATTGGCTGTGCATTATTTGGTCACGAGTTATAGGCCGTACAATAAAGGGAATCTCTAAATTCGTCTTAGGGGACGGTAACGCCATCTTTTGGCAGCTCAGTTAAACTGAACCAAACCAACACCGACAGATCAGTGCTTAGCAAGCTGAAGTGGCAATGGGCTGGTCACATCTCGCGAAGAACCGACAACCGTTGGAGTAAACGAGTTCTAGAGTGAAGACCACGCTTAGGCAAACGTAGTGTAGGGCGCCCGCCACCAGGTGGAGTGACGACTTGCGAAAGACGGCTGGCAGGAACTGGATGAGAAGAGCCGAAGATCGGGCTCAGTGGCGTTCACTAGGAGAGGCCTACGTCCAGTAGTGGACGAACATAGGCTGATGATGATGATATTTATAATCGATTCGCTTGCATTATGGCATCACTAATCTGTCATCGCATCCATCACTTAATGAATAGGACTTTCGTCGGAAAACGAAATGGAGACGGTTCTTTTGTTTTGATTTTTTATCTCAAACATGTGTTTCTTCGCATGTAATACTTGTGGAGTATAATGCGTTTCAAATAAGAATAGGATGGAAAAACCACAATTTCGTACCACGTTGGTCAACAACTTCAGATTTTCTAGTACAGTGTGCAAAAAAAAGTAAAGGAAGTAGGAACCAAAAAAATATATATTAAAAACTCACACTTTGTCTTTTTGCAACAGTTTCATAAACTACTTTTACAATGTTAATCCTAATGAACCGGTTGCAATGAGGTGTTCCCTATATTAAATAAAAATCTGGGCAGTCACCCACCGGCTTCACCCACTAGTGGGTGCACGGGTAATTCGCATTGACCACGCTACCTGTTGCACTGGAGTTATCTCATTGCAATTGGTTAATTGCATTGACTTCAGTGGCCCAATTACATAACTTGGCTTCAATCGGATTATCACTATTTTCATAGCAAATTTGATTCTATCGCAATCGAATTTGCAACGCATTAGTGGTTGCGATATTGAGAATTCGATTGAAGCCAAGTTATGTAATTGACTTCTAAAATCGGGCCACTGAATCGAGGTGATGATCGATTATCAGCACTGAGATTACGGAATAAACTAACTAATGTTGATTGCAGTTGTAGGTTAGAAGTAAAGATATACGGGCGCAGAATCGATTAATGGTGTCAAACATTAAAAAAAGTGATTACAAACGTATTTTAATAAATCCCTTTTATTTTTATTTTTATGTAATATTATTATTGTTTGGTATTTGTGATAACGGTATTTTTACTTAAGTGTCAGTATGACGTTAGTCACGAATCCAGTCCAAAGATTTTGAATTACGCTCATTGGCGTCAAATAGATCCCGGCCTAATCAATTTTTTTTAGCAGAATCGTTTAATGGAGTCAAACATTAAAAAAAATAGTACGAAAGTATCTAAATCACTTATATTTTTATTTAAATGTAATATTATTATCGTTTGGTATTTGTACAACGGTACTTTTACTTTGGTGTCAATATGAAGTTAGTCACGAATCCAGACCAAAGATTACAGACTTCTAATATAGAGTACCAGACGAAACATTAATCGCTACTTGTACATATACATATAAACATGATCATTTATCCCTTTTTCGCCCAGCGACGTATCATTAATGGTGTATCGTTAATTTACCTGTTGCTACACTGTCTCACACATAAACAAAAAGCCGTTGCGTAGCGGCGCCGCCATGTTCACTTTTCACTTTCACTTCTTGTTTTGTGGCATTTGTGGAGTTGCCATTCCACAATTTCGCCAATGTCACTTAAGTCGATCTCATCAATATGGCAGCATGTCTACGGTAGTCAGATTCATGTCGAAATAAAAATATAAATATTATGGGGCAAATCATACAAGAAAATCAACCAAATTGCAGTGCGTATCGGTGTGAAAATGCTTCCCATAACAAAACATCCATCGGGTTCTCTTTTCATCGGTGAGTCTAATATTTACTTTTAGCCGGGAACGGATTCAAGCTGTTTTGTTTGACTGAATAACACATTGCATTCACTTGCTTATTTTCCCCGTATTAGTCAAATACTAAAAAAAACACTACTACTAGGTTAGTTACGTACTAAAAAAACTTAGCTGGGTACCTAGCGAAGAATTTTTACCAGACTGCCCAAAAAAAGGAGTGTTATGTTTTTAGCATTCATGTATGTTTGTATGTATGTGAGTTTCTTTATTCCACCATAACTTTTAAATGCCTGAACAGATTTAGATGTATGGGATATTGTTAGAATCCTTATATTCCTCCGAGTAACATAGGCTATATTTTTTATTTGAAATATTCAATATGGCGGCAGTATGGCACCATTTTTAAACTTGAAAAAAAAACTTCTAAATTTACAATATGGGTATCAAATTGAAGGTCTTGATAAGCCCATGCCAACAATATATAAATTTTTGCCAAAAACTCTTGTTTGGCAGGGCAGGCGTGTTTTTTTTAGCTTTTAAGCTAGTTTTCAGTTTAGTTAGAGTTACAATACAATACAATACAATAACTCTTTATTGAACACATAACAATAAAAAAACAATATAACAGTAATTATATATAAAATCTAATGTTGTACAATAGGCGGCCTTATCGCTATTTGCAATTTCTTACAGGCAACCTTTGGATGGACAGGAATATAAAATAAACATTGCGGTCAGTGATGGAGACTTACATTGGAACAAAAAAGTTAATAGATAAATAACAACTATATAACTATATACAACTATATAAAACTTAATATTTGACTACTTACATACTTACATAATGTGTTATCATAAATTTTGTTAAACACATAAATATATATACTATAATTAAATAATATAACATATGTATTGGCAAATTTATAATATACATAAATAAATAGAGTGTTCACAAAGGAATAGTGTATAAATTATGTATGAATAACGTAGTATCCAGCTTTATGACAGGTAGTGCTTCTTCACCATGTGTTTGAAGACAGCTATCGACTTAGCTTTTCTAATGTTGATGGGCAAAGCATTCCACAGTCTTACAGCCCGTTTAGTAAAAGAGTTGTGATAACACATCGTAGATTGGTCAGGCACTTTTAACTGCAGAGTATTGGTGGAACGAAGAATACGGGAATGGGAAAGATGAAGGAACTCAAATCGCTCTTTGAGATAGGGAAGGGTCGATGGATTAAATAGGACACTGTACAGAAGAGAGAGGGCATGAGTATCCCAGCGACGTCGGATTGGTAACCATTTGAGCTTTGTGCGAAAATCAGATACATGGTCATACTTGCGTAAGCCAAAAACAGAGTTAGAGTTATTTATTAGGTAAGTACATAGTTACCTACATAATTTACGACCTTTTTCAGTAGATATGTAGTTTTCACATATTTTATATTATAACTTAAGAACGCCCCTCACATTTCTGTACTGTACTTTAGATTGGGTAGGTAGGTAATTTATTTACCTACTTAAATAAAATAAATTTGTTCCAGATTTCCGACGAAAGAAAGTACAAGGAAGAAAGCCTGGCTAGAAAACATAGCACACAATGCGTTACAGTCGTACTGGCTTCACCCACTGGTGGGTGCACGGGTAATTCGCATTTACCCCTCCACCCACTGCACTAGAGTTGGAAACTAATGAAGAAATAATCGACATATATGAAGAAAAAAAAAATCCGAGCAATCGATAAAAAACTATTTGACCTGAACGAATTTTAAAGAAATGTATAATATTGTACTTTATAGGTACTTTTGGTCCTGGAATAACACGTGTGGGCTACTTTTAAATGAAATGACCACGCGGGAAAAGCCGCGGGCACAGCTAGTACTATAATACAACTGTAACTGGGCCAAATCTGTACAGTTTTTTGAAAATTATATTTGAGATATAGGTTGTTCATAATAATTAATTAATTATTAAAGTCATAATAATTACATGTCTCCGAACCATTTTAGTATGTAAATTATGTAATGACAAGGACATCAAATTAAACTTGTGTTTTACGATAAGGTATGACGTTGATTATAATCAGTAACTCTGATTCACTGCCTTTACTACTTTACTTACTTTACTACTGCACTTTATAACTTTACAGTGAATTGCATAAGATTCTATCCCTATGATTTAGGACGTGCTTTCCAAAATATACGTACTGACATATGCTTTTATGTGCTTTTTTTTATAGATACGCTCGATGATCAGGACCAGGGCCACCTGTATAGATACACACTGTGTATATTATTTCGTTACCTATACATGTTGTATTATGAAGTACTGATAAGTGGAGTTGACTCTAATGAATTCTTGGATCCATTAGCTATCAAGTGGTGTAATTTAATTTTGGATATCGATGATAGGAGCTGCAAAACCAAACTGTATCCCCCGATTTTGTTTTAATCAGTTTTTTGGATTGCCTCCTTACGGAAGCAAATTTATAGACGTATCCACATTAAAAATAATCAAACTTTACTTCAGTTTTAGTGCGATATTATTTTGGCTATTTTATAATAATAATAATAGTATTATTTATTATAAAATAGTATAATTTATTATAATATTATAAGTAGTATTATACTACTTATTGCATAATAATGTACACATAACAGGAAAGGAATTACTGGTGGTCCTCACACTTTGTCAAAGGCTGTCTTGTAAAAGGTAATTTAATTTGTATGTAACTACGACAAGAGCAATATAACAGATTATGCAATAGAATAGCAGAAAAAACTAACTTGAAGTAATTAGAAATGATTTGGTAAGCCATAGAGTTTTGAAAAATATTAGTGACTATAATACCATATTTTTCTTTTATTAAACTTTCAAGTTTTAGTAGGTACCTATTCCAGGGCGGTCGCACTCCGCAACAAGTACAAATAAATTCGAGGACCCAATATTCGGGTCCGTTCAGTCGAGTGTCAAACGTGCGCTCGATGAGTCGCGCGCCTTGTACTTAGCGATAGAGCACCTACTTTATTCATTCATACATTTATTCAACTTTATTCATGTTTTAATTATGAGTACCAAGAAGAAAGCTAGAAAGTACTGCATAGCATTCGGCTGTTTGAATAGTGATAGAAATGACGAATTGTCATTCTTTACGCTTCCAAAGGATATTGAAAGGTAATAAATTGTAATACCTATAATAGGTCCTAGTTATGTAGTTAGATATTGATATTTTTTATTACGTAGGTTCCTATAGTTTTATGTTATTTAATTTGTGTTCCATACCGAAGCTACGCATATTTAAGGTTTTTCTGCGCAGAAATAAAGTCGTTTATTAAATCGATCAACGTAATTTTATAATTGATTATAGTAGGTATTGTTGATCGGAAAATGAATTACTGTGCTGACTTAGTAAGTAGCCTACAACTAATTAGGAATTTATATAATACATGTCTCGTATAATACCTACCTACTTTTAATACCTTTTATTACGTAGGTAGCAATTTATTTTTCACTCATTAAAAAGCATGGAATTCAGACAGGCACCTTTATTCATCAAAGTGCAATACCTATAGGATATAATCATAATCAACCAACGACACGTAGGTAGGTATCTCACTAAACTTACCGGCGTTCTGAAACCGGGATAGGTAGGTAGTAAAAATGAGGTAGTCGGTCTATTCTGATAAGAATGTCATTGTATGTAATAGAACTATTTTAATTTATAATAATAAGTAATAACATAATATATTATTACTTATTTATTCTGTTACAATATCTAAGTCATAACATATCACAGAATAATTAGTAGTACAAGTACCTAGTCATATCTTAATACAACCCTACCGAGCGAAAAAGGGACAGAGCGATTCTGAAACGGTTAGAGCAATGGAAGTTCTCGCGCGTTGTGATACGGTGCGTTCGAGCCTGCACGCGGTGGGCGAGCGCCTTCTAGGTAAATATAATTGAAAGCTCGCAGCGCCGTGCGAGTTAAATTGCACTTTATAGCGTTGTAGCGAGAGTCGCTATTAATTTAAATGACTTTACTCAGTTAGCCTTCTGTATTTGTACTATTATTTATTCTGTGGTAATCCTTACGTGTGGAAGCTAATTCCAAGATTTTTGTATTCACTACGCCTTTGGCGGCCAGACACAATACACCCAACCATGATGTAAACTTTTATTACACTAATGGAGTCCATTTATCATCCAAAAAATATTCGAGAACATTAAAAACACAAAAGTACTATTTGCCAACCGATCGTTATGACAGCTCACGTACTTTTTGTCGCAAAGTTGACTTTGTGAGAGACAAAAAAAAAGGGTTACGCGTAAGGGATGCAAGATAAATAGCTCTGTCCCATTCTGTCTTAGCCTAAGTTGTATATCGCTCGTTCTTTCTATTTGTAGTGACGTCATCGACGCTACTTCTGCCCTAGGGCGTAAATATTTTAAGAAATGATAGGACCACAAACGACTTATCAAAAACAAAAATCCTTTAGGTGCACTTCACAGGGTCTTTTGTTTATACACCTTCTGTTTTCGAATCATGACGACGACAGACACTAGTGTCGATTCTGGGTGCACCAACTAAACCTAAAACTAAATTTGACAGCTCTAAAATTATTGCTGTCACTTTCAAACCTTTTGGAAACGAAAGGGACAGCAACAATTTTAGAGCTGTCAAATTTAGTTTTAATTCGTGCACTCAGAATCGACACCATTATTTGTTTAAAGTGTTGTTGATAAGTTACAGACAATAATTAATTTATACAAAAATGTTGGAAGTTGATAGAAAAAAAATAAAGGAGTGTTCGATCGATAAGGTATGTTTTTTTTTGCTAATTTGTGAAGTACAATCAACAAAACAAGTTAAAAAAATGTTTTTTTTTAGTGTAGACTTTGGCGCGAAAATATATTTTGGCGGGAGAATATGGGCCTAATATCATATGCTTTGAAACCGTTTCCCATCAATAATTCACAAGCTATTTCAAAAATATATGTATCACTTGAAAGAACTATAGTAACGTTAATGGTTACGTTATGGTTACGATAATCCAATAGTTCGTATAATATTAGCACCAATATTTGCAGAAAATCCGTGTCCACCGCTTGCGCTTACGTAAAAACCCACTCCATAGTTTTCATACGAAGTGAGAAGTTTGGAATGCATAGCATATATACATACGGTCGCTACTACTTTTACTCTCTTCTCGCTAGGTCACAACCGTGCACCTAGCGAGAAGAGAGTAAAAGTAGTAGCGACCGTTTTGACGCATAATGTCAAAAACGAAAGATACCAAAATAAAAAGATTTGGCCTTTTTGCGTCAGTGAAATAATACTCACGCAAAATACCAAATGCCCATAACGACTGCCATCTCCTTGTGTTTTCTTGACTCGTTTGCTTGCGCGATACGGAATGGCAACGCCGCACCATCGCTGTGAGATCGTGGCACTCGCTGGTCGCCGATACGCACATCGTGTCGTGAATGAATCTCTTGTATTCAGTATTCCTCTAGTTCGACTAATACCAGCAGTGCTATTACGCAGTAGTGATCCTATCGGTTTCAAGCTGTCAAATTCATTAGTGCCTTGCGATAGAGTCGAAATTGCTATGAAAACAGTGATAATCCGATTGTAACCAAGTTCTGTAATAGGGCCACTGTAACCTAATACTGTTTTTTCGAATATTATAATACGGAAAACTTGGCCTGTATTGTGATACTCATACATATTATGAATATATTAGTCACACCTCTATTATTTATTGCAAAAATATGCAAAAAAAAGTTATTGTAATTTTTTTAGAAACCAGAATTAAACATCAACTCAAGAGGCGAAAATTATGTCTTTGGTATTACACAATCATTAACCATGTTACCTTCGGAATCATAGATGCACACTGATCAACAACATATAAATTTATTTTCAAGCCAGAGAAATAATCACACGGGAAAAGTCACCGGCACAGCTAGTAGATAAAATAATAACATTGAACAATCCAAATTTCGATCATTAAGTATCATTCCTTTTACCGTTCTTTTACATCCCATCTCTAGTTTCTGCGCTAAACAATACTGTGACAACAGCAGTGCGATTACGTAATGTTGATCATGACGGTTTCAAGCCGTCAAATTCAATAATGCTTTGCGATAGAGTCGATTTTCCTATGAAAAAAGTGACAATCTGATTGAAGCCAAGTTCTGTAATAGGGCCACAGTAATTTGCTAATTGTGTGCTTGTTTTTGTGTTTGTGTGCAGCTTGTATGTGCGAGTGCGTTTATAGAGACGCCTCAACTTTCTGCTAGAGTGTGCGTGAGTAAATAAATGTGTGCTGTATATGTTCACCTCACTTCCCTCGAAAACGGGCAGAAAAATTTTAGTACTAGAATTTTCGCTTGGGAACTCCCGTTATAATTTATCTGAGCACCCAGCAGTCTATAAAAAGAAACAGCGCAAAATAGGTTGATTTCAAGCCTGGGTACCTACTCAAAATAAGATCAGCAGATTGAATGCTTCAATCTATGAAAAATATGTCGTCGTTAGGCCCGGACAGACGCTCTCGTTCGCTTGGTCTGTACCGCAATAAAAATCAGATTTGGAATACTGTAAACAACTACTTATTTTTTGTCCTAGGTTAGACAGATAGGTTGATAACACTTTATTGGGACACTAAGAAAAATTCTAAAAATAATGTATAATAATATGCCTAATTTATATATTATATTTATAATATATTATGTATAAATTCGGAAGTACATGATTTCCCTTTTATAAGCTTTGTTATCCTATTTCCTGTTAAAAACTAACACGGTAATTTGTACGGTCTATTTCGAACTAATACCGTAAGTAATTTAGTCTCGAAATTTTACCCTTGCAACACAGTAGAAGTCAATTTTCTCGGTGACATTGCACGATTTGCGCGGGACGCGCGATCCGACCGACTGACGCGACGCCCTACACGAAGCGACGCGCATCCAGTGTGGCTTGGCTTGGCGTCTCACTCAGTGACGTAGTGTAGGGTCAGACAGTATTTCGCGCCTTCACGTGAACGGCATTTTATGTTGTTTTGTGTTTTGTTAGCTGCTCCGCTGTTAAGGTAAGACTTATTCTACAAAATATAGGTTTATTTATGTTACGTAGACCTTTGTAAAAATCTCTGTGTAGTTATTAAAAGTAAACTAGCACGCTACTTGACACGGCCGGGCGGCGTTTGCGTGCAGTGTCGAGTCACACATTTCTAACCACAAAATACAAAAGGTTGGTAAATGTAATCTTTTACCTTTTGTATTTTGTTTTACCTAATAAATAGCTCAAAGCTCAAGGTAGGTACCTAGCTCAATACATAATATTATATCGGCGTATATAGCCGACTCTAAAAGTTTATATTTCAATACTTGTATTCATGTAGGTATAATGCAAGAATGTTTAAAACCTCTCTAGCATATGATACATACTTGTAGTTGTTGCAGTTGCGTAGCCTCGGGGAGGCCACGCGCAGCGTCAGTTCATGTCAAGTACAAACTAAGTTACGCCATCGTATAATTGAATAAACAGGGCACTGTGAGCAGCAAAAGCCCTAGGTATATTTGGAAAGAAAAATGTAAAAATCAAGTTCCAACGCTGATATTTTTATATGTAGGTATTTCTCTAGACTTTCTAGCTTTTCACTTGAAAATATGCTTCTCTATGTTCTATGTATCTACTTATATCAAGAATTAGCTGCACCCTGCCTCTTTGCCTGAATGCAAACTTATTCACACGTTCACCCCGCTAGAGATGACATTTTAAAAAATTCCCTCCTTGGTGCACACCTAGTGTACTCAAGGAATATTCCCTCCAAATTTCAAGTCTCTAGGTCCACCATTTAAATAAAATAAATATATTCGGGACAATTCCACACCTATTACCTAGACTAGATAACGGATAAACATACATAGATACGAAAGACTGTGTTGTGTCTGTCAGTCAGACAATAGGTATGCCACAGTACTGTTATCTATACTTATACTATAGCACTAATTACCAAAAAGTCTGTACAAAGAAGATAATAAAAAAAATGATCTAGGGTGGGGTGCTTACAATAAACTACTGAACAAGAATATAAAAAAAACAAAATATCTGTCTTTTTGTATGATTGTTTGCACATCACGTAAAAACTACTGTACCAATTGCAGATCGGTTTTCACTGTTGGATAGCTTAGGCTTTGACTTAAAAACTGGTGTACTTGGTATATCAATCCGATAAGTAGAATTCGAGCAAATGATAAAAGACTATTAGAAGTCCAAATTAAGTTTGATGATATTGGTACTTTTGGTTCTGGAATAACATATGAAGGCTGTTTGTTAAGTTGTTTTAAAAAGTAAAAAATATATATTTTTTTTAAACAATTTACATTTATTTCTCAACATAGTCCCCTTTGAGGGCCAAACACTTGTTCCAGCGAGTATCCTATTTCCCCTCCAATAAATGTTTTGTTGAGGTCTTCAAAATAGCCGTTTACACCTGCGACGCAGTCCTCATTTGTGAAAAGCTAGGTCCAGCTAATACGGAGCATGCGGAACCAGCTCGAAGCCCAACTCATGGATCGTGGAGTGGAGCATCAGATGTGCTTGACCGACTACGTGTAAAATCATTTATCCAGTTATAAACAGTCTGCAACATTGGTGCGTTAGTACCATGAACAGAATCAAGTTCAGTTTATATTGTGGCAGCACTGCAACCCTTCATAAAAAAATGTTTTATAACAGCACGAAATTGAGATTTTTCCATAGTTGTTGAAAATTTACGAGTGATCACAGTTAAACAATGGTTAAACTGACAAAACCTTGTTTTTTTTTTGCTGAATTTTAGACAGTCTTCATTTGAAAGATTGTGCCCGCCAGTGTTAATGCCATGTACCAGAAAAAAGGATTTATAAATAGTTTATAAAAGGACTTATCAAACAGCCCTCGTAGGATCCTCATATCCCAGAAAAATTACCGCACGGCACAGCAAGTGTATATAAATAAAGAAGAATAGTATTATAATAACAATAAACACATTATTGCACAAGAATTAAGGGAAAAGAAATATACAAGAATTTATTTAAAAATAAATAATAGTTTAAAAAAACTAAATACACGCTTTATATAGAAAACCAAACTAAAAAATAGAAAATAAATTTTAATAATTTTGAATTAAGAATAGTGTAAAAAATTCTAATAAATATAAATGAATAATAGTGTAAATAAGAAAAAAATGATTTATTTAAAAAAAACATGGGGTGCATGGGTCAATAGTTATAAATATTTCATTGACAGATATGAGAAGAAGGATTATCATTTCGATAATATCTTAAAAAGCACCCCAAGCTCTTTTTTTTTTTTTTTTTTCAAATTATTAAAATTTATTTTCTATTTTTTAGTTTGGTTTCTATATAAAGCGTGTTTTTTTAGTTTTTTGTTAACTATTATTTATTTTCTACTTTTTAGTTTGGTTTATTTATAAGAGAGTTTTTTTTAATTTTTTTGAACTGTTATTTGATCTAATCTACTAAAATCTATCTATTATTGCATTGTCATCGGTCTTTGACAGGTGTGCAAAATTTGAATGAAATCTGACCGTTTAAATTGGGTCAAAATAGCGTCCAAAGGAGTCTGTTACAAACATACAAGTGAAGCTAATATAAAGCGTATAAAAAAAAACAGGCACAGTGGGGTCTTATCGCTAAAAGCGATCTCTTCCAGACAACCTTTGGATGGACATATTTTACTAATTATGAAAGGAGAAAATAATTATGTAAGATAATAAACTATAGTTTTATGTTAAGAACTAGCTGTGCCCGCGGCTTCGCCAGCATGGTCATTTCTCTTGGTTAGAAGTACTCAATGTGCTATTCCAAGACCTAAAATACCAATATACCAACATTTGATCAAAATTTCTTCAGCCGTCATTAAGATTTTTATTGATTGCTCGGCTTCTACTCATCTGATTGAGATATCAACTACTCCAGTTTCCCAACAGTGCGATCCAGCTAGAAAACCTAACCTGCACCGCAACGAGATTGTTACCTTTCGGTGTGGCAACATGTCTCCCACTTTCTTCCCTTATTTCAAAAATAAATAAATAATAATAGTTCTATGAACCCTTCCCTTATTTCTTCCCTACCTTCCTCGACTTCCCCTCACTCTTTCCCCACTTCCCTTACCCCTTTTCAGTTTCACCCCTTTCTCCCCCATTCTTCCCTTCAGTCTTCCTCCACTTCGCCACCACCTGCCCCACTTCCCGCACCTTTCCCCCTACATCCCCCACAATTCATCCATTTCCCCCTATCCTCTCCTCACTATCCCCCACTTCTCCAAACCTTCCCCCACATCACCTCACTCTTTGCTCACTTCCCCTACCCCTTATCAATCACTCCTTTCTCCCACTCTGCCCCCACCCTTCCCTTCAGTATTCCCCCACTTCGTACCACCTGCCTCACTTCCCGCACCTATCCCCCCACCTTCCTTCAATTCCCCAAACCCTCCCCCACATCCCACCACGTAGCAGTGCAGTTAGGTTTACTAGCTAAATCACACTGTTGGGATTGTGATTGAATCGGAATCGGAAGTGTTCTAGAATAAGCCAGATGATTTAAAAAAAATAAGCTTGTTCAGTAGCTTATTTTAAGTACCCTAGACCATTTTTTTTTCATATCTTATTTTCTTTGTACAGACTTTTTCGTACTTTTTGCGTTATTATGAGTATATATTACTTCAAAATATATTTATTACTTCAGAATATATTTATTACTTCAAAATATATTTATTACTTCAAAATTAATATAACTTTGAATCTCGCAGGAACCTTTTTTTTCGGAATAAAAAAGTATCTTCAATTTAACCCATAATATGAACTATGACTATCTCAAGTTGCACAAAAATCTGTCGAGTGGTTTCAGTGTGATTCTTTTAACCAATATCCTGCGGGAATCTTTAATTTTTTGGGATGAAAAGTATCCTCATAGTATGAACTCAAATCATACCAAGTTTCAGTTGGTTTCAGAATTCATTCAGTAGTTTCGGCGAGATGCGCGGTCAAGGTACAGACAGACAGACGGATAAAAATGAAAAATATACAGTTTTGGCTTCAGTATAGAACATAGATTACCCTCCAAAAAATATTATTTATTACTTCAAAATTAACTGAAATTTGGACCCCTTTCCCTCAGGAACCCTCTATTTTATTTAACCCATCATATAAACTATGACTGTGCTAAGTTGCATCAAAATCAATAATAAATAGCATGTTGTGTTCTTTTAAATAACTTACAACCCCTATCCTGCGGGAACCCTTTAATTTTTCGGGTTGAAAGGTATCCAATGTCCTACTTCGAAGCATGAACTCTAATCATTCCAAGTTTCAGTTGAATTCATTAAGTAGTTTCAGCGTGATGCACGGCCAAGATACACACAGTCAAACAGACAGACAGAGAAAAATGAAAAAAAAAAAGACAACCGTTTTCAAAGATACAGTTTGATATTAATTTCTTATCGAACTAAATAATTTCCTAATCAAGGTTGATTAAGTACATGTAAATTATTCGAATCGGACCTTTCCTTTAGAAGTTATGACTCATATAAAAAAGCTAAAAGTAAGAAAAAAGTTGTGGTGTGAGCGCTACCCGTGCGAAACCGCGGCGAGTCACTAGTCGGGGATAAAATCTTTCCTAACAAAAAATATCTAAACAGCAATACTTAGTTGTTTAAAAGAAACGGGAAGTAGATAAGAATTAATTGATCTGCCAACTAAAAAAACGATCGTGGAGTCCCTCCGCGCGGAAGAAGACGTGAAACTTCGTAATGTGGAAATGAAAATAGGAAGGCCTCCATGGTAGCGTTAAACGTTTAACGCAACCTTGTTGGAAGTCGCAATAGAAGTTTCACTTCAATATTATGTTAGCAACAAGAAGCTGGTAAGAAATTATTTTGGTCAGCAAAATATAATTTAAAGGACATTTAAACTTGATTGCAATAAGTGGTAGGTATTGTAAATTATAGTCTGCAAAATTATTAAGTGGCTACCTACCTAACTTAGGCAGCAAAATGAAATCAGAGCTTGTATTACCTAAAAAATATGGGTTATAACGGTATACGGTATGACATCATACCTCTTTATTTCGATATCCGTAAATTACGATACACCACTTTTTTGCTACCGAAAAATAACGGTACCGTTATTTTATTACGCTACCTAAACCAGAATCATTATTTTCTTTGATACGGCAACGACGCGCGCGCTCTTCGCTCATCGCAAGACATGAATTTCGAATTCTGGCTTGATAGTCGCAATTGCTGTCAATGGTGTACCTCGAGAAGTTGTCCAAAAATACGTTTACCTTGGGCAAATATTGCAGTTAGGTAAGAGAAGGAAGCCAACAAAAGAATTCAGCTGGGTTGGGCAGCATTCTGCAAGCTTAGTCAAATATTTTGTCATCCATAACACAGTGCCTGAAGACGAAAGTCTTTAATCAGTGCATCCTACCAGTCACAACCTACGAAGCCGAAACGCTGACACTCACGGTCAGACTAGACCACAAATTTAAGCTAAGCGAGAGCTGTCCAATGTTTGCTGACCGTCTACGTAATTAGCCTAGTCAAAAGTAACGCAGCTTTGCTTACCAAGTTTATATGTCTAAAGAAAATATAGAGAAATATGATTCTACTCAGGGAGAGAGAGGGATAAATAATGTTTCATAATCATAATAATTTTGTTTGTTGTAAACAAGGAAGTTCTAAGTACTTACGTACAACTAGAATGGTACATACAACTTCCTTGGTGAACACACTCAATCTTGAGTAGATCTATGTTTTGTTTTTGTATGGTATAAATATAATCTATATTTTGAGTTTGGCAATAATGCTGTTTTGACGCCATAAACTGCCAGAATACATATTTGCATGAATTGGAAACGCACAGATGCTTAAATCTGGTTTAGTTAATTCTCGCAATAAAGACATTGGTGCAAGACAAGGCTAACTAGGTTTATTAAGTAATATCAAGAAAAAAAATATGTTTGTGCCAATCTTAGATTGAAATGATTAATGAGTTCATTTAACCTACACAGTATACATACAGTCACCACCACTATATAGTCTGTGGTCACCATCTCAAAAAACTCTTAAGAAATTCTACAGTATTTTACTAAATTAAGATTTGTTTGTTTTACAGTTTGTAACCAACATCACTATGACGGACAAGCCAAAACGTCCCATGTCAGCATACTTGATGTGGCTGAACAGCGCCAGGAAAGAAATCTTAGAGGAGCATCCCGGCCTTAGAGTCACCGAAGTAGCCAAGAAAGGCGGAGAAATGTGGAGATCCATGAAGGACAAGAGCGAGTGGGAACAGAAGGCCGCCAAAGCCAAAGAGCAGTACGCTAAAGATCTGGAGTCGTTCAATGCGAACGGCGGCGACGTGGGCGGTGCCGTGCCGAAGAAGGCGCCCAAGCGCACCCGCAAGGCCAAGGCGGCGCCCGCCCGGAAGAAGGCCAAGGACGAGCTGGATGAGGAGGAGGAGGATGAGCTCAGCGACTAGCCGAGCAGCGCCGCAGGGCTCCGCCGACCTACATCATCTACAATTACCTACACACTACATAGTCATTGCCACGCGGCGGCGGTGCGGGTGCAGGGACCTGCCCCTGGTGTTAGACATTGCCTTGTGAAAAGTGGCTAGGTTTTTTGCAAATGTGCGAATGACATGGGTTGAAGGCCGTTTAAAGTTAAAAGCAATGTTTACGTAAAGGGTGAACCTTTAATAGAGTGCAAAATAATCTTCTATGTATTGTTGTAAAAAACTGAAAATAAATGTGTTGTTATGTATGTACTTATGTAGGTACAAAAAATAAATGAGTATGACAAAACATAAAACATGAATTTGTAGCTTAGTTATGATGTTGCTGTGTAAATCCACGGATTCTCTTAACATAATTGAAATTATTTTTGTTGATTTACTGAGTACATCACGTATTTTGTACCTAGTTTCTCTGTTCTGGCCAAAACTAGTAGATATGTTAGTTACCCAACTGTTTTTTATATATGCTATGTGCCTACTGAAAATAAATACATGTGTCCGCGCGTCTTTACTACGATCAATTCACGCGCGAATGTTAACCAGGCTCTTAGATTGGTGAGGCTCTTAAATTAATTTATCTGAACCTAATGTTTATATTTTATTGTTACATTATATTACAAAATATGTCACGCAAACGTGTTGAAAAATTTGATTTGTTTTACCGGTATGTATGTTGGCCACTATGGCTACGTTCGGATTGGCTTGACGGTGATCTGGTTAATTTTCAAAATATACATTTTTAACAAGCCCTACCCAATTTCAATACTTTTCAAAACCGAACGTAAAACTATCCTACACTATGGTTTAAAGTGACATTTCCGATATTATTTTGACATACAAACAAACAGTGGTCAAAAATATATTAGAGTGATAATTTTGCCCACTTTCCAAACCGAACGCCAAGCCGGGTCATATAATATAATTAGCGTTTTTAACTGTTATACACACACGCTGAAGCGGACGTATTATAAAAAAAACCAGCTATGATGCTTTCTAAATGCCTGAGATAGGAGAGTGAGGTAAATTATTTGCCTTTTGCAAAGTTTCAGCATGTATAAAGGTAGCTACAACAAATTATAACAGTTTTATGTATGTGACTAAGATATCTAGTGAAATAATTTGTACTTTCCGTGCATTTCATAAGTATGACTTAATTGTAATTTAAGTGTAAAATTAAATAGGTATTTGATTAATATGTGATCGTTTTTTTGGCTTACCTTCAACTATATCTCTGAATGTAAAAGGTATTATTAAGGTCAACTCTGTGAACTCGTGAAGACCGTCAGGGCAACACTATTGGCTATAACTTCAGTTATTGCTTATGTAACAGTTCTCGTTCAGTTCTTGTAGATGTCGCTAGCAACACGACAACTACAGTAAGAAATGTCTATACGACAGGACATCAAATCACAGAATATTAAAATGATCAAATGTCAACCATCCTATGACGCCATAGCATACTCGTAAGATTTAAAATGCCGGACCTCACAGTGATGAGACGTCTAAACAACAATTGATCTGATCTTTGTATCGATTTCATAATTTTCACATTTGATGGTTAAACTTTATTACTATCTATAATACCTTTATGAGGTCAAAGCGTTTGTACGAAAAACGGACGTCCAGACTTAAGCAGCCACTTCAGTTTATTTGTTTACAGCATCATAAAACAAATACGTAAAACCATAAGTGAGCTATATATTGGCTTTGTGAGCTGAAGAGCTCGCGAGCACAAACTTTTATGCAAACAATCTAGCGGTGCGAATGAGCGCCATCTAGTTACCTTATTCTAAAACTAACATTCATAACCAATGTGCTCCATCAATCCATACCTAGCAGGTAAAGGGCTGATTCACTGGTAGAAACCTAAAAGTGAGCAATTTACTGCATTTTGAATAGCTCCTATTCTGCTCATCGCGCCGAAGATCCTCATCATATCTTCACCAAATTTTTACGAGACCAACTTAAAGTTATTACCTTTCAAATAAAAAAAAAACCTTCGAAATCGGATCTAATAAGGCGGAGATATTCAGTAGCTCCCTTTTTGCCCTTTTTTGGGAGAAAAATTCCCCGACGACTAATCATTCGTACAAACTTATACTCTAACCATACCTATAACTTAAAATACATTTTTCTTTTTCTCATGTCAGAGTAGAAAATCAAGCGGGGTGAGATAGCGCAAAAGTAGTAGTTCGTCCTTGTCTAGCATGTTGCCGTAGCTTAGTGAAATTCTTTTTCGTAGTGTTTGGGATAAATCTTACATTTGAAAACATTTAATTTTGCTGAAGTAGTTTGTATATTTTACTTTGAAAATACACTTGAAGAGAGGTTGTTGATTGGGCCTCTTCATCCTAAATTAGTATAGTCCTGCCTTACAGGACGATTAATAGAAGTTTACTAGAATGAAAAACTAGCGTTTCATATTCCGTTGTTTTATCAATTTAACATTTTCTGAGATATACAAGTATTTTTCTCTCTCCTAGACTGAACATGACATAATTCTATGACACCCCTTCGTAGACGCCCTAGAGACATCTTGAGCGATCCGGACGATGAAATCGCTGCCGCAGTGCAGGCAGCGATTGATTCGCCCACTCCGTCATCTTCACCATCTTTCAACACAATTAGACACAGACACCGACCTCGCCGGATGCGAGGTCGAAGGTCCCGTAATTAATGTCGACTTTATTCGCCTTCGAGTTTCTTGCCGATTCTTCTCGAAGGTGTATTCCGAATCGGTGGTCAGTTATGCAATTCATTTAAAGGGCTCCAGCCATTTCATGAGGGCCCTCTCGATCACTACCTAACAGTAGAGATCGAGGGGTGTTTAGTTCGATACTCCCCAAGTAATCAATGGCAACTGTCCAAGCCGAGGTTCGTACCCCCTGGGTGCCCTTGAGCAAGTGGCCAAAAACTTAACTTTGGCGTGCGCCTTCTGCGTCACGCATTGCGGCGGAGCGGTTTTGCGCCCGCCCCACCGTCCGGTGACGCTGTAGAGGTCAGTTATAGACCAACAGCACATATCCTTTCTAAAAAAAAAAAAAAAATTCTATGACAACCAACTTGTCTTCCTTATTTGCATCGTGTGCAAATATACAAAACACTGCAAAGGTAACAATACTAAAAAGGTTGGACGTGTTTTCGCCACACCACCCCCTACGAAGACAAAAAATCTATTATTTTTTAATAATAGTAACTTAAAAATATACTATATTACAGGTCTAATATGTCCCTGAATCGATCTCTTCTGGCAGATCTAAGTAGTAACAACAGGAGCAGGGACGAGGTGAACTAAAAATCAAATTATTTGCTGATAACTCAATAGGACCAGAAGTTGCAGTAGATCCCACAGGATCACCTGACATTGACGGACGCGATGCGTAAGGGGCAACAACATCAGCAGATAAACCAGATTCCATATGTGCAGGTTTAACTCGATCAATACTGACCGTTGATTCACGACCCCCTAATGTCTACAGTAATAGTCTTGTCCCTTCTAATAATACGATACGGACCAGAATAGGGAGGTTTCAACGAACGACGAACAGTGTCGTCTCGTAACCATACATGCGTTGCCGTCGCTAAGTCTTTGAAAACGAAAATCGACGGTTTCGAGTGTTGCGAAGCAGGAACCAATGCTTCCATGTGCCTTCTGAATTATATATGCACCAACGGTATATTATGCACAAAGTGTATTTGCATTTTAAATCGTGCCTTTATTTCGAACAGCACTCGAAATTATGTTTCAAATTTTAATTATTTAAAAATCTCTGATCTTCAATCCGTAATTAGGTACCATCACAATAAGTACAACGGGTAGGCACGAGATGTCAGGAATGAATGCTGGATGCGGCAGGCAAAAAACGGGGCTGGAACTGCAGGTGACTGGCCAGGTCCACGTACTCCACGGCCAGGAACTCTCACGCAGAGTTCCAGTGGGCAGAACAGCAAGTGGCAGACTGGAAAATGGAACCCACCCAGGCCGTGCACTGAACAGTATCAGCCTTCTAAAAAAAAGTATAAGGTGTTCGAAGAGTCACATTGAGGGGCCACCAGTTGAAGAGAGGTTGATTGGGCCTCATCATCCCAAAAAAGTCCTGCCTTACAGGACGAATAATAGAAGTTTACTAGAATGAAAACTAGCGTTTCACTTTACGAAATATAAATAACTTACTTAATTCTGATTTAATGTTTAATCAATTTAACATTTTCTGAGAAATACGAGTATTTTTTCTCTCCTATAATAAACATGACATAATTCTATGACAATCAACTTGTCTTCTTTATTTGAATCGTGTGCAAATATACAAACCACTGCAAAGGTCGGTAACAATACTATAAAGGTTAGACGTGTTTACGCCACACACCTAGGTACCCACACACTAATATTGTTAAAATCAATTTTAATTTTACATGCATTTAATTTTTGACTAGAAAAGTTGCAAATAAAATACATAATAATACATACCAAATTAGAAACATTTATGTACCTAGGTATAATGTCGTTGTCTTTATGACACACATTTGAGTAGGTAAATAATAAAATTATTACGGCTGCTTGGTGACCGGTGTACTTTTCGTGTTTCCGGCTTAATCTATCGGTAAAATTATATAAAAGTGTGTATTTTGCTGCGTAAATACTTGCAAAAAAGAATGGTATCGTGGTTGTGGCATAATTTTCCACAGGTGAGTTATTTTACAAGTTTTTAAAAAAGCAATGGTGTGGTCGTGTCCATAAGTCTGGCGTTGTAAAAGTCTGTGTCGTTTGTACTTGCTTAGGTATGTTCTTACATCAAATCAACGCATGTGCTCGATAGAGGATATAAACGTAATATGCCAGCTTTAAAAATTACCACTTAATTACTATAAAAAAATAAGTGGATTTTTTATTTCCATTCAAATCCAGACTGACTGAACATATATTTATGAACAACTCATCATCATCCCCATCAGGTATTTACCTATATTTTGATATTTGACATTTGGAAGTTGACGTTTGACATTTGATAGTTGATATCCTAGGCTGTGTTCACTTACACGCTCGAATCATCCGTGCGATTATCGCTCGATCATCCGGAGTTATTGAACGACTTTGGACGTCTACATACAACTGACAACTGTCAAGTGTCAGTTTCATACTATTCCTCCCCTCCACTACTATTTTTCGGATGACCCAGGCGAACGCCCGACGACGCCGTGATCGATTTCGAGTGTACGCGCGGGTGATCCGTGCGTCCTCGAACGTCTAAGTGAACGGGCCCCTGGACTAGTAGTTTATTTACAGAGGTGAGTTCACTTACTACTCTCGAGGACGCACGGATCACCCTTATGAATATCGCTCGATCACCCAGAGTTAGTGAACAGCTTTGGACGTTAACATAGAACTGGCCACTGTCAAGTGTCAGTTTCATACTATTCCTCCCCTCCCTTACTATTTTTCATGTGACCCAAGCGTACGCCCGACGACGCCGTGAACGATTTCGAGTGATCGCGCGGGTACCGTAGTAAGTGAACGCACCCCTGAAGTGATAGATTTCGTCGATATCTTCGTTTTTGATGACAGTACCTGGCTTAGACGTTTCACGACAAACAAACGGCCCGACACAGCCCCACCTTTTCTTTAATGTGAATATTTTTAAGCTGACCGAACATAACTGATTGTACCTACTTACTTATAATTCTAGGATTCCTAAAGATGAAAATATAGCATTCGTGACTTTCCCAGGTTTTCTTCCACGTCTCAACGTGGAAGAAAACCTGGGAAAGTCACGAAGTCATCATGTCATGTATGTAGTCTACATTTTAAAGATGAAGACTATATTAATCAGTCAAGAAAAACATTGAAATTTGCTGTCTAGTTTCGGAATTAAAGGCTTTATTATTAACTACCTCAGGAAGTATTTAAAGTACGCCACACGAAGCTATCTTTGTTGCACTGAAATGTTTCTATAACATCCATTATTTCATTTTGTTAATATAATAGGTTATTGTAACAATAAATGTTACTACATTAACTTTCTGGTTTTTATTTCTTACACATGTGTTAGAAAATAAACTCTTCTAGGTTATCATAATACCATATATTCTGGTACCTACTTACCTAACTCAATCATAAAAAAATGGCTCAAATTATCATTAACAGCCGGCAACTGCCCCAGCAAAATGGACAGTTGCCGATGCCAATAGGATATACCAAGGTCTTTATTTTTCTGTTACAGCAGATGTGTTTTATCATTTTATGTGGAGTTCGCGCCAATCGCGAAAACCAGAACAAAAAGGAAATGTATGGCATGATTTCCTATTGATCAGCCCCGGTAAGCATTAATTATGATATTGCTTAGAGCCACCTCCCATCAACGTGACCATACATGATAATTTACATGATTTTCATGTTGTTTTAACACTTGGGATGCACAAGGTCAAATAACTATTAAGTATTGATAAAGCTATCGTAGGCTAGGTCAGGCTGTCTATAACTTATTTCCTTAGCATTAATCAACATGTTTATTTCCAGATGCAGAAAATGAGGATCTATCATACATTCCTATAGAGACCAGTCGTAACATACACTTATGAGTGTGAGTGCGTGAGATAAAGAGTAGGTACCTACTCTTTATCTGCGTGAAGCAATAGTAGGTAAGCTTACCTATGTTTGCAAAATCCATTTTCGTATATAAATTGTAAAGAAGTATTATAAATAAAATGTTCCGTTGTTCAAAAGTTTTTTATTACATGGCTCCACAGTTACCTGTTGCAATGGGTATCCATAAGCCCAACGTTGTTGCATTGTGAGACAACAACGTTGGGTTTATTGAAACCGTCTTTCATTAATATGAAACCTTGACGAGGGCATGCATGTTTTAAAGAATACGTGCACGCAAGCACTACTCTACCATTAGGTTGGTAGCATTGTCAAGATAGGCTAATGTCTGACCTTTAATGTTAGTAATGTAGGATGCATTGATGCGAATAAATTTCTGCCAAATTGCTTTAATTGGCTAGTAGGGAGGTCCCGCCTCTTAAAACGTAGTGATTATATTCTCTTTGCCTACAACTACAAATTATTTCCGGGTGCCATCGAACGAACTTCAACTGCATCTCGCAAACTCAGACTCCGCGCCTGACTTAACTACGGTCGGCACGCATGAGCGGGAAAGTACGTCTTTTTGCCTCAATCAATCAGATATAATGAAAGAAAGCGGGAGCTAGAGATAAATTATTTTCCACAACTATGGCGAAACTAAGCTGTTCTTTTAACCACTGTTAATTATAATGTACAAAATGAGAACATTGTTAAATCTGTGGAACAAGGAGGTTGGATACACACTGTTATCCGGAGGCCTAATTTGAATACTGAGCACATAGCAAATTATGAAGTAGGTTCTTGGCAGTTTTTGACGCGAGTGATACTAGTACATAGAGATTAAGCAAATATTAAGTACCTAGCACATTTTACAGTTTGGTAGTAAAAATATTAGAATACTAGCTGTACCCGCTGCTTCGCACGCGTGGTTATTTCTTTTGTACCATAATGTATAATGCTATTCCAGGACCTAAAATACCAATATACCAACATTTGATCAAAATACCTTCAGCCGTCAAAATCAAGAAACATGTCTCAGGCCTGTTTGTCTCATTTTAGTTTTGTTCGCAATTGGCTTTTTTATTTTTATAATAATTTATTTATATTTTCTAATTTTTAGTTTCCTTATTCATTTTTTTAAAGACCTTAATTTTGATACCTCACTCGATTTATAGGTTTTGGTAATTTTTTTGTTCCATCGGATACTCATACGGGATACGTACGAAATTAGAAGAAATACAATGTGGCAGCTGTAAGCCGCCAAATTAGTTTTCTTGACACTTCAGATAAGTACCATAGAGCACTCTCGTGATTAAGAAGAATCCAATGATACCTCGTAATTATCAAAATCCATCAAGCCGTTTAGACTTTAGGCTGTATAGGACGCGCCAAAGAAACGTACAAACCGTAGACAGAGAATACAGATAACCCTGCCCAGTCCGGTAAAAAAACAGCTTTTGTACCTACTCGGTACATAGATCTCATTACACTTTGTCTAGATCTAGGTACCTATGCAGATAGGTACAACTAGACAATAACTACTCGTGTCGCTGTGATAATTAAAACACTAATGTACCTAGGTACATACTACAAGTCCATTCAATACTAGCATCCCCGCCCGCGACTTCGTCCGCGCGGACTACTGTATATCGCGAAAAAAAGCATCCTATGTACTTCCAGGATATTAAAAACCAATACAAAAGTAGGTATAGCACCAATGCTCTTAAAGTTTTATGACAGACTTTTTATTTATTGCTGTCCTCTGATGTCAGAGTTTGTCAAGCCGCCTGAGGGCCTCTGACATGGCTTAACGACTGCTATTAATCAAAAACAGCCGGGACCGACAGCTTAACGTGCCCCCCGAAGCACGGAGCGATGGAAAACCGCACATAACTTAGAAAAGTCATTGGTGCGGAGCCTAGGTTTTGAACCCGGTATCGTTGGATTCTAAATTGCACTATAGAACCGTTAGGCCACCATTTTCCATGACAACCGTTCCTTGCAGCGAGTAATCAACATTTTCCAGTTTTCCCGTGAAAACTTACAATTTTCCGGGATAAAAAGTATCCAATGTTTTATTCTAGGGTACCTATAAGCTATCTCCATTCCAAATTACATCAAAATCCGTCCAGCCGTTATCGCGTGAAAGCTCCACAAACAAATATTCATACAAACAAACGTGTCACTTTTTATACATTGGTACGGATTGTAACAAAAAAAAATAGGTCATAAAGGGGCTTTGAAGAAAAAAAAATAACAAATGTTAAATGTAATAAATTATGATTAAAGGTTCTTGGTCAAAAATTATCAAGTAGGTTATTAATCCTTTAGGTAGCTGTAAAAGGGCCTTGTCAAATACCTACCTAAGTTTGCGCACAGCTAGACGATCTCCAAACATGTTTGTCATCAATATAATCTTTATCATTAAAGTATGCCCTGTCTATTAAAAAATTAAAACCTATACCGACTCATTAGTCAGTTCATCACAGACTACGTGAGTAGGTAGAACAGTAGGTACATAATTATAATTCAACGGGTAGAAAAAAGGTAATAGCGGCCGCGCTCCGAGTCGAGTCGTCGAATCGATAAACCGGCGGGCGATGGCGGCGGCGAAGTGGAATATATAAAAAGTGTCCGACCCCGACGAGGCCCCCGCCCCACCCCGCGCCCGCGCCCCACGTCCTCGGCCCTGGCCGCTCCGCCTGCGGCTACGTCTGCGCTCTTGCTTGTAAACGTGCTTCTCCATCCGTCCTCGTCTAGCGCGGGGCGGGCGGCGCGAGCGCGAGCGGGACCGCCGTGTGCGCGCTTGCTTCCCGCTGCGCGCGTGTGTCTGCCGGCATGCGCGCCGCGTGTGTGGCGAGCGCGCTCCCCGTGGCGTGACGTGTGCGCGATGGACCCGGGCGCAGGCAAGGCCAGCGAGACCGGCCGGCTGGTGGACAGCACGCAGGCCGAGGACCGGCGCATGATCGCGCTGGTGGCGGAGCGCCCGCTGCTGTACGCGCGCAGCACGCTTCCCGTGGCCAGCTACTACTCGCAGGTGAAGCAGCTGTGGCAGGAGGTCGCCGACATCATGGGCTGGACCGGTACTGTAACACACCATACACTATCCTAACCGTTATCTTTCATATCTGTGCCCGTAACGTACTACTTTTATTTATTCTGTGCCGTTACGTACGAGATAAAATAATACAATCGGCGGCCTTATCGCTGAGCAGCGATATCTTCTAGGGTAGATTGAGACACAATGAGAAGGTATTTGTTGGTTGTTGATGTTGACGTTAAATCTACGTGGTGAGATGAATATTTGTCACGGGCTTATGCTAATTATATTCTGTGCTTATGTGTACTTACCCAGAGCCTTTCCATACATATTATAATCTATATACAGGTGGAAAGGTTGTTCAATTTACTCAAAGAAAACATTCACTTATTTTTTAAAGTCGGTAAAAATATTAAAGTAGAAATTAAACTCGCCTCAAAAAATAAATAGATTGACTACAGTCTCGAAACTTACAACTTTTTGAAAATGCGCTTTCCTCAACCGGGAATCGAACCGACACAAATGTAGTAATTAGCCTTCCATTATAGTTGTTTTAAAAAAAAACGTGTTCATATTCAAAATGTCATTGTAAACAAACACTAAAAGGAATAAAATAGTTAATTATATTTAACCAGAAAAATTGCATTTTTTCTAAAATGGTAATGCGATACCTTTACAAAATTATCTATTATAATAAAGCAATAAAAATTAGAAAGCTGAAGGAGTTTTGATCTAATGTTGGTATTCGTATATTGGTATTTTAGGTCGGTCATATAACATCATTGGGTCGGTCCTGGAATAGCACATAGAGTACTTTTAGCCTAGAGAAATAACTAAGCGGGCGAAGCCGCGGCCATCAGCTAGTTAAAAATATAATAAATAAGATGTAGAAAAATGTGTGCAAAGTTCAAAATAATTAAAATTGAGACCTAACAATGTTACTTTTTCAAAATTACCAATGTAATAATAATGCAAAAATACAACATAAGATAAGAAAGAGTTTTTTGAAGGCGGTGCCAAACCCAGGCATCATTTAACTCTAATATCTTTACAACAAAATTAATACATACCTATCCAGTTGCTTGCCACGCGCGCGTACAGAGACACTATATTGGTATGGATATATTCCAGTAGTTATATATACCATAATAATATGTACTCGTACATGTCAAGTTTCATTACAGTGTAAAACACACTTTAACATGTTCAAAATGTAAAGGTTTTTGAGCGATAAATTTGCGCCTTGCTGACATTTTTCAAACTCCACATCACATCACACTATAATATTATAAATCCGAAAGTTTGTATATATGTGTGTGTGTGTGTGTCTATACTTATAATAAAACTGTAACAGGTCCAATTCTGTACATACATTGAAGATATTTAGTAAAAAAAAATTTGGAGTCTTTTCTGTGTTCCATTCTGAAGCCAAAACTGTATTTTTTCCATTTTTGTCTGTCTGTCTGTATCTTGGCTAGGCATTACGCCGAAACTACAGAATGAATTTAAATGAAACATAATATATTTGAGTTCATACTACGACACAGGATACTTTTCACCACGAAAAATTAAATGATTCCCGCAGGATAGCGGTTGAAAGTTTGTTAAAATAAATAATTGTTTAAAAAAAAACTAAAAACACGCTTTATATAGAAAACCAAACTAAAAAATAGAAAATACATTTTAGTAGTGTAAATAAGAAAAAAATGTTTCATTTCAAAAAAATCGTGGGGTGCATGGGTCAATAGTTATAAATATTTCATTGTCAGATATGAGAAGAAGGTTTATCATTTCGATAATATCTTAAAAAGCACCCCACGCTTTTTTTTTAAATAAAACTTTTTTTTCATATTTACACTATTAAAATTTATTTTCTATTTTTTAGTTTGGTTTTCTATATAAAGCGTGTTTTTTTAGTTTTTTTAAAGTATTATATATAGGTATATATATAGATATATATATATATATATATATATATATATATATTTTCGAAATAATGCATTGTCATCATCGGTCTTTGACAGGTGTGCAAAATTTGAATGAAATCTGACCGTTTAAAGTGGGTCAAAATATCGTCCAAAGGAGTCGGTTACAAACATACAAACATACAAGTGAAGCTAATATAAAGCGTATAAAAACACTTACCACTCTGAAACTACTGGACGGATTTTGATGCACCTTGGCACAGTCTTAATTTATATGATGAGTGTAAATTGAGGATACTTTTTGTACCGAAAAAGTAAACGGTTCCTGCGGGATATGGGTCCAAATTCTGTGCATTGAAGATATTTAGTATTTTTTTTGTAGCTTTTCCGTATTTTTTATATATCTTTTCTATATTTATATATATATATTTTTATTGGTGTGGAATTGTCCCGAATATATTTATTTTATTTATTTATTTTATATTCGTACTGAAGCCAAAACTGTTTTTTTTTGTCGTTGTTTGTCTGTCTGTCTGTATCTTGGACGTGCATCGTGCCGAAACTATTGAATGAATTCAAATGAAATTTGGCATGATTTGAATTCATACTACGAGGTAGGACATTGGATACTTTTCATACCGGCAATTAAAGGGTCCCGGCAGGATAGGGGTATTTTATTTGGAGTTGGTATGCATGTTTTACGGTTTATAGTTTGTTTTTTTTTTACCTCTAGGATACTCATGGAATATTCCTCCAAATTTCAAATACCTAGGTCCATCTGTTTAGGCTGGGCGTTGTCTGTCAGTCAGTCAGTAGGTATGTCACGGTACTGTTTTATAGGCATGATTAAAATAATGTAATAAAACACATATTTTTATAATTCTGCCCAAAAGTGAAGGGCATCTATACCTAAAATAAAGCAGTAAGTACCAAAAAACTGGTAAAAGATCTAGAGTACTAAAAATAAGCTACTGAAAAGAATAAATCATTTTTAAAATACGTATCTGTCTGTTAGTCTGTTCACGCATCACGTAAAAAATACTGGACCGATTGCGATGTGGTTTTCATTGTTGGATAGCTTAGGGTTTGACTTAAAAACTGGTATACATATTATCTCGATCCGATGAGTAGAAGCCGAGCAATTGATAAAAACTATTTGACGGCAATACCTATTGGTATTTTAGATCTTGGAATAGTAATAGAGTTCTATTAACCTAGAGAAATGGCGACGCGTGTGAAGCCGCCTCTGCTAGTAATATTATAAATGCGAAAGTTTGTATGTGTATGTATTTGTAGCTCCTTCACGCTCAAATGGCTGAACGGAATTGGATGAAATTTGGTACAGAGGTAGCTTATAACCTGGATTAACACATAGGCTACTTTTATCCCGAAAAAATGTATAGTTCCTGAGGGACGCGGGTGAAACCGCGGGGCGCAGCTAGTATTTATATAAATTTAATGTTTCATTTTTATTAACATACTAGCTTTGCCCGCGTGGTCGTTTCATTTAAAAGTAGCCAACACGTGATATTCCAGGACCAAAAGTACCTACAAAGTACATTATTATACTAAGTACATATCTTCAAAATTCGTTCAGCCGTCAATTAGTTTTTTATTGATTGCTCGGCATCTAATCATCGGCATAAGGCTAGCGCGCACTGCCTTGCGTTTGTATAACGCATATTCTGTGAAATAGGTACGGAGTGTCATTGAAGTGCACGTGTTGCGGTGAAATAAACGCATATAATACAATATGAAATAAACGGTAGAATAAACGCACCGCGTTCCACCGCAAGGCAGTGCGCGCCAGGCCCTAAGTTACCAAGTTACCCAGTTTTTAAATCAAACCTTAATTATCTTCTTTGCACAGACTTTTTTGTTCATAATGCTTTATTATAAGTACAGATAATACGCTCTCTAGTGTAGAGGTCCTACAATAAAAATACTTACACCCGTGTTAAGGAAGTAGGCTACTCCATTGTGCTATAATCGAGCTCTATTATAACTCTAACTCTAATATATACCTGTTTTAGACTCTTTATGCGTGATCCATCTTGTTTACCCCAGCTTTCAAACATAAAAAACCCAGCTAAATCGGTCCATTCGTTTGGAAGCTACGATTCTCACCCCCCTTTTCTCACCTACCCCCTCTTTTCTCACCTCCACCTCATCCCCTATATATCTAAGAACCCTCTCGATCACATAAGTTTTCAAACATAAAAATCCGCAGTTAAATCGGTCCATTCGTTTAGAAGCTACGATTCTCACCTCTCTTTTTTCACCTCCCCCTTTCCCTCCCATTCCCCATATATCTAAGAACCATCTCGACCACATCAGCTTTCAAACAAAAAAAAACGCATCAAAATCGGTCCATTCGTTTGGGAGCTACGATGCCACAGACACACACACACACACACACGCACACACACACGCACACACACAAACACACACACACACACACACACACACACAAAGTGATAAACACCCTAAACTTATAACACCCGTCTTTTTGTTCGGGGGTTAAAAATGTGAAAAAGTAAGCAGTTTGGTTACCAATAAAAACAGCGGCAAGAGGGCGCTTTTTTATGAGGTATTGTAATTTATAAACGATAATTTATTTCTTTTTTAAACATGCACTTCAGGTAAAACTAACAAATTTACAATGTAAAAAAATAAACAAAGTAATGTGAGCCAAATTCGAAAAGTTTGCAGATTGGAATTTAGTGGTACGCTTGGTTGCAGTGAATGAAATGCTTGTGTGTTTTAAGGTCAATCAGCGCCACCTAGTTAAATTGGAGGCAGAACTTTGATTTGTTTGGTTTATGCGCTGGAGTTGTTGACCATCTCAATCACATTAGCTTTCAACCAAAAAACGAAAACACACATACACACACACTCACACACATACACACACACTCACACACATACAGTGGTACACGCCCTAAACTTATAACACCCGTCTCTTTGTTCGGGGGTTAAAAAATGTAAAAATAACGCATAAGATATGTAAATGCTTTTAATTATGGAGCAAAAATAACCTTTTTGCACTCCATAACGATTTTGAAGTTTATCTCAATTAAAATTTTCAAAAAATATTGAATGTACAGATTTAGCCAGTTTTATTTTATTTTATTATAGTATAGGTAAGATAGATAGATAGATTTTACTTTACTTTAACAGTTGCAATAATAATTGCAGCATTAGACTATAGTATTTACATTAACTTGTTTTTTTTTTAAGAAGCTTAAACGAAAATTGCTACTGTTTAGTTATAAGAATTATATATTTTTGAAATGGGCTTTTAAATACCTGTATTTTGATACCTCACTCGATATTAGGTTTTGGTAATTTTTTGTTCCGTCGGAAATACAATATGGCAATTGTAAGCCGCCATATTGATTTTCTTGACACTTCATATATCCTATAGCACTCACGTGATCAAGACAAATCCATTGAAACCTCATTTATCAAAATCCATCAAGCCGTTTAGGCTGTAGGACGCACCTAAGAAACGTACAAATATACAAACATACATACAACCCGAACACGTAACCCTCAGTCGGGTAAAAATATAGCTATCACTCGGGATGATGTAAGGATTCGATCGATACCCCATACATCCAAATCAGTTCAGGCATTAAAAAGTTATGGTGGAACAAATAAACTCGCATACCCTGAAAACATTACACTCCATTTTTTCCTTTTTTCGTGTAAAATAACGCTAGTAATAAATGAAATTTAAAGTGGACATCTATGCCGTCAGTCCATCATTTCGTTTAGAGAATGGTTCCATGACACCATCCAAGTCCAGCCACCGACACGTGCTGCACGCGAAAACCAAGTTCTTTTAGAGTTTATTGTATTTATTAGACTGACCCCATGTGCGGGCGGGTGGGTGCCCGCACACACACGGGTAGCAAGGGTTTCTCTGAATATTTATTAGTACAAAACGTTACATTGACCAGACAGGCGTGGAGGCCGCGGGCAAAAGTAAGCATTTTCTGAGATATCTGTGGACAGACAGGCAGACAGACGCGACAGGTACTTTCTTTTATAATTTTGTAGTGGTAGTGATGATACTAACTAGGTACACTTCTGTACAAAAATGTACTTATATGGAGGACTTAATGCTAGGTAGCACAGATACGAGTACTTCTAAGTATCTGTGTTAAGTAGCATTTCGTACCATTCCTCCAGTGTCCACTGTCCAGTCATGACTTTGTGTGCTTGATAGTTTATGTGTATGTGTTGCAGTGGCGGAGGTGAGGCGCAAGTGGTCGCACATCCGCAACTCGTACTCGCGGCACCTGCGCAACGAGATCCACGGCATGCGCACCGGCAAGGGCCGCATGGTGTCCAAGTGGTACCTGGCCGACGAGCTCGAGTTCCTGCGCCGGCACATGGCCACCGACACGTGAGTTAACTACTCGTACTCGCGTCACCTGCGCAACGAGATCCACGGCGTGCGCACCGACAAGAGCCGCATGGTGTCCAAGTGATATCTGGCCGACGAGCTCGAGTTCCTGCGCCGGGACATGGCCACCGACACGTGAGTTAACTACTCGTACTCGCGGCACCTGCGCAACGAGATCCACGGCACGCGCACCGGCAAGTGCCGCATGGTGTCCAAGTGGTACCTGGCCGACGAGCTCGAGTTCCTGCGCCGGCACATGGCTACCGACACGTGAGTTAACTACTCGTACTCGCGTCACCTGCGCAACGAGATCCACGGCGTGCGCACCGACAAGGGCCGCATGGTGTCCAAGTGATATCTGGCCGACGAGCTCGAGTTCCTGCGCCGGGACATGGCCACCGACACGTGAGTTAACTACTCGTACTCGCGGCACCTGCGCAACGAGATCCACGGCACGCGCACCGGCAAGTGCCGCATGGTGTCCAAGTGGTACCTGGCCGACGAGCTCGAGTTCCTGCGCCGGCACATGGCCACCGACACGTGAGTTAACTACTCGTACTCGCGTCACCTGCGCAACGAGATCCACGGCGTGCGCACCGACAAGGGCCGCATGGTGTCCAAGTGATATCTGGCCGACGAGCTCGAGTTCCTGCGCCGGGACATGGCCACCGACACGTGAGTTAACTACTCGTACTCGCGGCACCTGCGCAACGAGATCCACGGCACGCGCACCGGCAAGTGCCGCATGGTGTCCAAGTGGTACCTGGCCGACGAGCTCGAGTTCCTGCGCCGGGACATGGCCACCGACACGTGAGTTAACTACTCGTACTCGCGGCACCTGCGCAACGAGATCCACGGCACGCGCACCGGCAAGTGCCGCATGGTGTCCAAGTGGTACCTGGCCGACGAGCTCGAGTTCCTGCGCCGGGACATGGCCACCGACACGTGAGTTAACTACTCGTACTCGCGGCACCTGCGCAACGAGATCCACGGCACGCGCACCGGCAAGGGCCGCATGGCGTTCAAGTGGTACCTAGCCGACGAGCTCGAGTAGCCGCACATGCCCTCACGTGAGTATAACTATAATAACATGAGAGTTTCTAAACTGCTACTGGGCAGATTGGAATGATATTTGAATGTTCTCGTTCCGTTCCCGGCAGGCGTCCGTCGCCATACTCCATGGTGTCGTTCCCGCCGTCGCTGCTGGACATGGAGGTGAGCAGCGCAGGCGAGGAGGACGTCAAGCCGCCGCCGAAGCCCTGGTACGCCGCCCCCGAGCCCGCGCCGCCGCCGCCGCCCGGCGACTCCTGCGCCGGCGCTGGCTTCGAGCCCGACGAGAACGTCGCCTACTTTCAGTTCTTCAGGGCCATCCACAAGGACTACCAGGAGCTCCCGCCCGTGAAGCAGAGGTGAGACTGTGACATCTACGTAAACCAGTAAGCGTGTAACGACCTATAGAGCATTCATTAAAGGATTTGTACTTATAGGTAGTTAACCCACAAAAAGATGACATAAGTAGGTGCCTATTGAAATGTCTACATCGCGTGACGTAGCAAATCATACTTATCCATACATATCCGGCCGCCGAGCGAGCAACCGACTCCGTTTAAAGTTGGTTGTTCGCTTGAAGTCTCCGTCTCGGGCAGAACAACTGCTCATCTCGTTCCTGTGATCCCGCAATGATTCGATTCCGCTTTGCGCCATCCTCGGCACTGCACAAGCTGCAACTCTTGAGTTGTGAACATTTCCTGGTGCAGGTACTTCCGGCGGCAATGCCTGATCCTGCTGCATGGGCTGGTGGACGGGCAGGGCGGCGCGGCGCAGGGCAGCGACGAGGAAGGGGGAGACGCCGCCGTGAACCTGTCGTGCGGGTACTCCAGCGAGCCGGAGCGCGAGCACAAGGTGTTCGTGCAGGTGCTGCAGAACGTGCACGCAGGCCCCGACGCCGACGACGCTGACGATGCCAGATAGCAGACAATGCAATCACTTAGGCTCCTATACCAATAGTTGCAGCGTGGCGGTGCTCGCAGCACCCGATCATCTTACAACGTGAGATCATTGGTAGCAACTTAGCAAAGCGACCATTGAGCTTCATACGTCCTTTTTCAATGGTAGAAACTAGATCGAAAGATTCTCTGTTGTGTGGTGTTCGTCACAAGAGAGGCTGGCCACAAAAAATAAACAGAAAGAAATCGTAATCCGGCTTAGTTTATTATTTATTCTGTGGTGTAGGTCTAAATACCTAGAGTAGGTAAATGTCTACCTGCATAACAAATGTTATTAAAGTTTAGTGTGCCGATTAGATAATACTTAGTATACCTAGTATGATTGTAAAAATGAATGTCTACCTGCGTAACGAATGTAAGTTAAGTTTAATTCTTAAACATTGTGTGTGTCGATTAGATTATAACTATAGACAGATGATTATAAAAAATAAATGTTTTGTACATACTACATACTAAGTACTTACCTAAATTCCTAGCTAATACTTCTTATAAACACACTTTATTATGTCGATCCGTAACTAAGAATAAACGAAAAAATATCCTGCGTAAAGCTACCTGCAGTGCGATTACGTAATGTTGATCATGACGGTTTCAAGCCGTAAAATTCAATAATGCTTTGCGATAGAGTAGATTTTGCTATGAAAAAAGTGACAATCTGATTGCAGCCAAGTTCTGTGGTCGGGCCCCTGTTTTTGTTGGGTAGGGATAACGTTAAGGGCGTCAGACGATTAAGATACTATAATATTTGATGTTAAGATATCTGCATATAAAATATTATAGCATCTTAGGAACACACGATTAAGATACGATAATATATTGAAATTATTCATTCGCACCTAGGACGGAAGTGCCACACGTATTTCTTCACCGCTTTCTATACACAGAAAATAAAATATGAGTAATACGGTTTCACTAATAGATTTATTAGATAGCTCATCAGACGACGATTCTGATTTCGAATTTGATATGAAAATTGCATTAGCGCACTAGCTTCGAGGATGTAAGCATTCGATGAATAGACTTCGAGGAATAGACATTCGCAAAAACAACATTCGAAATTACGTACATATCCCCCACTGCACAATGGCCAATGTAAGGTAAATCAGGATTTATGTGGTTAGGTACCTACCTACATCCAACATTCTTTCCTGCATGTACTTCCTTAAATCATACTGATGAAAATACAATCATGTGAAGCCATCGAGCTGGTATGATGATGGAGCTGGATGGTGGGTAAAGGAACCCTTGAATGATTATTGTCCAAGAATGTTTCAAACACTATGCTACTACCTAGTAAAACCCTTGGAACTCGGGCTTATTAGATTTGTCTTAGCAGTCCTGCCTATTTCATTTCATTTTAATAACTGATGAAGGGAGCATTTTTTTAACTAGTTTATTTTACATTTCTGTACGTATGATACACGGAAAAAACAGCATAAAATTGTAAAAATTCAACGTTTATGCTGCCTGTGGCGGGCTATAACAAAGAGCATATCTCTAAAACTGCATTCGCTTCCATAAAGGTTCCGACCGAGTAACAGCGCGACAAGCCAGGGCAGGGGCTGGGCGTGGAACAATGCAAAGGATAAGGAAGAACAGCAGTGAAACTGGGGTTGTATAAAATACAAAGGCGCAAATTCTCCCAAGGAGCGAGCCGCCGCGCCGAGCCGCGCGGACAGCTGCCGACTGCGGCACAGACCCACAGATTACTAAACACTCGAGGGTGCTCGAGGTATCGGGGTAGGCATTTCCTGGGAAAAGGTCGTTCGACAATAGATACAATAAACAGAACAAATGACGTCACGTTACAATTCCGCGCTCTTTTACTAGTGTTAACTATTTAGTAATCTGTAGCTCTGTGCCATAATCAGCAGCTGTCCGCTCGGTGCGGCGCCGGCGCATCGGCGGTTCCCTGGGAGCATTCACGCCATTGTATTTCGCGTCTTTCTGTTTGCAAACAACTTTCACCCTTCTGTTTCAACACATAAAGACCGAAGTTGTGTAAACAGCTACCGAGCGTGTCTCGCGGATGACAAGGCGACCCGATGAATCAAATAGAAACCTTCCAGTTGTATCCTGAATTTGCTCCTCGAAAAGGTAATATTACGTCCAAATTTGAATTTGCATGCCGATCTGTGCGTTTCTTCAGTGAGCTCTTGTTGATTGTTAAACAGCGGGAGTTGTAGGTAGGTAGGCAGGTATTTAACTGGGTACTTACTATTTGTATCGCTTTTTGTAACGCATTAGAATTCACATTTCCCTGGCACGAGTCTTGAGCACAAGCTCAAGACTCGTGCTGCGAGAGATAGGTAGGTAGAGTAGGAACTAACCTTTATGGCGGCTGAGAAGTTAGGCGCAAGGCGCTGCACAATGGCTAATTTTAGGTGTAAGCGGGCTTTGGAGAGGTGAGAGGCCGGGGCACACCTTCCCGCTAGCCCACCGCATGCCGCGCACGCCCGCCGCGGTTGTGCTTGTGTGTGCGCTACATCCGTACGCTGCACACATGCGTGCGATTCTGTTCAAGTACAGTCTAGTTAGTAATTTTAAAGTTGTTTGTTACCAACCAATACAATCCACCAACACGATATCAGCATATATTCCGATATTAATATTATTCTCTTGATGTATGTTAACATAATTTCATGATTGGTTACAACATAACGAATAGGTTAAAGCGTTAAGTGTCGACGCTACTTTAGCTACTAGAAACATAGCTATAGGTATAACATTTTTTTATCATTCCATTATTTGCATGTGACATGTAAGTATGTATGGTTTATGTAGTTTATTAAATATGTATGTAGGTATATTCACTTTTATTTTGCATGATTTACTGTATTGTTTTGCACCACCGTCCTTTTTTAATTCGTAATTTCTGTCCATCCAGGTTGTCTGGAAAAGATCGCTTTTAGCGATAGGACCACCCGTTTTGCCTATTTTTATATTAAATTCTTGTATATTTGTTCCATAATTCTGGTGTAATAAATTGTTTCTTATTATTAAAACACAAGTAGGTAGTAAAAAAAAACTCTAATAATTGCGAACCTTACTGTACCAGCGCGAAGTCACACTCGCAGCGCGGTTCACAGCCGCCATTAAGATTGGTTCCTACTCACAGATAATCTGTGTTCCTACTATACCCGAGTTTCTGTGTTTGGCTCGTACTATTATTATTCTGTGGTTTGGTATTTTGTGGTTTCACGGACGATTCCGTTCCTGTCCTTCCAGTTGAGTTGACGATGCGATGGTTCAATCATGAACGTGTTGCAGCGTAAAGACGGCAGATGGCGGTGTCAAAAAATGTGGGTATAAAACATCTCACCCTAAAGTTTCCACTGCACGGTAGCTCTTTTTATGGCAATTACGGCAAATCGTTCAGTGTCCAAGCTGTTCTTGTGGAATGCACTGCCGCTTACGATCAGACGTGCACAGTCTCTAAATTATTTTAAATATAAAGTTATAAAAACTATACCTTGAAATCTGATTTCAAGGTATTTCATATTGCTGAAAAGGAAAACCAAAGAAATAAAAGGAAAACGATGAAATCTATACTTATAAATTCAATGGGAAAAGATAAAGCACTATTATTCAAAGGTCGATCTGATTACTTACGTTAGTTCCTTATTAACAATTATCTTTGACGTCATTCATTCATTAAAATTACGAAGACCTATTTGGATTTCAACTTGCACGTGTTTGTAAAACTCTTTATTAGATAATTTCTCTTCTCTTTATTAAAATAACAAACTTGTGTATCCAACAAAATGGAGTTCATGCAACTAATTAAGTTAGTTTACCCTTTTTTTTTTCTTTCAATTAAAATATCTTATGGATTTCCTTTTATTTTATTTATAATGTTTGTTATAGAGATTTGATTCTTATTTCTTATGATTGACCCTATCGATTAATGCCATAAGATCCCCGAGTGAGGCAAGCGAGTTTTCGAAAATCTTTGAATGCAAATTTGTTTCTTTTTAAAAATAAAGGCATGTTTCCTTTGAGTAAAATTTGCTATCTCCAGTATTTAGAGTACTTTCCCTCCTGTCCTGTCCTGTCCTCGGTGTGGTTAAAAAATTCCATTCTGTATATATATAGATAGATTCGTGTCTTTCCGTCTGTTTGTCTGTACTGTTGTTCCTGCATCTAAAAACTACTGGACCGATTGCTATGCGAATTTCACTTTTGGATAGCTTAAAGTTTGACTTAAAAACTGGTGTAATTGGTATCTCAATCTGGCGAGTAGAAGCCGGGTAAATGATAAAAATATTTTTGACGGCTGAAGAAATTTTGATTAAATGTTGGTATATTGGTATTTTAGGTCCTGGAATAGCACATTATGGTACTTTTAACCTAAAGAATGACCACGCGTGCGATGCCGCGGGTACAGCTAGTTCATTATATATCTGCGCGTATCTTTTGTCACAACTTAGTGCAGGCAGAGTGAATTATTGTAGTAGGTGTTGCACCACTCTGTGCTTATGATTGTAGTGGCAATTATTGTGGGACAGTGCCATCTCTCAAACCTGCCCTGAACTAAATGGATGCTCCTAGTGGCTCGTATACAGGTTCTAAAATTGAGACTTTTTCTAATGTAATAACTAGAGATTACTTCAGTCAGAAAGCAGGATAAAAGAAATAAAAATAAATAAATATATTCGGGACATTTCCACACCAATTACCTAGCCCCAAACTAGGATACCCTGTACTATGGGCACTAGATAACGGATAAACATACATAGATAAGAATATTACATCCATGACTCGGAAACAAACATTTCTGCTCATCACACAAATGCTTTCACCTTGCAGGATTCGAACCCGCGACTGTTCGATTTCGTACCTAGGATCTCTAGAAACCCAACGTAAACGCCTGCTGAGCCGATATAATGCTTCGTGAAAACGCAGCAAGTCTTCAAGAACACCCATTAACTAGTAGGCGCAGGATCGCTCGAACTCCGCTTCTAACATAATGAACTATGCTATGTAGAGGTACGATGCAGACGTTATTTTGTGTGTCGTTGTCATTTATGCTAGGGCGGCTAGCATAAATGCTCGATCTGGCAAATCTAGCAATGATCGCTTCGCCACGGTTCACTATATTATGTGGGTACGTAATATCTCGATCTGCAGCATCCTGTGAACGATCTGCACTGTCTGCACACCCACAAACCCAACTATAACCCAGTAGTAGTAAACAGAAGGAAAATAACAAAACACTCACGTGTAAGAGGGAATACCGGATATACCTACTACCTACCCCAAGCAGATTTCGGACTGAGTACATAATTATTTTCAAGTCTTTCCTTCTTTTTAAGACGGAGCTATATGTAAATTTGGCTAAATTTGGGGTACATTACAACCTTTTCTCTCCGTAATCTGAATCGAAAAAACTTCAAAAAAATATATACGTTTATTTACATCATATAGAACATCTACTCTTCAGCTTAAAAAATTGAAAATACTATTTTAAATATCAGTAATAAATACGCAAAGTACCCTCTGTTTTCGTAGTTATAACCGTTTTTCTTCATCACAACTACAATCACAAGATTTTTTAATTTCATTTGTGTTAAGCATATTCAATAATAAAATGCTGAGGGATTGAGATTATTTTTGCGAATATATTTTCTAATTATTTTGAACTTTTTTTTTTACGTAGGTATATATATCTATACTCGCTAATCGCATGGGCAAACGCAACCCCTCTGTCGCCCAAGAAATCTGTGCGGGACGAGAAGTTGTGCTGAACGGACCTGTGACACTTTTCTCCGCATTATTAATCTGTGGCTTGTCTGGCGCAGAACCAATTTGGAAATCGTATATTTTGTCGATTTTTAGTTGTAGGCGGGTTTATTTGAGTGTGTAAATATAATAATAATGATAAAATTTTAATTTTTTGTAATAAGTTTGTACATAGTAGTATAGTTGTATATTAAAGTTATTAATTTACCTACTCGTATAGTCATGATGATGATGATGATATTATAGTTACTTATATTATTATAGTTAGTTACAGTCAGATTATAGTAATTATTATTTAATTGATTCTATGCGTGTGTTTATAAATTCTTTTGTCCCAACCAGGGCTTGATATCGGTACGACCAATACTAGTATCATAGCGGTAAATATCGGTATTTTCCCTATCAGTACTTGAATATCGATATCGACCTAAGAACCGGTATTTTCGCCTCAAGGTACCGGTAGATTATTCAGTTTCTTATGCTACATTTCCAGAATGACACCATAGACCATACACTCGTGCTCCCGAAGCGGATGCTTACGGATTCCGACGTTGTGCCTTTAAACGAACTATTTCAGTGACTATCACAGTGATAAAACTCATAATACATCGCGATTCGCGGGATTTCAGCCTCAAATTTGACAATCACCACATGCACTTTTTGTTCTGAATGATGGGATGAAAATACAAATCATATTTATGATAATGATTAGGGACTTTGTATTATTCACCTGAAAACCTCATAGTTAAAATAAAAATTCTAAAGTAATTAAAAGACAAACGGATAGTACGGATAATTCATACGGATTAGTATCAGTAATTAACATTCTAAAGTTTACCGTAGGTACTGTTTTTTGAATTCTCGACTCATCTTTCTTATGACCTAAAATTAAGTCGATATTTCGCTTACAAATCAGTTTATTTATTTATTTATTTTTAATACCATCGGGTGAGCATTACAGTTTCCCAATTCGCCCACCCTCGGTTCAAAATGACAAGAATATTACCAACTAGGTACTTAACCTAAAAAAGAGTTTTTTAACAAAAAATTAAATCTAGACAACTATACAGCAAATCAAAAATTACACAAATTTAGAATTCTATTACTCGGTAATGTAGGCCTGCGTAATTCACTGCCAGAACATTCAAACAGATCTAGATCTTGGTTCTGATCAAACCAGCATTGAGAAGCCGCATCGCCCTCGGTAGTGGCGCTGTCTACCCTGTTGGCTCCTACCTAACTATATCCCAAACAACTTGTGCCGACGAGCTTTTACACAGTTGTCAGGAACAGCAAATGTAATCCTTTCGAGAACAGATGGGTTGGTCATGCATCCGACAATAATCCGAGCTATAAACTCCATTAGTGAGACCGAACGCCGCACCTCTAGAGTATTATAGCCCATCATGCCAAGTATGAACTTACTTGGATACAAATACGGATACCCTACATAATATCCATATTACTTCTGATAGAGCCATCTTAAAAACTTTTTTGTATTATTTCAACAATGTCAACATATTTGGCCTCATACGGATTCCACTACTTTCTAGCTTGCTCCGGACAAAAGCACCATAAAGAGACATTATAGCAGGAATACTATCCAGGTGCCGAGCCTGTCGTAGAACATACCCGAGAGTTCTGAAAGCTAAAGCACACATTTTGCTAATGTGCACCTTGAAAGATAAATCTTCACTGATCAGTGGCCCAATTACAGAATTTGGCTTCAATCAGATTGTCACTTTTTTCATAGCAAAATCGACTCTATCGCAAAGCATTATTGAATTTCACGACTTGAAACCGTCATGATCAACATTACATAATCGCAGTGCTGAACCCCCAGATCTCGAACAACGTTTGTTCTCGGGATCACAGCATGACCGAGACGATAATGCACTACCCTGGATCTTTCGACCGAGTGAACGCAATAATAGAACACTTCTTGTCATTAAAAAAGAGCTTGTTGCGTTCACTCCACCACCGCACATTATCTATATCCCGTTGAAAAGGGAAACTGTCGTTGCTGTCACGGACTTTTAAAAACAATTTCAAGTCATCCGCACACAAAAGACAACGAGCTGTGCTGATTGTTTCCGGCAAGTCATTAATCATCAGCAAAAACTCCAATGGCCCTAAGTTACTACCTTGACTTACACGGTTCAGATACACAACCTTTGTACTGCACATATTGCTGACGGTTACGCAAATACGCACTGACAAAACGTAGTAAATGTGGAGCAAATCCAGCCTTCGAGAGTTTTCGCAGAAGAATGTCACTGTCCACAGTGTCGAACGCCTTGCGGAAGTCAAAATATGCTGCATCTACCCGCATTCCAGAGTCTACCGCATCTACGGTATATGTCCAAAATGAGAGAAGGTTAGAAGATGTAGACCGATCAGCTCTAAAGCCGTGTTGAGAATCCGTCAACTGACTTTCCACCTGCTTGACAATTCGACACTGAAGTACTGACTCAAATAACTTACCGAAAACTGATAACACAGCCACTGGTCTATAATCATCAACGTTTGAGCCAGAACTTTTAGGAACAGGTACCACCCGCGACAGTTTCCATACATCTGGATAAATCGCTCGTTCATAGCACAATTGAAATATATGGTGCAGTGGTCTGCTAAGCACCACATCACAATCCTTGACTAAATACGGAGAAATGCCATCAGGCCCCACTGACCGCTTTGGCTTCAGCAACTTGATCGCCAGTTCAACATCCTCCTCCAGTATAGCGGATTTGTATATGTATGTATGTTTAGATTCTAAATTGATTTGGAACCCAAATATGTAGGTAGGTATTCAGGTGTTTCGTGTGCTTCCCGGTCAGATAATAATTATAATTATATTACTTATTAAAATTAGGTTCATTGTCACACTGAACTCGAGACTTTTGAAACATCATAGATTGTAATTTATTGTATTTAGATGAAATATTATTTAATTAAAAAACGCACACTAATAGAGTACGTAAATCGGAGACATGCATCCTTTATTGAAACATAATCTTAATTTTATACAAAAAATAGATTTGATACAAGAACTTGGTTATTTATATTTTACGGTTTTCTCACACTTGTATTGAAAAACATCGTATGATGTATGGGCGTAAAAAGTTATTACAAACTCATTGGTGTTTGAACAAGCACTTGCCTTCGGCTCGTGCTTACCAACGATAATTAATATTTTATTCGCCCCGCTGCTATAATCATCATCATCATCATCAACATCATCATCCTATATCCGTCTACTGCTGGACGTATGCCTCTCCTAATGCACGCCACTGAGCTTGGTCTTCAGCTCTCTTCATCCACTTTCTTCCAGCTGCTTTTCGCAGGTATCCACTCCACCTAGCCACAGGGCGTCCTACACTACGGTTGCCTAAATGTGGTCTCCACTCGAGAACTCGCTTACCCAACGGTTATCGGTTCTTTGGGAAATGTGACCAGCCCATTGCTACTTTAGCTTGCTTATCCTTAGAGCTATGTCGGTTACCTTGGGTTTCGTCGGACATCTTTATTACGAATCTTGTCATTCAGAGAAACTCCAAGCATAACTCTCTCCATCGCTCGCTGACCTACCTTAAATTAGTGGACTAGTTTTTTTTTTTTTTTTTTTTATTACGGACTAGGCAATCGTTTGACCACGATCACACCTGATGGAAAGCGATGATGTGGTCGGAGGTGTAGCACGCTTGCCTAGTAGATACCTATTCACTCTTGACTTGAACACACCACACACCAGGGTTATACTTTACCGGAAACACTGACTAGGGCAGAGCATTCCACTCCTCAGAAGTTTTATAATAAATGAAGAAGCGTAACGCTTCGTTCTTATGCGAGGTATTTCAACCATAAAAGGATGGCGCTTCGCCGATCGTCTAGTCGTACGGTAATGGAAAGATGATGGGGGAATCAGATTGTGCAGTTCTTGTACTCACTCACTGTGGTATGGACAATGAGAAGACTTGACGAAGCTTGCCGAATGCTGCCCAACCCAGCTGAAATCTTCTGTTGGCTTCATTCTCAAAGTTGTTTTTATACGCTTTATATTAGCTTCACTTGTATGTTTGTAACCAACTCCTTTGGACGCTATTTTGACTCACTTTAAACGGTCAGATTTCATTCAAATTTTGCACACCTGTCAAAGACCGATGACAATGCAATAATTCGAAAAAAAAAGAAGTACTATATAAATAATAGTTTAAAATACTAAAAAACACGCTTTATATAGAAAACCAAACTAATAAATAGAAAATAAATTTTAATAGTGTAAATAAGAAAAAAATGTTTCATTTAAAAAAAAGCGTGGGGTGCTTCTCATATCTGTCAATGAAATATTTATAACTATTGACCCATGCACCTCACGATTTTTTTGATATAATATTTTTTTTCTTATTTACACTATTAAAATTTATTTTCTATTTTTTAGTTTGGTTTTCTATATAAAGTGTTTTTTTTAGTTTTTTTATTTAGGCAAATATTGCAATTACCTTGGTAAACATGTTGTTAGACAACTTCAATAGATTCAACATTGACTGCAATCGGTTCAGGGTCAAAAAGATCGTTAAACATGATTTTGGTCTTGTCTATGTTCATTCCAAGACCGATGCGTCGAGAAGCGTAATCTAGGTTGGACAGCATACTTTACAAGTCTTGCAGCTACTCCGTCATTAGGACGATAACATCGGCAAATCGTAAGTGTGAGATATTCTCTCCATTGACATTAATGCCCATTCCTTTCCAATCCAGCATCTCAAACATATCTTCCAGGGCATTAGTGAACAGTTTCGGGGATATTAACATTCCCTTGTCTCACACCCCTGTCAGTTGTATATGCTTAGACTGCTCTGGTTTTGCACTTGGACACTTATAGTCGCGGCGTCATATAGAAACCTTAGCGCTTCAATGTATCGCCAGTCCACTTGACTCCGCTACAAAGACTCCAGAACCACCCAGGATTCAATGGAGTCAAAGGCCTTCTCATAGGCCACAAAAGCAAGACACAAGGGCTGGTTATACCCTTCAGATTTCCGTGTAACCTACCTCACTGTGTGTATGTGGTCTATGGTGCTAAATCCTCCGCGAAACCCGGCTTGTTAAGGAGGCTGGAATTCGTCTGGAATTAGTCTTCTTGCGAGACGATTTGAGATGACCCACGAAAACAAATTATTGAAGTGGCACAACAGTGAAATAAGTAGTTCTCTAAAAGGGTTTTGAACCCTTTTTTAAAGAATAGTACTACCAAACTCCTGTTCTACGCCTCTGGAGTTCTCCCACTGTTAAGAAAGGTGCTAAGTAACCCCTGAAGCTCCCGAAGTACGGGTTTCCTCCCTGCTTTTAAGTTATACTATCCTCACTGGGGGCCTCTCCATTCTTAAGTTGTTTGAGCGCCATCTCAATCTCATCTAGGCTAACGTCGGGCAATTCGACAATGTAGTGGCGGGTCAGTATTGCGATGCAATAGTATGTAAATTTAGAAAATTTCTAGCAATAACTTGCAGAGATGTATTGATATTATTTTTAGTTATTGGCTATGATATTGCCTATCATAAACTACAACAAAAATCTAAGACTTGAAATTTAAAAAATAATATTATTGAGGACAACTGTCCTCAATATTCTGCATTCACTGAAATGTGCCATCAAAATATTCTCCGAGAACGACTTGTTTTTTAATGTCTTCTTTCTTCCACGATATGAAATTATCATATTTTAGCGAGAAAACAAAAACGATTTGCGACGGGCGATGTTAATTTTGTATTTACTACCTATTTCAACCCGTGCAGCCCACTGCTTTATTTTAAGTAACAACAAACTTTACTTTCAAGGAGGTTTATATCTAAAACCTCCTTGAAAGTAAAGTTTGTTGGAGATACAGATATTAAAAAAACTGTAAAAAAATCGCAGCAGAGCGGCAAGATCAACTTTCAAGACCGTAAGGCCTTAACAGTACACATTTCAAGCAACTGTATTGAAAATTTTCGTTTTCATTATTACTGGAAATGCAAAAAAATAGTGTACTTAGAGGCTCGTGTGTTACATGGGATGAGACACTTGCACTGTGCGCCTCTCTACTGGCACCATTCGCCTACTGTGCTCTTTCGCTCATACTTATGAAAAGTAGGTACTACGGGAACCGGAATTAGAACCTATATTATAGCGTTATTTGAACCTATATAAAATACCACTTTATTGAGTAATACCTGTATGTTAGTTATAATACAACACAGTACCGTTACCGTCCCAAAGTCAGTGGAGCCGGTTTATTAAAATAGCGGTATTTCAAGCCCTGATTCCAAGTTGAATAAAATTATTTATATCCAAGTCCGTAAGGCCCAGGAATGGTGGAATGTAATAGTAGTAGCTATAGTAAAAACTTATTCAGCCTTATTATGGTTGAAGGTTACCTAGGTTCACGAAGTTGGGGACTAAGGAAAGTTTTGGTTTTGACCAGGTTTAGACCGGACTTGAAAACGTTCGTATTATGGTCGCGGGACTACAGAAAGATTGGATGATCCCGAGACGATCATAAGCAAACTCCAGAGCAAGCACAGATAAGATGTAACCTTCATTCATTGAACTAAACGGTTCATTAAAAACGTTCCAATCTACTCAATAATACAAAAAAAGAAGTAATATAAAAGTAAGTATAGTAAGTATAACGAAACGGAACGCTAATGTAGGTACATTACGTGATAATGAAAATCTGATTGCAACAAGATAGGTAACTGCCCCGCAGTTTATCAGTTCGCTAAGTTCTTATCCCTACTTGAATCACCGTACGACTAGACGATCAGCAGCCCGATTCCATAACTTGGCAATCGAATTCTCAGTATCGCAACCACTAATGCCTTGCGATAGAGTCGAATTTGCTATGAAAAAAGTGATAATCCGATTTTAGCCAAGTTATGTAATTGGGCCACTGCAAAGCGCCACCCTTTTATGGTTGAAATCTACGAATAAATAATTACTTATTCGTAGGTTGAAATACCTCGCACAAGAGTGAATAGGTATCTACTAGGCAAGCGTGCTACACCTTCGACCACATCATCGCTTCCCATCAGGTGAGATCGTGGTCAAACGATTGCCTAGTCCGCAATAAAAAAAAGAAAAAAAAACTTTTTACCGTGATAAACTATAGTCCGCTCAGGCGAAATCGCGAGCTAAAGCTAGTAGATAGATAGATAACTCATTATTGTACACCAAAAATTTACAAATATGTACAAATGAACTAATACTATGAAATATTATTGTACAATGGGCGGTCTTATCGCTAAACAGCGATCCCTTTCAGACAACCTTTGGATGAAGAGGAAATAAATATGACAACAGACGGTAATAGACATAAGCAAATATTTTATTATAAAAGTCTGAGTAATATGATTGAATACCTTATATTATCCTGAATTGATAATATTGGCTACTGGCTTTTGTCCGTGACTTTGCCTGCGCGTCCTTCCCTAGGGTTAAAACTATCCTGCCTTTCCCAGTAGTCTTACTAGCAAGACTACCTTTTGGGAATTTTCTTCCCAATAGTTTTACTAGTAAGACTATTCAGAATTTTGTTCCTTATAGACTTACTGGTAAGATTCCTAGAAATTATGTTTCATACCACCCTAAAACATAAAAAATATGATACCGTAGAAGACGAATTTTCATAACTGCTCAGTAATCCATTTCCACCGGGGTGACGCAAGCGCAAGTAATTTAAAAATAATGCAAGATTGCTATACTGCAGTAATCAACTCATAAACAACTAATCCGAAGAAAATTTTTGTGACTTCATTATATGCAATCAGTTACTCTTGGAACTCACTAATATATCTAGAATCTAGTGAGTTTCAAGTAGATAATAGTAAAAAAATGTGTTTTTTAAATTTTATGAATAAATTGCAAGCAGAACTCTGTTTGTTTTGTAAACTATAGCGTTAAGAGAATTTCTTTCCCCTGTAGTCTTTTCCATTGGATTTTTAATTTCGTACCTAGTTGGCCTTACCGTAACCTATGCCATAAGGGGAAAAATATGGCTTATGCCTTTTCAGTCTAGATATTTGGAAGATCATTTTCAATGGTCTTACCAGTAAGACTACATACATTCCAAGTTGTCTTACCAATAAAACTATTGGGAAGAAAATTACCAATAGTCTTACTTATAAGACTACTGGGAAAGACCAAAACTATCTATATCATAAATCAGTTAAACTATTAAGTCATGAAAAGGTCACAAAGTGATAAAGAGTTACTTTCGCTTATATAATATTAGTATGGATCCCGAGATCATGATGATTATCTGGTCAACATACCTGAATAGATTTTAATGAAATTTGGTATATAGATACATATAATACTTTTCATTATCATCATCATAGTCCACGAGGGCAAAACCGCGGGGTGCAGCTAGTAATTAATAAACATGAAATTAAATTTAGTTTTAATTTAATTTCAAGAAACACCTTAAAGCATCATCATAATGTTGAGAATTACTGTTGTTGGCTTAGAAGTTGTCGGGTACATCCAACAGTACATGTTAAACTGCCCCCCGATTCAGTACCTTTCGATAGCGAACCGAATCGATTCGATACAATATTGTGAAAAATGTATTGAATTGAACGATTTCAAACCGAATCCACAGAATAAATAATACCATAACGATCGACAACTGAGTTATCGAAGGGTTCTGAATCGGGGGGCTGGTTATATAAAATCAAAAATATTTTCTAGGAACGGTCTTCTTCTGAAATTTCCTCAAACAGTTTTGAGTGTATGATGGTACACACCTCTTCCTGCTCCTGCCCCCCCCCCCCTCTATTAAACCAGGTATAAAAAAATCCTGAGAAACATAAATTTTAACCCTAGATCTCACGGAGGATCAGCTTAATAAACTTGAGCGACTTCAAAATTTCTGCATAAGATTTATATTTGGTTTACGCAAATATGATCATGTATGCCAGTATCGCATTAAAATCAAGTGGCTTCCTATACGTCTTCGCCGGAATTCTCACATAGGTACTCTGTCTTCTTTATACTACTCTTTTTAGTCCATCTTCCCCGCGCTATCTTAAGGAACGCTTTAATTTCCTTTATTGTTTTAATACTAGTTCACTCAGGTCATCAGAAAATCTCACCCTAAAGTTTCCACTACACGGTATAGCTCTTTTTGTAGCAAATCGTTCAGTGTCCAAACTGTTCGCTTGTGGATGCACTGCTCACGATCAGACGTGCAAAAAGATAAAGTTAAATAACTATACCTATCTTGAAATCTGATTTCACTTCCCCCTGTTCTTTTTTGTTTTTCTTGTTATTGTTTTCCTTGAATTAACTTTATGAATATATGATATTGATATAAATGTATTAATTATTGATCCATATGTATTTTATAAATTCTAAGTTATGTATGATATTCCTTATATATTATTAGATATTTATTTTATTGTATTGGTATGTATTCTATCTTATTAGTTATATAATTTATTTTAGTTTAATTAGCATATTTTTATGATACCTGTGAGTATACACCACCGTCTGTTGTCCTATTTATTTTTTCTCTATCCAAAGGTTGTCTGGAAGAGATTGCTTTTTAGAGATAAGACCGCCCATTGTACAATAATATTTCTTAGTTTTAGTTCATTTGTATTTGAAAACTTTTATACAATACAGAGTAGATAAGTCTGTATTGTATTCTATCTATATAAGGATGAGAAAATGAATTTCTTAAGAATATCCATTCAAGGTAATTTACCTTATTTTTTTTAATGTTTTAATTGTTGTTCTGCTATTCGGGGTACAGATAGATCCAACAAATAAAAGATAATAAAAATCGGTCCAGCCGTTTTTTTGTTGTGAATTAGCTCGACTTTGTTTTATATATTAGCTTTCACGCGATAGCTGCTTGACGGATTTAGATGAAATTTGGAATGGAGATAACTTATACTCTGTAATAAAACTTAGGATACTTTTCATCATCATCATCATCATCATCCCTTCTGCGGGCGAAACCGCGGGGCACAGCTAGTAAATAATAGCGCTCCGGTATAATTTCGATTGCAGAGTGATCGTTCGCCACACACGAAACAACATAGTTAAATAAAATACATTACTAGACATGTTTAGCCATGAAAAAGCAAAAGTAATTTTTGTGTGTGTGTTTGAAAGAGCACGACGCGTGCCGGCGCGGAGGGCAGCTCGCGACTGGGCGGGCGGCGATGCGTGGCCGGTACTACACGTGGCCCGATGTATAGCCGGGCAATACCAAAACTATTGTTGTAACTTGCAATGTATTGCTGACATTGCTGGAAATATTGCGGCCAAGATTAATAACGCTGCCACCATGTTACCAGGAAAATAAGCCTTTTTTAGGAGCACCTACGCACCTTTAGAAAAAATAACAGAAAATCACCTATGTTTTCGCTATGAAGAAATGCAACGACAATGAGGACAAAAGCTTGTTATTGTATGCGTACCTGCACGGCGGTGCGTGCTGCACTCACGCACACGACTGCCACGCGTGTTGTGGGCGGGGGACCTGGCAACCGCGCAAGGTGACTCTGGCCGCCAGACCGAGTCCGCAGACCATAGACCTCGTAGAATTGCTCACATGCGAGCTCTGCAGTGCGATTACGTAATGTTGATCATATCGGTTTCAAGCCGTCAAATTCATTAGTGCCTTGCGATAGAGTCGATTTTGCTATGAAAAAAGTGACAATCTGATTGAAGCCAAGTTCTGTGATCGGGCCCCAGGGGCCCGACCATGGCTTGAAACCGTCATGATCAACATTACGTAATTGCACTGCTGGATGCGGGTTTAATGCCTATTGTGCGGGTCCTTAGGAACACCCGCACAAAATACACTGCAAGCACCATCATGATCGAGGCGCCATTTATTGATAGAAGCCAGAGGTTCTTTGCACATGTAGAGTTTAGCTTGGAAGACACTTTCAACGCAGTTGTAAAGACCCGTGAGTGATACTAACGGCGTCCATGGCCTAAATTCGCTTCGCGTAATCAGATCCTGTCAACTGTAGCTTAATCAGCTATTAGCTATTTTCCTTAAAACCACAAAATATTATAATATGTAGTACAAGTTTAAAACAATAAATACCTCCGATCTGTCTGATAGACGCTACTGAGTGCGCGACCTCGGCCGCCGCCGCCGGGTCTGCCGCGGTGTGTCGTGCATGTCTGCATGCAAGTGCACACATGCATGGGCTGTATCTAGGCGCAGAACAAATAATAGGTAGGTATACCTACGCCGTCCATATTGTTAGTAAGTACTATTAATTATTCTGTAGTATTGTGTGCACACGAGATATTATTACCACATAATTATGCACATATACCGTGGCCGATTGTGTTGAATCGATGCAATTTCCTGCAAAATTAAATTATCGGCTTCCCTTTCAAAGTTTTTCCTAACCAATTGGACAATCTGCCAGAGGTAAACATATTCATTGTGGCATTGTCATTGTGGCAGAAACGTTGCAGGACTTGCAACAGATGTTGGACAGCCTAGCTGATTCGTCTCAACGCATTGGTCTCCGGATGAACTTGGACAAAACTAAGGTTATGTTGTACCCCCCATTAACAAAACTGGGATAAAAATAATAATTAATAACTGCTATTAATATAATAAACTAGGCTGGACCAGTTCCCACAAGTAGCTTGACGTTTACGATCACATGTAACTTGTGTAAGCCACAAGCGGCAATAACCCTTCTCTGCATACATTTTCCACGGCTTTGCCCGCGTGGAAATTCTTATTTTTTTAAACCAATGTTTCAGCCGGCAAATTTTTAAAACAGTCCAATATTTTTTAAACCAATGTTTCAGCCGACAAATCTTTAAAACAGTCCAATAGTTTTTAAACCAATGTTTCAGCCGGCAAATCTTTAAAACAATCCAATAGTTTTTAAACCAATGTTTCAGCCGACAAATCTTTAAAACAGTCCAATAGTTTTTAAGTGATGTGAGAACACTCAGCCACAAACATACAGAAATACACTATTTTAAAAAGTAGTAGAAGTAGTGCTTGTGAAATAGCCAATTTTAAGTTCCCTAGTTTTTTTTTAATTACGTTCTATACTTGAATAATACAGACTTTTTGTTACTTCATCAGTAACTTACTATAATAACTTAGTAATTACTTAGATTCAAATTCAAATTAATTTATTGTAATAAGAACGGTGAGACCAATTAAACATTATTACACAATAATTTACCAAAAAATTCATAAACATATTTCAAATCAAATAATCAAATGGCAAAAACCTTATAAATGTAATATAAATTATAAATTACATTTTATTTATAGATAGATGTCGGGATGTTATCGTAATCAAAGAGTTCGTTCGTCCGTCGGAGCGCAGCTGAGGGAGGGGAGCTGCAGGCTTTCGGTTTTCTTCCTGCGGCACCTGCGGATGCGTGCGGCTGGGCGGGCGCCGGCTAGCGGGTTGCGGTCAAAAAATATGGTCAAATTTATATAGCCCTCATACTTTATAAACTCTTCAACCCCTTTTGTTCTCTTATTTCTTAAGGGCTCGGTTAGTGTACCCGTATATACTACTGGTACTACCAAAGCTAGAGTGTCCGCTGTTTAGAAAAGAAACAAATTAAAATGTTATTAATGTATTTTGTAAATCCAGATTATAAGATTTTAGGTGGTTAACATTTGTTGACAGTTATACATTGAAAATTATTTTACCAATAGAAAGCCACGTTATTTATGAGTGTCATAAAAAAAAAACACGAAAAAAATGGCCACGCGTGCGAAGCCACGAGAATCAGCTAGTTCTATATTATATGTACTGTGCTAGAGGCCAGCAATCCTCAAAAACCAAAAACCTCATACGACAAACAAACAAAACCTACCTACTTACTGATGCTCATCCCTATGCCACGCTACGCACCACATGAACGATATGTAAAGAACTCCTACTGAAAATTCAAATGCCACAACAAGTTGTAACACCTACCTACAACTAGTTAACGAAGCGAAACCGCGCCCACGGGGGCGGGCGGGCGGAGCAGCAGACTGGAGATGGTACTACTTACTTACATTGTTATAAATTATCAGCCCGATACAAAGTGAAAAGAAACATTGTAAAGTTGGCGAGTCGCGAAACTTGTAGCACTCCCTCCGACTTTTCAATCGACACAAGAAGGGGATGGAACTTTGCTTATGAATATTTTACCCTTAATTTGGTAAAGCTACGTTTTTAATAAACAGTTTCAAAGTTTGTGTCGAGATATGATAAGCATATCCATACTAATATATAAAAGTGAAACGTTGTCTGTTTGTTTGGGGAGCTTACACGCGATTACGGCTGGACGGATTTTGATGAAATTTGGAATGGAGATAGAAAGAAAGAAAGAAAGAAATAAAATACATTTATTCAACCCACACAAAAATAAAAGATACAAATAATTAGAATAATTAAGCAGGAACAATAGAAAAGGAAATTAAAGAAAAGGTAAAAGTAGATAATTAAAGTGGTGATGAATGGGCCTTAACTCAGCATTAGACTGTTTGCCGAAGGCACGCTAGCTTATACCCTAGAATAAAACAAAGGATACTTATTATCAAAGAAAATTGAAAGTTTTTACGGGAAAACTGGAAAATGTTGATTACTCGCTGAAAAAAACGGTTGCCATGGAAACGAAATAACAAGTCTGTCAAAAAACTACAAGAGCATTGGTGCTATACCTACATTTGCATTGGTTTTTATACGCTTTATATTAGCTTCACTTGTATGTTTGTATGTTTGTAACCGACCCATTTGGACGCTATTTTGACCCACTTTAAACGGTCAGATTTTATTCAAATTTTGCACACCTGTCAAAGACCGATGACAATGCAATAATTCGAAAAAATAAACCAAACTAAAAAGTAGAAATTAAATCATAGTTTAAAAAAAACTAAAAAACACGCTTTATATAGAAAACCAAACTAAAATATAGAAAATAAATTTTAATTGTGTAAATAAGAAAAAAATGTTTTATTTAAAAAAAAAGCGTGGGGTGCTTTTTAAGATATTATCGAAATGATAATCCTTCTTCTCATATCTGTCAATGAAATATTTATAACTATTGACCCATGCACCCCACGATTTTATGAAATAAAACAATTAGATTTTGGTTGATTTTATGAAATCCAACCAACAATGGGTCTGGAATTGACTACAGAATAATAGTTATGCATACTAACTATGTTCTGTACAGTTGAGTTAGCCATCACTTACGTTCATATCGACTTCGTACAGTCATCATTTATCAAATTGTAGATAATATCACTTCTCAAAAGAGGAGACCGCACCGCCAAACGAACGAGTAAAGAATAGCAAATGGCGTCTGCGTATTTATGCTGTTTTGTGTTAAGCGGATCAGCATATACTGGGTGCTTCACTGTCGAATTGGCGGAGTGGTCTCTATCTTTTTGACCCGTCTACGGCGAAGCAAGGGTATTGAAGTTAAAAGTATACAGGCTGTAGCGTAAAGAGTAGTCAACCCGTGATGGGTGGATTGATTATTCATTAGAGTAAAACAAAACAAAAAACGAAGTGCATTAGGCTCCCCTAATGCACTCCGTTTTTTGTGCAGCAGAGCCTACGTCCAGCAGTGGACAAGTATAGGCTGATGATGCGTCACTAGCTATCTTTTTACTGCTTGCTTATATTGCTTATGTGCGAGAGTATGGTCGGAATACCGCTGTCACTAGAAATAATTCTTTGAGTCTTACGAATGATTGCTTGATTACTCGTACTATTGTTAAGCTAGTACAAGGGCTGTTTTTGTAAGTTTAGTGGCTTAAGAAGTTAAAATCTGTACATTAAATATTTTTTGAAAATTTTAATTGAGATAAACTTCAAAATCGATATAGAGTGCAAAAAGGTTATTTTTTTATTTTTCGTCTGTCTGTCTGTCTGTCTGTCTGTCAGTCTCTTTGAACACGCATCACGCTGAAACTACCACACGGATTTTGATGCAACTTGGCACAATCATAGGGATGAGGATCGTAGCTCCGTAGTTTGAAAACTGATGTGATCGAGATGCGACTTAGCTATAGTCAGGGGTTATATAAATTTTTCATTTGTGCTTGTGTACTAACAGAACAGGCACAGCCGTGCGTGAGAGCGAGCAACGCGAGTCACTGGACGAGTTAAGATCGGATATACTTTGCCTAAAGTGGGTGTATATTAGAGTACGAGTAGGTATAGCACAATGGAGTATCCTACTTTCTTAAAACGGACGTAAATATTTTTATTCTATCTACACTAGAGAGCGTAGTATCTGTACTTTTAATAAAGAATTATGAACAATAAAAACTGGGGTACTTGATATCTTAGGGCCTTGCGCGCACTGCCTTGCGGTGGAACGCGGTGGGTTTATTCTACCGTTTATTTCATATTATATTATATGCGTTTATTTCACCGCCATACGTGCACTTCTATGACACTCCGTCCTTCACAGAATATGCGTTATAAAAACGCAAGGCAGTGCGCGCTAGCCTTGTTCCGATGATTAGATGCCGAAAAATCGATAAAAAACTATTTGACGACTGAACGAATTTTGAAGGAATGTAGTATATTGTACTTTGTAGGTACTTTTGGTCCTGGAATAACACGTGTGGGCTACTTGTAAATTAAATGACAGCTAGTAAATAACAAATTTACTACAATTAGACCGCGATCAAATTTAACAGGCAGTATTATTTAATTGAAAGCCGAATATACCGTGTGTTATATAGTTTTAGAATTTCAACAAAATTGCCAATTTTTTGTGAATTGGTCACACAGGTCACCTTACATTTTTTTACATGACGGGCGCTTAAACTTTCGGTTTATTAATTGTTTTTTTTTTTAAATTTTACTATTTTTTCAGGTCAGTCATGACGCCTTCCAACGCTACACCTTGAATGTAGGTATGTATGTATACGGTGTGTCCCGTAATGAGTGGATAAACCTGCAGGTACTTGTAGAGGGGGCAAGGCACACTAGGAAAAAAAAACTTTTGTCAAATATGTACCAGCTACGAATCCTCTTGAAGCAGACATGTTTTTAAAGTAGTTGGCCACCCAGGATCTCATTCTTACAGCACACATGCTCAAACTTAACATTCAAAAAGAAAAACTTAAAACTGTGAACCAGGGTACGAATTTTCCCAAGTTTACAAATAATTACATAGTAATCATATAGTGGACATATGCTTTTTTTTTCTGGTCGGCCTTGCTCTCCTCCACAAGTACCTGCAAGATTATGCACTCATTACGGGACAGCCTGTACATGACGATGTTCCACCATAGCACAGTACATATACATATATGTATATATATATAGTCTATTTATGTTCTGTGACCATAGCGTCGCCCTTATTGGTCCGATTTTGACAAGCGAGGTATCAATCGATTCGTCTTCATCGCGAGAGTTTTTACCATACCGTAGCCGGGTTTTAGTTTTTGACCTCATGACTTGTTTTACCTTCTTCCTTACGATATGTTACATCGTATATCGGTGTGCTGCGGGTGCGGGTGTTGTGGGGGCACTTACACCATGTTATGCCGATCGGCCGCCACATCGCAGCAAGGTCTCGAACTTGTTAGTCGTGTTAATTCTTTCAAGTTGTCACAGAAAATCAAAAACAAATACAGTCTTTTGAATCGACATCCAGGATTAGCTCCAGATATAGGAACTCTTAGTCAACACCACAGACACGAAATTTTGTACTCATAAGTTTGTTGTGCATTTTATTATGATAGCTGGTTTGAAGTTTTACCATGTCATGGTTGCTGCTCTCCGGGCTGGGTCCTGACTAGGGAACTCCTCAAAGGTTAACAGCATAAACAAGAAATGTTGTATACGCATTTAATATAGGCGCGGATGCGCTCGCATTAATCACGGGGTTTAAGAATTCGCTGATAAATGTGCCGCGGGAGATATGGTCGAGGAGCCGCCTTTGCACGGGTCAGTGCTCACTGCTCACTACACAGAATGACTCTATTAGTCATTCTTTGTAGTGCCTACAGTAGTAGCGGAATCATTAACAGACTTATTAAGAAGGGACTTATCATATTTTTGAGATTGCTTTAGTGTCGTGAAAACATTCAATATAAATATTATTAAGTACTAGCTTAAGTTAAGTTACTAACTGAAGTTCACCCGCGTGAGGGATGATGATGGTGTTGACAATGATGAAAAGTATCCTATATGTTATTCCTGGGTATAAGCTATCTCCATTACAAAAGTATCCTATATGTTATTCCTGGGTATAAGCTATCTCCATTACAAAAGTATCCTATATGTTATTCCTGGGTATAAGCTATCTCCATTACAAAAGTATCCTATATGTTATTCCTGGGTATAAGCTATCTCCATTACAAAAGTATCCTATATGTTATTCCTGGGTATAAGCTATCTCCATTACAAAAGTATCCTATATGTTATTCCTGGGTATAAGCTATCTCCATTACAAAAGTATCCTATATGTTATTCCTGGGTATAAGCTATCTCCATTACAAAAGTATCCTATATGTTATTCCTGGGTATAAGCTATCTCCATTACAAAAGTATCCTATATGTTATTCCTGGGTATAAGCTATCTCCATTACAAAAGTATCCTATATGTTATTCCTGGGTATAAGCTATCTCCATTACAAAATCCGTTCATCCGTTTGAAAGTGAAGTATGATGATGATGAAAAGTATCCTTTGTGTTATTCCAGAATATATGCTATCTCCATTGCAAATTTCATCAAAATCTGTTCAGCCGTTTGAGCGTGAAATTTGATGTTAATGATGAATAAGATAAAAAGTATCTTATGTGTTATTCCAGGGATAAGCTATCAACAGTCCTAATTTCATAAACATCTGTTCAGCCGTTTGAGATTGAAGAATGATGATGATGATGCTGTTGATGATGAAAGTATCTTATGTGTTATTCCAGGGTATAAGCTATCAACAGTCCTAATTTCATAAACATCTGTTCAGCCGTTTGAGATTGAAGAATGATGATGATGATGCTGTTGATGATGAAAGTATCTTATGTGTTATTCCAGGGTATAAGCTATCAACAGTCCTAATTTCATCAACATCTGTACAGCCGTTTGAGATTGAAGAATGATGATGCTGATGATGATGAAAGTATCTTATGTGTTATTCCAGGGTATAAGCTATCAACAGTCCTAATTTCATCAACATCTGTTCAGCCATTTGAGATTGAAGAATGATGATGATGATGCTGATGATGCTGATGATGATGAAAGTATCTTATGTGTTATTCTATGGTATAAGCTATCTCCATTCCAAATTTGTAACATAATTTATAACATCGTAATCGTGTTAAAAATCCTAAACAAATAAACAAACACACAACGTTTCACTTTTATACATTGGTACTTAAGGATATTAAATTGTGTTGAGTGATAGAAAGCCTAAATTATTAAACTAAATTTCTAATTTAGGTACATTGAGCATCAATCAATCCCAGTAAATAATACGAGTGGTAAATTTGCTACTTTTTTAATGCCGTCTGTTAATGCCGGCATCCATTTATGGTGTAGGTGAGGTTAATGTTATACTTTCTGAACGGATAAGAGCTGATGGACTGGTATAGTTCACTGGAAAGGAATCGAACGCGGCACAAGAAACAAGCACATTGGAAGAACAAAAATGAACGCTTTCGGCTGAAAATGAAAATGAAACAACGTCATAAATAACTACCCTCCCTCTCTCCCACTGCCACCTGCTGCCTTCACCCCTCCAAGCTCGCATCTCATTTCCCGAGGCTCCGTCCAGCGCTCCTCCGTTTGAATACACTTTCTGAAGCGCACTTCCTGACAGATGAGCTTAACTTTTTCTTTTGACGGTTGTTAATTTGGTAAAGAGTGAGAGTTCGAAGTTCCCCGTTGTTTGGGCCGTTTGTGACGAAACAAAAGTAATGAATAAGAAATGCTGATACTAATTCTGAATTTCGTGTCGGCGAACAATTTCCGCGCTTTCGATCGAGCCGGCTCCCATTCCCGACGTTACTTCGTCTCATATTTTGTGTTATTAGATTGCGCCAACGTTGATGTCGACGGCGAGGAGCTGCAAGAAGGAGTTCCTGCAAGTTTTTCTATTTACGCGTGAAGGCGTTCAGGTAACTCTGGTCACACGCCAATAGCAGGAATACATTATGATGCGTACAGTTTCCTGTGTGTGCGCAAGTTTCAATATTCCGTCATAAATCACAGCTGTAATAATTAAGAGTGTGTGCGGTGGGTTCATGCTGTGTTTTCATGGCGCCAGTAGCTTAGGCAAGCATATTGAAGCCGATTATTTACTTAGCACGTCCGGGCGTACATTGTAGGTATGTGCTAAAGACGGTCACCAGCAGTGAGTAGTGAAATAGTTGAAATGGGTTGATTATATCATAATGAAGATAATTCAATAACAATCGATATAAGATTCAGAGGCGGTCCTACGTCACAGCTGAATAACTATCGAACAGAATATCCGCACCAATCGCTTTTCTAAGTTTTGTGCGGGTTTCCATCGCTCCGTACTTCGAGGGCACGATGAGCTGTAGGTCCCGCTCTGGGACCGGAGTACCTACAGCACCACCTCATACCACAAGCAAGTATGCAAGACAACCTATAATAGTAGTCCAACGTGCAATTACGTAGTACTAGTATTTATTCTGTGGTGCAACGCAGCCTGGGTAGGACATTATTTGATACAGCACCTACCTCCGTCTTTTTCTTTTCAACGCGCGCCTTTTGGTAAGCTTCTTCGCCAGAGCCCTGCGAACAGTAACCAAGCCGTTTCCAATGAGTAGGAGATTGTAAACGAGCGCAACAATTACCTATATAAGCATACGTATATAAGCATACGTATATAAGCAGGTAAGTACATAGGTATAGACAGGTAGAACCTTATCCGTATTATCGTAATCCTAGTACGAAAGACTTCAATAAAGAATTCGATTACGTGCCGATAGGGCCTAGTACTTAAGAATGTGCAGAATAGAATAGGCTTTATTTTATCCCAGATAGTTAGGAACTTCTATTAGAGTCTACACGTTACTACGCGTGGAGTAACAGCACACGTAGGTACGTCGTACGCTTAGGACTGACCAGTTCAACATGTAACTACGCGTGGAGTAACAGCACACGTAGGTACGTCGTACACTTAGGACTGACCAGTTCAACATGTAACTACGCGTGGAGTAACAGCATACGTAGGTACGTCGTACACTTAGGACTGACCAGCTCAACATGTAACTACGCGTGGAGCAACAGCATACGTAGGTACGTCGTACACTTAGGACTGACCAGCTCAACATGTAACTACGTGTAGGGTAAAAGCACACTTAGATACATTGGAAACGTAGACAAAACGTTGTACACGTAAGGAATGCTAAATCAAGACTGCTTTGATGTGTTAGAGCGGTGCTGAATGATCCGAACACCTCTCTAATGCAACAATGGGTTAGACGGTCGCTGGAGCATCGGCATAATCCGGTCTAAACCCGATAATACAAAGGACACGTTAAATGATATCGGGTAAGCGCTCTAACTAGTTGTAAAGGCAATAAAAGAAAGGCTCTCCCAACGGTAAAGATCTGCCTACGTCGGTGTCTTTTTATGGCATTTTGATGTGTAAACATCTAATGGCGCAGTACGGGGGTAACGCCGACTCTAATTTATATATATTTATTTACTTATACATTGCACATATTATACATATATTTATTTATATATATTATATTATATTATATTATATTATATTATATTATATTATATTATATTATATTATATTATATTATATTATATTATATTATATTATATTATATTATATTATATTATATTATATTATATTATATTATATTATATTATATTATATTATATTATATTATATTATATTATATTATATTATATTATATTATATTATATTATATTATATTATATTATATTATATTATATTATATTATATTATATTATATTATATTATATTATATTATATTATATTATATTATATTATATTATATTACTACATTACATTACATTACATTACATTACATTACATTACATTACATTACATTACATTACATTACATTACATTACATTACATTACATTACATTACATTACATTACATTACATTACATTACATTACATTACATTACATTACATTACATTACATTACATTACATTACATTACATTACATTACATTACATTACATTACATTACATTACATTACATTACATTACATTACATTACATTACATTACATTACATTACATTATATTATATTATATTATATTATATTATATTATATTATATTATATTATTTATTATATTTATATTTATTTATTATTATAGATATACATGATATTATATATTACGCATATGTAGATTTATAATTTGTATTTACTGTTTTGGTTATATTATATATTACATTATACATTAGAGTCTTGTTATTATTGAGTAAATTCATTTTTTCTCTGTTTTTAATTATTATTTTTCCTCCAAATCGCCCCTCAGGCAGGCCGGTCGCACTCCACAACAAGTACAAATAAATTCGAGGGCGCAATATTCGGGTCCGTTCAGTCGAGTGTCAAGCGTGCGCTCGATGAGTCGCGCGCCTTGTACTTAGCGATAAAGTACCTACTTACGTAAAGTTATTGACAAATTTTATTCGTGTTTTAATTATGAGTACCAAGAAGTACCTTGAACCTTGAAGGTATTGCATAGCATTCGGCTGTTTGAATAGTGATAGAAATGACGACTTTCACTCATTATAAAGCAAGGAATTCAGACACCTTTATTCATCAAAGTGCAATACCTATAGGATATAATCATAATCAACCAACGACACTTATACGTAGGTATCTCACTAAACTTATCGGCGTTCTGGAAACGGGATAGGTAGGTAGTAAAAATGAGGTAGTAGGTCTATTCTGATAAGAATGTCATTGTATGTAATAGAACTATTTTAATTTATAATAATAAGTAATTACATAATACATTATTACTTATTTATTCTGTTACAATATCTAAGTCATAACATATCACAGAATAATTAGTAGTACAAGTACCTAGTCATATCTTAACACAACCCTACCGAGCGAAAAAGGGACAGAGCGATTCTGAAACGGTTAGAGCAATGGAAGTTCCCGCGCCTTGTGATACGGTGCATTCTAGCCTGCACGCGATGGGCGAGCGCCTTCTAGGTAAATATAATTGAAAGCTCGCAGCGCTGTGCGAGTTAAATTGCACTTTATAGCGTTGTAGCGAAAGACGCTATTTATTTAAATGACTTTACTCAGCTATCCTTCTGTACTTGTACTATTATTTATTCTGTGCCCCAGGGTTGTGCCAGAATACCAGCGCTGAGTGTCATAGACACTGAGTATTATGCTGAGGCGCGGCCATTTTGGCACCGCATTTAATTTTTTACTATTTTTTGTTATTATTATTGTATTTTTTTGTAATTGTGTGTCAAATAAATGTTTTTTCTTCTTCTTCTTTCTTCTTCTTCTAGGCGTGGCGACCGAGTGGAGTGGGGGCGCGTCGTCTCTTTTAGCTTCAGCTCAGCCACATTGACGTTATAAATCACCCTTTTCAGGGCATTTTGTAGGGACACCGGGTAAACAGTGGGTCGGTTGGGTACAGTGGGTCAGCCAGATATTGACGAAACTAGTACGAGTAGCGCAGTCGCTTGTCCGCTCACAGACGTCCCCCTATAGGCAATCCCCGCTCGGCCAGATGCCGCGAAGCTGCGCCCACGCGCCACGCCATTTTTTATGGTTACACTCTAAAAATATTTTGATATGTGAGTTGATATTTTGTTTATAATTGCTAACTTACAATAGATATCGATGAAATTGTATTACCATACAGTGACCTTGTTAGTACGCTGGTCAATATAAGGTCAAGGCTGCTGGTCAAGGGTGAGTCTGATTGACTGAGTACTCAACGTATCGCGATTCACTGTGCACATGTTGAGGAGGATGCGCATGGCTCTGCTAGATTTTAATCATAATAAATTAACTTATAAGCAGAAAATAGAAAAAATATATTTTAAAGCTATATCTATAATGAAAATAATATGTTTTTGTTACAGAATGGGCAGAAATAAAACCATCATAAAAATTGGTGCTCATACTGAGAATCAAATCCAAAAGGTATTAGATGCTATAAAGGCCGGAAAAAGCATCACGCAAGCAGTTTCAGAGCATCGCATTGCTTTTTCTACTCTACAAAGATATAATGGAAAAGATCAATTTTTATTTATTAAAAAAAGAGTAATGCTTTTCGCCTGAACAAAAGTGATTTTCTAATGGTATCATAGATACTGAAAACAAATAGTTATATTTTCGGTTTTCCTTTTAAGTTTTAAGATAGTCGTAGTGTAGCATGTTAACTCATGACTCCAAAGGAGTTTTGTTATAAATCCCAATTAAATAAAATATATTAGGTACAACGCCATCTGGCGAGGAGGGGCGTCTTCTCTCTGAGATCGCATATAATGCCAGCGTTGGCAAGACCTATTGGTAGAAGCGCCATCTAATGGATCGAGGTGCGTTTTCTCCTTAAGTGGAAACCAGTCTCGAAGTTTAGTAAGCAACGCCGAACGACCGTCCGCTGCGTTTCTTAGTCGGCCAGTCTTTAAAATGATCAAATGAAAGCGATGTAATTACTAAAGATTGAATGATAATTTTGCTTTCCTAAAAATCCATGGACAATGGAGGAATCTGGCTCCGCAAGTGGAAAGGCAAAGTTTTCATCTTATGGCTCAAAATGGTTGAAATGGTAAATCCACGCAGCGACAGCTAGTGTCGAGAGACATGAACTAGAAGGAAGGTGTAAACGATACGAAAACGGACGGTAGCGTTACTTTTGGTGATACCCTTATAATAAACGTTCCAGGATTATTTTCAGGCCCTCGATAGCTTCAAACAAAGAGTAAAATATTTGAAAAATCCGGCATAAGCCATATCTTTGAGTTGGCGATCAAATCAGAAATTCAGAGGGCAGTGATTGATATATCGAAAATAATTTATACATACAAACCGCTTGCGATGGTCACACCATGGAATGTTTTGACAGGTCGAGTAGACCACAAGAAATTTCTAGTTCATTTTGTTTTTCTATTTGGAGGTGAGATAAAAACAAGTTAATCACGGCGGAACTTGACCATCGACAAATATATTATTTACTCCAGTTTATTATGTAGAATTAAGGAAAATTATTCTGGACATGAAGCAGAAAAATACACTAGACATATATAACATGAGCACAAAAAAAATAAAAATCTATTACTAAATAACGACCATCTAATGGAATTGATATTTATTGTAATAAATTCATGCTTAGAAGAAGGAGTATTTCCCGATGTCCTTAAACAGGGCAGAGTAATACCACTGTATAAAAAAGGAGACAGTTTAGATCTTGGAAATTATAGGCCTGTCTGTATATTACCAACTATTTCAAAAATTTTTGAGTCTGTCATTAAAGACCGAATAGTGAGATATTTCGAGGGCAATAACTTGTTTACTGTGGCACAATTTTGTTTCAGAAAAGGCCGATCGACTGAAATGGCTATCAGAAAAGTCATCTACTATATTCTTGAATCGTTGGATAGCTCACAGAAATGTGCAAGCATATTCTGTGACCTGTCCGAGGCCTTTGACTGATTAAGACATGACATAATGTTGCTGAAACTACAATTCTGCGGGTTTCACGGAGTCGAGCTTAAAATGATGCAGAGCTATCTTCATAACCGTAATAAAATTGTATCAGTTAATGATCACAAATCCGTGACGGGTGCTGTTAATATTGGAGTGCCACAAGGTTCAATCTTGGGCCCTGTTTTGTTTTTAATCTATATCAACGACCTTTCTATGTCAATGCCAGACTGGACACATGTAAGCCTATTTGCAGATGATACACATGTTGGAATAAGAGACCGATGTAAACAGAATTTAGATACAAAGATAAATAATATAATGGACATGCTCAAAAAATGGTTCGACGCAAACGGCATTGTACTTAATGCTAACAAAAGTATTGTCATGCAGTATCAATCAAGACTAGGAGTTAAAATAAAAAAATGTTAAGGAAAACTTATTTTTAGGTTACACAGTGGATTACACTATAAATCACTAACCACATATTGAAAAAATTTGCAAGAAAATGTCTAATGGTAATTACGCCTTATTAAGATTGAAAGCATTATTAGATAAAAACACTCTTATTTCAGTTTACTACGCGCATATATATTGTTTAATAAGATACGGTATTACGGTTTGGGGTAATTCTGCAGAAATCGTACAGGTATTAAAATGTCAGAAACGGGCTATCCGTATAATTAATGGTCTGAAGAAGCGTACCTCTGCTAAAGAGCACTTTAAAGAAAATAAGATCATGACAGTAATATCACTGTATATCTACAATAGTTTACTGGAGATACACGAAGAAAAGAAAAACTTAAGGAAAAATAAGGATATGCACGCTTATAATTTGCGCAATAATGAAAAATTGTATCAACCTAGGACAAGGTTAAGTAAGGTGCAGAAGCAGGGCATTTATTTTAAAATTTAATTATATAATAAATTGCCCCTTGGACTTACGAAACTAAACTTAAATACTTTTAAAAAAACAACAATTTTTTTTTAAAGTAATCCTTTTTATTCTGTAAATGAATTTAAGACCATGCGATTAATAGAATCTTCATTTTTGTATAATGACTCATTGAAATGATAAAGCAACGTATCAATAATTAATGATTTTTTTCCAAACAATAATATCATTTTTTTATATTGTGTGTCTAGTTCGTTTTTTACATATTTTTTATATTATGTTTTATTTTTTTATTTGTGCCTTACTTTTTTATATTATTATTACTGAATTGTAAATTGTGACTTGCCTTGTATAACTTTCTTTGTTATATGGTCAATAAATTATTCTATTCTATTCTATTCTTGATTGGATTGCACCAGAGCTTGCTGAAGGACTATGACCCGTATAGCTAGGCTGACAGGGTCTGAATTGCGATGCAAGCTGCAGTGTTGTTTCCAGAAGCTTCTGGAACCCGTACGTTGTGTTTCGGGCTGCAGTTTGCTACTCATCGTAAAAAACAGTATCCGTAAAAATACCGAAAAGAATGTCTGCTGGGAGCATTTCCAATACGGACAGTGAATTAGTTTGTTTCACATAGTTTGCACGTGATTGAGATCGGCGCAGGTGAGAAATTTGTTTGTTCCTGGGTTTCAGTAGATTCTGTGCGAAATCGACATTGTTTTAGGGGTTTTAATTCGCAGGCAGCAGCGGACACGCAGTATATTGTGTGGACAAAACGACCGACGGACGCAGTGAACGGCATTTTCTGAACGAAGCGCGGAAACCGTGACTACTTGGTAACCGGCGAAATAAGTATACGAGAGCAAAATCCAGGAAGTAGCCGAGCATCGTCGGACGAACGCTGCCATCATCACTGCAAGCTGCTGTTGCGCCGATCTCCGAGGGGCACCAAGCCGATCTCCGGGGGCACCATGTGACCCGTGGAAGGCACCGTTCGTGGAGAGCACGAGGAGTTGAACGAGTGGAGTAAAGGAGGCGATCCGCGGCGGCACGCGAGTCGACAGTACGGCGACCCGGGAAGCTTCCAGGTTGGTCCGTTCCAAATCATTTCGAGTCAGCGAGCTGCGGTAGTGAAGGAAGCCTTCGCCTTGTTGCGTGTTAGGATACAGTTTGAAAGATACTTTCCGTTCCAAAGATTTACTTACGGTTTATTATATTTATACTTATTATTATATTATTACACTACTTATGTGTAAGTAAAAGTAAGGAATCTTCACTCGATTTGTTTTAGCGTTTAAAATTGAAAATATACTTGTAATTTGGAAGCTGCAATAATTTATAAAATTAAGATGCAATATCAGTACCGCACTAAAAAGTTTTTCTACATATATATTTTAACAGCATTCTATTTTGTGAAAAAAGCGTGGAAGCATGTAGTTTTTTTTTTTTATTTCCGTCTATTTAAAACTAGCGGCGCCCTGCTGTGTTACCCGCGTTAATCCGGGATTAAAAGTAGCCTATGTGTTAATCCAGGATGTAATATCTACCTGGATACCAAATTTCATCCAAATCGGTTCAGCCGTTTGAACGTGAAGAAGGAACAAACATACATACTCATACACTCACAAACTTTCGCCTTTATAATATTAGTGGGATAAAACGCCGAAATAACCGAGTAATAATTAGTAGTAAATAAGCTAATAGAAAATAAATACACGTGGTTATTTAATGAGTTACTTGTTTATTTCAGGTGCTCAAGATACGTATAACTTCGACTTTATGGCGGATAAAAATGAACCCGGTACCACTCGCGATACATTGGACCATGTGAGTCATTACTTTACTGATATTCATTTTGCCAAATTATTGTATGGTTTGTAACAAAGTGTCTTGCTAAGTGGGACCGTATTGTATTGGCATTTTCTGTTGCTCTTCTTGGTATGACGGCCATCGGTTGTAGTGATTGTGATGGTGGCTCATTTCGCCAGCTTCCAGGTATTACATCTCCATTCTCCTGTACTGTATCAAACGTTCCTGGCGATGTAAAGTTAGAATTACTGCGTAAGTAGTTATATAGATGAACCGTTGCCAGCACGACTTTAGTTGCAGTTTCTGGTTCAAAAGCATAGGTTTACGCAGAACTCTATAGACAGAGCTAAGTACTCCAAACGCGTTTTCTACAACTCTACGTGCTCTTGACAGTCGGTAGTTGAAAATTCTTTCACACGAACCCCTTTCCCGAGTACCAATGTATGGTTTCATTGTATAATAATTCAGCTGAAAAGCTTTATCACCTAATATACAATAGGGTACCTCAATTTTATAGGGAATTTGCAATATTTCCGGTGGTGGAATGTTTAGTTCTTTTTTTTCGAGTTTTTAATATAAATTTGTGCTTTTGAACACGCCTCCATCTGATATTCTGCCTTTAGTACCAACATTCACATACAGGAACTTATAATTTGCATCGACTAATGCAAAAAGAACAATACTAGGAAATAATTTGTAATTATCATAGTCGTTCCCACTATTAAAAGGCGATTGCAAAGTGACATGTTTGCCGTCCATCGCTCGTATCACTAGTGGGAAAATCCATTTAGTCTCGAATTGCTGAGAAACTGTACGCTACTCTTCTTCAGTTGACGGCACCTGAAAATAAAGACGCTGTGAGATCCTCAACAATATTATAAAGCTGAAAATAAGAATAAGTAGTAATAATAATAATAATTTTGTTACAGGAAGAATCTGATACGACTGAACGGGAACTTGAAGTAAATGCTACAGTGAGCGAAAACGAGAACAGTAGCATTATTAGTAGTGACACACAACCGGAAAGAGCAACACAAACAACAAGCAAAGGAACAAAACAAATAAAGAAAACTGCTTCTAATAATGCAGATGACATATCAGATGAAACTCTTTCAGAAGCTTTCCAACTTTTGCAACAATGTGCACATCCATCACAACCAGACACAGACTCTTACATAACTTTCGGACAGTATATATCTACTGAATTGCGGAAATATGATCCAGTAACATTAGCTTATGTCAAAAATGCTATATGCCAAGTTATTTTTCAAGCTGACACAGGAAGATACGGGGATAGCAATTATGGATATTACACTAATTCATATCCTGGCACACCTTCAGCCTCCACTTCATCGCACACTCAGTCTCCTCATCCTCAGGATTTTCAATTTCCACCTCCACAGGCATCACCATCTGCTCATCTAGCCTCCAATTCATCGCAGTCCCAGTCTCCTCATCCTCAGGATTTTAGATTTCCACCTCCACAGGCATCACCATCTGCTCATCTAGCCTCCAATTCATCGCAGTCCCAGTCTCAACAACCTCAAGATTATTCAGTTCCACCTCCACAGGCATCACCATCTTGCTCATCTAGCCTCCACTTCATCGCAGTCCCAGTCTCAACAACCTCAAGATTATTCAGTTCCACATCCACAGGCATCACCATCTTGCTCATCTAGCCTCCAATTCATCGCAGTCCCAGTCTCAACAACCTCAAGATTATTCAGTTCCACCTCCACAGGCATCACCATCTTGCTCATCTAGCCTCCACTTCATCGCAGTCCCAGTCTCAACAACCTCAAGATTATTCAGTTCCACATCCACAGGCATCACCATCTTGCTCATCTAGCCTCCACTTCATCGCAGTCCCAGTCTCAACCACCTCAGGATTATTAACTTCCACATTCACCACCGAATTAAGTACCTATATCCTTTCTGGCTTTCTATTGCTTTCAAAGAATGTTGATTAATTGTTACTTATTAAAATTATTATTTTAATACACTACTTTTTTATTGAGTAATAAAGTATGGTTTTCCTTACCTTCACATAATCCTTTAACAAGTCAATGATTGCTTCACAAACTTCAGGGATAATTTTCGATATAGACTGTTTGGAAATGCGGAAGAGATACTGCAAACTGACGTACGAATCTCCAGTCGCTAAAAATCTCAAAAAGGATCGCGGGATCGCCGATCTATTTTGGATCGACTGGTGTGGACCCAGCTATTGAATTAACCATCTTGTTTAAATTACCTCGCCTTTACCTGAGAAGGAGGACCGTTTCCAAGCCGGGCAACGGTCTTTCAGTAGCATCTTATGTCAAGATTTTCTTTAAATAAAAATATAATTTCATGATTAAATGTCTTTAATTATTTACCTATAAAAACCCCTAGACCCATTGTTAACCAGGGGGTGACTCATTGTTCACCACTGGGTGTACACAGTGGGTCATTAATGTTCTTTTAAAAACTTATTTCCTTTGCTCTCCGTTATCGGGGGTCAATTATTTAGTAATTCTCAGAGAGCTGATAAAAAATACAATACATCAAACCAAATTTTAAGCCAATCTGGCTGATAGGTATTTACTATTGAGATATGAGCTTTAAAAAAAGTGACCCCACCGTTTACCCAGTGACCCTACCTTTCTTTCTACACGAGCAGTTTGTGGGTGTGTCATACGCTAAAGCAAGATGTTTGCTGAAACACGTGTAGATTGCTTTTACACTTATATATTGGATTAGGTATTTCGCGAGATTAAACCGCTTCTAGTCCTAAAATTCCTCGAGTTCATCCAGTTCCACAGACTATAATACGACCTGAATCCACACCGAAACGTAACAGGTACCGGAACATGGAACGCGTGCGTCAATCGGTTTTTTCTGCATGAGCTCTATTATAAAAAAATATGTAAAGAAAGTTTAAAAAAAAATAAAAAAATATGCTAACACCGTAGCAAGAAACAGGTTACATAATTAGCACTTAAAAATAACTATTGCAAATATATTACTAACGTAATAAAGCTAAAATAATAATAAAAAACCTTGGTATATTGGTGATAAAAATAGAAAAGTATAATCGAACTTAAAATTTAAAATGTCAGCATGGTCATAGCATCGCTTATATCTTATGCAGTACAGGACCTGGACATAGCTCTTGCCAAAAATGCTTGAGTGTTTTAAGGATTGCCAACGCCATCTATTTTCACTTTGGGCTACTAAAAACCGAATTATTAATTTACAGTAGTCGCAGCGGAAGTTTGTGTCTCTGAAGTTGTCTGCTAGTGGCTGCGCAAACTACTATTTTTTAGGCGCAATCTCAATGTTGAAGGTAAAAACAGCATTGTATAACTGCCTCGCTCAATCGCTTACGTTTTTCGCATATTCTATGTAGTTAGTACTTACATACTCTTTATTTTATGGCGCAACTAAATATAAAAATCTCGTGTTTAAAAAAACTCAATTGTTTCGTTTTTGACATAAAAAGATTGAGACGCACAGCGGGACAAAGAACTGCATTAACAGCATACCATGGATATGTTGCTTCAGTTTTAAGATATGGTCTCATAGTCTGGGGTAACTCCACTGATGTCAAGAGAGCTTTCATAGTACAAAAAAAGTGTGAGAGAGCTGTATGTGGAGTCGGCCCATTTGAATCTTGTATACCACTTTTTAATAAATTAAATCTATTAACCTTAACAGGATTGTATATTTTCAAGCAAGATGTTTTGTTAAAGAGCACTCATCGCTTTTCAATCAATGCAAGGACAATACGAAATCAAAAAAAGAGATCCGACTCGATTTAATAAAATAACTCGAGATCTCAACAAAGCAATTTAAGACAAAGCTGTATGAGTGGCTTGCTGAAAAATGTTAATTAAATGAAATTGTAATTAAATTCATTTTATAAATGTGTATTAATTAATGTGCGTGTTATTATTATAAATATTGTACGTCCTTAGTTGAAACAAACAGTATTGTATACTAGCTTTCCCGTCTGCGATTTCGTCCGCGCGGACTACAAAGCATCCTATGTTCTTCTAGGATATTAAAAACCAATGCAAAAGTGGTATAGCAACAATGCAACTTTTTTGACAGTCTTGTTATTTCGTATCCATGGCAACCGTTCCTTACAGCGAGTAATCAACAATTTCCAGTTATCCCGTTGTAACTTACAATTTTCCGGTGTAAAAAGTATCATATGTTTTATTCTAGGGTATAAGCTATCTCCATTCCAAATTTCAACATAATCCGTCCAGGCGTTATCGCGTGAAAGCTCCCCAAACAAACAAACAAACAAGCAGACAACGTTTCACTTTTATATATTGGTATGGATAACAACAACTCATTATAACACAGTTTCTGCAATAAATACATTTTATTTCATTTCATTTAGTGGGTTTTTGCGTGATGAAGTCACACACAGACAGACAGAGAGACAGACAAATATTTTAACTGTTTTAGCTTCCATATCCATTATGAACAACCTATATCTCAAATATAATTTTCAAAAAACTGTACAGATTTGGCCCAGTTACAGTTGTATTATAGTACTAGCTGTGCCCGTGGCTTTTCCCGCGTGGTCATTTCATTTAAAAGTAGCCCACACGTGTTATTCCAGGACCAAAAAGGTTCGATAAAGTACCTACAATATACATTTACATTTCTTAAAATTCGTTCAGCCATCAAATAGTTTATATCGATTGCTCGGCATCTAATCATCGGATTACCATATACAATACCATACCATATACCATATCCAACAGTGAAAACCGCATAGCAATCTATCCAGTAGTTTTTACGTGATGAGCGAACAAACATACAGACACACAAATTACAAACAAATAGATAAACAGACAGACACATTTTTTACCCGACTATGGCAAGGCAAAGTAAGGGTTATGTGTTCATACTAAAAACTTGGTTCGATTTTGACAAGCGAGGTGTCAATAGATTTGTCTTTATTTTTAGAGTGTCATAGGCTAATTTTTACCCGACCGTTGTCGGGTTTTAGTTTTTCAACTTATGTCATGTTTATTATCTTCTTTGTACAGACTTTTTCGTTCTTATTGCTTCGTTATAAGTATAGATATAGATAGATAGATCCAATACCAGCCGGGGTCCTTGTACCTAAAAGAAAAAAAACTGGTTATCTGTGCTTGTACTACTGGCAGAAAATAACCGGCACACATCACACAATCAGGTGACGTAAAGCCGCCGGATCAGTGTTGCCAACCGTACGATTTAAATCGTATTCATACGACCTTTTTGCAGCTGATACGATGTACGACCATGCATTCGAAATCGTACGCAAATATACAACCTTTCCAAATCTTTCAATCTTCATACCAAAATAGCAAAATAATGTTACATGATGTTAACTTTATTGATATAAAAATGAAAACAACAGACTTGTACGAGCCGTAAACTTCTTCTTTGTATTTTTTATGAATGCATTCAATAAATTTATAAACTCTCTGTCCAACTCGCACTTTAGAAATATTCAAAATGTCCACCTAGGTACTATCCAAAAGCCGTATCTTATGCCAATGCGCTAGTTTGTTTGTTTGTCGTATGAGGTAGTGCTGGCCTCTGATGTCAGAGTTTGTCAAGCCACCCGAGGGCCTCTGGCATGGCTTAACGACTGCTATTAATCAAAAATGCGCTAGTAGCAATCAGATTTTCAAAGTATAAATAATATAGTGACTAAAATTAATATGATACTTGTTATAAAATTGTGATTGGGGTTTGAAGTTATAATAATATTACGTACCTATTTAAATCATTTACTATTGTTTTACTGAAATTTCAAAGCGTACTAATTTTTTTCATTAATTTTTAGCAAAATACGATTTTTTATAGTCTATGGTACGATCCCCAAAAAAATAAAGTTGGCAACGCTGCGCCGGATAGGTTTACATGATTGCGTCGCGCGCGCGCATTACCTGATCGCGCATAACTGGTAAATTAGAGTCGTTGCCGGGACACTGACCCGAGGGTGACATAACGTTGCCGGGACACTGACCCGAGGGTGACATAACGTTGCCGGGACACTGACCCGAGGGTGACATAACCATGTCGACTGGAAAATTAGAGTCGTTGCCGGGACACTGACCCGAGGGTGACATAACCATGTCGACTGGAAAATTAGAGTCGTTGCCGGGACACTGACCCGAGGGTGACATAACCATGTCGACTGGAAAATTAGAGTCGTTGCCGGGACACTGACCCGAGGGTGACATAACTGGTAAATTAGAGTCGTTGCCGGGACACTGACCCGAGGGTGACATAACTGGTAAATTAGAGTCGTTGCCGGGACACTGACCCGAGGGTGACATAACTGGTAAATTAGAGTCGTTGCCGGGACACTGACCCGAGGGTGACATAACTGGTAAATTAGAGTCGTTGCCGGGACACTGACCCGAGGGTGACATAACTGGTAAATTAGAGTCGTTGCCGGGACACTGACCCGAGGGTGACATAACTGGTAAATTAGAGTCGATGCCGGGACACTGACCCGAGGGTGACATAACTGGTAAATTAGAGTCGTTGCCGGGACACTGACCCGAGGGTGACATAACCATGTCGACTGGAAAATTAGGATTGTTTACTTTACATCTAGCTACCCGTGAGCATGACGGACATGCAGTGCAGGTAGGTGTATTGAAGCATTGTGCTATTTGAAAATTGAAATAGCGATAGCACTGCCGCCATGAAAATGCACTCAGTCTGCGCGTTACATTCGCCATACAATACATGACGCCACTAGCGACAGCTGTCGTTGTAGCTGTACAGCTCCTGAGAGTACTATTGTTTATTCTGTGCCCTGAGGCCCCTGAGCTGTCGGATTTTCGTGATAAGTAAAATCTAAATCCAAATGCGAATTTTTAAGTCCTCTTTGTTAAGATTTCGAGTCCCTCACTAAAATCAACCGAGCGAATCATCTCTCCAATAGTGACCCTCCCCGAAGCGTGTCTGTTTGTCTGACAGTCAGCAATTTGCCTAATTACATCGCGTGCCCCGCAAGCCCGCAACCCTTTGTTGCCAGCGCTTTCTCGTGACAAATTGTTCACTGTAATGGGTTCCGCAATGAAAAGGTTTAGCGAATAGGAGTGTGGTGTGGGAGTGTGCGATGTACTACCATTTATTTACATACTATTATTTATTCTGTGCTAATATGTAGGACTCGTTATGTTAGAGTGGACAAACTGGTGAGTGAGAATGCAGACTCGTGCAGTAAACATTCATTACATATTCTCCGAATCACTTTTGGCCAACAATAACAATAACGTGATCAAAACAATGGTCATCATAACACAAAAATAATAAATGATAACCAACATTATGTTAGATTTTAATACTTAGCTTTGCGGCCACAAAGGTGAGTTAAGTTTGACATAAAACGGTTTTTGTTTCTAACTAATATAAGTTTTTATGCATCACATAAAAATAAGGCAGCAGCATTTTCCATCTGTTATTCCAGGATAAGAGAAAATCATATTATATCACATGATTTTCCCCTTAATGTGGAATCCCCGTTAATGGAGAAATCTGACGGGGATTTTGACACTAACCCGGGATGAGGATAATAGCGTCAAAATCCCCATGAGTATGAATTTGCAGCAAAAATGGGGATTATGAGACTAAAAGTTACTAAAATCCCCATTAATGGGGAAATCTAATGGGGATTTTGACACTAACCCCAAAAATGTCCGGCTTTCATATGTCCGGATGTCCGTCTGTCCGGATGTCTGTCTGTCCGGTTGGATCTCTGTTTTCCTCTACAGGTCGCATTTCTCAACCGATCTAGACGAAACTTTGTATAAGTACAGGGCCATTATTCTCTATTGCCAAGACACGTTACGCGCCGCGTTAAGATATCTGCGTGGAATCGTACGGCAATTGCCGTACTGACGTCACACGTTTTCGGCAAAGAATTTCATGCGGCATAGTAATACGGCATAGTGTGTTTGGAACCCGCATCATGTTACCTACACACTGATGCTTGAAAAGGTGCAGAAAGCATTTTTAAGATCTTTTTACAAGAGGCTTTATGGCTTATGGCTTCTATCCCTACCTCTATCCCACTAGGTTCTTGCTTGGACAGATTGGATTCTCTGGAAGTGAGAAGGTTGCTAGACCAGCTCACTATCTGTTGTAAAGTACTGAGAGGGTCCGTCAACTCTTCAGAATTGCATGAACGACTGTGCAGGTTATTTGTCCCGGACAACTATGTGCGGCACAGGCCCATCAGAAGACATAAGTTATTCTGTGTTCCTGGTAGTCGCACTGTTGCCCAAGCCAAGTCCCCCCTGTGTCGGTCTCTGCACAAGCTCAATGCACTCCTTGACGCTAACCCTGATATTGACCTATTTATAGACAACTGGAAAACCATTTTGTCCATTTGTTTGACATATTGTGAAGGTATGTTTTGTGATTGTTTTATATTTGAAAGCTGAGGTAAACGAGATGGTTCTTTGCTAGAATGGGGGGAAGGAAAGAAGGGGGGGGGGGGGACTATGAGTATCGTAGCTTCCAAACGAATGAAACGATTTTGATGTGTATTTTATATGTTTGAAAACTGATGTGATCGAGTTACAGGGGGGAGGGGAGAGTTAAGAAAAGGGGGGTAAGAAAACGAATAGACTAATATCGCTGCGGTTCTTAGCTATAATGGGGGTGAGAATCGTAGCTCCCAAACGAATAGATCGATTTTGATGTTTTTAATTTGTGCTTGTTTTAAATACAGACAGCGCGTAACTTGATCCCATGAACAATATTCATGTTCCAAATTCAAAACTCATTACTGGGCAGTACAGTAATGAGTAACTGAAAGTCTTGAACAGAAAAGACCTACTCTGCTCCCACTTTTCGTGGAACCAATCAGCGTTTTTCGAGTAGATGGGATGAAAATAATAATAAACATCACATATTAGGAGCATATGACGATAAGTAGGTACCTAATCGTGAAGCGTAACGCCCTCTTTAATCCCTGGAATACCTGTAGAAGTCCCGCTATCATTACACACCAAGCGTAGGGGTCTACGCGCGTTGCTTGTCTAAGGCACAGAATAAATAATAGTACGTACTAACCATAAGCTGGCCGTTTACCGAGCTATTACTACCGCTCGATTAATATTGACACTAGCTGTACCCGCGGCTTTGCCCGCATGGTCATTTCATTTCATTCAGTCGTCAATATTTTTTTCCTATGTCTGCATAGGTCTAAAAGTGATATTGCTGATCACGTTGTTTGCTATCGTGTTTTGCCAGTTGTCTTATGATGACGTCATAAATCAGGTTGTAATTCTCTTGTATTAACATTGGCCTGAAAATGACGTCACACGTCATGTTGTCAAGTATCGTCAATGGTTTAAAAATAACGTTGTATCTTTCATATGTCAACATAGTTCTAAAAGCAACATCACGAATCACGTTATTTGGTATCGTCTTTCTTCCATAGTCTGATGGTGACGTTGTAAATCAAGTTATAATTCCCTTGTTTTGTAATTGGCCTAAAAGTGATGTTGCTTATCACGTTGTTAATTAATCTTCAAATAGTAAACTTCAATATAAAATAAAAGTCAATAAAAAAATAACAGTTCAACAGTAAATAAAAGTCAGTTTACGCAGTAGTAATATCGATTAGACGTAGCAACCACTGTACAGAATTAAACCGGCCACCTCAAGTCATCGTAGCTCAGTTGATTGTTCGATGTATTTCAATCAACGCAGCAAGCCGCGGGCACCGGGTTCGATTCGCGTCAATGGCTTGACTTTGTGCACAACAAATTTTCCAAATGTACTCAAGGTACAGAGTCCACACAACAGGCTGCCAATACTACGTGAAAAAGAGAGGTCTGACACCATGCCAAGATGGCCGCCGGTCCCAATGACGAATGACACAGGACGAAAACGAGAGAGACTGCGATAATTACCAAATGACAGTTAATAACAATTAATTACTAAGCTAACAAATAATTAAATTTAAAATAAAACTGAGAGCCCAGCTTAGTCACGTCCGCTCGCTACGAGAATCCACGAAGAAAAAACACTCAAGAAAAAAAATATTCAGATTTTGTTACGTTTTATTTTAAAAACATTAGTAAAAAACTAGTGGTGAAAAAGAAAACATGTAGTTGAGGTTCACGAGCAAGGTAGTAGTTAAAGTAGCCAAACATTTTACTAACCTAATCCAACAATCTAGTTCATTTATGATACCGGTATGAACGTCATTCGACGTGAAACATCACGTCTTATAAGACGTTATCCATGCGCCGTCAACCAACGAACATTATGACGTTGACTGGACGTCTTCCTATGAAGTTCTCTCATGCGGTGACGTCAATAATTAAGACAGATTTGCGACATCGTCACGTAAACCATGACATCAGTTTCAACGTCATCCTAAATTGAATATTAGACTCAATTTCGGTTAGTCCAATGAACGTCTTTTTACACGTCTAAAATTACGTCTTTACGTGACTATTGACGTCGAGAATGACGTGATTCGAAGTGTAAAATGCCCAGTAATTAACGTCATTGTCCGATGACGTCAAAAACGAAGATAAATTTGTGTCATCGTCACCTGAACCATGACGTCTGGATTGACGTGATTTGACGTCTACAATGGCCAATAATTGAAGTAATTAAGGTCGTGTACTTGTAGTATGGGACCCTTTGCGAGGTACATACGTTATCTCTAGATGGAGGCAAGATACGAGTAAGAATAAATCGACAAGCACGGTCAAGCACCTTCACAAAATACCCGACTACGAACAAAACTATTTTTTTTTGTGGCAATTGTTGCGAACCAACTTTAAACTTTCGTTCTAAATGGTTATTTGAAATGAAAAATGTTAAGAGAAACCAAAATTGATTTACAAATACCTATTCAATGATACCTCACTTGATAGCTTCGTCAGCTTTTTTTTTTTGTTTTTTTTTTCTCATTATTTCGTCTGGTTGTCGTCATATTGAATTTTGATTGGTCTATAATAGCACTCGCAAGATTAATTAAGACAAATAAAAAAATGTAAGTGTCTGTTTGTAATGTCAAAATGACAGCTTTTTACTAAATGCGCAAATACACGGTACTCATAACAAAAAAGTCATTTTTATTTTTTTGTCTGTCTGTCTGTTTATTCCCGCTAGTCTCCAAAACGGCTGGAACGATTTGAACGGGACTGAGGACTGATGTTACAAGGAGTAGCATAGGCAAAAAAATACATAAATTTTGACCACGCTGGCAAAGCCGCGGGCACAGCTAGTATACAAATAAATACAATACCCTTCGCTCAGTCGGGTAAAAAGTCGCGGAGGCCGCGGGGCAGCGTGGCGGGCGGAGAGAGCAGAATACTTGGAAATAAGCTTCAATCATTTATGATTGAAGGAAATAAGCGGTTTAGAGCAAATGTATTAGATTTCATCATCCGAACTCACGTTTGTCGACTGCACTGTTATACAATCTTTACACCTTACCACAGAATAATAATAGACTTTAGTCAACTATCATTTATTCTGTGGCTTTGACATGCATGCAGTGTGGGCGCCACTGTGTGGGTGTGCGCCTATACGGAGCGGCGGCGGACTATACTCTATAGGCGATCTAGTGATGCATGATAGTTCGGTTAGACGACATATCAATGTTTTAGCGCTGCAACAAAACTGCAGTCAGTCCGCGGCGCGCTGGCCCCCGCTGTCATCAAATTGCGTAACGTTTTTTGTTTGGATCAGATTCTCTAGTACCTACGTACCTAGTAGGTACTTATATTTCAATGGGGCAAACGGTATCTTCATGGCATAATAAAAAAATAGATATAAATACATTTAGGTACACCTACCTATGGTAGATCTTAAAATGATACTCTCATGACTCTCATGAAACTGAGTTTTATACAACTGAGTTACATAAAGAACATTCCCGGGAAAACAAGATTAGAACACAAAAGGGACCAAGATCGTCCCGAACGTCTTTCTCGATAAGTTCTCACATAAAGTGATCAGAGCGGGATTCTTCCTAAATATGTATTACAAGAGGGTTAGTTAATGCGTCCCCGGGGTGCCGTACAATACGGATTCCACGAGTCTGCGGCCCGGGACCGGCTGTCGAGCGGCGCCTCCGAGGCCGCCGACGCTGCCGCTCCCAGCATGCCCTTCTTGTGATCGTTTCCATCAGGAACAATAGCTAATTCCGCGCAAAATGCCGCTGCTTGTTACGGCTTTATTAATATTTAATTGAAAGTGATTAAAAGCTCGGATTTGCCCGGAAACGTGACCTGCTGCCTTGGCTCGGTCTGAAGGCGTTTTCATTGTTTTCGGATCCATTAAAATCCAATTTGAGTTGTACGATATTGTTAAATAAAATTTGATCGCGATGTTGTAATTGTAGTTCGGGAACAACAGTGTTGGGATCAGATCGACACTCAGTCTCGTCTGGCACTTGTGTCTTCCTAAATATGTACTTAGGAATCTTTGGTTCACCGCAAAGATAACGTAATTCAAGAAGGATTAAGAAAAGATGAGTCCACATCGAAAGTGATGCACCCAAGTTATGCCTATCCAGTCGTATGCAGCACAGCCTCACGTACACACCTATACGCCATGTTATGCCGATCAGCCGCCACGTCACAGCATGATCTCGACCTTGTTAGTCGTGCTCATTCTGTCAAGTTCTCACGGAAATGAAACAATGTAGTATGTTTTGATGACATTGTGTATCAACCAAAAAACACCCCAAATTGTTCACTTACACACACATACGCAGATGCCAATTTCTATGCTTCACTTATATTCTTACTTATATACACACAATATATGTTTTATTGTGTTTTCAATATATATTTATATATATATTTATATATATATTTATATATATATTTATATATATAAATAAATATAAATAACTTACTCTTACTCTGCACATTTTTAGTTAGTTTTTGTTTAACTGATGTGATCGAGATGCTTCTTAGCTATAATGGGGGGTGGGGAGTGGGGGTTATATAAATGTTTAATTTGTTCTTATTAATTATCTTAATTGTACAGACTTTTTGGTACTTACTGCTTTATTAGTATTGATAAGTAGATGTTTTCATTCATGCCTGAGCCTGACTATGCGTTGTTTCGAATGACTACAAACGCTATTTCTCTAGCTGCCTGATATGAATGAATTTTGTCAGTAGCAACATAGTACCTACGTTTCTATAATGTTGGTAATCTATTCTTATAACAGAAACAAGGTAAAGCCTACCTGGAAGAAAAGCTGTTCACGTGAAAACACTGCTCGTCCCGGCCAAAATATTTCCAAGAACCTACTGATAAATTAAAATGTTTGTTTCGCAAATTGTAGGTATTGTGTGTGCTTCCATTTCTTTTGTTTTAGTTCTTAAAACAATAAGGTATTTATAAATTGGAACTCGCTCAAATAACAGGAGGCTTGGAAGTGTTTTCAGTCAGATCTACATATACTAGATTTCAATGCGTATATTATAACAGCGAAAGTATCTCTGTCTGCATGTTTGCTACGTTTTTGACGAACGACTAAACGGCTGAAATGATCTTGATGAAATTTGGTATGGAGATAGTTTGAGCTCTGGGGACCATCTCTATTCCAAATTTCATCAAAATCCGTCCAGCCTTTATCGCGTGAAAGCTCCCCAAACAAACAAACAGATAACGTTTCACATTTATATATTGGTAAGGATTTCATTACCTACGAATATCTCCATCGATGTTAGCTGAATCGCATATTCCTGGAATGTCCGATAGGTATCTTGATATATTAACATGTTATTCTCTGCCGATGTCGATTTACTGACCGTGCACAACCCTTCCCGGTAACATTAGTTCCAATCCAACCCCTTCCCACTTCAAGTTAAACTCATTCAGCCGTACTATCATTAAAATGTCCATACAGTGTTTGAGAATTATTGTGTTTTCATTCGCTCTAGATAGATAGATAGATAACTCTTTATTGCACTAAAGAAACTAAAATTATGGCACATTAACAATTACCTTATAACCCTTGCAACTTCTTCTATGCCCTAGAGTTATACGAGTACGTCTCTCTATTTTGTTGTTGATGCACATGAAGCAGGACGGTGGGAATGTAGCTGTGTGGGTGTTTGCCTGTACTTTTATTTAGTCCACTTTTTGTGCCGCAGCTACCCTCCTTTCACTATATTATTTTATTTTTGTGATATTTCCTCACATTTGAGTGACGATTGAATGAGTTTTAACTCAATATATGAAGGGTATGAAGAATTGGATTGATACGGCGAAGCTACGCACATATTACTCATCCATCCAATCAACAGGAATCGCAGGTAGGAAACTTACTAAAACCAATTTGTATGCGAGACCGATATGGAACGCTCAAGGGAAAATCGAGAATAACGGCAAAAACGTATGCTTATGGTTTACTAGTTTTGCAACCCTTAGAATGAAATTGTCGACGCCGTCAGGGCGGTCGCACTCCGCAACAAGTACAAATAAATTCGAGGACCCAATATTCGGGTCCGTTCAGTCGAGTGTCAAGCGTGCGCTCGATGAGTCGCGCGCCTTGTACTTAGCGATAGAGCACCTACTTACGTTAAGTTATTGACAAACTTTATTCGTGTTTTAATTATGAGTACCAAGAAGAAAGCTAGAAAGTACTGCATAGCATTCGGCTGTTTGGACAGTGATAGAAATGACGAATAGTCATTCTTTACGCTTCCAAAGGATATTGAAAGGTAATAAATTGTAATACCTATAACAATTCCTAGTTATGTAGTTAGATGTTGATATTTTTTTATTACGTAGGTTCCTATAGTTTTATGTTATTTCATTTGTGTTCCATATCGAAGCTACGCATATTTAAGGTTTTTCCGCGCAGAAATAAAGTCGTTTATTAAATCGATCAACGTAATTTTATAATTGATTATAGTAGGTATTGTTGATCGGAAAATGAATTACTGTGCTGACTTAGTAAGTAGCCTACAACTAATTAGGAATTTATATAATATATGTCTCGTATAATACCTACCTACTTTTAATACCTTTTATTACGTAGGTAGCAATTTATTTTTCATTCATTAAAAAGCATGGAATTCAGACAGGCACCTTTATTCATCAAAGTGCAATACCTATAGGATATAATCATAATCAACCAACGACACGTAGGTAGGTATCTCACTAAACTTATCGGCGTTCTGAAAACGGGATAGGTAGGTAGTTAAAATGAGGTAGTAGGTCTGTTCTGATAAGAATGTCATTGTATGTAATAGAACTATTTTAATTTATAATAATAAGTAATAACATAATACATTATTACTTATTTATTCTGTTACAATATCTAAGTCATAACATATCACAGAATAATTAGTAGTACAAGTACCTAGTCATATCTTAATACAACCCTACCGAGCGAAAAAGGACAGAGCGATTCTGAAACTGTTAGAGCAATGGTAGTTCTCGCGCGTTGTGATACGGGGCATTCTAGCCTGCACGCAGTGGGCGAGCGCCTTCTAGGTAAATATAATTGAAAGCGCGCAGCGCCGTGCGAGTTAAATTGCACTTTATAGCGTTGTAGCGAGAGTCGCTATTTATTTAAATTACTTTACTCAGTTAGCCTTCTGTACTTGTACTATTATTTATTCTGTGACGCCGTAGAAAAGGCAGTTCAAACGGAGGATTGTAAACAATTAAACAATAGGCACCTACTAGGTATACCTAAGTACCTACTTAAAAGTAGAAGGATCTCAAAATACAGTACAATTTTAGAACTAAGATCTTTAGCAGTGGTAGAATAGTTTTGCACGGGATATTAACCTTGTACTTGTACTATTATTTATTCTGTGACCTTGCGACACAGCAACAGCAAGCAAGCGTGCGATTAGATAATCGACATCCACGACGCGATCGTGTGCGCTCTCCGACTGCGCGCGAAGCGGACGGGGGCGGGCGGGGCGAGGCGCGTCGTGCGAGCTAGTCGTGCGAGCACGCGCCGCCAGGCCCGACGTGCGACATGGCGCTGTACAGCAAACACGTGGACACCGACGAGCTGATCAGCAACGTGCAGGCGACCACGTGCCTGTGGGACCACGGTGACGCCAACTACTTCAAGCGCGACTACCAGCGCGTGGGCTGGATGGAGGTCGCCGACGCTATGAAGGCGCCGGGTGAGTCTCACTTGTGCGTGCCGACGCGTTCTCGAATCTCGGACTTATACCGTGGTGACTCAACCTTACTCAACGACCATGCCTCTTTGCACGTAAATTAAGTAGGTAGGTAACTAGATATTTCGGATGGATACAAAAACGTGTGGGCCACTGGGCCTGATTTATAATAATGTTGGTTTTCATATTTTGCCTCATAGGTAGATACGACTCTTATTTGACGCTTTATTGCACAGTAAAGAAAAAATAACAAGAATGTACATTTAACTTAAATCGAGTACAATGGACGGTCAGCTATTTCTTCCTGACAACCGTTGAAGAGAAATAATCACATTTTGCTGCAATTTAAAATGGATGGTGGTGCTCAAAAATAAACAAAAAAGAAGTATATGAACTAAACAACTAATTCATTAATACACTATGACACATAAATTATACAATTATATTAAAATACAATACAAACACATACACATTTTAAACAGACTTTACCTATTACATTTGCACTATTCATCAAAATATAACGTACTAGATTTCCCGCCCGCGACTTCGTCCGCACGGACTACACTTTATCGCGAAAAAAAACATCCTATTTTCTTCTAGGATAATAAAAACCAATGCAAAAGTGGGTATAGCACCAATGCTCTTGATATTTTTTGACATACTTGTTATTTCGTTTCCATGGCAACCGTTTCTTACAGCGAGTGATAACATTTTCCAGTTTTCCCGTGGAAACTTTCATTTTTCCGGGATAAAAGTATCATATGTGTTATTTCAGGGTATAAGCTATCTCCATTCCAAATTTCATCAAAATTCGTCCAGCCGTTATCGCGTCACTTTTATATATTGGTATGGATTATACTATATCAAGTTTACTATGGAGGTTGTGCGTTTGCTCGCAAGCACAGAACGCAGGCTCGAGTCGATGGCATTGTATAACGAGACGGCGCGGCGGAGGTCGCAAGTCGCGAGCGAGTGCATCCGCCCGTCGGCGCTGGCAGCTGGCTCGTCGATCGGGTCGGCTCCGGGTTGGTCCGGCCCGGCTCCATTTTCCTTGATATTTTTAAGGCTGCTGTAATTTTCTGAAATGAAGCTTCAAGTTTTATATGAAAACATGCACATAAATATATACAGACGACTGCGCGTTTATTATATCTTGGGATATTGATAATATATTATGACACAGATACCGTGTTGGCTTCGGGCATGTTTTCAAAAAAGCGAAAACCCAACTTTTATAGCCGAGCCGAGATGCTACCGTAACACAGATTTCTGTCAACAACCTTCAGTGGCAATCCGTGCTCGCTACGCTTCGCTTCGCTTCGCACCCGCCTTCGTCTTCTAACCTATCACGGCCATGTCAGGTCGCTACTGAAGGTTGTTAACACAGGTAGGTAGGTACCTATATTGGTACTTTTGGTATTGGAATAACTCATAGGATCCTTATATCCCAGAATAACTACCACGCGAGCAACGCCGCGGGCACAGCTAGTATTATAATAACATTATTGTTCGACTCTGAATATTAAATACAATTTTATTATAAATAACACTATGTGCGACTTTGAATCTATATACTTATAATAAAACTGTAACGGGTCCAATTCTGTACATTGAAGATATTTAGTTTTTTTTATTGGAGGGTATTCTGTATGCGATACTGAAGCCAAAACTGTAATTTATTTCATTTTTGTCTGTCTGTCTGTCTGTCTGTCTGTCTGTATGTCTGTCTGTATCTTGGCTAGGCATCACACCGAAACTACTAAATGAATTTAAAGGTATGATTTGAGTTAATACCACGAGGTAGGACATAGGATATCATCCCGAAATTTAAAGGGTTTCCGCAAGATAGGGGTTGAAAGTTATTACGTATCCTGTAAGCCTTTCTTTAAAGATTTTGGAATTTTAGCACTGCATAGCATGTACATCTTTGAAGTAGGAATATTTGTACGAAAACATCCTGAATTGTTTACCCGAGCCAAAGACTTGTTTCCGCGGAATACGAGAAATGGCGAAAGACTTGTTCTCAACCATGTACCGAAGACCGCTTTGTTTCATAAAAACTGTTATGGTATGAGTATCAAAATTTATAATAAAATACCATTATCAATCAAAGATCTCCGTTTTGGAATGTTTCGTAAGAAATTGAAAATATGGCTTTTAGAAAAATCTTTTTATTCCATAGGTGACTTTCTAAAGGAATAACTATATCAATTTAGACATTGTAAATAATAATACTAATAATACTGCTAACTTACTATTTTTTACTAGGACATTTACCAATTAATATTTTCATTTGACCTATTTTTAATTATGACATTTATAAATTTTTGTTTTTTGATTTATTATTAAGTATTTTATATTAAGTTTTCAATTTTGTGTTAATTAAATTATGATTTCACATGCCAGCTAATGGCAAAATAGAAGGACTATAATATTAATTTAACATCATCATGTAACTCTATTTTTTGTAAAATATAAATTCATTTCATTCATTCATTTCATTAAAAAGAACACGGATCACGCTGAAACTACTGGACGGTTTATTTGATACAAATTGACACAATCATATATCTATACTAATATATATCATATATCTATACTTATATTAAAGCAATAGTTACGAAAAAGGCTGTACAAAAATATAAATAAAAAAATGCTCTTGGGTGCTTAAAAAAGGTATTGAACAAGTTTTTTTTTTAATCCTTTCTTTCTGTCTGTTTGTCTGTATGTTTGTTTGTTCACACATCACGTAAAAACTATTGGATTGATTGCACTGCGGTTTTCATTGTTAGTTAGCTTAGGATTTGATTTAAAAACTGGTGTACTTGGTATCTCAATGTAGGAATAAAATTAAGGAATTGGAGGAATTATTTTTTTCAAAATGTGGAATTTGGTCATGTAACGTATTATTAATTTGTAGGAAGCAGGGCACATTATAAGTGGCGCAGGACTTTGACGACGGTATTATAATTGAAAGGACTTTGTTTACCGATTAAAAAACTATATATTATTCATTTTAATTGAATATAGGTATCGTATTAATTTCTGAACCAAGATAATTAGTGCGTTCAAGTCTCTGACGCACACGCTCCCTCGGTTGCAGTGGACGAGCTGAAGAAGCGCTGGCGCGGGCTCCGCGACACATTCAGCCGGGAGCTCCGGCGGCTCAACCTGACAGACTCCACGGTGCCGCTGGTGCAGCGCTCGTCCTGGCGGCACTTTCCACGGCTGCTGTTCCTGCACGACGTGGTCTCCGCCAGCCGCAAGCCGCCGCCGGTGCCGCCGAAGCGGCCGCGCCTGAGCCGCGCCGCGCCGCCGCCCGACGAGCACGCGCTCGCGGCGGACGCGCTCGTCAAGCAGGAGTACTGCGACGCAGACGAGGACGCGACCGTGACGGACGCGTCGGAACAGTCGGAGCCGGAGGGCGAGCTGCCGCCCGAGCCCGCGCAGTTCCAGCTCGAGCAGCCCGGGACCATCGCCGCCTCGTCGCTGCCGCACGTCGCGCAGGAAGGGCCCATGGACGCGGACGCGCAGTTCCTGCTGAGCCTGCTGCCCTTCCTGCAGGACGTGCCCAGGAAGCGCAAGCTGCTCGTGCGCGCGCGCCTCTCGCAGGTGCTGCAGGACGAGCAGGCGGCGTTACAGCAGGACAACAACCACGACTAGGTACTGTTGTTTGGGATGGAATGGTGCGAACAACAACAGTCATTAAGAGCGGCCAACCCGTCACACTTTTCATACAAACGCTCGTACGTGACTAAGGCGTTGTAACGCATCTTTCTTTGAAATTTTTGAACTAACAGGTATCTTGTACACTGTGTCTAGGTTTCTACAAAAACAAAAAATAAAAATTTGGAGAAACAAATTCAGTATAAGCCTCCAAAAATCTGCTTTTTCGCACGAATTTTACCTGAACTTTGACCGTTCATTATGTACTCATAAATTGTAAAAGTAAAGAAAACATCTTCGTTGAAACCTCCCACATGTAATGGAGATGCTAAATTAAAACCATTTATTTAAACTTATAAGGATTACTCAAAAACGCGTATTTCCTGGAACAATTTTTATGATATTTCCACACATTATTTTTCGTTCAATGTTGTTATTACTGCTATAACGCGGAAGTTTCCGAATGCCAACCGAGCGTTCAGACGCTATCTCTCTTTTTTCACTTCTTCTCATTTTCAAATATTGCGCTGGAAGAAACAACATGCTTTTCGACCATGCTTGCGTTGACCATAGACGGACCGGGAAGTTTTGAGTAAGCAATCATAATAGTTCGTGCTCCGGGACTTTAAACATGATCAGGAAAGTTAATAATTTTAAAACTAATTATTATTTTAGTAGGTAATATGCACAAACAAATTAACTATACTTAATGTCTAAGTAAATATGTAATTAATACTATTTATAATAGAAAATGTATATTAATTTTTAAAATCTTTCATATAATTTGCCATGTTTGTATGTATATATGTATGACTAGCTGTACCCGCCGCTACGCACGCGTGGCCATTTCTCGAGGTTAAAAGAACTCTATTACTATTCCAAGATCTAAAATACCAATATACCAACATTTAAAAGAAAATTCCTTCAGCCTTCAATAACTTTTTATCCATTGCTCGGCTTCTACTCATTGGATTGAGATAATAAATAAGTAAACTTTTTGAGTCAAATCCTAAGCTATCCAATAGTGAAAACCGCATCGCAATTGGTCCAGTAGTATTTACGTGATGCGTGAACAGACTAACAGAGACACGAATTTTACAAATGTTTTTTTCTTTTTCAGTAGCAAATTTTTAGTACCCTAGATCTTTTTTTTTAATATCTTCCTTTTACAGATGTTTTGGTACATACTGCTCTATTATAAGTATACATGCCCTTCACTTTAGGCCAGAATCTTCTTCTCTTTGACAACCGTTTGGTCTAGTGGCTAGTGACCCTTGGAACGAAATCAAACGGTCGCGGGTTCGAATCCTGCAAGGTGCAATCTTTTGCCTGATGAGCAGAAATGTTTGTTTCCGAGTCATGGATGTAATATTCGTATATAAGTATGTTTATCCGTTATCTAATGCCCATATTACAGGGTATCCTAGTTTGGGGCTAGGAGATTGGTGTGGAATTGTACCGAATATATTTATTTATTTATTTATAACGGTGAACAGCTCAGTCACGAAATTTTGTGTATTCATTCTATTAATTTAGCCGGTTTGAAGTTTTACCATGACATGTTTGCTGCTCTCCGAGTTGGCTCCTGATTAGGGAACTCCTCAACGGTTTAATTAACTTATCCATTTGGTTATCACCGAAATCTGAACTGACGCACAGATTAAATAATAGTACTCAGTATCTGAGTGGACGTTGTACAATTACACTGACAACAGCTGCACACTTCATTATGGTACAATCAAAATAATAGCTTTGTACTTGCCCTATAGATTCATAGAATAAATAATTTAATTACGAAACAATACATGTTGCGTGGGTACTGTAAGTAAAGATAATTTTATAAACTTAGCTGAAAACTTATTTAAAAAAACACTCTTTCTTCTACTTACTCGCTCGATCGGTTGCTGCACCCATCTTTCTGCCTCGTGTAATTGCTTTCCATGAAGTAATAAAGCCATAACCAATAAAATTACCGTAATGCATCCGTTCCGGCAGTTCTCACCGTTTTGGCGCTCGCGCTGCCCAGCTCTACCTCTCCTTCACAATAACATTATCATACCGCGTCCACTCCGGCAGTTCTCACCGTTCCGGCGCTCGCGCTGTCCAGCTCTACCTCTCCTTCACAATAACTTTATTATTCTGCATCCACACCAACAGTTCTCACCGTTCCAGCGCTCGCGCTGTCCAGCTCTACCTCTCCTTCAGAACAACATTACCATACCGCGTCCACTCCGGCAGTTCTCACCGTTCCGTCGCTTGCACTGTCCAGCTCTACCTCTCCTTCACAATTCCTATAGATAGTTCAAGTTCAAGCCGATGTTTAACATTAATTAACTGTGAAATTTACAATTACTCAAATTGCTGAAAAGCTGTTATTCACTCGTCATTCGTCTCGATTCAGTGATTGAGACTCGTAGCTTCGGCAGTGTTAGAAACAACCTTCTTAGGTACATGAAAGGCAGTTTCTTTAACTTCCAATAAAGGAAACATTCACAACCTAATTACCTAAATTGCAAGTTTTGATGTTCCAACAGATATGTTCTGTTTCTAACAGAAGCCATCCATTTTTAACAATATATATTTAGTGGCAGTAACCGCAGATCGGGCTCCGCTGGAACGAGCCTCCGCGGCCATATTTACACGCTGATGGCTATAATTCCGCTGTTCAAGGAAATGGAGACATTCAGCAAATTGCCGTGTGCGAGCGAACAACGGAAGAGATAATAATAAAAACGTCGAGCAATCATCGCGCTGGAGCGGGGAGATTTGTGGCGGGGAGGGTGGTTCACTGATATTGATTTAAAGTTGGGGTGGCACGGGTGTGCAGTCGGATATTAAATAATAAGTATTCCATGAAATAATGAGCAAAATCAGTAAACTAAAATGAACAAAGGTGCACAATTTTTTGTCGTAGATGATCAGTACTGGATAGCTAGACCACGGAACTAGCTCAAGTATATTTCGTGCTAGCTTCCTAGACGCGTCCCGAAGTTAGCCACAAGACAGCATTACCCGTTCCCCACGTTCCGTTTCTAAGGGCAGATAAGAGCTATCTCTACGAGTAGAAAGGTCTCGAGCTCAATACTGCTCGTTACAGAGTGCCCAATAGAAAAGTTAGGAGTTGCACAACAGGCCGGAGAGGGGGCGGTAGGTCACCGTCCGTTGCCAGTACACAAAGGGCAACTTTCGCCTATTACCGTTAGGTACTCCAATCACTATATCGGAAGAGTCAGTAGTAGATTGTCTGACATACAAACTGGTTACTTTGTATTATCTTTAATGTCTTGGAGGATATTATGAAGACTCTCAAATGGGATGAAAGAGGAGTCAACATAGACGGAAAAAAAATAACGCACTTACGTTTTGCAGATAATCTCATATTCATAGCCAAAAATATAACCAACATACAAAGACATTATGCTTTGCGACTTACAGGTAGCCTCCATGACTATCGGCCAATTTTTGGATAAACATGTCCAAAACTAAGATCATAGTGATTCATCCTATACAATCAAACAACACTATTGTGGGAGGCTGCCTAAGATGTGATGACATGACATTGTTTGTCCTTTGACCGAGAGTCGCAGGGAAGAGAGATCGCAAGTCTTATTCAATTAGGATGGGGTGCGTACAAAAACTGGAATACATACTCGACCAGTTCGCAGAACACCAGCGCTGTGGGTGGATGGATGACATCGTCAGAAATGTCGGCAAAACGTGGTGTAGCTTGGCTCAGGACTGGAATGAATGGCGCAATAGGGCAGAGGCCTATGTCCAGCAGTGGATTGATAGGGGCTGATGATGATGACGATGATGAATCTATATTATGGTGGTAAACAATCAAAATGACTAGATACATATGTAACTAACAAACAAACATTCCATCTTCGTAAATTCTATAATAGATATAGTAAGTAGTGTAGGAACCTATAGCTATAAGATGAAGACCGAGCTCAGTGGCATGCATTAGGAGAGGCCTACGTCCAGCAGTGGACAAATATAGGCTGATGATGAAGGTACCTCCTTTTGATACCTCCTTCGCGTTCGCGTCATGAGTCTTGGGGGCTGATATAGGAATGCCTGAACCCTATGTGTATTGATTTAGTGTTCAAGTTTCCTTAGCTTACCTCTCTCACGTCTCGTAACGGGATTGCTTACCTCAAAGCACCATATTTAGTTACTACATTCACGTAAAGTTATTATTAATGAATCTAATAATATAAGTTCAGTTTTTTTTGTAAGTATGGCTACACTGAAAGGTAACGATCACGTTGCAGTGCAGGTTAGGTTTTCTAGTTGAATCGCACTTGAATCGGAATGGTGTTAAAGAGTAAGCCAGCTGGACATACCTATCAGCCGCTGTGCTCGCGGATATCAGTAGGAAGAGTAGAGAGAGAGTGACGCTCTCGGCATTGAAGAAATAATAGTTTCCGTCACCATCGCTCTGTGTCTACTTGGTAATTTCGTTTCTACGTCCACCAGCACCACTGCTCACCGAATTGAGTCACTGCTTGCTTTTAAGTATAGTGTGCTGCTACTCTCCTTTCGATTGTCTTTGAACGGTTCTGAACTTTATTTAAATTGAATTCGACGTTTTAGAACAAAGAGGGAGTTCGGGGGGAGGGGAGTTAAATATATTTAAGTTTTAATTCGATTCTCATTTGATTTAAGTTTATGTTCTAATTTAGGTACCTTAAATCCGTGACGAATTGAAAAACGATTCATTACTTTGCAGTGTTTTACAGTTTAAAATGGACATTTGTATCTTCTTCCGGAACATATTTATACTTATAATAAAGCAATAGGAACGAAAAAGTCTGTACAATGAAGATAATAAAAAAAAGGTCTTGAGTACTTAAAATAAGCAACTGAACAAGCATATAACATTTTTAAATTCGTGTCTGTCTGTTTGTTTGTTTGTTAGTTTGTCTGTATGTTTGTTGTAAAAACTACTGAACCGATCACCTTGCGGTTTTCCCTGTTGGATAGCTTAGGGTTCGACTTAAAAACTGGGGTACTTGGTATCTCCATCCGATGAGAAGAACCCGAGCAATCGATAAAAATAATGTTGATCAAATGCTGGTATATTGGTATTTTAGGTCCTGGAATAGCACATAGAGTACTTTTAACCTACAGAAATGACCACGCGGGCAAAGCCGCGGGTACAGCTAGTACCATATAATTATCTTCAAAAGTTTTTCAGCCGTCATATATCGATTGCTCGGCTTTTATTCATCGAATTGAGATACCAGTTTTTAAGTCAAGCCTTATAATATCCAACAGTGAAAACCACATCGCAATCGGTCCAGTAGTTTTTAAGTGATGCGCGAATAACATACAGACCAAAAACATAACATTGTTCAGTAGCTTATTTTAGGTACCCTAGACAACTTTTTTTAAAATTTTTTTTTTTGGTTCAGACTATTTCTTACTTATTGCTTTATATACTTACTAGCTATGCCCGCGGCTTCGCTCGCTTGGTCGTTTAATATCAAAGCAGCCCATACATGTTTTTCCAGGACCAAAAGTACAATATAAAGTACAATAAGTATACTACATTTCTTCAAAATTCACTCAGACGTAAAAAAGTTTTTATCGATTGCTCGGTTTCAACTCATCGGATTGAGATACCATTACCAAGTAACCCAGTACTCAAGTCAAAACCTAAGCTATCCAAAACTACATCGCAATCGGTCCAGTAGTTTTTACGTCATGCGCGAACAAACATACAGACAAGCAAACAGACAAATAGATAGAATATTTAAAAAAAAACTTATTCAGTGGCTTATTGTAAGTACTCTTGACAGGTTTTTTATTATGTTATTTGTTCAGACTATTTCGTTCCTATTGCTTTATTATAAGTATAGATATTGTACTTTATAAGTACTTTTGGTCCTGGATCAACATGTATGGGCTACTTTTAAATGAAATGACCATGCGGGCAAAGCCGCGTGTGCAGCTAGTATGCATATAAATTACTAAGTCATTGGTGCGGCAAAGAGCATCTAACGCGGTATCTTTGGATTGTTTACCACCATCTTTCTCTTCTTTTCTGTACCTACCTACTTATGCCTACAAGCTGATGCCCGCGGCTTCGCACGCGTGGTCATTCCTCTAGGTAAAAGTACAAAAAGTACTATGTGCTTATACTCGTACCAGGGCCCCGATTCTGTTAGGTATTGAACCGCGATAACGCAAGTCGATCGCTTGAATTTTTGTGTGAATTTTTCTCATTTACCACTTCAAAGTTCAAATTCAAATTCAAATATTTTTATTTCAGACCAAAGTCCATAAAAGCACACAATTATTGAAATAAATACACACAAAAAATAAAATAAAAATACATTAGAAAAATAGAGAAAATTAAAGCACCGGATCAAGAATGCATAATATGCATACTTGTCCAGTGCTTCATGAACGGACCATCTACGTCCATTCGTCCAGCAATTAACTGCATAAAACAAAGTGCTGGAAAGGAAAATTTTGCGTTATTTTTTTTGTTTCTATTTTTGTTTTTTTTTAATGGTTGACTTCTAGCACTGTTAAGTGATAAATGAGAAAATTTAGCAAAAAATTTCTAGCGATCGACTTGCGTTATCGCGGTTCAATAGCTAACAGAATCGGGGCCCAGGACCTAAAATACCAATAATAAAAACTGGGGTACTTGGTATCTCAATCCGACGAGTAGAAGCCGAGCAATCGATAAAAATATTTTTGACGGCTGAAGTAATTTTGATCAAATGTTGGTATATTGGTATTTTAGGTCATGGAATAGCACAAAGATAACTTTAACCTAGAGATAAGACCACGCGTGAGAAGCCGCGGGCATCAGCTAGTACCATCTAAAAATGCTATTTATAGACTAGATACAATAAATTACAGAACTCTTCAAATCTGGGCTTGGCAATCTGGCAATGAATTGTTATTCAGTGCGCGTCCGTCGGAGCGGAATATTTATATTTATGGCGAAATAAAACAAAGGGTTCGATCCCTCCGTAAATATGTTATCTACATACCGGCTCGTGAAATCATGGCGGAGTTGTTATCCGCATTATCATAATGAAGTTACCTCGCTCGCTGCGGGTCTCGATCCTCACCGGAATGTAAGAAAGGTAAAACAATTCAATAGATTGTGTTGGCAGGAACAATCAGAATGAGACGAAGAATGTTACCAATAATAGGCTCGATATTGAAAAATTACAAATATGGTGACTCATTTTCCGCAACTTTTTGTCACTCATCTTTGGAGATAAGGCACAATGCGGCAGAGTGAGTGCCTAGTCTAGCACATGGCAACAGCGGTAGAGTAGGGAGGTATGACGTAGCAACAGCGGTAGAGCCACTGTTCATGTACAACGTCGTCGGTAGAGCAGGCGGCGTTGCACAACGAGCCGTTGACCCCGCGCTACTTCGTCGGCCTGTAAGCGGTAGGTACCTACTTTACTATATCTACCCGTCTATATACAACACTAGCACACACTAGCTAACTACCTATGTGTTATTCCAGGGCCAAAAGTAACTATAAAGTACATTAAGTTAATTTAAAATATCATTGAATAAGTTAATTAAAAAAATAAACAAAATGCCATGTTATGGTGAACCTTAGAACGGGCTATCTCAACTAAATGCGTACCTATACAACAAATGCGTAACATTTGGTGTCTGTGCTGTCAACCGTTGAGGTTAACCCTTGTCAGGAGCCAACACTGAGTTCAGCAACCATGTCATGGTATAACTAAATACCAGCTATCATAATAAAATTAGTACACAAAATTTCGAGACTGTGGCGTAAACCGTTGAAGAGTTCTTTAATCTGGAATCCAACCACGAGGGCAGTAGCCATGTCATGGTGAAAGTTAGAACGTCACGTGAACTATCACGAATGCGTAGGCATACAACATTTCGTGCAGAGAAGTACCCTAGTCAGGAGCCAACCCGGAGTGCAGCAACCATGTTATGTTAAACCAGCTGTCATAATAAAATGCCTACACGAAATTTTAGGTCTTTTCTGTTAACGGTTGAAGAGTTCCTTTATCTGGAACTGATCTTGGATTCAGGTCAGGCTTACCATATTAAAAATGCATCGGCATTGGAACTGAACCAGCATGTTAAAATTCAACTCCAAATCAAACATCCATACATTGCAAGTGTAAAATACCATATTTTGTCAGCCGTCACATAGTTTTTATCGATTGCTCGGCTCCTAATCATCGAATTGAAATACCAAGTATACCAGTTTTTAAGTCAAACCCTAAGCTATCTAACAGTTTACTGCATCGCAATATGTGCAGTAGTTTTTACGTGGTGCGCGAACAAACTTTCAGACAAACCGACAAAGGGAAACACGGTTTTTAAAAATGTTATATGCTTATTCAGTAGCCAATTTTAATTATCCTAGACCATTATTTTTGATTACCTTATTTGTACAGATGTTTTGGTACTTACTGCTTAATTATAAGCTCTCTACTTGTATCTATACTTGCTCTCATTTCGATTGTCCCTCTCAAGTGCGACTGGCTTCCCTGGTTAACCATAAAAAAAAAGCTCGAATGCGGGTGGCTTCTGTGGAAGCCACCCACCTAAATTTGCAAACTTTTCGAGTTATTGCAAGTTTGGGTGGTATTAATGCTCTTTTTTTGGTTTATGGTACTAGTTTAATTGTGTGGCAATCTGATTAAATACAAAAATCGAAAAAAACAGTGTAAATGTAATTAAAAAAAAAAACGGTTTCGCTTGACTCGGGAGAAAAAAACTGTCGTTGAAATATTTTGCAAATTCTGCAAATATCCCGATAGTTTATGTGATTTCAAGTGTTATATATTAAATTAGTCATTGTTTCAACTACTATCGATTAAAATATTTATATGAATGAAGTCCCGATTGTTGCCAAAGTTTTACAAGCCCGATTGCCGTCTGGCAACAATAGTTACCAGGCAAACATTTTTAAATTTATTGAAATTTTATCGAATGTAGGGCCATATAATTAATCTATGGACTAGGAATAACATGTAGCAACACATTACTATCTTCATATTTCATCTCTATGCTCTAGATTTTCCATAAATATTTTTAAATATCACACATGATTTTTGGCCAAATTTATTTTCGATTTTAGTCGATTATTTTTAAAAAAACCTATTCAATGATGATTTTATTTTTTATCTGTTGGAAAGGCACATCTGTAGCGGTATTAAATATAGATAAAGAAGAAGAAGAAGATCTTGAATAAAAAAATATTGAAAATATCAACTCCTAGATTTTGACTTTTCTTCAACTTCCAGCGTGTTTTTATAAATATTTTAATTAGGGATGTACTAAGATTCCATGCTCTCTCAGCTCTCAACATTCGTTGATCATCGCTACACGAAAGAGATGCTATCAACTTTTATAACGCGCAAATTGCGAAAGAAATATTACGCCTTAACATTTTCTATCGAAATTAGATATAGTTGATAGACTCAGGCGTTACTTTGCGGAAATCCATAATTAAAATAAACAAAATTAAAATATGTAGATTACTTCGGCCAAAACTGTAAGTCAGACAAGTATAAAATGGTAAAATTATAATTATCCCAAATTGAACAATCATAAAATATAAATGAAATGAAAGACAAGGCCTGGAGGCCAGAAAAACACTTATATGGCACTACTGTGCACAATCTAGCGGTGCACAGTAGCGCCACAGCTGTTCCCCTCTACAGCATTCGCATTGTGTCGCATTTCTCAACCGATCTAGACGAAACTTGGTATACAAGTTAAGTGCATTTTTAGTTCTTTTTGTCGTCGGGGATTTTTGATTATTATTTTCAAAAATCCCCGACGATCCCCGAAATAGAATCCCTTATTTTGGGGGGTATTTCCCCCAAAAAAGGGGCTATCTCCGCCATATTAAATTCGATTTCGTTGGTTCTTTTTTTATTTGAAAAATAAAAACTTTAAATTAGTCTCATAAAAATTTGGTGAAGATCTGATGAGGATCTTCGGCGTGATGAGCAGAATAGCTCCTCAAATTGCAGTAAATTTCTCACTTTTAGGTTTCTACCAGTGGAATCAGCCCTTTATCCACTAGATAGGGATTGATGGAGCCACCTTGGTTATTAATGTTAGTTTTACAATAAGGTAACTAGGGTTAGTAGAGTCAGAAGTGTGATATTCAGGTAACTCTTTTGACACATGTAAGGGTAATTTGCCTTTTCAAACTCAAAGCATACTTAGTGTACCAAAATTTTATTGATTTGATGTTTTAATAATTATTTTATGTATATCTCCTTGTTCATGAGATATTAATTTAACTTGTAAAAGTGCTATTATTTTGCCTATTTACCATAAAAAATCTTTGACTTTGATAAAAATAGGAAGTTATATACAGGAACTGTGTGTTTGGGAAAAAATAATTTAAATATGTTGCGTTTGAGAACTGCTAAAGAGTTAAAAAATATTTTTAATCCTTCTATTTTTGTCGAGAATTCATTGTATTCGTTTGAGATACGTGAAGAGAAGATTTGTGCGTGCGGCGGGGGTAGGAAATATTTAGTTAATTGGATTCCGTGGATAGTTGTAGGGAACTGACAGGGGGAAACGTTCTAGTAATTGACTGCATTGTATTTTGCCGTTTATGGTTTTGTGTAAGAAGGTCAAATCTGTTAATTTTCGGCGATCACGGAGTGATATCATATTGTTTTTTTCATTTGATAAATTCAATATGATTATGATTTCGGATTTCTCCCATAGACATCCCTATTAAGGATCGGGTGTGAGAAATGCAAGATGTCTAGTAAAAGAGCGTTGTAAGTTTTCAACACGTTGTGAGTGAATGGTGTAATGGGGACTTCAGACGGCAGGCATATTCTAGATGGCTGCGCACTAGTGCGTTATACAATATTAGTCTCAAAACCTTAGTAGTCAAAATAAAATAAAATGTGCAATGATAAGACCCAAATGACCAGTAAGTTGGCTTAACGATAAGCGCAACTTAATAATTAAAATCGAGTTTGCTCTGTTCATTTTACTTTGAGGGTAGATAAAAAATCGTAATCTATTTAATTATTTTTATTTATTTAATACAAGATACAATTAAGTCAACACTTACCCAGTCTGGGGTTGCAGCACAAAAGCACAAGAACTTTGGTTCACACACGTTATCGCATAAATCGATAAAGCCGCGAGATTTAGTGAATAAAAAGTAAATAATACAAAGTTTCGTCAACGAGTCTGACAAGCGGCCCAGCCCCGATTGAGTAATGTCGATCAGTCTCCCCTAAAACATTCGTTGATTGGATTTTGCGGAAAAAATATAAAGGAAGGTTGGCTCCGCCGCCGCCGTTGTCTTCCGGAAACGGTTTGCGCTTTATTGATGACTGCCTCTGCTTAGTGGGGTAAAAAAACGGTTCTAATGTCTTGTCAGAGCAAATACCATTAGGTATTTTTTCTGTTGATGATATATTTAATAATCGGTAACTAATCACAGAGGAGTAGAGTACCAGCCGTCACAATGCTGCTAATAGTCCTAACCTTCAAGTCACTGAAACTGTATCCATATCTGATGCGCATCGTCTAACTGTGTTCATATCTGATGCACATCGACAAAATGTGTCCATATCTGAAGCACGAAATTTGTTGAATACGTAAAACAATATTCTAAGACATTTAAATACGTGTGTAATACCGCGAAATCTCTTCATTTGAGTAGGAAAATTAAACAATCGGAAGATAAAATCAAAACAACATGAAAAATAATATATACCGAAACCGGCAAAATTAAACCTCGAGACCGTAATTTTATCCTAAACATCGGCAATAAATTAATTTCCAAAGATCACGAAGTTGCCAATGCATCTGAAGATTTCTTTACAAAAATACCAATTGTAACTACCCAGTCTTTAAAATCATCCTCAGTTGAGGCTTCTTGTATGCTCTCAAGCAACGTTGAAAAGTGTGATGTTATATTTAAATTTAAACACATTAATGTTAATTCGATTGTAAGACATTTAAATTGCTTGACATACAAAATACAGAGGATCTCTGGGGAATATCTACTAAAAGGTATAATTGCTTTATACTTAGTAATTATTTTTAATAATTGTGTTGATGAAGGAGTTTTTCCCGACATAATGAAAAATAGTAAACTTATCCCCTTATTCAAATCTGGCAGTAAAAATGATCCGACTAACTACAGACCCATTTCTATACTTCCCGCTGTAACTAAGTAATTTTTTTGAGAAAGTATTATTAAACCAGCTATTAACACACTTCAATCTCAACGGTCTGTTTCATAATGAACAATATGGCTTCACTAAAGGCCGTTTGACTGCAGACGCAGGCACATGGCTCTTAAAGCATATATTCGATGCTTGGGAGAAGTCACAGGACGCAGTTGGCGTTTTCTGTGATTTATCCAAAGCATTTGATTGCGTTTGCCACGAAACATTAATTTTTAATTTGAAGCATTACGGAATTCATGGGAAAGCTCACGATCCTCGTATCTTAGCAATAGAATCCAAAAAGTGGATGTAAAGGGTGCGAGGTCATCTGGATCTCTCATTACAATGGGAGTCTCACAGGGTTCAATAATGGGGCCATTCTTGTTCTTGGTTTACATTAACGATCTTCCCTTTTTCATATAGAACTTATGTGGTATTGTTTTGTTTGCAGATTGATACTTCTCTAATTTTTAAGATTGACAGAACCTTGATCAATTTTGACGATGTTAACAAGGCAATCACGCTAGTTCTTAATTGTTTTACAACTAACAATTTAATGTTAAATCCTAAGAAAACTAAATGTATCAAATTCTCACTACCCAATGTCAAAGGGGTTCCTACGAATTCAAGTATTTTAATAAACAGTGAGCCTGTAGAACTTGTGCAGTCAACCACATTTTTGGATATTACTGTAATTACAGTGGGTTCCTCACATATCGTTGATAGCTGGTAGATTGAGCTACCAGCCTATGCAGTACGTAAAATTAGACAGTTTACCGATATAGCTACTGCAAGATTAGTATATTGTAGTTATTGTCACAGTATAATGTCATATGACATTTTGCTGTGGGGCTTAGCCGCGGAAATTTTTGTGCTGCAGAAGAGAGCAATTCGTTCCATTTACAATATGTAATCCCACGATTTCATAATTTTAATACTAGGAATAAAAATAAACTGAAAGTTTCTGGATTTCGGTTAAATAAAGTTAGTGGTTTTATATGGGGAACTGTATACGCTTTATTAATAAGGTACCTGACGGCATTGATCAATTACCAATGCATAGGTTTAAAACTTTTGTTAAAGTAAATCTAATAAAGAAAGCTTATTACACTGTTAATGATTATATTAATGACAGAAATGCATGGCCTGATGTCTCCAAGCTCCATAATAATAATAAGTGATAACTTCGATGTTAAAGTTAAGTGAATAAAATGTTCAAAGTACTTTTTGAGATGTTTCACAACATACCATGAGATCATGATTCACGACATGATGTCACGTTGTTTTATACAACATATCTAGTTTTTTTTTTTTTTTGGTTTTTTACCCTGTTTCATTGTCTGATGATTGTGGGACATCTCATTGTCACTTGTATCTTTTATATTTGTAGTTTACATGTTTTGTTATAATTGTGACATTTGAAAAAAATATAAAGAATTAATTAATATGGAAAAAAATACATCCCCGTAGAGTTTCTTGGTGCTCTCTTCTCTAACGGGCGTATTTCCGAAGCACCGGTAGAGTCAGAAGGGTATTTCCTTTTCCAGTGTGAGATTTAAGTCTGTTAGCACATGATAGGGAAATTTCTTTTTCAATCTGAAAGAATACCTAGTTTACCAAATTTTTTATTGATTTGATCTTATTATATTATTTTAAGTATATCTCCTTGTTCATGAGATGTTAATTTTGACTTGTAAAAGTGCTATTATTTTTGCCTATTTACAATAAAATACATATTTGATGCACATCGACAAACTGTGTCGATATCTGATGCACATCGTCAAACTGTGTTCATATCTGATGCACATCGTCAAACTGTGTCCATATCTGATGCACATCGACAAACTGTGTCCATATCTGATGCACATCGACAAACTGTGTCCATATCTGATGCACATCGACAAACTGTGTCCATATCTGATGCACATCGACAAACTGTATCCATATCTGATACACATTGACAAACTGTGTCCATATCTGATGCACATCGACAAAAAGATGCTGCAAAAAATGTTTTCAGATGTTCATCACACTCTTCATCATCATCATCATCATCAGCCCATGTCTGTCAAATGCTGGACGTAGGCCTCTCCTAATGCACGCCACTGAGCTCGGTCTTCAATAAAAACACTTTTTAATAAAATACACACTCTTCAATAAAACCTAAATATGATGTTATACTTAAAATTTTTGCAAACTCGTATCGTTTACTTACTGTGTATAAGAGTTATTCATTAGCAAGATAGCAGGGTACTTATAGCCACAGATACCTACAGTACCTACTAACATGCTAACATTCGGTATTGATTATAGCCCAGAGCAAACAAACAATCTGTTTGGAGATAATATCGGTAATCTGAGCGATCTATCATCTGTGCTTATTGAAATTAACAATGTGGCGCAGGAAAGCTGGCGGTCACGACACTGCGCCCGCAGCCTCTGCCTCCAGCTGTTGAGATCATTTTACATGACGTCATGTCTTTCGATTCTCCCAGTATCAAATTATCCGTATCAGTACCTAACCTACCACAGCCTGACATGGTCACAGTAGAGCCAACCTGCTTAGACAGCGTGCAAAGAAATATGCGATTGAAGTAGTTACCCTATGTAGTTTAATAGCAAAGAAGCGCATTTGGCAAGAAACGTGGAGTTCCCAGTTATAAGTCATCATCCACTGACGAGTAAGTATTATAATAGTTGTATGTCCACAGAGCGAACGACAGCAAAGGACACCGATGTAATTAATCCCTTTGTTGAAGTTAACGTCACCACGACCCTCCATTTTTGGCCAGAGCCATGACGCAGTGCAGAAGCATGGACAAAATAATACCTACCAAAATATAAAAGTGAAACGTTGTTTGTTTGTTTGTTTGGGGACTTTTAACACGATAACGGGTAATGTTGATTACTCGCTGTAAGGAACGGTTGCCATTGAAACGAAATAACAAGTCTCACAAAAAACATCAAGAGCTGTTAGTGTTCTACTTTTGCATTGGTTTTTAACATCCTAGAAGAACAAGGATGCTTATTTTCGCGATAAACTGTGGTCCGCGCGGACGAAGTCGCGAGCAGGAAAGCTAGAGGTAACTCTTCTCGTTGCCTATCTCACGGTGGAGTGCGGGGCTGGCTCATTACGTCGCTACGGGCTGGTCAGGTCAAGCGTGTTCCGTCATCACGTTAATTCTCCTATTCACGGCGCAACGAGACGTGTGATGTACGAGTAAGTACGTGAATTGTTGCCAAAGTCGGACCGAGAAGTCAGGTTTTGTGACTAAATTGATATTTTTTAACTGGTACTTGGTAACGCTCAGAATTTAGGCCGGCTGTTTATGCAACTAATCTGTATGGAGTCAAAGAAAGAAAGATTTTCGTGAAGAAAAGGTTAGCCAAAGGCAGATCGAAGATCGGGCTCAGAGGCGTGCTTTGGGAGAAGCCTTTGCCCAGCAGTGGACTGATGCGGGGTTAAAGATGAGGCGAGAATTATTTATTTACTTTTCTCTCCAACTTCTTGGCTTACGAAACTTCTCAATGAAAAAGATAACCTAGCTAGTAAAACACCATAATTATAATAACGATGGTGTGTTGTCGCCAAGCATCGCCGCGGGCAGAGCTAGAGATCCGCAACTTTTACGGTAGCTAGTTAGCAAGGACAGGGTCATATACCGTCAGCAGATGACGACGGACAGGAACCGATGGAGACTCACGTACTACTGGAACATACACGGCGGTCGGGTCATCAGTCATGAAGGATCGACTGCAGAGAAAGTTTTTAGGCTCAACCAATGCTAGACAACTCAAAGATGTTATTAGTGTAATCCCTTTGGCATCACAGCTGAGTAAACAGCTCACTCCAATTTTAAATGGTAAATTTGTACATAAAACTTCAATCGATTGGTTGGAGATAAGTCGGCAGGCGGTGGAGAGTCCTTCAGTGCCACCCTCTCTCCCACTCAACGCTTCCCGAGCGCTGTCGGGGAGCGCAGTTGCCAACTCGCCAAGTAACAAGTGAAGTATTTAAAATCTAAATAAAGATAGAGTTCGCGCCATGACGTCAGCACTTACTGCCTCTGACAGCGACGACTTTTGTACGACTGTCGATGTCCATAATGCGGGTAGCAACACGATTCGTGGCAGCGTATCTATGAGGAAAATATTCGACACACGAGTCGTGGCACTCGACATAATTATAACAAGTGAAGCTTACAAAAAGGAAAATTAATTGAGAGCACTTTGCGCAGAGACGTTAGCGCTGCCGGTGACGGCGACATGTTGTGGGATTGTCGACTCTGCGGGTAGTAACCATAATGTACGGCAAAGGCATAGTCTTCTGGTTGTGTAGTACCTATTCTTTATTTCTATGTCCTTTGCCGGGGTTCAAACTATCTCCTTACCAAATTTCATCAAGATCGGTTCACCCGTAGGTAACTAATAGAAGGACAGAGTTGCTTTCGCTTTTATAATACATTAGGTGCGTCCCGCGGCTTTGCCCGCGTGTACAATTTTCTGGGATAAAAAGTATCCTATGTTGGTCTCTATAGTATACAGCATCTACATACAAAATTTCATTAAATTCAGTCTGGCCGTTATCGCGCGAAAGCGCCCTAACAAACCAACAAACACACAAACAAACAGGCAAAGTTTCACTTTTACATATTAGTGGGTAAAATAGTTGGTGCCCCGTGCGCCGGGCCACTGAAGTAGCATGGCCGCGCATGTTAGTAAACCAGCGAATTTTAAAAATTGTATTGGGCTTTTGTAGCTGCAGTTATCTGGCAGTTTAACATCGAAGTGGCAGTTCCCATACAACTTTCACATTTTTTTTTTTTAATATGTTTTTTCCTTTTCTTTATGTCTTTTTCTGTACTCCTGACAACAAGTGTGCGATATTTCAAGATGATCGGTTGAGTAGTTAAGGCGTGAAAGTGTAACAAACAAACTCACTTTTGCATTTCTAATATTAGTAGGATTAGTATTATGGAGCATGGATTGTCGCGTGTGAACAGCCGACGCGCATTGGTTGCCTAACGCCACGTATTGATCAGTACCTACGAACTTTCGTATCGACTTCCGTGCCAAAGAGTGTCATGATTATCATCTAGGTACTTAGCGCTACAGTAGCGGGCCGGAGCCCTCCTGCACCACTTTAATACGCAATACGCACTCGTTCACGCGCCATTGGGCTGTCACCGGCAGACAGCGCTCGGCAGCTCCTGCCCCTCGGTAATGTGATTATATAACTCGTCGCGAAATGATCATATATTTTTTCCGCGATTTGATTCCATTTGGGAAGATGAATTCGTAATTACGTTATAAATTATGGCAGTAATGGAAGATAATGGGAAAACGTTAGCGGCACGTTGTTTGATTGTCTTTTTATAAAATGGATTAACAAAATGGGACATTCTTAAGAATTGATAGTGTAACAAATTAAAATGAAAATATAAAAAAAAAAAAAAAAAAAAAAAAAACTAAGTAGCGGAAACTTTTATAAGCTGCTTGTTATCTAGTTTTATCCTGAGTATTATCCGGTAGATATCATAAAAAAATAAACTTATACGTACGTTTGTAGTCTTTGCTTTGTTGGTAAAGCCGCGGAAAGCAGCTAGTTTGAATAAAATTTCATTTTGTTATCTTTGGCAAAAGGCTATTATAGTTGTCATTTTTTGAGATGGTGTTAAATATTTTTCCTTATGGTCTATTTTTCCCAAAATATAAATATTTCAACAAAAATCAAACATATACACGATGTATTAGGCATTTACTAAAACGCTCCAAACTGTCATGGCGGCTAATGTGACGTCACACTTTGCGAAACAAACAGCTGTCTGGTTCAGTGTAAACAAGGGTTTCAAAAATTACTCTAATTATAATGAATACCAAGTTTTACAAGTACTAAAGTTTTCGATATTTTTAGACCTAGACCAATTATAAAATACACAAAATTGTTGTTTTTTTTAATTGTCAATTACCCTGTTTCTCAGAAACAAATCATTTACAATTAATTGTATATGCCAATTTTACGCCCTTCTAATTCGCATTTATTTTCGAATACAGAAACTACTTCAACACAACCAAAAGACACGCGCGTTTGTTAATCACAAGAAATGTACCTATACTAACTGCTAGCGGGAAGTAAAAGTCAATTCTTGGACCTCATCTTCCGTTATCATTTACAGCGTCGTTGTGCCGTTGAGTTGCCGTCGTCGGTTTCCGCGCGACTGCCGCTCGCCGCTTGCGACTCAATCTAGCGGCGCTAACGACTCGCGGACGATTACTGCTGAATTGCTGATGCACCGCTCGCCGTTCCTTCTGATGTGGCCAGATAGCAGTGTTAATATCTCTGCAATGCTTAAACAATTATTTTATTTATTTATGTTTGGGCTTGCTCTTATTCAATTCAAAACTGCAGGGACATGTTTTACTTACTTGTTTTTATATATTTTTCTATATAGACATAAAACGCCATTGTACTGATAGAACATAATATTATTTTCATACCACCTGCTCGACAATGTCCAATTACATATCATGCAATCTCAACGTAAAGAAGGCATCTCAAAGGATATCAAGATACATGAAACTCCCAAGGGATATGATGTGATTTGAATTTGGATCGTTAAAATTCTTATGAAAACTCTGATGAGCATTGTATCTACGTTAACAGGCAGAACACAAATAAAAATAACAAGATATAAGTTCAAAAACTACCCGTCCGAACTAATACCTGAATACGGTCGGGTAAAAATAGTCTATGACACTTGCGATGAACACAAATCGATTGATACCTCGCTTGTCAAAATAGTGCCAAGTTTTTAGTTTGAACCCTAACTTTACAAAAATAGCCCATCACATTCTATACCTGAAGAAAAATCGATTGACACCTGGCTTGTCAAAATCGAACCAATAGGGGCGACGCTGTGATAGGAATTCCACATACCCACAAACATAGATGCATACATACATACGTACGTTACATACATACATAGACTTTTAAACTCATTACCCTTCCCTGACTTTGCTGTAGTGTTTGGCATTATTTTAAAAGTTTCGTATTTTATCATTTTCAAGTTAATACAAAAACGACGTCGAGCGATAGTGATTGACTCCGGAGTTTACTATAAACGCTTTAATATGTAGCCCTGGGTTTTAATTGTCTCGCCGAATGTATGAAAAGTAGAGTATTCACCTCGATGTAAAGCCTGTCGTACGTCACGGGCGGCATATTGGACCCCTCGCTTCACACAGGACTCTACATATCAATAAGTTTAAACATCCTCGCTACACCCGGGAGTTAACTCTAATAGAATCCCTCGTTACGCTCCGGCACAGAGTGACTTAACACACTGCTATACCCCCTTGATGCATAATTTACTATTGTAAGACTTCAGTGTATGAGATAAAAACCCTATGGAATAGAAAACAAAATAAAACCTACTACGTTAGAACCTTTCAATAAACATAAATGATATGATAATTTTCCAATGAAGTGCTTACAACGTGGTAGCACTGTAAGTACATACTTTTAGTAGGCGCAGCTAATCTATATGTTTGTGAAGTTAGGCTCTGTGAACAAATGCGCAGGTACTACTGTGGGAATAAAACAGCATCAAGTAAGAGCGAGATAGAATATGCGAAAAACGCAAGCGAGTGAGCGAGGCAGTTATAGAACGCTGTCTTCACCTTCATCATTGGGATTGCGCCTGAAAAATAGCAGTTTGCGCAGCGATAGCAGATAACTTCCGAGACACATACTACTTCCGCTGCGACTACGTAGGTAGTTGTTTATTTTCATAGGTATCTGCCAGTGCTCTGGTGTGTTTCTTACAGTAATGTGACCTCTGTGTGCTTCATAAAGTAGTGTGAGTCACACTACTATAAGAAGCACACAGAGCACAGATACAGAGTATAATATAGTTAACTGTGATACTAGTCTAGTGTCATAGTTAACTATATTATACTTGTATGTACTATGTAGAAGCATTTGGTATTTTGTGCACAGAAAATTGAATTGAGAACAGCAATTTGTTGCCCGTTTGAATAAGACACGGATAGTTATAATAAGGTAAGTATTAATTTCTTCGGAGATAGATCTAGATTCATCATCGGCCGCCTATATCTGTCCACTGCTGGACGTAGGCCTCTCCTAATGCACGCCACTGAGCTCGCACTTTTGCTTTCCTCATCAATTTTCTGCCAGCCGCTTTTCGCAGGTCTTCACTCCACCTGGCCACAGGGACTGACTACACTACGTTTGCCTAAACAGGGTCTCCACTGGAGAACTCATCTACCCCAACCGTTATCGGTTCTTCGAGAAATATGACCACTTCCATTTCAGCTTGCTTATCCTTAGGACTATGTCGGTTACCTTGGTTCTCTGTCGGATATCTTCATCACGAATCCTGTCCTTCATAGGAATTCCAAGCATAGCTCTCTCCATAGCTCGCTGAGCGACCTTAAATTTGTGGACTAGATTGACCGTGAGTGTCTACGTTTCGGCTCCGTAGGTCATGACTGGTTGAAGACTTTTGTCTTCAGGCACTGTGGTATGAATGACGAGAAGACTTGACGAAGCTTGCCGAATGCTGCCCAACCCAGCTGAATTTCTTCTGTTGGCTTCCTTCTCAAAGTTGTTCCTGCCTAATTGCAATGTTTGGCCAAGGTAAACATATTTTCGGACAACTTCAAGAGGTTCACCATTGACTGCAATCGGTTCCGGGTCAACAAGATCGTTAAACATGTTCTTGGTCTTATCTATGTTCATTCCGAGACCGATGGTCGTGAAGCATCATCTAGGTTGGTCAGCATGTTTAGAACTATATCATCGGAAAATCTTAAGTGTGAGATGTTCTCGCCATTGATATTCATTCCCATTCCTTTCCAATCCAGCGTCTTGAACGTATCTTCCAGGGCATTAGTGAACAGTTTCGGGGATATAACACCGCCATGACTTACTCCCCTGCGAATTGGATATGTTTAGATTGCTGGTTTTGTACTTGGACACTCATAGTCGCGGCGTCATACAGAAACCATACTCAGCACTTCGATGTATCACCAGTCTACTTGACAACGCTGCAAAGACTCCAGAACTGCCCAGGTTTCAACGGAGTCAAAGGCCTTCTCATAGTCCACAAAAGCAAGACACAGGGGCAGGTTATATTTTTCAAACTTCTTTATAACCTGCTTCACTGTGTGCATATAGTATATGGTGCTAAATCCTCCGCGAAACCCGGCTTGTTCAGGAAGCTGGAATTCGTCAAGTCTTCTTGCGAGACGAGTTGAGATGACCCTCGAAAACAACTTATAGACGTGGCTCAAGAGTGAAATAGGTCGGTAGTTCTTTAAAAGGGTTTTATCCCCTTTTTTAAATAAGAGTACTACCAAACCCCTGCTCCACGTCTCTGGAGTTCTCCCACTGTTAAGAACGGAGCTTCATTGATGTTGGTAAATTTTCTAGAAAGTTCATTATCCTGAAAATGCACGAAATTTGCAGGGCACCTACTGACTAATGGTAAAGTTGTCTTTGGAATAAACCCCGGGAGGGCGGGTGCCTAAGTACGCGTGAAAATAATGAGGCTTTAGACATTTTTACATTCCTCATTAACATGGTCATAAAGTCTCTGTGCTCGAGTGACACTGTTAAAGTCTGTGTGCTCGAGTGACACTGTTAAAGTCTGTGTGCTCGAGTGACACTGTTAAAGTCTGTGTGCTCGAGTGACACTGTTAAAGCTCCTTAAAGCTAAGTAGGCAGAAATATATTTAGTAGGCTTTTAAATCTGTGTCATGGAATTTTTCCGTGGTTTAGGTAATTGATCAAAGCCCTGAAAGGCTTGCTTAGTAAAAAAAACAAAAAGTACAACCCGATTTTTAAACCAAACGGCATTATACCACATATTTATTTATACTAGCTGTGTGGTCATTTATCTGGGTGAAAAGTATCGTATGTTACCAATATACCTTTGAGTAAAATTCATTCAGCCATCGAATAGTTTTATATGGTTACTCGGCTTCTCTCCTCTTCATATTTATATACAAAGTACATCAGATTTTAAGTCGAAACCTAAGCTATCCAACAGTGAAAACCACATTGCAATCAGTCCAGCAGTTTATACTTGATGCGAGAAAAAACAGACAGACAGACAGGTACGATTTATAAAATGTTAACAATTTTTTTTTTACTGACTGCTTTATTATAAGTAAGATAAGTTCTTTCCCGCCCGCGACTTCGTCCGCGCGTACACTACTGTTTATCGCGAAAAAAGCATCCTATGTTCTTCTAGGTTAATAAAAACCAATGCAAAAGTAGGTATATCACCAATGCTCTTGATGTTTTTTGACATACCAGTTATTTCGTTTCCATGGCAACCGTTCCTTACAGCGAGTAATCAACATTTTTCCAGTTTTCCCGTGGAAACTTACAATTTTCCAGGATAAAAAGTATTCTATGTTTTATTTCAGAGTATAAGCTATCTCCATTCCAAATTTCATCAAAATCCGTCCTGCCGTTATCTCGTGAAAGCTCCCCAAACAAACAAACAGACAACGTTTCACTTTTATATATTGGTATGGCTAGGTATTAGAGTTTACAATTTGCGTCCATTTTCGTCGGTCAGCGTAGGTCGGAACAAAATAGTAAGGTTTAAACTTGGTACAGGAATTTAAGGTATGTGGCGCTTCAGACCGACTGAACACGACAGATCGCATCCCGCGGTGGCGCTCCCGGGCGGCGGCGGCAGTTCCCTCGGCTTGCGAACTGCGAATAAAAATGAATGATCTGTTCGCAAATGGAACAACGGGCCGAGATGAGTTATTGCGTCCATTTCCGATGGCCGGTCGATTTCCCCTCGCATCCATCACGATGCCCATCGCCGCGGCGAGCGCTGCGTGCAGAGGGAACATGGCCTGCTCGTTGGTTGCCTAAAGCTGAGACGCTTCGGTGAGATAATCGCAGTTTATATTGATACTGATTCGTTCGCCTCATGGCCAGAGCTCACACCAGACCAATCATAAATCAAACAAGCCAAAGCTGACCAGAGAAAGGATAGATGTTTTGGGGCATCTAATTGTCACTTTTATATTTATTGTTTACGTAAGTTTTGTTATAAAATGTGACATTTGGAAAAAATATAAGGAATCAACAAATATGGAAAAAAATACATCCCCGTAGAGTTTTTTGGTGCTCTCTTCTCTAACGGGCGTATTTCCGAAGCATCGGTAGAGTCAGAAGGGTATTTCCTTTTCCAGTGTGAGATTTAACTCTGTTGGCACATGAAAGGGAAATTTCCTTTTCAAACTCAAAGAATACTTTACCTAAATTTTTATTGGTTTGATCTTTTTATAATATATTATGTATATCTCATTGTTCATGATATGTTAATTTTGACTTGAAAAAGTGCTATTATTTTGCCTATTTACAAAAAAATACTTTGACTTTGATAAGTATTAAAAAAAAAATAGATGACTTATAAATAGTGATTGCGACTACTTTGCTAAGATTTTCAATCGTCTCTCCTGTGCGGAGCAAAGCAATGGTATCATCAACATCATGATGATGATAAAGATTTGAAAAACTATCTCATATAAATATATTATAAGAAATAGGTACTTATTTTTGTGAATATAATGTTATTAACCTTGCCTGTCACATCTGCGCGATGCGGAGCGCCTACTCCACGCTTCCTCTCCGAGGGCGGAGCGAAGGGAAATCGTTTATCTCGATGACATACGGATTGCACGTTAAGCTTTTTGTATTAGAGCGTCATCAGGAGGATTCATATCGAGCACATTTCACCTGCAATTTCGTTCGCCAAATTTATTACTGGAACTAACAGAATTGATATTCACTTTGTAATTAATGTTCGATTATTTATATATGGTATACTGCTGTTGTATATTCACTCATGTTGGTACAATAGCAATACTCCAATTACCTATACACAACCAATGATCCATTTAAAAGGGGCTACAGGGCCTATAGTTATTTTTATTTTTACCCGAAGTGTTGCTCACTCGTTGGACGGAAGTTCATAATATTTTTAATCTGCATCATTACGATCAGCCCTTATCAGTCCAATGCAGAAATATTAGGTGGAATTCGATTTTAACAAATTAAATAAGGTATGTTATGTAGGTAAGTATAGTGTAATATAGAATCTCCTACAGATTTCATAATCTGGTTTGAAAATGGATTGCGCTAAGAAAAATAAAATATTTTACACGAATACAATTTGTGCCAGAAGTATGCCATTAAAGAGCTAAGAGGCGTTACGATGAAAATAAATTATGAACAGAAACAAAATGCCTGTCACTAGACTAGCGCCGGTCACCTTCACCTCTAGAATCCACAATGAAACTTTACAGTTGGCTTTTACGAGATGAAAACATGCTGGTAAGATGTCTACTGGCACGGATGCGAATGCCATTATCTGGACAGGTGAATGACTTTCTGCAGCTAACATTATAATTCTTCGAGACAAAAATCGACATCAAATATAATTAATACTAAAAACTATTTAAATCTACTGAGTTATTAAAATAACTGATTTAGTACCTTCATCCAAAAATGAAATAGCGAATTAGTTAGTAGTAGTTAGTATTGAGAAAACGTCGCTACCAACATACTCAAATCCCGGTTAGCAATTGTAACTGTCCGCCTTTAGCGATGCCATAGAATAGTTAACACTTAGGTGATCGTGTTAATCGCACTTATATGATTTTTGTCTTTTCTATCTATTTGCATTGATTGTGGTCACGAGAAGTCTCTCATTAGTCTTCCTTTTGACGAACTTACTGTTGTTACGGTGAGATACCTGTATAATATGTTACGGTAAGACATATTATACAGGTATATCATATTTATTGAAGTACCGACCAGTAGGTACCACACACTACACTCTCCGCCACTTTTGGAACAATAACAACATGAATTATTGAGGTGTCGCTTCAGCTAGTAGCGAAGGAAAATAAGTTAATTTAAAAACATTTAAAGAAAAGCTTTTAATCAGTAGCCATGTCATGATGAAACTTAGAACGGGCTATCACAATTTATTTATTTATATATTTAGGCTTCCCATTGATTATTAGCACTTACTCTATTTATTTCTAGGTTAAGGTTATATTGCTTAATGCACTAAGTATGCATTGAAGGCAAACATAATTAAATGCATGTTGAGGAGTTCCCTAATCAGGAGCCATCCCGGAGTGCAGCAGTCATGTCATGGTAAATCTTCAAACTGTTTATCATAATCTAAAACGTACACACAATTTCGTGATTGTGATGTTGACCGTTGAAGAGTTCCTTTATCTGGAGCTGATTCTCGATGTCAATTCAGGTCAGGCTTACCATAAAAATGCATTGACATCAGAACTGAACCAACATGCATAAATTCAAATCCGTAAGATAAGAGGAAGTGGTTCTAATTAAGCTTGCGTGGTTTGATCTAAACATACATACATACATACATACTAACATAGCAAGTTAAATGAAAGCTTTTAAATGAACACCTAAGGGAACATTTGGTATTTCGGCACCCGTTAGATTTTCCGCAGTGCCCCGCCCGCGCCCGCGCCGCTCCCCGAGGTACCCGTCATGTAACGAGAACTAACTGCAGCAGACAGCTCGTCGTTCAGCGGCGTGGCAGCCGGCCAGCGGGGACATTCTGTAACCAGAATTGGAGGGGTGGGGAGGGGGGAGGCGGGAGTTAGGAATAAGCTAAAGCAATCGACTGATTGCAACCAGATCACTAGAATTCACTAGATATACAGATATACCTACTTACTCAGCCTCCAAAAGTAAATTAATTAAGACAAAAATACCTATTTTTAGGGTTCCGTAGTCCTAGTATATGTATAATTATTTATTCTGTGGTCCTAGTGACAAAACTATAAGGGTTCCTTACAAACAAGTTCGTTCATTCCCAGTAGTACTCCCGATCTACAAATGAAAGTCGGCAAAACAAATTAAATCCGATAAAAGACATACAGACGAACAAACGGATGAATACTATGATATAGTTTTCGTCATAGGTTACTATTTTACTATGATATAGTTTTCGTCCGTTTGTTCGTCTGTATGTCACAGGTCACAGCCATATTATTCAGAAACTATTACAGCAAGGCTGAACTTTTATCAGATTTCATACCGGCTTTCATTCGTTTATCGGGAGTACTACTGGGATTAAACGAAAACAAGTTGTTATTTCAAGTCTTAAAAAAAACATACGCAGTTGAACTACTGGGAAAAAAACTCCCACTAGTTCAAAGGTTGAACTAATCGGGTGTACTAGTGGGAATGAGCTGAATCAGAAACCAATGGAGATGGTTAATTCAACCGCGACGCCCGACCGACACGATAAGATGCCCCGATATACCTACACTGATACACATAATATCATATTATGTATTATCTGTGTCTGATGTGGACGTCCGATGTCGACGCTACATAACTTGAGGTTTTGTTGCAAAAGCCTTTGCTGTATATACAGCCTACGATATATCTAAACTTATAATCTATACTTATATTTATCAACCGACTTCAACAGGAGGTTGTCAATTCGACGTTACGCGATAATATCTCCGGCAATTGTGGATCGATTTAAGAAATATATTTTTTAATGGATCATGAAAATATTCCACCTCTAGGGGTGGAAAATTAGGGGATGGCACTTTAAGACGCGATATCTCCATCAAATGTGGGTGGGATATATAATTTGGTGAAGATCTGATGAAGACGGAGATACAAAGGAACTCCTCAATGGATAACAGCAAGTCACTTGCGATAATCGCATGTTCATGTTCACGCCACTCAAAATAGGGAAATAAAATAAACTCTAATAAAAAGTTAAAACCGACTTCAAAATGAATAAAATAATCTTAAGTGGGAAACAGTTAAGCGGTGCCCAATTTTCTTAAATCTAATCAAATCAACGCCACAGACTTCCTTACCTGTTTCCCACATAAGATTATTTTATTCATTTTGAAGTCAATAATATAATATAATATAATATAATATAATATAATATAATATAATATAATATAATATAATATAATATAATATAATATAATATAATATAATATAATATAATATAATATAATATAATATAATATAATATAATATAATATAATATAATATAATATAATATAATATAATATAATATAATATAATATAATATAATATAATATAATATAATATTGAAGACGACATAAACGAGAGAAAAGTAGAAAACAAAATGTTTGCAGAGAATCAACATAAATTCTACAGATCACTAAATAATACACAACAAAATCCAACCCAAATTCCAACTCAAGACGACATACAAAATTTCTGGACAAACATTTCATCAAATCCAATATCATACAATAGAGAAGCGCAGTGGATTCAGGAAATAGAAAGCTCGAAAGATGAAATAGAGGAACACACATTTGACGAAATAGATGTAGGAAAAGTAAAAGAGGCAATTCGAAAAACACAAAATTGGAAAACGCCAAGAATAGCCAAAACTCAAAACTACTACCTGAAATATCTAACAAACACACACACATACATAGCCAAACTTTTCGATCGGATAATTAAAGGATTAGAACCTACATAGATAGCTGGTTTACAACAGGTCAAGTTATTTTAATCCCTAAGGACGAAAACATGTAATAGCATGTCTACCGACCATGTACAAAATCCTAACCTCCGTAATAGCCAACGAACTCTACATCCACTGTGACAAAAATGATATAATAGCTCCGGAGCAAAGGGGTTGCAGACGACGCGCCCGTGGCTGCAAAAACCACCTCATGATCAACATGGCCATACTAGAAGACGCACACAAGTGCCAAAAGAACCTCAGTGTGGCGTGGATCAACTATCGGAAAGCCTTTGATAGCATTTCGCATGAGTGGCTACTCAGGGTACTAGATCTTTACAAATGTCCACCTGTTATCCGAGGCTTTCTAGAGATAGTCAAGCCCACGTGGAACGTGATCATGACAGCTCACGGTGCAAACTCGTCTGTAACTACCGATCGCATTTATATACGCCTAAGAATATTCCAAGCTGACTCCCTCTCTCCGCTTTTGTTTTGCTTAGGAATCAATCCAGTCTCACAAATCCTAAACAAATATCAATTTAAAGGATACACACTCAAAGACAATAACACAATAAACCATCTATTATATATGGACGACCTCAAAGTCTATGCAAACACCAAAACTAACCTCAAAGTCTTGTTAGACAGCACATAAATATTTACAAGGGATATAGGTATGGAATTCGGACTAAACAAATGCAACGTATTACATCTAGTAGCAGGTAGGCGAAAAGAGCACTACGGCGAAGGGCATGTTCTACTGAGCGGAGAGGAGTTTAGACAGCTACAGGTACATGAAAAGTATAAATATTTAGGTATCAATGAGGCAGGTATAATAGATCACGCTGCGGTTAGGCAACAGATACAAAAATAATACTTCCGTCGCGTGAAACGTCTAACAGCATCCCACCTAAACGCACGAAATCTTCTTAGGGCTATTAATATTTATGCGGTACCGGTCTTCCTGTACACTTTCGGGATAATTAATTACAAAACAGCGGATTTAAAGAAAATAGATGTTAGGACTAGAAAACTTTTAGCGATGAACAAAGTGCACCAACAAAAAGCAGACGTAGAAAGACTATATCTACCGATAGATGAAGGAGGAAGAGGCCTATCAAATTTAGAAACACTACATAAAACACAAATAATTAAATACAGGGCGTATTTAGAAACAGAAAAAGATCATATTCTCAGAGCAATAGTAGAGCACGATAGAAACAAAGATAAATACTAAATATTCAGAGAAACACAAACAAACTTGACGGAAATAGGACTAGGACATCATGAAAAATATACAGATAAGGAATTGAAAAATGCAGTAGTAAATACCAGACTTGAAAACATTAAAGCGGAACCTTTACACGGACAGTTTTATAAAGCAGTAATTGAAAAAGAAAATATAGATAGGGCTCAATCTTTCCGATGGCTAAAAAACAACCGATATCACCCTCATTAGAATCATCCATATTTGCAATCCAAGATCAAGCAGTACTGACTAGACAACATGAAAGGGACATTTTGAAAAGACCAGTAGACGGTAAGTGTAGGCTATGTTTGGTTAAAGACGAGACCATACAACACATTGTCTCAGGATGCGAAAAACTGGCTGGCACTTACTACACCAAACGACACAACAATATAGTCCAATATATACACTGGACACTAGCTAAAAAGCACAAATTCCCAGTCTCTAATCTGTGGTGGCAAGAACACCTAACACAGCCGCAGGTTAGAGAGAATGAGAGTGCGAAGTTAATGTGGGAAATACCAGTCCAAACAGACGTTCACAAGGACCAGACATAATATACATAAATAAAGCACAAAACAAAACATACCTTATAGACATAACCGTACCTTCTGACTACAACATAGCGGCAAAAGAAATTGAAAAATTAAGTAAATATCACGCGTTGAAAACCGAAATAACCCGACTTTGGAATATACCTACGGAAGTTATCCCCATAGTAGTAGGAGCCACCGGTGTTGTAGCTAAGAGCCTTCACCGGTATTGCAATAAGCTGGACTCACATATTAACACGAACATAATTCAAAAACAGGCAGCAATTCATACAGTCACCATACTCAGCAAAGTGTTAGGGAACACAGTATTTGTTGTAGGGGGAACTGAGCCACCCTTTCCGTGAGGGTCTCGGGGCGGGAGCTCAGTACACCGAGTAACAACTCGAGTAGAGGAAAACCTCAAAAACACAAATAATATAATATAATATGGTAAGATAAGTAAAGCAATAAGAGCGAAAAAGTCTTTACAATGAAGCTAGAAAAAAATGGTCTAGAGTACTTAAAATAAACTACTGAACAAGAATAGATAAAAAAATACGTGTCTTTGTGCTTGTCTGTTTGTTTGTTAGTTTGCTTGTCTGTATTTTGGTTCACGCATCTCGTAAAAACTACTGGACTGATTGCGATGCGGTTTTTATTGTTGAGGTTAACTTAAAAACTGGGGTACTTAATATTTTAATCCGATGATTAGATACTGAGCAATCGTTAAAAAACTATTTGACGACTGAACGAATTTTGAAGAAATGTTAGAATTTTGTACATTGTAGGTACTCTTGGTCCTGGAATAACACGTGTGGGCTACTTTTAAATCAAGTGACCAAGCCACGGGCACAGCTAGTATATAATAAAGTAATATAATAATATTACTTTACTGCAATTATACTACATTCGTCATTATACTACAATTATAGTCTACAAATTCCCAGAAACGAAACAGCCACTTTAGAATCACCCAATTAGGATTGCGTAGTGCGTAAGTTGGGACCTGAGTACCACTCGATGACTGACTGAAATTTTAATGTACGTATTGTACGTATTGTAGCGGTTTTATATATAATTAGTAACTGTTGCTATACATTCAATGTCAGAGAGTGAGAAAGATATTTGTTAGGAAAATCCGCTTAGAAAATAAAATAGTAAAATAAAAAAAAGTACCTACAAACAGGTGCCATGACTGCCATGACTCTCATAGATAATTATGTTCTTACTGTATAGGTACCACCTGTTTCCACAAATTTCGTTAGCGACATAGTTTTTTCTGCTTTCCTCGAAATGCAACATAACAATTAAGCAGGTACTCTAATTTTTTGTAATAAGAGCTAAGCACAAGCACAAAGTTTCGTGTAAGCCCATTTCATCCGACTGCACTGATGGTTATGTGTTTGGGTTGTATGTCTGTTTTTTTTTGTTCGTTTCTTAGGCTTGATGGATTTTGACAAATGAGGTTTTATTAAACCTGCACTACACTGCTCGCGAAGTTGCTTCGACAAAGTACGGTTCGAAGTTGACCGAAGTTCGAAGTAAGTGACTACACACTCGTGCAACTTCGCAAGGAGCTCAGTCGCCCGGTGGCGCCCGCACGCTATGCATCATGGATCATGGATAATGTTCGAATGGCAGCTACTTTTGCAATGTTTTTTTCTCGCGTATAAAAAAACACGCGTATTTTTCTTGTGGTACGTGCGTATATACCACAAGAAAAATATATTTAATAATGGTGGATGATTGCAATGCACCGGAACAGAACTATGTTATTAGAATAAACAAGGCACAATAAATTTTAACATTACCTTCAATAATTTTTGTTCACTATCATATGAAGTAAGCCGAGTAGTGTAGTGAGACGCTTCGTTATAGAACTTCGGGACGCTTCGAGTCCTTTGACTCGGGCGCAAAAACCGACAAATATCGGAAGTCGCCCGAGGCGAGCCAAGGTTGCACGAAGCGAACCGAAGTGACCATCTACACTCTCGTGTTCGCTTAACTTCAATCAACTTTGCGAGTAGTGTAGTGGGCGTTTTCGTCTTTATTACGAGAGTGCTATATGAATTGTTGAGAAAACTAATATAGCGGTTTATAGCTGCCATATTGTATTTCCGACGTAACAAAAAATTACCAACACCCTCAGATAAATTATAATTTCTCTGAGCCAACACCTATCGACTGAGGTATCATAATGAAGGTCCGAAGGTCAGTAGCAATTGTGTTTTAAGCTTAATATAAAACATTTTCAATTTTATATTATTCAAGTTAATGTATTAGTTAGTTTTGTATATTATAGCTAATGTTGCAATAATTGCAACTATTAAAGTATAGTAAAATATGTAAGTAAATTAAATTTATATAAATACTAGCTGCGCCCTGCGGCTTTACCCGCGTCCCTCAGGTACCGTGCATTTTTTCGGGTTGAAAAGTAGCCTATGTATGTGTTAATCCAGGGTATAAGCTACTTCTATACCAAATGTTATCCAAATTCGTTCAGCCGTTTAAGCGTGATCAAGTAACAAACATACACTCACACACACCCTTGCATAAATACAAACTTTCGCCTTTCTAACATTAGTGTGATTATTTTTGCGGGCGATCAGCTCGTATTCAATTATTTTGTTCGCAGTCGGGTTTTTTGTATATTATAATAATTTTAGATTTTAAAGTTTCATTTTATCATTGCTACTGTAGATGTCTCTCGGTCTCTATTAAATCTTTGTATCTATGTTATGTGAAATCTACACTAACGCAGCAGATGCCATATTTTAAAATGGACTTTTGGATACCCAACACAAGATATCAATCACAAGAGCTCAAAAACTAAAAGACTACTGTCGGTTAAAAAAATGGCTTATGACACTCTTGCAATGGAGAAGAATCGATTGATACCTCGCTTTTCAAAATCGGACCAAGTTTTTAGTTTGAACACATAATCCTTCCCTTGCTTCGCCGTAGTCGGGTAAAAAAGGTTGATGACCTTAGCTTTTCGCAATGGATAATGAAATAAGATGGTTGGAAAACGCTAAAAAGTCAACCAAATATAACCAATACCAATCAATCCTCCCTTAAACCTAAACCTTCCACAAAGCATATCACATCCACATTGATCCTCAGAAATATTCCCTTTCCTCATATCCGCGACCTCAGAGCTGCGCCGATCCTAAACGCAAGCAGATCAATGAAGGGCAAGCGCCGCGCCCGGCTCCGCCTGTAATCTAGGATTACGCCGATATTGGCGGCAGGTGCCAGCTTTATGAGCCTCCAATGAGCCGCAACCTTTCAAGCCAGCCCTGTTTGATTTTGATGATAAATTGGGGCAGGCGCGTATTTAGGGTGAGAGTTTGGAAGTGTTTAGAAGATTTTCAACGCGTAGTAGGTAAGTAATTCCATATCGGAGGATGCAAGACCTCGCTGCTTAAACATTGTTTAGTCTGTGTTTGAAGGTTTATAACGATTTTTGTAGGTCGTATTTTCAAAAGTCAGGAAAAATAATGCTAACTCTACCAGAGAGTAATACGTGTGTTTAATTAAATTATTATTAAATTATATTAAATTAATTAATTATAAATTAATCTCATCAAGACAAACCAAATGAGCCTAATCTTGAAGGGATTCTATCATCCGATTGTTGAGTTCCTGTGACTATCTTCCAGCTCCAGCATCAGACCTGGGATACCACATAAGACCAGAGAACTCATCAAGACAAACCAAATGAGCCCAAACTCGAAGAGGTTCCATCATCCGATTGTTGAGGTCCTATGACTACCTTCCGGCTCCATCATCAGGTCAGCTCAATAGTACCTACCATAATTGTCATCAGAACTACACCCATGTGCAAAACTTCAGCATTCAAAATTAACTTGCAATCTAGTGCCAAGCATAATAAAACAGTTAATTTAAAAAAAAAAAAGCTTGTATAAAGCTACTAAACCAATGTTGATAAAATTTATAGAGTACCACACTTGTACCAAAGATAATTTTGCTTGTACTGACCTAGAAGAGGTCTTCGTTCTCAAGTAAAAAAAAACAACGAATTACTTGTATAGTTATATATATATATATTTCCTATATTTTTTGTGTACTTACTTTTTATTTATTAATTTAAAAAAAGTCCGTGCGTCACCAATAGCCTGAGCTGAAAATCAGCGCTGTGGATTTTCATTCACAGCTTTTTTGCTGAGCTCAGACCTTTTCTGGCAGCACTGTACATGGCTGCGATCTTTGTACACAGGTGCTTAGTTGCTTGTTTTTGGGTAAGTTTCTCTGTTGATTTATGTGTTGCTGTGTACAGTTTGTGAGAATAAATTGTTTCTTATCTTATCTTAGCTTAATTTGGTTCAGAAATCCTAAGATATTAGAGAACATAAACTATAGTTGATAGATGCAGGCGTTACTTTGCGGAAAACCATATTTAAAATGAACAAAATAAAAATATGTAGCTTACTTCCGCCAAAACTGTAAGTCAGACAAATGATAAATGGTAAAATTAACACAAGTAAAACCCCACGCTAATCAAACCCTACCCAAATTGAACTATTGTAAAATATAAATGAAACGAAAGCTAAGGCCTGGAGGCCAGAAAAAATACTTATATATTTATATACATATAATATATATATAAATGTATATACACAATAAAAAACCCTACCTTATTATTATAAAAAAAATATTTAAAAAAAATACAACTATCGTAACACTTATATATTTATATACATATAATATAAATACACAATAAAAAAACATATGCCTTGATCCAAATACCAAACGTCTGACATCAATACAATTAAGAAAATGAAAGGAAACGCATTGATGAAACGTTTCAGTGTAACTACCAAATTGTGATTGTAAGCTTACATGGATATACTTTTTTTATTATCCTTTATTGGCAACAAATACTAATACCATAGCTAATACCGAGATGCTAAATAGTAATTTATACGACACATTTAGATATATCTCTTAATTGCACTAAAGAAACTTAAATTATGGCACATCAACAATGACATTAAAATAGTACAATCGGTGGCCTTATCACTAAGCAGCGATCTCTTCCAGGCAACCTTAGATTAGAAAGCGAGAACATGAACATTAATGAACGATAGTGTGTATACACTAACCAAACTTTTCAATACTGCTAAGAAATGTCGAGGGCTTATTTTTCTTTGCTTTCTACCCACGTGAAACATATTATAAAGCACAGGTTGGGTACCGAAGAGAATTAGAGCATAATTTGATGACCAGTTGGTCTAGTGGCTAGAGACCTAGGTACGAAATCGTACGGTCTTGGGTTGGAATCCTGTAAGATGCAATCATTTGTGTGATGAGCAGAAAGTCGCGGGCGGGAAAGCTAGTTCAATATATTAACCAAGTCGGAAGACAATATTATATATGTATTTTAAAACAATCTTCGGCGTCCTTGGCAAAGAAAAATATTTACGCCACCGCTACTCTGCAACGTCAATTGGTGTTTATGACATAATAGGTAGGAAAATCATTGTTGAAATATTCTTAATACCTACCTACTTATCTCTAACACGTGTTGGAAATATAAAACTACATGGATATTCCGCTGGTTTTAAAAAACTTGGCACGCGAACTGAACCTACACGAGTACATCTACACTAACAGATCAAACTCAGCTCTCACAGCGAGTTTTCCTCAATTTCTTGGGGTTCCCCAGCTATTGGACTTCTCTTTTATTGAATTTTAACATCATTTTCTTGTCTACAGCGTTGTTAATGTTCGAACAATTATAAGAGCTAGAAACATCCAGATTGTTGTGCCTGCGATAAAGTTATATACTACTTCGGCTATATACTACTAGTCGGGTTTGTATCATCCGATCCCGCGATCCATTTGGAGTGTCAACGGATTGCAGTGAGTCGTGTCAACTGATATCGCGACCCGTTGCCACTCATAATTTGTTAAATATTTTTCCCATCGGATCGCGCTATCCGTTGAGACTCAAATAAAAAAATAAAATTACCATCGGATTGCGATTTGGGTTAGGTTATTTAAAATTATTGATATTGTTTTTTAGTGTTGTTTTATGTTATATACCTACGGTTGAGGCACCAACGATCCAACAAAATAACATAGGTACTTGTCATAAACCTCGTGCATTATTATTAAAATAAGTCAAATTATGTTAATTTAAGAAAAGTCCATAAAACATTTTTTTTCTTTTTAGATAATAATGGACATTATACTCGTAAGTACACCACTTCTCAAAATCCGTAGCAAAACAAACTTGCGCAGAAACTGTTTGCGTCAGCTATCGTGCGAAGTCGAATGGAGACACTGTGATATAACTCATTGCGATGATTTACTTCCTTGGCAGAATGCCTTGAACTTCCAATGCCAACCGCATTTATAACTATAATATGCTGACCGGGAATTCGGTCCGCTGAAAAATTGAGCAGGAGACGAAGGACATCGGGCACGATTTGTCAGTTTAGTAAATAAACGATTCATACGCAGGTCTGGTATATAAAAGACCAAGAGGAGAAAATTCACATGATAAACGGACGATGTATAGGTACCATTCTTTGTCGTGCGAATATTCCCATCTAAAATATGGTAGTAAACCACATTTTTGGTTGATCACAACTAAGTAGGTACCTGCATATATAAGAGTTTATTGTCTCCTGGAACTATAGAAAACATAAAACTGGATCGGACCCACACGGTCTAGGCACAGATATAATTTTCTAACTAGCAGAATAATCTTGGAAAAATATCAATGATCGAGATAAAAAAATATTGTACTCTATGAGTAATATTATAAAATATTCAACTACAGGCCCTAAATCATACTTTCCGGTTTGTTTTCCGAGTTACAACATAAGTATATTGCGCGTAGAAACATCGATCCACTCCAGAGATGCGTCTTGTTTATTTCATATTTAGGTCAGCAACACACGCGCCGAGATATTAGAAATGATACAAAATTAATCAAACGCTTCCTCAAACGAAAATAATTCGGTTTTCCTGTTGCGTCAATGGTCGCCAGTCGCCACGCTGACAGAGACAAATGCCGTATCAGCAGCGCGCGGTGTGTAGCGCGCCTAATCGACGGTATTAATGTACTTTACCAGCTTTGATTCCTACTGGAAAAATGAATAGGTTTCATTAAATTGATAAATGATTGTTTTCTTCTCTAATAAAGCGCTAGTGTAAAGTGTTGGCAACGGCACAAAAGTATTATTAATGAGCGAGAAGCTTTTACAGCAATTTGCTCCACTAATTATCTACTGTTTCTGGGAATTAGAGAGCGCTGAAGGTTAACACTCGGGTAAGCATATTTAATACTATTTTGAGATAGGAAAGGTATTCTGGACGTAAAAGACTTTACAATCAATTCGTTTTATTAACACAGAAAAGCGTAGATTTTCATTAAAAAGTACTGATTTTGTGGCAATTACTGACTAACTAGGTATTAACTTCGTATTTAACGCCAACTTTGTTTAAAAATTATGATAATCTTTATAAAAAGAGCGTTCTTCTTTCTAGTTGTGTTCTGGCACCGGTGGGCAGCTGAAATCTCACGATTTAATTTAGTTGCAGCTTTGATAATTATTCATCAGCAAAAAAAGCAACTGAAACAGCTAACGAGATAGAACTGCCTTCTCGATCACTGAATTGGATAAAATCGTTACCATTGAAGCTTCTTCCGGAGAGACGGACGGACGGACGTGGGTGAAGTAACCAGCCCGACGCCGGGACGCCTGCAGTGAACCTGCACAGACGCGGTCGCGCAGCACACGCGGGAGTGGAGTCTCTGTGAAGTTCACCACAGATTCGTGCCTACGAGCTGTGCCCAGGAGAGAGTCGGACGTGGGTGATGTAACCAGCCCGACGCCGGGACGCCTGCAGTCACCCTGCGCAGACGCGGTCGCGCAGCACACGCGGGAGTAAAGTCTCTGTGAAGTTCACCACAGATTCGTGCCTACGAGCTGTGCCCAGGAGAGAGTCGGACGTGGGTGATGTAACCAGCCCGACGCCGGGACGCCTGCAGTGCACCTGCGCAGACGCGGTCGCGAAGCACACGCGGGAGTGGAGTCTCTGTGAAGTTCACCACAGATTCGTGCCTACGAGCTGTGCCCAGGAGAGAGTCGGACGTGGGTGATGTAACCAGCCCGACGCCGGGATGCCTGCAGTGAACCTGCGCAGACGCGGTCGCGCAGCACACGCGGGAGTGGAGTCTCTGTGAAGTTCACCACAGATTCGTGCCTACGAGCTGTGCCCAGGAGAGAGTCGGACGTGGGTGATGTAACCAGCCCGACGCCGGGATGCCTGCAGTGAACCTGCGCAGACGCGGTCGCGCAGCACACGCGGGAGTGGAGTCTCTGTGAAGTTCACCACAGATTCGTGCCTACGAGCTGTGCCCAGGAGAGAGTCGGACGTGGGTGATGTAACCAGCCCGACGCCGGGACGCCTGCAGTGAACCTGCGCAGACGCGGACGCGCAGCACACGCGGGAGTGGAGTCTCTGTGAAGTTCACCACAGATTCGTGCCTACGAGCTGTGCCCAGGAAAGAGTCGGACGTGGGTGATGTAACCAGCCCGACGCCGGGACGCCTGCAGTGAACCTGCGCAGACGCGGACGCGCAGCACACGCGGGAGTGGAGTCTCTGTGAAGTTCACCACAGATTCGTGCCTACGAGCTGTGCCCAGGAGAGAGTCGGACGTGGGTGATGTAACCAGCCCGACGCCGGGACGCCTGCAGTGAACCTGCGCAGACGCGGTCGCGCAGCACACGCGGGAGTGGAGTCTCTGTGAAGTTCACCACAGATTCGTGCCTACGAGCTGTGCCCAGGACAGAGTTTTTCCATATTTGTTCATTCTTTATGTTTTTTCAAATGTCACAATTATAACAAAACATGTAAACTACAAATATAAAAGGTAAAAGTGACAATGAGATATCCCACAAACATCAAACAATCATACTGGAAAAAATAAGGTAAAAACTTCTAACTCGATAATTATGTTGTATAAAACAACGTGATCTCATGGTTTGTTTGAGACATCTCACAAAGTACTTTGAACATTTCATACACTTAACGTTAACATCGAAGCTATCACTTATTATTATCATGGAGCTTGGAGACATCAGGCCATGCATTTCTGTCATTAATATAATCATTTACATTGTAATACGCTTTCTTTATGAGATTTACTTTAACAAAAGTTTTAAACCTTTGCATTGGTAATTGATCAATGCCGTCAGGTAACTTATTAAAAAATCGTATACAGTTCCCCATATATGAACCACTAACTTTCTTTAACCGAAATCCAGACAATTTTAGTTTATTTTTATTTCTAGTATTAAAATTATGAACATCCCTATTTTTAACAAAGGTATTGATATTCTTCCGAACATACATTATATTTTCATATATATATTGACAAGCCACTGTAAGAATATTGATCTCTTTAAAACGTTCCAAGAGAATCTCGGGATTTCATATTGTAAATGGAACGAATTGCTCTCTTCTGTAGCACAAATATTGATTGAATTTCCGCGGCCTTACCCCACAGCAAAATGCCATATGACATAATACTGTGAAAGTAACTAAAATATACTAATCTTGCAGTAGCTATATCGGTAAACTGTCTAATTTTACGTACTGCATAGGCTGCAGTGCTCAATCTACCAGCTAACAACGATATGTGAGGACCCCACTGTAATTTTGAATCTACAGTAATACCCAAAAATGTGGTTGACTGCACCAGGTCTACAGGCTCACTATTTATTAAAATACTTGAATTCGTAGGAACCCCTCTGACATTGGGTAGTGAAAATTTGATACATTTAGTTTTCTTAGGATTTAACATTAAATTGTTAGTTGTAAACCAACTAAGAACTAGCGCGATTGCCTTGTTAACGTCGTCAAAATTATTCAAGGTTCTGTCAATCTTAAAAATTAGAGAAGTATCATCTGCAAACAAAACAATATCACATAAGTTCTTTATGAAAAAGGGAAGATCGTTAATGTAAACCAAGAACAAGAATGGCCCAAGTATTGAACCCTGTGGGACTCCCATTGTAATGAGAGTTCCTGATGACCTCGCACCATTTACATCTACTTTTTGGATTCTATTGCTAAGATACGAGGATAAAAGATCGAGAGCTTTCCCATTAACTCCGTAATGATTCAATTTAAAAATTAATGTTTCGTGGCAAACGCAGTCAAATGCTTTAAAAATACATCCCGTAGAGTTTCTTGGTGCTCTCTTCTCTAACGGGCGTATTTCCGAAGCACCGGTAGAGTCAGAAGGGTATTTGCTTTTCCAGTGTGAGATTTAACTCTGTTGGCACATGAAAGGGAAATTTCCTTTTCAAACTCAAAGAATACTTAGTTTATCTAAATTTGGATTGATTTGATCTTTTTATAATATTTTATGTATATCTCTTTGTTCGGGAGATGTTAATTTTGACTTGTAAAAGTGCTATTATTTTTGCCTATTTACAATAAAATACTTTGACTTTGACTTTGAGTAGAAGCTGCAAATAATGATGAAGATGATGTTTAGCCGCAAGTTTGTTGTTGTAAGCATTGTTTTGTGACGATGTCATACTTTTTCATGAACATTACACCTTTCCATAGTCTATCACTGTATTGTCGACACATGTTCTAAAATTCAAACATCATGTCTTTCTGTAATTGTCGTTGTTATGGGCATCTCGATGGTTACGACACGGGTTTTAAAAAAACGTGTTTTAAATTAGTTTATTATATGTTTAAATATTTGATAATAATTTCATACGTGTTGATCCGTACAGTTGGAATCGAAAACTCTGTGATAATAACAATACTAGATAGTATTTAATGTCCTGAATACTTTTTTATGTACATAAAAAAGTAAATTTGTTCAAGAATTTTAGATTTTAGTAAAGATATTAAATCGAGAGAAGACTGAGTAAACGAGTAAAAGATCTCCAAGCTATTTCAGCTGTGATCCTACATAGCAGACATTCTATAAGAGAAATCTACTATCCAAAGATAAAAGTATGGTCCGCGCCACGAAGTCTCCTCCGTGTTCCAGTACTTTAGTATTGTGTGCTTGTAGTCACTTTGAGCTGGTATACACCCTCGAAGGACCTCCGGTCACAGTTTAAAATGAGTGTTCCTTTATGGTTTACAATATTTGAAATAGTTTAAGGTAAAAGTAAACTGTGAAAAAAGTATCTATCATTTTGCTGAATGCTGATCATAGTTAAAAAAAACTGTAAATTATAATTGCAACAACGATATTACCTGAAATGCGGTTTCTGTTACATAGGAGGAATTTACCCAAACTTTGTGAGGGAGATTTTCTTACTTACATGACGTCAATATAATTAATTTATCCGGGACCGATCGATTTGGTCGGCCCTTCCGCCCGCCAGCCGTGCCACTCGCCCGCCCAGCCGGGCCACTCGTCCGCCCAACCGGACCACTCGACCGGGGTGCAGATATCGACCCGTTCATTTACACGGGGGGCTCAGTTAACGGTGGATAGTAATACCACTAATAACATTTCAATATATGACATTACGAATAGATCTATCTTTGATTTCAGTTGTTATTTTTTATCCTGTGGGATGTTTACACGAAATATGCCTCAATGATTGATGACGTGTGAGAACGGTGTATATATACTTATAATAAAGCAATAAGAACGAAAAAGTCTGTACAAAGATAATTAAAAAAAAAAACTTAAAATAAGATAGATAGGTAGATAGATAGATAATACTTTATTGCACCTAAAAAGATATTATTACACATAAAATATTTCTTTAAAATAAGTACAATGGGCGGTCTAAGGTACTTAAATAAGCAACTGAACAAAAATATAACATTTTAAAAATTCGTGTGTTCTCTTTGTCTATTTGTCTGCATGTTTGTTAACGCATCATGTAAAAACTACTAGACCGATTGCGATGTGGTTTCCACAGTTGGATAGCTTATAGTTTGACTTAAAAACTGGTGTACTTGGTATCTCAATCCGATGAGTATAAGCTGAGCAATCGATAAAAACTTTTTGACGGCTGAAGGAATTATGATCAATTGTTGGTACATTGGTGTTTTAGGTCTTTTACCCGCGACTTCACACGCGTGGAAAAAAACCACGCGTGGGAAGTCTCGGGTACAGCTAGTTTGTTTAATAATTTAAAGATAATAATCTAGAAATAAAACCTAAACAATAAAATACAATTTTAATTCGATACAGGCTTGCCTAGTGAGGTAACGGAAAGATATTAAGTATAGGGTAATAATAGCCTGCAAAACAATTGCAATCTTTTTGCTACATTTAGTTTTAAGGTAAAGTAGTGGTTTGTATTTTGTTTTGCAGTTAATAACAAATTTTCATTTTTCAAATTTTTCATTTTCAATTTAGTACATTTTGTTTCTCATCCAGACTACCTGTAAAAGAAAAGACCAACCTGTGTGTATGTGTGTATGGTGTGTAGTGAATTCACCAAAATGTGTATGTTACATTGTTCACAAGCTGGACAGTATCCTTTCCGTATGTAATTAGTATTCATCCCATGAGGCGTGGGTTAGTTAAGTTATCAAGTTGTGCGTAATTTCATATAGGCCATTTTCATTTCTCCGGGCGGGCGGCGAGTAGGGCGGCGCGTAGGTCGGGCGGCTGTTGATGTGAGATTATCGCAGGGCGGATGTAGGTTTTCCTAATGTAGTCTAAACAGTAGTGGTTGTTTGAATCACGGGAACAGTGTTGTTTTAGCGTTACTTGCAACCACCAGCCGGCGGCGGCAGCTTTGAAGTTTAACTCTGTTTCCCAATAGTAAACGGGAATCTGCTTATGTTATCTCTAATTACACAGGAAGTCATTTCCTGTTTGGATTAATATTATTTAAGGAATTCATAAATGTTTATTTCTAAGTCAAAATAATTGTATTCGCGCAGAAACTCCAACAAATCGTCATGAAAGGGCTCGTAAATACTTCCTACAGAAGTAAATCTCCCGATTCTATGCAAATGCCTTCACTTTTACTACATTGGAACTGATAACAAGAGCTTATCAGGAAAAAAGCAGGGGCGGATCGAGTGGAGCGGAATGAGCTCTAAAGTGTACGTGCGCGGACTTACAAGGAGGGTCGTAAATAAGACTGAATGCAGTATAAAATAGGAATAAGCAGTACAAACTACATAGTTGATATTGTATGGAGGATGGGAAATGTATGAATTGTAGGTCCATTCTAGAACACATGAAGCTTTACAGTGGTGTAGCGTGAGTTTCTGCCTCCCGGGGTAGAACCGGAATTTTCCACCCCTTATTTTCTTTTATTCCAAATTTATTTATATTTTGAAATGATTAAAAAACTCCAGCAGAGTGATCGCAAAAATGATGAGCTATTTTTGTTAGTGTGGAAAAAGATAAAGCTACAATATGTAGCCAAGTATATTGAAAAAAAAACACGCTAGCGAAGCGAGCGCGAAAATTTTGAGCTATTTCTATCAGAATCATATAAAATTAATTGCATGGACAAGCACAAAAGGCGCAAACTTTTTTAATTATTTTCTTTCAATGTACAAAACGAAACATAATGGCTAATCATAGGAAAATAATGAAAAATACTGCAATAGATCGCGAAAATTTTGAACCACGAATACCTACCAAAACTTAAAACAAACACTTAACTTAACACTTCAAAATTCCCAATTAGAGCTCTTGACAACTAAACTCGTAAACAAAGTGCGGAGCCGTTTTGGCGGAAGATGTTTTCGTTCGTGAGTATATTTTTAGATATCTAGTTTTATTACTGTTTAGTATTTTTTTGAGGTTCATTATTGTTTTAAACATTATGTCATTTATTGTATTATACTATTCACAAAAAATAAGTTTTGTCGGCGAGTTCCCGCCATTATCTTTGGGTGCTGATATTAGAATTATTATAATGAATTCATGTATATTTTTTCTCTCTGGTATATAACATAGGTTTTTTTTTTCTTTATTTCAAATTTTATCCAAATCCGTTCAGCCGTTAACTGTGAAGAAGTAAGTACACACACACACGCTCTTATACATACATAGAAACTTTTGCCTATAGAATATTAGTGTGATTAATTTTGCGGGCGATCAGCTCGTACTCAATAATTTTGTTTGCAGTCGGGTTTTTTGCATTTTTATAATATTTTATAACCGATTTCAATAAAGGAGGCTTTTTCAATTCGACCCGTATGTTTTTTGTGTTTGTTACCTCAGAACTCCGTGATTTGTGAACTGTTTTTTTTTGTTGCAAGGATATACTTTAGATTGGTCCCATAGAAATTTTATCAAAATCGGTTCAGTAGTTTTTCAACCAGTTCCAATAATAATAAAAATTTGGTTCGAGCGTTCGCGAAGTATGTCAAAAAATAATTATAATAATGTTACTTGTTGTTTTCGTGCAAGTGGTCCAGCCTAAAACACATTCATTTTATTCTGCGATGTTCGTTAAATACGGAACATAGATACTCTTCTACTGTCGCTAATGTTTCTTCCTGAACACCTTATGGGTGCATTTTGTGTGCAGTGGAACAGGCACTCAACCCCGACTACCAATCTATTGTGCTCAAGTATTTTGGTAAACAGCTACATAAAAATGTGCGACCTTTTTGACCTGGTGACAATTTAGGATGTTACATCTTTACTAATTAATAAAGCAGTAAGTATCTAAAAGTCTGTACAAAGAAGTAGAAGGGTTCTTAAAATAAGCACCTGAACAAGTTTTTTTTTTAAATCATGTCTGTCTTTTTGTTTGTTCGCGCATCACGTAAAAACTACTCAACCGATTGCGATGTGGTTTTCACTGTTCGATATCTTAGACCCGATAAGTAAAACGACTTCTACTTATCAATCGATAAAAACCATTTGACGGCTGAACGAAGTTTGATGATATTGGTACTTTTGGTTCTAGAATAGGAGGATCCTTATATCTCATTAAATTACCACGCGAGCAAAGACGCGGGCACAGCTAGTACTCAATAAAACAATCGTAAGATGTTCTGCTGGCCGACACTGCAGCACTGGCAAACAAATAGTTTTTAGTTCCCGTGTTTTTGCACTACTAAATTGGGTAACAGTTCAGGTATGAGTGTTAAAACAGAGATTTATGAAAAGTTAAGTCATTAGTTTGAAAGAGCCTCTTTCTATAAGTAATACTTCATACAGAACAAAATAATGACCAATTATCATGCAAGGTTAAAAAGCTTATACTTACTTATAAAATTAGAGCAAGGTTTAGTTCTCAGAACCTTAAATTAAAATATGTATTTGCAGTGTTCTGAGTTCGGCTGTATTTTATGGAAGTGTAATACATAGATAGTAAAGCTTCCTTATTATTTTTATCTGTTTCAAAACCAACAATCAAGAAACACTGAATTTGTAATAGTCATAAAAACAAAAGGACAAAAAAAGCATAACGTCTCTCATTGGGCTAGCTTCAACAGGTTTAAAAGTGGTCAGGCACTAGCCTTGCTGATAGTACTAACGAGTGAACCAGACGTTGATGTCTTCTTCACAAAATTTTATATGTTCGTTTTATACATTTATCAATTAAATTCTTAAGCTAATTATTAATTATTTTCGTATCTTGCTTCTCTGTATGTTTTATGTTATTGGCTATTACACGTTTTGGCGTCGCTGTAAGTGCAACAATCATTTGAAATATAAATAAATAAATAATAACCTAAGTACCTATACTTCTAATAATCTATATGTCCATGAATATTAGTTGTACCGAATAAGTACACACAGTACATAAAAATTACAATCTGAAACCAAAAACCCCTAACCGTTCCTTTAAAAGTATCGTTGATTTAGGTTAGTCGGTCCTTGATCATAAGCCGGCGCAGTAGAACGGCGCAGGAGGCGTTTATCGCGCGTTAATCAGGCGTTCAGCAGCGGATTGATAAGCCGCGAGCGATGCAGCGCCGATAAACCAGCGTTACGGGCTGATTTCATTTATAGCCGCAATTTAATTAAAGGCAGCGATTAAATTCATCGATGTCACCCCACCCCGCCATGATCACGGTGAGCTGTTGATTCAATTAACAGGACAAACGTTGATATTGTATGATCTATCTATAAAACGGCTGTTCTGTAAAACTGTCGATGATTTTTTTATTAATAGATACCATATAAGATTAGATACCACATATATTATAGACAAAGTAATAGTAAACTATGATTAATTACATTTCTCACCATTGGTTTCATCATAAACATAATAAAAATCAAATGGATTAAAACTATAAATTCAGATTCTCCGAGAGTCAGCCATCCCGACAAATAGCACATGAGATTTTGACAGTTTAAAGGCCGAAGTCAGTCTCATTTACTCCTCCCATAGATAAACAATATACGAAACTCTAAAAAGGTTGGCAAAACTGATAACGCGGCAAATTTAAATTCATATGTAATAATGAATGTATTTACAAACATACATACAAACATATTTAGATACGATGCTCAATAAACTGGAACACATTTACTCAGGCACTAAGCCCTTTAAACTAAAACACGGATGCTCAGGCACTATGCTCAATAAACTAAAACACAGATATTTAGGTACGATGTCCAATAAACTGGAACACTGTGCCCTTTAAACTCGTACATAGATATTAAAACACTTTGCCCTTTATACTGGAATACAGGTAGTCAGGCACTAAGCTCCTTAAATTGGAAAACATATATTCAAACATTATACCCTTTAAACTGGAACACAGGTACTCAGATATTTAGACACTATGCTCTATAAACTGGAACTCGTATTCTCAGACACTAGCAGCTTTACATAAATACTTAGCTCTTAACAAATAGGGTACCTAACCTACCTACGCCTACCTACGCGGCTTTACGGCTCAACTTGTTTATCGTTTTCTATTAGCTAATATACAAATGTTGATGTAGGTTTAACTGACAATATAATAATACTGTTTAGCACATAGTAGACAACAGAATAAACAAGTCATAAGTTCATAAACTAAACCCAGACTACGATCGGGTAAAAAATAGACTATGACACCGATGAAGAAGAATCGATAGATTCATCGCTTGTCAAAATCAGACCAAATTTTTAGTTTGAACACATTTACCTTCCTTGGTTCGTCGAAGATGGGTAAAAAAAAGTACATGATAATTATTAATAGAGTGCTATTCATCAAGACGAATCGTGTGATACATAGCTTGTCAAAATCAGAACAATATGGGCGACGCTATAGTGGAATATCCACATACATCATCAGGTGAGATCGTGGTCAGACGATTACCTAGTCCGTAATAAAAAAGAAGAAAAAAAGAGACATGCATACATACATACATACATAGACGATGAAACTCAATACCCTTACCTTGCTACGCCGTAGTCGGGGTAAAAAGGTGGTCGCTCAAGATGGTTTATTCCAGGCAACATTTACATGGACGGATATATTTGAAAGTTGATCTTTGATGTTTTTTAATTTTGATAATAAATAAGTCAACCAACGTAGTTTTAATAATTATTTCTGCAGGAACAAATGTTTATCTCACAACATATTTTCGGATATTTCCATAGATCCAGTATTCATATTATAAAAATTATATGAATTTATTATTATTTTTATCATTAAGGGGAAATGGTTGTATCAGGGTGGTTTTAATGTTTTTATACCACTGCGTCATGTTAGACTTTCGTGACTAAACAAAAGTAGGTATACAGCAATAATACTATTGTTTTTTCCCGTGTACCTAATGGCTTGGCGTTAGATCCCAGCGACACGTATTAATACTGAAGTGACAGAGTGGTTTGAACGGGTGCCAGCAGATTTACCAGGAATGGGTTCACCGGAAACGACAAAGTTCATCCAACGGTGTCATGGATCTCATTAGAAAGATTCTAATGTATTAGTTATGCCGCAGCCGCAATACGAAAGGTCTTGCCTTTCAAACTGCGACGGGTTCCGTCTCATTGAAAAACAATTTCCCAACAAAAACTTATTGTAAACAGAACCTAGAAATTATTCTAACTAAAGATCTGACATCGAACATTTACTTCTTATAAAACAAAGGAAGCAAATATAAAAATTACAAAATACTCCGCTTTGACATTCTTTGGTACCTACCTAATAGATACGATCGCCACTGCAGTAAATCCAAAGATATCTAAACGTGCTGCCAAAACAGATTAAACAGAATGTCAGAGGGAGTAATTTAAACAAGTTAAACACACGGCGATGCTTTCAGGCAGATTGCAGCGGTTTGATGAAGAAAAAGAAAAGTTTTGAATAAGAGCGATGGTGGCCTAATGGTTCTATAGTGCAATTTAGAATCCAACGATACCGGGTTCAAAACCTAGCCTCCGCACCAATGACTTTTCTGAGTTACATGCGGTTTTCCATCGCTCCGTGCTTCGGAGGGCACGTTAAGCTGTTGGCCCCGGCTGTTGTTGATTAATAGCAGTCGTCAAGCCATGTCAGAGGCCCTCGGGTGGCTTGACAAACTCTGACATCAGAGGCCAGCACTACCTCATACGACAAACAACAAACGGCGGTTTGCGAACGGCAGCCATCGAGTATAATTTCTCAAATATTGAAATACATCCATTGCTGCTGGCGTCTTAATTTACTAACGAAATCGAATCACGCTAGGGTACAGTCATATTGGATTTAAATAATCTCTTGTTTTATCCATTGCAAGGTCAACTTTAAGTTGCCTACTTTGTGCCATCACACAGAGTGTCACACCATGCAATTCAACTTAGACTATTCTCATCAGCTTTAATGTTTACATTGGCAAGTTTCATATCTTTCTGCACGATAGTCTCACCTTCTAATGTAATTTACATTCTATTCATATTTCCGTAGTGTTCAAATTACTTCGTGTTATGTTTCTAGTGTTGAAGAGCGTCCAATCTGTCCATCTAGACATTCTGGCGCGACCGATTTGACGCAAGAAGGCACCGTTCCAACAGCCACAGTAGCCTGGCTTAGCAACAATGTCACAGACCAAGCAGTAGTCTGTATGATGATGCTGGTAAGATCTACTGTCATCTGCTCGACGGAGTCCACGTGCCACGTGCCCCGAGTCCATTATGTCATTATTTCGGTTAACTTCATTAGTTGAAGCAAACCTATTATCTGTAAGTATAGACCAATGTACTAGTATGATAATTTTAATGAGACTACAAATTACGGAAAATTACACAAAGAGAAAAAACACGACCGAATAAAAGGATCTTACAGATGAGATGAGACGAGTTTTGTATTTTTCAGCTTTGCTTTCATCATAATTGTCTTTTCAAACGTATTCAAAACAAAAAATTATAAAACATTTTCTAGAATATCTTAGACCACTTCTTGCGCGCACTCAATCACAAGCTTTCTTACTAAAAATGTACATTGAATTTGTACATTGAAATGTATATGTAGATACCCAAAAATGTACATTGAATTTATACATTGAAATGTATATGTAGATACCCAAAAATGTACATTGAATTTGTACATTGAAATGTATATGTAGATACATACACATTTCAATGTGTATGTATTTGCGCGGCACGGTAAATTTAATGTTACTAATTGTCGCGAGTCATGTTATCGTGGAATATCTATTTTTTTTTATTGTGTTCATTGTTTTTTGTTTGTTTGTTTGCAATAAATACATTTTATTATTATTATTATTATTATTATACCCAAAAATGTACATTGAATTTATACATTGAAATGTATATGTAGATACCCAAAAATGTACATTGAATTTGTACATTGAAATGTATATGTAGATACCCAAAAAGTAAGAATTAACGTATTTCGGTAACCTTCGTACGAGTATAATGTTTATCTCGAACTCTCAATCCGATCTCGCCAGATTTAACAAAAACACGTGTGATCCATTTTAATTCCTGTGTAAATAAGCGGTCGGATTGAAAATCAAAACAAAAAACAAATTGACTGTTGGAAAGGGACCAAATAAACAGCATTAGCGGCTATCGCAAGATGTCAGTACCTTCGGCAGCGACTGCAGGCAAGTCGAGGCGAGTGCGCCGAGAATAGATGCGCGCGCGCTCCCTGACATCTGCGGCCGACGACTGCCCCTGAACCCGCTTTGAGCGCGTCGTTGTCATATGAGGATTTGCTGTGAGCTATTTTTCGAAATGGTGTCATGCGGCTATCTGATCGGTGATCACCTTTCTGTTGTTACAGAGACTGAGACATCTTTCACAATGAGTGTTGAAATATATTTTCAAGTAACAACTTACTTTTGAAGCTTGTATATAATTTTATTTTAGTATGTGATAATAAAATTACTAACACTACGATTTAGGAAAAGAAATTTCATAATATTATGTGAGTTTTTTGAAAAATAAATCAGAAGGTGGTAAAACATATTCCAGTGGGTTATAAAACAAAATAAGTTTGTAGCAAATAATATTATTATATGTATCCATCGTCGACCCCAAAAACATTTAGATATCAGTCACCGCTGCCCTTTGCAAAGGTCGCAGCGGTAATAAATATAAAATCTCATTTTTACTGGAACACGGCGGAGATATTAAAAGTCTCGTATTAGAATGTTATGAAAATAAAACTGCTGAATAGCGTTATACAAATTACAGGTGACGTTAACAAATGATGATGCAGGCTGCAGGACGCTGCGAGATAAATCGTTCGAATTATCGTTTATGAACAACATCGTTATTCTCGATGTTGAAATTCTGCATCAGCGAATTTGGTTTAAGGGCGTCAAACAGACAGAATTATACAGAGATACGTGACATATTAATGTCCGCGCCAAACCGGATTTAGACCAAATCCACGAGTGCTAACACTTGATGGTTGGTGCCGTTAATCCCGAGGGCCGGCGTGCCAGGAGGCCGAGCGTGGCTGGCAGTGCCGTGCTCCCGGCGGTAATGCAGTTGTAAGATTTAACGATCACAGCGAGCGGAATTATCGAATGTGGCGTAAAATTGTATTTTCGTGGTTCGTAAACTGTAGAAGCATAAAATCGAATCCGACGGATATTCGGCAGTAACTACGGAGGAAACCGTTTCGATATCAATAAAGATATGGGAAATATAAAAATGTTATTGCTCAATGTGGGGCCCGGCATGAATAACACACTATATTCGCTCGCGATCATGTGTGGATCCCATTAGATCAAACATAAAGTAATAAAACTCTGCCGCTATCGAATTTGTTTTGATGCTACTTCGTGTTTGGCGATCATCACCGTAGGCCTGCTTTCGTTCTCGCCACTTCATGTGTTGCTTTATTAACTCTATTTTATAGTGCCCCTAATTACAATGGTGCCACGCTGTAAATAATAACCACCTGTATTGATGTGGTAATTTAAGAAACGATCCTGACATTCGCTCTAGCAATTGAGATGGTCGGCTCCATAATTAAATGAACTTTTTTTGAAGACAATTTAGAACAAACTTCACGGAAGCTATAAGACGTAGGTACGTCTTGCCGTATATAGGAGTATTCAAAAGAGATATCCCATCCATCATAATGTTCATCTGCTGCTTATCATCTGTTCTCAAACAAGAATTCAAAGCTTGACTTTGAAACATTTTCTTGGTAATCTTGGTAAAAGAAAAAAGGAAAGCTATTTTGGACTTCAAAGCGACTCCCAGAACGGTCGGGCCTTGACAACGACATCTGGCAGGTTACCGTCGAGCTGCCGGCGAACACAGCTTATTAAGATGTAGGTAAGGTAGGTACTGACAGTCGTGAGGTAGAGACACAGGTGTGCGTGTATAAATATATTCGGGACAATTCACACCAATTTTCTAGCCCCAAACTAGGATACTCCGTATTAGACAACGGATATAAACATACATAGATACGAATATACGTACATACATCCATGACTCGGAAACATACATTTCTGCTCATCACAAAAATGATTGCACCTAGCTGAATTGAAACCCGTGACTATTGGTTGACTTCGCAGTCACGGTCACTAACATTTAGGCCAACCGGTCGATAAACATATTGTACAATTGAACTTTCTTGAAGCAGTAGGATAATTTGGAGATATAATTTGAAAAGCATCTCACACCGTTACCTGTGCAACGAGACAGTGCTAGCGAGTTACTGTAAGCGTGAAGAAGACAGACATATGTCACTCATTTCATTTGACCACTCAAGCATTTAGTAAACAAAGTTTTAGGTAATGATGCGCCAGTGGCGCCATTATTTTTTGTGTTTTTCTGTTTTCGCGTATTTTTTTTAAATATATCTAAATTTAATTAGAATAACAGTGAAAAAAAAATGAAATCCTCGCAATGGAAACATGATTGTTAAAAAAATACTGTTGTGACGTCGTGAGAAGATTAGGGTAAGTTGTTATTCTTTAAGTAGTGAACCAGAATTCTTAGTTTCATGAAAATTACATTTTTGCGAGGTTGGTTTTAGAAATGTTAGTGCCTATTTATTATATGAATCGAGTTAAAGTTTAATATATATTTCAAAAGATACTATTTTCGGTAATAAGTAAATATACTTGAAATTTTAAATAGATAACAAAAATAACCTATGTCACCAATAAAATACCTGTACCTACATTTTTTTTGATATCACCAAGTTACCTTACTTGTTTTTGTTATAAGACTGTGATAGAAGGAGACAGTAAACAAAGAAAATAGAAGGTGATCATCTTCAAATGCAGGTACAATGTAAATGTATATATGATGATTATGATGGGTTTATATGATGGGTGAAAATTGAGGATACTTTTTATCCCGAAAAAATAAAGGGTTCCTGCGGGATAGGTGTCCAAATCCTGTACATTGAAAATATTTTGAATTTTTTGCCGCGGGTACAGCTAGTATCTTATAAGAACATAGGATGCTTTTTTTGCGACAAACAGTAGTCCGCGCGGACGAAGTCGCGGACGGGAAAGCTAGTACCAAATAAATACAACATACATGCTTGTTCTTTTAAATTCCAAGTGGCAATGGACGGGTCACATATCTTGTAAAATCGACAACCGAAAGATTGTCTAACGTCCACTGTTCACTGGAAGACAGATGCAGAAGGACATCCTTCGCGAGGAGAGACGACCTAGTGAGAGACGCGGAGTCGGAGGCCCGGTGTGGATGCGAGCGGCTATTAACAAATTTCTAGCAACTGTCCGTTGTAGGCTCGTATGGGAGAAACCTTTAACCAGGTGAGTCTTCCTCCTGGTGGCGTAGTTTAAAATATCACATAAATCTTCTTTAAGTAATATGAATGACTGATCTTTTACCTGATAATAAGCGCTGATTTTACTCTTAAATAAATTGTAGTGCTACTCCGAACTTTTAATAATGTAAAACCTTGTCCTGCAGTCGCACTGCAGTCTCGCTGGCACGCACGAGTCCCCGTTATCACGCCAGTACATACATTTGCATACAAAGCAATGAGCAGTTCTCAGCTACAGATCTGTTCTAACAATAATAATCCTATTTCGTCAGCACCACTCCTAATGTTGTCTTTGAAGTCTCTGTTACCACCTCATTTCCAATCTTACCCCTCAGCCATACGGTTCTGTTTCCACCAACGAGGGGTGTATGATGCAAGCACCAGTAATACCCAAAATGCCGGTGCCAACACACGTATCTCTCAATGTAGGTTTATTGAATCGCTACCATTATCTGTGCCATTATTATGCAAAAAGCTTACAGCTCAAAGAGCCGAGCTCGTTTCGCATTCATCACCATCTAAATGAACAGTTTATCATTAGAATTAACATAACACTTATCACGTTTTCTCGATGGTTTTAATATCTCTATCATTTTTTTTTTGTTATGAATTGATTTGAGTTTTGTCATCACCTCATCTGTAGCAAAGTGAAGATGAGATCGAAGAGGAATCACACTTTTAAATCGGCGAACCAATAAAACCGTTTATCCTTTTATTCCGATGGCTGATGCAAACAAGCCTTTTTCGTGAACGGGTGCTGCTTGTGGGGACTAGTCCAGCCTAGTTTCTTGTGGTATTATATTATTATTATTTTCCTCCTAGTTTTTATGTTTTTGGGACATGAGACGTATCATTGACACAAAATATGGTAATATGTAAATTTTATTGAATTTCTGTAGATACATTTTTAAAAATCTTAAAAAATTACATATCCGTGGATCATTTTTTTTGTGCTCTTTTCACTGACCCCGCGGATTAAGCACCGGTAGAGTCAGTTTTGACATTGAATGACATTTCCTTTTCCTGTGCACTGAATTGGTACAAACAATAACCCTTTCGTACTCAAAGTTACTTTACTTATTTTATTGTTTTGGCCTATTTACAATATCAAGAATTAATGTTTTGTTCAGGAGACGTCAAGTTATTGTCATGTAAAGGTGCTATATTATTGGATGCGATGATCATTCGTCACATTCGCTATTTCGCCCTAAAAGGTCACATTCATAATACGTCACTTTGTGCATCTAGTCCTCCTAGATCTAGTCAGTTTTCTTTACTCATTTTATTGTCTATTTACAATAAAATTGATTAAACCTGTAGTCATCAATGGTGAACCCCTCGAAGTTGTCAATAAATACGTCTATCTCAGGCAAACTCTGCAGTTGGGTAGACACAACTTCGATAGGGAAGCCAACAGAAGAATTCAGAACTTCGTCAGGTCTTCTCGACGTCCATTCCACAGTGCCTGAAGACGAAAGTCTTTAATGCGTGCGTCATACCAGTTATGACCGTATGTCATAACTGGTATGACGCAAGCATTAAAGACTATGACCGAGACATGGACACTAACAGTGGGACTTGTCCACAAATTTAAAGTCGCTCAGCGAGCTATGGAGAGAGCTATGCTCGGGGTTTCTCTGAAGGATAAAATCAGAAACGAGGTAATCCGCCAGAGAACCAAAGTCATCGACATAGCTCAAAGGATTAACAAGCTGAAGTGGCAATGGGCTGGTCACATTTCTCGAAGGATGGACAACCGCTGGGGTAGACGTGTCCTCGAGTGGAGACCGCGTCTTGGCAAACGTAGTGTAGGACGCCCACCGGCCAGGTGGAGTGACGACCTGCGGAAGGCGGCTGGCAGAAACTGGATGAGAGGAGCCGAAGATCGGGCTCTGTGGCGTTCATTGGGAGAGGCCTATGTCCAGCAGTGGACGAGCACGGGCTGATGATGATGATGACCATAAAATTTGTTTTTCATTCGAAAATATTTATTAAATTTTAGTAATAGGAGCTATATTTATTTGTTGTGACAAACATCACTAATTCACTACCACTATAATTATTCCACTTTAAGTACTTAATCACTTTTCACCCGCAGCTTCCTGCGCGGCCTAACCATCATAAATCAAAAGAATTGAGACTTTACCTGAACCTTTAGTTGTACTATTATTTATTCTGTGCCTTTAGCTCAATACGGTAACCAGATATTATCAGAGATAGGCGCGGTAATGCGCTCTGCCAGATAGCGGCTAATCTCTCGGCTAGTTGGGCCACGGCGAGGACCGGCTCTAACGGCGGGATTTGCATTTGTTAACCCTGGGTTAAGCCGGTGTTGGCGGAGGATTGTCGATAACTATCGCACCGGTTTAGTTTCAGAGCAGGTATCACTATGTTACATTCCTCAGTTCAGGCACAGAATAAATAAAATAAAATTACAACAAGGTACAAGGTTCAAGTAAGAAATATCCTACGATAACACGGCAGGGTATCGCACGCGCACTCGAATCAGTGGATTGCCGCTCGCTGGCGCTCCACCACAGGTCACTAAATAGTTACTGCATAACTCGACTCTAGCATAATCATTATTAATAAATGTGAATGCTTTGCAGCGGCCGCGCGACCGTTATGTACCTACTAGCACCGCCCCGCGGTTCCACCCGCATGAGGGATGATGATGATGATGATTATGAAAAGTAACCAATGTGTTATTCCAAGGTATAAGCTATCTCCATTCCAAATTTCATCAAAATCCGTTCAGCCGTTTGAGAGTGAAGTATGATGATGATAGTGATGAAAAGTATCCAATGTGCTATTCCAGGGTATAAGCAATCTACAATCCAAAGAACATAGGCGGAATTTTATGCGATAAATCTTGCAGCGTCTTGACATATCATTTCTACAGAACTTAAGTAATTATTTTCCTACATATTTTCAACATAGCATGTAAGCTAGAAAAACCCAGATTAACAAATTAATATTAAAAATCATGAACTTAATTTCCTTCCTAAAAAACATAAGCGTGAAAATAGAAATGCGCCTATCCAGCTCTGTCCAGTCAAGTCTTTAAGTATACAATTTTACTGTTTTATTTTGGAAATTCACAAAGGGCTAGAATTAGTCTCATTTATGTTGTCATTTCCGGTATTGATATTTATTGTAATCAAATGTGGTTACGTATTAGAACAATAAGTATTATTGTATAGTATGTTACGAGTAAGTACATCCATACCAATATAATACATACATAGACTGTTAAACTCATTACCCTTCCCTTGCTTTGATGTAGTCGGGTAAAAAACGTGCAACGTTGTTTGTTTGTTTGCCTACAAATATGTAAACCTCATTATCTCAGTTCGGACTGAGTTTAGAGGTATACATGTCGTAGGATGTATTATTTGTTACACTGTCTACAATAGATACTTCCATGAATCAACGAGAAACGCGCAAAAAAAATTTACCACCTAACCTACAAAAACGTATGGAAATATCTTAACTTCAAACCTCTTTATTTCGGTTCGGACAGTGTTGAATTGATAATTCCATGTTTCATAGAGGGCAGCGCGAAAAAAATAATTGCGAAAAATTGCGCCAATTTCCGTCATGGTCTTTTTCATCTATTTTCAAAAATACTTTAAAACAATTTATACTAAAATTATAACAAAAATATACCTATTCATGACCCTCACAACAAGCCTTTTCATCGCGGTACCTACTCGTACAGTTTACAAAACTTCTATTTTAAATTTTCTATTTTGCCCGCCTAAATATTCAAGTCATTTATTTACGTTACACGTCTGTGTTTGGGTCACAGAAATTCATATGTGTACCAAATTTCAACTTAATCTGTCCAGTTAATACAGAGCAAATTTACTGTGACAGACGGACAGACAGACACACGAGTGATCCTACAAGGGTTCCTTTTTTCATTCAGACGTCCGAAACCCTAAAAACAGGGACGTCAATATGACAGGAAGGCTTAAAATAAAATAAATATATTCAGGACAATTCACACCAATTACCCCAAACTAGGATACCCTGTACCTATCATGGGTACTAGACAACGGATAAACATACATAGATACGAATATTACATCCAAGCAAGACCGTTGGCCCTACTTTCTTTCAGAACATTATTGAATAATACTTAGTAGTTTATACTTACGTTATACTTAACGTAAGTATAAACTACTAACCTCATTGCCTTGGCTTGGGCATTCTAGTAAGTAGCTATGTAAGTACTCAGCCACTGAAACCATTGACAATGACTGTATATCTCAATTTGAAACATTCAGCGAAACAACTGAAACCAATGTAATACCGCCAAATGGAAAGTTGGCACACAACTCTGTTATTACACAGGCAATATCAATAAGAAGGCAGTGCAACGGTCGTACAGTGGATATATCAGCGATATCTGCAGTTTCGCAATGCAGCAAGAACTATCGGCGAGAGCCCTACGTCGGAACAAAGGGCCGGTTTCACAACCGTAATCAGCGCGTCTGTTACAACCACCAACCAGTTATTACTAGTCTTTAATAAAGAGTCGTTAAAGTTGACATTGAGTCTGATAATAATAGTATTGATTGGTGGTTCAGGAGTTTAATTTTACTCGAATTATAAATACGTACTTTTCTGAGCCACCACCGCGTCCTGCGTCAATAAAGAGACACTGGCTTGAGCGAGGCGAGGCCTGCAACTAAGTGTCGCGCCGGGTGTAAACATTAACGACACTCGATCAACAGAGCGTATCTAGTGTCAGCGATTGTGTGTATGAGCATATTTATGCCAGAGATCACACTAATGGAGTGATATAAAAATCTGTCTACGTCCCAATCATAAGTTACTTACTTTAATAGATACATGTGTCATCTGTTCATTATCAGTCATTCCATTCTACACACATAAACATAATCTATCTAGTACGAATTGAGACTAATGAGATTGTTGATTTTAGAATACCAATGTTTGGTTTAATTAAATGATGTAAGTATAGGTTTAATAGCAAATGCTGGCTGATTGGAAGTTGAAGGATGTTAGTCTGCCTATCTGAGAGAAAACATTAGACGAGCCAATTAAGATGTTGTAAACCGAAGTTGATCAGTTGATTAGTTAAATTACATCGTTGGTAGTGCTGTACACAGCAGTGATGATATAATGCCGACCTGGCAGGCTGCCAGCTTACAGCGCCAACTGAATTAAATAGCACGCTACGGTCCTCTCTGTAACTTCTGTAAAGTGCCAACTTTTATTCGAACGTTGTAACGTTGATGCCAGCATCTAGCAATTTATCGTATGCTGTAAATTTAGAAAAAGGACTAAGGGTTTGTTCCAGAATGTGCTAGCCAAGCGGCAAGTAGTCGTCCGTTACATATTTTATTAAGTGGAAGACGTACCTTTGTCGGTGCTTGTGTATCGCGTTTCACCATCATACACTTAAGTGAGTTACTCGGACAGCGAACTGGGCCCCGATTCTGTAAGCTATTGAACCGCGATAACGCAAGTCAGTCGCGACTTGCGTTATCGCGTTTGAATATTTTCAAAAAAAACTTTTCTAGTACTTTTAAGTGGTAAATAAGAAAATTTCTCAAAAAAAATCAAGCGATCGACTTGCGTTATCGCTGTTCAATAGCTTACAGAATCGGGGCACATTCAATAGTTCCGTCTGTGTACCTCAGCCATAGATAACTGCAAATTACTCCGTGACCACAACTGTCAAACTCTATAAACAACAAGCACAGAAACCAAGTAATTGAAAAACGCAAGCACTGTGTTCATTTAACGACTTTAGTCGGAGATTCTGACACAAAAGCTAATAACTGTAAAATAAATATTAGTTACCTATTAATTACCTATTTGGTTTAATGAGAGCAAAAATAACTGAACATTAACATCGCCGAGTCTCAAGTTATTTCCTTTTCCCTTCCTGATATGTTTTACTTTTATCAATGGAATATAAGGAACTATAATTATGTATACTCTGTGACGAAGATTTGGATTTTGTCGCACTTTTGAGCTGTCAAGGTCACAATGGTGGCCGATGCGAATGAGGAATATAAGTTGGATTTGAGTTGGATATAGAAAACATGGAATTTGTGACGATGTGTGGTGTTGTACTGTAATTAGAAGATATCGTAGGTAGGTAGTTAGAAGGCGTTAGTCGTTGATGGAATAAATAGTTGTAATTATAGAAAGAAGTATAATTTTCTATCATATTAAGTTAGTCGTTTTTATAGTATATAATAAAAACACAGTAATTTAAATTAACTTATGATGTACCTACTTATTTTAAGATATGCATAGTGTAACGTTCCTTGTTATACGCTTGTTATACCATACATAAATAATAGATTATTTATCTATGTCTATAGGTACTTATAATAAAGCAATATGAACGAAAAAGTCTGTACAATGAAGATAATTTAAAAAAATGGTCTAGGGTACCTACTTAAAATAAGCTTCGGAACAAGAACAGTTTTTTTTAAATCTTGTGTGTTTTTTTGTTTGTTTGTTAGTTAGGTAGTTTGTTTGCCTGTATGTTTGTTCGCTCATCAGGAAAAAACTACTGGACCGATTGCAATGCAGTTTTCATTGTTGGATATCTTAGGGTTTGACTTAAAAGCTGGGGTACTTGGTATCTTAATCTGATGATTAGAAGCCGAGCACTCAATAAAACACTTTTTGACGGCTGAAGGAATTTTGATCAAATGTTGTTATACCGATATTTTAGGTCTTGGAATAGCACATAGAGTACTTCTAACCTAGAGAAACGACCACGCGTGCGAAGCCGGGGGCACAGCTCTAGTGCGGTGAATAAATGCAATATCTAATATCTACATTTTCAGAACAATTGTCCAAACGCCGTTTGTGTTGCTAGCGTCGGTCGCTGGGAAAGAACTTGACTACTTGATTTTATTATTTTTGTGCATACATTATTATCATAACGACTCTCTACGAGAAAATCCAGAATAAACACGTGTTTACTTATTTGAATATATTTCATTTATTAATAAAATAAGTACTAAAATATACCTTAGATACCTACACTACATACCTGCTTACCTTTATCACGGTAATGTTATCTATACAGTATTCTATCTTCATACAAGCCGGAATGTGAGTTAACTCACATTCCGGCCGCTTGTATGAAGATAGCCAGCAAAAAGTAATCAGATATAGCTGTATATCAGTGATACGAGCAGTCGCATATCCATGATAGATACGTGTCTATCACTGGAAAGTGGCCCCAGTTTTACAGCTATTTGATGATATATTATGTGTATATTAGCACCACCTATCACTTTATTGATACATATCCGTGATATTTCAGTGTTCTTTGAATCTGTTTGGTGTTATATCAATGATATCCTGATCACATATATCACCTAATGATTATATAATAGCTACCATGAGGCTGATATTAAGCTATTTGTTGTTATTTTGGTGATTAGGATTCTGTTTTATCACATTTCCTCAGTGCTCAGCTATACTTCATGCGTATTGTGATTTTGAAGGTTTTACAAAATAGCTTTATTACTTATTTCTATCTTTTTAAGAAATAACATAACATTAGGAAATAAATAAGGTGTTCATATTTTTATCTCGCTGTATCAAACTGAGATGTGCGTAATATGACACATATTTTTGGTGCGCTTGAAATTATATTGTTGAAATAATACTGAATTATAAGTGTTTTTTTCATGCCCCCCTCAAATTATTAATATTTAATCAAATAAACATTATTAAAATTATCAAATTAATTTTGGGTTCCTCAAGAAATCAGAGGTATAACCCTAGTGGTGTATCATGCTACCTTTTTTTTTAATAAACTCTTATTGTCTTTTCAGTTTATTTTAGTGAAATGAAACAGGTGGAATAATTAGACGTTGACTGTTTTTTAAGCAAAAGATTATTCAGTGTGATAACTAGGCATTCAAAATTCTCATAAAGAGCATTATCTTTCCATAAAAGTATAATTTGCAGCTATTATGCGCCTTTTTAGAGTTATATGTGAGCAAAAAATTTTTATATGTAACTGGTGATATATGGATTTTGCAAAAGTATATTTGCAACTTCTTAGTGTTATTGTAGATTTCTTATGATGTTTATGGCGCAGGCGTTAAGAAAACACCAATATACGATAAATGTGTTGCATATCAGCTACGGTATGATGTTTTATATCATGGATTAGATCCATGCGTGCCAGATATATCACCAGCGCTAATACAGCGACTTGGATGCCACAATAGATCAATTTTGCTGTATAAATGTACCGTCAAAACATGTTGTACAAAATTTTTGCTCTAAATCGTTGTTGTGAGAACCGCTTGACAGCTGTGTTATAAATGCTGTACAAGGCGGTCGAGTAAACGTTTATGTCATCATTTATTATCACAATTTGTCTGTATAAGCTTTTACAGCTAAATGATGTTACGAATCATCAATGTACAGCAACGTTGTGACAAGCAGTCACCACGTTACTTTTATATCAGTTTTCTAAGACTCTTTAGTGTTAACACATTTTTTTATCACTACTTTGCTGGCTGGGTTATACCTACGCGCCTCGTGTCGGTACCCACTCGGTACACGGCGAGTCGCGAACGAACGTTGTGTGTTTTTTTGTAAGCATGCGATTTGTGAATATTTTACTGAAATAAGTACAAGTACTAACTTAATATGGCAAAGAGCACGAATAGACTATATTGTGCTGTCTTTGGTTGTTTGAATTGTTCAATAACGCATCCAGAGATAACATTTTTTAAATTACCTGCAAACTCTGAAAGGTTAGACTATAAATAAATATTATGACCTAATTTGTTTCATTTTTAAATAGGTAGGTATTTCGCTTTTGGGGTGATACGTTGCGAGTACGGTATCCTCCTTGTCCATGTTTCCCAAAAGTATTTTTAATTAAACTATTTATCTGAATGCGGAATTTTTATAGTATTAAATTTAACAATAAAGCTTTTCGTACGTCTCAGTCGAGGCGCAAATACTTTTCTGTATCAAATTTATATGGCTGTATTTTTTTTTATTAAATCTAGTAATTAAAAAAACACATTTATTTTTATTGAACACTTCCTAGTTCATTCACAACGAATTTATTTCTTTTTTACGTATTAAAATATACAATCACAAAACTAGAAAGAAATTCAAGTAGGTAGATGAAATTAAAATACTGCAGGTGGGCAGCCCTATCGCGTGTTTAAGTACCACGCGGCTGTAGGTAGTTATTTCAAGGACAGAGCCGAGTCACAATACTGATAGATAACATTACCGTGCCTTTATTTTACTCTTAATACCTAAGTAAATATTATCTATCTAAGTAGGTACCTACCTACCTACCAAAAACCTACTGCTTAACAAAATTATCAACCCTAACAATTTTACCCTATACTCACAGAATAAATAATAGTACACTATAATGCCAATCACCGTCTAACGTCTCTATTAATCCCATTTCGTGTTTAAATGAAGTATATATATATATATATATATATATAATATATATATATTATTTATTTATTTATTTATTTAAATTTACATTATCATATATATTTGGCTAAGCTAATAAAAACATTACCTTAATACGTTTAAGAATATTTTCTTCTATAAGCCTGCCTAATCGGGACATGCACGTAATCACTCGTTCTTTGTCAATCTGTGACATGATGAAAATGAACTCTTCTCTACAATCGTTATAATGTACTGAGAACTCGATTCATAAGAAATCGAGTGCTATAGCAATAGTATTGTTATTAATTGTAAAAACGTAACGTCACAAAATTGGTAGGACGATGTTGATGATGCCTACATCGTCATGTGCTTGATGTAGGATTGGTCTGACGATGTCACGTTCGAGCCACGCCCATCCTTCGCCCACTCTAACTACAAGTAGTAGTTAGGTATATCTATCTACAAGCCCCTTGCCCTAGCGACCGCTCCTCATTAGCACCACTTTCCCTGAACCGCTGGCACCGGCCGCGGTGACGCGGAGCTATTTCCACATGACAGGTAACAGCTGACAGGTTCACGGCCACGAGTGACGGCAGCGCGTGTCACTGTCAATGTCACTAATTGAAATTGTTTATTTCTGTGACTTTGAGGAAAGTCGCTACTCGAGAAAATTACACGCTTTTTCTAGGTATAGGAAGTTATTTCAACGTACGTTTCTGGGCCTGCAGTCTCGACTCGACATCGACAGCGATTGCTTTACAACCGAAATCGGTCGCAAAGACCGATTACAACGATATTTGGTAGTCTCTGCCAAATATCGATGTCAATCATGATCAATGTCAGTACAAATACTGATGAAAATCGATAGCTTTTGACAATAACTGTCAAACCTAACAGTTGTCATCTGTATATACCGATTTCGGTTGTAAAGCAATCACTATCGATATGTCGAGACTGCAGGCCCTGGATATTCTTAACATTTGCTGCATTTATCACATGAAGTTATTATACTTATTTGGCTATAATAACTTCATGTGGAAGGCGTTGGCTGTCCTCCCTATTATATTGTCACTCACACATTCTCACCCATACACACCCACACACACGCTCACTCATCCACGCATCTCACTTAGATGCCTACTTTCGTTAATACGCTTGCTCGGTTTCACAATATGCTAACTAAATTAAACTACAACTAGGTTAATTTAGTTGTTAATTTTATAATGTTCCTACCTATTAAACTCTAATTCCAATTGTTGTATTATGTGAATCCTTATTATTTTAATAAATCCAGTTTTTTTTGTTTGTATATCTAATCACTATCTAAAGTACATCAACTACGTTACCCCTTCTATCAATATATAGTGATTATGAGTTGAATTATATTTAATTTAGGTTAATTTTAATGCGTTGAATTTAATTTCAATAATGCATGCACTATCATCTCATTTCATAATTTTTACTTATTAAATGTTATTGTTTTTCTTATTGTTGTAGAGATGAGAATTTAATAAAAAAATGTATTTTGTTTTTTTGGTATATATTAATTACTATTATGAACAGCTATCTGTTCACAGTAACACGTTCGAACATGTACAGTTCAGTGGCTAATGTCTTCTAGTAACTGATCTCAGGGCGCCCAAGATATAGACTTTGCCTAGTTTCCGCCCGTTACAAATTAGGGGCCCGTTGCAAATTCTAATGTACGTGTGTTTATTGTTCAATCTCCACTGTTTTGTAATGTGTACGTACTATTATTTTTGATAGAAAATTATTCTTATTCTTATTTTTATCCATTAAGTACCTGTTTTCAATTTGGGGACTAATACAACCACAGACATTAACCTACCTCATTATAGGTAAGAATTATTTAGTAAGTTAGAATCTTACGAAACCGGGTGCGATTCTCGGCTCAATGACTTATCTTAGTGATGTGCGGATTTCCATCGCTCCGTGCTTCGGAGGGCACGTTAAGCTGTCTCGGTCTCACTTGTTATTAATTAAAAGGGGCCCTCGGGCGGCCTAAATAAATCTGACACCAGAGGCCAGCACCACCTCATACGAAAAGCAAGAAATGAGTGGGTAGAGTATGGACTATGGGTAGAGTCAGTTTCCTTCAATGAGTAGGTGTAGAGTCCATTCCATCAATTTAATTCTTTCCATTTATAGGTTGCCTGAACCTGGATAAAATTGCTATTTAGTATTAAGGCCGCTCATTGTACCTTTTAGTTTTAATTTTGTTACCTACTCTATGTATACCTACATAGTTTGCCTTCGTGCGCAATAGTTTTTTTTATTAAAAAGGTGTGTAGAGTCAGTTTCCCATAATGAGTACAGTGCTACAAGGACCTTTCGGCACTCGAAAGATGGGCGAGTTCGGTGGCGAGTTCCGATTTTAGGCACATGTCAAAAACCTGTACACAACACAACAAGTTTTTTGGCATGTGGCTAAAATCGGAACTAACGCCGGCACCGTACTTTCACAAGTAATTTAACATCAACTACGTCCCTCTTTCGAGTGCCAAAAGATCCTTGTAGCACTGTAGGTAGATTCCAAGGGTAGTCAGTTTTTTTTTTAGATTTCTTTCTTTTGTTGTACTGTCTGTAGCATTAATTAGCGTTCCTAAAACTTTTCAATTTATGCTGACGTGCAAAAGTTTACTTTGAGTTTGACCCGAAGGCTCAATTCCGATATCTTTTGGACATATCACGCGGTTTTCGAAACTATACAAGTACACTGGCTTTTGTCCGCTTCGACTTCGTCCGCGCGGACATAAAATATCCTATTCCTATGTTTTTCTCCAAACTAAATCCATACCAAACATCAAGATCGGTTCAGTCGTCTAGTCGTGAAAAGGGAACAGACAGCGTTACTTTCGCTATTATAATCTAAGTATTAGGAAGCATGGATACTATGTAGACTTTTGTACATTGTCGGTACTTAGAGTTACTGATACTTCTGGAAGCTGTTGCAATAGCTCGAGTGGGGACTGTTCCTCATGGAGCCGCGAATTAATTTAAACGTTATTTATGACATTGTTTGCTTCGCTCCGGCACAGAATAAATAATAGTACGCTCGTACTCCGGCTTATTTATAGCGTTGTTTGTGAGTTCGCTCGGATGTTCCGCGACACGCCCTTCCATGCCGGATGATGCTGCGAAACTTACTTTATTATATACATACATATGTCTGGTTCAAGTCAAAGATCAGATTCAGTACTGTACTGTAACTGAGATGGGACCAACCCGCTGACCAAGTGTTAAACAAAATAGAATGGTACAAACAATAAAAATCTAAAAATAATAATATTAGATATATTTTTCTTTTGTTTTTTTATTTACCTACCAACCCGAAGGTCTATTTTAAAATATATAACAATATTTTTTTATCTCGTTCCGCATTTGACGGAGAAATCGGTGAAAATACAACAAATGAATAATATAGGTACCTACAGTCAAACACTTTGTAAAGTCGATTTAAAATATAGTCATGACCGCATTGATCATCAAGCACCCTCAGCAAATAATATGATTTTGTAAAACTGTCCTGTTGTAATTATGCGCAGAAGCGACTGTTAGTCTCGTTCTCTGTCCACGATTTTGTATAGTCAGTGACAAAACTCATATCTATCTATCTACCCAACTCTTGGTCAAAACATCAAACTAATCCATAGCAATATATAAAAGTGAAACGTTGTCTGTTGGTTTGTTTGTTTGGAGAGTTTTAACGCGATAACGGCTGGGTGGATTTTAATGAAATTTGGAATGGAGATAGCTCGAAAAATTGTAAGGTTCCACGGGAAAACGGGAAAATGTTAATTATTCGCTGTAGGGAACGGTTGCCATGGAAACGAAATAACAAGTTTGACAAAAAAACAAGAGCGTTAGTGCTCTACTTTTGTATTGGTTTTTAATATCCTAGAAGATCAGGATGCTTTTTTTCGCGATAAACGGTAGTCGCGGGTGGGAAAGCTAGTATTATGTATGCGAAAGTTTGTGGGGTTGTGAGAAAGGATGTTAGGGTATGTGTGTGTTTTTTACCTTAAGTCTTGGAAAAACACATTGGATACTTTTCATCATCAGCAGTTATCAAAGTGACAGACGACAAAATGACAGGTGTAACTACTGAGTGATTTTAATTAAAAAGTGACAGTATCACTTCGTTTCGAATGTTTCGTTCGGGTTAAAATCGATATATAGGGGTTCAAGAGTAACTGATTACGAATTAATTCATAGATTATTTATTTCACCATTTTCATGATGGAACTACTTCTTCTACATCTTCCATCATCATTGTCCACGCGGGTGATACACACACGCGCAGCTAGTTTAACATATTGAGTGAAAGTGAAATGAAAGCTTGGTCATATTCAATATTCAGCGAGTGTTGTCTCTGCCTGTACCTCCTAACAGCATTTCTTCATTGAGCATATGAAAACTTGCTATAATATGAGAATCCAGGTCAAGTTAGAGACTATCTAATCTAGTGCTGGAATTGACGGGCCGGAAATAGAGTGTAAAGTGTAAACACCGGAAACGGACAAAATGAGACCCAGGTATCCTGCATTCATTAACATTTTACGTTCGGTTACACTGTAACCGCTAGTCGAGTCGCGGAAACGTCACCGATCGACGTCCTCTGCGTCCATCACACCACATTTAGGTACCTACTAGAGGTAGCAAGGTCACAGAATAAATAATAGTCACTATCCGCAACATTGTACCTGGCTTATCATTACGTTACGACCGATATCTGCACAAGTGGAGCAAAACCGGGCTAATTTTAATTCTAACCAGCACTTCGTTCGTTCGCCCTTACATTGTACGAGAACAAAGGACACAACTTATTACGTACATATCCCAACTTATTTATAGCCCCCAAGTGCTGGATTTAAGGTTGAAAATGGCTATATTAGTTGTTTCCAAGTGCATCTGGTGATTGATTTTGTGCGAAACACGGGAGCATGTGCAGCGAGTGTGGAACATCAAGAATAAGACAATTGACAGCGTGACAGTAATTCTAACATCATAATTTTATGACATCAATTAGGACAGACAGCGCAATGTACGAGAGGACAATGTGTCTTGGCATGGTACCTATCTAGCAGTTTTATATTCTTACTAGCTGTGCCCGCGGCTTTGCCCGCGTGGTCATTTCATTTAAAAGTAGCCCACACGTTTTATTCCAGGACCAAAAGCCAAACCACCACCAGACCAGTTGTAGGTTTGGTCCAGAGGACCAGGAGGACCAGGACTAAACCTGCAAAGTACAATATTATACTACATTTCTTCAAAATTCGTTCAGCCGTCAAATAGTTTTTTATCGATTGCTCGGCATCTAATCATCGGAATAAGGCACTGCCTTGCCTTTTTCACTTCTATGACACTTCATAGAAGTGCACGTATTGCAATGAAATGAACGCATAAAATAAAATATGAAATAAACGCATATAATACAATGTGAAATAAACGCTAGAATAAACGCACCGCGTTCCACTGCAAGGCAGTGCGTGCAAGGCCTAAGATACGAAGTACCCCAGTTTTTAAATCAGGCGCAAGGGCTTGAGAGCAGGGCCTGGATTCTGTATGACCACTCACGCCAATTCCACGCCACCTGCGTGGAATTAGGGAAGGTGGGTATTTACGCAACCAGGTTTTTAAACCAGGTTTTGGCTTGTAACTACGCCGCCCTGGTGCGGACCTGCAATACTTGCTAGACTTTCAAAGTATTTTACGCTCTTTCGCCCCGTCCGCACCTACATGTACATACTCGGTGGCGGGTTCGGCATGGCCTCGGCTGAATTCGGCCGCACTCGGCCAGCCGAGTCACAATAAGCTAGGTGGCCAATACATCGCTCAAAAAACTTGCAAGGCTTCGAAGTTTTTTTAAGCAAACGCAATTGTGCTCTTTATTTACATAAGCGCACGGGTCAATTTCCTATGCAAGTATTTTTTAATTTCAATTCCACGCTTCCAAGTACTTTTTTTCGCAAACACGATTCTGCTCCTTATTTATACGAACACGAAGATCAATTTCCTATGCAAGTATTTTCTACTTTCAAGGCTTCGGTTAACAAAGCACTTGAAAGTATTTTGAACCCTGGTTTTTATAATGAAAGATTCATGACATGAATGAGCTAAATTTATTTTTTTAATTAATAATTTACTATTTACTATAAATAATTCGCTTAATTTCGCTGCGCGTTTTACAACTGAAGTCGACTTATTCTATCAAAAAACACAAAAAACATCTAAATACGCTTTAAGAGCCTTTAGGGACCATAAAGTAAAAAAAATAAGAAAACGTGTTGTTCGAGTTCATTCAACGTTCAAATCACTTCGTAACAAACCACTTGCGTGTTTTAAGGGTAGACAACGCCATCTAGTTTAAATGAAGTAACTTGTTATCATGACCGTCTTGTTATTGAGTAGAGAAAATTATCTCCGAAGGTAAGGTGGCACAGATTAGAGAGTAATTAAGGTGGTGAGGTAAATTGTATGGGGCATCAAGGGTAGGTCATTATTGTGAGGTCTATACGAACAAATTTTAATGCATCGAAACATTGTGTTCTTAGTACAAATTATTTTTTATGATGTTTCACAGAACGACGTACTTACAGGCACTTTAACTGGCTCTTAATAATTACTTTTTGAGCTTTTTCAACACGATATGAGGATTGATTTGAAAAAATAAAAGTTTTCTATACTTTCTCTGTGAAGAGCAATACATGTACCTACCTCTGTATGTACACATTTCAATACCGACAACTAACCATTTTGCCAGTAAGACATTATGAAGGAACCTCCGATATAACTATATAATTATGTAGGTACGTAGAAACAATCGATTTTGAAGTTCATCTCAATTAAAATTTTCATAAAATATTTAATGTACAGATTTAGCCCAGTTACAGTTTTATTATAGTATACATAGATATCAAGGAAAATGTAAAAAATAACGCATAAATAATGTAAAAATCTTTTAATTATGGAGCAAAACATTTCTACAGCGCGTGATTTCGATCCACGTACGTCTGGATTACGCACCCATGCATCTGTCCAACTGGGCCAGTGAGCCTCGTAGCAGAATGACGAAATTCAGTACCAGTCTAGTCGTAAACGGATGTATGATCACTTTAAATTTAACACAACTTTGGACCCATAGGCTGCAGGAACCTTTTAATTTTTCGGGATAAAAAGTATTCAACATTTTAACACATTATATACACTTTGACTGTGCCAAGTTACATCAAAATCCATCCAGTAGTTTTAGCTTGATACGTGTTATTTTAAATAACTTTTTACCCCTATCCTGCAGGAACCGTTGATTTTTCCAGGATAAAAAGTATCCTAAATGTTAATCCAGTACATCAGCTATGATTCTGCCAAGTTTCATCAAAATCAGTCTGGTAGTTTCAGCGTGATGCGTGTTCAAAGAGGCAGACAGACAGACAGACAAAAAATAAAAATAAAACTTTTTTGCACTCCATATCGATTTTGAAGTTTATCTCAATCAAAATTTTCAAAAAATATTTAATGTACAGATTTAGCCCAGTTACAGTTTTATTATAGTATAGATAGATAGATGTACCTAATTTTATTATATTTTATATGTATGTACATACAGTACCTAAATATTATAAGAAGTAAGTACAAGAAAGGTAATGTAGGTTAAGGTAGATATTGACAGTACTGACTATCCAATACTGACTATCAGTACTACTGGTAGATGTCAGATAGTAGGTTCGTCGATGCTTGTAGGTAGGTAAGTACCTATCGGATAGGTATGTAACAAAAAAATATTGAGTTGCGACAAGTTTAGAAGTTATATTAACAGATTTAGTACCTACGAGTAGCTAACTATACCATGATAATATTATTTAGCATATTTGAAATTGAAATTATGGTTCCAAACTTATGGGTAATGTAAAGTTCTAACTCAGCACTATTCCATTTCTCTATGAATGATATTCCCGAATTCTTACTATCAATCAAACTCCAGTCCCATTTATATTTCACAATTTAATTCCAATCCATAAGTTCAAAGGCAACCGAATACAACCTAACAATAATAAATCCGAGCACAACATCGTTAACCCTGGCTATGTACACTCAACAGCACAGAAAATATCACTTTTATAATTAGAATGATAACCTGGCAACACCGCGCCATGCAAGTGGCAGCGTCAACGAGCTTCTGTCGTTGAATTTAGGGCCGATTTTCGAATGCTTCATTGAGTCTTTGTTTGAAAGCAACCCTACTATCATCCAGACAAAAATAAACCCTATACGGCACAAACAAAAGTTTACTTTCGATATTTTTTCGGCATCTAGTCGATAAAACACATGCGCAGTACAACTTTAGGGCATGTATTGTGAGTCTTGCGACCGGTCGGCCAACTGGTCGGACAGTCGGGCGGGCAGTGGCCCTGGCAACAGTCAGCTGATGCGCTGCCCCCCGCTTGCAGCTACTGTAATCCGAAGGGCACAGGGGGCGCATTGTAATTATAGTTCAGGGACACCTGCGCAAGTGCGGCGGTTGTGAAGTGCGCTTGTGGATAGGGGCTGGGGAGCTTGTTGTCATGTTTCGTGTATCTTGCATGGCGAGGAGGATAGTACATTATTACTCGCTTTTATAATGTCATGCAGTTTGCGGGTGTATATAGTGGAATTAAAAAGGCTCTAGGTCCGATCCCTAAAGAGACAGCCCCTCTCAAGGAGATTGACGGTACAGTTATTACTGTCAATTTCCGCCAGCTTGACAGGTGGGCAGAACATTATTCCAATCTCTTACTCACAACCTGTACATATCCATCCAATTGCCGTGCATAAAATTCCCACATTTGCAACTTGGCTAGAGCTTGTCGAGGCACCAACCTTGGAGGAATTCCATAAAGCTGTAAACCAACTCAACAACAGAAAAAAACCTGGCAATGAAGGCATTCCTGCAGAACTCATAAAAGTGCAGTGTGTTTGTTTGTTTGTTTGTTTGGAGAGCTTTCACGCGATAACGCTGTACGGATTTTGATGAAATTTGGAATGGAGATTGCTTACCTACACCCTAGAATAAAACATAGGATACTTAGGATTACTTTTAATCCCGGAAAATTGTAAGTTACCATGGGAAAACTGGAGAATGTTGATTACTCGCTGTAAGGAACGGTTGCCATGAAAACGAAATAACAAGTAAGTCAAAAAACATCAAGAGTGACTTCTATACCTATTTTTGCAGTAGTTTTTATTATCCTAGAAGAACATACGATGCTTATTTTCGCAATAAACAGTAGTCCGCGCGGACGAAGTCGCGGGCGAGAAAGCTAGTCTTTTATAGATGTAAAAGGCCAATGATGATGATGATGACTACAGTGTGCATTCCTTCATTTATCGATGTATATATCAGTAATATAGAATAACTATTTAAAAATACATAAGTACAGGACCAACATTAAAAATACACAGGAATTAATCTGGATGGTGTTTACCATTATGCTTGGGGATATTTTAACCATACATCAGGCTAAAATGTACAAGGTGTAACAAAGAGGTTATTACATTGTGTAAAATAAAACGTTGTGTAACGGGAATAAGTAAGGACAATTTGTAGTGGTATCGGTAAGAGAAGAAGTGAATATAGAAGGAAAAGAAAGTTTCTAAAAAAAATTACGTTATTGAAAGTGAACATAATAGCTGTTCAGCTATTATGTTCACACAACAGAGAAGTGTCATTTTCTCTAGGATCGATCTACATTTATATCTATATTTATAATAAAACTGTAACGGGTCCAATTCTGTACATTGAAGATATCTAGTTTTTTTTTTGGAGGGTAGTTTATATTCGATACTGAAGCTAAATCTGTTTTTTTTTTCATTTTTGTCTGTCTGTCTGTCTGTCTATCTGTCTGTCTGTATGTATCTTGGCTAGGCATCACGCCGAAACAACTGAATGAATTTAAATGAAACTTGGTATGATTTAAGTTCATATTACGAGGTAGGGCATAGAATACTTTTAATTAAAAGTTATTTAAAAAAACACGTATCACGCTGAAACTACTGGACGGATTTCGTTGCAACTTGGCACAGTCATAGTTTATATAATGGGTAAAAATTGAGGACACTTTATATCCCGAAAAAATAAAGAGTTCCTGCGGGATAATATCCCCATTTCTTTAAATTGAAGATATTTTGTAATTTTTTTGGTGGCCGTTCTATATTCGATACTAAAGCCAAAACTGTTTTTTTTGTCTGTCGGTCTGTCTGTCTATCCGTCTGTCTGTCTGTCTGTACCTTGGCAGCGCATCACGCCGAAAATACTCAATGAATTCAAATGAAATAGGTTCAAGTGAAATAGGACATTGGATACTTTTCATCCCGAAAAATTATAAGGTTCATGCAGGATAGGAGTGAAGAAATATTTAAAAGAAAACGTAGCATGCTGAAACTATTAAACGGATGTTTGATGCAACATGGCACAGACATAGTTGATAAGATGGTTGAAAATTATGGATACATTTTGTCCCGGAAAAATAAAGGGTTCCTGCGAGATATGGGTCCAAATTCTGTATATTAAAGATATTATGAGAAATATTTTTTGGAGTTTAATCTATATTCGATAATGAAGCCTGAACTGGTTGTTTGGTGAACATTCCTGTGTGTGACTCATCGCTAGTCAACACACTTGACCGATTTTAGAGAAGCTTCTCCCATTGAGCCTCCTCTCGCTCTTACCATTTACATTTTACCAATACCTTGTTAAAGTTACCTTTTAGACCGGCTCAGGATCGCCCCGCGTTCCAAACTCATATCTTTTACAAAGCGCGGCTTTCCTGAGCCAATCTATACCTCTGCCCATGCGCCCACAGAGAGCTTCAGCCTCTCTGTGGCTGCATGTTCCCAGCTACTTCCTAAAGAGGTACGCGGCCCGTTTGCTATAGACGTCATACGTGTGGCACGTAGATTCTACACTACGTTTGCCTGATTCCTAAGCCCATAAATATAATTAATATCTCGCTTAAATGCGTTAACCTACCCATATGCCGAATGGCGCAAAGTGTTCGTAACACCTAAGCCTATTATTCTGTGTTGCTACTTTCCACCTACCTATTCACATGTATTTGTAGGTTTCAGTGCGCTCTTTTACAATCTTAATTTATAAGATTCTATACATGACTACTTATAGCTATATATATATATATATATATATATATCTACTTATAGCTATAGCTAGGCTGTTATTGTGCTTTTTAACATAATTGTTGCGCTCGTCAAAACATTGTTTTAAATCGTTTCTGACTGTTTGTTCGCACATCACTTACAAACTACTGAACCGATTGCAATGCGGTTTCCCTGTTGGATAGCTTAGGTTTTGACTTAAAATCTGGTGTACTTGGGTATCTCAATCTGATGAGTAGAAGCCGAGCAATCGATAAAAATCTATTTGACGGCTGAACGAAATTTGGTATTTAGTATTTTATAGGTACGAGTATGTAATTTTGGTTCTGGAATAATTTCTTAGGTAACTTTTACCCAGAGAAATATTTACTAGTAGCTGTGCCTGCGTGGCACAGCTACTAGTAAATCAATAATCTATAACATCCTGACTCCTGAACATAACTCAATAATCTATAACATCCTGACTCCTGAACATAACTCAATAATCTATAACATCCTGACTCCTGAACATAACTCAATAATCTATAACATCCTGACTCCTGAACATAACTCAATAATCTATAACATCCTGACTCCTGAACATAACTCAATAATCTATAACATCCTGACTCCTGAACATAACTCAATAATCTATAACATCCTGACTCCTGAACATAACTCAATAATCTATAACATCCTGACTCCTGAACATAACTCAATGATCTATAACATCCTGACTCCTGAACGTAACACAAATAGCTACATTCTAAATTCCTCCACCACAGAATAAATAATAGTACTGCCTCCACACCTCATTCACCACCTCCGGGCGAGGCGGAGACGATGGCTTCATAATTGAAAAAGCACCCCGCCCGCCCTTGCGAAGGGCTGGGTTCCCCCTCCGGATGTTTCCTAGGCAATCTAGACTACCTACCCCTATATAGGAGGGTATATACTTTGATATAACGTTGCGATACAGGGATGTCAAGCAATTGCTTGCGCTTTTAGCTTCGGGATAAAAACTCGTCGCGAGAACGTCTTTTATAGTAAGTAAGTACCTAAGTACTATGTAAGATTATAATGATTTCTTTCAATAGTTATTGTAGAAGTGCTTATTTCGTACGAAACTGGCCGCACAGAGAGAACATACTCGTAATTATTATAACCCGCGGGTAACCCCTCTTTGAAGTCACGCATTTTGTTAAGACAATGTCAACATACGCGGGACTGCACATAATTTATTTTTAGCCCAAATACATTAAAAAAAATGCAGTGATTTTGAGTGAATCTCGTTCAAACACAAAGACAGATAAACAAACATTGAACTTATATTTTTTTGAATTTTTACTTTAATAAAAATACTTTCTAGCCGATTTAAAAAAGGAGGTTATTAAGTTCACCCGAACCTATATTTATACTTATAATAATTCTGCAACAGGTCCAATTCTGTACATTGAAGATATTTAAATGTTTATTTTGGAGGTACTCTTTATTCGATACTGAAGCCAAAACTGTTTTTTTTTAAATTAAATTAAAAAATATTAAACTATGGTACAAGTAATTTGTTTATTAACTACTAAAAAATACAAATAGTACCACAGAACAAATAATAGCACTCTAACGAGTAATAGCGTACAGGTACGAAACATGAAACAGTGGGACAACCCGCATGCCATGGAAGTCCAATTGTTCTTGCCCACTACCGGTTGGCTGCGTACTCAACCATGCTGGTGGCATTGCCCCGTTGAAATGCAATGCTAATTTGGTGATCCAATTTCGATTTCTCGGGGTGCTTAGAAAAATCTATTTGCCAATCCAAGATGGGGGACATGTTTTCTATTAGTAAATTGATGGGGTGTCGTTTTCGAGGTTTCTCGGGGTGTATATAACGAAAATGTCATCCATTTACAAATCCAAGATAGCGGACATGTATTTTTTAGTACAGTTATATGGGTGTCATTTTCAAAGTTTCTCGGTGTGCTTATAACGAAAGTGACATACATTTTCAAATTGAAGATGCCAGACATGATTTAATTTTAATAAAATTATATGGGTGTCATTTTTTAGCTCTGTCCGGGTGCTTATTATTAAAATGAAGATGGCGGACTTGTATGTATATAGTGAAATATTAAAAAAAGGTAAACTTTCCGCCGGAAATCTTGAAAATTAAGTAACACCCATATCATAGTTACTGAAAGAAAATCAAAATAGCGGACATGCCGCCATTTTGGATTCCAAACTAAAATGGATGTAATATATCTTTTGTATTTTTATCGATCTTGCGAAGTCAATTACGCAAATATCAAACACTATGACTGTCTGTCTGTGTTCGCCATCCCTAGCGCTCTATATATAGCATATACAAACTGTACGCATACATATTTTCGCTAGTGTGTAGTAGTAGAAATCATGAATCTGATTTTTGTATGGAAAGCCTCCGAGTGTCCACCCTGTGTTTTTGGGACAACCTATATATAGGATGTTTTAACTCTGTTGGATCACAATAGGGTGTGAGCTAGAACACCACCAGGCCTATCATTTTGACCCCATATATGTGCAGTGATTTGGAATAGTTTAGGAGTTACGGGATATTTTAGTTTTTTTAGCCCAACTCGTAAGTAGTAACTTAGTAACTATGACAAAACTACTAACACAAAAGTTGTGTTTTTTTTTGTGTAGGTAGTTTAATAATGGGCCCTTTATAATACATTAACACTACTGCATATATTAAATTAGAATCTGTAAAAAAAACATAACAGTTGAAATGTGTATCTCATACAAAAACTGTCTTCAAAGTATGCATGGCTATAATTTTGAATTGTAACAATTATTGTTATAGTTAATGTCTCAAAAACTTTTCCGATTCAATGGCTATAAGTCACCAATTAAGTTGGCCTAAACTTAGGGCAACACAGCAAAAAGTGACTTCAAAAGTGTTCCATTGTTATTTGAGGTAAAAAAATAATGGTTTAGGTTTTTTCACAAAATTTAAAAGTTGTAACAAGGAGAAATTTATTTATTTTAAAAGACCCATTATTATACTACCTACACGAAAAAAAAACACAATGTGCTCTTAGTTTGGTCAACATTTCTAAATATATAATGAAATCTGGAAAGGGCTAAAAAAAACCTGTAACTCCTAAACTACCCGTATTACAAATCGCTGAAAATACGCAACATTAAATTGATAGGCCTGAAGCCTTTTTAACAATATGATGACAGGGGTACTTCTCCCAAAAAAGGGAAAAAGGGGGCAACTGAATATCTCCGCCTTATTAAATCCGATTTCAATGGTTATTTTTTTATTTGAAAGGTACCTAGTAACTTTAAATTACTCTCATAAAAATTTGGTGAAGATCTCATGAGGATCTTCAGCGTGATGAGCAGAATAGCTCCTCAAAATGCAGTAATTTTATCACTTTTAGGTTTTTGCCAGTGGAATCAGCCCTTTACCTACTAGGTAGGGATTGATGGAGCACCTTGGTTATTAATGTTAGTTTTACAATAAGGTAACTAGATGGCGCTACTGTGCACCGCTAGATTTATTGCAAAAAAGTTTGTACGCGCGAGGTCTACCTACAGCTCACAGAGCCACTAGTTTTTAAACACATTTTAACCGAGCGAGCGCGAATGTGCGAGTTAAGCGTCTCCGTTTCAGCTTGGGCAAAAATGCTTTTGTATGTCCGACCGGCGGCGGATGATCGGCTGTTCTCATCTACAGATCGCAATTCTCAATCGATTGTCATGAAATTTTGTGAGCAGGTTCGATAATTATACGTTTTATTTATGACGTTTCAGTTTTTCAAAATTTTTTTAAAATGGCGGATGTATGGGGCCCATATTAACAATTGTCTCTCAGCTTTTTGTTTTAAGCGCAGTGAACGCAAAGACAGACTCACGTGGTCTACAGCTCGCAGAGCCTTTATTTGTATCGGTACCTACTACGAGTAATTAATTATTCGTAGGGCATTTTTTCATATTTTTTTAGGAAGGATATAAGCTGTTGGTCTATAACTGACCTCTACAGCGTCAGCGTCAACAGCTAACGACTAACTAAGCAAACGTTTTGTACTCATTTGTTTATAGATTAGTTGTTGTGTTGCAGCGAGTTTGTAAGCGATAACAATTATTTTGTCGATAGAGCTTCCAACTTTTTTTTTTACCACGTTTTTATTAAGTCACTTTATTGTTTGTCGTTCGGGTGGAATCTTGCGACTCAAATTTCGAGCACTTCCCGATTAGCTACCCGGCTGAAACTTTCAGGGTAGCTCACAACTCGAAGACAATGCAAAGGTACTGAAAAAAAAAGCTTTCCAAAAAAACGTGTTTATTAGATTAGTTTTTTTATCTACATTTGCTGCTTGTTTTTAACCTATTTTGTCCCATTGCTGGGTAAAGGTCTCCCCATTTTCTCCAGACATCCCAGTTTCTTGCAATCTATGGCCGTCCCATCCGAAAGGCATTCATGACCTATTCATCACACCATGGCTTCCTGGGTCGTCCTCGGCGATGCCGCCACAGGTCGGGCACCCAAGGTGTGACCACCCTCGCCCAGGATCTCGGTGCATTCGGCTAACATGACCTGCCCACTCCCATTTAGCATAGCAGTCTTATTCCCCACATCAACTTCTAACAGGTATTTCTGATACGTATATACAGTTATCATCCACGGCTTTGGCAAAGTGAGTCGTGGCATTCATTGTTCTCCTTACCAGGGCCCTGGAAATGTTGCTGACATCTCATCAGCGATTAGCTCCCGGATCCGGACCCACACGAGTGGAACAGTAAATACCAACCTTGATTGTTGTCGTGTGAGGTAGTGCTGGCTTCTGGTGTGAGATTTTGTCAGACCGCCCGAGGGCCTATATAAATCACTAACAGCCGGTACCGATAGTAATGTACCGTGCCCTCCGAAGCACGGAGTATATGCTACTAACAAGGAGCACCAATTCAACTACCACCGCTATAATACCACCTGATTTCATTCGGATTTCATTTTTTTTAGTCTGGCTAACAACCGGTTTTTTAAAAGATTTTCATGGTTCCTGTTACCATTTTTTCATGGTTCTTGTTATGTATGCTATACATACTGTACACATAGTACACACCCGTTCCAGGCGGCCTGCAATCGCTATAGAGGCGCATACATCCGCGCCCCCGCGGCGAGGGTTGAGCCGGGCGCCCCAGGGCCGCAACGCCCCTAGCATCGATCCGCGCCGACCTTGGCAGTGACTGAGGACGACTATTTATATCTACCACCCCGCACCACCCTTACTCCCGGGGACGGGGGTTGAGGAACGGGGTGCGATTAGTTTCCAGTTTTACATACCTACCCAAGTGTTCTTACACTTGATGAAAGTAGGTGAAATATGAATGGTTCAATAACGTTAAATTTCATAAATGATCATGTTTCCGTCCGCCTATTTGGACCAGCTTTTCTATTGAATTGGTTTTGTACCTGTACATACATACAGCTATCTTCCCTCAATTAACCTATAAAATATGAACTAAAGCACCAGATATAGAGGCGAATAGTTGCTAGGCGCGGCGCGGTCGATGCGAGGGGCACCGCGCGGGGGCACCGGGTGGCGCCGGGGGCGCTCGCTGGTGCACCGCGGGCCGGGTTGCGATCCGACAAGATATTTATTTTTAATTTTTGCTATGTGAGAGAACATTCTATGGTTGTTCTTGCAGGGAAGTATGTACGAGTGTAGTGGACGAAGTGGAGTGGAGTGTGGGGACGAGGTCGCGGGCGGAATAAGTTTCCGAAGTGAATGTTTGCAGGGCTGATAATGAGGCTCAGAAAGGGATTGAACATTATGGGCATGTTACGGGTGAAATATACCTACACAGTTTTAGTACTCTCTACCTTGCAGTGAAACAAAAAAGATTAAAAAATAAACAAGTAGGTACTTACAATGTCTAATAGAGGAGATACCCTACTCACTTTAATAAAACAGTTAAGTATATGAATACTTTATTTTTAAGATTTAACTTATTAAATAGTACTCTACTCACCTTTACCTTGTTTGAAGTATTTTCGACAACTCAACCTAAACTTTAAATAGTTTCACATTACATTTGCAATAATCAAAATTTTACGTGCCTACCTATGAAAATTGTTCCTTCTCACTCATACGAGCTTTGGTATTTTGTGAACGAGCCTTAACCACAGAATACAAAATTGTCCTCCACTGCTGTGATCACTGATCTCTGCCACCATGTTCGGAATCCATTCACTTCCAATAACAAAGAGCCTACCCTTTTTGGCCAATCCAATCTCCTCATCACACTTCACATAATAAATCTCAGTAGATCAAGTCTTCAAAAGTTTTTAACACAGTTTCAGTTAGTTCACGCCACCGAAGTTTTTCGTCACTTCCATCTTAGTCTCTCCCTGCTCCGTCTCATAGTCCTCCTCGACTCTAAGGAGGGTGTCCAGGACGTGTCTCTTGACCTCGTTCTGATACTTCTTAGGCAGGCGCTTGGTGGACTGGCAGACGCTGGCGAAGAATAGGTCCAAGGCGTCGTGCTCACCGTTACCAGGATCCCAGGTGTCAGGCTCCTTGGGCTGGGTCTGCTCGAGGTCTGAAGGGGCCTCGGACTCGTCCAGCTTATTGTCCGACCTGAAGCCGCGCCTCCTGAAACAACTTTATTCATCATTATGGGAATATCGTGTGCCGCCGAAGGAGAGAGGGCGGCTTCATTGAGTATGTGGCCTATGTGTTGTGTTTAGTACTTTTTTAGGGTTCCGTACCTCAAAAGAAAAAAAGGAACCCTTATACTTATAGGATCACTTCGTTGTCCGTCCGTCTGTCTATCAAGAAGACACTTTTCCTCAGGAAAGCGAACAAGGAGTTTTATCTTTTTTTTTGTGGAGGTATAAAGTTGAAATTAATATCAACAAGTGGCTCTGTGAGGTGTAAACCTCGCGAGCACAAACTTTTTTGCAAACAATCTAGCGGGGCACCGTAGCGCCATCTAGTTACCTTATTATAAAACTACTATTATAACCAAGATACTCCATCACTCCCTACCTAGTAGGTACAGGGCTGATTCCACTGGTAGAAACCTAAATGTGAGCAATTTAGTGCATTTTGAGGAGCTGTTCTGCTCATCACACCGAAGATCCTTACCAGATCTTCACCAAATTTTGATGAGACCAACTTAAAGTTACTACCTTTGAAATGAAAAAAATAACCATCTAAATCGCATTTCTCCACTTGAGAAACGCGATCTAGTCAATGCAATCAAAAGATACGTCAGTGTAGTTTAGGCTACTTGTTTTGAGAATTGCAAGGGAATCTAAACCTATTGGGTATTTCCCGTTGACCTAGAATCATGAAATTTGGCAAGAAGCAACGTCTTATAGCAGAAGTAAAGGAAAAAATGTAATAACCGTAAATTTGTAGTTACCATAAAAAAAAACTCGATACTCGATTCCCGTGATGAACTATTTCCATACCTACAAGTTGTGTACTGAAGCGCGAGTCCGACTCGGACATAGCCTATTTTGTTATACCATAGTTACCATACACGCTTATTGTGGGTAGGTAATATGGTAACAAATCATAAACTAGGCCGGGCGCATCCTCGGTCTTGTCGTTGAAAGTGATAGTAATGGTCTGATGGTGATGTAGGGCAGCACGAAGGCCATCCTATTCTGGAAGTGCCACCGCTTGCACAGGGTTCCAGCCTTGTTCCTGTTAGAGTCATAGTGATGCTTACTCTCTCCTGGTGATGTAGGGCAGCACGAAGGCCATCCTGTTCTGGAAGCGCCTCCGCTTGCACGGGGTTCCTGCCTTGGTCCTGTTAGAGTCATAGTGATACTGACTCTCTCATGGTGATGTAGGACAGCGCGAAGGCCATCCTGTTCTGGCCCCACCGTTTGCATGTGGTTCCTGCCTTGGTCCTGTTACAGTCATAGTGATGCTTACTCTCTCATGCTGATGTAGGGCAGCACGAAGGCCACCCTGTTTTGGAAGCGTCACCGCTTGCACGGGGTTCCTGCCTTGGTCCTGTTAGAGTCATAGTGATGCTTACTCTCTCATGGTGATATAGGGCAGCTCAAAGGCCATCCTGTTCTGGAAGCGCCTCCGTTTGCACGGGGTTCCTGCCTTGGTCCTGTTAGTCATACTGATGCTTACTCTCTCATGGTGATGTAGGACAGCACGAAGGCTATCCTGTTCTGGCGCCACCGCTTGCACGTGGTTCCTGCCTTGGTCCTGTTAGAGTCATAAAGATGCTTACTCTCTCATAGTGATGTAGGGCAGCACGAAGGCCATCCTGTTCTGGAAGCGCCACCGCTTGCACGGGGTTCCTGCCTTGGTCTTGGCGCCCTGCTTGCTGCGCTTCATGGCTTGTCGCATGCTGTCGCGGAGGATCTTCCATTCTCGCTTCAGAGACTCACCTGCGGACGAGAAAAAATAATAAATGAATGAAGAGTATAATAATTAATCACATCCTCGTAGAGTTTCTTAGTGCGTTCTTCTCTAACGGGCGTATATCCGATGCACAAAAAAATACGAGTATTTCTTTTTTCTGTGCAAGGTTCAAATCTTTTTGAAATATAAATTTTCCTTAGCATAGGTTGTTTCATTTCAAGTTATTCTTGTTCGTGAGATGATAGGTAAGTTTTTGATTTGTAGAAATGCTATGTATTATTTTGCATATTTAAAATAATTGCTTTTTGTGGTAATATTATAATATACTTACAGCTGTGTTGTGACAATGTGTTCGAAGCTGGTAAACAAGATAATAACTCCATTGCACAACCTGTGTTGTTCTGTATAATATTTGAGTATAACTAGGTTAGTAGGTATATAAAAACGAAACCGAGCTAAACAACTATAGTTACTTATGCTGATCTGATTGTTTATGTAGGCTGTCAGGTACTAAATAAATAAGTACCTGTAGGGGAGAAGGAGGCATCCTTGAACATTATTTAAATTCGTGACTGTAAAATCTAAAATTGTAGTTGTTATTTAGTTATTTTTGCTGTTGTACTTAGATCTATTATTTGGCTACATAAATCTATTAATATTATAATCAATATATTAATGATTTAGTCAGAAATGCTATTTTAGTGAAGTAACTCAAATGTTCAAAGCTGCTCCTTACCTCGGGCAGCTTTGAAATTACCTAGGGCACCTTCGAATTGATGAATTTTAAAGAAACTACTAAAAATATTTAAATATTATTATTAAATCAAGTATTCTATAATGTTAACAACACATTATGTGAAACTAGGAACAGTGGCAATGGCATATTTTTCAACCAAACCAACAATATTTTAGAAGTTAACTATCTACTTACATGTTTAGGAACAGTTTGAAGTGTTAGAACACAGTTTTACTTTATAATTATTAAATCTTAAATCACATTATGTTACGTTCAGTCGGAATTAGGTAGTTACCTATAATAGTTTAATAAATCTGCTTAGTAAAACCTTAGTTCAAAAGTGCTCCCTTTGTTTTGTTCAAATCTGCCCCGATGGGTATTATAAAGAATAATGGTAATTTTATTTACGTAAACACACTCAATGACAGCGAACTTCAGGTTTAACATTTAAACAATAAAATAATCCATACAATAAGCAAAGTGAGTGGGTAGTGGAACCACTTACCAATATCTCCAAATATGCCATCAATATTCTTACAACTTTTTTTCGTGGTGTTTACTTTGCGACGCTGAAAACTAACATAGCCTCTCACTCAATTTTCCGCGCTCGGATACTGATGCTACTAATGACAGGTGTGGGGGTCGGTGTTGCCGTGTTATAAACATATTTTTTTTGGTACATTTGCATTCAAACTAACCTCGTGAACTCGTTTGTTCTAAGGTGCCCCTGGTCAAAGGTGCCTCCTTCTCCCCAAGATATAAGTTCAAAAACTAAAACCCTACTACGGTCGGGTAAAAAATAGCCTGACACTCTTGTGATGAAGACGAATCAATTGACACCTCGCTTGTCAAAATCGGACCAAGTGTTTAGTTTGAACGCATAACCTTCCTTTGGTCCGCTGAAGTCGGGTAAGAAAATTATTGCCTATGACACTCTATAATGAAGACGAATCGATTGACACCTCGCTTGTCAAAATCGGACCAATTTTTTAGTTTTCTCCCCTTAACTCTACCTTTGCTTCGCCGTAGTAGGATAAAAAAAAATAGCCTATGACACTGTGTAATGAAGACAAATCGATTGACACCTCGCTTGTCAAAATCGGACTAATAGGAGCGACGCTATGGTGGAACATCCACATAACCACATACATAGATCATACATACATACATACATAGACTTTCTCAGGGTAGAGAAGGTGCCAATATTATATCGATATATGGTTAAGTACAACCACACAATATCTAGGTAGATAAAAGCCGTATACCTATCTACTTATTAGTAGGTACCTCATTGTCCTCGCCGTTTGTAAAGTACAGTTGAGAATTGAGAATCAAGCGACGATGCACTGTACGGTACGATCGACAGTCCGATAACCGATAAGTAGAGCCGTAGAGCGGTGCACGGCTGCTTGTACAAACTGTTACCTAATCTCAGCCGACGCTGACTAGAAGCGGTATAAGTAGGTAGGTAGGTAGGTACTACGTTATTCTGTGCTCGGGTCGAGCTCGCATCGCCGCATCGCACCGTGTGTGTACGTACAGGACGAAGCGTTATAGGAAGGCACTCACTGCTAGCGCCGAGCCGCTCCGATATCTCCAGCCAGCAGCGGTCTCGGACGTCGATGTCTCGATGCTGCTCGTGTTTCGTGTCGTATAGCACAGGAAACTTCTTGACCTCGTCGATGAGGCGCTCGCGGTACCGCGTCGATTCCATCGGGTCGCGTCGCGCACACGGCCTCACGAAGCGACGCGCGAGCGATACTGAGCGAGAGAGGAGAGATGCCGAGCGAGGCGACGCGCGGCGTTGCCGCTTCGCCTCGCTGCCGGTGAGGGCCCTGGCTTACCGTAGATCAAATAAATTGGCGTAGTAGGGCATATTTTTTATTGGGCTTGTTATTGAGTGAGTTGTTATCTGTGTTAATTTCGTTGAATGTTTATTCGTTGTTGTAATAAAATAAAAAACTATACTTATTTCCATACCTATTTTATATCAGATTCTCTCTCACCTATCCTATTCCAACCCGCTCGGAATAGCTTTTTAACATCTTAGTAGGATATACTTTAAAATAACATTGGTGCTTAGGTTTTTATTTAGGCTTCGCACTTGTAACTAAGGATACCTATATTTTTATATTTCTTTGTACAAAATCTTAATATATGACTTGACTACTCGCGGCCCACCCACAGCCGCGTATTTGCTCTAATACGCTAACTACAGAATAAGCAAATAGTAGATACAAAATACGTGCCAGGCAGAATTAATTGAAATCCGCTCATCAAAAACATCGTGATAACTTTCAAACTACTCGTCAAAATGTATGTCGTAAAGGGACATTGAATTCGATGAAGATTTAGCTCAAATAGGACTAGAAAATTGAGTAGAAATATACGTTTTTTTGTTCACATAGCTCTAACGGTATGCGCAGTGTAATCAATAAAAATATAAGTTCAAATATTAAAACCCAACTACGGTCTTAGTGGACTAAAACGTCACAAACAAAAATATTCAAACGTTTTAGAAATTTACTACTTTAGAGTCGGGGGTGCGCTTTACCTACTTGGTTAAATACTGATAAATTTACATCGCACTCCTACGGCTTTAATGTTTTAAATTTCTAAAACGTTTGTATATTCTTGTATGTGACTTTTTAGCCCACTAAGACTGTGGTCGGGTTTTTGAAATTATATTTTTAATTATTTTGGGGTTAATTTCGAAATGTGTTAATTAAGCCCTTTCATTTGAAACCGAACACGGCATAACAGAAAACAAACACTCAAGTCTTTATGTCCTCTAAAGGGCGCCATATTCAACTTAATGTGACGTCACATAGCCTATAACCAGCGGACGATGAAGTCGCTTCCAAGTTCCAACGATATTATACCTGATTTGTCAATTTATGATGAGTAGTTTAGAAGTTATGAGGGAACAGATTATCATACAGATACATACATGCTGGTTAAAATCGTAACCCTTCTTTTTGCTTCGCCGTAGTCGTGTAAAAACACACTATCGGAAAGGTTTCGTTTAGAAAATTGGTCCCAGGTCAATAAAAATTAAAAAAAAAACATGTATTTATTATACCGTAAATAAAACCTTCCTCTTGAATTTGAGAAAACCGTAACAAAATCTATTATTTAATTTTTGAGATATTTGTGGACAGACAGACAGACACGTTTGGCGGTTTCTTTTATAATATTTAGTGATAGTGATGCCTAACAAAGTACAAAGGAGAGCTTAGCGCTGAAAAGTAAGGTAAATTTTCCGCCGCTCCCCTATCTAAAATAATTTCATACCTATCTACACTGGATAGTCTTTGACGCGCGTCGCTGTACCGACAGCCCGACGGCACAGAATAAATAGGCGACAGGCGCGCGGCAAATGCGGCGATGCCAGCTCGCTCGCAGTGGCCGCCCGGCTTCTGTGGCCCTGCCGTGGTGCGATTGAACGCTCCACAGTCCACTCCACGCTAACGCCAGAGCGGCTAGTAGAGCGTGTGCTTATTTTATAGCGCAGCTCGGGAAGTGTACCTACCCCCGATTCTTATGAAACGTTTGATAGGGAAGGGTGAGAATCGCACAGTAGGTAGGTTCCCTACCCTACGTATCGTCGCTCGCTAAAAATGTTGATGTAGGTCGTCATACCTATTTTATGTACCTGTACATAATTGACCGAGCGAGCGCAAAGCGCGAGCGAAGCGTCTCCGTTTCAGCTTGGGCTAAAATGCTTTCGTATGTCCGGATGTCAGTCCGGATCTCTGTTGTAGAGGACTACAGGTCGCATTTCTCAACCGGCCTAGACGAAAATATCAAACTTGGTATACCTACTGGTTAAGCGAATTTTTAGTATTTTTTAGCTGTCGGGGATTTTTGATTGGGGGATACTTCCCCAAAAAAGGGAAAAGGGGGGGCTACTGAATATCTCCGCCTTATTAAATCGACTCGAGAAAAGGGGGATGAGTATAGTAGCCTCCAAACGAATGGACCGATTTAGCTGCGGTTTTTTATGTTTGAAAGCTGGGGTAAACGTGATGGTTCTTAGTACTATTCGATAAATATATGTGCTGTAACTAATGTAACGTATCTACAAGCGCCTTTTATTTTATTTTCTCATAGAGGGCGATGACAAGTAAGTAGAGTGTATCACTCGGGCGCAAAATTATTTTCCCTCGGGCGACGTAACTATATTGAATCCCTCGCCACGTTCAGGATTCTATTTTACTCCGCTGTGGATATAATTTACTCCCTACCCTAGTAATACGAGTAAAATCAACTATTCTGGTCTGAAAATGTGTTTCTACTAAGTGAGTAGATGCCTACCATTTATGCTTACAATAAGTAGGTATGTAGGTATCTATCTATCTATATCTATACTTAGAATAAAATTGTAAAAGGTCAAATTCTGAACAAAGAAGCAATATTGAAAAAAAAATTGAGCGTAGGTACTCTTTATTCGATATTGAAGGCAAAACTATTTATATATTTTTTTTTTTTTTCGTCTGTCTGTACCTTGGCCTCGCATTACGCCAAAACTACTGAATGAATTCAAATGAAACTTAGTATGATTTGAGTTCATACAACGAGGTAGGACATAGGATACTTTTCATCCCGAAAAATTAAAGTGTTCCCGCAGGATACGGGTTGAAAGTTATTTAGAAGAACACGTACTACGCTGAAAGTACTGGGAAGATTTTGATGCAACTTGCTACAGTCAAAGTTTATATGATGGGTTAAAATTTAGGATATTCTTTATCCCGAAAAAATAAAGGTTCCTGCGGGATAGGGATCCAAAGTTATGTTAGTTTTGAAATAATAAATTTATTTTATTGAGGGTATTTTATATTCGATACTGAAGCCAATACTGTTTTGTTTTTCTCTCTATAATAATATCTTGACCGTGCCTTACGCCGAAACTACTGAATGAATTTAGATAAAACTTGGTATTATCTGAGTTCATACTACGAGGTACAACATTGGATACTTTTCATCCTGAAAAAAATTATGGTTCCCGCGGGATAGGAGTTGAAAAGTGATTTAAAAGAACAACTCGCAGAAACTCCTGGACGGATTTTGATGCCAGTTGGCACAGTCATTATATGATGGATTAAAATTCAGTTTTTTTATCCCGAAAAAAGAAAGTTTCCTGTGGGATAGGGGTCTAAAGCTGTGTTAATTTTGAAGTAATAAATATCTATACTTATAATAAAGCAAGAAGTACGAGAAAGTCTGTAGAAAAATAATGTATACTCATAATAAATCAATGAAAGAATTTCTTAAATTAGAACCTTTCTATGCAATAATTTTCTATACCGCCAGTTCACTAAATAACATTAATACTTATTTATATAATTATTATTTGATTCGACTCTACTCGACTCAATTCGACTAGATTCTATTCGATTCTATTCGATTCTATTCGATTCTATTCGATTCTATTCGATTCTATTCGATTCTATTCGATTCTATTCGATTCTATTCGATTCTATTCGATTCTATTCGATTCTATTCGATTCTATTCGATTCTATTCGATTCTATTCGATTCGACGTAACCTTAAAAACTTTACTACCCTTCCCTCCTTAGTAAACCATAAAATTACTCAATATTTTCTCTCAATTTCAAACTAGGTTCATAATTTAGGCTGTGCGTTATCTGTCAGTACACTGACTGACAGATACTGTTTTATAGGTATAGACAATTCATTATTTAATTATTATGTTGTCGAATGTCCTAAATCCATTCAGATTTTTAGGATATAATTAATGGGACTAGTTACTGAACAGAAAAAATAATATTTTTTAATTTCATTAACTCGTCCTATTGGGAAGACTTTGTTGTGGTACGAGTCGCTGAACTAGCCGGTCTGTTGACCGTTCGTAAAGCACCATATTATATATATAACTCAAAATCCACAGAATCCTCTTTCATTGGTGCACTACACACAAATATGCACTTTTTTTTCATTCACGGTTTCCGGGAATTCTCGGGAATATTTTTTTTCGCTTCCGGGTCTTGAATTCGTTTATTTATGGTAGGAAAGTAGATTTATTGTTTAAAGTAAGATCTTAGGTACTTATATTAATGTAATATACTTAAGTACTATAAATCTAGTTAGGAAAGTTCACTCACGTTCTCCATTCTTCGATTATAAAGTCACATTTCCCGCCAGATGTCATAAATAACGGCGGTTCCGCCAAACGCCGCTTTGGAGCTCCCACTGGGACGGAAATTACGGACTACCCTCGCGTTCCGCACCCACCTCGCCCTTATCTCCAAACTATAAATGTCATATTCCTTTGTTACAGGATCGATATAAAACTGTTCGTTTGAAAGGAACATGCATCCATACAAATTTAACCTTGCATCTGAAATATCCTTACGAATAAAGAGTCTAGGCTGATATTCCTTTGGCGAAGTTCTTATTGGGCTTGGTAAAAGCATGTTTCCATTGGGCAAACTTGGGAAAATGGTATTTTCTATTATGATTCGCTTTTTGCTCGTGTCGCAGTTAGTGAATTGAATTGATGATAATGGCGTAACGTATTGTTACATCGGTCGAGGAAAATGTATTGGAGATATGGAAAAATGATTTATATTTATATATTTACAGCAAAAAGGTCGCAGAGTAGCTCCTAATTTAAACTTTTGTATTTTGACCGACAGGCAGTGTCCGTATACCTTTTTACTGCATTTATCCAATTCCAATTCAACACCCTCTTTCGTAACAAACAACGGTTAAAATAACACAAAATACAATAAAGGTCGAAACAATATCATTGCATGACTAAATCTTGCGTCAATAAAAATCTATTAGATCTTTTTGTATCGGTTTATTCTTTGATCCAGCTAAATTTAGCCGAAACTGCCAAACTAGACGTGCCTAGATCAAGTGTAGGTGACCTGGCAAGGTGAGCGCTTGTTTACTAGCGCGCTCCCAATCCCAACACAGATGAGAACATTAACTCAGTTGCTTAGTTATTAAGCTTGTAGTTGGGCTTTACGTTTTACTTAAGTTTGTTCGACTTTGGGGTAATAAGGTTACAATGTTGTTTTTTGCAGAATTCTTTGTTCTCTCGGGATAAATAAAAAACTTTAAATAGGTCTAAGAAATTGGAAAGCTATGTGAGTTGGGGAAAAATAAACTTTGTTACTAGCAACGATGGCTTTGGTTTTGTAACCAACGAGGCAAGTCAAGGTTGACGAGTGGCAACAACGTAAGGCGTGCCTACTTATTGTAACAACTACTATCCATTAGTTGACTACTATCAAAATGTAATATATAAATTTTATCTAAATAGAACGGAACGGAACGGAAGGGGTTTTCCTTCCGTTCTTCTGCGCCAGTCTGTGTCACAAATAGATTTTGTATGCCGAAAACGCTATTGCAAAAATTGAGATAGCACAGAAAGAGGCTCTCTATTGTTAAATTTGGAGGTTCGGACCTGAGACACTGGAGGTCTGGGACTCACCCGAACACAGCCCACCACTTCAATGTGTCTAGACTAGACTAGATCTCTCACAATGATCTATGCGTCGGCAGGCAACCTCAAGCGGATCGCATTTCGTCGCAAACAAACTAGATCAATCATGATCCCGCTACATCAGCCGGCAGCGGGTATGTGGGGACCGCGCCCGGCACCGTGTGATGTAGCTATCAGTCCCTGGCATGTGTTGCTAACCGGACTAGATCAGGTTGGAAGAGCTCTTGATAACAGCGAAGACATCTATACCTAAACGAAGATATTGTATCTAATGCTAAATTATAACGTGTTGCCAATTTGGAGCGTATCTGAAACCGAATTGGCCAAATATCTACAATGTGCCCTAAGATAGGGATAAAGCTCTCAGACTTAGCATAAAAGAGAACATAATATAGGGATATCTGTGCCTAATTTTGACACAGCTGTCATTAAAAGTCCTCTAAAAAGACTCCCTCAGTATGGTAAGGAGCTAAACATAAGCAAGCTTTGTCTGCAATCGGCAACCCGCTTGAGGGTGGGGAGTCTATTTATAAAAACCTACAAGTAACTATCATTAGAGGAACTTGTGGCCTTACACACTGTACCGTTGGAGTTTTGTTAGTTTTCCATGCTATATTATTTACTAACCAACGCCCTTTTACCGGTACAGTGAAGTCGTCCTCTAAATTAAACGTGAGTTATGCACGAATCCTTTTGAGGGGAGAGTTCTTGCTGGGAGAATCCTAACACATTCTCGGCATTGCCGGAGAGTCCGGAGACGCGTGAAGCTCCCCTTCCACGCACTATGTCATTTACTCCACTAAAACAATTTGAAGCTTTTTATGCATCGACGTTTGTCTTCCAGGATTACGATTGTGGAGAAATGTTGATAGCATTTAAGTGGTCCGTCCACATGTGCTGAGCATTTCGCGAGCGTCGAACCTGTGACCCAAAAACCAGCTGGGACGTCTCGCCTCTCGCTCGCACCTCCTGCGCCCTGCTGCTGTCTCTCTCACGACGGGAATAGTCCGGGATGTTTATGGGCCCATGTGGATAAACTTCGCTCGTGTTTATTATTTTTATTTTGTGGCGCGATAAAAAACGGCTAAAACGTGCAGTTAGTAAAATGTTCACATAATTTCATGGTGGCGGCTGGACACAGCCTGGGAATGCTCAAAAGTGCTGCAAGTAACTTCGGTAAGTAAAATATCTTGACCTAAATTACCGTAATATGACTCCCACTTAGGGCTGCCATCATTTATTTTGCTGAAACCTGACAAAGATTTCGAAAATCCCGGTCATATTTTCGGACTCCCTTAAACGTATTTAAAAGTCATCAGCCCGTGTCAGTCCACTGCTGGACATAGGCATCTCCCAAAGCAAGCTAATGAGCCCGATTTTCGATCTTCTCTTCCAAATGCTGCCAGCTACTTTGCGTATATCGTCGCCCCACCTGGCTGGAGGGCGCCCTTTACTACGTTTGCTGAGTCGCGGTCTCCACTCAAGAACACGTCTACCCCAACGGTTATCAGTCCTTCGACAGATATGACCAGCCCACTGCCACTTCAGCTTACTAATCCTAAGGGCTATGTCGACACCTCATTCCGGATACGATCTTTCAGAGAACCTGCGAGCACAGCCCTTTCCATAGCCCGCTGAGTTAACTTAAATTGGTGCACTAGTCGTACACGTACACGACTCGGCTCCGTATGTCATAACACTAGGACACACTGGCTGAAGACTTTTGTCTTCAAGCTTTGCGATAAAAAATAACAACAAAACATAGATAGATAGATAACTCTTTATTGTATATACTTAGAAGTAAATCGTACATTGTACATAATATAATATAGAAGAGCGGTAACACAATCGGCAGTCTTATAGCTTACAGCAATCTCTAAACCAGAGTAAATGCCAGTAGTATTCATGTCACTCTATCTGAAACAAATAAGAAAAAATTATAAAACTTTGTATGTATTGTACGCTGACATAAATACACTGAATACATTCATATCTCGGAAACAAATACTTCTGCTCATCACACAAATGATTGCACCTTGCGGGTTTTTGAACCCGCACCCATTGGTTGACTTTCAGTCAGGGTCACTAGCCACTCGGCCAACTGGTTGCCAAATGTAGTGGCACTGAATGTAAATGACAAAATGAATTTTTCACCTCCTTTTTGAACGACAAATATGACGATGTGCAAAATTCAAGTTATCAGATTGCACTATGGAGAGTGAGCATAAGAACTGCACAATCTGATTCCCTTATCACCGTACAGAACCGTACGTAGTAGAATATTGGCAAAGCGGCACCTTTTTATGATAGAAATACCACACACAAGCACGAAGCGATACGCTTCTTCATTCATTGTAAGATCTGCAAAAGAGTGGAATGCCCTGCCCTCGTCAGTTTCTGGTAAAATATAATGAATCCAGGTGTGTTCAAGTCAAGAGTGAATAGGTATCTACTAGGCAAGGGTGCTACACTTTCGACCACATCATCGCTTTCCATCAGGTGAGATCATGGTCAAACAATTGCATAAAACGTAATAAAAAAAAGGTGGGTTACCTATAAAGGTATCATTTTAGGTTTTGTACTTATTTTGTTTTAATTGTTAATATGATATCTTTTGTCGATACTTTTAATACATTTTGACTGTTATTTTTGCAAACTCTTTCATAATGAATGGTCTAGGGTGTAAATAGGCCTGTGATTGTTCCTCAAAACCTTCTGGAGATGTTTTTCTTCTGCAGCTGGCTACAAATTCTCTCATCAAAAATATTCTATAAATAAACATACATAGATATAAACCAATATTACATCAATGACTCAGAAACAATCATTTGTGCTCATCACTCAAATGATTGCACCTTGCGAGATTTGAACTTGCAACCATTTGTTGACTCTCAGTCAGGGCACTAGCCAATCCATCTCTTACGACCACCTGGGTGAACCGTGGAAAGTTTTTTTTACAATAGCTTACCTTTGTCCACCTGGGTGTTACTTGGGAAATATTTAGTTTCCACTGTCCACCTTGTTATCAAAACTTTTCTGATTTGAAGTGCATAGAGATAATAATTTATTGGTCTATTTTGTTGATATTTGTTGTTAAACATTGAACATCCATAGATATTATAATAGCCACATGGTCAGCACCAATATTAGGGGCTTGAGAGCCTGTCCATTAGTTTGGAGATGTTGTTTTTCTGCAGTTGGCTACAAATTCGCCCATCAAAATATTCTTCATTTTATGTTTTAGTAGGTTAGGTACTTATAGTGCCTGTAATCGAATAAATTAGATATGTTAAACTGAAATTAGTGCTAGTAGAAGTAAATATCGAAATATTCTCTTTGTATCGAACTATATATATCACAGAAAACCAGTGAATTTTCTGTTTGACTTTCGCAAGTTTGGAAGTCGAATTTTCGGAGAATTAATGCCTGAAATTAATAAACCGCAATTAATTATGATACCTAGATTACCCCTTCCCTTTGAACTTACGCAAACAGACAACTTTTAATTCAATAAAACTATAATTTCGTCACAAACTCAAAGCCAGTTGATACGAAAGGTACAGAGCAATATTTTCATTTGACATGTCTCGGTGACGATGAAAATTTAGACAATACCAATATATGTCAAAATATGATGTTTCGTTCATTCATTTCGCTTAAAAACAGCTGATAGTGGGGACTCGGTGAAGATCACCGAGGAGATCACCGGTGGATAGTTAGACAATTCGAATTCGGAGATTCATGTTCATAATGGTGTAAATGAACGTCAGTTTCATTATCACCAGAGTTGACAATAAGGCTGCTGGGCATTGCTACAGTCATTACAGTGGTGCCAGATTGATTACCGGACAACGAAGTGTTGAAGTGTTTGTACAGCAAGGCCACCATGACAGTCCGTCTAGATCAGTGATCAGAGTACGAATTCTATCCACGTGCAAAAAGGGGTGAGACAGGGAGATGTTATTTCTCCGATACTGTTCACCTCTGCACTGGAAGATATATTCAAGCTTCTGAACTGGAATGGATATGGTGTTAACATCAATGGCGAATACACCTTCGATTTGCTGATGATATAGTCATCATGGCTGAAACCCTGGAAGACCTAAGGACAATGCTCAGTGACCTCAATATTGTTTCCCAACAGGTGGGTCTTCAAATGAACATGGGCAAGACGAACATCATGTCAAATGCCCATGCCGGTTTATGTTGGGAACGATATTATCGAAGCTGTAGATCACTATGTCTACTTAGGTCAGACGATCCAACTGGGTAGATCCAACTTCGACAAAGAGGTCAAGCGACGAATTTAACTCGGATGGGCAGCGTTTGGGAAATTACGCTATATCTTCTCGTCGCAGATACCGCAGAGCTTCAAGACGAAAGTTTATAATTAGTGCGTGTTGCCAGTGATGATAAACGGCACTGAGACGTGGTCGCTAACTATTGGTCTCATACACAAGCTCAGAGTTGCGCAGCGTGCAATGGAGAGAGCTATGCTCGGTGTTTCACTACGTGATAGAATCGGAAATGAGGAAATCCGTAGAAGAACGAAGGTTACCGACATAGCTCAGAGAGATCAGAGTTTGCAAGTTGAAGTGGCAATGGGCAGGCCATATAGTTCACAGAACCGATAACCGCTGGGGAATAAAGGTTCTCGAATGGCGACCACGAACAAGCAAGCGAAATGTGGGGAGACCCCCCCACACGATGCACCGACGACATTGTAGCCATCGCAGGAAGTCGGTGGATGGAGGTGGCACAAGATCGCTCGTCATGGCGCTCTTTGGGGGAGGCCTATGTTCAGCAGTGGACTTTTAAAGACTGTCCTGCTGATGATGATTAGGAACTTGGAAACAACGAGGTGCCGCAGCTAGATTCGAATTCTTGACCTGCATGGAGCCGACAACCTGAACCACACACCAATAAGGTCCAGTCGCATCCATCCATCAACGTGTCGTTATTGATGGATTCACTCTGGCTGCTGACAACGCGTCTGTCTCATCGGTTCCAGTCGTACATCACGCTACACTACAACCATCTATTGGGCTCTCTCCAATCAGCTGTTTCTCCAACATAATCGCAGAATCCGATCTCCTCGCATGTGGATCCTTTGTGTGCACGAAAAAAAGTTTATTAAATTCTCCTGTCGATAGACGCAGTCACGATCTTGATATATCGGCGACGTGGAAGCAAAATCTTTTTTTTTGCTAACAAAAAATACAAGGCCTTACCGCAGAATAAATAATAGTACACACGCGGAGATGCCTGGAGCAAAACGTACGTTATGACCTGGGTATAAGGTTCACAATTCCCTTACTTTGGTCATAGATTAATTCAAATAAGGTAACCGTAAGATATATCTACCTACCTGCGCAACGGTTTAAAATTTTAATAGCACAAGTGCAGGCTGCCTACTGTCTGCAAGGTGTATTTACTGTAATGCGGTTCTTTAAAGTGACATGCCGGCAAAGAATAACTATGGTGCCGGTTTAAATTAGGTAGATAAGTTGGTAGGTACCTACTTACGTCAAATGGCACCTCGGACCTTCCAAAATGGTATACTTACTTAAGTTCGAAACAAATTCAAATGTACCTAAGTAAGGTAAGTTAAACTTACTCTACCGCCGCCTCTAAAGCAATGTAATGTCTGTCTGTTTCTTTTACTGACTCGGCTGAACCGATTCTGTTTTGGTATGGAGATACCTAGTTTGATTGATAGGTACTTTTGATCGCGATAATTACTAAATAAATAGTCATAACTATGATATCTATTTACTATATACTAGCTGCGCCCCGCGGATTCACCCGCGTTAGGGATGATTATGATGATGATGATGATGATGATGATAATGATGAAAAGTATACTATGTGTTTTCCAGGGTATACGCTATCTCCATTCCAAATTTTATTAATATCCGTTTAGCTGTTTGAGAGTGAAGTATGATGATGATGATGATTATAATGATGATAAAAAGTATCCTATGTATTATTCCAGGGTATAAGTTATCTCCATTCCAAATTTTATCAAAATCCGTGCAGCAGTTTGAGAGTGAAGTATGATGATGATGATGATTATAATGATGATAAAAAGTATCCTATGTATTATTCCAGGGTATAAGTTATCTCCATTCCAAATTTTATCAAAATCCGTGCAGCAGTTTGAGAGTGAAGTATTATGTTGACGATGATGATGATGAAAGTATTTTATGTTCTTTTCCAGGGTATAAGCTATCTTCATTCCAAATTTCAGCAAAATCCTTTCAGCCGTTAACACTCCCCAAACAAACAAACAAACAAACAAACAAACAGGCAACGTTTCACTTTTATATAGGTGTGAATTTACGTAGTAACTTCTAAAAAAAATACGCCGGAAAGCGTAATTCAAAATCTTTGGCAGCAGTGTTTGTTTACCATAGACAACTGCATTATTACTCACCTACTTGACAGACTTGTTATTATTTCGTTTCCATGGCAACGTCATTCCGTTCTTTATTTTTGATACCTTGGGTTATATTATTGTAATTTTCATGGGGACCACTAATTTTTTGAAAAATAATATACTGTTGCCCATGCGTTGTCCATCGCGCTGAAAAAGTTATTTTCATGTAAATTACTGTAATTCGCGCAGACGAAGTCGCGGGCAAAAGCTAGTTATGTCAGAGAAAATAGCTAGTTACCTACCAATAAATCCGAGTCTGTATGTAAGTAGGTAATAGGTAGGTATCTTTGTTACCACTCAGCTCCCAAAGAAAATGTAAACTACCTACCATATATCTCGATACTACCTACGCGAGATTTTGACGAAGCTGAAGAGATACCTACTTTATATTATGCTCCAGTAAAACAACACTTTTTTTATCCTGAAAAATTACCACGCGGGCAATGCCGAGGTCGAAACTAGTTATAAACCTACCTAGATTAAATATTGTGAAGTTTCGATATAAAGAAAACTAAATCGAAATTAAGTACTTAAATCTAGGCAATAACAAATGTTAGGCATTGCCGGTTAGGCAATTTGCTTCTTAGTCAATTAGCGTTATCAGCAGTGGCATATTTAATTTTTAGGTAGGTCAATTTAATTTAACACTTACTGTGCTCCTAATCGAACTCTGAACACAAGAGCACAGAATAATTAATAGTACAAGACAAGAGGTCGGCAGTGTCGGCATCGGCACTTTGCCAATTTCGACATAAGTACTTACATACATAGGTAGTTACTTACATAAATAGAAGTTAAACCTATCGCTACGAGAATGACTTTGAAATGCTTAGATAGGTAACTAGAATTACTAGAAAGTCTACAAAACTTAGGTGTAAAAGCAAAGTCGACATCTGTCCAACTTAGGTCAAAATGAAACTGTGAATGCCATCTTGTATACATTTTTTGAACTAATAATGTCGTTATATGAGCAGAGATTTAATGTTGACACTGTCCCTTAGAGAACAGCGCTTTAGGTTGCGAATTATGTTCAAAAATGATGAAAGCGACCAACCAGCGGACACCATTGCGAAGCTGGCAATATGGCCGCACCTCAAACAAACTTTGGACAGTGTCAACATTAAGTCCAAACCCCTTAAAAGCAAATATCACTATTTTTTGTACAATTAGGTGCACAATTTTTCTGTCATTATGGCCGTACCTCAGTTTCTACAAATTTCTACAAAGGATTGCTGCTGTGTTAGGTACCAATACGCCACTGTTGAAACAGGAATGCCACTGTCCAAACCCATTATTGGCAAAATATCAGTATTATTTGTACAATTGCAGCACAACAATTGGTGAACAACAGGTTTAAAAAAGTATTGCGACCTAAATAAAAAAAAAAGTGGGTTTAATATATAGAACAACCTGTACTTAACAACTAAAAAGTCTGGACAGTGACGACTTTGTTTTTACACCCCTTAGTATGTATCTACTACATACATATATCTCTATGACAAAACCTTACAACAATTGAAATAGAAAACAAATCATACCTACCTACCTTAGTTCACTAGCTCTTTAATGTTACCAGTCACTGCAATGAACGGCTAATAATACAAGACAAGCCGCAACTTTTCCATAACCGAGATCGCATTTCTGCAAAATAATTACATGGTATTACAATTTAAATTAACTACAGCTGAAGCCTTTTGAAGGACATGACTTCATACTTGGCCCTATCTCGTTCTAACGCTTACAAAGACACGTGTTAGAGCAGGGCAGACATACCAGCATAACGCACTATTCCCATATTATACTTGTCCTTGTCGGGCAAGAGGAGGTTCAGTAAGAGTGTCTCTTTCTGCGGCGTTGCTAGACAGAGTGTCGCCACCGTGCTCAGCCTTCCATGACATAAAAAGATTGTTCGCACAATTTTAAATTATTTCTTGGAAGTTTTTTTTTTTAAGTTAAGCCTGTTATTTATACTGTGGTTACGCACCAATATTTTTTGACAAAACTTGAACATATAAAATTGTAGGTAGGTAAGTACCTAGGTATAGAAATAGGAAAGTAGATAATATTTTTCTACCTGTATTGTAATCATTCAATTGTGAGAAAAATCAAGATTAATGCATGATTACTATTATTGCTTTGCGTTTTAAGGTAATATTAATAGTAATAATACAGTTACTTAGTTAGTTTGTTACCTACAGTAATAATCGTTTTAATTATTTACAGAATAAATAATTTTCATTAAATTTAAAAACACCGACATTAGCTTACTCTTAGGCTTTATATAAAAAAAAAGTAACCCTATAAAATTGCGTTCTCGAAGGTTTTTATCCAGAGAGCAGAATGAGTCCCGTGCACCAAATAATAACACTTCGGTAAAGTACCTACTTACATAGCAATCACGAAAAGATGATGCAAAATTCTGTTGAATTTCAATTTTCAACTTCAGTATGAGCAGCAACAATAATGATTTATTACTTTAAACTCTGCCAACCTTTACAAACCCGTAGGTCACAGAATACTTCTGGATCTCATAATACGTGTCAAACCATTTTAAACCTAAATTATTTAGTACTAAAATTGGATTTCCTGCAATGACCTTCAATTAACATTTCAAAGTTTACGGATTTGTTCACAGATCGTACCCAGGCTTTGGAAAAAAACGGCAAAAATAAATTAACACGTTAGTGTTAGTTAAGGACACGTGTTTTATGTGTAACGTGAACTGCATGTATAATTACCCACATTAGAGATATTTATATCACACGATTTTCGAATCTGTTTTTTTAAAAATATTTATAAACCATCAAACCTACCTATTTACATTATGAATCTATGCATAGCCACAGAATAAATAATAGTACTACGGTATAGCTTCATGACAAACATTGGTCTGTGCTTTGGTATTTACATAATATAACAAAACTCTTAGGCCGGATCTCCCACCAATGTTCTCTGGAGTTCTCTGATCACAGTTTTTACTGTGCATAGAGTCCCATGGAAAGATTTAATATGTATTTATTGAAAAAAAATATACAAGGTATTATGAATCGTTTGTTGCATGTTACATTTCTCTCAATAGCTTAATTAGACGCAATTCGAAATCTTTGAATAGTTTGTAGTATGAAAACCTGATCAAAAGTTTCTGTCCGGTCAGTGTGTAGCGGATGGAGACTACCCCGGTGAGCTCTGGCTCAACCTTTCCACAAGATGGGTCAATCTCTCTTTAAAACCTTCTTTCAATACTGAATTTCCCGCGTAACAATTACAAAAGAGGCAGGTACGTACGTTTTCCAAATGATCGGATCGCAGTCGTGTCGTAAGCCAAAAAAAACACCATCTTGTCAGGTCACCTTAGTATTTAAAGACCTTGGTCGTATCCATTGTTGAGTTCAGGCCGACGCGACGGCAACTGCATTATTGCCCGTCATTATTATAATTACTGTAACATTTATGCCTGTTGCAGCCTTTTAGCTTGCAAGTGTAGCTCGTGTTAAAAAAAAATACATGACTCATAAAAGTTGATAAAAGTAAATGTTGATTTCAAGTTACAACTGCTTGTTATTCATTTCCCATTGTGCTGTGGCACAGAATAAATAATAGTACTGCGGTCAAATGTTTGTTGTTCTAGATTGATGTCTGTCAAAATTAATATTTCTTGCTTCACAGTTTAGTTTTTAACCCCCGAAATGATCGAAAAAAGTTTTGGTTCTGTTTGTTTGTTTGGGTGTTATCTATGGTATATATATATCGCTGTGTGTATCTTATCTGTGGCATCGTAGCTCCCAAACTAATGAACCGATTTTGTTGCGTTTTTTCATGTATGAACGCTGATGTGATCGAGATGGTTCTTACTCAAGTCCTTTACGTAACATCGGATGCCCTTCCAAACTAGGACAAACCCGGGCAAACCCGGACGGGTGGCAGCCCTACGCTTACTACTCACATACGGCACCTACAAAAAAGCCCTAAATATCCTATTCCTATTAGGAACTCGGAAACAAGTAGGTGCCGCAGCGAGATTCGAATTCTCGACCTTCATGGAGCCGACAACCTGAACCACACTAAGAAGGTCCAGTCCAGTCGCAACCACCCAATAACGTGCCGATCGTCGCCTTGCCTTGGCGAGGATCGTAGATCCCAAACGAACGGTTTTTTATGTTTGAAAGCTGTAGTGATCGAGATGGTTCTTAGCTATACTGAGGGGTCAGGGGCTATATAAATATTTAATTTGTGTTGTTGATGAGCAAGCGCGAAGCTTCTCCGTTTCAGCTTGGGCAAAAATGCTTTAGTATGTGTTTCCGGATATCAGGCTGTTCTACTCTACAGGTCGCATTTCTCAAACGATCTAGACAAAACTGGGTGCACAGATTTAACGAACTTTTTGTTTCTTTTTAATTGTTGGAGATTTTTGACTAGATTTTTGGAGGTTACTTCCTCCAAAAAGGGGCAAAACGGGAAACTGAAAAACTGAATATCTCCGCCTTATTAGATCCAATTTCGATGGTTCTTTTTTATTTGAAAGGTAACTTTCTTCTAGGTAGGTATTGATGGAGAACCTTGGTTATTAATGTTAGTTGTACAATAAGGTAACTAGATGGCGATACTGTGCACCGCTAGATTGTTTGCAAAAAAGTTTGCGCTCGCCAGGTCTACAGCTCACAGAAATACTACTAGACCGATTGCGATGCGGTTTTCACTCTTGGATAGTTTAAGGTTTGACTTAAAGACTGGATTATTTGGTATCTCAATCCGATGAGCAGAAGCAGAGCAATAAAAGATAAAAATCTTTTTGACGGTTGAAGGAATTTTGATCAAATGTTGGTATATTGGCTGTTACAGAAGTAATAGCAATTAGATTACTTTTAACCCAGAGAAATGCCCACGCGTGCGAAGCTGCGGGCATAGCTAGTTATAAGTATTCATATCAATATATAAAAGTGAAACGTTGTCTGTTTGTTTGTTTGGGGATCTTTCACGCGATAACGGATGAACGGATTTTGATGAAATTTGGAATGGAGATAGCCCTGGAATAAAACATAGAAGACTACTTATCCCAGTTTTTTTTAAGTTTCCACTGGAAAATGTTGTTTACTCGCTGTGAGGAACGGTTGCCATGGAAACGAAATAACAAATCTGTCAAAATAAAAAATAGAAAAATGCTATACCTACTTTTGCATTGGTTTTTAATATCCTAGAAGAAATTAGATGCTTTTTTCGCGATTAACTTTTCGCGCCGGGTAAGCTAGTATATGTATGTATATTGATAGATATAGACATAGATTTAACTTTTGGTCCAGTAGTTTTTGAGTAAATCTATTTATGGTGGATTTTTTATTTTCAATACTTGTATAACCTCATGCCTAAGACATCCAAATCTCAAAAGATCTTCCCCTTAGCCAAACTCTCACAACCAGTTCAAAATGTGTTTGAACTTATTGCAGTCATACCACAGAATACCTATTGTCATACTTCGGCAATACAAAACAGCACGAATTGACGTGAAATATAAACTAGTATAATGTACAGCACTTCAACGACTACTCACCCAACATCTACATTCTCATGCATGTCCCATGGTCACGTCACCTCACTGTGCCTCGGCCTTATATCGTTCTGTGCCCAGTAATGATCTTTTTTGCCCAGAACTCAATCACCCTGCGACATGACATCATGCCCGTGAATGCACTTCTTTAAATGGCACATGTAATAACGCTGCAAAAACTTTAAAAACTTCCGCGACGAGGCTCCATTTATCTTTGTTGCTGAGTTTTTGGGGCCAGGAAGTGGTGCTCGCTGTTCAATGCAAGGGCAGACGTGACATCTAATAAATTGGACAATTTCTAAGTATAACTCTACAAGTCTATTATTAGGTCTCATGTTTCAATCTAGAATACAATTGCCTGGAAAAGATCGCTGCTTAGCAATAAGGCTGCAGATTGTTTTTTTGTCATTATGTAATATTTTTTTTATAAGTTGTTCTTGTGGTGCAGCAATAATGCAAAAATAAGATATTATATTAAACTAGCGACCAGCCCCGACATCGCACGGGTGTAATTTAGAAAAAAAATGAGGTGAAAACGTTCTCGCACTCTCGACCTTCACTCCGCTTCGGGTTCTACGCTACGTAGGTCTCGTATGCTAGTTTCGCTCACTTTTACTTGTACTATTATTTATTCTGTGACTTTATGTAGGTTTAGCCTACGTAAGCCATGTAAATTTATTTTTCGGCAACATCCATACCAATATATAAAAGTGAAACGTTGTCTGTTTGTTTATTTGTTTGTTTATTTGTTTGTTTATTTGTTTGTTTATTTGTTTATTTATTTGTTTTTATTTGTTTGTTTATTTGATTGTTTATTTGTTTGTTTATTTGTTTGTTTATTTGTTTGTTTATTTGTTTGTTTATTTGTTTGTTTGTTTTTTGTTTGTTTATTTGTTTGTTTATTTGTTTGTTTGTTTTTTTGTTTGTTTATTTGTTTGTTTGTTTGGGGAGCTTTCACGCGATAACGGCTGAACGGATTTTGATGAAACTTGGAATAGAGATAGCTTATATCCTGGAATAAAACAGTGGATACCTTTTATCCCGGAATATTGTAAGTTTTCGAGGGAAAACTAAAAAAAACTGGAAAAATGTTGATTACTCGCTGTAAGAAATGGTTGCCATGGAAACGAAATAAAAAGCATGTCAAAAAACATCAAGATAGGTGCTATACCTACTTTTGCATTGATTTTTAATATCCTAGAAGAACATAGGATACTTATTTTGGCGATAAACAGGAGTCCGCGCGGATGAAGTCACGGGCGGGAAAACTATTATATAATAAAACCAAGTTATGTTTTTATGTAAGTAGAAAAAACAATATTTTGCCACCAAGTCGTATATAACAAACAAACATGTATACCTAAAACCTTCCGTGAAAAATTAATCGGAGTTAGCGGATATACAGACAGTCGCGGAAAGCGAATTCGTTTTACCACGTAGAGATAGAGAAGAGAAACACATTGGATCACGGAGGGACTGGAGAAAATTATTACATATTTTATTTCTGAGCGGGCGTTAATGCTAAAAACCACAAATACAACAAAACATGAAGTTAAATTAATTGTTTACACCAAAAAATTTATATATACTAATTCCACTTCAAAATTTGTATAATGGGCAGTCTTGTCTCCTAAAGCAATCTCTCCCAGACAAGTTTTGGATGGATATAATAGAAGATATTCACAGCTGACATTCAACAGCATTTTATTCCAGCTTACCGTTGTGTAACTTTATAAGGTTGTATAAAGGTTAGCTGGAATAAGATTCGAATTTGGATTGAATTCGCCTGTGTAGGTAATTCTGAATAAATAATTCTACTCTGAGGCAAGTTCTTGTATTTCTTTGCGCAATGAAGCTTTTTGCTATCTACTTCAATATTGACAAATAATTTACAAATATATTGTTAATTTTATTCTTTTGAATGCAATCATTTTTTGATTCAGGTCCTATTTGAAATCCTAGTCCCTATGTTTCCTAAAAAATTCAACGAAATTGAGCTCCAGGGAATGGAAATACTTATTGTGAGCGAGTCACGAGGTGAAGGCTGACTACTGTAAAATACCTAACTAGACTAACTAAATACTAAAAAGACCTAGCATTCCACCACAGCCGTACCGCCGACTTAGGCATCTTATCAAATTACCTAATTGTACGTCGGCATTTCATTGCAATCGTTATCAGGTACCTCGAGCCGAGGTCAGCTCGCTTCCGGCGATATTTTATGCCAAAGGACATGTCTTGTGCAAAGCCATAGTTGCTACGAGGAAAGAGCAGAACTGCAACGAAACACGTGGATTCATAATCAATACTATACCAGCTGCCATTAAACAACCGATTTTTGGAATTTGTTGCTATTGTAGAAAACTACCGTTCATATGAAAATTGGCTAGGTAAAGTTAAATCTTTCTGGGTAACAAAAATATGCTGCCACCTTTGACACAAGTTCATCTACCAACTAGGTACTCATAATAATATCCATAGTGTTTCAAGCTTAAAGGCTTACACTGCGCTAACGAGGCACCGAACCTCTAATAGGTTCGTTAGCAACAGTTTCTGCAACTCTATCTCCCAGTGGTTTCGTTCAACAAAAGGAATAATCGTAAATGAACTCTTTCATGCTTAATCAAGTGTTCATTTATCTACAGCTGTTCACTCGGAAACGTTTTTTTTATTGTAGCAAGTTCGTTTCATTCCAATTTCCGAGCTGTATTACATTTTCGCAGTCCATTTTCTAGCAGGAAGCGGAAGTTTACGTTTCGTCTCGAGCCCAGTTAATCATTAAATCTACTAACTTTCTACAAACAAACCTCGATAAAATAAGTGGGTATCTATGTAAGTAGTTATCTAGAGTCTAGATCCTACATACATCATATACTTACCTGCATTCTGACGGTCTAGACTTTCCCCTTTTTTTTAGGATTTCTTTTATTCCTCTCTAAATCAAGTGAAGTTAGAACTATTCACAAACGGTTTTTGTAGTACATTCGTTTTACCTACATTAGTTTCCTGTGAAATCACAAGACTTAGAAAAACATTAAATTACATTCAAATGCATTAAGGTGGGTCTAATCGATCCCGACAGTTATATCTATTTACCATTGCCAATTACTGATTACATTTTCGTTTTCATTTTTTAGAACTAGAAATTATCTAAGTAGTATAAATCTGTTACTACAACATATGTCTCCTTTAAAATCATTAGAACAGGTCCGATCTTGTATGGAGTACTGCTGCCGCCTCTGGGACGGTTCTGCCAAGTATCAGCTCGAGTCTTTGGATTCCATTGAGAGACGTGCTATCAGGCTCATTGGGGATGACACTCTGGTAAAGAGTAAGCTTCAAAGTCTGGCGCATCGACGTGAGGTAGCAAGCCTGGCGGTATTCTACAGATTGCACTATGGAGAGTGTGCACAAGAACTGACAACCTGATTCCCCCATCACCTTTCCATCACCGTACGACTAGACGATCAGCAAAGCGCCACTCTTTCATGGTTGAAATACCTCGCACAAGAACGAAGCGTTACGCTTCTTCATTTATTATAAGAACTGCAAAGGAGTGAAATGCCCTGCCCTCGTCAGTGTTTCCGGTAAATTATAACCCCGGTGTGTTCAAGTCAAGAGTGAATAGGTATCTACTAGGCAAGCGTGCTACACCTTCGACCACATCATCGCTTTCCATCAGGTGAGATCATGGTCAAACGATTGCCAAGTCCGTAATAAAAAAAGAAAAAGAAAAAAGAACTCAGCACTTCATAGGGTTCGAAACCCGGCTCTATGCGGACACAATATAGGCGAAGTTTTACCGTGTTTTTAGCGCGTGAAACGCGATACAAACGCAAACAGTCTAATTGACCGGCTATTTGTGCGGCGCTGAAAACGCGCTGCTCGCGCGCGTCTTACGCGCTTTTGAGTAACGCGCCAAGCCGTCTTCATCTGCATAGTGCAAGCCAGTTCTGTAACCTTATTGAAACCAGTATAAAACAACTACAGATTCACACGCACTTTCCAGTGAGAAATTCCACCAATCCTCCCAAATACCTCCAGACTCTGTTCCTAATTCCACTCCATTACACCTCGCTTACACCATTGTTGCTACAACAATGTTACTCGAGTTTTTACTATAACCAATCCAAGCAATGTCTCGAAAAAGTCGATTGAATTCGCACAGTTGCAACAGCCACAATACCTTTCAAAAAACGTCAAAAATGCTCGACATGTAGCACAACTAGTGCATCATCAATTAATATGGAAACCCACTGTTAGTAAGAAGGCATTGTTTTAAGGTGGGAATCCGCAGAACACAACAGAATCAGCGAAATTAAACCCTTATTACGAACAAGTAAGGTTTATTTTTCAACTTATGTGGTTAGCATTGTTAGCAGAAATCATCAATGCTATTGTTCACAAGAGTACCTACTTATATTGAAGAAATGCTGTTACTAAGTGGATCTTATCGTCGCGTGACGACTCTGGCAAACAAGACGCTTCATTTGGAGTTTTCGTTTCGTTTAATAGGTACTGGTGTCGATTCTGAATTCACAAATTAAAACTAAAACTAAATTTGACAGCTCTATAATTATTGCTGTCAAACCTTTTGGAAACGAAAGGGACAGCAATAATTTGACAGCTCTATAATTATTGCTGTCAAACCTTTTGGAAACGAAAGGGACAGCAATAATTTGACAGCTCTATAATTATTGCTGTCAAACCTTTTGGAAACGAAAGGGACAGCAATAATTTGACAGCTCTATAATTATTGGTGTCAAACCTTTTGGAAACGAAAGGGACAGCAATAATGTATTGGTGTCAAACCTTTTGGAAACGAAAGGGACATCAATAATTTGACAGCTCTATAATTATTGGTGTCAAACCTTTTGGAAACGAAAGGGACATCAATAATTTGACAGCTCTATAATTATTGGTGTCAAACCTTTTGGAAACGAAAGGGACAGCAATAATTTTAGAGCTGTCAAATTTAGTTTTAGTTTTAATTGGTGAATTCAGAATCGACACCATTATCTCCATTTTTAAGTAGATTAATTAAATATGTCGTTAAAATTAACTGTTGAAGTACTGAGTACTTACCCTACAGTCGTTTGTATTATTAGTTACTAGCTACGCCCCGCGGCTTTGCCCGCGTGCAAACTTTACCACCATTTCACCCCTCGGGGTACCCCGGGATGGAATTTCAAAAAACCCTCCTTAGAGCAACCATAATCCTCAAGAAAAATTTCCTCCTCAAATTTTAGGGCTCTTAGGGCGTGAAAGCGTAACAAACAAACAGACTTTCGCATTTATATATAGTAGCTATGCTGCGCAATCATGAAATTATATTAATAGTTTCACTTATTTCTCTCGCAGCTTTATGGCACTTGTTGGAGAGGATGAGACACAGATCTCAGCGGTGAGAATATTACTTAAAATCTATTTGAGACACAATTTATACGAGTACGAGCATTTTTCAGAAATGTTATCAGTTTGTTATTTCACCTAAGGTTAGATTAAAAGATTTAGGTAACAACAACTTTGAGAAGGAAGCCAACAGAAGTATTCAGCTGGGTTGGGCGGCATTCGGCAAGCTTCGTCAAGCTTTCTCGTCGTCCATACCACAGTGCAATCAGTGCGTCCTATCAGTCATGACCTACGGAACCGAAACGTGGACACTCACGGTCAAACTAGTCCACAAATTTAAAGTCACTCAGCGAGCTATGGAGAGAACTATGCTTGGAGTTTCTTAAAGGACAAGATTCGTAAAGAAGATATGCGACGGAGAACCAAGGTTACCTACATAGCTCTAAGGATAAGCAAGCTAAAGTGGCAATGGGCTGGTCACATTTTCCGAAGAACCAATTATCGTTGGGGTAGACGGTTCTCGAGTGGAGACCACGTTTAGGCAAACGTAGCGTAGGACACCCTGTGGCCAGTTGTAGTGACGATCTGCGAAAAGCGGCTGGAAGAAAAAGGGAGAGGAGGAGAGCTAATGACCAAGCTCAGTGGCATGCATTGGGAGAGGCCTACATCCAGCAGTGGACAGGTATAGGCTGATGATGATGATATTTTACCAGAATATTATCAGACGTAAATTTCCTGAACATAATCATTACAATTGCAACTCTTGAGGAAAACTATGAAGTGCCACAGCGTAGTTAGCAGCAGCCCCAGGCACCACTTCGTGATAGTGATTGAATCATGTGTTACATAACGGTGTTATCGCGCTCGTGCTGCCTTCACCTTGAACATCGCATTTCGCTCGCTCGCTCCAGTCCAGCGGCAAGTGCCATGTGCAAGTACTGGAACACTTCATTAGTTCTTGGAACTGGCGACCCGGTTGAGATCTGGACAAATTTCATTGGAAATTGTAAGTTTTTACATGATGTGGACTTTAATTAGAACAAAACGATTGTTTTATCACGGAAAATATGATTTGTTACACATTTCTGAAACACAGGGAACTAATGTGCACTGCACTGGTATAGCTAACGTAGCATAGCATTTGGGTAAAAAAACGGCCAAGTGCGAGTCGGACTCGCGCACTGAGGGTTCCGTACAGACTTGTAGGATTGGATTGAGATACACCAACTGCAAAAAATATTATAACAAAAAAAAAATGAGTATGGACATTTTCGGTTTTCCCCTTTATTTGTGCTATAAAACATTGTTTTTTTCCAATTTGTATGTGCCCGAGAAGTACCCTATAGGTTTTGATTCCCTTGCGAGTGTCAAAATATATAGCATAAACGTATCTTTTGATTGCGTTGACTTAGAAGTTTTTTTTCACACCTCCAAGGGATTGCAGACCTGAGTATTTAATATTAATTTCAATTTTATCGCTCCACGCGTTCCTGAGAAAAAGGGCCTTGACATTGACAGACAGACAGACGGACAACGAAGTAATCCTATAAGGGTTCCTATTTTCCTTTTGAGGTACAGAACCCTAAAAATAGAATAATTTATGCAGAATGAATGGTTTAACATGTACAGGTATAACAATTGATTCAACCTTCAATTAGACGACATCACTAAGGCAGCAAGTTCAATAACTATAACAAGCAATCAAATGTATTACATAAAGACCGTTGTCAGCTCATGCCAGGTGGCCTTCGCCTTGCCTTGACTGAGCCAACACATTTCTCCGCGCGTGGCCGTGGCCGTGACCAAGTCATCGTGACTTCAATGTTGCATCATGCGAGGAACTACATGAAGCTGGTCACGCTCCTTCTAGAAAATCGTGGAGATGAAGTCGTTTGACAGTATTTAAACTCTTCCTCTTACCACACTGGCTCATTTCAAACCTAGAGTAAAAAACTGTGTCATGTAGTACATTCATTTATTAGCATTTGTCTTAAATTCTCATCAGGGAAGAAATTAAGCATAATGAGACTTCAGCTACTTTTAAAATTATGTACTATCGGTGTGAGGTATTATAACAACCTCATTACATTACTGATCCGAGATAAACCTAAACCAAAGAGATATATTATTATACCAGCGCCGGAGATATGCTGATTATGATGACGATGATGATGATGATGATGATTGTAATTGAGAAAATAAAGTTAAAATAAGTTCTTATTCAGGCTCAGCTCACCAATGTTAAAGAAGTTTTTTAGAATAAATGCTATAGTAATCTTTGATTGAAAGTTTGTTTTTCTCTGGTCATTAGAGATGGATGGGTGAGATTGGAGCATGATCTTAGCTCGTAAAGAATCAAATTATTGGTTCTTGACTGATGTACGGCTCGTATAATCAGGTTGTCTTATTTCAGTTTTCGTCATGGTATCAGACCGTTTGTTTCCAGTAGTTCCGTGAGAGAAGTTCCGTGACGGAACTAGTGAGATCAGTCAATTATCTTTGCGTGGGACGAAGAACACACAGACATTCAGTCTTTAAAAAGGAAATGGGATTAATAATCGCACTGGAAGGATTGGTAAATGGGAATGGTGGAAGCACTCGCTTTCGAAGTTGCACAGAATTATTGAGAGATCAAAAACCACGTTATATAGTGGTACCAGGAAGGATCCCGTCCTTTAACGTAACTTTGATAGGAATCTACTAAAAACATTATTTTCAGGTAATTTTGAAGACGTCAAAAATTTTGGAGACCTCATAAATTTTGAATTATTTCTTTCTTTAAAGTTTTATAGGATTTGAAGTTAACATATTTTTATTTCTTATTATTTAGTTTCGTTAAAGTAAGCCTATGAAAATGAACTACTTGTTCAGTTCGCTAAGAAAAAAAAACATACTGGAAACAATTAACATTCATAACTTATAAACTACTGGACCGATTTTGATCAAGCAAACTATTCCCTAAGTTAAAAGGTACCGAAACTATTCCCGAGAAATTCGTGGACAAACATAAATACATAAATTCGTGAAGTTTTATATTTTTGTTCAGTTACTCATATAGACTAACATATATTTGAATATTAAGAATTTTGGACTATACCACATCCATACAAACATACATACATACATACATACATACATACATACATACATACATACATACATACATACATACATACAAACATACATACATGTACGAAATTTGGTACATATGCTCAGTCACCCATATAGATTAACATGTTAGAATATTACGGATTTTTAACAATATTACATACATACACATCAACTTGAACACCTTATTTTTTTTGAAGTCGTTTAGTAAAAATTGGGGACATGGTCACGTGAATACATTTATAAATTTTGTTTTTATGAGTGGATAAGAATGTTTTATATTCATTCTAGTGGCTCAACAATGTTTTGTTGTATGATCGTTCAGTAGCACAGCAAGCCGGGATACGTCAACATATACTTTTGTTACAGTAAGCGTAATCACAGTACATATATTAGTCTTTGTACTGTGGCGTAATTCAATATACTTGATTCTTACATACGTTGCGTTTGACATCAGATGATGTCTGTGTCTTCAGTTGTTTAAATAACCACAGATTAGTTAAAGGTCCACGACAACTATAAAATATACCCACAATAACTGATCGAATCAATCGATAACAGTTGCGAGCTCGATCGATGGTCGATATGGTTCGTTAGTGGACAAAGGCGCAGACACAATGCTTGATTGGTATTCTTGCCGGCTGGACCAGTACTTCATTTGCATTCGGGCCTGCCAGGCCGTGCCTGATGGCGGATTATAGGGTTGCTATGGCAGATTGGATAATTAATGTGGATATTGAATGACTGCTCAGAGGTCTATAGAGGTCACAAAAGGCGTAGATTAAGCATGTAGTACTAAAGTAGATCAGCAGGTTAGGGCGTTTCACATTATTTTGTTTCTTTATTTGTATAAATACAACAATTTTCAGTTATAGCACCGTTAAAAGACAATTATAAGTAGATTAATTTTCAACTAGCTGTGCTCTGTAGCTGTGTAGCTGTGTAGCTGTGTAGCTGTGTAGCTGTGTAGCTGTGTAGCTGTGTAGCTGTGTAACTGTGTAACTGTAACGGTTTCATCGCGTGGATTATGATGATGATGATGAAAAGTAGTCTAAGTGTTTATCCAGGATATAAGCTATCATGTCGTTTAAGCTATCGTGTTTTGGTACAATATTTCATCCAAATCCATTCAGCCGCTTTTACAAACTATAAGTTGTTGGATATCTCAGGGTTTGATTCAAAAACTGGGATACTTGGTATCTTAATCCGATGATAAGATGCCGAGCAATCGATAAAACTATTTGACGCTGAACGAATTTTGAAGAAATGTAGTTATATTGTACTTTAGAGGTAATTTTGGTCCTGGAATAACACGTATGTGCTACTTTTAAATGAAGTGACCACACTGGGAAAGCCGCGGGCACAGCTAGTCACTTAATAAAGCAGTAACAAGACGTATTTACAAAGAAGATAATTAATATTCAATGACAAAGTATTTAATTGTAAATAGGCAAAATAATAGTCACTTTTACAAGTCAAAATGAATATCTCATGAACAAGGAGAAATACATAAAATATTATAAAAATATCAAATCAATAAAATTTAGGTAAACTAATCCATACCAACATATCAAAGTGAAACGTTGTCTGTTTGTTTGGTTGGAGAGCCTTAACGCGATAACGGCGGATTTTGATGAAATTTAGAATGGAGATAGCTTATACCCTGGAATAAAAAAAGGATACTTTTTATCCCGGAAAATTGAAAGTTTCCACGGGAAAACTGGAAAATGTTGATTACTCACTGTAAGTAATGGTTGCCACCACAGAATGGTCTGTGGTTGCCATGGAAACGATATAACAAGTCTGTTAAAAAAAATCAAGAGTGGTGCTATACCTACTTTTGCATTGGTTTTGAATATCCTAGAAGAAAATAGGATGTTTTTTTTCGCGTTAAACAGTAGTCCGCGCGGACGAGTCGCGGGCGGGAAAACTAGTTAATAATACTACTAATTTAAAAAAACTGATTTAGGTACCTAAAATAAGCTAATGAAAAAGTTATTTTTAGAGTCGTTACTGTTTGTCAGTCTGTTCGCGCAACACGTTAAAAGTATTGGACCGATTGCGGTGCAGTTTTCATTGTTGGATAGCTTAGGTTTTGATTGACCGAGTGAGTGCGCACGAGCACTCCGTTTCAGCTTGGGCAAAAATGATTTCTTATACAATACAGCACAATTTATTGCAACAACACTTTGTTGCACACCTAGAAGAAGGTAATATATAGGATAAGCTCGTGAAATGAAACGTACAATGGGCGGCCTTATTGCTATATAGCAATCTCTTCCAGGCAACCTTTGGTTGGAAAGGATTACTTAGATATTAAAGTCATCGGTGGTGCGTAATAAATAAAATAAAATACAAAACATTAATAAACTAGAAGTTATACCTACTAAATAAAAATACATACTTACACACATGAAATATACTATTAACACATAAATAAACATACATATATATAAGTTTAATAATAATAAACACATAACTATAATACCAGCTACACACACAATAAGTACTAATCAACAAGGCACGTCTTCAGATAAGTACAAGTTTTTAACCAACATCTTGAAAGTTGTCAGAGACTGTGCTCGTCTTATTGGAAGTGGAAGGGCATTCTTGTGTGCAAGTCGTACAGCTTGCACAGGAGTTTTTAGTGTGAGATTTTCTGATGACCTAAGAGAACGGGAATTGTAGCAATGGAGAAATTCAAAGCGCTCTTTGAGATACTGTGGACTGGTGGGATTGAATAATATATTGTATAGTAGGGATAGTATGTTAGAATTCTGGCGAAGACGTATAGGTAGCCATTTGAGCTGAGTGCGAAATTGTGAGACATGGTCATATTTAAAAACTGAAGGAAAACAAGATGTGCTTTATCCTTCATTCAACAATCAATAACAGAACAAAGGTGCGAGTATGGAGAGCGCGAAAATTTTGGAGTTATTTCTAGTAAGTTTGTGTTTCATCACAACATGATTATTATTATAAAGGCGCGAGCGTAGCGAGCGCGGAAATTTTGAGATATTTCTATTAGTGGTACAAATAAACATGATTACAAAACATACGAAAATAATGGAACTAAAAAGCCTTTGGTTTTTGGGGGGTGGGGGGGGGGGGGGGGGGGTCATGGCCCCCATGTTTTACATCACAAGCGGTGAATCACACTAAATAAGAATGGAGAAAGTCAGGAGCTGGAATAGTTGAAAGAAAATTTAAGACATTAATTTTGTCAGATCAATATTAGACGACGAAGAAAAGTGACGATTGATTGAATCAATGTCTAGATCATTCGGCAAAGAATCTTTTGATTTACCATATCCCAAAGCTCTAAGAAATTTCCAGACTTTGCCTGGGTCTTGATTATCAACAGAAGCATGAATATGGTGACGTTGTAAATCCCTACACACTCTATTACAGCGATTTCGGGCTTTTAAATACTTTTCCTTATAAAACGCATTAGGTTGACGCTTATATTTTCACTTAGCAAAATTATTTATGTGCTTGAGGGCTTTCATGTCGTCCGTCAGCCAGGGAGCCGGGACGTGCTTTATTTTGATGGTGCGAATCGGAGCATGGGTATCGTAAATCTGAATCAAATTAGAATTAAAAATTAGTTTTCTCCTATACAGGTCGCATTTCTCAACCGATCTAGACCAAACTTGGTTATACAGGTTTAACGAAGTTTAAATAATAATTATATTGAATATTTTAGTCGTCGGGAATTTTTGACCCACCCCTCAATCAAAAATCCCAAAAATGGGCAAAATATGGGGTTCCGAATATCTGGTTCTTTTTCTATTTGAAAAGTAGTACTTTAAGTTGGTCTCATAAAAATTTGGTGAAGATCTGCTGAGGATCTTCGGCGTGATGAGCAGAATAGATCCTCAAAATGAAGTAAATTACTCACTTTTAGGTTTCTACCAGTGGAATCCTTTACCTACTAGGTATGGATTTATGGAGCACCTTGGCTATTAATGGTAGTTTTACAATAAGGTAACTAGATGGCGCTACTGTACACCGCTAGATTGTTTGCAAAAATAGTTTGTGCTTGCGAGGTATACAGCTCACAGAGCCACTAGTTGTATTTAATTGACCGAGCGAACGAAAAGCGTCTCCGTTTCAGCTTGGGCAAAAATACTTTCGTATGTCCGAATGTCCGGCTGTTCTTCTCTACAGGTCGCATTTATCAACCGATTCTCGTGAAATTTTGGTTACGATAATTAAATGGCTTTTTTAGTCATGGAGTTATTATTTTTCTCGGATTTAGTTGCGCGGTGAACATGGAAAGACAGACTCGCGTGATCTACAGCTCATAGAGCCACTAGTGATAACTTATGTCCTGCACCTGGAATATCACGTAGGCTATTTTGAACCCGGGGTAATGACCACGTGGACAAAGCCGCGGGAACAGCTCGATTGTTGCGTTAACTTCACATTTCGATGTTGCTTTTCCGGTATTGGCTGGCGACGGCAACGTCGACGGCGAAATTCATTACAAGGATGGCGATTTCCCAGTGCACGGCTGCAAGCGGATTTACACAGAAATGATCACCGTGGCAGATGCCGCACCCGCTCAGGTCATTAATGGAAAATCGCCCTGTAGCTAATAGCTAAAGCCATAGACGGATTCGTTCCTATCGCAGCATGCTAATGATAATACCTACAGAAACTACAGAACAACCGAACATTATTAACATTCGTCGATTCCCAGAACGCGCCATTGTTCCGAGCAAGCATATCTGCCATCTCCGTCGCTACGATCAGAGATAGCTTGTAACCATGCGATGTGTTCGGGTTGCTATCTACTTACTCATTCAATGATTACATCATTTTGTAATCACTTGTAATAGAGGTTTAGTTTTGAGCACGAAGTCGGCGCGAGTTATTTCCACATTTTTGTTGACATCGCGAAACGTTCGTTTTAATCTTTTGGTAAGGAATAGTTAAAGGATGGATGCAATCCTAAAAACTTTTCCGACGATGCTGTCACTGAAATTCCACTGCCTTTTTCTGTGCTTCTGGTGGTAGATACAACTATGTGAGGAGCTGAGGAGTCATCTGTTGGGTACTAATATAGTGGCTCTGTGAGCTGTAGACCTCGCGAGCACAAACTTCTTTGCAAACAATCTAGCGATGCACAATAGCGCCATCTAGTTACCTTATTGTAAAACTAACATTAATAACCAAGGTGCTCCATCAATGCCTACCTAGTCAGTAAAGGGCTGATTCCACTGGTAGAAACCTACAAGTGAGCAATTTACTGCATTTTGAAGAGCTATTTTGCTCATCGCGCCGAAGATCCTCATCAGATCTTCACAAAAATTTTATGAGACTAACTTAAAGTTACTACCTACCTTTCAAATAAAAGAACAGCCGGAGATCCGTACAGCGTGCGGACTGACATACGAAAGCATTTTTGCCCAAGCTGAAACGGAGACGCTTCGCTCGCGCTTCTCGCTCTGTCGGTCAATAAACCATTACCATTATTTACCATCGCCTTGCCTGCATTTGTATTACTGCACCTTTAGAGCAAGCGCACTTTTCAAATCTGGAACAAAATTTAAATAGGTTATTAGTTACCTATCGAATGGGACAAATTATGCATCTCCGGTAATCCTGCAAAACAAACTGGGTCAACAGTTCGGCGTCACCAAGGCGCGCGCTGCAGCCGCTATTACTCCAAGTGTCGTGAATATCGTATCCTAATGCGCCTAATGCCTCGCTAATGCGGGCGATTTGTCCTGCGCCCGCGCACAAACACATTAGTCTCCGACAACGCGTTGCCTTGGGACGACTAGAATTGTAATGAGGTTCATGTTTGTTTTGATAGGTATTGCAGGAATAAAATTAAGTTTTTAGTCTGATTTTTCATATCGTTCTGTTGTTCTGTTGAACTCCTGATCCTAACTCCGTTCTTCTTTGAATGAAATCATCATCACGGACCTCTTACGTTCACTGCTGGGACAAAGGCCTTCTCTTAGAAAGAAAGTATGAAATATTGTATTTGAATTGCATTTTTAACAAATTCTGTATGATAAATATTCGTTTAACTGTCTCCTGTCAGTCTTGTCCTCCTATCCTGTACTCAGTGGCGTAGCTATCGGAGGGCTAGGCGGTGCCGTGCACCGGGGCCCTCAAGCTTAGGGGGCCCTCGGAACCTGACCAGCAAAACCTCAAACATTCTAAAATTTCTCCCATCCTAAGAATATAAATATAACAGCAAGACGAGTTTAATTGTGGCAACTCAGTTGAAAGAAATTCATAACTTGTAGGGAATTCCCCTGAATTATTTCTGTTGTTTGTGCAGTTTTGCCAACTTGAAGGATTCCCCGTCAGATTTAGCCGAGAATAAACGGAAGAAGCTAACAGATAATGGCTAACAGATTTCGGAATAATTATATTTTCCCAATCTAGACTTTGCCGATTTATTAAAAAGGGGTTAGGTAAATCCAAAAAGCGGCCAAGTGCGAGTCAGACTTGCATACAGAAGGTTCCGTAAAAAACCGTGAAAGAAAAAATGTTTCTTTATTTTGGTCACAGCTTACAAACTACATTATTAATAGGCGTTTTCATTATTTGTTGCTAAGGTGGAACAACTCGCTTATGACGGGAAATTTAAATTTAGAACAGTTTTTTCGTTTTTGGAGCTAGACCAGGTAACTATTGTAAATGAGAGTAGAATTTGCGATAATCTTAAATAATTCTTGACATTATGTTTCATAGATATTTATTTATCTTTTATGCACCGGTTTAAACGAATTAATCGAAAACCCGTAAAACTGATGAATTAAGTGATTTAAGGTATTAATTATGCAATCACGTGCTTTGTGGTAAATATCTCTATGAAATAACGTGAAAAATAATTAAGGATGGTCACAAATCACACTGCTATTTACAATAGTAGCCCGGTATTCCCGCAAAAACAGAAAAAATGGTTAAAATTTAAATTTCCCGCCATAAGCGAGACAATCTACCTTAAAGTACAGGATATAAAGCATAATATACAGAAAATCCAAATTCCTAACAAGTTTAGTTTTTCAGATAGACAACAGTTCAACAACAACAACAAAAATAACAATCTTAACAACAAAAGTAACAAAAATGGTCTAAAACTGACAACTTTGACGCCCCCCCCCCCATTTGTTTATTTTTAAATATAAAAAATAATAAACAATATATTTGTACTCTACTTAATGAGTTCTAGACGACGATACTTCACAAGCTAGGCTAAGATATTTTTTTTATTTGTTTTCTCCTTTTTCATGTATGGAAAAATAATTGAAAAAGAATTAAATGATTTTATTGTATTTATAATTAAATATTCGGTTTTGGACCAATATTTTACACAAAATATTAATATTTCAAGTCTGTACCTTATTCCGTCTACGAGCTTGAGACCCGTGACAGACGGACAGACAGACAGACAGCAGAGTGTTATTAAGGGCAGCCAACCTGTCATACTTTCCATACAAATGCTCGTACGTGATTATGGCGTTGTAATAAGTTTTAAATTTGCCAAATTCACGTTTTTCAAAGTTTATTGATTTGCGTCACACTGATGGTGTTTTATTGACGGCATTTTTTCAGATATCAAGATTGTTATTTGTCATTATTTTTATTTAACCATTTTTTTTAACTCTTCTATTAAAATTACTAATATTTTGACGTTTATTTTATTAATGTTTAATTTTATGTTTGAATTACATTTCAAATGGAAACTTTTATTTTTGGCAATTTTTTTAAGTTACCTCTTTTACGGTTAGGTTTTTTGCTAATGGCTTAATTTATTGTTATACAAATTGAGAAATGTCAATTTTCACTCAGGTTTTTTTTTCTATTGACACGTTTTTTTTTTATATAATCAAAGCATTATCAGAAATAGTTCTAAACAGTCCCGGGAAAGATGATTGTAGTGAAGCAGATAGTATTAAAACAAAAATGCTAAATTATGAGTTCGTGTTGGTTTGCGAGTTCTTGTACTGTATATTGAATGACATAAATTACGCATCCAAAACTTTACAAAAATGCGACATTAATTTGGACTAGGCAAGTAGAGCTTTAGCAGAGACCAAAGCAAAGATGCAAATTTATAGAAATGACTTCGAGTCATTCAAGTCCAAAGCCAGTGAAACTGCAAGAAAATATGGCATAGATCCCTATTTTCAAGAAAAAGCCAAATGATAGTTAAAAAACCTTTTGATGAAATAGCTTCTGATCACCGATTAATAAACAGGGAAGAAATATTTAAAATAACTATTTTCAATAATGTAGTAGACACATTATTATAGCTCAATTAAATATACGTTTTACTGGTATGAGTGCAGTCTGTCAAAGATTCAACTTTCTAACACCATCTTTTTTACTAGATGTAGACGAAGCAACTTTATTAAAAAAGTGTGACCAGTTCCAAAGTAAATATATAGATATAATAGGCCCTAACTTTTCCCTACAATTTCTTAATATTTACCACGTAGTTCTACCTGAATTAACCCAGGCATGGACTGTTCACCAATTATATAAGACAATAATGCGCAAATATGGAGTGGTAGAATGTGATCTTACGGAAGTATTTACAACAATGTTATTATTCTATACAATTCCTGACACTTCTGCAGCAGCTGAAAGATCATTTAGCAAATTAAAAATTATAAAAAAAATATTTAAGAAATAATAATAATAAACACTTTATTGCACCAGAATTAAGGGAAAAAAATAAAACAAGAAATCATTTTAAAAACAGGCACATTGGGCGGGCCAAGTAGTGTGGGCCAAGCTCGACTCCGACATTTATCGCCAATAGCAATTGAAAACAAAGCCGCATCAAGCCTGGATTTAACCGAAATCATTGATACTTTTCCAAAAAATAAAGCTAGGAAAAGATTATAAAATAGCTTATTTTATTGTTAGCTGGTAGGTCAGACGTGCATTAATAAACCTTTTAACCTTTTCTTCTTCATTTTATTGCCTATTACCTACATTCTTAATTGTAATCTACGTCGTTATTTTTTAAAATATCTACCTACTTCGTTACTTTCGTCTTCCGTTCCGGTTCCGGCAGTTCTTAAACTCTTCACAGCTGTTTTTTTTTATGGTAAGCAACGATGCGGCCGACGATGGAACATGCTTGCCTAGAAGATACCTGTTCACTCTTGACTTGAAGACACCCAGGATTACCTGTCAGGAAACAAAGACGCCAGTAAGGCATGTCATTCCCTGGCCGCATCACAAAAGTTGAAGCAAAACGCTCAGTACGAATTGGAGGAATCTGAACCACATATGGATACCGTGCTGTTATACGCCTTGTCGTCCGATGGTGGAAGGGAGAAGGAGGAATTATGTTATGCAATTCCATGGCACACTCACCGAAATGTATCCTGTAAAAACCAATCCTCTAAAGAACCGCTGTTCTGGAAGAGGTCTGTCTGTATGTAAAAAGTAGCTTTGCTTTGCTGTACGCTGTAGTGCAAGATAAAGAGCTGATGATAAAGTAGCTTAACACCTTTAAAATATTTATATATATTCATCAGTTTAAATAGGGCCCCAATAGTTATTTTGGACCAGGGCCTTTGGTTACCTAGCTACGCCACTGCCTGTACTGTAAAATTCTGCTACGCTAAATGGATATTATAAAAAAAACAGACTGTGTATGTACTTGGCTTACATGCGTAAGCACTATTAGCTGTATTGTGCTCATACTTCCTTATAGTTCTGATATTCACCACACAAAAAGAGAAATGGCCTAATGTGGTAATGAGACCGGGCAGAATAATTGAAACCCGAACCTTACCAAAATGTTTCTGCTTCATAAGTTTCCGAACATGGATTACATTACACCCTAATAATAAAATTGTTAACCGCCAACTATAGATGCTCATGTAGCCCGTGAAGTTCATCACTCACCAGCTGCCTACCGAATTGCGCCGTACAGCCGCTGACAAAAAACAGCGACACGATTTCGCAGCGCCGTTGCCATGGCTACAGCGAGCCACATTTTTTGCAACATTTGATTTGCAAAAACCTTGACTAGATGTTTTTGCAGCATTATGTCATGGGCCCGCTGCCTACACTTACAAACTAGTATTATTAACAAGCATTTTTATCATAACAAACCCACTCGCCACTCGAAATTTTACTCTATTTCTATCGCAATAAGGAGTAAAAGTAGAGTCAAAATGTATTTTGTCCGTTTAAAAATATTCCGCGAGTGTGTCCGTGAGCAGGATGGAGTAATGATGCTACATTTTCTTTAATAAGAATAAAGTTTTTGTGTCGTTACGTAACCATATCTTTCTTCGAACTTTTATAATGAGCCCACGAATCTCAAAACATTGAGGAAGCAAGATGTTTATGAACAAGAGACACGAACCTTTTTTGCTTGGTACACGTTCTCGAAATGTTTTATTTCACTTAATTTTATTTTATTAAATATTAGAAAGACGTGCGACAGCACTAATCCAACAGTTAACAACACCTTATTTATTATGAACTATGGAGTGTGCACAAGAACTGCACAATCTGATTCCCCCATCACCTTTCCATTACCGTACGACTAGACGATCGGCAAAGCGCAATCCTTTTATGGTTGAAATACCTTGCACAAGAACGAAGCGTTACGCTTCTTCATTATTATAAGAATTTCTATGGAGTGGAATGCTCTGACCTCGTCAGTATTTCCGGTAAAATATAACCCAGGTGTGTTCAAGTCAAGAGTGAATGTATCTACTAGGTAAGCGTGCTACACCTTCGACCTCATCATCGCTTTCCATCAGGTGAGATCGTGGACAAACGATTGCCTAGACCGTAATAAAAAACTAAAATAAAAAAAAAACACCTAAAATATCATCCTCAGCCAATTTGTCCAGTTCTCGATGTAGGCCTCTCGTTGTGGACGCTGATGAGCCCGATTTTCGGTTCTTCTCATCCAGTTTCTGTCGGAAATTTTTCGCATTACCTACGTCACATATAGTATTATTTTAAAAGTACTTATTGTGAAAATGTATGTGACAGCACAGAAAAAATAATAGTACGATAGCCTCGGATAATATTAACAAAGAAAATGTTACTGAAAACTCGAATCAGTACGAAGCAAAGCGCCCGGGCGTTCTAGACAAAGATTGAAATGGAAGAAATTGGAGGAAGCTTTACAAGAAATTCATTAGGAACCTAATCAAAAGAAAACATACTGATTACAATATGAACTTCATTAACATTTTTGTACAGAAATCGTTTAATTTTCTGTTAAAATTAACTTAGGTGAGTACCGTAGGTATTTAAACATTATAATAAATAGGTTGTGAAGTTTCTTTACAATTTTTTGTAGTAATTTAAAACCAATTAATTAGTGCGAGTGATATTAATGGCGTCATTAGCATAATATCTGCAATCGCGGCTCGTTATAATAAAAATATTCATAACTAATTGAAACTTTAATTAATCAGGCTAAATACCAAGAGAGGTATTAGCAAATAAATCTGGCTTAATTAGTTTATATTTAGTATCATAGACCGAATATTTAGAAATAAGTATATTTATTTTTAAGCGCTCATTTCTATAGTCGGTTATAAATAATTTCGATGCTTGCAAAAATAATCGAATCAATAAAATATTGTAAGTAAAAAGATTTCATGCGTCAAATCTGACCGAAGAGGCCTTTGCCTTGATACAATGAGATAACTTTAACACATACCTTTTTTGCTTTACGATTACCATCGCATTTTCCAATTTACCATGGAAAATTTTCCATTTTTCTAAATTTTAGCTCAAATTATTATAGGTAACAGGCCCCAATCCTTTTTTTTTTTAAACTTCAATAGATTACATGATACAATGAGATAACTTTAACACATACCTTTTACGATTACCATCGCCTTTTCCAATTTACCATGGTATTTTAGCAAAGGCCTCTTCGGTCAGATTTGACGCATGAAATCTTTTTTCAGTGCACAATTAAAAAGTCATGGCATGTCCAAGATAAGCAGCGACTGATTTCGGACAAAAAGTGTTCAGGTGTCTCGAGCCGAAGCACTTTTTGCGTCTAAAACTTAACACTTCGGTCACGTTGCTGGACTTACGCATGTTACCACTTTCAAGGATGTAGTTTTTATAAACATTTTACTATGACTTTTATTAAGTTACTGTTTTTTAAAAGCAGCTTTTTCTCAATAAAGGAACCGCGCGCCTGCATCTGAGATGTGAAACTTTGCCCTCTGAGTCAAATGCCCTCAGACCTGACTTTGCTGCATATTAAAGTAAATAAACGGACGTTGAAAAGACGGACCGACTTTACCGCCTCGTAAATGTACATCGCTCTAACAAACCAAAGATAATACGGGGATAAAGCTGGAGCATACTGACTGCGGTGGCTTGGACTGCCCTGTGCTATAATAGCAGACCATTCAAGTTTAGTATATTTTAGGGCATTTTAGTATTTGTTTCCCGAATTCTTACGGGATATTAAAACTATGGGACATATCAAAATAAAAATAATTAATTAGGCATGGATGTTCTTCTAAAGCTATGAATGTTGAATCGTACAGAAATATATATAAAGGCCGATTTTTGCATGCTGGATGGAAGACACCAGGGTTCAATGCAATACAAGATACCAGGGATCCTGAGCTGGTTGCTGGATTTGGGGCATTATACATAAGTCAGCGTTGTGGTTCTTGACCAAGCTTATTTTCTGACGATGATTGTCATAAAAATATTTTACACGAGCAAATCAATTTAGGATGTTCTTTACGACCACCTCTTTCTATGGTTTACTTTCTTAAGTTTTGGTTCCCTGCTCTCAAATTGAAATAAAAGCAATTATCGCTTCTCACTGCACACATACCTTCTCTTTACCGCTTCATTCTCGTTACATTGGTGTTCCTCCGACAAATAGACTTCCTACCATCAGTTCCACTATCCAAACAACACTACTCCACTGCAAAACCACTCCAAACTCAACCCTCTGGTGGAAACTTTATGCCTTAAAATTGTACATGGTTGTGGTGGCATATGAGGCGTTCGATCTCGTGATGTAGCAACGCGATGCTAGTAAGGTTATAGCGTAAACAAGTCGTCATATGAACACGTGTTCAGGCAAGTGCTGCATTGAAAGCGATGGGCAGGAACAGGTCGGAGAGAGAAAGGGGGAAAGGGTTATTTATTTATAGGGGGGAAAGTATTTTCTATGACTTCGTGGGTTTCTTAGTAGAAGTTTGAGTCGATTAGATTTATTAGATTAGCTAGGCTACGCGTTTCCAAAATGGTAGTACTTAGGTACAAAGTACACAAAAGTAGAGGAGCACAATTATTTTGCTGGTAACATAGCATGGCACAATCTAGATCTTGCTGTTCAAAAGATTTAGTTTTCATTTATTTTGCTGGTAACGCAGCATGGCACAATCTATATCCTGCTGTTCAAAAGATTTTGTTTTCATTTATTTTGCTGGTAACGCAGCATGGCACAATCTATATCTAGCTGTTCAAAAGATTTTGTTTCTATTTATTTTGCTGGTAACGCAGCATGGCACAATCTATATCTTGCTGTTCAAAAGATTTAGTTTTCATTTATTTTGCTAGTAATGCAGCATGGCACAATCTAGATCTTGCTGTTCAAAAGATTTAGTTTTCATTTATTTTGGTGGTAACGCAGCATGGCACAATCTATATCTTGCTATTCAAAAGATTTTGTTTTCATTTATTTTGCTGGTAACGCAGCATGGCACAATCTATATCTTGCTGTTCAAAAGATTTTGTTTTCATTTATTTTGCAGGTAACGCAGTATGGCACAATCTATATCTTGCTGTTCAAAAGATTTTGTTTTCATTTATTTTGCCGGTAACGCAGCATGGCACAATCTATATCTTGCTGTTCAAAAGATTTTGTTTCTATTTATTTTGCTGGTAACGCAGCATGGCACAATCTAGATCTTGCTGTTCAAAAGATTTAGTTTTCATTTATTTTGGTGGTAACGCAGCATGGCACAATCTATATCTTGCTGTTCAAAAGATTTTGTTTTCATTTATTTTGCTGGTAACGCAGCATGGCACAATCTATATCTTGCTATTCAAAAGATTTTGTTTTCATTTATTTTGCTGGTAACGCAGCATGGCACAATCTATATCTTGCTGTTCAAAAGATTTTGTTTTCATTTATTTTGCAGGTAACGCAGTATGGCACAATCTATATCTTGCTGTTCAAAAGATTTTGTTTTCATTTATTTTGCTGGTAACGCAGCATGGCACAATCTATATCTTGCTGTTCAAAAGATTTTGTTTTAATTTATTTTGCAGGTAACGCAGTATGGCACAATCTATATATTGCTGTTCAAAAGATTTCGTTTTCATTTATTTTGCAGGTAACGCAGTTTGGCACAATCTATATCTTGCTGTTCAAAAGATTTTGTTTCTGCTGTTCAAAAGATTTTGTTTTCATTTATTTTGCTGGTAACGCAGCATGGCACAATCTATATCTTGCTGTTCAAAAGATTTTGTTTCTATTTATTTTGCTGGTAACGCAGCATGGCACAATCTATATCTTGCTGTTTAAAAGATTTTGTTTCTGCTGTTCAAAAGATTTTGTTTTCATTTATTTTGCTGGTAACGCAGCATGGCACAATCTATATCTTGCTGTTCAAAAGATTTAGTTTTCATTTATTTTGCTGGTAACGCAGCATGGCACAATCTATATCCTGCTGTTCAAAAGATTTTGTTTTCATTTATTTTGCTGGTAACGCAGCATGGCACAATCTATATCTTGCTGTTCAAAAGATTTTGTTTCTATTTATTTTGCTGGTAACGCAGCATGGCACAATCTATATCTTGCTGTTCAAAAGATTTAGTTTTCATTTATTTTGCTAGTAATGCAGCATGGCACAATCTAGATCTTGCTGTTCAAAAGATTTAGTTTTCATTTATTTTGGTGGTAACGCAGCATGGCACAATCTATATCTTGCTATTCAAAAGATTTTGTTTTCATTTATTTTGCTGGTAACGCAGCATGGCACAATCTATATCTTGCTGTTCAAAAGATTTTGTTTTCATTTATTTTGCAGGTAACGCAGTATGGCACAATCTATATCTTGCTGTTCAAAAGATTTTGTTTTCATTTATTTTGCCGGTAACGCAGCATGGCACAATCTATATCTTGCTGTTCAAAAGATTTTGTTTCTATTTATTTTGCTGGTAACGCAGCATGGCACAATCTAGATCTTGCTGTTCAAAAGATTTAGTTTTCATTTATTTTGGTGGTAACGCAGCATGGCACAATCTATATCTTGCTGTTCAAAAGATTTTGTTTTCATTTATTTTGCTGGTAACGCAGCATGGCACAATCTATATCTTGCTATTCAAAAGATTTTGTTTTCATTTATTTTGCTGGTAACGCAGCATGGCACAATCTATATCTTGCTGTTCAAAAGATTTTGTTTTCATTTATTTTGCAGGTAACGCAGTATGGCACAATCTATATCTTGCTGTTCAAAAGATTTTGTTTTCATTTATTTTGCTGGTAACGCAGCATGGCACAATCTATATCTTGCTGTTCAAAAGATTTTGTTTTAATTTATTTTGCAGGTAACGCAGTATGGCACAATCTATATATTGCTGTTCAAAAGATTTCGTTTTCATTTATTTTGCAGGTAACGCAGTTTGGCACAATCTATATCTTGCTGTTCAAAAGATTTTGTTTCTGCTGTTCAAAAGATTTTGTTTTCATTTATTTTGCTGGTAACGCAGCATGGCACAATCTATATCTTGCTGTTCAAAAGATTTTGTTTCTATTTATTTTGCTGGTAACGCAGCATGGCACAATCTATATCTTGCTGTTTAAAAGATTTTGTTTCTGCTGTTCAAAAGATTTTGTTTTCATTTATTTTGCTGGTAACGCAGCATGGCACAATCTATATCTTGCTGTTCAAAAGATTTTGTTTCTATTTATTTTGCTGGTAACGCAGCATGGCACAATCTATATCTTGCTGTTCAAAAGATTTAGTTTTCATTTATTTTGCTAGTTATGCAGCATGGCACAACCTAGATCTTGCTGTTCAAAAGATTTAGTTTTCATTTATTTTGCTGGTAGCGCAGCAAGGCACAATCTTTATTTGATGTTCAAAAGATTTTGTTTTCATTTATTTTGCTGGTAACGCAGCATGGCATAATATATATCTTGCTGTTCAAAAGAATTTGTTTTCATTGATTTTGATGGTTAATAACAAAATCGTTGAAAACCACCAAAATAATTGTGCTCTTCTACTTTTGTGTACTTTATGAGATAATTGTGTCTCAAAGCGAGTGTCGTTTGGTATACATTATGCTATGATTGCTAAGGAGCTCGTCGAGCCGAACGAACTTAGAACTACTTTTCTTATCTAGGTCTCTTCAATTAGTTTAAAATAAATTTCAAAAGGCGGATGCTCCCAATTCAATGCGTTTTTTTCCATAATCAAAAGTGTAACCTATTTAAAAAAGGCAAGCGTGCTCCATTATAGGCCACAACACCATAACCACTAACCATCATGTGAGATCTTGGTTGACCAAGATTGTTTGACATGCACAAAACTACGAGTATTCTTCTCTGTAGCAGAACCTTAAACTGAAAGAGTAACGCGTTGGTGCATTAGTCACGTTAAACAAACATTGGCCTGCAAGGTACCCAGGGCCCACAACACCTCGTGTACATGTGGCCACTTGGTACCGGGAGGTGCACGTGTTTGCTCTCCTCGTTATAATGTTGGTCGCCAGTGTCCCGACTTTGTACAGGTCGACATACTTTGTATAAGAGCAGTGGCAACAGATCTGAATGTTTTTAAGCTAATAATAATTTATTTGTTGTTTTTGGGCTCGGGACTTGGAAGTCATATGTCTTGCAGTGACGTTTGAAAATGCACAGATCGTAGTATGGATAGTTGGATACTATATTTAATTCAGTTACTACCGCTGACACTAACGGTTGATTCAACAAGAAATTAACCTCTGCAGCCCGGTGCTTCTGTAATATTATCGCGTAAGCGCCGGACTTGTACTATTTATTCTGTGGAGCCGGGCTCGAGGGATTATTTTGACCTGTGTCTGAAGAAACGTGAACTCGGATAGAAAAATATGTACTAGCATAGTTTCCCTAGTAAGACAACATGTTAAGGATTTTGTAGGGGATTTTACTTTCATGGGACTTGAGCGATGGTAGCCTAGCGGTATACTAGTGCAAGCAATGATGTTATATATAAAATCTCATTGAGTGCAAGTAAGTAAGACAATACCACCACTATACTATACCGGGTTCGCTCCTGGATTCCGCACCAATGAACTTTTCAAGTTATGGCGGTTTTACATCGCTTTGCTGCGGATGGCACGTTAAGCTGTTGGTCTCGGCTGTTACTGATGATAGAAACGGATCGCACGAACTTTTTGGCGTATCAACGGATCCCAATGAGTTGTATCCACCAAAAGCCCTCGGGTGGCCTGACGGACTGACACCAGCACTGCCATACACGACAAACAAACAATGAGTTGTATCCACCAAAAGCCCTCGGGTGGCCTGACGGACTGTCGCCAGCACAGCCACACACGACAAACACACAATGAGTTGTATCCACTAAAAGCCCTCGGGTGGCCTGACGGACTGACGCCAGCACTGCCACACACGACAAACAAACAATGAGTTGTATCCACCAAAAGCCCTCGGGTGGCCTGACGGACTGACGCCAGCACTGCCATACACGACAAACAAACAAACAAACAAACAAACAAACAAACAAACAAACAAACAAACAAACAAACAAACAAACAAACAATAGCCCTCGGGTCGCCTGACGGACTGACGCCAGCACTGCCACACACGACAAACAAACAAACAAACAAAAGCCCTTGGGTGGCCTGACGGACTGACGCCAGCACTGCCACACACGACAAACAAACAAAAGCCCTCGGGTGGCCTGACGGACTGATGCCAGCACTGCCCTGCCACACACGACAAACAAACAAACAATAGGAATGTTAGTCGCATTATTATGTACTTACTTTTATAGAAAGAATGCCTAGAAACGTGATTTATAACTATTAGCACATTAACGTATGTATATCAAAACGCAAAACTATCGATGCCTAATTAAAATAAGGAACTTGGACGAACCGACGTAGAAAACAAGCTGAGAGCAAAGAGGGCTGGTCACTTTTCCCGAAGAACCGATAACCGTTGAAGTAGGCGAGTTCTCTAGAGGAGACCGATGAGTCTTTTTTTTCCTTGGTGGAGACTGCACTTAGGCACACGTAGTATAGGTCCCCTATGGCCAGATGGAGTGTTGATCTGCTAAAATCGTCTGGCAGAAACTGGATGCGTAAAGATGAAGACCTAGCTCAGTGGTGTGCATTGGCTTACGTCCAGCAGTGGACGTAAACTGATGATGACGACTTTGACTAACCTCGACGTTGCGATGAAGCTGCGTTGCTCGTGGGTGAACGAGAACACTGTGTAGTTATCTATAATCGTCATTAATTTAAAATCGACATATCTATACTTATAATAAAACTGTAACGGGTCCAATTCTGTACATTGAAGATATTTTGAAATATTTTTTTGGACCTTACTCTAGATTTGATACTGAAGCCGAAACTGTATTTTTTTCATTTTTGTCTGTTTGTCTGTCTGTCTGTCTATATCTTGGCTAGGCATCACGCCGAAACTACTGAATGAATTTAAATGAAACTTGGTATGATTTGAGTACATACTACGAGGTAGGACATAGGCTACTTTTCATTCCGAAAAATGAAACGGTTCCCGCAGGATTGGGGTTGAAAAATATTTCAAAAAACACTTACCACTCTGAAACTATTAGACGGATTTTGATGCAACTTGGCACAGTCATAGTTTATATGATGGGTTAAAATCGAGGATACTTTTATCCCGAAAAAATAAAGAGTTCCTGCGGGATAATGTCCCAAATTCTGTAAATTAAAGATATTTTGTAAATTTTTTGTGGGACGTTTTAAATTAAATACTAAAGCCAAAAACTGTATTTTTTTATTTTTTGTCTTTCTGTCTGTCTGTCCGTCTGTCTGTCTGTACCTTGGAAGTGCATTACGCCAAAAATACTTAATGAATTCAAATGAAATTTGGTATGATTTGAGTTCATACCTCGAGGTAGGACATAGGATACTTTTCATCTCGAAAAATTAAAGGGTTTCTGCAGGATAGGCGTTGAAAGTTATTTAAAAGAACACGTATCACGCTGAAACTACTTGACGGATTTTGTTGAAACTTGGCACAATCTTAGTTTATATAATGGGTAAAAATTGAGGATAGTTTTTATCCCGAAAAATAAAGTGTTCCTTCGGGATAATGTTTAAAATTCTGTAAATTGAAGATATTATGTTTTTTTTTTTGGAGGCCGTTCTATATTCAAAACAATGAAATTTGGTATGGTTTGAGTTCATACCTCGATGTAGGACATAGGATACTTTTCATCCCGAAAAATTAAGTGTTCCTGTAGGATCGGGGTGGAAAATTATTAAAATGAACACTTAGCACGCTGAAACTATTGGACGGATGTTGATACAACTTGGCACAGACATAGTTTATAATATAGGTGAAAATTATGGATACATTTTGTCTCTGGGGGATATGATAAAGGGTTCCTGGGGGATATGGGTCTAAATTCTGTACATTAAAGATATAGTGTTTTTTTTTGGAAGTTACTCTATATTCGATTATGAAGCCTAAACTGTATGTTTTTTCATTTTTGTCTGTATGTCTGTCAGTCTGTATCTTAGCCGCGCATCACGCCGCCGGAACTATGAATTGAAAAGAAACTTGGTATGACTTGAGTTCGTACTACGAGGTAGGAGGATACTTTACATATCGAAAAATGTATGGGTTATTATTTAGGGGTTGAAACTTATTTAAAAGAACACGTACCACGCTGAAAGTAATGGATGGGTTTTGATGCAACTTGGCACTGTCTTAAGTTATATGATGGGTTAAAATTGAGGACACGTTTTATCCTGAAAAAGAAAACGGTTTCTGCGGGATATGGGTCCAAAGTTATGTTAATATTTAAGTTATAAAAAATATTTTTTGGATGGTTCTCTATATTCGATTATGAAAACCAAACTGTTTTACTTTTTAATTTTGTCTGTCTGTTTGTCCGTATCTTGACCGCGCATCGCACCCAAACTAAGAAAAGAATTCAAATGAAAAAAATGCTCTTGGGTGCTTATATAAGGTATTATACAATTATTATTTTGTTAATCGTGTCTTTTTTTCAGTTTGTCTATATGTTTGTTTGTTCACGCATCACGTAAAAACTACTGGACCGATTGCAATGCGGTTTTCATTGTTAGATAGCTTAGGGTTTGATTTAAATCTGGTGTAATTGGTTATTGGTGATGTTCCTAAAAACCTTAATATCCTCCATATCAATGCACAGAGTATCCGGGCTCATTACCCAGATATGCTGGCGTCGTTCGATCATAAAAATATCCACGTACTTCTTATTTCAGAATCTTGGCTAAAACCATGACATCCATCTACCTCATATTCCCTACCTGGTTTCATACTCCTGCGTAATGACCGCACTGGCTGTGGAGGTGGCGGTGTTGCTATTTATCTCCGTGCAAACATTCCTTACACTATTGTGAGTATGTCAGCGCAACCCCCTCCAACCGATGCTGGTGAGCATCTTTTTATTGAAATCACAGTTTCTCATACGAAGATGCTTGTAGGTGTTTATTATTGTCCTTCCCTACGCATAAACTTTTTTTCTAATTTTGAGAAACTCCTGCAAGATCACTCTCCTTCTTACGATCACAATATTATCATGGGTGATTTTAATACATGCTTGCTGAAACTTGATAATAGATCGTCCACTTTAGAAACCATCATCAGGGCCAGCAACTTAACCATTCTGCCACTTAACGCTACACATCATTTCCCTCATTCAGTCCCTTCTCTTTTTGACCTTATTCTAGTCTCGTCCCAAAATCTCGTTGGTAAGCATGGTCAGTGTTCGGCGGACGCTTTCTCTCATCATGATTTGCTTTTCCTTTCTTATAAAATCCGTCCGCCGAAAGCGAAACCCAAAGTTCTTCTGCTGCGTAATTTTGGTGGTATGGATTTGGAATGCTTGCGCAAGGATGCTTAGGAGTTGGACTGGTCAGCTGTGTTGGATGGAGTATCAATTGATGACAAAGTTGAGGGTTTCAATCGTACTTTGACAAAATTATATGATGTACATGCACCTAACCGACCTGTCAAGTTAAAACATCTCCCTGCACCTTGGCTTATAAGTGAGTGATCTTTAATGCACAAAAAGTTAGTGGCCAAGGCCAAGCTTAGATGTTGCCCAACCGAGTACAATAAAGAAAAATACATTGAACGCCGAAATCACTGCAATAGAGTTTGTAGGAATGCACAGCGCCGACATTTCCATGACTCAGTAGAAAATGAAGACCCCGCTAAAGTTTGGAAATTCCTTAGGTCGATGGGAGTTGGAAAGTCACGACAAGATAATATTCCTTATAACTTAAATATTGATCTCTTAAATAGACACTTTTCCTCCTGCTCCAACTTTGATGGACCTACAAAACTTGTTACGCTTAACTATCTTTCTTCATTTGCACCTCCCGACCACCCTTCTTTTATTTTCATTCAATTTACCGATTGTGACGTTAAAAGAGGCAATGCTTCTATTTCATCTAACGCGGTTGGTAGTGATAGCATTAGTCGTAAGATGATCCTACCCATACTTGATGAAGTCATCCCTGTTATCCGATACATCCTCAATTTTTCTATATCCAGTGGTACATTCCCATATTTATGGAAAGAAGCCCTAATAAATCCTCTCCCCAAAAAGTCTAATCCTTCTTCTTTCTCAGAATTTCGCCCTATCTCCATTCTTTCTTTTTTATCAAAAGTGTTCGAGCGCCTTGTTCATCAGCAAATGTCTTCCTTTCTTAACAGAAACTCTCTCCTTAATAATTTCCAATCTGGTTTCCGTCCTGGGCATAGCACTGTCTCCGCATTAGTTAAAATTACTGACGACATCCGATATGGCATGGGTAACGGAAAACTGACTGTTTTATCACTACTTGACTTCAGTAACGCTTTTAACAACGTTGATTTCGACATTCTTCTTGGACTTCTTCGCTCTCTTAACGTATCTCCAACGGCTATTGATTGGTTTCGTAGTTACCTGTATGGTCGCCGGCAGCGTGTTCGCATTGATGATAACTTATCATCATGGTGTTGTACATCTGCTGGCGTTCCTCAGGGCGGCGTATTATCTCCTTTACTTTTTGCTATTTTCATAAACTCAATTTCTCACCAAATATCTTCTTCCTACCATCTCTATGCAGATGATTTGCAAATTTATACACAAGCTCCTTTAGACCAGTTGCATACAGCTATTGAAACAATCAATTATGACCTTAAACGTATTTCAGACTGGAGTAAATCATATGGCCTTAGTGTAAATCCCTTAAAGACCCAAGTTATTGTAATCGGTAGTTCAAAACTAATATCTAAGATTGACTGGTTTCATCTCCCACAAGTTCTTTTCGATGGCACACATATCAAAATAAGTGAAACTGTTAAAAACTTGGGTGTGCTTATTGATAAACAACTATCTTGGGGACCTCGGTTAAGTGAGGTAAGCCGTAAAGTTTATGCGTCAGCGGGTTCACAAGACTGCGCAATTTTCTTCCCACTACCACCAAACTTGCTCTAGCACAGTATCTTCTGCTGCCTTTACTCGACTACGCCTGCTATTTGGACTTGACCGAAGAACAGCTAAATAAACTAGAGCGCATAAAACTTTTGCATTCGGTTTGTTTTTGGCTTACGCAAGTATGACCATGTATCTGATTTTCGCAAAAAAAATGGCAAAGCTAAAATGGTTACCAATCCGACGTCGCCGGGATACTCATGCCCTCTCTCTTCTGTACAGTGTCCTATTTAATCCATCGACCCCTTCCTATCTCAAAGAGCGATTTGAGTTCCTTCATATTTCACAGTTCCGTATTCTTCGTTCCACCAATACTCTGCAGTTGAAAGTGCCTGACCAATCTACGATGTGTTCTCACAACTCTTTTACTAAACGGGCTGTAAGACTGTGGAATGCTTTGCCCATCAACATTAGAAAAGCTAAGTGGATAGCTGTCTTCAAAGACATGGTGAAGAAGTGTCATTAAGCTGGATACTATGTTATTCATACATAATTGATACACTATTCCTTTGTGAACATGCTATTTATTTATGTATATTATATTATAAATTTGCCAATATATATGTTATATTATTTATTTATAGTATATATATTTATGTGTTTAACAAAATTTATGATAACACATTATGTAAGTATGTATACAAATATTAAGTTATATAGTTGTATATAGTCCTTTCGCTTTAGATTCGGCCAATCATGTAAATGTTTTTTTCTCTCCAGTGGGAAAAGACTTAGCTGACCACATTTTAACACGTCTCAATACGTCTGAGGAACATTTGATAAATAAAATTTCTCTGAACAATTTAACACCAGTAGATTCTTTCTTCCTAGCACCGACAGATGGTTTTGAAATAAGTAAGTTACTGGCGGGACTGAAAGCTTTCTCGGCCCCTGGTTGGGATGGTATTAAAAATGACACACTTAAACGTGCCAAACACGTACTTGCTGATCCAATTGCACATATCTGTAATCTGAGTATGCTCTCAGGCAAAGTACCACATATCCTCAAGACAGCAGACGTTTGCCCTATATTCAAAGCAGGTGATTCATCCTCTGTCTCAAATTACAGGCCGATTTCGCTCCTTCCTACACTTTCGAAAACTCTAGAAAAAGTGATTAATAGGCGTCTTTTAAATTTTCTTGAGTCAAACAATTTGTTATCAACTAACCAATATGGCTTTCGTTGTAATCAATCTACAGAAGATGCAGTCGTAGCCTTGGTTGACAATATCACAGACAAAATTTAAGCCGGCAAAAAATGCATTGGGAAATAACCAATCTTTTCTTGGATCTGGCCAAGGCGTTCGATACCGTTTCGCGGCTAATCTTATTACGGAAACTCGAACTGCTTGGCATCCGCGGTTTACCACTGCAGTGGTTTCATTCATACTTAAGTGGTCGAAAACAAAGAGTTTGTATTGAGGACACCTTCAGTGGTTACGCAGACATTGAATTTGGTGTGCCGCAGGGCAGCGTATTAGGTCCTACACTCTTCTTGACCTACATAAATGACCTCTGTAATCTTTCTCTAAAACAATCAAATGTTTATGCTTTTGCTGATGATACATCCTTGATTTTCTATGGCAATGACTGGGATGAAGTCATTGAAGTGGCTAGAAACGGGCTTTCAGTCGTCGCAAGTTGGCTGCAGAACAATCTTCTCACGCTTAATACCAACAAAACGAAGTGTCTGGCATTTCGAATCTCAGAAAAGTCAAAGCCGGATAAGCCCATTGATCTTCGGATCCACCAGTCTGTATGTGTTAGTTCTGGGCCTTGTACTTGCCCAGTGATAGGTGAGGTCGACAATATTAAATATCTAGGTATAAAAATCGACCAAAGACTTTCCTGGACTAACCAAGTTTATACTGTGTGGTCGTCTTAGGAAATTACTACACATTTTTAGAAAGCTTGGTGCTGTTTCTGATAACTCTACGCTGAGAATAGTCTATTTGGCCCTTTGCCAATCCGTACTCAGCTACGGTATTGTATGTTGGGGATCAGCTGCCAAGACCTTACTTCTAAGACTTGAGCGTGCCCAGCGTGCAGTTTTGAAGGTAGCTTATCGGAAACCATTTAGATATTCTACTGACAAATTGTACTCGGACACTAATCACCTTAGAGTTAGGCAACTGTACATTGTGGCCTCCGCTCTAAGATACCATAAAACTGCAGTGAACACAGTCTCGGTACCTCAAAGATCCTCGCGTCGAAATGCATGGAATATCCCTTTAGTAAGGTCCTCATTTGCGCACCGGCCCTTTTTGCATAAACGTGTTCATATATACCAAGCTCTGGACAGATCGTTGCATATTTTAAACGATTCGCGTCGTACTTGCAAGCGAAAAATTGACAACTATCTAAGCACAGTGGGGTATGAGGAAACCAAGAACTTTATAAAAGGGTACAGATGACAGTAGGGGTCTGTTTCGTCTCAACCAGCCCGGGAATTCTAGGCACAAAAAGCACATTCCTGCCGGTTCTATGGAGAGAAACAGGCCCAAATTTCTTTCATTCCCAAAATATTGTGATATACCACAACCTATTTCATCAACTTATTATGCTTAAATTTACTAACTTAACCTATAGACATTTGACTTAACTTATGAATTCCTAAAGCATAGTTCAACTTCCTTCTTAGCGTAGACTTACTCGATTCCATACATCTAACTATTATTATCTAGCTATGGTTTCCTGTATCTACGAAGCATATTATAGTTTCGCAAACACCCAGTTACAGTACGAATGAACAACAGTAATCACAAATGGACTTGATATTTGGCATAACTCTTGTACATGTCCCTATACAAATAAGCAGGCATGCACAAACACGTTATCACTTGATATATACACACACGCATACACACACAAAACCCTAATATACACTACACTCATCGTTCACACTCATACATCATCATTTCATTCATCATTAATCGTTCATTTGTCACACTCTCATAAATAATATGATTATGAATATATTGTTCAAAAGTACTACTAGATTCCTGTGACACAGGTTTTCCTAGTGCAGGATCTAGTGATATTTTTTTTTATTTTTGTTTTGTAAAATACTTTGTTTTTCAACTATTACTTGTTATCTTTAAGCATTGTAATCTTTATAACTTGTATAACTTTGTGTACCATATAAATAAATAAATAAATAAATAGTTATATAGTTTATATAGTTGTTATTTATCTATTAACTTTTTTGTTTCAAAGTAAGTCTCCATCACTGACCGCAATGTTTATTTTATATTCCTGTCCTAAAATACCAATATACCAACATTTGATCAACATTTCTTCAGCCGTCAAAAATATTTTTATTAATTGCTCGGCTTCTACTCATCGGACTGAGACACAAAGTACCCCTGCTTTTAAGTCAATCCTTAAGCTATGAAAACGGCATCGCAATCGGTCCAGTTGTTTTCACGTGATGTGAACAAACATACAGACAAACTAACAAACAAACAGACAGAGAGACACGTTTTTTTTTTTAAATATTATTGTTCAGTAGCCTATTTTAAATAAACAAGACCATTTTTTTTTATTATCTTTATTGTACAGACTTTTTCATTCCTAATACTTTATTATAAGGATAGACAATCAAACGCTACACTCTCAGTAATCGCACAGTAATCAGTAATGTTATTGACACATATTTGGATGATCAATAAAAAGAGCATTTGCACAAAAAACTCTAGTTAAATTAACCATAATTAAGTGGATATTTCTAAAGCACTTCCAGCTCTCGTTAACCGTAATTGTGGCGGTGACCGTCATCCTGCGTTTAACTGCTGGTTCAATCTACCGCTTAATAACAAAATAACTTCTTCAATATTAACTCGGCACACGAGTTGCAAACAACACTTATTATTAATAATTATACTACTTATTATACACTAGTTACAAATATATATAAATACACAAGCGTCTACCCGTCGAAAGCAAATACAGTGTCATACGTATACAACAAATTGATCACAACTGGCAATCAAGGCTACTGGTCTTTAATTACATTATTGTCTGTGTATCTCGTCCATATACCTACTGAAAACATTCAGCTGGACCAGATAGTTCTATGTCATAATAAAAAAAACTAGCATATACTAGACGTAATAAACTTTCGAAATATGTCGACGTTAAGCGACAAAGTACTAGAATATCCACATGTTTTTGTACATTCTTGATTCTATACTTGCCAACTGAAGCCGAACTTTGGTTTATCCGTTTCTGGACCTTATCACGAAGAGATAGGGGCTAGTGTTTTGTGGTGCAGTGGTCTAGGCTAGACCAAGCACAGCTGCAACAGTAAAATTATTATGAAATCCAAAAAACACGACAGAGACCAAAATGATTGAAAACGAACTGTCCACCCACAAAAATAGTCACACTAATATCATAAAGCCGAGAATTTGTTTGTAATATTTTACTTTACTTTAATAGTTGCAATTGCAATAACTATTGTATTTACAATAACTTGAATAATCTAAAATTGAAAATTTTGTAAGAAGCCTTAAAGACAGTAAAATTACTACCGTTTAATTATAAGAATTATATCATTTGAACAGTTCTTTTAAATATCTTCAATATGGTACTTCACTCGGTAGGTTTTGTTAATTTTTTGTTCTGTCGGAAATACAATATGGCTTATGTAAGCCGTCATATTAGTTTTCTTGACATATATCCATATATCCTATACTACATAATAATAGCACTCTCATGATCAAGACGAATCCAATGATACCTCATTTATCAAAATCCATCAAGCTGTTTATGCTGTATTACGCGCGCAAGAAACATACAAACAAACATACATACAACCCAAACACATAACCCTCCGTGCAGTCGGGTACAAATTGAGAACCTTCCTGTTTTAAATAGGTATTAATAAATAATAGTTGCTGTACATGTATATTTATAATATCTAGCACACTATAAACATATTCATCATAATATGTGCTGCATCTAGATTAAATAGGTACTTAATTTAAAACACATGTTGATTTATTATCTTTATACATATATATTTATACTTTACCTTCTTGCCTCTATTGGTTATAATAGAAAATGTAGGTTATTGTGTCAATAAAATATAAATTAAAAAAAAAACAATATAAGAATAAAGTGATTAACGAAAAAAAACATGGGGGATGAATTGAGTACCTCCTCTTGAAGCCGGTTGAAAATTAATGTCATTGTGAAAAGAAGCGTGGGGTATTTATTGTTTACCAAGATATTATGTTACTTCGATATGTGTTTAAATATTTTATTTCTATTTTGAATTACAGAGTTAGTGTTTGAATGTCGTACAAAACACCCCACGCTTTTTTTAACAATGACATAATTGAAATTTATTTTTTACTTATTATTTCGGTTTAATGGTATTAAAGTGTGTATTTTAGTTTTTTTTAATCACTTTTTGTTCTTTAAACTTTTTTTTAATGTTTGTATTGTCATCGGACCCTGATAAGTGTGGAAAATTTTGAATTAATATGACCATTTATAGTGAGTACAAATCGAGTTCAAATATTCCTTTACATACACACAAACAGGTGAAGCGTGTTAAAAATAAGTCTGATTTATTTTGTCAAAACATTAAGTAGCTACTTCCAAGTACTGTAGTGAGTAGTTTAGCGTCGGTACATAATAATATATTGTCCTTATCCGATAAACCCAAAGTTTCACTCAATAAAGAACTCCAAGTAGAAGACATTAGGAGCACACCTTTACTCAACGTCTATAAATATATAAAAGTGAAACGTTGTCCGTTTGTTTGTTTAGGGAGTTTTAACGCGATAACGGCTGGACGGATTTTGATAAAATTTGTAATGGAGATAGCTTATACCCTAGAATAAAAAATATAATACTTTTTATTCCGGAAAATGGTAAGTTCCTACGGGAAAATTGGAAAATATTGATTACTCGCTATAAGGAACGGTGGCTATGGAAAAGAAATAACAAGTCTGTCAAAAAATATCAAGAGCTGTTAGTGTTCTACTTTTGCATTGGTTTTTAACATCCTAGAAGAACAAGGATGCTTTTTTGGCTAGTTCAGTGACGTAAAGTACCAGAAAGTCGGTAAAATACCTTTGTTATTGTTTTAATCGCGTTAATATAATTTATTAACATTTAAAATATAGTTAAATAATAAATACGTAACGCGTAGTTCAAAACCCCCCCGCCCCTGTAACGCATCGTAACGTTTTAAAAGACCCCCCCTCCCCCCAAATTCGTTACGCAATACTTGAACGCTCCCTAAAGCATTACTTTTTATATATTTTATGTAGGTAGGTATTTGTGTAGGTATGTATTCATTTATTTACTGAAAACCACCGTCCATTACCAGTCGTTATTCCTGTCCGTGCACGGTTGTCTGGAAGAGATCGCTCTGACCGATAAGACCGCCCCTTGTGACACTCATTGTTAAACTGTATATTTACTGGTGTTCAACAAAGAGTTTATCTATCTATCTATCCTATGACAAGGTAGGTACTAGCCAGTTGCCTCCCGATCACCGCCATTTCATTAATCCCTAATCTGTATTCAGCACAGAGATCTCTTTGTCTATATAGTTATGTATGCGCACGTACGAACAACCAACAGTACTGAAACACTTCACAGTTCGTCCTAGAATCCTGTCGCAGCACATCTTCAGGACGACAACAACGGTGTGCCTTTTGATTTAAGTACGTGGCTTGCTGTGACAAAGGTCCAGGATGAGTTTTCAGTTGTTATGTAAGTAGAAGATAAATACGTGGTAAGTAGAGTAACATTACCTACTGGGCAGCCTTGGATCCGTGACTCATAGAGCAGAATAGACGAAGCGACGCCTTGCGCCGTGTGTACCTGAATAGCCTTTATGTGGTCGGTGGAACATGACACCGTGTTGTTCCATCACGTAGGTAAGTTCGCTAAGTGAATAGATAAGTCATATGGAGCTGCAAAACTTACAATAAAGTACGTTCGTATTTAGATAAGTTTTTTGTACTAAAACTTACAATAAAGTACGTTCGTATTTAGATAAGTATTTTGTACTAAAACTTACAATAAAGTACGTTCGTATTTAGATAAGTATTTTGTACTAAAACTTACAATAAAGTACGTTCGTATTTAGATAAGTATTTTGTACTAAAACTTACAATAAAGTACGTTCGTATTTAGATAAGTATTTTGTACTAAAACTAATCCATACCAAATTGGTATGGATTAGTTTTAGTTATGTTTCACTTGTATATATTACCAATATATACAAGTGAAACATTGTCTGTTTTTTTGGGGAGTTTTAACGCGATAACGGTTGGACGGATTTTGATGAAATTTGGAATAGAGATAGCTTATACCCTGGAATAAAACATAGAATACTTTTTATCCCGGAAAATTGTAAGTTTTCGCGGGAAAACTGGAAAGTGTTGAATACTCGCTTTAAGGAACGGTTGCCATGGAAACGAAATAACAAGTCTATAAAAAAACGTTAGTGCCAAAGAGTATAGTAATATATAGTTAGTGCTTTACTTTTGTATTGGTTTTAAATATCCTAAAAGAATATAGGATGCTTTTTTCGCCATAAACTGGTAGACCGCGCGGACGAAGTCGCGGGCGGGAAAGCTAGTATTATTGTGAGTATAAACAGGGGGAATAAATCTTATTTTTGACTAGAACCTTGTTTTTTTAAGTAGTTGAAAGTCATGAAAGTTGAAAGGCATTAGGCAAAGAGTCATTAGGCACATTCTACCTATAATTTAGGTATATAATTATGTACTTACTTCTCAGATATAGGTAACTACCGAATAAAGTCATCACAACACAAATGAAACCCCTTTAAAGTGCTTCTAATCAAACGCAGCTTGTTAATTATTCTCTCAATCAAAACTCTTTTCCATTCTATTGTGTAATAAAGTCTAATTGGAAAGACAATGCTTGTAAGGGCGATAATAGCATGCTAATATATTCCTTCAATTTGCTCGCTTACATCATAGGGCACCTTGTCCAAGAGATAACATCGATAAATTCAATAAGTTCTATTAAAACTCGAGTAGGTACTTAGGTATTTGAATAGAGTAAACCACTTGACCATTCGATCATGATTTGGAATTGAATTGCTGCAACAAGGTGTGTGCGAACCTATTTGTGATTATAATTAGTAACAGGCGGAGAGTGAAGTATTTTATAACTTGTTACGATCAATGAAACTAGCTAGAGCTAGTAGTAGTAGTAGTAGTAGTGGAGAATAAAGAAACTCACATACAAATACATACATAGAAAAATACATAAACCCTAAAACACTCCTTTTTAGGCATTAGTTTTATTACTCTAAGTGTTATGACTGTGTTGTTATAAACAGGAATAAAATATGTAAGTACCTACTCGTTTATTAGAGTATTCGAACAAACGAAAACGCTTCTGCGATAAAACTTTGCAATTTTGACCTTCGAGAATGTAAACATTCAATGAATAGACTTCGAGGAATAGACATTCGCAAAAACGTCATTACCTGATATTACTTTATTATATTGCTTGAAGATAATTTATCAGTTAGTCAATAAAAAAACAGATTCTGATAAAAAACGTTTTAAATCTCTGCTACATTAACAGGGTCCGGCACGTAAGTTGATGGCACTCACATAATCTGTTCAATCTGTACTGGAGGGCGGGCTGAAGCGCGGGGAGGGGGCCGGCGTTCCACCCGCCCTCGCCGCGCCACCCGCCGCCCGCCGCCCGCCGCCCGCCGCCAGACAGTTGATTCACACAATCCGCACGCCGCGTACGACTTGCACTGGACAGTCGCGCTCATTTTGCAAGAATCATTTATTTTCTGTGGTGATATTGTACTCCTCTGTGATTAAAATGGGAAATAAAACATTACGAAGCCAGACAAGAAAAATGATCTACGATGTTCATTGTTTTATGACAAAAGAAGCCAGCGACGGCGTACAAAACTTGAAACAGGTACAAAAACGTACAGCTGAAGCAACTAAAACGTCAGTTATGACAGTTCGGCGAATTGTAAAAGAGGCCAAAACACCTGATTCGATACCAGTGTTTCGCACTCCTGGAAAGTATAGGCAAAGAGCGAAACTAATTACCGACATAGATGATTTCGACAAAGGCGTGATTAAAAGAGCCATTCACAATTTTCACTTAACTGAGAAAGAAATGATAACCATAAATAAGCTATTGGTAAAATTACGCCACGACATTAAATTTAAGGGTTCTGAAAGAAGCCTTCGTCGAATCGTTAAAATGCTTGGCTTTAGGTGGAGGAAGATTGAAACCAACAAGCAAATTTTAATTGAGAAATCAAATATTAGGTTGAAGAGGATTGAATACCTACGAACCCTTAAAAAGTACCGACAGGCAAACAGACCAATTGTATACACAGATAATTGTTTGTATACCAATTCTTCACAGATTAGCTTAAAATCTGAAGATACGGCTCATGGACAAAATAAAAAAGAGCAACAAGGCATTGTTATGGTACACGCTGGATCAGAGAGCGGATTCGTGCCTAATGCCTTCCTGACGTCACTAACGGTTAAATCTGGGTCTAAGTCGGGCGACCACCACTATGAAATGAATTACGAGGATTATCAAAAGTGGCTTCAAACAAAACTGATTCCAAATCTTCAACCGAAGTCAGTCGTGGTAGTCGAGGATACCTCATTTCACAACAAAGAGCTTACATCCCCACCACACTCAGGCTCAAAAAAAGCTGATATGCAGGCGTGGTTAACCGAAAAAGGCATTTCATTTGCTTCGGGCATGTTAAAACCGCAGTTGTACAAGTTGATCAAACAAAACAAAGAACAACATACACAATTCAGTATTGATAAAATGCTTACAGAAAAGGGTCACGATGTCCTCCGCTTACCCCCTCACCATCCGGACTTAAATCCAATTAAAATGGCCTGGGTTGCGATAAAAGAGTATGTAACCAGTAAGAATATCAAATGGAATGTGCATTGTGTGATGAATCTAATAAAAGAAAAGACAGATGAAATGGGTCCAAAAGAGTGGAAAAAGTTCTCTAAAAAAACGAAAGAAATTGAAGATCTATACATCCAGAGCGATCATATAATTGACGACTTGATGGACCAAAACACAATTCAAAGGGCAGATTCTTCGGACAGTGACTCTGACAGATCATCGTCTGATGAAGAAGGTAATATCACAGAAGATTTCGTGTTTGTCACAAGTGGCACAAGTGCCGCCAATCATTTAAACAGGAGCCGTATTCAATCTGATGATGAATGTAGTAATTATATTATCTTTGATGATGACCTACCCGAGGTAGCCATGGTTCTGAAAAGCGATAGTGATTAGATAATTTTTTGTAGATATATTCCTTCTCTTGCGGAGTTTTACAAATAATATTGACAGTAAATAGTTCTGATTTACCTAGCACAAATAGTTTTGTGCGCGTGTGTACCTGCGCGATTTCCCCGCTCTCGATCACTGGCAGTCTCATCACTAATGAACACTAGCGTAGCAGGGTAGTAACGAAGGTGTTGTAGGTGGAGAAGGTGCTGTGTGGTGGAGACCCTGCTCATCTGTTATAATATACCTTAGCTATAATTATGACTTATATTAAGTTTGTTTTTGCGTCGAGTTTAATTACATTTTCTTTGCCTTACCTTGCAGTTTAGATATAAAATGCCGTTACTTACCACTCCAAACTACTCGCAGTAATTATAAATACCAGCGTACCTACAGAAAGTGCACCATGTTTTTATAGGGTTCCGGCAATCGCACTTTAGTTCTTTTTGTTGGTAGGTTATAGGAAAAGTCAACCTGGATATATAAGGACTTTATTATTTGGGTCATGTCCGATAGATTTGACCCTATAACCCACTATCCAAAAGTTTGCTGTATTCCAGATATATGTCAATAAAAAAAGCAGTAAATTTTGCTCTAATTTCAACATTTATTTTTTATTTTCAGACTAAAGACTTGGTCCAATGTTTTGCTGGTTTTACGTAGAGAGTATGCCAGTTTAAAAATCTATACCTACTTATAATAAAGCAGTAAGTACAAAAAAGTATATACAAAGAAGATAATAAGAAAAGGTCTAGGCTAAAATAAGCTACTGAACAAGAACATAACATTAAAAAAACGTGTCTGTCTGTACGTTTGTTCGCGCATCACGTTAAAAATACCAAACTGATTGCAATCACTGTTGGACAGCTTAGGGTTTGACTTAAAAACTGCGGCCCGACCACATAACTTGGCTTCAATCGAATTCTCAATATCGCAACCACTAATGCCTTGCGATAGAGTCGAAATTGCTATGAGAAAAGTGATAATCCGATTGTAACCAAGTTCTGTAATTGGGCCACTGGTGTACTTGGTATCTTAATCCGATGATTAGATGCCGAGATCGATAAAAAACTATTTAACGGCTGAACTAATTTTGAAGAAATGTAGTATAATTATTGTACTTTATAGGTACTACAGTCAAACTAAACTAAAAGTCTATTGTTACTGGAATAACACGTATAGTATGGACTACTTCTAAACGAAATGACCTCGCGGGCAAATCCGCAAGAATTGAATAACTCCGCCATATTAAATCGCATTTCGATGGTTCCTTTTTTATTTGAAAGGTAGTAATTTAAAATTGGTCTCTTAAATTTTGGTGAAAATCTGATGAGAATCTTCGGCGTGATGAGCAGAATAGCTCCTCAAAATGCAGTAAATTTTTCACTTTTAGGTTTCTACCAGTGGAATCAGCCCTTTACTCACTAGGTAGGGATTGATGGAGCACTTTGGTTATTAATGTTAGTTGTACTAACTAGATGGCGTTACTGTGCACCGCTAGATTGTTTGCAAAAAGTTTGTACGCGCGAGTTCTACAGCTCACAGAGCCACTAGTAAAGCAGTCAGTAAAAGTAGATGTAGAAGTAGTGCTATATGAGCGCTTTGTTTCGCCATCTTTAAGCATTGACTGCACATCCAGTTCTAGTCAGTTTTGGTATCTCTAGTCGTTAGATCAAAGCGCTTTGTCGTAATGCTCGCGCAGAACGCATCGTAATGTTGCAATAAGATTTTCAAAACATATTTTCATTATATATATATATCATTTCAATCGGTAAGTACTTTTAATTGTTAACTATTGATTGGAAAGTCATGAGAGGTGGGGTCAGGCATTCAAGTTGCGTAATCCCAATACAAACAAAAATAATCCCAATAATGTGAATGAATACGAGCACTGATTTCCGTAACTTTTGACTTGACTTGATTGACTTATTACATTTGACAAAAACATTTGTTGGAGCTATTGCTGGAATGATAGGAACATAATTTTACTGCAAAAAGTATTTGGTGTTATGTGATTGATAAAAGTTGACATTCGAATAGTAAGCCCATGCTTCACACGCCTGCGCCTGCGCCGCAGTCTTCTTGGCAAAAATAATGAACGGTACACGTCACTGAGACTTATAATAATGTTGTCATTGAAAACTTCGTCAGGTGCGATTCACTACTTGCAGACGACACTATTGAAGATCCCAAATCGAGTATTTTAACCAAAAGACATTCATTCAGCAATATAGTCTAAAATTTGACGCTGGTTTTGTGTCTGTTTATATATTAATGGCGATATATTAATACTGTCCAGGCTACGCACAAAAAAAAACAATATGCGGAAATTTTTCACTTCTATCACTTTTGAGTGGTAAATGAGACAATTTCACCAAAAAAAAACAAGCGAACGACTTGCGTTATAGCTAACAGAATTGGGTCCAAGTCTCGTATTCCCATTTCCATATAAAAAAAACTCCGAAACCTGGCTGGACCGATTTTGACAGGACTTTCACTGGAAGATAGCTGATATTATAAGGAACTTAAGCTACTTTCATTTTTGAAAAGAATTAGGGTTCCGCGCAAAAAAAACCCATGAATTTTTACTACGCGGGCAAAGCCGCGGGCACAGCATTTATATATATGTAGATTAGAATTCAGCATTCACAGTTCAGTTTTTGCAGCAGAGTAGAAAATTTGAAAAAGTACCTTATTGTTGACACAAATGCAATGATGTGTAAATGTTCTTAATAGAACGTTATTATCATTTGAACAAGTATTATTTTCACTATTAAAAAAGTCTATTTAAGACGACAAGGCCTCTACTTCCGTAGATATTAATTATTAATCACAATCAAATATATTTTTCACTTGGAAAATTTAAATTGCTGCCATCATTAAGGGCTGGGGCTGCACCATCCTCTTTTTTATACGCTTTATATTAGCTTCACTTGTATGTTCGTTTGTATGTTTATAACCGACTCCTTTGGACGCTATTTTGACCTACTTTAAACGGTCAGATTTCATTCAAATTTTGCACACCTGTCAAAGACCGATGACAATGCAATAAATCGAAAAAAAAAACTAAAAAGTAGAAAATAAATCATAGTGTAAAAAAACTAAAAATCACGCTTTATATAGAAAACCAAACTAAAAAATAGAAAATAAATATAACCAAAAAAAAAATTATACTACCAAAAAAAAAAAAAAAAAAAAATTATACTACCTATATAATAGGTATATATATATACCTATTATATAAATCATGTCTGTCTGTTTGTTTGTTCTCGCCTCACGTAAAAAGTACTGGACCGATTGCGATGCGATGACTGATTTAAAACCTGGGGTACTTGGTTTGGTATCTTAATCCGATGATAAGATGCATTAGAGCAATCGATAAGAAAACTATTGAACGAATTTAGAACGAATGTTTTATATTGTAGGTTTTTATTTTATTTTTTATTACGGACTAGGCAATCGTATGACCACGATCTCACTCACCTGATGGAAAGCGATGATGTGGTCGAAGGTGTAGCACGCTTGCCTAGTAGATACCTATCAAATGCTTGCTTATTGGATGCTTTGTCAAAGAGATGGTTTGCCTCATTTGTGTTGTTTTAGGATAGTGTTGCCAGCATATATCTGATTTCCGATCACTGATTGGTATAAGGCATCTCATAATGTGCGTGTATAGTGCGTATATAGTTGTACAACTTTGTAGTGTATTTCCGTGCGTGACGTCACCTGTCGTTCCCAACGGAAGACCAGCTCTGGTTATTTTGCAACCAGCACTATGCTGAGTTGGAGCCGACTTGCCACAAGCCAAAAACGAGAATGTAGATAATACTTACATATTTTTAGTCATATTTATCATTTGTTTAATCTGTTTGTTTATTGTTTTTTGTCACAATAAAGATATGTCTATGTCTATTCACTCTTGACTTGAACACACCTGGGTTATATTTTACCGGAAACAAATTAATAGTTAATTAAATCCGATAATTTTGGTCTTGGAATAACACGTGTGGGCAACTTTTAAATGAAGTGACCACGCGGGCAAAGCCGCGGGCACAGCATAGGGGCTCAGCTAGTTAACAATATGAGTCTATTCTGAGAGGATGTCAAATAACACCGAGGCATGATTTGGCATCCTTTCAGAAGAAAGGATAGCCAAAATCAGATTTTTAATTTATAAAGATTTAGAATAAATATATCTACTTCATTGTTGTGTTTAGCTGGAAGATCATTGTACTGGCGACACACCCGTACAAGGCATTGTAGAACGATGTATTATTTAATTAAAACATTAATGGTAATATGTTTAAATTTATTAGTTCATAGGAACATTGTCTATACAAACGAGAATGTAAGCTTACCTACGCGTACTAGGTACCTAATTAATATCAAAATTGAACGAAACGACGATGATGAAGTTGCATTGCCCGTGGGTGGTCACCAGCAGACTAATTATGTATCTACAATCGTAATTATTTTAAAATAGTTATATATAACATCATTGTAAAATAGTGATTTCATTTCGCCAAACCCTAAAAATATTTATTACAATCAATCAAAAGTTACATTCCAAATGTATTCACACAGTAATGAGTAATAATAATGATACATATTCAGATGATCAATAAAAAGACCAATTGCACAAATATATTAAATTAAATTTCTTAACCACATCCAGCTCTAATTAACCGTAACTGTGTCGGTCGCCGGCATCCTGCGTCGGTTAATTCTACCGCTTCATAATAAAATAACCTTAGCAATATTAACTCAGCAGAAGAGCTGCTGACAACACTTATTATTTATTACCCGACTACGGCGAAGCAAGTGAAGGGTAATCAGTTTACCAGTCTATGTATGTAGATGTGTAGTTCCACGATAGCTACGTTGTTGTTGTATTTTTAATATTTCGACTAATTGTATTAATTATGTATTAGACATTTTATTCCTACCATCATATTATTTCTTAACCCTATTTTATTCAATGATTGTGTGGACATAATCATTTCCTTATATTCAATGATTGTGTTATTTTTCTGTAATTTGTTATAGTAATTGGCCAAGGCCGTATAATAATAAAATAAATAGCGTCGCGACGTCGCCTCGCCCCTATTGATCTGATTTTGACAAGCGAGATATCAATCGATTCATCTTCAAGTTATAGTGGCACAGGCATAGAGAGAGTATCAATGGCATTTTTTTCCTGACTACGATGACGCACAGGAAGGGTTATGTGTTCGAACAAAAACTTGGTCCAATTTTGACAAGCGAGGTATTAATCGACTCGCAAGAGTGTCATAGTCTATTTTTATTCGACCGTAGTCGGGTTTAATTTTTTTACTCAAGTCTTGTGTTTAATTATAGGTACTACTTATTTTACTTATTAGTCCTAGGTGGCACTGCCTGGCGTGACGCTTACCATCAGGCGAGCAACCTGCCTGACTCATCAAATATATGGGCTGGTCACGTCTGCCGCATGTCGGACGAGCTGTGGGCAAAACTCACGACTGAGTGGAACCCACACAATGTTAGACAACGTCGTGGCAGGCCCAGACGGAGATGGCGAGCTATTGGAGGGATCGGCCGCAGAAATCTTTCAACCAACAGGAGTGGATCGAGGGTAGGGAGGCGTTTTCTCTGCAATGGGACGACCACGGCTGACTATATAAATGAATATATATATTATATATATATGATCTTTATTTACTGTCCGAAAAAATGCTAAATACTCGCAAAAATGATGAGTTATTTCTCTTATTGTGGAAAATGAAATATAATGTCGCATTTCTTTTAGTTTTTCAATATGGTTAACATATTGACGAAAATTTTGTGGTATTTCTATCAATGCTGAAATTAATTGACAATAATCATAACCACGTAAAAATCTTTGTATGGGCAAGCACAAAAGGCGAGGACGAGCGAAGCGAGCGTGAAATTTGAGTTATTTCTTTAAAATATTGTGCTGATTTCAAAAAATAACACTGAAATGAGTAATAAAAAACGCGAGCGCAGCGAGCGCGTTTTTTTTTGATTTTTTTCTTTCAATGTACCTACAAGTACATATCGAAACACAATGACTATAAGCTTATGAAAATAATGAAAAAAAACTATAACCAATAGGTACTGAGAGAGATCGCGAAAATGTTAAGCTACTAATACTTGCATATAAATTAAAAAACTGCTTAAAAGACGAGCTATTTTCACTGTAAAATAATTCACTTGTAAATAAAGTACGGAGCCGTTTTGGCGGGAAGATTTTTTCGTTCGTGTGTATATTTTTATTATTGTTTAGAATTTTTTCGAGGATCTTTATTGTTTTATCCATAATAGTATAATACATTATGTCATTTATTGTAATAAACTTTTCGTCAAATATATAAGTTTTGTTCGGCGATTTCCCGTCAATATCTTTGGGTGCTGATGTTAAAATTATTATAATGATTGCATATTTTTTTTTAGAGAGGAAATGTTATAAAGAAACTGAGGATATAAAAACAAAATTGAAAAAAAAAAGTTTATTTAAAGTAAAGATAATTTATTTCCAAAAATAACACAGATTTTCAAGGGTTTTTTCGAATCAAGCAGCTTAAATAAAGCTCAATAAAATAATTATTTATGTGATATTATTTTAATTTATTCTTATTGATAATTTCAATGGCTTTCTAGAACAGAAACTCAAAACATTATAATCGCAACCATTCAGCAGGAAGAGACGTAAATAGATCATGGGAACCCGGTTCAACCCGGATAGCTGCAGGTAACCCAAGGACCTCACACGTTTTAGGCGCGCGTAGGCTTGGACTTGCAAGGGCAGCGCGGATGGCACTTGGAATGGAATGAAAGTCAAATGGAAAATAATCGGTCAATTGGCTTCTCTGCATTTGGCTACCTTTTTTGAATCTCTCTATCCCCCCCCCCCCCCCCACCCCCCCTTGGCGACGCCCTTGCAGCTGTACTTAATCCCTATTTGTGAAGTAAGAGATAGTTCATGCCTTATTAACTCTACAATTTATAGCCAGTAATGTAATATCTACTATACGTAAGTATATTACAGCAGTAATCGCAACAAAGTCTGTAAAATTTATTGGTAAAATGAAGATAATTAAAAAATGCTACTTAATGATGCTACTTAAGAAGAATATATAATTTTGTTAATTGAGTACGTCTATCTGTTCTCGCAGCACATAAAAACTGCTGAACCGATTGGTTTTCAGTTCACTATTGGATAGCTTAGGTTTAGTAAAATGATAATAAAAAAACTAATCACTATCGCTTTCCAGTGCCTCCTGTTTCACTGCTCCTTTGGGTACGTTATAATACGGCATATTATAATTATTTAAACAATCATCATCAAATTGTATACGGTTCCTGCTAGAATAATTGGTGGCACTTGTACCACTTGTGTCTAACCTAACATTATCTTCTGCGATATCCATATCATATGATGAAGAAGATAAATCTTCATCAGATGATGATCTTTCCGAGTCACTGTCTGAAGAACCCCTATTTTCAATTATTGTTTTGTCCGTCAAGTCGTCTACTACGTGATCACTCTGAATGTAAAGATCTTCTATTTCTTTAGTTTTTCCACAGATTTGTTTCCACTCATTTGGAACCATTGCATCTGTCTTTTCTTTTATTAGATTCATCACACGACTAATGTGCGTATCTGTCTTTTCTTTTTTTATCTTGTTTCCGTTTACATAGTCTTTTATCGCAACCCAAGCCATTTTAATCGGGTTTAAGTCCGGATGGTTAGGAGGTAGGCGGAGGACATCGTGACCTCTTTCTGTAAGTATCTTATCAATGCTGAATTGTGTATGTTGTTCTTTGTTTTGTTTTATCAAATTATACAACTGCGGCTTTAACATACTTGAAGCAAATAAAATACCCTTTTCGGCTAACCACGCCTGCATATCAGCTTTCTTCGAGTCTGAATGTGGTGCGGAAGTATACTCTTTGTTGTAAAATGAGGCATCCTCGATTACCACAACGGACTTCGGTGGAAGATTTGGAATCAATTGTGTTTGAAACCACTTTTGATAGTCCTCGTAATCCATGTGGTGGTCTCCCGACTTCGACCTAGATTTAGACGATCGTAGGGTCACCAAGGCATTAGGTACAAAACCATTCTCTGATCCAGCGTGTACTATAACAATGCCATGCTCTTTTTTTTTCATTGTTGTTTTTTGTCGAAGTTCAGCAGCCGAATCATCCGATTTTGAATCCGGATGTGAAAAATTACCATACGAATAATTATCTGTATATATAATTGGTCTGTTTTCCTGTCGGTATTTTTTAAGTGTTCGTAAGTATTCAATCCTCTTTAACCTAATGTTCGATTTCTCAATAAGAATTTGCCTGTTGCTTTTAATAATCTTCTTCCCCCTGAAGCCGAGCTCTTTAATGATTCGACTGAGGCTTCTATCAGAACCCTTGTATCCAATGTCCTTGCGCAATTTTATCATTAGCTTATTTATGGTTGTAATTTCCTTCTCAGTTAAGTGAAAATTGTGAATTATTCGTCTAATCACGCCTTTATCGAATGCAGCTATGGCAGTAATTTTCTTAGGTAAATTTCTATGTTTTCCGGGAGTGCGAAACACTGGCATCGTTCCAGATGACCCTCCCTCTTGTACAATTCGCCTAACTGTACCTAATGACGTTTTAGTTGCTTCCGCTGTACGTTTTTGTACCTGTTTCAAGCTGCGTACACCTTGTATGGCTTCCATTTTCATAAAACTATGAACATCGTAGACCATTTTTCTTGTCTGGCTTCGTAACGTTTTGTTTTTTCGACCCATTTTTATCACAGATAAGTACAATCACACCACAGGAAATAAAAACACTGCTTCTTGCAAAATGAGCGCGAGTTTCCAGTATGCCAGTGCGAGACATGCGCGGAGTGCGGAGCATGACAAGCGACTGTCTGGCGGAGGGATGCGGGCGGCGCGGTGGCGCGGGTCGAGCCCAGTGACGCCGGTCGTTCCCTTCTCCGCACCTCAGCCCGCCCGTCCACTAGACCAGATTATTGAGTTCACCACGTTGTTTGCCAAGTCTCATTTTACGGTCCCGTCACGGTTTAATAGTGCTCGGCAAGAGTGGAGGGGTGCTTTGTGCAAGTGTACATACGCGCATAGAATTATTAAGTGTTGTTCTAGCGGAGAGGTGATAGAGTAGCGGACACACACACATTAAAAAACGAGTTTTAGCTAACTGTACCTAATTTGTTTCTAGTTTAAAAGTATGAAAAAAAAGTTCAACAAGCGGTTCGGGCTTGCAACGACTTCATTGGTCTCTTTTTTAATGCAACCATTCACGTCGTAGACATTTTTTTAAACGGTTTTATTTAGCTTGACCTGTTTGTTGTTTTTGGGTCAAATCTAGTAATTGAAATTTTACCCCCTTCCTGTTGACCGATTGATCTGAAATTTGGTACACGCCTTTAGTTTGAATGACAATACAATTATAAAAATTCAGTATCATTGTAAATCCAAGATGGCCGCCACCACAATATGGCGGATTACTTCTTTCAGTTTTCAATCCACTCAATATGGGTATCAAATGAAAGGGCTTAACTAGTAGAATACAGTATACCATGAAAATTCCAAATCCAAGATGGCGGCCACCACAAAATGGTGGATTACTTTTTAAGATTTTACTGTCCTCTATATGGGTATCAAATGAAAGAGCTTGACAAGTAGAACACAGTACACTTTAGAAATAAGTAAATAAAAAACTAAAAACTTGATAATAATAATAGTTTTTTTATTACGCTAAAACAGTTTATGTTTTATATAAATTCGTGGAGCGTAGCGTACCCTGAGCAATAGAAATTTGACTAGCCACATGATTTTATTTTATTTTAAGCTTTTGTTACTTACATATAAAACAGTTGACGGGTGGAAGGGGGGGGGGGGGTGTGGAATGGGGGGGGGAGGCGACTGAGTGACCAATACAGCACCGGCGGGCGCCTCTCCCGTCGCTCCTCACCAGCAAGAGCCAAACAGACCTAAAAATCGACTTTTGCGCATTCAAGGTCAGCGCAATTAAACCATGACGATACCTTGTGCATGCCGAACGAACCACAGCCCACTATAGACGCCACAAGTCGCCCTACCTTGCGTGTCACACATTCATTGTCGAGGTTGAGTTCGGCTAAAGCCGGCCCCTCACGAGTCAGTTGGAAGCGAAAATGGTTACAGAGTTGTAAAAATAGCACAAATACAGTTGGCCGACAGAATGGAGACAATAATATATTTCCTCTCATTGTTATGTACAAATACAAAAATACAAATTCGTTTATTAAGCGAAATACATTTTTACAAAATAAGGAGTTTCCAGTAGTTTGTACCTACTTGTTATGTTGACATACCCGTTTCTTAAAACGAGTTAATTTATATTGGTATCGATTTACCACGATAAGTACATGATTATTACGATGTTAACGTTTTGCCACGACTTTACTTCCATTGCGGTTTTTATTTGACACGATATACCAGTACCTAGTTACCTACATGGCACGAATTGTTAGCACGCATTGGAAATTGCAGCAATTGATATTTTTGGGCGCCATTACCGCCGTGGCAAGGGGGGGGGGGGGGGGTATATTTGTATGTGTGCTTGTTTTTGTTCGATTATTACAGTGAATCGATTTTAAAAGCTTTTAATTAACTTGAAATGTATGTGTGTTAAATTTTTACATGTTCGTTCAGTTTTATTGACAATGCATTTTTACATCAATACACATTATATTATGATAGCCGGCTTGAAGTTTCACCATGACATGGCTGCAGCACTCCGGGTAAGGAATTGTTAATTGTTGTTTGATCAAATTTGTCAATCAAACCACGGATCGGATCATCTACAACTATATATAAGCCCTTGAGTACCCGAGCGAAGCCGGGGTGAGTCGCTAGTAATTATAATAAAGCACTAACAAAAAAGCCTATGACGAAGCTAATAAAAAATAAGTATAGGTACTTAAAATAAGTTACTGCACAAGATATAGCATTTTTTTAAATGGTCTGTCTGTATGTTTGCGCATCGCGTAAACATTACTAGACTGATTGAAATGCGGTTTCACCTTTGGATTGCTTCAGTTCTGATTTAATTTGGTGCGTCTCCTTTGTATCTCAATCAGATTGTACAAGCCGGCCGAGCAACCAATACATACTATTTGACCTGAAATAATTTTAATGAAATGTAGTGTAGTTACCTATAATCTATATTGTAATTATATTTCATGTCTATGTACTTTTGGATCTGGAATATTAATTAGGTTACTTTTAATCCAGAGAAATGAGCACACGGGCAAAGCCGCGGGCAAGCGGTTAGGTAATAATTTTCCTCTTTGAATTACACAAATAAAAAAGGGCAACGAAATGAGCCCAGCTTGATATTTATATGAACCCAATATGGGTAATTCTTACCCTTGCAATCATAAACACTTGTCTGAAGTGCAAGCTACCACGTGCATGAGGGTGCGTAGACAACCACCAACATGAAACCAGCGAACCGCATCCGTGACGCGGTTAGTAGGTTTTGCTTCGCTATCTCGCTGGTTAATATGCTGATTATGATCGACGAAGCACTATTTTATTTAACACAGGACACCATTTTTTGGCCGTAGCTCTTCAAACATCACGCCCGAGGCGGTCCCAAATGAAGCGCGTATCGGCTACATCTCGTTTTTGCTGCCCCATTGTAAGTTAATATATGCAACGTGGCTGCCTCGGGCGGCTTACCAGTATAATGTAAAGAATATCAGGCATCTTCTTAACAAACGCAAACTGGCTTATGTATTTACAGGGTTTCGGACTATGCTGGCTATGCGTTAAAGTATCGCGAGGATTTTCTAGTTGTTCTATATTTTAATACTGATGAGTTCTCTTCTACTCCTCAATATGGCAGAAGGGCATTACATAATTTTATACATATAATATTATGTAATGCGGATGTGTAGCAGTGCGATTCGAGTCAAGGGTGCGGCAAGGATGGAGAAAAGAAAATGGTTAAGTTTGGCAGTTATTAGCCTAAAAGATTGTAAAGCGTAGCCTATACTAACTACCCAGCAGTGGGTATATTAGACTGAGCTACAAATGACGAAGATGCACCGTAAAAGTCGATCGTGGAGTCCCTCCGCGCGGAAGAAGTGAAACTTCGTAATGTGGAAATGAAAATAGGAAGGCCTCCATGGAAAACCTTGTTGGAAGTCGCATAAGAAGTTTCACTTCAATAAATTGTGCGATTCGAAAGCGCATCTAACAAACATTAAGCGTAGTAACCCTTTAGTTTACATTTGCTCAAGTACTGTTTTCCCGAACATGCATGCAAAGATGATGTCATTGAACAAAAACTATGATAAAAACATGAGTAAAAAGTTTTGGCGAGCAACTTCGATATTTTTTTTAGATTGAGACTTCAAGTGACAGCCCGACTACGAACTCATGTCGCTGTGATGTGCCATGAACGAGATTACGAGCTTACGGACACGGGGCTTATTTCTGTTTATTGGATTACAACTCAAACTTACAGAAATATAATTTGTCTGCTTCTAACGTGAAAAGTTTTTTTCGATTCATACAAGATGTGGTTATCTGCAAATAGATATTTAAATCAGTCAACTGATGGTAAAGTCGCAAAGGTAGCCTAGCGGTATACTATTAGGGTGAGTTAGAATCCAAAGATTGCGGGATCGGTCCTGGGCTCCGCACCAAAAACTTTTCTATGCAATGTGCGGCGTTCCATCGCTCCGTGCTTCAGAGGACGCGTTAATCAGTCGGTCTCGGCTGTTATTGATTAATAGCAGTCGTTAAGCCATGTCAGAGGTTTGAGCAGCCCGACAAACCCTGATACCAGAGACCAGCAATACTTCACACGACAAGCAATCATAGTCGCAATTACTTACATGTAAAGACATGAAATGAACAAAATTGAACATACCGGCAAGTAGGGAATTGCCGGTATGTTCAATTTTATACCCTTCCATACCCTTTATTCTTATCTGAAACTCGCGCAAGATTACATTCTATCGCAAGATCTTCTAATCGTAGCTGGGACATGGACTATTATTTATTCTATGACACGGTCAGCGAAGACCGACACGGTCCGTAGGTAAACGACGCATCTTACAAAAGGCGACCCATCATGCTCAGGAGTGAACATAGCTCGTTTTGTCTCCCGGGAAGGTCCGGCAAACTATTGAGAGCTTTCGTGGTCCAGCAGCCAACTAGTAGCAATCACGCTCGTCCTGCCAATTCTTTTTGAGCCTCATCCTGACTTGACTTCTTGGTTATGGACTCTGTGGAGCCTCATCCTGTTTGCCCAGGGATCGTGTTTGCCCAGGGATCGTCTGACATACAGACAGGTCCATCCCACTTCCATTTATGGCTGGCGGTTTTTTGTCCGACGTCCACGACTTTTCTTGGACTTTAGATACTTATGTTAATAAACTCAACAAAGGATAATTGCTGCTTCTCGCAGCTCGTTTTACTTTTTAACTCCATCAGAAACGGTACGGCTGTCAATTCTTTGCTACCGACAGCAAATTGATGACTAAAATATAGCTTACCGTTTTTTGCCATCCGTTGAAGGTCCAGCCAGGTCAGTTTTTGTGTTCGTGCAGATTAAATAGGAGTTAGTGACGGAAATAGAAGTTTGCAATGCACGCCAACGTCAGTTGCTACTGGTCATTAGTCATACTTTAGTAGTTGTTTAATGGCTAGCTTTTAACCAATATCTTACTTGGTGGTAAGTGATGTGCCGATGTGAATATTAATCATAATGATGCCGAAAAAATAGCCTTAGAAAATAAACAAATGTGGTATAAGGAATATAAGCAAAATAAAGACCTACCACTTATGACTCGTCGCTCAGCGAGCTATGGAGAGAGCGATGCATGGAGTTTCTCTGAAGGACAAAATTCGTAATGAAGTGATCCGACAGAGAACCAAGGTAAGCGACATACGAGGAGCCCTAAGGATAAGCAAGTTAAAGTGGCAATGGGCTCGTCACATTTCCCGAAGTGATAACCGTTGGGGTAGACAAGTCCACGAATGGAGATCACGTTTAGACAAATGTAGTGTAGGACGCCATGTGGCCAGGTAGAGTGATTTGAAATTGAGAGTCGCGAGTAGGAATGTTAGGTCAGTACAGGTTGGTGGATCTCATTACGATGTCTTTCATCACGTCTTTCATCACGATGTTTTTCTATACTCTTTGAAACGATGGTGAAACTAAAGTATAATGTACACAGAGCCAGTGAATTCAAATAAAAAACAAAACTTGTTAAATTAGTCTTTCATAATAGTTCAAAATTGGATCGTATTACTATCCGATCACATCATGTCGTGCCTTCTATATAAACAAAGTCTTCCAGTACTCGGCAGTCTAGCTAGTTGATATCCAGTATCTACTTCAAGTCAGACTTTAATTAATGGAGCCGACAATGGTGTAATATGGCTATTCCTGTCACTCCCACAATCCATCATCATCACACATCCATCAGGCCGCGAATTATTTCAATTCCACAGATCATTACCCCCTAGACAATGGGACGCTCCCAGTACTCTAAACTTCACGAGTGCCTACACCTTGTGGTACTTTGTCTAAATGAGCTGATAGCTTGACATGGTTAGTTGTCGACTGCTTCGTTGCATTGAATTAGGTGACAAAGGGTTCAAATGCATCAATATTATAAATAGGTAAAGTTTGATGTTTGCTTGTTGCCGCTAATAATCTATGAAACTGATCAGGTTCGGAAAATTATTTCAATAAGAAGCTAATTTATTCCTGTGTGCATAGGCAATGTTAAAAATATTATCTACCCGAGCGAAGCGGGTAGTAAATATATATACGTCGTGTTTACGAGAGTGCGTGTATGTATATATTTGTGTTGTGATTGTTTTAATAATCTTATCATACCTACTTAGTCATTAAAATAATTTAGTTGATAATGAATTGTATCTAGCCTATTGACATTGACTGGAAGAGTAGGTACTAAATAAGCATGATGAACTTCTTATACGTATATTGAACTCTCCTCATAAAAAAACAGATATTGGGTATCTAATAGCGACAGAGTACTAAAGAGCGCACACAGCTCTGTAGCTAACTCCGCTTCAATTAAATCTGTCACTCACAATGAAGTCAACCTTGGAACATGTCAAGTTCGGTTCAACATCTTCACCAGCGTATACTGACATTTCAAACCTAACAAATGCTCGTAATTTAGGAACATCAAGTCTGTTGCTGAGGTCTTCGTTGGCTGGTCAACGCCGCGTATTATGCCAAAAGCCAATTACAGGTTCGTTGAAGTAATTTGCTTACATCATGTTATTATCATGAAAATGGATGGTAACTTTCCATTTGCTGTTGTACTTCGACTGTTGTTGTTGCTCGCCGACAACAGTCGTCGTGACTCACTGTAGTTTAACATAACATTGATTTTTGAAAGGAAAATTAACATGATCGTGAAATTGGTTATTTTACAGGCATAGTTTTTTTTTCAAAATATCATAATTTGTAGGTCTAGTGTTTGACAACAATCCCCTCTCCTGGAGAAGAATGACTTAATGCCGAAAGAGTTCTGGCAACATCTGCTGGAGAGTAGTAGGTAGACAGAAAGACAAATTTTAATTAGTCTAGTTATATAGCATTAAACCAATTTTCCACATGTCTATTATTTTGCGAGTTAGTGGGTCCTATTTTGACATGAGACGTTATAAGACGGAATTACTGTGGTCTTTAGTACATATGAATATGAAACGTTACTTTACGGAAATGTAAATTATATTACGTCTTATATCAAACCGTACTTTTTTCAACGATCTTATCTAAAAGGTCCTATGTGAATTATTATACTAAATAAAATATGTTTAGCGGGTAACAAGGCGCAATCTTACTGATATTATTAATGCAAAAGTTTATTACTTCTTGACCCCGAAACGGCTGGACGGATTTCGATGTGGAGAAAGCTTATACCCTAGATAAAAACATAGATTTTCTTTTATCCTGAATATCTCACGGGATCGGGAATTATGCGGGTGAAACCACGGGGCGTTTTCTAGTCGTAACATAAAAACGGAATAACTATTAAAATCGTTTATTTAAATAATTCAAAATCAACAACAATGTCTAGGTGTACTAATAATGGCGTCTTGTATCATCACAGTTACGTATCGTTAAATAACAATAATATTAAAATCAAGGACTTAAGTAGGTACTATTAACACAATAACAATGCTTAAAGGAACATTGTTAATAATTACGTAATTATTAGAAAAACAACCAGTCTTCAGTTTCAATTTGAGCCTCACACATTAATCACATATTAATGTAGAAAGCGTACAGTATCTTAGCGTACAAGTAGCCAATAACAAATCTTACATAGGTAAGGAAACATAATTTTAAAATCAGAATTGTAAAAATCTTACACAAAAATAGTTAAACAGGAATGATTGACATAAAATAATAGGTACTTTATCAAACAAATACGTATTATTCTCATAGACCACCATCAGAATCACTTCATTTATCTACAATAGGACAGGTGTGAGTACTCTGTTGGGATAACTTGAGATTGAACCATATCCATTTAATTTTTATATTTTTCTGTAGTGAGTATTAAAAACTAAGGATATGCAATTCAGTTTGTAATAAATATCTTGTGTTACCCCGAACATCTCATATTCATTTTTCATCCCATTTATTCGAAAATCGTTAATTGGTTCCTCGAAAAGAGAATAACAATGCTTAAAGGAACATTGTTAATAATTACGTAATTATTAGAAAAACAACCAGTCTTCAGTTTCAATTTGAGCCTCACACATTAATCACATATTAATGTAGAAAGCGTACAGTATCTTAGCGTACAAGTAGCCAATAACAAATCTTACATAGGTAAGGAAACATAATTTTAAAATCAGAATTGTAAAAATCTTACACAAAAATAGTTAAACAGGAATGATTGACATAAAATAATAGGTACTTTATCAAACAAATACGTATTATTCTCATAGACCACCATCAGAATCACTTCATTTATCTACAATAGGACAGGTGTGAGTACTCTGTTGGGATAACTTGAGATTGAACCATATCCATTTAATTTTTATATTTTTCTGTAGTGAGTATTAAAAACTAAGGATATGCAATTCAGTTTGTAATAAATATCTTGTGTTACCCCGAACATCTCATATTCATTTTTCATCCCATTTATTCGAAAATCGTTAATTGGTTCCTCGAAAAGAGGGAACAAAGTAGGTCTTTTCTGTTCAAGACTTTCAGAGAGGGCAGTAATGAGTTTTGAATTTGGAACGTGAATTTTGCTAAGACATTTGAAAAAAGAATCATGTAAATGTACGGCATAGACAACAGAGTCTATCCATAGAGATCAGTGATGTATAGAGAGGAGGAAAAAATTAAAAGTCCGCGAATTATGATATCATCGTCAAGGAGACAAGGAATATATATTGACAGTGCAATAAAACTAAATAATTTCACGAAAATTTTGCACCTGTAATTACTAAGCAATAAATGTGATACTGAATCTATTACCAACTAAATCCGGGAACAATATTTCAATATTTGTAATAATTTTATCGAGTGGGAAAATGCAAAACAAACGAAGTCTTTTTCGGAAACCTGTACCTATTGAATTACCCAAATAAGCAACCTTCACATGTTGTTTGCCAGTACCAATAATGACATTCAAATCGAGATCTTCACAAAATTTAGAACACAATATCTGAAGACTTGTCTGAAGATGGACTGAAGGACGTAAATCAAAGAAGTACGGAGTGAAAATATTTTTTACTTAAGTATAAGTATTTACCTAGTTTATTTTTAGTCTATTTAATACCCTTTTAAATAAATAATATGAGTTGTAAAGTATCTAAAAGCGCCTTTTATTTATTGTTCTCATAGAGGGGGAAGAAAAGTAGAGTTTATCAACCGGCTCGGACGCAACATTATTTTTCCTTTGGCGACGGATATTGAATCCCTCGCTACGTTCAGGATTCTATATTGTTTTGTGTTATGTTTATATATATTTTTGTGCCGTTGCTATAATAGTTATTGACCTTGAAATGTGTACTCAAAGGATACCATAATTATAAGGTAAAGTTGCAACATTTCCTTGGCAATAAGCAAAGAGCACAACAAAGACTTTTGTTATTATGCACAAAGAGCAACATAGTAATTATGCAATCATTATTCCAACAAATAAACGTTAATGAATTATGTATTTATGTTAAAACACTTTATTTAACCATAAAATAAAGCTGACATCTCAAACCAGTGAATAAAACGTCATCAGAGCCTAACAAGCGTTAAAAATAGAGTTCTTAACATCTCCGAGCGCGGTAGAGCATAAAAATGCTGTTGACGACACAAAGGCTCCTGCACTCGAGAGAGGCTCTACGGAGTCTAGAGTCAGGAAGTAGAGTATGTGAGGTGCACTCTAAACGCTTAGGCCTTGTTGAGGAGAAGGAAAATAGACGTTTTTAGTTTTGAATAGAGTTTAACGAGCATTTTTAGTTGATGTTGAGCTTGTAGATCGCGCGCGTGTAAATAACGAAGTATGGAAATATGTATTAATATATTACATAACCCCCGAACTTAAAACTGTTATAAATTTAGAGTGTGTATGTATGTTTCATTGTATCATAGTGTATCGTATTATATCATAGTTGTTTTCGGTTTGAATGCTGTTGTGATAGAGATGGTTCTTAGCTGTAATGGACGGGTTGGGATCGTATATCCCAAACGAATGGACGTATTTGATGCAGTTTTTTTTGTTTGAAAGCTCATGTGATCGAGATACTTTTTAGCTATAATGGGACGGGGGCGGGAATAGGGTTGGAATGGGGGTTATATATTTTTTTATTTTGTGCTTGATTCATATTTATAGCTTTAGTATATCTATTCTTTTTTTTTTCTTTTTTGACGACCGGTTGGTCTCCTGGCTAGAAATCCTGGGTACGAAATCGTATGGTCGCGGGTTCGAATCCTGCAAGGTGCAATCATTTGTGTGATGAGCAGAAATGTTTGTTTCCGAGTCATGGATGTAATATTCTTATCTATGTATGTATATCTAGTTTGGGGCTAAATAATTGGTGTGGAAATGTCCCGAATATAATATTATTATTATTATTCTTATTTACATCATTATAATGATATACTTGTCAGAATCGAGTCATCACCCGGGTTGATTAGTCGATTAATCGGAAAACCATGTCATCTAGCGGCACTCGACGGAGTCTATGGTGTGACAGTCGGTTGGAATAACCTCACTTTGCCTGCGGCGGTCGACCAGCAGCCCGATTACAGAACTTGGTTACAATCGGATTATCACTTTTTTCATAGCAATTTCGACTCTATCGCAAGGCATTAGTGGTTGCGATATTGAGAATTCGATTGAAGCCAAGTTATGTGGTCGGGCCGCAGAGCGCGCACCTAGAAACTGTCTTGCGTTCCGTATAGTGGTGCATAGCTATAGGCATTGTGATTTGGTTGTACAATAGCTGGTAATCAAGAATTACAATTTGATTTGAAGATTTAGCGGTCTCCTATTATTTGGACCAACATCTGCTATCGTACGCACACTTGCGCCTAGTTTACTATGACGGACGATAACGAAGTTAAACTAACGCTTCCTTTATACCTACTTGTGAATAACGAATAATTCTTCGCACCCTTTGTTAACATCAACCGCTAGGTCTATTTGAAAACTAGCGTATAGTGTAATGCATTGGGCATTTGCGAGAAGTTTAGGTAAGCCCCATTCGACACACTCACAGGCACATGTATGTTGAACACTATATATTATTGTTAAGTATCTGTAGGTAGACGTGTTGTTTTTATCTATTCTGTTCTTTTCTAGTTTGAAAGCAGGAGATAGTACAATTATTTTGAGGTATAGCAACACTCTGGCTATTAAAACAGTGAATTACGTTGTAAATTGAGATTTTGTTATGAATATGATTATACAATTAATTTATAGGTGTTATGGGCACATATTATTAGTTGCAAGTGTTGGTTGCAACATAAAAGCTTTTAGATTGACAAATTAATAATATTTGATGTAATTTGAACTAATCATTGACTAACATTATTGAGTAGGTACTTATATTTTTTACCCGACTGCACGGAGGGTTAAATGTTTGAGTTGTATGTATGTTTGTTTGTTTGTACGTTTCTTAGGCGCGTCCTACAGCCTTAACGGCTTGATTGATATTTATAAATGAGTTATCATTGGATTCGTCTTGATCACGAGAGTGCTATAGAAGTCACAAGAAAACTAATATGGCAGCTTACAGCTACCATATTTTATTTCCAACGTAACAAAAAATGAACAAAACGAATCGAGTAAGCTATCAAAATGAAGGTCTCTAAAGGAACATTTCAATTATATACAATTCTTATAACTAAACAGTAGCAATTATCTTTTAAGCTCCTTACAAAATTTTTGCAATTGCAACTATTAAAGTTAAGTAAAATATACTTACTTATTTAAGTAAAAAATAAACATTAAATTTATTTCAATACAAGCTGCGCCCCGCGGTTTCACCCGCGTCCCGCAGGAACCGAGCATTTTCCTGGGATAAAAATAGCCTTTGTGTTAATCCAGGGTATGAGGTACCTCCATCCAAATCCGGTAACAAACATTCACACACACACACACAAGCTCCCATAACTAGAAAGGTTCGCCTTTATAATATTAGTGTGATTATTTTTGCGGGCGGACAGCTCGTATTCAATAATTTTGTTCGTGGTCGGGCTTATTATTATTATTATTATTATTTTTGTTGTGGTACATTCTCATTATTCCTCGGTGGATTCAATACTACAACAAGACATAAGTTCAAAAAATAAAAGCTCGACTACTGTCAGGTAATAATTTTTTTTTTTTTATATAAACGTGAACAACTGACTTCAAACGCTCGTACCTACTTCGCGAACGCTCGAACCAAATTGGAACTGGTTAAAAAACTACTGAACCAATTTTGATAAAATTTCTATGGGACCAATCTGAAAGAACATACTTGCAAAAAAAATCAAACGAAATAGGCTTACAAATCACGGAGTTCTGAGGTAACAAACATTAAAAAAACATACGGGTCGAATTGAGAAACTCCTCCTTTTTTGAAGTCGATTAAAAATAGCCTATGACTCTCTTCATACCTCGCTTGTTAAAATAGAACCAAGTTTTTAGTTTGAACACATAACCCTTACTTTGCCTTATCGTAGACGGGTAAAAAAATAGTCTGACACTCTATACATGAAGACGAATTGATTGACACCTCGCTTGTCAGAATAGGATCAAGTTTTTAGTATGAACACATAACCCTTACTTTACCTTGCCGTAGTCAGGTCAAAAACAAAAGTTGCCTATGACACTCTATACCTGAAGACAAATCGATTGACACCTCGCTTGCCAAAATCGAACCAATACCCCTCTAAAGTGGAACATTAACATAACCACTTATATAGATAGATACATACATACATACATACATACATACATACATACATACATCCATATATACTTACATAGGTAGAAAGACTGTTAAACTCATTACCGTTCCCTTGCTTTGCTGTAGTAGGGTAAAAAAGGGATTTAAACTAATTAAACGAGTCAGGTCACCGACCGATTTCAATACAAATTCACACAAAAGACAATCCTGACTAATGATTCAACAGCACACAACTGCATGCGAACAAAAAGGAGTCGATTTATTAATCTATTTAAAGAATATGGCAATAACTTCTCGAACAAAGCGTTCGACCTCAAAAACACATGCGGTATATATTACAAAACTAAATTTCTCTAACAGCAAGCTAAAACTACCTCTGTCAACATTGAAATACCGCTTCTATTAACCGCAAATCAAATCTTGCACATTGGCAAGCTTATTCCTACCTAAGACACTACAATTTAAACTTTAACGTCTAAATTTAAAGCTTACTAAAAGCGTGTTAATAAGTTGGTATTTAATTACATCGGGTCCGATGCATGTGTTGTAAATTGCGGTGTCTTACGGCAACTCATCTGGTGTTTTAACAAAAGATATTGTGTTGTGTGTGAAATATATCACAGTTAAGTAAGTTTTTATAACGCTATAAGGGCAGTTACAGTAGTTTATCGGTGACTGGATTGGCAGTGGGTTTTCTTGTAAGTATATCGGAAAAGTTATATGTGTTCTAATCAATTTGTTATGGGAGTTGGAAGTATAAATGACATGGGGTTTGGACAGCCCAACAACAAGGACAAGTCTCACTTGCACTGTTGCTGCGGACACTTATTCAAATATAATTTGTTGTGGAGCCACTATCACAATAGTTAATTATTTAATGATCGCTTTTAAGGTTTGTTAGTTCTTCGGATGATCTCATGTAATTTTCCATTTGATAAATAAGTTTGAACTATCAAGTATTTGAGTATTTTTGTCTTATTTTCTTTTTAAGTAATTGTATAGTGTTACAATATTATTACTGTTCTTGATTGTTTGGTGTTTAAAGATAACCTATTAACTTTTTATATAAAGTTGAGATGACTACAAGTAAAATAGATTAATTATTATTGGGTTGTCGAAAGTTAAGAGATGCAGCGCACCTAAAATTAACCTGTGTTTATTATGAAATTATTTTGCTTAAAGCTATATATTTTGAATGAACACAACCTTCAAAAAACGTAAGTACACAAAGTAGGTTATTTTTTTTTTTTTTTTTAACGTGTGTGTGTATTATTTTATACCTGCAGGTAATGGCCGAGTACACACAATGAAGGAAGGGTCCTGTCCTGTGTTTGTAGAGCGTTGTTTGCGAGTCTCACCTGTCGCGCTGAGGGCAGACCTGGTTATCCTGTTTCATAGCTGAACATTTATATATGGTATGCTTAAAACTGCGAAAATCACACACAATATTACTAATATTAATAATTGGCAAAGTTTGGTCGTCCTGTGGCAAGGTGGAAAGAAAACCGGCAAAAAAACTGGAAAAAATGGCACGCAGAGAGAACACGGTGGCGTGCATTAGGAGAGGCCTACGTCCAGCAGTGGACAAGCATAGGCTGATGATGAAAGTTTGTGGGTATGTTTGTTACCTCCGCAGTGTAAATATTATTTACTCTGAGCTTACCACTCAGCGTTGTTTGGCATGTAGATACTTCATGTCTTTGAATAATACAGGATACTTTTTATCCTAGAAAATTGTACGGCATAGCAACAAAACGTAACTCTGCATCCACAGCTTGTGATTATTGTCACAGAATGAATAATAGTACTCCATGTCCACATGGTTGAACCCGCGGGGCGTAGCTATAATATTTATATTGGAATGTTTATTGGTTTACTAACTACTTTAAACACAAAATAAATAACATTAGAATACGTTTCCTACGATTTGGACATTAAGTATAAGAAAGGCGAATAATTTCTCGTAATACTAACATCATACTGGCAATAATAAAAGCACTTTACTTAAAACGTAGCTTAGTGATTCTTAGTTACATTACACAACGAGACTTAATCGCGCTGTAAACTTAATTTTTATTTACCTCGACGTTCTCTGTTCTTCGTTGTCTTCTCGTGACCACGATCAATGCAACTTGAACGAAACGTCCAGGTAAATAAAAATTAAATTTTCACGCAATATATAACTATGTTCTCGAATCGCGAAGAAGTTAGTGATTCTTTATATACTCTTTTATTTACCAACCACTACTTGCAAGATTGCTCATTAGCAACCAGTTGGTTTGCTTCACAACTTTACGCCGATTTCAATATACAGACATAGATTCTATAGTAAATTCCTCACTTATCAGCGTTTTAACACACTGCTCACTCTACCTCTTCTACCTCTAAATATGTAACATTTTCAGATTAACTCCGGGATGACTACAAGAAAATAGCATCAAGAAACAACACACCTCATTCACCCCGTAATCTCTCGCCCCTGATGTAATTTGACTAATACCTGCACATTACCGGTATACGCCGGATAAAGGTACCGGTATATACCGGTTAATACCGCATCCAGCCGGTTGGCGGCAGATTACCGCTTTATCTACCGAACGCCGGCGTCATTTGTTCGCCTCGTTAGGGCTATGGTTGCCATTACTTCGTGAAACAGAAACTGCTTGAAAGCTTTCAGAATTATGAACTGAAATTTGTTGGAAAATTAGGTGATTTCATTTTGTGGCGGAAATACAACGTAGGTTTTGTCGCTTGTTTGTGATAGAGCAGTGATAATCGTTATCAGACCTATTGCCAAATGATGAGTATAGACAAGTTTGTTATGGTATTTTCGTATAGGTACTTATATTAAGTTTCTATTGATAAGTAAATATTTTTTGTTCCGGGCCCAAGTTTAAGCATTTACACAGAAGCGAATAATACTATCAAGAATTAACTAGAAAACTGCCTGCCCGTTAGCGTAAAATCACATATGTAGAAAAGTAAACCTTCGTTTATTTTAATACCTCATGCTCTGGAGGGCAATGTGATGTGCCTATTGGCATCGGAGGCACCAGTTATGATAGTTTTACATAGATTACATAGATAAAAACATTGTACTTGCCAGAAAAAATAACAAAAGTTTAGGAACAATAGGCAGTAAAAGAAGTGTAACAATGCCTTTTCGCTAAAAGCGATCTATTCCAGGTAACCTAATTATTATAAAAACTGGTAAGCAGTGGAATGCTGTGCCCTTGCCAGGGTTTCATTATAACCCCTGGTGTGTTCGTGTGTTCAAGTCAAGAGTGAGTCTACTAGGCAAGCGTGCTACACCTTCGACCACAAAGCCGCTCCATCAGGTGAGGTTGTGGTGGTCAAACTATTGTCCAGACCGTCATAAAAATATATATCACCTGAACCACTAAGCTTTTGTTATAATACTACCGTAGTAGTTATTACGCCCTTCGCCAGCCCTGCAGTATTCCGTTAACGCCGTTAAAAGGAGCGTGTATAATATATGCACACTTGTATAGTGCGTATACATATATGCGTTTACCATATCGTGTGGTTTTCTGCAGGATTCAATTAAACTGCGATTGCTTTTACAGAGGAGTCGTTGATGAGGTTCCATTGTATGGTTATGTTTGTTTGGCGAGGGGTTCAAAGGAAAGATAACTTCTAAGGATCTAGTATCATTATCTTTATCATTTGTGGTAGTAATAGGTAGTAAGAAATAGGCTCTGTGAGTATTCTTTGTAGCCACATTTCCTTAACCCAATAGTGTTTATATCCATCTTTACTACGCAGTACTATTATTTATTCTGTGTCTTTACTCGAATGATCTTAGAAACGACAGTACCTATTACCACAATTCACATATTGCCCCTACGGAACAATAAGAGTGCGTTTATACTTCTCATTATATTTCTCCAATCACAGCTCTTCAATTTGATGATGTTCCGGATATCTGCAGCGCTATCCAGTGACCTGTCACAGGAGGCAGTTGACAGCAGCTTCCATGTCATAGAAATCTGCAGGAGCCCTTAATGGGATGCTGTGCGTCAACTGTGGTCAATAATACAAGTTTTATTCTTACGGAACAATATGTGCTATTACTTATTCACAATCGAAACAATCAAACATAGAAAATCCAAACAGGCTGTTGGAAGAACCTTTTACATTTTCATTTAAGCTTTTTGGATTAGTTACGGATGAGATTGGAATCTGCACCATCCATGCCTCTCACAAACGAGTAGATACACTTTTTTTTTCTTTATTGCATATTATAAGTAAATTTAAGAATGAGTTTACCTACATTTTACTTTTTTTTGTTTAAATTATCTTTAAGTAAGAGTACCTAAGTACAACTAATAATATGTTTTCCAACTGTTTTATGTAGAAGTTGGTTTGTATTCTGTAAGGCCCTTTTCTCTCAAACCAGCAAGTACCTATCACAGATTATCAATTAGTACTTACCTTCTTCTTTCATCCCACTGTTGCGTATAAGCCTCCTCTCCTTTCGATCTTGTGCTGCTGTCCTCAGAAATTGTTTTCCAGCAACTATGGCTATGGTCATCTCCACTTAAGCTTGGCAATTCGCACACCAACATCCTCGTCCTTCATCCTTTGATGAATTTCGATATTCGGCACGCTATCTACCAGCTTGCTTCACAGCATGGCGCGCTCCATTGCTCGTTGGGCTACTTTAATCTTGTGGAAGTTCTTCAGCGTGAGCGGCCATGTTTCGTACTACCTGCTGCCTGCCTAATAATATACTCTATTATTACAATGTTGGTTGGAGGGGACAAAATAAGATCAGAACCAAACCATCATACATTCAAGCAAGCCTGTTTGCCTCAGAGCAGCAGGTCATCTTCAGTATAAACATCATGCAAGCAGTGTACCTAGGTATTTTGAATAAGATCCGACGAGTGGAGCCACGGGCTTAGCAACTGTAAGATGGTGCAATTATTTGTGTGATGTGGCTGTAGATATACCTGGTTTAAGGTCAGATGGGTTCCGTTGATGTTTCGTTCGTATTTATGTGTACCTAATTATAAATTTAGGTGGCCAAAGGCGTAACTACTATATTAATGCTATTATGAAAAATAAAGTGGTTTTTATACATTTTAAAAGACAAAACGGGAGTAGTGTTGTTGAAACTATAGTTGGAATAGTTCAACTAGGTAATATACGTGAATAATTTCCATTTTTACCATTTAAAATTACTATTTAATTAAATTTAAAATTATTATTTAAATATTACAAAGACAGAACTAACAGTAGCAAAACGAATTATTTAAATTATAATAAAATATTCAAAAAATGTGCCGTTTCAGCACATAAAATAACGAATCAACTTAAGTTTTCTTGAAATATTTGTTTGGAAAATAATTACGGACAGCACAAATTCTAATCAATCTAATAGGGATAAAATTCTAAATTTAAAATGTAAAAATCAAATTATATGTGAGCCTGACCAAATTGCTAATATTTTATAAACTTGACCCACAAAAATGACATTCAATTCGACATTAATAAATTTAATTCATATAAATCTAATTTCAAAGAAAATAATAATAATATGTTTTTATTCCCTACAGATTGCAATGAGGTACTTAGAATGATTAAGTCATTAAAAAATACCTCATCGGTTGGATATGATGATATTCCCACAAACGTTATCAAAGCCTGTTGTGATATTTTTACGCCTATTCTGACTCATTTGATAAACTTATCATTCCAACAAGGTATTTTTCCAGAATCACTTAAAATGACTATTATTAAGCCAATATATAAAAAGGGCGATAAACAAAATCCTGATAACTATAGACCCATTGCGCTAATACCTGTATTCTCAAAAGTGTTTGAAAAGATAATGCATCAGCGAATAACTAAATTCATTCAAAAGCACAATGTGTTGAATTCAGAGCAAAATGGTTTTCAAAAAGGAAAATCGACTACCTTAGCAGCTTTTAAACTTATTAGTAAAATAATTTCTTACATTAATAACAAAAAGCGAATTTCAACTATATTTTTTGACATGAGCCGGGCATTTGATTTCGTTTCACATGAGTTGCTATTGTATAAAGTAGAAGCTTATGGAATGAGAGGTCGTGTTCATGACTGGCTCAAAAGCTACCTAGGTGATAGGAAGCAATATGTAGAAATAAATGCAATTAATTTGGATAATATAACTGAAATTAAATCCAAATCTTCTATTAAGGAAAATAAAGTTGGTACCACAAGGTAGTATCTTGGGTCCCTTATTATTTCTCTTATATATTAATGACCTGCCTCAAGTAACGAATCATCATTGTACTCTCTTCGCTGATGATATCTCGGTAGTAGTTCCAGATAACATGAACGGTAATTATAACCTAAATATCAACGAAGGAGTAAAAAATGTTGTGGAATGGCTAAATGCAAATAATCTGCGAGTAAATAAATAATAATAAAACAAAATTAATCCAATTTAAAAATAAACGAGCAAAAAAAGTAGACCTTGATGTGATTTATAATAACCAGCCTGTTGCAGAAACAAACGAAACTACTTTTTTAGGAATTATACTAGATGACAATTGCTCTTGGGAGTCGCACATTGATAAAGTCTGCAAAAAGATAAACCGTTTCGCATACGCGCTCTATAGACTCAAAAGTGTCTAACAAAGAAACTGCACTAAAGGCATATCACGGGTATGTAGGGTCTATATTAAGATATGGTATCTTGCTGTGGGGAAATTCAGTTCAAATTAATAGAGTATTTATAGCACAAAAACAATGTGTGCGTGCCATTTTTGATGTGTGTCCTATGACGACCTGCCCGCCTCTGTTTAAACAGCTAAACTTGTTAACGGTACCTAGCCTATACATTTAAGAAATTTGCAATTTTGTTAAAGCTAACTGGACACTCTTTACAAAGAATTGCGAAAAATGTAACTTTAACACTCGTTATCCTCAAAAACTAGTCCTGCCTAGTATAAAAACGAGTCTATGTAGTAAAAACTCCTTTAGTATGTGCATTAAAATTTATAATCGCCTACCACAAGGTATGAAAAACATGAATGCTTATCAATTAAAAAGTAGTTTGCATTCATGGCTAGTGGATAAATGTTATTATTCTGTGAATGATTTCCTAAATACTAAACACTAGCTTTACATTCCTCGTTTGACTACTGTGTTTGATATTTCAAAATTGTATTACTTATTTTTCTGCTGACATTTAATTCTTATTTTTACTAAATATTTCATGAAGGACTACCTATGTAATTTAATTTGAATTTTTAAATAAATATGTTATTTAATTTTGATTATAATAAAATGAAATTGTTTTATCTTTGCTCCTAAGTATATATATATTACGAGCGTGTAAAAATGTTGCATAACAGCAATGGCTAATATGTTGGACTACTATATTTTACTTGACATCTTTATAACCATATTAATGCAATAAAGAATTGTATCATTGTATCATTATTAATGCAACTAGAGTCCTAGAGTGTACATTTTCCAGCAGTTGTATGACTTTTATATTTAGCATGTTCATGTTCAGGCACATTCTTAATGAACATAATTTTCGATGGAAATAATTAATTAGCCTGCTTGCAGCATTATTTAGCCATAAACAAATTAGCCCGTTCGCAGCAAAAAATAGCAATAATGGTCGCCGCATACATTTTTCCTTGTGTAAATTGTACTGTTTTGTGACAAAAGTACGATAAGAAACTCTTTAATGTACTCATACCAGGTAAAGACACAATGTTCATTAGGGAATATACAGGAGTCTCAGGAAGTAGAAACAAGCGGAGGTCCCGAGGCAGAGCACCCCCCGGCGCACCCGACTCGCGCCCAGGTATGTTCTGCGATTTTATATATTTTCGATGTTATTCCAGTTACGTTTCTACCTCGGGACCTGCACTTATCACTAATTCCTGGGACAACCTGTATATATTTCAGACTAGGGCTTCAGCAAAATTATGACTATTAAAATCTTTTCAAGAAAATTTAGTACAAGACTTACAGTAGCAGGTACAGGTGCACGTGCACACATGAAATAAAAATGAAATATATCTCCCGACTTCCGAGCTAATTGAACCCTAAAATTTAAGAACAAGATTTCGAATTAAAATTTATGAAGGTACCAAAACTATATTCCAGTTTTGGTACCTTCACAAGGTTTAAGTTAAGGCTGAGCTCACACTGATACTTTTTTATGAAATCTGTTTTAAAGTAATAATGAAATTGATGGGTTCATTCGAGGCTAATACTTCTTCACAAGGGTCCAGTTCAACAACTATAAATAGTCTCTAAAATATTAATATGGTATAATGGTCATTAGTTCAAATTTACCCAACGAGCTACGGAGAGAGCTGTGCTTGGAGCTTGGAGTTCTGCGAGAAAGGATCCGGAGTTAAGAAATCAACAGAAGAAATAAAGTTACCGACAACATTGCTCCCAGAAAACACACGGAACTTACAGGTGACTATGATCACACTATGATTATTGAATGATGGTGAATTATGTAGTTTCACAATAATTCAAGTAGGTATACCTGCCTTTGAATGTCACTCCTCATTTAAAATAAAACTCCTACTTTAGGGTGTCCATGCCCTTCCCAAACAAGATAAACGATAAAGCCATGGCTATTAATTCCGCGGGATAAGCATAAAAAAACAAAAAATAAACAAAAAACATGAAATTAAAAAGTCTGGCTGGAAACGGAGAGCTACCGGGCGTGGGCGCCTTAAGGCCAAACCTGTTCGAGACGAGGCTTGTAGAACTTATAGAAGACGCTTGTCAAGTATGAAAGTATAAGATAAAAATGAAAATTATAATATCGTATCGGATTAAAGCACTAAAAAGTTAAGTAACGTGAATAAAATTGAGGATGTATTGTCATTTTACTGTAGATTAGCGACCTAAATCAAATTACTTCATCAAAAAGGGTATTCGAAAATATACTTGAAATGTAGGGCAGTGGTATTCATAGTTTCTGATTCCTTCGCTATAGTTTTGTTTTTTATTTTAGACACACTTGTCTAAAATAAAAAACAAAACTATAGCGAAGGGGTAAAACGAACAAAGCCTGGTTTTCCTTCATGATGCATATACTTATATTCCTCCGTGAGACGGTAATAAACAGACGTTGAGACAGAATCAGGTATTTTCGAACTTTTGACGACTATCTCCTACAATAAAGTCGACGATTGAACACGTTGTCTATACACTGGTCTGCAGGGCGGCCGCGGTCGCATCGCTTCGATTATATAATTTATGCATGTGATCGAATTGATTTATCTGTGCGTTGAGCGTTATTATTTCTAAATGTCAGACATTTCCCATTTAAAAACCGAGCTACAGAATAAACAATAGTTCCTGCTACAAGACAGCTTTCGTCTTAACATGTTCATGACAGGCCGAATGTTTATATACCTGCCTGTCAGTTTCCTGACAGTAGTAACAACACTACTCAAAATCAACGTCGCTCGAACATGAAGGGAGATCGATGTGTAATATCCGTTTAATAACTACAACATTGACATAAAACTAACGCTGTTTATACAGGATGCTCTGGCAAGTACAGTGGTGAGTGACAACAACCCATACGTGTGTTTATAAAAGTTTTAACGATAGATGAGCAAGTGAGGTCGTTATTACTTTATAATATCAGCAGGTTTTGTAATAAGCAAGGCTTACAAAAATAAATACGTCTATGTAGTTGTAGATAAACTGTATAACAGTTTTCATTAATTAAAAGGGCAGCAAAGCTTTCCAACATTGGTGACCTTAAAGATTCTACTTCAAAAGATAATTTAAGTTGCCTCTATTATTAAAAAGTTATGAAAACCAGAGATAAAACCACTGATTAAATTTCCTAAACTTTTTGTAGGTTTTCTAATCCTAGTAGCATTACACTACACAGACTTCTGCATAGCAGCTGGGTCAGACTAAATAACATCGTTATGTATACTTGTCATCTTCGAGGGCGGCCCAGTTAGGGCGGTCTGTATTACAGTCGCATTTGTATCAAGCCTTAATATTTTAGGCATCCAAATGCACACACGCTACAGAGGCTCATGTAGAAACATCGCATGTCGTACGCAAGATGATGCAGCACATACTAGGTATCTGTACTGCGTTGGCTTTTGCTTTCTCGCGTCCTAGCGGGATGTCCAAATTCGCTGGCAAGCCCGCTCCAGTTGCACCTCGAAACAGCACAACAATGCACGTTTTTAATTAACGGAGCTGCAACAATGCAGCCCCGAGCTGTGAGCTTACATTGTATACAAAATGCAGCTTCATTTACATGCGACTATAGTCAGAAATATGCATAATTCTGCTATGTATGTTAAGCTTTTTGAGTCTACAGCCACGAACTTACAGGAACATGAAGAGTAGGTTAACTTGGTACCAAATCATTGTATTTACAATTATAGATCAGCTTTATTGAGAAAACTGGAAGGGGGACTCTACAGAGGCAAAGTTTGACCTATGTGATGCTTCGAGCAGCAGGTGAGAATCCTGGCCATTGCCTTTAACAAGTTGGACGTATTTAGCGTACCTACAAAAAGTACTTACAAAGTACTTAGTTGTTAGTAAGTCATTGTTGAAGCAAATCTCTAAGGCTTCACATAACTCTGATATTATCAACTATTTTAGTAAATTATGCTACCGTTTGTGACTTTAACATTGTTATGATACCGTTTTTGACTGTATTGTTTGCTACACAGCTACTGTATTTTACTTGCTTGTATTTTACTGAATTTCATTAAAGTGGTATAATATACTTTTGCTTTACTCATGAGGCTTGTTTATGATTATTAAATTTTAGATTCTTAAAAATGTGTGCAAAACTTTAAAAGTGAAAATGACATCGGAGTTTATTTTTACTAACTTAAATTATTATCTTATTTTTAAATTATTTTGACAAGTTCGTGTTTATATATAAAAGGGAATATGAAAAAGCATTTTTTTATTGACAAATATTTGTATAAGGAGAAATTTTATGGTAGGTATGATTATGAAGTTTTATTTTTTACTATTCATTTTGTTATGAGAATTTCTCATCAGGCTTGATCAGGTATAAGGCCATGCCTGTATGGCGGCCAAAAGCCTCATTTTTTTACTAGCGACCCACCCCGGCTTCGCACGGGCACGGGTAGCTAAGAGTTCCACTATAAATTTATTTGTACAAAACTTTACATTGACTACCCGCGTCTTTGCACTACTACACCACAGAATTAAGTAATCGTAGATACAAGAATGGGTCAGGTAGAATTAATTGAAACCAGCTCATCAAACCATCGTGATAACTTTCAAACGACTCGTCAAAAAAATATGGTGTTAAAGGTAAAAATAATCTACATAAAATGAGAAAGGTTATTGTGATATTTAATATCACAATAATTAATTAATTAATTAATAATTATATTCGGGACATTTCCACACCAATTATCTAGCCCCAAACTAGGATACCCTGTGCTATGGGAACTAGATAACGGATAAACATACATAGATAAGAATATTACATCCATGACTCGGAAAAAAACATTTCTGCTCATCACACAAATGATTGCACCTTGCAGGATTCGAACCCGCGACCGTACGATTTCGTACCTAGGATCTCTAGCCACGAGACCAACCAGTCGTCAATGACCTTTTCTTGTTTATTTCCTTATCAAATTCAATATAAGGATTTACACAGTTGAACACGCACAGAGCTCTAGAAAGGTAAGCAGTAAATTAAGCATTTTTGTTACTGAAATACGTTTATTTTGAGTTTCCTGTAACAGGTACACATAATATAGAGACGACTTTTTTGTAGGACTTTTTGAGAAGAACAAACGTTTCAACATTGTTTTGATGGTATGCCCAAAGCGAGCGCAAAAAAATACCCTACTGGGGTGGCAATTTTCTCTTGAATCAATATATGCCTAGGTGAAAACCGGAACAAAATCGATTCAGTATTTTCTGAGATATTTGTTGACAGAAAGACAACAAACGCGTTCGGTGGCTTTCTTTTATAATACGTTGTGATGCAGCACGTCTTAGAAGTGATCGATGACCAACCAACATCACAACACAAACAGAACGGATACCAGTGCTCCAAGTAGGTAGTACGCCACAAAAACCAAACCTATTTGGTGATGTTAAATTTCCCCATATCCACATATCAAGTCGTGTCGACGAAAAAACCTCGACAAAAAGGCCCGGATGGTCCATAAACATACATTTAACGAAACCTTCGACCGGTCGGAGTAGTCCAGACCTGTTGTGATTCCGTCTCTGTCATGCGTGGCAAGTGTGAGTGGGACAGAGGAAGGCGTGGTCCGGCAGGTCCTGTAGGAAATGTCCTCTTTGTTCTTGAGATAAATGCACTGACGTAAGGGACTTCGTAGGACGGTAGCAAGGGCTCTTGTGCTGGGCCAGATTGATATTACTCGTTTGTATTAAGGGTTTTATTGAGGCTTCTTGTTTTTATAATTCTTTTGCTACTTTGGTCTCTTGACTGTTTTTGCAGTCGTCAAAATATTTCCGTACAAAAGAAAACAAACAAAAACAAATTCAATGGGTTCGAATATAATTCACAAGCCTCAAATGTAATGTTTTTTACTTTTACACTCAGCTGTGCAATCAAGGAGAATTATGTAGTTGTCAGAAAATCGGTATAACCTTGCACCCATTTTTGGATATTTACCGATACTTAATGTTCTTCTTCTGTTCTAGTCGTAGGTTCAGTCAAATATGCTTTGACCAATGTATTGCAACTGCAACTGCCCAGTCTGTACCTTCCATGAGATCATTGAAATCACATGGTAACGGGCAATTAGGAGATGTCATCAAGTGTGACATGGTCTGTGAAGCGGCACCACAATCGCACTGCGTGTACGTCTCCGCCGTACCTATCTCTGTGAAGTACTGTGCACAATAGATTTCTAGTAGCGTGTCTCGTTATAAGTACGTTATAAGCTAACGCTACAGTTTTCCTCGCAACCTTCTCTACAAATATCTCTACAAAAATCCTTGAACAATACCAAAGGGTTTGAAGAGCCAACTAACGATGCCTTTTACCAGATCTCGCCCGAATAGCAACGAAGGGCGAATGGTAACGAAGGAGAAGGACCAATGATAGCCAAGGGTAAGCCCTTAGTTCATACCTTTGTAAATCGACGATCTTTGTGCTCTTGAATCCTGTTGAGCTAAAGGAAAATTGAGAAAAAACTTGGACATTTATGTATTACTTTTTCTCGCGAATACTTGAGTCGTTGAATGAGGCGTCTGTTGAAACTGGCACTGTTAGAGAACAACAATACAAAGTAAGTATCTACGTCATCATCATATTATAAGATGGAAGCAGTCCACAGCTGATCCTCCCCCTTAAGACTTCCCCATAGAGCTCCACAAACTAAGTAGGAACTAGATACTTAAAGAAAGAGTTTCAAATGCATGTAGCACTGTCTAAACAGTAACAGTACCTAAGTACTGATTTTGTTTTATGGCTACTATACCAAAACGGTTGCATGCCCAAGATGAAGTACAACTTTAAAGCTAAGACTAACTTTAAAGTAAGACAGTTTCCATTAACAAACATTATTTTGCTTTTAACCCAAGAGGATAATACTCACGAAAATATCTCAAACATGCCAAAAACAGCCCAAAAATACATAAAGGAATCGTGTCGAGGCCCATGGGCGCATTACTAACTTAACTAGTTTAACTTAGTGTAACTTAGATGGGAGTTGGGGTAAACGGTGACAGTTCAGGAAATAGAGGGCCTCTGGGTGCACTGTATGACAGTACCGAAGCCACACACGCGTCGCATCTTCTATCTTCGCGGCCGGGTGACGGCCAGACAAACATGGCACCAGAGACCGGCACTACCGCACACGACAAGGAAGCGGAAGCCTTTTTAATTCCTAATTAAAATATTGTACGGGCGTCAGGTCTAGGCCTACACCTTCAATAGTTGCAAAAAATAAACATTATTAATTTGGACCTTTTTAAAAGCTTTTATTTAACGTACAATGTTTGTATGTATGTTGAGGTCAAATCTTGCAAACTTAATGAGAACCACTTCCTCTTATCCTAAGGAGTTATTTTTTTATAATTCCGATAACAATGCATTTTTATAGTAAACATGTCCTGAATCGACATCCAGGATTAGCTCCAACAAAGGAACTCTTCAACTGTCAACATTACAAACACGAAATTTTGTGTACGCCTTTAATTATGATAGCCAGATACCATGACATGGTTGTTGCACTCAGGATTGACTCCTGACTAGGGAACTCTTCAACGGTCAACATAACTGCCACAAAAAAATTGTGTACACATTTAATTGTGATAGCCCGTTCTAAGTTTCACCATGACATTGGTACTACATAGAAGCTTTTTTGAAAGAGCGACCGCTAAGCGCGAGCGAAGCTTATCCGTTTCAGCTTGGGCAAAAATTCTTTCGTATGTTCGGATGTCTGACCGGCTGTTCTCCTCTACAGGTCGTATTTCTCAACCGATCTAGACGAAACTTGGTATACAGGCTAAACGATTTTTCAGAACTTATTAGTCGTCGGGCATGGGGGGGGGGGGTGAGGGGTACTTCCCCCAATACTAGGTAGGGATTGATGGAGCACCTTGGTTATTAATGTGTTTTACAAGTTTTACAATAAGGTACTAGATGGCGCTACTGTGCAACGCTAGAATGTTTGCAAAAATGTTTGTACTCGCGAGGTCTACAGCTCACAGAGACACTAGTTTAAATGCTCAATTAACCTATTGTTATTATAATTCTGTATCTTGGCTCGTTTTGACACTTCCCAAAACCTGTTATAGCAGTAACAGGTACTCAAGTTTTTTGCGTAGTCTTCGTTACTCATATCTCAGTACAGTGTGCTGTGGTGGCGACTAACGGTTATGACAAGCATTAGTGGTAATTAGTGGCTCTAGGCCGCAGAAGACATATGTAAGTACAGTCGCTCACTCAAGTACCTTAAGTAAAGTAGGTACTTTTGTATACCATACACTGCTGGTGGTAGGTGTCTTTTTAACTGTATATTCACCCGAGAGCCTCCGACATCTCATCACATTTGTTAGAGAAGTAATTGGTGCGGAGCCGAGGACCGAACTCTATATTGCTGGATTCTAAATCGCGCTCAGCCACAGAATAAATTGAAGTACTAAGCTCAACTACCATCGCTGCTACCATGAGTTACTCAGCAAGCTTTTAATTTCAAGAACTTCTCCAAAACTATTCCCTAATCTTGACCAGGTGACTATAAAAAGTGACCTTTTTAACAAAACTATTCCCTAATCTTGACCAGGTGACTATAAAATGACCTTTTTAACAAAACTATTCCCTAATCTTGACCAGGTGACTATAAAATGACATTTTTAACAAAACTATTCGCGAATCTTAACCAGGTGACTATAAAAAGTGACCTTTTTAACAAAACTATTCCCTAATCTTGACCAGGTGCTAATAAAATGACCTTTTTAACAAAACTATTCCCTAATCTTGACCAGGTGATTATAAAATGACCTTTTTAACAAAACTATTCCCTAATCTTGACCAGGTGACTATACAATTATCTTTTTAACAAAACTATTCCCTAATCTTGACCAGGTGACTATAAAATGACCTTTTTAACAAAACTATTCGCGAATCTTAACCAGGTGACTATAAAAAGTGACCTTTTTAACAAAACTATTCCCTAATCTTGACTAGGTGCTAATAAAATGACCTTTTTAACAAAACTATTCCCTAATCTTGACCAGGTGATTATAAAATGACCTTTTTAACAAAACTATTCCCTAATCTTGACCAGGTGACTATACAATTATCTTTTTAACAAAACTATTCCCTAATCTTGACCAGGTGACTATAAAATGACCTTTTTAACAAAACTATTCGCGAATCTTAACCAGGTGACTATAAAAAGTGACCTTTTTAACAAAACTATTCCCTAATCTTGACCAGGTGATTATAAAATGACCTTTTTAACAAAACTATTCCCTAATCTTGACCAGGTGATTATAAAATGACCTTTTTAACAAAACTATTCCCTAATCTTGACCAGGTGACTATACAATTATCTTTTTAACAAAACTATTCCCTAATCTTGACCAGGTGACTATAAAATGACCTTTTTAACAAAACGACACGTAAAAAGAATACTTGTTACTTGCAATTTCATTCAAAAGAGAGTTAATAATATATGTATTAATGTTACCGTTAGAGTACGGAATACGTTAATATGCACATTAACTTGGAAATCTGCAATATTCATAAGTCTAACGAATAATATTATTGTACATTGTGCCATATATATAAATAAATAAATTACCGGGTACGATACGCTAAACTAGGAAATTAAGTATTCCTAAAGAACATTTATTTATTTATTTATCTATGTAATAAAACAGGATACAGTTATATTCATGAAAAGCCTTATGTTAAATATCAGCACTTTACCTATCTCACTTTTGTCTTAACCTAACCTAACCTTAAATAAAAAAGTAAGCATTTAAAATGTGCGGACCCTAGTGTTCGCAGAGTGTAGATTTGTAAACAAAGGATTATTTATTTAAACTAACCTAACAACAAATTAACAAATTAAATAAAACATTCCAATGAACTCGAAAGTTTTATTAAAACAAACAACCTGTTTTTTTAACTTTATCTTATGCTTAGTCCTTAGTCTGCAGATTAACTAGTTAATGTGAGAATTGAAATAATTTTTTGTACTTTATCGGACTAAACGAGGTAATCTGCAGATTACCCAGTTAATCTGCGCTCTGACGGATTTACGCACATTAGCGATGATAAGATACAAAAGTGTTGATAAGACTTTCGTTCTTCACTGTACGAGTACAAAGTGGAGATACGGGGCCGCCCGCGGCCGGTCCGGACCGGACTAGATAAACTAACTCCGAGATAGGCCTAATTGTCTATCACAGGCCTGTTAATGGGACTAATTCACGATCAGGCGAAAGTACGTACTTCAGGTTATGGATGGATGATTTTTGTGATGTAGTCTATTTCATGATATATATGTGATATGTTGAGCTGCGGCGCTGGAGCGTAGCGAGTGAGGCGGAGCTCCATCCGTTAATCAAACTCATTACACGATCAATCAGGATCGGGATCATGGATCGCAATCCTCGGATCATAATTTGGATTCAGTGCCTAATAGGTGCCTTAGAGTTAATACTTATCACATAGATAAACTAATTGTACCTCAGTTAGGGTCACACGGATCACATCGAGTTATAAAGGTAAAGTGGGCAATGAGTTATACACGGCTTCATTCATATAGAATAATGTTTCACTAACATAATATAGAGTATCATTTCCGTTCCGAAATAGGTTTTTTACGAGTACTGGTTCCGAGATTGCAGCTGGTTTTATATTATTAATTTAACGACGGATTCAAATTGAATTATGACTCGGTCATTTCTTTCCCAGAGCTGCTTAAGTAATTGGTTTAATGAATTAGGTAGGAAGGTACATTCTTTGAATTATAAGTATTGTGAATTGTCTAATTATTGAACGCAGTGAGATAACTTCTGCCGAAAGAACTGATTTTGTATGTTGCAAAATCTATAAACAAAAAGTTTACTTTTCTTTTACAAAAATGTTTGAATTACCAAAGGAATAACCTTAATAATTGAATAACTCATAAACGTTAAATTTGGGAAAGGAGAAATTCGAGCATGAAAGCTGGAAATGCATCAGCGACCTTGGCGATGCCGTTGCTTCGGTCTCCCAATTGTGGTCTTAGCTCATACGCTCTCATGCATGTTTTTCCTTCCCTTGTATGTGACCTGGGGGGACGCTTTGTTTGGTCGTATTCGTTCCGTCCCCTAAAAACGTAGCTTCACGCCCAACATGCTCAAATACATTTACTCAATCAAAAATCTATTTTAACATAGTCTTTATAAGAGTAAGGTTTACGAAAAATACCATGAGTAAGAAATAGAATAGGTATGTATCTCTATCCCTTTTCTAAAAATAAGCATCGAACGATTCGTTTGTAGAGGTGGTACTTATTGTAAAAAGTTTACCAACACAGACTTAGGATATAGGATATACACAATACTTGAACCTGTTACATGTATGTAGGTATAGTAGGTAGTTATAGGATATACACAACACTTGTACCTGCTACATGTATGTAGGTATTGTAGGTAGCTATAGGATATACACAATACTTGTACCTGCTACATGTATGTAGGTATTGTAGGTAGCTATAGGATATACACAATACGAGTCGACAACAACACGATGCCATATCCAGAAAAAGAAGCGTAAGTTGGTAGCAAAACAACATCTAGGGTTGTCACATTGCCAGGCATGGCAATAGTCTGTCTTGGTAAAGTTTTAATCTAAATATGTAATATATTTTTACATATTTTTCGTAAAAATACTTACAACATAACTATACTAGTAGCTCTGTGAGCTGTAAACCTGACGCGTACAAACTTTTTTGCAAACAATCTAGCGGTGCACTGTAGCGCCATCTAGTTACCTAACATTAATAACCAAGGTGCTCCATCAATCCCTAGTGGGTAAACGGATGATTCCACTGAAACCTAAAAGTGAGATATTTACTGCATTTTGAGGAATTATTCTGCTCATCACGCGAAGATCCTCATCAGATCTATACCATTTTTTTATGAGACCAATTTAAAGTTACTACCTTTCAAATAAAAAAAATACTATCGAAATCGGATCTAATAAGGCGGAGATATTCATTAGCCCCTTTTTGGGCCCCCTAATCAAAAATCCCCGACGACAAAAAAAACTAAAAATTCGTTTAACCTGTATAGGTTAAACGAATTTTTACAGGTTGAGAAATGTGATCTGTAGAGGAGAACAGAGATCCAACCGGAAAGACAGAGATCCGGACAGACGGACATCCGGACATACGAAAGCATTTTTGCCCAAGCTGAAACGGAGACGCTTTGCTCGCACTTCGCACTCGCTCGGTCAGATATTAACATGCTTTACCAATCTAAATTATTATTTGCTATTAAAAAATACATTAGAATTTAATGAAATAAATCATAATCATAAAAACTATAAGTACTCTCCAATCACCATACTATAATACTTCTGATTTATTACACACACAAAAACAAAATCATAAGTATTTATTACAATACAGAAGCTGCCGTATCAAAAATCAATTAACATAAAACAGGCGTGAAGAGCTTTTGTCTATCAAGGATGTCGATTGGATTATAATTATTGTATAGTATAGTAAAAAATAATAATGCGCGATTTTTGTAATAGTTAAATTGAGGTTTTTTGTTTTGATGACCCTGAAGCGAGAGGCAAGCCTCCGGAGTCCGGACACGACCAGTTTTTCGAGTTTCTCGCTGCTAACTGGAGACTTCGAACGATTTAACCACCTGCCTCTCACACAGAAAACTCTACCTTAGCTCCTTACGCTTAACCCTAAATTACCATGCCATTTGTTTAAAAGTCTAGCCTTTTTCGATTTTGGAAAATGTAACCGCATCGAACCCTTTCTCTCTCATGAAAAGTTTATAAGTCTATCTCGTTCATAACAGCTGTCAGAGCCAGTTTTCACAATTGAAGCTTGAAAAGTGGATAGGTGGTAAACATTAACAAATGATACAGGTTTGTGTATTGATTTCCAATTCATTCTTTGGAGATGGTAAATAAAATACATTATTCAAGTGGATTCCGTTATAATCCAATATAAGAGATGACATGACGTCACGAATAGAAGAAAGCAAGATTATATTATAGGTCCTAATATTGACTCCAAATCTGTAGTTCATTTTACAAATGTATTGTAATCGAATTTACCATAAGTAAGTAAGTATGGTTCATGTGGTTTATTAAATATGTATGTAGGTAAGTATAAGTCATTTTTATTCTGCTGATTTATTGTTTTGTTTTGTACCACCGTCCTTTTTTATATCGTGATTACTGTCAATCCAAAGGTTGTCTGGCAGAGATCGCTTTTAGCGATAAGACCGAACATTGTGCCAACTCTAAAAATATTGTCTTGTATATTTTTTAACCAACATTAAGGATGTTGTTTTCAATTAAATGTTTATTATTACATATTATTATTTAATTATAAAAAACTCCTTAGGCAGTTTCGCAATTTTGTTTGTCGTATGAGGGAGTGCTGGCCTCTGGTGTCAAAGTTTGTCAGGCTACTAATCAATAACAGCCAGGACAGTTTAACGTGCCCTACGAAGCACGGAGCGATGGAAAACCGTACATAACTTACAAAAGTTATTGCAGGTGCGGAGCAGGACCGAAACCGGTATCGTTGGATTGTAAGTTGCACTATTGAACCGTTACGCTACTATCGCTCTATCCTTACAATATCGTCACCCGTATAAGAGTCTAGAAAAATAAACTTGTCAGAAATGTATACTCGTAGTTAAACCAAAGATTAACGTAATATTTTACATGTTAACTATAATTTAACCATAATTCAAGTGTTGGTGAACTTAAGCACGAGATCGTGCTTAACTACGTTATAATAACACTAGCTGTGCCCGCGGCTTAGCTCGCGTGCTCATTTTTCTGGGAATAAAGTATTCTATTAGCCTATATGTTATTCCAGGACCATGAGTACTAAGGTACAACATATTAAATTTCGTTCAGACGTCAAATCGTTTTTTATTGTTTCCTCGGCGTCTACTCATCGGATTGAGATACTAAGTATACCAGTTTTGAAGTCAAAACTTAAGCTATCCAACAGGGAAAACCGCAATCGGTCCAGTAGTTGTTACGTGATGCGCGAACAAACAGACAGACACGATTAAAAAAACTTATCAGCAGCTTATTTTAACTCCTCGTGACCTTCTTTTTAATTTCTCTTTTATTTTTTGGTACATCATGCTTATTGTTACAGATATATATGTCTGTATATATATACTTTAAACTGCCAACTCTAGTGTCGTTAAAAGTAGTTTAGCTAATTATACAGTCCGTAAAAATATTAACCTAACCGTAAGTACATACATTTTATATGCGAGTTTTGATCCATTTTAGTTTTTAGAGCCCCCAGGATGTACTATAGAGACATAACATAAAGAACTTGAAAAACTGTGTCTTTGCTGGGCAGCCCTATTCTACGTCTTACATATCGCCAATTACATTTTAAATACCTAATATTATTACATAACAAATTACAACCGTAATCATTCATAGACAGGGTGAGGTCAAATTAAATAAACTTAATTAAAGTACATAATATTGTGTCGATAGTCATGGTACTTATAAAGCCGGGTCTACTGCGACATGTTACTAACAAATAGCGATATTTTTCGTATAATTTCGCAAAAAATATTTTTGGAAGGTTGGTAACAGTCTAGGCAACATAACAAAATAATTGAATTCTCCAATAATGTCCTCCATTTCTTAATTTATTCAATTGATTAAGAGAGTGGTCAACCACTGGTACCTGGTTTGGGACTGGTACACCCATCCTATTATCAGAATAATTATGGCGGAAATATGATTTTGGTTTGTATGGGATAGTATTTGTCCGCCGCTATAGCTATATGAAGTGTTCTGTCGAAGGGCAATCAAACAAAAGTAGGTAATAACTTCTATACTTTTATTAGGTGGGTATAATATTATACTCTGGTAGTCACAAACAATAACATACTTAGATTACAGGCCAGACGAATTTATACGTCCATAGCACGAGGTACCGAGTGCAGTGTAATTAATATTATGTACCTACGGTAAGTTTGCAAAAGACGTAGCGGACGAAAATGTTACCGCAGAAAACTTTCTGTTATTAATCCCAGCAAATAAGCCAATTCCATAAATAAATAAATTAAGTAAAAATAAATAAGTTAAACGGTTTTATATGTACTAATTAAACAAAAGCTAAAAAATAAAATAAAATCGTGTGGCTAGTCGAATTTCTATTACTCAGGTATTTTTTAGCTTTTAGTACATATAAAATCGTTTAAACATTTTTTACTTATTTTATTTTTAGTTTTTATCTAGTTATTTCTAAAGTGATACCCATATTGAGGGGTTTGAAAAAAAATATGTAATCCGCCATTTTGTGGCAGCGGCCATCTTGGATTTATAATGATGGATGAATAATTTTATTGTCATCAGAACCAAATTTCAAATCAATCGTTCAACAGGAAGGGGGTAAAATTCAATTAATAGATTTGACCCAAACAAACAAATAATCAGACAAAAATCAACAACAACAAACAGGTCAAGCTAAATAAACCGTTTAAAAATGGGCACAATTTGCACTTGTTTTGGCATTTGTGATTCACATTAGCAGCTCGTAAAGTTTTATGAATTGCATCGTGTTATCCGCGTGCGTGCCTAGTGGCGGTAATTGTAGAAATAAGGCTGTTATCGACTGACTCTGAGTCATGACCAATAACTGGATGCAAGTGTTTGTTTATACAGCGATGTTTGGGTCTTCATGAAGCACCACGACTAGAATTACTACTAATACTAGCCGGGCAGTACAAAAAGTACTATAATTATTTTGCCGTCACAACAAATAGAGTAAAATAACTCATGTCACCGAGATTTATGAACCATGTTTGATGAAATGTGTATGGGGCCACACTGAAGGTCTAGCCTTTCAAATAAATAAGAATCGTCCAAATTGGTCTAGACACAGAAAAACAACTTAGTCGACATTTAGAACCTCCTAAATCTGGAAGTCGAACTAAAAATATATTATGTTTCATAACGCGAGCCTACTCACTGTTTTATACAGCTAATAAAAAAGTACAGACAAGGCACCGTAACATTTTATACAGTTTTAAACTGAAGTGGACTTTTCTATAGAACTGAATAAACAACACAAGATCATATGTTTATAATTAGTACCTAAAATAAAAAGTAAATAAAAATAACTTACCTAAAGTGCCACGGATACTTAAATCATTCGATAGAGTCAGGCAGTGCACTTGACTCTAGATAATCTAAATTGCATTAAACATCGAACCTATCAATAAATTCAAAAATTTACCATAATGTCGCAAGGACACATTACTTCCCACTATAGATTTAAGAAACCGTCCCTCGGCCAGTGGGCAAGCGCGTGGGTGACGCCGTCTGTCACGCGGACGTCCCGAATGGTCCGTAAAGTTGGGCAGAGACAGCTGATGGGCTCTACATGTAAAATAATGTAAATACATTGGTGGAGCTCTACTGCGTTTGTACGATGGATAGTAGAGTGTTCAAACAGGGCAGTTGGTGAGAAAGTTAGTGGAATTGGAAACTAGTCTAAAAAATAATAATTATTGTCTCTGTATCTTGTGATTTCTTTGAAATTACCAAAATAAATAATTGAGCAGTGTGTAGTAAACCAATCTATTATTTAGAGATAAGATTAGCCGTGATTTAAGGGTTCCGTAGTCAGTTAAGGAACTCTTATCGTTCAATATGGTCTGTCCGTCTCTCCAGCTGTATGTCACAGCCATTATATTCAGACCTACGAATAATTCAGACACTATTTACTTCACAAGGTTGAAATTTAACACATGTATACGAGATATTTATAACTGCTACTTAGATTCTCAACGGATTTAGAATTTACTCACAATGGAAACGAAACTTGAAACCTTAAGTTTCAAGAAATTGGTATCATTAAAATTTCGAGTTTATTCATATCAATTATTTGGTTTCAGATTTTATAACATTTAGTTTTTCTATAGGTATCTAAAAAAGTGTGACGCATCATTTCACCGCGGTTTCCCCCCTACTAAACCAATCATTTCACTTTCCACTCTCCCACCACCAAACGAGGCACTGCCACCATCCCGTCTACCTGCAGTACCTGCGCCTATCTCTCGTGGCCGGTTCCCGTTCTATGATAAACCCAATTTAAGGCTCGTTTCTATTCACCCCGTCACCTCTTCACTTTTTATTCCAACTCGTTAGTTACAGGGTAAAATTAGACGGCCACTTTAAATTGGAAAATGTTTGGAATGATTTGTGATCGAATCTATTTGAAGCCATTTATTTTTTTATAATTACCAAGAGTACTTTTTTAATGGTAAAAGGCAGAACAGAAAAAAGGTTTTATAAAAATTACCTTCACTTTTGTTAGGAAATTGTTAATAATTACTTAACTTCTAGTAAAGTGTAAACTGGATGAGCGCGTGTAGGACCACGCCCAGTGCAGGGTAAACTGGATGAGCGCGTTTAGGACCACGCATAGTACAGGGTAAACTGGATGAGCGCGTGTAGGACCACGCACAGTGCAGGGTAAACTGGATGAGCGCGTGTAGGACCACGCATAGTGCAGGGTAAACTGGATAAGCTCGTGTAGGACCACGCACAGTGCAGGGTAAACTGGATGAGCGCGTGTAGGACCACGCATAGTGCAGGGTTCCGTGGGAGTGTAGTTTTACATCATAACTGAAGAGACAAAAAAACACATTCATGTTTTTACAACATGTTCCCTAGCATGGGTGATTACAAGCTCCTTCGCAAACCATAATTTAGAAATTATCATTGTTGCAAACTCCGGGACACGACTCGTCAACGGTACGCGAGCAACAAACATGTTGTAAGAAAGCACTACCTAATGTAAAAAAACCTAATCAACCTAACCTAGGTTAGGTTGATTAGGTTTTTTAGTCCCATGTCCCGTTAAGTGTGGTTGACACAACACTTAATTAAGGATTAAGGGGAGTGCCTTTAACTAGATCTAAGTGCTAAAAACAGGAGGTTAATTCCAAAGTATCCCCACTTCACATGTATTGTATGAGGACTGGGAGTTACCAGTAAATTAACAGCGTTTTAGTTTTTTGACCGCCACGGAAGGACGGACAGACGGACTGGACGATCTTATAAGGATTCTTTGCTTTTTCTTTCTCTTTGTTTTTTAAAGGTAACAGAATCTGCTGGTCAATTTTCAACTTGAATATACGATTTCAACAGGTATTGTGCATTCATTTTGAGTTTTTAGTATATGATAAAATATTTGACGTAAGTACAAGCAAATAATATTACATACATAATATTAGTAATACCAACACATTGAATCAAATGCCGGACAACATACCTATTGTTTTGCATTCAGATTGTAATTTATTACATGTATTAAATTACAATTAACCTTTAATATAAAAATAACTACACAAAAGTAATTATTACAGCATTATACACACCATATCTAAATGTGAAACATTGTGTGTTTGTTTGTATGGGGAGCTTTCACGCCAAAACGGCTGATCCTATTTTAATGAAACTTTGTAAATAGGTATTGTACAATATAGAATCCAACATAGGATACTTTTTATCCAAGAAAATTGAAATTTTCCACGGGAAGACAGGAAAATGTCGATTACTCGCTGTAAGTAACAGTTGCCATGGAAACGAAATAATAACAAGTATGTCAAAAAACATCAAGAGCGTTGGTACTATACTTTTGCATTGGTTTTTAATATCATAGAAGAACATAGGATGCTTTTTTTGTGATAAACTGTAGTCCGCGCGGACGAAGTCGCGGGCGAAAGCTTTTTATTTATAATAAATAGACACAGTATGGAAATCAGAAAATATAGTACCATTAAATTAACTGTTTTGGTCTTAACTGCAGCACTCGTAATCATTAATGAACGCTAATCAAACATCACTTGTTTAGTATGAATTTTGATCAATTTAATGTTTGATTAGAATTAATTTTACGATTATGAGTGCGACAGTAGATTTCTTAAAGTAATTTTCATAACAATATTAGCTTTCGCCCGCGACTTCGTTCGCGCGGACTACAGTTTATCACGAAAAAACATGCTTTGTTCTTCTAGGATAGGATAATAAAAACCAATGCCAAAGTATAGCACTAAGGCTCTTGATGTTTTTTGACAGACTTGTTATTATTTCGTATCCATGGCAACCGTTCCTTACAGCGAGTAATCAACACTTTCCGGTTTTCATATAGAAACTTATGATTTTCCGGGATAAAAAGTATCCTTTGTTTTATTCCAGAGTATAAGCTATCTCCATTCCAAATTTCATCAAAATCCGCCCACCCTTTATCGCATGAAAGCTCCGTAAACAAACAAACAAACAGACAACGTTTCACTTTTATATATTGGTGTGGATTGGGTCTACTCTTTAGTATTTACATAATAAAATAACTTAACACCTTCTGCTGGTGTCAGTTAAGATACAGAGTTCTCTCCATCTGCTGATGTCAGGTAAGATACAGAGTTCACTCCACCTGCTGGAGTCAGTTTAGATACAGACTTCACTCCATATATAGAGTTCACTCCATCTGCTGGAGTCAGTTTAGATACAGTCTTCACTCCATATATAGAGTTCACTCCACCTGCTGGAGTCAGTTTAGATACAGACTTCACTCCATCTGCTGGAATCAGTTTAGATACAGAATTCACTCCATCTGCTGTGTCAGTTAAGATACAGATTTCACTCCATCTGCCGGTGTCAGGATACAGAGTTCATTCCATCTGCTGGTGTCAGGTAAGACACAGAGCTCACTCTATCTGCTGGTGTCAGTTAAGAGGATCTAAAGAAGACGCCTTCGTTGAAGTAGAATTTGCGCGGCCCGAAGAAGTCGGCAGTCGGCAGTCGTATCGTTCATCGACAAATAGCTGATTTATTTTGACCATCATCACATCTCTACGTTCTTCTGATAGTTTTCGTAACTTTTTTGCTATCAGAGTCCCGAAGACGGAACATTCGTCGTCTGCGTCCTCTATTAAAGATTGCTGTGGCTGGGCTTGTTTTATGAAACCAAATGCCTCATTCATTTGCTTTTTTGCCTGTATTGGCTCATTATGGTGTCTCCTTTTGGATGGTGTTGGTTTTATTCTTGAACTCTGCTTTACATCCTCTAATTCTTCTTCTTCTGGAATAGATTCAATGGTCTCAGTTGCAATAATGTTTGTCGTATCTGTATTTGATTCTTCTTTCACTAGTTCGTAAAGGATTACAGCTTCGTCATCCTGAAAACAAACAAGTATAAAATTAACGGTAAGTTCAATTAATTTCACAGTTGCTAATTATTGTACAACAAAATGGTGGCTATAAACGCAGTCAGTGCAGTTAGCCCCAGCTATTATTTATTTATTTATTTAATACTTTATGCACAAAAACAGTGTACAGAGGAGGACTTAATGCTAAGACAGCATCTTCTGCCAGTCATCCTGGTTGTGCAAGAAATATGTGTATAGGCGTGCACTCGAGATATGGACAGTGATATGAAAATAAAGATAAATTAATCGAAATGAATACTAAAATATAAAACTTTGTAAAATATGTATATACAATTATTATAAATATTACATCATATAATATCATAAATATAAAATACATATATATAAATATTATAAAATTAAACAGCTGGTGTTGTTAATAAGTCTTTTTTAAATGCTCTCGAGCTATCTTTCATATTATTCAAAACTAGAGATATTAAAAAAAAGGTAATTAATTGTGATATAAAGATATTCTACCAAAAATTTAAAATTTTATACTGCTGGGTCTTAATTTGTTAATTAGGGTTCCGTTCCAATTGCTCCTTCTAATCGGGCCCCTATTACCTACCTACCTAATCCTAAGCCGCGCCCGCGCCGCGCTTCCCCGCGTCATATGTATAGTTACACATATTATTATGCCCGTGTCGTCCGTTTGTCTGTCCTACCTAGAGCTGTATTATTCTAACATTTTAGGTAGCCGGTTGAAAATTGAATAGGTATTTATTTTGTTATTATGGCGGATACGATATTATAAAAAATAATAACATAAAACATTAAAGTAAACAAGGGGTCCCCATACAAGTACGGAACTTTCGGTGCGGGAGTACGTACGGACTCGCGCTCGGTTGGGTTTTTTAACTTTCAGTATTTCAGTTCCTTTTTTACTGTTTGTCGAATCCTGTAGATAGAAATCATGTAGTGTTTACAAACATAGGTAATACTCAAGTAAGAGAGATTTTCGTTTTATTTTCTCTGGCTCTTGATCGATTGTAACAAGATAGGTACCTACTCACCTACGCATGTTAGGCACTACAGGGGCAGAAAAAAAAACTTTGCTTTAGTAGTGAGTGATCAAACCAACTATAATATTGAAAATAGCGTGCTACAAACTATAAACTTTTTTTTAGCTCTCTAATTTGCACGCTATGTTACAACGTAACGATTGCTAGCTCTTAAGACTCGGTGACTGTTCTCTCGCAGCTAATATCAATTGTGTCTTTTCGTTTGATTAGAGTTTTTTTTGGTAAATAGGTCCTAACTTTTCGAAGGGGTTAATTACCGTTACCGTCATTCTTAGTATTGACACAGAATAAATAATGGTATTGATGCCAAGCAGGTTCAAAAAACATTGAATCCACACCGCCAAATAAAAAGTGATGCACCCAATATATGCCGATCTTTTTTCAAACCTTCTCGATTACGAAGTCTACTCGTTTTTCCACCACCACTGCATGCCATGTTTCTATCCCCACCACCGACATTATCCATATAGAAACTTTCGATTTCAGAAGACAGGAGAATGATACTCACTGTTTCTGCTTCAGAAGTTGACTCGAAGTGTTTACCTTCAAAATGCAACATGTCATTGTACACGGCAATGTGTTTTTGTTTTAAATGTGTCTTTAAATTTGTAATAGTAGTTCTATACGACAATTCTTTATGACAAAAATTACATTCAGCCATTTTGTCGTCAGCGCTGACCCTTTTAAAAAACTTCCATACCGGTACATTTTTATTACTACGAGTAGTCATTCTCGTGCCCTTCAATGCGTATCTACTTAGTTTACAAATCACTTGGGTCCGATCACAGTTTTAACATTAATTAGAAAAAGCAAGACGAAAATCACTATAAACGACACGTCCCAAAGAGAATATAACCACTGCACGTCCTATAGCAACCGCTAGCAACGGGCGACTGCCCCGCAGCCCCCGCCCCGCCAGCGCCCGCCACGTTAACGCTATTCGCGCGTAATACTCAACGTTAAGTATTATAGCGGAGCTAAATTATAGTTCAAATTACATAATGTTACGTTGCTACGTTAAATAAAGCACCAACTAAAGTGAAAATTATAGTCTCTCAAAAATACCAAGCCGGTTATTTAACCGGCTTGGTATTTTTATATAACGAGATTTCAACAGTAAGTCATCTAAGTCAATATGAACGCCTGTATTTCGTAAATATGATAACCGTTATCTTTCTTTATAAACATATAAATATCTCCACATTTTAACACTTTTTCTTCTAGCCAAGTTGAAATTGAAGCGAGAGCGAATAATCGTGATAGGGAACGTAACACATAATAAATACTAGGTAGTTCTGAGTTCAGGTGAAAAAACTTAAACGTCACTGTCAAAATGTCTAGTCTAATCTAATGTCAGCGTCATTTGTTTAATTTATGGTGACAATGTCGTGGCGATATCTTAGATTTGATCATTTCATGAAATGGTCAGCTAAAACTGACCATATCGTGGAAACATCAATGTTTAATAATATTTTAATCGACTTCACAAAATGAGACGGATGTTCGAATGTATGTATGTTTTTTAAATGTATTTATGCCGATTTCTCTGTCAATTGCGGACCGATTTAGAATATATATTTTTTGTTTGAAAGGGTGTACTCTCCAGGTGATCCAATATAAATTGTATTAAAATTGGTTTAGTGTTTTCGAGAACAAATTGTTTTTTTTAGTAAATCCATTTGATGATGTGTTTATAATGCCTCAAATCTCTAATATTTCTAAACCGATTAAGATGTTTGTTGTTATATTCAAAAGGGTAGACTTTCAGTGTAGTCCAATATAAACTTCATAATTGGTTTAGCTACTAAAATTAAACAAGCTTTAATTTAATTCACTGGGTTATTATGCTTGTAACTAGTTTGCAAGTCAATTTTAAACCATTTAACGACAGTCAAAGATGCTGAAGTTTTGCACATGGGTGTAGTTCAGATGACAATTATTATGGTAGGTACTATTGAAATGACTAAAAAAACTGCATCTAAATCAATCCATTCGTTTGGAAGCTACGATTCTTATTATATTAATTTTTGACTTTTTCTTGTTAAATGGTTATTTATAGAAATATTAATAAAAATACACAATTTATATGACAAATTTATAAGTGCCAATGAGATATCCCACAGGTATAAAAACGTGGTTAAAATAATAAAAAAACATGAATAATATGAAACCAGACTGGACCAGTCCCCACAAATTACGAAACTTCACCACGGAATAAATAAAAGTACTATGGCTATATCTAACTACGTGTGGTATCTATGTACAATGTACATACTGGAGGCACTTCATATGCATAACAAATTAGAGGCATGCATGTCACCCGTGATCAGAGCCTCTTCAGAAGACTTGGAACTTTGAACTCTATCACCTTTGGATTAGGTTGGTTTTTATTCAAAGGAGTGTGATTGACACTAAGAAAAAATAAGTATCTATCTACGTTGTTATTGGGACAGTGTTGCCAGGCACATAATTATGAAAGTAGAGCTGGATTTTAGAACTGAACATACTATTTAGTGTTACATTATAAATAGTCCAAAACTAAGCTCAAGCACCTTTAATATGTACGTATACTTTATTTTAGTACATAATACTGAATAGGCCCACCGCTTCTCACCCTACAGGTGCTGTGAGAAACAGCATTCAGGAAATGCCATTCCCAAAACACAAAAAAGATAATTCATATAAAAATTCCGACTAATATAATTGTTAAATGCATACGTAGTTCCGATATTTTAGGGAATTTCTCATAACACTGGAAGCACCCAAACAAACTACAACTATACTACAGGAAACAAACTACAACTATACTACAGGAATTACTTACTTGTACATTTACACACTTGAAAGTATTGCAACCTGTGGCAAGTAGCATGCTTAGGCAGTCTTTACACATACAAAATAATGATTATTACATTGCGTGCTCGTTATGTAATGTCTAAAAATAATCATAAATAAATAATGATAACGTCGTCAACTGCTGTTGTCTCAACTAAAATGACTTATACCCGTTTCAGCTAGGACAAAAATGCTTTCATATGTCCGTCCAGCTGTCCGGTTGTTCTCCTATCTCATTTCTCAACCGATTCTCGTGAAATTTTGTGAATTATATGATTTTTTTAAAAATTAAGTTTATTACATAACATATTTATATTCCTACCATGAAAAAATATATGTGGCAACAATAAAAAAAACTGCACAACAAAAAATTATTGCACTCAGCGGGATTCGAGCCCGCCACCGTCGGCTTCAAAGTCCAGGTCACTAGCCATTCGGCCTTCGGGTCGTTTTAAGTATAAGTATATGCGCGGTGAATTTGATTCAGTTTTAAACTAGGCATTGCAAAGACAGACTCGCGAGGTCTACAGCTCACAGAGCCAGTAGGCTATTCCTAGGCTATCGCACTCTAGATCTTGTCAGTCAGATATTTCTTTGGTTAAATACTTAATAGCATGCTATGGTACAATACATAAACTAGTGGCTCTGTGAGCTGTAGACCTCGCGCGTACTGACTTTTTTGCAAGCAATCTAGATCTAGATGCACAGTAACATTGTACACTAAGGTAACACAGTGCCATCTAGTTACCTTAGTGTACAACTAACATTAATAACCAAGGTGATCCATCAATCCCTATCTAGTAGGTAAAGGGCTGATTCCACTGGTAGAAACCTAAAAGTGAGCTATTCTGCTCATCACCACAGAATAAATAATAGTAATAACAGTACCTCATCAGATATTTACCAAATGTTTATGAGACTTAACATAAAGTTACTACCTTTCAAATAAAAAAAGAACCATCGAAATCGGATTTAATAAGGCGGAGATATTCAGTAGCCCAATGAAAAATCCCCGACGACTAAAAAATACAGGTTTAACGAATTTTTTGAATTTTTTAATCGTCTGGGATTTTTGATTGGGGGGGTACTTCCCTCAAAAAGGTGCATAAAAGGGGTATAGAGTGTCATATGTTTTTTTTTACCCGACTACGGCAAGGTAAAAGTAGCATTATGTGTTCAAACTAAAAATTTGTCTGATTTTGACAAGCGAGGAATCGATTCGTCTTCATCGCATCAGTGTCATAGGCTAAAAACCCGTATTTATTGTTTATTTGAAAGGTACTAAGTAACTTTAAGTTGGTATAAAAATTTGGTGAAGATCTGATGAGGATCTTCGGCGTGATGAGCAGAATAGCTCGTCAAAATGCAGTAAATTTCTCACTTTTAGGTTTCTACCAGTGGAATCAGCCCTTTACCCAGTAGGTAGGGATTGATGGAGCACCTTAGTTATTATCTTAGTTTTACAAATCAAAGTATTTTATTGTAAATAGGCAAAAATAATAGCACTTTTACAAGTCAAAATAAACATCTCCCGAACAAAGAGAAATACATAAAATATTATAAAAAGATCAAATCAATCCAAATTTAGATAAACTAAGTATTCTTTGAGTTTGAAAAGGAAATTTCCCTTTCATGTGCCAACAGAGTTTAATCTCACACTGGAAAAGGAAATAAATACCCTTCTGACTCTACCGGTGCTTCGGAAATACGCCATTACATGGCGCTACTGTGCACCGCAAAAAAGTTTGTGCTCGCGAGGTCTACTGTTCGCAGAACTACTAGTATATTCTTTGGAGTTGCATTATTTATTATCTATCGATTACAGATTTCAGCAACAGTACAACCTGACAACATGCGTACGCAAAAAAAACAGCAACAATAAAATCGTCGTTTGTGTTGATTGATTAGTTAATTAATATAATATAATAATTAATGAATTTTGTTGATTAGGTACCAGCTCCTTGGGCGCGTGGATCGCATAAATTAGGTGCAACATACACAAATTAGCCTTCTTTGGCCTTTATCAGAATCGGAGTGGCGTTTGTGTAGCTTGTGTTAACAGAGACTCATTCGCGCTACAGTCTTTGTATGTATGTGTCGTTGATGCACATGAAGCACGACGGTGTGAATGTAGCTGTGTGGGTGTGTTTGCCAGTAGTTGTATAAGCGTACCGTATCTCTCCCTCTCTCTGTCTCAACCGCGTCGGTATGTATGCCTAAACTTTAGCTTCAAGGTCAAGGCATCACTAGTCACATCTGTATAAAAAGTTACAAATTCGGCGAGCTATGTTTTTAAATAGACTATTATTTCCCAATTTAGAATTTAATCGTAATAATTATCATACATTATAGCTATGTGGTTAATTTGGTTTGTATATTTGCAGTATTGGAACATATTTATATTCCATATCTGTATGGCACTAATAGCTCTAACCTCTAACTATATATATATATATATAAATAATAATAATTACTTAATATAATAATTGTTAATGTTAATATAAAAGTAAATTATTTACAATTTCAATTTAATAGGTGGCTTCATATTTATACTACATTATACTTATAGTGTAGGCAAAGCTGTCGTTGTTGCTGTCGATAGCTTAAGTTACCTAATATCCATAGATATAGTTAATGGGGGTAGATACGGCTTTTTACGGATTTAAACGGCACGCTTTAATAATTATCACGTTTTCAAAAACTAGACCAGATACAACTTCAGGCACACCCACATAGCTACATTCCCATCGACGTGCTTCATGTGCGTCAACAACAAATATAGGGAGATATCCGCAGACTGTATTGTGAATGAGTGTCACTGCTAACACGTGAAACACAAACGCCACTCCGATTATGACTAAGACTGAGAAGGCCAATTGTAACTATGCATTGCAACTAATTTATGGTGTCCACGCCCGAGGAAGTTGTACCTAATCTCCCACTTTTAACTAGATCTACGCTAATATATATGTTCTGTTTCGCTCTATGTCTGTATCTATGTTTACTCTCCATGCACACAACACCAATAAGTACATACATATTACACGCTGGGCCTGTTACAATTTACATTGAGAAATCATATAAATATTTAAAAATATTAAGTATGTCAAGATTATGTAAGCTTAAGTAATTATCAAATAGCTACAATAACGGATGCCTATCTATAGATATCTCTGTAATATACCGCGCTATGTAGAAAAATATGTTTAGCACATTTGCCAAACGGACGGAGACGTTCAAGGCTGCCCAAATATGGGTTACTGGGTGTCGAACAAGCCGGGCTGGAAACAGGTTTCGATAACGCGAAACCATGAATACAATTTAAATTTAAAATCAGGAATTTAGAGTTGTTTTGAACCATTGTGTTTAAAAATAAGTGAATTGTGTAATAACAAAACTTCTCAATCGGATATAAACGAGTACACAATAACAAAATAACAGAATACAAGCTCGCTTGATTTATCTAGAAAGGGGAGGATAAGCCACGCTTTAATATCACTCAAACAAAAACTGGACTAAGTATGTGCAAAAACACCCACACAGCTATGTAGCTGTGTGTGTACGGCATGTGCCCACCGTCGTGCTTCATGTGCATCAAGAACAAAGACAGAGAGACATATTCAGACTGTAGTGCAAATGAGAGTCACTGCTACACAAACTCCACTCCGATTGTGACTCAGGCCAAAGAAGGATATTGTATGCGTTGCACCTATTTATTCGATCCTCTCCGAGGAGCTGGTACCTAAACTGCCAACTTTTAATTAGATCTATGGATAAGATACATCCCCATCAATGCAGTAAATGTTGTTTTTATTTACCATCGGTTTCATTTAAAACATTTCATTACAAAAAAACCGCCCAAGTGCGAGACAGACCCGCGCCAAAAAAGGACCAAAAGGTTCAGGTACATACCAAAGGTTCCGTAAAAACATGTTTTATTTTATTTTTAGTTTTCCTTCAAGTTAACGGGTTCTGGATTTTTCCCTTTATTTGTGCTATAAGACATGAAATTTTGCTTCTTGCAAAATTTTGCTTCTTGCAAAATTTCATGAATCTATAGGTCAACGGTAGGTTTTGATTTCATTGTGAGTGTCAAAATACGCGGCTTAACGGCCGTATGTTTTGATTACGTTGACTTAAAAGTTAGTTTTTTTACAGCTTCAAGGTTTCATACCTAAATTGCTGAGAAAAAGTGTCTTGACAGACAGACAGACGGACAACGAAGTGAAGGAAGGTTTCTTTACTTTTGAAGTACGGAACCCTGAAAACATCAAAATATTTGCCTGTAGCCAATCAATATCCAAAATTCTGTGGAACACCCTCGTGTGGAAAACATTATATGGATCCAAACCATCGGAAGCCCTTGTCCACACTGTCCATTCTCATCCATCCAAAACTTACACTACTTATGTCATATATCAATGCACAGATAATCACATATCTATGTGTATATATGCTTCTTTTTTTTCGATATGTCTCCCACTTGCGCATATCATAAATTTGTCTTTTACAGAAGGAGTTTTCCCTGAACAGTTGAAGATGGCGATTGTTAAGCCTATGTTTAAGAAGGGTGATAAATCTGATCCTATTAACTATCGGCCTATTGCTATAGTATAGTAGTAAGGAAGCTCGACTACACTTGTCTGTTTTAATTTAGTAAAATTAGTGACGGAGAGCATAAACAATGGTGTACCCATAATGTCGCTTTTCTTAGATATGACCAAGGCTTTCGACTTTGTTAATCAGCCTAAGCTCATGCACAAATTAGATTTTTATGGCCTAAGAAGAAAGGCGTTTGATTGGCTATCTAGTTATTTAAAAGATAGAAGGCAGTGTACTGACTCACAAGAATTGTAACCAATGCACAGAATGTACTCTCGAGAAGTAAGTTTAAGTCTGAGCCACTTGTAAATAATACTAGAGTCCCTCAAGGAAGTATTCTAGGCCCATTGCTTTTTCTAGTTTACATTAACGATCTTCCTGAGGCTACCCCACATAAGTGTTTGCACTAAAAAAACTCATTGCTGACGATACTACAGTAGTTGTTAAATGTGTAAAAAAGAACAAGCCCATTCTACGGTTAACAAAGCATTAATAGATGTGATTCGTTGGATGGAAAATAATAATTTGAGTTGAGAAGGAAATGTATAAATATTAATATAACAAAAATTGTTCAATTTAATTCTTATAAAACTAATCCTATAAATCTTGACATAAAATATAAAGACGAAAAACTTGATGAAGTTGATAATATTTATTTTTTGGGAATTAATATAGATACGACACCTCAATTGGAAAATTAATGTTGATCAAGTGTGTAATAAATTGGAACGCTATGTGTTTGCACTAAAAAAACTCAGGCAGAATGTTTCTCTGGAAAAGAAAGCAGCTCTTACAGCTTACCATGGATATGTGTCATCTCTTCTCACCTATGGCCTTATAATGTGGGGTAACTCAGTTGAGTTGGACGGAGTTTTCAAAATACAAAAGAGATGTATTCGGGTGATGAACAAGGCCTGGTTTTTGGATAGTTGTAGACCACTATTTAAAAATGCAACATTCTTCCGCTACCGTGCATCTATATTAGGGAAATTTGTCTTTTTACCAAAACTCATCCGGTTTTTTTTATGAAACGTAGTGAAATCATTACCCGGCAAAATCGAGTAAAGTTTACCAACCTCCTTGTCATAAAGAAATTTATAAGAAAAATGTATTTAATATGTGTATTTCAATTTATAATAGAATTAAACGAGTAAAGTTTACGAACCTACTATACCAACCGCCTTGTCATAAAGAAATTTATAAGAAAAATGTATTTAATATGTGTATTTCAATTTATAATAGATTTAAACGAGTAAAGTTTACGAACCTACTATACCAACCTCCTTGTCATAAAGAAATTTATAAGAAAAATGTATTTAATATGTGTATTTCAATTTATAATAGAATTAAACGAGTAAAGTTTACGAACCTACTATACCAACCGCCTTGTCATAAAGAAATTTATAAGAAAAATGTATTTAATATGTGTATTTCAATTTCTAATAGAATTCCCAATGATTTTAAAATATTAGAAGGCAACAAGTTTAAGAAACTTTTAAATGACTGGCTCATAAGTAATTGTTTTTATAGTAATAGGGAGTTTGTAGATTTTTTTGACAAAAATACTTGTTAATATTTGCACGTCTGCATGCAGGCTGAATGCACTTCACCTACTTTTTAATATTAAGAACTTTATGTTGTGTATTCTAGCAAATAAATTATTGATTTGTTTTGAAATTATTTCTCACACATAGGTATTATTATTTAATTTTATTCGATAAAGTCAGCTCAGCCAGCTGCGGCACTCAGGAATTTCCTTTCCAACGTCTTGATTATTTGTATGAACGAGTTAGTCCACTAAATTAAAATTACAATAACTAACGATGGCAATTACTTTAAATGATGTAACAGCCCGATCGCAGTGACTCAAGTAAACATAACAGTTAAACTCGCGGAAATCGTGAAGTTAACCGCCGTTAACTTTGCAGTTAATTGGCGTTTAACATCTGGAAACCGGCGAGGGCTGGTTTCTGATCAGCAGTGCGTGCATGGATCTTATCGATCGATAAATTTACCGATATTTTTTTTATCAAGTTTGACGTTAATATTCGATAATACGAGTTCGGTAGCACGGAACGTACTTTATCGACAACGACATAAATTCGAAAAAACATATACAATATATCGATTTATATCGACAAAAGGACGCACGGATCTTATTTTTGACAATTGTTGTCGATATAATGTCGTTAATTTTACCGAATTTATCGATTTTATCGGCTTTCCAAAGCTACACGACAAACTTTTTTTTTTGTAATTTCCTTTTCGGATTATAAGCCAAAAGGTGGAGGTGTCAGAACATCGTGAAGCGAGTTTCAGGGATGCCAATGATCCTTTCGATCTGGAAGAACAGCATTTTAGGGTTATTTTTTGAATTTATAAGGATATTGCCCTCGCCCTCATTCAAGATGTTGAGGGCTTTTGAGAAGAAGTCGATCTAATGGACTGCCTGTGCATGTTGTAGTATCTACTTTACATAATAATACCAAAACTTAGTTACGTTTATTACTTAGTTACGTTTTACCTATTTCCAGAAATTATCTTTTGTTGTGATTGTGTCTAATGCTCTAATTATTATGGTACCTAGTAGGTACTCAGTCTAAAAAACTACATGTATAATCATTGTTGTAGGTTCTAACCAAGGTTGATTAGTCGTCTATACGATCAGTGGTATAGGTAGTCTGAGTTGCCATTCTGTAGAATAGTTAGGTAGAATTACCTTGCCAGTACCTTGCCGCGTGCGCACGCGCAGTATGTGCGCAATGAGGTGTGTTGGCGATATATCGCCACCCGATGTTCGTCGACTGGATAACTCGAAATAATAAAAGTGTGCCAAATTTTGTCAAAAAATATTTTTTTGTCGATTAGTCGTCTATCTGATATATGGTATAGTCCACGAGTTGCCATTTTTTAAGTCAATAAACTCACGACGTGTTATAGAATCAATAAAATTTACCGAGAGGCTTGATTTATGTTACCGCATTTTGATAAAATCTATTAAAAATATGTTTACCGATCGATAAATGTATCGATCTTTATCGATCGATAAGATCCATGCTCGCACTGCAGGTGCTACAACTGTTGGTTTTATGTTATTGTTGTTTAATTTATACATGATTTTTATTTTTTGATATGAGATTGTGAGTTATGTATTTTATGTACACAGTTTTTGATTAGACCAACCTGACTTTGTTAATTTACTGATGTTTCTACAACTTACTGAGAAAACTACAACAACTACACAACAACAACTTACTGATACAGAAACGAATAAATTGTGCCTAATAGATTGTAACACCTTGGGGAGCGTAGCTTCATAGTTAAAGAAGGTTAGGGGGAAGATAAGGCAGTGTGCCTTAATATCACGTAAAACAGGACTAGATACTACTACAGGCAAACACACCCACACATCTACATTCCCACCGTCGTGCTTCACGTGCATCAACAACAAATATACGCAGACTAGTGCGATGAGTCACTGCTAACACATGCTACACAAACGCCACTCTGATTGTGACTCAGGCCAAAGAAGGCCTATTGTATGCGTTGAACCTAATTTGTGCGGTCCACGTCCGAGGAGCAGGTAACTAATCTGCTAACAAAGAGCTGTTACATTTATAGTTTTGTCTACAGTTTGTATATCGTTAAGTTATTGTTACACTCTTTTAAATGTTCCATTATTTTTATACGGTTTCCTGTTAAAGGTTATCTATGGGTAGCTATAAAGTATTTTCAAGTAGCTACCTACGCATCAAAACCATAATCAAAGGCCGTAAAAACTAAAGATAAGTATACCTACCTTCTTTCCTTCCTACATTATGGTTATAGGTAATCAACATAAATTAGGCACTTCTCTTCCTATCTTGCTTAACCACATTACGAAGATGGTAGGTACGAGTTTAACTTAGATATTTTAATACAAAATTGAGCCATCATCGAAATAATTTTATATTTTATCGGGGCCATCGGGGCCTTTAGAATAAAGACTTGAGCAAAAACACATACTTATCTCCTAAATTTTATTACACTTGAAAGCAAACCCACTGAGCAAATCTATAGTCAGCCATAAACTGTACAGCACGTTTGCTGTTCAAATATACGAGTAGGTAGGTATTTAGTAGGAGTGGGTATCTTTCCGTATTTGTAGATAACTCATTCCAAGGACGTCTTCTAACATATTTGTGCACAAAGGTGGTATTATACACAAGCCGCTATTGTACGTCAATGTTGCGTGTTTGTTTGTTTGTCATATTCCACATGTGGTTTGCACCTGGATTTAGCAGATAAATGCTGTCTTCGGTTGATATCCTTTGACAGAACATTGGTACGTTCTCGTTCTATACAAAAAAGGTAATGACCATACAATCGAATTCTTATAAAGGCCTAAAGATATTCACGATAAGTTGAATTCAGCACCAAAAAAATAACTAATATTATAAAGAGGAAAGATTTGATTGTTTGTTTGTTTGTTTGAAATGGATAAACTAAAAACACAGAACTGAGTTTAAAAATTCTTTCATCTATATAAAGCTAAATTATTAGCGAGTAACATGGACATGGACAGTGAGTAACCTACGAAAATTGCAATAATGTAACACGAGGTATTAAAAAAAAAACAAATATGTCGATTACTTTGTAAGGAACGTTGCCATGGAAACGGATTAATAACAAATCTGTCAAGTACGTCAAAAATAAAGCAGTTGTCTATGGTCAAACAGCACTGCTACCAATGATTTTGAATTATGCTTACTGGCGTTTTTTTTAGAAGTTATGACGTGTATAAAAATGATAAAAGAAACAAAATTGCCGTGTTGTGTACGCTACCGATAAAATCAATAAACTAAAAAATAATTAACCTATTTTAAAAATTCTAGACGTTTTCTAGACGTGGCGTATATACATTTCTTACTGTCGTTGCGTAGAAGTTTCCCGACAAACAAATGCCCGTGCGCCTCGACACAGCTCTACCTGTTTTTTTTAAACAAAAGGAGGTGGAATACGCTTACTGGCGTTAAACCTTAACTATTATAATGAGAAATGACTTGATTTTTGTATGTTTGTTTGTTGGCAGTAACTGGACGCACAGAGCAAAATCAGCCATATTGATGTTATTGTGATCTTAAATTCGGTATAGCTCGCGATTTGTACGTGGCGTAGACGTTTCACGACAAACAAACGGCCGTGTGGCCTGACTCATCCAGATTTTTAAACCAAAGGAGGATGATTTAGGCCTGTGACGATGTCAAACCTCTTTCATCATACCCATTTGATAGTTTGTCTATATTAATTATAAATTCAAATAAACTGTCATTCGTAGATTGTCATCCATGCATTGATTGGCCCAACTCTATAATGAGGAGTTGTGATTTTGTAAAACAAGATTTCGTGATAATATAATAATAATTGTGCACCTGCATATATAGTACTATGTTTTTATTATTACCTCACGCCGATTACTGATGGTGAAATTACTTTAATTGGAAATACCATAGTATCAAAACTGTTGGTTCGAAGAAGTGTACCTCAAAGTTATGTCAGCTGTGAGCCTATTATCATCCATTTGAGATAAATCTACTACCCTTAGCCAAAAGGATGGCTCGCACTACGAAGTTTCCTCTGCACCTGTTACTTACTATTGTGAGCTAGGAGTCCCTTTGAGCTGGTAAACATCCTCGGGGGGGCTCCGGCCACAGGCTTACTTGTCACCCGGATTTTTAATCCAAAGGAGGTAGGTACGCTTAATGGCGTTAAACCTTATATAACAATAAGCGTAATTCAACCTCCTTGCGTTAAACAGAATAATACTATAGACAAAATAGTACGTCAATTTATTACCTCGAAACAAAACAATATAGCAAAGAGAATACGCAAAGAATTGTTGTTAGGTTATGTTTGTGTAATTACTCGTATGGTATTTAGTGTAAGCAATTGTTGCAAATTAAGTATTTAGAGTCTGAAATTGTTATGTTCTATTTGTCCACATAAAAGTACCTACTAATTTTATCTTTCTAAATATATTTACCCGTGCGAAGCCGGGGCGGGTCGCTAGTCGTATATACATATCTCTATGGATTCCACAAAGCCAAATTTTCTTATTTTTTTTTAAACGGGACAAAAAAATAATTACATTTTTTTATTATTTTTTTTATTTGAAAGTGAAGCACCCAAGATTTCGACTAAATCATATCACATCGGTCGCAGCAAGATCTCGACCTTTTTAGTCGTTTTAATGCTGTCAAGTTCTCACGAAAAATCAAAAACAATGCTGTCTTATGTGATAAAATTATGTATCAACCACCAAACACCACAAATTATCCACTACGCACACATACGCAACCGCTATTTGCAATGCTTCACTCACTTGACAGTAAGAGTCATGCCTGCTCATTTTATTGCATTGCCACTTAGTACTTTCCTGAGACATTGGTTATACCTACCTCTGACTGAGTACCTAACAACATACCTTAATATTCTTAAAGTGTAATGTGAATTTCACGATCATTGCACTTGTATTTTACACACAGGCCTTTCAGTAAGCCACGCCACCCAAAACTAATCGCGACATTCGTTTGCTACTGTGGGCATCAATGTCAGTATGTCAATCAGTTCAAACTTTCCTATAGCTTGTTCCAGATTTTCGCCAACGTAAACGCTTGTTACAATTAGCTGCGCTGTAAACATCGCCGTTTTTCGGGAGGAGCGCGTGCGCAAGTCTAGTTTATGTAAACTGGCATGTGGCGGTGGATTTGAATTAATATTGGATTGGCTAGTTCATCAACTCGTCCCTACTCAGTATACTTAAGTAATTTATTGGTGACGGACGGCACTTCTTATGTTGAACCAACATTATTGCCGTCGAAACCACACAATAATTTGCCGCCACGGTAGGAAAAGGAATAAAAATAAAATCATCAATCGAGCGACTTGCCACCGCTTCGTACTGTTTTACCACGCCATTCAATTTTGAACTAGCTTTTAATGGGAGAGGTATTATTGATTCTGTGGCGACACGGTCAGATGCTTCAGAGAATTTGTTTGTACACACCAATCACAGGTGAACTGCTCTATAGCTATATAAACATTCCTAGCACAATACTCTTCGTATTCTACATTTCCCGAATATTTCAGGAACATCAGCTTGCGTAGGATAGTGCTAAATATAGGGTCCACGCGGAGACGGCGTGGCGCGGCGTGCGGTGCGCGTGGGCATGTCACAGCGCACGCGCAGTAGGTAAAGTCTGATAGGGAGCTATCACAGGATGGATAGAGCACGGTACACGATTGTAAGTGATAAGGGTAACGCTAGCATAGGTGCAGTGGCGACGTGGTTGAAGCATGTTAATGCACTAGGGTAGGGCGGGGCTTTTTACGGATATTAAAATAAATAAATAAATATATTCGGGACATTTCCATACCAATTACCTAGCCCCAAACTAGGATACCCTGAACTATGGGCACTAGATAACGGATAAACATACATAGATAAGATTATTACATCCATGACTCGGAAACAAACATTTCTGCTCATCACACAAATGATTGCACCTTGCAGGATTCGAACCCGCGACCGTTCGATTTCGTACCTACCTGTAGGTGCTGGAAATGATTTTATTAGAAACTAGCTGTGCCCGCGGCTTCGCCCGCATGGTCATTTCTCTAGGTTAAAAGTACTCTATGTGCTATTCCAAGACCTACAATAAACATTTGATCAAAATTCCTTCAGCCGTTTAAAAGTTTTTTATCGATTGCTCGGCATCTAATCATTGGATTACGATACCAAGTACCCCAGGTCTTGGTCAAACCCTAAGCTATCCAACACTGAAAACTGCATCGCAATCGGTCTAATAGTTTTTACATGATGCGCGAACAAACGTACAGACAAACAAACAGACAGACACGAATTTTAAAAATGTTTTATTCTTGTTCAGTAGCTCAGACCAATTTTTTTAAATTATCTTCTTTGTACAGACTTTTATGTTATTATTGCCTATAGCTGTGCCCGCAGCGTTGCTCGCGTAGCGAGCATAAAGCCCCATTATAGCTAAGAACCATATTGTTTACCTCAGCTTTGAAACATAAAAACCCGCAGTTAAATTGGTCCATTCGTTTGAAAGATACGATTCTCACCCCCCCCCTTTTTCAACTCCTGTCTCCCCCCTTTTTTTTCAACTCCTCTCCCCCCCCCCCCCCTCCCCCTCCCATATAGCAAAGGAACATGATAAACCATCTTGATCACATCCTTTTTAAAACTTAAAAAACTGCATCAAATTTGGTCCATTCATTTGGGAGCTATGAACTTCGCCATATTCCCCCCCCCTCCCACCTTATTATAGCTAAGACAAATCTTGTTTACCTCAGCTTTGAAAGGTACGTTTCTCACCCCTTTTTTCTCGAAACTCCCCCTTTTCTCTCCCCCCCCCCCCCCCATAATTAAGAACCATCTCGATCACATCAATTTCAAACATAAAAAACCGAATCAAAATCGGTCCATTTGTTGGAGATCAACGATCCTAACCCCCATCCCCATCCCCCCCTTCTCCCTCCCATTATAGCTATGAACCATCTCGTTTACCTCAGCTTTCAGATATAAAAACCATTCGTTTGGACGCTACGATTCTCACCCCCTTTTCTCGCCCCCACCCCCCCCCAACCCCATATAGCTTAGCTAAGAACCATCTCGATCACATTAGCTTTCAAACAAAAAAACCGCATCAAAATCGGTCCATTCGTTTGGGAGCTTTTTTATGAGGATGCTACAAACAGTCACACACACACACACACACACACACACACACACACACACACACACACCCTCTCACACAGTGATTCACACCCTAAACTTATAACACCCGTCTCTTTGTTCGGGGGTTAAAAATGTAAAACAGTAAGCAGTTTAGTTAACAATAAAAAAAGCCGCAAGTAAATTGACAGAATTCTTTTCTGTTTTTGAGTTTTTTCGAAATTATCTGAATTTGATTTATTGTGTATTTTGTTGTAACAATTTGACGGTTTAATTCAAGAAAAAAATATTTTTTTGGGGATAAAAAGAATTCATAATTTTAATACATAAAATGTACTTTGACTGTGCCAAGTTATAACGCATAAAATATGTAAATGCATAAAAATATGGAACAAAACTTTTCAATAAGTACGTGATTTCAATCCACGCACGTCTGGGTTGGCAGGCAGAAATACTCCCGCTAAACCAGATAGTATAGTGGCGAGAGAGTCGAAATTATGGAACCGTTTTAATGTTTTATTTATATTACATTTAAATTACCATAACTTTGAATACCTATCCCGCAGGAACCCTATATTTTTTGGGGATAAAAAATATCCATAATTTTAATACATGATATGTACTTTGACTATGCCAAGTTACACCAAACTCTGACCAGTAGTTTCAGCGTAATATATGTTCTTTTAAATAACTTTTAACCCCTATCCTGCGGGAACTCATGATTTTTTCGGGATAAAAAGTATTCTAAATGTTATTCCATAACATAAGCTATGATTGTGCCAAGTTGCATCAAAATCCATCTGGTAGTTTCAGCGTGATGCGTGTTCAAAGAGACAGACAGACAGACAGACAGACAGACAGACAAAAATTAAAAAAATATCCTTTTTGCACTCTATATCGATTTTGAAGTTTATCTCAATTATAATTTTCAAAAAATATTTAATGTACAGATTTAGCCCAGTTACAGTTTTATTATAGTATAGATAGATTAACAGGGCAGCCCTTCATCTAAAGGTTTGTTTTTTTTATAGTTCCCCAAACTTTATTAAGGTATATTTAAAAAATAAAATTTTTAGTTTGGTCTTCAAAGACCTCACTCTTTCGTTTTGGTCATTTTGTTTTCCATCAGAAATACAATAATGGCTGCTGTAAGTTGCCATATTAATTTTCTTGACACTTCATATATCCTATGTCAATGACAAACGAATACAATGATAACTTATTTATCAAAATCCATCATGACATGTACGCTGTAGGACGCGCCAAAGGAACGTACATACATACATACAGTCCGAAAACATAACCCTCCGCAGTCGGGTAAAAACCTTATTTTCTTAAAAAGCTATTAAGTATTTTTATTTATTTGGATAGTCGAGTATGAACTGAATTTTTCTTCTAAAGTTCCTTACACTACAACAACTTGCAAATTGATCAGCACCATACGTTAGTAAACAATTATGTGTGCTCAAAGATAAGTCTATGTACATTCAACGAGTATATGTACATAGTCTACTGGAGTACCTTGTAGCAATAAAACATATCACGCCTTCTTTCGCTATGAAAATCAAATGTAAGAAAGCTTACTGAGACGTGGTGGTATTGTGCTCTCATGGTTCTACAGCCTGATAGGTATCAGATTTTTTTGCTTTCCGTATAATAATCGCAACATGGTATCGAAGTTTTTGCGACACCTAATCAAACATGCAAAATCGCAAAAACTAACGGTAAAAAAACCCAGCCAAGTGCTTGACAACCACGCGTAGACTTAGTTCCGTAGCCTAAGCTACCCGTACCCAACTGTGAAAACAGCATTGCAATCGGTACAGTAGTTATACGGCAACAAAGTTGTTTAAATGCTATTGGATTGTATTTCACTTTGGAGCTTGTTGCGTCGACACATGCTAACAATGCGTTATCTTGGACGGCTATATCTCGTAAACCCTAGATAGCTGTTATAATTTTGTTCGTATATTTATATTATGCGCTATGACTGTAGTACTACCCTAATTTTTTCAAATTTATTAATTGTTCATGAAGTCGAGAGAAGAAGGTCAATTTAGAACCAAATATTTTGTAGACAGAAAATAGAGAAAAAACTGTCAAAGAAACAATTATAATTATAAAATACCTATTCAACGATTTCCACTCGAAGGGGAACAAACAATTATTTTTTTCGTGTATCTGGGGGCATTCGAAATACGCCTATGTCGACGCGATTAACTATATCTATACACGGCCAAAGGAGAACGCGCAAACGAAATACGCCTATGTCGACGCGGCTAACTATATCTGTACACGGCCAAAGGAGAACGTGCAAACGTGCCCCAGCTCCGGCGCAATTGGAAAGTAGCTCAGATTTTTGTATATATTATTTGTATAAAAAATGAATATATTACATAAATAACTAACTAATAAATAACTTTGTAGTGTTAATAGTTTCTAAATATAATGTCTGTAACTTACGGACAGACGGACTCAGCGACACTATAAGCCTAAGGGTTCCTTGTTTGATACGGAACCCTAAAAATGCCTTCGTAGATATTATTGAAATGTTCAGGGTCATATTTGTTCAGGACCTTGAATATATTTTTACCCGACAACTAGGGTAAAAATATAATTCAAGGTTTCAAACTCAACAGATGTATTTGAATGTTCCATAATAGCGTCACCCCTATTAGTCCGATTTTGACAAGAAAGGTATCAATCGATTCGTCTTTAGGTAGGTATAGTGTCATAGGCTATTTTTAAAACCAACCGTAGTCGGGTTTTAGTTTTTGAACTTATGTCTTGTAATATGTTGAATTGAAGGGAAAACTATATCGAGTGACTATAGAAACAATCAAACAGACTTTCAAGGAGTTTTATAATTACCCACAGTATTTTGAGTCGAGGTCGAGGCTGGTTGTACAGGTTGTACTACAGAATACAGAAAATCATCAATTACCTACTAATGCTCGGTCCCTATATTTATGGAACGATTCGTTTTAGCAACTAACAGTAACTTTCTACCAGACGTAAGCAGAAACATCCTATAAAACGAATATTTAGTTACTAACGGATGGAAGAATTACTTTTACTAGCAGCTACGTTCCGTCGTAGAACGATTATTTGTTCTGTGGTTAGCATAATGCAGGGAGATAGTCGGCAAGCTCCGTCAAGTCTTTTCTCTTCGTACACATTTCCCGAAGAAACGATAACCATTGCGGTCGACTAGTTCTAGAGTGGAGACCACGTTTAGGCAAACGTAGTGTAGGACGCCCTGTGGCCAAGTGAAGCGACGACCTGGGAAAAGCGACTGGAAGAAAATGGATGAGGAGAGCAGCAGCTGAAGACCGAGCTCAGTGGCGTGTACATCCAGCAGTGGACATTTATAGGCTGTTGATGAAGATAATAGTTTTTTTTATATCAGTGAACTGTCAAACTGACCTGACGTGGTAATGCGGTCAATCCACAGAATAAATAAAAGTACTACGTTCAAACTACGGAAACTTGTTGCACGTAATAAAAATAAGTGGAACGCTACACACGCCTCACGCCTCGTTGTTAGTAGGTTGATTACGAATGTTTGCTGTGACGAAAGACTGATCGTTGATTATAGAAACCGGGCATCTACCATCAAAGGTCCATAAAGTACGGCAATTATAATTCTATAAAGCAGGCAATAATATCGAGTGTAATGTACTGAAATAACACTGCACTTAATTACTTATTTAAACGGGACTTAACTACATTATCACGCTAACTATGTGCTCGAATCGTGAAGTTTAAATAAATATGTTCGGGACAATTCTCACCAATTAATGACCTAGCCCCAAATTAGGATACCCTGTATTCTGTGGGTACTAAAGAACGGACATCCATGACTCGGAAGCAAACATTTCTGCTCATCACACAAATGAATGCACCTTGCAGGATTCGACCCCACGTTGTTGGTTTACTAAGCCTCATCATCATCATCATACATTTTCAGCTTTTAGCAATCCACTGCTGAACATAGGCCTTACCCAAAGAGCGCCACGACGAACGGTCTTGTGCCGCCTCCATCCACCGACTTCCTGCGATGGCTACAATGTCGTCGGTCCATCGTGTGAGGGGTCTCCCTACACTTCGCTTGCTTGTTCGTGGTCGCCATTCGAGAACCTTTATTCTCCAGTGCTTGTCGGCTCTGCGAACTATATACTAAAACTCGAAAGGACATTGAAAATTAAGCATTAACTGAACCTTTCTGACGGTTCGGCTACTTTAATCAGAAGCTTTATTATTTTTACTTTTTAAATAGACGAAATGTTTGATTATTAGGTTAAAATTTGTATTCAAAATTAATCTGAAAAAAGTCTTAGGCATCTTATTCCTATTTAAAAACCCTTATTCCGATGTATTGGGTCCCTAATTCCGATTGTACAATATACAAAGTGAAAAGTGAAAGTTATTATAGGACTATTCTATCAAGACCGTGTATACTACTTTATACTAGTTAGCAAGGCATGTTAGAACACCGAAAGATGTCATTCCTTTTCAAATTCCTGGCGTATATAAGATAGACTGCGGCTGTGGTAGTAGCGGAAAGGGTCAAAGAACACATTGCAGCTGTAAAGAACCGCCAGATAAATGAATCTGCAGTCGCTGAGTATTTGTTCGAATCGGGCCCTGATCACTGGAATGAACTCCACGACCCGAAGATCCTCTCCACGGAATGTCACTACTACTCCAATATTTTACGTGAAGCGGTTGAAATTAAGAAGTATCCCAATTTCAACCGGGGGGATGGTTTCAAGTTGGCTGCGTCCTGGAATCCCGTGCTAAGCAAGTGTTCGCGTTGCGGTTTGTGTCAGAAGAAATCTGCAGATGTCGTTAGTGTTGTGTGTCGTGACAATTCTGATTTTGAACAAAACCTAAATGCGGGTAGTTGTAGACAACGCTCGCCTTTCTCGACGCTGACGCCCGCTACTTCAGTCTTCTCGTGACCACGATCAATGCAACTTGATCGAAACGTAGAGATAAATAAATATTAAGTTTTCAGCGCGATTAAGTCCCGTTTAAATATATAGCTGTGTTCGTATCGCGAAAGTTTGAAAGGTACAAAGTAAAAAAGGTAGTAATAATGATACATTTGGTTAAAAAATTAGCTTACTTCTTACCCTATCAAACCAACTGCGGACGTCTTGTTCAGTAATTTTGTTACATTGGGTTGGCAAATTATGTGCTAGCTCTCTCTCTGCAAACAGTTGGGGTGTCTCGATAGGAAACTGGCTAGCCAGTGTTTTACCAGGAATGCCATCTTTGAATGTGTTTGGTCGGTCTAAATTTTCGACTAGCTTTGCCACTCCTTGCTTCAATTGTTCTTTAGAAACTGGAACACCCTGTTTTCCTAAATAGTGGATCCAATCAACAATTTTTTTTTTCTTCTAACTTTGTGAGCACCGTCCTTTTGCCGGGTACACTGGTACAATATTTATTGTCGCGTTTATCTCGCAATGTTGTTTCTGGAATGTTGAAATCTCGAGAAGCTTTATAAATGCTACAGCCATTTCTGACCTCTATAATAGCATTTTGGAGATCTTCTTCTGTATATTTTATTCTAGGCTTCATTATCCTACAACCAATTTTTTTTAATTAAAGATATGAATAATCTCACTAACTACACTAATCTATTAAGTGAAATGACCTATAATACTAAGTTAAATATTAGTTAAATCAAATACATCCAGTAATACAAACATCTTAACATGGCGCTCTCTGCCAAGCAAGGTATTATGTAAAATAAACATTTCAGCCTTTCAAAGTCCACTGCTGAACATAGGCCTCCCCCCAAAGAGCGCCATGACGAGCGATCTTGTGCCACCTCCATCCAACGACTTCTTGCGATGGCTACAATGTCGTCGGTTCATCGTGTGGGGGGGGGGGGGGGGGGGGGGGGGGGGGGGGGGGGGGGGGGGGGGGGGGTCTCCCTACACTTCGCTTGCTTGTTCGTAGTCGCCGTTCGAGAACCTTTATTCCCCAACGATTGTTGGTTCTGTGAACTATATGGCCTGCCCATTGCCATTTCAACTTGCTAACTCTGAGAGCTATGTCGGTAACCTTGGTGCTTCTACGGATTTCCTCGTTTCGGATTCTATCACGTAGTGAAACACCGAGCATAGCTCTCTCCATTGCACGCTGCGCGACTTTGAGCTTGTGTATGAGATCAATAGTTAGCGACCACGTCTCTGTGCCGTATGTCATCACTGGCAACAAGCACTGATTATAAACTTTCGTCTTGATGCTCTGCTGTATCTGTGACGAGAAGATATGGCGTAATTTCCCGAACGCTGCCCATCCGAGTTGGATTCGTCGGTTGACCTCTTTGTTGGAGTTGGATCTACCCAGTTGGATCGTCTGACCTAAGTAGATATAGTGATTAACAGCCTCGGTTATATCGTTCCCAACATAAAGCGGCATGGGTGCGACATGGGCATTTGACATGATGTTCGTCTTACCTTTGTTTATTTTAAGGCCCACCTGTTGGGAAACAATATTGAGGTCACTGAGCATTACGTCTTCTTGGGTAAAATAATAGTAAAAAAATAATTGTATTTGAAAATTATCCCTATACGTTTACCTCTACCTTTCTTATTTTGTGATAGTTACGAATCATTATTATTAAAGGAAAACAGTAATTTTAATATTTTTTATTAGTTTTCGCATTAATGAAACTGAAAATACTGCATGGTAATTTGTACAAAGTTGTGAACACTCTGTATTTTAGTTGTGTATATGCCACGGAATAACGTGCTTATAGAACCTTAGCCCGACTACTGTACATGGGAATAGCGTGTCATACCAAAAAAAAAACCGTTTCCTAAATCCGAGTACTAAAATATATAAGACTAACAGTACCCCACGTAAAAACTACTAAACCGATTGCGATGCGGTTTCATTGTTGGATATCTTAGGGTTTGACTTAAAAACTGGGGTACCTGGTATCTCAATCCGATGAGAAGAAGCCGAGCAATCGATAAAAATTACTTAGACGGCAGAAGAAAATTTTGATCAAATGTTGGTATATTGGTATTTTAGGTCTGCACTGATTGCGATGCGGTTTTTACTGTTAGATAGCTTATGTTCTGACTTAAAAACTGGGGTACTTCATATCTCAATACGATGAGTAGAAGCCGAGTAATCGATAAAAATACGTTTGACGGTTGAATGAATTTTGATTAAATGTTGATATATTGGTATTTTAGGTCCTGGAATAGCACAAAGAGTACTTTTTACCCACAGAAATAACCACGCGTGCGAAGCCGCGGGCATCAGCTTGTTTATAATATAACTTTAACTTACAACAAAACTTAGTTGTGTGAGAAAGACAATAAAAGCTTTTTATTTTATTTATTTATTTAAGTCTTATATTGGACTAGATTTCCCGCCCGCAACTTCGTCAGCGCGGACTACAACAAAAAAAAAATATCGCAAAAAAAAAGCATCCTATGTTCTTCTAGGATATTAAAAAGCAATGCAAAAGTAGGTCTAGCACCAATGCTCTTGAAGTTTTATGACAGACTTGTTATTTCGTTTCCATGGTAACCGTTCTTTACAGCGAGTTATCAGCATTTTCCAGTTTTCCCGTGGAAACTTACAATTTTCCGGGATAAAAAGTCATCAAAATCCTATGTTTTATTCTGGGGTATAAGCCATCTCCATTACAAATTTCATCAAAATCCGTCCAGCCGTTATCGCGTGAAAGCTCCCCAAACAAACAAACAGACAACGTTTCACTTTTATTTATTGGTATGGATTGTGTAGTGTATGAACTTTGATTTTCTTTCTTTTCTTTTCCATACAACGAATTAATAAACTACTCCAATAGATATATTTAGAGAATGTGACGCAAAAATGTAAATTGGAAATAGATTTTACTATTAAACTTGTCAAGTCAAAACCGAGAAATTCCTAATCCTAAAAACCCAACCTGAAAATAAAAAAAAAACAAATCTATGAAATCGCTATTCCGCGGCATACATCGGAATAAGAAACTAACTAAAATATTTTCCGCGGTATATTCAAAATGTTTATTTACCTTTTACTCAGAAAAACCCACAAAAGTGAAGTGTTTTCGATTTTTAAAAAAAACATATTTTTTTGCAATAGTTTAACCCAAAGAACACAACAAAACACACAAAAAAACAATACTAACTTTATTCCATAAAACATGGTACTCACGTGCACAGGGTCCAATATGTATGAAGCGTGCGTGCTTGCTAGCTGCTGACGCAATACTAACAGAACCGCAGCCCAACCACATAGCTTGGCTTCAATCGAATTCTCAATATCGCAATCACTAATGCCTTGCGATAGAGTCGAAATTGCTATGAAAAAAGTGATAATCCGATTGTAGCCAAGTTCTGTAATTGAGCCACAGATAACGGCGGCCCTACCACATAACTTGGCTTCAATCGAATTCTCAATATCACAACCACTAATGCCTTGCGATAGAGTCGAAATTGCTATGAAAAAAGTGATAATCCGATTGTAACCAAGTTCTGTAATTGGGCCACAGATTATTTCAAACTAGTCCTGAGTCGATCGTGATTGCGATCGTGATTGCAAGACTTATTTGCGTGATATCGAATCGCGAGCTGACAAACGATTCGAACACACGACCCGACTAGAGAAAAAAAGGAAAAGGAAAGGATACGGACTTCAAAACAGCCGTATCAACATATTATGCTTATGCATATGCTTGGTTCCGGATCCTGTTATGGTATTTGTACTATTATTTATTCTGTGGTTATGGGGAATAGTGTAGGTGCACAACACGTTTTTATTTCCCAAAAAAAGATGCATTCGCATACTTGTGCCAATATAAAAATTCCGGAAAGCTGTAGGCCGCACTTTATTAATTTCAATATTCTGACCTTGACATCAATTTATATCATGGAAATAAGTCTTTTTTGTTAGGAAATATCCACAGTTTTTTATTAAGCATGCTGACCAAGTACGACGGTATGCAATTAGTTTTAGACATAAATTAGTACTGAATACTTCAAAATAAAATAAAAAACAGCACAGCACAGTTCCGGAGCAAATGTTATGTCAGTAATAATTTACAATAAAATACCCGATGACATAAATTACGAAGAAAAGATAATGTTTAAAAAATATATTCGAAATACTATAAAAAAAAAACTATTATAATTTAAATAACTTTAGGAATGATTAATTAGTCTTACCTATATACATTATCCTACAGGAATGAGTTTTTAAAATGGTTCGGTCCGCTCCTAATTTACATTGCTACACCCTATGAAGGTTCATATGTCAGTCTACCTATTAATTAAGATTAATCTCCTATTAATATTTTATGTAAATATATTATTGCAATAAATGACTGAGTATCTGTGATTATAGTGAGCTTGATATTGAGAGATCTGTGTATTATAGTGAGCAACCGAACGTGATGCGCAAGTCTCGCTCCCACTCTCTCGGTTGTCAGTTGTTGACGATGTCGCGGCACGGCTCGTGATTTCATTCATTTTTCGGTCGATAGCCGATCGTTTCATTTGCTTAGTCAGACAGTGAGCATATCTATTATCCGCTCGATTGATTCTATGAGCTACAGTCACTTTTTTGTTTTCATTGATCATCGCAACTAACGCTATTGTCACATTTTTTGTTTTCATCGATCATCGGACCACTCGATAGCGACGTAAATTTTGCCACTCGATTTTGAACATTATTGACCTCAATAATCATTCAAATCTAAGCGTGTTTATATAATTATTTTGCTTGGGTTATCAGTTTGGTCCTGCGGTCTTCAGCGCGTGGACAACCGAGCGGCTATCTATGCCGAAAAACAATGGACATTGAATAACTGTGGATGATCCGCGGCCTTAATCGACTAATGTAGCTATAGTTTGTAATGTAGTGTAATCAAATTCACAAAATCCGGGATACCGATAGCCGACAGGTTGAAGACCTTCATTCCATTGTTCCGTCGGAAATACAATATGGCAGCTGTAAGCCGCCATATTAGTTTCTTGACACTTCATATATCTTATAGCACACTCCTGATTAATTCGAGTCTAATGATACCTCATTACTGTGTGATAGCTTAGGTTTTGACTTAAAAACTCGGGTACTTGGTATCTCAATCCAATGAGTAGAAACCGAGCAATTGATAAATCATTTTTTGACGGCTGAGGGATCAAATCAAATGTTGGTACAAATATTGGTATTTTAGGTCATGGAATAGCACATAGAGTACTTTTAACCTCGAGAAATGACGACACGGACAAAGAGCCGCGGGCACAGCTAGTTATTTAATAAGCTTCTGATTCTTTAAGCTTGAGGAAGTTCATCGTAATAATGTTTCGTTCCAGGCCTACAGAACTTGTTTAGGAACTGCAGCTCATTATATTTTGCTGTTTATTGGCAGCTTGTCTTTATAAGCCAGGTAATTAAAATCCTTCCTCATTAATACCTGCCTTCATAGACCGAAAAGAAACTTGTGTATTGACTGCAATTGATTCCCATGGACTATTGTTAAAAATGTGAAACATGAGCCGTGGATGTTCTTTCTGGACTCTAAATTTACGCTCAGGTTTAATGCGAAAATGACAAGTCTTTTCCTCAGTCATAATTTTAACAAAGAAAACACTTGCGTTTATATGTTTATTGCAGGCAAACATAATCATTTAATATAATCTTACATACCGCCAGTTAGCTAGAGACTGACAAAACAATTGGCGGGATCACCGCTGGTTCGACAGCAAGATGGCGGCCATTGCGAGGCGATGGAAATTTATCATTATTGCCGTGAACATCTATGACGCTGAGCGTTCTAGCCGTGTAGTTCGATCGGGGATTGCATGCCCTAATCCCACCACTAACATTTCTCGCATGCAAACCTATTAATTAAAACAACAAGGGAACGTTACTCACTGTTTCAGGTACAGAAGTTGACTCGTAGGGTTTACCAAAATTTATTAAATTATTGTACTCCAAAATGTGTTTTTGTTTTAAATGTGTCTTTAAATTTGTAACACTGGTTCTAAACGACAACTCTCCATGACAATGATTACATATAGCAGTTTTATTGCCATCACTGGACCTTACAAAAAAGTTCCATATCGGTAAATTAATAGAACGTTTAGACATTTTCGTTTCTACGTTAACACTAAAAACAAGAGCAAAATGACGTAGGTAAATTACGTAAGCCGCCGCCGAGTTCGCACGTGGATATAGTGATGACGCGTGCGATAGCAATCGTTAGCATGCGATGACTGGGCCCCCACCCGCCCGGTCTGCTGTAGCAGTAGCACCACCCGCTGGCTTGCTACTTGCTATTCGCCCGACGCGCGACGGATACATGATAGAGAGAGAAAGAGCCAGCCGTGCGATTAGCAACAAGTACGAGCACGATATCATTTGCTATTAGATGTGCATGAGTAGCACGGTGCTATATGTATACACTGGTGCTATGTGTATGTTGTATTTTTTACTTTATTTTATGCATAATTTATAACAAAAAAAATGACCTGTAATTAATATTTAAAAATAAATAATGTCTATGTTTATGTCTACACTTACACTTACCACCACACTGATGCCGATAATTCACTCAGTCACTCGGGGCTTGCGTGCTTTGTACTATTATTTATTATGTTCCGTTAGCGTTACTTATATTATCAATCTGTTTGTTGATTGTGAGATAATATAAGCACATAATTATCAACTATTGGGTACCTAGACAAATTGGACGGAGCCGAGATTTTAATAAAATAAACAACAAATTAAATTTAAAGTTAATTTTATTGGTCTTACTTTTGACCGTACAATTCAAGCGAAGATAAAATAATGACAATTTGTATTTAATTACTTCCTTATATAACTTTTATAAATGCGTAGGCGATTTCTAGTACATTCTTCATTTGCAATAACAACTAAGTAGTTACATTTCTCATACTTTAGCGAGAAAAACATCTAAGTACATAAATGCTTATTCAGCTATGCGCAATTAAATCAAATCAACATGTAGAGTACCTCTACTGCGCATTATTCATAGAAAAACAACATAAGTACAAAAAGTGCTTACTTGGTACTTTCACAATCGAAGGAAGTACCTACTTGTATGATTAAATATGTCGCAATTGGACTTCGGTAAACAACGGTGGGTTTGTGGTACATATACTTCTCAGCCCTGAGATTGAAAATTATCTGAAAGTTCATTTTCTAAAGTCAGATTATTTTCAATTTTACATAATTTCAAAATCTTATTTTTATATTTTATAATAATGTATACAATAGTAAAAATCATTATAATATAAAGTATTAATGTCCATAAACTAACACTTTTTATTTGCACTTTATTGACCATTTCACTATATTCACTGTTTTCACTTTTCTTCAAAATATAATTCAGCATTTGTAGATTTTCCATGTTTACTCCATCTAAATTAACAGGTTTTCTTTTGAAATTATTTGTAACTGGAACACTTGGTAAATTTATCAATGGTAGTTTAGGAATATGTAAGTTCGTTCCTCTGAACAATTTCTTCCGTAGAGTAATATCTTCAACTTGTATTTTACAATTATCGTCCAAGGTTAAAATATAATTATCAAGGATTTTCTCTCGAGTAATCTCATTTTCACAGGTTTTTGTTAAGTACGTTTGGTAACTTGCAAAAATTATCCATATGTTCATTTCAATTTGTTGAACTTTTATCTCTGAAGTTTCGATTAAAATTGGAGAACACGACGTAATATTCAACGTAAATTTCATTAAATCAGTTATACATTTATCTTGTTCCAATACGACTGCACAACTTTCTTTACAAAGAAATAATTTCTCATCAATCTCGTCGCATGGCTTGGAGAGCAATGTAATAGAGTTCAAATCCTTCACGAGGATAAAAGGATATTTAGGAAGTATCAAGGATGTAATATTATTAGAAGTATCAAGGATAGGTAAGGAGAATAACTGGTAATATTTGTAAGTGTTTTTGCGTACAATTGGAATTACCAGTACAAATGTAATTTGCCTACCCTTAATATAAGCTTTTATCTCTATATTTTGCTCAATATTAACTAAATTTTCATAATTAACAGGGAAAATTAACTTATCTGTTCTCTCAATATTTTTTAACAATTCAAATAATTCATTAGCATCAATTATTGATCTATGTAATATCTTATTTTTACTTAATGCGATTGCTGTATCAATCTCATCTAACTTAGAAAGAATTATTTGAAAATTATGAGTTAACAAACTATAAGCATGAGATACTTTATTTTCAAAATCATTTATTTTACTTCTATTCAATGCTTTCTCAATTTCAATTAATTTTTGCTCAAATTTTATAAAGTTATAATTAGAAGTATTAGTGAAATAGCATCTTAGTTTTAATATCAATAATTAATTCATCTTGACTGCATCAATTAAAAAAAATTGCATTTATTTTTTCTTGATGCATAAGATTTAATCTAAGTTTCATTAGATTTTCAGATAATATATCATCTAATTCACAATCTGTTTCCATTTTCAATTATATTATTAACTTGAATAAAAAGATTTTCAATTGTAGCCATGTCGCTACTTTCATTTAATAGTGAGGCTGCTCTGCCTACAACTCTACTTGAAATTACATAAAATAAATATAATAATTGTGCTGCTGTTACTTCGGATCCACTTTAGCTACGCACATATTCACATTTTGAAAATTTTTCATTCCCATCAAATTTAGGAATCAATTTCACAATTTCATTCGTTATAATCCTCATAGGTTCCATTTTAAATTATTATTTAAAATTAAATTCAAATTATTAAAATTGAGTATGCGTTTGTACAATATAACACATAAAATTCAAAATATAATTAAATAAAGGCACATAAAAGTTCAATAAAAGCACAAAAAATCAATAAAGACACATTAAAATAAATAAATTCACATAAAAATCAATTATGACGCATAAAAATCAATAAATTCACATAAAAATCAATTATGACGCATACAAATCAATAAATTCACATAAAATCAATTATGACGCATAAAAATCAATACATTCACATAATAATCAATAAAGACACATAAGTTCACATAAAAATCAATAAAAACACATAAAACGTCAAAAATTCACATAAAAATCTTAAATTCGCATACAATAAATCAAAAATAACAAGTGTATTGGCAATGTTTGTCCAAAAACACTAAGGGTCGAATAGCAGGGCAAGAATACGGAAAGTGAATGATTTTCGACTCACTTCAAACCGCTCGATCCCATGCCTCGGTGATTATTCCACTCGCTGAATTGTTTCTCAACTCCTTTTTCCAATACAGTCGTATATGTTTGGTTCGAGTATTTTTTCCGTGGATTTGTCAGGAACACACTGAAGTTATTCAGGACAGCTGCACCAAATATGTAGGTTGCGCCAGACAAATTATATTTCACAATTTTTGAAGTAAGCGCCGGACAAATTAAATTTCCACGACTTTAAAAAAAAAATACAACTGGCTGCGCCAGACAAATTGGACGGAGCCGAGATTTTAATAAAATAAACAACAAATTAAATTTCAAGTTAATTTTATTGGTCTTACTTTTGACCGTACAATTCAAGCGAAGATAAAATAATGACAATTTGTATTTAATTACTTCCTTATATAACTTTTATAAATGCGTAGGCGATTTCTAGTACATTCTTTTGCAATAACAAATAAGTAGTTACATTTCTCATACTTTAGCGAGAAAAACATCTAAGTACATAAATGCTTATTCAGCTATGCGCAATTAAATCAAATCAACATGTAGAGTACCTCTACTGCGCATTATTCATAGAAAAACAACATAAGTACAAAAAGTGCTTACTTGGTACTTTCACAATCGAAGGAAGTACCTACTTGAATGATTAAATATGTCGTAATTGGACTTCGGTAAACAACGGTGGGTTTGTGGTACATATAACTACCTACTGCAGCAGCAAATGGACAACAATACAAACACATGTTTCCACTATGTCTGACTAATGGATCTAATAAAAATTACAGCCCTAGGCGACAGGAAAGTCACAGACAATATAGGCAGAAACTATAATCAATGCACTTTTTTTTTGTTAATATGTGTGTTATCCGAAGTGTGAATTCTCGTATACCCTTTCCATTCTAAGGTTGCCTGGAAGATATCACTTTGAGCGATGAGAGCGCCTCTATACTTACTTAGGTGCTTTGTAATTTTCTATAACATAATTTGTTTAAAGTATGCGGTATTTATCTGGCTTAATCCATAAAATCCCCTTCGACTATCCCAAGACTTGCTTTGTGCGCCACGTGTCGGATATTGACGCAGAGTTTCACAAGGTTGGTTGTAATTTGTCTAAACTATATTTTATTTGAGAAAAGTTAATGACATGCAGGATCTGAAGCTAGATCTATGGTCCCACCAGTGCAGTTAAACCTTGTGGGGAAAAAGTTAATGACATGCAGGATCTGAAGCTAGATCTATGGTCCCACCAGTGCAATTAAACCTTGTGGGGACAAAAGTTAATGACATGCAGGATCTGAAGCTAGATCTATGGTCCCACCAGTGCAGTTAAACCTTGTGGGGACAAAAGTTAATGACATGCAGGATCTGAAGCTAGATCTATGGTCCCACCAGTGCAGTTAAACCTTGTGGGGACAAAAGTTAATGACATTCAGGATCTAAAGCTAGATCTGTGGTCCCACCAGTGCGGTTAAACCTTGTGGGGACAAAAGTCAATGACATGCAGGATCTGAAGCTAGATCTATGGTCCTACCAGTACAGTTAAACCTTGTGGGGACAAAATGATGAAGTAACTTAGTCCACTACAATTTTAATTCATATACTTTGCATGATGATATAATATAGCATATCCATAAGATTACAGCTCAGTGGGGAACTTCGAGTTTTGCTAGAGAGACTAAATGTCACCAACCTGTTATCAGTGTGGCCACGCCGTCACTGACTGATATGGACTGATCTTGCATCAAGCCATCCATCAAGCTGACAGCCCGTGTAATCATGACGTCAGTCGCGCTGATTATTACAGAAATCAAAACATTTGCTGATGATTCAGAATCATGGAACTGTTCCGGAAACAAGATTATTGTCTGAGTGGTCATTACAGACACAGGTTCAAAAAACATACCTCTTCTCTTGGGCAGAAGGGTAAAATGACGTATGGCACTTTTCTAAATGCATTCCCTCATTTGTTTCCTATTCTTGTTTTAAAAGACTGGTTATTTTCAGTGGTAGTTTAAATCTATAGGTACCTTACCGTTTTTGTGTAGATCTATGGTGCAGATCAGGCCTACAAGAAGGTATTTCCTTATGAGACGAATGTTGTTTAAAGCTTTTAACATGCAATAAATAAAAAAAAGACCCCGACCCACACCCCCTCATAGCTCAGGAGCATCTCGATCATAATAAGAATAATAATAATAAACACTTTATTGCACCAGAATTAAGGGAAAAAAATAAATACAAGAAATCATTTTAAAAACAGGCACATTGGGCGGTCTTATCGCTAAAAGCGATCACTTCCAGACAACCTTTGGATGGACAGAAATTACAAATTAAAAACGGACGGTGGTGCAAAACAATACAATAAATGATGCAAAAATATAAATATATGACTATATCTACATATTCAATAAACTATATAAACCATACCTACTTATATAAGATAAATACAACTACAATACATATTTTATTGAACAACGCATACATATACTTAAATATAATATAGTGTTATATTATATATATCAGTTTAAGTATGGAGAAAAAAGTTAAATCAATGAACTTCAATGGACAGGTAGAAGTTTTCAAAGTTTTCATATGATCTTTCAAAAGAAAAAACCGCATCAAAATCGGTCTATTCGTTTGGGAGCTACGATACCACAGACAGACACAATGATACATACAATATACACCCTAACCTTATAACATCGCTCTCTTTTGAGTTCGGGGGTTTAAAATAGTAATAAAAATAACGACTAGGAGAATTATATTGTTTGTGCATTTAATGCTTCAGATATTATACGATACCTTTGAAGTATTTTTCACTACTTATTTGTTTAGAATTAAATATGCCTACTTATTACTGATCTGTGACTACCATAAGTGGGAAAGGATTGAAAGGCTGTGAACGAAATATTGTATGAAACCCAGTGTCGCCTGTATGCATATTCGAACGATAGGTTAGTACCTATCGTAACTAACATGTATTGTCTTATATATGCTTTTATTTATATTCAAGGCAAGCAAATTAGCGTGCACCTTCAGTAATTTTTAACTTTTTTTTTTAATATTAACAATAAGGAATCAAATCATACAAATTCAATTTCCCTTTCTAAAAAGATTTTTGTCTTTCACACGAAATCAGTTCCTCCCCGAAAGGCCCTTCCTTTCAGAACTCACGGCAACTTTAATTATAATAAAAACTCACAAACACGAACAGGCGAAATTCGACGTAAAAAAAACAATTTTCGTTCCGATGAAGGTCGAATTCGGAAATTTCTATTTCGCCTTTAAATTGAGGGCGGGATTTTATTAAAATCAAGGAGAGGAATATTTTTATTTTTTGACATTGGCTTTTTTTAAATCGCACCCCTGAAGGCGTCGCTGGTAAAGGCTGTGAAATGGCGGGAATTTGCATTTTTATATCGTAATTAAGCTTCGGAATAGAGCACGATTGAGTTTTATGGGGTTCCGTACAATAGAGCTTGGAAGATTCGTGCTTTGTTAGCTATTGTTTTTTTTGTATGTAATAAATTGGAAAACTTTTACAATGTTTTTCAATTGAGCCTTGAAGTTCGTTTCCTGGTGGTAGGTACTTGGTAGGCACCAGGGCCTGCAGTCTCGACATAGATAGTGCTTGCTTAACAACCGAAATCGGTACATATACCGATGACAATTGTTAGCTTTACCAGTTATTGTTAAAAGTTATCGACTGTCATCGGTATCTGTATTGATATTGATCATGATGGACATATATATTTGGTATCGATTTCGATTGTAAAGCAATCTCTATCGATGCCGAGACGGTCTGCTTACAAAAAATGCAGTTCCATGCAGATATTTACATAGAAGTTTATTTATTTTGCTCGACACTTCACTGCGCCCATCTTCCTGAGCATTTGTTATGGTTGTATTTTTTTGGTATGACCAGCCCCAAAATAAAGCAATTTCGAAAAATAAATACAGTGTAGTATATAGTATACGTAGTGATTATATACTCTTTGGTAGTATATAGATCTCTGCCATTGCCAGTCACTACCATGGTTTGGTCTGTCGTGGCCATAATAATGCACCCAAATCTCACAGTAATAATGTAAAACATGATTATAATACGGAACCATTTAGCTAACGACTGTGCCATCCCGGGTAGAGGTGAGACAAAGGGATTAAAATTCGCATTTCTTCGGGCTATTAGTTCTAGCTTTATAACGTTAATTGCGTAATAATTTTATTTGTTTAATGCTTCAAACGAGGTTAATGTTAGGGCTCGATGCTTTTATGCGACTGTGCGTTATATTATGTACACCGAAATAACACTATGGGATTAAGGATATTTTACTAATTTAAAAATTGTTGCATCGTATTTGCAGTTTTTTTACTCTTTTGATTCTGGCACCAAGAATGTTTCAAAAAAGATTGATTTCACACTGCCTAATCGAAAGTGAAGCACCGAAGATATGCCGATCACACACAAGCCTCACGCACACACTTACACCATGTTATACCGATCGGCCGCCACATCGCAACAAGATCTCGACCTTGTTGGTCGTGTCTTTTGTGATGAAATCGTGTATCAACCACAAAACATCACAAATTATCCTCTCACGTACACACGCGTTTGTGTGACGGTGTAGACTCCGACTTGTTTTAAACCTTTGTGGCGAAAACACATTCAACCTTTTGGTGTTGTTGCCAACCTCAGCGAAGAAAAAGAAAATCTCTAAGAAAAAAAGAAAACAAAGAAAGTCTCAATAATAATCTCCTGGGAGAGAATTCTGGAATCCATAGAAGACCGAGCCCATATAATTTTCTCAAACCTTCTTGTCTGGCACGCAAATAATTCGACGAGTGAGTGAAACGTCGTAAGCTGCTTACTGTAGGTACGCGTTGTATGAACGCTCTATTTGAATTACCTAGTACCACTGAGCTGCATTAGAGCTGTAATGCAGGTCAGTGCCTAGTACATACAGGCGGCGATGCGTCGGAGCCAATGGCAAGCTAATAGCCACAAACCGTACGCACAGTGCAAGCTGGGCCCTAACTCAAATCAATTTCCAGGCCACACGGAAGTCAGTAAAATAATAATAAATGCTACAAATCCGAATCCTTTGATTCGCCGTTTTACTGTCGGCAGTAAACCATAGAGAATGGTCGACGTGAGAAGAGCCAGAGCATATTTACACATAGTAACAGATGTTCGTAATTACAAGCTTTACGAGACTGTACCCTCGTAAACCTGGTACAGGCGGGTGGACAAGTGGTTGCAGTGTGGACATGTGAAGGGGTTTGTTTAGGTAAGCAACAATCAAATGAAACGTTTCCAGGCTTTAAGTTTTGGAAAAATTCACTCTCTAAAAATAGTTTTTTGCTTAAATCCTTCTTGAAAAGTAAATTAATGTTGAACACATTTATTTTTGGAATAAAAAGGACAATTTGACTACGAATTGAAATAACTGCGAAGATTAAGCACAGCTATACAGCTGGAGTAATGCAGTTGGCATTTTCGGGATCGTTACCTACTGGTAGCGGTTTACTAGATTAGTTTTAATATATATAGATTGAGGTAATTTAAATTACATAATTGTTTGTATCGTTATGTATTCTGAAATAAAATTATTTGTTTTATGGGGTGTCCATAACTGAGCTAAGAACAGCTTACAATAGTTGTTTATTTATTTATTTTAGTGTCCGAGTTTTACATTTCATCGATGAGAATTATAAATATTGTTTCGATAAAATTTTGCCCTCGACTGTACCGGTAGGTACAGTGTCGGATTTTATTAAACACTCGTAAAATATACGTAATCATATACGTTTACGGTCCAAAAAGGTCTGCAATCTGATTTAACCACATTTTAGCATAACTATTGTGAACTCTAGCTCGTGGTAATAAGGGTCATTGTAATATTCAATTTTGAGGTCAACAAAATATGGATAACAGAATTTGTCACATCTCACGTTTTTTTATTTAAAGTAGGGCCATTACTATATTTTATTAGGGCATTATCAGTTTTACGATTTAGTGGTTATCGTTATTTACACAAAAGAACAAAAAAAGTTATTCAATTTTGCAGCGTGAGTAGACGTAAATTTAGTTTTATATGATCAAAATTGTATAGCGACGGGAGAGTGGTGAGGCCTGAATTAAAAAAAAAGTGTAACAGTTTGAAAACTGGTTCCTTAGCCTACATATATGGTTTAAAGAAGCCTCAATAAAAAAAACACATAATCAAATGAGTAGGTAGTTATCTAGTAAAATCAATATCGATTGAATCATATTTCAGTCGGCTACGGTCATAGATCATAGGTTAACTAGATCTGTGGTTACGCAGAACGCCAGCCCAGCATTATCTTGACAAGTAAGCTGTCGATGACCTGCGTTCTTTGTTGTCACCTCGTTCCGATTTAGGTCTTTCTACGAACATACCCATAACCGTTTTTACCCGACTGTGGAGGGCTATATTGTAGGGTTGTATGTTTGTGTGTTCCTTTGGCGCGTCCAACAGCCTAAAGGTCTTGAAGGATTTTGATACACCAGGATTCGTCTAAATCATGAGAGTGACATACGACATATGAAGTGTGAAGAAAACAGAACTAATACAATATGGCGGCTTACAGCTGCCATATTGTATTTCCGACGGAACAAAATATGGCCAAATCCTATCGAGTGAGGTATCAAAATGAAGGTAGATAAAATACCATTCCAAGAATATATATGGGAACATAAAAAGTTTAAAATGAGAATATATTACGACATAAAAAAACTGCGGACATAACTAACAAGTGCATCTTCAAACTAAGAGAAAAAACACCGGCCAAAAAAACGAACTTTTGAAATGTTTTTGAAGCCTGTGTTACTTGTGATGATGCAAGAATTCTAACGATACCCCATATATTTAAATCTATTTAGGCATTTAAAAGTTATGGTGGAACAAAGAAACATACATACATACAAACATACATACATACATACATACATGAACCCTGAAAATATTACACTCCTTTTTTAGGCAGCCGTGATAAAAATAGCCAAATAAGTGCAGCCGTTCCGATTTAAAAAAGAACAAAGAGGCATTACCAAATTACAAACGTGATGTGGGTTATGTGGATGTTCCACCATAGAGCCGCCCCTATTGGCTCGATTTTGACAAGCGAGGTGTAATCAATTCGTCTTCAGGTATAGAGTGTCATAGGCTATATATTTTTACCCGACTACTGCAAGGCATGGTAAGGGTTATGTGTTCAAACTAAAAGCTTTGTCCGATTTGACAAGCGAGGTATCAATCGATTCGTCTTCATCGCAAGAGTATCATAGGATATTTTTTTATCCGAACGTAGTCGGGGTAACGGGTTTTAATTTTTGAACTTATATCTTGTTTATTGCATAATACACGCGGTTCTTCATCACAGTGATTGTCAGTCCGCGTACCAACATGGCGAATAACACGACCCGAGGAACTTTTCAAACTACGCTGAAATTATCAACCCACATATGAGCCTGTACATTCATGCAGTATAATATATTTATACAAGTGCAGGGTGTAGAATTAGCCAATTTACTAAGCCCGGAGTAACGACGCCACAGGGGTGCCACTTCGTTAGCTTTTTACGATGTGCCACCCCTAATAATGTTACATGAAGCTTATTACTATGGTTGTAAAATGTGCCCTTTCTGAACTTGTTGCTAAAAATAATCTTGAAAATATGAAATATGAGGAAACTGATGGTGTTTAGCAAAATGGTGCTACTGTTATCTACACTAATAATATAAAGAGGAAAGATTTGATTGATCGTTTGTTTGTAATGGATAAACTCAAAAAATACAAACACGATTTCAAAAAACTTTCACATAAGGAAAGCTAAATTATCTGCAAGTAACAATAGCAGTTTTTTTAAATAGAGTTCCCTTCGAAAATTGCAATAATGTAACCCGAGGTATCAAACTTTGCAAAAAAACTCGATTACTTTGTATCACAAACTAAGAAGGAGATACGGGTCTTTGTATATAGAACGTTGCCATGGAAACAAAATCACAGAACATCTAATAATCATTGACGTAGGAAATGCTCTAAGCTAATCATACACAAAATAATAACAAGTATGTCAAGTACGTGAGTAATAATGCAGTTGTCTATGGGTAAAAGTACTGCTGCCAATAATATTGAATTACACTTACTGGCGTTTTTTTAGAAGATACGACGGGTATAAAAATGCTAAAAAAAAGAAAATTGCCGTGGGGTGCACGCTACCCATAAACTCAAAAATACTAACCGATTACAAAAATTCTATACGTAGCGTAGACGTTTCTCGACAAACAAACGGCACAGGTCCATCCAGTTTCTTAAACCCAAGGAGGTTGAATTACGCTTACTTCCCATCCGTTTTTTTTAAACCAAAGCAGGTTGAATTACGCTTACTGGCGTTAAACCTTTGAACAGTAACCGTAATTCAACCTCCTTGCGTTAAACAGAATAATACTATAAACAAAATGGTAACAACATTTTGTGTAAGAAATTGTTGTTGTTCTATTTGTCCAAATAAAGTACCTACTAATGTTATCTTTCTACATATCTACCCGTAAGAAGCCGGGGCGGGTCGCTAGTGTGTTTAGATATAAATGATTTATACGTCGGCACGCACTAAAACACGATGAATGTAAATCCATCTAAGATTTTACGCGAACAGCTGATATACAGGGTCTGTCACTCGAAGTGTTACCTACCAACTTCACACTGCTGTAACATTAATGAAACTATTGACAACCCTCAGTTTATATATAACATCATTGTTGACAACGCGCCAGAATTTGGCAGAACGCAAGACTGCTTTCTTGTTTGCAACCTGACAAAAAAAAAACAAACGAAAATGTATCAATAAGGATGTTATACGTTGGTTAAACGCAATAGTGTGATTGCCTTGATTTGCCTGGAAAATCAAAAGCAACCACTTCTTGAGAGCTTCAGCGCTTGCAGGTGAACAATATGAAAGTGTGGTTACGCTGAAAGTTGCGCTTCGTCGGGAATGGGTTTGAATCCCACAGTAACCTACCTTACAGCGTGCGATGCCTTTGTAGGAACTCCACGCCAATTTACATGTCCAAGGAGGTCAAATTGAACAATAACTTTGGTTTTCCTTGAATGTACTTTTATCTAACATTACCCTGAAATTTTGATAAATTTTATGCCAGTTGACGAAATAACAACATTTTCAATTAGTCTACCTAGCACTTCATGGGCCTTGTATTGAAAAGTATAGAATACTCAACGTAAGTCATAATTTTAGTAACAATACAAGAACTCAATTTGTAAGTATTAGAACCAGCTTGTTGAAATTCTAGCAAGGTTACAGGAACGTATTTGTTGAGCGTGGCCTCCAGTGCTGAGGCTGGTGGCCGCCGCCGGAGTGAGACAGGATCGGAAGCCTGCGAAACTAATTTTGTATGAAACCTAGATGTCGGCTGCTGCATATTGCACAAAGAATATAATTCTCCTATTCGTCACGTATATTACGCTATTTTAAAAGTTATTAACGACATTTGTAACTCTAAATATTCTGCCTTTTTATGTGATATTTGGATGATTCTCCACAGGTGCTTACGAACGGTCGGTGTCCTTTGCAAGATTTTATGTAACATACAGACATAGTCGCGGCACTATTCACGCTAACATAGCCACAACTTTAAACAAATATACTACTGCTTTATGGTTGCTGTCATACGATTTTCTACTGATCTGAGACTTCCGGTGAACTTCACAATCTAGAAAGTGGGGACGCGGTGACACCAAAAATTCATTAAAAACAATGGATTTATTATTCATGGCGATATCCAGCCAAAGACGTCTTTTCTTCTTTAGCATTCCTCGGTTGGCACAGGCCCCTAACTTCTCCAGTTCACTTTAGTTTGGGCGGTGAGAGTCCAGTAGCTCCCTCCACTCGTCACCGAGTACAAGGGCATGCCAAACGCAAGGCCTCTGACCTTCCTGCGGTGGACACTGTTCCGTTGATTAGTCTTGTCAACAATTGGGTGAGAACCGTAGTGGGAAGCCAGGTCAACCAAAATAATGAGAGAACCAGTCCGTTGGCTTACTTCAGTTTTCAGGTTTAGTGACTTTCAGAAAAGGAAATGTCACTAGCGCCCACAGTTCTAGTTAAATCACTACTTCTCAGTCACTGGGACACTGGCGGTTGAAAGCTGAGAGAAAGTTAAAACAAATCCTTTAAACTTAAAATGGGGAGTAAAGCATACATTAAAACTTTATGAATAAACAAGCGCGTACGTGATACCGCACCGATCGTCGCTTTCAATTCTATAGGTCAGGCGATAAGATACGCCAGCTTCCAGTGTCACAGGCCAGTAATACGCTAAATAGGTCAATGACTCGCTCACTAACTCGCCGCGGTTCATGGAAACTGCATTACCTACCGCTAATTGGATGACACTGTTTTTACAGGAAAATATTAACATTGTGATGATATTTGTTACCACATTAGTAAAGTTTCATTACGTTATTAATTATTGCGTTCTAATTAAACTTAAACAAAAAAAATAAAGCACTCAACCTACAACAACAATACTTGTATACTCGTTTGGGATACGATTCGAAATTATTCAACAAAGAAGATATACATCGTGACATTGAATTCTATATTTTTCTTAAATTTTGTAGCTACTCAGTCCATGCAACAGAATGTATCTGTAGCACTAAATATGAAAATTGTCTAATTAATCTATACCAATATATAAAAGTGAAACGTTGTCTCCTTGTTTGTTTGTTTGTTTGTTTGTTGTTTGTTTGGGGAGCTTTCACGCGATAACGGCTGGACGGACTTTGATGAAATATGGAATGGAGATAGCTTATACCTTAGAATAAAACAAAGAATACTTTTTATCCCGGAAAAAAGTAAGTTTCTCCTTCGGAAAAAAGGAAAACGTTGATTACTCGCTGTAAGGAACGGTTGCCATGGAAACGAAATAACAGTTCTGTCAAAAAACTTCAAGACCATTAGTGATATACCTACTTTTGCATTGGTTTTTAATATCCTAGAAGAATATAGGATGCTTTTTTTCGCGATAAACAGTAGTCCGCGCGGATGAAGTCCCGGGCGGGAAAGCTAGTAAAACTTACTCGTAAAACTATGCATTATTAAATTAGTCAACATTCAAACTTATTATCCCTGTGACATGAGAAAACCAATAAGTGACGATCGCGCGCCTGGCGAAGCTCCCGCGCCGCGCCGTGGCCGAGTAGCGTGTTTAGTGAAATAGATTTACTTTTTGGCCAGTGCTTTTTTTTATTGTTTTCTGTAGAACGATTCTAAATAATGGACTGAATACATGCATATCGAATTTAATGTCACGGTGTGTAGAGGGCTACTTGAGAAGCTTGTGACATAATATAAGTAAGTCTAATTATTATTCTATTTCTTCCTTTCCATCTTTAAATAATAATAATTGTTTGAGAATAATTAAATATGGCTACCTCATTATTTTGGCTCATAATTATTACAATAAATTGTACTTTTCCTTGAGGCAAAATTGATGCTGCTAATTATCCACATACCTTTGTTGCATGAGACAAGATTTTTCTCAGTTTTATAATATTCAGTCATTTCGAGGAAACTAAAAATTAAAATGTCTGTAATAAATCAAGATACTGCAAATATTTGTCGTGTGTGTGTGCGCGTGCGTTCACCAACAAATATGATTTAAGCTTCTTTCTTCGAAATTATCTCGCTATCAGGGTTTATCAGAAATTGTTTATCCTGTGTAGCACTCACAAATTATGAGGATGTAATATTTATGAAAATACTTTGAGGTAATAATACAAATAGCGACGTTTTCTCTAAAATTATGATAATTAAGAATAATTTATCTGTGTAAGTATAATTAGTAGGTAGATTTTTATTAGGTACGTAGACGTAGAGCCAAAGAGTAAAAGTTATAAAGTTGAAGTCAAGAAATACAGGCGTACGTGAATGATCTGAACTACCTTCCGACACAATAACAATAAAGAGACATATTAATCAATTTACAGAAAAAAATACATTAAAATCACGGCTTTGGATTGAATAAAATGTAAACTAGACTGTACCTTTGTTTATTCTGTGGCTGTACTATATTTCTGAACATTGTATAAATGGTTTCGGACTTCGTTTCATGATGTGGTGCAGATGGCCGCAACCAGGAACCGCTGGAGACAAGCCGTCCACTGCAGTACAGCAAGACCGCAAGACGTACGTAGTGATACCGATCTTCAGTCATGAAGTAACTACCTCAGAGAGAGAGAGAGAGAGAGAGAGACGTATATGATCCCGTTCCGCATTCACTATCATCTATTAAACTATATCGTACCAGTAGTCGCCTGAAACGGTCCCCATTCGACTCGAACGAAAAGAAACAAATAAGAGAACCCTGGGACGCAGCAATTTTCTATAATTACGGACCGGTCACAAAAGCGCTTTTCCTTTGAACTCTGCATGCACTAAATTGGGAATTCGGAAGTAATTTATTTTTAGAGTATCGAGCGCAATTAGACCTTATTGGAGACTTGGAAAGTACTAATAAAGCTATGTTCTGCATAAACTTTTATAAACTTAATGAACAAACTATGTACGAAAATAGGTGATACGAGTAGTCGAAATTATTAAGTGCCGGTGGGAAATCTAATGTTCCAATACGTCACAATAAATTGCACAAATTTTGACAATTTTTGCGAAACCCAAACAAAATATACCTAACAATGATTCAAATACCTAAATTACCGTTTTGCGCTTTAATAATATAAAACTTATCACGTCGGTGGTTATGGATCTGCAATGCGATTGGCACTTTCAGTATCTTTTGCTTATTTGTTTTTAAATTAAGTTGGTACTCACAGAAAAGTAGGTAAAAATTTAACGTTTACTGTAGCACCAATCGGAGCAAACTCTATTTAACGTTTACTGTAGCACCAATCGGTGCAAACTCTATTTAACGTTTACTGTAGCACCAATCGGAGCAAACTCTATTTAACGTTTACTGTAGCACCAATCGGAGCAAACTCTATTTATCTACCATTTGAAAAATTACTTGCTATTCGTAAACAAATTTTATGCGATTTTAATTCACATCTGATTTTATTTGGCGTCCTATCTCAAAGTCTCAATGTTAATTTTCGGCATTGTCGTGAACGTCGCCGTAGCAAGTACCTACTATATTTTTGTACCTACTTATGCATCTATTGTGAGAGTTTTTTTTCCAAAGAAGTGAAAACTAGTGGCTCTGTGAGCTGTAGACCTCGCGCGTACACACTTTTTTTGCAAACCATCTAGCGGTGCACAGTAGCGCCATCTAGTTACCTTATTGTAGCACTAACATTAATAACCAAGGTGCTCCATCAATCCCTATCTAGTAGTAAAGAGCTGATTCCACTGCTAGAAACCTAAAAGTGAGATATTTACTGCATTTTGGGGAGCTATTCTGCTCATCACGCCGCAGATCCTCATCAGATCTTCACCAAATTTTTATGAGACTAACTTAAAGTTACTACCTTTGAAATTAAAAAAGAACCATTGAAATCGGATTTAATATGGCGGAGATATTCATTAGCCCCTGTTTTACCCTTTTTTGGGGGAAGTACCCCCCTAATAAAAATCCCTGACGTTTAAAAATTCTAAAAAATCGCTTATCTTGTATACCAAGTTTCGTCTAGATTGGTTGAGAAATGCGACCTGTAGAGGAGAACAGCCGGAAATCCGTACAGACATCTGGACATGCGAAATATTTTTTGCCGAAGCTGAAACAGAGACGCTACGCTCGCGCTTCGCGCTCGCTCGGTCAATAAATTCAGCCCTATTCCTAATCTCACAATTAGGTACAATTATGAAAATAATAAGTTTACTGCATGCATATACCGCTAAGTGTGGTAACATTAAACATTAATCTGATGCAAGAGTTCACTGACCACTGATAAGGCTGCACTAAAGATAACTGATAACAGCAGCGCTGATAAGAGACCAAAGCTGATTTCGTTGCAACATATCATCACTATCATATTATAAAAGGAAGCCACTAAACGCGTCTACCCACAAATATTTCAGATAATACTTAACCGATTTCATTCCGGTTTTCACCTGTAGGCGTAGGTTGAGTCCAGAGGAAAAAGTATAATTCATAAAATTTGTATAAGTTTAGCCGATGTGGGCGAACTTTCTCAACGAAGTCGAAAAAATCAATATCAATACATCAAATACATAGTATAAATTGAAGTCGCTTTCCGCGTCGGTCTATCTGTTTCTCTGTCTCTTTGGCCACTAACTCCTCCTAAACCATGCAACGAATTTTGATGCGGTTTTCACCATAAGTATGATAATTTTTTACGGAAGTTTTATATATACAATAATACGAGACCTGAACGTAGCGGGAGGCGGCGAGCGAAGCAAGCCGCCGACCCCCAAGCGTAGTACATTTTTCTTTTTTTTTTCTAAATTACACTCGTGCGAAGCCGGCCGGGGGGATATATATATATATATATATATAACAAAAATCTGTCTGCGAACACAACTTAAATAGGCAAGCTTTAGATTTTTAATTTTGAAATATAACATTGGCCGGAGCCGGAGCCACCGTGCATTTCATTCAAAAATATTTATTATGATTTGAAATCATGTTTTACTTTTACGCTGACAGAAATATATTCACCCGTTTGTATCGTATGCAAACGTAATGTAGGACTCCCTCCAGCTAGGTAGGACATACGCAAGATGGCTGGCGGGCGGTTGGAAAAGAAGAGCCGAAGATCGGGCTCAGTAGCGTGCTTTGTGAGAGGCCTATGACCAGCAGTGGACTGATGCGGGCTGATAATGATGATGATGATGATACATTAGGCTGATAAACACATTACCGCCCACTTGCATTGTGCAGTCTGGTAAAAACAGCTATCGCGGTAGTGTTTTTTGCTCACGCTGCTTAAACCATAAGTTCTATATGAAAGTAATTAATGCAATGATTATTTTTTGCGTAAGTTGCGTATACCGCCTTCTTCTTCTCGGGGTTCCACTCCTATCGGAGGTTGGACAACATCATGGCTATCCTAACTTTAGACACAGCCGCTCTGAAGAGTGAGGTGGTACTGCAGCCAAACCATTCCCGCAGGTTCCTTGACCAGGAATGCCGCCTCCTGCCCACACCTCGTTCTCCCGCGATCTTCCCTTAAATAATGAGCCGCAGAAGTCTATATTTGTCATTTCTCATGACGTGGCGGAGCTTCTTGTTCTTAATGGTGTTCATAAGCTCCATCTTTTTATTAAGTCTCTCCAATACTTCTAAGTTCGTTACTCGGTCACGCCATGAGACTTTCAAGATACGGCGGTAAATCCGCATCTCAAAAGCTTCCAACTTCTTTGTTGTGTTCTGAGAGAGAGTCCAGGTTTCAACGCCGTACAGTAACACTAAGTAGACGTAACAGCGTACTATTCGTAATCTTAGATTGAGACTCAGGTTCCTATCACACAGCACTTTTCTCGTTTTGAAGTATGTTGAGCGGGCCATTTCGATGCGGACTCTAATTTCTTGGGCGTGATCTCCATTTTCATTCAACCAACTTCCAAGGTACTTGAACTTATTGTCTTTCTCCACTACCTCTGTGTTTAGAACTAGTTTGTGTCAATCTGTGGCTTTTTAGAGATCAACAAGTATTTAGTTTTCGCGACGTTAATGCTCAAACTCATGTCCTTACTAGCCTTATTTACTCTGTTTAGGAGATCCTGTAGTGATGCCAAATTATCAGAGATCAAGGCAGTATCATCAGCGTATCGTATCGTATATTGTTAATAGGGGTACCATTAACAATTACGCCAGCATTATTATCAGTCGATAAACTTCTAAAAATCTCTTCTGCATATATATTAAATAAAAGTGGCGACAAAATACAACCCTGTCGTACACCTCGCTGTATATTTGTAGGTTCTGATGATGGAGCTGGTAGTCACAGGAACCCAACAACGAAATGATGGAACCCCTTCGAGTTTGGGATCATTTGGTTTGTCTTGATGAGTTATCTAGTTAAATGTGGTATCCAGGGTCTGATGATGGAACCGGAAGGTAGTCACAGGGACTCAACAACAAAATGATGGAACCCCTTCGTGTTTGGGCTCATTTGGTTTGTCTTTGATGAGTTCTCTAGTTTGATATGGTATCCAGGGTCTGATGATGGAGCCGGAAGGTAGTCACAGGAACTCTACAACAAAATGATAGAACCCCTTCGAGTTTGGACTCATTTGGTTTGTCTTGATGAGTTCTCTGGTGTTAAGTGGTATCCAGGGTCTGATGATGGAGCCAGAAGTTAGTCACAGGAACTCAACAAACAAAAGGATGGAACCCCTTCGAGTTTGGGCTCATTTGGTTTGTTTTGATGAGTTCTCTGGTGTTATGTGGTATCCAGGGTCTGATGATGGAGCCGGAAGGTAGTCACAGGAACTCAACAAAAAAATGATGGAACCCTTTTGAGTTTGTGCTCATTTGGTTTGTCTTGGTGAGTTCTCTGGTTTTATGTGGTATCCACGGATGATGGAGCTGGAAGGTAGTCACAGGAACTCAACAACAAAATGATGGAATATGGTCAAAACTAATTCAGTTGTAATAGACGTAGGTTTTATTAATTCTTGGTTTTAATTTACCAACGCTTTGAGTGAAAGTGAGTGAGTGTCTACTATTTTCTTTGGCATATATTCTTTTTGATGTTTGCTCAGGCCACTAAAAATCAAAAAATATATATTTTTTCCAAAAAAAACGACTTTATAATAAAATGTTATTTTGTAAACAACCACTAAAAAGAATAAAATAATTACAATTGAGCCAGAACAGTATCACTTTTTCGAAATTACCAACGCATTAATAATGCATAAATACAACATAGGATAAAGAAGAGTTTTTTTGGAAAAATATTTTATTTTGTCAATTTTGTAAAAAATAAATAAAAAAATGAAGTACAGACACTTCAGAGTTGTTCACTTTTGTTTGTTTCAGAGTTATATCCCTTTTAAGTTTGACAGCTGTCATATAAATGAAGATATCAATAAGATCTATCACTTCTGTAAAGAAACTACTAGTCTAGGATCGTTTGTTTCAGAGTTATATCCCTTTTAAGTTTGACAGCTAACATCCAAAATGAAGATATCGATGAGATCTATCACTTCTGTAAAGAAACTTCTAGTCTAGGATCGGTAGTTTCAGAGTTATATCTCTTTTAAGTTTGACAGCTGTTATCCAAAATGAAGATATCGATGAGATCTATCACTTCTGCAAAAAACTACTAGTCTAGGATCGTTAGTTTCAGAGTTATATCCCTTTTAAGTTTGACAGCTGTCATCCAAAATGAAGATGTCGATGAGATCTATCACTTCTGTAAAGAAACTACTAGTCTAGGATCAATACTTTTAGAGTTATAGCCCTTTTAAGTTTGACAGCTATCATCCATAATAAAGATTTGGATGAGATCTATCACTTCTGTAAAGAAACTACTAGTCTAGGGTTAATAGTTTCAGAGTTATAGCCATTTTAAGTTTGTCAGCTGTCATCCAAAATTAGGATATCGATGAGTTTTATCACTTCTGTAACAAAACTACTAGTCTAAGATCAATAGTTTCAGATTTATAGCCCTTTTAAGTTTGACAGCTGTCATATAAATGAAGATATCAATAAGATCTATCACTTCTGTAAAGAAGTAAAGAAACTACTAGTCTAGGATCGTTTGTTTCAGAGTTATATCCCTTTTAAGTTTGACAGCTAACATCCAAAATGAAGGTATCGATGAGATCTATCACTTCTGTAACGAAACTACTAGTCTAAGATCAATAGTTTCAGAGTTATAGCCCTTTTAAGTTTGACAGCTGTCATCCAAAATAAAGATTTGGATGAGATCTATCACTTCTGTGAAGAAACTACTAGTCTAGGCTTAATAGTTTCAGAGTTATAGCCATTTTAAGTTTGATTTCTGTCATCCAAAATTAGGATATCGATGAGATTTATTACGACAACAAATGTCTGCGCCCAAGCACACCAGCGCGGGCCGTCGAAGAAGCTTCGAGAGAGCACCTCAAGATGCCGTGGAGGAACGTCGTACACAGCCCCACCACTCGGACGTGCTTACGATACGGCTATCAACCGCTTCTCAAAATATACAATTTCACCTCCTGGAACGCCACCGTGCGCGTGGAGACCCAGGCCCCTTGCCTCTGGTCCCAGGAGTACCGCTCTTCACGATAGGCAGCTCCCCTTGGATGCCTTCATCGTGAAAACATATAAATACCAACCCGCGTCGCGTCGCGACAATCAAATTATCAAACAAACCGCTCTTCAACAACTAAACACTCCACTAACGTCAAGGAAGGTACTGAAGAAGTACAACCAGACGAAGATCAGGATTGCAGTGTCAAGAGACCAGGTTAGTCGTCTTTCCTTCAGTATCCCTATTTCACCAGCCATCCTCATTCCCCGCTAAAGAAAGCGCATTTTAAATATATTGTTTACTAGCTGTACCCGCGGCTTCGCACGCGTGTTCTTTTCTTTAGGTTCAAAGTACTTTAGGTTCAAGTTACTTTTTCGAGATAAAACGTGTCCTCAATCCATCATATAACTTAAAACAGTGCCAAGTTGCATCAAAACCCGTCCATTACTTTCAGCGTGGGGTACGTGTTCTTTTAAATAAGTTTCAACCCCTAAATAATAACCCACACATTTTTCGATATGTAAAGTATCCTCGTAGTACGAACTCAAATCATACCAAGTTTCTTTTAAATTCATCCAGTAGTTCCGGCGGCGTGATGCACAACTAAGATACAGACTGACAGATATATAGACAAAAATGAAAAAACATACAGTTTAGGCTTCATGATCGAATATAGAGAAACTTCCAAAAAAAACACTATATCTTTAATGTACAGAATTTGGACCCATATCCCACAACATGTATCCATAATTTTAATCTTATAAACTATGTCTGTGCCAAGTTGCATCAACATCCATCCAATAGTTTTAGCGTGCTACGTGTTCTTAGAAATAATTTAATTAATTATTTTATTTTAATAATTTTTCTCCCTTATCCTGCAGGAACTATTTAATTTTTCGGGATGAAAAGTATCCAATGCCTATACTGGATGATGGAAACTTGGTATGATTTGAGTTCGTACTACGAGGATACTTTACATATCGAAAAATGTGTGGGTTATTATTTAGGGGTTGAAACTTATTTAAAAGAACACGTACCACGCTGAAAGTAATGGACGGGTTTTGATGCAACTTGGCACTGTTTTAAGTTATATGATGGATTGAGGACACGTTTTATCCCGAAAAAGTAAAGGGTTTCTGTGGGATATGGGTCCAAAGTTATGTTAATATTTAAGTATTAAAACATATTTTTTGGCTGGTTCTCTATATTCGATATTGAAGCCAAACTGTTTTACTTTTTAATTTTGTCTGCCTGTTTGTCCGTATCTTGACCTCGCATTGCACCCAAACTACTAAATGAATTCAAATGAAAAAAAATGCTCTTGGGTGCTTAAAAAAAATATTGAACAATATATTTTTTGTTAATCGTGTCTTTCTTTTTGTTTATCTGTATGTTTGTTTGTTCACGCATCACGTAAAAACTACTGGACCGATTGAAATGCGGTTTTCATTCTTAGATAGCTTAGGGTTTGATTTAAATCTGGTGTAATTGGTATCTCAATCCGGTCAGTTAGAAGCCGAGCAATTCATAAAGTATATTTGTATCATAAGTAGACCTTATAGCATCTGACGACTATAACAATTCTCTCTCAGACGAATTGTCAGCGAATCGCATCAATTGGAAATTCAACCCGCCACGCAGCTCTCACTTTGGAGGCAATTACGAAATCTATGTGAAAGCATTTAAGGGGCATCTCTATAAAACGATCGGCTCACAGTTACTCACCTATGAGGAAATGTTAACCGTTCTCGTACAGATCGAATGCGAAATCAACAGTTGTCCTATAACGTTATTAAGTGAGGACCCTTCCGAGCCATCTGCTCTAAGTGCTTCAAGTTTCTTGATGACTGCACCGCTAAAACACTTGCCCGCTTGTACTGTTCCGGACGAGACCGCACATCTGCTAAAACGCTACGCTTTGTTGGATCAAATGGTGCAATCCTTTTCAAAACGATGGAAGTTCCCGAAGAAGAAGACCTTCACTTGCTTCAGTCTAGAAGAAAATGGAATACACCTTCGAATCCCATTACAACAATAGGATCAATAGTTTTATAGTTATAGCCCTTTTAAATTTAACAGCTGTTATCCAAAAGGAAGATATCGATGAGATCTATCACTTCTGTAAATAAACTACTAGTCTAGGATCAATAGTTTTAGAGTTATAGCCCTTTTAATTTTGACAGCTATCATCCAAAAGGAAGATATCTATTAGATCTATCACTTCTGTAAAGAAACTACTAGTTCAGGATCAATAGTTTCAGAGTTATAGCCCCTTTTAAGTTTGACAGCTGTCATCCAAAACGAAGATATCGATGATTTCTATCACTTCTGTAAATAAACTACTAATCTAGGATCAATAGAGAGAGATCACAGAGTTTCGAGAAAATATCGATGAAGATGCTGATGAACAAATGCTCTATTGCTGTTGAACACAATGGCATTACAAAACCATACCTTAATTTGGTGCCACGACCCATCGCGAAACGGTCGTTGACCCCATCTTAGGTTATTCCAACCCACGAGTCTACTAAAATCTCCAGGAAGTCTCAAAGTTCAAAAGTAATCAGGTTTAACTTGCAATGGATGAATAGTAACTTCGGAGTATGATACTTAGATGAATCCTTTTTGGGTGAAATTTATTTGGATCTATAGTTTTTGTGTGCAATGATGCATGTAACAAACGTACTTCGATGTATCAAACATTGTGCTAATTTATGTATTGATAAAATAAGTATTCGATGAGTCTTCATAGATTAAATGAAATTAGGTGAAACGTGTTTCGAAGTAGCGTAGTGAACCCCAGACTATATTGTGGCAAAATACTTGAGGCCGATTATAGGACATTTACAAGAGTTATAAAGGATTATTCATCAGATAACTACTCCTATCATCTCACAATCAATGTTGACTCTAAAATTATAATATTATGTTTACATAAACGATATTTTTTACAGAGTTGAAGAAAAAACGGAAAATAAAACAATCATCGTGACTTATATAGCTTAAAACAATACCATCCAGTCAAAAGGTATAATTGGAGATCAAGAAGAGTTAGATAGAAGGATAATTGATAAGATTATAGCTCCACAAAAGAATCGTAAGTACTTAAACAAAAAAAGAAGTACTACATTATGTATGTATGTATGTTATATTATGTCGATGTTCCACCATAGCGTGCGTCGCCTCTGCTATTGGTTCGTCTTTGTGATTAATTTTTTTTGGAAAAATATTTTATTTCCGTCTAGAGTTCTTAACCTGTGGACGAATGCGTTTTTGGTGTTATTTGTTTTTTTTTTAAATATAGAATGATTAAAAGGTTTGCCATACACAAAACAGGTATTTAAAGAAATTAAGCAACAAGAAATTTGGTGCTGGTGTACACGGGCATAGAGAAAATTGTGTATGCTTGTGTGTACCGCTCACACAGCGGAGATCGGGGGACGACTTTATTGGTAGACTATCTAGGTGACGCGGCAAGTGTGGCCCAACAGCGTTACCCGTCTGCTCAATTTGTGTTTTTGGGGGATTTTAACGCCCACCACAAGGAGTGGCTTGTTCCTTACCAAAAAACCGACTACGCTGGTAGAGAGACGCGGAAGCTTGCTCTGGCGTTAGATCTCTCTCAGCTGGTGCAGGAGCCGACACGGGTACCTGACCGTGACGGTGACACTGCCAACTGCCTCGACCTGTTGATGACGACTGAACCAGACCGATACTCCGTATCAGTATCCCCACCTCTTGGTAGCTCTGATCACTGCCTGGTTAAGTCCTTCTCAGTGTATTCCCCACCTGATCCTAGCCTTAAGGGTAATAGGCGCGTGTGGCAGCAGATTGGGACGAGATGCGGCAATTCCTTGCATCGTATCCTTGGCGGCAAACATTTTTCACCTCCCAGGACCCGTCGACTTGCGCGTCTGCTGTTTCAGAGGTAATATGTCAGGCAATGGAATATTTCATTCCATTCAGTGACAAGACTCTTGAAGCTCAGCCTTGGTTTGGATCCAGCTGTGGTCGTGCTGTGGCTCTAAAGCGTGTGGCATATCAAGACTGGGCTTATGCTCGAAAGCGCAAGTCTTCTGATATTCGGGCTAAGAAAAGAAAATTTAACGTTGCCGCTAAGACCTGCAAGAAGATACTTAGGAAGGCTCATTTTGATCACGTAAGTCGAATTGGGGCCAAACTGGCTTCATAACCTGCGGGTAGCAAAGCTTTTTGGTCCCTGGCCAAGTCGGTCGAAGAAAACTTCTGCCGCCCCTCACTGCCACCATTGCTGAAACCTGATGGATCACTAGCTCACACTGCTGGAGACAAAGCTAATTTATTTGCTTCTCTTTTTGCAGAAGCCTCGTATCTAGATGCTTCTGGCAAGACACCTTCCTGCCTTCCTCATTGCGGGGTTTTTATGCCCGAAATTCGCATTCGCCAGAAGGAGGTTCTAAGAACGCTTCGAGCTCTAGATGTGAACAAGGCCAGTGGTCCTGATGGTATTCCAGCGATTGTGTTGAAAAACTGTGCGCCCGAACTGTCTCCCATCTTAACGCATTTGTACCGCCTCTCTCTTCACTCAGGTATAGTTCCGAAGAGCTGGAAGCTTGCCAATGTACAACCAGTACCAAAAAAGGGTAGTCGTGCTGATCCGGCCAATTATCGTCCCTTCTCGATAACCTCCTTACTCTGTAAGTGTATGGAGCGTGTCATAAACATTAGGCTCTTGGCATACCTTGAAGACAATGATCTTCTCAGTGACCGGCAATACGGATTTCGCCGAAACCGGTCTACTGGGGATCTTCTCGCGTATGCCACTCACGTACTGAGCGAAGCCATAAAGATGCATTGTGAGGCGCTTGCCGTCTCCCTTGACATATCGAAGGCATTTGATCGGGTCTGGCACGATGGCCTTTTAAACAAGCTTCCCTCATATGGTTTACCTGTTGGCTTATGCAATTGGATAGTTGATTTCTTGAGGGAACGACATATTTGAGTAGTCTTAGAGGGCTGCTCGTCTGATCAAATGGCTATCAATGCCGGTGTCCGATTGGGGCGATGCTAACTTGGTTAAGTTTAATGCTACTAAAACGCAGGCGTGTTTGTTTTCTGCTAAAAAGAGTCTTCTAAACCGATCTCCGTCTTTCCAAAGTGTAACAATACCAATAGGCGACCATTTGGAGCTTTTGGGTGTCGAACTCGCATCAAACCTGAATTTTCGGTCTTATATTGAATCCAAAGCCAAGGTAGCTGCAAAAAAACTTGGTATTTTGTCTAAGGTTAGGCGGTACTTCACACGGGGACAGCTTTTGAATCTTTATCAAGCACAGGTCCGATCAAGTATGGAGTACTGCTGCCACCTCTGGGACGGTTCTTCCAAATATCAGCTCGAGTCTTTGGATTCAATTGAGAGACGTGCTATCAGGCTCATTGGGGATAACACTCTGGTAAAGAGTAAGCTTCAAAGTCTGGCGCATCGACGTGCGGTAGCAAGCCTGGCGGTATTCTACAGAGTGCACAAGAACTGCACAACCTGATTCCCCCATCACCTTTCCATCACCGTACGACTAGACGGTCAGCAAAGCGCCACCCTTTCATGGTTGAAATACCTCGCACAAGAACGAAGCGTTACGCTTCTTCATTTATTATAAGAACTGCAAAGGAGTGGAATGCCCTGCCCTCGTCAGTGTTTCCGGTAAATTATAGCCCCGGTGTGTTCAAGTCAAGAGTGAATAGGTATCTACTAGGCAAGCGTGCTACACCTTCGACCACATCATCGCTTCCCATCAGGTGAGATCGTGGTCAAACGATTGCCTAGACGGTAATAAAAAAAAAAAAAAAAAAAACGAGCTACCGATAGCCGTCGAGTTAAGACTCAGAGCGAGCGCACGTGCAGTACTGGTTTTGGTACTTATAGTGTAACGGTAACCAGAGCTACCGCTCGTATTTAGACTTTAAAACGTTTATACTGCGAAGACAATAGATACAAATTCGGTATATGGTTCTTAAAATAAGTAATTGAATATGAATAATAACGTTTTAAAAAATCTTATCTTTCTGTCTGGATGTCAGCTGCCCATTACATTAATTATGTTGGGGTTTATTTGGCGTAATTGCAAGCACTTCAAAAATGTCTTAGCATTTAAGATTGTATACGCTGCTCTGGTCCGTAGCATATTAGATTATGGCTCTAGTATATGGAATTCATTTTATCATTGCCATATTAATAGAATCGAGAAAGTCCAAAAGCGATTTCTTTTTTCCTAACAGTGCACCAAAGGAAAAAATCCCAACTCCTCACCTACACTGACCGCCTGAATAATTTTGAAATAGTAACTCTTGAAAATCGCCGCTGGATCACAGATCAGATTTTATTGTTCAAAATTGTGACCGGACTACTGGACTGTCCAGAACTTGTCGCCAAAGTCAGGTTTGTTATTCCGCGCAAAGGTGTCCGTATTGTTAACTTCAGACCTTTTGCGACTCAGTCTCACAGAACCAATGTTGGCACTCACAGTGTTCTCGCCAGAATCTGCCGGGATCACAACACACTTTTTAAGGCTGAACAGATTGATATACTCAATTATTGTTCACTGCTCAGCTTTAAAAATCTAATGTATAAGTTTAAGAGGTTATAGGGATCACCATTTTGTGTGATCCTTGTGTACGTTATTTTTGTTTTAAATTTATTGTTAAATTGTATATTTATTTTATTTTACTTGTTACTTCTCAGTAAAATACTAATCAGTTGAATATAAACTGATTTGGCCCTTTTTGTACCTACCTTGTATTGTGTTGAGCGGATATGCGTGGACACGTCGCTTTGTGGCGTTTTTGTATTTTAATTTTTTGCATGATGTGTTTTCCTTTTAGTGGACTTTCACTATGTTTTTGATTTTGTTCATGTTTATATTTAATTTACTATGTTAAGTCTGTTGGAAAACTTAATAAATAAATAAATAAATAAATTACAGTTGCAGTGCCATCTGGAACTTGGTTGCAAATCTTGCGCGCCACTGCACTGCGCTCGCCACCCTGAGACATTCCATTGGTTGTTACGAGTAAGTCTCATTGCCCAGTAATTTCGCTGTAAACATTGCCCTTCAAACCGAAACAAACAAATGTTTACACACTACTGCTTGGCGGTTGAATATCTGACAAAAGTGTGGTACTTACCCAGGTAGCCTCGCGTTCTTACGCGAGGCTGCCTGGCCTACCACTACAAAATACATACACTGGTCTTCAAAACTTAGTACCACACTTTCAATGTCTGTCTGTTCGCGCATCACGTTAAACTACTAGACTGATTCAAATGCGGTTGTCACAGTTAGATAGCATCGGTTTTGACTTAAAACCTGGTGTGCTTCGTATCTCAATGAGATGAGAAGCCGAGCAATCGTAAAAGTATATCTCTTGACAGCTGCACGAATTCTTCTATACAAATGACCGCGCGGGCAGAGCTGCGGCCACAGCTAGTACACTAATATAAGAGTAGGATACTAGAACTCTGAACGAGCATTTCTTCCTGAAACTGAATCCCAACAAAAACCGCGCAAAGTCCCTTTTAAGCCAAACAAAAGTCAATAAGGATGAAGGCAAACCACTTTATCCCGACTAAATAAAACAGGAAAAGTCGGGAAGGTCGGGAATCGTAGAATAAAACAGGAAAAGTTGGGAAAGTCGGGAACCGTTGAATTTCGGTACCCGCCGTGACGTGACCGCTCCATCAAATATGTAGGGACGGTCACCGACCACTTACCATCAGCCCGAGGGACTCTAATCTGATACTGAGCTGGAAAACGTAATAGATTATTTAGTCAAGGGCGGAGTTTTTTAAATCTATACATTACTAGTTTTCCAGCCCGCGACTTCGTCCGCGCAGACTACTGTTTATCGCGAAAAAGGCATAGATGAACATAGGTTCATCTAGGATATTAAAAACCAATGAAAAGTTGGTATAGTAGGTACTTACTACTCTTGATGTTTTTTGACATACTTCTTATTTCGTTTTCATGACAACCGTTTCTTACAGCGATTAATCAATGTTTTGGCTGTTTTGCCGGGTTTCCCGTAGAAAATCACAATTTTCCGGTATAAAAAGTATTCTATAATTTATCCATTCCAAATTTCATCAAAATCCGTCCAGTCGTTATCGCGTGAAAGCTCTCCAAACAAACAAACAAACAGACAACGTTTCACTTTTATATATTGGTATGGATATGGATCGATACTAAAACTGTAACAAGTCCAATTCTGTACATTCGCATCAAAAATACTTTTTGGGGAAAATTACCATTTTCTTGCAAACTCTGTAAATGCAGTCTAGAATATCTCAAAAGTAATGGATGGTTTCCAATGAACGTTTCCCTGTAAGTATAACGGTTAAGGTACCTGCCCTTACTGTACCGTCTCAAAAATCCACCTGTATCAATCAAGCAGCCAGTCGTCACCCGCCCCTATGTAGTTCGGTTGTTTCCTAATACCTATTAAATTGGAGTCAAACTCCGAAATGAATGGACCGATATTGATGTGAATTTTATTTGTATGAAAGCTGATGTGATTGAGATGGTTCTTAGCGATAACGGGGAAGGGACCCCCCACCCCTCCCCTTCCCCGTTATTGCTAATAAAAAAATATATAACCCTAGCAATAACGGGGAAGGGGAGGGGGGGGCGGGGGCGGGGGGGCCTTCTCCGTTATTGCTAGTGTTATATATTTATTTATTTATGTACTAGTTAACAATTCAATACGGGTGTATTCGCGCACAAATTAATATCAAAATACCAAATACCCGTTTGTCTTATAAACATGAATTTAAGTCGCGAAAGTTTTATCTAAAAGAAATTCTATCCTACCTATATCACAAAAACTTTTGCTTGTGTTTTGGAAGTTTCCTCAACTTTGCAGGTAGAACTTTTATTAACAAAAGATAACTTCTTCCCAGTTTGACGAAATTTCTAAGAAAGTTTTTGTTTGTTTTCTATTTCTGTTGGTGTTAATCTTTGACTTCAGGTTTTTTTTAATAGCTATTATGCATAGGTAAAAATTTGATTTACATTTTTATTCGTTTTTGTGTTAATAAATAGCTCGGGGGCTAGCGCGTGGGCATCAGCGTTCTCCACGGAGATATTTGTAACACTGTGTTCACCAATCCGCCTGCCAAGCGTGGTGACTGTGGCAAACCCCCCCAATATGATAGACACACCAAAAAGCCAATCACCGGCGGCTCCGTTAATCCTGGCACCGGTAGCAGCCATGGTAAGAATCCCCGGCAGAGACCCAGCTACCTACCCCCACGATCTCTGGCAACATACAACGCACGCACCTTGAGGACCGATGAGAAGTTGATATAGCTGGAAGAAGTAGTAAGTAAGTTGCGCTGGGGTATTATAAGGTTATCAGAAGTCCGAAGAGAGGGAGAGGATACGATGACCCTCAATTCCGGCAACTTACTCTATTACCGGGAGGGCGACAAGCAGTCCCAACACGGTATCGGGTTTCTCGTCCACAAGTCCCTCGTGAACAACATTGTGAAGATCGAAAGCGTTTCGAGCAGGGTGGCATATCTTATACTCAGAATTACCGAACGGTATTCATACAGGTGTACATCCCACACTCGAAACGCCCGGACGATGAAGTGGAGGCTATGTATGACGACATTTCTAATGCCATACATGCCCCGAAAACACACTTCACAGTGGTGATGGGGGACTTCAACGCACGGCTGGGTATGAGGAATGGCGATGAACTGAGAGTGGGGCAGTTTGGATTTGGATAGCGGAACCAAAGGGGTCAGTGATTGACCGAATTTAGAAGGAGGGATTCTTTATGATGAACTCCTTTTTCAAGAAGCGCGCGTCTAGTTAATGGACATGGCTGCACCCCGGCGGTCATAAGCACGAGATAGATTTCATTTTGACGACCAATCGTTATATATTCAATGATGTCTCTGTGATCAATAGGGTTAAGACTGGCAGTGATCACCGCATGGTTATTGAATACCAACGTAAAGCTGGAGAGGTCTCGTTTGATAAGATCTACTCTTCGCCCAAGTCCTGCCCAAATCCAAAACCCTGAGAGCTTTCAGTTGAGTTGTTACGAGAAAGCCTTTGATTCAGTCGAGACCTGGGCAGTGCTACAGTCATTACAGCGGTGCCAGATTAAATAATGGTACAGCGAAGTGTTGAAGTGTTTGTACAGAAAGGCCACCATGACAGTCCGTCTTCAGGATCAGAGCACGAATTCTATCCAATTGCAAAAAGGGGTGAAACAGGGAGACGTTATTTCTCCGAAACTGTTCCCCTCTGCTCTGGAAGATATATTCAAGCTTCTTAGCTGGAAACGGATTTGGTGTTAACATCATTGGCAAATACATCACTTGCCTTCGATTTGCTGATGATATAGTCATCATGATAGAACCCCTGGAAGACCTAAGCACAATGCTCAGTGACCTCAATATTGTTTCCTCGCAGGTGGGTCTTGATGAACTTGAATGAACATGGGCAAGACTAACATCATGTCAAATGCCCATGTCGTACCCATGCCGTTTTATGTTGGGAACAATATTCTCGAAGCTGTTGATCACTATGTCTACTTAGATCAGATGATCCAACTGGGTAGATCCAACTTCAACAAAGAGGTCAACCGACGAATCCAACTCGGATGGGCAGCATTCAGGAAATTACGCCATATCTTCTCGTCGCAGATACCGCAGAGCCTCAAGACGAAAGTTTATAATCAGTACGTGTTGCCAGTGATGACATACGGCACTGAGACGTGGTCGCTAACTATTGGTCTCATACACAAGCTCAGAGTTGCACAGCTTGCAATGGAGACAGCTTTGCTCGGTGTTTCACTACGTGATAGAATCCGAAATGAGGAAATCCGTAGAAGAACGAAGGTTAACGACATAGCTCTCAGAGTTTGCAAGTTGAAGTGGCAATGGGCAGGCCATATAGTTAGCAGAACCGACAACCGCTGAGGGGATAAAGGTTCTCGAATGGTGACCACGAACAAGCAAGCGAAGTGTGGGGATACCCCCCACACGATGGACCGACGACATTGTAGCCATTGCAGGAAATCGGTGGATGGAGGTGGCACAAGATCGCTCGTCATGGCGCTCTTTGGGGGAGGCTTATGTTCAGCAGTGGACTTCTAAAGGTCTGACATGATGATGATGATGATGTTAATAAAACCTATTCTAGCCTAATCTATACTTATAATAAAGCACTAAAAACGAAAAAGTCTGTACAAAGAAAATAATAAAAAATGTCTAGGGTACTTAAATTATGCTACTGAACAAGAATATAACATATTTTTAAATCGTGTCTTTCTGTTGGTCTGTTTGTATGTCTGTATGTTTGTTCACGAATTACCTAAAAACTACTAGACCGAATACGATGAAGTTTTCAGTGTTGGATAGGTTAGGGTTAGACTTAAAAACTGATATACCTACTTGGTATCTCAATCCGAGGAGTAGAAGCCGAGCAATCGAAAAAATCTTTTTGACGGCTGAAGGAATTTAGATCAAATGTTGGTGTAACTATGGGTAATTTAGGTGTTGTACTTTTAACTTAGAGAAATGACTACGCGTGCAAAGCCGCGGGCATAGCTAGTATATAACTAAAAGGTAGGTACAATCCTCAACAAATCACAATATTAATGCCACGATTACTGAACCCGGGCTTACGACTTGACGTCTGAAGACTTACCACAAGACGTTTATCTTCCTCGTGTTAAATTAGCGATTCTCCCAGTAAGGGGTTTTAGCTTTGATGGAGTAAGGATCCTTGAATTATGACATGACATTATGAGCTCATTCCGCTGCTATATGTGTACCTAATCAGGAATTATTATAAACTGACTTTTACATCAAAGAAAATTGCTGTTGCTAAAACAGTATATCTCTTTTCTATCTAAACTTGTTTATTTATTTATATTTATCTATCTTCTATCTATCTATCTATCTATCTATACTTATAATAAAGAAATAGGAACGAAATAGTCTGTACAAAGAAGATAATTAAAAAAATGGTCTGGAGTACTTAAAATAAGCTAATAAACAAGAATCGTTTTTTTTGTATATCGTGTCTGTCTGTTTGTCTGTTTGTTAATTTGTTTGTCTGTATGTTTGTTCACGCATCACGTAAAACCTACTAGACCGATTGCAATGCGGTTTTCACTGTTGGGTATCTTAGGGTTCGAATTAAAAACTGGCATACTTGGTATCTCAATCCGGTGAGTAGAAGCCGAGCAATCAATAAAAAACATTTTGAGGGCTAAAGGAATTTTAATAAAATGTTGGTATATTGGTATTTTAGGTCCTGGAATAGCACAAAGTACTTTTAACCTAGAGAAATGACCACGCATGCGAAGCCTCTGGTACAGCTAATACGAGTATCAAATAAAACAAAAACCAAAAATAATTCAATTCTATTTGAATATACATTTGATTAATACACACAAAAGCATTTACTATACGAAAGCACAAACAGAAGTTTTAAATTTCTTGAAACATAAAGCTGCTACAGAAATCAACACCCTATTAAAACTTCGAAGAAATCTTCAAAAACTCCTTAAAATATAAAATAACAAGTTCTGATTAAATCTTCCAGATCTTTTCAACACATGTGGCACGCATCACGGTCCCTTATACTTTAGACGCTTTCAACGTCGTCTCTAATATGCTCTAATCTAAATTATAGAACTCACATTTTGTTATTTATTTTCATTGCCTACGCCTTTAGTCTAAACAAAACTATATTTTATTTATTCAACTTTAAGGTTCACGTTTCTTTTTTGAGCTGCAGTCAGTTCTAATTTAATATTAATTAATGCATGCACTTCAATACGAACATCCACTTGTCTTTCCACATCTATGAATAGAGTTTTCTCGGCATTCAATTCTACAACTTCAGTTTTATTATTAAGAATCATTTCAGGTTGGTTAGCAATAATCAGGATTATACATGCATAATTGATATTAGCTTCTCCATCATTGTTATTAAGGTCTATAATCGTTGCATTTCCTTTGGATTAGGATCACCAGTGACTGTTAAGCTCTATTGTTTTAATGTTAGGGTTGAAATTAGCTCATTCGTGAAGTATATGGCAAAGGAGTGGTTCCACATGTAGCATCATTAGGCCAAGTGGTCGTCTGGCCGGGTTCGTTTGCCACTTGAGATATGTTGACAAGAGACATTGTTTCACTTATCTTCGCTCGTAATATCGACATTGCTTGATAGTTCGTTAATTATGGCATAAGTTGAGCGTGATCATTAAAGGACTTGTTGATGCAGACTCTCGCAGTAGGTGCGGGGTTCTAGTTGAGAGATAATGAGACTTCTTTGAGTACAGGACGTATGTTCAGGAGTCAGATGAAGAGAAACACAGTTTCTTATGATTTGCTCGCACCCGTACGAGGACCGTACCCAAACTTTAGGTATATTCCTAAAGTTTGTCCAGTTTTTAAACATTCCTATGTGTGACTCATCGAAAGTCAACACACTTTGCCGAATCTAGAAACGTTTCTCCCAGTGAGCTTTCTCTCGCTCTTACCATCTACGTTTTATGCATTTCTAACTGATACGTTATTTATTTTACCTTACGCTGGCTCAGGAGTACTTTGCTTGTAAATAAGTACCTTTTACAGAGCGCGGATTTCCTGAGCAAACCTGTACCTCTAATACCATGCATCCACAGAAAAATTCAGTCTGTTGCTGCATGTTTGTAACTATTCCTAAAGAGATACGCAGCCAGCCCGTATGCTTTAGATGTCATACGTGATGGCACATAGATTCTATTTACCTTTTACAGTTCGTCTTCCTACTTTCTAGGCACATACAAAATAATATTTATTTTGCTTATGTGTTATCTCGCTTACATTCTGAATATCACAAAGTGTTCGTAATACCTATGCATATCTAACTGTGTTCCTATTTTCTACCTACTTACATATGACTTACTGTTGCGCTCGTCAACAGGACTATTGTTTCCTTCATTTTGTTTTGGAAATTGATATGACATGATATCGCTTCTAAAAGTAAATAAGGTTTGTTTGTAGACAAGAGCCAGTTTGCTATGATCGATGTGCAATTATTTTGACTATTAACAATAAACACTTTATGACTATGTTTTTATATTATAAAGAAATTATATTATATTATTATTATAAAGATTATTATTATTATAAAGAATCGTCATTTGAGCGCGCTATTTCTTAAAACTGTATATGAATGGCAAAGGTTGTTCGGAAGAGATAATAATGTGGTGAATAATAAAGATCTATCTACTGTATCTATATACTTCTAAAAAAAACTGTAACGGGTCCAAAAATATAAATATATTTAAAGAACAGAATTGAAAAAATAATTAAGGAGATAGGATTACGCGTTCATGAATTACAACTAAGTACACATTTTGACTTTCATCCCCTCGCCCAAAGGAACCATGCAAAATGTCGGGATAAAAAGTATCTCGTAGTATTAACTCAAATTATTCCAAGATTCAAGTATTTTTTGGAGGTTACTCTGTGTTCGATACTGAAGCCAAAACTGTTTTTATTTTTATTCCTTTCTGTATGTCTATAACTTGACCGCGCATCACGCCAAAACAACTGAATTAATTCAAATGAAACTTGGAATGATTTGAACTACGTTGTTAATACTACGAGATACTTATCATCCCGACATTTTGCATGGTTCCTTTGGGAGAGGGGATGAAAGTCAAAATGTGTACTTAGTTGTAATTCATTAACGCGTAATCCGATTTCCTTCATATTTTTTTTGTTAGAAAGGAGGTACTTTAAAAATTGACATGTATATATTTCAAGGTTATCAGTTTCGTAGTTCAGAAATTACAGACTCCACAACCCTTAGTATTTATGTCCAAATAACTTGAAACCCGAAACGAACAAGAACGTTTGAACACATAGCTCTTTTAAAGCTGGCCTTCACACTATATCATATTATAGGATTAATAAATATAGGCTGGTCACCCTACGGTGACCAGCCTATATTTATGTGTGTGTGTGTCTACACACAAAGATCGCGTTAGGTCGCAAAAAATTGTACAGTCCTGGATTTTTGGGATGTTGTAAGGATAGATACGAGTAATGTCAAACTAAATTTGCAGCTTCAAAAGACCTGAGCTACTTTCGTGGTGCTTGAGAACAAAGAAAAAATTCAAAAAGGTGCTTCCCACGGAAAAGTTATCTGTTAAACATATAAAAATGACAACATTTGATATAATTTGAGCCCAAAAAATACCTGAGATGCAGTACTGAAGTACCTACTGCATCATTGCCCATTTTCCCTAAAAAGATCGATATTGTAGTTTTAGCCTTCTTCTGAGCAGAATATCGACTAATGAAATTTAATACAACTCGCCGATCATTTTAAGTTATTTGGTCTAGGATAAAATTAAAAAGACTTACACTGCCTACTCAATGTGAGAGTTCTAGATATCGTATCTGTGAGTAAAATCTGATTACTTTCCCAAACATTAACAAAGGCACCTCCATAATTTAATTACAAGAGTCCCGCGTTCAGTAACTCACCAAATGTCAAAGTTAGATTTAACTCGTATTTCGTACAACTCTCTGAGTGCAAGGACCCGGTAAAAGTACGTCTTACCTCTTAGACAAGTTTGCCGTTCTAATGCGATATGGCTGTATCATCCGAGTTCGCCTGCCATCGTCGATTGGGCGCGTTACCAAAAACTTTGTCATTCCTAATGATGATGAATTGCTTTACTTTGGCACGCTGAGGACTTAATTATGATTCGAAGTGAGCGGAGTGTTTAGTTAGATAACTTGGAGGATTTTTCTTACATTTCTCAGTATCTAAGAAATCAGTTGAAATATTAAGTTTAAATACTTAGTAAGTTATGTACTTTCCTAAAAAAAACTAAACCAAGCGACAAGATATGTATTCGAAAATTATACCTAGATAATTTAACACCTAAGGCTGATTTATATATCAAATATAAACATTACAAACAAAACTGATTTGTGTCTACTTTAGTTATGAAGGACTGTTAATAATTATAAACAGTAGTATCTTATAGACACTGTTCGAAGTGTACGAGCACTAACCATAAGACAAACGACCTGCAAATCTCGTGACTTCACTGTAGTAAAAATTAAGCCATCGTAAAAAATAACTAATGCTTAGACATTATGTACCAAAGTGTTATTGCAACAGGGTAATTTATATTCAAGTTTCAACAAGTATTCAACTTTTTATATCCAAAACCGAAATAAATAATAATACTTAAGCTCCATAAAAAAATATTATGCAGTTCTCGTTATGCAAATGAAAAGGTATTCTAAATATATATATTTTTAAGAAAACTCGATGCAGCCATAATAATATACATAAACAACTGTACAATCCAAGGTAAAGAGGTTTTAAAACGCTATGTTTAACAAAAATTTACTTTGTTTGTTTGTGATAGAGTTTATATTTGATTTTTGATAAAATCTAGATATACGTTGATGGATGGTCTTGTTTTTAACGATAAAGATACCTATATTTTATTTAGATTTATCATAGGTAACTTTAGTGGAGGTGATTAGCCCAACGTAAATACAATGTATGCACAATGACAACTGGGGGAGAGAGGTCTAAAACCGGATCCACGGTAAAACCAAGTAACGTCCTCGAAGGAATAAAGGTAGATGCTTCACCCCCCGAACTTAGATAAATTACATATTCACCAGCCATACTGATCAACACATAACATGATTCAGAATTTCGAATTAATACGTCCTTTGTTATGTGTGCCGAATGTGGTAGTGCCGGTGTCAGAGTTTGTCGGGCCGCCCAAGGGCCTCTGACTTAACGACTGCTATCAATAGCACCAATTGACAGCTAATGGGATGATGGCTAACGTGCCCTTCGTAAAGGAACGATGTGGCAATTACGTACAAATTCATTAATATTCATAGCATCATAGGATATAACTTTTTATTTGGCAGTAGTGTGTCTTTCAGCACGTTGTCTTTTAAATTTGATTTTATTTAAATTGAATATATATTTGATTTTATTCAATTTTCGTTTAGTTTTACACAGTGAAATGTTTGTGATTGTATCATTTTTTGAGTAGGCTCGTTCTTACCCTGCTGTACTAATCTTTTGTTAGTTGCTAAGACCGTTATCAAAGCTTTATCAAAAACGATAAAGTCTGCGGGCAAATGGACGAGACCGATGCGTCAGGTGTTATTTTGCCCTTGCTCGGATATGAGGATAAGAAAAATTATTCCAAAACTTTCATAGTAATTTCTATTCTGAAAGAATTATTATTATTGTAACGACCAAAGATTTTGAATCACGCTTACTTCTGTAGTAACGACTTATTTGTTATTCTATGCATGTGGCAGGATTTAAGGACAATATAATGTCAAAATCTATTTTATTTTCTAAAGAAGCTCACATAATATGGACATCTCAGGCATGTCACATATCAATATGTAAAAGGTAAAAAATAAAATCAATAAAGTAAGTTAAGTTAAGTTTTTATTACACTTTTTTATGGCGCCTGGGAGTCGCTATAACGACAAATTTAGAAACTTAACTCGCAGGTCCTTACCCACGAAAAAAAAACAACTGACGGAGTTGGTTGTATACTTGAAGGTATTTATATATTCTCAAAAAGACAATAACAACCCAAAGAACAGAAAAATACTTCATGAATTTTAAAGAAACTTCAGCATGCATCGCTCTGGGAATTCATAACTTCTCCCAAAGGAGTTCGGCTTCCACCCAAAATCGCCGACACGCTACAAGACTACCTACTTCAAACACTCAAACTCAGGGGACGAACTCTTCCACGAAATTGCTGCGAGCCCTGACTCAACAGACCAGCAATGTAAGACCTCTCCAGTCCTTCAAACGTCACAACATCGCCTAAGCCGTCACGTGTCTTTCAATCTGGTCAAGTTAGACCATTACGCCCAGACCCGTCGAGCTCTAAGTTGTTAGATGAAGGCGTTGAAGGGTTTGGGGTCTAGAGAAGTGGTCAGGGTCCAGTATGATTGATTTGGCTGCTGATAAGGGAAGGCAGTAAGTCTTGGAGTTTAGTAATTTGATACGGAATTAGATAGACGTTCGCCGATTATGTTGCTACGTCATCAATCTTGCGTTTTGTAGAACATATTTGGTTAGGGTGCATGGTGGCGAAAATATCGCCTAGTAGTGTTTGGTTTACAAGAAAAGCTGTTCTATTATCTTGTTGTAGTTCAAGCGCTCTTCTATTTATTTATCATAGAAACTGAAAGAAAGGTACGTTAGAAAATACAGGACCAATAAGAACAACGGCCGGACCACGTTCGTCACGATGCTATTATCGGTTGCAATGAGACTTTCGTTATATATTTACCCAACTATGGCAAACCAAGGGAATGGTAGTGAGTTTAACAGCCTATGTATGTATGTATGTATGTATGTATGTATGTATGTATGTATGTATGTATGTATGTATGTATGTATGTATGTATGAATGTATGTATGTATGTATGTATGTATGTATGTATGTATGTATGTATGTATGTATGTATGTATGTATGTATGTATGTATGTATGTATGTATGTATGTGGATGTTCTACCATAGCGTCGCCCCTATTAGTCCGATTTTGACAAGCGAGGTATCAGTAGATTCGTCTTCAGGTATCATAGTCTTCGTATGCTATTTTTTTTACCCAACTACGGCGAAACAAATGAAGGTTTATGTGTAAAATCGCAATTTATCGCAAGAGTGTCATTGGCAATTTTTACCCGGGTTTTAGTTTTTGAACTTGTCTTGCTTAGGGTTCCGTACCTCAAAAGGAAAAATGGAATCACTTTTATGTCTGTCTGTCTGTCTGTATGTCTGTCTGTCTGTCTGTCTGTCTGTCTGTCTGTCTGTCTGTCTGTCTGTCTGTCTGTCTGTCTGTCTGTCTGTCTGTCTGTCTGTCTGTCTGTCTGTCTGTCTGTCTGTCTGTCTGTCTGTCTGTCTGTCTGTCTGTCTGTCTGTCTGTATGTCCATACCCTATTTACCCTAGTACGGCAAAGCAAGTGAAGGGTATGAGTTTAATATTCTATGTATGTGGGTTTGTGGATGTTCCACCATAGCGTCGCCCCTATTACAATAATGTATCTAAAGTTTGGCTACGTGTCATAAAGAATATAACTTTAAACAGGTCCATTTTTTAATTACTTTTATGAACAATAATTAATAGTCATTATTTTCATCACCATTGATAACCCGTATTTTATCGGTAAGAAATCATAAAATATGCCTCCCGCGGCATAAATGTTCCTAATGCGTGGAACTAATATAACGTATTTAATTTTATCTATAATTGGATAAAAAACGTTTTCTTCCCGGGTTCTTCACGTTTATTCTGGTTATAGTCCGTTAACTTTTTAAGGGCTCCTTGTGCCTAAGTAATACATTTTTTTTTATTGAAAGCTAGCCCAATAAAATTAATATTATGTAGGTAGTAATTATGTATCTACCATATTAAAGAGAACAAAATAGAGTGCACAAGTTTTCCATCGGCCTACTATCAGACCACTCGGTAACAAGTTCGCTTGCCCTTCTGCACAAACGACTCAAACGGCGACATCCGCCGACCGGCTGCGTGACAATTATGTCTCCAGTCAATTTTGTTTTATAGGCCATTAAACTAGAAAAATTCACACCGTAGTGTAACGTACAAATAGCATTAATGGAGGAAATGAACCGTAACTGTGTATGGACGTTCTATTGAAAACAATCACAAAGAAACCATCATTCCGCTAATTTTAGTATTCTCGCTAATCACTTCAAGTTACGACTTGGCTTTGTTATGTTTGAATAGAATTATCCTATTGTTGTTACATAAAGGAGTTACTACTTACTCTGGCGGGGAACTCGGGTACAAGTTGAATTAAATTCAATTACTGCCATGAAAATTGAGCTCACATTCGTTTACTAGAAAGAATGAATGTAAGGGGTTCTATTGGTAGCCTGGTTTGGGGCTAGTCCCACTCGCACGTAAATATGGTCCAGGCGTAATATATATTACAATTGAATCCCAAGCCAAGTACTGCTATGGTCTGTGCATCCAGAATATTCAGAGCACTCATTAATTGCAGGAACATGCATTCTGTAAGCGCATTATGGTGTGTACTTTTCTGTACGTAATGTTCTCTACTATGCGAAGCTAAAAAACTGAAGCGCCGATTGTCGATGGTGGCGTGACGTTGTTTACTGCTGATACTGACCAATTAAACCCACATCGCAATCGGTCCAGTAGGTTTAACGTGTTGCGCGAACAAACATACAGGCAAACAAACACACAAACAGAGAGACACGATTTTAAAATATATTCTTGTTCAGTAGCTTATTTTAAGTAACCTAGACCATATTTTTTGTAATTATCTTGTTTGTACAGACTTTTTCGTTCTTATTGCTGTATTATATGTATGGAATATAGAATAGATGATGTCAAATTGTTACTATTAAAAATCACAGTTTAACCATTTTCATTTTACACTACTAATTACTTTGCAATCCTGATCGGTTCTTTTCTATGTAACGTGCGGCCATGGACCTATATTACAATGGCTATTGCTACGGAACCTCACACACCATTAAACAACTGTTTAAGCGCACGTTCGCTGATCTCTAATGTTATGTCCTGTGTTTAATGCTCTGCCCGCACGGGTGCAGGATACTGGGGGCAGTGCCATATAAAGTAGAGGACTCCTGGGGGACTTGCATACAATCCCCCAGTTCCTGGGGGACCTACTCAGGGAGACAATTTGCACATCGTGCCTCACTAAAGCTAAAGTCGAATTTCAGGGTACAGGAAAGTCTAAATGAAAAAAACGCTGAAACGCAGATCTTTATTACCATATTTTGTAGAGACTTCATTAAAACTTTTGATATCACTATCACTACATATTATATAAGAAAGTATCCGAACGCGTCTGTCTGTCTGTCTACAAATATCTCAGAAAATCTCTCACCGATTTTGTTCCGGTTTTGGCATAGGTTATTCAAGATGAAGGTTTTAAAATATTATTGATAAGTATTTTGAATACATTTAGTCGATATAGGGCGAATTATCCCAAAGAAGTCGGAAAAAATCAGCCATCCCTATAGTGTTTTTTTTTTTTGGCGAACACTGCGAATACCGTAAGTGATGTATGTATGAAAGGATTGTTCTTCTCAATAAGTTCTACAAAAAATCTTCGACACCATATTAGGTGTACCTGCTACAGAAACCTCAAAACAAACGTTTTTCAGTATCAGTCAGTGCTCTAGAAAGTCTCAACTTTCTAGAGCACTTTGTCTTAACTGTACCCATTACTAATCCTTATCAAATTAGATATCACAGTAATTCTCATTTCATGTGGGTAGATCAATTTTTCCTATTTTGACGAGTACTTTGAAAGTGATGTTTTTGATGAGTGAATTTCAATTAATTCTGCCTACCCCGTTCTTCGTACCTACTTACTATTTAGTTCATTTAGTTCTGCCTACCCCATTCTTCGTACCTACTATTTACTTCAATTAGTTCTGCCTGCCCCGTTCTTCGTACCTACTATTTAGTCCAATTAGTTCTGCCTACCCCGTTCTTTGTACTAACTATTTAGTTCGATTAGTCCTGCCTGCCCTGTTCTTCGTACCTAATATTCAGTTCAATTAGTTCTGCCTACCCCGTTCTTCGTACCTACTATTTAGTTCATTCTACGATGTAATAATGCAGATGCGGGTGCGGGCGGACCGCGGGCGTGTGTGCTCAATGAAACGTTTTGCACAAATAAATATTTAGAGAAACCCGTGCGAAGTCTGTTTGATTGTTTGTTTGTTTGTTTGTTTGGGGAGCTTTCACGCGATAACGGCTGGACGGATTTTGATGAAATTTGATTTTGAGGAATGGAGATAGCTTATACCCTAGAATAAAACATAGGATACTTTTATCCCGGAAAATTGAAAGTTTTCACGGGAAAACTGGAAAATGTTGATTACTCGCTGTAAGGAGTGGTTGCCATAGAAACGAAATAACAAGTAAACATTAAAAGCTATACCTACCTTCTACTCATTTTCTATCTTTTTTTAGTTTATCCAAAGGTTGTCCTTAAGAGATTGCAATAAGCGATAAAACCGCCGATTGTGTTACCGCAATTTCAATTTTTTTATGTTTTATGATGTACAATGTACGATTTACTTTTAAGTGGTATGCAATAAAGAGTTATCTATCCATCTACCTATCTATCTACTTTTTCATTGGTTTTTAATATCATAAAAGAACAGGATGCTTTCTTTCGCGATAAACAGTAGTCCGCGCGGATGTAGTCGCGGGCGGGAAAGCTAGTTATATATAAAAGTAAGATCAACATAATTCAAGAAGAATTACCAAATTGTTAACTTGGTTTAACGTAATTGAATAAGCAATTCAAAGATGTAACACAACTACACTAATGTAACTGTGTACATAACTTAATATTAGTATATTTTTTTACCCTCCCTTTAATTTATCTCACCTATTGTTAACATCCCAGCAGTAAATATATAGAAAATACTATCTACTTAAGAACTATAATTGGCTGTTCTATGTTTATTTTTACTGCTCTTTTTCATCGTAGGTTTGTCACAGCTAAAAATTGCACGTAATTTGTTGTACTTTGTCAAAAATTGTGCAGTTAGTCTTTAATAAATAAATAATGAACAGGATGTCTGTCCCGCCTGCCGCCTGCCGCCTGCCCCTGCCGGGGAAGCTCACATACTTGAAATGACAAAGTTGTCTAAGCACTGACGTATTGCCCCGCAACAGCTGTTTGCAATTTTAAACCACTTAGTTTGCCTTCAGGGGAAACGCCGCCGTGAGAGACAAAAACGTCGACGGAACCTGCCTCCGAGCCGCACCGCAGATAAATGTACGCCATTCCTAACAAAGGCTCGGCGGCCATATCCTAACGAATTCACGAAGGAAACATTCATGAAACTTGGCAACTTCATGAATTTCCCGCACCTCTCGCTCTTCCATATAGCTCCATCCCGCTCATACTCAATCTCCATTACAACGATCAAGCGACATTGAGCGTGATATTGCGTGCAAGGATCTCTGAAAATTACTACCTGCCGGGAATAGCTGGCCTCGGGAATATCGACCTTGCTCCATTGGCATTAAGTTTCACTCCAAAGGAGGGCACCCGAAACCAAGTTTGCGCAGAGATAAGGAAGTACTTCCCTAAGAGGGTAAGCGTAAGAGTAACTTCTGAGTTGTCAGCTGAGCCATCAAGCCACCGCTGTGGAATATGCATGGATGAGAATAGAAGCGAGCCTAATTCCTCTATGGTAATGAGCTTCCATCACAGGGTTTCATCAAAAGCTGTTAATCCTTCTGGTCGAGGAAAAATCTGCGCAATGTAGATGACTTCTGGTGTTTCTGATTACAGGATTAAGACTTACGAAGTTTTTTGACGTTGTTGATGAAAATAATGAAGCTGTACAAACATATTCATATTTTGTTTGCTGAACTGAAGGTCACCTCGCAGTCAGCTACTACAACTGTTATTTCTCCAGAGCAAGTCTAAACATATTTATTTTATTATATCACTGTCAGTGTCAGCTGTGACATAAACGTGATCATATGGTACAGTTTTTTAGCATATTTTCGTCCTTGATAACATGGTAATATGTACTTATTTTTTTATTAGTTTGAGTAAAGAGACCTCCCAGGTCGCTCGCCTGATGGTAAGCGTCACGCCTGCCCATAACAGTTCCAGTGCCACCCAGAACTTTGATTGCAAAATGTTGCCCGTCACTGCACTGCGCTCGTCACCCTGAGACATTGGTTGTTAAGTCTCATTGCCCAGTAATTCCGCTGGAAACATTGCCCTTCAAATCGAAACACAGAAATGTTGTCACACTGCTGCTTGGCGATCAATTGGCGTTTGAACATCTGACAAAGGTGTGGTACTTACTTACCCAAGAAGCCTCGCGTAAGAGGCCAACCACTACACTGGCCTTCAAAACTCTGTTCGCGCATCACGTTATAACTACTGGACCGATTGCGATGCGATTTTCACTGTTGGATAGCTTAGGTTTATACTTAAAAACTTGTGTACATAGTATCTCAATCCGATGAGAAGGAGGCAAGCAATTTAATAAAAATACTATTCCTTTAAAATTGTGGTACTAAGTTTTGAATAAAACTACTGGATCGATTGTGATGCAAGTTTCATTGTTCGATAGCTTAGGTTGAGACTTGAACTTTGTATCTGAATCCAATAGGAAGGAGCCAAGCAATTTAATAAAAACTCTATTAATTTTAAAAGTGTGGTACTAAGTTCTGAAGGCCAGAGTATGTTGAGTAAGTAATACAAGTAAACAGTTCACAAACTTAAAAAGTAAATAAATGAACAATTTTTTTGAATAAGTACAGCGACTGGACTGAACGTTTAGGATGGCTCAAAAACTTTTGTTTCTTGTAACATAACTACCTACAGACACTCAGATATTTTCATTACAGCAATACAGCATATTCCTGCATGCTTTCTCCCCTCGTAAGTACTGTGTGAATGTAAACAGCACACCACAGCGCGGCGTACGGAAATGTTAGCGAACGCGCATCAGGGACCGGCCGGCGCCGCGGCGCCGCGCGGCGATAGTGCAGGGCTGTTCAAATAATCCTGAATAACGCAGTCTTGGCCTTGCAGTTACTAGTTACTGTGAGATTTTGTAGCTACAAGTAATAGGAGTACCTACTTTTCTTTCAGAAGTTGAGTTCTGACGTGCATTGACCAAAAATCCGTTTTGACCCTCGTTGGAGGCAGTTTTCGTGCTTAGGAGCGCGAGTTAAGCTGTCGGTCCCGGTTGTTATTGATTAATAGCAATCGTTATGCCAAATCAGATGCCTTGACACCAGAGGCCAGCATTACTTCATACGACAAACACAGTTTTGGCCTCCGCTCTGATACTGAAAGTCGACACTTTATCTGGCTCAGCTCTCTAGTATCCTACGCGACCTCCTTCTAATGTTTAAGTTCAAATTCTCAACCTTTGCCATATACCTTTTATTGATTTATTTGTAAGGCTTTGTAAAACCCTTTTAAGAAGATGATTAGACGGTAATTAAATAACACGCCTGCCTTGCCAATAAAGAACTTATGGCAATAAATTATACATTGATGAAATGTGCACATCCTTCACTTTGATACACTTATTGTAAAATTCAAAGAAAATGTATATTTTTACGCATTTCAATTTGGAACCATACCGCCTCTATATAGTTTTTTTTAAATAAGTCTGTTTCTCAGGATGTAAGGATTCTAACGATAGCCCAAACATTCAAATCTGTTCAGGCATTTAAAAGTTATGGTGGAATAAAGAAACTCACATACATACAATCATACATGAACCCTGAAAACATTACACTCCTTTTTATGGGCAGTCATGTAATAAAAATGATACTGAAAGTTTATGAATTTGAAAGTCATTAGCAGAGGGTAGATTTCAAAACTGAATTAGCATGACAGTTTAAACAATTTATCGGTTAGCTGATAATATATAAACGTTTTTTCGAGAATACAAAAGATAACAGACCAAGTCCAAGATCATGACGTGCCATACCCTCCCATCCCTGTTCATCTGCATATAACGCACTACTGGAGTAGTTTCTCCCAAGAGATGTATCTCCAAATGTCAATTACTGTCTTAAAAGCTTCCCCCTCCCCCTTAATATTTGATGGTCCCACATCGAAATTCTGAGAGTGAGATATACGAGGGAATTCGTGTTATTATCCACTAAAATCCTCTTATTTGTGATGTGAATTAAGTGGTTGGTGTTTCCAAAATTACATTTAGAGAATTACTAAACTCAAGAATTATTATTATTTACGTTAGAAAAGAGATATTTACTAAGTTTTTGTTTATGTTTCGCAGTTTTGAATTATCGGTAGAGCAGGCGACAAATTGTTGTATTAAACATAAAGGCTCAGTACACCGCGCGCGGTTTTTGTACTGAGTTTTGGTAGCCACAGCGACCGCGTAGTTTACCTAACTTCTGTCGTATGACTGTCAAATAAATTTTATGCAATCAAACCGGAATGAAAAAGCAATAGGTATCTACTAGGCAAGCATGCAAAACCTTCGACCACATCATCGCTTTCCATCAGGTGAGATCGTGGTCAAACGATTGCCTAGTTCGTAATAAAAAAAAAAAACTATAAGTAATACTAGAACTAATCTAACAATCCGTTACCAGTGGGCAACGTTACCAAAATGCTGGCAGCATTTCCACGTTGTATGGCAATGCTTAGTTTTTGGCAAAGTAAAGGCCAGCATTTTGATCATGTGTTGCTTCTACCAGACGCCCCGATAAAAATGTCAATTTTTGTCAATATATATGTTTCAGACTAATCATGATACATAATGCTAAACCATTTGGGGTCGAGAAACAAGAAACTAATAAAAAGTTTAATAATAAACATATTTTACAGTCGTGGAACAAACACTCTTCAACAATTATTTTGAAAACTACTTCTCAACTGAAAGTATTTTATTACTATTTGCATCCAAAGCACGAAATACATTTTGCCAACGAGAATAGTTTCAAAACATTCCAGTAGAAAAAATCGTAAGTTGCCTGAAGCGCCGGATGCCATTTGACCAAAATCCCCACATTTTTTGCCGTCAACTTGCATCTGTAACGAAATTACTTTAAAAATAACATCTGAATTCTGTCAGCTGACTGCCCCACCCTGAGAATATACCGACAAGCAGAAAACAACCCAAACGATATCGAAGCAGAGTTTAATTTCCCTTGAAGGGTTAAAGTCAAGGGTGTAACCGACAACATAAAGGAATCAGCTGTTTGCAAAGAAATTGGAATTTGGAAGAGGGTAAGGTTTTTTAATAAATTAATTACTGTTTGTAATTTGTTTCTTGCAATGAAGCACAATTTGGTTTTCATTTAATTTTCAGTTTGATTTTCGCTAAGCGGAAATTAAGTTATTTGACGTTGTGTAAATTTACGTAACAAAATTTGTAATAAAATTAGTAAAAATGTTTATTATAAAGAAATATAAGAATGATGCAGATAATGTTCTAAAAGCTAGAAAGAAATTAGGCAGGTACCAGGTACCAGTCATCACACCACTCTCCTCATCAATCTAGAGCATGGATCAGAATAAATAAAATCGTAGGGCGACTCAAATTTCTATTATCTACAGTCAACCGCTCATATCATTATTGATTGAGCGAGCGAAGCTTTAAGTACAACCAATTTGCTTTCGTGTGTCAGTTTGTTGGTACCTACTCCTTTACAGTTTGTATTTTACAACCGGTCTGGACGAACCTGGTATACAGGTTCAACGAATTTTTTAGTCATAGGGGATTTTGGATTTGGGGGTGGTAATTCCTCCAAAAATAAGCAAATAGTGGGCTACTGAATATATATCTCCACCTTGTTAGATCCGATTTCGATGGTTCTTTTTTTTGAAAGGTAGTTACTAGTAACTTTAAGTTGGTCTAAAAAAAAAAAACGTAAAGATCTGATGAGGATCTTAGGCGTGATGAGCTGAATAGCTCCTCAAAATGCAATAAATTGCTCACTTTTAGGTTTTTACCAGTGGAATCAGCTCTTACCTACTAGGTAAGAATTGATACACCTTGGTTATTAATGTTAGTTTTACAATAAGGTCACTAGATGGCGCTGCTGGACCGCTAGATTGTTTGCAAAAATCTTGTGTTCGCGGGGTCTACTGTTTGCAGTACTACTAGTACGTATGCTTTGGATGCATCTTCTCAATAGACAACTTATGCAAAATGTGTATAAAAGTAAATCCGTAACTATGATCGTGTGACATCACAAAACCATAATTTACATATTTACTCAGGTTACGCTACGCCGCATGATTTTATTGTAGTCTGATCAATGCTCTAAATTGATGCGGAAAGTAATGTGATGACTGGTACCTGGTTGGTACCTGTCCAATTATGTTTTAACTTTAAGTACATTATCTGCACCATTATTATGTTGCTTTACAATAAAACCATCTAATTTAAAAACATTTATTTACTCATTTTATTTTCTATTCTTTTGTTTTTTATTTCTAAATTATACTGTGTTCTAGGTAATTGTCAGTCCCATTTATTTGATACCCAATATGAGGGGACTGAAAAAAATAAAGTCATTTTGTGCCTTTTGTGGTAGCGGCCATCTTGGATTTGGAATTTTCATAGTGTCAGTATTCTACTAGTTAAGGCCTTTCATTTGATACCCATATTGAGGGGGTTATGAAAATATGTAATCCGCCATTTTGTGGCAGCGGCCATCTTGAATTTACAAAGATACTGAATATATTTAATTGTATTTATTAAGTTGAAGCAACATAGTACAAGACATACTACGTAGCGAAGTTATATAATTTTATATTCTCGTAACTTGAAAGTCCAAAGCACCAATAACGAAGTTGCTTAATAAACATAAAAGCAACTGCACTCTAGTTTACTGCCGAAGTCATACATCCACGTCAAACAGTCATACATTCGCATCGTTCGCATAAAATCAGTACAGCGAACTTTCCACTGGCATACGTCTCTAGAATACCGAATGTATGCTGATAAAACAATAAAGAATAGAGCGCATAAAACTGAACTCCTTTGCGCCCGGCGTTAACATATAAAACGGAACATAAGCGTATGTATATTTTACGACGCACTTATGCCATCTTAATATGAAACGCGATAAAGTGTCGCTCGCTACTCTCGCTCTTGTTGCTCGCTACCCTTATTTTTTCACCCCCACACCCTGTGGCGAGTCGTAAACGTAAGCTGTTTTATGTTCCGAGCATAAAAGTCACAATTCAAAAATGGCGGAGAAAAAATCGCAGCTGTCAAGTGTCAATAGCTAATAGTGAAATATGTTAGGATTTGTCGTTAGTGACGACTTGTCCATGGCGGACGCTGGATTCCTCGTTTTTTTTATTACTGGGACGTTCAGCTTACTTTTCTCTATCAAATTACATAGATATTCATCATAAGAACTGCAAAGAAATAGAACGCGTTGCTCTCGTCAGTGTGTCCGGTAAAATACAGCGCTCTCAGTTGATAGTGAATAGGTATATATTCTACTAGACTATAGGCAAGCGTGCTACACCCTCGGTCACAGCCAAGTGACATCGTGGTCAAACGCTTGGCTAGTCAAAACGCACAAACCTTGTCTAGCTGGGGTTGGATCAACCAACCAACCAGTTCTGTAAGAGGCTCTCGCGTACACGCTAGCAGAATTAACCTAGATAGGTACATTTGATTTCTTGCTACAATATGTATATGACGTAGGTATATAGCAATATGACGCGAGAGACAATTTTAAATAAGTACGTTCAGTCACTAACGCCATACCTAAAATATACTCCAACTTATAAAGGCATTAGGTACGCCCAGCACTGCGTGGGAGGACGATATCTCTTTCTGCAAGCTTAGTTAATTATAGCCAGCGTGCCTAAAATAGGTACAAACGGTCCCTATTTTAATATCAAATTTAAGGGAAAACTCCCCAACCCTCATGAATATGTATGTAGTGCAGGCGCGATTGCGGAACTCGTGGCGTGGCCATTGATGCAAGCTTGGCACAGAATAAATAATAGTAGGTACTGGGGTCTGGGGTATTTACTATAGTAGTCTATTAAGGGTACAATTAGTAACACACTCTTTCCTATGCCAATATGTGAACAATCACTGATAATTTTCTATTGACATAATAATACTTATCAAAATTAAAGGTTAATATTTAAAGATGTCATTTTGGAGGTGATTAATGATGTTGTTAGAAGGGTTAGTATTGAAAATATGGGACAAACTTTTGTGATTATTCTTCATAATAAACTCATCATAATAATGTCGCTATAAGGACTCTCCATGTAAAGCATGTGTGTATTTGTATTTTTATTATTTTTGTCTGTTTAATGATTGTGGGACATCTCTTTGGCACTTTTATCTTTTGTATTTGACTTTTACATGTGAATTAAAAAATATATGAAGAATTGTCTAAATTGAGAAAATGACAATGAAGAAAGCTCTGTTCTCTAGCGGACGTATTTTCGAACTTCGAGCCGGTGACCTTCGCATCGTAATAGATATTTTTATTACAAAGCACAGATAAGATAGAGCAGCCCTTCCCAATTTTTGTTCTATCATTTATAGTGTTGTGCTCAATTGATAACGTATTAACTTAGTAACTAAGTACCTCTTACCTAATATTTTTTTCTGTTGACTCTCAGTTTCTATTCCATCCCATTCTTTAAGAACCCACTTACCTACCCATACAATTAAGGTTCTACAAAGCTCACATATTACAAAGTTGCTAAGACCCGTGGCCCATTATTCAAGATACCTGCTGGCGTACATCCGGAGGCGCCGTATCTCGTCCGGTCCGGCGCAGATACGGCTAATGGATAGTTACGGATTGCTATTGCTGTTATTGCCTTGTTTTTCAGTTGTTGGATAAAGCGGCAGGCGATTGAGGAAGAATTGTGACTAATTTTAGTGAGGCAAATGGCCCTAGTTAGATACTTACATGTGTTGTAATGGTGGCCATTTTTCCAAAAGGAAAACAAATTAATTACATACTTAGCTACTTAACTTATTTGTTTTGTTTACGTTAAGTAGGTAATTATCTAAAAACACTCGATTGTCCTAACATCCTGCCCCTGGACAGTAAACTCAGGCTTACGTCCAAGGTTAGAACCCTGGCCGGGGCCAATATTTGTGCGATGAGCATATTTTATAATAATGTCTGTGATGAGTTGATGTGCGTGTTCTTATTCCATGCCAAAGAATAAATAATAGTACTACATCCATACCACCCACGACACACGAATCATAGTGCAGGGGGTATGAGTGTGTGAACGTTATGTCCTAAAGTTATGGGGATTGTTAATTGTTGGATTACCAACGCAAGGGTTTTGTCACGATGCAATATTATTATTATCTTGTGCGCGGTAAACTCCTTACAGTTACCTGTAAACATGCCTTACTGCTTACGTTTTGGACAGTCGGCTGCAAGCGCGTTCAATTGCGAAGGTGCCAGTTCTTGGCACTTTACGTTTGTCGGGCTATAAGGTTTTTTATTCTGTGTATTACTTATGTATTTTTAGATCTGACTGTACTTAGTGTTGATCACGTGGTGTGTGACAAATTTAATCATCAAATAATAAATTATATATTTGCACGTGACAAGCTTTCGTGGAAACCCTAAAAAAATACATTTTAACAAATTTAAACTACAACATAAATACTTCAATGCTTGTTGGTATCGCTATTTTATGTTTTAACTTTTAACACAGTTATAAAGTTATTCTTCCCCGTCGGTTGTTTTGTCTAAGCAGGCCCCTGACAGGAAGGAAGCACATAAAGTTATTCTTCCTCGTCGGTTGTTTTGTCTAAGCAGGCCCCTGACAGGAAGGAAGCACATAAAGTTATTCTTCCTCGTCGGTTGTTTTGTCTAAGCAGGCCCCTGACAGGAAGGAAGCACATAAAGTTATTCTTCCTCGTCGGTTGTTTTGTCTAAGCAGGCCCCTGACAGGAAGGAAGCACATAAAGTTATTCTTCCTCGTCGGTTGTTTTATCTAAACAGGCCCCTGACAGGAAGGAAGCACATAAAGTTATTCTTCCTCGTCGGTTGTTTTGTCTAAGCAGGCCCCCGACAGGAAGGAAGCACATAAAGTTATTCTTCCTCGTCGGTTGTTTTGTCTAAGCAGGCCCCTGACAGGAAGGAAGCACATAAAGTTATTCTTCCTCGTCGGTTGTTTTGTCTAAGCAGGCCCCTGACAGGAAGGAAGCACATAAAGTTATTCTTCCTCGTCGGTTGTTTTGTCTAAGCAGGCCCCTGACAGGAAGGAAGCACATAAAGTTATTCTTCCTCGTCGGTTGTTTTGTCTAAGCAGGCCCCTGACAGGAAGGAAGCACATAAAGTTATTCTTCCTCGTCGGTTGTTTTGTCTAAGCAGGCCCCTGGCAGGAAGGAAGCACATAAAGTTATTCTTCCTCGTCGGTTGTTTTGTCTAAGCAGGCCCCTGACAGGAAGGAAGCACATAAAGTTATTCTTCCTCGTCGGTTGTTTTGTCTAAGCAGGCCCCTGACAGGAAGGAAGCACATAAAGTTATTCTTCCTCGTCGGTTGTTTTGTCTAAGCAGGCCCCTGACAGGAAGGAAGCACATAAAGTTATTCTTCCTCGTCGGTTGTTTTGTCTAAGCAGGCCCCTGACAGGAAGGAAGCACATAAAGTTATTCTTCCTCGTCGGTTGTTTTGTCTAAGCAGGCCCCTGACAGGAAGGAAGCACATAAAGTTTTAGTCTAACTAAAATCTAAATCATCGACAAACGTAAACCTCTGGGTGGCATATCTGTAGCGATAGAACTTCATTGGATAGAATGGCCTTAGCGTTGCGTGAACTCTAGTGGAGTCAAGGCTTGTAAGAAAATGACATTGAAGTTGTTGTTTCAATGAAAATTCAACAAATGATATTTATTTGAGTTTGAAGTGGATTCAATTCAAACTAGTAAGGTGATTGCATTTTTGAGTAGGTACGTATGAGTTGGTTAGATGAGTCTTATTCTGAAGTAACTACTTAGAAACAAAATAAATATATTCTGAATATTTCGAGTTATCATTATAATACCCTAAAACATTGATTAGGTATCTTCTGTACCCCTAGTACGAGTTTTTATAGTTTTTGAAAACGAAATGTAGTTTCGTTTAGTTCCATACATTTACTAGCAGCGCCTCTGGCGGAAACTTGCAGGAACTAATCGGTAGGACGGATTTTATCAAATGGTAGTATTCGAAATCGATAAAAGTTTTCGAGTATTCTTTGCATTATAGCAGTACGAGTTCCCACTTTGACAAGTTAGCGGTAGTAAACTTTGATGTATTCGATCACTTTCAACGTATTGTTACTCGTTAGATAAATTTTCGTGAGAGCTTCATAAAATCTTGTGTTTATTTTATTATGATACCTAGACGGTATCTTGCGTGGAGGTTGGTTTCGGAGGCCGTAGAAATTGACCGTCGTGAAGAGGAGCTACAGGAGCTTATACGTAGGCGGAGATTCTTTACACCCAGCCACATCTCTGACACGCACTTAGTGCAAAGTTATCGGCTCACTAAAGAAGGGTTTGTTTCTCTGCAATACTCTGCGGGAAAATACGTGTCTCAGAAACTCTTAAAGAATCTCTATAGAGACCAAGGTAAGTTAATGGTAAAGAATATACTTACCTACTTTATTTTCTTTTGAACTTGTATTTTGTATTTTTGTAGCACGTATCTACAACAATACTTGAAAAAATAACATGAATTGTAGTGCAAAACACTAGGTACCAATCTTCCTACCTACTTTACGATTTTAATGTCGTGTTGCCGTCACATCGATTTATATTTCGCCAAATACGAATCAATTGATAAAACACTTAGTCCAGGATTTCCAGCTAAAAATGAACAAAAATCAAGCATTATATCGAAGCTAGATATCGTACTTTACGGCATAAAATCGAAATAAAATAAGTATCTGGATTTTGTTGGATTACTTTGGTTTTTTCTGCACTATTCGCTCTTAGCAGTAGTAATAATAGTAACTAAAAACGGCCAAGTGAACACAAAGAAAGTATCACAAGAGCCAACCGGGCAAAACCGGGTGTTCACAAGCTAGTGTTACTTTTGTCCAGTTACTGTATCACACCAGTTGGTCTCCCCAAATGGTGCGAGTGACTAGACAGCAATATACAATTGAAGTCAAAGTCAAGTCAAAGTCAGAGTATTTTATTGTAAACAGGCAAATATAATAGCACTTTTACAAGTCAAAATTATCATCTCCTGAACAAAGAGAAATACATCAAATATTATAAAAAGATCAAATCAATCCAAATTTAGATAAACTAAGTATTCTTTAAGTTTGAAAAGTAAATTTCCCTTTCAGTCAAGGTACAATGAGTTTATATATAGTTAGGTTACTGGAGGAAAATCGCAAGTGATTAGTGGAAGTCATTTATAAACTAGGTTCACCCTGCGTGGATAAGTATCTCATTATTTACATTTGTGATATTCCAGGACCTATATTTAGAACACATTTCCTTTGAAATCACTCAGCTGTTCATCCATTACAGCGGTAGGTGGTTACAAACAAGTAGACTATTTCCATCTGGAATAGGTTTGTAGGTTTCTATCAGTAAAATAATTTTCAGAATCGGATCAGTAGATCAAACGTACAAACTTAACCTCCTTATAAATAATACTTTAAAAAACCTAAAAATACGCTTTATATAGAAAACCAAACTAAAAAATAGAAAATAAATTTTAATAGTGTAAATAAGAAAAAAAAATATATTTAAAAAAAGCGTGGGGTGCTTCTCATACTGTCAATGAAATATTAATACCCATGCACCCCACGATATTTTTATATTTTTTATACGATATAAAGCGTGTTTTTTAGTTTTTTAAACTATTATTTAAAAGTGTGCAAAATTTGAATGAAATCTGACCGTTTAAAGTGGGTCAAAATAGCGTCCAAAGGAGTCGGTTACAAACATACACACATACAAGTGAAGCTAATATAAAGCGTATAAAAATGTTATTGTAGATATACAATGCTAGGAACTCTCTGAAATCTCTTGAATGAACACAATAAACTCTGGAAATACTTAAAAATAACAAGTTAGGTAAAAATTATCTAATATATTTTCAATAAATTCTACTCCTAACTTTATAATCTTCTGAATACAAAAGCAATACTAGTTCATCGTTAAAGGAAAATAACCAATAGGCCAATCAATTACCCGCCTCGTCTGAGGGATGCATAATTCAAAGGGTCGGGCGGCGGGGGTCGAACCCGCGCCCGAGAGCAGACTCGCTTCACCTCCCCGCTGCCGGCGATCCGGGCCGGGTCCCAGCCGACTTGATTGAACAATGGACTTTATGAAACATAGTCTTAAAAAAAAGTTACTCAGCCCAACCAAAGTAAAACAAAAAGTCTGTAAGGTTAATAGAGTAGCAATAATAAACGTTATGTACACTTTTTTTTTTATTTGTTTGAAAAATCATTGTGAGTTCGTAAACAAATCTTTCTCAATACTATAGTGGGTTGATCCATTTCTTGTATAGATAAATAGATCAGAATTTCAAAACATGTAGGTACTGGGAAAATAAGTAGACAGGTTTAACAAAAGAGCCCACCTCCACCAAACAACAAAGGAAAAAATAAATTGAACCTAATCCCGAACTCGACTCGTAAAATAAAAGAATTAATGACCGTAAGTCATAGATAACGAGAGCCCTCCTTAACGAGGAAAATGCAGGGATAGTGTTTTTTTAAGAGAAACTGGGACATAAACCAAACTACTTGCTGCCAAACTGGTGCTGCTTTTATTGGCGGGTGGCCGAACCCGACATCGTTTTGCTAAGTGATTCTGAGAGGTTTGTTATATGGATATTATACTGGGAAAGAAATTAAGACGAAGATCAGAGAGTTTTTCGTAGTATTAAAGGAAATTAAGAATTAATCGGAGTGTTTCAGCTATATTGTGGTTATATTAACTTTAGTAATCAGGTGTGAACATAGAATACATAAAAAAAATGTTTAAAAATAATAATTAATGAAGGCACCTACTTGTTATGATATATAGAGCCGAGTCGTGGACACTCACGGTACGACTAGTCCACCAATTTAAAGTTGCTCAGCGGACTATGCAAAGGGCTATGCTCGGAGTTTATCTACAAGATCGCATCCGGAATGAGGTGACCAGACAGGGAACCAAAGTTGTCGACTTGCCTTTAGGATTAGTAAGCTGAAATGGCAGTGGGCGAGTCATATTTGTCGAAGGACTGATAACCGTTGGGGTAGACGTGTTCTTGAGTGGAGACCGCGACTTGGTAAACGTAGTGTAGGTCGAGCTCACCGGTGTGAACTTGGCAGCCAAAATGTAGCAGCCTAAAATCCGACTAAATTAAGAAGGTTTTTTTTTATAATAGTGGTTAACTCTTATTTGTTAATTAATGATTATTGTTTAATAATAATAATAATATAAAAAACTTTTGATTAATAAGTTAACGCAAATTTTTATAAAAATATATCCCGAAGAACATGAACAAAATATATTCTTGAGATTTTTAAGGGAACCAGCACCTAGTTAGAGCTCTTATCCTCTGAAAAATGAAAGTTTGAATTACGAATTTTATTCTCTCATAATGTAGCTTCAAAACGAGTATACCGACAATGTGGCTAAATGACAGCTTAACCCTAAATTCTTTACTTGAATTATGGATGAACACTGAACCGTGTCTGAAATTTTTAGGCTGCTGATATATTTCGACTTGAAATACGCTAATATTGTTTAAAATCTGCACAATTGTATCATAAACGATATACACTCTACCTTTTAATCACTATTGCAAAGTGTTTTTTTGACTATTTAACCCTGGAATAGTCAATCAAAATTGATACTGAGTTTTGATTTCACTACTCATGTTCCACGGTGTGTTTCGACCTTTGAGACCCTGAAATCAACTATTAATCTCATTCAAATATAACAAATGGTGCACAAGCTACTATAAAAATGCTAACAGATGGTGGCTAAATGCCAACCTGACCATAAAACATCCCAAAGTACATGAACCAAAAAAAACCTAGATATTTTTCAGGAAACAAACCTCTAGTAAGACCTCTCATCCCCTGAAATCTGTAAGTTTTAATATATCACACTATTGGCTAATATAGTAGCTTCAAAACGAGTATAAAGAGAATGTGGCTAAATGACAGCTTAACCCTAAATTCTTTACTTGAATTATGGATGAACACTGAACCGTGTCTGAAATTTTTAGGCTGCTGATATATTTCGACTTTAAATACGCTAATATTGTTTAAAATCTGCACAATTGTATCATAAACGATATACAATCTACCTTTTAATCACTATTGTAAAGTGTTTTTTTGACTATTTAACCCTGGAATAGTCAATCAAAATTGATACTGAGTTTTGATTTCACTACTCATGTTCCACGGTGTGTTTCGACCTTTGAGACCCTGAAATCAACTATTAATCTCATTCAAATATAACAAATGGTGCACAAGCTACTATAAAAATGCTAACAGATGGTGGCTAAATGCCAACCTGACCATAAAACATCCCAAAGTACATGAACCAAAAAAAACCTAGATATTTTTCAGGAAACAAACCTCTAGTAAGACCTCTCATCCCCTGAAATCTGTAAGTTTTAATATATCACACTATTGTGTAATATAGTAGCTTCAAAACGAGTATAAAGAGAATGTGGCTAAATGACAGCTTAACCCTAAATTCTTTACTTGAATTATGGATGAACACTGAACCGTGTCTGAAATTTTTAGGCTGCTGATATATTTCGACTTGAAATACGCTAATATTGTTTAAAATCTGCACAATTGTATCATAAACGATATACAATCTACCTTGTAATCACTATTGCAAAGTATTTTTTTGACTATTTAACCCTGGAATAGTCAATCAAAATTGATACTGAGTTTTGATTTCACTACTCATGTTCCACGGTGTGTTTCGACCTTTGAAACCCTGAAATCAACCATTAATCTCATTCAAATATAACAAATGGTGCACAAGCTACTACGAAAATGCTAACAGATGGTGGCTAAATGCCAACCTGACCATAAAACATCCCAAAGTACATGAACCGAAAAAAACGTAGACATTTTTCAGGAAACAAACCTCTAGTAAGACCTCTCATCCCCTGAAATCTGTAAGTTTTGATATATCACACTATTGTCTAATAAAGTAGTTTTAAAACGTGTATAAAGAGAATGTGGCTAAATGACAGCTTAACCCTAAATTCTTTACTTGAATTATGGATGAACACTGAACCGTGTCTGAAATTTTTAGGCTGCTGATATATTTCGACTTGAAATACGCTAATATTGTTTAAAATCTGCACAATTGTATCATAAACAATATACAGGCTACCTTCTAATTACTATTGCAGAGTGATTTTTTGACTATTTAACCCTGGAATAGTCAATCAAAATTGATACTGAGTTTTGATTTCACTACTCATGTTCCACGGTGTGTTTCGACCTTTGAGACCCTGAAATCAACTATTAATCTCATTCAAATATAACAAATGGTGCAAAAGCTACTATAAAAATGTTAACAGATGGTGGCTAAATGCCAACCTGACCATAAAACATCCCAAAGTACATGAACCAAAAAAAACCTAGACATTTTTCAGGAAACAAACCTCTAGTAAGACATCTCATCCCCTGAAATCTGTAAGTTTTGATATATCACACTATTGTCTAATAAAGTAGCTTCAAAACGTGTATAAAGAGAATGTGGCTAAATGACAGCTTAACCCTAAATTCTTTACTTGAATTATGGATAAACACTGAACCGTGTCTGAAATTTTTAGGCTGCTGATATATTTCGACTTGAAATACGCTAATATTGTTTAAAATCTGCACAATTGTATCATAAACGATATACAGGCTACCTTTTAATCACTATTGCAAAGTGTTTTTTTGACTATTTAACCCTGGAATAGTCAATCAAAATTGATACTGAGTTTTGATTTCACTACTCATGTTCCACGGTGTGTTTCGACCTTTGAGACCCTGAAATCAACTATTAATCTTATTCAAATATAACAAATGGTGCACAAGCTTCTATAAAAATGCTAACAAATGGTGGCTAAATGCCAACCTGACCATAAAACATCCCAAAGTACATGAACCAAAAAAAAACTAGATATTTTTCAGGAAACAAACCTCTAGTAAGACCTCTCATCCCCTGAAATCTGTAAATTTTAATATATCACACTATTGTCTAATAAAGTAGCTTCAAAACGTGCATAAAGAAAATGTGGCTAAATGACAGCTTAACCCTAAATTCTTTACTTGAATTATGGATGAACACTGAACCGTGTCTGAAATTTTTAGGCTGCTGATATATTTCGACTTGAAATACGCTAATATTGTTTAAAATCTGCACAATTCTATCGTAAACAATATACAGGCTACCTTTTAATCACTATTGCAAAGTGTTTTTTTGACTATTTAACCCTGGAATAGTCAATCAAAATTGATACTGAGTTTTGATTTCACTACTCATGTTCCACGGTGTGTTTCGACCTTTGAGACCCTGAAATCAACTATTAATCTTATTCAAATATAACAAATGGTGCACAAGCTTCTATAAAAATGCTAACAAATGGTGGCTAAATGCCAACCTGACCATAAAACATCCCAAAGTACATGAACCAAAAAAAAACTAGATATTTTTCAGGAAACAAACCTCTAGTAAGACCTCTCATCCCCTGAAATCTGTAAATTTTAATATATCACACTATTGTCTAATAAAGTAGCTTCAAAACGTGCATAAAGAAAATGTGGCTAAATGACAGCTTAACCCTAAATTCTTTACTTGAATTATGGATGAACACTGAACCGTGTCTGAATTTTTTAGGCTGCTGATATATTTCGACTTGAAATACGCTAATATTGTTTAAAATCTGCACAATTCTATCATAAACAATATACAGGCTAACTTTTATTCACTATTGCAAAGTGTTTTTTTGACCATTTAACCCTGGAATAGTCAATCAAAATTGATACTGAGTTTTGATTTCACTACTCATGTTCCACGGTGTGTTTCGACCTTTGAGACCCTGAAATCAACTATGAATCTCATTCAAATATAACAAATGGTGCACAAGCTACTATAAAAATGCTAACAGATGGTGGCTAAATGCCAACCTGACCATAAAACATCCCAAAGTACATGAACCAAAAAAAACCTAGACATTTTTCAGGAAACAAACCTCTAGTAAGACCTCTCATCCCCTGAAATCTGTAAGTTTTGATATATCACACTATTGTCTAATAAAGTAGCTTCAAAACGTGTATAAAGATAATGTGTCTAAATTACAGCTAAACCCTAAATTCTTTACTTGAATTATGGATGAACACTGAACTGTGTCTGAAATTTTTAGGCTGCTGATATATTTCGACTTGAAATACGCTAATATTGTTTAAAATCTGCACAATTGTATCATTAACGATATACATTCTACCTTTTAATCCCTATTGCAAAGTGTTTTTTTGACTATTTAACCCTGGAATAGTCAATCAAAATTGATACTGAGTTTTGATTTCACTACTCATGTTCCACGGTGTGTTTCGACCTTTGAGACCCTGAAATCAACTATTAATCTCATTCAAATATAACAAATGGTGCACAAGCTACTATAAAAATGCTAACAGATGGTGGCTAAATGCCAACCTGACCATAAAACATCCCAAAGTACATGAACCAAAAAAAACCTAGATATTTTTCAGGAAACAAACCTCTAGTAAGACCTCTCATCCCCTGAAATCTGTAAGTTTTAATATATAACACTGTTGTCTAATAAAGTAGCTTCAAAACGAGTATAAAGAATATGTGGCTAAATGACAGCTTAACCCTAAATTCTTTACTTGAATTATGGTAGAACACTGAACCGTGTCTGAAATTTTTAGGCTGCTGATATATTTCGACTTGAAATACGCTAATATTGTTTAAAATCTGCACAACTGTATCATAAACGATATACAGGCTACCTTTTAATCACTATTACAAAGTGGTTTTTTGACTATTTAACCCTGAAATAGTCAATCAAAATTGATGTTAAGTATTTATTTCACTACTCATGTTCCACGGTGTGTTTCGACCTTTGAGACACTGAAATCAACTATTAATCTCATTCAAATATAACAAATGGTGCAAAAACTTCTATAAAAATGCTAACAGAGTCTTGAGTAATGAGAGGTCTTACTAGAGGTTTGTTTCCTGAAAAATATCTAGGTTTTTTTTGGTTCATGTACTTTGGGATATTTTATGGTCAGGTTGGCATTAAGCCACCATCTGTAAGCATTTTTATAGAAGTTTGTGCTCAATTTGTTATATTTGAATGAGATTAATAGTTGATTTCAGGGTCTCAAAGGTCGAAACACACCGTGGAACATGAGTAGTGAAATCAAAACTCAGTATCAATTTTGATTGACTATTCCAGGGTTAAATAGTCAAAAAAACACTTTGCAATAGTGATTAAAAGGTAGAGTGTATATCGTTTATGATACAATTGTGCAGATTTTAAACAATATTAGCGTATTTCAAGTCGAAATATATCAGCAGCCTAAAAATTTCAGACACAGTTCAGTGTTCATCCATAATTCAAGTAAAGAATTTAGGGTTAAGCTGTCATTTAGCCACATTTTCTTTATGCACGTTTTGAAGCTACTTTATTAGACAATAGTGTGATATATTAAAACTTACAGATTTCAGGGGATGAGAAGTCTTACTAGAGGTTTGTTTCCTGAAAAATATCTAGGTTTTTTTTGGTTCATGTACTTTGGGATGTTTTATGGTCAGGTTGGCATTTAGCCACCATTTGTTAGAATTTTTATAGAAGCTTGTGCACCATTTGTTATATTTGAATGAGATTAATAGTTGATTTCAGGGTCTCAAAGGTCGAAACACACCGTGGAACATGAGTAGTGAAATCAAAACTCAGTATCAATTTTGATTGACTATTCCAGGGTTAAATAGTCAAAAAAACACTTTGCAATAGTGATTAAAAGGTAGAGTGTATATCGTTTATGATACAATTGTGCAGATTTTAAACAATATTAGCGTATTTCAAGTCGAAATATATCAGCAGCCTAAAAATTTCAGACACGGTTCAGTAATCATCCATAATTCAAGTAAAGAATTTAGGGTTAAGCTGTCATTTAGCTACATTCTCTTTATACACGTTTTGAAGCTACTTTATTATACAATAGTGTGATATATCAAAACTTACAGATTTCAGGGGATGAGAGGTCTTACTAGAGGTTTGTTTCCTGAAAAATGTCTAGGTTTTTTTTGGTTCATGTACTTTGGGATGTTTTATGGTCAGGTTGGCATTTAGCCACCATCTGTTAGCATTTTTATAGTAGCTTGTGCACCATTTGTTATATTTGAATGAGATTAATAGTTGATTTCAGGGTCTCAAAGGTCGAAACACACCGTGGAACATGAGTAGTGAAATCAAAACTCAGTATCAATTTTGATTGACTATTCCAGGGTTAAATAGTCAAAAAATCACTTTGTAATAGTGATTTGAAGGTAGATTGTATATCGTTTATGATACAATTGTGCAGATTTTAAACAATATTAGCGTATTTCAAGTCGAAATATATCAGCAGCCTAAAAATTTCAGACACGGTTCAGTGTTCATCCATAATTCAAGTAAAGAATTTAGGGTTAAGCTGTCATTTAGCCACATTCTCTTTATACTCGTTTTGAAGCTACTATATTAGACAATAGTGTGATATATTAAAACTTACAGATTTCAGGGGACGAGAGGTCTTACTAGAGGTTTGTTTCCTGAAAAATATCTAGGTTTTTTTTGGTTCATGTACTTTGGGATGTTTTATGGTCAGGTTGGCATTTAGCCACCAACTGTTAGAATTTTTATAGTAAGTTGTGCACTATTTGTTATATTTGAATGAGATTAATAGTTGATTTCAGGGTCTCAAAGGTCGAAACACACCGTGGAACATGAGTAGTGAAATCAGAACTCAGTATCAATTTTGATTGACTATTCCAGGGTTAAATAGTCAAAAAACACTTTGCAATAGTGATTAAAAGGTAGATTGTATATCGTTTATGATACAATTGTGCAGATTTTAAACAATATTAGCGTATTTCAAGTCGAAATATATCAGCAGCCTAAAAATTTCAGACACGGTTCAGTGTTCATCCATAATTCAAGTAAAGAATTTAGGGTTAAGCTGTTATTTAGCCACATTTTCTTTATGCACGTTTTGAAGCTACTTTATTAGACAATAGTGTGATATATTAAAACTTACAGATTTCAGGGGATGAGAGGTCTTACTAGAGGTTTGTTTCCTGAAAAATATCTAGGTTTTTTTTGGTTCAAGCACTTTGGGATGTTTTATTGTCAGGTTGGCATTTAGCCACCAACTGTTAGCATTTTTATAGTAGCTAGTGCACCATTTGTTATATTTGAATGAGATTAATAGTTGATTTCAGGGTCTCAAAGGTCGAAACACACCGTGGAACATGAGTAGTGAAATCAAAACTCAGTATCAATTTTGATTGACTATTCCAGGGTTAAATAGTCAAAAAATCACTTTGCAATAGTGATTAGAAGGTAGCCTGTATATTGTTTATGATACAATTGTGCAGATTTTAAACAATATTAGCGTATTTCAAGTCGAAATATATCAGCAGCCTAAAAATTTCAGACACGGTTCAGTGTTCATCCATAATTCAAGTAAAGAATTTAGGGTTAAGCTGTCATTTAGCCACATTCTCTTTATACACGTTTTGAAGCTACATTATTAGACAATAGTGTGATATATCAAAACTTACAGATTTCAGGGGATGAGAGGTCTTACTAGAGGTTTGTTTCCTGAAAAATGTCTAGGTTTTTTTGGTTCATGTACTTTGGGATGTTTTATGGTCAGGTTGGCATTTAGCCACCATCTGTTAGCATTTTTATAGTAGCTTGTGCACCATTTGTTATATTTGAATGAGATTAATAGTTGATTTCAGGGTCTCAAAGGTCGAAACACACCGTGGAACATGAGTAGTGAAATCAAAACTCAGTATCAATTTTGATTGACTATTCCAGGGTTAAATAGTCAAAAAAACACTTTGCAATAGTGATTACAAGGTAGATTGTATATCGTTTATGATACAATTGTGCAGATTTTAAACAATATTAGCGTATTTCAAGTCGAAATATATCAGCAGCCTAAAAATTTCAGACACGGTTCAGTGTTCATCCATAATTCAAGTAAAGAATTTAGGGTTAAGCTGTCATTTAGCCACATTGTCGGTATACTCGTTTTGAAGCTACATTATGAGAGAATAAAGTTCGTAATTCAAACTTTCATTTTTCAGGGGATAAGAGCTCTAACTAGGTGCGTGTTCCCTTAAAAATCTCAAGAATATATTTTGTTCATGTTCTTCGGGATATATTTTTATAAAAATTTGCGTTAACTTATTAATCAAAAGTTTTTTATATTATTATTATTATTAAACAATAATCATTAATTAACAAATAAGAGTTAACCACTATTATAAAAAAAAACCTTCTTAATTTAGTCGGATTTTAGGCTGCTACATTTTGGCTGCCAAGTTCACACCGGTGTCGAGCTCCAACTAGGTAGAGCGACGATATACGCAAAGTGTCTGGAAGCAGTTGGAAGAGAAGAACCGAAGATCGCGCTCAGTGGCGTGCTTTGAGCGAGGACTATGTCCAGCAGTGGACTGAAACTGGTTGATGATGAAAGGAAATTAAGAAGGAATCTGTATGTTTAAATTTGAGCAGCATCATTAGTTATAGCACAGAATAAATAATAGTACAAGTACAGAAGGATAACTGAGTGAAGTCATATAAATACATAGCGACTCTCGTTACAACGCAATAAAGTGCAATTTAACTCGCACAGCGCTGCGAGCTTTCAATTATATTTACCTAGAAGGCACTCGCCCATCGCGTGCAGGCTAGAACCGTATCACAACGTGCGAGAACTTCCATTGCTCTAACCGTTTCAGAATCGCTCTGTCCCTTTTTGTAACAGTTGTTGTAACAGAATAAATAAGTAATAACGTATTATGTTATTACATTATTATTATTATTATTATCAGGTATAATATTTGTACTTGTTGCGGAGTGCAACCGGCCTGGTTATAGTTACTTCAGTAATTGACCGAGCGAGCGCGAAGCGCGAGCAAAACGTCTTCGTTTCAGCTAGGGCAAAAATGGTTTCGTATGTCCGGATCTCTGTTCTCCAGGTCGCATCTCTCAAACGATCTAGACGAAACTTGGTATATACAGGTTAAGCAAATTTTTAGATTTTTTTAATAGTCGGGGTGTTTTGATTGGAGAGGGGGGGGGGGTACTTCCCCCAAAAATGGGTAAAAAAGGGGCTACTGAATATCTCCGCCTTATTAAATCCGATTTCAATGGTTCTTTTTTTATATGAAAGGTAGCAACTTTAAGTTAGTCTCATAAAAATTTGGTGAAGATCTGATGAGGATATTCGGCATGATGAGCAGAATAACTCCTTAAAATGCAGTAAATTTCTCACTTTTAGGTTTCTACCAGTGGAATCATCCCTTTACCCACTATTGATGGAGCACCTTGGTTATTAATGTTAGTTGTACAATAAAGTAACTAGATGGCGCTACTGCGCACCACTAGATTGTTTGCAGAAAAGTTTGTACGCGCGAGTTCTACAGCTCACAGAGCCACTAGTAATTAGGTGTGATAGCAAATAAAAAATAACACTACTATGTAGTGATCGGTTTTCGCTTTATTTTCAGGTTGTTGTTTTTTATTATTGTTAATTTAGTCAAAAAGCTTCAGTAAACATCGCCTATTGTTCCTAATACTTCTATGGTTCTAAACTTTAAATGACAATGTTCCAAAAAACACGATAAATGAATTTATTATTTTAACACACTGTAGGTGCAGGCAATTAAAGATGTTGTTTTTCACAAGTAACTTGTAACTTTTTGCAACATATTTCATTATTCTAAGGATTTGAAGCAAACATTCATAATGTTGTAGGTAACCTGACACCGTCGCCATAATTGTGTAGGTATAATTATGGCGCAGAGCCAACCCCTCGCACACATGCACGATGCACCCCACACGCGACCCACAGCAACCCTGTATCCTTCATCAAAGTGTTTTTTGTCCACCGCCACCGCCCAAACCTGTCCCGCGGGTGCATCTGATATAAACGGACTATTATTATTGAAACCATTTGAAACCTTATGCTTTGTATGTTTTCTTTTTACTTGTGCGTGTGTTGGATTAAAATCAAGATAGTTTCAAAGGCTACATGGATCAAGAGAAACTGGTTGTCAGTGTCGCTACATCATAACTATTGTTCTTTCCATCGATACAGTATTTTATTATTTCTATTAGCGCAGAATAAAATAATTAATTGTTTCCAATTAATATTTTAACTATGAAATAAAACAGCAACCAATAAACACCTACCTTTATATAGGTACGCAAAGTAGAAAACTAAATTATTGTACAACAAATACAGAACTCTACTAAGTCGTCAAAGTACCCATAAAACTTAATTCATGTATTACTTTTTATAATTCTACATCAACATAATACTCACCAACCCGCCGTGGAATCAACTACGGAATATAGAAATAAATTAATTCCAGTAGACACCCTAATTCTCACTGCCCATAAACACTTTTCAAATGTCACATCTAACGACCGCTTGCGCTATTTTTATATCCCCTAATGAACTTTCTATTGTGTTCCAATGCCTCTAACGATTAGCACCGATAAAAAGAAGTTCAAAAACAATCAATTCTGGATATAAAACCCTCGGGTAAATTTATTCCTAATAAAGTATCCATTCGATATTAAATAAAAGTTAATTTATTTGTTCCATTCAACTCGTAGAAATTATCATACTTAATTGGAAATTGGTCTTTATGCCCTTGCGATAGAGCAGAGGAGCATCTGCTTCTAAATTCTAAAAATAAAAGTAGGACCAACGCTTAGTATTGCTAAAATTCGGTAGCTTACTTCTTACTTGACCACTGACAATATAGGTACTCGTACTTGGAACTATTCGGTAAACAGCTCCTTTGTTACAAAATATTATTATAACATTGCTTCCAAGGTTACGCCATATCAAGGTTAAACTTCTCGCTCGTTCCAAGGAGTTCCACTCCTTGCGGTGCACATCAACATGGTTTATCTATGGTATGGTAGGTATATCTGGGTGGAATATTGTCGAACCTATGTTTGGTGGTGAGATTCCTATGGTGGAAAAAACGGTAAAGCTCAAAATAAGGCAATCCCTTTTGTACTAAAGTTAAAAAGGCATAAATCATAGAACACTGGATCGGATTATGTCACATAAGCCAATTATTAAAAAAAGTACCTACATGTATCGCTGTAGGCGATAATACAGAAACTTTTCGCTTGAGCTTCGATCAATAACTTTCTCTTACCATTCTGAATCCAACCTTAACTTTTACGGAGTAGGGTAGAAAGTTGTACGTGTTTATGTGGATGCTTTCATTCGCCTGTTGCCAAGCAAGCCGGGACGAGCAGGGATCGCCAACCTTTATCTAGGACATCCTTATTCAGTACTTTCACCTTTCCTAGCCACCCTAGTGAAGATAATTTAGTTTCGCAAGATGGGTTTTAAGGTCGGAGAGTAATTCAAGAAAATTGCTTCATTTGAGTTGAATAACAAAATGTTTTTAGGTCGGTAGAGAAACGAGATCTGTTTTTTTTAAATTATATTGTGTGTGAAGATTCATTTGGTGGTTGAATTATTATGTAGGAGTCAATACGCCCTCTTATATTTTAGAAAACTTATGTTTTATTTCATTTGGTATATGTATTAGGAATTAAATTGGGTCCATTTACAATAATTATTAGAGTAAAAAATTACACAATTAGTGCTCTGCTCTGCATTGGAAGTTCATACATTTATAACTTCTACCCTACCTAGACCTATCAATCATTGTATTGTTAAGTAATTATCCATTGAAATATTCAAATCTATAATTAACTTCTAGAACCTAATCAATAACCCACTACGAACTTTGTTGTTGTCGCTAAACAGTTTTGTTATTCTCACGTAAAAAACACAGCAAAAAGGTTGACAACGCACTCCCTGCCATAAATGCAAGCGCAACGGGGGTATTATCAACTAACAATACGAACGGAGTAAGTGACAATCACTTCCACTTTTTGAAATTAACCTTAAAACCATAAATATAAGGGCGACGGATGTGTTCATTTCTTTGTGAAGGTCGATGTCGCTTACGCCCCTCTCGAGCGACATCAAGACTTAACCACACTTGCGTCTGTGTGTGTGAATGCGCGCACTGTCCGTGAGAAGCTACGGGCGTCTGTGTGCGTCTGTACATTGGTTCAGTCACGTAGGCTTGTTTAACTGAGGGTTGCTATAGAGTTTTTAGGACGTTTCTCCGACGCTCTTGACTTTCTTTGTTCGTGGAGATGGTTTTTGGCAGTTTTTATCTATTGCTTCATCAAATTTTGTAGTTTTTTTAATTGAGACGTTATCGCAGATGTTGACTGCGTGTTTCTCAATGCAAAAATCTTCATAACTGCCTAGAAATATTTTAAAATTGCCAATCAAAAATACCTCAAAGTCAAACGAACATCGCATAATTTCCCCCTTGTAAACACAAATAAATCGATAAATCCAGTTATCGAGACAATTGACGCAAGCACTTGATATGACCGTTTCGCTCTTGTGCCGCTGCACATAGCAACAGTTCCCGTCAGCTGGGCCGAAGGTGGCCGAGCGTTGGCGGTCTCACCCGAACGCCGGCGATTGATTCGCCGATGCGTCGAGAAAGTTCACTGTGTTTATATTCTACTTTGTTAGGTTTTGGACCGTTTTAGAACGAACTAGGAGAGGAAATACTGATACCTAATCTGTGGTGGTTAGTTAACATGAACAACGAAGGTTTAGAACTTTGTCTCATTCAAAACTATGCTTCAACTTTGGTGTTTTTTTTTTGTTTTATATTTAATGAGTGATCAATGCGTCGGCATTGACATTGAATTAGGTAAACACCTACATAATGTACTTTGTATTGGCTTGTTTACAGAGCGTGACAAAGACTATGTTTTATAATAGATTATATAGAGGCCTATAGACAGGTAGTTATACCTAGTTATCACGCTATTTTCCCTTTGTAGTAAGTAGGTGGAGATAAATTGATAATTGGAGCAAGCAGAACAAAGATAGTACCTAAGTATTTTTTACATTGCTTATTTGAGAACAATGCTTTTTTTAAGTAAATAGGTACCTACATATAAGGTCAGAAAGCATATTTTATTTTATTTTATGTTCTTTCATAACTTAAATATTATCAGCTATACAGAGTTCTCTACATTTACTGTTCCATTATGATAGATAGACTCTACATTACATCGACGGAGTTCATTATTTGAACTAAGCACCTTATTTTTGAATAAATACATAGTTTTTATATTGATTACGATAATACCTATACAACTAGGGCATTCTTCTTCATATAATAAATGATATTTATTTCGATTTTAAGTTTTTAATGGGTGGTAATACTAACATAGTTTTAAATTATAAACTAGGTATGTAGGTACGACTCGATTGTCTATTTAGGAACTAATGTTTGTGTACTGTTCAAGTAGGTATGATTATGGAATAGGGGTAATATAGGTATCAAGTAGGTATAATTGTCATATCGTAACAATAGGATTCCTTAACTTTATCTGCAGAATCCGGCAACCTGAGAACCATGCCACGAAACTTATTTTTTTTACTATGGACCAATATATTTTCATCAACGGGAATCGAACCAGCAACCTCCGTTAATATAGCCCCCCTCAACAACAACAACACCACAGAAGGTCTCCAAGAAATCAACTCTGCCTAACACAACAAATAAATGATACATTACAACTTATTTCCAATTTCACGCCTCAATTTAGTCCAAAAAATCTGATTTTACATCGACACCCACGTCAATCAGCTGTTTTCTGTCGCACCTACCTGATACCCTGGAGAAATAACTGCCAACTCACTTTAAACCTTACTGCATTGACATAAGACTAGGCCCCTAAAACAGGTGGAAGGTTCTGGTTTCCAGTCCAATTTAAACCTTACCCTATAGAGTTAAGGAGTGCAGGTTAGAATCTTTATACAGGTATGTATATATATTTGCTGGGGGGTAGAAGCCAAGCGTGACCGCAATTTCTTAGGGTTTTTTACTTTTTGTTGTTCTCGTCATGGGTTGAAAGGTAAAAAGTTGTATGTGTTAGTAGGCGGTTAAAATGGATTTCCGCAAGACTCGTCATATTTATGGAAATAGTTGTACCCGCGGCTTCGCACGCGTGGTCATTTCTAGGTAAAAGTACCTACTCTATGTACCGTTCCAGGACCTGAAGTACCTACTCTATGTACCGTTCCAGGACCTGAAGTACCAATATACCAACATTGTATCGAAATTCCTTCAGCCGTAAAAAAGTTTTTTATCGATTGCTCGGCATCTAATCATTGGATTAAGATACCAAGTACCGCATTTTTTTAAAACCCTTAGCTATCCAGAAGTGAAAACCGCATCGCAATCGGTCCAGTATTTTTAAGTGATGCACGAACAAACGTACATATAAACAAACTAACAAACACACATAACGATTAAAAAAATGTTCTATTAATGTTCGGTAATATTAAGTTACATATATATATATATATATATATATATATATATATATATTATTATCTTCCTTGTACGGATGTTTTCGTTTTATTGCTTTACTATAAGTATAGATAAAGTAGCAAGTACAAAAATAAAATGGGAAAGTCTACGAGAATAACCTAACCATGTCTATGTGGTGGTCGTGAAAGCATCTTTCGAATATAATAAATGGTTTGAGTTTAAATTAGAAATTTGGTTGCTTTGTAATTCAAGGACACCGGGTTCGATCCATTTCATTTGGCATAGCGATGCCACCAACTACGATGGCAAGACTATTCAAGTCATATTTAACAATATAATATAAGTTTATTATTGGTTGTTGTGTCACTGACACGAGAGAAGAGGAAGAAAGGGTGATTTAAAAAAAAACAGCCTTGTACGAGTCGGATACGAGGGTTCCGTACAAATTTAACTTTGCCGTTGGAAAGCTGTTGTCCCATACATCGACATAGGTCGCGGTCAGTTTATCAACTGCATTATTTTATTTGTGATGTGACTACAAATTTACGGTGTTCGGATGTTTCCCTTTATTTGTGCTAAAAGACATTGCTTCTTGCCAAATTTCATAATTCTAGGTCAACGGGAAGTACCCTATAGGTTTTGATTCCCTTGCGAGTGTTAAAATATAGGTACGGTATAAATGGACGTATCTTTTGATTGCGTTGACTTAGAGGTTTGTTTTTTCACATCTTCAAGGAATAGCAGACTTGAGTAGGTATTTGATATTAATTTCAACTTGAAACCTCCACGCATTCCTGAGAAAAAGGGTCTTGACAGACAGACAGACAGACACATAGACGAACAAAGAAGTGAACTTTAAGGGTTTTTTTCCTTTTGAGGTACGAACTAAGAAATTTCAGTTTTTGTGAGTTTTGTTTATAGTTTTTAGCAAAAGTTATAGGTAGGTACCTGTTTAGAAATTATTTTGTTTAATGCTTCGGTGAATCAGCAACCCTCCATTTTGGTTCGCATGAGTGGCATGACAGAGCAATTTCTACTTTCGTTGCTTTTTTCTGAAGTTAGCCATATAAAATTAATGATTGAGCTTAGGAAAAACACAGACATTCAATTGGTAGTTAAGGATTAAGATGGGTATAATTTAACGGATACTTTTGGTCTCATTACTCCCATTTAGTTATATTCTAGACAGGTTCATTGGGTACATGTGTATGAACTCAGACAGAATGTGGCTGGTTTTTGGGTTTACTTACAAGTAATATAAAATCTCATCTATACTGATAATCAATACTTACAATAAAGCAATCATCATCATCATCATGTCAGCCTTTAGAAGTACACTGCTGAACATAGGCCTCCCCCAAAGAGCGCCATGACGAGCGATCTTGTGCCACCTCCATCCAACGACTTCCTGCGATGGCTACAATGTCGTTGGTCCATCGTGTGGTGGGTCTCCCTACACAATAAAGCAATAGGAACGAACAAATCTGTGCAAAGGAGATAATTGAAAAAAAATTGTCTAGGGTACTTAAAATAAGCTACTGAACATGTTTTTTTTTTTAAATTCGTGTCTGTTTATCTGTATGTTTGTTCGCGTATCACGTAAAAACTACTGGACCGATAGCGATGCAGTTTTAAATGTTCGATAGCTTAGGGTTTGACTTAAAAACTGGTGTACTTGATATCTCAATTATTCAATGAGTAGAAGCCGAGCAATCGACAAAAACTTTTTGATGGCTGAAGGTATTTTGATCATACTCGTATGCTGGTATTTTAGGTATTGGAATAGTACCTAGAGTACTTTTAACCTAGAGAAATGACCACGCGTGCGAAGCCGCGGGTACAGCTAGTTGAGAATCTACCTAATTGAGTCTCCAGAGAGTTACTAGGATCAGAATCTAGGTCAGAGCACAGTTAGCTATTGTTCATGTTCTTAGGTAAGTAAATAAAACTGGTATCTCAATTCGATGAGTAGAAGCTTGGTAGAAGCCAAGCAATTTAATAAAAACTATTAATTTTAATAGTGTTTGAAGGACAGTGTATCATAAATTTGAATTAAATTTTTGTTCAGTAGCTTATTTTAAGTCTCAACTATTTATTCTTATTTATCTTAATTCTACAAACTTTTTTACGGTTTATAACCGCAGGGTCGTCCTTATTGCCCTGCCCTAGCTGGCGGCTGATTAAAACCGAACCGAAAATAGCTGTTGAGATTGCTCGCTGCCTACCTAAAACGCAGTGTGCCTTAATCGCGTTGTATTTAAATGTAATTTCAAGTAATCGTTTGTGTATTTCTTACATTGCCCATTTCACGATACGACTATTTCGTTATTGATCTATTTCTTCCATTGTCCATTTCGCGATTCGACTGTTTCGTTATTGGTATATTTCTTACATTGCCCATTTCGCGATACGACTATTTCGTTATTGGTCTATTTCTTCCATTGTCCATTTCGCGATTCGACTGTTTCGTTATTGGTATATTTCTTACATTGCCCATTTCGCGATACGACTATTTCGTTATTGGTCTATTTCTTCTATTGTCCATTTCGCGATTCGACTGTTTCGTTATTGGTATATTTATTAAATTGTCTATTTCACGATACGACTATGCCACTATTGGCTTATATCATACCAAGAATTTTAGCCAGATTCACGTTATTTCAAACTAATTCATTACAAACTCCTTTAATATCATATTAATTTTTGTGTCTTTGATTACTGGCCGCCACTGGTGTTCTTATTATAAACTAGCTGCGCATGGCGGCTTTGCACGCGTACAAATTTTGCTCCCCCCTTCCCTTACTCTTGTCCCTCCACACCTCCTCACGTAAAAATGTTTCGAATGCAAATTAAATTTCTATGCATATATCTGAGACCCTGAGGACGGACATAGGCTACTTTTTAACCGACTTAATAAAAGTTTTCATCATGCGAGTGAAATCGCGGGGCGCAGAAATTATTTATTTTTAATTATTATAAATTCAACTATAATTACAAATACATTAAATCTTACATACTTTAATATTATTTATACTGTGCGTGAATTATTGTGAAATTTACTTGTATAGTTATATTTATTTTCTATATATTTGTGTACTTACTTTATATTTATTAATTTAAAAAAAGTCCGTGCGTCACCAATAGCCTGAGCTGAAAATCAGCGCTGTGGATTTTCATTCACAGCTTTTTTGCTGAGCTCAGACCTTTTCTGGCAGCACTGTACATGGCAGCGATCTTTGTACACAGGTGCTTAGTTGCTTGTTTTTGGGTAAGTTTCTCTGTTGATTTATGTGTTGCTGTGTACAGTTTGTGAGAATAAATTATTTCTTATCTTATCTTATCTTATCAGCAACTACCTAAACACTAAAAACGTATTTCCCTCTTGAACTAAAACTCAATGTACCTATGTCTCACATCACTCTTGAACTAAAACTTGACCTAAGTCTCACAGGGTCTGTCTCGCTCTTGAACTAAAACTCAATGGACCTAAATCTCAATATGCCTATCTCGCGTTTGGTTTAAGCACAACGCAATTAAGGCACACTTCGGTGCACTTTAGGTGCGCAGCGAGCAGACGTTACTACTTTGTATCGTGTACTGCTTCATTATGATAAATATTGATTACTTAGTGGGTAGAATCATGTTTCACGTGATAGATACAGATAATTTTATTTATAAAATATGTGTTTCCATACAAAATATCCAAGGTTAGGCACATATTAAAAAAAGATCGAAGATAAGATAAAAGAAGAAGAAATTAAAATAAAGCAAATAATATTACCTAAATAATGAACAATGATAACAATATAACAACCACTGGGGAATAAAGGTTCTCGAATGGCGACCACGAGCAAGCCAGCTAAGTGTAGGGAGACCCCTGACACGATGGTCCGACGACATTGTAGCCATCGCAGGGAGTAGGTGGATTGAGGCGGCACAAGACCGTGCGTCGTGGCGCTCTTTGGGGGAGGCCTATGTTCAGCAGTGGACTGCTAAAGGCTGAAATGATGATGATGATGATGATGATGATGATGATGATGATATCAGTATTCAATGAAATAATAATACGTAATACGTAAGTCCAAAAAATTAACGTCAACATGAAAATTACAGTTCATCAGTCAAAGAAAAAAAAACAGAAGTAATTAATTTTAAAATTAATATTACAGTATATAAATCAAAAAGACAAATATGATAATAGCACTTAACTTATTACAATGGAAAATGAAATAATGATATTTAGGTAAGCTTAGATATTCATATTAATGCTAACGTATCATCTGGCCAATGCTTTTAAGGCTCGACTATCTAACACCTTAATAGTATTAAACGAACAAAAATGTAAACCAGTTAAGGGCTTATTATTCTCTCCGCCTCTTCCAACAACACATCTAAAAGGTTCCATTAACACAGATACACATACACACGGTCCGCGGGTCCACCCACGCAATCTGCGCCGAAATAAAGAACGCTACACGCATCAACATAACTTTAGGAAATTGTACATATAGCCAGCACTATTATTTATTCTGTGCCGGGAGGTTACAATAAAATAATGATCACTGTACAATACAGAATGATTTAGTGTGAAAAAATGAAACAGGTAATAAAGCAGTTAAATGATATAACACCTACAAAAACCTACGTAACTACATACTAACCTCACGGCTAGTGTCATTGTCACTGTAGCTTAAATATTGAATCCTAGCTTTCCCACTAACTACAGTTTACAGTTGATCACGAAAAAAGCATCTTAGGTAAAAACTAATCCAAAAGTAGAACACTAACGCTCTTGATGTTTTTTGACAGACTTGTTATTATTATGTTTCCATGCAACCGTTTCTTGCAGCGCGTAGTCAAAATTGACCAGTTTTCCTACAATTTTCCGGGGTAAAAAGTATCTTATGTTTTATAAGGGTATAAGCTATCTCTATTCTCCGTTATTGCGTGAAAGCTCCCCAAACAAATAGACAACGTTTCACTTTTATATATTGGTATGGATACCTACTGCAAGAAGGTTTACAAGAAGCATTCCACACCGCCTAACAAACAAATAAAGCATAGCAAATGGCAGCAGCATATGTGTGTGTGAGTATATTTGTGGTGTTTTGTGGTTGATAAACAATTTCAACACAAAATACTGCATTGTTTTTGATTTCCCGTGAGAACTTGATAGAATTAACACGAATAACGAGGTTAAGACCTCGCTGCGATGTGACAACTGATCGGCATAACATGGTGTAAGTGTGTGAGTAAGGCTTGTGCGTACGAGCGTATCGGCATATTTTGGATGCGTCAGTTTAGATTTGGCTGTGTAGACTCCTTTTTTTAAACTTTCTTGTTTTTCACAATCAGATTGGCGTTTTTTAAATAAGTTTGCAGTGACTTGGCTATTTATGACTAAGCCTGCTCCTCTAACTTCTCATTTTCTATGGACTTATTTTTTAGACACTCCACTAATGCTCTTAGAGTACATATTCTTTTGTCTTTACGACGGTTTTGTTCCCTAATTCTTTTCATGATCACTTTTTGGCGTTCGATCTTACGCTGGGCAAGTTTTAATTTCCTTTGCAGTTTGACCTCCCACTGCGTCAACAAAGTATTTTCGTTCGAAGTTGATTGTTCGTATGGGTTCTGTGCTACAACAAACAGTGGTTCCTTGCTCGACGAAGGTTCTGGGTCTCTATCCTGTAAAATAATAATAAAAAATAGATCTCTCAAGCAAAATTCCCCCAAGCCTCTTTCAGTACCTTCCAGAGCAATCCTTGCTTAGCAATCCATGCTGGCCTCTGAAGTCAGAATTTGTCAGGCCACCCAAGCTTGCAACGCAAGCAACATGGCTTAACGACTTCTATTAATCAATAGCTGGGACCGACAGCTTCGAAGCACGGCGCTATGGAACTCGCACATAACTGAGAAAAGTCATTGTTGCGGAGCTTATTATAGTACCAATGAGATACTGGTCAATCGCTAGCATATAAGTCCACTAATAAAAATAATTTTGAGCTCAGAACTCAGAACACAGGTTAGCTTACATCTTCGGCAGTAACTGTCTTCAGCACGCTGACGGTGGGGCACGCCTCTTCAGTCAACCGACGGTTTTTATTGACATCTCTAAAGTCGTTCTCGTTGAAGTGTATTGAACAAATTGCGCTGTACTTTGTGGGGAACCAATCCTTATTTCCGGTTGCTTCAATCCATTTTTCCTTCATTTGTGGATCGCGTGGAAAACTGAAAATGCATGAGGTTAAATATAAGTGGAGTATTTCCGATCTTCTTTTTGTGAGTTTTTAGCCGTTTTATTTATATTTAATATGATTTATATTTAGTTTTCAAAATCAAATGCATGAGGTTTATATAATTTTTAGAATTTAAAATTTACTACTATTACAGTTAACCAATTTTGATGGAACTTATATATATATATAACAACATCTCCAAGGTGGTTTACCCTTTTAAATACAAAAAGAATCACCCAAAAATAAAATTCAGAAATCCAGGAGATATAAGTAAAAATTTACCCAAAAATGTCCTGTTTGAAATCGATTATAATTTATTCTCATAATGATTGCTTTAAGTAGCTATAAATATGAGCATTAGAGCAGGGCGGTGCGCATTTACTGATACCTCACTAACAAACATTTTTCTGTTTCCAAAATCGACAATAACGCGTAAAACTGTGTGTTTGTTATGTTTATGTTTTAGCGATTATCCATACCAATATATAAAAGTGAAACTTTATCTTTGTTTGTTTGGGGAGCTTTCACGCGATAGCCGCTGGACGGATTTTGATGAAATTTGGAATGGAGATAGCTTATACCCTAGAATAAAACATAGGATACATTTTATGCCGGAAAATTCCACGAATTCCGTGGAAGCTTCCACGGGAAAACTGGAATATGTTGAATTCTCGCTATAAGGAACGGTTGCCATGGAAACGAAATAACAAGTCTGTCAAAAATCATCAAGAGCTTTGGTGCCACAGAGTAAGTGTTGATGCTATACTAACAACAAGCCACAGAGGCTATAACCAAGAAGTCTAAGTCTACTTTTGCATTGGTTTTTAATATGCTAGAAGAACGTAGGATGCTTTTTCGCGATAAAATGTAGTCCGCGCGAACGAAGTCGCAGGCGGGTAAGCTAGTGTTTCATAAATGGAACAGCCAGTAGCCACTTATTTGCAATAGTTTCGTTCGCAGTAGAAATTATAGAAATAAGCTGCAGTACCCGTAAACGGAAGTGACCAGCGTCACTGCCGAGAGGGTTACAGTACAGCGCTTGCGCTTTCATTGCTTGTTGCGTGTTGAAAAACAATAATTTCGTTAGTCCTAAAGAAAACGATGGATACATTAATAACGCGGTTAAGCCCAGCGATGCATTTATTTTTAGTAGTAGTCAGACAAAATATATAAGTTTTAGACTCTAATCAAATTATTTTATAATTAATATTGTAACAAAGTAACTTACCGATGAAACGAAATACCTCCCTTCGAAACGCTAACCAATTTAGTTGAATTTTTACAGTTAATTACTGCGCAATTAGGCATTTTTACGTAGCGACACTTGCGACGACCTTCCACGGAGACGGTAGAAAGCGAACTGAGCTAGCTGCGCGACGAATAGGAGCACAGCGCTAACTTCTGGCGCGTTATAACGATCATCAGTTGACCACGGAGGTATTTTCATTACCTACTTACAGTACTAGTAGCCGTGACAGACGTTCTGATTTGCCTGACCTGACTAAGTACCTGATTCGGATATTGACCAATGAGACCACTGCGACATAAGGGTACGTATTACTATTATTAATTATGTGGTTAGGGCTAGAACTTTTGATTGGTCGTTGGTCGGTACCTGACGTAGGTATTTAGTCGGATCAGCCAAGTCGGAACGTGTTACGGTTATAACAGACGTTTTGATTTCGCTTGACTTATTACAATTGTCTACTTGCTGACATGTAGTCAAAGATGTTATTTATTTATGCTGTAAAGATCTGCAATAGCCTGGTACAAGCCCTGTACAATCAGACGCAAATGTAGCTGGAGATCCATACAAATACAAGCTGTCATTTTCGTTAAACTGTTTATATATTGTCCTACTTAGATGGCTTTTCAATTCATGTTTTGTTGTTTTTTTTATTTGCTATCATCACCATCATCATCATTTTAAACAAAAATCACCGTTTTACTGCTGGAATTTTATTCAAGCACAAAGACGAAAATAACGACTAAAAATTACATGTACCTACCTACTCTAATATGTGGACTGCACCCAACCGCTTGGCGAAAATCTTGTGCGAGTATATTGCAATGTTGCGTTGCGGCTGCGATGGGGGGTAATCACTTACAATGCATAATATTGAGTTTATTTATAACAGTTCGTCCACTGCTGGACATAGGCATATCTAAAGGCTCGCCATTTGGCCCGATCCTCGGCTCTTCGCACCGCATCCATTTGCTGCCATCAACCTTGCGCAGATATAGGTACTTTGTGCAGATCGTTACATCACTACAAATAAATAAAATTGAAGTGTCTGTTTGTAATGTCAAAATAATAGCTTTTTACTAAATGCATATAAAAGTATATACGGTACTTATAACAAAAAAGCCTTATTTTTTTGTCTGTCTGTCTGTTCCCGCTAATCTCCGAAACAGCTGGACCGATTTCGATGTGACTTTCACTAGAAGATACCTGATGTTATGAGGAGTAACACAGGCTACTGTAATTTTTAAAAAGAATTAGGGCTTCGCGAAAAAAAAAACATGGATTTTGACCACGCGGGCAAAGCCGCGGGCACAGCTAGTTCTCAGTAGGGTTAAGTTGACATTTATATATACCTATCTCGTGGCGATATCGTAAAATTGATCATTTCATGAAATGGTTGGCCACACCATTTCATGAAAATATAGTAAAGTTGTCATTGTGAAACGGTTTGGACAGATCAATGAATGATTAGCGTTTGATGATATGAACAGCTAAACGCACGGCTACTTCATGATAGTGTCAAACATTAGTGATCATATCGTAAAATACCTAGTTACATTATCCACCGCTAGAGCGCTAGGTGGAAGCCCAACTTGGCCGTGATAGGTTAGAAGGCGTCGTCTTCGTGTTTTATTTTAGCATTGAAACCTATCTTGTTTGAACACTTTTGGTATCATGAAAACCCTACATTAATGATATTTAATGATAAGACCAAACGTGGATTGAAATATCATTAAATGTTGACGTTTCAACGATATGGTTAGTTAATTAAAGCTGGTCATTTCATGAAATGATAAATTCTACGATACTTATGATATTTATGATTGCCACGACATAAATACAAATACGGTAATATATTATCTGCATTTGGAACAAGGTATAGTAACTTATTAATAGATCCAAGTATAATCCTAATTTACTACTAATTACCCCTCTTAACTAGCTTATACAATTTTCGAATGACTAATTCCCATGTTTCCCAACATCATTTTATCAGCTTGGTCAAAAAAGCTACACAGCCTCTTATCTCCCGGCCTATAAAACTTCACGAGGTATATGCAGCCTGCGGCGGTCCCTCCCCCTCCCCCCACACTGCCACCCGGAGATAGACGTAAATAAAATAAATCTCATTGTATGTCGGCGGAAAGGGTTGGATGTAGCGATATAGTACAGGAGATAGGCGTACCTAAGTAACTATTAAAGCTTTTGAGTTTTTATTTAAAAACAAGCCAAATGATAATATATTGATAGTCTTAGTACTTGATGACCGGTTGGCCTCGGCTCTCGAGCCTGATTTCGAAGTCAACGGTCGCAGGTTCGAATCCTACAAGGGGCAAATATTTGTTTCTAAGTCATGGATGTACCAAATATGGACGCATTTATGTATGTATATCTGTGTTCTATACCTTCTAACTGTACTATAACTTATTTTATATTGTTTTGAGATAGTCACAGCACAAATGAAACATTATAAACGGACACTTTATCTTTACCCTACTATGTATAGCCAACCAACGAACATTCGTATGATAAAATTTACTACTTAATGGTTATAATGTAGCATACTAATTTACTTAAATGGTATTATTTTTAATCTCACACTAATGTTTACATAACGAGTTGTACAGAAAACAACATAGTCTTCAAACCAGATTTGAACACAGTAAGATAAAATCCTAAACAAGGCAATTAATTGCTATTAAAACGTCACATGTGGTGCTAAAACCAGAACAACCAGCGCTAATAATATGTGAATGTGGGCTATTTTACTGCTATATTACAGAAAAAGCCACACTCGAGAGGAAACAGAAATATAATTATGCCATTATAAGTTTCAACACGTCAAGTTTCTAAATTGGCATCAATTTTTATTACTTTATTTTGAGATTAGTCATAATTGTCTCGAGTAACGTAGTAACGTTAATTTATTAAAACGCTATTTGAATAGTGTCATAGATATGTTTGACGTGAGACAATGTTTTTGTAGGTAACTAGTTAATGCTAACGGCTGTATAACAACCGGTTAAGCTGCCAAACTTGACCAGCTGATTTCCATCGATGTTTGGATTGATAATCTTTATAATATTCATCGAGTTTGTTAAAGATCTAAAGTAGGTAGCTACTTAAGATAATATCAGTACTTACGATACAAAAATTACTTAAATAAGTATACATGAAAAAAACTGATGAATATTCTAGTTAATGTAAGTCCAAGGACCTTAAAATTACTAAAAAAAAATACACTTTTTAACACAGATTTTTTCATTATCTGTGGCGTGCGTACTTACATATCCCGATCTTGGTCTATGATCACCCCACGCGATTAGGTCACACATAAATCAAGTGCAGTCGCATTCAAAAACCACCCTTATTCCAAGGTGTTATGTTTCTACCGCCTGGCTGCAGCGGTGCAAGGGTGTTCAAGGTTGTGATTACGTCATTACTTAGCCCCTTTTGAAAGCGAGAGGGGAATATCTTCCGTCTTCATATAAACTTGGAAAAGTACTGGGTAGACCTTTGTTCGTGACTAGAGTGTTTTCGGGTTAAAATAAATTTAAACTGGTTAAACTAGATGTAGGTCGAACCCGTTTGGTTTGGGAGATGCGTAAACATTATGACATGAATTTATGATATAGTTTTTTTTTTCAAGATAGGTATGTGACTATGTGTGGTGAAACAGAAAAACTTATTTTCCGTCATTCTTATTTGAGACGAACAGGTCGTTCGGCCGATGGTTAGTGTCAGATCTGCTCAATTGCAGTGCCCTGCACATCTTGGAATTACCCCACGGCCTTGGTAGTGCACGTAGGGCCTCTTATGTATGAGTCCACCTGAGGAAGAGCCACACTTTTGACAGATGTACAACCACCAAGCAGTAGTGCGTAAATATATCTGTGTTAATTTCGTTTTGAAAGGCAATGTCCAGCGAAATTACTGGGCAATGATACTAAAAACCAATGTCTCAGGATGACGAGCGCAGTGCAGTGACGCGCAACATTTTGTAACCAAGGTTGAGGGAGGCACTGCAACTGTTATGGCAGTGACGCTTACCATTAGGCGAGCGACCTGCTCGACTCATCACACAAACCAATTAAAAAAAAGAACAGACTCTTTCGGCCCACCATCGCAAGGCACAAAAAGTGATCGGACTTGAATACTCCTTCCAAACAAAAAAACAGCATCCAAAGAAAAAAAACGCATTGAAATTAGTTTATCGGTTTGGGAGCTACGACATAATGCCACTGGACACAAAGGCTTCTAACTCATAAAACCCTCTTGTTTAACCGACTTCGAAAAATAAGGTTATCAAATTGAAGTGTATGAATGTAATATCGTAATATTAATTTAAGTTAGTCTATGTGGGTATCTGAACAAATGTAGCTTTCTTTGTTGTACGTATATGTATTTATGTGCTTTCCACGTGTTTCTCAGGCATTATTGCGTAATTGCATTTAAGATTAGTAAAACAAAGATCTCTGGGCCCGCAATTAACCAATATCTCGCCTGGGGCCTAATTCTCTAATTTTAAGACGCCAATTCCACGCCGCCTGCGTGGAATTTGTTCGTGATTCCACGCAGGCAGCGAGGAATCGGCGTGGAATTCGCGTGGAATTGGCGTGAGTGGTCATACAGAATCCAGGCCCTGATGTCACAGAGTAAACAATCACCTTCACAAAAACCCGACTGCGGTTGCTAATCAACTTTAAATCGTTATAGATCCTAAATGGTCATTCGAAATGAAAAATTATAAGAGAAACCTAGAGATGTTTTTCAAATATCAATGATATTCCACCTAACATAGTGCGACTACTTTCATTTTTTTCTTTTTCACAATAAGGCTTCTGGTTGTCACCATATTGAATTTTGATAAGACACATACATCGATTGGCGTATGAATCATCGAAATCGGTCCAAGCGTTTGGTTTATATAGTGCCACAAAGTAACAGACACAAATACATACATACATAGGCTGATAAACACAATACAACCCTCCGCTCAGTCGCGTAACAATAGTAAGTACTTCGCAATGAGGTTGACTTCAGCCGGCAATACAGCCGGAGTAAACAAGTTAGTCTGGCGTCAACGTAATCATCGTCAGTCGTTTGCTGATGGGACACAAGTCTCTGTGAGAGTGAGAGTGGGCCATAGTCCACCACGCTGGGCCTGTGCGAGTTGGTGGATACACATGTCTTTGAATTTTGGGGCCTTGGATAAGCAGGTTAAGAGATGGCATTGAAGGTGCATAGTTCATTGCCACGAGATGGCAGCAGGCCAGGATAATCACAGTAACATTGTGCCACCTGGAGGCAAGCCGTGACGTCATTTTTCAAGAGGCGCGATATGGTTTCGTATTAAAATTCCTATAAAATCGATCAATGCTCTTATCGATAAAAACTTCGGTTATTGGCATTGGTGCAGGTTCAAGGTTTTGTAACTGGTGCCGTATACCTTATACAACGTATTTTGCCATTATTGAACCTGTGGTTCCCACTTCTGTAAGTTTTATAGCTCACATTAGATCTATGCTCACAGGCCTTGCTTCAAGTCTCACGTGTACTTGTGAAAGTATTTAGCTAGACTAAACAAAAATCCATTATATTTAGCTCCATCAAAAACCCCTTTGTACTCATTATCAGCTCGAGCCGCAGACACAAATACCTATAAACTGAGTCTCTTCACGCTCCGACACCTCCCTTGGTCCTATCTTCCATCCCTTTGATTTTCCACGAGATGAACCTTCGGGAAACTTCGGGAGCAGGTTTCCGCTCGGGAGCACCGGAAATGTCTCCGAAAGGGGAACAGCGCCAAAAAGTTCGGAATTTAAAGGAAGTGTTCACGAAGTTTGTTTTTTTTTACTTTGTTTTATTTTAATGTTGTTGAAGCTTTTTGTTTGTATTGATCATCAAAGGAATCTCTTTTTCCAAATGTTGAATTCAGCGGAGCTTTACACAAATTAACTAGTTCAACTTCTTACCTTATCTATACTTATAATAAAGCAATAAGAATGAAAAAGTCTATACAAAGAAGACAATTTAAAAAAAAAATGTCTAGGGTACATAAAATAAGCTACTGAACCAGAATATAACATGTGTTAAAATCGTGTCTGTCTGTTTGTTTGTTTTTGTTAGACTGTATGTTTGTTCGCACATCACGTAAATTCTACCGGACTACTGGAGCGATTGCGATGCGGTTTTCATTGTTGGATTGCTTAGGGTTTGACTTCAAACTGGGGTACTTGGTATCTTAACGATTAGATGCCGAGCAATAGATAAAAACTATTAGACGGCTGAACAAATTTTGAAGAAATGTAGTATATTGTACTTTCTAGGTAATTGTGGTCCTGGAATAACGCGTATGGGCTACTATGGCCTCGCGGGATCAGCTGCGGGCACAGCTAAATTAAGTTATAACTCAGTCATTTCTGTTACTTGTCTCTGTATGTAAACGTAACAATACAAAAACAATATAATTTTAATGGCATTCCGGGAACTAAAGTACAAGTAGGTATTTATTGGCCAGTGTTTATTCAAAATCTGTTCAGCCATTACGGAGCTGAGGAGTACCATTATTTATTCTGTGGTAGCAACAAACATAGGCACTTACTTAGACTCACATCTATACATAATATTACTAGGATTGTGTAACTTCCTAAACGTAGTTGAAATGAGTCAGTATTAGTATCTTCTTCTTCTTACAACAAACACAGGCACTAACTTTGACTCACATCTATAAATAATATTACTAGGATTGTGTAACTTCCTAAACGTAGTTGAAATGAGTCAGTATTAGTATCTTCTTCTTCTTACAACAAACACAGGCACTAACTTTGACTCACATCTATAAATAATATTACTAGGATTGTGTAACTTCCTAAACGTAGTTGAAATGAGTCAGTATTAGTATCTTCTTCTTCTTACAACAAACACAGGCACTAACTTAGACTCACATCTATAAATAATATTACTAGGATTGTGTAACTTCCTAAACGTAGTTGAAATGAGTCAGTATTAGTATCTTCTTCTTCTTACAACAAACACAGGCACTAACTTTGACTCACATCTATACATAATATTACTAGGATTGTGTAACTTCCTAAACGTAGTTGAAATGAGTCAGTATTAGTATCTTCTTCTTCTTACAACAAACACAGGCACTAACTTTGACTCACATCTATACATAATATTACTAGGATTGTGTAACTTCCTAAACGTAGTTGAAATGAGTCAGTATTAGTATCTTCTTCTTCTTACAACAAACACAGGCACTAACTTTGACTCACATCTATACATAATATTACTAGGATTGTGTAACTTCCTAAACGTAGTTGAAATGAGTCAGTATTAGTATCTTCTTCTTCTTACAACAAACACAGGCACTAACTTTGACTCACATCTATACATAATATTACTAGGATTGTGTAACTTCCTAAACGTAGTTGAAATGAGTCAGTATTAGTATCTTCTTCTTCTTACAACAAACACAGGCACTAACTTTGACTCACATCTATACATAATATTACTAGGATTGTGTAACTTCCTAAACGTAGTTGAAATGAGTCAGTATTAGTATCTTCTTCTTCTTACAACAAACACAGGCACTAACTTTGACTCACATCTATACATAATATTACTAGGATTGTGTAACTTCCTAAACATAGTTGAAATGAGTCAGTATTAGTATCTTCTTCTTCTTACAACAAACACAGGCACTAACTTTGACTCACATCTATACATAATATTACTAGGATTGTGTAACTTCCTAAACGTAGTTGAAATGAGTCAGTATTAGTATCTTCTTCTTCTTACAACAAACACAGGCACTAACTTTGACTCACATCTATACATAATATTACTAGGATTGTGTAACTTCCTAAACATAGTTGAAATGAGTCAGTATTAGTATCTTCTTCTTCTTACAACAAACACAGGCACTAACTTTGACTCACATCTATACATAATATTACTAGGATTGTGTAACTTCCTAAACGTAGTTGAAATGAGTCAGTATTAGTATCTTCTTCTTCTTACAACAAACACAGGCACTAACTTTGACTCACATCTATACATAATATTACTAGGATTGTGTAACTTCCTAAACGTAGTTGAAATGAGTCAGTATTAGTATCTTCTTCTTCTTACAACAAACACAGGCACTTACTTAGACTCACATCTATACATAATATTACTAGGATTGTGTAACTTCCTAAACGTAGTTTGAACTGAGTCAGTATTAGTATCTTCTTCTTCTTACAACAAACACAGGCACTAACTTAGACTCACATCTATACATAATATTACTAGGATTGTGTAACTTCCTAAACGTAGTTGAAATGAGTCAGTATTAGTATCTTCTTCTTCTTACAACAAACACAGGCACTAACTTAGACTCACATCTATAAATAATATTACTAGGATTGTGTAACTTCCTAAACGTAATTTGAAATGAGTCAGTATTAGTATCTTCTTCTTCTTACAACAAACACAGGCACTAACTTAGACTCACATCTATACATAATATTACTAGGATTGTGTAACTTCCTAAACGTAGTTGAAATGAGTCAGTATTAGTATCTTCTTCTTCTTCTTACAACAAACACAGGCACTAACTTAGACTCACATCTATAAATAATATTACTAGGATTGTGTAACTTCCTAAACGTAATTTGAACTGAGTCAGTATTGTTCGCGACGACACTAAAAACAACTTAAGACCTAGAACATAAGTGAATAGATTAAGCTATAGTTTGTACATACGTTTTACACAATAATAAATGCTGATTTGGGGTTGTTTGATTGGTAGGGTCTACGAGAGCAAAAATAAATAGGTAATACAGACGACAAAAACATTAAGAATTAAAGGCTAAAATGGGATTACAAAGACAGAGAGGGAGCGACGTGCGAGCGAGAGACACTGCTCGCCACTCCCACCGCCCGCGCTGCGGCCGACCGCCGCGAGACAACAGTGCGAATCAACCGCATAAATACAGGAACATTTTAGCCCGAAATTCATTCCATCGCCAGCAGCCGTCGAGTAAACATCTCTACTAGAACTCGCTCTCAAGACCTCTCCAGTCAAGAACAACCCAGGGTCGGAACCCTGAACCAAGGCGACTTTTCTTCATCAACCCAGTGCCCGTTCCATCGACCAAACGAGCGCCATCAACCACGGTCGGTCACTTTCCGACTTCCGCCTCAGCTATACAGTCCACTAATTGACTGGTGGCTGGCCCAGCGGTGGCGCTCAGGAACAAGTATTAGTATCTTCTTCTTCTTACAACAAACACAGGCACTAACTTAGACTCACATCTATACATAATATTTCTAGGATTGTGTAACTTCCTAAACGTAGTTGAAATGAGTCAGTATTAGTATCTTCTTCTTCTTACAACAAACACAGGCACTAACTTTGACTCACATCTATACATAATATTACTAGGATTGTGTAACTTCCTAAACGTAGTTGAAATGAGTCAGTATTAGAATCTTCTTCTTCTTACAACAAACACAGGCACTAACTTTGACTCACATCTATACATAATATTACTAGGATTGTGTAACTTCCTAAACGTAGTTGAAATGAGTCAGTATTAGTATCTTCTTCTTCTTACAACAAACACAGGCACTAACTTAGACTCACATCCATAAATAATATTACTAGGATTGTGTAACTTCCTAAACGTAGTTGAAATGAGTCAGTATTAGTATCTTCTTCTTCTTACAACAAACACAGGCACTAACTTAGACTCACATCTATAAATAATATTACTAGGATTGTGTAACTTCCTAAACGTAGTTGAAATGAGTCAGTATTAGTATCTTCTTCTTCTTCTTACAACAAACACAGGCACTAACTTAGACTCACATCTATAAATAATATTACTAGGATTGTGTAACTTCCTAAACGTAGTTGAAATGAGTCAGTATTAGTATCTTCTTCTTCTTACAACAAACACAGGCACTAACTTTGACTCACATCTATACATAATATTACTAGGATTGTGTAACTTCCTAAACGTAGTTGAAATGAGTCAGTATTAGTATCTTCTTCTTCTTACAACAAACACAGGCACTAACTTTGACTCACATCTATAAATAATATTACTAGGATTGTGTAACTTCCTAAACGTAGTTGAAATGAGTCAGTATTAGAATCTTCTTCTTCTTACAACAAACACAGGCACTAACTTTGACTCACATCTATACATAATATTACTAGGATTGTGTAACTTCCTAAACGTAGTTGAAATGAGTCAGTATTAGTATCTTCTTCTTCTTACAACAAACACAGGCACTAACTTTGACTCACATCTATAAATAATATTACTAGGATTGTGTAACTTCCTAAACGTAGTTGAAATGAGTCAGTATTAGTATCTTCTTCTTCTTACAACAAACACAGGCACTAACTTTGACTCACATCTATAAATAATATTACTAGGATTGTGTAACTTCCTAAACGTAGTTGAAATGAGTCAGTATTAGTATCTTCTTCTTCTTACAACAAACACAGGCACTAACTTTGACTCACATCTATAAATAATATTACTAGGATTGTGTAACTTCCTAAACGTAGTTGAAATGAGTCAGTATTAGTATCTTCTTCTTCTTACAACAAACACAGGCACTAACTTAGACTCACATCTATAAATAATATTACTAGGATTGTGTAACTTCCTAAACGTAGTTGAAATGAGTCAGTATTAGTATCTTCTTCTTCTTACAACAAACACAGGCACTAACTTTGACTCACATCTATAAATAATATTACTAGGATTGTGTAACTTCCTAAACGTAGTTGAAATGAGTCAGTATTAGTATCTTCTTCTTCTTACAACAAACACAGGCACTAACTTTGACTCACATCTATAAATAATATTACTAGGATTGTGTAACTTCCTAAACGTAGTTGAAATGAGTCAGTATTAGTATCTTCTTCTTCTTACAACAAACACAGGCACTAACTTTGACTCACATCTATAAATAATATTACTAGGATTGTGTAACTTCCTAAACGTAATTGAAATGAGTCAGTATTAGTATCTTCTACTTCTTACAACAAACACAGGCACTAACTTTGACTCACATCTATAAATAATATTACTAGGATTGTGTAACTTCCTAAACGTAGTTGAAATGAGTCAGTATTAGTATCTTCTTCTTCTTACAACAAACACAGGCACTAACTTTGACTCACATCTATAAATAATATTACTAGGATTGTGTAACTTCCTAAACGTAGTTGAAATGAGTCAGTATTAGTATCTTCTTCTTCTTACAACAAACACAGGCACTAACTTTGACTCACATCTATACATAATATTACTAGGATTGTGTAACTTCCTAAACGTAGTTGAAATGAGTCAGTATTAGTATCTTCTTCTTCTTACAACAAACACAGGCACTAACTTTGACTCACATCTATACATAATATTACTAGGATTGTGTAACTTCCTAAACGTAGTTGAAATGAGTCAGTATTAGTATCTTCTTCTTCTTACAACAAACTCAGGCACTAACTTTGACTCACATCTATACATAATATTACTAGGATTGTGTAACTTCCTAAACGTAGTTGAAATGAGTCAGTATTAGTATCTTCTTCTTCTTACAACAAACTCAGGCACTAACTTTGACTCACATCTATACATAATATTACTAGGATTGTGTAACTTCCTAAACGTAGTTTGAACTGAGTCAGTATTAGTATCTTCTTCTTGAGGTGTTATCTCCTACCAGAAAATTCTGCTACCTGTATTGACTTTGGATGCTGCTGCTCGCAACAGGGATTTGATGCTCAACTTGCATCTTCTTCCATGTTTTCTGCTTCCTTAGATCTTCCCTTGCATAATTAGGTGGAGTATTTCTTATATTATTTTTCATGTCGCTTTTATTTTTATTTTTCTCTATGCTATGATTAAATACACAAGTACTCGTAGTACTATTACTATTTTGTTATTATTTTATTCTGTGACACAAGTGCCCCCAGTCATTGGTTCCCCTATTAGCTAATCAGAGGAACCTGGGGACAAGGGATCCTGGGGAAGTGCCATGAAAAACGAAAAAAACTACTGCAGAGCTAAGACCTAATATTAGGTAGGTTAGTCAACATTTGTGTGAGCAGGTCTTATATTTTAGACTTTGAACTGATCTCGACCCGCCAGACTCTTATCAAAATCTTATCACAAAGATTATAGCATGACTGACATTGAAATAATCTCCGCAAATCTAGGATTTTGTGAATAGATGTTATTCAAATATACAAGTAAGCTAATTGACGATAACGTGTTATGTTTTTAGACCTGATAACTAAGTGTCAGCTTTATCATGTTTTTTATTGATAAACGTTTTTATGTAATGTATTTATCAATAGAGACAGGTGATTACTGATGTGTCCGTGCCTAGGTCGTGGTTGTCGATATTATCTTCTACTTTAGTGCTAAGATATTTTTTATCGAATTACATACAAAGGTTGGTAATTGTTTAAGCTTTATAAAAGGAAAAAAACAACCCAGTGAAATCGAGTAAAATTGGTTATTGTGACTAATAGAGTACCTACCTATACTATGGGTTTGATTCCAGCTGCACTAGCAGCGATCAAATGATATTGTTTAGCTTTTTAAAATAAGACCACGGGAGTCGTAAGAATTAACTGACATAAAAAGAGGAGGTACACAATTCCACACATTGTTTGTATGTTCATAAAAATTGGTTTAGATGTTTTTAAGTAGGCAGGTAAATCCAGATGGACTTGGTTTTATGCTTCTAAGAATTTAATTAAGACCTTTGTAGAACCAGGGAAAATTATAAAAATATATACTCGTAGAACCTACCTTGAGATGTATCAAAGATAGGGAAAATGTCTCCTATCTCTCATTATAGTCTTAGATTTTTGTGGCTATTTGCATGAGTTTCCTCATATTATTACGTGAATATGTTTACATATATATTTACGAGAACTTTAAATCTTTTTAAAGTTATGACTTTAAAAAGGTTTAAAGTCTTTCCTTTAAAGTTGTTTTAAAGGAAAGTTTAAAGTTCCTTTCCTTTTTTTCTATATATTTTTTCTTAGCTAGTTATAAAAGTTGTCCTTGAACATTCCAACATGAAGCCCAAATCCAGTAGCTGCCCCAAAAGGTCACAAAAACAACATCATCTCAAGTTACACGTGTTTATCTTCCAAAAATAGAATAAACACTTATCGCATTTTTTTTGCCAAGTTGGATAACATAAATCTTCTTGTTTTTTGTTTTCTTCACAAAAAATGATAAAACTTACTTTGTAGGCATAGTTAATGGAAATGGCACGATGCTGCAGACGGATGTATTCCACTTTGATCACCCATTTTTTGGGAACCTTTGCATTGAGCACCAAGGAGCTATTTCCACTTCGAGCACCAATCAATAGCTAGATGCTCGAGATAATGATTTATAAAAGTGGGTGGGGCTGTGTCGGGGCACACGGCCGTTTGTTCGTTGTGAAACGTGTACGCCAGATACAAAACACGTTCGGGATCGTTGCTCCCAAACGAAAGGACCGATTTTGAAGCCAAGGGTTTTCTTTGTTTCGCGGATCCATGTTGAAATCTCCCATGAGCAGTATCGGGCTCTAAGTGTCGACGTCCATCTCGGCGATGATTTTACTGACTGAGTTTCTAAACATGCATACACTACGATGTAGGAGCGGTTTAATGTATTTGACTTCAGCGCTTGCATGTATATATGCAAGTTGCTTTGAAATGGAAAAATCCAAATATAACTTCTGCCAGAGCGATATCTCCAGTGCCTGGTTGTACGGCTACGTTGATACTTCTACTTATATATATTTTTATAAATATTTATATGAAATATATTTTATACTTTTCTTCTTTCGGTGACAGGGGGCAATTACCTGTAAGTATCACATCTATTCCTCTAAAAATCGCTTTGTGCTGGAGTTAACGGTACCGTTCTGAGCAGTACTTCTTCTTTCCAACAATATGCCTAATCTTTATTTGACCACGGACTTTCCAGCCACTCGGTGCTGCAGCCACTTTTGTGATTTACTTTTATGCAAACCCATTTAAAACAAATTAGTCTTGCGTAGACTTTTTGTAAACTTTTTCATATTTATTCAATTGTTCTCAACGCGATCTTTACAACAAGACTTAAATCAACACGCTACCCTATCTAAGTCGCGAGTTATGCCGAATTAAAGATTACAAAAACTGCCATTTTGCTGATATTGCTCCGAGCGTCCTGCCCCCTATGTCTTTTGACATAAATTAAATATTATATCATCGAGCTGACTATATAAGCTAAAAAATAACACCAAAATTTGATGTCGTCAAGCTTTATCAAAGCGACGATAATATAACCTTTACTCAAACAATACTAGTAATGTGTTCATTATTTCGACAACCTTCTTTGGGCAAAGTCGACCTTGCCGCGCTGCTTGAATAGGCGCCAGCAAAGTTGTATGGAATTTCATTACTGTCGTGTTTTGCGGCCAGCAATTTCCTTTGAAAATCCATTATTGTCGTCTTCTGTCGTAGCACTATTATTTATTCCGTGGGTTCGTTAACCCCGAACGCGAAATGAGAGGCGTTGTAGCTCCCAGACGAATGGAGCGATTTTGATGGTTTTTTTCTGTTTGAAAGCTGATGTGATCGTGATTGTTGTTGTTTCTGTTTCTGCTTCTGCTTCTGCTTCTGCTGCTGTTGCTGTTGCGGTTTCTGTTGCGGTTTCTGTTTCTGTTTCTGTTTCAGTTTCAGTTTCAGTTTCAGTTTCAGTTTCAGTTTCAGTTTCAGTTTCTGTTTCCGTTTCCGTTTCCGTTTCCGTTTCCGTTTCCGTTTCCGTTTCCGTTTCCGTTTCCGTTTCCGTTTCCGTTTCCGTTTCCGTTTCCGTTTCCGTTTCCGTTTCCGTTTCTGTTTCTGTTTCTGTTTCCGTTTCTGTTTCTGTTTCTGTTTCTGTTATTGTTTCTGTTTCTGTTGTTGTGGTCGTTGTTGTTGTTGTCTTTTTCGTTGTCGTTGTTGTTTTTGTTGTTGTTGCATTGTTTGAGTAAATTCTTATTATACTAAGCTGGTTTTAATTAAATTCCTCGCATTGTTTGAGTAAAGCACTATACAAGCCTTGGTCCGCAATAACTGCCCTGCTGGCCACGCTATGATGGCTTCGAGCTTTGCTTAGTTAAGTTCTCGGCCATCATCATCGCTGCCAGCAACGCAGTCATTACAGACCGCGGCAGTAATGTACTATTTCGCTATAGTCGCTCCTTTACAAAGTTTCATTGTTTATTTCAGTTGTTTATTTATGTTTTCCATTATTGATATTATGTATGTATTGTTTATTTATTTTTATTAATATTTATCGTTTTGTATTTATAGAACTATATAAATGTACTATATGTATATACATAGGTCTTATGAATTGTTTGTTTGTTTATTTGTCTTATGAATTAAGTATATTATATTGTATTCATTTTTCGCACGCTTCTTTACATCACCCGCGGTGTTTGTATGAAAACCAGCGTCTAGTGTGATGCACTGGGCATTTGTGCTGATTATAAACCCCTTTCAACACACTCATTAGCATATTTTATTTATCTATGTTCTTATCTATGTTTTTTGTAATGTTGTGTGTTGAATAAATGTTTTTTCTTTCATCCTGCTTTTTTTAGTCATGGTACCCAGTATGTATTGGAGTGATTTTAAAAACGTTTCATGTCAACGAGACATAAGTTCTAAAACTAAAACCCGACTGCGATCGGGTAAAAAATAGCCTTCGACACTCTTGCGATGAAGACGAATCGACTGACACCTAGCTTGTCAAATATAGACCAATAGTGGCGATGCTATGGTGGAACATCCTCATACCAACATACATAGATACATACATACATACATACATACATACATACATACATACATACATACATACATACATAGACTGCTAAACTCATTACCATTTCCTTGCTTCAGCGTAGTCAGGTAAAAAACGACTTCGTACTTATTTCAAATAGTATAAAACTTATCTTAAGTATCCATATCAATATATAAAAGTGAAACGTTGTCTGTTTGTTTGTTTGTTTTGTTTGTTTGTTTGGGGAGCTTTCTCGCGATAACGACTGGACGGATTTTGATGAAATTTGGAATGGAGATAGCTTATACCCTAGAATAAAACATAGAATACTTTTTATCCCGGAAAATTGTAAATTTTCACGGGAAAACGGGAAAATGTTGATTACTCGCTGTAAGGATCGGTTGCCATGGAAACGAAATAACAAGTCTGTTAAAAAACTTCAAGAGCTTTACCTACTTTTGCATTGGTTTTAATATCCTAGAAGAACATACTCGTAACATGTTTTTTTCGCGATAAACAGTAGTCCGCGCAGACGAAGTCGCGACCGGGAAAGCTAGTAATAATACCATAGACTTAAACAAAGTTTATGAAAGCTCGGTTGTGATTTTTGAATGTTGAGCTGACTGTACTTGAGCTAATCCCGTGGTGTAGGACGAAACAGCGTCAATTTTATTAAATACAAAATGGGCATTCGGAGGAAGCAGCTATACCTAACGCTTTCTTTTTGAGGTCCGTGAGAAGTGTGCGAAGCCCGGTAAGTACTAAGGTACTTTTAAGTTTGATTCTCGTTACACCGTGCCTGGGCCGGGTCGTGCCACGGACGGTGCAAAGCCCAACATCTATGCTTTTGCATCAACTAATACATGCAAGACGGGCCCGGGCCCGTGCCTCGCCTGAGCCCGGCCGCGCCCCGGTACCGAATTGTCGGTGTCGGTGGGCATTTGTTTAAGAACATTTACTTTACAACGTGCCGGGGGGGGGGGGGGGGGGATGGAAATAAAAGGGCACAAGGGCACTGCCCGGTTCCGGCACGGCGTAGGTAACCTGAAGAATCGACTTTAACCAGCATGGACCTAAAATAAATATAAAGTTTAACTTTAGACTATTCGTATTTTTTTGCAGTTGCTATTAATTTCTCTATTTAGTTCGGTACGTTAAAGTAGGCCTCAGAAAATAAAGTTCCTATTTCCGTTTTCTAAGAAGAAAGCTTTATTGGAAACAGTGTGAACCTTTTGAAAGCATGACCTTCCTGACTTTGCATCGCAGTCGTAAAAAATAAGCCGACTAGACTTGGATACTATTATTTATTCTGTGACTGGGATACAAAATACCAAGCATGGGACCTGCCCGCTCGATACGACTCACACACACAAGGACACGTCGGCCATGAGAGGCGTGTCGGCCAATCTAGCAATGTAAGTGTGCGGCACACACACAAGCCAGCCAGGCTTGGCGGGTTGGCCAATATAAACATGCAGTGGTGTGCGGAAACCCGCTGAGGACTGACGCTAAAGTGCGTCCAAGTGCGGATTCCAAGATGGCGCCGCCTAGGATCTACTGCTGCTCGAACGGCTGCCTCAACTCTTCTGTGCGGAGGCCGGAGCTGTCCTTCTTCAAGTTGCCTCGGGATACTGAAAGGTAAGGAAATGTCGTCACATAATAATATGCCGTAGGGATTGTTTTGTAACAGTTGTGGAACTAACTGATACAAAAGACCTACTTGTAACAAATCTAGGCAGAAAAACGTTAATTGATCGTTAACGATGTAACATTCAATTGAATAATTGAAAATCTGGACAGAAAAAAACGTTGATTATATAATAATAATTGACAGTGTTTATATTGTTATTACATTTTAATTTTAATAATAATAATATATTCGGGACAATTCCACACCAATTACCTAGCCCCAAACTAGGAGACCCTGTACTATGTCCTAATAAAGTTAGTTCAATTTGACTGTTTTTAACATAAGCTCGTAACTAGTAGGTAGCTACTACGCCACTAGGTATCTATCTACACAACATACAACATAGGTAAGTAATATAGAAATAAGTTAGTGAATTTGGTGAAAAAGCGATGCCCGCCTGCCCACGCACTATTTTCTCATTTTCTAAATACCTACCTAGCTATTTGTAAGTTATATTTTTCCGTTATTTATTTTTGGAGAATAATAATGCAAAATACTAAGAACAATCTAGGTTTATGTTATGTCTGTTATGTAGTTCGTGTGTCTGTGAGCTGCAGGTCTCAGAAACACGATCTATTAGGATACAGGTAACGTTTTTTAACTTGTATCGATTTGTTATGATGTGATCAGGCGGTTGTGATGTCGCGGTTTTTCAAAACGGCGGACTTTAGGTATGTATGCCATTGCGAGGCTCAAAAGTAAACTGTTAGAACCTCTTTGATTTTATGGTCTAACCTAACAAAGGTATGGAAAAATATTTAGAGAAGGATTTTCGATAATTTCACGCTCATTTATTTCTTTTTAGTGCTTCACACGTGCCATAACTAAAAATCTAAACTGAAGTTATTAGTTTTAATATATCTAAATGAATGTTCAGCCGAATGTGCACATTCCGAAAACTAAAATATTCAATGATAGCGATTAGCTGATTTTAAGAAAAAAAATGAGGTGAAAAATTTAGTTCTCGACCGTTACTCCACTTCGGGGGACGGCGCGGTGGCTCGCTTCGCTCGCCGCCACCTCGCCGCCTTCCCAATCGCTACCTTCAGATCTCGTATGCTTGTATTATCCATATCCATATTAAATAATAAAAATCTCCGATACGGCTGAACCGATTTTGACGGCACTTTCACTGACAGATAGCTGATGTTATAAGGAGTAACTTAGAATAATTTTATTTTTGAAAAAATTAGGCTTCCGCGCAAAAAAAAACCATGAATTTTGACTATGCGGGCAAAGCAGTGGGTACAGTTATACCTATATACAAAACTTTCGTGAAAAATAATCTGACTGATGGTGAAAACCGCATTATAATCCGTTGCGTAGTTCAAAAGATTAAGCGTTACAGACAGACAGACAGCGTAAAGCGACTTTGTTTTATACCTACTATGTATTGATTTAATTAACGTTCAACAATAACTCTCGTTCTACAAAAAAAGAACGATTAGTGTACCTAGTTAACTTTTTAATTAGTACATTTGATTTCCTTTGTTCACCTCAGCTCATTAGGTACTATTCAATCACACCTTCAACCTTTTAGTAGATTTCTACGCACGTACGTTCCAGACTGAGGTTCCAGACGTCAAGTCAAGACACACGACTGCTCACAGAGTTCCACCGTCCTGGCCCAGTCACCAGTGTCTATTTTACATAGGTGAGTAAATTGTACTTACATCATCATCATCATCATCATCATCATCATCAACATCAGCCTTTAGAAGTCCACTGCTGAACATAGGCCTCCCCCAAAGAGCGCCATGACGAGCGATCTTGTGCCACCTCCATCCACCGACTTCCTGCGATGGCTACAGTGTCGACGGTCCCTCCACACGATGGACCGACGACATTGTAGCCATCTCCCCAGTCTCCCCACACTTCGCTTGCTTGTTCGTGGTCGCCATTCGAGAACCTTTATTCCCAAGCGGTTGTCGGTTCTGCGAACTATATGGCCTGCCCCTTGCCACTTCAACTTGCAAACTCTGAGAGCTATGTCGGTAACCTTTGTTCTTCTACGGATTTCCTCATTTCGGATTCTATCACGTAGTGAAACACCGTGTGTTTCGTGTGTGTGTGTACCTACATATCATATCATAATAATTATAGACATAAGTAAGCAGTAGGTTAGGTAAGAATATCTAGTTATTTACGTAGGTACGAGCATGGTTTCACGCGCACGGTGTAACTTTAAATTGGTCTCATAAAAATTTGGTGAAAATTTGATGAGGATCTTCGGCGTGATGAGCAGAATAGCTCCTCAAAATGCAGTAAATTTCTCACCTTTAGGTTTCTACCAGTAGAATCAGCCCTTTGCTTTGTACTATTATTTATTCTGTCGTGGATTGATGGAGCACCTTGGTTATTAATGTTAGTTTTACATTAAGGTAACTAGATGGCGCTCCTGAGCACCGCTAGATTGTTTGCAAAAAAGTTTGTGCGCGCGAGGTCTACAGCTCACAGAGCCACTAGTAATAATTATTGTAGTCAACAATTTGATTTGAATATACGATTGCAAGTACGTGACTAAATCTAAACTTACACTCAGCATGTGTCTACCTACGGATAGATGATATATTGAATCCATAACATCGCCAAGTAATTTCAAACGTAAGAGACCTCCTAATCTAACCTCTGTGGCATACCTACAATTACCAGCTTTGCCCAGCATTGGGACAGCATAGGTAAATAAAAAATAAAAGTCTCTGACTCTCTGACACCATATGCCAACACTACCTCCTCATACGACAAGTGAGCAAGCTCGATTGTTTGATTGTGACTTTGTGATTTTTTCAAAATGGCGGACTCGTAGCCTGGCATACGCCAGGCTACTTAAAATGTTAGAACCCTTTCTTTAAACCTTTCTCAACCCTTTTCGCTATTTTGTAAGAGCATTTAGTAACACACACGAAATGACGTATCAAGTCAATTGTCCACACAAGCAAATCATAAGTTGGGATCACTATACAAAAGACGATGCGAAGCGCACAGTAGCTATGCGACTACAGTACACAATGCATAAGATACGGACAGTATAGTAACGAGGAGAATGACGCCCGCTTGTATGCATTGGCCGGGAGTGTGTGTGCGGAACCGTTTTAAACCGACACGACACTAGTGAGTGCCGCGCGCTCGCGAGTGGTTGCGTACAGATAGGCGTTCCATTTAACAAAAAAATGGCCCCAACTTATTGTAGTGTTTACGGGTGCTTAAATAACTCGAAAACCTTAGATATATCGTTTTTTACACTCCCTTCTGGCGCCGAAAGGTAAGAATAAACTCAAGGAATCTGTAAACAAGTAAGTCGTCACAATATTGTCAGACTTATTGAAAATGTTGTTTATTTTCATGATGGCGACTCCCAAACCCAGAAATCCCAATGTTATACGCATACTATATTTGCCCGCAGCTTTGTCCGCGCGGGATACAATTTATCGTTATAAAAAGTGCCTACCTATCCTAAGTATGTCTTTCCCCACAAAGAATAAATAATAGTACAAGCCCAGGGTTCAAATTGTTAAGATCGGGTCAACCGTTGTCGAGACAGAGTTGCTTGCTTTTTACCCGACTACAGTAAAGAAAGTGAAGGGTAATGATTTTAACAGTCTATGTATGTATCTCCATAATGTTCCACCATAGCATCGCCTCTATTGAATCGATTTTGACAAACGAGGTGTCAATCAATTCGTCTTCAGGTAGAGTGTCATAGGCTATTTTTTTTACCCGACTACTGGAAGGCTAAGGAAGGGTTATGCGTTCCAATAAAAACTTCGTCCGATTTTGACAAGCCAGGTATCAATCGATTTGTCTTCATCGCAAGAGTGTCATAGGCTATTTTTACACGACCGTAGTCGGGTTTTAGTTTTTGAACTTAGGTTTTTTATAAAGCTTGTATACCTATTTGTTGTGTGTCCCACTCTGTCATAAACAATGAGTAGTAATCTAATCATGACCAATATGGAGGCTAGTTATACAGAATGGAATTTTTTAACCACACCCGGGTGGAAAGTACTCTAAATACTGGAGGTAGCAAAGTTTACTCAAAGGTTAACATTCCTTTTTTTTTTTAAAGAAACAATTCCTCATTCAAAGATTTTCGAAAACTCGCTTGCTACACTCGGGAATCGAACCGGCTAAAACCGAAAAAATAACATCCTGTACTCTTATGGCATCAATCGATTGGGTCAATCATAAGAATCACATCTCTCTAACAAACATTATAAAGAAAATAAAAGGAAATCCATAAAATCTTAACTTATTTTAATTGAACGAAAAAAAAGGGTAAACTAATTAGTTGCTCGAAATGAGCTCCATTTTGTTGGACCACAAAAGTTAGTTTTTTTAATAAAGAGGAGAGAAATTATCTAATAAAGAGTATATTTACAAACACGTGCAAATTGACATCTAAATAGGTCTTCGTCATTTTAATAAATAAATGACGTCAAAGATAATTGTAACATAAGTAATCTGATCGACATTTGAGTAATAGTGCTTTATCTTGTCCCATTGAATTTATACCCTCCCTTGTTCAAAGTTTAGATTTCATGGTTTTCCTTTTATTTAATTTACCATACTTATTAATGAGATTTGATCCATAAGACATTTGATCCTTATCGATTGATGCCATAGAAGTAGAGGTGTTATTTTTTCTGATTTTAGCAGGTTGGATTACAGAGTGTGGCAAGCGAGTTTTCATAAATGTTTGCATGCAGATTGGTTTCTTTTTAAAAATAAAGGAATAAAATTTTCTATTTCCAGTATCTAGAGTACTTTCCACCCGGGTGTGGGCTTGTACTATTATTTATTCTGTGTTGTGGGTAAAAAATTCCAGCCTGTCTATTTTGATTAGTACAGAAGGTAGATACTTTTTGGTCAGTGAATAAGTTTTTAGTTAAATGTCCCTAGAAGGATCGTATCTATTTTCTTTGGAATCGAGTGACGTGAGTTTTCAAAATGGCGTCGTCGGTACAAAAATGCTCAAAAAAATAAATATTGTTGTTCATAATGTTCGATTTTTTTATTAGAAACGTCCGGGATTATATTATTTTACCTGGCGATGTAAAAAAGGGTATTTTGTATATCGTTCGAAAGTTATTTTACCAAAAGTGTGGTTGTCGCCTGTCGAATGGACGCGCTTATATGTGGGGTGGCTGGGTGTGTGTGTGTGTGTGTGTGCGGAGCCGTTTTGAGCCGACACTAACGAGTGCCGCGCGTTTGCGAGTGGTTGCGTTAAAGATGGCGTTTCAAAATTTAACAAAAAAAAATGGCCCCATGTTATTGCAGTGCCTATGGCTGTTTAAATATCTCGAAAACCTCCGATATATCGTTTTTTACACTTCCATCGTGCGCCGAAAGGTAAGAATAAACTCAAACAATCTATAATCTATAAAAAGTAATTCGTCACAATGTTGTCAGACTACTATACAACTATTCATGTAGGTACCAAGGTACAGTTTATTTTCAAGATGGCAACATTTAATCAAGAAAACTAAGTTTATATTCAACTAGCTTCGCCTGCGCGGGCTAAAGTTTATCGCGATAAAAAGTAATTGTGTCCTTCCCCAGGGCCCGCAGTACTATTATTTAATCTGTGCCGTGGGCACACAATAAATAATAAAACAAGCCCAGGGTTCAAAACTCTCAAGATCGGTTCTGCTGTTTAATCGTGAAAAGGTAACAAACAAATAGACAGAAACAGAGTTGCTTGTATTTATACCTCTTTGTATAGGCCAGTCAATATGGTGTATTGTATTCCCGTTGTCCCCATTGACTGTTTCCCCATTAATGGGAGGGCGTCAAGAAAAAAACATAAATAGCATACGCGCATGTATCTTCGTTTTTTTATATATTGTAAGTAGCCCTGAGAGTATTTTATACCCAAGTTTGCAACCCTAAAACCAAAATTCTGTCACTTGTTTGTTTTTTCGAAAAAACTACAAAGGATGGGTTTCTCGGGTATCAACTCAATTTGAGCTCATCTCAAAATCTCTAGCTCCATTGGTTGCGGAGATACAGCCAGTCAAAGTTGGCCATTTTTCCCCCTCAAAAAGTTAAAAATTATCGATAGGGTCATTTCCAAGACACGTATTAACTAAAGTAATAATGCTATAGAAAAGTAATGGCATAGATAGATGGATAGATAGATAACTCTTTGCATACCACTTACAAGTAAATCGTACATTGTTGCTTGTATTTATACCTCTTTGTATAGGCCAGTCAATATGGTGTATTCCCGTTGTCCCCATTGACTGTCAAAAACTGTTGACTGTTTTTTTGACATCATAAAACACAAAAAATAAATAGAAATAGCGGTAACACAATGATTTATTGAGAATTTAAATGACAATGATTTTTTGAGAATTTAATTATCTTCAATTTGATTCCATCATGGTGCCTCTGGTTTCTTTAAAAACGAAAAAATATTAAAACTTCGAATTTTCTAAAAATTACGAGTCTAATTCAGGCCCATCCGCATACATCTAATCATAAGGGGGGAAGGTAACACTTTCTGTGGCCCAATTACAGAACTTGGTTACAATCGGATTATCACTTTTTTCATAGCAATTTCGACTCTATCGCAAGGCATTAGTGGTTGCGATATTGAGAATTTGATTGTAACCAAGTTATGTAATCGGGCCGCCGATCACGTACCCAGTCAACAACTGGACTAGATACAGCTGCAAGCAAAGACACCCACACAGCTAGATTTCCATTGCAGTGCTTTATGTGAATATACATCTACACTAATATTATAAAGTGGAAAGATTTGATTGTTAGTATGTTTGTTTGTAATGGATAAACTCAAAAATATATTGAACCGATTTAAACTAGGGCCAATTAATTAGCATTTAATTTATGCGGTCCACGCGCCACGCCAAAGAGCGTACCCAACAAATATAACTGTGTTGATATAACATGTATTTTATACCTATTGTACCGACGACGCCGAGTCCGTACTTCTAGAAGTACGAGTGAGTAGACGTAGATGGTACGTTGGTGGCCGGTTCGCCAAAGAGGCGGCAGTTTAGGGTGCTATGTGCCATTGGTTTTTTTAGACATCTTTTAGCAACATATTCCGAGATACGCAAATTTTACATGAATCACATACATGTAACAAAACCTTTCTAAAAGATCATCCTACGCATCGGTAAAAATAGTATATTGATATTAGCATAATGATAGTCTAGTCATAAAGACAGACAAACAGACGCGCGTCGGGGTCTTTCATTTATACTATATAGATGGTGATGATGATGATCTCATAGACAATGCGTTTTATTTCGATACTCCTTCACCTTCTGATTGTAGTAAAATACATAATCCCTTCCCTAGTTATTGTATTAAATTCTACGCCCTTTCTTTCATTATACCTACTTTAATGTACTTATAACTTTAATCATGTTCAATTGTTGCAGACGAAACGAATGGCTGCTTCTAATATCTCGGGAAGATTTGTTCGTCAAGAAAACGAAGAGTTTCGTTTGCGAGGAACATTTCCACGCTCGCGATATTCTACGATCAGAGAATCGCAAGACCTTAAAAAAGAATGCAGTGCCTGCCCTCAACCTTCCGGATATGCAAAACAATGAGTTAGCATTTAAAGTTTTAGTCAAACTGGATGTTGGAACGCAAACAGAGAAAGCCGACGCTAATGTTGCAAAGAAAAATGTGAGATGTCATTCATTCAGCAAGTCACGGAAAAGGAAAATCGAATCAATACAAACAAGAAACACCAAAAGAATTAAGCTAGAAGAGGTATCCAATCAGTCAAAAAAGCAACAAATAGAGGATTTTCACACATTATGTGATACATTCCTAACCATCGAATTTGCTGAATTAGCTAAAGCTCAAACTCTGACAGGCCCCAATGCTACAAAAAAGCAAAAACTATCGATCACGACTGAATTAAATGAAAAAATTATGTCTATACTGAAAATTAAAGTTCAGAATATGACGGAGAAAGAAAAAAACTGTGCAATTATAATGGATACAGTGGATTTAAAGGGAAATCTAGTATACAATACTAAAACGGATAGAATTATAGGATTTCACGAAGTTGATGGAGTTCAGACTCCAGAACCGGCAACAGAAGCTCTGGTTTTGATGTTGCGCGGCATTGTTGTTAATTGGAAACAACCAATCGGTTTTGCATTGCTCTCTGAATATAGAAACTACGATGAGATAATAAAATGGATAGACAAACTACTGGGAAAGCTCTGTTGTGACATAGAACTTAACATTATGGCATTTGTGTCTGATATGAGATCAGATATGTACAATCTGGCTAAAGAAAGACACGTCTCTCCAGAATTACCTTTTTTCTCCATCTACAGGAAAAAAATATGTTACGTTTTTGATGCGTCTCATCTAATCACATTAGTTCGGGACAGTTTATTAGTGAACGAGTTTAAATTTGAAGGTTACGTGGCTAATTTTGAGCCCATAATGCAGTTCTACAATCAGGATAAGGAAAAAAGCTCGAAGCTTGCTCCAAAACTGACGAAGAGTCACATAACCCCAAACAATATCGAGAAAACGGAGTCTTGCTTTGCGGTACAACTACTGAGCAACTCTGTAGCTGCTGCAATATTGACTTACATAGACTTCTATGTCATTGATGAATCTGGGAGAGATACAGTCAAAGTATTAAAATTAATGAACGATCTATATGACTTATTAAATTCTTTCAACCTCCAAGACGACAACGTATACAAAAGACCATTTAGTGGCGAACCGACACAACTACAACTTTTTAACGAGGCATTAAACTTCTTTCGAACCCTGAAGTTAGTAGACCCAAGAACCGGTCTTGACGTTACGTCGTCAGCAAAGTTCATCAAGGGTTTCCAGATGACAATCTGTTCAATAATGCTGCTTTTAGAAGACCTCAAGAAGAAAGTAACCACAAACATTTTGCGAACGAAACGGTTGAGTACAAACTCGACTAAAAAGTTTTTTAGTCAAATAAAAAAAAATAACTATATAACCGGTTACCCTACTAGCTGGCAGTTCATATCAGGTTTCCGAGAACAATGCTTAATAGATATCATGAAGCCACCCTCTGGTAAGGATTGTTCTATGGACATTGCTAATCTCCTTACCGTGAGTGACGATCCCAAAGAGTCCGATGCAGATAGCGATGATGAAAACGAAACGAGCGCCTGTACTATTGATGAATCCGAAATTAACGTGAAAGTGAAGTGCTGCGAGTATAACCAACTTGAAATGCCCGATAAGAATATCGTCGTATACTTAAGCAGCTGCCTTCTTAAAAGATGCTCTGAGAAGCACAAGGGATGTCAGATTCTTAATTCGTACATAGCTCCAGGGCCTGAACAGAGACTCCACAACCTCAGCCCTGACGTTCTTTATCAGAGATACAGAGAGTACAGCAAAGAAACTTGCTCTAGCCTGCTGGTAGTACCTTATGATGACTTCATTGAATACGTGGAGATGATGGAGAAGAAATTCCGCAATGGCTTCAGGAGGAAGCACTTAAGCAGAAACATCGCTGCGTCTACTTACAAAGAGATCAGCGAGCTCAATTTCACGCCACCGTGCCCGTGCTTCCCCATCGTGTATCTGAGGAAGCTATTTATCAGGATGAGGATATTCCACACAATCCAGTTTAATAACAACAAGCTACGCACGTGTCACACTAAACGGAGTATTTTTTCAATCCCAAAACTGTAATGCTCTGGTCTAGCATATGTGATTATTAGATTATTGACTGAGCGAAATGAGGTTTTCAATTCAATTTGGATGTATCAGTATGTTTGATGTTTATATGTGTATTAGTTTTTTCTTCGATAACTTTCTATCTGTTGATCCGATTTTCATCACATTTCATTTGTCAATAATTTAGCTAGAGCTAAAAGGGAGGTTCTTGAGATTTGGAGGTTCAATTGGATTGGGTTAAAAAATATTTCAAGGTGAGACAATCCAGTCAAGGTCCTATGCGGCATCTAAGGACTGATGATGGAATCGGAAGGTAGTTACAGGAACTCAACAATCAAGTGTGTTTGCCCTTGAGTTTAGGCATATTAGATTGGTATCGATGAGTGCTCAGGTCTTACTTGTAAAACCTTGCTTTACAAATGTATTTTTTTAACGTGAAACTTAAGGGAAACCCATTTGTTTTGTGTTCATTTTCCCTTGAATCTACGAGTTTTTTTTTAGTTTTTTATTTCAGTGTTTAGTGAATACACAGATAATTTGCATCTTAACTGATTCAGTAGTTTTTACACAAAAATTACTACCTAATTCATCTTTGTCAAGTAAAGGGCGGATCCAGCCTTAGATTCAAGGGGGGGGGGGGGGGGGGGGGGTCACACACTTATATTCAGCCTAAGTTCCAAAATTATACAATTCTAGATGTTCTCCGCGGTTTCACTCGCGTAGCGTAGGTATACCCAAAGGTGGATCCATTTATTTATAGAAATTTTATATTATTTTGAAATTTTATGATAAGCGCGAGAGTAGTGAGCGGGAAAATGTTGAGTTATTTCTATCAGTGTGGGTATTAAAACGAAACTCTGATTTGTACAAAGTATGTATTTGGTGTAATATGAAAAACGCGAGCGCAGCGAGCGCGAAATTTTTGCATTATCAGTGTTAATACACTATTCAATTAAAATATCATTCCAGAACGTGTAGAAATATGCACTGAAGTGATTTAAACTTACGAGAGTAGAGATTAATAGAATACTGAGCTATATCTGTCAATATAGTAAATGAAAAAAACAAATCGAAAAAATATATATGAGGAAACTAAAATACGCAGAAAGTTTGAGCTGTTTCGATCGGTGTAGAAGTTAAATAATATTTTCAAGTCATAAAAACAAACATTGAAATAATCGAACGGCGCGAGCGAAGCGAGCGCAAAAATTTTGACCTGTTTCTGTACACGATTCTAATAACACAATTAAAACATAATTCTAAATCAAATAGAACTTATGCATTGAAATGATCAAAAACATATGGGCTGCGAACTCGAAATTTCCGAGCTATTTATGTTAATATAGATTTTAAGAACAAAACATAATACCAAATCACATGAAAATAATGAAAAATAACCACAAAAGCGAGCGAAGTAAGCGCGTTTTTTTGAACACTTCTGCCAGTTAAATAGTTCCAAAAACATAACTCAAAATAATATTCAACTATGCATTGATAAGAACAAAACATGCAAACGCAGCATGCATACTGTACGAAAAGTTTGCGATTTCTTTTAGTGTAGAAATAGAATAATTGTAAATCATACGTAACTAAAAGATTTACGTAACTTCTATGTCTGAATACAAAGAAGCGCGAGCGAAGCGAGCGCGAAAATTTAAAAGTTTTTCTTCAACATAAATTTAACATAATTAAAGGATGAAGCCCCTGGTAAGTTTATGACCACAACAGAAGCGAGCGCGAAAATTCTTGGCTATTTCAATAGATTTTTTGTTTGTCTTATGAGGTAGTGTTGGCCTCTGGTGTCAGAATTTGTCAGGCCGACCAAGGGCCTCCGACATGGCTAAACGACGGCCATCAATAACAGCCGCGACCGACAACCTAACTTACCCTCCATAAAATTTCTATAGTGTAAAACTAAAACGTAATTTGAAATTGCACAAAAACGAAAACAGAGAATGAAAAGCGCGAGCGCAGCGAGCGCGGATAAACATAATAAAACATATGAAAATAACAAATGGAACTAAAAAAAAAAAAGCACAAAAGCATCCTTTCAAAGCACTTGACGCAAGCGCAGATCCAGAGGGGGGGGGGGTGGACCACACTGAATATGTTTATGTAAGTATCGCAATAATAACAAAAGATTCGCTCCGTACTGATATTCCGTGAGAGAAAACACAAAAACAATTTTTTTTTTAATAAAAATTAAATTTAAATCCTTTCAAAGCACTTGACACAAGCGCAGATCCAGAGGGGGATCCCCCCTCCCTTTTGTGTTTTCTCTTGTGATAAAAATTGGTATGTCGCGTCACGGAATATCAGTACGGAGCGAATCTTTTGTTATTATTGCGATACTTACATAAACATATTCAGTGTGGTAAGTAAATCATTGGTGGTAAGTGATTTATTTGAAAATTGGACCGTTAGGAATAACATCGTGACACAAATTGCTAAAGTTTAGAGATTTAATTATTGGTGACTAATTAATAAATATTTCATTTAGATTATTTGGTTTCTTCTTTTTTTAGCGAGCGTCGAGCGGTGTGGAACATAGTGATGATAGATATCATTAATCTGATTAGGTCTTATAGTCAGTATTGTGAGAAAACATTGTTAAAACCCACTAAAAAAAGGACTGACACTAGATTCAGCTGTGGAGACGTAAGATTAAACCCAAACATCGCAGAACTTATATTTTTTAGTTATTATTATAGTTTTATTAATTTTTAGTCAGTAGGTATATTTTTTTGATCTGTATAGGTAAGCGTTTTACCACATATTATAGTAGAAGGTGGTAAATATCATGATCATCATTTCAGCCTTTAGCAGTCTACTGCTGAACATAGGCCTCCCCCTAAGAGCGCCATGACGAGCGCTCCTGAGCCACCACCATCCAAATAAATATGGTGGTAAATATACTAAGCCTAAATAGGAATTCTCGAGTGAAGACCAGGTTTAGGCAAACGTAACGTAGGACGCCCTGTGGCCAAGTGGAGTGATGACCTGCGAAAAGTGGCTTGCAGACACTGGATGCGAAAAGCTGAAGACCGTGCGTAGTTACGTGCATTAGGCTTGCCTACGTCCAGCATTGGACAAGTACAGGTAGATGATGCGATAGGAACTGGCTCTCAAATACTGCTTCTAGAACACCCCGAAGGGGACTTGGCGACCGATTTTCTGCATGAAGGTGGAAGGTAGACACCTAGCCTGGTAGACATTAGGTCCCTACTCCCACCATCTTTATGGTTTTACCTTCTACGTTTTTTCATCGCATCGCAATACTTATTTTAATTTGAAACGATAACATAATTGACGTACTTTGGCTGAATGAAATCCATTTTCATTTGTTACAGACGTAACGAATGGCTTCGCTTGATATCCCGGGAAGACTTGTCCGACAAGAAGGCGAAGAGCTACGTCGTCTGTGAAGAACATTTCCACGCTCACGAAATTTTGCGAGCAGAGCATCGCAAGAACCTGAAAAAGAATGCGGTGCCTTCTCTCAACCTTCCGGATATGCAAAGTAAGGAGGTAGTAGCTTTTGAAGTGTTACTCAAAATGGATAATAGCACGCAAACAGAGGTCTCAGACGCTAACTTTGCAAAGAAACACTTGACATGTCCCTCATCGAGCAATTTACGGAAAAGGAAACCCAAATTAAATCAATCGAAAATGGCTAAAAAAATTAAGATAGAAGAAGTACCCAATCAGTCGGAAAAACAACAGAGAGAAGTATTTCACCAACTATGTGATAGATTTCTTACCAAAGAATTTGCTGAATTGGCAAAAGCACATTCAGGTTCTAATGCTACGAAAAAGCAGTACCTTTCAGTCACGACTGAAATAAATGACAAAATAATGTCAATATTGAAAATAAAAGTTCAGAACATGACGGAGAAAGAAAAAAACTGTGCAGTTATCATCGATACAATGGATTTGAAGGCAAACCTAGTATACAATACAAAAGAGGACAGAATTATAGGATTTCATGAAGTTGATGGAGTTCAGACTCCTGAACCAGCGACAATAGCCCTGGTTTTGATGTTGCGCGGCATAGTCGTTAATTGGAAACAACCCATCGGCTTTGCACTTCTCTCTGAATACAGGAACTACGAAGAGATAACAAAATGGATAGACAAAGTACTGGAAAAGCTCTGTCATGACATAGGACTTAACATTAGGGCCATAGTCTCTGATATGGAACCAGATATGTACAATCTTGCTAAAGAAAGACCAATATCTCCTGAAAAACCTTTTTTCTTCCTCAAAAGAAGGAAATTATTTTATATTTTTGATGCGTCTCATCTAATCAAATTGGTTAGAGACAGTTTGTTAGTGAACGAGTTTAACTTTCAGGGTTGTGTGGCTAATTTCGAGCCTGTAATGCAGTTCTACAATCAGGATAAAGAAAAAACCTCAAAGCTTGCTCCAAAACTGTCCGAAAGTCACATCAATCCGAACAATATCGAGAAAATGGAGTCTCGCTTTGCGTTACAACTGCTGAGCAACTCTGTAGCTGCTGCAATATTGACCTACATAGACTTCTATGTCATTGATGAATCTGGGAGAGATACAGTCAAAGTATTAAAATTAATGAACGATCTACATGACTTATTAAATTCTTTCAACGTTCAAGATGACAACGTATATAAGAGACCATTTAGCGGTGAACCGGCACAACTACAAATTTTCAATGAAGCAATAAACTTCTTTCGAACTCTGAAGTTAGTAGACCCAAGAGCCGGTCGTGATGTTACTTCATCAGCAAAGTTCATTGAAGGGTTCCAAATGACGATTGGTTCAATAATGCTGCTATTAGAAGACCTCAAGAAGAAAGGAATAACAAACATTTTGCGCACAAAACGGTTGAGTAGAGATGCAACTGAGTTTTTTTTTAGACAAATAAAATCAATAAACGACATAACCGGTGAGCCGTCGAGTAGGCAGTTCATGTCAGGTTTCCGAGAACTATTCATAACAGACATCATGAAGCCTCCATCTGGGAAAGACTGTTCCGTGGAAATAGCAAAGCTTCTTACCTTGAGCGACGGTTCCGAAGAACCAGATGACGATGGCGATGACCAAAATGAAACGAGTGCCTTCACTATCGACGAATCAGAAAATAACGTGAAAGTTAAGAGCTCCGAGTATAACCAACTTGAAATACCCGATAAAAATACGGTCGTTTACTTAAGCAGCTACCTTCTTAAGAGATGTTCTGAGAAGCACAAGGGATGCCAGATCCTGAATTCATACATAGCACCAGCGCCCGAGCAGAGGATCCACAACTTCGGCGCTGACGTTCGGTATCAGAGATACAGAGAGTATAGCAAAGAAACTTGCTCTAGCTTGCTGGTAGTCCCTTACGACGACTTCATCAAATACGTGGAGATGATGGAAGAGGAGTTCCGCAGTGGCTTTAGGAGGAAGCACATAGATAGAGACATTGCCGCGTTTATTTACAAAGAGATAAGCGAGCTAAATTTTGCGCCACCGTGCCCGTGTTTCCCCATCGTGTATCTGAAGAAGCTTTTCATCAGGATGAGGATATTCCACACGATTCAGTTTAATAACAAGAAGCTACGTACCTGTCGGACCAAACGGAAGTATTTCACTGTGCCAAATTTGTAAAAGCCTATTTAAATGGTGATGTTAATGGCTATTGGTGGTTTAATTACTACAAGATTGGAATATAATTGGTATAATAACATAAAGAAAGAGGTATAAAGTTTGATTTTGAAAGCTAACGCGAGTGAAATTTATAATGAAATAATTATTTATAATGGAAGTTCGGACACGAAGTGACTGAATAGACTTCAAAAAAGTTCGAAACTGGTCGGAGTATTTCTGATCTTATTTTCGTGAGTTTTTATCTGGGTATTTTTTAATAGGTGTAAAGTTGTTTGTAAGTAAGTATGTATGTTTGTCGGAGGTAATCTCTGGAACTACTTTGGGGCCTTCGCTTATCACGGTGGGGACGTTAATGGGGCATTTGGGAATATATCCTTCCTGGAAAGCTTGTATAATGTTATATACTGAACTGATTCTGAAAATGTATACTGATAGAAACTAAACTATTCCAGATAGGCCTATGGCTATCTGGAATAGTTTAGTTTTGTTTTGTGTTTTTTTTCAGCCTATGCTGGGACGGAAAAATACCTTTCCATGAGACACCGGGAACCCTCGGCTAGAACTGTAGGGCAGACCAGATAGTTAAATAAAAAAAAAGTAAGAATTAATAATAATGAATGATGAATAGAATATTGATAATTGTATAATAGAAAAATAATGATACCTGTTGAGATTTTTCAACGCACTGACTAGTAATTATTTTATAAATATTTATTTCAAATTACTTTCCTTTATTTATTTTAGACATTGTTCAAAAGATATTAACAAAAATAAGTAATCATTTACCAACCTATGATTATGATTATCAAAGTTATAATCATAGGTTACCAACCCACTTCATCAACATAATGGTCGTCAAAATCCAAAATTAAAACACACATTTCGCTAAAACAAATCTAGTGAAACAATCAGACGTCCAAACACAAAACCATTAGCTCCAAATGAAGAGTAACAGCATACCAGGGCATTTGCATAAGTGCTGCTTTATAATCACAAGGGGACCCGGGACCCGGTAATCTGTAGTAACGTCCCGGCGGGTCCCGGGGACCGAGGTGAGGCTGAATGTAAGCCGCTTTTTGTTGAAATGACATTCCTTGATCTCCTAATGTGTCTGTGACGAATGATTAAAATCGTAGCCATTTCGAAATTAAATGCTGAGAGCTAGGCTCAGAGGTTGTGGAGTTTCAGGGTGGGTGCAAAGGACTGCTTCTTTACGAAATAGCTGAGGCAAATAATGTTATGTTATCCATAGCATCCATACCAATATATAAAAGTGAAACGTTGTCTGTTTGTTTGGGGAGCTTTCACGCGATACGGCTGGACGAATTTTGATGAAATTTTGAATGGAGATAGCTTATACTCTAGAATAAAACATAGGATACGTTTATCCCGGAAAATTGTGAGTTTCCACGGGAAAACTGGAAAATGTTAATTACTCGCTGTAAGGAACGGTTGCCATTGAAACGAAATAGCAAGTCTGTCAAAATACATCAAGAGCGTTGGTGCTATACCTACTTTTGCATTGGTTTTTAATATCTTAGAAGAACATAGGATGCTTTTTTCGCGATAAACTGTAGTCCGCGCGGCCGAAGCCGCGAGCGGGAAAGCTAGTACTACTTAAGACTAGGCTCTGCTTTTTAGGGTTTTTTTCCATAAATATGCAGGGTCAACCACAAACCTGATAAATGTGAAACTTAACATATATGTTTTTGAGACCTTTATCTCTCGAAGACTAAGACAAAAACATGACTAACAGAATTTCATTCGATACATTTTCTTATCAAAAATTACGTTTCTTTCGGTAATTTTTTCATTTTTCTACTTAACGTTTCTCATTTTATTTCAAAAATAAATAGCACAGCAAGAAAATTATTATTTTGGTTTATTATATACACATACGTAATTTACTTCGGAGCTAAATTGTGTGTTCCAACAGCGCTCGCGATATTTAACCTTGTTACGCAGGCACTTAAGTGCTTATTGCGGGTAGCTGGTGGCAGACTGTAGGGGAGGTGGCAGGCAAGTGGGGAGTGGGAAAATGTAACCTTGGAGCCTGGCCTTAATATCAGTTTAAAGACCTGCCTGGGAATTAAATAATAATTAAATAATGATCCCGTATACTTATTACCACACTGAAAAAAAAGATCGCTAAACAAGTGAGATTTTAGCTTGATTAACTTTTTTTGGTTTAATTTCAAAAAGAAAATGGTCGATTTCATAAACCACACATGTTTATTGACAATAAAGCCAAAATGATGAAAACATTCATAAAGGTTCATTTTTATTACTGATAAGTAACTTGGTTAAATTTAACAACATGAAAACTGCCTTTGTTAATTCTATAAAGTGCAGTAGAGGTTCATTTGGCATGCTATTTTAAAACAAGTTTTGTTTGGATGTATTACACCTCTTGGTAAAATTCAATAAGACTTTTTATTATGAAAATAAACAAGAACATAGAATGAAACATGATCGAGTTTAATTCTAACAACTTTAAGTTATTGTCATGAATATGTTGATGTTTGTTTATTCTATCTCTCTACTTGCCAGTTTTAATATTAAAGTAATCAAGTTAAAGAAACTTTAGTATATTTCTTGACTTTATCTTGCATTTTGGTATCTAAATCGTAGTTTATAATTTGATATGGTTAGAAATTCTCATTTTAATGTTCTAAATCTCAAAAGACTGCTGTTTTGAATACATGAAAGACTAAACATTAATAGGACAGTGCATATTTTTTTAATAAACCGGCAACATCGATCTCGCGGTTATTTCATTCATTGTTCGCGGGCTGTGCCATACAAGTTCGTTCGTGATACATAAACTGTTTTTAAAATTGTGTGACCTTATTGAATAAAATGTGAAAAAAAGGAAAAAGCTAATTATAGAAAAAGTGGATGATCTTCTAAGGGAACGGGAATTAGGAGACCTACTTCCTACTTTCCGGCGTAAGTACCAAAGTTTTCCATTAAATTTGTTTTTTAGACGCCATGCTTGCGCCACCCCGGCGTCGTTGGCATCTTTGGATTCTTTGATTATTTACAAGTGTATATTCAAAGCTTGGATCCTCAATTCCACAGACATTTTTGTGTACCCATACCTAAAGGATTAATAGTACAGTATTCTGTAACCTAACCTAATAAGTACCTACCTAGTGTAAAATGCATTTGTCGTTTTGATAAGCGCGATATGGAGGCATATTATTAGCTATTCATTTAAAATGTGAAATTTAACGCCGGCCGTGGCCACCGCATCGCCCACATTTCGCAGCACGCGTCACGGCATTTCGCGAGTGCAAGTAATAACTTGCCGGCAGCTGTCTGATCACAGATCTGAACATACATACATATATAGGTAAATAAGGTCGGACAAGTTTAATTTATAGGGCACACTGAAGGTTGCCTAAAATAATTTTACTAAAAAGCATGGATTTCTTGTAAATATGTAGCATAAATTAGAAGGCTACCTATTCTAATAAAATGCTTGAGGTGTTTGTGGAAAATTGTACCTAATACTTTTTGTTTTTCTACTTCTCATGATAAGCTTTTTTTGTAGGAAATACACTAGCTTTGGCATCCCTCATCCCTGAAGAAATTAAGGAGTTAATCTCCTAAGTAGGTCCTCGTGCTTTATTTTTGCATTTCTGGATAGCCTGGGCATTAGATGTTTCAACCATTAACAATATCTGTATTTTAAATACTTATAATATTACTCTAAGTGTAATCATTTGATATAAATTTTATTGTGTTTTGCTTTTTATTTTAAACAGAATAATCTTGTGTTAATCACTTTTACTTTTTTTGTAGGTCATTGAAGTATTATCAATTGAAAAAGAACACGAGACTCTGCAGATTGTGGAACTCGCAGCACATCAAGAAACTCTGATAATCATTGAAGAAAATACAGAAAGATATTTGACCCGATATGAGGAATCTGAATTTTCTAATTCAGATAGTATAAGTACGTTTACTTTTATTATGCCACTTTTTTTTAAAATGCCTCTATTGGTCACCACCTTCACTTATCCATCGATCACATGATTGCTTAACTATATACACTAATAGAACGGATAGTCTATAAAGAATTCCCACAGGATCAGCATTTCCATGTGGACTTACTAGTAGGAATCCGCTAGTACATTATATTTGTTTATTTTTGCAGATTTTGGTAAAATTACTCAAAGGGAACTTGGAGGCTTCATCTCTGTTGGTCGGAGTGGGTTATTGGCTATCAGAGGATTCAGCGCGTAACTTATTTGTTTTAATAAGTATAAGATAAGGCTTTTTTTTGTAATGCATAATAAATTCTTAATAATTTTTACTATATTTTTATTTTAAATCAATTTTAATGCTTAGTCCGTTTCATTGTTACACTGATCTGTGTGTAAGGAGCTATATTTTCTGATTATATAATTGTTTATTCTGTTTATTCTGTTGTTATGTTCTTTTTCAATTAATTATTATTAATTTTCCGTTACAGACCAACCCTATTTTTAGTAAAATAACTTGATTAAAATAAATTTTGTACAATATTGGACTAAACATTTAACTTTATAAATCACATTACCAACCTTTTATGGAAAGTAACAAGGCATTTATTAAATATAATGTTCGATGAGATTTAAAACAAACAACTTTACTTCTATATTCATAAAAACCCATGATATATCTTACCATCTTATTACTAGGTATTTATTAAATTTATTAAACTAAAATATTAAAAACAATCATATATATTTTTAATTTCATAAACACTCATGGTTGATTGAACAATGAATGGTTGATTAATATTTATTTCTACCCAGCAAGTTAAGTTATAAATCTAACAAGCTTCTTTATATAAATAATTACTGGACTTTAATAAATCTATCATGGTATTGGTTAATTTTATCATAACGCTTGTTTAACAGCATCAACAACATAATGAGAAATACCAAACACATTGTTTGAATTTTATAATTTCACAGTATAATATGAATAAGTGTTTAGTTAACTTTACTATGTTATTTGCTTAGATCAGTGATCAAGTTGTCTTTATTGTCAGGAAACAAGCAGCTTTATGTTCCCCTATATAAACATGTTACGTAATCACTACTAACAAATTGTTGATGGCAGCGATCATATTTTTTTTTCAGTGCACAGCAGAAATAATACTTGCTTTTTCTCCATCCCAGTGCCACCGCCACAGAACAAGGTTTTTTTTCTCTTGCTGTAATTCTCAACTTGGCGTACGTAGGTATCATCAACGAACTGGACTGGACGCATGTCTAGAGGCGACTTGATGAGTTTGACAAAAGTTCCTACATGTCGTGGTCGGAAAGTTGAATGAAGTAATATTTTAGGACTAACATAAAATCAGGTTCCTAATACAAAGCCTACTTGTCACAATGGAAAATTTATAAATTAATTTAATATGAATATCGAAAATCGATAAGAGAAGAAGTAAATATCATTGCCAACGTTACTGATAACTGCTATCAGTTATAGACGACTTATGTAATGTAATGGATATACATAGATCGGTAAATATAGGTCACTACTTTTCCCGCACGCGACTTCGTCCGCGCGGACTACTGTTTATCGCGAAAAAAGCATCCTATGTTCTTCTAGGATATTAATAACCAATGCAAAAGTAGGTATAGCATCACTTTTTACATACTTGTTATTTCGCGTCCATGGCAACCGTTTCTTACAGCGAGTATCAACATTTTTTCCAGTTGTTCCAGTTTTCCCGTGGAAACTTATAATTTTCCGGGATAAAAAGTATCTTTTATTTATCTCCATTCCAAGTTTCATCAAAATCCATCTAGCCGTTATCGCGTGAAAGCTCCCCAAACAAACAAACAAACAGACAACGTTTCACTTTTATATATTGGTATAGATGGATTGTGAACTTTCTAGACAAAAGCACTTGAGAGGATAAATAGATACAACGTTCATACCTATTCCTACATGTACGGATGAAAACTAACTACAATACCAATCTATTTTATTTCACTTACCTATTTACTTATTAAAGTATTGTGATCCTTCAAATACGGCTCGCATTCATATCGTCAGTTCTTCCATACTTAAATCTTAATCATCCATGAAAGTCTGCCTTATCTGGCCTTGATTCTCTGTACGGAATCAGGAATTCTACGAGTACCATCAAAAATCCACAAATACTCAATTCGGGAATCGAACCAGCAACCTCACGATTCGCTGGAGCTGTGGTAGTAGGTTCATTAGCAACTACGTCACGGAGCCAGTTGAAATAGTAGGTAGCTACGAACCATACAAATCGAAAGCTATTCCGATTTCTATGATCACACTAATGTTATAAAGACGAAAGTGTCCAAAATTTCTGTTTGTTTGTATGGCTGAACGGATTTTGATGAAATTTGGAATGAGATATTTTATACCCTGGAATAATACATAGGATACTTTTCGTCATCATCATCAGTCACGCGGGTGTAACCTCGAGGCGCAGCTAGTAAACCTATAATGTTCCCATTGTTGAAACTACGGAAAAATTGAAGGACATTATGAAACCGGCACCGCCCACCGCAGCTACCGCCCGCCGCGCCGCCGCTGCCCGCCCCGTGGCCAGAATGCCTTAGCTGTCTCGCCACGCCACGATGTCATTATCGTCGAATCTTACCTGTGGCTTGTACTATTATTTATTCTGTGCCTGTGGTACTACCGTTGGTACTCCTGGTACCACAGGCTATTTTCTGTTCCAAATGTTCAATATTAAATCTATCCATACCAATATATACAAGTGAAACTTTGTTTGTTTATTTGTCTGTTTCTTTGGGGTGCTTTCACGCGATAACGGCTGGATGAAATTTGATAAATTTGGAATGGAGATAGCTTACTTCCTGGAATAAAACATATGATTCTATTATCCCGGAAATTGTAAGTTTCCACGGGAAAACTAGAAAAATGTTGATTACTCGCTGTAAGAAACGGTTGCCATGCAAACGAAATAACAAGTGTGTTTAAAAACATCAAGAGCATTGGTGCTAAGAGTGTACTTACTTTGGCATTGGTTTTTAATATCCTAAAAGAAGAACATAGGATACTTTTTTCGCGATAAACTATAGTCCGCGCTGACGAAGGCGCGGGCGGGAAAGCTAGTAGTTTATAAATGTGCTCAGAGCTCTGTTAAAAACTATGTAACAATGAAATTGTGCCAATATGAATAAAATATTACTTTTTAGCAACAAAACATATAACAAAATGTATTTGAAAATAAAATATGTAATGATTTACCTGCTTGTGACATTTGTGACGTTTGTTAAGATTTCACCCTAGCTCGATGTCCAATGACTAAGATGCTGTTTTACCAAGTGGTATTTTTTTATCAAACTCCACCCACGAGTCTCCTCATATTCTACCAAGTGGTATTTTTCTATCAACTTACTCCCAAAGCTCCTCATATTCTACCAAGTGGTATTTTTCCATAAACTTCCACCCGTGAATCTCCTCATATTCTACCAAGTGGTACCTATTTTTCCATCAACTTCAACCCACGAATCTCCTCATATTTTAGTAATATTTTTACTTTTCCTGAACATTCTACCATAGATAAAAGAGGCCGAAAGCTTAAAAGTTCGACCAAAGTTTCTATGTAGGTAGAATCTAAATGTCCTCATGCTTTCAAAACGGCTCTACATCACAAAATATGGCCACTGAATATCAGTTACACAGCAAAAAGCTTCCGAACCTCAATTTACAACTAAATCTGATTTTCCTTCACCATAAATAAACCGAATTCTACATAAAAATATCACGTTTCACCGTATTGAGATCCTTTTTTGGCCCTTGACCTGTGATAGAAAATCGTAAAGACGTGGTGCAGCTGCATTAGGTACCTACCTAGTCAAACTGACGCTTAGAATAATGACTTTGTCTGCAAATAACTTGAATTGCTCGTCAATGGCCAGTCTCCTAATTCTTTTGATTAGTAGGTAGGTACTAATAAAGCTTACTTTTTCATTTTCATTTACACTTAATACTTTTTATTAAATAATAAAAAAAATATTGTAACTGTTTCCTAGATTTAATTTAATTTTGGGTGAATCACTAAATTAATGTCGTGCTCTATTTTAACAGCTAAATGACAAGACGAGCAGTTCGTTCACCTGATGGTAAGCTCCAAACCTACCCATAACAATTACAGCACCCGTTGTCACTCGGAGCTTTAGATTGCAAAATATTATGTGTTACTTCATCGTCACCGGCAAGATTCAGCAAAATTTAAAAATTGGTTAAATTACAGTTAACATGACATTGCCATACATTTTCATCTTTCAAACGTGGGTGAACTACAGCTGGAATCACACTTCCAATATCATTAGTAATGTTGCCAGAAACATTGGCCTTCAATCAATCGCGTCTCCTTGTTTTCTTCCCAATTGAGTTCAGGACGCCATCGCCACATCTACGTTTTTTATTCATCTACAACTTCACGGTATCGAGATCCTTTTTTCGCCCTCGTCGTAAAATTTAGGGGTTCGAGCGACCCCTGAGGTCAGCGCGGGGTTTTGTCAGGGGCTGGTCAGCTTTTGTCCGAGGGTGATAAATAAACACGTTCAATGGTGCCTACACATTATAACTTTATGTTAATGTCACTCGTAAAGTAGACGCAATAAAGGCTAGTATCGCGTGGTGGCCTGTGAGGTTGTGGTTTTGTTATTTTCTTATCTTCATCGTTTTTCCGCTGTGGTCTATCTATCTAAAATATACATATATTTTTTACTTATTTGCTTACATTTTATATTCTGTACTAGCGGCGCCCACAGCTTTGTCCGCGTGGTCATTTTAAAAAAAAAGGAAGAAAAAGTAAGAAAAATAGCTTATCATTCCTCACCACACGATATGGTGCACACTATTTCTTTGTCTTTCATCAAAATTGATTCAGCCGTTTGGTAAAGGCTGAAAGGAGAAAGAAAGAAGGAAAGACGTTCAGAAAGGAGGTAAAGTTATTTTAGCGGAGGGATATGTGTTTGGGTTGTATGTATGTATGTTTGTACGTTTCTTTGTGGAGTCCGGATAAACAGCTTGATGGATTTTGATAAATGAGGTATCATTGGATTCGGCTTAATCACGAGAGTACTAGGTAAAGGATTTATGAAGTGTCAAGGAAAATAATTAGAATATTCGAACAAACGACCCTCCGCAGGAACAAACCTTCGCAGTTTTGACCATTCGAGTAATAGTAAGATAAGATAAGATAAGAAATAATTTATTCTCACAAACTGTACAAAGCAACACATAAATCAACAGATAAACTTAACTAAAAACAAGCAACTAAGCACCTGTGTACAAAGATCGCTGCCATGTACAGTGCTGCCAGTAAAGGTCTGAGCTCAGCAAAACAGCTGTGACTTACTATTTAAAGTACTTTAAAAAGTACTTTAAATAGTACTTTTCGCAATTTTGACCATTCGTAGAAACGACCCTTCGAGTATGTAATCATTCGATGAATAGACTTCGAGGAATAGACATTCGCAAAAACGACATTCGAAATTTAGTACGTATCCCCTTACAGTTGCCATATTGTATATCCGACAGAACAAAATATTACCAAAACCTTTTGAGTGAGGTATCAAAATGAAGGTCTTTAAAACACCATTCCATAAATAAAGGAATTGGGTAAACTAAAAAATCATACTATAAATATAAACTATTAAAAAAAACGACTCGGAACAAAACTAAAATGAGACAAACAGATTTAGATTCTCGAGTTTCTGGGTTTAAAAATTTGAAATGTTGTCCATTGTACTTTTGACGGGATCAGCTAGAACCTGGCGAGCTACTCCGCCTCCGACTGCGTCTTATATTGCAAAATCAAGAATCTAAAGCTCCTCCTCTTTTTAGTTTTGTTAGCCGTTGAGTTTTTTGTTTGTTTAGAATAATTTATTTTCTTCGCTTTTATGTGCCACTGTGTTTATTTCCCAATTCCCAATCAGAGTCGTATTTCCAACAATTAAAAACCCTCTGTAGCTCAATGCAATAAACTAGTAGATACCTAGTACCAATCTAGATGATTTTACCTAGAGCTCTGTTGCAAAGATTCAGGTACTGAACATTTTAAAGGGAATCCAGTGAAAGTACTTCCCACGTCCTTCAGCAAAAAACACTTCCCACGCGCCCGATCAGCTGTTCGGAAGGAAGCTAGCGGTAAGTTACTTTATGCCGGTCTTATCTTTTTGCTGTCTTCTTTTTGCTGTCTTAATTCTTGGAAAACAGTCGTTCGTATACCTCTGCCTCAGACAACTTGATACAAGCTGTGTAACAGCTGCGCTAGGTTCCTACTTATCACAGATCTTCTTCTTTTTTATTCAACTGACCAAGGAAGCTTGATTATGCAAGTACTTGCATAAAAATAAAATGTTCTAGGGTACTTAAATAGTCTAAAAAAATAGTGTCTGTCTGTATGTTTGTTCGTGCATCACGTAAAAACTACGGTTTTCACTGTTGGATACATCTGTGGTTGGATAGCTTAGGGTTTGACTTAAAAACTGGGTTACTTGGTATCTTAATGATTAGACGCCAAGCAATCGATAAAAATATATTTGACGGCTGAACGAATTTTGATAAACGTAAAATTGTACCTTATAGGTACTTTTGGTCTTGGAATAACACGTATGGGCTACTTTTAAATGAATATACAGCCGGGTCCGATAGCAAATCACACAGTAACGGAATTGAAAATAAAAAAAACCGTTTTCAAGCAAGCTATCACCAAGAGCAATTAAAAAAATGATCTAGAGTACTTAAAATAAGCTAATTAACAAGAATATAAAATAATGATTAATGGTCTGTGTCTGTTTGTATGTTCGCCCATCACGTAAAAACTACTGGAGTTATTGCGTTTTTTTTCCACTATTGGATAGCTAAGGGTTTGACTTAAAAACTGGTGTACCTTCTTAGTATCTCCATCCGATGAGCAGAACCCGAGCAATCAATAAAAAACTATAGGAAAACTTCGCAGAGTGGTGTCGATATATCAAATTTGTCGGACTATAGCGTGCTGCCTCCAACTTTTTGAAGGGAAGTATGCATCTTATAACCTGACATATTATGGATATGATCTGATGAAAACGAACTGTAATTCAGTACGTAGGTACCCAGCTCATAATGTAGCTGTTTCATCGTACAACTTCATACTTAAATTAAACAAGACATTATGACAAGAAGTTTATTAAAGAAGCATTATTTCAAAATGGCATAGAAACAATAACAAATTAACTAATTTGATAAACGCATTTAAGTTACCTAATGTTAATTACCAATTTTCAAAATGCGAGATTAAGGCCTTGCCTCTGAGACTTCTGAGAAGTAAAAGTTCTTTACAAGAGGCACCATTATCTTCGCCCCATTGCAAACACACTTCAAATGCATTGATTGCATTTTTTTCTGCGACCTGTGTCGTAGATGCAATGACTTCCTCGTCGTCTTCTTGATCTGTCATTGGAGTAGAAGCATGGCTTATGATCTCCGCATCTGACATTCTTTGAAATCCGCTTTCTTCTTCATCTAATCCTCGATACCAGATGTCCAAATGTTGTGAGCTTATCTGCGTTTCGGCAGCCACTCTCTCTATGACTTCCGGTTCCAGAGGAACACTGATTGGAGGAGTGCTGGGGGTAGTGACGGTTTTTGGCCATAAGTTCTCCCATGACGATGTAAGGGCTGATGGGGGCAATGCATACCAAGATTGAGAAAGCGCAAACACCAAGTCTTTCATGTTGAACTCTTGTAATGTTTTATCTATACGCTGGTCTTTTGATATGGCCGTCAGCAGCAGGTTTTTTTTGTAGTCTTGTTTGATAAACTGAATGATGTACTGATTCATAGGTTGGATGAATGCAGTGCAGTTCACTGGAAGAAACATCGCAGTGATGCATTTATCGTCAGATGTAAGTTCTTCTTCGGATGGATGACCGGGAGCATTATCAAGAAGCAACAATGCCTTTTGAGGAAGATTATGAAAATTCAACCATTTCCTAACTTCCGGGACGAAGCATTCGTCAAACCACTTCTTGAAGAGGTGTTTTGTCATCCACGCGTTTCTTTGTCCGTAATAATGCACTGGTAAATCAATGTTTTTAAATGCACGTGGATTCTTTGCTGTTCCAATGACCACCATCTTTAGCGTGTGCGTGCCGGAAGCGTTTGCACACGGTAATATGGTTACACGTTCTTTGCTCAGCTCACGTCCACGTACATATTTAGCATTACGTGAAACAAATGTTTTTCTTGGTATCACACGCCAAAAAAGCCCTGATTTACTTACATTGTAAACCTGAGAAGAGCAAAGATCTAAATCTGTAACTATTTGTAAAAATTTCAATTTAAATGTATCAACGCAGGATGCGTCATTAGAGTCATTTTCTCCTGTCACCGACATTAAACGTATTCCATGACGAATTTTGAAGTGGTCTAACCACCCCTTGCTAGCTACAAAGTCTTCTTTTTTTGTTATCTCTGTGTAAAAATACTTTGCTTTCTTGGCCAGTATGGGCCCAGAGATAGGTGTGCATCTGCTTCTTTCCTGAAGAAACCACATAAACAGAGCTTCCTCCATCTCCGGATGTTCAGCTTTCCTGAGAGTCTTCCTGTTCCCTGGTGTACAGTCGGACACAAACTTTTGAATGTTCTCGCGGCTCCTTTTAATATCATAAATTGTGGAACGTCCTACGCCATACTTTCTTGCCAACATACCATAAGATTCTTTATTTTGATTGAGGAGTCCCAGGATCTCGATTTTTTCTTTAATCGTTAATGTTTTATGCTTTCGCTTTCCTCTTGGCGGAGACATGTTGATTGTACGCAAAGGCGCAACTTTACAATGCGGCAACAACGCGCGAAAGCCGCACACTGACTGAGTGAGATAGCACGAACACGCCACGCGCCGAAGCGCCCTCCGCGCGCCGCCCGCGCCCTCCACGCGACCTACAAAAAACACGTCACATTTCCAACAAGTTGCAATGGTCAACGTATAATTGGCGAGTCGGTTTACACGGGGCGCCGGATTATACAGGGGCCGAAGTACCGAGGATCTACTGTTTTAAAAATTGAAAACTGCGATGTAGAAGAGTTAGGGCAAGTAACTCCATACTAAGCTATTTTGAACTTTAGTTAGATGATAGAATTTTTCGAAGTACAGGAAGTATAACCAAATGGACAAAGCGAAGTAATTGCGCTTTTCTGTTTGGATACGCACGTGAGCCTTCGGGCAAATAGTTCAAATATGTGCACTCCAATACGACGACGACACCTTATTTAGACTATGGCAGTTTTGAAACTAACTGAAAATGTATGTCACATAATAATAATAATATACTAGTTTGTATAGCAGAGTAACGATAAGTCACAGAATATATAATAGTAGTAATAACGTGGGTTCTTCATAGTAGCAAATAATATGGTTTATGAAACATACCTACACTTCTTTTATATTAGACTCTAATTAAAATCCATATTTTCTAAAATTGCAATACTCACAATTTTTCTTCAGTCCGCTTTCTTTACTCATATTTTTTTTGACAGCTGTGTTGCTCGAACTGTCCCCATTAATGTCTACAATATTTCTAATAAAAAGACAAAATAACACTTAAACCTGTAAAAAAATGATAATTATTTTAAATATGTAATAGGAACAGGAGAATAGTACCTACGAGAAGGTCAGAGTAAAATGAACGGACAATTTTAATACTTATTAATTTTGAAAGGAGTTTTGGGGTCATGATAGCCTGTTTATGCAGATTTGAGATAAAAGTAAGTTTATAGGTTGAAGCTTTTTAATTGGGATTTGAATAAGTAATTAATGGGTGTTTTAAAGTAATAATCAAGGACAGTTAGTGGCCAGTAGGTTCTATTTTTTTTAACCTGATAGTACTTACCTGTAAGCTAAAAATCACTCAACGAGAGCTGACAGAGAGTATTCTTAGGGCTAGTTATAAACTTTATATAAATTCCTCCAAATCAATCGTGCAAAATAAAATCGTGGGCCTATACAATTTTGACCTAAATCCTTATTCTGACGTTCCTAGTAAGGATAAGGTCTCTAAAACCCCGTGTTAGCCCATTAGACCATTGTTAACATAATCCCTTTAATTTCCCCAGAAAGGTTCAACAAAGTAAACATGTACTGCTACACCATCAAAAAGTTAAACAAGAGGCATCCTTCATAAACAACATAGATCTAATCAAAAGTTGGTAGAATGGGTACCAGCTTATCAGGCATGGACCGCATAAATTAGGTGCAACGCACACAATTGTATTTTTTGGCCTTAATTACAATGGAAGTAGCGTTTGTGTAGCAAGTGTTAGCAATGACATTCATTCAAGCTACAGTCTGCATGTCTATATTTGTTGTGGATGCATAAGCACGACGGTGGGAATGTAGCTGTGTGGGTGTGTTTGCCTGTAGTTGTAACTAGTCCAGTTATTGTTTACGTGCTAAACCTATGTCTATAATAAACAGCTTAAAAATTAAAGAAAAATGGCCGCCCTCTAAATACAACATGGCCAAGCACTAAGCGCAAAATTGCGTCCGCATCGCATTCTAAATGGAAAACAAGCCGCATATGTCAAATGGGCCCTTACCCTTAGTTGCCTATAAGCTGCACAACATGTGAGTAAGCAGCTAATACGTTATAAATTACGATAATTTCGAAGACACTCTTGTTTTTGTCGCAAAAAGCACTAAGTGAAAAGGCGACGCGTTGTCGCGAGCCGACAATGCCGTGCCACAGAATAAGCCGTGCGAAGACTGGGCGAGCATTGGATCCGGTAGAATGACCACTGTGGGATTGTGTTGTTATCATCTAAGCTTTTCAAGAACGCGTAATAGCTACTCGTTTTTGTTATTATTGATATCGTACGGCTATTTATAAAAATCACAACGAAGTTCCTTACATCGTATAAATTTGGGAAACGAAATTATAGAAAAGAAAAAGTGGCAATTTTAATGTTTGAAAAGACTGTGAAGTACCTAGTCCCTAGGCATTTATTTACTTTGACGTGTAAGGTAATGTTATACCATCCGTTCTATCCAGACTAATTCTATTACCCCAATAAATCGACTGTATTCTTCAGTATAATGGACAGTATTGTCCATAACAAACCTGAACTGGCGACAGCAAGCGTTAGTTTATGTTATTATCTCGTCGCTGTCGCCAAACGTCGCATTGTCTTACGCAGACTGTCGCCAGTGTCCGCAGGGGGTGTGGAATTGCATTAAAAATGGTTGTCAAAGCAGACTTTAATTTGCATGTTGAGTTGTATATTTTTTCTTAATTTTATGGTATAACCTTACTTATCTATGTAGATAACGAGGCCATCGGAAAAAACGCTTTAGATAAGTCTGTGTAGAGTGCAGTCTGGATCTTGTGCTACCTTAATTTCTACCCTATCGTAGGGTCTTTAAATAACCTCATATTATATAAACCTCCCGTCAAGACATATTTAACACTAGCAACAACCTTATCCCAACTGCTGCAGCGAGCTGGTTTTATTTCACTTTTTAGGAGCTTCAAAATAAAAACCAAAACGTTAGGCCGTATATCGGCTTATCTGGCAGCAATTTGCCACCTTTAGAGTTACAACGGTGTATTTTAGAGCCATAGCTGTCCTGTGATGTCAGGACCTCCCGTATATTGCCATGGGCACCCAATTACCTACTTTATTTTATGGTGGATATAAATTGTGGCGTTTAAAAAGATAAGCCGTGTATACAGGCTGTAAAAAATAGAAGCAATACTTAACCACACATACAGGCGCATTGTGTAGAACTAGCTGTATTTTTTTGAAATATTTCAATATTTTTTTTGTAGTATGTGCGATTCAGCCATTTAGTCCTGAAAAGGTTAGACAGAGACGGAGTACTTTCGTATTTATACATTAGTGCGATGTGATGTGAAGTGTGATTCGTCAATGTCAGAAAGTAAAACAAATAAGTTAAATAAATAATATCGAGTTGAGAACCTCCTCCTTTTTGAAGAAAGTTTTTTTTTAACTACCTTCATTCTTACGGTTCGTGTAGCTCTATTGATACGCGGGCGGAAGGGCTGGTTATAAGCATAGCTGCAGCAAATTACCATTATTAAATTATTATTCGACCACATCGTAGCTTTCCATCAGGTGAGATCGTGGTCAAACGATTGCCTAGTCAGTAATTAACTTACTTTTCAATTTCGATGTACACTGTTTGTTACAGCCTGTATATCTACAGCTGAAGCTGGCCCTTTCTAGCCGCTGGCATTTGAGAGGTGTCATATAAAGAACCCCTTTTGGTGGAACGGCGACCGAATTAATTGTTTGTTTACGTGCAATGGAAGAGGGTGTCAAAGGGACTTCAAAATAAAAACAGCCATTTTGAAAATATGTCTGGAGTAACAAGTATTAAGGATCCTATGAAATAGGAAAGATCAACGGGAAGTCAATCAGTCAATAGATTAATGGGATTTATTTTGAGTGAGTCCAGTCAGTTGATCAGTATTAATGGGATTTATTTTGAGTGAGTCCAGTCAGTTGATCAGTATTAATATTTCTAAGTACCGACCACTCCATAATATGTTCGGCCGTCAAAAATTTTTTTATCGATTGCTCAGCTTCTGCTCACATTGAGATATCAAGTACATCAGTTTTTAAGTCAAAATCCAAGCTACTCAACAGTGAAAACCGCATCAAAATCGGTCCAGTAGTTTTTACGTAATGCGCGAACAAACATACAGACAAACAAACTAACAAATAGACACACAGACAGACACGATTTAAAAACATGTTATATTTTTGTTCAGTAGCTTATTTTGAGCATTTTTATTATTATCTTCTTTGTACAGACTATTTCGTTCCTATTGCTTTATTATAAGTAAGAAGATAGATAAATCTGTAACAGGTCCAATTCTGTACATGAAAGTTTATTTTAAGGTTTTGTTTTTTTTTATTGTGTTCTCTATATTCGATACTGACGCCAAAACTGATTTTTCTTTCTTTTTTCTTTATGTGTGTGTCTGTATCATAAGCGCCTCACTCCAAAACTACTGTTTGAATTCAAATGAAACTTGTTATGATTTGAGTTTATACTACGAGCACAGAATAAAGAATAGTCTACGAGTTAGGACATTGAATACTTTTGATCCCGAAAATTTAAAGGGTTCCCACAGGAAAGGGGTTGAAAGTTATTTAAAAGAACACGTACCGCGCTAAAACTACTGGACGGATATTGATGCATACTTTTTATCCCGAAAAATAATGGATTCCTGCGGGGTAGGATCCAAAGTTATGTTAATTTTGAAGCAATAGATATCAATGCTTATAATAGAACTGCAACAGGTCCAATTCTGTATTTGAAGTTGTTTTTATTGTTCTCTTTTTTCGATCCTAGCTTACCCACCCCACTTCGTCCGCGCGGGTTACAGTTTATCGCGAATATTTTTTTATGAAATGTAGTATTTTCTATTTTATGAGCACTTTTGATACTAGAATAACACATAGCTTACTTTTTACACAGTTAAATGACCACGCGGACAACGTCGCCAGCACGGCTAGTTAATAATCCATCTACAACAGAGTCCGGTAACAGGGATAGCAACCTATTTCACGAACTAAAACGGATTGGCCTTTAGAGATATTTAAAATGACAGGTTCAATAACAGATTGTAGGTATAATATCCGAAAAATAATGATACCTAGAATCGATAATAACGACTGGTTGGCCGAATGGTTAGTGACCCTGACTGTGAAATGGTCACGGGTTCGAATCCCGCGAGGTGCAATCATATTTTGTGTTATGAGCAGATATGTTTGTTTCCGAGTCATGGATGTAATGTTGTCTAGTGTCCATAGTACAGGATATCCTAGTTTGGGGCTAGGTAATTGTTGTGGATAGTACCGTTTAAAAAAAAAAAGTTTTCCAATCCAGATTTTATCGCACCTATTCGCCCAAAATGAGTATGTGGTTTGACTTAACACATAAGGTAGTCCTATATTAGCTTCACATAACATAACCGCCAATTTTTGTATTAATTTTACAAGAAGTATTTTTAATATGTCTGTGCTTACTTTTTTGTGCATATTACATAATTCATATCGCCAAGGTATCTGAAGCGATGAAGATAATTCTTTATTAACTTGAAAGTGTGGACTTTCAGTGCAACCTTATATAAATTTCATCAAAATTGAAGTTTATGTAGAAGTTTTTGTAGTAAATCGATTTGAAGTCGAATAATTCTGATTTGAAAACTATTGCTTTATATTCTGCCTGGCAACAATACTCACAATTTTAATAATGACCAAAGTAAAACCATTAACAAAAGGGAAACCAGCATGACTGGAAGTTCTTCTTTACGCAACTTCATTGTGCTCCAAATAATTACAAAGAACGGCAGGTTTCTAGGCTGTTATGTGAAAATAAGTTTGTGGCCAAGGAAAATGTATGCGTGCAATCATACCACTGTGTGGTGAGCACGGGTCACGCACTGTGGGACATTCTCCATTAACAACTCTTTCCATTGCAGGAACTCTCTTATTCTTTACTATCTCCCTTAGTTTTATTTAACTACTACTTATACTTACTTTTTTAATGTTTTACTGCTAGGCAAAGACATCCTCTATTTATTAATCAAATTAATATCTGACGACCAATTCTCCTTAAATGCATCCAGATTGTCCCCAAAGCTAAGCAAAGGTACCATGCTTGCTTGTTTATCGTATGAATTAGTGCTGGCCTCTGATGTCAGAGTTTGTCAGGCCGCCCGAGGGCCTCTGACAGGCTTAACGACTGCTATTAACGAATAACAGCTGGAACTGACAGAGGCACACAGGCGACTGAGGCGATGGGAAACCGTACAAAACTTGGAAAAGTCTTTGGAGCAGAGGACCAAACCCGGTATCGTTGAATTCTATCTCGCACTAGTATACCGCTAGGCTACCCTCGCTCTCTAAGTACCAAAATGTTATCATAACGACGTCACAAATATTGTTCCATGATGCAGTTGCCCTCTCTTAACACTTTGCACTGCTGTCAGAACGATAGATAACGGAATTCTGCCATCATGTCCATCAGTCTTTATTCCGCTTAGTACAACCATATGTCCCCAAAAGTCAAAGTCAAAGAATTTTATAGTAAATAGGCAAAATAATAGCACTTTTACAAGTCAAAATATACATAAAATATTATAAATATCATCATTATCATCATCATCATCATCATCATCATCATCATCCACAGCCTTTACCTTCCCACTGCTGGGCATAGGCCTCTCTTTTACCATGCCATTCGTCTCGGTCCTGTGCCAATCGGATCCAGGTTCGACCCGCGATCTTAACAATAAAATTTTGCTACCGAAACTATTATAACTAAGCATACTGCTTTTAGTTTGAAAAGGAATCCCTTTCATGTTCCAACAGAGTTAAATCTCACACTGGAAAAGGAAATTTTCTTCTGACTTTACCAGTGCTTCGGAAATACGCCCGTTAGAGAAGACAGCACCAAGAATCTCTACCTCTCCCTTTCTTGTATTTAAAATATATTCGATAACATTGTATTTGTATGATGCTGCGACTATGTCCGTTCATGTCCAGAACCGGCAGACTAAAACTATCCAGCTGCTCAGGGGAGTGAGACATGTCATATCCCCCAAACTGTTCACTAAAGCCCTGGAAGATATGTTTAAGACTCTGGACTGGTCAGGAAAGGGCATTAACATAAATGGCAATTACATCTCACACCTCCGTTTCGCTGATGATATTGTCCTTATGGCGGAGTCGATGCAGGATCTCAAGCAAATGCTGACCAACCTAGCTCACGGCTCTAGTCGTATCGATCTCGGGATGAACATGGATAAAACCGAGGTTATGTTTAACGACCTTATTACCCCGCAATCGATCGTCATTAGCGGTGTCCCCCTTGAAGTTGATCAGACATATGTTTACCTCGGGCAGACTATGCAATTGTGTAGGAACAACTTCGAAAGGGAAGCCGATAGGAGGATTCAGTTGGGATGGGCAGCATTTGGTACGTCAAGTCTTTTCGTCGTCCATATCACAGTGCCTAAAGATGAAAGTCTTCAACGTTATGACCTACGGAGCCGACAAGTGGACGTGAGTGTCCACGTGTGGGGCTGGTCCATAAATTTTAGGTCACACAGCGAGCTATGGAGAGAGCTATGCTCATAGTTTCTCTAAAGGAAAAACCCCAAAATGAGGAGATCCGCAAGAGAACTAAGGTAAACGAATTAGCAAGCTGATGTGGCAATGAGCCGGTCACATAACTTGAAGAACCGACAACCGTTGGGATAAACGAGTATTAGAGTGGAGACCGCGCTTAGACAAACGTAGTATAGGGCTCCCGCCGGCTAGATGGAGTGACGACTTGCGAAAGGCGGCTGGTAGCAACTGGATAAGGAGAGCCAAAGATCGGGCTCAGTGGCGTTCACAAGGAGAGGCCTACGTCCAGCAGTGGACAAATACGGACTGATGATGATGATGAGGTAACATTAAAACTTGTTTCAAAAGATTCCAGAGTTAAACATCTAAGTTAATAAACAAAAACACAAAAATGTATAATTTTCCTATTTCCTTGTTTTTCTCCTAATCATATGACGAAGTAGGCGTATTTGCCTAATAATAAGTTACAACATAGCAGGAACTTCCCGAACAAAATGATTAGTTGCAAACTTTGGGGCAGTTTCCAAAGTTTACCGAAGAATGTTCGTTTGGTTAGTTCGCGTAATGTCTGGTTGAGACAGTGTAGTATGGGCGCCCTAGTGTCAGCAATAATAGAGCACGCACAATGGCCTGACTTGGCCAATAAAATACGAAGTTTAATGCGAGAACTATCGGAAAACCCCAAAAATGCCTCGTGGTACAAAGGAAAAGTTAGAAAGGCGCTATATGTGGGTGGGTAAATAAATAATTGCTTTGAAAAGGAGTTTATGTGTAAGTACACATTTTGACGGACAAATATTGCGAATTTGTTGATTTCAAGTTGGGCGTAAACGTTCTTAGGTGAACATTTGAGATTTGGTTCTAGTTGGGGCGTAAACTTTCCTAGGTGAACACTTGAGATTTGGTTCAAGTTGGGGCGTAAACTTTCTGAGGTGAACACTTGAGATTTGGTTCCAGTTAAGGCGTAAACTTTCTGAGGTGAAGAAATGAGATTTGGTTCAAGTTGGGGCGTAAACTTTCTGAGGTGAACACTTGAGATTTGGTTCAAGTTGGGGCGTAAACTTTCTGAGGTGAACACTTGAGATTTGGTTCCAGTTAAGGCGTAAACTTTCTGAGGTGAAGACTTGAGATTTGGTTCAAGTTGGGGCGTAAACTTTCTGAGGTGGACACTTGAGATTTGGTTCAAGTTGAGAACTAGATCTTTATATTTTGCATCAACATTATATAATGCTGACGCTGCAGAAAGAAGAATACTTTTATTTTTGTCATTGAACATTGCAATGCTGTCAGCATTTCGGAAATGATGCCAACTGGTATCGATTACTTAAGAATCCCATACCTTTTATCTGGTTCTGTGCATTTTGTAAATAAGAAAAGTCAAATCTATTGAAAGATCAACAAATTAGTCTGTCTTCATCTTCCATACCTAAATATAAAAGTGAAACGTTGTCTGTTTGTTTGGGGAGCTTTCACGCGATAACGGCTACACGGATTTTGATGAAATTTTGAATGGAGATAGCTTATATCCTGGAATAAAACATAGGATACTTTTTATCCCAGAAAATTTTAAGTATCCGCGGGAAAACTGGAAAATGTTGATTAATTGCTGTAAGGAACGGTTGCTATGGAAACGAAATAACAAGTCTGTCAAAAAACATCAAGAGCATTGGTGAAATACCTACTTTTGCATTATTTTTCAATATCCTAGAACATAGGATGCTTTTTTTCGCGATAAACTGTACTCCGCGCGGACGAAGTCGCAGGCGGGAAAGCTAGTTTCTTTATATGTACGGTAGGTACTGGACCTACTTACACTAGATATTTCTATCCGAAAGCTAATGTTTTACACCATAATATCTGGCTAGCTGAATATCTCGCGATATCTACGAGTATATACAGGCCTACTGGTAACTCAATGTATTCCCGGCAGGGCCCTGTTTCATAAAACTTACAATTATAGTTTACCATTACAATTTAGTGTACATTGATGCATATGTTAGAGTGTTACGTGTAAATATGAATTTTGCTAGAAGATAAACTTCAGTCTACACTAAATTGTAATAGTAAACTACAATTGTAAGTTTTATGAAACAGGGCCCAGGACGTGGTAAGGGTCGGGAAATAGAACACGTTATAAAGCTCGCTTAGTTGCACGTGGCTTCAGCCAACGAAAGGGTATTGATTATGATGAAACGTTCTCTCCCTTTATCAGACACAGTACGTTGAGGCTATTGCTAAAGTAACCGTTGGTACTACTGGTAGTGTTGTTGCATATAAGCATTCCTCCTTCCACGTCCTGCCGAGAATACGTCAAGTTACCAGTAGCCCTGTATACTTATAATAAAGCAGTAAAGTAACAAAAAGCCTGGATAATAAAAAAATATGCTCTTAGGGAGTTATAATAAGCTACTGACTTGTAATAAAGCAGTAGGTACCTGATCACCATACTGATATTATGGCGCTTACTCCGTACAAAACTTGATTTCAACAGTTTTAACCGGATTAAACCCATTAAAACTGTTAAAAGCAAGGTACTACGTAAGTAACAAAAAGTTTGTAAAATAAAGATACTAAAAAAATGGTCTAGGGTACTTCAAATAAGCTACCGAACAAGAATATAACATATTTTTTAATAGGTGTCTGTCTTTCTGTCTGTTTGCGCATCACGTAAAGTCTACAGGACCAATTGCGATGCAGTTTTCACTGTTAGATAGCTTAGGGTTTGATTTAAAAACTGGTGTATTTGGTATCTCAATCTTATGAACAAAAATTGAGCAGTCCGAAAAAAGGTTGATGATTTTGGTAATTTTGGTTCTGGAATAAGTCAAAGTATTTATTGTAAATAGGTAAAATAAACTTAACACATAGGATCCTTATATCCCAGAAAAATAGAAAGGCGGTAAAAGCCGCGCGCACAGCTAGTACTTAGAATAAGTTCAATGCAGTGACCGGAACCTCTGTTTCACATAAGTAAAAAATTGTATGTACTTACTTATTATTTGGTCTGCTAAACAGGCTTGATAATTATATCCCTCCCACAACAGCTTCGACTTCAGAATACTTGACTGACAAGTAAAACCTCTTCAATGTTCTTCGTACGCTAAGTTCATGAACCAAATATTGACCTATGACCAGAAATTACTGCCTTGCGGATATAATTAAATCTACCGCACGAGAGTCTTTATATCCTGGACTTAAGACTGAAAATTAAGTGGCAGTAGTTTTTGGTCGAGATGTTTTCTCTTGGTTCTTTTGTGTTGTTAGTTTGTATGGTACAGTCAGCTACATAAGTTAAATCCTATGATCAGTTACTATGCAAAAATAAGTTAAACTTTATTATTATTAATTCTATCCATTGTTGCAATGTAAAGGTAAATTGGTAAAATTAGGCTCGATTCTTGACCAAATAACGTGACCAAATTAAGATTACCCAAGAAACGTGAACTAATAATATATTGAGGTCAAGTAATCAAGTATTTTGGATGTTTATAGATAATCTCTGAAACTACTTATTGATCTGATTCCGCAAATGGTTTCACTGATAGAAAGCTACACTATTTTAGTCGGATATACTCACGATGGCTACATTATGAAATTACGGTTGGAGCTGGTTATATGACCTGTATAGTCATATTCTGTGAAACTCAATAAATCTTACACACTAGAGGCTGTCTAATGTTTGTGTAAGTCGAATGCCATTTTGAAAAATCGCAAAATCGCGGTCTCTTTTCAAACCATAATAAATCGATTTTTAATGTTTGATCAGTGACCACGATTACACGATTTTTTCAAAATGGCGGTATTTCACTAAGTTAGGCTCTATAGTAAAATGTAGGGTTCCTTTTCTCAACAACCCAAATAGAAATACATTTGATTTCTTGACAATGAAGCTCATGGCTCCCTCTAATAGCATTTTCTGTCGCACTCATTTTTGTTTTTTTTTATCGTCTCACAGAAGCTCCCCTCTAAATATCAAAATTGACCCTAAATTATACAGCTAAGTGTACCCCAACAACATGTTTATTAAGGTACCGTTATTCATTGTTTGCGGAAGTTCCGTGCAACATCGCCGGTAATTGAATACCATCGGAAATTACCGGTTGGTGCTTTAAGATCCAAGAAGGTAGGTACTTACTTTTAACCGACTACAGCAAAGCAAGGGAAGGGTAATTAGTTTAACAGTTAATGTTTATGTTTGTAAGTATGTATGTATGTATTTATCTATGTATGTGAGTAAGTATGTATGTATCTATGTATATGGGTATGTGAATATTCTACCATCAAACATAACATTCATTCATGTTCATTGCGAGGTGTCTTCAAGTATAGAGTGTCATAGGCTATTTTTTTACGACTACGGCAAGGCAAAAGAAGGATTATGTATTCAAACTAAAAACTTGATCTGATTTTGACAAGCAAGGTATCAACTGATTTGTCTTTATCGCAAGAGTGTCGAAGGTTATTTTTTTACCCGAACGTAGTCGGTTTTTAATTTTTGAACTTACAAACATAGACTGTTAACTTCATTACCCTTCCCTTGCTTCGCCGTAGTCGGGTAAAACAGTGAAGTGATTAGAAAGTGTCCTAGACCTGTACTGAGGATATGATAAAATGCTGTTGATGATGAAGACGGACAATTATATCGAAAAGAAAGACGAATAAATATTGCTTCACCCAGTCTAGCTGGCTAATCCTGATCTCATTGAAAAATGGTTGAAACATATACACGCACGGAGGTGACGATCAGGAAACTTCTTGCTTGTTGTTTTAGGCAGTGCTGGCCTCTGGGGTCAGAGCTGTTAGTGACATGGCTTAACTGCTATTAATCAATAAAGCCGGGGCCGACAGCTAAACGTGCCCTCCGAAGCACGGAGCGATTGAAAACCGCACATAAACAAGACATCACTTAGAAAAGTCGAAGTTGGATTCTAAATTGCAGTTTTTATACCGCTAGGCTCTTGAAAAAAGACCTCCCTTGCTCTAAGTAAATCGGAAATAGCTTCATAAATGGCTTTAGATGTTTGGTTCCATCCTGTAGCCCGTAAATCACTATCGGCCCATAAAATTGTAGAGCAAAACAAACCTGATGACTTCCTGCAAGGCCCTTTCCGTTGGTACTGGGTAAACTGACAGGGAGACGGTTAAGGACTATGTTATAATGAACTCGACTCGTGACTGAATGGTCATACTAAGAACCGAGTACGTAAGTAAGCAATGAACAGTGATGAGTAATGAGACAAAGAACTGGTGCAGTGCTAGTGGTGATGCCTTCTTATCTCAAAACAGACTTAGGATGGTTAGGCTTTTCCCAAATAAAAAAAAGAGATTAGGTCCTAACATTATCTATCCTTCAAGGTGCATTTATTTGTGTCATGAGCAGAAATATTCGCATGTATGCATGTGTAGTGTATCTGTTGTCTATTGCCCATAGTACAGGGTATCCTAGTTTGCGTAACGCAAAAGCCCAGTAATGTGTTTCTCAGCCTTTTTATGTATGGCTTTGTTTATTTGTGTATGTATTTATTTGTGGCACTGTAAGACCAAACGCGTGGACCGATTTTGACGATTCTGACGTCAATCGTTTTGTCTTTATCTTGGTAGTGCTACTAAAGACATGACATTAATCAAAATTCAATATGGCGACAACCAGACGCCATATTGTGAAAAAAAAGTCGACGAACTATGTCAAGTGGGGTATCATTGAGTAGGTATTTGAATATAGTTTTTAGGTATCTCTTATTATTTTTCATTTCGAATAACCACTAAGGATCTTTAACGATTTAAAGTTGCAATCATTTTCAATAATTCTTATAAGTAGATACTAAAAAGTTGAAAATTAAAAATAATGTATTATAAAAAACAAATAACCAGACTGCGAAATAAACTAAAAAGAGGCTGATTCTAGCTGATCCTGGCATGAACAGTAGCTCGCCAGGTTCTAGCTGATCCTGGCATGAACAGTAGCTAGCCAGGTTCTAGCTGATCCTGGCATGAACAGTAGCTAGCCAGATTCTAGCTGATCCTGGCATGAACAGTAGCTCGCCAGGTTCTAGCTGATCCTGGCATGAACAGTAGCTAGCCAGGTTCTAGCTGATCCTGGCATGAACAGTAGCTAGCCAGATTCTAGCTGATCCTGGCATGAACAGTAGCTCGCCAGGTTCTAGCTGATCCCGTCAAAGGAGAAATGAAATGCATGAAGCCTCCGACTGTATTTTACCTATATTTCAAAATCAAAGCTTGTTTGCCTTTTTTTATTTTTTTTCGCAGTTGGGGTTTTTTGTTTTTATAATAATTTATTTTTATTAATGTTTTATGTTATTGATTTGGTATTCTGAAATTCTGTTTTATCAATGCCGGATGAGTGATTTTATGTTATACATAGGTGCTTAACTCAGTAACTATAATACCTAAGTTTAAACAGTATCTGATGCTTACCTACTACGTGCAAGTTCCTTTTCGTATGCCAGGAGTATAAATACTTAGCATTATAACTTCTAGTGAGAATGACAAAGTTCTAAAATGTTTCATGAATAAATCCAGGCATCAGTGGAGCTGGAGTAAACATGTTTACTGGCTGTTTACTTAAATGTTGCGATTCATTATGTTTGCAAGTGACTGCGAGCGCGAGGAGGAATGTATTATTATGAAGGAAATGTATTAATAATACTATACTGGTAAGTATAATACGAACCTACACTTGTAAAATCTAAAACTTATACGTGCATAAAAATAAGACCAAATATGACTTTATTTTCACCATATCTCCACATTTCTGCATTGATTTGGATGATTTCATTTTCATTTGAAAGGGAGACCTAAAGAGTAGACCCATACAAAATTTAGTAAAATTAATTCAGTAATTTTTTGGTAAATCTATTTGATGTCAATGAAAATAGAAGATTTATGAGGTGGGGTTCCAACGACTGAATGCCTTTTTTTCTATTCTGAAATGAATACTATCGTGCTACTACTACTGCTGCTGCTGCTGCTGCTGCTGCTGCTGCTGCTGCTGCTGCTGCTGCTGCTGCTGCTGCTGCTGCTGCTGCTACTACTACTACTACTACTACTACTATTACTACTACTACTACTACTACTACTACTATGGTATCGATTTAATTTTGAACGTAAAGATTTCGACAGCCCGGGTAACTTCTAGAAAAAAGCTCGTTTCTGATTCAACAAAAATTTATTCTTACATGATAAAAGTGATAAAAGTTATCAAAACACAAACAAACGCCCAAAACAAACTTGATACAGTGCCACCAACTTATCTGTAATCTGAATGGTGGCGTGAGTGTTCCACTCAATCGATAAGTAGACCAATAAAATAACAGAAAAATACAGAAAATGTGAACCTCATTTGTGGCGGCAGTAGTTCAATTTTTTGCCACTTCACAGATAAGTTGCTTGCACTGTAAGTCTTACCTGGGCCATATAAAGAAGAAGAAAATATAATACCTCAATACTTAGGTAGTTACTTTCCTACTTTAATAAAATTGTAAGAAATAATAAATATTTTACGTATTATTAGGTACTTTTACGACAACGCTAAATGAAAACAGTAGCACAAACAGTAGGCTCGTAGAATCCGCCATTTTGCAAATAAACTCGGCTATAAAACGGCGAATCTCGTTCATCGATCAAATAACTCGCAGATCAAGTAAAAAGATCAAGTAAGTTGCAATCCGGGACGAAACTGTCCCGGCTTGATGAATCGCGGGACAAGCGTTACGTCCCAGGCGGGGTATAAAACGGATCGTGTCCCGGGGCTAGAGTGGCCCAGTTGATGGGAAAAGTTAGGACACAACACAGAATACAGCTAACTGCATATAGCTGGAAACCTGACGCATGTTTGACCATTTGCAAGACTACATTTTCCCATTTGGCTGCCCTCGCGGTGCGCTTTTATTATGTACTAAAATTTATTATTTAGCTGACACATTCAATATATTGATTTAAAAACTACAGAACCAATTATGTTCATGTTTCTAATACTATCTGGGACCAAATATCCTTATGAAAAAAAAAGTTTTAAATAGAAAAATAACGGTTAATATTGAAATCACGCAAACGTGAGGTTCTTAATCTTAATAAAAGTTACAAAATAACAGACTAAATAAAAATACTACGTACTACGTCTTATAACGCTTCCTAGTATTAGGTCCTCTATGTACGAATTTTGTGCTTTTAAATAATAATAATTCCATACATAATGAGGAAATGAGAGATAAACAAAAGTGACGAATTGAGAACCTCCTTCTTTTTGAAGTTGGTGTTAAAAAAAGGCAGCTATTTATTTCGTGTGTAGGTGATGTAGAATTATGGCACTCGTATTTTCTGATGGATAACCTAAACCGGCCAAAACCAGGGGGTGATTCACGGGTGCGTGAGATTAGCTTTCATACGAGATGACGTCACATCTAGGCAGTACATTATCGAAGTATGGAAGATATGATGTCCCAGTGACCCAGCCCCATGATGTCCCAGAGATCTGTCCAAGTATGAAGGACGTGCGGTTGGGCACCCTACAGGGACCGCGGGCGGGCCCTCGTAAAACTGACGCTTAGTGGGACCGATCTCGTTTTGTTACCGTAAACAATTGGAAACGGAAGGTCATTCCGTATTATTTAAGTGTGGTGTTTGATCTAAAGTGCGTGGATAATCTAAGTAGGTACCTAGGTATGGAAGAACTTGACTTGACTTAAGTATTTACGCGCTTACCCGAAACTTGTACAGTACCCGGCGATAAATAATGCACGTCGGTCTTTGGAAAGAAACTGTAAATTTCGGTTTCGTAGAGCGTTGTCACACCTTACGTGTGTGACGTTTGTCAGTTATATTCTTTGTTTGTCAGTCGTTATACAGGTGCAATAGAGTACGAACTACGGTCGCATTTCGCAAAAAAAATATAATATAGAGTTGTTTAAACCCCCCAACATTAAATCTATTCATTTACAAAATAATACATCATTGTTTTTTCATCCCATGTATTCAAAAAACGCTGATTGGTTCCTCCAAAAGAGGAAGCATAGTAGGTCTTTCTGTTTAAGACTTTCAGAGAGGGCAGTAATGACATTTGAGTTTGGAACGTGAATTTATGACGTTGGCAATCGATCGGTTCCACGACGGGAGCGCTCGTGGCTCGTCGGCTCTTTCCGCCTCAGCTCGGCCATATTCAAGTTATAAGCCATCATTTAAGTCATCCATAATCCATTAAGCCATCATGTCATTTAATAAGACATTTTTTGATGTCTAAAATGTAAACACTCCTCCAGTTGGGAATTGAACTCCGCTACTAAAGATCGGGAGTCGAACGATGTTCCGTGGAGCCATGCACTATGGCACTAGGCCGAAAATTTAGTGTAGATCAGATGAAGGGCTGCTGATTCACAGTTGAGCAATGAGCTAATTTTTTTTGTCCATTAGGTCGCGTGGCGCGCTGTCTGTATTTAAAAAATCAATCATATAAATGTAAGAAAATGAGGAAAAAAATAAAAGTGCCTGAATCACAATGTTATTTTCACGGAAACAAGAAATATTGACAGTGAAAAAACTAAATAATTTCACGAAAATGTAAGAATAGCGAAAAAATTACACTACCTACTTTCATTTGAAAATACTACGCAATGAATATGATACAGAATCTATGACCAACTAAATCCCTGGAAAAATATTTATAAGCTTATAGGTAACAATTTTATTGAGTGGGAAAATGCAAAAGAAGCTAAGTCTTTTTCGGAAACCTGTACCTATTTTCAAGAATTACCCAAATCTAAGCAACCTTTACACGTTGGCGGCCAGTACCATTAATGAATGACATTCAAATCGAGATGAACACAAAATTTAGAACACAATATCTTAAGAGACTGTCTGAAGGACGTATAAATCAAAAAAGTACATGTGACTAGAAGTTTTTAGTTAAGTGTTAGTAATTACCTAGTTTATTTTGAGTTGTTTATTTTTAGTCTATTTAATATCCTTTTAAATAACTTGTATGAGTTGTAAAGTATCTAAAAGCGCCTTTTATTTATATTTTCATAGAGAGGGATGAAACGTAGAGTATATCACTCGGGCGTAAAATATTTTTCCTCGGGCGAAAAATGTGAAATCCCTCGCTAAGTTCAGGATTCTACTTATTGCCGGGTCCACACCAAGAGAACGAGAGCCAGCGAAGGCAAAGGAATGGGATTCGCCGATTAGTACCGCACGCTCGCTCGGTTTCATCATAGTGTCCACACTAAGTGAACGCATGTGAACCAGGCGACAATCGGCGAACCACGGCGAATCAGGGTGTAATCAGGGTGTCCAGATTGGGGGATTTTTTCCCCATTTTAGGGAAAAATTATATGTTTGGGTAATCTTTGGGGAAACAAAAAGACAATATCACTATGACATAGATCTAGTTAAAGGTTGCAGTTGTCTATGACGCACCCTCATACAAAACACAAAACGCAGAAGAGACAAAACAAGAGACTCACACGAGCAGATTTTGAATATCACACGTTCACAAACCGACTGACACGAATACAGCAATCTAGTAAATGATAAGGTTTCTGTAGATAATTACTTTAAAAGCTTATTATTTTATATAGCACGTCAAGCCGTTTAAGACATTATCTTTTTGAATAAGCTCAACCATATTAATAATTATGGCTCGGCTTGGCACCGCCTTCAAAAAACTCTTTCTTATCTTATTTTGTATTTATACATTATTATTACGTTGCTAATTTCGAAAAAGTGATACTGTTCTGGCTCAATTGTAATTATTTTATTATTTTTAGTGGTTGTTTACAAAATAACATTTTTATTAAGAAGTCGTTTTTTTTTTTTTTTGGAAAAATATTTTAATTTGACAATTACAAACAGACACTTCAATTTTATTTATTTGTATGGATTCCGATTTTTGAAAACCAATATTTTTATTTCGATTACACTACTTAAATTGAGCTCATGATTCCGTTTTAACTAAAGCGAAGCAATGGAAGGGTAATGAGTTTACCAGTCTATGTATGTATGTATGTATGTACTAGCTGTGCCCGCGGCTTTGCCCGCGTGGTCGTTTCATTTAAAAGTAGCCCAAACGTGTTATTCCAGGACCAAAAGTACCTACAAAGTACAATATTATACGAAGTACATTTCTTCAAAATTCGTTCAGCCGTTAAGTAGTTTTTATCGATTGCTCGGCATCTAATCATCGGCATAAGGCTAGCGCGCACTGCTTTTCGTTTTTATAACGCATATTCTGTGAAGTACGGAGTGTCATAGAAGTGCACGTATTGCGGTGAAATAAACGCATATAATCCAATATGAAATAAACGGTAGAATAAACGCACCGCTTTCCACCGCAAGGCAGTGCGCGCCAGGCCCTAAGATACCAAGTTACCCAGTTTTTAAATCAAACCTTAATTATCTTCTTTGTAGTCTTTTTTGTTCATAATGCTTTATTATAAGTACAGATACTACGCTCTCTAGTGTAGAGGTCTTACAATAAAAATATATACTCCCGTGTTAAGGCGCTCTTCTAGGGCAGTATGTAGGTATGAAAACATTTCTTCAGCCCCCGCAAATGTTTCGAGCGTAAACACGCAGCGAGCGAGAAACACGGCGCGAGTCGGGATGCCACAGTATAGTAAATGCAGAAGATATGTACCACTGTAAACCACTGGGCGCAGCTAATAAACGTATAGCTGTAATAATATCATACTAATAAAGTTTGTGTGCCTATTTATGATTGAAACTAAAATCAGAGTTCACATCAACGGTCTGCTAATGGTATTTATTTCTTCTCATCAAAGCACAGCATTTTTTTGTGTTATCTTAGTCATTTATACGGCAATTTTTCGACCCTCTGATGCTTCATTATCAATCAAAGACAAAAAGAATAAATATTGACATATATACTTTAAAATTATGTGTTTTTGTAGCAACCATCTTAGCAGCACAAACACATATACACAAAATCACTTGCGCAGGCGTATTATTGAAAAAAAATAACAACACAAACTATGGTATGAAACGAACGTATGGAATAACACAATGAATACTTTTTATCCCGGAAAATAATAAGTTTCGACGGAAAAACTGGAAATTATCGATTACTCGCTGTACAAAGCCGTCAAAAAGCATCAAGGCGTTGGTGCAAAAGAGAATACTATACGTTGGTGCTATACTTTTGCATTGATTTTTAATACCCTAAAAAACATAGGATGCTTTTTTCGAGATAAATTGTAGTCCGCGCAGACAAAGTTGCGGGCAAAAGCTAGTTTAAAGCGTCTTTGCAGCGTTATCAAGTGGACTGACGATACACCGAAGTGATGAGATTTCTGTATTACGCCGCGACTATGAGTGTCCAAGTACAAAACCAGTAGTCTAAACATATCCAACTGCGCAGGGGAGTGAGACAACGGGATGTTATATCCCCGAAACTGTTCATTAATGCCTTGAAAGATATGTTTAAAGCGCTGGATTGGCAAGAAATTTGAATTAATATCAATGGCAAGAACATTTCACACTAACGATTTGCCGATGACACAGTCCTAATAACGGAGTCGCTGCAAAACTTGTAAAGTTTTCTGACCAACCTAGATGAAGCTTCTCGACGCATCGGTCTCAAAATGAACATAGATGAGACCAAGATCATGTTGAATGATCTTTTTGAGCCGAAACCGATTCCAGTGAATGGTGTTTATTTTTGAAGTTTTCCGAAAATATGTTTATCTTGGGCAAATATTCCAATTAGGTAAGAATAACTTTGAGAGAGAGGTCACGTTTCCCGAAGAACCGATAACCATTGGGGTAGATGAGTTCTCGAGTGCAGACCACGTTTAGGCAAACGTAGTGTAGGAAGCTCTGTGGCCAGGTGGAGTAACGAACTGTGAAAAGCAGCTGGAAGAAAATGGATGAGGAGAGCTAAAGACCGAACTCAGTGGCGTGCCTTAGGAGATGAAATTTTTGCCTAAATGGCTTGATAGGTTTTGATAAATGAGGTATCTTTGGATTCGTATTAATCATGAGAGTGCTATAGAATATATAAAGTGTCAAGAAAACTAATATGACGGCATACAGCTGCCATATTGTATTTCCCACGGAACATACAATGATCCAAACCTATCGAGTGAGGTATCCAAATTAAGGTCTTTAAAGGACTATTCCAAAAATATACAATTCATTTTCCTAAATAGTAGCAAATGTCTTTTAAGCTTCTTACAAAATTTTCAATTTTAGATTATTCACGTTAGTACTTTAGTCCAATATTACAATTGCAACTATTATTTTAAAATATGTAAGTAAATATGAAACGTTAAAATTATATTACTATAATTTTTGCAGGTCCGTCCGCTAACGAGGCTGAAAAGCAAAAACACGAGCACGAGCATACGTTTGCGTCGTGTGTTCCGCGCCCCACGCCTGCACGCCAGTCGGGTTTTTTGTATTTTTATAACAATTTTTACTTACCTACGTCTATCAAAATATTGTTTCTACTTTATCCTTGATTTCAGTGATTGGTCGAAAACTAGTCAGCAGGTGGACGAAACTAGATTTAGGGTCGAAAACTGGCGAAATGTGCATATTCAGTTATATATCAAATAAAAAAAACACCTTTACTAGCAATTGGCCAAGAATTGGCGAACTTACCTCACTACTTTTTCATTTCCCATCGTTTCAATTATACTGAATTATTGACCTAAGTATTAGTTTGGGGTAACTGAGCAAAGAATTTTAACTAAGTAAGCCAATCTGTTCAGAAAATCTTACCTACTGTACTTTTTTATACTGTGCCATACTTGCCTAAACAATGTAGGTCGTTAACGTAAATCATATACTGTAAATAAATGAGTTAGGTAATTGATTAAGTATCGGTAAGTATTTTTTGTTATTTTTTTGTAACAAACTTTTATCTACATAATTATAAATGAATATACTTACCTACTAATTATTATTATAAAAAAAATTACATGCTTACAACTTTTCAAGTATTTATATACCTATATTAGATCTATTATATTTATTTAATATATAATTTTTAATTTTTAGTTCCTATCTGAATTATTTTATTATTCTTACCCGTTTTGGAAAATATAAATCAACATCAATGAATAAAAATAGGTATTTTTTAAAAATAAGTTTTTTTTTGTCATGCATCTCAATAAAAAAAAATATTAAGCCCGACTATAGCTAAGAAGCATCTCGATCACATCAGTTTTCAAACTATGGAGCTACGATCCTCACTTCCCCCCCCCCCCCCCCCCCTATTCCACCATTATAGCTAAGATCCATCTTGTTTACCCCAGCTTTCAAACATAAAAAACCCCAGCTAAATCGGTCCATTCGTTTGGAAGCTACGATTCTCACCCCCCTTTTCTCACCTCCCCTCTCTTTTCTCACCTCCCCCTATCCCTCCCATTCCCCATATATCTAAGAACCATCTCGACCACATCAGCTTCAAACAAAAAAAAAGCATCAAAATCGGTCCATTCGTTTGGTAGCTACGATGCCAAAGACACACACACACACACACACTAAGTGATAACACCCTAAACTTATAACATACCCTTTGTTCGGGGGTTAAAAATGTGAAACAGTAAACAGTTTGGTTACCAATAAAAACAGACGCAAGAGGGCGCTTTTTTATGAGGGATTGTAATAAACGATAATTTATTTCTTTTTATACGCTTTATATTCTTCAGCTTCACTTGTATGTTTGTATATTTGTAAACGACTCCTTTGGACGCTATTTTGACCCACTTTAAACGGTCAGATTTCATTCAAATTTTGCACACCTGTCAAAGACCGATGACAATGCAATAATTAAAACAAAAAAGGAAAAAAAAGTAGAAAATAAATAATAGTTTAAAAAAACTAAAAAACACGCTTTATATAGAAAACCAAACTAAAAAATAGAAAATAAATTTTAATCATTTTGAATTAAGAATAGTGTAAAATGTTTTGTTTCAAAAAAAGCGTGGGGTGCTTTTTAAGATATTATCGAAATGTTAATCCTTCTTCTCATATCTGTCAATGAACTATTTCTAACTATTGACCAATGCACCCCACGATTTTTTTGAAATAAAACATTGTACACTATTCTTAATTCAAATTTATTTTCTATTTTTTAGTTTGGTTTTCTATATAAAGCGTGTTTTTTATTGTTTTAAAACTAATTTTTTTTATCCGACACGGCAAATCAAACAAAGGGTTATGTTTTCAAACTAAAAACTTGCTCCGATTTTGACAAGCGAGGTATCAATCGAATCGTCTGCATCGCTAGATTGTCTTAGGCAAATTTTTTGCCTATGACACTCACTCACTTTTGAGCTTTATTTTATGAACTTATTTACACGAGTGCCCAAAAAAGGAGTGTAATGTTTTTAAGGTTAATGTTTGTATGCATGCATATGACCTTCTTTATTCCACCATAACTTTTAAATGGGGAACTTTGTTTTATTTTACTTTTTAACTTTTTTATAACTTTTAACTTTTTTTGTATGGGGTATCGTTAGACTTCTTTAATCATCCAGAGTGACATCGGCATTTTTTTATTTAAACGTTTGTTTTTAGCTGGTCGTGCTTTTTTTTCTTATCTTGATGATTTTCCCTATGTGCTGTGGATTAGGTTTTCCAAGTACGGACTAGAAAAAATACTCATACTGTATACTTACTTATGCTGTTGAAATAAGTGGTTACTTATTTAGATGTCTACATATAAACCAACCTTGAAGGTCAGTAAAGGTTTGAAGGTTATCGTTGATCATACATACAAACGCTGATTCTTCCAAGTTGATTTGGACAACTCTCTCCGCTCAGTCAATAAAATGAACACCCATGCCATATTGTAAAATTCGAAGAAAATATTTAAAAAACGCATTTGTAAATGGAGCCATATTGCCGCCATATTGTTTTTTTTTTTATATATATATATCTATACTCATGATGATGTAAGGATTCTAACGATAGCCCATACATCCAAATCTGTTCAGGCATTTATAAACAAAACGGTAAACGGTGGTTTACGGTGGAATAAATAAACTCACATACATGAATCCTGAAAACATTACACTTAATTTTTGGCCATTCATTTCAAAATAATATTGTATCAAAACTTGCATTTTTAATGGCTACTTTAACTGTACTTTGCAATCGGTAATCGTATTTGACGAATATCATGTCAAATGCCCAATGCCCGTGTCGCACCCATGCCGGTTTATGTTGGGAACGATATTATCGAACCTGTAAATTACTGTCTACTTGGGTTAGACGATCCAACTGGGAAGATCCAATTTCGACAAAGAGGTCAACCGACGAATCCAACTTGGATGGGCAGCGTTCGGGAAATTACGCCATATCTTCTCGTCGCAGATACCGCAGACCGTCAAGTTTATAATCAGTGCGTGTTGCCAGTGATGACATACGGCACTGAGACGTGGTCGTTACCTATTGGTCTCATACATAAACTCAAAGTCGCGCAGCGTGCAATGGAGAGAGCTATGCTACGTGATAAGATCCGTAACGAGGACATCCGTAGAAGAACCAAGGTTAACGACATAGCTCTCAGAGTTTGCAAGTTGAAGTGGCAATGGGCAGGCCATATAGTTCGCAGAACCGACAACTGCTGGGGAATAAATATTCTCGAATGGCGACCACGAACAAGCAAGCGAAGTGTAGGGAGACCCCCTACACGATGGACCGACGTCATTGTAGCCATCGCAGGAAGTTGATGGATGGAGGTGGCACAAGATCGCTCGTCGTGGCGCTCTTTGGGGGAGGCCTATGTTCAGCAGTAGACTTCTAAAGGCTGATATGATGATGATGATGATGATGATGATGATGATGAATCGTTCTAGATTTGTTCTAGATTTAAAAGACTTACCCTCTTTATATATTTAACAGACTGCGCAACGCACAGGCCCGGTAATGTGTTTATCAGCCTATGTATGTATGTTTGTTCCTTTGTGGCACTATAAAGACCGAATTCGTGGACTAATTTTGATGATTCATACGTCAACCTTTTGGTCTTAATGTTGTGTTAATAATAATTAATTTTTATTTATTTTATTTTCAGATGTAGAAAATGGGTGGACGCTAGTGGTAGACCCCAATTGTGGGAGAAGGGAGTGGCTCAACTCTACAGAACTTATCATGTTTGCGATTTACACTTTCATGCAAATGATCGCTTGAAAAAGAACCGGCGAATGTTTGCAGTTCCTGTTCCATTCGACCAAAAACCCGACAAGTCTATAGAAGACGATCTAGTTTTTTAGTCTACGATTTTTAGTTATGATAATAGTGGTCCAAGTACTTCAAACGCCACTATTAAAATGGAAATAATGTCTCCGACTGAAGAATTGTCTACACCAGAAGAACTATTAATTACAACGCGCAAGAGACAGCTGTTCGAGAACTTACAAACTGAGTCTACAAAATTAAAACTCTCACGATGTAACCCAGTCTCGGCATCTATAGCTCAAAAATATGCCAACGTTACACTTGATTTACAAAAACTAATGGAGTTACAAATTCGACTTCAAAATATTACCAAGGACAAGCGATGTAACAGTGGATTGAACTTATTTGCTTTAAACTTAAATCTTTCTAATCCGAAAGCATACACAGTTTTAAGAAGTACGTTGAACCTGCCGACTCAAAAAACATTACGAAAAACTAAACTTGATATCGATACAAGTTTAACATACGATGTTATACGATGCTTGGAATCTAAATTGAAAAAACTAAAAGACTGTGAAAAATATTGCACAATTTGCGTTGCTAAGATACCGTTAAAGAAGTTTTTGTATTATCATATTAAGAGAGACAAAATAATAGGTTTTCATGAAATAGATGGACAACCAGTAATGGAACTAGCAACGCATGCCTATGTTATTATGGCCAGGGGAAAGTCACTTGAATGGGAGCAACCTTTAGGGTATTGTTATTTAGCTGAAAACAGAAATTTCCATAAATTTGCTACTTGGTTAGACGACTTCATTTCCGAAGTTATACATATTGGATTTAAAGTAGTTGCTTTAGTTACGGACCACAACGATTCTAATTTCTATGACCTTGCTAATGAACGGAATGTATCCTATGAAGAACCTTTCTTCAATGTAAATGACAATAAAATTTATTACCTATTTGACGTACCTCAATTGATAGTATCATTACGAAATGCTTTGATGAAATATGAATATGAATTTCAAGACGACGATGGAACTGCGCTGAAAGCAAGTTGGAAATGTATTGAAGCACTATACTTGGGACACGTAGAACAAAACAATCACCCTCTGGTATCGATTAACGGAATCTCATGTGCGTCCCAACAAATCTGAAAAGAGAGAAATCAAATATGCAGCACAAGTATTTAGTAGCTCTGTTTCTGAGGCATTGGATTTGGAATCTAGAAGCAGGATTTTGATCACGCGTGTGGTTGCTTTCCGCTTATTTACTTCCAAAAAATATTTATTCGAATTCTTATATATAATATCGTACGGTATAATAACCGCAATTTAAATGAAAAATGTTTAATTTCAGTGTTACTGAATATGTTCTGGCAGGTAGTACGTGACGTTAATACATAATTATAACCATTTCAACACATAATAGAAAAAAAACTGCAAAAGGTTTATAGAACTGTAACGGGGTCCACGCAAAGTTATGGCATTTAAATAAAATACATAACATAGCTAGTTAACTTTCGGGAACGACGAAGAATGTTTTTAAAAACTATTAATTAAAAATACAAATTGAGGACTAACAAGATTTTATTGTTAATACCTCCGAGTTCAATGTAAGACTGACTTAAAACTAACATACATTCATTATTCGAAACGCTTATCTATTTGCTTGCGCTGCGTCTGGCCACCTGCACCGGCCCGTCTTGGACTCTGAACGCGTGCGTGGGCAGATGCTACGCAAGCATTATGGGTACTCTACAATAGAGATGGGAATATAACGCCTTCCCCCTCAGATCGAAGTTATTGAAAAAGATTTTATTTTTCGAGAACTTCGTAAATACAATTTTAGTAAGGTTAACGTAACAAAAGGGGTCTATGATTAACTGGTACTTCAAGTTCAATATCATTTTGTGAAGTATCCTGCTGTTTACAAAACTTTCCTTGAATGGAGGATTTGAATTTGAAACAGATTACTGATATTGTAATTATTGCTATGATAATATAAAGTACAATTGTGGCAAAGTCAATGCTTTTCACTTGAATCACATTGTTATCAGTTTTCACACTTCTCTTCAGTAAATAGTTTAGGTGTTGAATGTCATCCAAATTTACTCCTTTCAAGTTCATCGGCTCCGTGTCTGCTGCGCTGAATCTCTGCTCGTGTTCTCGTAAAAGAGGTAAATTTATTATAGGTACATGCTTATACGTGGTTCCCAGTGAGTGAGAGCGATGGCCATATATCGGAAGGCTATCAATGAAGACGTCACAGGGTTTCTGTATTGTGAGTAAATATGTCCCTCGTAATTGTTCTTGAATGACGTCATCGCCACACCTTTGGAACAGGATCTTCTCATACTTAGAGAATAAAATCCAACTGTTATGGGAGATTTTCTGGGTTTTCAGGTTTTCGGGATCAATTCGTTGTGGAAAACATTTGGAGAGTTTTTGTCCATACTGCATCAGTTGTTCTACGCAAGTTTCTTCGGCGTAAACGGCAAGGTCATTTTCCGAACAAATATACTCCTTAGCCGTTATCTCTCTGCATTTTTGGGCGATCGGACGATACTTTGTACCTTCTACTAACAAGTAAGGGAATTCGGGAATAATGGCAAATGTCTCGTTGTTGGGATCATGGGATACTGGGAGTGAGTACAATTTATAATAATTATAAGTAATATTATCAACTAACGGAACATTAATAATAAATCTAACAGTGTTATTCTTAATATAAGTTTTGACAGTAAATGTCTCTTCTAAGTTAATCAAGTTTTGTTCATTTACAGGATACATCAAATGATCAAGGCTACTAATTTCTTTCAGCAGCGCCAATAATTCATTAGGGCTAAGGACAGCCTTGTGTAAAATTGATACCTTACTAAGTGCTAAGGATGTCTCTATATCGTTAAGTTTCATAGAAATAGTCCTAAAATTAATAATAAACGAATTAAATACACTAATAACATAGGATACAAGGAAATCCTTACTCTCTTTTCTAAGCTTTTCTTTAACCAGCTGTTCTATTCTGGTTAATCTATCATTCAAAATTTTAGTATTATCCTCCATTATTTTGGTAGAGTTTACGACATGGTCCAACATTTCTGATATAATAGTTATTTTATTAGAAATAGCATGTTCGCGAGTTTTTAAATTTGTTATCATCTCATCAAAATGGACCGCGTCTTCATGATCAAGATTACCTGTGATGACCTTGATCATTGAACCCAGTGGGTCAATAAGGCCGCGTTTAAATCTCTTGTTTGGTATTAATTGTTGCAGTTTTTCTATTGCTTCATCTCGAATATATTCCGCTTGAACTCTGTACTCGTTTACTTCGTAGAAATCAGAATATTGATTATAAGACGATAGTTTTTTGCAAAATTTGAAATATTGTTTTAAGTTGAACTGTAAGTCTGATGCTATTCCCTCCAGCTCAATTGTTTTGATAATTGTCCATTCATTGTGTTGTAAAAATGCTTGACCTAGTTTAACAGGCAGAACACCTGGGTTCCTGTCAATTTTCTGCACTTGAAGGCCCTGGCTTTGGGGACCTTGGTTTTGAAGGGCCTGGGTCGTCGATATCCATACCATTAGGAGCAAGCGCCACCTGTGGAGGACGTTTGACATTTTTAATAGGAACCTTTGTGTCCCTGTCTTTTATTTTTACAGGCACTACATTTCGCTTCATTTCACCCGTTACAATAGCCTTGTGATATTTAGGTTTGTCTTTAGATTGCCGTTTGTTTACAGCTTTTGCGTAAATTGTTTGTCCTATTTCTAATCCCGGACTTAACTCACCTCCACGCTTTTTACTAATATTTTCCTTATTTTTACCCATTTTTTCTACTAAATGTCGATACAATTCCTGTGTCCTTTTCCTATGATCTTTTACTAACTGTTGCCTATATGCTTTATCAAAATCTATGTCAAATGCAGAGTTTACTTTGGTATGACCGAATACAACTTCAAAAGGTGTTAAGTCGGTGGCACTGTGAATACTATTATTGTATGCCATGATTGCATAGGTCATGATAGATGCAGCATCTGCATATTTTCTTTCATATTTAGCTATGCGGTAAATTTCGATAATTGTGGAATGAAAACGTTCGATCATGCCCACGGAGTTAGGGTTATTTGGTGTTCCAATATGTAATTTTATTTTGTGTAAGTCCGTTAATTCTCTCATTAAATCGTTATTAAATTCTGTTCCGGGATCACAACTGATTTTTTGTGGAATCCCATAAAAACTAAAGTATTTCATCAATGCCCTGACTACTTCTGGTGTGGATCGAGACGGTACTTCAATGGCTTGGCCTAATTTGCTAAAGGCGTCTATTAAAGTGAGGTAATGCTTTGATTCTATAGAGAATATGTCTATGAATATTTCTTGAAATGGCGCACTTTGAGTTTCAGTAAGTTGAAGTGCTGGTTTAATCGGTCTACGGTCATATTTAGTGGTTTTACATTGTTCGCATGAATTTATAATGGCTGCAACTGTCTCTTGCATGTCTGGCCAATGATAGTTTCGTCGGATTCTTTTGACAGTTTCTGTAATGCCACGATGACATGTTTTGCCCTCGTGTAATTTTTTGATTATTAATTGTTGCTCGTTTTCATCCTCGACCAACACTACACGTTCCGTACACTCGTAAAAATTAATGGTTCCTTTTTTAAATAACGTAATTACGGCATTACTGAAATCTCTTCTGTGTTCCGGCTTTTCAAAATAAATCAAGTACTTTATTTTTGGCCTTATGTATCTTTTAAGGAATTGAGTAATTAATTCCTGATTATTTAATGGCAGGAATACTTCCAGAATTTTTTGTTGTTTTGTGGATAAATCTGTTACTTGGACATCGTTAATAAATCGGTGAAATACCAATATTTGATTCGGTTTCGTATCCACAGCTTCATTTAAAATTGGTATTCCTAATGAATCAAGATCTCTACCTGAGTGCACTGTATCAGTGGCACTAGAACTGGAATCAGAACGAACTAGCCATTCCGCTTCTTCTCTTAATATGTCACCTACAGAGTCAGTATCTGAAATGGTCATTGGACTGGCAGTTGCAGTTCTGTCAGAGTCAGATATCGTTATAGTTTTAGAGTCTTCAGTCTGCCGTCTTGACAATTTAGAAATTTCTTTAGTCACGTCTTTTAAATGTCTCTGTAATTTGATTTCACTTTCATCTACATTAACTACCATTGAACTAGCGTCATCAGTTTCACCTGCACCTAACGCATTTAATTTGAGTCTAGACAACGCATCGGCGTTAGCGTTCTGGTGGCCATTTTTGTGTTTGATGTCAAAATCATATTCTTGTAGACGTAACCGCCAGCGTGTTAGCTTGCTACCAGGTTCTTTTAGTTGGTAAAGCCAAAGTAGCGGCTTGTGGTCCGTGACAATGTCAAATTTGTGGCCATAAAGGTAAGGCCTGAAGTGCTTCGTGGCCCAAACTATAGCCAGTAACTCCTTTTCAATAGCGCTGTACTTCCTTTCACTATCTGTTAACGTGCGACTAGCGTAAGCCACCGGCCTATCGGTACCTATTGCACCCTGCGAAAGCACAGCCCCGATTGCTACCTCTGACGCGTCCGTGGTCAATATAAAAGGTTTGCTCATGTCAGGATATTGCAGAATAGGCGCATTAACCAACAATTCCTTGCATTTCTGAAATGCTTCCGTATATTTTTCGGTAATTTCCACCTTTTTGCCCTTTTTCAAACAAGCTGTTAAAGGCTGTGTTATTTTTGAGAAGTCCTGTATAAATTTCCTATAGTATCCTATAAAACCAAGGAACCTTTTTATTTCTGTCTGTGTCTGCGGGATAGGGTAGTCAAGCACAATTTGAATCTTGTCATTATTTGGTCGGAGTCCGTCATTAGTCAATGTATGTCCTAGATATTGCACCTCCTTATGGAGAAATTCGGACTTGTCTAGCTGCACTTTCAAATTGGTAAGTCTCAGTCTATCAAAAACTGCGCGTAGCTTCTGAAGGTGTTCTTGTAGCCCATTTGAATAGATAAGTATATCATCTAGGTATACTAGGCAGTGTATGCCTTGTAATCCCCTCAACACGTTATCCATTGCACGTTGAAATGTTGCCGGCGCCGTTTTTAAGCCAAAAGGCATCCGGAGAAATTCGTAATGGCCATTTTGAGTAGAAAATGCAGTTTTTTGTCTATCTTGTTCCGAAATTTCTATTTGATGGTACCCGGATGCAAGATCTAGCGTAGTAAAGTAATTACTTTTTCCGAGTTTGTCGAATATGTCACATATGTTTGGAATTGGGTATCTGTTGTCAGTTGTTATCTCATTTAGTCGGCGATAGTCAATGACCATCCTATATTTCATCTGACCAGAAGCGTCCAGCTTTTTAGGGACCAAGTGAACAGGAGCGCTCCAGGGTGAGTGTGATTCTTGTACCACATTATCCCTGAGTAATTTATCTACTTGCTCTTTGATCTCTTGAGCTTGCGCTGGTGCCTGTCTATATGGTTTTATATAGATAGGGTCCTCGTTAACCGTCCTTATGTGGTGTTTAACATGATTAGTAAAGGTAAGTGGTAATTCTTCACAGTAAAATATGTCTTTGTACTCCTCACACAAGTCACGTATCGCTTTATCTTCTTCTGTGTTAAGATGATCTAGTCGCAATTTAGTCAAATTATTTTTTAGTAGTTCGTCAATGTCAATGTCAGTCATGTCGGTGTTGTAATTTAGGTCACATATATCAGTTTCATTTTTAATCTTTAAAACATTAAAAGGTTTCTTGATTGTCATAACAATATCGTTTTCTGATGTATTTTGAATAATCGTCGTGGCGAAATAATTCTCACATCTTACTATAGCCGATGGCATACGGACATCATCATGAAATTGCTTGAAATTTAAAATGGCATCACCGTCTTTAAGATTTACGGGCAATTTCACTCGATGTTCACTGCGTGCTTCTAAGTTAATCGTCTGTTCCTGGTCGTATATAATTGGGACAATTGTCTCATTAGTCTTTAAAGTTTTATCTCCAAGATTTATATTAGCTTTGAGCTTTGACATCAAATCCCATCCTATCACACCATCGTATTTTTTATCGACATCGTATATAAAGAATTTATGATAGCCTTCATTGTTGAAAATCGCAAAAAGCGGAATGTTGACAACTTCATTATGGGTGCTAGAAGCATGTGTGCTTGTTACTGTGAATGGTTCATAGCTTTTTAGTGTAGCATAATATTCATTTGCTTTTATTGGGCTTATGAATGATCTAGTACTTCCCGAATCCAACATGAATTTTCCGTCAATTTCGGGGACAAATATATATGGCAACTTTAGAGTGGCATCATAATTTAGCTCAATTATCTCGGGACTTTTGGGGACTCCACTAAACAAAAATTTTCGGTATCACTTACTTCATTCATGTTGTCGTATGTACACATGGGTGCTTCTTGATTTTTGCAGATCTCCGCGTCTGCGGTGACGTCATAAGGTTGAGGCTGTTCGTCATATGTGTAGTATTCTAATCCTTCGTAGTTGTACGCGTATTCAGGGTTGTACGCATATTCAGGGTTGTACTCACCTTCATTCATAGTGTACATCTCGTTTACAGGCACCTTTTGTGGGAGTGCTGCAGTTCTCATGGACACATCATTAGGATATTGCTGAGGAGGTTGGTAACCTTGAGGCTGCGGTGCTCTGTAGCCGAACTGTCCGATTTGAGGTCGGAACCCAAATTGGGGAGGTCTATAGCCAAATTGCCCTGCCTGAGGCCTGTAGCTATTTTGACTTACCTGCATCTGAGGTCTAAAACCAAACTGTGCAGCATGAGGTCTCGGGGCAAACTGCTGAGCCTGTGGAGGTCCGTTGTTAAGATTTGGTTTATAACCAAATTGATTTGGGGGTCGATAACCTATATTGATAGGTTGAACTTGCTGTCGCATAGGCTGTTGGTTCGTAAAATGTGGTCGTGACAGAGACTGGTTCTCTGGTATGCCAAATTTGAACTGGGTTTGATGTAATAATGGCTTAAAGTTATTAGATGGTTGCTGTATCTGATTTTGAGGACGACCTTGTAACATTTTTGAACGTAAATTATATTGTTCCTGGAAGTTGACTTCTTCCAGGACATGTTTAAGTGCGTCTTCTAACTTATTGGGATTTTTGAGTCTGACGAGACGTACCATGTGTTCAGGTAAATTATATAAAAACACATTTAAGGACGTGTTGTCATAAATTGTATGCTTTGCTAGTTTCATTTCCGCCGAATTATTTTGATTGACTTTGGATAAGAGGATTGCGCGGACATCCTGGATCCGACCACAAAATTCCAGGTAGGATTCGTTTAGTTTGATTTTTAAAGTTTCTAATTCGATGGCTACACATTCCTCACTTCGCGGATCACCGAAATGTTGGACAAGAACTGACCTCAGCTCGTCGTAAGTCTCAAATTCACCTCTTTCGCTAATTAATGCCGCGGCTTTTCCCGTTAATTTACTGGTTACATAATGCATTAAGAATTCATTGCGTTGTAATGTGCCTTGATAATGGTGAATTACGTATTCACATTTTCGCAAAAACAAATTAAGTAATTTGGTATCACCGTTAAATTCCGGAATAAGCCCGAGTATCTCCCGTGGTATATGCAGGTCGGGGTTATGATGAACAGGTGCCGCTGCGGCATTTTGTTCATGTGCCATTTTGGCTGATAGTTACACACTTACACAGAATAGATATTTGAAATATACAGTAAATTTTATACTGCGCGTAATTCGCAATAATTACCTAAATTAAAATAGTCAGTTATACGACGTAATTTATTTTTAATATATGTATTGTATACCCAACTGTGCAATTTCATTCACTAAGGTACCTATCTAACTTAATCATACTTAAAGCTAAGTGCAATGTTCGTCACGCAATAAAACTAGTTTACAAACTTCAAGGATATTATGGCAGGGAAGGAAGTAGAAGGATTTCACTTTACTCACAGTCCGATCGCCATCATCCAGTTGTCCCGTGTTTCACTTATTTATTTGGTTCGTAGTATAGCCGACGTACGATTTTACTGGTTTTAAGTAGAAACCGCACTTTTCGCTGCCACTCGCGAGTTTTTCACTAAAATTCTCGGATTTAACGAGCGCGAACTCTCGCGACAGCAGCAGCCAGCTATCCTACCGGCTGCGCCAGTTAACTTTCGGGAACGACGAAGAATGTTTTTAAAAACTATTAATTAAAAATACAAATTAAGGACTAACAAGATTTTATTGTTAATACCTCCGAGTTCAATGTAAGACTGACTTAAAACTAACATACATTCATTATTCGAAACGCTTATCTATTTGCTTGCGCTGCGTCTGGCCACCTGCACCGGCCCGTCTTGGACTCTGAACGCGTCCGTGGGCAGATGCTACGCAAGCATTATGGGTACTCTACAATAGAGACGGGAATATAACGAGCTTCTCAATATTATTTGATTCCAATTGTGTAAGTAATAAATGTAATTATTTGAAATATTTTTTTTGTTTAATTTCTTTATCCTAGATTTCAATGATCTCAATAAAAATGAGTAGTATGTACTTTTTATATCCATATCCAAATTGATATTATAATAGCGAAAGTAACTCTGTCTGTCGGATACCTTTCCAGGACTAAACGGCTGAACTGATTGTTATGAAATTTGTTATGGAGATAATTTGAACACTGGGGCAGAACATGAAATACTTTTTATAGCGACAAACTATTATGAACAGTTCAGAAATAAGTACCTTTGCATGTTCGTGCCTTCTGTAAATTGATATTTTACCTTTATAATTATTAAAATCTTCTAGGTTGGATAATTTATAAAAACATTTTATTAGTATGCAGAAGATTAACAGCATTTACAACACTAGAAAATAAACAAGTTTTAACATGTTCGTAAAAAGTATAGGCTAATAAAAGATTAATTTTAAATAACATATCTTTTTACCAGACTACGCAAAGGCCGGGTATTGTGTTTATCAGCTTATGTATGTATTTATGTCTGTTCCTTTGTGGCACTATCCAACGCTCTTCTTAACGCTTCCATATCTTCACCGCAAACGATTGTAGATCTATGGCCTTCTCAAAATGCTCCATCCAAATGTTGGCCAGAACAGGTGCCACTGGACTACCTATAGCGACGCCATCAATTTGCACGAAAACAGGTATCAGGTTCACGAAAACTTTATCACTAAAAAGAAGTGAATCTTTGTCACAAATAGGTTCCGACAGAAAACCAGTGCCAAGGCTTTATGGGCTTAACGTTTGCTGAGTCGGGACCTGTTTGTGACAACACACAGCTTTAATTTCGTACCTTTTATTTTTGTTTGTAATTATTGTTTTTGTTTTACTGTATAATGTTGTATGTTGTTATAAATAAATGTCTTTCTTTATTTTTTTTTCTTTTTGGGGCTTTTTTCACACGATAACGGCTGGACCGAATTCGATGACATTTTGGTGTAAAGTTCTACACCAAAATTTCACAACACAATTGCTCGACACAAGTTTCAGTTAGTAAACGGTAATAGTTAGGAATTTAATTATTGAACGAGAAAAGCGAAGTCTGCAAATTGAATTGGATGAATTGGCATTCGTTCGTATGTATGTTTGGTACCTACCTATGTGATGTTGATATAATGCGGTGATGTTTAAAGTACGTAGCGAGAATATCTTGATACTCGTACTCTCGCTATACGATATAGTACTATTATTTAATCTGTACTATTGATCTGAATTTGTTGAGATGGCTTAGTGTAATCGGGTCCATGAATCTATTATTTTCGATAAATAAATCGGAAAAAGAAGGTCTTTATATTTGTAGGGTGTAATAGAGAAAGGATTCGTTTTAAAATGTTAGTAAGTAGGTAGTCGGTTATTGCGATTTTAAGTAAGTAGGTATACAAAGTGAGAAAAATAATACATTTTCATTTGCGCGAATAACTACTCGTTTATTGGAATATACATACTTGTAACTACAATAAATGTAATATAAATCAAACGATTGATTTTTGTCAACGTCTTGAAACAAAAAATACTTCATTGTAGTTTGTTAAACGAAGCAATTAAGGAAAATGTCTTCCTCGGGCCCTCAGGCAGACTATGCGGTTGGATGGGAAAAGGTTTGAGAGGGAAGCCAATAGGAGGATTCAGCTGGGTTGGGCAGGAATTGGTAAACTCCGTCAGGTCTTCTCATCGTCCTTACCACATTGCCTAGAGACGAAAATCTTCAACTTGTGCGTCCTACCAGTTATAAACTAGGTACGGAGCAGAGAAGTGGACACTCACGGCGAGACTGGTCCATAAAATGAAAGTCGCTCAGCGAGCTATGCACTGTGCTGGGATGGAGAGAGATGATCCGCCAGAAAACCAAGGTAACCGACATAGCTAAGAGAATGAGCAAGCTGTTGTGGAAATTGGCTAGCCACATCTCTCACAGAACTAACAACCATTGGGGAACACGAGTTCTAGAGTGGAGACCATGTTTAGGCAAACAGCGTAGGACACCCACTGGCCAGGTGGAGAAACGACTTGCGAAAGGCGGCTGGTAGCGACTGAATGAGGAGAGCCAAATATCGGGCTCAGTGGCGTTCATTTGGAGAGGTCTACGTACCTACAGCTGTGGACTAGTATAGGCTGATGATGATGAGGATGAAATATTTTTATATCGAAGTTATTTACAATATTCTAGTTAGTTGATAAAGTTGGTTATTGAAGTACCTATTACTTCCTTTACTCAGGTAGATACAGTCTAGAAAAATAAACTACTTAAGCTTATCCTAATCGCTTATGAATCCGATTGCAAATTTGAATGTCAGATTGTCTTCTTAGGCCTCTTTACTAACACCTGTTAGTCACAAGTTACTTAATCTAAAAAAGCAGAATTTAAATTCCTTAGTTGTTATCAACACAGTAACCAGCTTTCCCGCCCGCGACTTCGTCCGCGCGAACTACAGTTAATCGCGAAAAAAGCATCCTATGTTCTTCTAGGATATTAAAAACCAATGCAAAAGTAGGTATAGCACCATTGCTCTTGATGTTTTTTGACAGACTTGTTATTTTGTTTCCATGGCAACCACAGACCATTCTGTCATGGCAACCGTTCCTTACATTGAGTAATCAACATTTTCCCGTTTTCCCTTGGAAAATTAAAATTTTCCGGGATAAAAGTATCCTATGTTTTATTCCAGGGTATAAGCTATCTCCATTATAAATTTCATCAAAATCCGTCCAGCTGTTATCGCGTAAAAGTTCCCCAAACAAACAGAGAACGTTTCACTTTTATATATTGGTATGGATATACTTCAATGATACTCTTCTTAAGTAATTACTTGGTATTTTAACACAACAATTACTTATATACCTTACATTTACCCATAACATTACTATCTCCCAGTACTATTATTGACTCTGTTCTCGCCTATCACAGAAACCTACCGCCTTATCGTCCATTCATACAAACAATCATTATTTACTCGTTTGCATTTCTATAGTCGTCTTACAAAACAATGCAACAAAGTAAGCACTACGCTGTTTACTGCTCAGCATAAACATAGACCGGTGTTTGGCTGGTTAGTACCGGCTGAGACCGAATAAGACCGGTTCTTATGAACGATAACTATTGCCTCAGCCGTTTGAACATAATTAGATGCAAACGTATTGTTGACTAGCTGTACCCGCGGCTTCGCACGCGTGGTCTTTTCTTTAGGTTCAAAGTTCCATAATGTGCTATTCAAGGAACAATATACCAACAAATGTTGGTATATTGGTCCTGAAATTAACAAAATTTCTTCAGCCGTCAAAAATACTTTTATCAATTGCTCGACTTCTGACCGGCCGGATTGAGATACCAATTACACCAGATTTAAATCAAACCCTAAGCTATCTGACAATGAAAACCGCATTGATATCGGTCCAGTAGTTTTTACGTGATGCGTGAACAAACAAACATACAGACAAACAGAAAGAAAGACACGAAAACTAAAAAAAAAGTTGTTCAATACCTTTTTTAAGCACCCAAGAGCACTTTTTTCATTTGAATTCATTGAGTAGTTTGGGTGCGATGCGCGGTCAAAATACGGACAAACAGAGAGACAAAATTAAAAAGTGAAACAGTTTGGCTTCAGTATCGAATATAGAGAACCATCCAAAAAATATTTTTTATTACTTAAATATTAACATAACTTTGGACTCATATCCCGCAGAAACCCTTTACTTTTTCGGAATAAAACGTGTCCTCAATTTTAACCCATCATATAACTTAAGACAGTGCCAAGTTGCATCAAAACCCATCCATTAGTTTCAGCGTGGTACGTGTTCTTTTAAATAAGTTTCAACCCCTATCCTGCGAGAACACATACATTTTTCGAGATGTAAAGTATCCTATGTCCTACCTCGTAGTATGAACTCAAATCATACCATGTTAAATTTGAATTCATCCAGTAGTTCCGGTGGCGTGATTCGCGGCTAAGATACAGACTGAAAGACATACAGACAAAAATGAAAAAACATACGGTTTAGGCTTCATTATCGAATATAGAATAACTTCCAAAAAAAAATACACTATATCTTTAATGTACCGAATTTGGACCCATAACCCACAGGAAACCTTAATTTTTTTCGGGACATAATGTATCCATAATTTTCACCCATCTTATAAACTATGTCTGTGCCAAGTTGCATCAACATCCGTCCAATAGTTTCAGCGTGCTATGTGTTCTTTTAAATAATTTTCCACTCCTATCCTGCAGGAACACTTATTTTTTTCGGGATGAAAAGTATCCAGTGTCCTACCTCGAAGTATGAACTCAAATCATACCAAATTTCATTTTAATTCATTTAGTATTTTCGGCGTGATGCCTAGCCAAGATACAGACAGACAGACAGACAAAAAAGAAAAAAAATACAGTTTCGGCTTCAGTATCGAATCTAGAGTACGGTGCAAAAAAAATATCAAAATATTTTCAGTGTACAGAATTGGACCCGTTACAGTTTTATTATAAGTATAGATTATCAATATTATCAATTACTAGCTTTCCCGCCCGCGACTTCGTCCGTGCAGACTACAGTTTATCGCGGAAAAACGGTATCCTATGTTTTTCTAGGATATTAAAAACCAATCCAAAAGTAGAGCACTAACGCGCTTGATGTTTTTTGACAGACTTGTTATTATTTCGTTTCTATGGCAACCGTTTCTTACTGCGATTAATCAACATTTTCCAGTTTTCCCGTGGAAACTTACAATTTTCCGGGATTAAAATTATATAGGGATAGTAGTTTTATTCCAAGGTACAAGCTATCTCCATTCCAAATTTCATCAAATTCCGTCCAGTCGTAAGTGGTAGAAATGCCGTTTCTAATGAAAATACTAATTTCGCTGACCACGATGATGATACAATAGAAGTGCGGGAACTCCTCATTCAGTACTAACACCAATGTTTTGACTCGGACACTATCTTGCTATTTTCATCGTTGGAAAACAACAGGCTAGGCACCTACTACTTTATCTACAATTTCAAGGTTTTCGTCACATGTTCCGTAAATCGATAAAAAGAAATACCTACATATAACTTTTCCGATTCGCTATACGATTGGTCATGCTGATTGCAATGTTTTAACAAGTTTATGTGTCAAACTCAATGGATATTGCGTGGATTTTCATTTAAAACTGATCTACCTCAATAAATAGTTTGTTAGACAGGCATTATCATAATTAGCAGCTTATTCTGCCCACTGCAGGTTATAAGCCTCCTCCATCTTACGTCATTCATCTCTGGTTTGAGCTAATCTGGTCCAGGCATTTCAGCTTGCTTCTCTTTGTCATCGATGCTATGGTTTTTTATTTTTTTTATTATTGTATTTATCAACCCCTTCAAAAATAGACTTTAGAAAGAGTTCGCACGTTGTTCTTTTGCGTGCCTTCTGTGCGTTTGGTATCTAGTGATACGAGTATGTAACGTTTCCACGTTAAAACAAAATGTTGTAGAGCTCTTTGTGCAGAACATCTAGCACAGACTAGCAACTAGCAGACTAGCTGCGCTCCGCGTTTTTGCTCCCTGCCAACTTTGCCCCTCCCGTTCACGTTCCGTTCCGTTCAGGGATGAAATTTCAAAAAATCCTTCCTTAGTCCACCTCTAATGGAATATTTCTAATGGAAAATTCAAATCTCGTCCACCTGTTTAGGCTATGCGTTGTCTGTCAGTATGTCACGGTAGAGTGTATACTTAATGTTACTCATATTATTATATTAGTGGTTTTCCATCTGTGTCGATCAACTCTCCCTTTTACTACAGAATGAATAATAATAGTTTTTAACAATATTTTTGATAATTATGCTATATCTTTATAAAGACTCCAAACGTTGTGCAAAGCCGGGGCGTGTCTCTCCCTAGTCAACGCTTATGACGTGACATGACTAAGTAGATAGGTATCTAAACATAAATCCAGTTTTCCTTATAGTTTACCTTGAAATGCCTGGTTTGGCCACAGTCTCAATAATAGTACGTATTGCCATATGGAAAATACATCGCCCGTTGCGTCAGCGTTTGCAGAAAGAGAGCTGATTATTGCGTCAGGCGGCTTTCAGAAGCGGCGTGGTAGTTATTTAATCTGTGGTTTGGTACTCGGACATTGGTTATGAAATTACCATGTAGGTAGAAATCTGGCATTAGTCTAAAAGGGAAAGCAGTTCACTATTCCATATTATGACGATGATGATGAGAGCGATGGAAACCTAGCGGTATACTAGTTAGCGTTAAAATCTAACGGTACCGGATTCGGTCATCGGCTCCCGCAACTGTGACGTTTCTAAGTTATGTGCGGATTTCATCGCTCCGTGCTTCGGAGGGCACGGTAAGTTGTCGGAACCGTCCGTTATTGTTTGATAGCAGCCTTTAAGCCACGTCAGAGGCCCTCGGGCGGCCGGACAAACTCTGAAACCAGAGGCCAGAACTACCTCGAGTCGACAAACAAAACAATATCATATCATCCCCAAAATTATTGTTAAGCTTGATGAAAGATGGAAATAAGCCATTGGACGAAGTATTGACATCAGCCAAACTACTCCCACAACAGTACCGAGGTATTTCCAACGTTGTGCCATCTCTAGCGCGGCAATGTTGCCGCCGTTCTGTTTTATTCGAATCCGGACTGGGGCAAACATTTTTTGTGATAAACATTACGTTTGTTCTCGGTTCTTCAATGTTTTTAACCCCCGAATACCAAATGAGAAGGGTGTTATAAGTTTAAGGTGTGTATGTATGTCTGTGTATCCGTTTGTCTGTCTGTGGCATCGTAGCTCCCAAACGAATGGACCGATTTTGATGCGGTATTTTTTTGTTTGAAAGCTGATGTGATCGAGATGCTTTTTGGTATAAGAACTTTTTAATTGTGCTTGTTGTTTGTGTCACAGATTGAGGCACAGAACATAACTATATAGCGGGGGAATAAGTGTGTAAGTTTATCAAAAGTTAAAGTAAATATGTAGGTAAAAATTTGCGTGGTAGGCCGTATGGTAGGCTTCTTACGCAAAAATCTGCGTGGGGACGTACCAAACCAATGTCAGATGTTCAACTTTCAAGCAGTAGTGTTTTGCGAACAGAGTTTTGAAGGCCAGTGTGGTGGTTGGCCTCTTACGCGAAGCTTCCTGGGTAAGTGTGTACCACACCTTTGTCAGATGTTCAAACGCCAATTGATCGCCAAGCAGCAGTGTGACAACATTTCTGCGTTTCTGTTTGAAGGGCAATGTTCCAGCGAAACTATTGGTCAATGAGAATTAACAATCCATGTCTCAGGGTGACGAGCGCAGTGTCATTTTGCCAGCAAAGTTCTGGGTGGCACTGCAACTGCTATGGGCAGGCGTGACGCTTACCATCAGTCGTGCGTCCCACTCGACTTGTCATACAAATAAATTAAAAATAGTACTAATTTGATTTGCTCTGTTACCTTCCATGCCGGAATGCCATGCCTTCCTAACCGGATGTTTTTGTACCCACCTTATTGTCACATGTAATCTAAAATTAATTATCACTGATAAAAGTCACGTTTCCATCAAAACACCATTGTTTTCGAACATCAATCATAACAACTGTTTAAACCCCGTCGTCAAAATTAACAACTACAATGTGGCTGGGACGATTTTGCACCTTATCTCGATGAATTAAGAGTCAATCAAATTGTGGACTCCATAGCAGCCCACTGTCAGAACATTAATATGTATGCGATTTTAAACCTTTTGGCTTCGATCATAAGAGCGTTTAGCTCTGGTGATGATGGTAAACAGTATATTGCATCATAATATTCATAATGAAGAGTACTCGTTCAGTTAAGTTTATGGCAAATGGTGAGTGTTACTAACCGGTCAATTATGACTTTATGATGTTTTGTTACATCAGCTGTTTCAAATTAATCATTTCGTACCTTTTGGTTTTATGATGAATGGTCTATCAATATATTTACCATTACCTAGTACAGCTAGGTATAACTACTAACCACTCAATATCTGTCATATTCTTAAGACACTACGTGACAATACATGTAAGCTGAAACATCGACATCAAAAGAAGAAGATTGTAAATTGTATGACGTGACTATTTAATCACATAAATTGTATGACGGGACTATTGTAATCACTTAAATTGTATTACGGGATTATTTAATCACATAAATTGTATGACGGGACTATTGTAATCACTTAAATTGTATTACGGGACTATTTAATCACTAAAATTGTATGACGGGACTATTTAATCACATAAATTGTATGACGGGACTATTAATCACTAAAATTGTATGACGGGACTGTTTAATCACATAATTTGTATGACGGGACTATTTAATCACATAAATTGTATGACGGGACTATTGTAATCACTTAAATTTTCTTGTGTCACATTTCTTCAATGGTAACCTGTGCCTATTTCTTTCTGTTTTTTACCCGACTGAGGGTTAAGTGTTTGTGTTGTAGCCCGATAAGAAAAGACATGCCAATAGAAACATTGGGGTGGTACACTCCACCTCGCAACCGAACGATTCTAGGTTACCTTCAGTAGATAATTACAATTGTGCGGCTTTCATAACTATTTTTCAAGACTAGCTACAAAATACGACGTTTTTTCACCGTTTCATAACTGATTATCAAATAAGATTATATTTGCCGTTTTCGTACTCGTTTTATATCTTGTAACTGTTAAATTTTCACGATTCGAACACATAGTTAAATATTTAAACGGGACTTAATGGCGTTAAAACTTTATTTTTATTTATCTCGACGTTTCGATCAAGTTGCATTGATCGTGGTCACGAGAAGACTGAAGTAGCGGGTGTCAGCGTCGAGAAGCGCAAGCGTTGTCTCCAACTACCCGCATTTCATAACTAGCTTTGACTAGGTTTGACTTCGAAATCATCATCAGCTCAAAGACATCCATTGCTGAACATAAGCCAGGAGAAGGATCTCCTGCCTCTCCCCTCCTGCTATAGGACGCCACAAAAAATGGTTGATTTGCCATAATCAGTAGGTACGCTTGACAGGCGTCTTGGAGGTCGCAGTAGATTATATTCCTTAAATTGGAACATGCTGCGCATTACCTGAATTTTAAGATTAAATTTAATAAATATTGCTTGTCTGTCTCCGTTTAAACTGTGCCATTTACTAAAATCATTTTATTTTTGCATAATTTCCACATTGGATACTTTATCGGTTTTTGTTTGAAATGTCTTCATCTGTTACGATTCAGCATTAGTGACGTCATAAAATAGTCCATGAGAAAATGTGCCCACCGGATATTTGTGAGTATGTTTGGTAAACGCACTGTTGGAAACCGAAACCGTAAATAAATTGAGGAAACAACGAGTAAACACGGAGCATTGCTAATGCGGAATGGATAACTACGTATATAATTATGTGTTTTCAATGTGTTTGTTTCTTCATCATTAAAGTCCTGTCTTTTGTGCGGAATTCATAAATACTTCATATTACGAAGCTCAAGAACGAAGCGTGCGCTTATTCATTTATTATAAGCACTGCAAAGGAGTGGAATACTCTGCCTTCGTCACTGTTCCAGGTGTGTGCAAGGTTAGGTAATAGGTATCTACTAGGCAAGCGTGTTACACCTTCGACCACATGATGATGGAAAGCAATAGCTTTCCATCAAGTGAGATCGTGGCCTAGTCAGTAATTATAGATAGGTAACACGATACAGGAACACCTCATTCCAGCCACTCTCAGTAGCTCTACGTCTTTTTCTCTAAGTATCATCTGGACATGTATTATCTTCAGCCGCTTCACTCACCATCGCAAGTGAGACCGTGGACAAAATAACATTAGTATATTATGCATAAAAATATTTCCAGGACCGACACTTCCTCACCTTAATTTTATGACGAGTCCCGCGAATTTGACAACGATGAAATTTGTCTGGTTATTGTAGGGTCTAAATTACCTACTCAACTTCAGTGAAATCCTCTCAGCACACATATTTTACTACTACTTACGCATTTATAATATGTATAGGAAGTAGGATTACTAGTACCTTAGGTTTGACAATACAAACATACAATCCGTTTCTACGAAAAATCTGATCGCGTTAGAAACAAATCTATTTCTTATATTATGTTTTGTCAAGAAAAACCATTGAAACACCATTTCATAGGTAATCTTGTATAATTTACCGTAGGTAGTTAAGTCTAATCCCAGTACAACTTAATTAGGAACTAGTTATATCACAAATCAAAATAGGCTTTACATCTCTCTCTTCTGTTACCGAGTCATTCAAACTGTACAGATTTCTCACATTTACCTCTTCAGCCTCGATCACAGCATCGAAGACCTTCCTCTTCACCTTCAGATGTAGCTATTCTGGAAGCTTCTTAGTACTCTCAGCCATGGATAGGAAAAACCTATCGATAGCTTCGAAATCATTTTGCATCTGGCGTCTCTCGCTCGCAATACTTTCCCTTCTGTGGTTATCACCCATTAGAAGCTCCAGGATCTCGCTGCTGTGGTTTTTCTTGTACCCTCGTCTTTGAGCTGAACTTGATGATGGCTCGTGGATATCTGATTCTACTTGAACGAATGCCGTCGCGTCTTGATCAGAATGTGGCGGCATGTGGCTTTCATTGGCATCTTCGTCAATATTGGACAGGAATTCTTCACATTGGTCAGCCGCGTCGTCACTATAGGTTGCTCTATTCTCGAGTATAGTTATGAGGAACTTCATGACGTGCTGGAATTTGTACTGTCGTCCTATTTTGTTTGTTTTTCGGATCTCTTTTCTGAGTTTGTTGAGCGTCTCTCTGAATGCGTCTTTGAGTTTCTTCCTTGTTCTTGGAGGCTTCGACTTAAAAATAATAAAATTATTTTTATTAAATACAGGTGTAGCGGAAAAAATATGTCTTTATGTAACGGGACTGTGCACTTCGTAGTTTACTCCTCAATCTGGCAAACTAAATTCATCGAGATAATAAATGTATCTCTAAGCACAGGCTTCTAGATCTGTGTCTCTAAGAAACAGACCCGCAATGTCTCGTAATTTTTAAATGGAAATTAGATGGAAGTAGGTACCTACTAGAGGTACCTACCTAGGTACCTTATTACTAAAGTGATTCAAATACCCTATTTCTTTTAGAAATATTATGAGAAAAGGTTTTATTAAGCATGCATTGTTATAGTTATTGTTAAAAAAATATTGTTATTAAATCATGGACTCCACCATTATCTGCTGTTAACTGACCATGTGAAGACAATAACTCTCTAGAAATTGCTGTCAGTATTCCAGAACACCCCAAAAAGGGCTTGGCCATAGACTTTACTTGAATTTCAACTATCATTTTAAACTTACCTACTTGGTACTAACTTGTCTAAGTACGTACAGTAGTCACAGCGGATGTATGTGTCTCGGAAGTTATCAGCTAGTCTTGGCGCAATCGCAATGTTGAAGGTGAAGACAGCATTGTATAACTGTCTCGCTCACTCGTTTACATTTTTCGCATATTCTATCTCGCTCTTACTTGATGCTATTTTATTCCGACAGCAGTACCTGCGCAATCGTTCACAAAGCCTAACTTCACAAAGATTGGCTGTGACTATTGTATGTAGATACTCACTATCACAAAGTGTCGTATTTCCCTCGATGACCTCCCTCCAAGCCGCATCCCTGCAGCCCGATTCCATAACTTGGCTTCAATCGAATTCTCAGTATCGCAGCCACTAATGCCTTGATCGAATTTGCTATGAAAAAAGTGATAATCCGATTGTAGCCAAGTTATGGAATCGGGCTGCTGGTCTCTCTGCACTTGTACGTAGGAATATAAACGTTCCATAAGCACGGGTACCTGTGCACTGCTTCGATAAACTTCTCCGTTTCTTGCATCTTCCGTACTAACTACTGTTTACTTTGCACCAGGTACGCATAAACTGTTACCTAAGCTGTGTCTCAAGAAAACGCTTCGAAGGAAATCAGACAACCAAAGAGTATACAAATCTACGTAAGACTACAGAATAAATAATAGTGTAAGCAGCAGCACGATTCCATAACTTGGCTTCAATCGAATTCTCAGTATCGCAACCACTAATGCCTTGCGATAGAGTCGAATTTGCTATGAAAAAAGTGATAATCCGATTGTAGCCAAGTTATGGAATTGGGCCACAGACAACCACCAACCGGGAAGACCGAGAAGGTACTGCGGGACGTCGCGTTATGTTGCTGTCTCGCTCTGCAAGTCGCTGTCTCGCGCCAGACTCCGATGTATGGCGCTCAAGGCGGCAGACCACTGTCCTGCAGCCTTATTGTCTAACTCTGGTGATAATAAAACTGACGTTCATTTACACCATTATGAACATGAAAAAACATGAATCTCCCAATTCGAAATGTCTAACTATCCACCGGTGATCTCCTCGGTGATCTTCACCGAGTCCCCACTATCAGCTGTTGTTAAGCGAAATGAATGAACGAAACATCATATTTTGACATATATTGGTATTGTCTAAATTTACATCGTCACCGAGACATGTCAAATGAAAAAGGTTGCTCTGTCCTAACCTTTCGTATCAACTAGCTTTGAGTTTGTGACGAAATTATAGTTTTGATGAATTAAAAGTTGACTGTTTGCGTAAGTTCAAAGGGAAGGGGTAATCTAGGTATCATAATTAATTGCAGTTTATTAATTTCGGGCATTAATTCTCCGAAAATTGGACTTCCAAACTTGCGAAAGTCTAACAGAAAATTCACTGGTTTTTTTGTGATATATATAGTTCGATACAAAGAGAATATTTCGATATTTACTTCTACTAGCACTTATTTCAGTTTAACATATCTAATTTATTCCATTACAGGCACTATAAGTACCTAACCTACAAAAACATAAAATGAAGAATATTTTGATGGGCGAATTTGTAGCCAACTGCAGAAAAACAACATCTCCAAACTAATGGACAGGCTCTCAAGCCCCTAATATTGGTGCTGACCATGTGGCTATTATAATATCTATGGATGTTCAATGTTTAACAACAAATATCAACAAAATAGACCATTAAATTATTATCTCTATGCACTTCAAATCAGAAAAGTTTTGATATTAAGGTGGACAGTGGAAACTAAATATTTCCCAAGTAACACCCAGGTGGACAAAGGTAAGCTATTGTAAAAAAAAAACTTTCCACGGTTCACCCAGGTGGTCGTAAGAGATGGATTGGCTAGTGCCCTGACTGAGAGTCAACAAATGGTTGCAAGTTCGAATCTCGCAAGGTGCAATCATTTGTGTGATGAGCACAAATGATTGTTTCTGAGTCATTGATGTAATATTGGTTTATATCTATGTATGCTTATTTATAAAATATTTTTGATGAGAGAATTTGTAGCCAGCTGCAGAAGAAAAACATCTCCAGAAGGTTTTGAGGAACAATCGCAGGCCTATTTACACCCTAGACCATTCATTATGAAAGAATTTGCAAAAATAACAGTCAAAATGTATTAAAGGTATCAACAAAAGATACCAAGCCATATTAATAATTAAAACAAAATAAGTACAAAACTTAAAATGATACCTTTTATAGGTAATCAGTTAAAATTTCATCGGGAACTGCCTATTTTGCAAAAATAACAGTCAAAATGTATTAAAAGTATCGATAAAAGATATCATATTAACAATTAAAACAAAATAAGTACAAAACCTAAAATGATACCTTTATAGGTAATCAGTTAAAATTTCATCGGGAACTGCCTACTTTCAACCCATATCTAATGCACCTTTTTTTTATTACGTTTTATGCAATTGTTTGACCATGATCTCACCTGATGGAAAGCGATGATGTTGTCGAAAGTGTAGCACCCTTGCCTAGTAGATACCTATTCACTCTTGACTTGAACACACCTGGATTCATTATATTTTACCAGAAACTGACGAGGGCAGGGCATTCCACTCTTTTGCAGATCTTACAATGAATGAAGAAGCGTAACGCTTCGTGCTTGTGTGTGGTATTTCTATCATAAAAAGGTGCCGCTTTGCCAATATTCTAGTTTGTACGGTGATAAGCGAATCAGATTGTGCAGTTCTTATGCTCACTCTCCATAGTGCAATCTGATAACTTGAATTTTGCACATTGTCATATTTGTCGTTCAAAAAGGAGGTGAAAAATTCAATTTGTCATTTACATTCAGTGCCAATACATTTGGCAACCAGTTGGCCGAGTGGCTAGTGACCCTGACTGAAAGTCAACCAATGGATGCGGGTTCGAATCCCGCAAGGTGCAATCATTTGTGTGATGAGCAGAAGTATTTGTTTCCGAGATATGAATGTAATATTCATATCTTTGTATGTGTACTCGTATCTATTGTCTAGTACCCATATTTAGTGCATTCAGTGTATTTATGTCAGCGTACAATACATACAAAGTTTTATAAATTTTTCTTATTTGTTTCAGATTGAGTGACATGAATACTACTGGCATTTACTCTGGTTTAGAGATTGATGTAAGCTATAAGACTGCCGATTGTGTTACCGCTACTTCTATATTATATTATGTACAATGTACGATTTACTTCTATGTATATACAATAAAGAGTTATCTATCTATCTATGTTTTGTTGTTATTTTTTAACTACAATTTATTATGTACGTAGAAACATACATTGATACCTATGAAATAGTATGTCACAAGCGACATACCTACCAACTGATTCACAGACAACACACAGCCTAAACCGGTGGACCTAGAGATTTGCAATTTGGAGGAAATATTTCTTTAAATTTCGAACGAGGCTGGCAATGTTTGCACAAGAGAAAAGCCTCGGCATGCAGCTAGTTTTAGCATAAATACAGACTGAGTATGGATAGAGAAACAGAAAATTAAACAAATTTTATTAAATAGCATGTTTATTTTATTGTAAAAACCTTTCTAAAAAATATAACGGGCAAGTGTCTTTATTAAATAAGGACTATACATAAAACATTCTAAAAACTTACAAGCCATTACTGGCTCACTTGTAGCCCACTAATTACAATGTAATTATATAGTAATTCACAACAACAATGTAAATATTTCCAACACACCATTTTATTCAAATGGTATAAAAAAGTGCAGTAACTAGGTACTATAATACAAATATAACAAGTAGATTTGAGAAGCAGCATCCTTTTGCATTTTATGGACATGCTATGAATCTCTTCCCGCTGCAATCCGACTTGAAATGATCCTGTTTACTGTGATAGACAGGTACTGAACTGAATCTGAAAATAAAGATATAGCTATGATCATTTGTTTGTTGTTTTGATATAGCTATGATAACAAGTACTACATAGACAAATTGGACGGAGCCGAGATTTTAATAAAATAAACAACAAATTAAATTTGAAGTTAATTTTATTGGTCTTACTTTTGACCGTACAATTCAAGCGAAGATAAAATAATGACAATTTGTACTTAGTAACTTCCTTATATAACTTTTATAAATGCGTAGGCGATTTCTAGTACATTCTTCATTTGCAATAACAACTAAGTAGTTACATTTCTCATACTTTAGCGAGAAAAACAACTAAGTACATAAATGCTTATTCAGCTATGCGCAATTAAATCAAATCAACATGTAGAGTACCTCTACTGCGCATTATTCATTGAAAAACAACATAAGTACAAAAAGCGCTTAATTGGTACTTTCACAATCTAAGGAAGTACCTACTTGTATGATTAAATATGTCGCAATTGGACTTCGGTAAACAACGGTGGGTTTGTGGTACATATAACTTCTCCACCCTGAGATTGAAAATTATCTGAAAGTTCATTTTCTGAAGTCAGATTATTTTCAATTTTATATAATTTCAAAATCTTATTTTTATATTTTATAATAAAGTATACAATAGTAAAAATCATTATAATATAAAGTATTAATGTCCATAAACTAACACTTTTTATTTGCACTTTATTGACCATTTCACTTATTTCACTATATTCACTGTTTTCACTATTCTTCAAAATATAAGACATCATTTGTAGATTTTCCATATTTACTCCATCTAAGTTTACAGGTTTTCTTTTGAAATTATTTGTAACTGGAACACTTGGTAAATTTATCAATGGTAGTTTAGGAATGGTAGTAAGTTCATTCCTCTGAACAATTTCTTCCGTAGAGTAATATCTTCAACTTGTATTTTACAATTATCGTCCAAGGTTAAAATATAAGTACCAAGGATTTTCTCTCGAGTAATCTCATTTTCACAGGTTTTTGTCAAGTACGTTTGGTAACTTGCAAAAATTATCCATATGTTAATTTCAATTTGTTGAACTTTTATCTCTGAAGTTTCGATTAAAATTGGAGAACACGACGTAATATTCAACGTAAATTTCATTAAATCAGTTATACATTTATCTTGTTCCAATACGACTGCACAACTTTCTTTACAAAGAAATAATTTCTCATCAATCTCGTCGCATGGCTTGGAGAGCAATGTAATAGAGTTCAAATCCTTCACGAGGATAAAAGGATATTTAGGAAGTATCAAGGATGTAATATTATTAGACGTATCAAGGATAGGTAAGGGGAATAACTGGTAATATTTGTAAGTGTGTTTGCGTACAATTGGAATTGCCAGTACATATGTAATTTGCCTACCCTTAATATAAGCTTTTATCTCTATATTTTGCTCTATATTAACTAAATTTTCATAATTAACAGGGAAAATTAACTTATCTGTTCTCTCAATATTTTTTAACAATTCAAATAATTCATTAGTATCAATTATTGATCTATGTAATATCTTATTTTTACTTAATGCGATTGCTGTATCAATCTCATCTAACTTAGAAATAATTATTTGAAAATTATGAGTTAACAAACTATAAGCATGAGATACTTTATTTTCAAAATCATTTATTTTACTTCTATTCAATGCTTTCTCTATATCAATTAAATTATTCTCAAATTGTATAAAATTATAATAAGAAATATTAGTAAAATTTACAAAACCATCAACCATTTCTACAACCAAAGTAACTTTCTTTAAAATAGCATCTTGCTTAGTTTTAATTTGATTAATTAATTCATCTTGATTATATCAACAAAAAAAAAATGCATTTCGTTCTTCTTGATTCATATGATTTAATCTAAGTTTCAATAGTTTTTCAGATAATATATCATCTAATTCACAATCTGTTTCCATTTTCAATTATATTATTAACTTGAATAAAAAGATTTTCAATTGTAGCCATATCGCTACTTTCATTTAATAGTGAGGCTGCTCTGCCTACAACTCTACTTAAAATTACATAAAATAAATATAATTTTTGTGCTGCTGTTACTTCGGATCCACTTTAGCTACGCACATATTCACATTTTGAAATAAATAAATTTAATAATTTTTCATTCCCATCAAATTTAGGAATCAATTTCACAATTTCATTTGTCATCCTCATAGATTCCATTTTAAATTATTATTATTTAAAATAAATTCAAATTATTAAAATTTAGTATGCGTTTGTACAATATAACGCATAAAATACACAAATTCAAAAATAATTAAAGAAAGGCACATAAAAGTTCAATAAAAGCACAAAAATCAATAAAGACACATTAAAATCAATAAATTCACATAAAAAACAATTATGACGCATAAAAATCAATAAATTCACATAAAAATCAATAAATTCACATAAAAATCAAGTAAAAACGCATAAAATATCAATACATTCACATAAAAATCAATAAAAACACATAAAACGTCAAAAATTCACATAAAAATCATAAATTCGCATACAATAAATCAAAAATAACAAGTGTATTGGCAATGTTTGTCCAAAAACACTAAGGGTCGAATAGCAGGGCAAGAATACGGAAAGTGAATGATTTTCGACTCACTTAAAACCGCTCGATCCCATGCCTCGGTGATTATTCCACTCGCTGAATTGTTTCTCAACTCCTTTTTCCAATACAGTCGTATTTGTTTGGTTCGAGTATTTTTTCCGTGGATTTGTCAGGAATACTCTGAAGTTATTCAGGACAGCTGCACCAAATATGTAGGTTGCGCCAGACAAATTATATTTCACAATTTTTGAAGTAAGCGCCGGACAAATTAAATTTCCACGACTTTAAAAAAAAATACAACCGGCTGCGCCAGACAAATTGGACGGAGCCGAGATTTTAATAAAATAAACAACAAATTAAATTTGAAGTTAATTTTATTGGTCTTACTTTTGACCGTACAATTCAAGCGAAGATAAAATAATGACAATTTGTCAAAATAGTAACTTCCTTATATAACTTTTATAAATGCGTAGGCGATTTCTAGTACATTCTTTTGCAATAACAACTAAGTAGTTACATTTCTCATACTTTAGCGAGAAAAACAACTAAGTACATAAATGCTTATTCAGCTATGCGCAATTAAATCAAATCAACATGTAGAGTACCTCTACTGCGCATTATTCATTGAAAAACAACATAAGTACAAAAAGCGCTTAATTGGTACTTTCACAATCTAAGGAAGTACCTACTTGTATGATTAAATATGTCGCAATTGGACTTCGGTAAACAACGGTGGGTTTGTGGTACATATAACTACATAGTCAATATTGTTATATGCAGTATTACTTTTGTAGAGTTAGATCAAATTTGTAAAAAATTCAAAAGAGAGGTTAATTTGTTGTATGTCTCTACCTACAGCTACATCAGGCTTTGTGATAGCTGGAAATGTTCATACTGACACAGGTGCAAGCTGCAGCCCATCTCCTGAACCCCGGCTGGTGCTCAAAGCACACGTGGGGTGAGAAGGGATGGACCTATTATTACTCCGGGCCCACAAGGCACCTTACATTAACAGTTTCTTAAGGTGATGTCTAATTGTGTAGCTAGAGTATTATATAGTCAATTAATTACCTATGAGACTAAATATAGACAGATAGATAACTCTTTATTGTACACCAAAAATATACAATGTCCCGCTTGGGGGGTGTGTATTATGCATTTCTCCCTGCCAGCCTTTACCCAAGCCAGTCAATAATAATTATTAGGTATGTACCTACCTAGTTAATAAATATTATACAAAATATAGGTACCTGTGGGACTACAGAAAGCTTGAGTTCTGTTGATGAATGTTTTCTTCTATTGTTGTTGATGTTGTGTATGTATACACAACATCTTTACACTTTCCTACTTTTGACAATGAGTCAGTTGGCGTTGATAGCTCTCGGCACCGACCAAATAAAACAGGCTCGTTCCTATTATGGAGAGCACGTCAGAGTTGGTGGCATATTCTTAAATGAATTAAACTCTCAATCGGAAGTGCCCACAGGTTAGTGTATAAATTCTATGCCACAAGTGACACTATATCAGGAACTTTAATTCGGGGTCGAATAAGGTCTCGCCATTCGAGCAAGGTTTATTGTACATATGTGACATATCAATCAACACACAGAAGACAGCATAACAGGCTGCAATCAGGTAGTAGAACTGTTGTGTGCTGTGCCCATGTAAAGGTTATGATATGGTTATTATCTTGGGCCAGATATAATCCAGATAGTCCACCTGCGGCAGTTTTAGACAATTTATTAATAGAAGAATTATAATTAATTACATCAAGGATATACAGACTTTTATTTATTTACCTGCCAACAGTATCTATTGGACTGCGTAGACTTATAAATGATGTATGACTGTTTAGCCACCCCGATAAGCAAAGACTACAACTTGTTATTTCATACAGGCAAGTTTTAAATTAATTTCAAATAATATATATAGCAAAAGGACTCGCATTTTTTTAGAATATATATATATATATATATATATATATATATTCTAAAAAAATGCGAGTCCTTTTGCTATATATATTATTTGAAATTAAAAAAAAGGTACTTATCTATATATATATATATATATATATATATATATATATATATATAGATAAGTACCTTTTTTTTCTTGTTTATTTAGGGCGTAAAAAATCACTTGTGTGCCACATATACTATAACTTTTAAATCCCACTATCTAGAGGGAAAAAAACGACGGAGTCTTACTGGAAAATGAAAAACCAACCCATAAAATCCTATTTGATCGTGACGCATGCATTTTCAGCAATTTTCAACCTCTGGGGCAAACAATGTATGAAAAGTGGGCCATCTCCTTTAGCTTTGTGTAAAAAGCACAGATATGGTCTGTGGTGACAAGCTACTCGCATCGCACTGCAACATAGTTTACATTTGCTGCGAGTAAAATCTATACTTATAATAAAGCAATATGAACGAAAAAGTCTGTACATAAAAGACAATTAAAAAAAATGGTTTAGGGTACCTTAAATATGCTACAGAACAAGAATAAAACATATTGTAAATTCGTGTCTGTCTGTTTATCTGTCTGTCTGTATGTTTGTTCGCGCATCACGTAAAAACTACTGGATCGATTGCAATACGGTGTTCACTGTTGAATAGCTTAGGGTTTGACCTAAAAACTGGTGCATCTCAATCCGATCAGTAGAAGCCGAGCAATCGATAAAAACTATTTGACGGCTGAAGGAATTTCGATCTAATGTTGGTATAGCAACGACCACGCGTGCGAAGCCGCGGGTACAGCTAGTCATTAAATATTATCCATTCGCTGCTCAACGCTGGGCTGAGCTGGGAGGAAATGCAGTCGGTCGCAAACTCGCGATTCTATGTTACGAGTAGCTACAGGCTACAACTACTATTTACAACAGTCATGTCAGAAAGTGATGCGTAAAATACTTGTCACTTGTCCTATTAGTCATTACGACAATAGTTCAAGCACAGAATAAATAATAGTTGGTACAAGCGGCGGCGACCTGCCGCATGCCGCACCGCCGCGCGCCGCGCCCCGGCTTCGCACGTGTAGCTAAGGGCTTATTTAAATATTTATTTGTAAAATAAAGCGTTATATCTATTGACCCCCCGCGGCCCGCTCGCATCCGCTTCTTGCGCCGCATAACATATAAACTAATAATAGGTACGTAGAACGGTCCCGCAGAATTAATATTAGTCCGCTCATCAAAATATTAGCATAGGTACTATTATTTAGTCACCAATTCCCCAATGCCTGAAAACTAAAGTCTTCAACCTGTGCGTCCTAGTTGTTATGAATTACGGAGCTGAGACGTGGACTCTCATGGTACGACTAGTTCGCCAATTCAAAGTCGCTCAGCGGGCTATGGAAAGGGCTATGATCGGAGTTTCTTTGAGAGATCGAATCCGGAACGAGGTGATCCGACAGAGAACCAAAGTTATCGACATAGCCCAAAGGATTAGCAGGCTGGCAGTGGGCTGGTCATATTTGCCGAAGGACCGATAACCAGTGGGGTAGGTGTTCTTGAGTGGAGACCGCGACTCGGCAAACGTAATGTAGGTAATGTATCACGCCCTCCGGCTAGATGGAGCGACGACATAATTATGCAAGATGGCTGGCGGCGGCCGGCTGTTGGAAAAGAAGAGCGGAAGATCAGGCTCAGTGGCGTGCTTTGGGAGAGGCCTATTTCCAGAAATGGACTGATGTGGGCTGATGATGATGATGATTATTATTTATTCTGTTGTCATACATCGCCGAAACTTTCAATCTAGTCGTCAAATAAGTAAGGTGAAAAGAAACATTGACCGTCATGAAATGAGGAAGACTAAACTGTCATATTTTATTTGATAAGGAATAATACAGTTTAACACGTAGTATAAGGAACGCCAATAAGCGCAATTCAAAATCTTTGGTTTAGCACACAGAGCTCTAGAATAGAGACAAAAACATAGAGATTTTTTTGTTACTGAAAAACGTTCATTTTTTGCTTTCTGTTATAGGTAGGTACATAATGTTAATTAGTAGTAGGTAAGTGTGTTTATTGATTTTAACCGACTGTACGGAGGGTTATGTGTTTGGGTTGTATGTATGCATGTTTGTTTGTTTGTACGTTTCTTAGGCGCGTCCTACAGCCTAAATGGCTTGATGGTATTTGATAATTGAGGTATCATTGGATTGTCTTGATCACGAGAGTGCTATAGGAATTTAAAGTGTCAAGAAAACTAAAATGGCGGTTTTCAGCAGCCTTATTGTATACCTACCTTATTGTTATATGAACAAAGAGTGCCTAAACATTACACTCCTTTTTTGGGTAGTAGTCTAATAAACAGGAATAAAATATGTGGATGTGTGTGTTAGCTCGTTTATTAGATTACTCGTACAAACGACCCTTCGCAGGAATAAACCTTCGCAATTTTGACCATTCACAGAAAAGACCCTTCGAGGATGTAAGCATTTGATAAATAGACTTCGAAGAACAGACATTCGCAAAAACGACATTCGAAATTACGTACGTATCCCGTCAAGCGTGCATTCGTTGAGTCGCACACCGTGTGCTTAGCAATAAAGTACCTACTTAAGAAAAGTTTGTTTTTTTAATTTATTCGATTATCAAATATGAGTACGAACAAGAAACCTAGTAGGCGAATAGTATACGGCTGTTTAAATAGTGATATAAATAACGACTTATCATTCTTTACGCTTCCAAAGGATATCAAAAGGTAACCGAGCGCCAGATTCAGCAAGTCGTGGCAAGTTTGTTCATGCACAGACACACAGGCCGCCTGGCTGTCACAGTGATGGATGACAGGTCTCGTAGAATACCTACCTACTTTCAATACTTACATACCCACATTTTATTACGTAGGCAGCTATTTCTTTTTCACTAATTATTAAGTATGGAACTCTGATAGGCACCTTTCTCTATTCATAAAAGTGTAATATGTACCTATTAGGACATAATCAACCAACGGCTCTTAATACGTAGGTAGGAATCTAATTAAACTTATCGGAGCTCTGAAAACGGGATAGTAAAAATGAGGTAGAAGGTCTATTCTGATAATAATATCATTGTATTTAATAGAACTATCATATTTTATAGTGATAAGTCATAACATAATACATTATTACTAGTTTATTCTGTTAAAATATCTAACTAAGTCATATCATATCACAGAATAATTAAAAGTACAAGTACCTAGTAATATCTTGATACAACCCTACCGAGCAATGACAGAGCGATTCCGTAACGGTTAGAGCAATGGAAGCGCGCGTTGTGATACGATACATTCTAGACTGCACACGATGGGCGAACGCCTTGTAGGTTATATATAATTGACAGCTCGCAGCTCTGTGCGAATTAAATTGCACCTTATTGCGTTGTTGCGAGAGTCGCTATGTATTTAAATGACTTCACTCAGATATCCTTCTGTACTTGTACTATTATTTATGCTGCACAAGTACGGTAGGATTTCAACAATATTATATACATTGGTAAGCGTGATCATCATTTTTTTAAGTAGTTGACAAAATTTGTTAGAATATTCGATCAAGCGACCCTTCGCAGCAATCAGCCTTTGCAGTATTGACCATTCGAGCAAACTTATCTTCGCAATTTTGACCATTCGCAGAAACAACTCTTCGAGGATGTAAGCATTCGATAAAAAAGGCATTCGGAAAAAAGGCATTCGGAAATGAATACGTATTAGCGACGGCAAGGCACTTGGCGACGACCAGCAACCGGAGGCAATGTATGAAAACTTACGACGCATGACGGCGCCTTGCCACTGCCATTGGACGGCTACCGCGCCGGCGGAGTTTCATTGCAGGTGCTGTCGCCGCTGGTGGAGTCCCGCCAATAAAGGAAAACGCTCGATCGCTACCTCGCTGTGTTAAACGCGAAAATGCATTTCATTTTAACCTAACCTAAAAACAACAGTTAAAAACTAAAGGTAGAGTCATTAATTAGCTAGCTCCAGTTGGATAAAAATAGACACTTTCTTCCAACAAACACGCCACGCCAACAAAGCATTAAAATTCAATGTCAGACTCGAAAAAACACATTACAGTGTGATACTGTTAGACATTTTAGTAGGTATTGCCTAGTTGTTATTGAATGACTCAGAGTCACCCTGAGGTTAATGCGAGTAGGCATACGGTAGGTATTGCATACATTTCATTAAAATTTCAATTAAATTATGTTGATTACATACCTACATCGCCTGATGTTTGTCACACCCCCGATGACGTTACGAATTATAACAATAAATACATTGCATTATACCTACTTATTAGGAACTAAGTAAGTATGATTTATACCACACGATAATGATTATATATAGTTATAAGCCTCGTCTAACTAACCCCAGTTACTCGCTAAGTACCCAGGTAGGTATATAAGTAAGTACCGCTTTGAGTTGGAAACAAAAATGGTTGAATATGTTCCGTGCCGAAAATCGCCTGTTAGGTAAGAATGTACTGTTGTAGGTACTTATACCACAGAATAAATAATGGTACAACCTTTTTTTTTTTTATATCTTTATTTAGAAGGGAGTTTTGTCACGCAGTGACCATGTCACCCCGTAAGTAGAATCACCTTATTGTAACTTAATGTCTAGGTAACAGTTAGTGAGTACGGTTACGGACTCATATAATACTCAAATAAAGTTTAACCAACATCTTGACTTCATCCGATAGCGGAGAAGCCAAGATGCCGTTACATATGCCAACATTAGTTTTATTATCGAATACTGGTACAACCTATTAATAAAACCTTATGCGATAGCACCTATTATGTATTATGTGACGGTAGTTTTTAAAATACCTTCTAAATGTAGACATCTGTCATCACTATAATGTACCTATGGTTGCTTGCTCGCAGGTGTAGGTTCCTATGGGTAGTACTATTATTTATTCTATGCCTGTGAACACGAGCACTACAACACATTGTGTAAGTCATCATCATCATCATCATTTCAGCCTTTAGCAGTCCACTGCTGAACATAGGCCTCCTCCAAAGAGCGCCACGACGAACGGTCTTGTGCCGCCTCCATCCACCGACTCCCTGCGATGGCTACAATGTCGTCCGTCCAACGTGTGAGGGGTCTCCCTACACTTAGCTTGCTTGTTCGTGGTCGCCATTCGAAAACCTTTATTCCCCAGTGGTTGTCGGCTCTGCGAACTATATGGCCTCCCCATTGCCACTTCAACTTGCAAATTTTAAGAGCTACGTGGATAACCTTGGTTCTTCTACGGATTTCCTCGTTACGGATCTTATCACGTAGTAAAACTCCAAGCATAGCTAGCTCTCTCCATTGCACGCTGTGTAAGTACTCTATTTTATTATATACTGTATTATAATACCAGTGACTACAAGAAGTTTTTAAAATGGGCACGAAACATAGAAATTCCCTATTTGTTTTATGTTAGGGACCTCCAGACTTTGAAGAGATATTTTGCTTTGAACAAGATTTCAAGTTTATAATTACTTCATGAGTTTGGTTTGGTGTCCTATAAGAGACCTCCACTTGTCATTACTTACTTACTGGGACAACCTTTAAGTACTTGATAAGATGAATTACAAGGGTTCCCATATACTCGTACATTTCCTGAAAGTTGGTTCATGTTATTTTTTTAACTAAAAACCATTTGATAATAATTTCAAGGAATTATGTACTTTTGAGGTGAGGCTATACGAATTAAATTAGAATGGTAACATTATAATGAGTCACAAAACTTTGGACTTTAAGGCTTCGTAGCTCAATTAAAAACAAGGTATAGATGAACTTCAGCGTAGCACAGATATCTTTATAATACTAAAAAATAATATAAGAGCGACGTCGGTGAGCTGGCGATCAACAACAACAGACAGACAGATGTACAGACGGACTGACAGACGGATATGAACGAAATATAAGGGTTCCTTGCTTGACTACGGGACCCCACTAATTAAATGGCAAAACTAATTACTTACGTCATCAGTAACTTAATCCTCACATTTGAAATAATTCACGTTGGTTCAGTCACAGTACATATAATATATGTACTGTGGTTCAGTCAATCTATCTATCTATATCTATACTTATAATCCATTCATACCCATACATAAAAGTGAAACGTTGTCTGTTTGTTTGTTTGTTTGTTTGTTTGTTTGGGGAGCTTTCACGTGATAACGGCTGGACGGATTTTGATGAAATTTATAATGGAGATAGCTTAAAACCTGGAATAAAACATAGGATACTTTTTAACCCGGAAAATTGTAAGTTTCCACGGGAAAACTGGAAAATGTTGATTATTTACTGTACGGAACGGTTGCACCACATAATGGTCTGTGGTTGCCATGGAGACGAAATAACACTTCTGCCAAAATAAAAGAGCATTGGTGCTATACCTACTTTTGCATTAGTTTTTAATATCCTAGAAGAAAACAGGATGCTTTTTTTCGCGATAAACAGTAGTCCGCGCGTGCGAAGTCGCGGGCGGGAAAACTAGAAAAGCAATAAAAACGAAAAAGTCTGTACATAGAAGATAATTTTTAAAAATGGTCTAGGGTACTCAAAATAAGCTACTGAACAAAAATAAATCATTTTTTTAAATCGTGTCTTTCTGTTTGTCTGTTTGTTTGTTAGTTTGTTTGTCTGTATGTTTGTTCGCGCATCACGTAAAAACTACTGGACCGATTGTGATGCGGTTTTTACTGTTATTTAGCTTATGGTTAGACTTAAAAACTGGTGTTGTTAAAAACAGTTGTATCTGAATCAGATGAGTAGAAGCCGAGTAATCGATAAAAACTTTTTAACGGCTGAAGGAATTTTGATCAAATGTTAGTATATTGGTATTCTAGGTCTTGGAATAGTACATAGAGTATTTTTCATCTTCAGAAATGACCACGCGTGCAAAGCCGCGGGTACAGCTAGTAGGATATAATTTAAATAGTGCTAAAATGTTCCAACTTCTAAATCCGACCCATGTTGTCTAGGTTGTACTATTAGGTATTTATTCTGTGGTATAGGCGACGGCCCAAGTCGAGGTTCGTACCCTGGGTGCCCTTGAGCTAGTCGCCAAAATTTTAACTTTGTCCACAGAATAAATAATAGTACAAGCTTTGGCGTGCGCCTTCTGCGTTACGCATTGCGGCGCGGGCGGAGCGCGCTCTGGCGCCCGCCCTTGAGTCCGGTTACGTTGTAGAGGTCAGTTATAGACCAACAGCAAGTATCAATAAAAATATAACTATATATATTAAAAAATACACTCTCGACAGTTTAAAAAAGTTTCCGTATATATTTCAAATTCTGTGCTACCTAGATATTTATTAGCACACCTAAGATTTGGAATAAGTCCAATACCTCACACTTAAACTAAAAATTGGTTTTTAATATCCTAGAAGAACGTAAGTAGGGTGTGTTTTTCGCGATAAACCGTAGTGCGCGTGGACGAAGTCGCGGGCGGGTAAGCTAGTATATAAATAAGCTTGGATGACAAGTGCTACTGTTTAGGTAAAAGCATTATATTATTTTGGAATGGTCTTAATTTTGATACCAAACTCGATATGTTTTGGTAATTTTTTGTTCCGTCGGATATACAAAATGGCAGCTGTAATCCGCCATATTAGTTTCCCTGACACTTTATATTTCTTATAGCACTCTCGTCATTAAGACAAATCTATTGATACCTCATTTATCAAAATCCATCAAGCCGTTTGGGCTATAGGATATGTCTAAGAAACGTACAAACAAACAAACATATTAAATACAACCCAAACACATAAACCTCCGCAGTCGGGTAAAAACCACGAGCAATGTGCGAACTCGCTATTTTCCCCCAATACTTTAAACCTATTTTGCACGCAGTAACGATAACAGTTAAAGCCTTCTATACAGGGAATCGATACAATGACATACAAAATTATATAAAACATATACAGTACAAGGCCTGTGCAACCATGCGCTGATAAAATCGTTCAGTCATGGACGCAAAGCATAGCGCTCAGTAACAAATAAACCTGGTTGTCCTCACACGGTGGATATAGCGTGGATTTAGAAAGCTATCAAATGTATTATTCGGTAATACATTTGATAGCTTTCTAAATATAAGACCACTTTTATTATGTTCTTTTAATGTTTTCTTTTTACGTTATTTTCTTTTGTATTCCTTGAGCGAGCGCGAAGGGTCTGTGGTTCAGCTTCGGCAAATATTCTTTCGTATGTCCGGATGTCTGTCCGGCTGTTCTCCTCTACAGGTCTCAACATAGTACGAAACATAGAGAAAAAAATAATTAATAATTAACTATTATATAATTATTATATTATATGAGAATTTATTTTAAAAATGATTTATATACTGTATACTATACTATATATACTATACTACTATATATACTATATATAAATCATACAGTATCATACAGTATAGTATACAGGTTTTTTTTTTGTCGTCTCAAAAAAAGGTAAAAAAGGGGCGACTGAATATCTCTTTTATATCATATTAAATCCGATTTCGATAGTTCATTATATTCATTTGAAAGGTAGTATAATCATATTCTTTCTATTGTTATTCTTTCTATCTTTGGCATTATTTAGTGATGGTGATAGATTTTCTATTATGTCACAATAATTGTTACAAATGTTTCTGTTACCCCGTGCAAAAGGTAAACACAGACGCTCAAAAACTGCTAAAAAGATCGCCCGGCCAGAATGGCCACTGGCGTCCGTCAGTCTAAGATTATCATAGTCATCATCATAGTTTCATTCAAGTGATGTTCCCCGAGGAAAGACACATCTCTAGATGTCGAGCATCCTTATAGCACGGCTATTAGCTCACCACTGGATAGCACACCTATGTCGATGCCGGTCTCTTTGATCCACAAACAAACGATCGGCTTTTTCCACAGCTCCGTTAGTAACCTCAGCGCTAAATGAATCATCTTGCTCGTAATTATATTATTACACTAACATTTGCAGAACTTGTAGATTTCCGCTAGCTTCGTACAGAGAACATAGCTCAGAAGAGGCGAAATGTCAAGGAACCTATGATTAAACTACTCGTAGATGACCAACAAGTAGGTTGATATCGACAATATTGAGAAGGTCGATGGAAACACGTGGAAGAGAGCAGCAGAAAATAGGTGCCAATTATTGGCACAAGAGGCAGGAGCCTTGAGCTGCTAATAATACTCGTATCATAATATGGATTATTATACAGAGAACATAGCTCAGAAGAGGCGAAATGTCAAGGAACCTATGATTAAACTACTCGTACATGACCAACAAGTAGGTTGATATCGACAATATTGAGAAGGTCGATGGAATACCTGGTCGATATGGTCGATGGCCTATTCACCACAGTGCAGTAGGTGTTTTTTCTTTTAAGAGATTCAAAGACACTTTATGTCCGTAACAACTGTACCAACAAGTGCATAAACATTGTCAGACTTCGGCATACAATAATTAAACATAACATTTATTTGTCGTTAGTTGAAGGATGGCGTAAAATTAGCACGCGAAGATTCTACTTTTTCACTGATGTGTTGAGAGAACTATGTAAGCAGTCTAGTTTGTGTAGTCGACGACGGTTATAGTTTTCTTAGGAACTGATGAATGGCGCCGATAGTTTAGTTCTCTTGATGTTATGCTGTTGCAAAAAATAATGCTTCTACTACCGTTCTGTGCTGCAGTTTATGGAAACTCTGATGATGGATGGAAATAGTGGGAAAAACGGACATAAAGCTTGGAGACTGTTGTTAGAAAAGTCACGCATTATAAGAACATAGGTTACATTTTCATGTACCGAGTAGAACAAACCGTTGCTTGGTTAGATATGTCCGTTAATAATAGCAGTGTCACTCAGAAGTTAGAGTTCTAAGCCGCTTGTAAGCCACCACTAAGGAAAAAAACCTTTTTTTCGGAATAATAAAATTGCTGTATAATATCGTTCGTATATTTTTTTGCATTGCCCAGAGAATCTGATTTTAATCGTCAATAGTAATTATTCAATTAGACTGTTTGCATCATAGGGCTCATTAAAAGTGGGAGATTAGGTACTGGCTCTACGGGCGTGGACATCATAAATTAGATGCAATACACATAATTGGCTCCTTTGTAGTTTGTAGAACGTGTTATTCATCATCATCATCATCATTTCAACCTTTAGAAGTCCACTGCTGAACATAGGTCTCCCCCAAAGAGCGATCATATTGGAGGAGGTGGGGGTGGATGGGGGGAGGGGGGTGGATGGGGGAGGGGGGTGGATGGGGGAGGGGGGGAGGGGTTGCCATAATCACAACGCTTGGCAGGCGGATTGGTGACCAAAATTGGTGTTACAAATATGTATTCGGAATACGCTGCTGCCCATCTTCCGGTGTGTATTCGCGGTATTGTGTACGTGTTATTAGCAGTGACAATAATTTATATCTCGTTCGTGCTATCTGCGTCTGTCTCTCTATCATTCTTTTTGACGCACATGAAGCTCGACAGTGGAAATGTAGCTATGTGGGTGTGTTTGCCTGTATAGTTGTATCATGTCGTTTGTTTACGCGATATTAAAGCGTGCCGTAACTACCATAGGTAGATCTATGGTAAATATATATTTTTTGTAATCAGGTTTTTTATTATTACTTAATCCTATGCTTATATCTCCAGGACTTCTCAACCGATTTCTATGATTGTTTGTTTTTTTTTTGGAAATGATGGGTAAGTGTGAGTAACCTCTAAACTCAAAATTTTCACGCTGTCATGTTTTAATCTATTAGGTACCTATTAATTAATCCATATTAAGTGCATTGTCTTCTGGCCCAAGTACCAATATTTGTTATCTCCCAAATACTGATCTACTTTCAGAAAGCCTTCTTTGTGAGTATTTATTTCACAGGGTTTTTAAATAAAGAATTTTAAGTGGATTTATATTGTAAAATTTTGCGCTTTACCTCAAAAAAGACTTGCTTACCTTGGCAAATCTATTATTCAAATGATTCAACGTTTTTCTTCACATACGTACCTATTATGTTCGTTATATTCACGTATCTATAGAGAGACGGCATTGTCATAATATTGTCAGTTATGAAAAAGTTTCTTAGAGAAGCCCGAGCACAAGTCCGTACTGACGGTTAGGTCAGCATATGGACTTGATGCTCGGGCCCGTTTCAGAAGAAAACCTGCAAATAGCTGCATTCTGCAGCTTGCCGATAGGGTGGTATTTTCATTACCAACGTTAAACAACATGCATTCATTAAAAAAAACTAAATTCGCAACTGCGTTAACTTAAATAAATTAAGATATTTACATTACGGAGTTGAATTTTTACATTAATACCTACGGTCTTACTTTATCAATGCAAACTCGTTAAGGTAGGTATAAATAGATTATGTACCATTTGAGCACCACTAAATCAATTTGCACTCAGTGCTACAACCTGCTAGGCACCTACTGGACGGCAACTAGCAGATTTGGTGGAAAACATTGACAGTTCACATTAGCACCAGGTTATAATACTTGTTCGCGAACTGACGTGCGCTTGCTAACTACCACATTGGCTTAGCAACAGTTCACAGACAACTGTGCGATATCGTGCGCTGTTGACTTTAGTAGTTAGGTTCACGTGACTGGCCGATGCAACTGAGGTAACTAACTAACCTTATCTAAACCATAGCTATTATAACTTTCTTCTACAGAATATGAACGAATATCTTTCTTCTATGAATGGGTACTAGACAACGGATAAACATACATAAACACAAATATTACATCCATGACTCGGCAACAAACATCACACAAATTATTGCATTCTACGAAATCCGAACCGTTAGTTGACTTCGCCGTCAGGGTCACTATCACTTGGCCACTTGGCTTCATCAAAATTGGATAACTCATAGCTTACAGACTTATGAAACCAGGGATTGCCCGCGTGGTTATTTCTCAGGGTAAAAAGTAACCTGTGCTATTCCAGGACCAAACATACACCCACCTATAAAGTACAATAAGTTAGTTAAAAAATATTTTAATCAGTTAACTAAAAAACGTATAAAAAAACTTTTTGGCTACTAGCCATGTCATGGTGAAACTTAGAACTGGCATCACAATTCAATACGTATACTACATTTAGTCTGTGCTGTTAACCGTTGAGTAGTTCCCTAGTCAGGACCCAACCCTGAGTGCAGCGACCATGTCGTGGTAAAACTTAAAACCAGCTGTCAATCATAAAAAAATGCTTAAGTGTACAATTTTTCGTGTCTGTGCTGTTAACCGTTGAAAAGTTCCTCTATCTGTAGCTTATCCTGGATGTCGATTCAGGTCACGCTTACCATAAAAATGCATTGTGGTCGGAACTGCACCAACATGTAAAAACTCCATACAATGCAAGTAAAATAAAAGCTTTTAAAATACCACGTCTTAGTTTTTATCGATTCCTCGGCTTCTACTCATCAGATTAAGATACCAAGAACACCAGTGTGAAAACTGCATCGCAATCAGTCCAGTAGTTTTTACGTGATGCGCGAACAAACATACAACCAAACAGACAGACATACACGATTTAAAAAAAGGTTATTTTCTTGTTCAGTTGCTGATTTTAAGTCTTCGGTTTACAGAGTTTTTTTTGGTACTTACTGCTTTATTATATGTATAGATAGATAAACCTTTAACCGTAAACCTTTCAAAATTATTACAATCCCAGATTACGATACGATCATGATCTAGTTCAACACCGCGCCGGTACAAGACCGGTATTTGTTGCGTTCTTCCTCGGTGGTGCTAAGTGAAATGTCAGGTGACAAGACTGTCATCACCACATCACACATCATTCTAGTTATATTAACGGTGGATAACAAATGAACTAATGCGTGGGTTGTGCGAATAAGTGTCCTTTTTAGCAACTTGGTGATAAAAAAAAAACTCTGCATCGAGAAATCCAGTTACGCACAATGTGATTTGGATCGATTTAGATATTTCCAGAGCATCATTCTAGAAGATAATTTAACTATCTGAAACTCTAACTGAGACAAATCTGAATTTCTTTGAATTACTTACTTGTCGACTAGTATTACGAAAAGAAGCTTAATATTATTGCCAGTAGCTTAATATTATTGCCAGTAGTGCAGTGCCAGTGCCAATTTGTGGGCTATAATGATGGTTTTATTTACCTGTACTTCTTGACAATGAATAAGGAAAATTGATATAAATTAAACAACACTCATTTTTCGATCGTACAATCGCGTCAACGTACCTAAATAGTATTATTTTTAACAGCTCTTATTTAATTTGCAATGTTTGCATGTATGTTAGTTTGTTTAGGTCATGAAGCTTGCATGAATTAGAATAACTTCCTCTTATCCAACGGAGTTGAATTTTTACACACCGGTTCAGTTCCGATGACAATGCATTTTTATGGTAAGCATAATGTGAGACGACATCAAGGGTTTGGTCCAGATAAAGGAGCTCTTCAACGGTCAACAGCATAGAAACTAAATTTTGTGTACCTACTTTGTACTTACACATTTCAATTATGATAGCCGATTTTAAGTTTGGTTGCTGCTCTCAGGGTTGGGTGCTGACTAGGGGACACATCTACGGTTATTAACAGCACTGACACGAAATTTTGTATACGCATTTAATTATGATAGCCCGTTCTAAGTTTCACCATGGCTACTGCTAAAACCTTTTTTTAAATGGTTTTGATTAACTGATTTATCTTTTACTAACTTACTAACTATACATTGCGTATACGTACTAAGCTTATTACCCGTACCAACTTCCCCAATCTTCTAAAATATAAAAATGAATGTTTGTTTATTCCATCATTAATTCCATTGAGTTGAAACTTTGTACAGTTCCTCGTTGTTGGCACTTGCGTGACAGTTTCTGGCATAAAAAAAGAAAGAAAGAACAAACTGAAAGAGGCATTGCAACACATGCCGGGCATTAGCTAGTATATTAGCATTAGCTAGTATATTAGCATTGCTTTGTACTATTATTTATTCTGTGGCATTGCCTATAAATATATTATAACCCCTTCTACGTAAAGAACTCCACAGCGAGCATCAGTAATCCCATTAGGTGCACTGTAAGCCGTCTAGGCCCCGATCAGACGACATGGCTTCCGGAACTATGTTGCACTGTAACTGCAGTTCATTGGTTTTAATATGCTGTAGGTATTCTTTAATTAAACTATAAAAAGTATAATTCACTTATAAAATAGGTACCACCTATGTATTTAGATAGCTTTGTTCATTAAGTGAAGGAGCCCTAAGACTGTCTCCACAGCAAAACAAGTGAATCATCAAAGTAAGAGAAAAAACACGACAAACCTGCCATAAACATAACTGTAAAATATATATAAAGCCATTGTCACTAGGAATTATGTAAGGATTCTAACGATACCTCGTACATCCAAACCTGTTCAGGCATTTAAAAGTTATTATGGAATAAAGAAACTCACATACATACATATGTACATGAACTCTAAAAATACTCGTTTTTTGAGCAGACGTGTAATAAGCCTAATGATGTAGTAGTGACAGATTCTACTTGTGTAACTTTTAAACTTTCGCGATTCGAACACATCCATACCAATATATAAAAGTGAAACGTTGTCTGTTTGTTTGTTTGGGGCGGTTTCACGCGATAATGGCTGGACAGATTTTGATGAAGTTTAGAATGGAGATAGCTTATACTCCGGAAGAAAACATAGGATACTTTTTATCCCGGAAAATTGTATGTGGAAAATATTGATTACTCACTGTAAGGATGCCATCACAGAATGGTCTGTGGTTGCCATGGAAACGGAATAAACAAGTCTGTCAAAAAACATCAAGAGCATTGAATTACTTTTACCTATTTACCTACTTTTGCATTGGTTTTTAATATCCTAGAAGAACATAGGATACTTTTTTCGCGATAAACAGTAGTCCGCGCGGACGAAGTCGCGTGCGGGAAAGCTAGTAGTTATATTTGAAACGGGACAAACTTATTTTTTATTTACCTCGACGTTTCGATCAAGTTGCATTGATCGTGGTCAATGGAAGACCCTACTTATGTTTGACAGATTATACGTATCTAATATTAGTGTTTTTACCCGAATACGGCGTAGCAAGGGAAGGGTAATAACTTTAATAGTCTATAAGTATGTATGGTATATATATATATGGGTATGTGGATGTTCCACCATAGCGTCGCCCGTGTTGGTCCGATTTTGTTAAGCGAGGTACGAGTATCAATCGATTCGTCTTCATCGGAAGAATGTCATAGGCTATTTTTTACCCGACCTTAGTTCGGTTTTAGTTTTTGAACTTATGTTTTAGAAACCATTCACTACCTAGGTATGGATCGACACTAGGAAAGTATTTAGGAGTTGCGCTGACATCAATAGCTTAATAGCTAGCAGAACCATACCTGTGTGTATGTGTGTAAGTCGATGAGGTAGTGGCAAACTATATACTATCAGAGTTTGTCAGGCCGCCCAAGTCCTAAGATTAGAAAAGGGATCGAGGGCTTCTTCTGTTCCAGGCGAATGGTACAGTCGACATAAACTTTCAAATATGCTTTGACCAATGTACTGCAACTGTAACTGCCCGGTCTGTATGTTCCATGATTTTTTGAAATCGAGATTATTTGAGAGCGCCCGCTAAACCTGCTTTTCGGAGCACAGATTACAAATCTGCATAATATTTTCTCTAAGTAATTTGTGCAGGTCCGGGGTCTAACTAAACCGAGTGCACATTAGTACCGCTCGGCCGCCATTATTTCTTGAAATAAATTAATTTCTACATGAACTTATTCAAGTATTGGTACAGTAGGTAACTCAAAGACCATGGAAAGCAATGGCATACAAAAACCGATCTCAAATCTGCAGTGTATCTAGCTACTACCATAACAACTGTCATTTCTCCTATTTCAAACAATAAAACAACTTAAACAACAATATTAAAATTTGCATCAAAAAGCATTAGAAAGTATAGGTACCTCGTTTAACCCCTAAAACGCGACAATGGAGTCACACATCGCTGCGGCGGACACAATGGCTCGCCTGCATGGCAACAACCGATTCAATGGTGGATGGCAACACAAAGGGTGCCACAGATTACTAAAGAGTTACAAACGAACAGTCATCGCGCAATACCTACAGTGGTGGAGCGTCACGCGTGCTGCATTAGCAGGTTTTACTGATGTAACAGAAAATATAATCGATAGCATAATGAAAAAACATTTTGTTAGTAATTAAATAGCAACATTGTCATCATAAGCTTACAAAGAATATAGCAGAGATCCATTGCATAATTTTAATTGAAAACGCGGCTTCTATTAGACAGATTTATCCTAAATTATTATTTTTATTAACAACGCTAAAACATTCAAAATTATTTATTAGGTACGGTAAATATAACCATAAACTCTTTATAGAACACCTCATTAAAGAAAAATAATAACTAAAAAAACTTCAAATATAGTGTCACATTGGGGGGGGGGGGGGGGGGGGGTCTTAACGCATAGAGCTTAATGTTTTCTAAATAAAATTATTTGTTTAAGTCTGGAGGAAACATTGTAACTACTAATTCACTATAAAAAAAAAACATATATTATTTAATTTGTCTAATTTTTTGCAGTAACCTCTATTCCACTATACAAAACAAATTGGCCTATGTTCCCACAACCTGACTATTATTACTAAATAGCACTGAGATATATGTTGTACAATGTACATTTAATAATCTGAATGCTAAATATTAAGTTATTCAGTCCTTGCAATTTTGTATTTTTCTCGAGAATGGATAACCAATTCCAAATACTTTTTAAGTACTAAATTGTCCGTTGTAAAAACATCTACACTAATCTACATCTACACTATCTACATGTACATCTACACTAATATTATAAAAACAAAAGATTAGATTTTTTGTATTTTTGTATGTTTGTTTGTATTGGTGAAACTAAAAAAATACTAAATCTAATATTCTTACACCTATAGAAATAAATCAAGCTATAATAATAATTAAAAAATTAAATAAATATATATATTAGAATAATTTAAGCTATATTATCAGCAAGTAAAATGGGCAGTATTTTATTTTTCAAAAGTTAGAGATCCCTTCAAAAATTGCAATAATGTATCACAAGGTTTCTTGTGAATAAAGAACAGAATAACATATTGCCATGAAAACTAAATAATAACAAGTATGTCAAGTACGTGAGCTGTCTATAGTCAAAAACACCACGATCGTTGCTGCCAAAGATTTTGAATTACGCTTACTGGTGTATTTTTTATAGAAGTTACGACGGGTATAAAAAACTATAAGCGAGCGCTAACTGTGAGCGCTACACGTGCGAAGCCGGGGCGAGTCACTAGTACCCATTTAAAATAATCGCGGCTTTATGAGTGAACAGTTTCCACGTTCTACCGTTCATTCAGTGTTACTATGCGGTGCTGCCACAGATTATTCGACAGTGCATCGCTTGAAACTGCTACACTGGTTGAATAGTTCTATTCAAATTGAAAGGGTTCAGTGGTCTTGATTTGAAGTAATAAATTGAAATCCCGAGGAGGGGTCAAGGGGTGACCTAGCGTGACTAAGGTACTATTTACTAGACTGCGCAACGCAAAGGCCCGGTAATGTGTTTATCGGCCTTTGTATGGATGTCTGTTTCTTTGTGGCACTATATAGGCCAAACGCGTGAACCGATTTTGATGATTATTACGTCAATCGATTTGTCTTAACCTTGCGAGTGCTACTAAAGACATGAAATTAATTAAATTCAATATGGCGACAACCAGATGGCATACTTTTTTAGAAAAAAAAAAATATATAGTCGACGAGCTATAATATTGTCAAGTGGAGTATCAGTAAATAGTTATATGAAAATCATCTTTAGGTTTCTCTTATTATATTTCATTTCGAATGACCATTTAGGAATTATAACGATATTAAGTTGGTTAGCAACCATTCTCAATAATTCTTATAAATATAAACTAAAAAGTTTAAAATAAAAATAAATAATTATAATAACAAAAAACCCGACTGCGAACAAAATTAAAAGCCAAGCAAGCTTTTGTGTTTTGATTTTGAAATTTAAGATTCCGATCTGAAAAAGTAAGAAAAAAAAGTTCCGTTCGGAGGCATAAAGATTAAAGATCGCCAGGTTAGCTGATCCCGTTAAAGGAGAAATGAAATGCATGATGCCTCCGACTGCATCTTATATTTCAAAATCAAAAATCTAAAGCTCGCTTGCCATTTAGTTTAGTTCGCAGTCGGGTTTTTGTTTTTTATAATAATTTATTTGTTAGTTTGTCGGAAATAAGCTACATGTTTTTTGTACATAATTTGAATAACGACTTGTAGTAAATTACTTGTACTATTATTTATTCTGTGACTATGCTTGTCTCATACATACCTACATACATACCTACAAGATGGCGAATGTTTGTTATAAACTAAAGTATTGATGTTGGTAGGTATGTTTTCTTTATTTAAGAATCATAGCGTATATGTATTCGACACGTGTATTCGTGTATGTATTTGTACGGCTAAGGTTACCATCAAAGAGGTGATTACTGGGGAAATAAAAATAAAAAGCTTTTGTACAATCTATAAAATCTAAACAATATGCTAGCTTGACAAAATGGCTACTTGCATTTACTGTTACGCGTACTCGGATAATAAGTCCTCCCGTTTCACGTCGCAACTTCGCCAATAAAACCATTCCCAGTACATTCGGACAGAGTATTTAACAAACAAAGGACGAAGAAAAACCTTAATCCCGGACCTACTATACGGGGTGCCCCGGCTCCGCTCCCTTATTATACAGGGTGGTCATAAACCGCGTCCCACCTATTTTGCAATCGTAAAAATGTCTCGTAAATTTTGCGTCACAAATGCGACTCATTGTTGGTGGCAGATAGGGACCCTCCCCCCGGCTCTTCCCTCACCCCTGAGGGTCCCTGAGTAATCGTGGGGCTCGATAAGTTGCGATGATGCGCGCTTGAAGGCTTTGCGTCGATAGTTTCTGATGGGAGGGTCTTGATGTGGTAAGAGCTTTAATTTTAAAACGGATTTCTGCTGTTTTTGCAGAAAGCTGATACAATATGTAAGTACAGGGTAAAATATGATTCTTTTACACGGTAAAGTAAATACTATTGAGCGTGACTGTGTTTAGGTAATAAGCAATAACGATCTCTTTCTTTCTCCAGTCATATTTTCCTGATGCTATAAAGAGTTAAGAAAATATCAGTGGTATTTTCATAATCATAATAAACGCGCTTTCTCAGTCATCCCCAATTCTAATATAAATAATCTGTCATTCCCTTCCTCGACGCCATATTGTTTTTAAGTTATGACAGCTTTGGACAATGGTTCGGAAATCCGCAGAGAAGCGACTTCCACGGCCATAAATGCCATCAACTTGAATGGGCCTCGTAATTTACGCTTCATATAATGTTGGCGAAAAAATTTGAGGGGCCCGATTTGTGAACATCCTCCATGTATTTGCTTCTAAAATTGAAATTGGTTTTGATGCTACTTTACGAGATCAGCTTGATGTGTTTGAGTTTTATCAATATATTAGCTATTTTCATTTTCAAACCCCGAACGCGAAAAAATAGGGCTGTAGGGGTAAGTTGGTGTGTATGTGAGTGTATATCTGTCTGTGGCATCGTAGGTCTCAAAGGAAGGGACCGATTTTGATGCGGTTTTTTTCTGTTTGAAAACTGATATGATCGAAATGTTTCTTGGCTTTAATGGGTGGGTCGGGGGAATTGATATTTTTAATTTGTGCTTGTTTAGGACGAAATTAATATAGGTACCTAGGTAGCAAATATATATTTTTTACGGGCTAGGTAATCGTTTGCCCTTGATCTCACCTGATGGAAAGTGATGATGTGGTCGAAGGTGTAGCACGCTTGCTTAGTAACTAAATAGTTATTGGTTAAAGTTCGAAATGAACGATGATCACAGAAATGTTCAGATTTCTACCGTTAAAAGTTGGTAAATCTAATTTACCAATAAAATGCTTCGGGCTTAATGCTTATAAATGTTCGGGCTTTTAAATTTATACCATAAAATGGTGGCACTTTGCCGATCGTCTAGTCGTACCATGAATCGATGATGGAAAGCGAAAACATAGTTACGTACAATTTGCTGTATCTTAAACAAATTTGAAATTACCTCCACATATCAACAGAATTGTTGTCAAAGGTCTTGAACCTTACTACATTATTTATGATTCAAACTCATACCTCAATCTAAAACCATGCTACTAGGTATCTCTTAACTCCCTACCCTTATTAAATACCTCCCCATCCCTAACTTAAGTGGCCAAAGCGTAACAATCTCCATCCATCTTAATAAACGTGATAACGACAAACTATAAAATTAACAAAGCCGTGTAGACAAAATAGAATTCCATTATTTTAATCAGAACCTCCCGTTTACGTGCACTCCGAAGATAGACCGCTTAGAGGGCTCATTCAGCTACCCTCCAAAAGAACAGATAAAAGACGTAACTACCCCGTCGCCTTTGTTACATAAGACATTTTTCCGCTAGACGTGTTTCTTCTGAATGACGAGAGCTACCACTTCACTTGACCTCCGCCCTCGTTGAAGATTCTTGTTGCTCCAATAGAGACGATGGGTCTTTCGTATCGGTGGGTAAATTCGTTCTTTACCAGTGTATTGAGAGCTCCGCATTTAAGTCTTTTACAAGCCGAACAGGGTCCGAGAGTTTGGCTAGTTATTTATGTCAGTTTCTTTGTCCCCAAGGTATAGAAGGTTTTACTTATCCGCTTTTGGGTAAGTAGGTATATCAGAGTCGGTAATATGGATACGTGAGGAGACTTTTGAATCGTTTTTGGCTTCCATTGGGTTTATTATGTAGCTTCCTACATATTTTAGAAATAGATTTACTCCTTGAAAGTTAATGAAGACAGAAATAGACATAGCATATTTAATACCTATTACCTCCGTTATTCCTTTCCATGCACGGTTGTCTGGAAGAGATCGCTCTGAGCGATAAGACCGCCCATTGTGACACTTTATTATTAATTTTGTTTTTTTAGTTGTACGATTTTTATTTGTGTTTCTATAAAGAGTTATCTATCTATCTATTAGTCGGAGCCCAATCGAGTTTTGGACCAGTTTTTTTTTTACCCGAGTATGGCGATGCAAGGGAAGGGTAATGAGTTTAACAGTTTATGTATGTATGTATGTATGTATGTATGTATGTATGTATCTATGTATGTATGTATCTATCTATCTATGTGGGTATAAGGCTTTATTTTTTTACTCAACTACGGCGAAACTAAGGAAGGGTTATGTATTCAAACTAAAAACTTGGTCACACTTGGTTCGATTTTGACAAGCGAGGTATCAATCGATTCGTCTTCATTTATAGTGTCATAGGAAAAAAAAACGACTACGGCAGCACTTAGTTACACGACTGTAGTTGAGTTCTACTTTTGAACTTATGTCTTGTTTATATGTTGATCGCTATATGTTGAACTACATTTTCTACAATTTTGAGCTCAACTTGAACTCTGGTCCATTGCTTGTGGAGATACAGCCAGTCAAAGATGAACAAACTTTTTCAAAAAATATGTATAGTTATCGGTTTGGTCATTTCCAAGATAAGTACTGGCAAAACTTTTTTTTATAGAAAAGTCATGAGAGAGGAATTTGTAGCGAAATTCCTTCCTTCAATTTCATTCAATTAGCTTTAAAACGCCTCATTGTTTCCTTTAAAACTAAAACTAAAGATACGTAGGTACCCGAAAACGCTTCCCTAAAGTAGTTTTTTCGAAAAAACTGAAAGAAGTGCCGGAATTTCAAGCACCATGGTAGCTCAGTGTTGCAAACTTGTATATAAACTACTCTCGCTCGTGGGTCCTAACAATATAAAAAACTACATACATTACATTAATACATTGCGATGTTTTATGGTTTTAATGACTGGTGTTATTCGTATAAACATTACTATTAATTGAAAACATTATTTAGTAAATACTTAATTTTACTTTCTCTCATAATAAAATCACCAAACACAAATAAATATAAAAGAATTTCCATGTTGTTTCCAGTTTACATAAAAAAAATGTAATTTTAACTGGACTTTTACCTATATAATTATATAAGTATATTGAGCTTTCAGCCTTTCCGTGTATGAACGGTGGGAAATTTCGGAGGGGATTTGAACCCCTAAAACCGGAGGAGGGGTTGCCTACGGCCATGGGTAGAGCCACAGAATAAATTATAGGTAGAGCCACAGAGATAAAATAACTAGGTGCCTACCTAAGTAATTCCTAATCTACAGAGTGCTTACCTAGACACAGCACAAAATACTCCATATTGTCTTTGTGTTCCTAATCAAACGAGCAAAACAATGAGCGGAAACTTATCTTTTGCGTAGCTTGAATTACAAAACGGCTCGCTGCAAAAATCAAACGATTGCGAACATGCAACACCGCGCGCTCGCTGCGGCGAGTCGAGCACGCAACGCCGCGCGCACGTTTTTTCTTTGTCAATACATATTTTGCTACGAAACGCTACGGAGAACGAGCGACCGAGCGCGAACGAGCGAGCGAGCGAGACCGAGCATTCCCCGCGCGCCAGTCGTCGGCACCGCGCGCACTGCGAGCCCGCTCAGAATTCGTGTTCGCGTCAGTTATTTCTCGAACATTCTATGTAGCAATTTCAAACAACAAGTTTAATCAACTCAGTGAAATGAACCAAAGATTAGACTGAACTTTAGCTCCAGTGTTATCATAGGTAACAATTTTAATTTGTTTTGACCACGCTTTGCCGAAAGAGATTTTATAACATCATTGGCTGTGCCACAGATAACTTAATACCTTTTGTACTTAGATACAAGTCTTGACCTTTGTCAAGTTGTCGTCGTGAATTCAGGACTGCCACGGCCACGGCTAAACAAAAGCGGTACCGAGTGCGAGAATGATGTCGGATGTTGAATGGACGAACGAGTCGGTGGTGCGCCTGATCGAGGAGTACAAGCGGCGGCGGGAGCTCTGGGACAAGAACCACGACCTTTACCGCGTGCAGAGTGCCAAGTACGAGGCCTGGGCGTCTTTGGCCAAGTAGGTATCCGACTTAATTCGTGCGAAAGTAGGTAATATTTGATGAATTTCTTTACATTATGTTAGGTAAGTACCGATTGTGTTGTTTAAATTATTTATTTATATTCATAGAATCATTTGCCGGGCGATTGTTCAACCTACATAGTAGGTAGGTATCTACTATTTATGCATAGGACTACGGAGTACTCTTATTTATTCTGTGGTATAGTTGGGTAACCATCCAGGGTGGCGCAAGTCTAGTAAGTAGGAAGGTAGGTACTTTACATAAAAAAATAGTCAAAATTTATGTCAAAAGAAAGGAATCCTTCAAACGTCCACCAAAAGTTCAGAGATAGCTAATCTGTTATACTATACTTCACTCGATTATTTGGTGGTTAAGACTCCGTATTTTTTACCCGACTACGGCAAAGCAAAAAAGAGGGTTATGATTTTAACCGGTATGTATGTATGTATGTATGTATGTATGTTCATATGTTCCGTCATAACTTCTAAATTACTTATCATAATTTGTCAAATGGAATATCGTTGAATGATGAAGTAGGTAGAGGATAATGTACGAAGACATTTCTAAAGCCTTGCACAGGCCTCTAAGGCTACACTTCAACGTTGTCATGGGAGACTTCAACGTTAAAGTGGGAATACAGACATGCAGCGAGTCGGTAGTAGGACAACAAGGATTTGGCAGCAGAAATCACAAGGGGCAAATGCTAGTCAACTTCCACGAGAACCAAGGGCTGTTTTTAATGAATTCATTCTTTAAAAAGCAGCCCCAACGACGATGCAACGTGGACGATGCAAAGCCCCGATTATGAGACGAAAAATGACATCGACTTCATCTTAGAGGACAAAAAGCCCATACTCAGATATATCTCACTAATCACTAGGTTTAAAACCTGGAGTGATCACCCGATGCACTCTAAATATTTATTGCATGCTTGAACGTCTCCGTTTGATGACGTCCATGCTCTGACCTAATCTGCTTCAAACCGTTGTTGGATCCGTAACATTCCAGTTGAAACTGGAGAACCGATTTGCTGCCTTGGTAAGCACAATTGATTTTGACATTGACAAGGAACTTGACCAAGTGTTGGGAAACCTGAGGCACGAGGGAACGAAGTTTTGCGAGATGTGGCGTACAGGCAGGAAATCAAAACTTTCGGTGGAGTCTCTGCAGCTTATTAAAAAACGATGTGAAGATCCAGCAGTCACTTCGTCAGATCTCCGGAGGTTTTGAATAAGCAAATGACAAAGCTGGTAAGGCGAGACCTCCGACGATCCAATACAAGCGCTATAGATGAAGCGATAGAGCGGAATCAGCGGTCAAAAGTCTTCATACAAGAGCTTAGTCAAAGCCACCTGACGAAGTTGACCACATCAAGGGGGAAAATTGTCGTTTCTAAGTCGGAGATTCTCGCGGAAATTGAAGATTTCTTTGGCCGACTGTACGTGTTACACGCGTTGCAACCCGAACCCGATATCCAAAATTCAAGGGCCACTCTGACCCGCCACTATACCGAAAAGCTGCCGGAAGTCAGCCTTGACGAAATCGAGATGGCTCTGAAACAGCTCAAAAATGGAAATGCCCCGGGTGAGGACGGAATTACTAAGGAGCTTCTGAAAGCAGGAGGTAATCCCACGCTTAAAGAGCTTCAGCGTTTGTTTAATTATGTCCTTTTCTCTGGGAGAAATCCGAAGGCTAGGAACAAGAGTGTGGTTTTTCAAAAAGAGTGACAAGACCCTTTTGAAAAACGAGCGGCCCATTTCCCTCCTGAGCCATGTCTGCAAGCTGTTTTCGAGAGTCATCACGCGTCTTGCGCGGTGATTCAATGAATTCCAGCCAAAAGAGCAGGCCAAGTTTAGGGGAGGTTGCGGCACCATAGAGCACATCCATACAGTGTGGCAGACTATACAGAAGACTGAAGAGTATAATCAGCCCCTGTTCTTGGCGTTTGTGGACTATGAGGAAGCTTTTGACTCTATCGAGACTTGGTCAGTTTTGGAGTCCCTACAACGATGCCAAATCGACTGGCGGTATATCCAAGTGTTGAGATGTCTGTATGACGCCCCAACAATGACTGTCCAAGCACCCCCTGCATCGAGGTGTGAGACAAGGGAACTAAATTTCTCAGAAATTGTTCTGAAATGCTTTGGAGGATATATTTAAGACTCTGGACTGGAAAGAATGTGGCATTAACATTAACGGTGAGTACATCTCACACTTGAGATTCGCGTATGACATCGTCATTGTGGCAAAAACGTTGCAAGACTTGCAAGAGACGCTGGACAGCCTAGCTGATTTGTCTCAACGCATTGATCTGCGGATGAACTTGGCAAAACCAAGGTTATGTTCAACAAACATGTTACTCCGGAACTAATTGCTGTTAGCGGAACTGCTATTGAAGTTATTCAGAAGTATGTTTATCTGGGGCAAAGTTTGCAACCAGGTAAAAACAACTTCGAGAGAGACCCGCAGAAGAATACAGCTGGGCTGGGCAGTATTTGCGAAACTTCGTCGAGTCTTCTCATCACCAATACCGCAATGTTTGAAGACAAAAGTCTTCAACCAGTGTGTCCTACTTATTATGACATACGGAACCGAGTCGTGGACACTCACGGCACGACTAGTCCACCAATTTAAGGTCGCTCCGTATCTGGAATGAGGTGATCCGGCAGAGAACCAAAGTACATAGCCCTTCTGAATAGTAAGCTGAAGTGGCAGTGGGCTGGTCATATCTGTCGAAGGACTGATAACAGTGTTCTTGAGTGGAGACCGCGACTTAGCAAACATAGTGTAAGGCGCCCTCCAGCTAGGTGTGGCGACGATATACGCATAGCTGGCAGCAATTGGAAGAGAAGAGCCGAAGATCAGGCTCAGTGGCGAGCTTTGGGAGAGGCCTATGTCCAGCGGTGGACTGACACGGGCTGATGTTGATGATGAAGGATTTTATTATAAATTTTCGGGGCCATACATATCACACTTTTATACATAACCTCTCTTTATCGCGTCTGTTTCGTTTGACATGCGTTGGAAAAGACAAGGATTCGTTCTTACAAACATGGATAATTCAAAAATTTAGAGGGACGGATTTGTCAAAATTTTGTACTCGCGGCATGCACCCGATAATTACCCGACCGTAATCGGGTTTTAGTTTTTGAACATAATGTCTTGTTAAACCTTCATATCGTAGCCATCGTAGATCTAGTTGTAGATCTATGCCTACATTGCCTATCTAGTTACATTTTTAGGTAGTTAGTCCAATCCAATCATCATCAACATCACCCGGCAGACATTGTGCTCTAGCACCAATGACAGTAAGACATTTAATCGAACAGGAGAAATAAGAAGTCGGTACCATAAGAAAAAGTAATAACATTACGTGCCAGCAAAACTACATTTTAGTAAAAAATATGCTCTCGCTAAATACCGTCCTTTATTATATGACCACCACACATTAATATGATGGGGCTGGCCTCTCACGTGCCCCGCGCATGCACCACGCATGGGGCACGTCTCCTAACGAGTTTTAAGGCTCGTAAACTGTAACACGTGTGAGATTAACCATTTTTATTTACATACACGTGTGAAGTGTGAACAATAAACTAAAAAAATAATTGCAACAAACAAATTGTGAAAATTTAAACAAAAAATCCGGAAAACAATTATTTTAAATCTTAATATGCTTGCCCATATAGATTATATGGATAGCCTCAATAGTTATGTGAATGCTACACATAGGTAAAGGGCATGGAAAATGTATTTTTTTCTTTTTAGATAAAATGTAGGTACTTACGTCTTTTTTAAGTAAGTAAGTAATGAATAATTATTATTTAACTACTAGCTGTACCCGCGGCTTCGCACGCGTGCTCTTTTCTTTAATTCAATTACACTAATTTTTAAATCAAACCCTAAGCTATCTAACAATGAATACCGCATTGCAATCGGTCCAGTAGTTTTTACGTGGTGCGTGAACAAACAAACATACAGACAAACAGACAGAAAGACAAGATTAAAATTGTTATTTTTGTTCAATACATTTTTTAAGCATTTAAGTTTTTTTTATTTATCTTCTTTGTACAGCCTTTTTCGTACCTATTGCTTCATTATAAGTATAGACATATGACTGTGTCAATTTGCATCAAGAAATGCGTCCAGTAGTTTCAGCGTGAGAAGTGTTCTTTTTAATAACTTTCAATCCCTATCTTACGGAAACCCTCTAATTTTTCAGGATGAATGAATATTAAATTAATTAATGAATATTAATGTCCTAAATCGTAGTATGAACTCAAATCATACCAAGTTTCATTTGAATTCATCCAGTAGTTCCGGCGGCGTGATGCGCGGCTAAGATACAAACAGACAGACATAAAGCCAAATATGAATTTGGACCCATATCCCGCAGGAACTCATTATTTTTTCGGGACAATGAGTATCCATAATTTTCACCTATCTTATAAACTATGTCTGTGCCAAATTGCGTTAACATGCGTCCAATAGTTTCAGCGTGCTACGTGTTCTTTTAAATAATTTTTCAACCCTATCCTGCAGGAACCCTTTAGTTTTTCGGGATAAAAAGTATACTATGTCCTACCTCGTAGTAAGAACTCAAATCTTACCAAGTTTCATTACAATTCATTCAGTAGTTTCGGCGTGATGCCTAGCCTAGATACAGTCAGACAGACAGACAGACACATAAAAATGAAAAAAATACAGTTTCGGCTTCAGTATGGAATAAAGAACAGCATATAATATACAAGATATCTTCAATGTACAGAATTGGACCTGTTACAGTTTAAATATAATGTATAGACGTTTTACAACTTTATGGAATTAAATGGCGATGAACTGAGAGTGGGGCAGTTTGGATTTGGACAGCGAAACCAAAGGGGTCAAGGGGGCGATTGGCCGACTTCATGGAGAAGGAGTCCCTCCTTCTCCATGAAGTCTTATGGTGAACTCCTTTTTTAAGAAGCGCCCCTCCAAGAAATGGACGTGGCTGCACCCCGGCGGTCTTAGGCATGAGATACATTTAATTTTTACGACCAATCGGCATATATTCAATGATGTCTCTGTGATCAACAGGGTTAAGACCGGCAGTGATCACCGCATGGTAAGAGGCTCATTGAATATCAACGTAAAGCTGGAGAGGTCTCGTTTGATGAGATCTACTCTTCGCGCAAGTCCTGCCCAAATCCAAAACCCCGAGAGCTTTCAGTTGGAGCTGCAAAATCGCTTCCAAATCCTTACCGAATGCGATACAGTAGACGAACTAAATAACGGGCTGGTGGAAATTGTCCACGCGGTCGGGTCGGAGTTCTTTAAGACTCCCCGCAAAAAAATAACACAGAAACTCTGTGAGCATACACTCAAACTTATGGCAGAACGAGGTGAGATGAGGCTGCAGTCTTCAGTGGATATGTCGAGTTACAGCTTGCTTAATAAACAGATCTCCAAGTCAATGCGACACGATTTGCGTTCGTATAATACTACTTGTATTAAGAACGCAATAGAGCGGAATAAGGGCTCCAAGTGTTCGCAAGAGATCTGTCTATTGGGCAAAGCCTGTTGACGAAGCTGAAAACCGACAGTGGCAGCATCGTTTCGTTGAAGCCAGAGATTTTGAGTGAGCTCGAGAAGTTCTATGGAGAATTATACGCCTCGTCGCGTAGGATCCTAGCAGGACTAGCGATGCAAGAGCCCGTTTGACCCGACATTATACCGAAGATATCCCGGACGTCAGCCTATACGAGATCAGAATAGCTCTCAAACAGCTTAAGAGCAACAAGGCACCAGGGGAGGACGGAATAACGACAGAACTACTGAAAGCGGGTGGAACACCGGTACTTAAAGTCCTTCAGAAGTTGTTTAACTCCGTCATCCTCGAGGGTACTACGCCAGAGGCGTGGCATAGGAGCGTAGTGGTTTTGTTCTATAAGAAGAACAGAGGTGATAAAACCTTTTTGAAGAATTATAGGCCCATTTCGCTGCTGAGCCACGTCTATAAGCTGTTTTCGAGAGTTGTTACAAACCGTCTCTCTCGTAGGTTTGACGACTTTCAGCCTCCCGAACAAGCTGGATTCCGGATAGGCTTTAGCACCGTAGACCACATCCATACGCTCCGGCAGATTATACAGAAGACCGAATAGTATAATCGGCCACTATGTCTAGCGTTTGTGGACTACGAGAAAGCCTTTGATTCAGTCGAGACCTGGGCGCATTGCCCAGGTCATTACAGTCATTACAGCGGTGCCAGATTGATTACCGGTACATCGAAGTGTTGAAGTGTTTTTACAGCAAGGCCACCATGACAGTTCGTCTTCAGAATCAGAGCACGAATTCTATCCAGCTGCAAACAGGGGTGAGACAGGGAGACGTTATTTCTCCGAAACTGTTCACCTTTGCACTGGAAGATATATTCAAACTTCTGAACTGGAACGAATTTGGTGTTAACATCAATGACGAATACATCACTCACCTTCGATTTGCTGATGATAAAGTCATCATGGCTGAAACTCTGGAAGACCTAAGCACAATGCTCAGTGACCTCAATATTATTTCCCAACAGGTGGGTCTTAAAATGAACATGGGCAAGACGAACTTTATGTCAAATGCCCATGTCGTATCTATGCCGGTTTATGCAGGGAACGATATTATCGAAGCTGTTGATCACTATGTCTACTTGGGTCAGACGATTCAACTGGGTAGATCCAACTTCGACAAAAAGGTCAACCGACGAATCCAACTCGGATGGGCAGCGTTCGGTAAATTACGCCATATCTTCTCGTCGCAGATACTGCAGAGCCTCAAGACGAAAGTCTATAATCAGTGCGTGTTGCCAGTGATGACATACGGCACTGAGACGTGGTCGCTAACTATTGGTCTCATACAAAAGCTCAGAGTTGCGCAGCGTGCAATGGAGAGAGCTATGCTCGGTGTTTCACTACGTGATAGAATCAGAAATGAGGAAATCCGTAGAAAAACGAAGGTTACCGACATAGTTCTCAGAGTTTGCAAGTTGAAGTGGCAGTGGGCAGGCCATATAGTTCGCAGAACCGACAACCGCTGGGGAATAAAGGTTCTCGAATGGCGACCACGAACAAGCAAGCGAAGTGTGGGGAGACCCCCAAACGATGGACCGACGACATTGTATCCATCGCAGGAAATCGGTGGATAAGAGGTGGCACAAGATCGCTCGTCATGGCGCTCTCTGGGGGAGGCCTATGTTCAGCAGTGGACTTCTAAAGGCTGACATGATGATGATGATGATGATGATTTGAGTCATACTACGAGGTAGGACATTGAATACTGTTCATAGCGGCAAATTAAAGGGATACTCAAGGAATATTCCTCCAAATTTCAAATACCTAGGTCCACCGGTTTAGGCTGGGCATTGTCAGTCAGTCAGTCAGTCAATAGGTATGTCACGGTACTGTTTTATAGGCATGACTAAAATAATGTAATATAACACATAATTTTTATTCTGCCCAAAAGTGAAGGGCATCTCTACTTATAATAAAGCAGTAAGTACCAAAACCAGTGTAAAAGAAAGTTTTGTTTTTAAAACTAGGTTACTCAAAATAAGCTACTGTAAAAGAATAAAACATTTATTAAATTTGACTGCTAGACACGTAAAAGCTAATGGACCAATTGCGATGCGGTTCATTCATTGGTTGGATAGTTTAGGGTTTGACTTAAAAACTGGTGTACTTATTATCTCAATCCGATGAGTAGAAACCGAGCAATCGATAAAAACTTTTTGACGGCTGAAGGAGTTTTGTTTAAATGATGGTATATTGGAATTTTAGGTCTTGGAATAGTAAAAGAGGTAGCCACGCGTGTAAAGCCGTGGGTACATAATAAAATATAATATAGTTTTATTATTGTTGTTGTTGTTTGTCGTATGAGGTAGAGCTGGCCGCTGATGTCAGAGTTTGTAAAGCCGCCAGAGGGCCTCTGACATGGCTTAACGACTGCTATTAATCAATAGCAGCCGGGACCGACAGCTTAACGTGCGCTCCGAATCACGGAGCGATGGAAAACCGCACATAACTTATAAAAGTCATTGGCGCGGAGCCTAGGTTTTGAACCCGGTATTGTTGGATTCTAAATTGCAATAAAGAACCGTTAGGCCCCCATCGCCATCATCGATTTATTATTATTATGCTGTTAGCAAATATTTTTAGTATATATATTAAGTTCCTAAATTACAAATGTAACAAATATTGAGACTGAGTTATTTGATACCAATTCATACCGATATATAAAAGTGAAACGTTGTCTGTTTGTTTGTTAGGGGAGCTTTCACGCTATAGCGGCGGGACGGATATTGATAAAATTTGGAATGGAGATAACTTATACCCTGGAATAAAACATGGGACACTTTTTACCCCGGAAAATTCTAAGTTTCCACGGGAAAACGTAAGGAACGGTTGCCATGGAAACGAAATAACAAGTGTGTCAAAAAACATAACGAGCGTTGGTGCTATGCCTACTTTTGCATTGGTTTTTAATATCCTAGAAGATTATGGTATGCTTTTTTTCGTCATAAACTGTAGTCCGCGCGGACGAAGTCGCGGGCGGGAAAGCTAGTATAGGAATTTCGTTATTGACTTTAAAACTCAACTAAAATAAATTCCCCACCTATCTGATTATAAAGTAGATATCATTATTATTTTACTAAATTAATCAATAACTTTTGCTTTTTAACCTTAAAATATTCGCAAAACAAACGCACAATTTCAAGAATGTTTAAAAAAAAATGGATTCCAAACAGTCAAATCTAAAGTGAAGTACCCAAGATATGCCGATCCGCCCGTACGAGCCTCACAAGCCTCACGCACATACTTACACTATGTTATGCCGACAGAGCACCACATTACAGCACGATGATTAATCGTGTTAATTCTGTCAACTTCTCATGAAAACTAAAAAATAAGAGTCTTTTGTAATGAAATTGTTTGAAATTATGTATCAAACACTAAACACCACAAATTATCCACTCACGCACTCGTACGTAGCTGCCATTTGATATTCTTCACTCGTTTGCTTGGCGGTGTGTAATCCGTCTTTTTTAAACCATCTTGCACAAATTTTTGCAAATGCGAATGCTGATATTCCTTACATCACTAAGATAGGTATAACTTATTTCCACAAAATGTTCGCTTGCACGTTGAAGGTAGATTTGTAAAAATAGGTATAGCAGCACGGTGGACCACAACTGAAGTGGTTCAGTTTGTAATTCAGATAGGTTTGTCGTTGTTCTTGGTTCTCCGCCGAACTGCTGGACATGAACAGCACTGTATGTACAAGACATAAGTTCAAAAACTAAAACAAAAAATAGCCTATGACACTCTTGCAATAAAGACGAATAGATCAATCCTCGAGTGTCAAAATCAAACCCAATTTGAAAACATAACCCTTCCTTTGCTTCGCTGTAGTAAAAAAAAGAAATCATTGGTCCACCTCCATTTATTTCAAATTAAATTAACCATCTATTTCATTTGTCCCATTGTCAGGACCTTCGAATGTGACATAGCAGACCTGAGGAAGAAGTTCAACTCCATCCTGGCCTCGCACCGGAGGGAAAAAGCCAAGATAAGGAGTGGGGGGAGGTCATCCTGGTTCCTCTACCAGTACCTTAACTTTCTGTCTAACCATTTGGACCAGCCCGACAATGAAGTGAGTGCATTTATTGATTAGACAACTTTAAACAATGTACTTAGCTCATAGATCTAATTAAAAGTGACGAGATGAGGTACCAGCTCCTCGAGCGCGGCCGCATAAATTAGGTGCAACGCACATAATTGGCCTTATGTGGTCTTGGTCACAATTGGAGTGGCATTTGTGTAGCACGTGTTAGTAGTGGTTTCCATTCGCACTACAGTCTACGTATGTCTATCTTTGTTGTTGATTGACATGAAGCACTACGCGGCGATGGGAATGTAGCTGTGTGGGTGTGTTTGCCTGTAGACTTTGTATCTAGTGCAGATTTTGTTAACGTGATACTTTAAAGTTAAAGCGTGCCGTGTCTTCCCTCCTTTAAATGGATCTATGATTTAGCTAAACTATTTATAAAGTACCTACCGACACAGGGCTGTTCAAATAATCTCCAATTATGGTGTAAGTACCCTACCTACCACCTACCTACCTACCACCCTTACTAAACGGTAACTCCTAATGAAAAAAGCCGTTATAGTAATTAGTTAAGCCATTTTTGAGAAAAAAGTAACAGATATGCAACTCAACCAAAAATCTCATGCCCTGTAAGTGCTCGTTTTTTAACGAGTATACAATAATGTAGGTGTAAATTAATGAGTATTGTTCCGCTTCTAGGAACGGAGTCAGCTTGCTCCGCAAAGCGATTTAATTTGAGCCGACTTAACCACTTCAACATGAAGGTTAGTCTTCCCGTTCAAGCTGGTGACGTATGATTTACATTTGAAATTAAATTATTTCATGAAATATAGTTATTACCTTCATAAGCACAGGTCTACACATAATTATTTGGATTTGTGTGGTGTTAAGTATAGGTATGTTTAATGTAAACAAACTCGTTTTCAGCTTCAGCCGCGTGGTCATTTTACTGGTTTAAAAGTACCCTCAGTGTTCTCCCATAACCTAAATACCAATAGTATAACCAAATTAGATCAAAATTCCTTCGGCAGTAATAAATACTTTAAGCGGTTGCTCGTCGTCTATGCATGGTATTTATAACTTTTAAACTTTCGCGATTCGAACACATAGTTAAATATTTAAACGGGACTTAATCGCGCTGAAAACTTAATATTTATTTACCTCGACGTTTCGATCAAGTTGCATTGATCGTGGTCACGAGAAGACTGAAGTAGCGGGTGTCAGCGTCGAGAAGGGCGAGCGTTGTCTCCAACTACCCGCATTTGGTTTTGTAAAAACTTCAGAATTTTCACGACACACGACACTCACGACATCTGCAGATATCTTCTGACATAAACCGCGACGCGAACACTTGCTTATCACGGGATTCCAGGACGCAGCCAACTTGAAACCATCCTCTCGGTTGAAATTGGGATACTTTTTAATTTCAACCGCTTCACGTACAATCCTGGAGTAGTAGTGACGTTTTTACAAAACCAAATGCGGGTAGTTGGAGACAACGCTCGCCCTTCTCGACGCTGACACCCGCTACTTCAGTCTTCTCGTGACCACGATCAATGCAACTTGATCGAAACGTCGAGGTAAATAAATATTAAGTTAACAGCGCGATTAAGTCCCGTTTAAATATTTAACTATGTGTTCGAATCGCGAAAGTTTAAAAGTTATAAATACCATGCATAGACGACGAGCAACCGCTTAAAATATTTATTACTGCCGAAGGAATTTTGATCTAATTTGGTTATACTATTGGTATTTAGGTATTGGTCATGGTATTTAGATATGAAGTACACCAGGTTTTAAGTCAATACTCGATGCGCGAACAAACATCTGGACAGACACGATTTTTAAACTCTTATGTTATAATGTTGCGTTGTTATCTTATGTTATCAGAATTTTATGCATGTTCAGTAGTTCATTTTAAGTATACGAGACCCTTTTTTTTAAATTGTCTCCTTTGTACAGACTTTTTATTAAGTACTTATATTTTTAATTTTGTGGGAAATATTTAGAATCGAGGGGCAGGAGTTGAGAGGGGTGGGGGATGGAGGGGCTGAGAGGAGGGTAGGGCTACCCCTGGTATCTCTCCCTCCCCTCCTCCCGCAGGCGACGCTTAGTTTATGAGATATTTCAGTTTTAAGTTTATAACAAATCAATATTTACCCAACAACATTTACAAGTCATTTACAAAAATTCAAAGCTACCAATAAATAAGCTATAAATTGCCGTTTTTTTAATCAATAAACGTCTAAACTATACCGAACAAATTTTGATGTAGCTTTGACTGAATACATTTTGAAGCTCTAATATTTATGCACTTTGTTTCATTTCCTTATTTTTAACGAAACTTCAGGCACAGAGTAAATAATATTACTACTTCCAGGCAACGCCACACCGTTAAGTAGTTAAGAACATATTGATAAGATCCTACTTTGTCCGTATTCATCATTCAAATGTATTACATTAAATAAATAAGTGCGGCTTTGCTACGATAAAACAAACAAGCTTGTAATAATTTTAATAATATTTTTTCCTATTAGGTACCTACTTAACTATAAGTATCAGAAAATTATTTGTGCTATTATTTTAAAAAATATTAATAATTATTTATGCTACTCCCACTAGTTAAGTTCAATTGGCAAAGTTCGACAAAAACTAAGCATACAATATTTTCTTAATTTAATTTTAAAATGTTTTCATGATTTCTATGAAGCAGTCTTGAGGTTAGCCTGATTAGAGATATGTAGCCCCAAGGATCTAAAGTAGGATTCTGAAATTGAATTAAGATTGATTAGGGTTCAAATAGTTTTAAGATGATCCTTCGAAAGGGAATCTTAACCATCACCGAGCTCACCTTTATTCATATAATGCACCACTGTACATGTGGAATATTACCTACCTACTTTTTTATTGCCCTGACCTGACTACACATTTTCTGGTGGCTTGAAATTCTGCTTTCCTTGTAGAATATTCTAGGTATATATATATATATATGACTGGTTGAAACAGGATATTTTGTGAGGCGAGGTTTATCACCATTAGTAATTTATTTATTTGTTACAACAGCATGAAATCATCGACTGTGGTTTGATGTTGGTCAAGCAATAAGTAAAATAGATACGAATATTGAAATCTTAAACTTAAGGTTCCTAATATAAATTACGGATGTTTGTTACATATTGTATTTTATTTGTAAACATAATGCTAGTAATCCCATGAATAAATTGTCTTGTACATACTGATAAGGACGTAATAACACGCGAAAGTAATGTAAACAACGCCAAAATCACACCATACACTAAACTATATTACGAAGGCACAGAATAAATACAAGTACCTACTAGAATGATATCTTCCTAGAGCATTGTATATCCAATATTTTATGAAAAAAAAAACATAAACTACTTCAAATGAATTTACGAAGAAACAACTAATATGAATTTAGATAAAAAAATGAACGGGCCACATTGGAACAAGTATTTAATAAAAACCCGGAGATATAATATGATTGACTATACAACAAAAAAACATGCAGTTGAATTTAGAATATCGCTCGTGCCTACTTGTGTTCCTTCTCTCACTCATCCATTTTTCAAGTCCCGAAACCCCGCAATGCTATAATATTCCGCAAATGAAATCTCACCCAAGCTTTCCTTCCACAGACCATCCGCCGTCGGATCGCCGAACGAGAATCTCAAATGGAGGCAGACCCATCATCAGACGACCAAGAAGTAGACGATTACGACGAACACGACCAAGAAGAGGTCCTCATCAAGCAAGAACCAGTAGTAGAATTCGTAAGAACTAAAAGGCTCCCCCCTCTGAAAAACTCCAGAAGACTAACCAGAACCATCAAGAGGAAGATCGCCAGAGACACTCCTAACGTTACACCATCAAATAATCAAATAGATAGCAAGCTTCTTGAAATGCTGAGGTTGCTGAGGAAATCATCAGAAATATCCAAGAAGAAAGATGAGTGTGACAGCTTCGGAGAGTACATAGCTATATCGTTGAGGAAACACGATGAGAGAAGCCAGTCGATGATTAAACAGGCAATAAACAATATACTGTTTGAACAGGAAATGAAGAAGTACAGTGCTGGACAGTATGCTGTGGTGATCACAGCTGATGAAAACCCCTTGGTTTTGGGGGAAGCGGAAGAAGCTACTGTTTCATGAGAGGTTGTTTCGTGTCTGGATTTGTGACTGATTGTTGTGGTTCGTGTATATTGTTTACTGTTATAATTCTTTTTAGGAAAGTTAAATAATCACCCATATATATATTCCTTGAGTTTTGATGTCACCGAACATCATGGTATTGGGTGAAACTTCTGGAAGATTCACTTGTTGCACTGACTAATTTATTAGATTTAAAACTTTAAACACTTAAAGACTTTAACCTTAAGGTACGTTATAAAAAAGATTTTATCCCTGTTCACTAAAGTTTAAATTACCTTTTACACATATTGTTTCGATACAAACGTTGTAACCTAACCATAGATCTAGTTGTAATATCTCAAGCTCTTATATTTTATTCAATCAAGAGTCGAGAACAGCAATTCATTCGCTTGATGGTAAGCGTCACGCCTGCACATAAAAAATGCAGCTCCACCTAAAACTTATGTTGCATAATTTTGCGCGTCACAGCACTTCACTCAAGTCCATTAATTTTGCTGCTATTTAAAGTTTTATTTAAGTAGCTATTAATTAACTTTGATAATTTCTTCTATATTTATAAATGCTATTGCCAAATTATTCAAATTGTGTAAGGGGTCAATTGTGTTGTCTGGGATTTATAGAGAAAATTGTTTTTGCTGATTTTGCATAACCGACCTCACTTCTGATTGATTAAAGCTACGAGTATTTAAAATTAAAATTTGTTGTTTTGCATTCCCGTTGGTTTATGGAAGAGAAGCAATTTAAAACCAAATTAATGTTCCACAGTCAGCCAGTTTATATTAAACATAAAATTAATTATTTTATGTAAAAACAACGCTTTCATACTATTCATTCACGTCAGGCGTTTGTTTATTAAGCAAGGGCTCTTTATCAATAATTTAAATATTTTATGGATGAAAGTAAAATTATTTTTGTTCAAAAAAAAAACAAACTACTTTAAAAAACCGACTGCACGCACATTGATAAACTGATGTAGATTTATGGTGTCGAATTTTTAACATAAAACTATTGTTTCAATTTCATTGTGACATTCTTTGGCACCACTCTGGTGATCTCCGTTTTCAAATTAAATAATGACCCAAATCGGCTCAGAAGCCCCGAAGTCATGAGACAATATAAATTGAAAAAAAAAAGACGAATAGAGATTCTCGTCTTTATGAAAATTCATAATCTACAATTATGATATTATCACGTCGAATCCCTTTTGGAGTAGGCAAAGAGAAAAAAACATCCCTTGTCTCTCTTGACTCTCCCTGCACACAATACTCTCTATCTCATAACCTAGATTACATAAGTTTTTTTTTGGATGGCAATATAAACATTATTTTATTAAGGCTTAGATACTAACTTTCCTTTTAACTTGTTAAAATGAATACCACTTTATATGCTCAACCACCGATAATTACCTCAATCTAAAGATTAATTACTAAAAAAAACTTCTAAAAACATGATCAAACCGTACATTATCAACATAATGTGGTTTTCAGATTCATACTTTTTATCTCCATCATTCAAATGTGGAGCACTACGTACGTGATGCTCCACACGATCTATCAAGACTATCAACCTTCACTACTTTATTATCCTCCATATTGATAACACTTCCAATCTGTTTACTTTCTAACAACACACCCGCATTGACTTATTCATGGTCTTTGTTAATCAAATCACCAATGGATATGCTTCTATCGTTACAGTCTCGATGCAATTTGCTGCCAGTCACACCTTTTTCAAATTAAACTGCTGTTGCTATCGGCTCCATCTCATTGAATCAATACATTGCGTCTTTAGCACGTATTTATTCACTTACTTCGTCTTTTCTAGTAGCAGTGTATATTGAATAATCAGTTGTTGTAGTTTTGTAGTGTTTTCTACAGCGCTGTGGTAGGCGCTAAGTGGTGCATAGCTAGATCACGCCACCCGACGTCACGCGGTCTACGTGACCGTTTTTGCTGCAGCTATATCTATGCATTTGCATTTAATTGTGGTTGTTTTTGCTGTGCCATTTCTGTTTATCTGTTTGTTTCTGGTGCGTACTTAAATTGAACCTAATAGCGGACGTTTTCTTTGTAAGCAAAATACGCTCTACATTATTGGATTTCTACGTGAATGAAAGGATGAAATTACGGTCAAAGTCCATCAAAAAACTGAATGTACGGCACATTTCATGAACTTTCTTTTTACGGCTCAGTTCACCCATTCCATAGTTCTTCGATACCTAATTACCTGTTACTAGTCTTGTGTGACCTAGTGTTGATATTGCATCAGCCATTATGACGGCTGGCACGAACGCCTTGCATCATTTTAATCGTAGTTAACAGCTCAATTGTATAATTGACCGCTCTTGGAAAAATCCAAGATAATTATCTTAAAAATACCTAGTGCTTTGAAGAAATATAACATGTCAGGTTTCATCAGGTATATGGCAGGTACATGGAAAAACAGCAGTTGAATGTAGACTTTGCTTGCTCTAAGCAAAAAAATAACTAGTTTTTTGAGCTATATTCTTGCTCTAAGGTTTAAATCGATATAAAATGAAGAATCTTCCTCTATGTTTTATTAGTTTTCTTAAATATTTCAGAGGTAGGTATGTTTTGCACAGATTTTTATTACATGGAAATTCATCGAAATTCCTACAACCATGTTGAAGTTACCTATCTGTTATCATAAATTTGATTATTCAGTACATTTATAGTTTTCGTGGAGTTTTAAGGAAATAAGTAACAACTGTATGCAAACTGTTTCTTTTCCGGATCTAGGTATATCTCAGAGAAAAAAATGCTTTCACACTTTTGTCAACGTAACGAAACGTCGACACTTCAAATACTGACAAGTCCTAAAATACAATAATAGTCACTTACACATACAACCATACAATATCAGATATAGAGCAATTTCCCTCTCAGACATATTGTCGCCCAACTAAATGTAACTCCTTATGTAAGTACGTGTTGTTGTACTCTTAGTTGCACCTATAGACACCCTTCCAATTTCAACTCTGAATCTTATCCCTTCAGTATACGGTTTTATTTTCATCGAAATATCGTCTGAAATGATACGACCTCGCCCTATCTCATGCTCGATATTATTTGTTTTGTTGCCGTTATCAGCAGGATGTTTTATCGCTTAGGTAATCAGGAATATCTTGATGTTTTTCTTTATATCGCATTACTTTCGAGTTTTGCAAACATTCAGCAATCACGCGTACGCGACGTGCTCGGCGTTCTTCCATAAACGCTGGTTTTTTTTTGATGGTACAATGGAAACGAACAAAATGTTTGATATTTACCTACTTACTCCAATGATTGATTTCACATCATATTATTTAACAGTGGCCCATAACATTATTTTCCAACATCCTGACAATCAACGACTGACAAAATATGAGATTATAAACAAGAACCTTTTTGCTACATGGATGTTTATTCAATAGATAACACATATTTATAATAAACTTAGTAGCTCAATGTATATAATTACATATTGAGTTATTGAGTCACTCGTGATGTTTTGAACACAATGTGACGGCAACCGACGAATAAATTGTTGCTGAATTTATAAATAAGTTAAGTAATAATAATATATACTTATGTTATTTAACCTTCAGCTCACAGCTATTATAAAATCACTACCATTGCAATGAGAACATAATAACACCACAGCGTAAATAATAGCAATACGTGTAACACAAAATAGTGTTAATTTTGGAAATGCAACAATTATTAGAAATATTAAGTGGAATATTATGGACTGTCCATAATATTTCACTCAAAAATTAAATCTCATTTATAATTACCTAGCTGTGCCCGCGGCTTTGCCCGCGTGGTTATTTCTTTTAAAAGTATCCCTTATGTATTATAAAACTTTTTTTTTCTAAATTCGTTCATTCGTCAAATAGTTTTTTATCGATTGCTCAGCATGTAATCATCGGATTAAGATACCAATTACCCCAGTTTTTAAGTTAAACCCTGAGCTATCTAATAGTGAAAAACCGCATCGCAATCGGTCTAGTAGTTTTTGATTAACGTGATGCGCGAACAAACAAACATACAGACAAACAAGCAAACAAATAGTCAAAAAGGCAGATTATTAGACATGATTAAAAAATATTTATATTCTTGTTCAGTAGCTTATTTTATGTAAACATGACCAATTTTTTTTCAATTATCTTCTTTGTAAAGAAGATAATTTAAAAACACAGTACTGACTTTTTTCATATTGCTTTATTGTAAGTATAGATGTTCTATGAAACATGAAATTAGTAGATATCTACATTAATATTATAAAGAGTTAAGATTTGTTTTTTGGTATTTTTGTACGTTTGTATATTTGTTTGTAATAAATAAACTCATTAAATACTTAAACGATTTAAAAAAAAAGTTTCACCTATAGAAAGCGATCACTGAGGAACAGGGGCAGATTTTTATTTTTCCCAGGGTGGTATCAAAATACTGGCGTTTTTTTTTTTACATATATTGCTAATCGTAAGAAAAATGCCGCAGTGTGAGCGCTGCTCGCGCTATAATTATCTTACCGACAAGTAACTCTATAAATTTTTCATTGCTTTGGTTTTATCACAATCTCATGAAGGAGAAGCAATAAGGTGATATCCTGCAAATGTTTGATTATCCTGGGGCCCGGGGGCTGCCACCGGTTATTAAGAAGGAGTTCAGTCCAATGTCAATACAATCTGCCTTTATTTATTGCACCAACGCAGCGCAGCGCGCTCGCCTGCGAAATTAATGGTTTCAGTGTGAATTCTACGTCCTCAATGTAATTGAAGTGCTTCCAACTTTAAGCTCTCCATTATTATCTACACTATCAACACTAATAATAATAATAGAAAATATTTGTTTTTTTGTATGTTTGTTTATTTGTAATGGATATACTAAAAAACGATTATAAAAATTATTTCACTTAAAGTAAGCTATATATCAGCAAGTAACGTGGGAAGAATTTTGTTTTAAATAAATATAGAAGTCCATACGAAAATTGCAATAATGTAACCCATTGTATCAAACATTTGCCTAAATTCAGTGATATTTAGGTTTGTAACATAAAGTAACATATTATGTCTGCCGTCATTCCCGTGACAGAATTCAACGAGCCAGGGTGATTTCACACGGTCTAAGACAAATCTGTCCATAAACATTTATATAAGAAATCTTCCCGTAAATCTGATAGGAAGCGAATATTAGGCCAAGGGCCGCATCTCATAGCATTTTTATCTGCCAATCGCATTATTTATTTGACATTTTATCTAAGTGACGCGGGTGTCGGCCTCAGAGCGAAAATATCGCGGAAAACGTGTGGCATACGAGTATTAGCGAAAAAACGTCGTAACGTCCAGCTTTGAATATGGGGTATACGCCTTTCTTCTATTAGTTTATATTGTGTTTACACGGTTGTTATTTTAACCTCTTTCTATATAATGACGGCATTAGAAGTGGACGGATAAACACTTTCGTATTGATGTTAGCTGCTACTAATAGAATAGGCATCTATCCAAATCTAGTAGAAAACTTTGTGCATAGAACACAAGCTAATTATTATTGTTTTTAGAACAAAGTTCTGATTCATGCTTGTATCTTTGAAATAGGTCAAACTGTTATTGTAACGAAAAAATAATTATAAATGTCTAAAAGGGCACCTTTGCATTTTAAATGCAAATAGCAATCGACAAAACAATAGTGATAATAATGTTGTCCTTACTTTACATGTTATATTCCATTAAAATAAAGACTATTCAATTGCGTTGGTAAAGGACCATTTAATTAAAGTCAAAGTCACAAAAATGCAGGTTGTAAGGTGAGATAAGTTTATTTTTTATACGAGACTTAAATAAAACGAGTTAACTACATCTACATATATAAACAATACCGTGACATACCTGCTGACTGACTTACTGACTGACACAACGCACAACCTAAACCGGTAGACTTTGAGATTTGAAATTTGGAGGGATATTTCTTGAGTACCATAGAGGTGCACTAAGGGGAGATTTATTGAAACTCCATACCTAGGGGAGTGAACGGGGGTGGCAAAGTTTGCAGGCAGACGAATCTGCGGGGTGTAGCTAGTATTATTTTGACCTTGTAGTGTGACTGTTTGTTCTCTGCCACCACTAGTATTTTTTTTGTTTTATAGAGTATTTTACTGAGATGGGTTTCAGATCATTACGGTCTTCGGTTACGATATCTAGAAAGCTAAAATTTCGGCCGAGCCGCATAACATGGTGTTAGTGTATGCGTGAGGCTTGTGCGTACGAGCGGATCGGCATATTTATCTTCGGTGCTTCACTTTCAATTTGGCGTTGAAGGATCCGTCTTTTTTGACCAGTCATGACCTACGTAGCAGAAACGTGTACACTCACGGTCAGACTAGTTCACAAATTTAAGGTTGCTCAGGGAGCTATGCTTGAAGTTTCTCTGAAGGATTCGTAATGAAGTGATGTAATGAAAAGATCCGACAAGGAAACTAGGTAAACGACATAGCTCTAAGGATAAGTAAGCTAAAGTGGCAGTAGACTGGTCACATTTCCCGAAAATCCTATAACCGTTGGGGTAGAAGAGTTCTCGAGTGGAGACCACGTTTAGGAAAATAGTGTAGCACGTCCTGTGGCCAGGTGATGTGACGACCTGCGAAAAGCAGTTGGCAGAAAATGGATGACGAGTGCTGAAGACCGAACTTAGTGGCGTGCAGTAGGGGAGGCCTACGTCCAGCAGTGGACAAGTATAGGCTGATGTCAATCCCTCTTTTTCGAAACATTCTTGCAAACAAAGGAAAAGTCGGAAAAGTTGTGACTTTCTTTCTACCATTAGAGCCTATCTATAGGTAAATCTTTAAAACTTTTGAAGAACTTATAATGGCCCACCAGCGAAGCCTTCCTTGACCGTTTGTACACTTTACCTACATATCAAATCAAACTACTTACAAAACCGATGCCATTCTCTTACTTTTAGAAAGTTACATTGTTCCAAATGTGGATAGGCTATGTTTTATTTAAAACAGCCGTCGGAGGTACCTATATCCGCAAAATTTTATATGATTGTCGTAAGGGGTCGGCAGATCATTAATTTTACCGTAAATGCAACCGTAATATCAAAATCATTTGTGATTAAAGCATATTTCTACCATAATATGCTATTATTAGGATTCGGATAGTATTTAATATCTAGATTCCTAAATGTATGTTTTTCGTAATACTTACCTAAAACGAAATGTAAGTGAATTGCATTAAAATCGTGAAAATATGCAAAATGCAATTCGCTTACCTACATTTCGTTTTAGAATTTTGAAAAATTAACATCTCAGAACCTAGATTAATAATATCCGAATAATAGCATAGTATGGTGGAAATATGCTTCAATTACAAATGATTTGGTTTTTACGTTTGTATGGACGATTCAGCCTCCGCCGACCCCATTTAAAATAGAGTGTTGTCTAAAAATTTTTATTCGATTGAGAGAATCTAAAAAAAGAAGCGACACTTTTATCAACATCCGCACACGTCAAAGTGACGTAAAAATACCGAAGTGTCAAAATATTTTTGTTAAACCCTCTCGACACACACGTACGTGCAATCCGGCATGTCACTGACAAATATTTATTATCAGACTGAGTTTTATTTCTGGCGATGTCGGATCTCTGAGACAAAAGAAATTACTTAGGTATTTCTGCTTTTTTTTCTTCTCTCGCAAAACGTCTTTAAAATTGCTTGCATACTGGGTACCATGATAAAGTTGCTAAAGAAACGGATATGGTTGTGATAATGTGACGCATAAGACGTTTCACGACAAACAAACGGCTGTGCGCCCCGACAAAGCCCCACCCACTTTTTTGATGGATTTTTACGTAATATAGGTACACATTTAAATATCGTTAAGAGCGAAATACCGCCTTAAAATTTATATTTTGTATCTTTGTGTGTATTTGAATTGTAATGTTTAAGTGTACTTATCTAAACCTTGTCTGATTACTTTTTACACGACTGCCCAAAAAAGGAGTGTTATGTTTTTAGCATTCATGTATGTTTGTATGTGAGAATCTTTATTCCACCTTAACTTTGCCGCAACAGATTTAGACGTATCGTTAGAATCCGTACATCCTCCCGAGTAACATGTGCTGTATATTATTTTGAAAACATTCAATGTGGCGGCAGTATGGCACCATTTTCAAACTCGAAAAAAACATTTTTTCTTCGAAATTTACAATATGGGTATTAAATTGAAGGTCTTGATAAACTCATTCCAACAGTATATAATATATTGGCAAACGCTCTTTTTTGGAAGGGCAGGCGTGTTTCTTTTATCTTTTAAGCTAGATAGATAGCAATAGCTGCAGCCCTCATACCATAACCTCTAGTTACTTACATAAATGAGATCAAGATTAAGATTTCTGTAGTGTATCCATTTTATTAAGGTTAGTCGTACGCTACCAATATTAGAATTGAAACAACTTATCAAATTCAACGCAACGCAAACAAAGAAAATTTACTTTGTCTTCACCGCTCACGGTCTAGTAATTTCTACCTTCCGTAGGAACACCTGACTACGTGACTGTTTCTCTTTACACACAATTTCCATAAATAAATCTTTATTACCGACGACTTCCACAATACGCCAAAAATAGACTCGAAATAATGACGCGAAAAGGAAAAAATAGTAACGCAAGACAGGTAGTGAGTATCCGAGTCCCTTGCCACAGAATATGTAATATGGTTGCGTACCCTTACCTTGTACTATTATTTATTCTGTGCTCTTACCCTTGTTTCTGTCCCACTCAGTCCCTGAAGGTTGCTCGAAGGTCGGTGTAGCTTCTCCCTCGCACGCTGTAAAAAGAGTCACGTAGGCAAAGTTGGCACGTTTTTTTCCTTGTAGTTTTTGAATAGAGTTCGCCTAGATTTTAGGGCTTTAATGGATATAGTCACGTCAGCCACTTTTAATTTAAACCAACCTTTACAAAGGTACTGTGATATCGACGACTGTTTTATAAGTACGATATTTCTGAATCGATTAACTTATGTACAACAATGTATGTGGTACCTACGAGTATATCGAAAGAGTGTGACCCATATAAATTGGTGCAGCATTTTTAATTTGAAATCGATTTTATGGAGAAAACCAAAACTTTTTTATCAGGTCGATTAATCATGAAAATAACATGTAATAGCTATGTATCTCAATAATAAATGTAAATAATATGTACTTAAGAGGTATCTTAAATAAACATGAAAATAATACGAAACGGATGAATCTCAAATAAAAAAATACATAATTTGAATAATCTTTACTAAGTATGAGTTTTTGATTGGAATGTAAGTTACAAAATAGTACCTTTGGCAGGTACATACTTATTACTTACCTACTACAACATATTTACAATAACCTACAACTATCCGTAGGTATCCTCTTGAACCATATACGAGTAAATTACGAAAGTAAGGATTACCAACATGATTACTTACAGGATTACCAATGTTTTTATAATGATTTACACATTTCTCTTTTCTTCATTTATTTAATACAAGAAAACCATAAAAAGGGAATGTTAATAAAATAATTCTGTTGGTAAAGATAAAACACAACGTAAGTACGGAACATCAACAACAGACATAAACAAAACAGCGGGTACACATACAATGTAGCACTTATTATGTAACATTCTAACACAGTAATTTAAGTACCTACTTACATAACAAGGTCATTTTAAATGAAGAATAACTAATGTGACTATCAGTGCTATAATAATGGAAATGATGACAACTTATATTGATTCTAATGAACAATATGGCATGATATGAAAGTCAATCGGAAATCTCCGTTTTCATATTTCTCCAAATAAAACTTTGTTGCCCATCCTCACTGTCGTCCTGTTTCACAAGATTCTGCACCCCAGCCGCTGTGATCACGCTGATGATCTGAGGTTGCACCTCCAACGCTTTCCGGGGAGGCAAACTCCTCAGCAGACCAGCGATGTACTTCCCGAAGCTGTCGAAATAGTCATCGTTACGCGACATGAGCACGTGAAGCTTAGCCGACAAGTCTTTGAGAGAGCTCGCTATTATCTTTTGTTGGTAATCCTCTGGACACAGGTTAACTATATCTTCTTTTGTTTCAGCTGTCGTGTTTTGTTCATCGGAATCGCTCTCTTCTCTGAATCTCTTCCAGGAAAGTTTTGGATCATTCTTGGATTTTCGCTTTCGGATGTGTGGTTCGCATTCGTTTTCACTCCCTGAGGGTTCGATGCTCTCCGTTCGCAGAACTTCTTCCGGGGTAGAGATCTGGGCCCACTGGTCTTTCCCGTCGACGATGTATACCTGCGAATATGTAAAGTGGTGAGTACTGGTTGTGTAGTGACTCAGTGCAAAGTCAAGGTCACGGGACTGGTTTGCAGGTTGGAAACAATGAACGTATTAACAGTATGGGTATTTGTCTCGCAGAGGCTCGGTGTTATTTTGTCTCGCAAACAGCATAAAATTAAGTCAAGCATGCGGCTTTTTCCCTTAACCCGCGAGTAAGAAAGATTAACATAAAAATATATCTGATATTAATTCATTTAAACTTTTTGTTTATATCAGACCACATTAACGTTACACAGCGATTGAATTAATTAAACCCTTATCTACTAAATACCTACTATCTACTTTAAAAAAAAAAACAAAAAAGAAACAGTTGAGATATTTTATTCTTTCTCAAAAAAAACTACTGAGATAAGCTGAGGAAATAATTCAGAGATAATATTATACCGTATTTGCACACTCAAAACAAATTAACTTTAACACCGTTCTTCGACGGTTGGATAAAGATATACTAGATTAATTACACACACACTTGCCCATACTTCTAGTTACATGTGTTATAATACTCAATACTCACTAGACTAGTGTGAAGCGCGCCCCGAGGCGGCTGTAGGTGCGGCCGGATGAAGGAGTCTAGCTTGTTGAACCAGAACACCGAGGGCTGATACTTCTGGTCATTCGCGTTGCTGGCAGCTATCTTCTTCAGCTCCTGACTATAAGAGTTCCGAAGATTCTTAAACTTCATAGTAACATGCCGCGGGGTGAAGTTTGGAATGTCCAAAATACGCGCGATCTTCTGCGTTGCTTGGGCGCGCTTCATTTTGTTTTTGTACTCTACATCGTTCGTGTTCCAGAGGCACACTTCCTTTTGATACAAGTCGATGAGCTGCATCGTTTTCTCGTCGCTGATGCGGAGGATGCAGGAGTTGGCCTCGGCCATAGCGATGAGCGGCGTGGAGCGTGACCGGTCGGGCGGCGTGGCCACGCGTTACTGGCTGTGAGTCGTGACTACTGAGCGTGAGAGGAGGCGTGACGGGCGCGACGCCATTTTGATTACGTGGGCGCTGCGTGGCGTGCTGTGAAAGAGTCGCGCGTGTTCGCGATGCGTGCTGTGTATTTCGTTTTTTTCGTAGGTGTGGGGCTGGCATACATGAGACTACATTTTATTTGAGCGAAATTAGTGGCATGGCAATGTACAGCCATCCACAATGGGCCAGTGTGGTAAATAATGGCCCAGACTCAACTTAATAAAATATGATACGGCCCTGACACCCTGAGTTCCAGCTGTAGTATTGATAACAGTGGCTATTATCTACGCATAATAACTAGATACTAAATAATTAATACTTAACTCTTGTAAGAACTTTGTTACATACTACTGATACAAAACATTACTATAATATCTCTCTGGCTGTTTAGAAGTAGGCCTGTATGTTTAGCTGTGGTCATATTCATGATGATGATGATGAAGTTATCAGGATTGATGATTTGCCATCGCTCCGTGCTTCGGAGGACACGTTAAGCCACTACTAATAATTGAAAGCAGTTGTTAAGCCACGTCAGAGGCCCTTGGGCAGACTGACAAACTACACCAGAGGTCAGCACTACCATATTCGACACATAAACCAATGAAGTAGGTAGGTACAACGCACTTACATAGTTAGGTAAAATAGATTAGGCATGTGAATAAAGACGTACCTAGGTATAATTATACCTACTCTTATGCCAGTAAGCCTTATTCAACCTCTTTGCTACGACCTTCCCAGACATTCAGGCTTTTCCAAAGACAAACAAGGTTTTAGTTTATTTTTCTTGAGGCATAAAAGCACAGCTCGGTACAGTGTGCCAACTTATCTGTGAATTGAATGGTGGCGTGAGTGTTCCAGTCAATCGATAAGTAGACCAATCAAAAAACAGAAAAATACAGAGATTGTGAACCTCATTCGTAGCGGTTGTAGTTTATTTTTTTTGCCACTTCACAGATAAGTTGGTTGTACTGTAGGTACTTGTACTATCTGTGGCCGAGATAGTATATCCCTGTATTAATCATTCAAAATCTTTGCCCATATCTCCTGTGTGGATAGTGTATTATGAACTATCAAATCATTTTTAGTTTTTCTTGCATTTATTTCACAGATGCCTCTCGGATGTTTCACTCAGCACGTGTATCTGGGTATCACTTCTACAGTGGAGTGGGGTAAACATGTGTTATAGTGAGCGTGTTTTTATTTTAGTTTATATGCGTGGCATAGTTTTCACTTTTAGTACTAGCCATTCGCAAAAAGTTTTATGTTTGTGTCAATAAAAACCGCCATCAAAAGCTTTTTTCGCAGTCGGTAAAAATATTAGGATTCCCTACAGCAGTGCGCATATTATTTTAGATTGCGACGCTATACCTACACATATATTTATCTAACACATTAATACATAATGGTTGATTACAGCTTTATGTGCCCTCCGAAGCTCGGAGCGATGGACATCCGCATATAAGTTAGAAAATTCATCGGTGGAGCTGAGCGGTATCGCTGGATACTAATAGCAACTCGATAGCAATTGCAATGCTATCGAGACTTTTGGATTGCGCGGCAAAATCTTGCGTGACACTGGATTGGTTTGTTTTTAAGTACGGATTTCCGTGCTCCGGAGGGCACGTTAAGCTGTCGGTCCCGGTTGTTTTTCATTAATAACAGGCGTTAAGTCACGCCAGAGGCCCTGGACTTGAGTGGCCTGAGAAACTCTGACACCAGAGGCTAGCACTACCTCATTCGAAAAGCAAGAATGGACAGGCGGTGGCACTTACCACCAGGCAAACGTATACACGTAGGTTATTAAGAAACTATTTAGTAACCTGTGACGTAGGTGCAGTATGAGGAATAAATAGTAATGACTTAATTTAAAAACATTAAAAAAAAAGCTTTTATGCAGTAGCCATGTCATGATGAAACTTAGAACAGGCTATCACAATTAAATGCGTATACTGTATTTCGTGTCTATGCTGTTAACCGTTGTGGAGTTCCCTAGTCAGGAGCCTACCCGGAGTGCAACAACCATATCATGGTAAAACTTCAAACCAGCTATCATGATAAAATGCGTAAGTACACAAAATTTCGTTGACCGTTGAAGATTTCCTTTATCTGAAGCTGATCCTGGATGTCGATTACATGGTCATTATAAAATTGCATTGTCATCGGTACTGAACCAACATACAAAAAATCAACTTCGCAGGATAATAGGAAGTCATTATAATTCAGCTTGCAAGATTTGACCTAAACAAACATACATACATACAAACATTGCAAGTTAAATAAAAGTAGTATTTTAATTACTCTGTGAGATCCACGACTGAAGGAAAAATCAACAAGTAAATCTTAAACATTATGACTACTGGTACGGACTGGTTGCATTCATTCACTGACAGTAGTTACAAGACATCATAAAAAAATGTAATTAAAATGAATTTAACTTTTTAACCCTTATTTCATGTACAAAATACTTATTTATTTCTTTTTTATATTAATTTGTACGCGATACTCGCTTTTGTTTGATAAACATAATAATAAATTAATTTGAAAAAAAACATTCAAAGCTCATGTTTTATAAGTCCCAAACCCAACCAGCAAAAAAAGGTCTTTATTTTTCACCATAAACTTTTATTAAGGCGCAGGCGCAGGCGCAGGTAGCGCGACCCGCATTAAACTCGCGCCCGAGGTTTTTACACTGGGCCAAAGATTTATTCCCACTAAACCTTAAAAAACACCATTGACCAATAAAAGTGTCAAATTTCTAATCCGAAGACTTAAAATCGTAAATCGGACATTTAACGATTGAAAATGTACACGGTGGATTATTTCTATTGATCGTCTAACGGAGACATTCATATTAAAATGAAATAAAAATCTGTGTAAAGAAATTGTGTTTGTCTATTGGATTATAAAATAAGACATAATAAATGCGACACTACCTAGATGTTTGTCTATTGGATTATAAAACCATTTGAGTGATTGAACCAGTTGTCAGCGCATATTGGCCCAGTATTAAACTGTATTTTTATATAATATCGTAAATATTGAAATTGTCTACTGAGTGCACATTTATTAGAGTAAATATAAGAGAGGTATACCAAAGTGCATGGGAGGTAGGTAAACCATAACCAGATCAAATTATAAAAAAAGTACCTAGTTAAGAAAAACGATACTTAAAATTGTCCCGAAACGATTGGACCTTAAACTGATTTTATATTAGAATTTTATCAGTTCATTTCTTTGTGCACAAATGTGGCACACATTTATATATGTAGTAAGTAAGTACTTACATCAACCTACATGCTTAGAGGTAACTGGCCATTGATTGTCCTTCGCCTTATAATACAACATTCATGATAATAACCAGTGTGAAGCCACATAAAAACCGGATCAAACTGGTTCGTTTTAGGCAACTTAGCAACCGACCCTAGAACGGTGACGTGCCTTATCTATCTTATCATATCCATATTATGTTACAGAGGTATCGATCAATACGAGGACGAAGTGCAAATAGTATGTACGACGTATGCGAGTGACTCTTTAGTGAGAAAAATTGTGGTTTAATTTTGTCCTGTAGGAAATAAGGTTCCTACACAATAGGTAGGTAGGTAACTAGTCATCTGCAATTATGGCTCATACCACAACAGATCTGTAGAGCAAAACAGTGGTAGAGTCGAGCAGTGCGCCACTCCATATTAGACTGTCAGCGAAGTGACCTGCATGTTTTCGTCAACTCTATAAATATGCAGTGAACCGAGGTTCACTAGCGTCCTTATCATCAACGTCACAAAATAAAAGAGATACTTGACCAATTTTAAGGGGTTAGGTAGTCGAACATATATATATATATATATATATATATATATATATATATATATATAGCTTTGCCAAGTCCATCCGTCTGTATGTCACAGTATTTTATGGAGACACTTTTAACACTAACTTAAATTAGGCACATGTATAGATATTTATAACTGCTACTTTAATGTATAAAATATATAGAAAAATAGAAAAAATATTTATTACCCATTCGAGTGGAGTCTCGTTGGATAGGTTTTTAAAATTATAATGAGGTTTTAATAACTGTTTCTTTTTCTATTTGGTTTCGTTTACGAAACAGTCGCCTCTAAAGTGACAATGAAGCTTGAGAAGAACGTCCCTCGTTAAAAATATATGAAAAAGTAGACAGATAGATAGATTAGATAGATAAACGGGTTATTAAAATATCACAATATAGAAACATATAATTAATAAACTTAGTCGAACTAAAAAGTGTAACAATTGGCAGTCTTCGCTCATAGCGATCTCTTCCAGACAACCGTGCATGGTGAGGAATAACGTCAACCAATTACGGACAGTGGTGGCTTACAATAATGATGTACAACATAACTATATATATACTTACTTAAATAGAACTGATAACTAAATACATAAATACCAAAACATAACAACCATATAAATGTACTAGCTTTCCCGCCCGCGACTTCGTCCGCGCAGACTACTGTTTATCGCGAAAAATAGCATTCTATGTTCTTCTAGGATATTGAAAACCAATGCAGAAGTAGGTATAGCACCAATGCTCTTGAAGTTTTTTGACAGACTTGTTATTTTGTTTCCATGTCAACCGTTCCTTACCGCGAGTAATCATCATTTTCCAGTTTACCCGTGAAAACTTTCAATTTTCCGGGATAAAAAGTATCCTATGTTTTATTCTAGGTTAGAAGGAAGTTTGTTTGTTTGTTTGGGGAGCTTTCACGTGATAACGGCTGAACGGATTTTGATGAAATTTGGAATGGAGATAGCTTATACCCTGGAATAAAACATAGAATACTTTTTATCCTAGAAAATTGCAAGTTTAATTAAATAAATTTAATCTTAGGCACTAGCGCACAATACCAATTTACTTACAAAATTATCATAGCTCTATAATTAAATAGTTTATGAGATAGATGACCAAGTTAGACCAACTTTGGCAAAACACGTTCAAACTACTGGCAAAGAATAAATAATAGTACAAGCTACTGGACCGATTGCAATGCGGTTTTCGTAGTTGAGTTGCTTAAGATCCTTCCTACGGAACCCTAAATGTACGCGTGTTAACACGCTCGTTATTTTATTTTTTGTCTGCAGTCTATTGCTGCATAATAAATACCGAATGGTACTATTAAATTCGAATTCTTTTTTTTCCAGGTTTTTCTATTAATGTATGTTTATCCGTTATCTAATACCCATAGTACAGGGTATCCTAGTTTGGGGCTGGGTAATTGGTGTAGAATTGTCCCATACATATTTAATAAGGGCTATTCCTTTAAAAAATAGGTAATAAAAGAAAAAAATATACAAACTTGTATAAACGATCTTAGACGACCTTTGGCCTTAGAACTAATGCAACTACGTACGCTGCAACGTGCAATTACACCAACACATACATAAATTATGAATAAAGTACCTACATAATAATGTACACGAAGAACGTATCAGTAATAAATACGTACCGCTTTTTGAACTCTACACCCTCAGCAATAAGGCGACAGTGTCTAGGTACAATATGTCGCGGCAGACTGACTGGCACCTTGGCATGTGGCTGACGGCCTGACGTCAGCATCACGCCAGGTTGACGCGTGATGCAACTTGTTATTCAACCGTCTTGTGACTGACAGCTATTGGAAATGGTAACCTTCTGGGTTTTATCGTAACAGGATGTCCTTTTGTGCTGAATTTTGGCGCTGAAAGACTTATATGAGGCACGTCACGTACGCCATCATAAAGCCCGAAAGCATAATTTTGTAAAAAAAACTGGGTATGAAGTACCCAGATAAAAAAAAAAAAACGAATTTTGATGAAATGTTACCCAGGAGGTTCTAAATTCAAATAAAACATTTAACTGATACAATATTACTTTAAAATTCATATTTTTTTGTGTGTTTTCCTTAAAAATGAATCTGAAACATGAAGCTACTACAAGTAGGTTCCCAAAATGCGGGCTACATTGCCACGTTGTATAGCAATGTGTCTAGTCTTAGTTTAGCTCAGATAGGTCTTTAAGAATTGCATGGGCACCCGATCCCCAAGTTTTATATTCCAAAATCCTCAAATATGTACCGGATCTCCAGTGTGGGCCGCTAGGTACTTGCGCATTATCTTTCTAGAAATAAATATAATGCTGGTGCGGCTTCAAAATAGCGACTGAGTTGCATGTTACTAGCAAGTCATAAGTTCAATTATTATTAAAAAAATATCAAAAAGCCCTACTGCGAACAAAACTAAAAAGAGACACAAGCATTTGATTCCCCCACCAAACCGAGTTCTCGAGTTAAGACCACGTTTAGGAAAACGTAGCATAGAACGCCCTGTGGCCAGGTGGAGTGACGACCTACGAAAAGCGGATGGAAGAAAATGGATGAGGAGAGCTGAGGACCGAGCTCAGTGGCGTGCATTAGGAGAGGCCTACATCCAGCAGTGGGCAAGTATAGGCTGATGATGATGTTGATCTAAAACTTAGACAACATTTTCAGGTACCTACTTATTCACAGTTAAGACAATAAAATTAATGAGTATTATCTTCATGCTAGGTGAGTACATGATGATATATGACATGTCCCAGTATTTTATCAGCACATTTATCAGGCAAACAACATCGTACGAGGGGCCGATAGCGACCAAAATTTGTGTCGTGATTCTCACAAAAATAGGCATTTATATGTGACAGTCAATATTTAGTTCGATATTGGAGTTGACTCAGAAGTGGCCATGAATGGACATTTACTCTAAAATAGATACTGTTTATTATGTCTAAATCTAACTCATTTGATGTTATCGGGAGTCAAACAAATCAATGACAAAGCACAATACAGCATTTTCAATCTACCTATCAAATGTCATTCAAATATGTCCCTTCGAAGCAATTGAATATTAAAACGAATGAAACGAATATATCAAATATGTGATTTTCAGACATATTGGTTTTCATCTTGGTGTATAGTTGATGGAATTCTCAAAGAGTTCATGTTATACCTATTGACATTTGAACGCCCTATTTAATAGCCTCGCTAGTTTTTCTGACCCCTCTTTTAGGATACTCTTATTTGACCAATATTGTTGTTCTGAACACTATGGATCTACCAGGTTGCACTGTGCGCCTTGCAAGATGATCTTTAAGATCAACTTTGGCTGTGCCAGTCATCTTCGCTCACACAAGAGATTACAAGAGGCAAGAGGTTTGCCGTTGATAGATACGTCAAGGAGGACATCATCATCATCATCATCTACTAGGTTTACTGGTGATCCTAGATGAATATAATGCTACAATCTGCATTTAGAGATATTGTTTCAAGTGCAAAGTTCCCTACTTACCTCCAAACTTCAATAGGAAGATGATTGGCACAAAACCTGCAAAATGAAATCTTAAAAATTGGTAAACAAGTCAGATAGTCCAAGGTTAAAATAATTAATTTATAAAACAATCTAGTTACTAACATGTTTTATCAGCAACAAAAAGAAAGAAATCTAGAAACTTCCAGTATCTACGAAATGACAAATCTCGTAATGTTTCGTCATCATAATGCTGTAGGTACATGTCAAATGTAGATATGTTAAACCACAAACGCTTTATCAGTTACTACGCTATCGCTTCTCTTAGAAATTTTCACTTTTTTTTCTTTCTCTTAGATTTTTTTGTCGTACCACGTCTCTTAGAAATTTTTGTACAATTAAAATGAAAATTGTCAAATTATCAATAATTAATGCAATGATTCATACACACTCCATTATTTTTGATGAGACCTATAATTTTGCAGCTGTAGGAGCAGTTTAAATTCGACTTTCAAAAGGAAGAAGAAGGTTTTAAATCAGGCTTTGCTTATTTTATGTCTCATATCTCTGGTATTACTGACCCGTTTTCGATGATAGTTTTTTAATTTAAAACTTCTACCTCTTCCTCCTACCTAAACTTCTATTGTGGTTTCATATAAATTTCATCATTCAATAGCTTATTTTTAGTACACATATGAGTTGATTATTTTTTGATACAAAAAAATGTGGTTAACTAATTAGAACAAAGGATACCCACACATAATACCTCTATCCTTATTGCATTCATCTCTGAACTTAATTACTTCTTTGTAGTTAAACCGACTTATTGCACTTAAGTGATCGTAGAGTAATATTCTGTTTGTCTTCTTCCCTCTTTGATATTCTTGTCTAATCTGGCAGGTGACCTTGTAACAGTTAATTTTCTTCAATAATTTAGCTTCCCCACCATCAATAAAAATAAGCCAAAGTGTTTCTTGTATTTCATTATCTCAACATCACAATACAGGTGTTTGTTGAGGCTTGAGACACGATTCTAACTATAAGTTTCAGCTGGTCTTAATTTCTTGGAAGAGTGTCTCGAATGTCGTTTGGCTTTAATAAGGATTGAAAATGGGTGATCGCTTTTCCATTGCTTAAGCGTGATATTATTTGAAGCCGGACGATTATTACAGTTAAACAAATGAGTTAGGCAGTTACCCAAGAAACAGGTGTCTTATCTCTCCTGGTCCTAGAAATGGTAAATTTTAGTTTGATTTCCGTAAATCCTTAACAATAAAAAAAACTATTTTTTTGCACGTCAAGACATACACAGTGACATAAACGAATATTAATCTTAAAAATCTATTATATTAAAGACTTCTTAAAATCTCCATTATAAGATTTGATGAAATTTCAAGTAGTTTCAAGGAGATGTATCCATCTGTCAGAGACGTTCCAGGAAAATTTGGAAAAACAGGAAAATCAGAGAAGATCGGTACAGCAGCATAGAGAAAGAGAGATGAAATAGTAGTCAAACGTGTGCTCATCTACAATGAAAAACAGAATCTCTCCTACGTAAAATAGCCTATTTATGTATCTATTTCTGCTAGTTTTTCCCAGATCCCCAGGTGGCATCACTCCACAACCGATCGACTGCATCATCACTTACAATCAGGTAAAACAAGACGGATATGTTCAATTACCGAGACATGTGACTGATATGATATAAATTTTCCATTTCCGCCACTTTTGACTAATGCAATAAACATTTTGTAGGTGTTATCAGTTTCTTTGTGAACGTTGAAAGTTTCCGGTAGGTATATTGTCTGAAGAAACACTGCCCACGAACAGCCAAAGACACAATGAGTATCGAATCATGTAAGGTAAAGTGTAATTTGCAAATAAAAACAGGGGATTCTTGAAATGAGTTTTTTCTTAGTGTACGCGCTCAGTCAATGATTTGATGGGATAGTCACTAAGTTTTTTTATTTATTTAATTTTCAGCCTTGTCTGTTCCACTGCAGGGCAAAGGCTTCCCTTCCTTAATATCATTTTTCGCGATCTTGAGCTTTTGAATGCCAGTCTTTACATAAGTTATCCAGTTAGTCCCATCTCCTTCCATCCTCCTGCCACCTCCTGCCATCTCCTTCGGGCTTGCTGCGATGCTTTTTGCGATTTTGTGGGGTCCACTCTGTGGTCATTATAAGCTACATGGAAATTTCCTTCTCAAAGTCAAAGCATACTTAGTTAACCGAAATTTTATCGATTTGATTTATTTATTATGATGTATTTCTCCTTGTTCTTGAGATGTTAATTTTGCCTTGTAAAGGTGCTATTATTTTGCCTATTTACATTAAAACACTTTGATTTTGATATTAACACAAACAATGTTTGTAATTGAACGGAAATAAGGAGTTTTTTTTTAACAAGCTCAGTTTGAATTTTTGTTGAAATGTAATAGGGACCAGGAGTAAGTAAAAAAAGTTTTTTTTTTATTGAAATACGTTTGTGTGTGCTTGTGTGTGTCATTGTATGTTTGTTACTACTTCACGCTAAAACAGCTCAACAGATTTTGAATAAATTCGGTATGGAGACAGTTTATACCCTGGACACATAGGTATGATACTTATAATAATCATTATCATCCAACCGCAAAAATACATCTGAAACCGCGGGGCGCAGTTAGTATTAATTAGGTAAACTAAGTATATTATTTTGAGTTTGAAAAGGAAAATTCCTTTTTCTGTGCTGCTGTCTCAGAGTTGAATCTCGCACAGGAAAAGGACCCTTCGGACTCTACCGGTGCTTCGGAAATATGCCCGTTAGAGAAGAGAGCACCAAAAATCTCTACGGAGATGTAATTCTCTTCATTTTTGACGATGCGTTATAATGTTAATGTCAGAAATTATATTAACACACATGTAAATGTCAAATACAAAAGATAAAAGCAATAAGATGTCCCACAATCATCAAACATGGATAAATGTAATAAAAATACAAATAACTAATAAGGCTGGACCAGTCCCCACAAGCATCAACCGTTCACGAGTGTGACTTGTGCACCAGCCATCACCCCCCTCAACCATTTTAGAGGGAAGGGAGTGACCCGGTACGCAGAGCTCTATGATGTTTAAACCTCACATTTCTTTGTCTTCTATTTTATTTTTATTTGTAGGGGGATCTACAAGAGATCGATCGCAGACATGGACAATTAACCTAGGCTTAGACGTAAATGAGAATAATATATTGAATCCTCTTATATGTCCAACAATAATACCTTTCAAGCCATTAATGCACCGACATTTATCAAATACCCTTTTCCAACACATTTATATTAACACATTGAAGAACTCACGCACAGCTGCACAGCATACCTACATTACTTATTACATATCTTTACCTTAAATAGGTATGGAAACCTTACCTACGACTACGACCTACATAATGCCTTGTATAGTCATAAAAACCACTAAGTCAGACACGTTGGAGCCTGTTAAATGATTAATACCAATATCAACCGATAATTGTGCAATATTGGCTGACATGCGCGTACGCATGCTGCCAGCGCGGCTGCCAGCTCGCATGCGTGACTCAGTTGGCGTTGGCATTAATTTCGCGCACGTGGTTTTCTTGTTCTGCTCTTCACGATTAGTGGGTAAGATGTGAATCACCTTGGTTCTGGTTTTTACTTGAGTGTGGCATATTTTTATAGGTGAAGATAACATGTCACGATTTTTCTGTGAATATATTATAAACCATCTTATACTTTTCAGATGCTTATTTTCTGTTTCCAGCGTCCAGATCCGTCCAGATCCAGTCCATTAATGTTTCGAATATTGTCGAAGTACTATCCAATCTGTAACATAATTAAAGGTTAAAGGTTCGACCATGACATTTTCACTCTGTGATACAAAACAATTGCAACGGTTTCTTAACGAACTTTTGTTTTTATCACATTGCTAACTCTGGAACGCCTGGAAAGCGACGGTGTGGTGCATGCTGATCTAGAATATTTATATATTTCCCAAGTTTAAGGGAATACGGACGATAGCATAGAGGACGCCATTCATAATTAATAACTAACATATCATCAAGCGGTAGGACAACCACAGATGAAAACCTGTACAGCCTGGCGATACTTTAAACACCAATCTAAGCAAATCTCTCCCTTCCTATCCCCAAGGCGTCTTACCCAATCACAGTTGAACATGATGTTCAATATCAGTCAATACCATTTGTGATGCAGAAAACCCTCGTTTCTACTCCATTTGGAGTCGTTACGGAATTTCGTCAATATCAGCCTGCGGAGGTATTGCATCATCACGCAGGCTGTGACGGGGGTTATAGGGGCTGGTTGGACGGACGGGCGGGCCTAACGCAGCAGTTTTCAAACACACGCTTCTAATAATTACAATCTGGGAGATTTTAAATCGTAAGTAAGCACGATGTCTCAGGCAAGCGTGACAAGTCAAATGAGGTACTTAGAAAAAAAGTTTCTGTAGATTTCACCGAGTTATCTCTTGGTGAAATAACTTGACACGCTTGCCTGCCTAAGACATGCAAGCGTGTCAAGTCAAATGAGGTACTTAGAAAAAAAAGTTTCTCTAGATTTCACCAAGTTATCTCATTGTGGTTTTTACCTATACACTATATTTTTTACCTATATTTTTATCTTTTTAAACGATTTTTCATGTGTAAACATCTAAGGGCGTGGTATGGGGGTAGCGCTGACCCTTGGCGTGGCTATCGAGCGGCGCCGCCGCGGCATGGCGGCGCACCGCTCGTGGCTCTTCGGCTCTTTTCGCCTCAGCTGGGCCATATTCGATGTTTTACGTCTGCCAGGTGTCCCGCGACGGCTTATTTTTTTAATGTAATTTGACAAGAAAATAGTTTGCATCAGGATCAAGGACATACATAGGTAGGTACATATTATGTTTTTAAAAAATATATAAAATTTTATCACGCGGTCTAACTTGCGGTGTACAGCTAGTTTCAATAGGCCATTGATTTCTTAAATTTTAAATGTATCGGCGGTAAAATCATTAAACGTTTCATGAGTTACCACTTAGAGCCCTCGTGAATATACGTAATTATCTGAATTGGTTCTAATCCCGTTCGTCTGCCCGCCCCGCTCCCGACAATCACACAAATGATTCGGGAATTTATGTGCGTAGCGCAGGTGCCGCCCGCCCTGGTTTTATTACGACAAGCGCTATTCCATCGCAGCCTGTATACCCGTTCTATATTTGAGAGCAGCCTCTATACTCGCTTGTAGGGCTGCCTATATATAGTGAGGTATATGAAAGTGAGATTGAAGAATTTATACATCAGGTATATTTTTATACATGGTATACAAATTCAGAGTTATGTTAAACAAAGTGAGAATTGCGACTTGTAATTTTGTGTAAAGCAGCGATCTTTTAAAGCTTTGCTTCATCGATTTGTCTGGATTTAGAGCTGTATTACTTTTTAGCCGACCTCATAAAAGGAGCAGGTTTTCAGGATTCATTGTTTTTTTTATGAAATCGTTATTTAGTAGAAAGCGGCCAAATTCAAAAGGAGTAAGACACATTTTAATAAACAATTAAGTAAGTCTATTCAAATATATCCAATCAAAATCATGACTGTGCAAAGGACTCTGTGCCATTGAGCCAACTCACTCATCTATTTTACTTATTCAGCAAAATGCTGAAAGAGCATGGCTGATTTTACTTTCACTACATTGTACTGATATTGCTTTTACTTTGCCCTTTTTACGCGACTACGACGAAACAAGGAAAGGATAATACGTTTAACAGTCAATGTATGTATGTATGTATGTATGTATCAATGTATGTGGGTATGTGGATGTTCCACAGAAGGGTCGCCCCTGTTAGTCCGATTTTGACAAACAAGATGTCAATCGATTCGTCTTCTTTTATAGTGTCAAAAGCTATTTTTTACCCGATTACGGTGAAGCAAATGAAGTTTTGTGTTCTAACTAAAAACTTGTTCCGATTTTGACATGCGAGGTATATATATTTTAAACTAACTGTACCCGTGGCTTCGCACGCGTGGCCATATTCCAAGACCTAAAATACCAATATACCAACATTTAAACAAAATTCCTTCAGCCATCAAAAAGATTTTATCGATTGCTCGGCTTCTACTCATTGGATTGAGATAATTTGTACACCAGTTTTAAAGTCAAACCCTAAGCTATCCAACAGTGATCAAACCCTAAGCTATCAATAAGTGACAAACCGCATCGCAATCGGTCCAGTAGTTTTTACTATATGCGTGAACAGACTAACAGACAAACAGAGAGACACGAATTTTATAAATATTTTATTATTTTTCAGTCGGTAGCTTATTTTTAGTAACCTACAATTTTTTTTGAATGTCTTCTTTTTACAGATTTTTTGGTACTTACTGCTTTATTATAAGTAAAGATGCGCTTCGCTTTTGGGCAGAATAATAAAAATATGTGTTTTATTACATTATTTTAATCATGCCTATAAAACAGTACCGTGACATACCTACTGACTGACTGACTGACTGACAACGCCCAGCCTAAGCCGGTGGACCTAGGTATTTGAAATTTTGAAGAATATTCCTTGAGTATCCTAGAGGTGAACTACGGAAGTAAATATAAACCGTAAAACATGAATACCAACTCCAAATAAAATGCCCCTATCCTGCGGGGAACCTATAATTTACCGGTATGAAAAGTATCCAATGTCCGAACTCGAAATATGAACTCAAATCATGCCAAGTTTTATCATAACCACAATTTTCACTCTTCACATAAACTATGACTGTGCCAAGTTGCATCAAAATTCGAGCAGTAGTTTCAGCGTGATACGTGTTCTTGAACTTGCAATCCATATCTTGCGGGAACCTTTTAACTTATCGGGATGAAAAGTATCCAATGTCCTACCTAGTAGTATGAACTCAAATCATGCCAAGTTTCATTTTAATTTATTCATTAGTTTCGGCGTGATGCGCGGCCAATATACAGACAGACAGAAAGACAGACAAATTAAAAAAACTACAGTTTTGTCTTCAGTATTGAATATATAGCAGCCTCCAAAAAAAAACAGAATATCTTCAATGTACAGAATTTGAACCCCTATCCCGCAGGTACCCTTTATTTTTTCGGAATGATATCCTCAATTTTCACCCATCATGTAAACTATGACTGTGCCAAGTTGCACCAAAATTCGTCAAGTAGTTTCAGCGTGATAAGAATTCGTTGAAATAACTTTCAGCCCCTATCCTGCGGGAACCATTTAATTTTTCGGGATGAAAAGTATCATATGTCCTACCTCGTAGTATGAACTCAAATCATGCCAAGGTTCATTGGTTTCATTCAGTAGTTTCGACGTGAGTGCCTCCAAGATTCTGACAGACAGACAGACAGACAACAGTTATTTTAAATATTGGTTTTGGCTTCATAACGAAAATAGAAAAGCCTCCAAAAAATATTACAATATATCTTCAATGTATAGAATTAGACCTGTCATATTTTTATTATAATTATATAGATTACGGCTATATTTATTAAGGAGAAAATTGTTCTTAAATAATCCATCTAGTTTTAGGATTTGTGGTAAATCGTTTTAACCATACCAATATATAACAGTGAAATGTCGTCTATTGTTTGTTTATTTGTTTGTTTGTTTGGGGAGCTTTCACGCAATAACCAACGGCTGGACGGATTTTGATGAAACTTGGAATGGAAATAGCTTATACGCTGGAATAAAACATAGGATACATTTTATCTCGGAAAATTGAAAATTTCCAAAGGAAAATTGCAAAACTGGAAAAAAAATATTATCGCTGTAAGAAACGGTTGCCATGGAAACGAAATAACAAGTATGTCAAAAAAAGCAAGAGTGGTGCCTACTTTTGCATTGATTTTTAATATCCTAGAAGAACATAGGATGCATTTTTTCGGAATAAACAGGAGTCCGCGCGGACGGAGTCGCAGGCGGGAAAACTAGTTCTGCATAAAATAAAATAGACACGTAGGCTGGGTTCCAGACCCCCCGCTACGTCGGCACAGCGCACATACAGCGCACACATAGAGCTCTTGCACAGCGCGCTGCAATTGGTTTCCACAGGACGGAGTTCCACTACCGGGAAACAATCAGCGTCGACTGATGCAATACTTAATTTGGCTCATATCATCCAAGGTATCACACCAGCCACCTTCACACGGGTTTCTACTTAATAACATATCTTCAATTAACGTCATAGCGGTAATTGATAACGCGTGTTCTAGTTATCTCTGTAGGTATAGACTTGAGGAGAAATTGTGGAAAGTATTTAATTTATGTTTGAAGTGTATTGATATTGCTTCTGTAATGTTGCGTTAAATTTAAAACGTCTGGATTTCCGAGAATGAATTGTCTATTTAAAATTAAAAGATGTTATGATATTATTCTCATAGATAAAGATGCTACAAAGATATTGTTTGTAGCAGTGTCGCTTATTAAGTGTTTCCTTTCGTTACTGAATAGTAATCAAGCTTTATTGCTTCTAGTTTCTCTATAATAAACAAAACACTTAGAAATCTAATCTAAACTTAGCTTAAATAAGTCACTTTCCATTTTCTAGACCGCATACAGTCTTGTACAGGCAAATTATGGGCAAAAAACTAGTCTAACAGGACCCGTTTAAACTTTCTCTTAGGTCTTACTAGAGAGAGCAACTTAGGTCATATTGTAGATCCACTAGATCGTAGACGTACGCATAATTTTGACGTGAAACGTCTTTAAAAACACGCCAAGAAGCGTAAATCTTTTTCGATACATTCGGGGTACCTTGACTAAAAATGGGACGTAACGAAAAGGATTAATGAAATGGATAAACCAGCTAAATAATTATATCAGATGACGTCATATAATTTTAAATATTTTTTTCTGTGCAGAATGCACATAGCAAATTCAGCAAAATTTATGTTTTTAACCGACTTTAAAAATGAGGTTCTCATGTTGTTTATGTGTGTAATATTGCATAATATTCATATAATTATGTTAGCCTCTAAGGGGTGTCTAATATGTGTGTAATATGTGTGTCAAATTTCATGCATGTATTTATGTATGTGTGTTTGTTTGTATGTATGTGATATTTTCCAAAATACTTAATATTAATATAATATATATTAGTCTATATGAGTTTCTGAAAAAATATACCAATTTTCACTAATGTGTATATGTATGAATGTATGTATGTATGTTGGTCCACGTATTCCTCGGAAACCACAAGTTCGGTTGTAATAGGTCTTATTGTAATAGTTTAAATATCCTTTAACTTAGGGAATACTTTAAATTTGATCAAAATCGGTCCATTTGTTTAAAAGTTATGCACTGTTACCGGTTCCCAGTATGTATTTTTTCTTAGCGAACTGAATAAGTACTTACTTATTCAGTTCAGGCATACTTTAACGATACTAAAAAGTAAGAAATAAAACGTCAAAAAAAGTATTTAATATAAAAAACTGACTTCAAATCGTATAAAATTAAAAGAAAGTAATAACTCAAATGGTTTGAGGACTGTTGGCCCATACCGACTAAAGTATGTAGGCGTTTATATAGACGCCCTAGAGACATTTTGAGCGATCCGGACGATGAAATCGCTGCCGCAGTGCAGGCAGCGATAGATTCGTCCAACCCGTCCTCACCATATTTCAACACAATTAGACACAGACACCGACCTCGCCGGTGAGGTCGAAGGTCCCGTAATTAAAGTCGATTTTATTCGCCTTCGAGTTTCTTGCCGATTCTTGTCGAAGGTGTATTCCGAATCGGTGGTCAGTTATCCAAATAATTCATAGGGCTCATCAGGGCCCCTTCGATCACTACTAAAAGTAGCGATCCGGGGGTGTTTAGTCAGACCCCCGTAATCAATGGCAACTGTCCAAGCTGAGGTTCGTACACCCTGGGTGCCCTTGAGGTAGTGGCCAAAACTTAACTTTGGCGTGCGCCTTCTGCGTCACGCATTGCGGCGGAGCGCTTTCGCTTTTCGCTTTTCGCTGCCCCACCACCCGGTGACGCTGTAGAGGTCAGTTATAGACCAACAGCATATACCTTTCCTAAAAAAAAGGCAAAAAAGAAGGCGTTTAGCTGACACAAGCATCAAAAAATTTGAATCCTTCATTTCTTTTAAGTTTTATACGATTTGTCTCCGTTTTTTTAAATTACTTTTATTGTGTTACTTAATTCGTTATAACTTCTTATTTAGACATGGTAGCGTATTGATTTGGGTATTGTTGTAAAGGTCTTGTTGAGAACATCCGATGAAATATTAATAAGTTTACAAAAGCTCTACTTATGACTACGTAAATTTAAAAAAAGGGTGAAAAATTATAAAATCACAAAAGTAGCTGCAGCACCCAGAAAGTCCGTACTAAAATAAAGATTCAGCACATTGTTGGAAAGAAGAAGTTCTGGATCTCACAGCGGTATCCTAAACTCGCAACACAAAGCAAACGAGAGAGTTCTAGGACTGGATCAAATTGTACGTGACGTATAGTGCATGGAAAGTCCGTACTAAAACAAAGATTAGGCACATTGTTGGAAAGAAGAAGTTCTGGAGCTCACAACAGACCTACCCTAAACGCCAGCACAGAGTGAACTAGAGGGTTTTTTGGAGGAATCGATGTGATACTTAAGGGTGGCTCCCTGTCAAAGAGAGAAGAAAATTATAACATGTATATATATATACATGCTATGTTTTTTTTTCTTTTTTTTTCTTCATATTTTTTTATTTTTATATAATTTTCTTAAAATAAGAGGGAGTCACCCTTAAGTATCACATCGATTCCTCCAAAAAACCCTCTAGTTCACTCTGTGCTGGCGTTATATATACATATATAGAAGTATCTACGTGACCATACAACCAGGCACAGGAGATATTGCTCCGGCAGAAGTTATGTTTGGATCTTTCCGTTTCATTGCAGCTTGCTTATACATACATAAAAGGACTGAAATCAAATACCTACATTAAACTGCTCCTACATCGTAGTCTATATGCGTGTTGGGAAACTCAATCACTAAAATCATCGCAGAAATGGATGCCGACACTTAATCTCCGATACTGCTCATGGGAGATTTCAACATGGTTTCGCGAAGCAAAGAAAACTCTTGGCTTTCGCCATAAGAAGAGAAAAGAAGACGGTCTCGTGGTTTCATCGACAACTCTAGAGAACACCACGATATATCTCAGATACGCCAGACACTTGGAGCCTTCTCTCATGCCGTTTAAATCGTATTTCAGGCCCATTATTCATAGGTTAGAGTTATAAGAAGTAATGAGTTTCACCTATCTACTACTTATAATAAATACTTATAATAAAAGCAGTAAGATACAAAAAGTTTGTAAATCAATACCAATATATAAAAGTGAAACGTTGTCTGTTTGTTTGTTTGGGGAGCTTTCACGCGATAACGGCAGGACGGATTTTGATGAAACTGGGAATGGAAATAGCTTATACCCTGGAATAAAACATAGGATACTTTTTATCCCGGAAGAAATACTGGAAAAGTGTTGATTACTTGCTGTAAGAAACGGTTGCCATGGAAACGAAATACCAAGTATGTAAAAAAATATCAAGAGTGGTGCTATAGCTACTTTTGCATTGGTTTTTAATATCTTAGAAGAACATAGGATGCTTTTTTTCGAGATAAACAGTAGTCCGCGTGGACGAAGTCGCGGGCGGGAAAGCTAGTTACAGATAAATTGTAGTTTAAACTGTCGTTATCTACTAAAAAGAAGTAATAAACCGAAAACAAATAATAAAACTTGATTTAAGTAAAATTGAAACAGGAACTTACCAAGCAGTTGATTTAAAAGTGTACGTTTAAATTGGAAATTATAGATTTAAGTAATTAAACTATCATACTTACATGTAATCATACCTACTAATTAATCACTACCCAGTGTCGTGTCGACGGAGAAACCACGGACAATGCAGACGATGATAATGATGTACCGAAGTACATCATTATTTTCCATGTGATAACTTAATGAAATAACTTATATTTTTTACAACTTCACAGAAATGTTACGTTTGTTTTTATTTATTTCTTGTTAGTTGCGTTAAAGTAGACCTAATAAAATGAAGTACTTGATTCCAGTCGCTAAGAAGGAAACCCTACTGGAAATAGGTAGGTGGAATAGGTTTTAAACTACTGAACCGATTTGATGAAATTGAAATATTCCCTAAGTTGAAGGATACTGAAACTATAACAGAGCGAATTATTGCAATTAGACTTGTACTTTCATGTATAGATTCACGACATTACGAATTTTCTACAATTTTACATATGTACGCGGGCACATGATAACCTCCTTTTCAAATTGTCGTCGATTTTTGTATTATTGTTGCGCCGCGACGTTTTAAAGCCATTCCTTCTTGTTGCCAAGTTCCATCTCGGCCTACCATATTAAAAGTGACACCAGAACAACAATTATTGTCATGACAACATTTTCAACGTGTAATCCAGGGCAAAGTATATACAAATATAGTGTAAGGACTGTATACGTACTGCGTCCAGGGCCCAGCCTGCCTAGCAACCGGCCCTTTACATTATCATAGCCTTAGAAGCATTATGTTTCGTCTTAAAGTTTACAGAATGACAACTACCTATCTTGACAATGTGACATAGGTACGTGACAAGACGATCAGGTCGCTCGCCTGATAGTGTGCGCCCCTTCAACAGGCCCTGATTCTCTGCCTAGCAACCGCCGCTGCATTGTCACCGCCGTGGAAACACAATGTGTCGTCGCACAGTTTACAAAACATGGCCTTCTGAGAACGGCGATGTTTTGCAACAAGCGCGATTCAATACCATGTTTGATTTGTAAGAGAGAAGTAGAGAAAGAGAACTGTTGGTATTCAATGGAAAGATTTGATATGTGGTAAAAGATTATGTGATGATAACATACTTTATGTTTTGACTTCACACGGTTTTAACACTAAAAGCAAAAACAACCGTGCTAGGTAACTTGACGTTTTTATATATTTCCCTTCTAAATATTAGTGAGTATACTTTTGCATTCGTTCAGTCCATCCAAAAGAGATTGATACGATAAAATCGCCCATTTTTTACCGTATATAGAAAGAAAGAAAGAAAGAAAGAAAGAAAGAAAGAAAGAAAGAAAGAAAGAAAGAAAGAAAGAAAGAAAGAAAGAAAGAAATACATTTATTCAACACGCACAAAAGTAAAAGATACAAATAATTAATTAGGTTCAATAGAAAAGGAAAACAAAGAAAAGGTAAAAGTAGATAATTAAAGTGGTGATGAATGGGCCTTCACTCAGCATTAGGCTGTTTGTTTTTTATATATTTGTTACCTTACGGAATACTAACTTTTCCCGCGATTTCGTCCACGTGAAATAGTTTATCTAGTTAGTTTAGTTAGTTTTTACGTATAGTTTATCTATCCTTTGTCCTTTTTAGGGTTTAAACGAGCTCCATAACAAACTTCATCAAGATAAATATTAAGTTCAGCCGTTTAGTCGTGAAAAGGTATACATTACTTTCACTTTTATAATATTATGGAATATCTAAAATTGAAAAGTAACACTTTATTAATGAAGGAGCTAGTAGAGTTTTCTCAGACAATACAACAGACCGTACGGCTTAAAAAAAATTGATGTAATAGTAAATAGTTTATCTATATATCTACTGCAAAATACAGACCCTAATAAAACAATATGACCCACCATATAAAATATAGCCGAATGCATTTCAATATCTAAAATACTGCAGTTTAATCTAACCCGCAAATAATTGCACAATACATGCATATTATATCGGTTAGCAACAGCAGTAAAGTAGATCGATGATTCACTGCACGTAAAACGTTATCTACGACTCCATGATGAAATATTATAAAACCGCTGAAAAGGCCGCCTTAACGACGGTAGGTAGAGTTCGCAACGAAATCCGTTATTGGGTAACTAACGTCGTTCGATGTGAGTCATAGAAAATGGTAGAGACACGTTTGTTCCTGTTCTCGATATGTTAATTTTAGTGTTCGTTTTTTTTATTAGCGGGTCGAGAACCGTTGTAATTAAGATAAGACCACATATCTATAGTTTGGACGTCGGGTTGTTAGAGTTTTTTTAAATGATTCTAAATTTGCAACGAACATTTATCTATCTTCTGTAATAATAGTAAAGCAGTAAGTAACAAAAAACTCTACATTGAAGATAATAAAAAAAAACAACTAAGGGACTTAAAATAAGATAGGTACTTTAAAATTGGATCTGTCTGTCTGTCAATATGTTCACGTAAATCTACTGGACGGATTAAAATGCTGTTTTTTATGTTGGATAGCTTAGGTTTTGACTTATAATCTGGTGTACTTTTGCCCGTTTTCACTAACCCTAGAGTCGCCTAAATCAGATACCTAAATATTTAGTAGCTAGTTACCAAGGGCAAAAAACAGTTTCACCAAACTTTTGGTTAGAACTAGGTGACGATAGGCGTCACCTAAAGTTACAACATCGATTCGGAGGTGTTTAATGACTGACAGCCCGCGCCGCGCTCGCTCACTCACTCATGTGAATTAGTAGGAGTAGGAGTCACCTATTAAAAATGGATTGGTGAAACAGAAGCTTTGCATAGGTTAGGAGTTCCTTAGTTAGGCGTCGCCTTCGTGGTTAGTGAAAACGGCCATTTGTATCTCAATCCAATGAGTAGAAGCCAAGCAATTGATACAAACGATTTAAATATAATGTATCGAAATCGGCTCAGAAATTTTGGAGATATGAATGGACACACATCATAAGACAGTCGCCCTTTTGAAAGTCGTTTAGAAAAGTTAAGAATCTGCATTTTATTTAAAACGTGGTGCACGGTTTTGATAAAATCATGGTTTCATGGTCATGGAGTTCTGGTTTAGTTATTGCTATTTTAGCATCCCTAAAGACCTCATCATTTGTGAATCCAAAGTTATTGGTTCAAATCCATACTAATATTACAAAAGTGAAAGGAAGTATGTGTCTGTCTGTTCGACTGTCCGTTACCTTACCATGATCAAATCGAACGTTACTTCAGTCTTCTTGTGACCAAGATCAATGCATAATGGTTTACTGTGCGCGTTGGTCATAACTACTGTAAGTGCAGTGAGCATTTGAGTCGATAACTTGATGTAAATATAATAACGCACCGTTTAAATAATTAACGATGTGTTCGAATCGCGAACAAACACTAGAAAGAACAATGACATCCTCAAACAAGGAATGACATCGAGTCGTTGTCTTGGAACCACATGGTGCTAAAACTCCTTGCTGACAAAGACCTGGCTGTGATGGTGACGTCATTCCCGGAAGACACCTTATCAGTGTTTTCTTGAAGCTTGCATAATAACCTGTTATCGAAGTCGCGCTAAATCTTCTTTGTACAAATTCCTTGTGAACAATGTCCTCAACTGATAAACGTTGTTTCCTGTATTGCCATTATAATTATTATTACAGTACAAAAGACGTTGGCCACCATATTATTGTTAATTGTGGAAAAAAGCTGATTCTGTAAGTTATCTTATGGAAAACTTATCACTGATGGAAAAACTCCCTAGCAACAAACAATTTCCGCCTAAGATAAGGTAGATACGTTTCCCATATTGCAAAAATGATTAATTTTATATATATTATTAAATGATTCACGATAATATCGTGAATATCTGGGTCGCACGTAGCCAGCGGTTATCTCGCGTGACGTAAGGATGTGTTACTTACCTACATTCGGCTGAGCTCGATATACAAATATAGAAACAGAATGACGATTAGTTTCTAATAATAACGCTATACTACTATATACAAAATACTACCTTCTATCTATCTACCGTCTATCTATCTATATCTATCTATACTTATAATAAAGCAATAGGAACGAAATAGTATGACCAAAGAAAATATTAAAAAAAAAGGACTGGGGTACTTAAAATAAGTTACTGAACAAGAAAAACATTTCCCAATATCCGTGGATAGATAATATTTTAATAAGCAGAAATTCTTTAAATACCGCTCTTAGATTACGCTCGGGACATATTCCATCAAACAAGTTTACATTTCTAATGAAAAAAGTCCCATCGCCAAATTGTAACGAATGCGGAGTAATTGAAGATGTGCAACATATTTTGATGGAGTGTGTCCGGAACGAAACATTTAGGTTATTGTGTTTTGGTAGGGATAAGACTATACACGTTGGCCATCTTAATAGTACTTTGGCTTGTCCGACATTATGAAAAAATATTATATTTTAAATATAATATACAATGTGTCTGGTCACCGGTGTCGGAGACTTAAGGGGGGTTAAATATGGGGATTTTTATCGACAAATCACTATCTCGATTTTCTCTTGGCCTCTCCATACTAAAATGGCAGCCATTTTGTTTTTTTTACTTCGCAGCTCAGACGCCTACACTGATTTAATCATTGCTATCGATGTAGACGTCTTAGGAAGACGATAGAGGTATCATTTGAAAGCTAACAATGAAGACAATCAATTTATGATACATTTTATTCAATATCTTTTTCACAAAATAACATAACAATATTAACAAAATAAAAATCGTATTTATTTATTGCATTTTTTTAGTTTTTTAATTTTTTTATGAAAACTAACCTGTCAAGCTATTTTTTTTTAATTGTATTATCATAGTACAAGATATTTCCATTAAAATAAATCTTACATCAAGGTCCTAAGTTAAATATTTTCGAAGCTATGATGGTTTAAATATGACCCTTAAAAACTCTATTAATAGCACACGTCAAAGCTATGATGATTGGGATGGGAAAAGGCAAGAAAAGAACAAAGTAAAAACCATTAATTATCATTTATTAATTTAATACCATCTAAACTAGGTACTACAGCCACGATTCAAAATGTCCTCCGTTTTGTTGTAGACAAGCAGTTGCCCTAATTGACACATGTTGTGTAGCTCTTTTTATTATGGCTTTGTCCGCCCTCATTACATCCCCGACTTGTAATATTTTTTCAATTAGTTCTTCTCTTGTGTTGGGCACGTTAACGTACACTTTCTGCTTTATTGTGCCCCATAAAAAATAATCTAGGGGTGTCAAATCCGGGGAACGCGGCGGCCAAGCAATCGTCCCACCTCGTCCAATCCATGTTGGATATGTGTTGTTTAAGTAATTTCTCACATTTACCGCAAAGTGTGCCGGAGCTCCATCTAATTGGAGTATCATTCTTGCCCTATACGTCAATGGCAATTCGCTTAATGCGTCTTGATAGTCATTCTGCAGGAATTCCAAAAATCTTGGGCCATTTAATGTAGCGGGCAAAATAAGAGGCCCAATAAGGATATCGTCTATCATTCCAGCCCAAACATTTACCGAAAACTTGTGCTGAAAGCTACTGGGTCTCACTGCATGCGGGTTTTCTTGGAGCCACAGGTGCTCGTTCCGATGATTTGTGTATCCAGATCTTGTAAAAGTTGCTTCATCGGTCCACATAATCCTCTTTAAAAAATTGGGATTGGATCGCGCTTCTCGTAATATCCACGAAGAAAAAACTGTCCTTCGGGCGACGTCAGGTCCAATTAAATCCTGGACTCTTCTAAAATGGAATGGATGCAATCCTTGCCGTTTTAAAATCTGCCAAACTGTCCATTTCGATAGACCGAGTCTAATCGCAATGCGACGGACACTCAGTTGTGGGTCTTGCGTTATTAAATCCAACACCTCTTCTTCCTCTCGCGGAGACACCAAACGAGTACGTTCGTTAGCGGGTCTTCTTATTCCATATTCGGAGAGATTCGAGTGCAATCTGATGAACGTGCGAGCATTCCGCGTAGGTCTATCAGGGAATCTTCTCGCATACTCTCTTACAGCAGCATTCGCGTTCCCGTCGCAAAATCCATACACAAAATGGATGTTGGCCACGTCGCGGCTTGAAAAACGACGCTCTTCCATTTCAGTTAACGAAAGTTAACTAAAATAACAAAACGAGTCCAAAACACAAAGCAGAGGTTAGAAAATAGCAACGCACAGTACTTCGGCAGATAAGAATGTAATCACAACGCTAGGCGAGGGACGACTACCTGTAATTGTATCCTGACCTGAGTAGAGCCGCAATTTTGTCTCATTCACACCCTATACATGTCTCTTTCTAACATGTTGTCAAAGAACAGCTGCCTGTCTTACGACACGCCAATTGAATGTGGGGTCTTGAGTCTATTGTTTGACGTGTGCTATTAAAAGAGTTTTTAAGGGTCATATTTAAACCATCATAGCTTCGAAAATATTTAACTTAGGACCTTGATATAAGATTTATTTTAATGGAAATATCTTGTACTATGATAATACAATTAAAAAAAAATAGCTTGACAGGTTAGTTTTCATAAAAAAAATAAAAAACTAAAAAAATGCAATAAATAAATACGATTTTTATTTTGTTAATATTGTTATGTTATTTTGTGAAAAAGATATTGAATAAAATGTAGCATAAATTGATTGTCTTCATTGTTAGCTTTCAAATGATACCTCTATCGTCTTCCTAAGACGTCTACATCGATAGCAATGATTAAATCAGTGTAGGCGTCTGAGCTGCGAAGTAATAAAAACAAAATGGCTGCCATTTTAGTATGGAGAGGCCAAGAGAAAATCGAGATAGTGATTTGTCGATAAAAATCCCCATATTTAACCCCCCTTAAGTCTCCGACACCGGTGACCAGACACATTGTATATGTCAAAATATATAATACAATAACGCTTTTTTGAACACATCACTATAGAAAACAAAATAACAGTAACAGTAGTTTTTCTAAAGTAAACATTTGAATAACGTTTGGGATTCGAACTTTTTAGTCTTTTTGAAGACATCTTGCTGTAACGATTGCATTTCCCGATACATCCTGGTAGTCTACAACTCTTGAGCAAATAGTTATATTTACTTCTAGGTGTAACATCTCTTTGCACCAACTTAACTCTAGCTGAGGTCGCTAGTTGAGCTAGATAATTGTAAATCAAAACATTTAAAGCTTAAGGCGTTCGGGAAGGGCTAAAATGTAAACATTATACTTAGGTATTTAAGAGGTTGACATTTTTTATATTGCGTTAGGTATACATACATACCTTTATATAGGGTTGAAAGTTTTAGGGTTGGTTAACGTGACTTATTTATTTATCATTAGTTTGACTTACAGATTGGCTACGTATTTTTCTTCGTTCATTTTAACTACGGGTTTCCGCAAAGTAACGCCTGAGTCTATCAATTTTAACTTTAAGTTAAATGAAAAATACGTATGGTATTAATAATATATATTTTTCATCTAACTCTTTAAAACAGGTGAAACAAGTGAAAAGTAGAAAAAATAAATTATAATAAATCATAAAATTATTTCACAAAAAATAAACTATCATATTTTTTGATATAATTACTATATTTTAAGAAAAATACTTAAGATTAGTATAAAAAAATAAATAAAAAATGAATAACTTTTTTTGAAACTACCGCAATACAAAAACATAAGTAAACTTACAAACAAAATACTTTTTACAGATTGTCTAAAAGCATGTAGAGGCTACATGTTTTCCTTTATACTTTTATTTATCTATGTTAAGGTCAAAAACATAAACTGTACATTTTCCTTAAGTTAATGAACAATCAAATAAATTACAAAATAAAAACAAAGACAATGCAGAACGACAAAAAATGGGTAAGCCACAGAGATATGCCGCAAGAAGAGACGGCAACTTTTCAGTCAACACATGCCCTAAATTGGAGATAATTAGACTTATTGCACCTAATTTTTGCGCAGCTGTTACAATTTGTTTCCATCTGTGATCATAGTAAGTTAATTTTAACACACAGTAATAAAAATGCATAACTATAAGATATGCATTTTTACTCGTCAAAAGTGGTTGCCAATGGTCCCCTATCGATGTATGTGTATCAATACATAGTATAGAACAAAGTCGCTTCCCGCCGTCTGTCCCTCTGTAACGCTTAATCTTTTAAACTACGCAACGTATTTTAATGCCTTTTTTCATCAAAAGATAGAGTGATTCAAGGAGAAGGTATTATAGTTAATTTAATTTAGTTAGTTAGTTGTGTTAATTTGTTGAAATATGACGATAGATGTTCAAGATGTAGGAAGAAATTACATATTCAATACATATTCATCAATAGATAAAAAAATATCGCTTCGCGCCATCTCTTAGAACTTTTAAAATATGCAATTGATTTTGATGCAATTTTCACCATCAGATAGATTATTTTTCGAGGAAGGTTTATAGAGAATGGATGAGGGGAGCTGAAAACCGAGCTCAATGGCGTGCATTAAGGAGAGGCCTACGTCCAGCAGTGGAACGATAATTATAGTCTAATGGTGATGATTATGATGATGATGATGATGATGATGATAATGTTGATGTTTATTTAAATAATACGGGCATACGAGATCTGAACGTAGCGATGGGGGAGGTGGCGAGCGAAGCGAGCCGCCATCCCCCGAAGCGTAGAGAAGGTCGAGTATGTGAGAAGTACATTTTTCACCTCCTTTTTTCTCTTAATTACACCCGTGCAAAGTCGGGCGGGTCTCTAGTTCAAGAATAAACAAAATTTGCCTGAGTAAATATTGCCATGAGGGCATGGCAAGTCACGGGTAAACAAAAATTCAAGCGATGGATATTCGTACGTTTCATCATCATCATCATCCACGCTGGTTAAACCGCGGGGAACAGCTAGTGTCGAATAAAGTAGATACCTACTTATGGGCTGCCGACTGGCTAACGTGGCTAGAGCTATGGAAAATCCGCAAATCACTTATTTGAAACCATCGGTTGGATTGCAAAACACACAAATATAACACCTTGGCCTCTATCACTAAACCATTCATCGATAAACACTATAAACAAACAGCCTCTCTTGACGTAATCGAATGTTCAAGTTATGTATATTGTGACACGCTCGTTATACATAAGCATATAGGATTTTTTGAACCAACGGCATCTGTTCCTCTACATCTGCGGCTAAATGTAAAATGGCCGTAATTTCATAATCGCATGCAAACGACTTGTTTAACGGACTTTATTGTTATCTATAATTATCAGCCACAACGGTTAAATGCACAATAATAATTAAATTATTGCCTATAAATCACTAGGTTTTGCCCGCAATCAACTCTTCATTCTGGCCACGAAAAGAAACATTTTTTTTCGGAAAAGTTAAGATTTTTTATAGTTTTGTCATATTGTTTTCTCAAACATAATACTTTTTAAAATTATTTTTAATCTAATTCTGTAAGGAGGAGGTTCTCAAATTGACTGTATTTTGTTAATTCGCCGGGTTTTCTGACCCGATTGGGATGATAATTTTTTATTTGATCGGCAAAACATCCAGTGTAGTCCCATACAAATTTCATCTAAATTGGTTTCACAGTTTAAAAACTGTATATATTAATTATGTTATTGTATGTGTAACATAAATTTAAAATACTTTTACACGTTAAAATTTAAAGCTTTATGAACATGGACAAAAACATAATGTTATAAACAGATCAAATAAATTCAACTAACCATAACTACCTACATAATTTGAATTTGAAAAGGAAATTTCCATTTCATGTGCCTCGTCCAGGAAAATATTATTATGCGTAGGGAAAAGAAAATCATATATATGAACTGTGGACTGTACGATCTTATTTCTTAGTAACTGGCAAGTATTCTTTAGTAGTGTTTTCCTTAGTAACAGAAGCGTATTCTGAGTACTTAAGTGTTTCTAGAGTGGTCGTCGGAATTTTGCTTATCGGTTCAAATCTACTAGTACGTGCAGAGAATCTGTCGACTTTTAATAAAACCTTTTTAATTTAGCCATTAATATTCGTCATTTTTTTTTAACACGTTCTGACTAGTTCAATCTCTAACTATGTAATGTAAAGAAAATTACCCACTTCAAGTGGTCGTATCCATTCGAAAATCTGCAACCGTGTGTAATTCTGATATTCTTCTATTCTACGAGTATTCATTTAATAAAAAAATGGTCATGGGGACATAAAATAAGCTATTGAACAAGTTTTTTTTTTCTAAATAGTGTTTGTCTGTTTGTTTGTCTGTATGTTTGTGTGTTTGTTTGTCTGTCTGTTTGTTCACGCATCACGTAAAAACTACTGAACCGATTGCGATGTGGTTTCACTGTTGGGTAGCTTAGGGTTGGACTTAAAAACTGATGTACTTGGAATATTAATCCGATGCAATCGATAAAAAAATACTATCCGACGGCTGAACAAAATTAGGTATATTGTACTTTATAAGTACCTTTGGTCCTCGATTAACACATAGGTTAATTTTAACCCAGATAAATTACCACGCGAGCAAAGCCGCGGGAACAGCTTGTACAATAATATAATACCATCGAGCTGGTCTGATGATGGAGCTGGAAAGTGGATAAAGGAACCATCCAGCTGGTCTGATGATGGAACTGGATGGTGGGTAAAGGAGCCATTAAGCTAGTCTGACGATGGAGCTGGAAAGTGAGTAAAAGAACGATTGAGCTGGTCTGATGATGGATCTGGAAGGTGGCTAAAGAAACCATCGAGCTGGCAGGATGCTGGAAAGTGGATAAAGGAGCTATCGAGCTGGTCTGATGATAGAGCTGGAAGATGGGTAAAGGAACCATCAAGCTGGTCTGATGATGGAATTGGAAAGTGGGGAAAAGAACGATTGAGCTGGTCTGATGATGAATCTGGAAGGTGGCTAAAGGAACCATCGAGCTAGTCTGATGTAGAAGCTGGAAGGTGGATAAAGGAGCTATCGAGCTGGTCTGATGATAGAGCTGGAAGATGGGTAAATAAACCATCGAGCTGGTCTGATGATTGAGCAGGAAGGTGGGTAAAGGAACCCTTGAACTATTAAACCAAAAAACCCTTCGAGGTTGGGCTCATAAGATTTGTTTTAACGAGCCATATTTATTTCTTCTGATTACGAGTTTGTTTTAGATTAGTTTTTGGCTTAACATAAATTTCATTCATAACTATGCCAATTTTAATTATTTTTTATTTCGCACAGAAATTGAGCATTGCCATTCAACGTGGCAATGCCGCCAGCATTCTGGGGACCTTTCCCTCCACTAATGTCTTTTAGTTTAAGTTTTTATATAGTTATTTTAAGTTTAATTATTAGTCAGTATTTTAAGTTTTCGTTAATTTTATGTTTTATAAGTTGTGTGTAAATAAATCTGCCAATGATTATTTTCTTGTCATATTAATAAGTGGACCGCCAGTGTAAATATAACAAAATCAGTCCGTACAAATACAGTTCAATACTGATATGTTTTATTGCATACCTACAAATATATTTGTAAAAGCGTGTGTGTATGTTTGTTTCTCCTTGAACGGCTGAACGGAGATACATGCAATTTGGTACCAGGACAGCTTATATCACAGAATAAATAATAAATATGCTTATGTATATCCTGGATGAACACATCGGCTACTTTTTATCATCCATCATCACTATCCACGTGGGTGGACCCGCGGGGCGAAGCTAGTAAATAATAGTGCTACTTTATTTGGTTCCCAATATAATCTTGACTATACTTATACATGACACGTGTTTTTTTTCTAATAAATATGAATCAAATTTATATGAACGTGAACGTGTTGGTACTTCAAATTGGTACTTAACTTATTTTAGTAATTATAACAGCTAAAACAATTTATTTGCCATAATAAACCATTTTATAACATAAATAATTTTATATAATTTAGAATTATCCGTGGTTTGTTTGTTCGTCGTATGAGGTAGTACTGACCTCTATTACCCGCGGTGACTATTTAATATATCTACACACACACACACATACACACACACACACACACACACACACACACACACACATTTTATAACACTCCTCTTTTTTCAAGTTCGGGGTTAATAAGAAATGAAATAACTTTTATCTATTCAGATGCGTTGTAAGTAATGTAATCTAGAGTGCAGATGAACAGTGCGGGCTGGATTCCGCACGTGAGCTACGTGCCTCCCGCGGTTAGCAACTGCACACTTGCGTGCTTGCGTCAGAATCATCGCCTTCTGTCCAGCCGTCACGTCATGTGCTAGATGACGACACAAGATATTGACAGTAATCCGTTAACCTCCTTTAAATAAAGGTAATCAGAGTTGGTTAGCAAACAAATTAATATTTGTTGAATATGATAGTTTAATTATCTAAATAGATACGATAGTCGGACACATTTCATTAGATCGTTTTTTTTGCAAACAAATTAATATTTGTTGAATGATAGTTTAATTATCTAAATAGATACGATAGTCGTACACATTTCATTAGATCGTTTTTTTTGTAGTTTTAGTATTTATTTTGTGTTAACGCTTTCTTAGCAAGAACATATCTAATAATTTTCTAAAGGAAAATTTGGTTCACGGACGGGACTGGAACCCACATCATTCTGTGCCTCTGCGCGTTACAAGCTTTAACCAATTCGGCCACCATGACCACTGACTCATTATTCAAATTTTCCCCTCAATTTTTATATCCGCATCTCATTTTGCGGGCTCGAGTCTCATACGTGATCCAAATGTATATATTTTTTTCTATTTTTTTATATTTTTACCTGTTCCACAGCCTTGAGGCTGGTTTCAGAGCAGTACGTATTTACACGACATGTGGACCATCCATAAGTCCACACGGTCACTCGTAGCTCCGGAGCGCAGTCACACGAGTGGAGTTAGAACATCGTTACACAATGACGCGAATTTCTTAGTACGGATCACGCTCCAAGAAGATCGAGCGCTGCAGCGGACCACGGATGCGGATGGACCGCAGTTCGGACTGTCCATACGGACCGTACGCATTTCTTTAAAGCAGCCTAGGTAAAATTATCTGCATGGAGAAGGAGGATTGAATTTTCTTTTTAGGGAGCAGGCTTTCCCACAGTAGTAAGTAAATAGGTACTTTAGTTAACGGACCCGTACACGCCACTTGGCAGTAACGCTCTAAATCTGCAAACTAACAGTCACGCACACAACACCATGATACTGATTGTATACATATACGTATGATTTTGTATGTATTGTATATGGGAAAACAGAAATGAAGAGCGTTGTTTATTAATCGACTTCACAAAAGGATGAGGTTCTAGGTTCGTTTTTTTTTGTAGTTTTCTCCGTTAATTCTGGAGTGATTTTCAAAATTGTTTTTTTTTTTATAGAGTTGACCTCCAGGTTGGTCCCATATAAATTGTATCAAAATTTAATCAGTAGTTTATTTTTTAGTTTTTAGTTAATCCATTTGAAGTCATTTTTTTCCACTATGGTATTTTGGACAACACTTGTTTTGTATTTAATTAAATACACTTTACAGAAAATTATGTAATAGGACACTATTCTATGCAAGTATGTCTAACATGTATATATGTTGTACGTACTGTATTTACAATACTTTACACAAGGTTTCGTGTGAGATCAGGTAAACTGCTTGTCATAATAAGCTAAGTTTCAGATTACTGAAACATAGTTGAATAGTTTCCTTATTTTTAGATCCTCCATTTGTTTAGATACTGTATATTACTGTACTTGTTAATGTATTTTCAATTCTTACAACTTACGTTTGGTAAAATATGATTTTAAGATACAGTCATTTGGTTCTAAAAAAGGGGTTACCTTGAAATATTTCCGGTAGTTTTGAAAATGGGTAATTTTATAGATTTCGATGTGCTCTTACCGAATTTCAACTTTACCACCTTTATTATCTTTTACACGGAAAATCCAGAAACACATGTAACTTTATTTTATTTCAGGAGTTTACATTCACAATTTCGACTGTGTAATGTAAACAGTGTCTTCAAAATAGAGGTATTTTCTTAAAACTTTGACCCCCCCTTTTAAACCCCTAGAAATGTTTGTTTTTCAAAATTAATCTCTTAGTGTAAGTTGTTACCTCTCTATAAACACTCTTCAAATATAAAGTCTCTACATTCAGTCGTTAAGAACATACGTTGTTCCTGCATCGGATCATTTTCAGTAAAGATGTGTTATTCGCTTCTTGTAACTTTTTACCTTACAGAACAACTGTAAATTCAAATAATGCTGCAATATTGACTTCTTTATACGTTTCATTGACACTTTAGCCATAAAGCTAAATGTTAAAGAATCTAGAAAAAAACTGAATTTGCTCCTTCAATTCAAGATGGTGCCGCAAGCAGCAAAGATTGCAAAGAAAGTTGAAAAACTTTGCCACACTCAAAAGCACATCGAAATCTATAAAATTACCCATTTTCAAAACTCCCGGAAAACTTTCCAGGTAAAACTACTAAATGACTGTACTGTATGTGTGAGGACATTTCTTATTAGCGTGATAAGTTTTTCACAGTAAGTGGAGCGGAAACGTGCTCGCGAGCTTACACTCTGTAAGAAATTAAAAAAAACATCTAAATAAGTATCTTTAATGGTTTAAGAACTTTGCTTTCCTAACGTTTTCGAAAATCCGTTCAAAAGCAAACCTTGCTTTTATACTTAATACTTACATCCTTATTAATCAGAAATGAGGAAATCCGTAGAAGAACGAAGGTTACCGACATAGCTCTCAGAGTTTGCAAGTTAAAGTGGCAATGGGCAGGCCATATAGTTCGCAGAACCGACAACCGCTGGGGAATAAAGGTTCTCGAATGGCGACCACGAAGAAGCAAGCGAAGTGTGGGGAGACCCCCCACACGATGGACCGACGACATTGTAGCCATCGTAGGAAGTCGGTGGATGGAGGTGGCACAGGATCGCTCGTCATGGCGCTCTTTGGGGGAGGCCTATGTTCAGCAGTAGACTTCTAAAGGCTGACATGATGATGATGATGATGATGACTTACATCCAGAGCTCAGAGCTCAGTTTAGACCGGAAAAATACTGATGCCAATTCTGTTGAGCAACTCACTAAACTAAACTAAGCTAAAGCTAAATTTAATTTATTTTAGTGATTCCTAAAATTGTATCAGTTGATGATTTAAACTACAATAAGACATCATTTTGACAGGACTAATTTGATTTTGACGACGACTAAATTTAATTGCTAGTGTTGCCCACATTTTAATAATGAACGTTTGTAATCATAAATTGTTGTTTATTATCTGTATTAGGGAGACGTTTGTATAGATTTTTTCATAAGCCGCTATGCGCATGCACGATCGAATGTTTCAAGTGGGGGAGTTTTGAAATGAAACGTCAATAAAATCACTCCGAAACATAGGAGTACCAGGTTTTAAAAGGTGACCATCACGAAAAGGGCTATATCGTCTCGCCTTTATTACTGTGTAACTATATAGGCCCCAGAGATCGAATGTAGGTGTCATTTTTTTGGGTGGCACTGCAACTGTTATGGGCTAGCGTGACGCTTACCATCAGGCGAGCGACTTGACCGTCTCGTTACAAAAAGTAATTACAAAAAAAACTATATTTGCCCTCTATTGTCAGAACTCGATGTTGTAATGTTAATATTTGTCAAAAGAAAAATATTAAACGGGCGGAGGCCAGACGCACAGAGCAAAATCAGCGAAATTGATGTTTTTGTGATTTTTAATTCGGTTTAACTCGAAATTTAGTAAGCATATTGATTCCGATGTTTTGGTAACGATCTCATTGAGAAAAAAATCGATTCAATATGAAAAAGTCTAATACAAAAGTGGCTGCAGCACCCGGAAAGTCCGTACTAAAATAAAGATTATACACATTTTGAACTCTTGGACAGAGCAAACAAGAGGTTTTTAGGACCGGATCAAATAGTACGTGGCGTTAACGTTTCACGACAAGCATACGGTCATGCACCCCAACACAGCCATCCGGTTTTTCAAAGAAACTAGTATATTTATGAAACGGAAATCTGGTTTTGTTATAAGGGCTGTTGAAAAGTTATATTTTAATCTTCGGAGTGTGACATACATGAATACATGTTTACTTCGGTCACGCATGCGCATCTCGATCACATCAGCTTTCAAACAGAAAAACCGCATCAAAATAGGTCCATTCGTTTGCGAGCTACGATGCTACAGACAGCCACACGGATACATCAATACAAACACACACACGCACACACAGACCCACACAAACACACCCTCATTCACACAAACACATACACACACACATACAAACACACACACAAACACACACACACACACACACACACACACACACACATATACAAACACACACACAAACACACACACAAAACACACACAACCTTACCTTATATTATAACCCCCCTCTCTCTCTTTTCAAGTACAGAGGTAATAAAGATTTTATTATAAAGCAGTGAGTAACAAAAGGTCTGTACAAAGAAGTTAATAATAAAAAAAGGTCTAGTGGACTTTAAATAAGCGAATGCACTTTAAATAAACGAATATACTTAACATTTTTCAAAAACATGTCTGTGTTTTTGTCTGTTCGCGCATCACGTAAAAACTAGGTTTAGAATTAAAAAAGTTTTGGTGTTAAAGATTTTGGTGTACTTGGTATTTCAATCTGGTGAATAGAAGCCGAGCAATTGATAAAACATTTGACTGATGAGTGAAATTTGTTATTTTATACCTTATAGATACTTTTGGTCCTAAAATAACACAAAGGTTACTTTTAACCCAGAGAAATGACCACGCGGGCAAAGCCGCGGGTGTCCCGCTCATAATCGGCAAAATTTACGCTATTGTGATCTTTAATTCGGTAAACTCGCGATTTGTCAAACAAGCCCCCGTGTCCTCTGACACAGACCACGCTTTTTGTCCATGGTTTTCATTTCTTGCTGAGAGTTTTCGGCACGAGGGTTGTGTGGAGGCACCTTTATACGTAAACTGACGTACAAAAAATACCACTAAACTAAACTGAGAAATTAAAATCAATTTAGGTGTGTCAAACTAAAATTTAGTTTAGTGCATTGTTATCGGCTTGGAACAGGACTAAACTTAATTTTAGTGTAGTTTAGTCTAGTTCGTGCCAACCGAATCGGTACCACTACCGTTACTCCTAGGTCATTCCCACCGCGGAGCCAACTGGTGCCTAATCTGGGGCGCCTCAATTACGGAGCAAATGGCTTTAGCAAATAATTTTCGTAAATTTCTTTGAGAAGCCAATATAGTGGGCATTCAGGCCCACGCCCACGCGAAGCACCGCTGGGTTGCTAATGTGTTGCCGACGTGTTGCTAAGTGTTGCCATCCGTAGTAAGCATATAAGGAAATTGGATGATGTTTGCAATCATTTAAATGTATTTTGTGGGAGAGTTCTTGCAAGCTTTTTGAAAGTAGAGTCAGCAGGAACTATTTACTGTGGTAAGTTTTTATTTAACTTGCTAATTTGTGAGCATACAGCGCAGCGTTGGCAAATCTTACAATGTTATAGAGGACGACTTCTTGACCTATCAAGATGTTGAACACATATAGGGACCCGATGATAATGCAGTTATTACCTGATGAAGCAATCAGGAGTGAGAGTACACAAGAGAACTTCACGCCACTCAAAATAGGGAAACAAAATAAACTTAAAAAAAAGTTAAAACCTACTTCGAAATGAATAAAATAATCTTATGTGGGAAACAGTTAAGGAAGTCTGTGGCGTTGATTTGGTTAGATTTAAGAATATTGGGCACCGACTTCCTTAACTGTTTCCCACATAAGATTATTTTATTCATTTCGAAGTAGGTTTTAACTTTTTTTAAAGTTTATTTTGTTTCCCTATTTTGAGTGGCGTGAACATGCGATTACAGCAATCGCAAGTGACTTGCTGTTATCCATTGAGAAGTTCCATTGTATCTCCGAAGGCCTTCATAAGATCTTCATCAAATTATATATATAATTTGAAAATCTGGTGTATCGCAATCCGATGAGTAAAAGACGAGCATCCGATACAACTTGTTTTGACTGCTGAAGGAATTCTGGTACTTTGTAAGTATTTTTATCAATTAAGCAAAATGTCCACGGGTGTAGGGCGGCAAAACTAGTATTATATAAAGTGTGTGATTTCCCGAGATAGACTCAAGCAGAAAATAAGTACATAACCACAATATTCATCAATAATTCTTTGAACCAAAACATCGAATGAATTTACTAAAAATCTACTGAAGTAATTTTGACGAATTTAACATAGAACAACCCTGGGAGGTTAAACGTTTACACTTTCGACAGAACAACCAACTCCGTCTATAGTTGGTTGTTTTGTCGAAGGCTTACACCCTTTCAAACCCGTTTGGTTTACTTTACCATTCAAGAGATCCGTTTATCGTCCAGCTCCATCTTGACACCAAGATAATAATACCACCAATACATATCTAAACATATTTCTGAGCCTGCGCAAGTTGATGTTGTCTATACAGATTACACTAAGTGCTTTGATAGGATAGATCATGCCATTTTACTACGTAAACTTCAACAATTGGGTATACGTGGCAATTTATTTAGATGGTTCTCGTCGTATGTGCAAAATAGATGTCAAGCCGTTATACTCAATGGTTTTACGTCTAATGCTATGTATATTCCCTCGGGAATACCCCAAGGATCGCTGCTCGGACCACTCTTGTTTATTGTATTTGTGTTTGATATTTCATGTCATTTTTATTATTCGAAAATTCTTCTTTATGCTGACGACATGAAAATTCTTTGCCCTATTAGAACTATGGAATATACTGTTTTGCTTCAGGATGATTTGAACTGTTTTATTAACTACTGTTCCCTTAATAAACTGGATCTTAATGTATCTAAGTGTTATGTTTGCTCTTTCACTCGCAAACCTAATCCAATTATTAGTAACTATCAAATTCAAAACACGCAACTAACACGTGTGTCCAAAATCAAAGACTTGGGAGTGACCTTTGATTCAAAACTATTATTTGATGTGCACATTAACGCCATGGTTAATAAAGCTTCGAAAGCGTTGGGCTTTGTATTGAGGATGTCAGCTGATTTTAACTTAATTAAAACTTACAAAATGTTATACTGCACGTATGTTTGAAGCCACCTTGAGTATGCTTCCCAAGTATGGAACCCTGAATACGGAATCTATATCAACCGTATGGTCTCCAGAAACGATTTCTGCGTCATCTACAATTTCGTGCAAAGAAATTTCTGCCCGATTATGACTCTCGATGTAGAAAATTCCACTTACTCCCCCTAGACAAGAGACGACAGGCAGCAGATATTTCTTTTCTCATCGGTTTGGCAAATGGTTCAATTGACTGTCCGGAGCTTCTCGGAGAGATAGGATTGCGTGCCCCCACGGTGTTTACTCGAAGACCTAATCTACTGTACACTCCCCGAGTCAAATGCAACTACAGGAAAAATAGCTACCTTATCAGAGCTGGCAGGTGTTATAACAACCTCTCAAAAGTACTAGATGTGGATCTTTTTGTTACTTCCGCATCTAAATTTAAAAGACTTTATAACAACAATTATTTCACAACATAACTTTTTTTTTTGTTGTATTCATACAATTTAACCCTCTTATTTCATTGTATCTGATTGTTAACTTTTTATTTTAATTTGCGTGCTCTTTATCATTGTATAATTTATGAATGGCCACTTACAAGTTTTCACATACCAGTGAAAACTTGTAAGTGGCCATCTGTTAAATGTCCTTTCTACTTATTACTGTATCTAGCTGTTAGTTTTCCGAATACAACAAAATAAAATAAAATAAAATAAAGATGGTGATACCGGATTATTGTATTGTCATCAGAATAACATACAATTGCAAAGTTTCAAATTGAAACACACTAACGAACACTACTAGTGGGTACATTTAGATTCTTATAGAAAGAGCATACAGTTGAACAAATCCTTCTTTTCGAAGTCAAGTTAAAAACAGTTATTCCAGCACATTTTACGACTTGTAGCAACAGTAAACCGTCAGCTTGCCACCCCACACAACTGCTGTGCCACCACCGCGATAAAATGCTAAAAATAATGTATGCCAATTGTCAGCTGCCATACTGTCAGGAGTGTCAGGGGTGACGTGACCTTGGCCACAGAACAAATAATAGTTCAGACATAGGGTGTGCCGCTTGGCAACAGTGGAGTTGTGTAGTTAATAGTTGCTTGAGGGTCTAAACTTTAGGGCTTGCAGAGTATTTCAAAGCACAGTACCTTTTACAGTCAAAATATGTTGCACAACACTCTCCTTGGACTGTGAAAGACTTAAAATACATCAGTCTTAGAACATCGACGTATAGTTGCCAGATCATCAGTGTTTAAATGACACATTTTGGGGAAATTTCCACATCTCCTTTCCACTATTGGACTACAAGACGTACGGAGACATATGTAAGATATTTCACCGTTTCGTACTATAGATCTAAATGAATAAAGATCTAGAATAAATGGACTGATTAGGTACCGGCTCCTCGGGCGCGGACCGCATAAATTAGGTGCAACGCACTCAATTGGCCTTCTTTGGCATTAGTCACAATCGGAGTTCTTTTGTGTAGCACGTATTAGCAGTGACTCTCAATCTGCCTACGTCTGTATGTTTTTGATGCATATGAAGCATGACTCTGGTGCCGCCGCGACGTTGGGGATGTAGGGGTTTATCTAGTCCAGTTTTTGTTTAACTAGATCTATGTTTCGTGCTGTTTCACTTCTACATTCAAGCGAACAGTCACGGATTAGAATTACCTTACCAGCGTCTTCTTTTCCTGACAAGTGCAACCAGGTGGTCTTCAAGTGTTCAAGAGTGAACAGGTATCTTTTAGCCAAACACGCTCCATCTTCAGCCGCATAATAATTTTGCATCAGGTGAGATCGCAGTCAGATGCAATGGTCAATGGTCAATGGTCAATGGTCATTTATTCGTAATAAAATACACGTCAATGAATAAAAAGTAAGACTACTTATACGGTACTTATATAAGTACTATAAGTGTAGTACGGTACTTATATAAGTAGTATGCGGTACTTATATAAGTAGTATGCGGTACTTATATAAGTAGTATGCGGTACTTATATAAGTAGTATGCGGTACTTATATAAGTACTTACAAAAAAATAAAAAAATAAATTGTAACAATTAATTAAACATCTAAAAATAATAATACTAAGACAATCACAAATAATAATCAAATAAATTAAAAAAAGAAAAATGTCTTAATACAATGTCATTTAGTGCAACCTCATGTCATTTAGTGGGTCCCCCCATGACAAAAAAAAAATGAGAAAAAAAAAAAAGAAATTGGTTCAGTTGGTTTTTAGTATCATTTGAAATCGATTCAAATAATACCACAAACTATGTAGTAGGTTTTTATTTACGTAACCGCCAATCGTTTTTCAAACAGGTAATAACCTAGCCATTATGAATTGTGTAACCACCTGTCATTTCCTAGTCACCTAATCGTTAGGCTGTAGCGTAGTCCTATCCTATTGTTTATTCTGTGGCTGTAGTGTAATGGTATAAGTATGTAGGTACCTATTATATGAGTATATCGTTATGTAGTACTTTTATGTGGTGTGTAAGTTTAAGAGTTACATTTCGATCTGTTCAAGGTATTTTCTTGCTTCACTACGGTTTCTGGTTCTGAATCTGGTGTGCGAACTACCTCCGATGGTTCAAAGACCCAAGGTGACTCCCGAACTGCGACACAAAGACCCCCCCCCCCCCCCCCATTCCTATAAAAATGAAACGAGTCGTTGTTCCAACGTTAGTTGTTGACGTTTTTTTGTATGGCGTTTATATCAAAAGCCTACGGACAGTAAGCAAAAACGTTTCGTTTTATAATATAGGAACCGGCCCTTAGAGTAGTAGTAGAGAGATGGTGGCCGAGCTGTTATATGTGCGTTTTGCAATCCAACATACACCGGGTTCGATCCTCAACCTGGCTCCAATAACTTTTTAAAAGCTTTTATTTAACTTGCAAGTTGCAATGTTTGTTATGTATATATATATATGTATGCTTGTTTAGGTCAAGTATTGCAAGCTGAATCAGAACCATTTCCTCTTATCCAACGGAGTTGAAATTTTATGGGTTGGTTCAGTTCTGATGACAATGCATTTTAATGGTTAGCATTTATTATTCGTAGGTAAGCGTAAACTGAATCGACATCCAGAGTTAGCTCCAGATAAAGGAACGGATAACAGCACAGACACGAAATTTTGTGTACGTATTTTATTATGATTTCCGGTTTTAAATTAACCATGACACAGTCTCCAGATAAAGGAACTCTTCATCGGTCAACAGCAGAGACACGAAATTTTGTGTACGCATTTTATTATGATAGCTGGTTTTAACTTTTTGTTTTATTTTTATTATGGACTAGGCAATCGTTTGGCCACGATCTCACCTGATGAAAAGCGATGATGTGGTCGAAGGTGTAGCACGCTTGCCTAGTAGATACCTATTTACTCTTGACTTGAACACACCTGGGTTATAATTTACCGGAAACACTGACGAGGGCAGGGCATTCCACTCCTTTGCAGTTCTTATAATAAATGAAGAAGCGTAACGCTTCGTTCTTGTGCGAGGTGTTTCAACTTGACATGGTTGCTGCAATCAGGGTTGGGTCATGACAAGAAAACTCCTAGTTGGTTATCAGCATAGACACCAAATGTTGTGTACTCTTTCATTTTTTATACGAATTTGCGCAATGTACCGCCTGAGTCAAGCAACTATAGCAGACTTACAAACAGATTAGAGAAGAGGATAAACGGAGTTTGAGAGAGGGATTGTATAGGCAGGACTTCTGCGAGCATTCAGTTGACGAGAAATTGCGCATAATACGAATCTATAAATGAACAGTTTTTTTATGTGAGACATAGTTTAAACAGCACAACCATTAAAGCAGCAATCATAATAATATCCACTGTCAATTTTCCATGTAACCGTAGACATTTGCAATCGATTCGCTACCATTGTCAATCATTTGTCATTCAGACTCCCTCAATTATATTCAGAATCAAACGTGAATCCCCACCTCCCCTTGATTCAAACCAATCAGCGTCGAGGGGAGAATGGGGACAGATGTCAATGTATTTATAAATTTCCACGCGCCGTTTCATCCGAGATCGGGCGAATTTGAATAATGGCGAGCGCCACACGCGTTTTTTTATTGCAATAAGGTGCTCGAATGTAAATGTAATAGGTTGAAATATTTTAATTTGGACTTTATTACCGTCGTTAAATGTTATGTACTTTGAAGACCCAGTTATTAATTAAATTATTGACCGAGCGAACGCGAAGCGCGAGCGAAGCATCTCCGTTTCAGCTTGGGCAAAAATGCTTTCGTATGTCAGGCGGATGTCCGAATGTTCGATTGTCCAGCTGTCCGGTTGTACTCCTCTACAGGTCGCATTTCTCAACCGATCTAGAAACTTTGTATACTGGTTAACGTTTTTTTTTAATTTTTAATCGTCGGGGTTTTTTGGTTAGGAAGAACTTTTTCCAAAAAGGGGCAAAAAGAGGGCTACTGAATATTTCCGTCTTATTAGATACGATTTTTTGTTACTTGAAAGGTAGTAACTTTAAGTTGGTCTCATAAAAAATATCTGATGAAGATCTTCGGCATGATGAGCAGAATAGCTCCTCAAAATGCTCTAAAAAACTCACTTTCAGGTTTCTACCAGTGGAATCAGCCCTTTACCTACTAGATAGGGATTGATGGAGCACCTAGGCTATTAATGTTAGTTTTACAATAAGGTAACTAGATGGCGCTACTGTGCACCGCTAGATTGTTTGCAAAAATGTTATTGCTCGCGAGGTTTACAGCTCACAGAGACAATAGTTAAGTCTTATATACCGTGTTGTAGCATTGTGAACTTTAAAGACCCTTACATCAACCTTTCTCAACCCATTTTAGGGATACGTTCTCAGGGATGGTGGTTATTTTTAGAATTACTAAGAACCCTCATTATGTCTTCTTTCCCTTAAGCCTTGTCGTATGTTAACCGATATTAAAATCGTTCATATAGTACCTACTCAATTTGATCCGTGTTTATTTTCGTTATTTCAGCATATTCTATCATTGCCATACAAGGTTGAACAACAGGGAAAATTATTTATAGGTAAGTTTCCAAGGGGATGTATACAATTGGTCTAATAAAAAAATTGATCAATATTAGTTCAGCATATCTCTAGTTAATCCGTTTGTAGCAATGATTTATAGAAAGTGGTATGAAGTCTATCAGATGGTAGAAATAAATAATATTATCTTAATAGTGACATACTTTCCTAAATGACCCGAAGCAAAGAACTACATTTTCTATTTTGTAAAACGTTACTAGGCTATTTTCATTAAACTTTACTAAAGATATTTTGAAAAAAAAACTATGCCATAAACTGAATATTCAACAAATTATTACACACCACATAACATAACGTCGTAAATGGCAAAAAAAAAAAACAGCAAAGAAACAAATTCGCTTCGTCACAAAACGGTGCTCGCGGCAGTCACGCGCGATTTAACGCACAAAAACGGAAACAGGCAACAGAAGCTGCTCTGTTGCCGTGCAGCCTAATCGAACGATGCCAACTCGATCAGTGCTCGCGTTTTCGAGTTTTTTTGTGAGCTTGTGACTAACGAAATCGTGGTAGTAGTTTTGGACAAATTAGTTTTGATACGTCTTTAAGTCAGAATCATTTTTATCAGCCTGACCCACTGCAGGGCAAGGGTTCCCTTCCATCTTTACATTTTTCGCGATCTTGTGCTTTTGTGTGTTTACAAAAGTCATCCAGTTCGTCCCGCCATCTCCTTCTGGGCCTGCCGCGACGCCTTGGGGATTTTTTGGGATATCTAAGGTAATTTTAGCCCACGGTCAGACACGTGGCAGATATTATGTCCTGCCCAGTTCCACTTCAAGCTGCCAGCCACCTATAATTCCCGTTTTGCAACGCAGTTTCGTATTTCGAACAAGTCTATTTCCCAAGATACTGCGTTCTATAACGCAATGGCAAACTTCGAGTTTAGAGATTTGATGTTTCGTCCGCTTCTTCCCCACCCAAGTTTAAGTCAGAAGAGATTGAACATTTTTGGAAGCAACATCAAGTAAAGAATTAAATTATGGTTATCAATGGTTCAAGTTCGATTTGATTAAAAGTTAACGAATTTTTGTTAAAAAAAAAAATATCACCCATTATCACAGAACAAATAAAAGTACCTTCTACATACCATTGTTGACTAACCCTTGCATATTTAGGCAAATAAACTGTTCGGCGCCGCGGCGTAGATCATTCTACGTATATTGAAAATGGTCCTCGTACATTGTCTATATCCATTTCGTAAGGCTATTCCGAAAGCTCCCCGAAACTGATTTTACCGAAATGTCATTACCTAACCGAGTAATTATTAATCGCTTACCGCCCTTCCCATAAGGCTCCATACCCACCAAGCCCATTACCTCGTAAATATCTTAAAACACAAACTGAATAAAGCTTGTTTTCTTTTTTTCTCAATGTATAGGTTTTAATCACTTTTTATTGACAGTGCTCCGTTCCTGGTACAGGTTAAACCACTCTGGCGTTTAGAGTGTATTTTATCGACGTTGCCTTGTTCTCGGTGGGCCGAGACCCTAATGACTCCAGCTATGGGAGCCATAACAACATAAATCATTGGAATTGCCCCAAATATTAGTAATTTCGGATCCGCGCAGGGGAAACGCAAGTTCCATACAACCTCAGTAATGGCGTTCGATCGAAGACGGTAACTTTACCTGTGCTAAATAAGAATAACAATAATTTATTCACATAAACTTCGTTACATAATAAAGTAAGGGCCTAAACTTAAATGATATTTAACTTTAGGCCCTAGGTTTTGTTCGTGACTTTCTTTGTTAGTAAACATGAATACCTACTTAAATCCACACCATTATATAAAAGTGAATCGTTGTCTGATGGTTTTCTGTTTGTTTGTTTGTTTGTTTGGGGAGATTTAATGCCAAAACGGCTGATCCGATTTTGATGAAACTTTGTAAATAGGTACTGTACAATATAGAGACCAACATAGGATCCTTTTTATCCCGGAAAATTGTAAGTTGTCATAAAACTGGATAATGTCCATTACTCGCTGGAAGGAACAGAATGACTTGCCATTACCGTTGAAATGAAATAATATTTATTAAAGTATTAGTATTTCCGAAGCACCGGTAGAGTCAGAAGGGTATTTCCTTTCCCTATGAGAGATTTAACTCTGCTGGCACATGAAAGGTAAATTTCCTTTTCAAACTCAAAGCATACCTAGTTTACCAAAATTTTATTGATTTGATATTTTTATAATATTTTATGTATTTCTCCTTGTTCATGAGATATTCATTTTGACTTGTAAAAGTGCTACTATTTTGCCTATTTGCAATAAAATCTTTGACTTTAATAACTAGTCTGTCAAAAAGCGTTAAGAGCGTCGGTGTTAAACTTTTGCAGTGGTTTTTAATATCCTAGATGAACATGGGATGCTTTTTTTTCGCGATAAATGTAGTCCTCGTGGACGAAGTCGCGGGCTAAAGCTAGAATTTATATAAAAAAGTTGTTAGCATTTTGAGGTAAAGGGGAGGGTTTCCTTCGATTTCTTATTTTTTCAACACTGGTTAACAAAAAAATTGAAATTACGTTTTAAGTATCTGTCATAGACAATTTATCTAGGCAAAAGTTGGTTTGATTATTTTAAAAGCTTGTATGTATGTCCTGGAATATTGCAATCAATATATCATCCGCTTCCTGTGAAACTGTCGGGCTGAAATATGGCACACACGTTTGGTTCTCGTGACAATGCACGATTACATGCCAACATTTGCAAGCCAATATCGCAGACGTTACAAAATGGCGATTTATCATTTCCACAGCAAGCCCTATGAAATGGGTATCAAATGACAGGGCTTGATAAACGAAACTCAATAAGTAAAGTGATGTCATTGTAAATCCAACATGGCTACTGCACAAAACAGTTTTTAAATTAACTTTTAGGTCATAATACCAAACAGAACAAGCCAGTTTACGGGCGTAAAATAAATTGCCTAGAACTTGCCTGGTATTAGATAAGTTCATAATAAGACTAACTGTATCGTGGGGTCACGAGATTCTTCTTTATCGACAAAACTGTATTACTGCAAGTACTATATTATTTCATTTAGTTAAATTTACTTTAATCACTTATTTTTAGGTTTCAAATTGCACGCTTGCGGTCGAGTCTTTTCAAACTCCACAACTCAATATTTTCCGTCAAAATATATTAGAATAAATTATCGCTGATTCGCTAATACAATAGGAATTAGCACCTGCATTATAGCTGACACACTAGTATGTTTATTTATGCAAAAAGGCGATTAATTCAAGGATACTTGACTTCCAGTCTGGCGAGTCAAGGATGGGGTCCTGCTTGGTTTCCTGTCTGTAATGGCTAATAAGACTGGCCTTGAGTACCTACTTATAATATTTTTTAGGTACAGACAGACCTTTGGTGGCAGTAATAGGCAGAATTCAAAATAGCTGATTTGCTAAAATAATTATCAGTTTTAGTTTTATTTTTATACTAGCTGTGCCCGCGGCATCACACGCGTGGTAATTTCTCCAAGTTAAAAGTATTCCATGTGCTATTCCAAGACCTAAATTACCAATATACCAACATTTCATCAAAATTTCGTCAGCCGTCAAAAAGATTTTTATCGATTGCTCGGCTTCTACTGATTGGTTGGAGATACCAATTATACCACTTTTTAAGTTAAACCCTAAGGTATCGAACGATGAAGTCGCATCGCTATCGGGCCGGTAATTTTTACGTGATGCGCGAACAAACAAACATAGAGATATGTATGATTTTTAAAATGACATATTTTTGTTCTTTAGCTTATTTTAAGTACCCTAGACGTTTTTTTTATTATCTTCTTTGTACAGACTTTTTCGTACTTATTGCTTTATTTTAAGTATAGATATTTATTACTGCAAACTTAACATAACTTTGGACCCCTATCCCGCAGGAATTCTTTATTTTTCGGGATAAAAAGTATCCACAATTTTAACCCACCACATAAACTATGACTGTGTCATCCATACCAATATATAAAAGTGAAACGTTGTGTGTTTGTTTTTGGAGCTTTCACGCGATAACAGCTGGACGGATTTTGATGAAATTTGGAATCGTGATAGTTATACACTGGAATAAAAAATAGGATATTTTTAATCCCGGAAAATTTTAAGTTTCCACGGGAAAACTGGAAAATGTTGATTACTCCTGTATGGAACAGTTGCCATGGAAACGAAATAACAAGTCTGTAAAAACCTACTTTTGCTTTGGATTTTAATATCCTAGATGAACATAGAACATATGAACATATGTTTTTTTCGCGATAACCAGTAGTACTATGCGCGGACGAAGTCGCGGGCGGCAAAACTAGTAGTTTATATGTGTGAAATATTGAATCGGGTCGAAATAAAAGGAACATTATTGTAGTATTAATTACTCTACTACCCTGAAGTGCTGATTTAACGATGGAGAAACTCAATCAATAAGTTTATTCGCTAGCACCCTTCAGTCGCCACCCCTCGTTCAGTCAAAGGATACCCCTGTACGAGCACTACCCTTGATGCAATACGCTTATCGAGCCTCGCAGCTGTCCTGGTGAACTAACCATTGGGGAGCTATCTGCCCGACGATGTGAAATCTAGAGACCTGACATGACTGTAATGACTGACCTAAGTTTTAGAATATATAATAGTCATTTAGGTCCTAAAGCATTACTAATATAAGTTTTTGTTGACATTTATGTTACTGAATGATTTGTCTGAATTATTTGTGTTTTAACTTATAACATCTGTATACCTAAGATTTTTGTAATTCCTATAAAAATAAAAACGAGAAAGTTTGTTTGTGTGACTAGGTATGTTTGTTACTTAGCGCTGAAACGTCTGAACGGGTTATGATAAAATCTGGTATGAGATTTTAGGTGGTGGAACACTTTTATCACGGAAAAATGCAAAGATCCGAGGTAGAGTATGGTAACTCTGCAACGGCTAAACGGATTGTGATGAAATGTAGTTATCTTGTAACATTGTCTACGATGAACCCGTGGGGCGCAGCTAGCTGTAGATATATTTTAGCATTTATTTATCATTATAAATACCAAGGAAATGTAGGATATTGCATACCCTATTTATATATTAATTTAAAAAACTACAGATAGATATTTTTAGAATTTTAACATTAACACTGCCTACGGAATGCATGGAATAAAATAGGGTTTGCATTTACATAGTTGTAGATATTTTTAGAATTTTAACATTAGAAGTACCTACGGAATGCATGCAATAAAATAGGGTTTGCATTTACATAGTTGTAGATATTTTTAGAATTTTAACATTAAAACTACCTACGGAATGCATGGAATAAAATAGGGTTTGCATTTACATAGTTGTAGATATTTTTAGAATTTTAACATTAGAAGTACCTACGGAATGCATGCAATAAAATAGGGTTTGCATTTGCATAGTTGTAGATATTTTAGAATTTTAACATTAAAACTACCTACGGAATGCAAGACATATAATAGGGTTTGCATTTGCATAGTTATAGATATAATTAGAATGTTGACATCATAACCCTACGGAATGCAAAACACATAATAGGGTTTGCATTTGCATAGTTGTAGATATTTTAGACATTTAACAGTAAAACTACCTACGGAATGCAAGACATATAATAGGGTTTGCATTTGCATAGTTCTAGATATAATTAGAATTTTGACATCATAACCCTACGGAATGCAAAACACATAATAGGGTTTGCATTTGCATAGTTGTAGATATTTTAGAATTTTAACATTAAAACTACCTACGGAATGCAAGACATATAATAGGGTTTGCATTTGCATAGTTATAGATATAATTAGAATTTTGACATCATAACCCTACGGAATGCAAAACACATAATAGGGTTTGCATTTGCATAGTTGTAGATATTTTAGAATTGTAACAGTAAAACTACCTACGGAATGCAAGACATATAATAGGGTTTGCATTTGCATAGTTATAGATATAATTAGAATTTTGACATCATAACCCTACGGAATGCAAAACACATAATAGGGTTTGCATTTGCATAGTTGTAGATATTTTAGAATTTTAACATTAAAACTACCTACGGAATGCAAGACATATAATAGGGTTTGCATTTGCATAGTTATAGATATAATTAGAATTTTGACATCATAACCCTACGGAATGCAAAACACATAATAGGGTTTGCATTTGCATAGTTGTAGATATTTTAGAATTTTAACATTAAAACTACCTACGGAATGCAAGACATATAATAGGGTTTGCATTTGCATAGTTATAGATATAATTAGAATTTTGACATCATAACCCTACGGAATGCAAAACACATAATAGGGTTTGCATTTGCATAGTTGTAGATCCTTTTAGAGTTTAAAATTGAAACTACCTACGGAATGCATGAATTAAAATATGGTTATGCATTTGCAAAGCTGTAGATATTATTAGAATTTTAACATTAAAACTACCTACGGAATGCATGAAATAAATAAAAATATAAGTTCAAAACCAAATATAAGTTTCAAATCCGACTACGCTCTTAGTGGACTAAAAAGTTACAAACAAGAATATTCAAATGTTTTAGAAATTTAACACTTTAGAGCCGGGGGAGTGCGCTTTACCTACTTGTTTAAATACTGATAAATTTATATCGCGCTCCCACGGCCCTAATGTTTGAAATTTCTAAAACGTTAGAATATTCTTGTTTGTGACTTTTTAGTCCACTAAGGCCGTAGTCGGGTATTCGTTTCTGAACTTATATTTTTATTAAAATTATTTTGGGGTTATAATATATATTTTCGGAAGCCCTTTCATTTGATCCAAACAGGTCTTTTTTATTTTATTTTAACACGCTTTTATTAGCTTCACCTGTGTGTTTAAGGGAATCTTTGAACTCGATTTTGAACCACTTTATATGATCAGATTAATTCAAAATTATGCACACATAACAGGGTCCGATGACAAAAAAAAAGTTTAATAAAGTAACAAAAAAAATATTAAAAAAATTAGATTAAAAAGAAATAAAAAACACGCTTTAATAATACCATTAAACCGAACTAAAAAGTAAAAAATAAGTTTCAATCTAAGAATAAAGTGATTAAAGAGAAAATTTATAGTGAAAAAAAGTGTGGGTGCTTTGTACGACCTTCTTACACTAACTCTGTAATTTGGACCCCACGCTTCTTTTTACAATGACATTAATTTTTTCGTTAATCACTTTATTCATATAATGAAATTTATTTTTTACTTTTTAGTTCGGTGTAATGGTATTAAAGCGTGTTTTTTAATCTATAATTTATTTATTTCCCGTCTTTGTACGCTAGAGAACGCCATTTTCAATTTAATGTGACGTCAAATAGCCTACAACCAGCGGACGATAAACACTTTTCCAACGGTCCTCATGTGTCAAATTATGAAGTTTAGAAGTTTTGAGGAAACTGCTGAAAATACATACATACCCACCCACATACATACATACATACATACATACATACCCACCCACATACATACATACATACATACATACATACATACATACATACCGGTTAGAATCATAACCCTCATTTTTGCTTCTTAGTCGGGCAAATAGAGTTTGCATTTTCATAGTTGTAGATATTAAAACTCCATACGGAATGCAAGAAATAAAATAGAGTTTGCATTTGCATATTGTAGATATTTTTTGAATTTTAACCTAAAGCTACGAAATGCTGGAAATATACATTTTAATAGTTTGTATTCTAGAGATTAATTATGTCGATTATCTCCTGACCACCCTATTGGAGTTAACTGAGTTTGTTTTTAAGCGAACAATAACAAAAAAATATGAAAATGTGTAAGTAACATTATAGATATAAGTTCAAAAACTAAAACTCGACTACGGTCAGGTAAAAAATTGCATATCACTCTTGCGATGAAGACGAATCGATTGATACCTCGCAGTTAGGTTCAGGCTTATTATCAGAGTCCTTAGCGATCAGTTCAATTATTTTTATTAAAATAGCAGTATGCTGTGCCATTGCGTACTATGAATGATAACCTCAGATACATATAAGACTTCGTAATATGCTTGATAACCTAAATTATTGAAATAATTGCCTTATTTTATAGTAAGATTACTAATCATATTTAACATACTTACGCTTATTATGAGAAAGTCCAAGAGTCGACTAGTAGCACCAACGTAGAAGCTAAATAGCTGGCATTGACTGTTTGGCAAAAATATAGTAGAATACGTGGAATTGTCGAGCCTCCTTTAGTGGAGAGATAGACAGGAAGAGTTGGTTATTGTTAAAAAAAAACATGATTGGCATAATAATAATTTATTTTTCAGTAAAACACATTAATTTTCACAAATATTATTGTAAGTACTTAAATAAGTATTGATAATAATGATGACGTTCTTTTTTCTAAAATGGTTTGCTTTACAATAGCTAAACAGATTTTCATATAAAGCAATGTACCCTCTATAACACCTTGTACTTTTACCTGAGCTTTACAATCCCGTTTACAATAATATAGTAGTAGCTTACAATAAATACATTTCGATTTTGCCAAAATCAAGTTGGTACTTAATTGATAACTGTATATTTTTATTTGTGTGTATAATCACTCAAACAATCTCCGGGATGTCTATAACAATTTGGATGTTTCATTTTAATTCGAAAGTGTAGATCTCCATTATAAATTACATCAAAAGTTGTTGAGCAGTTTTTTTTAGTGACTCCATTATGAAGTATATTTTATGGCTCTGAGTTTTGTGGTCTATGTTCTATTTTAAAATAAAACTAACTAACCTAAAATTAGCACAGGTCAATAAAGCTACGTACAATTTAATTTCAGAAGTCTTACAATTTGTTTTGTAATCTGTAGGTATAGAAACACAAAACTTAATTCATAAAACGGCTATATAAACTGGGGGAATAAACCATTTGCTCAGTATAAACGTATAAATCAACACATTCAAAACATTTCAGAGCAAACTTCCTTATTTCTATTTTGTAACCTTAAAACCTTATAGTTATCCTGACTGTATGTTTTCTAAAGCTACGAGTACGAACTACCTTTACAAAGTATGTATTATTTTTCTAAAGCTACGAGTACGAACTACCTTTACAAAGTATGTATTATTTTTCTAAAGCTACGAGTACGAACTACCTTTACAAAGTATGTATTATTTTTCTAAAGCTACGAGTACGAACTACCTTTACAAAGTATGTATTATTTTTTCTAAAGCTACGAGTACGAACTACCTTTACAAAGTATGTATTATTTTTTCAGATAAATAAGTTAAAAATAGCCAATAAATGCAAATTTTTATCACAAAATATACACGATGTCTTAAACGGACCCTTTGAGTTAGTTTAGTGATGATGAAGCATATTGTGTGCTCAAGAACAAAGTGACTTCCCCTTAAATAGAGTCTATGAATAGAGTTTTATTGGGCAGATTTTTAGTATTTACTCTACTTAACAGCTTAGGTTAAATTTAAATTACTTAATAGTCTGTCTTAATAGGCTAGATTGTTATTTTAATGAGGCACATCAATACCGTAGTACGTCATTAATAAATAAAAAATACATGATATACACAATTTATGATAAACTTATGAAGCTTACACCAAGCAATTTATTTTAAGCCTACCTAGATTATTAGACTTTAAAAAGTATTCTACTAAAATTATAATACAAAAGAATACTACGTTAGGATTTTTGTAAATAAATAAGAACACATTGTTGATTAATAAAGTAATATAAGTATGTAACTTTTAAATTATATAAATAATTAATCTCAATTTCATCGACCAAAGAAGGATTAAGTTTCATGTTAAACAAGGTACTGCAAAAGGAACGCTGTCTGAATACCAATGTGTAAGTACACATAAAACAAAATAACAATGGCACACGTGTACACTGACATAAACAAAGCTTTAAAATGCTAATTAGTTGTTGCCTAAACTTGGCACAACGATACACGTGCCTCGCATAATGAACAGCCAACGTTGGCCATACAATACAATTGAACCACATTTGATGGTGAAATGCTGATATAAAGCAGAAAATTAGAATTGACTAACATAATCTGTCGATTTAGTTTGAGATAGGCCAAAAATACATTATAAACAAATTAACTAACTGGAAATGTTCTAGTAAAGTAATGTGTAGTATTGATGATATTAAATCATTCGCTTGATTTAAATTTTTATTATCACTTAGTCACAAAATATCGTATATATATGCGATACTTGATACTTAGATCCTATAGATATATCTATATATATATATATATCAATCTAAGGAATACTTGCAACTTGCGAAAACCTTCAATAGACATACATCAGATACAAGCTAGCCCATTGATTATAACAGTTCTTATGTACCTTCAAATGAAACTGTAGGTACAATTTTTATTATTTTGATCGTCTTTTATAATATTATTAGGAACCACTACAATTGGGCAATCTTTGGCCACTATTAGAAGTAGGCAAATAACAGAGCGTCGCATGAGGCAATCCAATGCATTATGTAGCAAGTAATTAATATTTTATTTTCCTCGCTCGATATGAACTTTTGTTTTTCAACAGTTTGCAATTCGTTGCGAATCTTACTTTCAAAGTTTATCGGACTTTTTATAGTTGTATTAATATTACAGAACATTTTAAATCAATTTTGAAAATTAAATGAACATATTTCAAAGTCTTAGTGTTTTTATTTCTCACTAAAATAATTTAATTTTTTGTTTTAGACAGAAACAAAAAAAGCATAAAAAAATGTTGCATAAGAACTTTTTCCAAACAGGAACAGGTCGATTCATAATCAAACATGACGGAACAAGTAAGGGAATGTCGAAAGTTCCACAATCGCTTATCGATAGGTGCATCCTTCCATTCCATTGTATCTAAGATATTGAAAGAAGGGATCAGGGCCCTTTGTTATAGGATTTTGGGACAGGTTGATACTTGCTAGCGGAATTTCGTTCAATCCGTAACATCTGACAATAGGCCTTATTCATATTTTCTTCAATCGAATTTTTTCATACACGAAATTCGAAAATACTTTTTCTGGATCACAGATCCGCAAAAAAATCTCGGCGAGAGTATGAAAAGAATTACGTATTAAAAAATAACGATACCTTTGTATGAGTTATAAGACAGTATTTTTTTAAATGCGATCAACGCTAGCGATAATGTGGATCAATAATTGTGATATAATATTTAATAAAAGAAAATTAATGTTTGTATAATTATATCATAAAGTAAACAAGTTGACACTGCCTCACCAAGATAACTCATATAATATATATTTTAACATTATCTTTTTATTTACAACGCTTACATTATATGTACTTTATTTGAGAAGGGAATCGTTAAGATAACATTTCACGAGCACATTAATAGGCATTTTTTTTTGTAAATTAAGCCTTCCTTATCCACAAATATAAGATTGTCTAAAACAAATTAAGAGCATCACATTAAGAGCGAATAAAAATCTCCACACTACTGATATAACTTTAGTATCAGTATAATTTTTGAGCTGACCCATGAACTTTAAACAAATTTGCGTCTATAGGGATTGTATCAATATTTTATTTTTCATCACGATATCAGAATCGTGTTTTTCGATTCACCGCGCTGTGAGCATGAGTCACGTCGCTTCAAGGCCAATCCGCCGGCCGGCACGGCGTGCCAACCGGCTTCCCTCATTTCTCTTTTTGTTCTTTGTTTTTGTGGCTTTACAGCCATTACTGCTTTGAAATTGGTTACTGTTTCGCAGATTGCCTTGTATTGGTTACTACCCGGGAGCCTTAATCACTCGCACGTTGGCCACGAATGGTTTACTTCACTTTCTAGATTCACAAATGTTGCATTCGCTTCTTTGAATTCTGTAATGGAGCGTTCACTCGTTTCAGTTACGAACTGAAAATTGTTGTTTGTAGCAGTATGTAATGTCATGCAATGGTAAAATTTGAAATGGTGATCAGCTTTTGTTGCTCAGTTTTGAATAATGCTGCTGTGTCAATTATGACAAAGGAATATTTCAGACAACTTAAGATTTATCTATTAAACTATAGCATCTCTGATAGAGGCATGTTAATGGTATAAAATGTAACAATTTAAATAAAATTAAAATTATATGTCAACACTGTAAACAAAACAAGAGAAAGAACCTAAATACGGCAACACACGTATTTTTACTTTGATGGATAAATGGTATAAAAAGGGATCCTGACCTTTTTGATCAGAAATAACAAAGGAAGTTTTAGAAGGGGAAGGAAACTTCTAATTGGCCGATGTAATATCGACTCCAAATTGTAGGGATTGTGATAAAAAATGCTTTTTGAGTTTAAATATATGTTCAAGGTTCAACCGATTGGATTTTATTGCTACCTTTAAATATTTTATTGAATAAACGAATAAATCTCATTTTAATGGTTTTACTTAGATAATTGGAATTTAAATAAAATATTTGCAAATGGAGCATTAAACATTATGAAAAAAAAACTTTCGATTTATTTATCTTCCCAAATGCAGTCTGTGTATGTGGCAAACGTTTTAATCATTCTATATTAAAAAAACCCCAAAAACTCTAAAAATATATCGTCCACAGGTTAATATTAATTTTTCATGTTACATTTCAATTCGCATTTATTATTGACTTAGACTTTTCTTGTAAATAGGCTCGTCCCTTTTTTCTCCAGTTTTAATTATTGCCGTTATTACGGCTGTTTGGGAATCTTCTGATGTAATATCTGTTTATTTACAAAATACTTTGCCAAAACTCAGTTAAATTAAATACCTTTTTAAATTGTTCTTCATCTTCTTTAATATTATTGTTTTGACATTTGCTGATACAATTTTTAGTTCTAGTCACATACTAAGATTGATATGCGAGGAACTTCTCCGTTTCATTGCCAGCAGTTTTTTATTTACAATATGTTTTTGTTGGGTTAACATAATATACTTTTCTCACTGCTGAATATAATTATTTTAATGCCCTTATCTTCTTTTGTGTTACCTACCTTTTCTTTGTTGTACCTTTCAATGTTATTTTAAAAAAAACTTTAACTTTTAAGTATTTCTTATTAAATGAGAAAACGATTGAAGTTTTTAAGACAAGGTTTCCTAACTTAGTAAATTGACTGATCTCTGAGTTGTTGTGTTTGTTTCTCTGTTTAATACGGGAAATCTAGAACGATTTAACCACATCGTTCTAGCAGGAAATAGACGATATTTTTAAGATAAGTTTTTTTAACATGGTAAATCGACGAACAATTGATGTTTCTCTTTTCATGAGAGCGGACTTTTATAAACAAGGGTTCTTAGAAAAGAAAGGGCAAGTCTGTATCTGATTTGGACATGTTATTATTGTGCTAAATGTTTAGGTTTTTAATGAAGATAGGCAGATAGTACAAGGCTATTAATAAATATTGTATTTTTTTGTGATATATTATCAAATTTTGTATTAGCACCTGAATAAATGACCAAAACACTTAAATTTTCGCCTACTTGCTATTTCGTTGATTTAACCTCAGGTCTGTTACTTACCCATTATTTAACACTGAGATTTATAAAAATCAAAATATCAAAGGTTGCTATCAACATTACAAAATTTGCCTTAAAGTATCTAAGCTTTATACATACCAAGACAAACATAAAAAATCTTATCTACTTAAGTACTTATCTTAACTACACAGAAAAGAATGGCCTGACTAGCCGATTCGACGCCCGATAGCGACTGTAATCTACTCGCTAGATACGGTTTCAACATTGACATAAACGAGAACAATCTTACTTTTTCAAAGTTCTTTAGTAAAATAGGGAATGCAATGGCAGCGTTCATAACGGGCTATAAAGAACACTAGAAGGCTTTTCAGAGCAAAACACTTCGAATTGGAAACCAAATGGTTCGAACATTTGAACACGAACAAAGAAAGCCGGCCGGCGACCGCTCGATGCCGGCGCGGCAGAGCGGCGTAGAAGCGACCGGCGCACACCGCGACCCGGCGAAACTGGTGCGCGGGGCCCCCGCGGCCACCCGCGGGCTGTCCCCTCGCCACCCCGCAGCGCCGCTCTATAAAACCGGCCACTTCTTCCTCGTGCCGTCAGTCCGTGACAGAGAGCGATAGGGTCGGGTGGATCCATAAGCCGAGGGCGAGAAACGAAGCCCTGTGGTTACGAGATCAGATCTGATGCGATCGTGAGCTTCGGACGTTTTCTATTTTCCATCGATCTCTTCACGATAGCTAGTCGCCGGTCGGAAGCCGGCTCGTTCAGTGCATTAGCAGTACAAAAGAGACTTGTGATATTTTTGAACTAGTTCCGTGACGGAACTCTTTAATTTTTGGTATTAAAAGTGTACAATATAAGTAAAAATTTGGACAAAATGGAAATCCTGTCGGTCACCAATCAGTTTAACGTCGGATTTAACAGAGAAAAAGGTGAGTCCACTTTCTACTTCTTGTCAGCGGAGTGAGGGAAGCGGCTTTCTAACCGGCCGTTGTTGCTAGGCGGCGCGCGCACTGCCGCCGGTCGCTGTTGCCGGCCAGCTGTTCCAAGGATTCGCGCAGCCTCGGCGCATTGCCGCCCCGCCTCAGCTGACGCGTCAGCTGTTCCGCTCAGATGCGCTCCCTTGCCCTTGGGCAACCGCACTCGGCCAATACATCACTTTGCATTCTAATGAATGAATAATTATTGTATAGTTAAAAAATAATAATTCTAACATTTCAGTTGTTAGATATCCTTTGTTTTTTTTCCTTGAACTTTTTATAATTTTAGACCCGCTTTCGATCTGACAAATTACTGCTAGACAATGTTCGAAATTTTTTAGAACATTAATTAAAAGTCGAAAACTTTAAGATTGGAATATGTCGTTTTTTTACATGACATAATTTTAACCATGTGTGTTGTCTTGTTGTAGCATGGAATGGGCCAACATGGCGGGAAGCGCCGATGCCGGTGCCGACGGAGGCGGCGCTGGCGGCGCGGCTGGAGCGCGAGCTGCGCGCCGCCAAGGGCGCCAGCGAGCTAGCCGCCGCCGAGGTGCTGGTGCCGGCGGAGCTGCTGGCGCGCGCCGCCCGCCAGACGCTGGCATTGGCCGAGGGCGAGCCCTGCGGCGCGCGCGGCGCCGCGCTCATTGTCGACGTCGCCGGCCGTCGCCTCGCCGCTTTCAAGATCGACCCCACGACGCTCACCACACACGAGATACACCTCCATCTCGAACACGACGCTACCAACTGGACTAGCATGTTGCCGCAGTTCTTAAAGTGAGTTCTATGATACCTTTAAGAGTCATACTCCTATGAGTTCTAAAGTATAACTATGTCACTATATGTGAAGTTTCGCCGATACTAATGTTCGCATATTTTTCAGAAATTTAACGCGGAGCGGCACCATCATCATCAGCCCCCAGTTCACGATAGAAAAGCAAAAATTGTTCAGGAGCCAGGCGGAGTGAGCGAGCCTGTGATAGCGCGTGATGCGAGCGAGCCGACTGACTGCCCTCCTCGATATCTACGTATTGTTAATTTTAACAAATATCAATATTATTATTATATATTTTTAATAAGAGAAAAAAAAGCACAGCGTGATATGAATACATAGTTGTAGAGTAAGCGCGAGGAGAGCGCGGTTCGAAGCGCGCGCGCCGGCCGCCGTGCGATAGGGTTGGGACGCGCGCTTTGTTGTCGACAAGGCGACGGCGTCCTTCGCCTGTCGCGGGCGGGCGGCGCACGCGCGTGCGGCGGCGCGGGCGAGCGTGATCTCGTCCCCCTCGATGACGTCACCCCCACCGCTGCGCAAGTCCCGCGCCGCCTGTACTTACGTTAATCATTATATGATCATTGTTCGTATATTATTACTGATGAATGCCTGTGTGTAGTGGTTGCGGCGTGACTGGCGTGGCGGCGTTAGGTGCGCATCCAATGATCTCAGTCGCCGCCGCGCGTGTGATAATGATACCCTGATCGATTTAGTCTTAGGTATTATTTTTTGTTTCGAGTTCAATTCTATTCTGAAGTTGTGTAGAGTTTGTATTTTCATGTATGTAATTGTATTTATTAGAGCGACCGACGAGGTCGGATATGTGTACGTTTTTCGTATCTGTACTAGTTCGTACATTTGTTTGTGATACTACTTTTGTAATGTATAAAATTTAAAAGAAAAAATATACTTTTATGAATGAGAGTAAAACGAATGCAGATTTATGAAGTTAGAGAGGAGGGGTGTATCATATAGAGTGCCGTGAGCGAACGGAGGCAATAGGGAGCGGTGCGGCGTTTCAGCGTTGCACCCCGATATACTGCAAAGATCTCAGGTTATATTATTATAGTTATTAAAAGTATTAAGTTATTTAAGTTAATATAAAGATTGTAATTTTTTAAGATTGTTTTCTATCGCTGCGCAATGCTGCGTTATTATATAGTCCAGTGTGAGAGACACGATGTTTGTATCGATATTGTAAAGGCGAGATGTTATTCATGTCGATTGCATTTTCTTCATCCAGTGTAAATTACTACATTAAATGTAAATCAATAGACTAACAGTTTTTAAACGAAATCTAAATGTTTGTAGGGTCCAGTGTTTAAAACGCACAATATCATAGTACTAGAGTTCACTTTCATCAATAAACATTTTAAAAATGCTACAAAAACATTTTACTTCTTGGAATGTCAACATATATACAAAACTAACAATAATGATAAATTTATCAATTGTTTATAATTGATATTTATTTGATAGACCGTAAAAAGAAAATGTAGAAATTATTGAAAAAAAAATACATAGTTTCAAATAATGCAAGTCATTGTTTTAATCCTCACAATCCTATCCTCCTGAACAACACTATAATAGATGTTAAAGATAAATTTATATATAGATAGAAATAACTTATTTGCAGAGAGTTACGAAACATAATATAGGTACGTAAAGTAGATTCTATAAAAGATTACACATATTTTTAACACAGATGATACTACAAGAAAAACAAAGAAAACATGGAGTATACCATTTCATATTTTTTTACATTAACATAAAGTTAACCTAGCTAAAACAAGCCGAAAGACCAAGTAATAAATTAGATGGCGACCGGTCGTGACCAGCGCTAACCAGTTCCACTCCGCAACCGGTCTCGGCTAGAGATTGGTGCAACCCCATCCTCGTATGTAATTTTTTTAATTTGTTAGTACCCGTCAGTGCAGTTTTCTATGCTTATGCTCCGTTTATATCGATATTACCTCATTATAAATCGATTTTATATGGACAGTCGACGGCAGAGATAATGATATGGAGTTAAAAACGAGTTGGAACGAAGCCAATTTCTTACACTATAAAGTTAAAACTATCCTTTTGGAAGCAAAACATGTTTGAGATACTATCTAAAAAAATAAAACTCCAAAGATTTTATTACTTTGAATATGGGATACAGTCATCAATAAAAAGCGGAGTGGCTTTAGACAAATACAATCCAATTTGAATATACGAAAATGGAGAAGGCTAACAAAAACAGCAGCCATATTTACCATCTGCTAAAATCACGCATGTCAAAATAGGCGCTATTTTATTGATCGGCCTTTGTGTTGAACATTTGTGCTTTGAAAGTAAAAACTAAAAGTTTCATTTATGCATTTATATTTTTAGAAATGATATCTAGAATTGCAAATTATACTGTTTTTAGTAGTTACAAAATAATTGTAGTTAATTTAGTTTGACGTTGCGAATTCGTTACATGAGCTAATAAATTTCGAAAATATTTTTTAGCTTTTATGCAATGGTTAATTCTATCAAAACAAGGGTTATTTTGCTTTCTAACCACAGCAAACGACATGATTGTAGCAATGGTCGTGACTGTAATGCTGATTAGGTACCAATGCAGGCTTCGTCGTGAATAACAAGTCGACATCGACAGTCGGCGGACGTGAGGGCACATCACTATTTTCAATCTGCCACATAAAAAAAAAACATACGAACCCTGGTCCCAGATGATATTTAATCGTATATACTACTTTTAGCTTAATGTTTTAATTTAAAGTTTAACGAATAAAATTATTTGACTAGATTCAAATAATTTTATTCAGTAGGTACTTACTTGCACCTATTTGCCTCATCTAGTCCGTAAGTGCACTCAATAACTATAAAGGCAAATTAGGTCTATTACGAGAAAATTACGAAAGGTACTCTAATATCAATTTCAAAAGCATTGATTTGCTGTTGCCATGCGGCGAGGCAAGGGAAACTTTACAGCGACAAGTACTACTAGCGCCATCTGTTGACAATCGCGGGAACTACCGCCACCTTTGTAAACAGCGCAGCCTGAAGACAACTCAGTTTATTAACTTAGGTGCATTTTTTACGGATTACATTGTGTTCAACTGTCTCTATGTGAAATATTTAACTCGTAAACTGAAAAACAAGTTTCCTACCGGCTTTTTCATACTATCTTCGACTCTATCTTGAGACAAATAAGATAATTATTAGACTGTTTCATCGAAACACCAATATTGTGCTAGATATTCGCCCAGCTATATAAATATTAATACAATTGCGCTAAAGGCCATTCTATTTTAGGCGATTATCATCACTCCGTTATTATTATTATTTTAAATATCCCAAAATCACTAAATCTTAGGTACTTCTTAAAATCCTATATAATTTTTGATGGTGTTATTTATCGCATTCGTATTGGATATCCTGTTTTTATGACGTACTAAAATATCTTGGCTAGTTCTTATGGCGTGCCGGCTCATTCCTACAATAAAAACTCTACATAACATTAAAAATACTGCTATCGAGAACTTATGTACATATTGATTGTGGAGACTACGGTTAGTATTAGTCAGCAAGTTACGTCTAAGTATATCAGTTCTCGACTCTACCAGGGAATATTTCTATTTTCATGTAGTATATCCCTATTACGAAGTTTTCATTGCATATTATTTTATTACTTCACTTTTGCGGGATTAAGTACGAGTTATACTAATTTTTTTCAATTAAAATTATAAATATCTAACACATTAACAAAATGTTTATCTTGATTCTGACCTAGAAACTTCCACTTTTGACTTGGGCAAAAATGTAGTGAACTAGCAGGTTTAATAGATCATTATATATTTCGAAAAAGCCTAAAAGCTCTAAAAAGCATTCGTCACAGTTTGTTCACACTTAGAACTCAGAATCTTATCTTATCTTATATCTTTAAACGAGAAATTCTTGTATATAAATATATATATAATCTGAATCTCGGAAACGGCAGTATACAGGGGGTTTCGGGGGCGATAAATCGATCTAGCTAGGATTCATTTTTAGAAAATGTTGTTTTATTCATGTTTTCAACAATCAACTTTATCGATAATCAACTTAAATATCAACTTTTTATTTTTTTTCTATACTTACGTAATAGGTTGATAAACTGTAAAAAAAATAGTATTTATTTCTAATTAAACTAATAAAACTAATTAACTATTTAACTATTTAAACTAATTGCACTCGTGATTTTTTATTTAAATAATCAGTTCATATTTTTTTATTATTATGTCGGTAAGAACGAAAAATATTATTCATATTTCATCATTTTATCAGTATATAATTCGTATTTAAATATAATTACTAAAAAAAAAAATATACCAAAAAAATAAAAAAAATGATCTGTGGTCATCCAGGTACTAAATAATAGTACAAGGCTCTTCTTCTCAACGTTCTTTTGCGTCGTTTTGAGATTAAATAAGAGATCTAATAATGACAATTAAGATATAGTTTTTTAATATTCTTAGTTTCGGTTATCGTTTTGTTCATTGTCTTTTTGCAGGAGATATGTTGCCGGCAGACAGCTTAATCCGCCGTTTAATTAACTGCCTAGGCTTGATATTATTAATGATGCCGTTCAAGTAATGGCCTGAATGATATTTAGCTATTTAATCAAATAGCAAGGCAAATGATTTTGGATCGATCACGTTTAACTACTTGCCTAGGCTGTTCATTTAAATTTAGTTCCACTTTCTGGCACCTGGCGCTGAAAGCATACACTGTAAATATACGAAGTATCGCTACCTAGTCAGTCTGTGGTCAATATGGCGTTTGTAAGCAACAATACTGTTGGTGTTTTTTACAGTTTGATTGCGTTTACCCAAAAAAATAGTACAATGGAAAAGTGTAGTCACAAAAATAATGTGAATTTAGCTGTGACTCGTTTGTTTGCTAACTACTATGTTTCATAGTATTGCGCCTAAAAAACTAAGTAGGTTGGTTAGGTTGATCATAAAAACTGTTTATAAATATTTGTCTATTTGCAAACTAATATATTTGATACTATATTTTTAATTGCGCCTGAAAAACTAGCGTCTAAAAACTAGGTAGGTTAGGTTGAACATGAAAACTGTTTATAAACATTTGTCTGTTTGCAAACTACTATGTTTGATACAATTGCGTCTTTTATGTCACATGGTCACTCTATTATATTAGTGGCCAAAGCAATCTGCCAGCCAGTTCATTAAATGTCATACGGCTGAATTACTCGTACATTCGGGCCATTAGTTGAATGGCATCATTTAATCACAAGCCTAGGCAGTTAGTTAAACGGTGGATTAGGCTATCCGCCTGCGACAGATACATAATAAACCTTCATCTAGGTTTTCACTTGTTTACCGGAAACCGGTAGAGTCAGACAGGTATTTTAATGTGGAAAATTTATTTTTGAAACTCTAAGAATACCTAATTTATTAAATTGATCTACATATTTATAATATAGAAAGTTTATTTTCGTTATTTTTATAAGTCGTTACGATTTTGACTTGTAAATTTATGTTGCTTTTACAAGAAATCCCTTGATTAAATTTCTAAAAGGTTGTATCCACATCACCAGTCCCAGAATGCAGTAAAAACAACTGACCACCATTAGAGGCGATGGTGGCCTAACGGTTCTATAGTGCAATTTAGAATCCAACGATACCGGGTTCGAAACCTAGGCTCTGCACCAATGACTTTTCTGATTTATGTGCGGTTTTCCATCGCTCCGTGCTTCGGAGGGCACGTTAAGTTGTCGGTCCCGGCTGTTATTGATTAATAGCAGTCGTTAAGCCATGTCAGTGGCCCTCGGGCGGCTTGACAAACTCTGATACCAGAGGCCAGCACTACCTCATACGACAAACAAACAAAAACCATTAGAGGCTCACGGCTTATCATACACACCCGTGCCCCGCCTTATCGTGTAACCCCTGATAAGGAGATAGCTGGGCTGATGTACCGTGCGTGGTATGCCACCTACCTAAGTACAACCTCCGATATGGCAAACTTTTGAACTAGTCGTAACTTGAACATTAATTATTTGTATCTCTTGTGGAAAAGACCACCTGGTGTTTGTACAACCTGGGAGTCTTGGAGAACCGATATCGGCAAGCGTGTTTGTAAGCTTGTCGGCTGGTCATTCCGCCAGGTGAGTTTGCGGTGAAATGTTTGCTTACTTGCTTATAGGGCAATGCAGACAGTGAAATAACACCATAGACTGATCCTATTTAAAAAGTTAGTTAAAAACATTTAAAAAAAACTTCAATGCAATAGCCATGTCATGGTGAAACAGAACGGGCTATCATAATTAAAAGCGTCCAAAACTTTTCGTGTTTGTGCAGTTAATCGTCGAGGAGTTCTCTAGTCAGGACCAGGAGCCAACCCGGAGTGCAACAACCATGTCATGAGAAAATTTAAAACCGGCTATCATAATAAAAAAAAACATGTCTGTGCTGTTGCCCGTTCAAGCGTTCCTCTATCTGCAGCTAGTCCTGGATATCGTTCCTCTATCTGCAGCTAGTCCTGGATATCGATTCAGGTCATACTTACCATAAAAATGCATTGTCATCAGAACTGAACCAACATGTAAATATTCAACTCTGTAGAATAAGAGGAAGTGGTTCTAATTCAGCTTGCAAGAAAAACTAAACAAACACATAATATATACATACAAATATTGCAAGTCAAATAAAGAACTGTTGCTGAAATATATAAGATAAATGATTTGATAATTGATTCATCATCAGCATCATATTATGCCATGCAGGTCTGATGCCGGCACTACACGGCAGATGTCGATTTAATATTAATTAACCTTTCTGGGTACGAGTGTTCAGTCAGTCCATACAAAAAGGGCACATAAGTTTTTCTACGAGTTCAAACATCAGTTAAAGACTTACACTACGGAGCCAACTAATTTCTTTTTCCGATAACACAAACATGTAATTGAGGCTAATGGAAAATGATAAAATTGCAGAACCCATTTGCAATAATTAGGACAGGAAATGTTGATGTTACCCACAAACCCCATAAATAATGATGGCATTGGAATGTGGCACAACATCTGTGCCTCTATTGTGTTCGTGCAAGGGCCCATAGACCCTCTCGATCAGCTGACAGGCTCATGATCAGCTGACTGTTACACCACCTTCTGACAGCAGATGTTTGTTTACAGCTAACCGTCGAATTCTTCGAAATAATATGTCACGTGACCAAGTTACAGTTCTTTTGATCGGGGAAGTTTGGGAGATGTATGGAGTGACTTCGCTTCATTATGTTGTGTTTTTATTTGCCTTTCATTTAATACTACCTTACCCGCCCGCGACTTCGTCCGCGCGGACTACAGTTTATCGCGAAAAAAGCATCCTACTTACGTTCTTCTAGGATATTAAAAACCAATACAAAAGTAGACTTAGACTTCTTGGTTATGGCCTCCGTGGCTTGTTGACTTAATCTGTGGCACCAACGCTCTTGATGATTTTTGACGGACTTGTTATTTCGTTCCCATGGCAACCGTTCCTTACAGCGAGTATTCAACATGTTATAGTTTTCCCGTGGAAACTTCCACAGAATTCGTGGAATTTTCCGGGATAAAAAGTATGCTATGTTTTATTATAGGGTATAAGCTATCTCCATTCCAAATTTCATCGAAATCTGTCCAGCGGTTATCGCGTGAAAGCTCCCCAAACAAACAAACAAACAAACAGACAACGTTTCACTTTTATATATTGGTATGGATGGACTAGCCTTTGGCAGCGACTACGTCCGTGTAGACTACAGTTTATCGCAGAACAAATTATTCAAAGTCCTTTTCCATGATTCAAAAGATATCCATACCATCCAAATTAGTTCAGCTGCTTATTCGTGAAAAAGGTATCAGATATAGGACAGAGTTAATTTCGCTTTTACAGTCATAGTATGAAGGATATGAATTACGAACGGATAGATTTACGAGTTAAATTGTGTTTGTAAGCTTGGTACAATTTAACTAATTTAAAAACTAGTTAGAGCTCCCGTGAAGAACTCCCTTTAACATTTGAATTCCTCTGAAATATAAGTAATAATCTCAGTCATTAGCCTCTGAAAACTCCTGAATGCTTCAGCGGGGAAGTTTCTACGTGTAATTCTACGTTTGTTGCCATTCCGCCCTGCCGGCCGTTACCGTAATTTACGTTAATTACAAAAGTTTCCAAGATTATATTCGTAATAATTGGGGTACCAACCTACAAGTTTGAAATATAAATTTAATCTTTGAACTGTTCAGGTACTGCACAGATAGAACGTTGTTCAACTGGCTGCGCTTTGTTTTGTTTTGTAAAGAATTCAATCAGTAAACAAAATCTATCGAAATTTTGTAAGAAAAATTACTATATCACTACGTTATTGTAGAATTTAAACGAGGTTGGATGCGTTGTCGAAGGTGCAGAATGAAGAAAGTATACCTTCGTTTTGGGTGAGAATAATTTGTTTATTTTTCTGAGTGATCGTAATTGATTATTTGTTAATTTAAACTAAAAAATGCAGGCGGATCCATAAGACACAAATTATGACTTTCAGGTTTTTTCTATTTTATCTATAAGCACTTTGTGATATAAGTTATTCACAAGAATCTCAAATCTCAAAACATAAAAAAGAGTACGAATCTTATGAGATGGGTGCGTTAAAGAGCGCATTTTGGCACCGAATTAAAAAAACGTTTTGTATTATTTACAAAAAGAAAGTTGCTTAGAGTAATAATAATGTGCGGAAAGTTTACCGACTCGTAGGATTTGAGGAAGCAAATCGCTGTTCTACGTTTTATAACTTTTGAAACAAAAACCAAAACATTCATCTGTCAAAACGAATGTCAAAAAATGAACGTGACTTCACTTTTTGACATTCGTTTTGACAGATGAATGTATTGGTTTTAATTGCCACACTAAAATTTCATAGCACACGAACGCCACAACAATTCTCATTCCGCATAGTTAGACTCTACCATATCAATTTCTTAAATAGTTTTTTAGCTAGATAAGTAACTTTTTATTTTACTTTTCGGCGCAGTTTTTTTCTTGTTATTACTACAAGTGCTAGTCCAAATATAGGCCAGCACCGGTTGCGCGGGTTGTTGACAAGCCTACCTACCATTACTACTACAATACCCCTTTTAACCTACTGCGGACGGCTGTTAATTCAATTTAGCTGTCAAACACGCTCTCCTACACGCTGCTCTCTGGAGGTCGACACAGTACCTGAGGTTGCACGCTTTTCTGTGTACTTATACTACTATGCAGTCTTTTCTGCAAGTCTATCTAGGCAAATAGGTATACTTACCATCGGTTTGCTATATACATATATGATAGCCTTGCAGTAAGTAGCTAAAACTAAACTGAGTCGAAGAAATTTGTACGCAAGACTAATATGTTAACTTTTGTTTGTGTGTGTATGTATGTATCTGTGTGTGCGTGTGTGAGTGTATGTGTGTTTGTGTGTACAAAGGCAATTAACAAAATAGAGATATGCATATGAATATTTGTTACTATTTCAATCGTTGTTGTTACTTACATTACTACAAACCAGAACGAACGTATACATATGTACTCGCGTACTTTACTATAAATAGCTAACTACAAGGGCCACTTATGGAACTAACCAATTTAACACAGCACCCGAATAGTAACCTCTCAACTCTAGCTCTAACGAAATAACGTCCAATATGATCCAGTTCAAATCAAATTGTATTTGGCGCACATGTACTTGACAAAATAGTCACTGCGAACTGAAAGTAGTCCATAAGCTCTGTATGTTTAAGAATAAGGTTGATATTACTCGTTTGTACGGTTTGATGTTAGGTTTGTTATTATAAACAATTTTATTAGAGGACGGCTAATTTATTTGTTTGTTAGTCCGAGCTGCCACTTGCCTCCGCGACAGTACTGGGCCTAAATATAAAACCGGTTAGATAAATGGATTTATATGATATGCACTTTACACATACACAGAATAGGGTGTAATCTAGTTTAGTGTTCGTGATACTACAAATTTTAATGTAAATGACCCTCAGTCATTTATAAAATTATTTTAAAGGTTAAGAATATCTAATAGAATATATAGGTCATTTTAATAAAGAGCTATTTTGGTCGTAGGGCTGGGAAAAAGACTGACTTTAACATATTGATTGGTGCTCAGTGGTAGGTGCTCAAAGGGCTATACTTAGTAGTCTGACAAATAGTGGATGAACAGAAAGGAATAAGAATAATAATAATAGTGTACTGCGGAAGTAAAAAAATAATATTCAAAATCTAAATTTACGTGCTCATCGATATTTCACGTGTTTTATTTTATTTCCGATTTTAATTCGAAACTCCTGGGATAAAAATGCATACCAATATATAAAAGTTAAACGTTGTCTGTTTGTTTGTTTTGAATGTTTGTTTGGGGAGCTTTCACGCGATAACGGCTGGACGGATTTTGATGAAATTTAGAATTCTAGAGTTTATACTCTAGAATAAAACATAGGATACTTTTTATTCCGGAAAATTGACAGTTTCCGCGGGAAAACTGGAAAATGTTGATTACTCACTGTAAGGAACGGTTGCCATTACATAATGGCCTGTGGTTGCCATGGAAACGAAATAACAAGTTTGTCAAATAACATTAAGAGCATTGGTGCTATATCTACTTTTGCATTGGTTTTTAATATCGTAGAAGAAAATATGAAGCCTTTTTTTGCGATAAACAGTAGTCCGCACGTGCGACGACGCGGGCGGGAAAACTAGTATATAGATAAATCGTATTTATTTATGTAGAGAAGGCAACAATATTTAGAAGAGTGTCCTGTACTCATTTTACAACTACTGAAGGAGACCAGACATAAAGTTCAGCTATATTTTTTATTTCTACACTTCTACTGTTTGTTTGTTTGTCGTATGAGGTAGTGCTGGCCCTCTGATGTCAGAGTTTGTCAAGCCGCCCGAGATAACAGCCGGGACCGACAGCTTAACGTGCCCTCCGAAGCACGGAGCGATGGAAAACCGCACTTAACTTAGAAAAGTCATCGGTGCGGAGCCTAGGTTTTGAACCCGGTATTGTTGGATTCTAAATTGCACTATAGAACCGTTAGGCCACCATCACTCACCAACCATCACTTCTACTTAAAAGAAATCTAAAAAAAAATTGTAACGAAAAGTTCAAAATCGTGGCTTAATAACTTTTTCGAATATAAATGTGAAAAAGATATGATGCATTCTCACTGCATTAACACGTGAAATGCATTCCATTACTTGCGTGAAATACATTCCATTACTTGAAAGTTGCACTGAAAATAGCTCAGCATTAACATGCCCTAACGCAATCCTTTCAAGAAGTTCTCAGAATTTATAAAATACTTATAAAAAAACACAATTAAAATTTGCTTTTGTTGGCAGCCACGTTTTCAGTACGTATGTGGTCTTATTGCTGAAAATAATGATCCTAAACTCTGGCCATCATCCAATTTCATGCAACAATTACACCTGTAAACACAGAATAAATACATACATAGTTGCCCGCGTGCAAGTTGAGCGGGACATGTGATGCGGTTCTGGAGATCGATTTATAAAAGTTGTACAAGTAAACACAGAATAAATACATACATAGTTGCCCGCGTGCAAGTTGAGCGGGACATGTGATGCGGTTATGGAGATCGATTTATAAAAGTTGTACAACTCAGGAATGTATCGAAAAATCGCTAGATTTACTTAAAAACTACCTAAAACTACGTTAAAAAACCTTGGTGGAAAGAGAGGAAAATGTGTTGTCAGGCCTTAGATATAATTAATCAAAAGTGGGAAGATTAGCGCACCGAGAGTTCCGTACCACCTCACAATATATAAGTGTATTAGCTGTACCCGCGGCTTCGCACGTGTGGTCATTTCTCTTGGTTTAAAGTACTCTATGTGCTATTCCAAGACCTAAAATATCAATATACCAACATTTGATCAAAATTCCATCAGCCGTCTAAAGGTTTTTTATCGATTGCTTGGCATCTAATCATTGTATTAAGATACCAAGTACCCCAGTTTTAAGTCAAACCCTATGTTATCCAACAGTGAAAACCGCATCGCAATCGGTCCAGTTGTTTTTACGTAATGTCCGAACAAACATACAGACCAACAAACTAACTAACAAACAGACAGACACTTTAAAAAAAACGTATTCAGTAGCTTATTTTAAGTAGGTACCTAGACCTTTTTTTTTATTATCTTCTTTGTACAGACTATTTCGTTCCTATTGCTTTATTATAAGTAAGATGTATGTATCTAAATATTAAAACAAAGTCGGGTCGGGTCGGGTTATTTACACCGTTTATAACTCAAGAACAGCTGGACCGAATTCATGATATTTTTGTTCTTTGTGTATTTGTCTTCGCCCCGCATAGCAGAATCTATCTATATTTGTAATCCATACCAATATATAAAAGTCATTGGTCAGCACCAATAGGTTTTGAACCCGGTATCGTTGGATTCTAAATTGCACTATAGAACCGTTAATAATTATTATATTAATTATATAAAAGTGAAACGTTGTCTGTTTGTTTGTTTGGGGAGCTTTTACGCGATTCGGCTGGACGGATTTTGATGAAACTTGGAATGGAGTTTTTTTTTCGTTTTATTAAACATCGGATACTTTTATTTCGGAAAATTGTAAGTTTCCACGGGAAAACTGGAAAACTGAAAAAATATTGATTACACGCTGTAGGAACGGTTGCCATGGAAACGAAATAACAAGTATGTCAAAAAACATAACGAGTGATGCTATACCTACTTTTGCATTGGTTTTTAATATCCTAGACGAACATAGGAGGTTTTTTTTCGCGATAAACTGTAGTCCGCGCGGACGAAGTCGCGGGCGTGAAAGCTAAATAAAGCAATATGAACGAAAAATTTTTTACAATGAAGATAATTAAGAATAAAATAGCCTAGGGTACTTAAAATAAGCTACTGAACGAGAATAGAACATTTTTTAAATTCATGTTTTTTGTTTGATCGTTTGTTAGTTTGTCTGTGTTTGTTCGCGTATCACCTACAAAACTACTGGACCGATTTCGATGCGGTTTTCTATGTTGGATAGCTTAGGGTTTGACTTATAAACTGGTGTAGTAACCTGGTATCTCAATCCAATGAGAAGCCGAGCAATCGATAATAACTTTTTGACGGCTGAAGGAATTTTGATCAAATGTTGGTATATTGGTATTTTAGGTCTTGGAATAGTACTTCTAACCTAGAGAAATGACCACGCGTGCGAAGCCGCGGGTTGAGCTAGTAACAGAAAAATTCACGAAAAAAACTTAGGAATAAAAATCACTTTCTCATTCATTTTGTATGATCATAACAGATTGACGGAAACGAACGGAACGAATTGATTGACTGATTTCAATGAAATAGAGGGGGATTTGTTGTGAGGGTTTGGGATTTCTTGGTTTAGGAGGGGAGGGGGTGGAAGGAGAGAAGTGGGGGTAGGGAGGGGGGGGTGGTAGCAAAATGTGTACCTGTGGAAAGCCGCGGGGCGCAGCTAGTAGTATTTGATGGAATCTTCGACGTGTGACTTCGACGCGCACTTAGCCAGTTGTTATGATTTGTGATACCAAGTTTGTCGCTTGTATGAATTTCCGTTAAAAGACGGAGAAGAACAAAAAAGAACACATTTCTTGTATGAACATCCGCCGATAAGGGGGATTGCTCAAAGTCCTTTCAGCCATCTTATCGGCGAATGCTGTACCCTAACCTGCCGGAGTTGAACCTATAGATGCGAACCTAATACTATGTAGGCAAACTATTGAAAAACCGGACAAGTTCAAGTTAAATTTGCGTTGAGAGAGTTCCGTACGATGAATTGCCATCTATTTTCTTAAAATCCACACAGCAAGAGCACAGTAGGTACGAACAAACACGTTAGCGAAACGTTTTTTAATCGACTTCACTAAAGGAAACGGTTATACTCGTATGTTCGAATCTATGTATGTTAACTTTTTTAATGTATGTCGGCCGATATCTCCGTCAATTGGGGACCGATTAGGAAAATTTTTTTTTTGGTTTTATTATGTATAAATTGTATCAAAATTGGGTTAGCAGATTACGAGAAAAAATGTTTTTTTTAGTAAATCCATTCGATTTTGTGTTTATATTGCCTTAATTTTGTGTTTATATTGACTCAAATCTCTAAGATTTCTATACCGATTTAGATGGTTGTTTTTTTATTCAAAAGGGTAGACTTTCAGTGTAGCCCCCTATAAATTTTATCAAAATTAGTTCAGTAGTTTCAGAAGAAAATCTATTTGTTTCATAGTTTATGTTCTCTTATATCTTGGGATCTCTGAACCAAATTAGATGATTGTTTTACTTGAGAAAGAAGACCTCCAGTGTGGTACTGTATACATTTCCTCAAAATTTATTAAGTAGCTTCAATTTTTTCATGTAATGCATGAGCATAATAACACAGCTTCATGCTTGGGACTAGTTTGCAAGTCAATTTTGAACCATTTAACGGCGTCCAAAGGTGCCGAAGTTTTGCATATGGGCAGGGCGGTCGCACTCCGCAACAAGTACAAATAAATTCAAGGACCCAATATTCGGGTCCGTTCAATCCAGGGTCAAGCGTGCACTCGATGAGTCGCGCGCCTTGTACTTAGCGATAGAGCACCTACTTACGTAAAGTTATTAACAAACTTTATTCGTGTTTTAATTATGAGTACCAAGAAGAAAGCTAGAAAGTACTGCATAGCATTCGGCTGTTTGAATAGTGATAGAAATGACGAATTGTCATTCTTTACGCTTCCAAAGGATATTGAAAGGTAATAAATTGTGATACCTATAATCCTCCTAGTCCTAGTTTATTTCATTTGTGTTCCATACCGAAGCTACGCATATTTAAGGTTTTTCCACGCAGAACCACCAGTGATGGATGACAGGTCTCGTATAATACCTAACTACTTTTAATACCTTTTATTACGTAGGTATTTTTTACGTTGCAATTTATTTTTCACTCATTAAAAAGCATGAAATTCAGACAGGCACCTTTATTCATCAAAGTGCAATACCTATAGGATATAATCATAATCAACCAACGACACGTAGGTAGGTATCTCACTAAACTTATCGGCGTTCTGAAAACGGGATAGGTAGGTAGTAAAATTGAGGTAGTCGGTCTATTCTGATAAGAATGTCATTGTATGTAATAGAACTATTTTAATTTATAATAATAAGTATTAACATAATACATTATTACTCGGGCTCGTTTGGTTTGTCTGGATGAGTTCTCTGGTTATATATTGTTACCCAGGTCTGATGTTGGAGCCGGAAAGTAGTCACAGGAACTCAAAAATGATGCCCTTCGAGTTTGGGCTCATTTGGTTTGTCTTGATGAGTTCTCTGGTGGTATGTGGTATCCAGGGTCTGATGATGGAGCCGAAAAGTGGTCACAGAAACTCAACAACAAAATGATGAAATGATGGGCTTATTTGGTTTGTTTTGATGAATTCTCTGGTCTAAAGTGGTATCGAGGGTCTGATGATGGACGGAGTAGAGTCATAGGAACTCATTACCCAAGTTGAGTTTAGGCTTATTACATTGATCTCTATGAGTTCTCAGCTCTGAAGTGGTACTGGTGGTTTCTCGTAAAAGATTGCTTTAAAAAGGATTTATATATTTACTTATAAATCCATTTGTTTTGTGTTCATGTCTACGAGATGTGATGTGTTACCGTTTTTTTTACGAGTTCCATTTTGTTCCAGTGAAATCAAAGAAAAATTTAATCAAAACTAATTCAGTTGTGTTATAAGTAGGTTTTTATCCATGGTCTTAATTTACCAACGCCTTGAGTCTAAAGTGAGTTTAACTATTTTCTTTGGCATATATTATTTCCGATGTTTGCTTAGTCACTCAAAATCAAGAGAAAATTTAAAAAATAATAATTAATTCGTCTTCATATTAAAAATGATATTTTTTAAACTACTACTAAAATTAATAAAATAATTACAATTGAGCCAGAACAATATCACTTTTTGGAAATTACCAACGTTATAGTAATGCAAAAATACAACGTAAGATAAGAAAGAGTTTTTTAAAGGCTTTATAAGATACTACTTTCCCACCCGCGACTTCGTCCGCGCGGACTACTGTTTATCGCGAAAATAAACATCCTGTGTTCTTCTAGGATATTAAAAACCAATGCAAAAGTTGGTATAGCACCACTCTTGATGTTTTTTGACATACTTGTTATTTCGTTTCCATGGCAACCGTTTCTTACAGCGAGTAATGAACATTTTTCCAGTTTTTCCTGTTTTCCCGTGGAATCTTACAATTTTCCGGGATAAAAAGTATCCTATATTTTATTCCAGAGTATAAGCCATATCCATTCTAAATTTCATCTAAATCCGTCCGGCCGTCATCGCGCGAATCCTCCCCAAACAAACAAACAAACAAACAAACAGATAACGTTTCATTTTTATATATTGGTATGGATTTTCCAAATTGTCAGTTTCTTAATTTAAAAAAAACTTGTGTAGGCATTGAATTGATAACCTCCTCCGCAAAAAAACTGCGGCACGTCCGCAGACGAAGTGTTGCAGAAGGCTTATCATCAGTGTTCTCCTACTACCAATGACTGAAATGACGTTGTCTAAGGCTGCCACATTATAACCTCGTTAATGAGCGTACCTATATTGATAATAAGATTGGGCACAAGGCCTGTAAAAAGTGTCCCATACAGACAGGCCTTAGTAACAGATTTTGTGCCTGTAGGGACCTAGTTAGCAATCCTCGTTAACTTATGTAACACAACAATTGGACAAGCGCTTCCAATTGCCGCTGCTAGTACGGCCATAGTTTTAATGATCTGGGATCAGGACAGTATTATGTTTACCAACAATGTTTTTCGGAAGCCACTTTTACTCCAAAAGCCCATTATTTTCCAACCTCCGAAAAGAAGGCTTTTGGGACATTGCGTTTATTGAAAACTGAAAAGTGAAAAACTTCAATGACTTTGTAAAAGGTATTTACAAAATATAATATAGCTGAACCTTCCATTTCTTAAATTTTTACTCATTTTTTAAGAAACTTTGTTTAAGTTTTGGGCAAGCAAGTTATCGGACTGGCTGGACCACGACAAAGTTTATTTCTATCTCGCGAGAATAACTTCACAATAACCTTATTCAATTCCATTCAAAATATTTATTTCAATTAAGCACAATAAACACTTTCTATTAGTCAGATAACATTTTTTACGATAACAGAACTTATGACCGTAGTACATACCTAATTAACTGCAAATTAAGACATAGACCCTTAGAAGGCGTTTTTTTTTAAATATATTTCTATTTAATTGATTCAATTGATTCTAGCAACGAAAGAGGAAAGGATCGGAAGGCTGCATATCAAATTTTGTATGAAACCCAGCCTGTTTGCATGATCAAACGATAGATAGGTATGTCATATCTCAAGCATTAAGACCAGGCTCTGCTTTGTAAGGGTTTTTTCCATAAATATGCTGGGTCAACCACAAACCTGATAAAAGTGAAACTTAACATATATGTTTTTGAGATCTTTATCTTTCTAAGACTGTGACAAAAACACGATTAACAGAATTTCATTCGCTACATTTTCTTATCAAAAATTATGTTATTTTCGGTAATGTTTACATTTTTCTATTCAACGACTAATGTTTTATATCTAAAATAATTCTCACAGCAAGAAAATATAGTTTATAATCTAATGCTTAGACAAAATTTACCTTATTAAATTATTAACCTGCCAATAAAATAATTAACTTTTGAAACATTCGTCATTTAGTTCCGAGCTAAATTGTGTGTTCAAACAGTGCTAGCGATATTCAACCTTGTTACGCAGGTACTTCAGTGCTTATTGCGGGTAGCGTTGGTCAAGTGTAGGGGAGGTGGCAGAGTGTAGGGTAAGTGGCAGGGGAGTGGGGAGTGGGAAAAATCTAACCTTGGAGCCTGGCCTTAAATACACAAAAAATATAATTATCATCCTATTCGTCACATTTATTATTAAATGCCATAAACGACAATCGTCTCATCAGAATAAACCTTATTGTAAGCCAATACGGATGGTTTCCTTACGCGTTTTTACTAAAGTTCCTTTCGATGTGACATAAATATGTTCATTGAGACATAATATAGTCACGGCGCGCCTGTCACGCTACATATTCTCTCTACTTTAAACCAAAAAATACTTCTCTATGGATTCTACCATAGATTTATATTTAAATTATAAGTGAACATCTGTCCGAAGATTAACCACAAATATGGCCACCTCAGTGCTGCAGCAGAATCTCAATTGCAGCAGATTGGCTAATTGTGATGAATATTTTTAGACCTTCAAGTGATTGCTGACAAGTAGCGGTGCTCCCGCTGCTGGCCTATTTATGGCAATGAAAAGGACATGACTTGTGTTACTAGACACGTGGTTGTAGCAATTTTGAAAACAAAAGGACATAAAGACTTATCAAGATTTTTAAGTTGTTTGATGATAATGCCCCCTTTTACGTTTACAAAGAGAACTGTATTTTTTTAAAAATTGTTTTTCGTTAAGACATATTTTTTGCTTAACACCAAAATCTCTGAAGGTATTGTAGATAATATTTTTGGGAACGTTGGAAAGAGAGATTTGGGAGTGTTTTAAATTTAATGGGTGTGAGAACTATCACATGAGATCTATCGTACGGTCAGACCGCTTGCGGATGCAGTTGCGGGCGTGGTGGCAGTCATGATTCATATAATGGAGAAAACAAAGGAAAATAATCTTAAATTTTAAAGATCGTCATTGCTGCTACCGCGCTATTGCTTTTGCGTCCGGTGACGCTGTAGAGGTCAGCTATAGACCAACAGCACATATACTTACTAAAAAATAAAATAAAAATGCTACCGCGTTGGTCTCTAAACCAATCGTTTCATACCGGATGGTGAAATTCTATTGTACGAGTATTTCGATTCCACCAGATCTACAATTCTATCGTCAAGTAGTTTGCAATGGTTATATGATGATATGATTTCTTTTAAAACTGAATGTCTTGCAATTCAAGCTTCTGGGAGATGAGTGTGGCCCTTACCATCCGGCGAACGCCTGCTCGTCTCATCACTTCGTTACACAAATCACGGAGCCGTGAAATAAGCCCTCGTAAACCAAAAGCAATTTTAATAAAGATCCATTTGAAGCAAAAAATAAAAAGTTAAACGCCCATCAAGGCATTGTGTGGAGTTATAAACAATAAGCCTACATAATGCCAGTTCAGGATTTGCATAATTCTGCAAAAAATAACAATGCCTCGTTTGAAAGATCGCTTGGATTATTTTATTTTCAATTTCTTGCGAGTTTTACCTGTTGCTATGTTAGAAGACAAAGTTGATTTCATGCTTCAAAAACATTACATAATTAATTACAGATTAATATATACATTTAAGTGTAGTCGAGACTTATAAATACGTACGAGTGGTTTTGCTAAGATATCTTTTACACGTTCAGAAGACATCTTCCGGCTTCTTCACGATCATGATGATCGTTCACATGAAGATTGTATCCTTCACCAAAAGCTCAAGCTCATTTTGCAGGGTGAGGTTCCAACACGAACCCGACTAACCATTCATGGCTTCACAACATATTGCCAACGCGTCAACTATCTTTATACTTTCTAGGATTTTAAGTAGATGATGATGGAAAATTCAACTGTCAGATAGTAACCCTTGCCACTAGTGATGTATCATAATGACGGAGTGCAATTTAATTGATGACCGGCTGCCCGCAAATAGAACTTGGCCGGAGTGCAGTTTACACAAGTCATTCGTGCATGTGTTGTGGATTTGGACATTTATAATTATTTGAATCAACCAATATTTAGGAAATTTACATGTGGAAGTTTACCCTTTTAATTGAAGAAAATGAATCATCTGTGTCAATAAGGACTTAAAATGAACAAAATAAAAATATGTAGCGTACTTCCGCCAAAACTGTAAGTCAGACAAATGATAAATGGTAAAATTAAATTATAACAAAAGTATAACCCCACGCTAAGCAAACCCTACTCAAAGTGAACTATTGTACAATATAAATGAAGTGAAAGCTAAGGCCCGGAGGCCAGAAAAACACTTATTATATACATATAATATATACACACAATAAAAAACCCCACGCTAAACAAACCCCACCCAAATACAAATATCGTAACACTTATATATTTATATACATATAATATAAATACACAATACAAAACATATACCTCGATCCAAATACCAAACGTCTGAAATCAATACGACACGTGTTTCGCCTCTGCACGAGGCATCTTCGGGTGATGTTGACTCGTCGAGTGCTGGACTGAGAGATAATATGCGAAACACGTGTCGTATTATTGATGTCAGACGTTTGGTATTTGGATCGAGGTATATGTTTTTTATTGTGTATTTATATTATATGTATATAAATATATAAGTGTTAAGATAGTTGTATTTGGGTAGGGTTTGTTTAGCGTGGGGTTTTAATTTTGTTATAATTTAATTTTACCATTTATCATTTGTCTGACTTACAGTTTTGGCGGAAGTAAGCTACATATTTTTATTTTGTTCATTTTAAATATGGATTTCCGCATAGTAACGCCTGAATCTATAAACTATATCAATAATGACTTCATTAACTAAAGTGCCTGTGTCTTTGCTTTTTCAGCAGCCTCCCGAAACCATGTAATGAAATGCTCAGATCTTTGAGATAAGTAATTAAATTATCTATAGAGCTTTTTATAGAGATCGTACATATAAGGGTTCATTCACACGGGACCTTGACATCAATCCGCTCAATGTTTAGTGAGCGTCGATTGAACGCACGCGTCGACGAGCGCGTGTGCGTGTTATGCAAATGTATTTGACATAATAAATAATGTAATAAACACACATGTGTATCAATTGGACACGTTTTGGCACTGTTATTCCAGAGCTTACACGTTTTGGGAGGCACCTACTAAGTACTCGTACCTATATCATCATTTAGCTTACTAACAAAGAAATCAAACGTAGCCCTGTGACGATGTGAAACCTCTTTCATAAATTCTCAATTCTTTCATAATCATACCCATTTGATAGTTTGTCATTATTAATTCTAAATTCAAATAACCTGTCATTCCTAGATTGTCATCGATGCATGGGCCCAACTCTATAGTGAGGAGTTGCGATTTCGTAAAACAAGATTTCGTAATTATATAATAATAATTGTGCACCTGCATATATAGTACTATGTTTTTATTACTACTTCATACCGATTCCTGGTGGTGAAATTACTTTAATTGGAAATACCATAGTACCAAAACTGTGGGGTCAAAGAAGTGTACCTCAAAGTTATGTCAGCTGTGAGCCTATTATCTTCCTTATGAGATAAATCCATAACCCATGGCCAAAAGGATGGCTCGCACTACGAAGTTTCCTCTACACCTGTTACTTAATATTGTGAGCTAGGAGTCCCTTTGAGCTGGTAGACTCGGGAGGCTCCGGCCACAGCCCTATCTATACAACGGAGGAATATAGCTTATAAACTAAAAAAACACGACTGCCCGGCCAAAAACGAACTTAAAAGTATTAATTATATAATACATATTATATTGTTCAACGTGCTCATCAAGGCCTTTAGTTTGACGAATTTCGTAAAATTTGAATGATAAAGTTTTAGTAGATAATTACTCTAATAACTTATTATTTTATATAGAACGTTAACCCGTTTAAGACATTATCTTTTTGAATAAGCTCAACCATATTAATAACTGTGGCTCGGTTTGGCACCGCCTTCAAAAAACTATTTCTTATCTTATGTTGTATTTTTGCATTATTATTACGTTGGTAATTTTGAAAAAGTGATACTGTTCTGGCTCAATTGTTTCTCAATTATTTTATTCTTTTAGTGGTTGTTTACAAAATAACATTTTTATTATGAAGTCGATTTAAATTTTTATGGAAAAATATTTTATTTTTTTATTTTCAGTGGCTTAAGCAAACATTGGAAATAATATATGCCAATGAAAATAGTAGCACTCACTCACTTTACGCAAAAAGCGTTGGTAAATTAAAACCAAGGATGAATAAATCTAAATATATAGCAACTGAATTAGTTTTGACGAAAATTATCTATGATTTCACTGGAATAAAATGGAACACTTTAAAAAAATGGTAACATATCTCGTAGATATGAGGAAACATAAACATTTAAGAGACTTCTTGATAATTCATTAGATACTTATGGCCTGATGACGTCGGGACAGACAAACACAAAGAAACTCCTCCTCAATAAAGTGCTTGTTTGTCCAAATATTTTTTTTTGTCATAACACCAGAGAATTTATCAAAACAAACCAAATGAGCCCAAACTCGAAGGGGTTCCATCATTTTGTTGTTGAGTTCCTGTGACTACCTTCCGCCTCCGTCATCAGGCCCTAGATACCACATAAAACCATAGAACTCACTAAGACAAACCCAATGAGCCCAAACTCGAAAGGGTTCCATCATTTTGTTGTTGAGATCCTGTCACTACCTTCCGGCTCCATCATTAGACCCTGGATACTACATAACACCAGATAACTCATTAAAACAAACCAAATGAGCCCAAACTCAAAGGCGTTCCATCATAATGTTGTTGAGTTCCTGTGACTACCTTCCAACTCCATCATCAGACCCTGGATACCAGATAAAACCAGAGATCTCATCAAGACAAACCAAATGAACCCAAACTTGAAGGGGTTTCATCATCCGATTGTTGACGGCTCCATCATCAGGTCAGATCAATAGTACCTGCCATAATTGTCATCGGAACTACACCCATGTGCAAAACTTCAGCATCTTTGGACGTCGTTAAATGGTTCCAAATTGACTTGCAAAGTAGTCCCAAGTATAATAACACAGTGAATTAAATTAAAACTTGTTTAAAGCTAATAAACCAATTTTGATGAAATTTATACAGTACCACACTAGAGGTCTTCTTACTCAAGTAAAAACAATCATCTAATTCGGTTCAGAAATCCCAAGATATTAGAGAACATAAAATATAAAACAAATAGATTTTCGTATAAAACCACTGAATCAATTTTGATGAAATTTATATGGGACTACACCGAAAGTTTACCCTTTCGATTAAAAAAACAACCAACTAAATCGGTTTAGAAATTTTAGAAATAAACACAAAATCAAGTCAGTATAAAATCGAATGGATTTACTTAAAAAACTATTTATTCTCCATAAACTGCTGAACTAATTTTGATACAATTTATAAGGGACCACCTGGAGGGTATACCCTTTCAAACAAAAAAATAATTTTCAAAATCGGTCTGCAATTGACGGAGATATGGATTGACAAACATAAAAAAAAAAAAAAACATACATACAGTCGAACATACTCGTATAACCGTCTCCTTTTCTGAAGTCGCTTAAAAATGAAATAAACGAATAAACCCAGCTAACATTGTCGTACTGCAATCATTACGAGATAACATTTATTTGGATACAAGTTATATCGTGAGCAGTAATCGTAGTTGGTAATACAAGATTCTAGAATGATCTCCGAGCAGGTACGTAACTTTCGCGTGAAACGTGCCCTGTTCTGTCTACATCATCACATTTCATCAGAGATTGACGATAAAACTCTTATTCACATTTTTTTTATACCTATAGTTGTCGACATCATCATCATTTGGCCCGATCTTCGGCTCTACGCATCCACTTTCTGCCAGCAACCTTGCGCAGATCGTCGCTCCATCTAGCCGGTGGGCGTCCTATACTCTTTAATTTTCCTCTAAGCAGTGGGATAAAAAATTTAAGTCAAACCTTCTTTTGTGTCTAAAAAAACTTGTACCAAACAACAAATCAGAAACAGATTTTGAAACAGAAAATCAGGCATAAATTAACTTTTTTACCCGACTGAGGAGGTTTATGTGTTTGGGTTGTATGTATGTAGTTTGTTTGTTTGTACGTTTCTTAGGCGCGTCCTACAGCATAAACGGCTTGATGGATTTTGATATATGAGGTATCATTGGATTCGTCTTGATCACGAGAGTGCTACAGGATTTCTGAAATGTCAAGAAAACTAATATGGCGGCATACGGCTGCCATAATGTATTTCCGACGGAACAAACCAAAACTGTGCCAAAACCAATTGAGTGAGGTATCAAAATGAAGGTCTTTAAGATACCATTTCAAATATAATAATTCTTATAACTAAACAGTAGCAATTGTCTTATAAGCTTGTTACAACATTTTCAATTTTATATTATTAAAGTTAATGTAAATAATGTTGCAATTGAAGTATTAAAGTAAAGTTCAATATGTAAATAAATAAGAAACATGAATATTTATATCAAAACTAGCTGCACCTCGTGGTTTCACCCGCATCCCTCAGGAACCGTGCATATTTCCTGGATAAAAAGTAGGTATAAGCTACCTACATACAAAATTTCATCCAAATCCGTTCAGCCGTTTAACCGTGAAGAAGTAACAAACATACACTTACACACACAGAGACACACACTACAAACACACACACCCTCACACTCCCTTACATACATACAAACTTTCGCCTATAGAATATTAGTGTGATTATTTTTGCAGGCGGTCAGCTCGTATTCAATAATTTTGTTAACACTCGGGTTTTTTGTATGTTCTAATAATTTAACTTCTAGGGTTCTCTAAACCCTAATTAAATGTTTCGGTCTTGAATATAACTAAAATATTTTTCTTCGAACTTCTCAAATGTTTTTATTTTAAGTGTTCTCGTTTGCATATTTAAATATTTTATTTTCTTTGTGTTCGTACTGTTGTTAGAAATAGGTAGATATTTATTTTATTTACTACTGTAATGTACTCGTATTATAATTGGCAAGACAAGTTATATTTTATTTATTATTTAAGATAAGACTATTGATTAAGAGTTATATTTTGTTTATTCATTAAATAAATATACGATTAAATAGGTCACATTATGAATAATAATTTATCAAATGGTTCTCAAGGAAGTGTGCTCTCTGACACACGTGCGATTAATATTATTAACTTTCGGTTAAGTTGAATAAACAAGCTGTTATCGGCGTATCGCCCGCTGTTAAACCGTGCCGGAGTGCTGGGTGAGAACCAGTCTTAAATTGGGTGGTTCCGCACAATTTTGGCATCAGGAAATTTTAAATGTAGTAAGTATTATTTATCTGCTAAAGGTTTGTCTGTTTTTTATAGTGGTGGGCAGTAAATTCACTTATTACTCTAGATTTCTGAACCCGATTGTATGATTATTTCTGTATTTGACAGGGTTATAGTGTTGTTTTTAAAATTAATTAATTTAATTTTTTGGTTGAGGTGTTTTGTTCGAAAAGCTATCTGAAATCGATTTTTACAATAATAGTTATCGTTTCTCCAGTTGTGCAGTAGTTCTAGGGAATGCAATACCGGGATACATGGATCCCGAAATACCGGGATCCAGCATACATTTTGCGGGGCTAATCTCGGTTGAAATTTTTGCGGGATCCCGCTGGACTGGCGGGATCACATACAAGCGTGGTTCATGCGTGACTGCAGCTGCGGCGCGTGGACTGGCCAAGCTAAGAGATACGAGAGTGCGGAGCGGGAGAGAACCCGCACGCGCCCCTTGTTTGTTTACTTATATTTAGCGACTTGTAATTATGACGGAACGCAGTGATATATTCATTGCATATTGATTGTTTTAGATAAATCAAAGTAAACTGAACTTTCTAGGTATTTTGTATTGTTTAATGAGTGACAATAATGTTGGAAACAGTGTATAAAGCCTTTTGTGGTATTATTCCTGTATGGAAGTACTTTTGGAAGGCCGAAGAGTCACAAACTGCAAAATTTAAGTTGTGTCATTCAATAATTAAAACGACTGGACGTTCGACAAAAGGTTTATATATGCATTTAAAGTCAAAATACAAAATTGACACGGCGAGAGCACCAGATGGGGGCGGAGATACTGCCGCTTCTGCAATAACTGCATTGACATCCAGTTCCTCGACATCGGCTCATTGTGAACCTCAACCTCAACCATCAACCTCTACAAAGAAGCATAAATTTACTGACCACTTTCAAAGCAAAAACAATACCGTAGAAAAGATGGTATCACGCATAGTGTGTCAAAAGATGGTTTTTCATTCCCAGTTTTCTGCACATGTTTTCGGTTATATTGACGTGAGTCGTGCGACTCGTGCGTGACGCGTGACTATGTAATTTTTTGTGATATTTAAGTGACTATGTCAACTTAAGTTTCTGATGTTTATGTCAATTTATGTTTCTGATGTTTATATGTCAATTTATGTCTTACGTCTTACTTACTTATCTTATACTATGTCAATTTATGTCTTAACCTTTATGTGAAAAAGTATTAATAAACCATTTAAAATGTAACAAGAAGCTTGTTTAATTTGGGTTAAAATTAAAACCATGAAATCGAGGTCTATTAGGTCTTTATTTCGATTGATTTCAGAGGTTTTAATCCATCCAGCAAATACCGGCACCCAGCAGGACTAAGATGGTTCAGTCTCGCAAATACCTGGATTGAAATTATCTTGCGGGATTGCATTCCCTACGTAGTACTATTAATAATTAGTATTAATAATTATTTGTCAAAATATTTACAGAACGTAAAATTTGCTTTTATTCCTATTAAGTTTCTAGTACTTTATAAACATCTAAGACATGAAGCCAAAAAACAATACTGCCCGCGGTCAACGTATTTAGACATTGAAGTTTCGTGAGCTTTGACAAAATTAATATTAAATGTTGTTATTTGATTTTGGTAACAAAATGGTTTCCCTCTGCGGTCCAACAGTACTCAAAACAGACAAACACACTCGCACCCATCCGTAGATAATGCCTTATCTCAAGGATGAATTAAAAAAATAGAATTACGTAAGCTACATGCTGTAAACATGTTTTCCACAGCGCTACACCAACACAATAATGGACCTTATGCGTAAGGAAAAAGGCATAAAGTCCAGTGGAGTGTTTAAGTCATACGATAAAGAGCTAAGTAGGTATGTTTAAAATCTAGGTGTTTACCAAATTTCTCTATTTTCACAGAATATCTAACAGTGCTAATGGGCAATTTGGTCTAAAGGTCGACGGTCTGAGAGAAAAACAAGTTCATATATTCTGGTGTTATTTTGGACATGCTTATGCGAAAACAAGGTGTTGCTATGGAGACTGGAACTTTCTTGCGGTTTGAGGTGCGGTTAGGCGAGTACGGTGACGGGCGCGGCCGGGGCGCGATCGCATGGCTGTACGTATAAAAACAAGCGGCCAGCAGCGGCTTCACACGGGGCAAGTATACGTCAAATTACTCACAAATAAATCTACGTTTAGGTGAAAACCAGAACTGAATCGGTTCAATAGATTCCGGAATAAATTCGAATAGATTTTGTATGGATGCGCTTCTTGTCCGTAGTACGATGGAGCGCAAGGTGCCACTGCCACCATCAAATTTTGTTTGCTTTTTTAAACCAATCTTGGTTTAGACAATAATTTTGCTTGTAGTGGAAATTCAAATTCGTTATTAACGGACAACAAAAATCCATGGGAAAGTAGAAAAAAATAAATCTTATAAGCTAGTGTTAGAAATAATTTGCACAAGATTAATAAATTTTAAAGTTTAAATTTAAAGATTAATAAAATTTAAATAGGGTGAGCCAACCGTGTAGACGATAGTCCACTAAACATTGAGTTTAGCTGATCATCGTCCACACAAAATGCCTCAAAAAAGGAGAGGGGAAACTCTCCGCTTCAGTTTTCAGGATGCTGTTGTGACTTGCTCGTACCCTGCTCATCGAGGAAGCTACTTTTATGCGAATGATGGCTTGGAAGCCATCAGTCCGATTTTTAGCAAACATCCCAGAGGCACTACAAAAGCGAGGTAGTCAGCAACATCCTCCCAACAGCATCCTTAATATATTATTATATTGTACGCGCAGAACGTCTAGCGATCTTTTGGTACAGTCGACCCATAGACTGCCCGTGTAAAGACCCTGACAATACGCCTTAAAAAGCGTTATCTTGACCTGGTCTGAACAGCGAGCGAATCTACGTGCCAACATATTACCTCGGACCGCCAGCGCCCTGCGCCTCGATATCTACATTGTCCTTAAGGTCGTCGATAAGAAAATGCCCAAGATATTTGAAAGAGGTCACTCTCTTCATGTGCACGCCATTGAGGATTATACTAAAAAATATTTCAGGACATTTACCGGCAGGACATTTACCGGAATGCTCTATGTCTGAAAATGTATTTACAACTAAGTACCTAGGTCTCGCGGCTTTCCCTGAGTGCTCATTTTTCAGGGACAAAAAGTAAAAAAAAACCTTTTTCCTCCCTCAGTCCTCACACATCACATCATCAAGACGGGATGTCTTGAGTTCCACTTGCTGGTCTCACAGCACCCGCGGGATTATAACGGGTACTTCAAAAGTGAGCACACGGCGGTGTTTTTTCATAAATCTCATGATGCACACTATTCATCTATCTATACTTATAACAACGCAACAGTTACAAAAATGTCTGTACAAAAAAATATTAAAAAATGGTCTAGGGTACTTAAAATAAGCTACTAAACAAGAATATTACATGTAAAAAAATTGAGTCTGTCTGTTTGTTTGTTTGTCTGTTTGTTTATTTGCGCATCACGTTAAAACTATTAAACCGATTGCGATGAAGCTTGGAGAGTTTAGAACTGGTTAAAAACTGGGTTACTTGTTATTTCAATCCGATGAGTAGAAACCCAGCAATCTATAAAAAAAATGTTTGACGGCTGAAGGAATTTTGATCAAGTAATGGTATAATACGTGCGACGAAAGATGAGACTTGACGAGCGTCAGTAGTGGGGAGCTTGCGCATGTATATTCGTGTACGAAATAGTTATCCATAATTTGTAAATCTATTCAGGGATTTTTCAACGACATTCGGAATTATGTGTATAGCAAAAGTATATTAAAATTCATCACAATATTTATTACGAAATAATACAGTTAAAGATAAAAAATGGCAGATTGTCTTAGTCACTGTTACTGTCAGTAAATCATAGTTTTCGTCAGATAACGTTGAGGAACTACCCGGGTTGCTGTCTGGCAAAATCTTCTACTGTCATAATGATCTCAGTATCCGTCAAATTGACAATTATGTGATCACTTACTATGTAAGCGTTTTTTTTTCATTCATTTGGTCTCATTTAATTTGCCTTTTCTGTTACTAACTCTATCACATGTTTGAGGTTCCATTGCACATTCTTACTATGTACTTACATAATCTTTTATTGACGCCCCCATTTCGATTGGATTTAAATCAGGGTGGTATGGGGGTAGACGCAATACGTCATGACCGTGTTCAGATAATATTTTGTCAATGCTGAATGCCTTATAATGTTCTTTATGTATTTTTATCTATTTGTACAGTAGTAGTTTAAGCATATCTTGAGTGTAAGGAAGCCTTTTTTGGGTTAGCCATGCTTGCATATCAACTTTCACAAAGTTGCACTCGTATACATCTATAAACAAAGTAGACATTTATAAACACAGGTTGAACTCGTCTGTACTGCGGAGGAGTTAAGCGGTGCGTGCGCGGGGCGAGGAGAACATGAGCCAACTACCGCGCATGCGCAGCGCCGTACCGCGCCTCCCGCGCTCTTTCCGACCTAAAAATCGTCTGCTGCGCAAGTCAAACCACGTGGTGTGTCAAGTCTCATCTTTTGTGGCGCGTATTGTATATTATAGGTCTTGGAATAGCACATAGAGTACTTTTAACCTACAGAAACGACGACGCGGGCGAAGCCGCGGGCACAGCTATTACTTTAATAATTGTCACGTGCATTGAGGAAAAAAAACATCATTTCATTTCCTTTTCAAATTTAATTAAGATCGGTGCAGCCGTCGTGAAACGAAATGGTAACAGACAGACTGAGAGACAGAGAAAGTACTACGTCTTTCTCATTTATAGCATTAGTGCGAAGGGTGATAATGATAACAAAATGAAATCCCAAAAGCTACTTTGATAACATGTTTTCCTTGTCACTATATAACTATGTTGCTGTTATCAACGGCGACGTAGTGTCTATAATGTATTGATAGCAGCTCTACCTAGAGTCACAATAACGTAGGTATATCTATAATATGTGTACTGTGGTAGAGGTAACACAAAAACATCTTTACTTAAATTACTGTCATATTATTAGGTATTATGTGGTACTGTATCAAAATTAGAAAACAAGTACATCATCAAAGTAAGAGAAAAATCAAAACAGCCGCCAAAAACGTTCTAAAAGTTTTTATGACATTTAAATAATACGAGTATATTGTTAGAATGTGCTCAAGGCCTTCAATTTGGTACCCATAGGAATTGTAACATTTTCTGGGTTTTTTTTGCGCATTTGGATTTAGAGCTATACCGTCGGCAAATCGATTATTTAAAAAATAAACTTATGTTACTCGGGATGATGCAAGGATTCTAACGATACCTCATCCAAATCTGTTCAGGCATTTGAAGTTATGGTGGAATAAAGATACATATATACATACAAACATATATACATGAACCCTGAAACATTACACTCCTCTTTTGGGCAGTCGTGCATTAATACAAACCTTTCCATTTATTATGCAAGTTTCTGAATAATTATACAGCGACATGGTATGTTAATGTTTACCTATCCATTTTTTCTTAAACACTAATATTTAATATTTAAAAGGCAAAAGTTTGTATGGTCATATGTGTGTGTATGTTTGTTACTCGTTCACGATCAAACGGCTAAACGGATTTTGAAGAAATTGCGAATGGAGCTTATAATAACTTGGAATAACATATGATACTTTTCATCATCATCATCATCATCACTCAGTAATATAAAAGCAGTCATTGTTCTGCCTCTCTGTCTATCTGTTTGTAACATTTTCACGACTAAACGAAATCGCGGGCAAAAGCCAGTACTCATATATTATGTAGCTGATAAACATTGTAAACTGTATATAAAGTGTAACTATTTATAGCATATGCTTCTCGTGCTTAGTGAGTCAGCGAGTTAGCATACAATAGAGGGTCGCGGGTTCGACTCCGGTATTTCCGTGACCTGGTAGAAGTGGACCGGTCCGAAGGCTGAATATAAAGTGGGGGGGTGTGAGTATGTGCATATTTATATAGTTTCAGTTATACGTGATTGAAACTTTTTCTGTGACAAACAAAATGACTAATCGTATAAAATGGTTTAACAGCAACTTGTATAATGGTCAGTGAATCAATGTAGGTTTGAACGAAACTATATTACTAAACATTTAGCCGCTCCAGTCTGCTCGATCACCACACATTTATGAAAAAGACCAACCTACGATTGACTATGTCGTGTGCGTAAACAGCACAATCCTGTAGAAAGCTGGAACAAGCCGCGCCAACACAAAAATAGACATGGTCGCCAAGGATATACCAGAATATGTAGGGTGACCATCTATGAGTAACATTACATTTCAAACACAAATAATGCTTTAAGTAAACAAACAACTTCAAAAGGATTTACCTAATAAAAAAGTTTTGGTGAAATTGATATGCGAGTGAGTACAGTAGGGGCATTTACCCTTTCAAATAAAAAAGCATATACCACATCAAGTTAGAAAGTAATCTTTCGTACGTCATAATATGTAGGTACATGTCATATTTAGTCCAAATTCAAAATAGTTATTTCATGTAGGAACAATAATAACGAGTACGTTTGAACAGACAGATAATATTTTCAAGTTAGGTAACAGAATCTCATCCTCGATGAAGGGTTAATTTTTACCCGACTTAGGGTTATGTATTTGAGTTGTATGTATGTTTGTACATTTGTACGTTTCTTAGGCACGTCCTACAGCCTAAATGGATTACAGGCTTGATGGATTTTGATAAATGAGGTATCATCGGATTTTTATTTATCACGAGAGCGCTATAGGATATAGTATCAAGAAAACCAACATGGCGGCTTACAGCTGCTATATTGTTTTTCCGACGGAATAAAAATTACCAAAATCAATCGAGTGAGGTATCAAAATATAGGTCTTTACAAGACCATTTCAAAAATATATAATTCTTATAAGTAAACAGTAGCAATTTTCTTACAATATTTTCAAATTTTCTGATTATGCAAATTAATATATATATATATATATATATATATATATATATATATATTAATTTGCATAATCAGATATATATATATATATATATATATATATATATACTATAGTCTAATGTTGCAATTGCAACTATTAAAGCAAAGTAAAATAATTTAATTAAAAAGGAAATATTATTTTTATATGAATACTAGCTGCGCCCCGCAGTTTCATCCGCATCCCTCAGGAACCACACATTTTTCCGGAATAAAAAGTAGCCTATGTGTGTATATGTGAGCATATATGCTCGAAGGTTAAACCAGGTTCTAAGCTACCTCCCCCCCGTGGGTTCCCGCCTTGTCGTGGCGGGGGGGCTCTAGTAACCGTGGCTTCGCCCACCACGGTGAAGCTAAGAGGAACCCGGGGCCGCGCTGGCAGGGTGTCGCCGGCTGGCCCCATGGAGGGGCCGCTTCACTGGGCTTTGCTCCTCAAGCCCACACTGAAGTGGCCACAGTAGGTTGCGGTGCTTTATGGGCGGCATCGCAACTGAGGTGGGCCGCGGTGTTGTATGGGCAGCACCGAGGCTGAGGGAAGAGAGACCGCGGCGGGAGAGAAGTGTCGGTGATAAGGTGCGCCGCTCTTCCTACCTTCCGCGGCCTCGGCGGGGCCGCCACCGTTTGATGGCGGACGCGGTGGGGCCGCAGGGGAAGAGGAGTGTCGGTATTGCGGTGCGCCACTCTCCCTATCCTCTGCGGCCGAAGTGGCTGGCGGTGGGGCCACTGAACCGACCCATCGCAGGGGGACCTCGAGCGTCCAGACGCGGGGATTTCGTTTGGCGCTCATTTGCGGGTTGGTCCCCGGGTGGTTGCGGCGCACCATGTGTACTGGTGCGTCGCAGGGGGGTTTTCCCCAGGCGGGTCCGGAAACGGACAGCCGCGGCGGGTTCGCGGTCGTGTGCGTAAGCGTTCCCGTGTTCCCGTCGTGAGTGGCAGTGGAAGTACACCATGGGGTTTTAGTGGGTAGTACGGGCAGTCGCCAGTGAGTCCCACATAACCACTGGGCCTTCCCCGGGCTCAGTGGTATGCATAAACGTATTTCCCCATGTAAAAAAAAAAGGAAAAAAAAAAGAAGGTTCTAAGCTACCTCCGTACCAAATTTCATCCATATCTGTTAAGCCGTGAAAGCGTGGATAAGTAACAAACATACATACACACACACACACCCCCTAACCCCTTACATACATACAAACTTTCGTCTATATAATATTAATAGTGTGATTATTTTTGCGGGCGGTCAGCTCTTATTAATTTTGTTCGCAGTCGGGTTTTTTGTATATATATATATATATATATATATATATATATATATATATATATATATATATATATATATATAATTGGTTTGATTGTTATCAGACTGCGCAATGCAAAGGCTGGGTAATGTGTTTATCAGCCTATGTATGTTTGTTATTTTGTGGTACTATATAGACCAAACACGTAGGTTGATTTTGATGATTCTAAGGTCAATCGATTTGTCTTAATCTTGCGAGTGCTACTAAAGATATGACATTAATCAAAATTCAATATGATGACAACCAGACCACATTTTGTGAAAAGGAAGAAAAAAGCTTACGAATAAATGGAGTATCAATGAATAGGTATTTGAAAGTCGGCTTTAGGTTTATCTTATAAAAGGATCTACGATCTACGATCGATTTAAATTTGGTTAAAAACCATTCTCACTAATTCTTATAAATATAAACTAGAAAGTTTATATTAAAGTAAATTATTATATAAAAACAAAAACCAGACTGCGAACAAAACTAAAAGACAAACAAGCTTTAGATTGAAATATAAAATGCAGTCGAAGGCATGATTGTGGCGACAATGGGCAAATACCTCCTATGCAAGAGCATATGAGGTTTTTGCTGCATAGGAGGTTTTTGCCCTTAGTCGCCACGCTGTGCATGCGGGTTATCGACCGCAGGGCGTAGCATCTCGCCAAATTCTTCAGGCCAGTGACGTACGTCACTGGACTGTAGAATTTGGCCGAGCCGTTGTATTTGGCCACACCGTTATATTTGGCCACGCCGGACCGTTGTTTTTTAAAGGAAGTTTTTCGGTAGTACAAGTAAATGAGGTTCTTCCAATTACGTGTTACGAACTGCTACGGATTTGTCAAAGTTAGATTGTTTTTTAAAGGAAGTTTTTCGGTAGTACAAGTAAATGAGGTTCTTCCAATTACGTGTTACGAACTGCTACGGATTTGTCAAAGTTAGATTGTTTTTTAAAGGAAGTTTTTCGGTAGTACAAGTAAATGAAGTTCCTCCAATTACGTGTTACGAACTGCCACAGATTTATCAAAGTTAGATAGCTAGATAGATAGATAGATAACTCTTTATTGAAACACACAAATAAAAATCTTACAACTAAAAAAAACAAAATTAATAATAAAGTGTCACAATGGGCGGTCTTATCGCTCAGAGCGATCTCTTCCAGACAACCGTGCATGGAAAGTAATAACGGAGGTAATGGACGGTGGTTTCAACCCATAAATAAATACATAAACCATAAATAAGCACTTAGAAATTACAAAATAATAATGAAATTAATTGGGAAAACACAATCGAAAATTGGAATAAAAGATATAAACCTAGCAGATACATACAATTATATAAAATAATAAACATACATACTTACATACTACTGTAATACATATACATATACATAAAAACATACCTACATACATAATAATAACAGGATTAAGATGTAGCAGCTCAGCTAGAGGGATAAATAGAGCATTTTTAACACGATGTTTAAAAACGTTAGATTGTTTTTAAAGGAATCTTTTTTTAGTACAAGTTAATAAGGTACTTCCAATTACGTGTTACGAATTGCTACGGATTTGTCAAAGATAGATTGTTTTTTAAAGGAGGTTTTTCGGTAGTACAAGTAAATGAGCTTCTTCCAATTACGTGTTACGAACTGCTAAGGATTTATCAATGTTAGATTGTTTTTTAAAGGAAGTTTTTTATTAGTACAAGTTAATAAGGTTCTTCCAATTACGTGTAGGTATCATGATTTACTAATATTTTTTTTGAATGCTAACACATCCCTTAAACTTGTACTTTAATGGTCACCCCACCTAGCACTATCTGTCCTAAGTCACGTCGGACGATAAAGCTTGTCAGTATTTACCCTATCACTCTACAAATAGAAACTTGTCTGTTTGTCTGCCGACTCTGTAACGGGTTATGTAATGTTATGTACTGTTGTGATAGCATGTCTGAGGCTTTTTGGTTTGGAACAGTTTTGATAAGTATTTTTTTATTTCGGACGAAACTTTTTTTATTCTATTGAGAGACCTGCCGAGCAGGTCGCTCGCCTGATGGTAAGCATTACGCCTGCCCATAACAGTTGCAGTGCCACCCTAAACATTGGTTAAAAAATCTTGCACGTCACTAAACTGCGCACTTCACCTTTAAACAAGACATAAGTTAAAAAAAACTAAAACCCGACTACGGTCAGGTAAAAGTACTTGCGATAAAGACGAATCGATTATACCTCGCTAGTCAAAATCAGACCACGTTATTAGTTTGAAAAAATAACCCTACCTTTGCTTCGCCGTAGTCCGGTAAAAGATATTATCCTATGGCACTATATGTATAAATATGAATCGATTGATACCACGCTTGTCAAAATCGGACCAAGTTTTTTGTTTGAAAACACAACCCTTTCTATGATTCGCAGTAGTCGGGTAAAAAAATTGCCTATGATCCTTATACCTGAAGACCGATTAATACCTTGCTTATCAAAATCAGACCAACAGGAGTGACGGCTGCAGTGAAACATCCACATATATCATACATAATAATTAAATACATACCTAAATAGACTGTTAAACTCATTACCCTTCCCTTGCTTCGCCGTAGTCGGGTAAAAATGCTTTTTAGTCTCACTGCCAAGTAAATTCGTTTAATAAAAATAAATTATTATCAAAACAAAAAACCCGACTGCGAACAAAACTAAAAACAGGCAAACTAGCTTTAGATTTTTGATTTCGAAAAATAAGATGCAGTCGGAAGCATGAACAGTAGCTCGCCAGGTTCTAGCTGATCCTGGCATGAACAGTAGCTCGCCAGGTTCTAGCTGATCCTGGCATGAACAGTAGCTCGCCAGGTTCTAGCTGATCCTGGCATGAACAGTAGCTCGCCAGGTTCTAGCTGATCCTGGCATGAACAGTAGCTCGCCAGGTTCTAGCTGATCCTGGCATGAACAGTAGCTCGCCAGGTTCTAGCTGATCCTGGCATGAACAGTAGCTCGCCAGGTTCTAGCTGATCCTGGCATGAACAGTAGCTCGCCAGGTTCTAGCTGATCCTGACATGAACAGTAGCTCGCCAGGTTCTAGCTGATCCTGGCATGAACAGTAGCTCGCCAGGTTCTAGCTGATCCTGGCATGAACCGTAGCTCGCCAGGTTCTAGCTGATCCTGGCATGAACAGTAGCTCGCCAGGTTCTAGCTGATCCCGTCAAAGGAGAAATAAAATGCAAGAAGCCTCCGACTGCATGTTATATTTCAAAATTAAAATCTAAAGGTTGTTTGCCTCTTTTTAGTTTTGTTTGCAGTCGGGTTTTTTTGTTTATTAATAATTTGTTTTTACTTTAAAACTTTTTTGTTTATATATATAAGAATTAGTGATAATGGTTGCTAACCATGTTTAAATCATTATAGATCTTAAATGGTCATTCAAAATACCTGAAAATGATTTTCAAATACCTATTCAATGATACCCCACTTGATATAGTTCGAGGATTTTCATTTCTTTCTTTATCACAATATGGCGTCTGGTTGTCGTTTATTTAAATATCATGTATTTAGTACATAGCACTCGCAATATTAAGACAATTCGACTGACGTAAGAATCATCAAAATTGATACCCGCGTTTGGTCTATATAGTGGCACAAAAGAACATACATACAAACTTACCTATAAATTGTTAAAGATCCTAAATGGTCATTCAAAATGAAAAATGATCAGAGAAACAGAGATGATTTTCAAATACCTATTCAATGATACCCCACTTGACGTAAGTATCATCAAAATCGGTCATCGCATTCGATCTACATAGTTCCACAGAGGAACAGACAAACATACATAGGCTGATAAACACATTACCGGGCCTTTACGTTGCGCAGTCTGGTAAAAAACAGGAGTTTTATTTTTAGATTAAATCCACCCAATATATAAAAGTGAAACATTGTCTGTTTGTTTGTTTGGGGAGCTTTCACGCGACAACGGCTGGACAGATTTTGATGAAATTTGGAAAGGAGATATCCCTGGAATAAAACATAGGATACCTCTTATCCCGGAAAATTGTAAGTTTCCAGGGGAAAACTGAAAAATGTTGATTACTCTCTGTAATAATGGTTTCCATGGAAACGAAATAATAACAAGTCTGTTAAAAAATATCAATAGCGTTGGTGCTATACTTTTGCATTGCTTTGTAATATCCTAGAAGAACATAGGATGCTTTTTTCGTAATAAACTGTAGTCCGCGCGGACGAAGTCGCGGGCGGTTGATAAGAACTGCAAAGGAGTGGAATACAGTAATACACTACCCTCGTCAGTGTTTCTTGTAAATTATAACCTAGGTGTGTTCAAGTCAAGAGTGAATAGGTATCTACTAGGCAAGCTGCTACACCTTCGACCACATCATCGCTTTCCATCAGGTGAGATCGTGGTCATACGATTGCCTAGTCCGTAATGAAAATAACAATATAATGTTGAATAAGTACGCATACATTATACAGATTTAGTGACGTAATTGTGACTACCAGGGAACAGCTGAAGAAACAACTTTTTGGAGTCTTTTGGTGACCACGTAATAACTAAATGGATAATTAAATTCATTCCAAAAATAGGTACATTTAACTGAATAATTAACTCTTATAATGACTATACATCTATCTATATATCTATATCTGAGAAGATAACAATCAAAATGAGATATGTCAGTTGTATATGGAACTGAGAAAAATAAATAACATTCTGACAAAACAAACTGAGTAAATGTTCATGAATTATTTAGATGTTATGGGATGAAACTATTTCTACAGAATGAAATTATTATACTTTTATAGAAAACTAGCTGATGCCCGCGGCATCGCACGCATGGTGATTTTGATATAGCTTATGATACTCACAAATAACTGGATCTACTGAATCAAAATCAGTTCAGTAGATCCAGAGATTTCCCCCTACAACCTGACAAACTCACAACATTTACCTCTCTATTATGTTAATTAATAATATAATATACCGTTGGGGTAAACGAGTTCTAGAGTGGAGACCGCGCTTAGATAAACGTAGTGTAGGGGCGCCCGCCGGCCAGGTGGAGTGACGACTTGCGAAAAACGGCCGGCAGAAACTGGATGAGGACAGCCGAAGATCGGGCTCAGTGGCGTTCACTGGTAGAGGCCTACCGTCCAGCAGTGGATGAACATAGGCTGATGATGATGAATATAATATAAGTAATAAGTGAAGTATAAGTATAGATTCCGCCTGTAACTTTTATATTTTTTAATTAAAAAATGAACATAACACGTTATTTATGAACCAAGTAGACAAAACACGTTTTGAACTGAAAATACGTTAATATGTTTCAGTCAAAACGTGTTTTGCCCATATGTTTCCGGACATGTTTTGGACCTAGATTATTTGGTGTTTTAGGTAACTTTTAACAAAAAGTATATATAGATATTTATGAAATTAATTTATTTTAGAATATTTTAGCATATTAATTAGTAAGACTTACATTCTCACACATTTTTCTCAATAATAAAAACAGCAAATTGCAAGTACAAAATATAACCTCGTAAATCTACACTGACAAAGACAACTATGAAAATTGGTTAATTCAAAACTGAAACATGTCTGTGATTGGTTAATTGGACACAACATTTTATGATGGCAACCTGACGAAGGACAGAACTCGTTTTGTTTTTACTACAAAGTTTAGTCGTTCAAATTACTCAGCCAAAACACGTTTTGATTTAAACTATTATTTTACATAGCATGCAGTTCATACAGAAGAGAAAGATGACATCATTAACTCAATTTTAATTATTTGTGACCAATCACTTTTTGATTCTTATTACCTCCTCATAACAATAATAATAATAATAGCATTAATGGGAGCTCTGGACGCTTTGCTGGCTCCGTACTTACGGACTAGTGAAGACTTAATTGATACCCACTCGATCCTGTATTGCGGGGCTATTGCGGTATGTCGCGTGGCTCGAGTCAAGTTTCCGGACGCTGACCGAGCACCGCGAACTGCCGGATTTGTCCCTGCATGGCAAGTACGGATCGAGCGGCGTATTAATACGTCTAGGACTCTCATTGCAAAGCTGGTCTGTTTCAGCCGGGGTAACAATCGTCCCCGTGTCATGCGTTTCGTGAACCAAGCCTTTGCTGGGACTGGTATCAGGCCTCAGCATTATATGGCTTGTGTCACGGAACGTATAGACTTCCTGAAGCAGAAAGTCTATGCGTGGGCAAACCGTATTCGTCGCTACAGAGAGCGTGTGGATAGATATTACCAGAATCGCCTTTTCCAAAGTGATCAAAGGAAGGTGTATCGAAACTGGGAGGGAACTGACCAACGTGTGGATGATGGCCAGCTGCCGGATGCTACTGCCATGATTAACTTCTGGCGTGGTATTTGGTCGGTGCCCGTTGAACATACGGAGGGTGACTGGATGAGTGTTGTCGAACATGCATGTGAGTCAATCGAAACCATGGGATCTGTGTCTATTAGCCCCATAGACGTTAGTTGTGCAATTCGTACGGCTCCGAACTGGAAAAGTCCTGGACCGGATGGATTGCACAACTTCTGGATAAAGTGGATTCGATGCTCACATCCATGTTTGGCAATACAATTTCAGGAAGCCCTTCAGCTTGGTTCTCTTCCCAGGTTCATGACAACTGGCTTCACCTCCTTGCTCCATAAGTCCGGTAGTACCACGGAAGCTAAAAATTATAGACCCATTACATGCTTGCCCACTATGTACAAGCTCCTTACATCCATTCTGAGAACAAAAATGTATTCGCATATTGTTACGAACAATATTTTGGCCCTCGCTCAGAATGGATGTAGGGTTGGGTCCCGTGGTACTAAAGAGCTCCTCCTCATAGACACTACCATTTGCCAACAAGTCCGGCGGAACAGAGGGATCCTTTCTACTGCCTGGATTGACTACAAGAAGGCCTATGATTCAGTGCCTCATTCATGGCTAGAGAGGATCTTAGAGTTGTATAAAATCGATGCAACTCTGAGATCTTTCTTAGGTGCGTGTATGAGGCAGTGGACCACAGTTCTTCGTCAACCAGGTGGTGGAGACAGCCTTTATGGTTCGCAGGACTTTATAAGGATAGAGCGAGGCATATTTCAGGGTGACAGTTTGAGTCCTTTGTGGTTTTGCCTAGCACTGAATCCTCTCAGCACTTTGTTGAAGGATTCAGGGTTAGGCTATCGGCTACGGAGAGAGGGCGAGATCATTTCTCATCTGCTGTACATGGATGACCTCAAGTTGTTTGCACTGAAACATCCAGACTTGATGGAGTTACTGAAAATCACAGAAGTTTTCAGTAAAGCCATCAACATGGAGTTCGGTTTGGACAAATGTGCGGTCATGCATGTGCAGCGGGGGAAAGTTGTAAATTCTATGAATTTGCAGCTTTCTGAGACAATGACACTCAAATCTCTCTCTGAGACCGAGACCTACAAATACCTTGGTATGTCACAATCGTTGGGTATCATGGACAGGGAGATTAAGCAGTCGGTGAAGGAGCGCTTCTTCTGCCGCCTGACCAAAGTACTTAACAGTCTTTTGTCAGGTGGCAATAAGGCGCGTGCCTTCAACGGTTGGGTGATGCCCTTGCTCATATACTCTTTTGGCATACTAAAGTGGACTCAAACTGAGCTTGACGCCTTGGATAAGAGAGTCCGTCAACTGCTTACGTCACATCGTATGTTACACCCGCGCTCGTCTGTTATGAGATTGTACATACCACGGAAGTGGGGGGGGTCGTGGCTTTTTAAATGCCAAGAACCTCCACAACCGTGAAGTGTGCAGTCTCAGGGAGTACTTCCTAAACACCGAGTGTGGGTTGCATCGTGATGTGGTGGCAGTTGATAAGACTCTCACACCGCTCTCCTTGGCAAACGAGAATTGGCGCAAACCATCGGTGTTGAGTACCGATGACCGCAAGGACGTATGGAAGGGCAAAGAGCTGCACGGGCGGTTCTATCGGGCCTTAACAGGGCCTGATGTGAACTTGCTCGCGTCGGTGAACTGGCTACGCTTTGGTGACCTCTTTGGGGAAACTGAGGGTTTTGTCTGTGCAATTGCGGACGAAGTTATCAAGACGAATAACTACCGGAAATATATTATGAAGGACGGTACGGTCGACATTTGTCGGGCATGCCGCCGTCCCGGGGAGTCCCTCAGGCATATAATTTCCGGCTGTTCTCATCTTGCTAACGGAGAGTACTTGCACAGACACAATCAAATAGCCAGGATCATCCATCAGCAAATTGCCCTTCGGTATGACCTTGTCGAATCTGAGGTGCCGTACTATAAGTACGTACCGGCGCCAGTTCTCGAAAATGGTCGTGCATTGCTCTATTGGGACCGCTCTATCATCACGGACAGGACTATTGTTGCCAATAAGCCTGACATTGTGCTGGTAGACCGGTCCCAACGCCGGGCAGTGCTCGTCGACATCACCATTCCACACGATGAGAACCTCGTGAAGGCCGAAAAGGACAAGCTCAGCAAGTACCTTGACTTGGCTCATGAGGTGACCGCCATGTGGAATGTTGACTCGACGATCATTGTCCCGATAGTTGTTTCGGCGAACGGCCTTATAGCGAAGAGCCTCGACCAACATCTTAAGAGGCTCTCGCAAGATGGTTGGATTAAGGGTCAGATGCAGAAGGCAGTACTCCTTGACACGGCGCGTATATTCAGGAGGTTCCTCACTCTGCAGCCCTAGCCACCGGTAGTTTGGGCCCTGCTCCGCTACCATTGGTACCCTAGGTTTAGGTTTTTTATAATATTTTTATTAGCTTTTATTTAAATAAATATTGTAAAAAATTTAAATTTAAGATATAAAGATAAATAAAGTGAATAATAATAATATAATTATAATATATTCGGGACATTTCCACACCAATTATCTAGCCCCAAACTAGGATACCCTGTGCTATGGGTACTAGATAACGGATAAACATACATAGATAAGAATATTAATATCCATGACTCGGAAACAAACATTTCTGCTCATCACACAAATAATTGCACCTTGCAGGATTCGAACCCGCGACCGTTCGATTTCGTACCTAGGATCTCTAGCCACGAGACCAACTGGTCATCTATCTAAACTTATAATAAAGCAGCAGTCCCTTGACATATCGAAGGCATTTGATCGGGTCTGGCACGATGGCCTTTTAAACAAGCTTCCCTCATATGGTTTACCTGTTGGCTTATGCAATTGGATAGTTGAATTCTTGAGGGAACGATCTATTCGAGTAGTCTTAGAGGGCTGCTCGTCTGATCAAATGGCTATCAATGCCGGTGTACCTCAGGGATCGGTTCTCTCACCTACACTATTTTTACTGCACATTAATGACCTTCTGAAGCCCGGTACCTTTGGGTATGCTGATGACAGTACTGTAGTTGAGAGATACACTTCCAATGCTCAAGCCAACTGTGACGCTGTCCAGTTTCAGAGAGAGGCTATGGTAGACCGTTTAAATTAAGCCTTAGAAGCCGTGTCCGATTGTGGCGATGCTAACCTGGTTAAGGTTAATGCTACTAAAACGCAGGCGTGTTTGTTTTCTGCTACAAAGAGCTCCGTCTTTCCAAAGTGTAACAATACCAATAGGTGACCATTTGGAGCTTTTGGGTGTCGAACTCACATCCAACCTGAATTTTGGGTCTTATATTGAATCCAAAGCCAAGGTAGCAGCAAAAAAATTTGGTATTTTGTCTAAGGTTAGGCGGTACTTCACACCGTGACAGCTTTTGAATCTTTATCAAGCACAGGTCCAATCTTGTATAGAGTACTGCTGCTACATCTGGGACGGTTCTGCCAAGTGTCAGCTCGAGTCTTTTGATTCAATTGAGAGACGTGCTATCAGGCTCATTGGGGATGACACTCTGGTAAAGAGTAAGCTTCAAAGTCTGGCGCATCGACGTGAGGTAGCAAGCCTGGCGGTATTCTACAGATTGCACTATGGAGAGTGTGCACAAAAACTGCACAAACTGATTCCCCCATCTCCTTTCCATCACCGTACGACTAGACGATCAGCAAAACGCCACCCTTTCATGGTTGAAATACCTCGCACAAGAACAAAGCGTTACGCTTCTTCATTTATTATAAGAACTGCAAAGGAGTGGAATGCCCTGCCCTCGTCAGTGTTTCCGGTAAATTATGACCCAGGTGTGTTCAAGTCAAGAGTGAATAGGTATCTACTAGGCAAGCGTGCTACACCTTCGACCACATCATCGCTTTCCATCACGTGAGATCGTGGTCAAACGATTGCCTAGTTCGTAATAAAAAAAAAGTAAGTAAAAAAAGTCTGTACAAAGATATAATTTAAAAAAAATGGTCTATGGGACTCAAAATAAGCCGAACAAGTATTATTTAAATTGTTTTTTCTGTTTGATTGTCTATTTGTTCGCGCATTACGTATTAAGTAAAAACTCCTGGACCGATTGCTATGCTGTTTCACTGATGGATAGTTTAGAGTATGACTTAAAAACTGGTGTACTTGGTATCTCAAGCCGATGCGTAGAAACCGAGCAATCAATAAAAAACCTATTTGACGGTTGAAGGAATTTTGATCTGATTTGGTATATTGGTATTTTAGGCAGATTAATGAATTCGCAGGCAAAACCGCGGGCACAGCTACATTATTAATATACATAATTTGTTTTTTTTTGTTTGAATAAGTTAAGTAATAATTTTCTTTTATTTTGCACTAGCTGTGCCTGCGGCTTCGCACGCGTGGTCATTTATCCAAGTTAAAAGTACTATTCCAAGACCTAAAATACTAATATACCAACATTTGATCAAATTTTCTTCAGCTTATTTTAAGGGAACACATTAATTTTTCGGGATGAAAAGTATCCTATGTCCTACCTCGTAGTATGAATTCAAATCAACCCAAGTTTATTTTGGATTCATTCAGTAGTTTCGGCGTGATGCGCGGCCAAGGTAGAGACAGACAGGAAGACAAAAACTGAAAAAAAACGGGTTTTCTTCAGTATCGAATATAGAAGTGACAAAAAAACTGCAATGTACAGATTTGGACCTGTTACAGTTTCATTATAAGTATAGATTTACTAAAATCCATATCCAATTATATAACGAAAGGTGATATAATAACTAGAGCTACTGAGAAAGTTAATTAGGTATTTTAATACATTCATTTTATTTATAATAAGTTACTTCGTGATTTTGGTTTACCCTTAAATGGACGGTTTCATGTACCTAGAGTAGTGCGAGTTACTATGTCGACCACAATACCTAAAGATTCGGACAGAATTAATCACGTTTACTGTATGCCACACATTATCAACTAAACTTATCTCTCTAATACCTCTCATAGACCCCACCAGATATGAAGCACTACAAATAAATTAAATACAATATTATTCACAAAACAATAAACAGAGCTCGAGATATCGTCCCGACGACGACCTCCATTGCGTTTCTTTATCAGAACTAAATATATATTATTTGAATAAATTAATCTCCAACAACAAACGGTAGTAACCACCAAAATCTACCCATTTAAAAAAACAACTTAAACATTCAGGCACAGAGTATAAAATAACATTATAGAATGGTCAGAATAGCGTAAGCGATTTGCAAAAAGGAAGATAGCAAAGTGGGTTGTTCGAACTAGATTTAACCGGTTGTAGCACATGTGGCTATTACATGTATGAAAACTGTTAGAACAGGTTGTCGCCAAATGACAGCAAAAAGAGACATGTACTTTACTTACTTACTTCTTTTAATTCCTTCCGTTAGTTCTTTATGCAAAGCAGTACATGGTTGTATACTGTAAGGAAAACACAATATAACATTGTTCTGTCTTATAAGCTTGAGGCCACGCAAACAAGACAAAAGATTCCATGTTATAGAATATACTCGTATAATAAATTAATCATATTACAGTATTTGCATAAAATGTTGGCTTTTTAAAGATGGAATAATAAATTACGTTTACGAGGTGTAAATTACGTAAATGAGGTTTACGAATTATTGATAATACTTAATAACTAGAATACTAGAAGGTCCAAAAGAGAGCTTCAATGCACAAATGATCAATGCCAGAAAAATAATTGCAACTTACACATCTAACTGCTTGTAATGTTAACACTATACAGATTTCCAAATGTTTGTGGACACGGTCCTTTGATTTCAGTTCAGGTCCATCGTCTGAAATAGTAGAATTCAGCTCGACACGATCACAGAAACATGAAATTTAGTTGTTTCATTCATAAATAGACCGCTTAAGACGCCTAAGACTCTACATTAGATGATAATGTTAGTTAATAATGTAACTAAAACCAAAGACACAAAAGCTTTGTTTGACGAACCCACTGAAAGGGACAGACCTGCAGATAGTTAATTATTTTCCATTAAATTTCCTTATTTTAATTATTATTGGTAACACAGTGAGTCAGTGAGTACCTACAGACAAAGGACGTGGTAGAGTCACCATCATGTTTTAGGAATAAGAGTTCTTAAAACCGTGACGAATCTAAATTACTGTTAATTAATCGGTTCATTGCTGTTTTAACTTAATTCATGAATAAGGTTGTATTAGTTGCCAAAACAGGTATGTTATAAAATTTAAGCGCAGGCAGCTGTAAGAAGTACTTGTAAATACTAATATACTGACAATTATGTCTAACTAGTTTTCCCGCCCACGATTTCGTACGCGCAGACTACTATTTATCGCGAAAAAAAGCATCCTATTTTCTTCTAGGATATTAAAAACCAATGCAAAAGTAGGTATAGCACCGGCTCTTGATGTTTTTTGACAGACTTGTTATTTCGTTTCAATGGCAACCACAGACCATTCTGTAATAGCAACCGTTCCTTACAGTGAGTAATCAACATTTTCCAGTTTTCCCGCCGAAACTTTCAATTTTCCGGAATAAAAAACATCCTAATCCTACATTTTATTCTAGGGTATAAGCCGTCTCCATTCTAAATTTCAACAAAATCCGTGCAGCCGTTATCGCGTGAACGCTCCCTAAACAAACAAACAAACAAACAGACAACGTTTCACTTTTATATATTGGTGTGGATTGTATACACAGATGCATTTATTATACACTAATATTGACATTAATTATACTGAAGTACACGTTACTGAGGATGGGGTATTATGTTTTGTGCGTAAGTATGATTGTCACCACTCATTACCGAGCTGATGAAACTTGCTATAAACAGCTCTTCTAAGTCCTGGAGTAACACATAAGAAAACTTTTATCCCGGAAAAATTAACACGCGGGTAGAGCCACACAGGCAATGTATATGTAAAAAGCCTAGTAATTGTAGCAAATCATTGTTTACCTGACACCGTTCGATAAAAGATGGTCGCCCTGCGCACGCGTCGCGTTGTGGCAGACAAAGGCGTGTGAACAACTTTACAGGCAATTATGTTCAGTTTATTATCGCGCTCATTTTGTTTATGCAACACATTAAGTGGCTATTTTTAGAATTGAGCTCAGAGGATCTTGTATACCTTCATCGTTAGCCTTGCTTGAATTTACGGCAACCTGTACGGATTGTAACCTTTTAATTATTTTTTTGATTTATTTCTGCAAAAATGCCCTTTGCATAAATACCTAGACTATTTAAACTGTAATTGTTATATTTATTCTGAGTGCTTTATTTATTCTGAGTAAGCGTGTTTCATCTTAAAACCAAATTGTCGCGTCGGCGTCGTGTCACCTAACCTAAAAACAACACGCAAGAGATTGTCGTTAAATGCAAACATATAATAAATAAAATAACAAGTTGTGATATCAGGCTTTTAAAAAAAAACCTTCATCATTACCATCATCAGCCCATCTCAGTCCACTGCTGGGCAAGCTGCTCCTAAAGCTCTTGTTTTCCATCTGCTGTCATCCATCTTGCGTATGTCGTCACTCCACCTAGCCAGAGGTTGCCCTACACTACGTTTGTCGAGTCGCTGTCTTCGCTTGAAAACTAATCAAACCCCAAAGTTTATCAGTCTTTCGACAAATATGACCAGTCCACTGCCACTACATCGCTAATCCTAAGGCCTATGTCGATGATACCAAAAAGGGATATGTTTAGTTACCTTGTTTTAAATTTTTGTTGATTTCCATTTGAGATATTTTACTAACAAATCCAGTGACAGGTAACCTTTCAGGGACGTGCATATCTGTAAAGATTACTACGCGTTATAATCTCAAAATTATAAAATTAGCAATAAAAAACCAGTTTAATATTCAGCATAGAAAGGAACATAAACATAGAAATTAAACTACAAACAGCAGTAGCAACACACCAAAGTCTATCGCCTTCTGAACACGTAATACGGCGGCGATATCGTAAATAGGTCAAGCTGATTAACGCATATGAGAAATAGATTCCAATTGTCTCGCGATGTCTATCTGGCCCCTATAATCCTCGGTGTGATGTTTTACAGGGGCACTTAAGACTTGACAGGGGCATCAAGACTTTACAGGAGCATTTAGACTTTACATGTATATTTAGACTTTACAGGGGTATTTAGACTATACAAGGGTATTTAGACTTTACAGGGGCTTTTATACTTTAGAGGGGTATTTAGACTTTACATGTGTATTTAGAGTTTATAGGGGCATTTAGACGTGAAATATGCGTTGAGAGTTGTATTCTGGTGTTTCAGGGGTGAGTCCAATGCAATGCCTTCCTGAATGTATAAAATCAAAGGCGGCAATATTTACCTATTAACAGTACCGTGAGCGTGACATACCTACTGACTGACAGACAACGCACAGCCTTAAACGGTAGACCTAGAGATTTTGAGGAAATATTCCTTGAGTATCCTAGACGTGTACTCGGGCAAGTTTTTTTTCAAGATACTAGCTTTTGCCCAAGATTTCGTCCGGGCGGACTACAGTTTATCGCAATAAAAAGCATTCTATGTTCTTCAAGGATATTAAAAACCAATGCAAAAGTATAGCAACAACGCTCTTGATGTTTTTTTACAGACTTGTTATTATTTCGTTTCCATGGCAACCGTTCCTTAGAGTGAGTAATCAAAATCTTCCAGTTTTCCCTTGGAAACTTATCATTTTCCGGGATAAAAAGTAACCTATGTTTTATTCCAGTGTATAAGCTATCTCCTTTCCAAATTTCATCAAAATCCGTCCAGTCGTTATTACGTGAAAGCTCCTCAACCAAACGAACAAACAGACGTTTCACTTTTATGTAGTGGTGTGGGATATTTTTTACATGGTTCGATCGAGTCTACGAAATATTCAGTAGGATCGGTTTGATCGGTCTTCGATTATTGTTTCTTTGATCGAAGGTTTTGTGGGATCAGATGGGTTGGGAGATACTCACATGGACGGGTAGATTGCTTTATTTGTAGATCTGAATTAGTCATTTTTAACGATTTCACAAAAGGAGACGGTTATACGAGTATGTTCGAATGTACGTATGTTTATTTTATGTTTGTCGTCCAGCTTCTCCGTCAATTAAGGACCGATTTTAAAAATTCTTCTTTTGTATGAAAGATTATACTCTCCAGATAGTTCAATATAAATTGTATCAAATTTGGTTGAGTAGTTTTTCGTAAAAAGTTTTTTTAGTAAATCCATTTGATATTGTGTTTATATTGCCTTGATTTTGTGTATATACTGCCTCAAATCTCCAAGATTTCTTAACCGATTTAGATGGTTGTTTTTTTATTCAAAAGGGTAGACTTTCAGTGTAGTTTCATATAAACTTGATTAAAATTGGTTCAGTAGTTTCTATTAGAAAATCTATTTGTTTTATAGTTTATTTTCTCGAATATCTTGGGATTTCTGAACCGAATTAGATGATTGTTTTTACTTCAAAGAAGACCTCTAGTGTGTTACTGTATAAATTTCATGAAAATTAGCTTAGTAGCTTTATACAAGCTTTAATTTAATTCACTGTGTTATTATGCTTGGGACTAGTTTTCAAGTCAATTTTGAACCATTTAACGACGTCCAAAGATGCTGAAGTTTTCCAAATGGATGTAGTTCTGATGACAATTATGGTAGGTACTATTGAGCTGACCTGATGATGAAGCCGTCAACAACCGGATGATGGAACCTCTTCGAGTTTGGGCTCATTTGGTTTGTCTTGATGAGATCTCTGGCCTAATGTGGTATTGAGAGTCTGATGATGGAGACGGTGTCATAGAAACCCATTATCCAACCATGAAATGATGAAACCCGTTTGAGTTTAGGCTTATTTGGTTGGTCTCGATGAGTTCTCAGGTCTTAAGTGGTACTAGTGGTGTCTCGTAAAAGTTAGCTTTAAAAATGAATAAATGAGAAAATAAAATAAAAAATATTTGCTTGAAACACGGTAAAATATTGATGGCATTTTTTATAAGTCCAACATGTTCCACCAGAAACTGGCATACAAAAATGACAAAAAGATACAATTACAAATTTAAAACAAATATCGCTAATAGAATTAAAATAACAAACATTTTTACTATCAAATATTCATGATTAAATTAAATTGTCAGTTTATGGTCAGAGTAAAATTTGTAAAATAATAATAATAAAAGATAGATCATAATAGTACCAACAATGATAAGAAAAAAAAAATGAATTAAATACACATGTCAATACAAAGAATAAGGATAACTTAATTCAAATACACTGTCATATTAAATTTAACTAATTTAACTATTACATACACTGTTTAAATTCCAAAATTCTTTCATTTCATAAAAGCAATTTTCAGTTAACCAATTATGAAGTTTAACTTTTAAGTACTTGAGTGGGAGCACTTCTTAGTAATGTAGGCATGTAAATGATTAAAGTCACTGATTACTGATTAAGTTGATTACTAAGTCAACTGCTAAATTAATTGTATAAAAAAATAATTTATACATTTACAACTTAAAAATTCATTAGTTTTCTGTTTATGTGTCCTCATATCTTCGAGATGTGTAACTATTTTTTTAAAGAGTTTCATTTCATTCCCGTGAAATCATAAATCATTTCGTCAAAACTAATTCAATTGTTTTCTATGTAGGTTATTCACCCTTGGTTTTAATTTACCAACGTCTTGAGTCTAAAGTAAGTTTTTTTTTTGGCATTTGTTCTTTCCGATGTTTGCTTTGGCCACTCAAAATCAAGCATAAAAATAATTTTCCAAAAAAAAGTTCTTCTGATCTTATGTTGTATTTTTGCATTATTATTACATTATTACATTTGACGAGCGGTTGGTCTAGTGCTTGCAAGGTGCAACCATTTGTGTGATGAGCAGAAATGTTTGTTTCCGAGTCATGGATGTTGATATTCGTATTTATGTATATTTATCCGTTATCGAGTGCCCATATTACAGGGTATCCTAGTTTGGGGCTTGGTAATTGGTGTGGAATTGTCCCGAATATATTTATTTATTGGTAATTTCGAAAAAGTGATATTATTCTGGCTCAAAAGTAATTTATTTATTCTTTTTAGTGGTTGTTTACAAAAGAAATTTATAATAAGAACAAATTTTAAAACGTTCAGGCGTTTGAATATTTAAAAAAAAAACAACCGACTTAACGATTTAATATATATTATGAAAAATATTTTTAAACTTCATTAAACTCCTGGATTCGTACCTGTGTGCGACATGTTCAGTTCAATAAATCAATTTCATACTAGGATACTAGCTTCTAGCTGTACCTTTTCACGATTAAAACTTTATACAAACGATTGTACTATTATACAACAACAAACCTCCATAACACCACCATACCATATTGGTATTGGTATCATATTGTACTATCATGTACACTCTTTTAAGGTATTTCAATAGTATTAAATAACAGTGCTGCTATTTCAATTAACTCTATTCAACCAAACAATGGCAAAATAGTAATACGCGACTCTCCAACCAAATTATCCCATTATAAACACGTAGATTCGACTACGAGCATAATGGAGTGATGATATCTACTCATTATTTTTTTGCCCCCAAAATAGATAATTGGGCCGTCCTAGAAGGGCGTACTAAGGATTGGGGCAGGAGGTCTATGTAAAAGGGCGTGACATTTTCGATTCCGTTTCCCAAAGTTTTGCCGAGGCTAATAATATTCTCAAGAAAAGCGCTTGTGTTTTTTTTTTACTTTTAATAATTTGTATTCCATGTGATGGTCCCAAAGCATAATATTTCCTGATTTTTCAGTTGCTCCTTGTAATTATGTATATTATTGTGCTCGCATAACGTAATTCTCTCACATAGTTTGGTTTAGTCGTATTTATTTATTTATTGCAACACATCAGATGTTGAAGTTTTAAAAGCTATATATTTAGCTATTATTATACATAGGTATGCTTTTCGAATGCATACGAGCCCAACTCCCGCACTAAGTCCGTCCACAGTCCCACGCTTTGCATACGGCGGAATTAGAATAATTCACCGATGTTTATCTAAATTGTTAATCTCATTTAGCCGGCCTCGCGTTTGGCCTGCTTTTTTAATTCGACATTGTGTTAGACGAACATCGTTAGATAAATTTGTTTTCCGAACGAACACGCGTATTGTGTTCTGGGCAATTAAAGCGTTGGTGAAAAAACGTTATTTTTTTAGATTTTAGTTAACGAAGCGTGGATTTCAATGGGCCATTTTGCGTATCGTCTTGTACTGTTATTTATTCTGTGGAATCGTTTGTTAAATTGCTCGTAAAGTTTAATAGAAAAAAGGACTAAAAAAATTATATTATGTATGTTAAGAGATATAGTATTGCTGAATGTATCAGTACATTGAGGGACTGAAAAAAGACATCTTTGATAAATAAAGATAGCTTCGTTGGTAGCGCGATTGAGCGGTATTCCCAGTGTCGCCTTTGTATACACCCTTTTTACATGACTGCCCAAAAAAGGAGTGTAATGTTTTTAGTATTCATGTAGGTCTGTATGTATGTAAGTATGTATGTATGTATGTATGTATGTATGTATGTATGTATGTATGTATGTATGTATGTATGTATGTGTGTTTATTTATTCCACCATAATTTTTAAATGCCTGAACAGATTTGGAAGTATGGGGTATGGTTAGAATCCTTAAATCCTCCCGAGTAACATAAGCAACTATTTAAAAAAAAAACAGTATGTTGACAGTATGGCTCCAAAATCATGTGTTTTTTTCCCACGAATTATGCAATATGGGTATAAAATTGAAGGCCTTGATGAGCACATTCCAACAATATATAATTTATTAGCATAAATTATTTTTTGGCAGAGCAGGCTTGTTTTTCCAGCTTTTGCTTTTGTATTTACATTGCAAAATTCATATTTAGGTTAGTAAAAAAAGTGAGTCTTGACGCTATCCACATATATTTTTCGAAATGTATGTACTATTTCCAGCAATCTTTATACTTACACAGTGTTCTTAAATACCTACAACATATCTATGACTAGTATAATTATATGGAGGTAGGTAGGTAGTCTTCCGTGCATAATGCACAGGTGTTAAATATGACCATTGATTCATGGCCCCAAGGCCGATCGTCGAAGAAAACTACAACAAAAGATATAATAATAAGAACACCGCCTTTGTTCACTATATTTATTTACGTATAAAATATTTTCAGTCTGACTCAGTGTACCCTCTACTAGGTAACTTCAAATGAGATCATTCATTAATATTTACAAAAAGCTTATTTGGAAGTAGATTATTGTATTCAGGGAATCATGTGTTGGCGGCTTTGCTGCCGTGGTCATTATTCCGGGATATAAGATTGCTATAAGTTATTCCAAAACCAAAGGTGTCAATATACCAAAATTCATAGAACTTCATCCAAACTAACTAAAACAAGCTAATATTCACTGTTTACTGATACTGACTGACTCGCTCGGTACCCGTGGTCGATATCTCACCTACCCATCGCCCCACTACCCAATGACGTACACCGCTTCACGTACAGGGAGTAGTAGTGACGTTTCGTGGATCTATAAGCTGGGACAAGTCTGCACTAACCTAACCTGTGAATGTCCGGACTAGATCAGTTATTCTGTGGCAGCACCTGCAGACCACGACGAATCCAGTCATCGTACTAACAAAACACATTCAAACACTTCGCCGCCACATACCATCATATTAATGTATAGAACAAATATTAGACCACATTTGTCTTCGCTGCTCGTGTCGGTGCGGGTTTAATACTTTTAATTAATTTCTATTCATCGCGACCTCTGCCGGCCACTTGGGTAAATGAAGTGAATAAGCTTCCTTCTGGAACAGCAGCCTTATTGTCTAACTCTGGTGATAATGAAACTGACGTTCATTTACACCATTATGAACATGAATCTCCGAATTCGAATTGTCTAACTATCCACCGGTGATCTCCTCGGTGATCTTCACCAAGTCCCCACTATCAGCTGTTTTTAAGCGAAATGAATGAACGAAACATCATATTTTAACATATTTTGGTATTGTCTAAATTTTCATCGCCACCGAGACGTGTCAAATGAAAAAGGTTGCTCTGTCCTAACCTTTCGTATCAAATGGCTTTGAGTTTGTGACGAAATTATAGTTTTATTGAATTAAAAGTTGACTGTTTGCGTAAGTTCAAAGGGAAGGGGTAATCTAGGTATCATAATTAATTGCGGTTTATTAATTTCAGGCATTAATTCTCCGAAAATTCGACTTCCAAACTTGCGAAAGTCAAACAGAAACTTCACTGGTTTTTTGTGATATATATAGTTCAATACAAAGAGAATATTTCGATATTTACTTCTACTAGCACTTATTTCAGTTTAACATATCTTATTTATTCGATTACAGGCACTATAAGTACCTAACCTACAAAAACATAAAATGAAGAATATTTTGATGGGCGAATTTGTAGCCAACTGCAGAAAAACAACATCTCCAAACTAATGGACAGTCTCTCAAGCCCCTAATATTGGTGCTGACCATGTGGCTATTATAATATCTATGGATGTTCAATGTTTAACAACAAATATCAACAAAATATACCAATAAATTATTATCTCTATGCACTTGAAATGAGAAAAGTTTTGATAACAAGGTGGACAGTGGAAACTAAATATTTCCCAAGTAACACCCAGGTGCACAAAGGTAAGCTATTGTAAAAAAAACTTTCCACGGTTCGCCCAGGTGGTCGTAAGAGATGAATTGGCTAGTGCCCTGACTGAGAGTCAACAAATGGTTGCAAGTTCTAATCTCGCAAGGTGCAATCATTTGTGTGATGAGCACAAATGATTGTTTCTGAGTCATTGATGTAATATTGGTTTATATCCATGTATGTTTATTTATAGAATATTTTTGATGAGAGAATTTGTAGCCAGCTGCAGAAGAAAAACATCTCCAGAAGGTTTTGAGGAACAATCACAGGCCTATTTACACCCTAGACCATTCATTATGAAAGAATTTGCAAAAATAACAGTCAAAATGTATTAAAAGTATCGACAAAAGATATCAGATATAATTAAAACAAAATAAGTACAAAACCTAAAATGATACCTTTATAGGTAATCAGTTAAAATTTCATCGGGAACTGCCTACTTTCAACCCATATCTAATGCACCTTTTTTTTATTACGTTTTATGCAATTGTTTGACCATGATCTCATCTGATGGAAAGCGATAATGTGGTCGAAAGTGTAGCACCCTTGCCTAGCAGATACCTATTCACTCTTGACTTGAACACACCTGGATTCATTATATTTTACCAGAAACTGACGAGGGCAGGGCATTCCACTCTTTTGCAGATCTTACATGAATGAAGAAGCGTAACGCTTCGTGCTTGTGTGTGGTATTTCTATCATAAAAAGGTGCCGCTTTGCCAATATTCTAGTTTGTACGGTGATAAGCGAATCAGATTGTGCAGTTCTTATGCTCACTCTCCATAGTGCAATCTGATAACTTGAATTATGCACATTGTCATATTTGTCGTTCAAAAAGGAGGTGAAAAATTCATTTTGTCATTTACATTCAGTGCCACTACATTTGGAAACCAGTTGGCCGAGTGGCTAGTGACCATGACTGAAAGTCAACCAATGGATGCGGGTTCAAATCCCGCAAGGTGCAATCATTTGTGTGATGAGCAGAAGTATTTGTTTCCGAGATATGAATGTAATATTCATATGAATGTAATATTCATATCTTTGTATGTGTACTCGTATCTATTGTCTAGTACCCATATTTAGTGCATTCAGTGTATTTATGTCAGCGTACAATACATACAAAGTTTTATAAATTTTTCTTTTTTGTTTCAGATTGAGTGACATGAATACTACTGGCATTTACTCTTGTTTGAAGATTGCTGTAAGCTATAAGACCGATGCCGATTGTGTTACCGCTACTTCTATATTATATTATGTACAATGTACGATTTACTTCTATGTATATACAATAAAGAGTTATCTATCTATCTATGTTTTGTTGTTATTTTTTAACTACAAATTATTATGTAAGTAGAAACATACATTGATACCTATGAACTAGTATGTCACAAGCGACATACCTACCAACTGATTCACAGACAACACACAGCCTAAACCGGTGGACCTAGAGATTTGCAATTTGGAGGAAATATTTCTTTAAATTTCGAACGAGGCTGGCAATGTTTGCACAAGAGCAAAGCCTCGGCATGCAGCTAGTTTTAGCATAAATACAGACTGAGTATGGATAGAGAAACAGAAAGTTAAATAAATTTTATTAAATAGCATGTTTATTTTATTGTAAAAACCTTTCTAAAACATATATAACGGGCAAGTGTCTTTATTAAATAAGGACTATACATAAAACATTCTAAAAACTTACAAGCCATTACTGGCTCACTGATAGCCCACTAATTACAATGTAATTATATAGTAATTCACAACAACAAAGTAAATATTTCCAACACACCATTTTATTCAAATGGTATAAAAAAAGTGCAGTAACTAGGTATATTATAATACAAATATAACAAGTAGATTTGAGAAGCAGCATCTTTTTGCATTTTATTGACATACTATGAATCTCTTCCCGCTCAATCCGACTTGAAATGATCCTGTTTACTGTGATAGACAGGTACTGAACTGAATCTGAATAATAAAGATATAGCTATGATCATTTGTCATTATCTACATAACAAGTACTACATAGTCAATATTGTAATATGCAGTATTACTTTTGTAGAGTTAGATCAAATTTGTAAACAATTCAAAAGAGAGGTTAATTTGTTGTACCTACAGCTACATTAGGCTTTGTGATAGTTGGAAATGTTCATACTGACACAGGTGCAAGCTGCAGCCCATCTTCTGAACCCCGGCTGGTGCTCAAAGCACACGTGGGGTGAGAAGGGATGGACCTATTATTACTCCGGGCCCACAAGGCACCTTACATTAACAGTTTCTTAAGGTGGTTTCTAACTGTGTAACTAGAGTATTATATAGTCAATTAATTAGCTATGTGACTAAATATAGACAGATAGATAACTCTTTATTGTACACCAAAAATATACAATGTCCCGCTTGGGGGGTGCGTATTAAGCATTTCTCCCTGCCAGCCTTTACCCAAGCCAGTCAATAATAATTATTAGGTATGTACCTACCTAGTTAATAAATATTATACAAAATATAGGTACCTACCTGCGGGACTACAGAAAGCTTGAGTTCTGTTGATGAATGTTTTCTTCTATTGGGGAATGTTTTACAGAAGTCAACATTGGTTATGCAGCAGTATCTTATCTGTATATCTCTTTCTTAGTTTGTGCTGTGAAGTAAAATGACACAAAACATAACCGATTATGTATGCATTGAAATGAGGTAAAAATCCATTAAAATATGTATGTTGTTGATGAGCATTTGTGAAAATGCCCTATTCCTGTAAAACCTAGTATATATGTATATGTACCTAGTAGGTAAATTAAACTAGACTCGAATAGGTGCTTAGATAATATTCATTAGTCCACCAAAATTCCTGTATAGCCAAGCCAAAGACTGTTAGAACTTGCGATATATTTGTTCAAAGTTTCGATCTAACTCGATGACCAATTGTAGGTCTATGAAAAGACCACTTTATCAGATGACATTCTGAAATACAATATGGTACATAGGTACGTATTTGTTGCTAAATCAATTTTATATCCGAAAACGAACATAACCTCGACATACATTACATCTCACAAAGCAATTCCACTTTTAGTTTATCCACGTTTCGCACAAACTCACACAAATCTTGTGACTATAACCTACCTATTTAATATTAAAAAAAATCCATTTGATTTTCATTTCATTAGTGAATGCTAAATTGTAAACAACAAACAAACACATACTTTATTATGGTCCAGAATAAATAATAACTTGCAAACCAACGTTTCGTTCTACGCAACGTCAGGCTATAATATACCTGAATATTATTTTTTGAAGAATATCCATTATTAAACAGCATAACTAATAAAAATTAGATTATAATAAACAAATAAAACACTACACGTGTTTATATAGCTAAATTAACATTTTACAACCATTAGTTCAAAAAAGCACTAAAAAGTGCTCAAAGCTGTTCTTCATGAAATGGAACGCAAGCATAACATAACACCAAGCATATGTTTTTGGTGTTATGTAGTCTGTGGAAAGAACGAAATGGCCTTCACTTTTTCAAGACGATTACCACCGAAAATATTAGACAATTCCCCTGGACGGCGAACTGGAACCGCCAATGGTAATATGGATTTGATTGCCATTACCACCAGAGTTAGACAATAAGGCTGCAGGTGTCAGGTTCATACCGCTGAGTGCAGTGCGGGGCTCACCGACTTTACTTTAATTACAGAATTACACTTAGCTTCACTCGCGTGGTTATTTGTTTTTCTCGTTGTTTTCTAGGTAATAACCATGTATATGTATTCACAGTCTGTCAGAAAGCTTTTGAAAAACATAGCTTATTGACTGTGATATTTCACGGAAATTTTAAAGAATACTAGCTTTCCCGCCCGCAAATTCGTCCGCGCGAACTACTAATTATCGTGAAAAAAAGCATCAAATGTTCTTCTGGGATATTAAAAACCAATGCAAAAGTAGGTTAAGCACCAATGCTCTTGATGTTTTTTGACAGACTTGTTATTTCGTTTCTATGGCAACCATTCCTTACAGCGAGTAAGTAATCAACATTTTCCAGTTATCTCGTGGAAACTTACAATTTTCCGGGATAAAAAGTACCCTATGTTTTATTTCAGGGTATAAGCTATCTCCATTCCAAATTTCATAAAAATCCGTCTAGCCGATATCGCGTGAAAGCTCCTCAAACAAACAAATAAACAAACATACAAACAAACAGACAACGTTTCACATTATATATTGGTATGGATATAATACGAGCATACGAGACCTGGGCGCTTATTCACTATGCCGTACGAAATTCCTTTCCGTTCCGCTATGCTAAAAGTCGCAAAACAAACGAAAATGGGAGGAACCCCAAGGCCAATCAGAATGATATATTACTGTCTGCCCCCACGAACTGCCACCGCGTCAGGGCAGACGGAAATACCTACTTATGGCTATCGGCCACCATGTATAATAACAAATGTTGGCTAACAGTTATACACTTATGACTTTTTCTCCCCCCCTTGGTCATATTAGACTGTGCCCCATGTTAGGTACGATATTTTTGTACTTTTTAAATTTTAGATTGTTTGTAGGCACCATATTATGTTTGGGACATCTTGAGTATCTTTCGTGTTTTTTTCATCTAAAATAAGACTGGTAAGGTAGTGTGATTTTCATCACATCACACTAATATGATAAATGCTAATGTTGCTGTCTCTCGGTGTTTGTTACTCGAACCTTCTCAAGTCTTAACCGGCTGAACCGATCTTGACGAGATTGTATGTGGAAATAGCATGCATCATTATTAGAAAGGCCAATGACTCTTTCTTATGTTTTTCTCCGGAAATACGTATAAGCGGGCGAAAACGTGCGGCGCAGCTAGTCGAAATATAAAACTGTTTTGTTTTCAGATACAAAAGAATTACTCGTTTAAAAGTGAATCATATTGTCAGTGAATACAATTAATATTCACTTATTATTCATTACAATAAGTGTTCATAAAACGGGTACATAACAGTGCTGGTTTCTAGTTGTAACCGGTTTAAGCCAGGACCATTATCCTTCGCAACCTCAAATAAACTTCGATATCTATGCATTTTGTTATGGTTTATAATATAGTTAGTGTAAGAGCCAGCGGTAGAGAACTAACTCGGAACCGCAGAGAACGATGAACCGCAGGGTCTGAGTCGGCTAAAACAATTATTGTTCATAGATGAAATTTTCATATATTTTTGCTTTAACCACTTTTTATGTTCGACAGTCTTTCAACAATTCTCAGCAAATGTAGTAGAATACCAAAAGTGGTTAAAGCGAAAAGTAATAATTACAATATATGAAGAATTGTTTAAGTAGACTTGGGGCCTAGATGACAGATCTACCTGAACACTACGGGCTCCTTATATTTTATTACCACGTTTTTATTAAGTTACTTTCTTGTTTGTCTGTCTGTCTGTCATTCCGGGTAGAACCTGGCTCCTCAAATTTCGATCACTTCCCGATTGACTATCTGGCTGAAACTTTCAGGTTAGCTAACAACTTAAAGACAAAGCATTATAAAAAAAACATAACGTGATTTCAGTTTAGTTTTTTAGCTACATAATATGCTGCTCGTTATTTATTCGCCACGATAACTGAAATGTTCTCGCTCGGGTCATTTTAGAAATTAAATAAGAAATTCCTACGAATGCACAAACGATCATTAACTAAGTAACGAGAACGTTACGCATAAAAGTGATAGCGGGTATATAAGTCATACTCGTGAACGAGTATGGGGACTGGTCCAGCCTAGTCTCTTTATAGCACTCATGTAATAATTACTATTTTTATCATAGTTTCTTTGCTCGGGAAATCAATAGATAGACAGAATACATGGCTAGTATTATGTTTTTAACGTTAATTCATTGAAATCTCGTGTTTTCCGCTAATGAAAATATTGTTTAAGTTTCGCTTCTGTTCTGTTTTGTTTCTAATTTTTTATTTATGTTGAATTTAATTGAATTAACTAAAACTTAAGGTTCAAACCATAGAGCGTATGTAAACACTAAAAGAAATAATAAGCCCAATTTCAATTCATTGAAATCTTGTGTTTTCCGCTAAAGAAAAAATTGTTTAAGTTTCGCTTCTGTTCTGTTTTGTTTCAAATTTTTATTTATGTTGAATTGAATTGATTTAACTAAAACTTATGGTTCAAACCATAGAGCGTATATAAACACTAAAATAAATAATAAGCCCAATTTCAATTCATTGAAATCTTGTGTTTTCCGCTAATGAAAATATTGTTGAAGTTTCGTTTCTGTTCTGTTTTGGTTTAAATTTTTATTTATGTTGAATTGAATTAACTAAAACTTATTGTTCAAACCATAGAGCGAAACACTAAAAGAAATAATAAGCCCAATTTCAATTTATTGAAATCTTGTGTTTTCCGCTAATGAAAATATTGTTGAAGTTTCGTTTCTGTTCTGTTTTGTTTTAAATTTTTATTTATGTTGAATTGAATTGAATTAACTAAAACTTATGGTTCAAACCATAGAGCGTATATAAACACTAAAAGAAATAATAAGCCCAATTTCAATTCATTGAAATCTTGTGTTTTCCGCTAATGAAAATATTGTTGAAGTTTCGTTTCTGTTCTGTTTTGTTTTAAATTTTTATTTATGTTGAATTGAATTGAATTAACTAAAACTTATGGTTCAAACCATAGAGCGTATATAAACACTAAAAGAAATAATAAGCCCAATTTCAATTCATTGAAATCTTGTGTTTTCCGCTAATGAAAATATTGTTGAAGATTCGTTTCTGTTCTGTTTTGTTTTAAATTTTTATTTATGTTGAATTGAATTGAATTAACTAAAACTTATTGTTCAAACCATATAGCGTATATAAACATTAAAAGAAATAGTAAGCCCAATTTCACTATGTCCCAAATTAACTAAAATAGCACCGTCACTAGCTCCCAGCCTATGCGTATCGACTTGCGCAGACGCACGCCGCGTAAATCATGTGTTATCTGCGCGCATGCGTGCACCCCAGAATAGTGATGAGTTAGTGCGAAATGCAGGTCATAAACCTGGTGTATAGCAAGGTTAAAAAAAGGCAGAATCTACACCACCAAGCAAACGAGTGAAGCATAGAAAATAGACGGGTGCTTATGAGTGCGTGAGTGAGTAATACAAGTATGTGGTTGATACACAATTCCACACAATTTCATCAAAAAAGACTTCATTGTTTTTATTTTCTGTGAGAACTTGTCAGAATTAACATGACTAGTAAGGTCGTCGAGATCTTGCTGCGATGTGGCAGCAGAACGGCATAACATGGTGTTAGTGAGTGGTTGAGGCTTGTGCGTACGAGCGGATCGGCATATCTTGGGTGCCTCACTTTAAATTTGCCGGCGTAGACTCCGTTTTTTTAAGCCTTCTTGGTGTGTAGGTACATAATTATTGCGCCTACAAGTCTAATGTGTATAAATACTCGGAAGCAGATAATGGTTTATGTTTATTTTGTTTACAAATAGCTTTTATTTTAATAGTAACTAAGTTGTGATATACGGACGGATTGATAGACTAATTGATAGACGGACTGAAAAACGATGAGAGACGGAACGATGGACGATTGGACTGATTGAAGGACGCGGCCTATGAAGGAAAAGTCAATTGGGAACTAGCATTACTTTGGGCTTGCGAGGTACCGCCAGACAGTACCAAGTATTTGCACACTAGTCCCACTCTAATAATAGTGTCATCATCAGCCTAAACTTGTCCACTGCTGGACATAGGCCTCTTCTAATGCACGCCACTTAGCTTGGTCTTCACTCTCTGCATCCAGTTTCTACCAGCCGCTTTTCGTAGGTCTTCTCTCCACCTGGCCACAGAGCGTCCTGCACTACGTTTGTCTAAGCGCGGTCTACACTCGAGAACTCGGTTGTCGGTTCTTCGGGAAATGTGACCAGCCCACTTCCACTTCAGCTTGCTAATAGTGTCACTTAGTTTTATACTACTGGGTAGTGGGTGTCTACCATAGAGTAGGTAGTGTTCTGTGGTCGCAGTTTTTAAATAAAAAACTAAAAACTTGAATATAAAATAGGTTAAGAAATATTTTAAGGGAGTCAAATTTCTATTACTCAGGTTACGCTACACTTTAATCTATTTTAGATTTGACGCCTGCTTAAAAGAAAATTAGAGTAATTACCTAGGCAGATCAACAAATGTTGTAAGAAAACACAATATTTTTTAATCATATTTAACTAAAAACCTTAAAAGAGCGTGCTTTAAATAAAATTCACCCACTTTTCACATAGTATGGTGAGGATGAGATACCCCTAAAAATATAGTTTATGTTTTGTAAAAGCTTTTATTAAACTTGCAATGTTTGTTTGTATGTTAGTTTAGGTCAAATCTTACAGGCTGGATTAGAACCACTTCCTTCGTGAATCGACATCCGGGCTAATCCTGGATAAAGAGCTCTTCAACTCCAGATATAGGAATTCTTCAACGGATAATAGCACAGACGCACGAAACGAAATTTTGTTTACGCATTTTATTATGATTTTATGTTTTACCGTGGCATGGTTGCTGCCCTCAGGGTTGTGTCCTGACTAGGAAACTCCTCAATGGTTAACAGCGCAGACACGAAATGTTGTATACGCATTTAATTGTGATATCCCGTTCTAAGTTTCACAATGACATGGCTACTGCATAAAAGCTTCATTTATGTAACGTTTTTCAATTAACTTATTTGATTTCCGTTTGAAATGCGAGTTTACTCAACCACTAGAACCACACCATTTCTGCAGCATTTTAGTTCATGCATTTCGGTCATATGAGTAGCTCTTGAATTTATGATGTGTTCTGTGACAGACGGACGGATGGACTGGGCAACCTTTTCATTATGAAAGTTATTTCTAGGAGACTAATCTCTCAACCAACTATTTAGGTACTCACTTATTTTATACAAATGAAGACGAGAAGAGCAGGTCGATTGCCAGATGGTAACCGCCCCTAGCCCATATCTATTACTGTGCCACCACGAATTTTGAATTATAAATATTCTGCGTCATCTCATGAAAAGTGGGAAGATTAGGTACAAGCTCATTAAGCGTGGACACCATAAATTAGGTGCAACGCACACAATTGGCCTTTTATGATTTTAGTCTAGACATGCGCGCCGAGCCTGAATTTGCCAGCGGCGGTGCGCCGCAGCGTGACCTTTTTTTAGGGGATACATTTTTTTTAAGGAAATGTTTTAAGTCAGAAGCAAAAACATTAAAATCGAATAGTTTTATTAAAAACTTTTACAATTAAAATTTAAAGTAAAAAGAAAACCGTGCTTTCATTCAAGATCACGGTTTCCTGGCATAACGCGTAATTGTTGTAATTGTTATGGATGAATATAAATGTGTTGACTCTCACAGGGCTCAGCCGAGACCTTTTCGCACTTATAACAAGGCCGGCGACTGAAAACACGCGCTCGCTGGGTGTGCTGGTAGCTGGGATTGCCAGCAGAGCTCTAGCGAGCGCATTTAGCCACGGAAATGCTGTTTCTCTTTTCTTCCTATAGTTAAGGATTTTTCCTTGGACAACATTTACATCTCCTGGTCTCAAAGTAGCCAGGTACTTCCAACATTTTTGTGAAATTTCAGCATCCTCCGAGTCTAACTCTGTGATGTTGCTGCTGCTGCTTTTCTTAGAAAGATTGGATAGCAAGGCTTGCCCAGAAGATGTAGCAATGATTTAAATATAGCTAAAAAAGATAAAATCGGCGAAACACTTAAAATAAGATCGAATTTTTAAAAGATCTAAATTTTTTACACCAATCGGCGCGCCTACTAGGCTCGGCGGCGCCGGCGGTGGCGTGGACCAAGCGCGGTGCGGCGCGGCGAGCATCTCTATAATCTCTATTAGTCATAATCAGAGTGACGTTTGTGTAACACGTGCTAGCAGTGAATCTCATTCGCCACACAATCTGCGTATGTCTCTCTATCGTTGTTGTTGATGCACATGAAGCATGACGATGGGGATGTAGGGTGTGTTTGCTTGTAGTTGTACCTAGTCTAGTTTTCGTGATATTATAGCGTGCCATATCTCTCCCCCCCCCCTCTCCCTTTTAATTATATTTACGGCGCTTGTTGTGTGCATTGCACCTAATTTAAGCGGTCCACGCCCAATGAGCTTGTACCTAATCCTACCCACATTTATTAAGATCTATGGCCACAGCTCAAAAATTTACTACAATAAACTAGAAAATAAAATAAGCTAATATTACACAACTTAAAAAACTTAATCCATAGAAACTTCGGTATACCAAGCAATGAAAAGCAAGCAAACAGTAATAGACGCAATAACCTACTTCAGGTTCATTGGGTTACCTGACCTTTCAACCTAGTTGGGTGTGCTATGAAATAGTTATATTTCTCTACTTAGAAAAGTCATTGCTCTGCAGCTGTAATACTCTAGTGTGCTACTCTAGTATATAACACCAGTCTAGCATTATAAACTTTTGCGAATTGAATTCATGTTTATAAGACTACAAGCGACTCGCCCCGGCTTCGCATAGGTAGGGGTTTCTCATTATTTGTACACGATTCTACCCGTGTTTTAGTTAGACATAATAGCCTCGGTGACTTTTTTTGTTTGTCATGATGAGTGCTATAAATAATGTCTCTCCCAAAGCGCGCCACTGAGCTGAACTGCTTTGGGAGAGACCTATGCCCAAAAGTGGACTGACATGGGCTGATGATAAATAATGAATGATGATGATAAATAATGTGGTACATTATTTTAAGAATCTTCAATAGTTTTCGCAGCGCAAGCCAAATAATGACTTTTATAGACAATTTTTTGATATCTTGGACATTATTGCAATTTACGAAGGTACCTCTAATATTTTGAAAAAATTAAAATACAGCTCATGCGCTACTTACTGATAATGTAGCTTTCCATGGGTGAAATAATTAAAAAAATTGGTTAAGTATTTTTTGAGTTTATACAGTACAAACAAATAAACATACAGAAATGAAATATTTTCTCTTTATAATAATAGTGTAGATGTTGATGTAGAAAACGAGCATAAATTGCTAACATTTTGATCACGCACGGACCGCGGCCACGAGCAGACTGGAGGGTGCGGGTGTAGCGGCGGCCGTTTTACCGACTACCCGCATTTGATTTTTTAAACGTAACAGATCGCCACACACTACACTAACAGTATCGGCAGACATCTATACTTTTAATAAAACTGTAACAGGTACTGTAACCAATTCTGTACATTGAAGATATTTTGTAAATTATTTTTGGAGGCTGTTCTGTATTCCATACTGAAGCCAAAACAGTTTTTTTTTTTCATTTTTGTCTTTCTGTCTGTCTGTTTTTTTTAATATATTTTTTTTTATTACGGACTAGGCAATCGTTTGACCACGATCTCACCTGATGGAAAGCGATGATGTGGTCGAAGGTGTAGCACGCTTGCCTAGTAGATACCTATTCACTCTTGACTTGAACACACCGGGGATATAATTTACCGGAAACACAGACGAGGGCAGGGCATTCCACTCCTTTGCAGTTCTTATAATAAATGAAGAAGCGTAACGCTTCGTTCTTGTGCGAGGTATTTCAACCATGAAAGGATGGCGCTTTGCTGATCATCTAGTCGTACGGTGATGGATAGGCATCACGCCAAAACTACTGAAGGAATGTAAATAAAACTTGGTATGATATAAGTTCATACTACGAGGTAGGACAAAGGATACTTTTTATCCCGAAAAATTAAACGGTTCCCGCAGGATAGGAGTTGAAAGTTATTTAAAAAAACACTTACTGAAACTACTGGACGGATTTTGATGCACCTTGGCACAGTCATAGTTTATATGATAGGTGAAAATTCCGGATACTTTTTATCCCGAAAAAATAAAGGGTTCCTGCGAGATAGGAGTCCAAATTCTGTGCATTGAAGATATTATGTAAAGTTTATTGGAGTCTGTTCTATATTCGTACTGAAACCGAAACGGTTTTTTTTTCTGTTGTGTCTGTCTGTCTGTATCTTGGACGCACATCATGCCGAAACTACTGAATGAATTCAAATGAAACTTGGCATGATTTAAGTTAATACTATGAGGTAGGACATTGAATACTTTTTATACCGGTAAATGAAATGGCCATGCGTGCGAAACCGCGGAAACAGCTAATATTTTAATATGAGTATATTTTTTAAATAGGTAGGTACTTCATTATTTTACATCCTAACATTGCTGCATTAAGGTATAGGTAAATACTCTGATATTGTAGGTAATTTCAGCTCTATCAAGAAAAGTTAATGTACTTGCTAGCTTGTCTTATAAGAAGTGCTGGCCTGTGGTGTCACAGTATGTCAGGCTTCCCGAGGGCTTCTGACAAGGTTTCACGTTAATCAATAACAGCCGTGACAGCCTATCGTGTACACCGAACCACTGAGCTATGGAAATTCGCACATAACTTAGACAAGTCATTGGTGCCGAGCAAAGGACCGAACCCGTATCGTTGGATTTTATTTGCACTAGTAAGTACTCAGTCAGCGCAGAGTACTTCTGTTCCTACTATGGTACTGTTATTAGTTATTATTATTACATAACTCGAACAACACCCTCCTCCCCTTTCCCCTCCGAACAACAAACTAATGATAGGAACAACAGCACAAGCTGCGCTGTCAACTTTATCTATAGCGCGGCCCTCACCTAGTTTGAGGTCGACGTGTTATGGAGATAGGCAGTGTGCCTACTGATATCTATGGATTAGGACCTCTATAGAAACAAGTTTTCAATTTATTTCCAAAAGTATAAACTCGAGTTTGTGTGTGGGCTTCAATGAAATTAATTACTGTTAAATACTGGCAGAGCCAGAAATAGCTGGTAACATGTTTTTTATTTAAATTCCCAACTTGAAAAACGAGAGGGTTTTGAGTTTGACATGCAGTTAATTTATGTGCGTGCGTGTGTTTGGTTTTTATTTGTTTGGTAGAGTTTTTTTATTGAGATGGCTCAAGGACTATGTCACGTCTCAGTGCGATTCTGACAATGATCAGCAAATGAAGACGTAGATACTAAAACCTACATTCGAAACCTCCCAGTTTGAATTTTATATTTTTTCTATTTTCAACGTTATTGAAATGTAAATTTTTACTAATTGACAAAGTATAGGTAGCTAGATTGGGGATATATGGAAAGATATAGATATATATATATCATCATCATTTTTAGTATATATCTGTCCACTGCTGGACATATGCCTCTCCATGCACGCCACTGAGCTCGGTCTTCAGCTCTCCTCATACATTTTCTTCCAAACGCTTTTCGCAGGTCGTCACTCCACCTGGCCAAATGGCGTCCTACACTACGTTTGCTTAAACGTGGTCTCTACTCGAGAACTCCTCAACCCCAACGGTTATCGGTTCTTCGGGAAAAGTGACCATACCACTGCCACATTAGCTTGCTTACCCTTTGAGTTATATCGGTTATCTTGGTTCTCCGTCGGATATCTTCATTGAGAATTTTGTCCTTCTGAGAAACAGCAAGCTAGCTCTTTCCATAGCTTGCTGAGCGACCTTAAATTTGTGAACTAGTTTGACCGTGAGTTCGGCTCCGTATGTCATGACTGGTAGGACGCACTGATTGAAGACTTTTGTCTTCAGGCACTATGGTAGGGTCCACGAGAAGACTTGACAAAGCTTGCCAAATACCGCCCAACCCAGCTGATTTCTTCTCTTGGCTTCCTTCTCAGAGTTGTTCTTACCTAGTTGCAATATTTGCCCAAGGTAAACATATTGTTGGACAACTTCAAGAGGCACACCATTGACTGCAATCAGTCCCGGGTCCACAAGATTGTTGAACATGATCTTGGTCTTATCTATGTTCATTCCAAGACGATGCGTCTAGAAGCATCATCTAGATTGGTCAGCATGCTTTGCAAGTCTTGCAGCGACTCCGCCATTAGGATTATATCATCGACAAATCGTAAGTGTGAGTTGTTCTCGCCATTGATATTAATGCCCATTCCTTTCCAATCCAGCATTTTAAGCATATCTTTCAAGGCATTAGTGAACAGTTTCGGGGATACATAAATATATACTATGGATAGACAATACAAATAAATATCAGGTACTTTCAATATTCCAAGAAACACGAAATTTGTTACAATGGCGCTTTCTAGATACAGAAGAGAAAAAAGTGAGAACAGAAACAATAATAAGGACATATCTGTTTCTCATCGGCATTTCTGAGTAATGTATTTTTTTTAATACCGCTCCAGGTACACATACTTACTGTTATTTAGAAATTACCTTACGTATTAATAAATCTACAACCAAACGAATCAATGATAATCGATACGTATAGAACAATAACACGTCCATTGTTAAATTTATTTGTAAACTGCATTTTCTTTAATATGTTTTAATTATGTCTTTTACCTATGTCTAATAATAAATAGTTCAGAAGAACAATACCGACTATAATGAAAGTTATTTACAATGCTTACCTAACTGAATAAATATTGTGAACAAGTTTATTATGGGAATCGAGAATCAAATAAACAATAGAATGATAAACAACTTCATTATCCAAGAATTGTATACAAATAAACCTTTCACGTTGTTATGTCTAGTTTTTTCTTGTTAGGTATAAAATTCGTCAGGTGCGAAGTGCTTGCAAGAAGTGAAGCGTATCAGAGATTGTACCAAATATATTATTACATAATATTGAAAAACTTTGGAGAGGTTTGGAAAATCAAATATAGGGGTAAGAAAAATCTTATTTCTTTACGTTTTTCTACCTATCTAATATCTATACAACATAACAAATTAGAAAATAATTGATATCTACGTCAAAAATGCGAATGCATAAAGTTAAATTACGATTTCCGCCTCCGTGGCATTGTTGTCGAGAGCCAACTACGAAACATGAGGTGGCGGGTTTGATTCTCGGCAGAGAACATTTTGTGTAACTACAGGTTTTTAGGACCTGGAAAATTATAACGCACGCACCTTGAGGACCGATGATAAGTTGATAGAGCTGGAAGAAGTAGTCAGTAAGTTGCGCTGGGGTATTATAGGGTTATCAGAAGTCCGAAGAGAGGGAGAGGATACGATGATCCTCAATTCCAGCAACTTACTCTATTACCGGGAGGGCGAATAACATTGTGAAGATCGAAAGCGTTTCGAGTAGGGTGGTATACCTTATACTCAGAATTACCGAACGGTATTCGTTGAAGGTCATACAGGTGTACGCCCCACACTCGAAACGCCCAGACGATGAAATGGAGGCTATGTATGACGACATTTCTAATGCCATACATGCCCCGAAAATATACTTCACAGTGGTGATGGGGGACTTCAACGCACGGCTGGGCATGAGGAATGGCGATGAACTGAGAGTGGGGCAGTTTGGATTTGGACAGCGGAACCAAAGGGGTCAGCGATTGGCCGACTTCATGGAGAAGGAGGGACTCTTTATGATGAACTCCTTTTTCAAGAAGCGCCCTTCCAGGAAATGGACGTGGCTGCATCCTGGCGGTCATAAGCACGAGATAGATTTCAATTTGACGAACAATAAGCATAATATATTCAATGATGTCTCTGTAATCAACAGGGTTAAGACCGGCAGTGATCACCGCATGGTAAGAGACTCATTGAATATCAACGTAAAGCTGGAGAGGTCTCGTTTGATGGGATCTACTCTTCGCCCAAGTCCTGCCCAAATCCAAAACCCCGAGAGCTTTCAGTTAGAGCTCCAAAATCGCTTCCAAATCCTTACCGAATGCGATACAATGGACGAACTAAATAACGGGCTGGTGGAAATTGTCCACGCGGTCGGGTCGGAGTTTTTTTAGGACCCAACCCAAAAATAGAACACAGAAACTCTCTGAGCATACACTCAAACTTATGGCAGAACGAGGCGAGATGAGCAGCCTCATCTCGCCTCAGTCTTCAGTGGATATGTCGAGTTACAGCTTGCTTAATAAACAGATCTCCAAGTCAATGCGACACGATTTGCGTTCCTATAACACTACTTGTATTAAGAAAGCAATAGAGCGGAACAAGGGCTTCAAAGTGTTCGCAAGAGATCTGTCTATTGGGCAAAGCCTGTTGACGAAGCTGAAAACCGACAGTGGCAGCATCGTTTCGCCAGAGATTTTGAGTGAGCTCGAGAAGTTCTATGGACAATTATACACCTCATCGCGTAGTCCTCCTAGCAGGACTAGCGATGCAAGAGCCCGTTTGACCCGACATTATACCGAAGATATCCCGGACGTCAGCCTATACGAGATCAGAATGGCTCTCAAACAGCTTAAGAGCAACAAGGCACCAGGGGAGGACGGAATAACGACAGAGCTACTGAAAGCGGGTGGAACACCGGTACTTTAAGTCATTCAGAAGCTGTTTAAGTCCGTCATCCTCGAGTGTACTACGCCACAGGCGTGGCACAGGAGCGTAGTGGTTTTGTTCCATAAGAAAGGTGATAAAACCCTCTTGAAGAATTATAGGCCCATTTCGCTGCTGAGCCACGTATATAAGCTGTTTTAGAGAGAAGTTACAAACCGTCTCGCTCGTAAGTTTGACGACTTTCAGCCTCCCGAACAAGCTGGATTCCGGAGAGGCTTTAGCACCGTAGACCACATCCATACGCTCCGGCAGATTATACAGAAGACCGAAGAGTATAATCGGCCACTATGTCTAGCGTTTGTGGATTACGAAAAAGCCTTTGATTCAGTCGAGACCTGGGCAGTGCTACAGTCATTACAGCGGTGCCAGATTGATTACCGGTACATCGAAGTGTTGAAGTGTTTGTACAGCAAGGCCACCATGACAGTTCGTCTTCAGGATCAGAGCACGAATTCGTCGTCAAACCTACGAGCGAGACGGTTTTTAACTACTCTCGAAAACAGCTTATAGACGTGGCTCAGCAGCGATATGGGCCTATAATTCTTCAAGAGGGTTTTATCACCTTTTTTATAGAACAAAACCACTACGCTCCTGTGCCACGCCTCTGGCGTAGTACCCTCGAGAATAACAGAGTTAAACAGCTTCTGAAGGACTTTAAGTACCGGTGTTCCACCCGCTTTCAGTAGCTCTGTCGTTATTCCGTCCTCCCCTGGTGCCTTATTGCTCTTGATGTCAGTATCGAAAACTATTTGAGACGCAGTGCAGTTGGTGTCCAAATTTTATGCAACTTACTTTTATGTTGTTTGTCTTCTTATCATGGGGTTGAGATAAAAAGGACACCAGAGCTTATTTTAGGTACCCTTGAAAAAAATATTTATTTGTTTTTACAGAACTTTTGTTATTTACTGCTTTATTATAATAAAAATATACATAGATATATTGATTAGATAAACAGATAGGCTATATAAGGTGCTTACCTTTACAAGTAAAAAATTAACAACTTACGAACAATGAGATAAAATATACAATATTAAAAATAGTCCAAATCAATAAAATTAGGTAAACTAAAACATGCTTTGACCTGAATCTCGCTCAGGACAATGATATACCCCTCTGCCTCTACCGGTGCTTCGGAACTACGCCCGTTAGAGAAGAGAGCACCAAGAAACTCTACGGGAATGTATTTTTTCCATTTAGGTCAACTATCTTTTTTTAATTTTTGAAATGATAGTAATAATACTTAATGTTCATGTCTCATTTTTCCTTTTCGTCCCACTCTTGTGTCGATATCCTGAAAAATAATAACAGCTCCTTACTTGATTAACATTTGAGTATCGCAAAACCAATCAAAGTAATTCTGTAATGTCAAAGAAAATTCTGTCCAATCCGCTACGACGATTATAGAAACAAAGCTAACGATCATTGAATAATAGTTTTTAATTTAATTTTCTGTTACCATGCAATACTGGCCTTACTCAATCAATAGCACTAGGTTCTGATTTCATAGAGCCATCAACCGAGTGTGTACGATGTTAGGGTTGCTTTTGCAGTGGGGACGTTGTCTAGGTATCCTTGGCCAGGGTGTTGACCTGTGAGTGCACAGTTGCAATATGCGTCGCAGAGTTGAAAGTGATATACATTGATGTTAACTTCAGTTTGTTATCGGAAAAGTTTAAATAGGTTAATGAGTGGTGCATTAACGCTATTAACTTATTATTTGTGCCTGTGGTACTTGTGGTTACTTAAAGGGGAGAATTTTTCTATTTATTTTATAGAAACGAAGAGAATTTCCACAAATCTTCAAAAAACAAAGCTTGTGTGAACGAAAAGCAGTTCAATGATGCGTTGCGACTCTTTGTATACTCTATTATGATGGGAATAGACATAACCATAATATGACGTCATGCGCACGATCCTCCATAGCAATATATAAAAGTGAAACGTTATCTATTTGTTTTTTGTTTGTTTGTTTGTTTGCGGAGCTTTCACGTGATAACGGCTGGACGGATTTTGATAAAACTTGGAATGGAGATAGCTTACACCCTGGAATAAAACATAGGATACTTTTTATCTCGGAAAATTTTCACGGGAATAATGGAAAAATGTTTAACTGTAAGAAACGGTTGCCATGGAAAAGAAATAACAAGAGTGGTGCTATACCTACTTTTGCATTGGATTATAACATCTTAGAAGATCATAGGATGCTTTTTTCGCGATAAACTGTAGTCCGCGTGGACGAAGTCGCGGGCGGGAAATCTAGTTATTGATATACAAAGATGTTTAAATCAATGAAACCACATTATTGAAAACACTTAATTTGGATTAAAGAAAATAAATGGACTCAGCAGTTAAGCGTTAACAAGGGAAGCTGCTCGGGTCTTCTCAGTCAATGTAAATAAGCGTAGGTACTATTATATTTTGTTTATCAAAAACTAAGCCTCGCGCGATATTTAAGAAATTGGTTCCTACTATTTCATATTTTGACTTTTTTACTCAAAAACATAATAATGCAGTTAATTATTTGAACCAAAAACGACACAAAACTGAATGAACATCATTGTGTCAATGTGTCACGAAAAATAATACTACCGCTTCCACGACACTCGCCTCAAGCACTGAATATAAGAATGGTACGTACTACGGCTAAACCCTAGAGTGCGGCCGCAGTCTATTATTAAAATGTAATATGCAATACCACATAATAAAACAGTGTAATAATTAAATTATATTATACACTTTAGGTGTAAACTTCCTTGTATTTTTTTTTCATTGATATATTCTCATTTTTGTTTTGTGAATTGATTTACTAAAATCAAAACTAACTATTTTTTTATCAAATTTATAAATATATTCACATAACAGTCTTGTAACTAGAATTCTGATTTAAATAAAAATACTTCAAAATTTGAAATTTGAAGAAATGAGGCCAAAATAAGGAAGGAAATACTTATAACTGTCGAATTGAACTTCTTTGAAGTCGGTTAACAAATTCCGATTCGTCCAAGTCGATTTGGAGATCTCAGGCAGCTTGAACAAGCTAAGTAATTATTCTGTGGTGATAGTAAATGTCCTCAAACCTGGATAGAGTTCTTTCTACCTTTGCTCAGAGGTTGGATATCGTCCAAGCGCATATTTTCTCGCTCCTAGTGCACTAGTGATGTGTATCTAATATTATGTCATCGTGGATTTATCGAAAGGTGGAAATCATTCACTCCAAATTATTTGTTTATGCACAAGTTGAAAAATCAAAACACATATAACAAAATTATATAAAAAACAAAGAGTCATACACAACAAAATAAACAACGGAAGCGCAGTATAGATAAACAAATAGACGATATCTCAAACAGACAAAATGTGTTTTGGTAACAAATCAAAATCCAGTGTCAAAAGGAAACAAATAAAAACCCTTTACCTTATTATGAGCAATTCCAGTAAGTATAATATTTTTGTACTGGCTTTCGCAAACATGGCTCAAACGATTTTGTTGCAGGTTTTGGGCTGGAAGCCCTTAACTTCGAATAAGCTCAGAAACTCCAAAAAACGAGCTAATCTCGGTGTAATAGAAAGGTTCGTTACTCTGAAGCACTATCCACAGTTATCGCGGGCTCAGTAATCATATTTTTTAATAAGTATGTACCCTGGTGTTAACATTTTCTTCCCTTTTCTTTCGTAAACACCGTTCTATCACCTTGCTGGTAGGTACACTAGAGATATGTTTATGATGTCTGAAATGTCTTCATAATTCTGTTCAATTGTCACTATAATCCGGAACGTTTACTACTACATTACTGTACATACTAACTTACCATTTTCAGACTATCGAAAACACTGCACTAATAATAAATATGTTCCTAAAATCGATACAACCGATCGGTTGTACCATCCCTAGTTGCATTATAATGTGTCATTGAACTATAATTACCTAATCGTCACTCACGCAGTCACTACAGCAAATAAACTATTGTCGGTTTGTTTGTTACCTTTCTAAATAGTCAATCGGTATATTGAAAAGGCCACGGGCCACGGTAAATACCGCCGGGAAATGCTGTCAGCTGTTGTAGTAATAGGTACACTCTATACTAACTTTCGTGAACGAACCACTGTTTGTTTTCCTTTTTATTTTTTGGCTATCTATTATCTCGGCTTGGCACGTGTGAGATTTATAAACATATACCTATTGATATTATAGAAAGTTATAAAGGGATCATGAATACTGAAAATACACCAAACCACATTACAATCGGTCCAGTAGTTTTTAAGTGATGTGCGAACACACAGTCAGACAGACAACCTTTTTTATTTTGGAAATGTTCTCGCTAAGCAGGCGTTAATGCTAAAATCATATTAACCTTTAAAAACATGTTATATTAATATTCAGTAACTTATATTGTCAACTAAACCATATTTTTTTTAATCTTCATCGTACAAAAGTATAAAATATACGTGAGCAGTTATTTGGTGCTCAAATCCATAATAATGTGAAATGTTGTGTACCTTTATGGAACTCATAAAGTAACCAAAATAGGTCTTAGCATTAGCAAGCTCAAGTGGTAAGGGACTGGTCACATTCCCGAAGAACCGACAACTGTTGGGGTAGACGAGTTCTCGAGTGGAGACCGCGCTTAAGCAAACGCCCTGTGGCCAGGTGGAGTGACGACCTGTGAAAAGCAGCTGGCAGAAACAGGATGCGGAGACCTGAAGAACGAGCTCAGTGACTAGTCCACTGCTGGACGTAGGCCCTCTCATAGTGAACGTCACTGAGACCGATCTTAGGCCGGTTGGCGTCCTACAGTACGATTGCCTAATCGTGGTCTCCCATCTAGAAATCGTGTTTCCCAACGATTGTCGGTTCTGCGAGCGATGAGACCAGACCATTGCCACTTGAGCTTGCTTATTCTCTGGGCTATTTCGGTTACCTCAGTTCTCTAACGGATCACCTCGTTTTGGATTCTGTCCTTTAGTCTGTCCGAGCATAATTCTCTCCACAGCTCGAGGAGCGAGTTTAAACATGGACCATGCAGTCACGCCGTGAATTCCTTCCACGTTTTGGTAACTCTACATTGTCATGATAGTATTGAATAATATTATTTTCTTACTAAGATGCTCAGTTGACGCGAGGTGGCACGACGCGGTGCGTACGTGCGTGCGCGCACACATTGCGCAGGTCAATACTCTGCAATCAGCATTGCGTGCACCGCGCAGCGAGATTTACTGCATTATTTATCACGACTAATCCTTTTTAGGACATTGTCGTCAAAGCTGATAAATAATAAATGGAGTTTACTTTGCAAGAAGTATCAGATAGTCTGCAATAACAATTCTGACGCACAACGTTACGAAGTGTTTGTGCGCGGTGCGAGCTCAAAACAGAAAACCAGTTTTTTCTTTTAGAATACCACAGGCGACTTGAAGTGCAATTGTTTGTTTTTGTGTTGTCGTATGAGGTAGTGCTGGCCTCTGGTGTCAGCCTAGACCACAGCCCCGTGGATGTCGCCTCATTCCGCCATTTGGTTCCTAAAAATGATCATTGCGCAGCCATTTGCATGAAGTACGAGTGGAGTAAGAGTGGCCACGAATTATCGGCCATACTGTACTTACGAAATGGCCTTACATTTGAATTCACGTTTTAGACGTATGTTTAATGCTTTGTCCAAAAGCTAGACGATATTTTATAAACATGTAAGAGACTTCTTGATAATTAGATACTTATGGCCTGATGACGTCGGGACTGACAAACACAAAGAAACTCCTCCTCAATAAAGTGCTTGTTTGTCCAAGTTATTTTTTTGTCATAACACCAGAGAATTTATCAAAACAAACCAAATGAGCCCAAACTCGAAAGGGTTCCATCATTTTGTTGTTGAGTTCCTGTGACTACCTTCCGGCTCTAGCATCAGGCCCTGGATACCACAGAAAACCAGATTTTGTTGTTGATTTCTTGTGATTACCTTCCGGCTCCATCATCAAACCCTGGATACCACATAACACCAGAGAACTCATCAAGACAAACCAAATGAGCCCAAACTCGAAGGGATTCCATAATTTTGTTGTTGAGTACCTGTGACTATCTTCCGGCTCCATCATAAAACCCATTAAACTAGAGAACTCATCAAGACAAACCAAATGAGCCCAAACTCGAAGGGATTCCATAATTTTGTTGTTGAGTACCTGCGACTAGCTTCCGGCTCCATCATAAAACCCATTAAACTAGAGAACTCTTCAAGACAAACCAAATGACCCCAAACTCAAAGGAATTCCATCATCTAAATTGTTAAAAATTTACTTGCAATCCACTCCTAAACATTATAACACAGTGAATTAAATTAAAGCGTGTTTAAAGCTACTTAACCAACTTTGATGAAATTTTGTACAGCACCACGCTAGAGGTATTCTTACTCAAGTAAAAACAATCATCTAATTAGGTTCAAATCCCAAGATATTAGAGAACATAAAGTATAAAACAAATAGATTTTCTAATAAAACTACTGAACCAATTTTGATGAAGTTTACGAGGGGCTACACAGAAAGTTTACCCTTTTGAATAAAAAACAACCATCTAAATCGGTTTAGAAATCTTAGAGATAAACACAAAATCAAGGCAATATAAACACAAAATCGAATAGATTTACTCAAAAAACTATTTATTCTCGAAAAACTGCAGAAGCAATTTTGATACATTTTATATGGGACTATCTGAAGAGTTAACCCTTTCAAACAAAAAAATAATTTTCAAAATCGGTCCGCAATTGACGGAGATATCAACTGAAATACATAAAAAACAAACAATAAAAACATACAATATATTATAACCTCCTCCTTTTATGAAGTCGCTTAAAAATACCAAAGTCACAAAGTGATAATATTAAATGCGTCGTCTGGTGTAGAAATCTAGGTAGGTACCTACACATCTACCACATAGAGCTAGAAAATGATCAGTTAATTAAGCTTTGAATGCACATTTTTTGCTTGATGGTGTCTATACTTATAATCTACTAGCTGTGCCTGTGGCTTTGCCCGCGTGGTTATTTAATTTAAAAGTAGCCCATACGTGTTATTCCAGGACCAAAAACTACATTTCTTTAAATTCGTTCATCCATCAAATAGTGTTTTATCTATTGCTCGACATCTAATCATTGGATGTTTTGAAGTCAGACCCTAAGCTATCCAACAGAGAAAACCGCTCCAATAGTTTTTATATTTTTACATACGGACAAACTAACAAACTAATTAACAAACAAACAAAAAGAAAGACACGATTTAAAAAATATTATATTCTTGTTCAGTAGCTTATTTTAAGTACCCTAGACCAAATTTTATTAAATTATCTTCATTGTACAGACTTTTTCGTTCTTATTGCTTTATTATAAGTATAGTTATCATTATATAAGTATCAAAGAGAACCAGCTAAAATAATAATTCGTATTGTTTACACTCCACATGACTTAGATATGCGCAGGAAGCCATAGGCTAATAAACATAAATTAATTTATATAATTATACCTTCCATATCGCTTAATTGCGGCCCGTTCGCGTAAACAAACCTACGCGCAAAATAACGTAGTACTTTGTCACAGAACTTTATCATGAAATAGCTTTACAACTCAGAGGAATTACAGTATTTCCTTGTAGCGACAAGGTAGAAAAGTAATTATGTGGTATTATACAATGGCAGCACGTGTAGTGATATAAATTCCTTTTAATAAGTTTATTTTTTACATTTGGGTCACAATTGATTATAATTTTCAAGGTTACCATTTCCGCTTTGCAAATCATCTCAATCTATTTATTTAACAAGATATGAGTTCAAAAAGTAAAACCCTACGGTCGGAAAAAATATAATACGAACCTTTTGCGATGAAGACGAATGGATTGATAACTAGAAGGTCAAAATCAGACCAATAGGGGCTATGGTGGAACATACATATACTCGTGCATACATACAATACACCTAAAAAACATACATCATACATACAAACATATAACCCTTGCCTTGCTTCGCCGTAATTAGGTAAAAATAGCTATAGACTTTTGATTTAAACCTTTGAAACTAATAGCAGATTAGTTGGCTGGTTTTATGTACTTGTTGCATTAGCAACAAGTACATAAAACCAGCCATTCTATCCGAGACAATTATCCGTCCGAGCCGAAGGCGAGGGTAGATATTGAAGTAGAGGGTAAATTCCTTGTTTTATAAACATATTATACACTCTGATTTACACTTCAATTGCGAGGAAACTAAACAGTGATATTGTTATATTATTTACTCAAACAAGCTTGTAATGTGGTCATTATTTCGACAACCTTCTTTGGGCAAAGTCGACCTTGCCGCTCTTCTTGAATAGGCGCCAGCAAAGTTGTATGGAATTTCATTACTGTCGTGTTTTGCGGCCAGCAATTTCCTTTGAAAATCCATTATTGTCGTGTTTTTTAGTACTATTATTTATTCTGTGGTTTTGTTAACCACCGAACGCGAAAAGAGAGGCGTCGTAGTTAGTAACGTATGGACCGATATTGATGTTTTTTTTTCTGTTTGAAAGCTGATGTGATTGAGATGGTTCTTAGCTATTATTGTTGTTGTTGTAGTTTTTGTTGTTGTATTTTTGTTGTTTTAGTTTTCATTGATTTTTGTTGTTTTTGTTATTTTGTTGTTGTTATTTATTTTTGTTGTTGTTATTGTTATGTTGTAGTATGTTTTTGTTGTAGTTGTTTTTGTTGTAGTTGTTTATTAATTGTGTTTTTTTATTGTCGTTGTGGTTTATGTTCTTGTTCTTGTTGTTTTTATTGTTGTTCTTGTTGTTTTTGTTTATTTTTTCATGTTGTTTTTGTTGTTTTTGTTTTTTTCATGTTGTTTTTTTGTTGTTATGGTTATTGAACTTGTCGGTTTTGTTGTTGTTATTGTGGTTTTCGTTAATCTTGTCGTTTTTGTTGTTGTTATTGTGGTTTTCGTTGTACTTGTTGTTCTTGATGTTTTTATTGTTGTTTTTGTTGTTCTTGTAGTTTTTGTTGTTCTTGTAGTGTTTGTTATTGTACTTGTTGTTTTTGTTGTTCTTCTTGTTTTTGATGTTCTTGTTGTTTTTGTCGTTCTTGTTGTTTTTGTTGATTTCCTTGTTGTTTTTAATATTATTGCTGTTTTTGTTGTTGTTCTGGTGGTTCTTGTTGTTTTTGTAGTTTTTGTTGTTTTTGTTATTGTTGTTGTGGTTTCTGTTCTTGTTCTTGTTGTTTTTGTCGTTGTTCTTGTTTTTTTCTTGTTGTTTTAGTTGTTCTTGTTGTTTTCGTTGTTTTTGTTTTTTTCATGTTGTTTTTTTGTTGTTATGGTTATTGATCTTGTTGTTTTTATTGTTCTTGTTGTTTTTGTTGTTCTTGTTGTTTTTGTAGTTCTTGTTGTTTTTGTAGTTCTTGTTGTTTTTGTTGTTGTTGTTATTTTTTGTTGTTCTTGTTGTTGTTGTTCTTTTTAATTGTTCTTGTTGTTTTTGACGTTGTTGTTGGTGTTGTTTTGGTTGTTGTTGTTGTTGTTTTAGTGGTATTTTTTTATCAGTTTGCTAGTTTTATTTAAATACCTCGCATTGTTCGAGTAAAGCACTATACAAACCTTGGTCCGAAATAACTGCCCTACTGGCCACGCTATGATGGCATCGAGCTTTGCTTAGTTAAGTTCTCGGCCTTCAAGCTTGACCATCATTGCAGCCCTTGCTGTCCGCGCTATAAATTCTCAATATTCATTCTAGCTTGACCATCAAGGGCTGCAATGCTGACCGCGCTGTGATGACCTCGAACTTAGCTTAGCTACGCTCTCGACCATCATCATCGCTGCCAACAACGCAGTCATTACAGACCGCGGCAGTAATGTACTATTAAATACAGTCAAAAAAAAACGAGAGCGACGATCACGACACTTTTTTAAACTTTCTCCTTGAAACATTAAGCTCGGGTCGGAGAGTACTATTATTTTTTGTGCAAACCATAGAGCATTAGAAAGAAAAAACATTTTTATACATAAGAGTATAAAATGCAATTTTATGTAAACTAGAACTTTACGAGCATGAGAAGTCAAAAAGATATTTAAACCTTTGAAACTTAATCACGTTTAAACATTTTGCGATTATCAGTTATCTTTTGCTCGACCACGATTATGGTTATGGTATGGCTGACAAAACGCAGTTCTATCAATCGTAAATAATATACACAAAAACGGTTTTAATTGAAGTTTTAGTTAACCGCTTAATACATTGTTACCCAATTATTCAAATCACTTGTTTTGATTTTTTAATGAACTGTCGACGCTTAGTCATACGATGATACGGTTGATGCAACAATGAGGCATTTCCATTTAATAAGCTTTACATCTTATAATGTAGTTATAAAGTTTCTAAAGTACATGCTGTGTTTGCCCCTTGTTACTTTAACCCTTAAAAAAACATGTACTTAGACTTACTAAGTTTATTGTATCAACGTGTTGGTAAAACAAATAAAAAAAAACAAAAAAGTTTAAATTTTTAGATCTTTTTTCTATTCTCAGCATTCAGACCTGAATATGTCGCAAGAAAATGAAACACCCGACTGACTTGAAAAGAACTGCGGGAATACTGACTTAGAAATATTTTGTTATACCTATCAAGAAACATCACGGCTCGGACACGATATTCTTATTATTGACAATTTATTTGTAACTAGTTTTTTTGCCCACGTGGCCATTTCTTTGGGTTAAAACTAGCCTAATATGTGGTTTGTCTACGAACTACTATGAACTACGTTTTATACAGGACAAAATGTATAAAACGTAGTTCAGCCGTCAAATAGATGTTTATCGATTACTCGGCTTGTACTCATCGGATTGTGATTCCCTTTTTAAGTCAAAAACTAACAGTGAAAACCGCATCACAATCTGTTGATCAATTTGTCAATCGTATCTCAAGTGATACAATTTAAATTAAAAAAATATGTTTAGCACCTTATTTTAAGTCCCCTAGACCTTTTTTTTATAATAATAATAATAATATTATAATAATAATCATCATTTATTTGCTATAAATATGTGTACAAGGTAACGGTGGTAAGGTCAGTATGGTATCAACATATTTTAGCATTGCTGGTGTGCGAATACTAATAAGTTTACACAAAACAAAAACATTTGAAATAAAAATAATCACTTCAAAAGATACATAAACATGTCATGGTAGGAACAGTAATAAAATAATAATAATATTAAGAACATAAGTATTAAAAGATAAAATATAAATTCAATATTATTTTTCCACATGCAATCTACCTACAAACCCTACAATGCACTTCCGTAAATGTAAAAGCGACAAGAACGTTTTTTAAGAAAGTCATTGACCGTATAAAAGCTTTCCAACACAAGCTACTTCTTTAATTCTGTACAGAATTTATAAAAAGGAAGATCAACTAAACATTGTGGAAGTTATAAATTAGGGGAGCCATGTAAACACAGTTTTTCCTAAATAATTCAAGTGTCGGCCGAGGCATTTTAAAACTTATTTGAGTAGCCATTCGTTTATTAGTGATATCATAACTTTCGAACAATGACGAATTACCTTTTACGAATTTGGCCATTTCGTATATGTACATGCACGGTACTGTTAAAAGATTACAAGATTCAAATACTGGCTTGCAAGACTCAGTCCACTTCATGCCATATATAGCGCGGATGCATTTTTTTTGCGCCATAATATCTTTCAGTACATTTGAAGAGTTTTCCCAGATAATTATACAATAGCGAATTATTGAGCAGACATAGACATGATATACCATCAGAACAGTTTGTAACACATTGTCTTAGCTTTTTTTAGAGCAAAAACAAATCTATTCAGTTCATATTATCCTGGAAGGATCATATTGACACAGTGTGTCAATATGATCCTTCCAGGATAGGCGTGCGTCAATTTCGATCCCTAAGAACTTTGTAATGTTAACTTGTTCAATAATTTCATTATTATAATTAATATTTAATTGTATATATTCCAACACAATCCACAATTAAAATTGTATAATCTTCGTCTTAGATATATTAATTTTTAGTTTATTAAAGCTGAGCCAATTTACTATATTAGACAAACAGATTTTTATATAATTTTCATAATTACGAATATTATTACACTTAAAGAAAATTGTTGTGTCATCTGCAAAAATAATGCTGCTATGCTGTACAGCCAGAGGGAGATCATTAATATATCCAAGAAATAGTAAAGGACCCAGTATGATTCCTTGAGGAACTCCACACTTATTTCTCTTTTTTACAGAGTTATAATTATGAACACAGTTTGTACTTTTATCAAGTTTCGTAATTCAGGTGAGCTGTTCTCTGTTTTTTTAAATAGGAACTGAACCATTCTTTAGCTGGTCCTCTAAAGCCATATTTATCTAATTTACGTAACAGAATGTTATGGTCAACAAAGTTAAATGCTTTACTGAGGTCAAGAAATAAAGCACTAGCAGGCTCTTTATAGTTCATGTTAATTAAAATTATATTAAAAAGATTTTATTATCTTGATGAACAGTCTCTTTGTTACTTATTGCTTTATTATGAGTATAGAATCTGTTATAGATAATCTATCTACATATACTTATAATAAAGCAATAGAAACGAAATAGTCTGTAGTAAGAAGACAATAAAAAATGGTCTAGGGTACTTAAAATAAACTAATGAACATTAATAGATCATTTTTTTAGTTCGTGTCTGTCTGTTTGTTTGTTCGTCTGTATGTTTGTTCACGTATCACGTGAAAAATTCTAGACCGACTGCGATGCGGTTTTCACTTTTGGATAGCTTAATGTTTTGACTTAAAAACTGGCGTACTCAATATATCTCAATCCGATGAGTCCGAAGCCGAGCAACCGATAAAAATATTTTTGACGGCTAAAGGTTTTTTTTTCAAATGTTTGTATATTTGTATTTTTAGTTGTAGATCCTGGAATAGCACAAAGAGTACTTTTAACTTAGAGAAATGACCAAGCGTGCGAAGCCACGGGCATAAGCTAGTACTTATAATAAAATTGTAACCGGTCTAATTCTGTACATTGAAGATATTTCATAATTTTTTTTTGGAGGGTGTTCTGTATTCGATACTGAAGCAAAAACTGTTTTCTTTTTTCATTTTTGTCTGTATGTCTATCTTGGCCGCGCATCACGCCGAAACTACTGAATGAATTCGAATGAAACTTGGCTTGATTTGAGTTCATAAGGTCATCATCATCATGTCAGCCTTTAGAACCTTTATTCCCCAGCGGTTGTCGGTTCTGCGAACTATATGGCCTGCCCATTGCCACTTCAACTTGCAAACTCTGCCATAGTTTATTTGACGGCTTAAAATTGAGAATACTTTGTATACCGAAAAAATAAGGATTCTTGCGGGATAGGGTTCAAAGTTATGTTAATTTTGATGTTATAATTTTTTTCTATCTGTATCTTGTCCGTGTATCACGCCGAAACTACTGAATAAAATCAAATAAAATTTGGTTTGATATAAGTTCATTCTACGAGGTAGGACATTTGGATACTTATTATCCCGAAAAATTAAAGGGTTCCCGCAGGATATTCGTTGAAAATTATTTAAAAGAACGCGTATCACGCTGAAACTACTGGATGGATTTTGATGCAACTTGATACAGTCATCCATACCAATATATAAAAGTGAAACGTTGTCTGTCTGTTTGTTTGTTAGGGGAGCTTTCACGCGATAACGGCTGGACGGATTTTGATGAAATTTAGAATGGAGATAGCTTATACCCTAGAATAAAACATAGGATACTTTTTGTCCCGCAAAATCATAAGTTTACGCGGAAATACTGGAAAGTGTTGAATTTTCGATGTAAGGAACGGTTGCCATGGAAACGAAATAACAAGTCTGTCAAAAAAGTTCAAGAGCATTGGTGCTATACCTACTTTTGCATTGGTTTTTAATATTCTAGAAGAACATAGGATGCTTTTTTTAACACGCTTTTATTAGCTTCACCTGTATGTTTCGACTCCGCGCGGATGAAGTCGCGGGCGGGAAAGCTAGTAATTACATTACTAGCTGTGCCCGCGACATATTATTGAAGCAAAATTAGAGCCAATGAGACGTCGGTTCTAGCGAAGTAACTGATCAAAGGGAACTTAAAAAATCTCAGGGTGACACATTCTGTAAGGCACACAGTCACACAGGCCTACCAAGTAGACAGTTCAGTGATCAAACATATAAATCAGCTTTATGACTATATTGGTATGATGTTGTCAAGGTAAAATGAAGTAAACACCCAAAGGCCAGCCGCTAAATATTGATGAATCATTGGAAACAATGTAACTTATTTAAAAATCATACAATTTCAATGTTTTGTCTATGGAACGTTTCCCGACTTCGATCAAGCGACGTGACGCATTGGCTTTCCCGCTTTTTCTGCTTTTCATGGAAACAAAATGTATAATTTATACTTATAATAAATAAGTAAGGAACAAAAATCTGTACAAAAAAGATAATTAAAAAAATCGTCTACGAGACTTAAAATAAGCTACTGAGTAAGTTTTTTTAAATAGTTTCTGTCTGTCTGGATTTTTGTTCGCGTATCACGTAAAAAATAGTGAACCGATGGAAATGCAGTTTTCACTGTTGGTTAACTTAGGGTTTGCCTTAAAAACTTGTATAATGGTATCTCAATCCGATGAGTAGACGCTGATCCATTGATAAACACGACATAAGTTCAAAAATCATTGCCATAGCTAATTATCTACTAACACAGATAGCTACTACACACGAACAGTGTGTGCATTCATTAATGCTTCCATAATCTACCGCCGGATTCAGAATATATAGAAAAAAACAACGATATAGGTACTCGATGTAGATTATTTCTTCTCAAATATCTTTAAGTACCTACTTACACAAAACGGAAGTGAATCACATCACACCAGGCAAAATTAAATTTCACGAGACAGAGGACGTGGTAACAGGACATTACGTAAAGCAAGCAGTAGGTAGATTACCTTTTGAGAGGGGCAGTTATCTCATGATGACGTGGTATTTGTCTCTCTGCCAACTGGCTGGTTTGCTTGAAGTCCAGGCTTGTTGGAAGTGGCAATGAACGACACGTCGATGTTGGTGTTAATGGAAGCCGCTAAGACAAGCCGCTCACTTAAGTACCTACAGTGATTTGATTTCCTGATTCGGATTTACGTATGTGGTCGAAATCATACTATAATTTTAAACCATAGATCTAGTCATTTAAATTGGAAGGATTAGTTAGCAGTCTCCTTGTTCATGAGAAGCTAATTTTGAATTGTAAAAGAGCTATTATTTTTAATAAAATACGTTGACTTTGACTTTGACTTTCAGATCTTTTCCTAAATTTGACACATCATGATATGAAAATGACCAATAGATTTAATTTATCTCTAAAAATTAACACCCAGTTAAATAATACTAGAACTAGTCTATCAAGCCGCTTCCAGTCCGCTTTGGGCAACGTTCCCTAAATGCTGGCAGCATTGCCACGTTTATGGCAATGCTTAGTCTTAGGACAAAGTAAAGGCCAGCATTTTGGTCACGTGTTGCTTCGACCAGATAATTAGCACGATATAGTGCCAAAATATCGACCTAGGCACAGATATATATGTGAACTGTGACTGAGGTTACATGCACGTTGCTGTCTCGCTGCGTAAACTGGAGCGTTGATATGCTCGAAACCTAGCTCGACATATTTTCAGGACTAATACGTGAGCCTTGGCCGGCTATTATCATATTGTAACAAAGCTTTCATTAAATTTAACGAACATAGATATCACCATTAAACAAATTTCTGTCATAATGGAAATGTTGATTAAACTTCAGCCCATTCTATTCTACCTCGTTTAACGTTTTCCCTTGACTTTCAACCATTCAAATAACGATACAATTATTGTAACAGCATATAAGTATTAGTCATGTTGAAGTATCTTTAATCCATGAAAATTAAGAATAAATGATTATTATTACAATGTACCTAATATAATGATTGCATAACCGCGTACTTATTGCTTTTAGTCTCATATTCTGTCCCGTTCCATTCCCTTAAATAATATCTCACCCTCTCTTTGGATCCCTACATTAATGCAAATGCTAGGAGGTCGTAATTCATACAGTCCTACCCCGAAGTAGTGCTCGATTGTTTCGGACTAATGCAACGAGTACCAGTATTCACAAATTATAGAGTACTGAGTATCTGAATGGATCACAACACAGAATATGTTTATAGTAACGTACAGAATGGCCACTCTCCGCCCTGCGCAATATGCGTCCTCTACATCCGAGGAAGCCAAAATGTTATATAAGTTGACAGATTTAGGCTTAGCCAAATAAGTAGAAATGTTGTTATTAATATATTTAAGTTAATTTTGTTTTCGCGGACTTTACGGGACGTTGTGGTCGCTAAGCGACAAAGTACTTTAAATTAAATAAAAAAAAAATAAAAAAAAATGCGTCCTCTACCCCCTGACCGCAGTATGGTGTGTTCAAGTCAATAGTGAATGGGTATCTACTAGGCAAGCGTGCTACATCTTTGACCATATCATCGCTTTCCATCACGTGAGATTATAGACAAATAAAAAAAAAGTAAGAAAAGAAACTCACAATATTGAGAGATTACCGTTTTCGCAGAGACTTGTCAAATACTTGATTGGATTGACAATAAATCCTATACAAGTCATAAACATAATTTGTCAAATTATAAGCCGATCAAATCCTAAAATAGTCAAATACTAGATTAATCAAATTCATAAATCATCAAATCCGTAAATCACGCTTTGTACAGGAAAGAATAAAATGAAAATTATAAGTATTTTGTTATATTAAGACCATACACTTCTTATAGCTTTTCCTGTAATCTTTAAGTAAAAAAATAACTTTCAGGTTTATTTTCTAAATTTTAGACTAAGTAGTTTCGGAGATGGGTTAGGCAGGGGGTGAAGAATCATGCTCACGTCCCATACATGCGATGACCTGTCATTCTCATATTTATTCTGGTGATGTATAAAGACATTTAGTGTATTAAATTAATTATTAGCTTTCAAAAACAGCCGCGTAAATATGGTTCGTTTTCTAAGTAACCAGTTGCACCTAAGGGAAAAAAGTTATAGTGAAATTATTTTTGAGGTTATGTTAGCTATCAAACAGAAATAAAGTAGGTACAGCAAGTTAGAGCTAGTTCAAATTAATTTGTCCTATTGAAATGTATATTTATACAAGTTTCCACTAGCTTCTCACCACAAAACATTATGTGTAAAGTATAATGCATGTCAACCTTTACTCCATTGTGATAGACACTGATTATTTGCAATTATAGTAAACTATATAGTTCCCTAGGATCAGAGTAATCAAACACTTTTAAAATCAATTTTGAAATAGACTTCAAATAAAGTACTATTTGTTACACAATGTTTTATTCAAAACCTTCCCTAATTACAACATCGTCTAAAAATCTACTGGAGAAAATACATTCATAACATGTGCACAACATCCCACAGTGCGACGTCCTACTATGAAGTTGCAGAATTTTTCACTTATTCCTTGCCTTCCGTTGAAATTATTTTTAATTACAATACTTATAAACATATGGGTGGTACTTATGAGGGCCCAGTCCAACTTCTTCAATATCCAATGGACTCCCCCATGAATTTATATGTAATAAAATACTTTTCAATTGTAAATCATTATATTATACGATCAGGATTGTAAGATGAACTCGATAGTTACTATTTTAACATGTAATATTGCATTCACGCTTGGAGAAATATTTTCTCGATCCCTCATGAAATTAACAACAACCGTAGTTATCAAAGATAATATAAATACGGGGGTAGTTATGGCAGCAAAACTGTCTGCCTTTAAAATCGTGTGTCTATGGAAAACACTACGGAGGCTGGCATCAACATCGAAAAGGTTGGATATGTTTTCCCCACAAACATAATATTGCCGCCAGCCAACATGTCTTGACAGACAACACAAGATAACGTCCCGTTACACTAAAGTCACAGAGAACGTGTTGTAGGTGAAATATTGTTTTTTTCCCCGATTTTAAATATTGATTTCGGTTCATGTTATGTACATAACAAAAAAATGGCTTTTTTAAAGATATATCTTCTCGCTATAAACCACAAGGCATCTCAAAATGTTTGACAGGTCAAATCTGGGCATCCTTTTTTTCACCTATTATCTTAAATAACTATTTATTATATAATAATAAAGAACCACCCTCAGATATTATTAGCCTTAAAACATTATTATTATTTCATTTGATATGTCACACATTTTGCAAAACAAAAATTTTCTAATTTGCCTCCCATAAGCGACAACCGTTTTTATAAATTTCTTTATTTCCGTTACACGTACGTGTTTGGGTCACTAAAATTTAAAATATGTGTAAGTACCAAATTTCAACTTAATCAATTCTGTAGATTCAGAGGAAATGGTCTGTGACAGACGAACAAACAGACAGATACAAGAGTGATCCTAGAACGGTTCCTTTTTTCATTCAGACGTACGGAACCCAAAAAAATGCTTATACTTGAGTCAAAAGAGTTTCGTTCCCGCGTGGTTCAAACCCATTTATAAAGAAATGATTACAATGCCATGGAACACTGAAAATGATAACATTTTAACTTTGAAACTTTTCGATTCGAACACAATATTAATTAGTTCTCAAAAATCACTACAAGACACAACCAATGCAACTTGATCGAAGAAGTCATCGAGGTAAGTAAAAATAAGGTTCTTAGAACGTAGGTCCCGTTTAAATGAGCAAACACATAATTGTTTCAAATAAAAAACAAGTCTCTTTAAAAAAAAGTATCTATGTAAGTATTGGTACTCGTGTAGTATTTTTCATATCTGGAACGTAGTAAGTATTTTAAGTATAGCAGCATAATGTATCGATACCAACCCAGTATCGAGTATCGCAGCCAAATATATCGATACCAACCCAGTATCGAGTATGACAGCCTAATGTATGGATCGATACCAACCCAGTATTGAGCATCGCAGCCTAATGTATCGATACCAACCCAGTTTCGAGTATCGAAGCCGAATGTATCGATACCAACCCAGTAGCGAGTATCGCAGCCTAATGTGTCGATACCAACCCAGTATCAAAAGTATCATTCGAACCCTAACCTGAATCCCCGAAAGCAATATAAGGCTTCAAACTTTGCGATAGATTAACCCCTAGACAAGGAAACCTTTCTGTAAATTTATGGGATGCGCATCAATGGATCGCGTCCAGACACAAACTGGGGAGTGTTTGAGTTTGAGGACTTCATTACATTATAAAAGATTTTTGTCAAGAATGCTGGTGTTTAGTTTTTAGTTCAGTTTGATGAAACTAGACAATTATATTGCATGACTACCCAAAAAAAAGCGTGTAATTTTTCAGGATTCATGTTTGTATATATGTACTCGTATGTTGGTATGTATGTTTAAGGGTCCCAAGATACAGGCCTGGCCGAGTTTGGGGCCCGCTGCTTATTCTTTTGTCTATGCCAACTATTTATTATATAATCATATTTGTTCATATGTAATCATTCCTGTTTATTAGTAAATAAATATATTTCTATTTCTATTTCTATTTCTATGTGAGTTTATTTATTCCACCATAACTTTTATGTGCCTGAACATATTTAGATGTATGCGGTATCGTTAGAATCCTTACATCATCCCGAGTAACTTATGTTATAAAATATTACGTAATAATGGCTTCATTTCAAAAGGCGAAAATAAAATAACTTCAAATTTCACAATATGGGTATCAAATTGAAGGCCTGAATGTGCTAACATTCCAACAATATATAATTAATTGTCACAAAAACGTTTTAGTTAGTATTTTGGCAGGCAGTTGTGTTTTTTTTCTCTAAATTTTATGATGTACTTGTCTATCTATCTACTGTATACTTATAATAAAGCAGTAAATTAAAAAAAGACGTACAATATAGATAATTTAACAAATGTCTAGGTGTCTTGATATAAGCTGTTGGAAGAGAATATATATTAATTCATTTATAAAAATCGTGTCTCTCTGTTTATTTGTCTGTTCGCGCATCAACGCGTAAACTAATCGACCAATTACAATGTGGTTTTCACTGTTGGATGGCTTAGTTGACCGAGCGAGCGCGAAGCGTCTCCATTTCAGCTTGGGCAAAAATGCTTTCGTATGCTTTCCGGATCTCTGTTCTCCTCTACAGGTTGCGTTTCTCAACCGATCTAGACAAAATTTGATATAAGTACATGTTAAACGAATTTAATATTTTTTTGTCGTCGGGGAATAAAAGGGGCAAAAAAGAGGCTACTGAATATCTCCGCCTTGTTAGTTCGGATTTCGTAGGTTCTTTTTTTATTTGAAAGGGAGTAATATTAAATTGGTCTCATAAAAATTTGGTGAAGATCTGATGAGGTTCTTTGGCGTGATGAGCAGAATAGCTCCTCAAAATGCAGTAAATTGCTCACTTTTAGATTTCTTCCAGTATAATCAGCCCTTTACCTACTAGGTACGGATAGATGGAGCACCTTGGTTATTAATGTTAGGTTTACAATTAGGTAACTAGATGGCGCTACTGTGCACTGCTAGATCGTTTGCAAAAAAGTTTGTGCTCGCGAGGTCTACAGCTCACAGAGCCACTAGTGTAGTTGGTATCTCATTCCGATGAGTTCAAGCCGATCAATAGATAAAAAACTATTTGACGGCCGAACAAAATTTGGTACATGGTACTTTATAGGTACTTTTGGTCCTGGAATAACATATTAAGTACTTACCTATAGGAAACTTCTTTCTCATAAAAATGTCTACGCGGGCAAAGCCGAGGGCAAAGCTAGTACTTTTAATAAGGACGTAAGTAACAAAAAGTCTGTAAGGAGAAGATAATTAGAAAAAAATAAACAGGAGGACTTTAAATAAGCTACTGAACAAGAAAATATATTTATTTTTTTGAAACGTGTCTGTCTATTTGTCAGTTCGCGGATAACGTGAAAACTACTAAACGGATTGCGATGCGGTTTTCATTGTTGGATACCTTAGGTTTTGACTTAAAAACTGGTCTGATTGGAATCACAATCCAATGAGTACAAGCCGAGCAATCGATAATAAACTATTTCACGTCTGAACCACCTTTTATGATATTGGTCTCACGGCTTTGGAAGAACGCATAGGATACGATCCTTATCCTCCTTAAGCCTCGGGCATAGTTAAGATTATTTTTTGAAAACAAGCAGGAAATGTAGATTAAAAAACGAATCTAAAAACCTTACTTTTTATGTTTTTTCATCTAGTTGTGAGTACACTGAAACTTTCAGCCGGATCGGGAAGTGCTTGAAATTTGAAGCAAGATTCCACCCGGAACGATAGACAGACAATCAAGAAAGTAACATAATAAAAACGTGGTAAAAGGAGGGTTCTACAGGTTTTGCCTTACATTTTCGTGACATTTGCGTTTTGAGAGACAACGTTTCTACTAAATCTTTATACTAAACCATAACCAAATTCAATAATTAAATGTATGGCAAATCTGAAGATGCCGCGTGGGTGCCCTATCCCCAAAAACGAAAATTTTTGTCATTATAAAGGCTAGTTCTCTTTTGAGAAAGAAAAATATGGTTTACATTTTTTTCGATACTGAATCCACGGCCTAAAGATACTTGTGCCATTTGAATATTCTAAATTAGAGAGGTTTTATTAAGGGTCTTATGATTATGAGGCATTCCTGCGGAAGTAAAACATTTTACGGTTAATATTGTCTTAATTATACCTACCATGATAATGCCCCGGGGAGGAGAGATAAAACGCGCTTCAGCTTTGTTGTTTTCACGTATTCCTGAATAAATGTCGTAATTAAAGGTTTTTTTAATGTTATCTCGTTTGTGTATATGTATAAGTTGAGTGAGATAGGTAGAGCAGCTGTGTTACTAGAGATATTCTAAGATAACATGATTCTCGATACTCTCGAATAGTCGAGTAGTAGTAGTAGTATGTTCTCGAGTAGTAGTAGTAGTATGTTTTTGCAAAATGCGCTCGGATTATCTACCCTGGACCGAGTCACCAGCACGCAATGGGTGAGCGCCTTCTAGGTAAATATAATTGAAAGCTCGCAGCACTGTGTGATTTAAATTGCATTTATTGCGTTGTAGCTAGAGTTGCTATGTGTTTAAATGACTTTACTCAGGGGGGAAGGGGGTGTTGGTGGTAAGGATTGTAAAGATACCTCATGCGTCTAAATTTATTCAGGCATTTAAAATATATGGTGGAATAAAGAAACTCACATACATACATACATACATACATACATACATACATACATACATACATACATACATACATACATACATACATGAATCCTAAAAAACAATACACTCCTTTAGTAGTGTAAAAAACCACACTCGTGCAATGCCTTGTGCTCCTGCTAGTGTATATCAATACCTCTGTAAATTTACCTCTGTTGTTGTAAATATTTCGCAGGTCTTAGTTTAAAATCATACGTGGTAAGGCTTTTTGCTATTCCGAAATCTTAAGTCGCTAAAATGTTGTACACATAATAAATACTTAGCTAAAGATAAAGATTCCTTAACCTGGCCTGCAAGGTATACAGGTGAATTTTTCAAGTGGGCGTAGATGGCTAAATCAGAAACTATGAGGAATAGCGAAAAATACTCAAAGGAGTCTCGGGCCCGATTTTGATAATAACCAAAACTGCATCTTTGGATTTTTGAAAAAAACAATATTCCTAGGCAGGAATCGAACACGTTGATTTTGGAAAAAAAGCACACACTGTATTATTACACCATTCGATAGTGTCGCTAATAAGGATTGAATTCTGGGAAGAAATGACATATGGCATCCTATACCTTCGTAAGCCGCTGTTTATTATCATCTCCTCCTGTTCCTGTGCTCCTAATTGTTCCTGAATCCTGTGTGTTGTCCACTGAGTCTTGGTCCCTGGGCTGGTGGAGCAAGCCCAAAGCCTATAGGACCGCCTCGTACATACAAATTGGTCAATATGTGTCAAAGGTGCGGCAAGTATTAATTGTTGTTTATTGGTGCTTAGGATATTTCAATAATAGGTAGGACCTGCTGAACCTGTCGATCTGGGCCCAAGCATTAATAAAAAAAGTTTATCTTCTATTTCTAAGGGTTCCATAAGTCCGAAAAAAAAAAAAAAACGGCCAAGTGCGAGTCGGACACGTGCACCGAGGTTCCGTACAAACTCTAGCTACAATTGCAGTCTGAGAATGTTTACCACTTTAAGGTTTATAATTATGTATTGGTGGCCACAAGGTCCATAATATACCTATGTGATTTCATTAGCAACTGAAGTATACTCCAAAGATTTCGAATTACGCTTACTGGCGTAAAATAGATTCCGAGTTAATCTAATTTTGTTCTAGCAAAATATCGCGTTTTATTTGGTCTAGATGGTCTTTATACACCCATGTAAAAAAGTTACCACATTGTTCGAAAAAATGTAATTTGTCAAGTATGACAAGCAGAATTCAATTTAGTTGTATAATATTACGACAGTGATGTACAAGTGGACAATAGTTTGAAATTATTTTGTGAGTCGGGAAAATATGAAATATACTATTTTTGCCAAAGCATGGCTTGTTTTCTACGCGTATGCAAGTCATATTCATCAACGAAGCAAAATATTGCATTCTTACCTATGCTTTAAAAGTATCCTATAAGCTGCGAATTTGATTGAAGCTTATAAGGTATTCCAACACAAAAAGTAGCATTTAAATGTACAATATAAGTAGTACCAAATTTCGTTTAGACATCAAATATTTTTTATCGATTGCTCGGCTTCCCAAACAATCCAAATGAATCCCCCAGGGATCCATGTTAGGGGAGCCAAGTGGACGGGGAGGCAACCGACAAAGCTCAAAGAATTAGCACGCTGAAGTGGCAATGGGCCGGTCACATAACTCGAAGAACCAACAACCGTTGGGGTAAGCTAGTTTTAAAGTGGAGACCACGTCAGCTTGGTCTAACTCAAACGTAGTGAGACCGCCGCTAGCCAGAGCCAGCAATGGATGAATACGGGCTTCTCAGGCGTAGGTAATTCACGGTTTTATCTAAATGTTTCTTTGTACAAAACGCATCACCATATGCTATCTATACGACACAATTTTAATTGCAATATTAGTCGTGTTCGGTTTGTTAGTTCAGCAAACTACCAACAGATGGTGTTTCCGTCCCCGTAAGAAGGATTTGGAAACTGAGGGGAAAAATTTGGATGATGATGTAGTGGTCACGGTAGCAGAATTGGTTAAAGGCATGTCCCTTCCGTGATCCAAATGATCAAAAATTATTTGCTACGTGATAAGGCATAAATGCTCAAAATTGTATGGTTCTATGACCAGTAGTTTAGGCTCTGCGTTTATCTCTCATGACTTAGGAGCCGAAATGTGGACACTCACGATGATTAGTCCACAAATTAAGGTTGCTCAGCGAGCTATGGTGAGAGTCATATTGGGAGTTACTCTGAAGAACAAAATTCAAAACGAAGTGATTCAAACATTACCAAGGTAACCAAGAGAGCTGAAAACCAAGCTCAGTCATCAGCATAGCTCTTGTTTTTTTGTTTTTTTTTTTAATATATATAAAGAAGAAGATGAAGGAAAGTACAAGTATCTCTATATCCACATGAAGGCTTAGATTTTCCTTTCAAAATAATGTTGTGTTAATGCTTGGTAGGTAAGTTTAAATAATTATTTAGAGTAATATAATATATTATGTAAACCTACGGCAGTAACTTCAGTTTTCTTTCAAAGTATCATTATTACGTAAATGTATTTCATTGAAAAAAACTTGTACACAGAGAAAATAACAGAATAAAGTATGTCAGATACATTTTCGCGTGCAATAACTGCAAAAACTTTATATTTTAGCGTCCAAATCATAAAATTTGATACAAAGTGCACTGCACTCGCGCTATCTTCGTCAGGAAACGATGAACTCCGTATTTCATAACACTGATCTATAGGTAGGTATACAGATACCAGCTGTAAGAACTGCCTTATCATCTTTAAGACATTGAACCTTTGTGTTGAAAAAAGTAGTAATATTTTTTGTGATCACGCAGCAATAGTTAAAAAGAAATTGCGAATTATTATTATTGCGAAATATAGGGTTTCTCTTATTGCAATTCATGTTATTTTTTTATTTGGTTTGTTTGTAAGGCGAGTGCCTACCGCAATGAAAAATGACACCATTTTACGATACTCAGTGTCGTCAGCCTGTCTGCTAATGCAATTACATGAAGGTATAATTGCATATTTATAGTAGCGCAGTACACGCATATCCTTACCGATATATGTATACAATTTGAGAACATATAATATGAGTACCTAGTTGCATAATTAAAGGGACATCTCACTGGCACTTTTATGTTTTGTATTTGACATATACATGTGTATGTAATTCCAGACAAGAAAAAAAATACTAGTGGCTCTGTGAGCTGTAGACCTCGCGCGTACAAACTTTTTTGCAAACAATGTAGCGGTGCTCAGTAGCGCAGTCTAGTTACCTTATTGTACAACTAACATTAATAACCAACGTGCTCCATCAATACCTACCAGGTAGGTAAAGGGCTGATTCCACTGGAAGAAACCTAAAAGTTAGAAATTTTGAGGAGCTATTCTACTCATCATGCCAAAGATCCTCGTCAGATCTTCACCAAATTTTTATGAGACTCATTTAAAGTTAAATATAAATAAAACGGCCAAAAACTCACGAAAAAGAAGATCGGAAATACTCCGACCAGTTTCGGACTATTTTAAAGTCCTTTTTTTTGAAGTCAAGGCTTGTCGGCATAACACTCCCAGATGAAGGACTTCAAAATAGTCCGAAACTGGTCGGAGTATTTCCGATCTTCTTTTTCGTGAGTTTTTAGCCGTTTTATTTATATTTAATGTGAATATCACTCGCGCTAGTTTTCAAAATCATTTAAAATTACTACCATTCAAATAAAAAAAGAACCATCGAAATCGGATTTAATAAGGCGGAGATATTCTGTAGCCAAGGGGGCTATTGCCCCATTTTGGGGGAAGTACCCCATCAATCAAAAATACCCGAAGAGTAAAAAAAATAAAAATTTGTTTAACCTATATACTATGTTTCGTCTAGATCGGTTGAGAAATGCGACCTATGAAGGAGAACAGAGATGCGGACAGACCTACGTAAGCATTTTTGTCGCACTCGCTCAGTCAATTACCAATCTCTACCTAGTAGGTAAAGGGCTGATTCCACTGGTGGAAATCTAAAAGTGAGCAATTTACCTACTGCATCTTGAGAAGCTATAAAAAAATACCGTCGAAATAGGATCTAATAAGGTGGAGATATTCAGTAGCCCCGTTTCTGCCCCATTTTGATAAAAAAATCAAAAAATTTGTTTAACCTTTATATCAAGTTTTGTCTAGATCGGTTAAGAATGCAACCTGTTGAGGAGAACAGAGATCCGGACGGACAGGCGGACGGCGGACAGCCGGACATACGAAAGCATTTTTGCCCAAGTGAAACGGAAACGCTTCTCTCGTGCTTAGCGCTCGCTCGGTCAATTGTTATTTAATGTTATTTTCCTTGTTCATGAGATGTTATGTTTTGGCTTGTAAAAGTGCTATTATTTTGCCTCTCTATATACTTATAATAAAACTGTAACGATTCCATTCTGTACATTGAAGATATTATGTGTTATTTTTGTTGGAGGGTGGGTAGAGGGTGGGTGCTCTATGTTCGATACTGAAGCCAAAACAGTTTTTTTTTTATCTGTTGTCTGTCAGGCATCACGCCAAAACTACTGAATGAATTTAAATGATACTTGGTATGATTTGAGTTCATACTACGAAGTAGGACATAGGATACTTTTAATCCCGAAAAATTAAAGGGTACCCGCAGGATAGGCGTTAAAAGTTATTTAAAAGAATACGTAGCACGCTGAAACTACTGGAAGGGTGTTGGAGGCCGTTCTATATTCATATAGAATTTTTATTTGTTTGTCTGTCTGTATGTCCGTATGTCTGTCTACAGACAGACATACGGACTTACAACCAAGTACCAAGTACCGGTGTACCAAGGTACACCTTGGCAGCGCATCACGCCGAAAATACTCAATGAATTCAAATGAAATTTGGTATGATTTGAGTTCATACTTCGAGGTAGGACATTGGATACTTTCATCCCGAAAAATTAAGGGGTTCCTGCAGGATAGGGGTGGAAAATTATTTAAAAGAACACGTAGCACGCTGAAACTATTGGAAGGATGTTGATGCAACTTGGTAAAGACATAGTTTATAAGATGGGTGAAAATTATGGATACTTTTTGCCTCGAAAAAATAAAGGGTTCCTGCGGGAAATTGGTCCAAATTCTATACATTAAAGATATTTTGATTTATTTTTGGAGGTGACTCTGTATTTGATAATGAAGCCTAAACTGCATGTTTTTTCATTTTTGTCTGTATGTCTGTCTGTCTGTATTTTGGCCACGCATTACGCCGCCGGAACTACTGGATGAATTTAAATGAAACTTGGTATGATTTGAGTTCATACTACGAAGTAGGACATAGGATACTTCATATCCCGAAAAATTAATGGGTTCTCGCAAGATAGGGGTTGAAACTTATTTAAAAGAACACGTACCACACTGAAACTAATGGACGGGTTTTGATGCAACTTGCACCGTCTTAAGTTATATGATGGGTTAAATGGAGGACACATTTTATCCCGAAAAAGTAAAGGGTTACTTTGGGATATGGGTCCAAAGTTGGGTTAATATTGAAGTAATAAATAATATTTTTGGATGGTTATCTATATTTGATACTGAAGCCAAAACTGTTTAACTTTTTATTTTTGTTTGGTTGTCAGTTTGTCCGTACCTTGACCGCTCATCGCACCGAAACTACTGAATGAATTCAAATGAAACTTGGTATAATTTGAGTTCATACTACGAGGTAGGACATTGGATACATTTCATCCCGAAAAATTAAAGAGTTTCTGCAAGATATGGGTTGAAAGTTATTAAAAAGAACACTTCTCACGCTGAAACTACTGGACGGATTTTTTGATGCTAATTGACATAGCCATACTCGTATATGTATACTTATACTAAAGCAGTAGGTACGAAAAAGACTGTACAAAGAATAAAATAAAGCTCTTGGGAGCTTAAAAAAGGTATTGAACAAGATTATAAAAGGTATTGAACAAGATTATAAACTTTTTTTAATCGTGTCTTCTGTCTGTTTGTCTGTATGTTTGTTAGTTAACGCATCACGTAAAAACTACTGGATCTATTGCAATGCGGTTTTCATTGTTAGATAAGTTAGGGTTTGATTTAAAAAGTGGTGTAATTGGTATCTCAATCCGGTGAGTTAGAAGCCGAGCAATTGATAAAAGTATTTTTGACGGCTGAAGAAATTTTGATCAAATGTTGGTATATTGGTCCTGGAATAGAACATTATGGTACTTTGAACCTAAAGAAAAGAGCACCCGTGCGAAGCCACGGGTACGGCTAGTTTACAATAAAATAATTTGACATTGACTTTTATATTAGGTATGAATGCAAATTAATATATATTTATTATTTTTGATGCTCTCTTTTATATGATTGTATGTCGACATACAATCAATTCAATTGCATGTAGATAACTTAGATTCGACTCGAATCAAGATTACAGTCTAAGGTTTTTTGGTGGGTGTTATTTCTTGATATAACCTATTTATTCCTGCAAAATTAGTATCAATAAATCCACGAATGAGACAAAAAACGCATGAAAATTTAAATTTGTCGCGCTGAGCGAAACGTTGCACCTTACGAAAGAAATCACTTTAAGCAATAACCACCCACATTGTTCTCACTATTTTTAAATAGCATTTTTTGTTTTGTTTTAATGATGGTGTTAAAAACAGTATAGCTATTTCTGTGACAAGATAGATTGAAAATTTAATATTCTTTCCCCTTTGTGTGCCTACTGAAATAAATTTTCAGATGCCTTCTCAAACTAAACCAAATCAAACCCAACACAAACAAGTAATGGGATAAAAGCATAATCTTCTCTAAAGCTGCACCACACCTTGAGACAACATCAAAGCGAGCTGAACGTTCGTGTACGGAACACTCACAGTCAACAGCCGTTGCCTTCATTATTCCGCTCTTGTAGGATTTCCGAGCAATTAGGTCACGGCGGTGACCGTTCTTCAGGAAGTCTTGGAGAAATTTAAAGAAAAAACTTAGTCCCTTTCTCTAGGTTTACCATGTCTATTACCATTGACCACTTAACACCAGGAGCCAGAGCTAGTGTCATTCAATTGATAGCCTGTAAAACAATAAATATAAGGTATATCATAATTTCTTGTTTTTTTATTTTATGTTAGACAATAGAGATAATTATGTTCTCGCTAAGCTTGTGTTAATGGTAAAACATTAAAAAAATATGTTTCCAGGTATTCCATCTACTTGGTCCGATTTCGTTTCTAACTTAAGCCCAAGTGTATCATATACTGAGGTATACGATAATTCATTGAATAAGAAATAAGACAAGCACAAATTAATAATGTATATAACTCCCAACTCCCAACCCACACTCTCCCACCCTCGTTATAGCTAAGAAGCATTTCGATCACATCAGTTTTCAAACATAAAAAGCGCATCAAAATCGGTTCATTCTTTTGGGAGCTACGATGCCACAGACTGACACAATGATACACACATATCTTAATCTGATAACACCCTTCTCTTTAGGAGTTAGGGACTTAAAAATAAACAAATAATAAGAAATAAGAAATATTTATCGAAAAAGGAGGACATACAGATTAAGGAGCATTTGGTTCCCAAACCAGGCTCTAAAACCGTGCTATTATTAGTGTCAGGACACAATAACATATGATATTTGGCTTCCACGTTACTGTTGACACGTTGGTTCGGAATTGTATGTGGGACTCTTCTCGAGCTTCAGAAAACATAGAATGTCAGAAAAAAATAAAGGTACCTTAAAAAAAATAAGCTAATGTCCCAAAAAAAAGATAAATCATAGCGACTCTACCAAAGTCCCAATAGCCAAGCAATTGTAAAGATATTTTTTGGTTTCCAATTTACAAACAGAAGCTTTTTCTGTGGAAAATGAAGAAAAGTTGGAGTTACCGAGGACTGGGCTATAGCACAGAATAAATAATAGGCTATAGACTGTGTCCCCAGTAACTGGGACGGTGTTAGATGCGACGAAAATATTTTAGCGGAAATCCAATAAATCTGGATAATAAATCTAATAAAATCCGTGGATAAATCAGTCTTGGATCCTTTATTTCAGTACGGGATTCTAAAAGATACAAGACTGATTGTCATCTAATTTATATTTTTTACTGTATACATTTATAAGCATGAAATATATTCAACCAAGAACCAAGGTACCGTGGAACCGACATAACTCAAAGGATATGCAAGCTAAAGTGGCAGTGGGCTGGTCACATTTCCCGAAGGACTGATAACCGTTGGGATAGACAAGTTCTCGAGTGGAGACCACCGTTTAGTCAAACGTAGTGTATGTAGGACGCTCTGTGGCCAGGTAGAGTAACAACCTGCGAAAAGTGGCCGGACGAAAAAGGGATGAGGAGAGCTGAAGCCGAGCTCAGTGGAGTGCATTAGGAGACGTCTACGTCCAGCAGTGGACAATTATAGGCTGATGATGAAATACATTCGGGAAAATTCACACCAGTTACCTAGCCCCAAAAAGGATACCCTGTACTATGGGCACTAGAGAATGGATAAACAAACATAGATACGAATATTACATCCATGACTCGGAGACAAACATTTCTGCTCATCATACAAATGATTGCACCTTGTGGGATTCGAATCCGCGAACTTTGGACGCCTTTGCAGTCAGGCCATTAGACCAACCGGCCGTTAGGTCATCAAGAGTTACTTCCAGTAATGGGTTACTGGAAGTAACTCATGATGAGAAGTAGAGAAAAAGAAGGCAGCGTGAAATCTCGCAAACGTCATTATCATCATCGCAGGAAATAAAACAGTTCCACATCAAAACTTGTTTAGCCGTCAAATCGTTTTTTATCGATTGCTTGCTTTCTACTCATCGCATTGAGATAACCAACCAACCAACCAATAATATACCTACATTTGAGTAACATTTCATGTTTACCGGTTCAGTGGTTCTCAAGCTGCAAGCGAACAAACAAACAGACAGAAATATGGAGTTGGTAAAGGATAATAAAACCGTACGACATCGACCTCCAACCTGCATTATTGAGGTCAACATAATATATCGTATATTTAGGTACCTAATTTATTTTTAAATGGTTTTAAAATCATGGATAATTTAAATTTTAAGGATGTTTCAATGTTAATTTATGTGATACGTATGCATCTCTTTTTACCCGACTGCACGGAGGGTTATGTGTGTGGGTTGTATGTATGTTTCTTTGTATGTTTGTTTGTTTATACGTTTCTCAGGCGCGTTTTTGTTAATGAGGTATCATTGGATTCGTCTTGATTACCAGAGTGCTATAGGATATATGAAATATCAAGAAAACTAACATGGCGGCTGATAGCTGCCATATTGTATTTCTGACAAAACAACAAATTATTGAGTGAGGTATTCAAATGAAAGTCTTGAAAAGACCATTTCTAAAATATACTATAATTATAAAACTAAACAGTAGCAATTATTGTCTTTTAAGCTTCTTACAAGTAACTAAATAAGAAACATTCAATTTATATAAATACTAGCTGCGCCCCGAGGTTTTACCCGCGTCCCTTAGGAACCGTGCATTTTTACGTGATAAAAAGTAGCATATGTGTGAATTCAGGGCATAAGCTACCTCCATACCAATTTCATCTAAATCCGTTTAGCCGTTTATGCGTGAATAAGTAACAAACACACATACACACACGCTTACATACATACAAATAATCGCCTTTATAATATTAGTGTGATTATTTTTGCGCGCGATCAGCTCGTACTCAATAATTTTGTTCGCAGTCGGGTGTTTTGTATATCTGTAATAATTTTACTTGTCAATTTTTGTTCAGAATGGATTTCGCACTTTGAAATATATTTACCTAAGGCCTAACATTGTAAGAATTAACTTTTTTAAACATGATAAATATACTCTCTACTTGAGAACTTACTTCATTTTGATGTAGAATCATAGTTTTTTTGCACTGCCGTGCTTGAAATCTACTTTTAACTCTGGAAAATAGTTCACTAAAGTCAGCAGAGATTTTATTCAACTTTTTGCGATCTACTTAGTTTGTCACCGACCATAATAATACTTCAGAGATTCTGAACATGCATGCTCAATTTTGAACTAATATTAAGGCCCGGTTCTAGCACTTTTAGCAATTTTCGATCATTTGTGAACGTCTGTATCTTGTTTTATAATTAACCCAGAGCTATGAAATTAGTATCACATCAAAATTTTACATATTATCTCGTTTTTTGTAAACACAGAAACATAATTAGTATGAATTCACTTGATAGAAAATAAAATCAAAGGTAACAACACTACTTTATGCTTAGAACACTAAATGATATCAAAGATATACCAAGAGAAAGAGATTATAATCATTGAGAAAATGGCTAGACACTTTTTAATTCAAAGCTTTAGTTTTCCTACAAATAAATAAAAACCATAAATTTTACTCCCAAGATGTATCATCTCTCCCGCTCTACTTGATCACGGATGAGAGGGACATAAAATTCACTGACACCCGGTCATAAGCAAAGTCACTTATTTATTTTTTGAAGGACGGACAACCACTGTGGTAGAGTAGACGAGACATTGGAGTGGAGGCCGCGACATCGTGACGGCCACCAACTGGCAAATACTGGATGAAGAGAGCCGAAGACCGGACTCTGTGGCATTCATTGTTATGGCCAGCAGTAGACGAAAACAGAGATGGAGTGGATGATTACGACTTATTTTTAGGCACATTATCATCTAACAATTAGTCAAGATGTCATCAAATGCAATCTCTTTCCACTACGAAAACAAAGTTAATATGGCAGAACGAAAGGTAAGTCGTCGATAACCATAACAATTTATTAACTGTGTTAACTAAACTTTAATTAAGCAACTTTAACCGCTTACCGCCAGTTAACAGGCAGTTAGGGAGTTCCACGCGGAAACTTGCAGATGGCAGTCAAATCTATTTAGTGACTGCTAACAGACAGTTAGGAGAGGAAGGTTAATTGGGTAGAAATAGTTTGGAAGGGGTTAAAAGTCCCTATTTGTAATTGCCAAGCTATCGATACTCAAGGTTGGGTGAGTCGTATTTTAAAACTATTATCGTTCCCGCTGATTCTCATGCTTTCTGTTCTTCACAGCGTGATTGTTACTAGATGTCTACACTGTGGCCCACAGAGTAGTTATGTAGTAACTATCATGCAGACATGTGGACCAGCGTGGTTGTAGTCTGTAGTCGTTTTAGTTTCCTAGGTCTAAGTTTTGTGTTCGTTGGATGTTCAACATCATCAGCCCCTAACTTTCCCACTGCAGTTTTTCACAGGAGTTTCAGGGCTTTTAATAACCATTAGTTGTGCGTTTGTCTATATCATGTGATGCTGAGTGATGATGCGGTCAATGGTGACACACGCTCACTAGAAGCAACTTATTCACTCGTAACTTGACTCCTGAATTAGGTATCTCGCAGGGAGGGTATGGAGTCGCCAAGATATGAGGATGGAGTCAATATAGGACATTATCTCTCAGAAATTCTCAATCAGGAACTGAAGGACTTCGGAGAACATCTTGATGCGGAAGCGGAACAAGAAACAAAATTAGAAGCCATCTTGGTATGCCTGTGCTAGGTCAAGGTTATTAAAAGTAATGTTACATAGCACAAAAATCTATCAACACTCTTCAAAAATAACAATTTACTGCACCGTTTGCTTCGAAAGTGATAGTGAGCTGTTATTCCAATATCGCGATGGAAACAAAACAGAAACCTTTGGGTTAATGTAGGGCGCGCCATTTGGTAAGGCCGCCTGCCCTGAACTTTGTGTTGCACAAACTCCCACAGAGTCCGATGTGTAGAAGGGAAACTGTAATGCTTTGATAAATTATCGGTGTGGTGATGGTCTGAAAAGATGGATCAGTTATTTTTCCTCCATACAGTTTGCTTTAAGAGAAAAGATGAGCTCTGATGATTTCACTGTAAATATTGAAAATCCTCATCGTTAAAGTGCTAGTTACCCTGCCTGGGCTCATTTTGATCAGCTGAGTGACTAAATATTTAAAAGCTTGCTTTATTGTTTTAAATACAACTTATCTATTTGTCGAATCCTGCACGGCACAGCATTGACCGTTATTTTGAAGTGTTTAGTTTGCGTAAATGGGCATCAATTATCAAAGTTTAATTATGCTTCATATAATTGGTGTATGTAGTCTCGATTTTGGTATTAGTGCCCTTTAAGCTAGCACATGATAGAGCTCGTACAATAACATGTGCCAACAATGACTAGCACAGCACTACTTTGGTAATGCGAAGAACCTGCTAAAACACTCTTTTCGGTATTAAGCCCACAAAAACAAAGAAAGAGACCTCCTCACGTGAACAACTTTATTAACGGCTTGATGTGTAAGCGTAGCGTCACCTCATGTTTCTTATCTTTAATTCTCAACGTGTTTTTTTTATATCCCTTTGAATGACTAGTCGAGCAGTTCGCTCACCTGATGGTAAGCGTCACGCATGCCCATAACAGTTGCAGTGCCACCCAGAATTTGGTTGCAAAATCTTGTGCATCACTACATTGCGCTCGTTAGACTAAGGTTAAGTTTTGTTAAGGTTAGATTTTTGGTTTAATTTTAAGTCTCATTGTCAAGTAATTTCACTGGAAACATTGCCTTTCAAACCAAAACATAGAAATTATTACTACTGCTTAGCGGTTCAATATCTGTAAAAGGTGTGGTACCTACCTACTTCCCAAAACGGACACTTGCCTACCACTCAAAAAATATATAAGAACATTCCCCACTGCTACTCCACTGTGCCCAACACCAACACGGCCCTCTATAAATCTGTCAGGTGGTGGTTTCCACTACATTGGCCGACTTAGGCGCAAAACGGAGATGGGTATTGGGCGCCTACCCATTATGTGTGCGCGTAAACTTTTCGGCCGTTGCGACTATACCTACTATTTAGGCTTCTCGCGTACTGAACGGCTGCGACCAGCGACCAGTAACCTTGGTCTACTGATGTGAAGCCACAATGCGACCAGATCGTGATGCGACCGGAGTTTGTTGCGACCATTGGTCGGATCAGAAGGGTTCGGGACTCTATCCCATTCCCTTGATGTATCTTTGGATTAGCATCTTTGCCAGAGATATTCATAGCGCGTGTTTCTAAAGGTACCAGCCCGAACTGAACCGAGGCAGTGTCAGTTAGCGGCTTCATCGTTCTTCTTTTTCCTCTTTTCCTTTTTCTACGTTCTTCTCAGATTCAGTCTCGTCCCGTGAGAGGATATCTCGTGAATATGGCTTACTCATTCTTTTTGAGGACCGTGTAGTGCGCGTGGACCCTTAGTTATAGGTACTGGGGCTGTAGCGACCTATAGGTTGGTTACCGAGTACTATTATTTATTCTGTGACGGTGCCCAATTGCCCATAAGGTAACCTATGGTGTAATTTAGTATATGTATAAGGATTTTCAGGATAGATAATGCTACTATAACTTATACTTAACTAAGTAGGTACTCTAAGATTATATATAAGAGTACCTAAGTAGCATATCGATGGAATTGCTAGAAGCAATAGAAGTTAACAACTAGAAGTTAGTACATAAAACAACTGCATTGATAAAACACACAAAAAAAAGAAGTGTTACATAAATACAGACCTAAAGCCCATGTTTATAAATTAAAAACGTACGCTCTATTTTACCCAGCACGTTTCGGGTACCGCACAAAGTCCAGCAGAACAACACAAATACACTACATTGCACAAAAACAGCCCACCCGCACATTGCAGACAAAGAACACTATGAAAAGTTATTAACTAGCGACGGAAGTTGGTCCGAAAAAAGTAACAAACGTGCTTTTCGCTCGCGTGCGTTCCGGCCCGGGCGTACAGCTCCTGTACACTGCTGGCACGAAATATGTACAATAAAACATTAAAAAAAAACGTTTCCAGACTAACATACGATTCCATCTACTTGGTCCGTTTTCGTTTCTTACTTAAGCCCAAGTGTATCGTATACTGACGAGTTAAGGTATACGATAATTCATTGAATAAGAAATAAGACAAGCACAAATTAATAATGTATATAACTCCCAACCCACACTCCCCCACCCTCGTTATAGCTAAGAAGCATCTCGATCACATCAGTTTTCAAACATAAAAAGCGCATCAAAATCGGTTCGTTCTTTTGGGAGCTACGATGCCACAGACTGACACAATGATACGCACAATATAACCTAATCTTTAGACACTCTTTAGGAGTAAGGGACTTAAAAATAAAAAAATACGGTAAAAATACCTACTCACTTATAGAGATACTTACCTACTCGTATAATATTTAAAAAAAAACACTTTTTTTTCTTTTCAATATGATATATATTTTTATCCTTATGTTTTTTGTTTGAACAAAAAACATTCACTATTAACCATCTTACATAGTTTAAAAACACGATTCATAAACTAAAAGACCAGCGCTGGTTGTTATTAAGCAGCATTATGCTGAGTTGGGGCCGGCTTATGGCAAAAAACTTAACTAACTACTTAGGTACTAAAGAAAGAAAGAAAAAGAAAGAAAATACATTTATTCAACACACACAAAAATAAAAGATACAAATAATTAGAAAAATTAAGTAGGAACAATAGAAAAGGAAAACAAAGAAAAGGTATAAGTAGATAATTAATGTGGTGATGAATGGGCCTTAACTCAGCATTAGGCTGTTTGCCGAAGGCACGCAGCGCTGGTTTTCAGCTAAAGCCCAGAGGGAGCGGAAAAAAATAAACATAAGAGTATAAAAAATGAAATTAAATATGAATACATTTACAAATAAATATATAAATATAAATATATAAATATATGTATATATTTATATATATAATAATAATAATTATTACATATAAGTAATTTAAAATAAATATAGATAAATAAATAAATAAATAAAAAAGTATATATAAAAGTATATATAAAATACAGCAACGACAAAGGAATAAAATAATGTAGTCTCTGAATGGTGTCAAATAACTGACGAAGAAAGTGTCGTCAAAATTGCGTAAGAGTACCGCTGACTATTAAGAATACCACGCACGTGGGTAGCAGCGAAATAACCTCTACTATTACGTGCAACTAATAAGTGAGAAGAAATGAATTTCAAGGAAAAATAATAATAATAATAATAATAAGTATATATATCACAAAAACGACGATATGTCTAACGATATGTCTATATTAATATTGCCATGCTGCCTCTGCTCATCAATTAAATATTGCCTGAGTTTACGCCTAAAAGAGTATAAATTTCTTAGCCCCCGGATTGGTGGCGGCAGATTATTCCAACACTACTAACTACTAACTGGTACTGGTACTAACTTATTTCTTCAATGTTTTTATTTTGTGTACTTGTTTTTTGCCATAAATAAAGCTATGTCTATGTCTAAAACTCGTCACAGTCAGGTAAAAAATAGCCTATGACACTCTTGCGATGAAGACGAATCGATTGATTTCCTAGCTTGTCAAAATCGGACCAATAGGGGCGTCGCTATGGTGGAACATCCACATACCATCATATATCTATCCTGTTAAACTCATTGCTCTTCCCTTGCTTCACCGTACTCGGGTAAAACCTCCGGATTTTATTAAATGTTTAATATTTAATTCTTAATAAAATTAAAATATATTTACATAGTAACAGCTTATTGCAAGATTTCATCATGATTAACAGTTATTTATTGAACTGCATTACTTTGTTTATTTACTGTACTTATTATATTTGATTTCCGTATCCGTATAGCAACACCGGTTTCCGGTAGGAAGTGGTACATAAAATGTCTGCCTCCACATGGTGTTAATTGTGTTAAAAGGCCACCTTATTAATATATTATTAACTCACAGCTTTTTAATATGGGCGAAGGTTACTATCCTTAAGTTAAGTTATGTTATGTTAACATTTAATTTAATATTAAGCAAATTATTTTCATATTATTGTCTGTTTTTAGAATATTGCTTTAACTTTTTTATTCAACCCCACATAACAGGATAAGGGTAGGGGGGAACGGAGACTTTAACTTTTTTGTTCTCATTAGTACCCATATAAAATTAGATATAAACATCTGCGTAAGGTGGGTCTAGTACGTTGCCAAGCTTTGTCAGCAATTATTCGCACTGAATTGTAACAGTTTCATGAGGTTCAAAAATTATATTTTTTGTATTAAATATTTAGGGATATTTCTGGGTTTCTGGAAGAACATAATTTATGCCACACTAGAATATTTATATAGAATAGCGATGGTAGCCTAGCGGTATACAAGTGCGATTTAGAATCTAACGATACAGGGTTTAGTTCTAGGCTCTGCCTAGTAGTTTAGTTCCAATGACTTTTTTTAACTTTTGTGCGGTTTGCCATCGCTCCGTGCTTCGAAGGGCACGTAGAGATATCGGTTTCGGCTGTTATTGATTAATAGCAGTCGATTAGCCATGTCAGAGCCCCTCAGATGACCTGTCAATCCCCGACACCAGAGGCCAGCACTAACTCATACGACAATGAAGGTAGCAAGAATATTTATTGCACAAATACACATGGTTTAGCGCGGAGGTTCTTGTTTAAAAAGTTACAGGCGAAATGATTTTTCCTAGAATCCTATTATTTGCCACAGTAAACAACGAGACCACCTCATTCGAGTTTGAATGCCTTAGTCCAAACTGACTCCAAGACGGTGATAAATTGGTCGATAGTCCGAATTCTATAGGCATTCGATTTCAAATTGGTCATAACGACCAAATCTAATTACGGCAATACGCTGGTGTTAACTGGAACCCTTTTTCAACTTGCCTTTTGTTTTTGTGCTACGTTGTATCCTATGTACATTTCAGTAAACAGTGTTGCCAGTAGACAAACGTTACTACCGCACGCTGGCAACACCATACTTAATTCCCCACTAATATGCGGACACACATTCTTCCTTACTTTGTTATTAGAGTTTACATAATAATAGAGCATTTCGGCCATTTTGTAGGGGGATGTTAATTATATAATTGCATAAATGCGTGGTGAAGTTTTAATCAACTTATTTTCGACAAAAGCGAAAAGAGGCTTTTTATAACCCATTTATTAAAAGCTTTTATCTAATTTGCAGTGTTTGAATGTATGTATGAATGTATGTTTGTTTAGGTCAAATCTTGCAAGCTGAGTTAGAACCACTTCCTCTTATCCCAAGGAATTGAATTTTTGCATGTTGGTTCAGTTCCAATAAAAATGCATTTTTATGGTAAGCATGACCTGAATCGACATCCAGGAACAGCTCCTGAGAAAGGAACTCTTCAAAAGGTAAAAAGCACTGCCACGAAATATTGTGTACAGATTTTATTAAGACAGCCGCTTCAAAGTTTCACCATGACATGGCTGCAGCATTCCAGATTGGTTCCTGACTTGGAAACTCCTCAACGGTAAACAGAACAGACACGAAATTTTGTGTACGCATTATAATATGCTAGCCGGTTTGAAGTTTTATCATCATATTGTTGCTGCTCTCCGAGTTGGCTCCTGATTAGGGAACTCCTCAACGGTTAACAGCATAGACACGAAATGTTGTTTAAGCATTTAATTGTGATAGCTTGTTCTAAGTTTCATCATGACATGGCTACTGCATAAAAGGTTTTTAATAAATGATTTTAAATTAACTTATTTTTTGGTGGGCACGCATTTGACCGTATTTTCACATGGTGGTAAATGACGACGCGGTCGAAGATCGAATTCATTCTCGACTTGAAGATTCCCAAATTACAGTTGTCGCAAAACAAAGACGCTGGTAATCCTACCATTGTCTTTCTATTCCTTCGGTGTTCGAATCGTAAATGTGGACGCGATTCGCTGTGTCAGAGGAATGTTAGCCACGGATGTTATACGGATGCCGTGTTTCTAGAGGTATTGTTGCCCGGTGGCGGAATGGAGTTAAGGGATTAAGTCATGCAGTTCCATCGCACTCTACGAAATATATCCTGTAGAAGAAAGAAAGGTTATAAGCAACGTTACGACGATGTTCAAGGCTTTGGAACCAAGCACCACCGTAGTGGATCGCTGTCAATAAGCTTATAGCGTACTAGATGTGCCCGCGACTTTGCTCGCGTGGTTGTTTTTCTGGGATATAAGGATCCTGTGATATTCCAGAACCAAAATCATTAAACTTCGTTCAGACGTCTAATGTTTTTTTTATCGATTGCTCGAATTTTACTCATCAGATTGAGATATCAAGTACACCAGTATTTTAAGTCATACCCTAAGCTATCCAGCAGTGAAAATTGCATCGCAATCGGTCCAGTAGTTTTTACTTCATGCGCGAACAAACATACAGACAAACAAACTAACAAACAAACAAGCAGACCGGATTTAAAAAAATGTTATATTCTGGTTCAGTAGCTTATTTTAAGTACCCTAGACCGTTTTTTTTATTATCTTCATTCTACAGACTTTTTTGTTCTTATTGCTTTATCTATACTTATAATAGGACAATAGGAACGAAAAAGTCTGTACAATCTCTTATTGATAATCTTTAGGTGGACTAAAAATGTTAGACAGTTGTTTGCTGTGACATTGACGTATCCATTGATGTGCTCCATCCATCCATCCATCCATTGTGTTGAAAACCTAAGTTCTTTTAGGAAAATCTGATTTTGTGTGAGATAATAGATAACTATACATTAAACACCCCGTCTCACCCTTATAGAGGGTAATAATCATTTCGCGGGCTATTTACCAAAACTAAATATGTGAATGCTGTAATTTCATACTTCAGTGATGTTGACCTTCAGCTGTTTATTGAACTACAGTGTATTTCGTCCTCATCAACGTATGTATCAGTATGACATTTCCAAAAAATTACCGGCAGGTAGATATAAACATTATGTAGTAACTGAAAACTGGCGCCATGGTCATTTGTCTAATGACAAGCGCCAGCTAATTACAATAGCACTCTCTTCATCTTTATTATCATCAACTTTTGACTCGTGGATCAATTAAAAACCTGATAATTGTACAAACGTCCTCACAGAATTAATTGACCAACTTAGCACAAAAACACCTAGACTAGGTATAATTTAACCAAACAGGTTTAATTGATAGCGTGATAAACGCTTGTTTTTAAAGCTAGGAACTGAATACCTACCACCGGTCGCTGGTAAACAACGGTTGATTTGAATAAGTGGACTCACCGCCGATTGCTTCACGCTGCATTTGCAAGTTTAAACGTGGGCCTGCCATGGGTTTGGGAAAATATAGGACTGTATCACCATCTATACTTATAATAAAACTGTAACGGGTCCAATTCTGTACATTGAAGATATTTAGAATTTATTTTTGGACGTTACTCTAGATTCGATACTGAAGCCAAAACTGTTTTTTTTTTCATTTTTGTCTGTCTGTCTGTCTGTATCTTGGCTAGGCATCACGCCCAAACTACTGAATAAATTTAATTGAAACTTGGTATGATTTTAGTTCATACTACGAGGTAGTACATAGGCCACTTTTCATTCAAAGGGTTCCCGCAGGGTTGGTGTTGAACGTTATTTAAAAAAACACTTACCACTCTGAAACGGATTTTGAAGCAACTTGGCACAGTCATAGTTTATATGATGGGTTAAAATTGAGAGTATTTTTTATCCCAAAAAAATAAAGAGTTCCTGCGGGATAATGTCCCAAATTCTGTAAATTAAAGATTTTTTGTAATTTTTTTTGGGGGCCGTTCTATATTCAATACTAAAGCCAAAACTTTTTTTTCTTCTTTATTTTGTCTGTCCGTCTGTCTGTCTGTACCTTAGCAGCGCAACATGCCGAAAATACTTAATGAATTCAAAAGAAATTTGGTATGATTTGAGTTTACACTTCGAGGTAGGACATTGGATTCTTTTCATGCCGAGAAAATTAAGTGTTCCTGCAGGATAGGGGTGGAAACTTATTTAAAAGAACACTTATCACGCTGAAACTATTGGACGGATGTTGTTGCAACTTGGCACAGACATAGTTTATAAAATAGGTGAAAATTATGAATACATTTTGTCCCGAAATAATAAAGGGTTCCGGTGGGATATGGGTCCAAATTGTGTACATTAAAGATATAGTGTTTTTTTTTTTGGAAGTTACTCTATATTCGATTATGAAGCCTAAACTGTATGTTTTTTTTCATTTTTGTCTGTATGTCTGTCAGTCTGTATCTTAGCCGCGCGTCACGCCGCCGGAACTACTGGATGAATTCAAAAGAAACTTGGTATGATTTGAGTTCGTACTACGAGGTAGGACATAGGATATTTTACATATCGAAAAATTTATGGGTTATTATTTAGGGGTTGAAACTTATTTAAAGAACACGTATCACGCTTAAAGTAATGGACGGGTTTTGATGCAACTTGGCACTGTCTTAAGTTATATGATGGGTTAAAATTGAGGACACGTTTTATCCCGAAAAAGTAAAGGGTTTCTGCGGGATATGGGTCCAAAGTTATGTTAATATTTAAGTAATAAAAAATATTTTTTGGATGGTTCTCTATATTCGATATTGAAGGCAAACTGTTTTACTTTTTAATTTTGTCCGTCTGTTTTTCTAAGTCTACTTCTCCACCAGAAAGCGGGAGTGATGGAGAAAACTCTCCTTGCTTCTATTGTGGCGGTCAATATTCAGACTCAAATGAAGGTTGGACTGCATGTATTATCTGTTGAAAATGGGTTTACTGCAGATATGCCGGTATAGAAAATGAAGAAGCAACATTTTTGCAATTTTTGCGAACAAGAGTAGCTCAGTTCTTGTGTACCCCATCGTGTCCCTTAGGGGTACCCCATCTTACCCAACCTAGGTGGTAAGATGGGGGTGATGTGGGACCTTTTTTACATTTTGATTTAAGTTTTATTTTTATTTGTGACATACCTACGCTATACTTTACTTGAATTATTAAAACCTGATTTCCAACGGTTAATAAATAAATCAATAATATTGTGTAAATGTAATAATGTCTGTTTTATAACGCTCTAATCGTTAAGTACCCCGTATTGCCTTATTACGTACATATTTGACGAAGCCAAATAAGTACACTGCTGACTGCAAGTAGCTTTTTTAACCTGTTGACGAAGCTGAAAACCAACAATTGCAGCATCGTTTCGTCGAAGCCAGGGATTTTAAGAGTGAGCTCGAGAAGTTCTATGGGCAATTATATACCTCATCGCGTAGTCCTAGCACGACTAGCGATGCAAGAGCCCGTTTGACCCGACATTATACCGAAGATATCCCTTACGTCAGTCTATACGAGATCAGAATGGCTCTCAAACAGCTTAAGAGCAATAAGGCACCAGGGAATAACGACAAAACTACTGAAAGCGGGTGGAACACCGGTACTTAAAGTCCTTCAGAAACTGTTTAACTCCATCATCCTCAAGGGTACTACGCCAGAGGCGAGGCACAGGAGTGTAGTGGTTTTGTTCTTCAAAAAAGGTGATAAAACCCTCTTGAAGAATTATAGGCCCATATCGCTGCTGAGCCACGTGTATAAGCTGTTTTCGAGAGTAGTTACAAACCGTCTCGCTCGTAGGTTTGACGACTTTCAGCCTCCCGAACAAGCTGCATTCCGGCTTTAGCACCGTAGACCACATCCATACGCTCCGGCAGATTATACAGAAGACCGAAGAGTATAATCGGCCACTATGTCTAGCGTTTGTGGATTACGAGAAAGCCTTTGGTTCAGTCGAGACCTGGGCAGTGCTACAGCCATTACAGAGGTGCCAGATTGATTACCGGTACATCGAAGTGTTGAAGTGTTTGTTTGTACAGCAAGGTCACCATGACAGTCCGTATTCAGGATCAGAGCACGAATTCTATCCACGTGCAAAAAGGGGTGAGACAGGGAGACGTTATTTCTCCGAAACTGTTCACCTCTGCACTGGAAGATATATTCAAGCTTCTGAACTGGAACGGATATGGTGTTAATATCAATGGCGAATACATCACCTTCGATTTGCTGATGATATAGTCATCATGGCAGAAACCCTGGAAGACCTAAGCACAATTCTCAGTGACCTCAACATTGTTTCCTAACAGGTGGGTCTTAAAATGTTCATGGGCAAGACGAACATCATGTCAGATGCCCATGTCGTACCCAAGCCGGTTTATGTTGGGAACGATATTATCGAAGCTGTTGATCACTATGTCTACTTGGGTCAGACGATCCAACTGGGTAGATCCAACTTCGACAAAGAGGTCAACCGACGAATCCAACTCGGATGGGCAGCGTTCGGGAAATTACGCCATATCTTCTCGTCGCAGATACCGCAAAGCCAAAAGACGAAAGTTTATAATCAGTGCGTGTTGCCATTGTAGACATACGGCACTGAGACGTGGTCGCTAACTATTGGTCTGTTACACAAGCTCAGAGTTGTGCAGCGTGCTTTGGAGAGAGCTATGCTCGGTGTTTCACTACGTGATAGAATCCGTAATGAGGAAATCCGTAGAAGAACGAAGGTTACCGACATAGCTCTCAGAGTTTGCAAGTTGAAGTGGCAATGGGCAGGCCATATAGTTCACAGAACCGACAAACGTTGGGGAATAAAGATTCTCGAATGGCGACCACGAACAAGCAAGCGAAGTTTGGGGAGACCACCCACACGATGGACTGACGGCATTGTAGCCATCGCAGGAAGTCGGTGGATGGAGGTGGCACAATATCGCTCGTCATGGCGCTCTTTGGGGGAGGCCTATGTTCAGCAGTGGACTTCCATAAAGGCTGACATGATGATGATGATGATGATGATGATGATGATGATGATGATGATTAGTGTACTTATTCTGTACTAGCTATGCCCGCGACTTCACACTCTTGGTAATTTCTCTAGGTTAAGAAACACATATATAGATATACCTATAGCATCATGCTTATTATAAACGATACTTGCCATCACAATACCCAGTGAAAATCAAACCCCTGGTCGCCCTGCGACTGAAATTGTTGATCACTCGATTGTTGCCAGTAAACATGTAATAAATTGCAATTAGCAGGTGATAAAGCAAATTCAGGATATTACGGGATTGCGTGACAAACGGAGTCCACGAGGCAGTGGCTACGTAATATGAGACATCATTTACCAAATTTTTGTTGACTGTGAGTGGATATCTACTTATAAAAATTAGGCTGAACGAGGCGGTTGTTAGTATGGAATTTGGTCTCCCCCAAATGTCTCTCTGCAGTCTACGTATCTCTGGCCAGGTGGATACAATAACTTGGTCTACGTCACTCTTAGGTTCTTCTTGATATCTTGATACAATATTTTCATTAGATCTCTCGCGAGAAGTTGTATCTAAATATGGCCGTCATCAGTGCTTTCGAAAAACGATGTCACGTTGAGAGGCAAAAGGTAAACGACGACCGACTGGTTGGTCTAGTGGCTAGAAACCCCAGGTACGAAATCGAACGGTCGCGGGTTCGAATCCTGCAAGGTGCAATCATTTATATAATGAGCAGAAATGTTTGTTTCCGAGTCATGGAATTAATATACGTATATATGTTTATCCGTTACCTAGTGCCCATAGTACAGGGTATCCTAGTTTGGGGCTAGGTAATTGGTGTGGAATTGCCTCGAAAATATTATTATTCTTTACCAGGCAAGTATGCTACAACTTCGTTTACTTTTCATTAAATAAGTCTCAAACAATTGTATTTGATGAAAAATACCCTCTTTTTACATAGGTAATCTTTCCATGATTTAAATCTAAATCTTTGATTTTCTGACGACCTACCTACTAGAGGCATAATATAGTTAACAAAAACATGATTTCTCATTGTTCGAGGAAACTTGTTGTTCCATATCGCACCACATCGCGCGAGCTGTAAACAAGTCGGAGTGTTTATGAGTGGCCATTAATTCGGCCGCGATGTAACATCACTTTTGACACATCGGCGGTAGGCACGCGAGTTTTGACACATTGTGCCTTGTTGTTATTTGTAGAAATTACCACGAAAATAGTGTATTAACAAATTAATGATAACGTTGTACTTACATGGATTCGTAAAAAAACTAGAAACTTAGTCCACTCAGATTGTTTCATGGTCCGAAAACAAACTCTTGAGAGGACTTCACTTTTACTAGCTTTTCGATCTTAGAAGTCTGCACTCACAGACGTACAGTAATATATATTGCCATCGATGACTACAAAGAAGATTGAAGAAGTTAATGTATATCACTATACGTAAATAGGTCCACGGAGCTTTGTGCGTTTTGGCGAGATTTTTCCAGTTGTCGCAAAGTTGAAAACCAATCAAATTATTTCATAGCCCATACCGTGTTATCTTCTCTGCAGTAAGTAACAAAAATGCTGTACAAAGAAGATAATAAAATTATAATACGAATAACCCGACTGCGAACAAAATTATTGAGTACGAGCTGAGCGTCCGCAAAAATAATCACACTAATATTCTAGAGGCGAAAGTTTGTTTGTATGTAAGGGTGTGTGTGCGTGTGCATGTTTGTAACTTCTTCACGCATAAACGGCGACTTTTTATCGCGGAAAAATATACGAGTCCTGAGGGACGCGGGTAAAACCACGGGGTGCAGCTAGTATTTATATAAACTTTGTTTTTATATAAATGTTTCGTATTTACTTACATATTTCACTATACTTTAATAGTTGCAATTGCAACATTAGACTATACTATACTATTTACATTAACTTGAATTATCTAAAATTGAAAATTTGGTACGAAGCAGCTTCTGTTTAGTTATATGAATTATATATTTTTGAAATAGTCTTTTAAATACCTGTATTGTGATACCTCACTCGACAGGTTTTGGTCATTTTTTGTTCAATCAGAAATACACCTTCACCAGGATGCTTTACATTATCTAATGATTAAAAGTTTAGAACTTAAATGTCTCCTCCGTTGATTGATAATATTTAGATACCAGCCCCCATGGTGTAGAGGTTAGATTGCCATAATCATCGTCATCAGCCTAAATTTGTCCACTGCTGGAAGTAGGCCTCTCCTATTGAACGCCTCTGAGACCGATCTTCGTCTCTACTCATCCCGTTCCTGCCAGCCGTTTTTGGCAAGTCGTCACTCCACTCCACCTGGCCGGCCGGCGGGCATCCTACACTACGTTTACCTTAACGCGACTCTAGAACTCGTTAACCGTAGCAGTAGTAAGATCGCTGGACTCGATGGAAATTCCAATAGTTCCAGTAGTTACTAGTCCGATTCACGGACAAGATAAAATATTAGAGTCACGTACAAAGATCCTTCTATACTACGTACGAAGTTAGTGGAGTCAGTGCTCAGGATCTAGTAACACTGCACTTTTAAATCACAAGCGCCGTGTTCCAGTGCCAGTTCTAGTGCCCCCACAGACCGACATAGCAACTATCTTATTATACGAACTCGCTGAGCCTGAAACAATGAACAAACTTGGCCCTCGTAAATCGTCCTTGTCTTTGTTTCCAAAATAACAATGCCACAGACTCTACGGGCAATGCTGGAGCTTGCTATATTTCTATATTAGCCCACTTAACTGAAGGCCTCTCATTTCATATACAAGCTAATGTAATTCCGGTTTTATGCTAAATAAATCCACTAACTTTCTGCCAATTTATTGACATCATCTGACCATCGGGTTGGTGGACTTACTCTTAATCACTTAGACGTCATATTTCGTACGAATAGGAAATTCTTTCGTTATATTTTAAACTGGTTAAAAAAGATAAAAGAGCTAGATTTGCTTGTTCAAAATATAAGTAAAAAAAAACGGTGCACGACGACCTTTTGTCGTGAAACGTCTACGCCACGTACAAATCGCGAGTTATACCGAATAGATCACAAAAACATCAATTTTGCTCTTGTCGTCCCCTCTGTCTTTTTTTGACAAAAATTAAATACTACTTCATCGAACTGACTATTAATACATCAACATTAGATCTCTGGAGTTCATACTTACAGAGTCATAAAAGATATAGACTTTTTCGTTACAGTTCACTTTTTTTAATTAAAAGTTTTTATTAACCTCAACTTTATTTACGTCTTGGAATTTTGCAATCTATATTTCACCCACTTCCACTGAAGATATCGGGCTGAAGTTTGGTACAATTTGGGTCTCGGGACAATGCACGATTACTTAAATGCCGCCATTTTTTATTCAATATGGCGGACTTACAAAATGGCGATTTATCATTTCCACAGCAACCTTTGATATGGGTATCAAATGAAAGGGCTTGATGAGCGAAACACAATAAGTGACATAATTGTATATCAAACATGACTACTGAATAAAAGCTTAAATGTTTTTAAATTAATTTATTACTCCAGTTATCCGTATGTATCGGTGTGATTTGAATGACTTTTCACGTCAAAAAGAGTACTGTACTTGGAGCTTTTTCTGAAAGACAAGAAGTGATGCCACAAAGATTATTGACACAGCTCTAAAATTAAGCAATCTGAAGTGACAATATCCGATAACCGTTTGGGGTAGATGAGTTCTCGAGTGGAAACCACGTTTAGGAAAACATAGCATCCCGTGGCTAGGTGGAGTGACGACTTGCGAAAGGCGGTTGGCAAAAACTGGATGCATAGAGCAGAAGTCCGAACTCAGTGTTGTATATTATGAGAAGCCTATGTCCAGCGTGGACAAAGATGGGTTGATGATGACTTAAGTCAAAAAGATACACATTTTTACAAAACTTATGAACTGTTTTACAGTGCAACATAGCTTTCCTCTTTCTCTTTCCCTCCTGAACAGCTATCTTTGTCGTTCAAAGTTGAAACAGTTATTTACAAACATCCTGTTGGTAGATTGGATGTTGTCAGCGTAAAAAGTATTAAATTAATTTCGATAAAAATCTCTTTTTGTGGACTATATTAACATGTTTGTGGCTGTGGCTTGTGGCAGGTGGCAACTTTATGGCCATTGTGTGTTACTGTTGCCCTTTGTTTTTGTCGAGTGAGAATTTGATAACATCTTTTTATACAAAGTGGTCAGTAGATTGGGTCAAATTGTTTGGTTAGCATGGCATTTGTATGAGCTCATTTTCGTTATGCTTGATGGTTTCCATATCAAACCGATGGCTAACCGATAAGTTTAATCACAGTTAATGTGATATTCTCAAATATGCTCAGTAATCTGTGTGTATGGTTCTAAAACCATTAATAAATTGGTTAAGATATTCCGGATACTTATATTAATTGAAATAAACACAAAAAATATGTCCTCGCATACCATATCCTTCGCAATGATAAACCCTTTTTTTTGTCTAGTATTCTAAGCCAACCAAAATTCTACCCCTGAACATCCTATATATATTCCCAAAACCGGCACAAAAATATTCCCTGCCACCTGACACGTTCGCCATTCATCCTGACTCGACACGACACTACAACCTGACACGATACAACCACTAACCACCCTTTATGCCGCGGTGTCACGACACGACACGGGCTGACCCAGAAACATTTAAAAACTTAAAGCTAGTTATCACTCGGGGTGTATCACGATCTATCTACTCGCTCGTTTGTTATAATGATAGCCATCGGGAAAGGAGCGTGGTTGCATTGATGCACGGTACTTATTTCTGTTTATCTGGATCGGCTCGTTTTTGGGTAATTTCTCACCATGAGGTGAGAAATTAGTTTGAGCATTAGCTTGATTATTTAGAGCTTGTATGTATTGTATTTACAGTTGGTTTGTACGTATTGTGTGATGACGCAGTAGAAGTAGTAGTAGTAGTAGTAGTAGTAGTAGTGGTGAATTGTAGTACTTTGTCTACCTACGTTCTGGGTGAGACTGCCATATGGCATTGCAGGCTCACGCGTGGTGTGGTGCTTATGATTAGGTAAACAAATTACTTAATTGATACTAAATCAATTATGAAATGATGATATATAAAAAAACGAAGTAAAAACAATTTAAAGACTTCATCATCATTTTAATTAGCCTATACTTGTCCACTGCTGGACGTAGGCCTCTAATGCACGCCACTGAGCTTGGTCTTCGGCTCTCCGCATCCAGCTGCTGCCAGCCGCTTTTCGCAGGTCGTCACTCTACCTGGCCACAAGGCGTCCTACGCTACGTTTACCTAAAGTCTTCTAAATTTTGAAGACTTTACTCTTCGTTAATCACACGGTTTTCATATCTCGTACCGTCCCAGCTCATGAGCTCGCACAGCTCTACGCTGGCCACTTTCCATCTTCCTCTAGGCTTCCTTTATGCATGTGCGTGCAACTTGATGTGTCCCCGCTTCCTGTATTCCCGTGGCTTTCACGTGACGTCTCTGACAGTGAGCCCACACCGCTGGAGATACACTCCGCTGACCACTTTCCACCTTCCTTCTGGCTCCCTTTGTGCATGCCAACTGGAACGGCAAATTCAATTAAACATACTCTCATACAGCCGCTCATTTCACTAATTACCGTCGATGCTGAGAAATTTTCATTTTTGTTGCTAAACGGTGATTGGTATAGTTAGCTTCCGGCCGCCGGTAGTTCACTGACGGAAGTAGTTACCCGATTGTGATGCGAATGTTACACGGAGATATGAATTATGACCAATAATCATGATCCAATTATTATTCAAGTGTTATCAAAGTGATTTGACAACATTCAGGCGCAGCTAGTAGTGCACCATCCGAGCTTAGTGTTCCAGGTCTGAACCCTGGCCAGGGCAACCATTTGTGTCATGACATTATTTAAATGTTCTTTCTCAGGTATTGGAGATCATGTTTGCGGTGTGTTGATGTGGCTCCTCTCCACGTATGATTGAATACGGCTCTAGATACCGAAGTGGGAAACGAATCAAATTTTGTATGACAACCAGTGTCACTTGTTTGCATATTCGAACGATAGGTAGGTATGTCATATCTGAAGCATTTATTGCAAAACAAATATAATTCTCCTATTCTTCACGTTTATAACTATTTTTTAAAGGCTATATCGCCATTCATCTCACAAGAATATACCTTATTATAGGGCGATAGGAATGGTTTCCCCTTCGCGTTTTTACAAACGTTCTTTGCGATTTGACATGAATATGTTTAATGAGACATATAGTCGCAACGCGCCTGTCACACTGACATAGTCCCTCTACTTTAAACAAAAAACATTCTTCTCTATGGATTAGCCTGTAAACAGACGTACAAACTTAAAACAGCCTTTCTAATGCTTTTGCCTAAACAAATTACTGTTATAATCCATTTAACTACAAAAGTAATCAAAAGCAGTTGACCATCCCTTAAATCATAGTTTAATTAATCATAACTCGAAAATATTCTTTCACGAAACGGAATACCTTTCCGTGACAAGCCGTCGTTTAATCTACTATCCCCATCTTCAAAAACAACTCTACGGGGTTGAAACAGAGTTGATTTTGGTTTAATTTTAATTTACATTGTTTTAGTTTTATGTTCATTTTAAAGGGTCGGTATTAATTTATGTTTTGGTCGGTTTTATTTATTTTATGTTTCTCTACGGGCGGCTAAACGGCTATAAAGGGATGGCCCTTGCGGGTAAATACGGGAAATGCGTGGTAGTAAATGAAATACCTCTTTAAACATACTCAGGTTAGTCTTAATGGACTGGAGGGAAATCCGAGGGAAAATTATGGGAATTTTTGATTGGATTAAATTAGCAGTACTCAGAGGCTGAATTATAAACAAATTGACATTATTATATAGTTATTATGAAAAAAATAGCACAACATTTACAAGGTCTTCTAAATCTTCGCATCCATGTTTGAACGGATGTTACGGTTGAAGCACAGTATATTAAAGGGCAAGTTTCGACACTCATACGGCGCTGGTGCTTTTTTCCTCGAATGCTCATCACTGGAAACACGCACAGTAAAAGAAAAGTTTGTTGAATTCCATCGCAAATATGCAAACAGTGCGGCGCTGCGTGAGAAAACTAGTCTCTTACGTTAGTACTATGCATATATATTCTGTTCTATTACTCTAAAATCTCTAATTAGGTACTTTGTTAGCCTAGTAACATTATTGTTTTATTTATTTTAATTATCTATAGAAAAAGATCGCAATTATTATGTAAACCGACCATTGTCAAAGGTAATTCACCTCGGCGTAATTATAACAACAATAACGAGGTGGCTCCACTCACACTAATCAATAATGATTAACGATCGATGATGACGGGGTAATTGTTAAAAATGGTTTTGTAAGATCCACTGCATGCTCTCTGCCGTCTATTAATAGTTGTGTTGCTTTGTACTTAGACACTAATTAATAAAATACTCGCAGTCACCTAATCCTCTGACAGAACTGGTGAAATTTTATTAAAACTAATTCCATTCGTTACCGTAATTTACCTGTACTAAAATTAAATTGTCATGGGCAGAATCTACTCGGCAATATATGCCCTGAAGCTTAAAAGTCAATACAACGGTACCCGGTTCAAAACTTTAGCCCTGCGTGAATGACTTACTCCGTAGCACAGAATAATTGATGTCCAGATTATGATACAATCGACAAAAAAGTTTCAGCAAACCAGCATTTTGTCCAAGAATCTTACTTCATCTAACATGATGTTCCAACATCGGCCGGTTAAGGTCCACTGCTGAACATGGGTCACCACGCAGAACGCCACAACAAGTGGTTGCTCGATGTTGGAAAAGGGGTTTTGGCATAATTACCGCGCTTGGCAGGAGTTTTGGTGATATCAGACAGGTGCATGCTGCTGTCCATTTCCTGAACTCAATTAGCTGGTCTCACAGCACCAGCTGGATGAGTAGGGGTGGTTCTATAATAATTCGAACAGGCGTAAAAGCAGCTTAATCGCCGACAAAAGTATCAAGTGTGCAGAGGCCATTACCGTGATGGAACCGAGCTGGTGGTTGCATCAGACCAGCGCGGCCGGACAAGGCTACGGTAATGTAACGTCTGTAACTGCCATTGTGAAAACAAATTATATTAGCTTATTCTTTGTTGCTGTTGTACGTAGTGGCTCAAGGTGAAAACAACTTTATTGGCGTTCTGCAGAGTGTATACGATACCTTGAAAATATATAAAAGCGAGTCTGTCTGTTTGTTTGTTTGGGGGAGTTTAAACGGCTGGACGGATTTTGATTTAACTTTACAATACAATTTTTACAACTTTTACAATATAAAGACCAACATAAGATACGTTTTATCCCGGAGAATTGTAATTTTCCACGGGAAAACTGGAAAATGACGATTACTCGCTATAAGGAACGGTTACTATGGAAACGAAATAATAACAAGTCGGTCAAAAACACAGATATCGGAATATTCCGATTTCTGTGGCTTAAAAGCATCATGAACGTTGGTGCACGAGTATACGAGTATATTTTACATTCGTTTTTAATATCTTAGCAGTACATACGAGGCTTATTTTCGCGTCTGTTGTCTAGTTCTCCCGCCCGCGACTTCGTCTGCGCAGACTACTGTTTTTCGCGAAAGATAGCATCCTATGTTCTTCTAGGATATTAAAAACCATTGCAAAGGTAGGTATAGCACAAATGCTCTTGATAGACTTGTTATTTCATGGCAACCGTTCCTTACAGTGAGTAATCAACATTTTCCAATTTTCCCGAGGAAACTTACAATTTTCCGGGATAAAAAGTATCCTATGTTTTATTCTAGGGTATCTCCATTCCAAAGTTCATCAAAATCCGTCCAGCCATTATCGCGTGAAAGCTCCCCCAAATAAACAAACAAACAAACAGACAACGTTTCACTTTTATATATTGGTATGGATAAGTATAATTAAAAAGGTTTTTTTGTTAATTAACGTCAGTTTTTTTGTTGCTTTGTAACTTTCTACGTTTTTAAGTTATAAAGTTTGTTTTTCATTGCTTTGTCATCGGTTTGTGAGCTACCCTGAAACTTTCAGCCGGATAGCAAATCAGGAAGTGCTCGAAATTTGAATTGTAAGATTCCACGACTGACAAAATACATAGAGACATACAAGTGAAGTTTAATACATAATATAATATATAAAGCTTTTAACTTTTAATAAAAATACATTTTGTATTTTTATAATCCGAATGTGAACAAAATTATTGAATACGAGCTGACATAATATAAATCTCCGCAAATATAATCATACGTCTTCATCATCATAATAATCATATCACCATATCATATATAACTGTAAGCTTTTTATCAACAACTGTGTAAATAAATAAAAAAATATATAGTGCAAATTGAAGTTGCTTTCCGCGTCTGTCTATCTGTCTCTCTGTCTGTCTACCCGCTAACTCTTCCTAAACCACGCAACGGATTTTGATGCGGTTTTCACAATCAGATAATTTTAAATGGAAGGTTTATGTAACGAGCATACGAGACTTGAACGTAGCGAGGGGAGAGGCGGCCCGCGAAGCAAGCCTCAAGCGGAGTGAAGGTCGAGTGTGCGAGAATTTCCCTTTTTTATCTTATTATTTTTCTAAATTATACTCGTGCGAAAACTGGGCGGGTCGCTTTTCTACACTAATGTTATAAAGAGGAAAGATTTGAGTTTTTGTTTGTTTGTCTGTTTGTTTGTAATGGATAAACTCAAAAAGAACAGACCCAGATAAAGAAATCTAAATTATCAGCGAGTAACACTAGCAGGATTTTATTTTTCAATAATTTAGAGTTAGTTCCCTTCGAAAATTGCAATAATGAAACCTGAGGCATCAAATTTTGTAAAAAAACTCGATTACTTTGTATCAAAAACCAAAGAGTATATAAATACTACATAAGATCACAAACTAAAAAGGAGATACGGGTCTTTGTATAGCGAACGTTGCCATTGACGAAATCACAGAACATCTAATAAACACTGACGTAGGAAATGCTCTATGCTAATAATACACGAAATAGTAACCGTAATTCAACCTCCTTGCGTTAAATAGAGTAAGACAATAGACGAAATGGTGAGTGAAACGTGAGTATAAAACCTATAAACATAAACATATTGTGAAAGAAATTGTTGTTGTTCTGTTTGTCCAAATAAAGTACCTACAAATTTTATCTTTCTATATATCTACCCGTGCGAAGCCGGGGCGGGTCGCTAGTATATTTTAAAGGCGTAATTTTGTAAGTATGTAAGGGTATGTTTGTTACTTCTTCACGCTTAAACGGCTGAACGAATTTGAATGAAATTTGGTATGGTATTTGGTTTATACCCTGCATTAATACATAGATAACTTTTAATCCCGGAATAGTGCACGGTTCCGGAGGGACGCGGGTGAAACCGCGGGGCGCATTGTATTAGTATTACTAGTATTTATATTCATTTTTTAATGTTTTTTTTAAAAGTATTTTACTATATTTTAATAGTTGCGTTCGCAACATTAGACTATAGTATTTACATTAACTTGAATAATCTAAAATTGAAAATTTTGTAAAAAGCTCGAAGGACAATTGCTACTATTTAGTTATAAGAATTATATATTTTTGAAATGATCATTTAAAGACCTTCATTATGGTACCTCACTCGATAGGTTTCGGTAATTTTTTGTCCAGTACATCATACTAGGACCATCAGCTCCCATTCGTCATGGGATTAGCTGCAGGTGGTGCTGCTTCGCACCCGCACATGGTTATTAAGATATACGTACTTGTCCAGTACATCATACTAGGATCATCAGCTTCCATTCGTCCTGGGATTAGCTGCAGGTGGTGCTGCTCCGCACCCGCACATGGTTATTAAGATATGCGTACTTGTCCAGTACATCATACTAGGACCATCAGCTCCCATTCGTCCTGGGATTAGTTGCAGGTGGTGCTGCTCCGCACCCACACATGGTTATTAAGATATGCGTACTTGTCCAGTACATCATACTAGGACCATCAGCTCCCATTCGTCCTGGGATTAGCTGCAGGTGGTGCTGCTCCGCACCCGCACATGGTTATTAAGATATGCGTACTTGTCCAGTACATCATACTAGGACCATCAGCTCCCATTCGTCCTGGGATTAGCTGCAGGTGGTGCTGCTCCGCACCCGCACATGGTTATTAAGATATGCGTACTTGTCCAGTACATCATACTAGGACCATCAGCTCCCATTCGTCCTGGGATTAGCTGCAGGTGGTGCTGCTCCGCACCCGCACATGGTTATTAAGATATGCGTACTTGTCCAGTACATCATACTAGGACCATCAGCTCCCATTCGTCCTGGGATTAGCTGCAGGTGGTGCTGCTCCGCACCCGCACATGGTTATTAAGATATGCGTACTTGTCCAATACATCATACTAGGACCATCAGCTCCCATTCGTCCTGGGATTAGCTGCAGGTGGTGCTGCTCCGCACCCGCACATGGTTATTAAGATATACGTACTTGTCCAGTACATCATACTAGGACCATCAGCTCCCATTCGTCCTGGGATTAGCTGCAGGTGGTGCTGCTCCGCACCCGCACATGGTTATTTTTAGATGGCTTCAATATTTGTATTTCTCAATTACTATTACACTTATTAAAATTACGGTTTCACGTATGACGTCACAGTAATCACATTGTCTGACAGCAACCATACGCCCCAAAAACTAGGTCAAAATAATAAGCAAAATATAACTGTACCATAATCATAACACTTCGCGAACACAACAAGCCAGTTATTCCTGTAGACAGAAACAGTAAACTGTAGTATTTTGTAATCATTCATACCAGATTGTTGACTTTTCGAGTAAAAATAGGAACTGCAAAGTCTAGCAAAGTTTTAGAAATCATGAAATGAGTAAAAATACCTTTCTGTTAGGTTAACATATTTTGTTGACGTCGTGACATTAAGGCGTTCTACCAGAAGCGATATTGGATAATGCACGGCGCATCATTCATAATCTTAAGGGAACACACGAAAGGAGTTGAGTTAGTAGAATCGGTTTACCTCCTTTGCTCAACATGAACGCATTACAACCCATCCGTTCAAACTCTAGAGGTCTTCTTACATTTGAGTATACTCAGCATCCCTTTCCTTGGCTGAATTCAGGGACGGTTTTGAATTTGCACTACAGGTTCTTCACTTTGTCAAAATAAGTTCTATTTAACATTTTGGTAGTGGATTTATACTCGAGATACATGCTAAATATCCTGAGATGATTCTGGATCTCAGGATATTTAGCATGCACACACAGACTGATAAACACTCCACGTTAAATGCAACAGTTGATTGTCATTAAATTGCATATTCTCACAAACTTACTAGGAATATAATCCGAGAATAGGTAAGGAACCTTTATTTCTGCGCCTTGACCACAGAATAAATATGCTTGTCCAGCAAACACAGAAAGAAACCACTACAAAACAACCTATGAAAAAGGACGCAATATGGCAAGGACAGCCTTCAGTCCTTTACCGGCCCTTCTGTGACAAATGGCAACCTTCGGACAATAGTAGCCTTCAGTTGGAGACAATGTAGGGATAATGTGATTTCCTTCCTGAAAGAAAGTACCTACACACTTTTGTACAAATACGGGAAGCAGGCAGGAGGTAGAAGTGTATTGATAATCTGCTTAAGAAAGGTACCTACATAAGTTTCATGCTCCAGAAAAAAGTTTACTTGGTAGCAAAATCTTAGGATACATTTTTAGTAGAGTATGTAACGGTAAAACACTGGCAAACTTCTACTAATAACTTATAAATTGAAAAACAGCTAGTTTGAATGTCTATGGATTATCACTCTTTCTTCACCTGCTCAGGCTCTCCGAAACGTGCACAATGTCGAGTGTAGTGCGGTACCTTCGCCTATTCGCAGTATGGGCGTAGAATAACTTACAAGCTTCTGTCTCTCGCTTGCTTCATTTCCGGTATCTATGTCTGGCGATTATATCTGGAGCTACGCTACTGTCATAATATAAATAAGCATTGTCGAATATGACATCCTATATCATACTCTCTGTCTGAGTGATGGCATGCCCAGCAATGGCAATAAACCTGTATCGAATATTGACGGATCATTGCATTTTCATTGAGTTGTTTTTTTTTTGTATAATATTTCATTTTCAGGATTCCGAAATAAAAAGGAACCCTTACAGTTTCCCCATTTGCATCTGTATGTCTTAGTCATAGTATACAAACAGTTTTAGTTTAAGAAATGTTCAGCGATATGTATAAAAAAAATAAAAACTCTAGAGTATTAGAGCATAATATGAATCTACAAACAAAATTATCTCGGCTATGCAGATATTACTTATTTACGAGCTGCTGACCAAGTTAGCCCAAAGTTGGCATATCACGTAAAAACTGCTGGATCGATTGCGATGCGGTTTTCGAAGCGATTTGCGTTGGGTAGCTTAGTATCCTGGCTATAACGGGACCGTATAGTATGTGTTTCCGACAAGCACTTGGCAGGCTTTACTCTTATGATGTATGCATATACCGAATTTTATACCTATCTATGTTATATAGTCTATGCCCATAGACTTAACAAGGTGTGTAATACACACCTGTGTATCTAACCTCGTTGGCTATAACCTTATTAATAGAGATCTGTAAAAATGACAAGCAGTCATGTGGTCGCCATTAAAGGATAACGTTGCAATCCGTGTTTTAATTATTGTAATATGCCATAAATAGGATAACTCTACAGTCAGTTTCAAACAGCAAGGCACTCAGAGTATAATTCATAACACAAATTATTGTAGTTAGGTCATAAAATAACGATGTATAACTAGAATGTTAGGTAACAACATTTATCTAAAGAAACTTTATAACACCGACATATTACGCGAGATAAAACTAAAAAGACAAACCTGATGATTTATCGCAGGGAAAGGAAAAAAATACCTTTGTTTTTGTAAGTTCCCCGCTGAGCTAACTTCGCTCCACCTATAAAATATTACGAAAATAACCTTATACATTATAGGTCGGAACGAAATAAAACAAAGTTTAGTAATAAACTATCCGGATTACGTCAGAATTCTTTTTATTATTTTGTGCAATGAAAATGAAAAACAAAGATATCCGATTTGGACCAGTTTTAGACCGATTGGGACGAGTTTTATTCCGGTTGTTTTACTAATGAAAAGAGAATGAGTGCTGAGCTTATTGTGTTATTGTGGTCTTTTTAATATAGGCAGAATAATTTTAATTATTTTCTCAAAACATGATAAAAAATGTGAACATTTTCAAACTTTTACTTCAACAATAACACTGAAATCGATATTCTATCAATAAGACAGTACCGTGAACAACTGACTGACAGACAATACACAGCTCAAACCGATGGACCTAGAGATTTGAAACTTCGAGGTACTATTCCTTGAGTACCTACCCTAGGGTAGGTACAACCCTAGGGGTCCCCAAAGGAGAGATTTTTACGGGAGTGGCAAAGTTTGCACGAGGGCAATGCCGCAGCTAAGAACAATATATTTGCAAAGTAGGTACCTAACGCACGCCATAACTGATGAAAAATAACAATTTCACAATAATTGAGAAATCTAGGTACCTACCTATTTGAAATTTATTGTAAAGTTCATACATTTTCTTTTCAAATTCTAATACGGCTCTGGAAAGGGGGTTTATGAAATTTTAATTACTCTACCGCTGTTATGAAATATTATATTCAGACAAAAGGTTATATACATCTACATGTCGAAAATACAGATTACACTGTATGTTTTTACCAAAACTTAGTAGCGTAGGATGATACGCCTTATTCCATAAAAGTAGAAGCCCCGTAAATCATATTATTATTAGACTGTTTATTATGTTTGCGGTATAGTAAGAACATAATAAGGAATAAACAAAACAATTGACCTATTATACACAGATAAGCTATTTTTCTATGACAACCATTAATCAAGTTGTTATTCTGTTAGATCCGCTTTAAAAATAGGTCGTGTATTTATAATCTAAACATGTTTATTTGTAATAACAACATTATAAACTGAATATATAAAGGAATAGGAACAATTAGAATAAAATTATTCAGTTTAGGATGTGGTTAGGAGGGAGAAGTTAGTATAGCTGAGGCGGTTAATCCTCTCTATTCGCCATAATGTGGGATTAGGTAGATAGTGCTTTGATCAGATCTTGGGGGACCCTTGTGGAGGGCCCTCATTACGATTGGACCTAGCAAATGAAACAAAATGAGTTCAAACTCGATAGTTCACCAGAAGCCATTGAAGGCTCCATCCCCCTTTCCTTTTCCATCATCAAAACAGCTCGATGGTACCACATTTTCTCAAAAATCGGGAAAATTTGCAAAGTATCGAAATTGTTCGATAAATAGAAATTTAAAAAAAGAATTATAAGATTTACTAACGAAGTAACAAACCAACCTAATAAAAAACTAAATGATAAAGTTCAGTAGATACTATCTCTCGCTTGACATGTTCTGGAATACCTTAGATGTCTCTGAACAGTTGACTCCGTTTCCGATTAGCTTTACGGACGGAACAGTCCAACGTAAATATGTTACGAAATATAATGAACGCAAGCGTAACATAACATTACGCCACTCGCTGACGCGACACGTGTCTGTTTGTCACTTGGAGATCGTATGGAAGGGAGCCAAAAGATAATTAATTTTATTATATGTTGTGGACGTCGGTAAAAAGCGACTCAGTGACGTAAGGAGTTTGTGGGCAGATTATGGGTAAAAGTGTTTTCCGGATTTTTTCAATATACTATCCTGAGCTAGAAGTTCTATGGACAATCATATACCTCATCGCGTAGTCCTCCTAGCAGGACTAGCGATGCAAGAGCTCGTTTGACCCGACATTATACCGAAGATATCCCGGACGTCAGCCTATACGAGATCAGAATGGCTCTCAAACAGCTTACGAGCAACAAGGCACCAGGGGAGGACGGAATAACGACAGAGCTACTGAAAGTGGGTGGAACACCGGTACTTAAAGTCCTTCAGAAGCTGTTTAACTCCGTCATCCTCGAGGGTACTACGCCAGAGGCGTGGCACAGGAGCGTAGTGGTTTTTTTGTTTAAGAAATATGATAAAACCCTATTGAAGAATTATAGGCTTTAGCACCGTAGACCACATCCATACGCTCCGGCAGATTATACAGAAGACTGAAGAGTATAATCGGCCACTATTTATAGACTACGCATTTGTAGACTACGAGAAAGCCTTTGATTCAGTCGAGACCTGGACAGTCATTACAGCGGTGCCAGATTGATTACCGGTACATCGAAGTGTTGAAGTGTTTGTACAGCAAGGCCACCATGACACTTCGTCTTCAGGATCAGAGCACGAATTTTATCCAGCTGCAAAAAGGGGTGAGACAGGGAGACGTTATTTCTCCGAAACTGTTCACCTCTGCACTGGAAGATATATTCAAGCTTCTGAAATGGAACGAATTTGGTGTTAACATCAATGGCGAATACATCACATCACCTTCGATTTGCTGATGATATAGTCATCATGGCTGAAACCCTGGAAGACCTAAGCACAATGCTCAGTGACCTCAATATTATTTCCCAACAGGTAGGTCTTAAAATGAACATGGGCAAGACGAACATCATGTCAAATGCCCATGTCGTACCCATGCCGGTTTATGTAGGGAACGATATTATCGAAGCTGTTGATCACTATGTCTACTTTGGTCAGACGATTCAACTGGGTAGATCCAACTTCGACAAAGAGGTCAACCGACGAATCCAACTCGGATGGGCAGCGTTCGGGAAATTACGCCATATCTTCTCGTCGCAGATACCGCAGAGCCTCAAGACGAAAGTCAGTTAGGTCAGTAGATCAGTGCGTGTTGCCAGTGATGACATACGGCACTGAGACGTGGTCGCTAACTATTGGTCTCATACAAAAGCTCAGAGTTGCGCAGCGTGCAATGGAGAGAGCTATGCTGGGTGTTTCACTACGTGATAGAATCAGAAATGAGGAAATCCGTAGAAGAACAAAGGTTACTGACATAGTTCTGAGAGTTTGCAAGTTGAAGTGGCAATGGGCAGGCTATATAGTTCGCAGAACCGACAACCGCTGGGGAATAAAGGTTCTCGAATGGTGACCACGAACAAGCAAGCGAAGTGTGGTGAGACCCCCACACGATGGACCGACGACATTATAGCCATCGCAGGAAGTCGGTGGATGGAGGTGGCACAAGATCGCTCGTCATGGCGCTCTTTGGGGGAGGCCTATGTTCAGCAGTGGACTTCTAAAGGCTAACATGATGATGATCCTGAGCTAAACACCCCTCGTTATTTTGAAATCCACAATGATTGCTTTAGTGAAATTCTCACTTGCACAAATAAAACTTTATTACAGACATTTGTTCGTCACAAAGCTTTAATTAGATTTCGTGTGACTTTAAATCACACGAAATCTATTGTGCCCAGTAACGCAGTCAGTGTGTTTGTTTGTATATAATTAGGCACTACTGACAAATTATATTGTTAATGTCTCTCTACTTCAAAAAAGAAGTTTTCTTTCCGACAGACTGTCTGCCAAGTATATTCACTAGAAAAAATCTCCACGTGTAACTCCGCCCTTAGTGATACGCACGTACTTTTGGCGTCGTTTTAATAACATGTTTTTGATTGGATAGATAACAGCAATAATTTATGTCGTCAGGTGCGATCTGTTTGTCACAATTGTAGGTCAACAAGAGGATAGGTCGTACAGAAATAGGCCGTGTCTCTTTTGATGTTGTTTTGAGTTATTGACGAGTAAGGTGAGTCGAAATGACTTTTTATTACAGTTAAAATATAGAAAGTTTTACGCATAAAAATATTAACTTGGTATTGCTAGTACTATGGAAATATGTTTAGTCTGTGGTGCCCGGTGCACTGACCGCACCCTTATAATGCATTTTTCTGACTGATACGACACTAAAATAACGAAATAAATAGTGTTTTTATCAAACCTTACGGAATCTCTACATATTATAGAGCAATAAGAAGGATAGGTACATCACAATTAGAATTGTTCGATTAATCTTAAAGGTAAGTAAAACAATACTACTAACACATATACACCTACCTTTTCTTTAATTTTATGGTGTGTCAATTCGCCCTGATAATATTTTTTACATACGTGAGAGAATAGTATAAAAAATATCAATGTTCGAATTCTATTCCCTTCTGCAATATTGGCACCGAGCGAGTGACGCGCGACGGTAAGTGTCGGGCCGTGTCAGGAGCGCGCAAAAACCATCGAATAAACGTACAAAAATACGTTTACGTTTTCGACCCTTTCTTCGGAAAGTGCTTATACCTCGAGTTTGGGCTCAGCAGTCCACTAGGGTACACTGAGCCCTAAGTACGGAGAAATTTTGAGAGAATTGTCATAAAATTTGGTACTCCTATGATAATGACGCATGGTGAATGTTTTTTTTTATGATGAGAATGGTGAGAAAAACAATTTTTAAAACGTATTAGATAAAAATAAATGTTTTAACTCCCTTTGCATTTCTCTTTTCTAACATTTTGGCAGGATTGGTGGATTTTAATTTTCGTTGTATACATTTGTATACAAATGCAATTTTGTAAAAGAGGTAGAGATACAGAGAAATGCTGGAAAATCAGACCTGAGCGGTCGTAGTGTAACTCAGTAGACCAGTAGAGATGGTCGACAGTAAAATTCCGATATTCTAAACATAGAGACTTAACTCAATATTATTGAACAGTATACTTTGCCAGCCAACGAAATACTTACTACAAATAATTAATGAAAATAATCGATGGTTCAAAATGTCGACACCTTATACAATGTTATTCGACCGATGGATTCGCCAATGATCAGCTTTCAAACAGCTTCAAAAGTACTGAATGCAAAATACACCACATTACAGACGCGAACGCGCATAGCGACGTACAAGCCCTAACGATGAATTTCGCACTTCAATTATCGCTCTACCCTCTTGCAGCAACTTCTGGCTACCCGCCAAGCCTCTGTTTTCCGTCTCTCCACGCGGCTGGCTTTCGCGGCTAAATTTAACGAGATCTTCCGAAAATTGACGGAGATTTACGACTTACTAATGACTAATTAATACGCGGTTAACACCATGTTTCTCGAATTAAACTGTTGTTTTAACCCGTGGAAATACACGCTAATGTGTTGCGTGTAGCTTTTTGTCGGAAGGTTTTCGGAAGCTGATGTTCTGAATAATTCCGTCTGCTGTAAGCTGTAATAAGAGTGAGAGGTCTGCAATCACACACGAAAAATTAAAAAGCAGGAAGATAATTATGTTATTAAAATTCATCGAAATCACCAAGGAGAGACGATGTCGCGGCACAGAATAATAGTACTACTTAGTCGCGGTAGGAACTTAACTATTTTAATATTCCACCCAATGATACCTAAAGCATAGATTGAAAATTATTCTACAGCGATTAAATCGGCAAATACTATTCTCAGCAATAAGACACCATAAATTTAAAACATTTCACATTCAGTTGTCGGTTTTTCGTATATGATCAAAGGCGCCTCAATCGTTTGGCGCGCTTAGTGTGGACGGTTGTGTGTTGATCGGGCGATCAGCAATTTGGATAACGCGCAAAGTTGTATGCATGTATAAAGAACATAAGTTCTTCAGGGATCCAAATTTAAAAAAAAAAAATTAGCATGCGCGATGTTTCACCGTTAGAAGTGTAGCAGTACGTGGTTTGGCGCTACAGCGCCAACTTTGCGCAAGCGAATAGAGGTCATCATCATCATCATCAGTCTATATTTCTCCACTGCTAGACGTAGGCCTCTCCTGATGCACGCCACTGAGCTCGGTCTTCAGCTCTCCTTATCCATTTTCTTCCGGCCGCTTTTCACAGGTCGTCACTCTACCTGGCCAAGGGCGTTCTATACTACGTTTGCCTAAACGTTATCTTCACTCGAGAACTCGTCTACCCCTATGGTTATCATCTCTTCGGGAAATGTGACCAGCCCACTGCCACTTTAGCTTGCTTATCCTTAGAGATATGTCGATTACCTTGGTTCTCTGTCAGATATCTTCAATACGAATTAAAAAAAAAAGAATTATGGTGCTTCTGCGTGAATATTTATTGAGCAGAATAGGTTACAGTTGAAACTGTAGTCAGACGAGCTGCTGTACGAGCGGCTTTATGTCCAGCGTTTGTTCAACTGAACTTAAACGAGCTAGAACATGCAGAGAGGAGCGCGCGGCAGAATCGCGGGCTTCCTAAAACGGGTCGTGCGAAAGAATCTTCCGAAGCATCTGCTTTGGATCGCGCTCCTGCCGCGCGCGCATGCATCGTCCGGTGTGGACCCAGCTAATGATGTCAACTAACCGAGAATGTATAGATACGTCATTACGTGATGACTTCATGACATTAACGAAAGCATGCGCAAACACGTTTTGTTCCTCTACAACTACCATTACTACAATACTACAATTACAACAACTCTATTACTACATTTTTCTCCAAATGAAAGCTTGACATAATGCACCTTTCTCTAACGACCGCACTCAGACCAGAAATTAATTGACAAATGTACGTAATAAATACATAACCTTTTAACAAGCGCACGCACCGCTATTTTTGGCGAATGAAATAATAAGAATTGTTTCTGACAGCTGTTATGAGAGCCATGCTGTCAAGATTTTGCTACGCTAATGCTTGTATTTCCAGATGCCGTAATGTACGTATCCCTCAAATTGACGTGTGTGCCTTTGTCTAATTCAAAGTACTACTGTACATCATTTATTTTCGATTTGTTACTCGTAGGGTCCGTGTGGCTATTTTAATAAAGAACATGTAGTATTTTGTAACATCAAGTTAGGTACCGGTGTGAACTTGGCAGCCAAAATGTAGCAGCCTAAAATCAGACTAAATTAAGAAGGTTTTTTTTTATAATAGTGGTTCACTCTTATTTGTTAATTAATGATTATTATTTAATAATAATAATAATATAAAAAACTTTTGATTAATAAGTTAACGCAAATTTTTATAAAAGTATATCCCGAAGAACATGAACAAAACATATTCTTGAGATTTTTAAGCGTCTAGTTAGAGCTCTTATCCCCTGAAAAATGAAAGTATGAATTACAATTGTGCAGATTTTAAACAATATTAGCGTTTTTCAAGTCGAAATATATCAGCAGCCTAAATATTTCAGACACGGTTCAGTGTTCATCCAAAATTCAAGTAAAGAATTTAGGGTTAAGCTGTCATTTAGCCACATTCTCTTTATACACGTTTTGAAGCTACTTTATTAGACAATAGTGTGATATATCAAAACTTACAGATTTCAGGGGATGACAGGTCTTACTAGAGGTTTGTTCCCTGAAAAATATCTAGTTTTTTTTTGGTTCATGTACTTTGGGATGTTATATGGTCAGGTTGGTGTTTAGCCAGCTTCTGTAAGCATTTTTATAAAAGTGTGTGCATCATTTGTTATATTTGAATGAGTTTAATACTTGATTTCTGGGTCTTAAAGCTCGAGACACACCGTTGAACATGAGTAGTGAAATTTAAACTCAACATCAATTTTTATTAACTATTCCAGGGTTAAATAGTTGAAAAGCCATTTAGTAATTGTGTTTCCGTGGTAGCCTGTATATCTTTTAAGATATATTTTTCCAGATTTTAAGCAATATCAGGGCGAAATATATCAGCAGCCTAAAAAAATCATACATGGTTCAGTGTTCATCCTGAATTCAAGTATAGAATTTAGGGTTAAGCTGTCATTTAGCCACATTGTCGGTATACTCGTTTTGAAGCTACATTATGAGAGAATAAAATTGGTAATTCAAACTTTAATTTTTCAGGGGAGCTCTAACTAGACGCGTGTTCCCTTAAAAATCTCAAGAATATATTTTGTTCATGTTCTTCGGGATATATTTTTATAAAAAATTGCGTTAACTTATTAATCAAAGTTTTTTATATTATTATTATTAAACAATAATCGTTAATTAACAAATAAGAGTGAACCACTATTATAAAAAAAAACTTCTTAATTTAGTCGGATTTTAGGCTGCTACATTTTGGCTGCCAAGTTCACACCGGTAAGTTAGGTATAGTTTTCTTCAGAATAAGTGAAGGAAACTATAAAACGGGCGCACAGCGTGCTTTCGACGCCTGCGTCGCGACTAAAACAAAATATGCGATCTGTGCGCACTGGGGAGCGCGGTGAGAGAAGGTAAATAGTTTATTTCGTGCACAGAGAAACAATGACAGGCTATTAGAGATGGGAAATGAATGCGAAAAGAATTTAAGATAGTTAATTATTCTTTTCACCAAAAACCTGACATCAAATATTAACAAAAAAAATATTGGTAGTTACCCAACCAACACAAACTAGTTACATAATGGCTTTAGAGCCAATCTGATTATGCCCAAAGGAGCTAAAACGTAAGTGCTAGAGCGTGCTCTGGAGGCCTAATGCAGCAGGTCTAGAATATTTTGGGCACAATTTTATGTAGCCTTTAGTTCTATTACAACTGCACAATAGTAGTAAAATGGTGCCTCAAAAGCTGCAACGCTTCACTAACCCTTTTATGAAGCTACTTTTGTAAACGAGTGAAAGAATATGAATGAATGCATTGTACGTCAAAAAGGTGAAGTGTAATTAATATTGTAATCGGCCATCATTAAAATATTATTGTCAAGTAAATAATTCATAAGTGTCTTATTAGTCTGATAAACACAAGCGGATAAAAACGCTTTCATATTTACTGTGCAGATATATGGTGTTTTTTCCAGTAATGACTATTTTTATTTCGTATTTATATTATGTATCGACAGTTTATTCTCTGCAATTGGTCGTTTGTATATTGACAAAATCAAAGATTGTTTAAATGAAACATGCCATTATTACATCTAAATATTGCAAGTAAATAAGTCAATGTTCTTGAGAAACGGCGGATTGACTAAGTCTCTACAGCGGTGCAAATAATGTATTTTGTATTACTTAATAATGTCAATTAGATCTTTATTTACATTGATTGTCTTTTTGGGACTTGAGTCTTTATTAGAGTATATTATTACCCCTATTATGCAACTTCTAAAAGAACAAGAGAAGTTATTTGAACTCTTATATAACAGCTTCATATCGCCTACAATTAACTTTTTTATGCAGTTGAGCGGCGTATAACAGTAATAAGAGAAACCCTCATAAAACTTTCAGTGACAAATGCTCTTCGTAACTCTCTGTAAAAGTTGTAACTGGTAAATTGGTTCTAGAACAAACTATTATAAAGACAAGGGACGTATTTGGTTCCGATACTGTCACTTTTCGTACATTTTGTACCTAAGACGTTTGGGGAAGCAGTTATGCAACTGAAAACTGTTTCCTGAACTGTAATGCCGCTATTATACATTTTAAAGTTACAAAATAGGGTGCAATTTCTACTAGTGTGTTTGTTGTGCAACTTTCATGAAATCATATATGTAGTATATAGGTAGGAAATGAATAATCAAGCGTTCAAATCCGTCCGTGAAATATATCCTAGAAATTATTAAATAACCTACAAAAAACTTTAGAATTGATTATCTCTTCCTTTTATATGTGGTTCAGCTAGCATTTATAAATACTGACACAATAAAATTACTATACATACCAACAATTATATTGTAGCGAACAATAGCTCTGTAAATAACCCGTTCGGAGTTGTTTTCCGAATTAGTATTTAAAATACAAATGCGGGTTTTCGTCGACCTTGAATTCCGAACGAGAAATAAACTACACGTGGAGAGCAAGATTGACTTCTGGCTGGTAAACAAGTTTTTTTATATAACACAATAGTACATTTTTTCACTATGGCCTAGGGCTTGGGTCTATTTTCTTGTCAGTACTTTAGGTATTAAGTGCCCGCGATTATATGTAAATGTCATCTAAAATTGGTTAACTTATACCTCATCAACATCAGCATGTGTTCGTCCACTGCTCGACATAGACCTCTCCCAAGGCACGTCATTTGGCCCGATCTTCGGCTCTTCGCATCCACTTTCTTCCAGCACCCTTGCGCAGATCGTCGCTCCATCTAGCCGGTGGGCGTCCTACACTACGTTTGCCAATTCGCGGTCTCCACTAAAGAATACGTTTATCCCAACGGTTATTGGTTCTGCGGCTAATATTGGCCAGCCCACTGCCACTTCAGAGATGTCTCAGTGGTCATTAGGTTTAAAACTGGAAGTGAGCACCGACTTGTCCGAGGCACTCTGGATATTGATTACAAGCTCGAACGTGTCTGTTTGATGAAGTCCACGCTCCGACCAAATCTGCTCCAGAACGTAGTTGGATCCGAAACGTTCCAGTTAAAACTGGAGAACCGATTCGCTGCTTTCACAATCGACGTTGACGTTGACCAGGAACTTGACCAAGTGGTAGGAATACTCCGTGAAGAGGGTACAAAGTTCTGCGAGATAGGTACGACGTACTGTCGGAAAATCCAAAGTTTCGGGAGAGTCTCTGAAACTAATGGAGAAACGACGCGAGAATCCGGAAGTCACTTCGTCAGAATACGGGCTTTGAGCAAAATAATAACGAGACCTCCGAAGCTCCAATACACGCTCTATAGAAGAAGGGATTGAGCAAAATCGGAGGTCGAAAGTCTTCGTTCAAAAGCTGTGTCGGAGCCATCTGACGAAGCTTACCACATCTAGTGGGGAAGTCGTCGTTTCAAAGCCAGATATTCTCGAAGATGTTGAAGATTTTTATGGTCAATTATACACGTCGTAGGCATCCAGACTAGTATGCAACACCAAGGATTCCAGGGCCACCCTGAACCGCCACTTTACCAAAGAGCTGCTAGAAGTCAGCCTTGACGAAGTCGTGATGGCTCTTAAACAGCTCAAAATTGGAAAAGTCCCTGGGGAGGACGGAATTACCACAGAACTCCTAAAAGCAGGAGTACACCCGAACTCAAAGAACTGCAGCGTATATTTAATTCCGTTCTCTTCTCTGGGAGAACTCCACATGCTTGGAACAAGAGTGTAGTCATCCTGTTTTTCAAAAAGGGCAATAATACCCTACGGAAAAACTATCGGCCCATCTCGCTCTTGAGCTATGTCTATAAGCTGTTTTTAAGAGTCATCACGCATCGTCTCGCTCGTAGACTCGTCGAATTTCAACCACCGGAACAAGCTGGGTTTCAAAGAGGATATGGCACTATAGACCACATTCACACAGTGCGGCAAATTATACAGAAAACCGAACAGTATAATCAGCCCCTGTGCTTAGCGTTTGTGGACTATGAGAAGGCCTTTGACTCCATCGAGACCTGGTCTGACGTGGACTCCCTGCAGCGATGGCGATATATTCAAGTCGACTGGCGATATATTCAAGTGTTAAGAAGCCTGTATGACGCCATAACAATGACCGTCCAAGTACAGAATCAGCAAACTAATCTCCTGCATCGAGGAGTGAGTGAGACAAGGGGACGTTATTTCGCCGAAATTGTTCACAAATGCATTGGAGGATATGTTTAAGACTCTAGACTAGAAAAGACGTCGCATAAACATCAACGGCATTCAACGGTTTAAGACATTGGACTGGGAAGGGCAGGGGCCCTTCCCAGTCCAATGTCTTAAACATGTCTTCCAATGCATTGGTGAACAATTTCGGGGAAATCACATCCCCTTGTCTCACTCCTCGACGCAGGTTGACATGTTTAGGCTGTTTGTCCTGGATTTGGAAAGTCATAGTAGCCGCATCATACAAGCATCTCAGCACTTGGATATATCACCAGTCTAGTTGGCATCATTGCAGAGATTCTAGAACAGCTCAGGTTTCGATTGAGTCAAAAGCTTTCTTAAAGTCCACAAACTCCAAACACAGGGGCTGATTATACTCCTCTGACTTCTGTATCATCTGCCTCACTATGTGGATGTGGTCTATGGTGCCATATCAGTCTCCGCGCTAAACGATTACAGACACCTCTTGAAAACAGCTTGTAGACATGGCTCAGAAGTAAAATGGGTCTCTAACTCTTCAGAAGGCTTATATCACCTTTTTTGAAGAAAAACACGATCAAACTTCTGTGCCATGCCTCTGGAGTTCTCCCATTAAAGAGGACAGAGTTAAAGATTTCCTGAAATTCTTTGAGTACTGGTTTTCCTACTGCTTTCAGGAGCTCTGTTGTAATTCCATCCTCTCCAGGGGCTTTTCCGTTTTTAAGCTGTTTAAGAGCCATCCCGATTTCGTTCATGGTTATTTCTGGCAGCTCTTCAGTGTAATGTCGGGTCATAGTGGCTCTGGAATCTTCACTTCTGGTGTCATGTTGAGGCGCTTGCAAAGAATACAGCTGGACCTAAAAGTTTTCCACTAACGCAAGGATCTCTGGCTTAGAAACGACGGTGCTACCACTTGAGGTCTTTAATTTTGTCAGTTGACTTCTCCCCAATTAACTTTAGACCCCCGATTTTGCTCTATCGCTTTTTCTATTTTGCGAGTATTCGATCTTCGGAGGTCTCGCCTTACCAATTTTGAGATAGTCTTATTACGGTAATGGTCAACTGACGCCGTGGTTCCTGCGTCTTCCCGTCGTTTCTCCATGAGCAGCAATGTCTCCTGCGAAAGTTTTGACTTGCTTGCCTTTTCACTGCATCTGGCAAAATTTTGTGCCCTCTTCCCTCAGGACTCTAATCTCCGGACCCAGATCCTGGCCAACGTTGTTTTCGGTTTCCAAGGCAGTGAATCGATTTTACAGTTTTAATTGGAACGTTTCAGACCCAACCACGGTTTGGAGCATATTTGATCGGAGCGTGGACTTCATCATGTGGCATCGTTCAAGCTTGAAGTCAACATCCAGAGTGCTTCGGACAAGTCGGTGGTCACTTCCGATTTTAAACCGGTTGACCACTGAGACATCTCTGAATATGTATTTTTGTCCGTCATGATGAAGTCGATCTCATTTTTGTCTTACCGTCGGGGCTTTGCCATGTCCACTTCCTTTGTGGTTGTTTCTTAAAGAAAGAGTTCATTGAGAACAACCCCTCCTGGTCGAGGAAGTTTACAAGAATTTTCCTCCTAGGATTTCTGCTACCAAATCCATGTGATCTTACTGTCGATTCGCTGCATGCTTGTACTCCCACTTTAGCGTTAAAGTCCCCATGACAACGTTGAAGTGAGCCTTAGTGGTGTAATGTAAGGCTTTTATATGTCTTCGTACACATCTTCAACCTTATCATCCGAGTGTGCCAAAGTAGGTGCGTAACCCTGCATAACCTTTAGGCTGTACCTCTCGGTAAGCTTGATAACAAGGTACGCAATCCTTGTCGACAGACTGGAGACTCCAATAACGTTGTCAGTGAGGACCTTATTAACGAGGAATCCGACACCACCTTGGGATAGGTTGTCTCCCTCTCTGAAATACATAAGATGGCCCGATTCCAGGGTAACGGTGACTTCCCCCTCTCTTCGGACTTCACTCAACCCTAGAATGTGTCATATTATGTTCTTCAGTCAGTGTTATTTAGCTACGCTAAGTTTTGGATGGTTATACCGCCATCAGTCGGTTATCAGAGCCTCGTTTGTTGTTCGGCAGGATGTACCATGAGCAAGTCAGGTTGACTTCGAGCACTCAGATGCTATTTGTACTCCCAACTTATAGCTTTTATTGACCGAGCGAGTGCGAAGCGCGAGCGAAGCATCTCAGTTTCAGCTTGGGCAAAAATGCTTTCGTATTTCTCAACCAATCTAGATGAAACTAGGTATACACGTTAAACAAATGTTTAGAATTTTTAAGTCGTCGGGGGTTTTTGATTAGGGGAGTACTTCCCCTAAACAGGGGAAAAAAGGGGGCTACTGAATATGTCCGCCTTATTAGATCCGATTTCGATATTTTTATTTTATTTGAAAGGTAGTAACATTAAGTTGGTCTCATAAAAAATTGGTAAAGATCTGATGAGGATCTTCGGCGTGATGAAGAGCTAGTCTGAAAAGTTCCTCAAAATGCAGTAAATTGCTCACTTTTAAGTTTCTACCGATTGATGGAGCACCTTGGTTATTAATGTTAGTTTTATAATAAGGTAACTAGATGGCGCTACTGTGCACTCCTAGATTGCTTGCAAAAAAGTTTGTGCTCGCGAGCTCTACAGCTCGCAGAGCCACTAGTTTAATTATGCTCCAAGTTGCCCTAGTATTAGTTAAAAAATGCCCATTAATTACCAATAGATCTTGCTTTTATCCGACTACAAACATGGAGAGTTATGATTTTCACTATTTTTCTTTTTAAGTCTGGGTTTCTTTGTGTAGTGTATGTTGGTCAGTTCCTTCACAGCGCTTAAACTACACCGATTTCTAGATGTCATATTAGGTATCGTTGAATTTGACCCGATTGGATCTGATTCAGAAATACTATTTCAAGACACAAACATTAATCAAATCCTTATAGCAAAAGCAACAACAAAATCTCTCGTCCCGCAAAACAACAGGAATAACTAATTCGATGTGATCAAATCGTTAGCCATAAATTATGTACGCGATTGAATAGAGAGAGATCTCAGATACATCGCGTATGAAGTGCGATACGATGCGGCCATTTGCAAATGTAATAAAGGCAAAGGACCTTTTTACACGTGACCCAGTGGAGTTGTTCTAGTATAGTTGTCTAGGGTAGAGGTACAAGTAGAAGGCACGTAACTTAACGCGGTCATCATTTATGGGTTTACCCACGTGGACAATGACATGATGATGAAAATTATTGTATGCTATATTCCAGGACCAATAGTATCTAAGTGCCAAGTTTCATCAAAATCCGTGCAGCCGTTTCAGCGCTGATTAGTAACAAAACAAACACATACTAACTTTCGCATTTTTACAAAATATTTACTATTTTTACCTGACTACGGCGAAGGAAAGGGTAATGAGTTTTAACAGTCTATGTATGCATGTATGTATATAATGTCAAAGTCAAAAGTATTTTATTGTAAAAATGCAAAATAATATCACTTTTACAAGTCAAAATTATAAAAAACATGAACAAGGAGAAATACATAAAATATTATAAAAAAACAAAATACGCCCGTTAGAGAAGAGAACACCAAGAAACGCTACGGGGATGTATTTTTTTCATATATGTTTATTCTTTACATTTTTTCCAAGTGTCACATTTTATAACAAAACTTACGTAAACTACATATATATAAAAGTGACAATGAGATGTCCCACAATCATCTAACAATCAAACTGGGAAAAATAAAGCAAAAATTCCAAAACGATATGTCATATAAAACAACATATCCATTTAGAACATGTCTTACATCATGTCATGTATGATGGCACGTTCTAATGGTATGCTGTGAGACATCTCACAAAGTACTTTGAACATTTTAGTCACTTAACGTAAACATCAAAGCTATCACTTATTATTATCAGAATATTATTATGCGTGACGCGTTAACGCGTAGTTACATTAACGCTATTTTTTTTATACTTTAAAAATATATATAAAAAAATAGCGTTAATGTAACTACGCGTTAACGCGTCACGCATAATCACGCGTCAAAGTTTAGAGTAATTCGGAACTAGGTAGGCCGATAGTGAAATTCGGAACAAAGTACGTATTAATGAAAATGTCTTACTTACATGAATGACTGGAATGCAAATATAAAATACACTTGAGTATAAAAAACTGTTCTGGGTTTGCCAAATAATCCAATCCAAATTTAAATCAAGATGGCCTAGTGCCTTTCAGAATTTTGTGGGAATCACTGCTTAAAAAAAATAGCACACGGATTTACAAATAAATTTAACACTTTAAAAAAAAAACTGGAACTCGAAGGTAGGTAGAGCTGGGCTGGGTACGGACACGTAGAGAGCGCCAGTGTCACGAGGCGGTCCCAGGGTTTGGGCTTGTCCCACTAGCCCAGGACCCAAACCTCATTTTTTTTTTTAGTTTTACTAAAATAAAAAAATAAAAAAAACTCCGGGGAGGCGGGGTATTGTGACGAGGTCCAAACCTCTTTCATAATAATACTCATTTGATCTCTTAATTCTTTCATAATCCATTTCTTTTCATTTTTGATAGTTGGTCATCATTGATGGATTCTAAATACAAATAACCTGTTATTCGAATATTGATTTTTGGAAAAACCGAAATAATATTATAAAATTCATAAATAAGTTTATAACAATTTGAATTACTCTTTTAAATATGTATATGATAATACCTACATAAGAGATTATTTTCATCCGTATTGTATCAACACGAAATTGTCCAAGTGCACCCTATTGTTCCTGTTCCTGTAATTCTGTTGTCCACTGAGGTTTGGGTCCTGAGCTAGTGGGACAAGCCCAAACCCTGGGACCGCCTCGTGACACTGCATAGGTTGCAGAGCTCAATCTACCAGCTATCAACGATATATCACATACCCCACTGTAATTTTAATCTACAGTCATACTCAAAAATGTTGTTGAATGCACAAGATCAACCACACTATTTATTAAAATACTTGAATTCGTAGGAACCCTTCTGACATTGGGTAGTGAAAATTTAATTTTTCATAGGATTTAACATTAAATTATTAGTTGGAAGCCAATTAAGAACTAGCGTGATTGGTTTGTTAACATCTTCAACATTATTCAAGGTTCTGTCAATAATCAAAATAAGAGAAATACAATAATGTTCTGCAAACAAAACAATATCACATAAGTTCTCTATGAAAAAGGGAAGATCGTTAATGTAAACCAAGAACAAGAATGGCCCCGTTATTGAACCTTGTTGGACTCCCATTGTAGAGATCCAGGTAACCTCGCACCGTTTACATCCACTTTTTGGATTCTATTGCTAAGATACGATGATAAAAGATCAAGAGCTTTCCCATGAACTCTGTAATTCTTCAATTTAAAAATTAATGTTTCGTGGCAAACGCAGTCAAATGCTTTGGATAAATCACCAAAAAATAACGCGATTTGCATCCGGTGACTTCTCCCAAGCATCGAATATATGCTTTAAGAGCCCTGTGCCTGCGTCTGTAGTTGAACGGCCTTTAGTTAAGCTATATTGTTCATTATGAAACAGACCGTTGAGATTGAAGTGTGTTAATAACTGGTTTAATATTACTTTCTCAAAAATTTTACTTAGAGCGGGAAGAATAGAAATGGGTCTGTACTTATTTGGATCATTTTTACTGCCAGACTTGAAGAAGGGAATAAGTTTACTAATTTTCTTTATGTTGGGAAAAACTCCTTCGTCAACACAATTATTAAAAATAATTATTAAATATGGAGCAATTATACCAATAATAAAACTTAAAATTTTAGTAGATATTCCCCATAGATCCTCTGTATGTTTTATGTTAAGCAATTTAAATGTTATAACAATCGAATTAACATTCATGTGTTTAAATTTATATATAACATCATACTTCTCAACGTTGCTTGAGAGCATACAAGAAGCCTTAACTGAAGATCATTTTAAAGACTGGGTTGTTACAATAGGTATTTTTGTAAAGAAATCTTCAAATGCATTGGCAACTTATATGTGGATGTTCCACCATACCGTCGCCCCTATTTGTTCGATTTTGACAAGCAAAAAGTGAATCTATTCATCTTCAGGTATAGTGTCATAGGCTACTTTTTTACTCGACTGCGATGAAGCAAAGGAAGGGTTATGTGTACAAACAAAAACCTTGATCGGATTTTGACAATCGATGAGTCAATCGATTTGACTTCATTTATAGTGTCATGTCATAGGCTATTTTTGTTACCCGCCTACGGCGAAGCAAGTAAGGGTTATGTGTGCAAAGTAAAAATCTATATATACTTATAATAAAACTGTAACGGGTCCAATTCTGTACATTGAAGATATTTAGATATTTTTTTTGGGGGTACTCGTTATTAGATACTAAAGCCAAAACTGTATTTTTTTTTCATTTTTGTCTGTCTGTCTGTCTATCTGTATCTTGGCTAGGCATCACGCCGAATATACTCAATGAATTCAAATAAAACTTGGTATGATTTGAATTCATACTTCGAGGTAGGACATTGGATACTTTGCATCCCGAAAAATTAAAGGGTTTCTGCAGGATAGGGGTGGAAAATTATTTAAAAGAACACGTAGCACGCTGAAACTATTGGACGGATGTTGATGCAACTTGGCACAGACATAGTTTGTTGCGCGAAGTGCAACTTCTGCTATTATTTATTCTGTGGCGGAAGTAAGCTACATATTTTTATTTTGTTCATTTTATATGTGGATTTCCTCAAAGTAACGCCTGAATCTATCAATTATATAAGTATTGTATTATTTAATAAAATATGTATTATTATATTGTATTAGGTATGTATGTTAATTTACTATATTATTGTGCCACCGACTGAAAGGTATTTAATCTATGATCCTCTCCACATTAAGGTTGTCTGGAAGAGATCGCTATTTAGCGACCGCTAATTGTAATCTTTGATTTATAATTTATATTCTTATTTTGTATTATTTTTGATGTGCAATAAAGTGTTTTTGTATTGTATTGTAAAAACTTGGCCCTATTTTGACAAGCGAGGTATCAATCGATTCGTCGTCATCACAAGAGTGATTTAATGCAACTTTTTACCTAACCGTAGTCGGGTTTTAGTTTTTGATTTAGTTTTCTTATGTCTTGTTTATATATTATTCATCTGTATCGTAGGTAGGTACCTATGTCCGCTCAAATATGGTACATACAAAATCGAATCGAGGTCAAGACTGTATATTACTGAAGTACTAACATTTTGAAGTGTCACTGAACATGCGTCATCATCGACGACGAACTCAAACACTAACCCCCTTACTTATAAAATGTTATGAAATGATTATGTAATGATTAGTAATACTGCGCAGTACAATGTTGTACTGCGCAGTATTACTAATCATTGCATACATTTTTATGAGTAAGGGAGTATGTATATGTATAAACACTACGTGTCGAACTGACAAAAAAAAAAACAATCACGCTATAAACGCGCAGGGACTGAGCTTGGGAGATAGGAAAGTCCAGAGTTGCGTGAGTTTCCTTGGCAGGGGGCGGCGGGGGTGCCACCCTAGGGAACGATCCAGAAAATGAAGCTACCTTTCCTTCAATTTAATTAAAACGAAATTCTACGCTTAGCTTTATTCGTGGAATTTCTGGTAATAATTATAGTTGCAGTCATCTGGAGATAACCGATATCATAGGTATGGTTCTATTGTTTGAATATCGTTTATTTTTTACGCATGGCAAGAAGCATCAACAAAAAGTATCTATTTGGCACAGGCATGGGCGCCAAAGAGTATATAAATACTATGTAAGAATGGGCGCGGTGCGTCGCGGAAACGGAGCGGAGGCAGCGGAGCGGGGGCCGGGGTGCACGCCCCGCTCAGTTGAAATGAAACCACGGAGGGGACTGCACGCGTTCCGTTCATAAAAATTTTCCCACAAAAATGCCTCTGTCAAAAGCCGCGTTGATGTGCCTCGAAAGCAGCGCGTATTTTAAAAACGACATACTGTTCTCCAAAAGTAGAACAAGCTCCAAGCGAGCGAGGAGTCGTCCCAAGCAGAAGCCCAGCCAGTTTCCCGCCAAGATTCTTAGGGATCCAGAAGAGTTTTTTCCAGACGTGAATGTAAGCTTGGAAACTTTCGACTATATTCTAGAACATGTGAGACATGATTTGGAGGAGGTCGAAACGCCACGTTTGATATCAACGGCGGAGGAAAAGCTGTTCATGACGCTTAGGTAAGTAATAATGTACCTACCTTGTCTTTCGAACTATAATCTATCTATTCATGACATAGGTTAAATTGAAGAATCTTATTGGTAGAAATGTCCTATTTCACCGCTCATCAGTCTGCCTTGTGATACTATCATTTTGTCACATCCACACCACAGTACATAATATATCCGTAAGGAGTATATATTAGGTACTGTTACACCAATATATAAAAGGGAAACGTTGTCTGTTTGTTTGGGGAGTTTTAACGCCATAACGTCTAATCCGATTTTGATGAAACTTTGTAAATAGGTACTGTACAATATAGAAACCAACAAAGGGAAAAATGAATTATCCCGGAAAATTGGAAAAAGTCGATTACTCGCTGTAAGGAACGGTTGCCATGGAAACGAAATAATTACAAACCTGTCAAAAAAGCGTTAGTTCTCTACTTTTGCATTGGTTTTTAATATCCTAGAAGAACATAGGATGCTTTTTTGCCGCGCGTACGAAGTCGCGGATGGGAAAGCTAGGGAGATATAACTAAGGTACTAAGTATAGATAAGGTGCAGCTTTTTATATAATTTGAACCAATCATCCTAATTAGATCCACTGCTACCAACCAGCTAACAAGCATGTACTTGTAACATAAGGAAAACAACTACACTTTTAATAAAATTTAATAACAAATAGATCTAAATAAACCAGAGACATCCAAAAAAAGTAATTAAATACCTACCTAATGTACAGACTAGTTTACATAATATATTCAATCATACATGTTTATAGCCTCTTCTTTAATTATATTAACAGCTGTTTCGACCGCCGAATTTTCTTGGAAATGCATTTGTTGTATTTGCTGGACTGCACCAAAGTTTTGCTGATCATCATACATAGCTAGGGACACTTCGTCTAGAACTGCCTGGCTAATCTTGGTTCTTAACCTCATCTTCTGCAAAGGAGGCAGCTTATCCATCTCCGGAAGTAAACTCATTAGGAAATGGTAGTTATCCGATTTCATATATTGGTTGCTTCTAGCTATTTCTTCTTCTAATATCTTCAGCTTTTTCCTTTCTATTTTTAAGAATTCTGCTCTGACTTCTCTGGGGTCTTTCCTTTTTGAACCGGACGGAGCTTCCTGTACCTCGTCTTCGGATTTAGAGGAGGCTGGAGACGCCGGGGATTGACTGGAAGCTTCTATATATTTTTCGGGTTCTGTCTGAGCTGGATTGGCATCTTCTTCTTTTCCGAAACACAGCTCTTCTCTCAAGAAGCACAAGGAGTCGTAGTACCTCCAATTGGATTTGAAGTTCTCACAAGGCACACCAGGTCGGGTATGCGGTAGTCTCTTTAGTTCTTTTCGATAGGTATCCTTCAAGTTTTTCCATCTTTTCTTTAATTCGTCAACTGCAAAGAAAATAATAAAGATATAATATACGAGTAGATATATAGTTTTACAAATCTCTTTCAAAGAAACTAATCTTATATTTTACTTCTCAGGTTTCTTGCAACGGGGATGACAATTAAGAAACTAGCGAGTACTTTCTGCACAGATTGCAGTACGGCATCCAAAGTAGTCTTCTCGACATTGGATGCTATCGAAAGTAGGCTTTCAGACATACACTTACGTGATCCATCTCATGTGGAGATGAATGAATTAGCAAAGGCTTACTACGAAAAATGGAAATTCCCTAACTGCGTGGGAGCTATTGGAGGCAAATATATTCGAATTATGAATTCCACGATGGGAACACTTCAAAAAGTGATCGTGAACGCTGTAGTCGATGCAAATTTCAGATTTTTAGGCGTCCATATCCTAAGAAGGAGGGATTCTGAGGACGCGTTTGTTCGTAACCTTTTCAAGATAACGGGCATGCAATGTCTTCCGGGTACGGAGGTGATGCTGCCATTGGTTATAATTGGGAATGAAGCATATCCTCTGAAGAGTAACTTGATGAAGCCTTACCCCTCCAGAAATGTTACATTATGCGAGGGGAAGGAGATATTCAATGACAGACTGAAGCAAGCGCGGGTAACCGTTGACTGCGCGTTTGAGATACTCACTGAAAAATGGAGGGTCTATACCAAACCATTCCTGATGAGTCTTGATGAGGTCAAAATGATCGTCAAGACAACTTGCTTGCTGCACAATATAATCAAAGACAGGGATGGTGACCGAGACCCACATTTTAGTAGATTCGGTCAAGTTGACAACGGTGTTATTTATTTGAACTTGGTGACCCATAAGTCGAGGAGAAACAATCGCGCATCGTCCATTGCGATATCTATAAGGGAGCAACTCGCTGAGTACATTCGGAATAACAAGACAGAAGTACCAATACAGGTACCTAAAGTAGAACTACTCGAAGATGTGATTTGTGTGACACCGTGATATAACACTCGCAACCTTGAAATTTTATGATGGGACCAAGCATCCTGGTCTCCAATCACATAAGCCAGAAAGAAGTTTTTATAATGCACAAAAGTAGTTTGTGACTCTTATTACCGAATATCTACTACAGAATAACGAATTGATATATATATAATAGAACCAAAATAATAGTTTTATTATTTACTACAGTCATGGGTTTAATTTTTTTCGCAGCGATACGAGTATATGTAATTATAGGTATATTGTGATTACAACAACGCATTTTGTTTTAATTTTAGTTTTCAACTTCAATAACCCCACTCTCCCTTGTTTAAATTTGTAACATAAGAAGATAATAATGATTAGGTGCGCTCAGCGGGTTTGCCCGCGTGGACATTTTTCAGAGGTAAAATCTATACTTATAATAAAGCAATAGGATTGAAAAAGTCTGTACAAAAGAGATAATTAAAAAAGTCTAGGATATTTAGAATAAACTACTGAACAAGAATAACATTTTTAAAATTCCTGTCTGTCTGTTTATCTGTATGTTTGTTCGCGCATTACGTAAAAACTACCGACCGATTGCGATGCGGTTTTAACTGTTGGATAGCTTAGCGTTTAAATGAAAAATTTGGTTTACTTGATATCTGAATCCGATGAGTAGAAGCCGAGCAATCGATAAAAACTTTTTGACGGCTGAAGGAATTTTGATCAAATGTTCTGATATTGGTCTAGGAATAGCACATAATATGAGTACTTTTAACCCAGAGAATTGACCACGCGTGCGATGCCGCGGGTACAGCTAGTATCCTATAAATATCCTTCCTCGGGAATTCATGATGCATACTGTTTCCTTGTCAATCATCAAGATCGATTCAGCTTTTTAGTTGTGAAAAGCTAACAAACAGACAGACTTCGCATTTATAGTGTAAGTGTAATTGATTAAATAAATAAACTACTTCATATGAATTTGCCAAAAAAGTACTAAACTAATTTTGATAAAATTTATATGAGACCACACACACCCGAGGTAGGTATACCTATTCAAAAGAAAATAAGTTCATAAACTAAAACCCGACTACGGTCGGATAAAAAAATAGCCCTATGACACTCTTGCGATGAAGACGAATCAATGGATAACTCACTTGTCAAAATTGAACCAAGTTTTTAGTTTGAACACATAGCTGTTCCTTTGCTTCGCCGTAGTCGGATAAAATAGCTTATGACACTAGATATATTATTGCTTAATGCTTAATAGCTTATTGCACCGATTACCTAGCCCCAATCTAGGATACCCTGTATTATGGGTACTAGATAACGGATAAAGATACATAGATACGAATATTACATCCATGACTCGGAAACAATCATTTCTGCTCATCACACAAATGATTGCACCTTGCGGGATTCGAACCCATGACCTTTTGATTTCGTAGTATAAAAGAAGACAAATCGATTCACACATCACTTGTCAAAATTGGATCAAGTTTTTAGTTTGAACACATAACACTTCGTTTGCTTCACCGTAGTCGGGAAAAAAATATAGCATAAGATCTGAAGACGAATCGATTGACACCTCGCTTGTAAAAATCGGACCAATAGGGGCGACGCAATGGTGGAACATCCACATACATACATACATACATACATACATAGATACATACATTTGTACTATTATTTATTCTGTGCATACATTGACTGTTAAACTCATTACCCTTCCCTTTAATTGCTGTAATCGGGTAAAACAACACATCAAAATCGGTTTATCGATGAGATGAGTGTACATTATACATACATACAAACAAACAATGTACCTAAACTTATACAAGTTGGTACTTATACAATATCTAATTAACAAGTTGGTACTTATACAAGTTGGTACTTATACAATATCTAATTAACAACTTACTTTGTCACAGAATAAATAATAGTACTTAGCTGTTTCGGTAAACAAAGATTACCATAAGTCCCGATTACTTATATACAACAGACAAGACGAGCAGGTCGTTAACCCGATGGTAAGTGCCGCACCATCCCATAACCACTGCAGTGCCACTCAGAAATTTGAATTGCAAAATGTTGCGCGGCGCTGCACTATTCACACTAACATTCAAGTTTTTAAGTCTCATAATAATTAAACATCCTATTCTGTTCCCCGCCCGGACATTTTATTGATCTAACTTTACTTGTTTTTCTTCAGAGATCTTGTGTTTAAATGAAAATATTGTACAAAATTGCACTACCACCTATGTAGGTATCTACTTATTTTAACCAGAAAATCTTTTTGGATTTTTATCGGACCAGATTTTGTATTACAAGATCCGGTTTTTTGTTCGACATTTCAAACACCAATATGGCTACCCGAATCTCAACTCAACAAACAGCAGGTAATCAAATAAATAAAGTAAATGCGGCTGTGCCACTTTGTGGCGGCAATCAGTTAGTTTAATAATACCTATTTATGAATAGGTAGGTATTAGGATTAGGTAATAGATTAATAATAATTATAGGTACCTACTTATCTACATGTATCTGTGCCACAGCTGCAGATGTGGCCATAGTTACTAGGTACGTGACTACCACAGGTTAAGTGACATTTACTATCGCGCAAGACAATTATATTTTGTAGCAGTACTTAATACCAGCTTTTATTGGTAATACAAGTTTTTATACCGTGTGAGATAACTACCATGTACATTATAACAGTTACTATAGCAAGTAGTCACAGATTAAGTAGCAGACAGTACAGCGAGAGAATGGCGTGGTGACCCGCGCCATCAGTAGGTAGCTAAGCCACTATGCTCGAGGACGCTTGCTATTGATTTTACAATTTATAAAACGATTTCTTAGTGTTTGCGTATTAGGTATTTCCTTAAAAGCATTTACACCTATTGTGGCTGTTACAGCCACTTGAATGTCTTTAATCTATAATATCTAGTAATTACCTGTAAACTCCGGGTATTTCTTCCTTATCGACTCCCACTGCTTAGCGACTTTGAACTTGTTCTTTCTGTCAGGGTGCTTCAGCCTCCATATCTCGGGATGCGCCATGATTTCATTGATGAAGCGTTCGCAGTCCAGGAAGGGCAAGGCCATGACGACAGCGGCAGGGCAGCGACAGTGGGCGAGGCGAGACCACAGACTAACAGCTTCAGCTAGTAGTACAGGTAGACGCGCGCAGTCGCGGCGAGCGGACGCGGCGGTGTGGGGCGGTGCGCGCCGCGCCGCCCGCCGCGCCGCGCCGCCTGCCGCCGCCCGCTTCGATCGTCATCTCCCCTCCCCGCTCCCGTCTTGTTTCCGCCGCTCACCTGTCTCGCTCGCTCGCTCGCCTTGTTTCTCTCGCTTGCGCGTTTTGTTTCCGCCGCGCTACGTTTTTACCTGCTATTGCTGTCGTCAGTTGCGTAATCGATAAACGTTGGGCGGTTCTGTTTGATTTGACCTTTGACTTCTTACCTACCTATCAGTCACACGCTTTGTAACTGTAACAACCGGTTTAGCACAGGTATGTTTTGCACAGAATAAATATGGTTCTGGTGGGATATTTTAGCTCCCAATATTTAGGTATCTAATTCTATTGCATCAAGGACTAATACATAGAGCTATTTATTGCTATGGACCATACTTAGATCTAATTAAAAGTGGTGATCTAATTAAAAAGCTGATTAATATCCCCTTATCATCTAAGCTATAACCAAATAATTGACTATGTACCTATATTCCAGTTCTAGCTGTAGTTGGTAATTCTGATTTCTATAGGTACTTGTATCGTAAATTATACGTAAGTAGGTACCTACCTATACTTATTCTACGCCTAAATTACTTAGTCAATTCCGCGAGCAGATAATATTCATACACAAGTGAAACTTTTTCCATTTTGCACCCCCTTTTACTTTGTTTCAGAGGAAACTTTCAGGAATTCTTAAATTTCTTTTTACGTCGGTAATCCTCTTATCAATTTCTGGAAATTTTTCAATAAAAAGTCTCCGTGGCCGCCAATTTTATGATTGCAGCGTTTGTTCGGTAAAACTTCTTAGTTGATATATCTGAAAATAAAATAGAACATTAGACTATTTATTATACAATAGAAGTTTTTTAACTAAAATTAACATTCGGTATAATCTGGATATATAACTACCTATATTATGCTAAATATCCTGTTTAGAATGTTTATTTACTAGAAATACACCAAAAAGAATAATAATAGATACATTGTAGACATAAGGTATTACAATGGGTAGTCTTAGAGCGATTTCTAATAGACAACTTTAGGTAAATTGTTTGAAAATTAGTAAGGTCAGTAGCGTTCTGCAATAATTTTGACATAATAATCGCTGTTGACAAGCGTCCTGACAATCGCAATAGTAATAGAAACTGGTTCGAATTTCCTTAGTTCCCTTTGCTGGTTCTCACAGCTCCTACGGGATGAAAACGTCCCGGCACAAGAGGGCGGGCCGGCTGGGGCCACGCGGCCATGGCCACCCGGCAGATCTCTTAGGCACAGCTGCTTATCCCCGGGCTAGTGTCAGGTTTTGGCTAAAAATTTAAGTTAAGTAGGATAGAGAGACATACGTAGACAGTAGCGCGAAAGAGATAACAATATTTTTTGACTAACTAGATACTTTGTTCTGTTTTCGTGCAATTGGGCCCTTACCTTAGTCATTTATATACAGTCGCACAAACGACACGGTCTCTAGGGCCCATAGCGCTATGGGCGCCAGCACAGACGCTTTGCCTACCCTTTAACCACGCGTTTTAGAAGATTCTGAAGTCTCCGAGCTCTGCAGAAAGCCCTCTACCCTATATTTATTCGTAGCCTCTACCCTCGTTTAAGTAGGCACGTCATATATGTTTACGAAAATCAACGGAATCATCTTTGCGCGTGAGAAGTAAGTATAATGAAGAAACTACCAAAATAAATCTGAGGGTATATTTTTATTTTAACTTAAGATACACTGTTAGTAGCATTTTTTGACAGATGCGTCAAAAAATGCTACTAACAGTTTTATAAGTACCTACAAGACTTCTTTGATTTATCCTACACTTACATCCATACCAACCAATATCCATACCAATATATAAAAGTGAAACGTTGTCTGTTTGTTTGCTTGTTTGGGGAGCTTTCACGCGATAACGGCTGGACGGATTTTGATGAAATTTGGAATTGAGATAGCTTATTATACCCTGGAATAAAAAATGGGATACTTTTTATCCCGGATAATAGAAATTTTCCACGGGAATACTGGAAAATGTTGATTACTCGCTGTTAGCAACGGTTGCCATAGAAACGAAATTACAAGTCTGTCAAAAAACATCAAGAGCTTTGGTACTACTTACTTACCTACTTTTGCATTGGTTTTTAATATCCTCTAAAAACATAGGATGCTTTTTTCGCGATAAACAATAGTTCGCGCGGACGAAGACGAGGGCGGGAAAGCTAGTGGGTAATATAAGTATTATGTAGTGCCCACCAGGTTTCCATGTGGTAAGTTAATTGTTACACATTTAAGACTAAATTCGACATGTAAAAACATCCTAGAAACAGTCATTTTTTTTTAATATTCCTTGATTAAAGTGTCTAAGCTAACGGTACATTTGAAAGCATCAAAGTTACTAAGGGGTTCTTCAGTGAACAGCCAAGAGCATGGACTACTCTACTACCACATACGTATCGTTTAATGTGATCAAAGCCGCGTTTTCAACTAGTGTTTATTACCCTGACATACTTCACCTTGGAGTTGAACCCTAGTTGAACCAACCGCCATATCTGTTGCCATAAAAATGTCATTACCTATTCCATCACGAGCTCAGCAATAACTAAATCATTTCAGAAATGAAACGATTGCCTTATCAGCAACTGCCTGACGACGCAAATTTTACTGCTTTGTTTACCACAGCTACTTTATGGAATTATGTACTTTAATTACATGGTTTTAAAGAGCAGATTTCTGAGCAGATGTTGAAGTTAATTGACGAAACGTGAGCGTTTGCCATGACCATCCGCAAGCGAGAAAAATATGTACGATATGCAATTATATTAGTTACTAAGCTGGGTTTAAAGCTATGTGCATCGTCAGCGGATTTGTATTTATAGTACTGGCACGTTTTTGTGTGTTATTTATAATCGGACGACGTTGGAAGACGAATCAGACATAATTAGGTAAGAGTAGGCTATAAGTGGTTGGTACGACTTTCTCAGACGTATGCTACTACAGTGCTAGGTACATATTCTACAACAAAAAAAAGAGCCACAATTTCGAGTACCACGAGAGTAAATCAACCAAACTTGGGTACCTACCTATAAACACTCACAGGGGTCCTAAAAACATAATAATAATAATAAACACTGAATAAAGTGTTCATTATTATTATAAAAAATCCTTTTTGGTGTCAATAGAGACCAAAATTAAAGGACAAATATAAAGGAAAATATTTTAAAAATAGGCACAAAGGGCGGTCTTATCGCTAAAAGCTATCAACATATAAACCAAACATAAGTTGAAAACTAAAACTCGACTACGGTCGTGTAAGTAAGTGCTGCCGTAGTCGTTTTTTTTGCTTATGACACTATAAATGAAGACGAATCGATTGATACCTCGCTTGTCAAAATCGAACCAAGTTTTAAGTTTGAATACATAACCCTTCCTTAGTTTCGTGACATCCATATACCCACATACATACATATACTGTTAAACTCATTACCCCATAATATTAAGTGTGCTAAGAAAAACATGAAAAAATACCGATTGGTTCCTAAGACAGTTTTCCCGTATCTGCTTTGGATTCGGATTTCACAAATAATTAAAATCTTTGACTAAAAAAATACAAATCCTTTTTTGATGAAATTGGTAAAGGACCACAATTAAGGTTCCTTTCAATTAAAAAAAAACATCCAAATCGGTTGATGCTAAAAAACTTGTGAGAAACGAAGAGGAAGAGTAATATGGCCAAGAGATGAGAAAGAATATTACGGCCAATATTCCACCACCCTGGTTTATCACACTAAGTATATCTGTATAGCTCTGTCTGTTTGTTATCCTTTCACAAACCAATCGGCTTAACCAATCTTGATGACATTTGACAGGGAAGTAGTTATGATCATGAGCTTGAGGAAGGATATAAGCAATGTTTACTTTTCACCCCGGAAAACCGTCCCCGCGGGCAAATCCACGGGCGCAGCAAGGACCTTAATTTTTTTAAAGGATCTAGACGCTGGGCTATTTTAGTAATTGAAATGCCAATTGAATATCATCCATTCCCACAAAAACCTTTTTTTTAAATAAGCATCTACATATACGCAATTGCAAATGAAATAGAAACCTTTTTTTATCCAGCCTCCAAGGCAAGAGTGCATTTCCAGACCGTTTTAGAAAACCTAGCCCGTCCTAGATGGCGAATGCATCCGTCATTTAAAATATATAAGCTCATGTGCGAACTTGTTTTTGCCCGGCTACAGCTATACAACCTATAAAATATATGCAGTTCTATGAAGTGACACTAGATAACCTATTTAAGACGGCTCTTTCCTCTCTTCGGCACACATTGCCAGATCTCTGTTTTGCTGAATGATCACTCTTCAAAAGAAACCAGCTATGTATCGTGGTCGTGGTGTAACAGTTCGGCTGTAAGTTTCATTGTGGTACATAGGCAGTGTAGTAGATCTTTCTGCCTTCACTTCGGTTGTTAGCCAGGAGGCTTCCATGTGTGCGTGAGTGCAGTGCCCGAAGAGTATAGTGTTGGTCCTCGAGGTTACCGACTTCATCAATATCGATGTTCAATTGCGGGGCTTTAAAAACAAAGTAATCTTTAAGTTATAGTCTAGAACTTACTACACATCAAAGATTTTATTGACGATGGTGATTTGTAATTTTTCTATAAGATTACTGTGCAAAATATTATTATAGAAACAGTTCTTCTATAAAAGCTCAAGAAAATGTAGTTTCCTGACAAACAAAATGTCTCTTAAATATCTTATCCTTTTTTGCATCAATTTCATTTTTATGATAAAGTGAGAAGATGAGATAAGAATAATTTATTTGCATAAAATGGAATATGTATCAGATCTGAATACAAATAATCATAATCATATCTTAGATCTGAATCTATCAACTATAACATATCAGATGTTAAATAATAAATTCGATCTTACACCAATTCAATAAAATAATATATTTTTTAAATATATTTGTATTGAAAATCTTTACTATTACAATAAAGTGTTAAGAAAAGTGATTCGTCTGACAGCAAAATTACTTGTTTAACTGTGACAATTACTTACAAAAATAGGTTTAATGTGTATAAAAAAACACATCTCTATACCTAAAAAGAAAACCTCTATCGATGGAAATTTATGACAAGTGAACAAATTCAGTACCTCTGACATGTTCTGTAACTTTATCAGCACCCTAAATTGATTAGTCACAATGAATCAAACACAATAAAATAATCTGATGAGCTCAGTTTTCAACGAAAACTATTTGAATTAAATAAATTGCCCAATTAAATAGATTTCGTAATGACCGCCGTTCTAACGAACACGCAATAATAAATCATTATTAAACAACCGATCTGATACCAATGTCTTATTATTCGACGAAAAAATCGCAATCGTTTCCCCACACTATTATTATCTTTCGAGCGGCACACACACACCAGCGCAAATTGCATTCGATTATAGAAACAGCAAAGTTAAGTTTTGCGGACGGGAAACTCCGAAACTAATGATTTTAGATCTTATATCTAGGGAAATTTTGTTATGGGGTTAAATGAGTTACGAAGTGAAAGTTTGTTCGTGTACAAAACGGTGTCTTCTTAGTGTGCGTGGCAGAATATTATAGTGTAGTGTGGCAAAGTCATCGACCTGTATCTAGAATGAACCTACCCCAATGTGAAAAATATAAGTGAGTAAAAATATAACTGGCCTACTATTTCCGAGTTGTAGCGTTTAATTTAATAATATTGTCCGCAATTTTGATTTTACACCCGTTTCATATCATTTTTTTGCGGATGCATTTGCGTAACGTTAAATTTCGTAGACGACTCGGGCTTGAATCACATGTGACATAATAACATACACGTTACATATTTATGGTAATAAAATTCAATTTATACGGCCCTTTCGAGAGTCTTTGAGCTGAATGTGAAGTACGGTTTTATACAAGTTTATTTCGTTCGTCGTGTAAAGTTACGATGGAAAACGTAAAGAAATAACCATAAGAAATGGGCACTTACGTTTACCATACCATAACAATCGTTAAGATTTTGACTCTCTCTAAAATTAGTTACTGTCGTTTTGCTTCCAAAGATCATTGGTAAAATAAAATGGAAAACTAAATGTAAATGCAAGGAACATGTTATGTAGGTAGGGACACTAAATGTAAATGCAAGGAACATGTTATGTAGGTAGGGACATTAAATGTAAATGCAAGGAACATGTTATGTAGGTAGGGACACTAAATGAAGAAAAGTTTCTAACTAGCATAGTTATTTGGCAGAAGCATACTCTGGTTCAGAAGCGAAATGTATTTGTATATTTGTATGAGGTAGTGCAGCCCTCTGGTGTCAGATTTTGTCAGGCCGCCCGAGGGCCTCTGACATGGCTTAACGACTGCTATTAATCATTAACAGCCGGGACCGACAGCTTAACCTGCCCTCCGAAGCACGGAGCGTTGGAAACCGCACATAACTTAGAACACTCATCAAAATGTATTCATTATTGCAGTACATCATACTAGACCTCGCAGACTTCATGCTCTTCCAGTTTCTTATGCATTCAATATATCCTATCAAAACAAGAAATGGCCATGCGTACCATGGACACCTGTTCATCCATTTTGCCGTGGTTCAGAACAAACAAAACGACGTAGGTCATGTTCCGTAGGATTCTCATGCCCTAAAATATGAGGGCAAGTGTTAACAGAAGGTTCCCGTTTAAGTATAATGTCAAGCGAGCAACATTGCAGCCACAATAACTTGAGCTAACGAATCGTGAACTCTGCTCTTCAGGGCTTATCGCAAGAAGTATTGCCTTCATTATATGCCTTTCTATACAGTATAGTACATGCAGTAGTCTAACTGAGCACAATTTCAAAAGAACGTCAGGATACGCAGATAACGGGTATATTTCTAATCTCTGCACCGGCACGGTACCGACGGTCGATGAAAATGAAGGTGCCGTGCCAAAAATAGAAGAAGTAGGGGAATCCTACGTGTAAGATTTAACCTATTTTATATCCTTCGGCTTGATAGTCAGACAGAAGAAAGAGGATCTAGAAACTACTAGTGGGTACAATGCTGGATTATTGACATTATCTGCCTTCATCTGTCCACTACTGGACATAGGCCTCTCCCAAAGTTCGCCACTGAACTCGAACTTCTGTTTTCCAACTGCCGCCAGCCACCTTGATAACATTATATCGTCGCTCCATCAAGCCGGAGGGCGCTCTACACTACGTTTGCCGAGTCGCGGTCTCCACTCAAGAACACGTCTACCCACCATACCATGTTGCATACTATAACATGAATGGATAATGTATTTTTATGGTTTGTTGTTTTAATGCAGCTGTATTATATTAAACAAAGTGATTTGTTCGTTCGTGTGCCAAAATAAATAAGAACAAAATAATTCTAGAAGTTCCTTCCTTTATAGGGTTCCGCAAGTCCGAATAAAAAAAAAGGATCCCTTACTAGATTAGTCGTGTGTCTGTCTGTCGTCCGTCTATCTGTCACTACTCCAACCGATTAGCTCCGAATCTACTGGACCGATTAAGTTGAAATTTGGTAGACATAATGAATTTCTGTGATCCAAGCGTGGATGTGTAACGTACCTAAATAAATGAATTATGAATATGATGGGCAAACAAAAAAAAAGCATATAAAAAAATAAGCAAACTGTACCATCGGACATATCAAACCAAAGGCCTACTGAGGATTTTTATAATTATAAAATAAATAGTTTCATTGTTTTCTAAAGACTCTATACGCGCGGTACCTGTGGTTACAAAAACTCAGTGCAAAACACGGTTTATGCGCGCGCGCACGTATTACGCCTTTATAAAAATAGATGAAAGAAGACCACATTAAAATTTAGAAAAAAATATTGAAATAGTTCTTTACTTATATGTCAGGAAGTTACTGTTGGAGTTACTGTTCCTGTTTATATTGAGCAATTACAAGTTAACGTTATTTATAAACAAGTTAATTTATGAGCTGCTGATTTCGCTGCCTTCCTGCGCGGCGCGTAATTAAGGAAACGCTAAATTATAGTTTTATGACGAGCCAGCACTATAAATGATTTAGGATTTTATGCTCTTTCACTATTTCATAATGGTTACCCAACTATAATGTCTTATGAACACTTTCATACTCTTACTAGGACTGTTTGTTATAGTCCATCAAGTCTACCATATTGTTATTTCTTTGGACTGTTTTTTTATTTTGTTTTGCTCAAATAAATTTTACTTGATGATTGGTTCACATAACTTGAATGCCCACGTCCTAAGCAAATCCTATTCGTCCACAGCTGGACATAGGCCTCTCTTAGTGAACGCCACTGAGCGAAGTCTTCGACTCAAATGAGAGTAGTCTCTTTTCATTGGTGTCTTAAATTCATAAAATGAATTAAAGAAGCAAGCGCCGCATGGCCAGCAAAATTACTGGACAGGGTAGTATGAGAATTGTGTCGGCTCGACATTATACGGCCAATCAAAGATGGCAGTTTTGACTGAAAAGTTAACCTACAGAAAAAACTCAGGTCCCCGAATCCACAATTGACAGTTTACGTGTTGCTCAACCTCAGCTTTTTCTGTCAGCTTTAACTGTTCAGTTATAAATTAATAAAAAAAACAAAAAAAAAAAAAAAAACATGCAGTTGCCATGTTGGATTTAGAATAACGTCACTTTACTTATTGTGTTTCGCTCATCAAGCCCTTTCATTTGATACCTATATCATAGAGGTTACTACGGAAATTATAAATCGCTATTTTGTGATGTCCGCCATATTGGATTTAGAATAACGTCACTTTACTTATTTTGTTTCGCTCTTCAAGCCCTTTCATTTGATACTCATATCATAGAGGTTACTACGGAAATTATAAATCGCCATTTTGTGATGTCTGCCATATTGGATTTAGAATGACGTCACTTTACTTATTGTGATTCGCTCTTCAAGCCCTTTCATTTGATACTCATATCATAGAGGTTACTACGGAAATTATAAATCGCCATTTTGTGATGTCTGCCATATTGGATTTAGAATGACGTCACTTTACTTATTGTGATTCGCTCTTCAAGCCCTTTCATTTGATACTCATATCATAGAGGTTACTACGGAAATTATAAATCGCCATTTTGTGATGTCTGCCATATTGGATTTAGAACGACTTCACTTTTCTTATTGTATTTCGCTTATGAAGCCTTTTCATTTGATAGCCATATCATAGGGGTTGCTGTGGAAATGATAAATCGCCATTTGTAACGTACGCCATATTGGATTAAAAATGGCGGTATTTAAGTGGTTGCGAAAATGGGTGAAATATTAATTGCAAAATTCCAAGAACACAAGCGAATTTGAATAAAAGATTTTAATTAAAAATAGCAAGATAGCTTACAGTGTAAAAAGACTTCCCTTGACATGACTTTGTAACAGTTACAGTTTCCATGTGATACAACCTCAATTTTAACTCTTCAGTCAAAACTGACAATATCAACGAACGATATAGCCGCCACTGTCGTCTTACCAATGTCTCAGAATGACCAGCGCATGGTCGAACCACACATGACTGAACTATTTTTTTAGTTAAATATGTTTATTGCGGTCAGCAAAAATCCATGGGCAAGTACCATAAATCTAATTAAAATTGGGAAGATGAGGGATTAGGTCCTCGGGCGTGGCGCGCACAAATTAGGTGCAACGTACACAATCAGCCTTCTTCGGCCTTAGTCACAATCGGAGTGGCGTTTGTATATAACGTCTCAGCAGTACAGTGACTCATTCGCGCTACAGTCTGCGTATGAATCTCTAACTTTGTTTTTGATTCACATGAATTACGATGTTGGGGGGAATGTAGCCGTGTGTGTGCCGTGGATGTGTTTGCCTGTAGTTTATCTAGTCCAGCTATGTGTTATTAAATCTTGCCGTATCTTTCCCCTTTAACTAAATCTATGGTTATTGGTTGTTACAGTAAAAGCTTAAATTATGGTTAATAAAACAAAGAGAACTTAAAAACTAAATATTATAAATAATAATTGATCATGTCTGCTGGCTCTGACTGGAGAGATGCTGGGAGTATGTGGGACTTGCGCTGCGTCGGATGGTGTCGCATATAATGTTAAGAATAGTGAGTACATGGTAAATAGATTGAACCTTCAGCGGATACTTCAGTTCAAATATCTTGGTCATGACCTTACTTACGAGCAGCGCCATGTCGTCCGAGTACCTGATGTTATTAACGCTAACACTACCCACGCGGCATCCGACACGCATGCTGCTGAAGCATGCTGTTGCTAACCATCAAGAAAAAGAACTGCTATGCCTTGTCATGACACATATTTAAAAATGTTGCTCGACGAACGCCTGAGGCAGAAATGGCAGAAAATTATAGCCGAGCTAGGTATCAAACCAGGTCACAGTCGGTGTAATTTTATTATGTGTACTGGTAGTACTATTATATATTCTATGATACTGGTTTGTAGACGAGTAACTTTATGCACAACTCTACTCACATGTTCAGTAAACCAGTCTTTGAATGTTGAGGGAATCTGACGTGTCGACGGAGAAACTCTTTCGCCATGTTCCTCTTAAGTATCTATCTACTGGTTGGTTATTTTTCGTCGCGGGCGGTATGGTCATTTGACTTCTTTTAAATAATGGTGAAACTTACATGGCACTAAAAATAATTAAACAGAAGTAGTGAGTATTATTATTTATTCTGTGAAAGAAGTCGTAAACCTTATTGGCTAGTAAAAATTGACAAAGACATGGAAGTACTTTTACATTTCATGTGCATGTGTGTGTGTGGAGTTTGATTTGTGATCTCCAAACCGGTGTGGTTGCTAGGCGAGGTTACCACTTGTCCTACTCACTTGTACTGTTCTGTATAGAAGTGATTCACCATATTAATTGTAAAAAATAGCCAATTTTGGTAAGATTCAGTTCAGCGTACTGGACAAGTACTTAGTTAAAAAGCACTTAACTAATGTTCCCTTTTAGAAGAACACATGAACAAAGTGTCATCGCCTTATTAGAGACAATAAAAATAATCACAGTGATTACTCTGATGATGTCTTCTTTTACACGGAGCCAAAATTCTTAGCCGCACCCGGCAAAAAGAGTCCATTATTGCACCTACAACTGTGGTAGTTTAGATGTAAATAAATAAGTTAATTTAAAAACATGTAAAAAAAGCTTTTATGCAGTAGCCATGTCATGATGATAATTAGAACGGGCTATCACAATTAAATGCGTATACAATATTTCGTGTCTATGCTGTTAACCGTTGAGGAGTTCCCTAGTCAAAACTTCAAACCGGCTAGGATAATTAATTTAATGCGTTCACAAAATTTCGTGTCTTTACTGATAAACGTTGAAGAGTTCCCTAGTTAGAACTGTTAGAAGCCAACCTGGAGTGAAGCATGCCATGGTGAAACTTCAAACCGGCTATCATAATAGAATGGGGTCACAACATTTCGTGACTGTGCTGTTGGCTGTTGAAGAGTTCCTTTATCTGAAGCTGTTCCTGGATGTCGATTCAGGTCATCATCATCATCAGCCTATACTAGTCCATTGCTGTACGTAGGTCTCATCCAATGAACGCCACTGAGCCCGATCTTCGGCTCTTCTCATCTAGTCGCTGCCAGCTGTCTTTCGCAAGTCGTCTCTCCACCTGACCGGCGGGCGTCCCACACTACGTTTGCTTAAACGTTTGCCTATTTTTGCCGATTCTGGTCATGCTTACCATAAAAATGTATTGTTATCGGAACTGAACCAACATGCAAATGTATTGTTATCGGAACTGAACCAACATTCAAATATTCAAATCCGTAGAATATGTGGAATTGGTTCTATGTCATTCAGCTTGCAATATTTAACCTAAACAAACATTCATATTGATATACATACAGACATACATACAGACAAACATACATACAGACATATATACTGACATATATACAGACATACATACAGACATAAATACAGATATACATACAAACATTGCAAGTTATATAAAGGCTTATATTTAAGTACGTACATGACTTGCATGTTTAGGTTTACTGTTAGTGCAAGCTGTAGTATTATTTATCTATACTTATAATAAAGCAGTAAGTACCAAAGGGAACTTAAAATAAGTTACTGAACAAGAATATTAAAAAAAACATATATGTCTGTTTGTATGTTTTTTCGCGTACAAGTAAAAACTACTGGTTCGATTGCAATGCGGTTTGCACTGTTTAGGGTTTGACTTAAAAACTGAAGTACTTGGTATCTCAATCTGTCGAGTAAAAGTCCGGCAATCGATATAAAATCATTTTGACGTCTGAACGAAGTTTGATGATACTGATACCGACTTTTGGTTATGGAATAACACAGGATCCTTATACACCAGAAAAATGACTGCGCGTACGAAACCGCGGGCACAGCTAGTACTTATAATAAAGCAGTAAGTACCAAAAAGTCTGTACAATTTATCTATGGTACAATGAAGATAATAATAGAAAAAATGGTCTAGGGGTACTTAAAATAAGCGACTTAACAAGAATTACATTTTTAAATTACATATTTTTAAATGGTGCCTGTTTGTTTGTTTGTTCGTTTATCACGTGAAAACTACAGGACGACCGATTGCGATGCGGTTTTCACTACATCGCAATCGGTCTGACTTAAAAAGGAAGAAGTCGAGAAATCGATAAAAATGATTTGAAATCTGAATTAAGTTTTATTAAATTTGGTTTATTGGTTGTTCTAGAATAACTCATAGGATCTTTATATCCCAGAAAAATAACCTTATGGGTAACGCCGCGGGCACAGCTAGTAATAAATAAATAAAATAAACAAAATGTTATTGGATACATTCTTAGTTACGATCAAAAATATTGGGAGTATGTAAGATGAATAACCTTTAATGTCTCAGAGTGACCAAAGCTCTCAATAACACTTTATTGTTTTGAGCAGGCATGGTATTTACCATCAACAGGACGACCTGCTTGGCTCGCCGCGCAGTTGTTCAACAATAAAGCCAAACAAACTGTTTCTCCTCGGCTGTACTGCCTCAGCCGATATTAGAAAGCGCCGGCGCCGGCGCAGGCGCCGCTTGTAATTATGCCGAACAACAATATGAAAGCTGTGCGTACGGCGCCTATCAACAAAATTTTCCTAAAGACGCTGACATTTTTAACGTTGTGAAGTGGCTCGGAGAAAAAATCTCATGTCCGATTAGAAAAGCAATTGAGTGGAACACCTAGCCATCGTATTGTCGACACATCAATCAGCCTTTGATTAATCTTTGATATCAGCCTATTGAGCAGAACCGAGGGTCCAAGGTTTTAGTGCAGCAACTTGGGTGGAGTCATCTGATAAAGCTAAAAACAGCGTATGGCAAAACCGCTTTGTCTAATCGGATATTCTCGCTGAGATAGAGTATTTATATGGCTGATTATATCCACATGCTCCTCGACCGGAAGTCCCTAGTGAGGTTTGAAAACTACCACACTGACCCACCACTACACCAATGAACTATCAGATATCAGCCTGGACGAGGTAGAGATGACCTTAAGACAACCGAAAAACGAAAAGCCTCTGGTGAGGACAGTATAAGTATTCTCAAGGGTTCTCTATAGTTATTCTCAAAAGTCATCACAAATCGTCTCGTGCGTAGTTTTGACGAATTCCAGCCCCCCGAACAGGCCACGTTTCGCGGAAGATATGTCACCGTAGCCCACAGTCACACAGTGCGCCAGATTACTGTGTCTGGTTTTGTGGACTACGAGAAAGCCTTTGACTCCACCGAAACCTGGTCTGCTCTGGACTCATTGCAGCGATGCCAAGTGGACTGGCGATATATTCAAGTGTTGGGATGCTTACATGATGCTACTACAATGTCCGTCCAAATCCGGGACCGGCAAAATGAACAAATCCTATTGCTTAGCGGAGTACGACAGGGGATGTCATACTCGTATCCCCGAAAATATTTACCAACGCAATGGAAGATATTTTCAAGATGTTATACTGTAATGGAATGGGCATCAACATAAACTGCGAGTACATCTCACACTTGAGATTTGCAGACAATGTTGTCCTTATGGCGGAGTCGCTGAAAGAGTTGCAAATGCTGACCAGCAGATGCCTCCCGACGTATTGACCAACGCATCAACATCGACAAAACAAAATTGATGATAAATCAACACATTACACCGGAAACAATAGTAATTAGTGGCATGCGTCTGCAATTTGTGCAGCAGTATGTCTACCTTGGACAAACTTTTACGTTGGACAGAAACAACTTTGAGAGGAAAGCCGATAGGCAGATTCAGCTGGGCTGAACAGCATTTGGGAAACTTCGTCATGTCTTCTCATCGCCCATCCCGCAATGCATAAAGACTGGAAATTCTTTAACCAGTGCGTTCTACCCGTAATGACATACGGAGCTGAAACGTGGATACTGACTGTGAGACTGGTCCATAAATTTCAGGTCGCTCAGCGAGCTATGGAACGGGTTATGTTCGGGGTTTCTCGAAGGGATCACATCCGAAACGAGGTGATTCGGCAGAGAACGAAAATCACCGACATAGCTCAAAGAATTAGCAATCTGAAGTGGCAATGGGCCGCTCACATTAGCTGAAGAACCGATAACTGGTGGGGTAGATGAGTTTTTGAGTGGAGACCACGTATAGGCAAACGTAGTGTAGGACGCCTTTCGGCTAGATGGAGTGACAATTTACGCAAACTAGCTGGAAGAAGTTACATGAGAAGAGCCAAATATCGGACTAAGTGGCGCGCATTAGGAGAAGCCTAAGTCCAGCAGTGGACTAATGCAGGCTGTTGATGATGATGATCATCAGCCTATTATCTATGCTATTAAGATCCCACTTATGGGACAAACATCTTCTCTTGAGAGAGTTGAGTATAGACCATAATTTACGACCGTGTCACGATAGTCCAGTTTTAGTTGTCAGATGTCCTTGTTTTCTTACAACCCATTATATGTTTTTGGCACATTTTTTCTTCAGAATGAGCAGGTCACACTCCTGATGGTAAGCGTTTCACCTGCCCAAAGCCATGCAGAACTTTAGTTGCAGTAACTTGCGCGGCACTGCACTTCGCCCGTGAAGTGTTGAATAAACGGTTTTTTTTCTTTAGACATTGGTTTTTAAGTCTCATGCCTAATAATTAAGTAAAGCCTATTAATTTCAACAAAAAATAATCATTATACCGGAATACTACTTACTACTTGGCAGTTGGATATCTCGAAAGATTACAGAAATACATCCTGGGTGTGTTCAAGTTGCGTGAATTATTTATCAGGCATACGTTTTATCGTTTTCCAGCACAATTAATTGTGAAAAATGGAAGGCAGTTACTTGTTGCAGCAGTTAACAGCTAACAAATTTACCGTCAAACTAAAACTGCTGAAAAGAGCTAGGAGGAAGGGATTCTTTCAGTATATTACAGGAGCGTGGGTTAACACCAAGTTAGGGTATCTTAAGACTCTCAAGATGTAAATTGGCAGCCTGTGCTTTTACTCTAAATTCTATGTAAGTGGACAGTATGAAAACTATTGGATACAATGATATAAAGGTTTCGTGAAGGTATATTTTAGTTTAAACTTGGTGATAGGAACTAGCAACCATGATCGATCGACTTTTGTTGTTATATTAATTGAACAATTATTATATCATCAAATTCAATTCAATTTAATGGCGGGGATGGATGCTTCCCTAGCTGAGTACCTATAGAAATGAAGGACGGTGTTTAGACGGGCAGAGCACAAACAAGCGTGTCCGTCTGTTTGTCTGTCTGTCTGTCTGTCTGTCACGCCGATATGAACTGACATTTCACCTCACTCATGTCGTGTCGTGCCAGAGACTTGAATTGGTGTACTGATGACAACAAAGGTAGTACAATTTTTGATATTTTCTTTGTTTTTTTTTTGCTGATTACGTATTTGAACAGGAAAGCATCACCCTTCTTTGGTGATGTACATCACCAAAATGACATGATACTGTGGGGACATTGATGATGCTGTGTGGACATTGGTGATGAACCTCCCATCTCCGATTAAGGTTCATAATTTTCTGTTGGGTAAAAACGACTTTGATAGGGAAGCCAACAGAAGGATTCAGCTAGACTGAGCAGCGTTCGGGAAACTTCGTCAGGTCTTCGCATCGTCTACACCACAGTAGCTCAATCGAGACGAACATTTTCAATGCTTGCGTCCACCAATACCTTTGTAGCTACAGAAACGAGACGTGGACACTGACTATGAGACCAGTCCATAATTGTATCTCAGTGAGCTACAGCTACGCACAGGGTTTTCGAAAACTATAATCAGAAACCAGGTGATTCGACGGAAAAAATACGTATTTGAGTACGACATAGCTGAAAGGATTAGCAAGCTGAAGTGGCTGTGAGCGTGCAATGCTTGAAAGACAACCGTTGGGGTAGAGCTTTGTGAACAAGATCAGGACTCGGCAAGCGTAGTGTAGGCTCCCAGCCAGGTGAAGCGACAACCCGTGGAAGGCAGCTGACAGAAACTGGATTAAAAGTGCTGAAGACTGCTCAGTGGCGTTCACTGGGAGCGGCCTATGTCCAGCTATGAGCAGCAGTGTGTTTTGAATTGGAAGGAACACGTAAATCTTTACACACAACTGTCTTATTGCGTATTGCGTCCCAAATACAACAATACAAATATTTCGTGTTGTTATCGCGCTTTATTCTGATTATCTGTGTTATCTTATCACGTATATAAAATCGTGCCTGTGTGCTGGCATAGGCTTAATTTTCTGACGGTACGTTGTTTGTTCCAACGAAAGTCGGCCAAATCCTGACATTTAAGAAAATAATTATTTGCCTTTGTACACCAATCCTATTAAATAAATATAGGCATCACCCCACCGAGACCTTTGGTATTTCTCTTACCTTTAGAAATGTTTACGTCAACTCGGTCTTGATCTTTTAGTTTCCTTTTTCATAAGAGTAAATGATATTTATCCAAGGATATCGAGGATAGAGAGACATGGAAAGGCTGACCCTTTTTTACCCCGAGGTACAGCGATTGGTGTAATAATGTTACGTACTTTTTCGAGTTTTATCTCAGGCACAAAGGTCAATTTAGTTTATAGCAAAGAGTTATGAAAAATAAAAAAGTGCCTTGGACATATTTTTATTTTCTCTTAAAATCAGCTGCATAGTTATTACTACCAGCGATTTGATTTTTAGTTGCCTTGCTTTTGAGCATGCACAGTAGACACTATATCGATTCTGTGGCATCGATTGGATCCCCATAGTTATAGTTCCCTAAGTTCAACTACAAGTTCTACATTTGAACGTATTAATAAAAAAAAACAATTATGTGAACCTTGTATATATCACCCGCCCGATGTAGATAGAGACCTTGCAACCAAAATCGGTCACAAAGTCCTAACGTACCGATTTTACTAGTCTCTACAGTACAGATACCTATGACAATCGATAGCTTCTGACAGTAACTATCAAAGCTAACGACTGTCATCGGGATCTGTACGTCGAGTCTTTAGGCCCTCGGGGGGCTAACGTTGTGGAGAATGGCATAAAATACTGCAATTTAATAAGAGTGGAGATGAGAGGGGTAATGCATCGAGGAGCAGCCACCCCCTTCTTGTTGTGCAGCTTAAGAAATATAAATTCAAGGAAGCGGTATTCTAAAACCATACAAAACCAAAAGTATATGGTTCTCTGTAATTTAATCTACCACCTTTTAGAATATGTGCAACTGGGAAGTACCGGCAAGATATAAACTTGAACCTGCTATCATTTATTTTGTGTCTGTCGTGTAGGTACCTACTGCCTACAGTTCGAAAAAAGCGTGGTCTACCGACTACCACCATAAACCAGCATTTACGATCGACTACCGTCACCAGCTACTGCGTTTATCTGACACGCGACTATCTGCGAATAGACGTGATGTCGCGGGCACTTTGAAATCACAGTTATTTACAATGTTGTCTGGAAATAGCATAGATAGGTCAGAATTGTGGAACCTTTTAAATGCTACACGGCAATCCATACTGACAGTACGATACTGTTAGCTAAATATAGTTTGTCGTCATCAGCTTAAATTAGTTCGCTTCAATTTAATACTTTTAATTGCGTTGAAGTGCTTGGTTTTTCGGTCACTAGAACGAAACGCCAAGCTGTGGACACTGATCTTCGACTATTCGTATTCAGTCACTCCCAGTCTTTCACAAGTCATCAGTCACCATTGGCGGTTTTCCCATATAGTGTACACTATGCTTGCCTAAATACGGCCTTCACTCTCCTTCCTTCTTTTTGAACTGCTTCTCCACTACTGGAGGTTGGCCGTCAGGCTCCTTGTCCCCAACCCTATTGATTTTAGTAATTTTGACAAATTTACTTCCAAAGGGAGGCAATCCAAAAACTGATGCTAACAAAATTTGGGTATACAGTTAGGTGTTGGAGCTTTATATCTATCATCGACATCCAATATTTAATTATACCACTCAATAACTAGAACTAGATCAAAGAACTTAATAAGTTGAGTGAAGACTGTGTCGCATCGCACGGAATGGAGGTGATATTAAGGATATAAAGGTGAATACGCAATATTAAGGTGATTTTGCAGTGTTACAGAATTTCTGTTTAGTATAAATGTTGACTTTTTTATAATCTCACCTGATGCATAGTGACGATGTGACAGAATGAACAGAAGGTGTAACACGCTAGCCTAGTAGTCAGTCTCCTCCCGAAAACTAAAATTATACCCAAATACCTAATTCCCGACTTTACCTACGACATTGCCATAAACGCTCGCATGGCAACAAGCTGCGCGCGCGCAGATCTGGGTCAGATCGATGACCCGCGCCGAGAGCCGCCGAGCGAGTCGGATCTTGCGCGAACAACAGATAGTGCGGTAGGTAATGTTTGTCATTTTTCCTTTGAAACAGTTATCACTTTTTCATTCGGAAACTAAGTTATATTTATATATTAGCTTTCCCGCCCGCGACTTCGTCCGCGCGGACCACTGTGTAACGCGAAAAAAGCATCCTAAGTTCTTCTAGGATATTAAAAACCAATGCAAAAGCAGGTATACCTCTTGAAATTTTTTGACAGACTTATTTCGTTTCCATGGCAACCGCTCCTTACAGCGAATAATCAGCATTTTCCAGTTTCCCCGTGGAAACTTACAATTTTCCGGGGTTAAAGTATCCCATGTTATATTCCAGGGTATAAGCTATATCAATTCCAAATTTAATAAAAACCGTCCAGCCATTATCGCGTGAAAGCTCCCCAAACAAACAAACAAACAGACAACGTTTTACTTTTATATATTGGTGTGGATTAACTATTTCCGAAGCGCCTGTAGAGTTAGAAGGCTATTTCCTTATCCTATGCGAGACTCTACTCTGAGTCAGCACATGACAGGGAAGTTTCCTTTTCAAACTCAAAGCGTACTTAGTTTATCAAATTTTATTGATTGGATCTATTTATATTGTTTATTTTCTCCTTGTTTTTGAGATGTTAAGTTTTGAGTTGTAAAAGTGCTAGTATTTTGCCCATTTACAATAAATACTTTAACTTTATGGAATCCTCAGTTTATAATAATGAATATCTTTGTATGAAAATTTACATATTATTTGGTTAAGTCTGCTTAAACATTTTCAACTGGTATTAAAGTTGATACAACTTCATGATTAATATTTTGATTTTCTCGTTCGTAAATCAAAACAAATCAAATTGTTTATTTGCCAGAACATAGTCATATAAAAAGATCTTAAAATAAATTATTTTGTTGAACATACATTATGAAAATAAAAATGCAGATTTTCATGAAGTTGTAATATATTTAGTAGAAAAAAACATCCTAAAATATGAATAAAAAAATAAAAGTCAGTTTTATTTTCTTTATAATTGAGCCATGGTCTCAACTGGTTCTGGTTCCTTTCAGTGTTTCTCTTGTGCCCGCTATGTATATGTAGATTTGGATTTCCCCATACTGGCCAAAAAAAACCTGTATAGTCTGTAGAGTCTATAGATTATACATAACGACTAGTTGACCGATTGGTTAGTGAACCTGACTGCAAGTAAACGTTCGTGGGTTCGAATTCAGCAATGTGCAAGCATTTGTGTGATGAGCACAAAATATGTTTATTTCAGAGACATGGACGATACCGGATTCGGTCCTAGGTTCCGCACCAGTGACTTTTTTAAGTTATGTGCGGTTTTCCATCGCTCCGTGCTTCGGAAGGCATGTTAAGCTGTCGGACCCGCTGTTATTGATTAATAGCAGCTAGTCTTTAAGCCTTGTCAGAGGCTCTCTGGCGGCCTGATGAACTCTGACACCAGAGGCTAGCACTACCTTATACGACAAACAAACAAACAGAGACATGGTTGTCGTTATTCGTTTTTTAAAATATTTATCCTACCCATAATTCAAGTAGTTTGGAGCTAGATAATCAGTGCAAAATTGTTCTAAATATATTTATACTTTCTAACATAATGATATGTGTAGACGTTTCTCTTCTGAGTAAATTCATTCTGTGGTCGGACCTACGCGAATGCAATTTTTATAAAAACGTTTATCTAATTTATTACTCTATGGTGGTCGTTTGGTTTTGTAAATGTGACAGTTGTAGGGTGAGGCTATTTTGAAACTTTATTTATTGTGCAGATCGTGCTGAAGGAAACGTTTTACTGGCGATTCTAAACCAAATAATAAGGTTAATAATAAATAAAAATAATTGCCGATTCCATAGGAATTAATTGGAATAAGAACGTAAAGTTTTTGACACGATTTAGATTTTGTTTGACTTTCTAAATAGAGTGTAAGACTGTAGAACAAGATTTAAGACGAATATAATAATTTAAAGTAAAGAAAACCTTACAAATGAGCACCAATGCGAATAAGCAAAAAGCAAGGACAGGCCAAATAGGACGAGGAACTGATAATCTTTGGGAAGAAAGGTTCTCGAGTGGTGACCACGGACCGGATAACGAAGCGTAGGACTGACGACCTGACGACCTGGCGAGAGTTGCGGGGAGTCGCTGGATGCAAATAGAGAGCAACCGTTCGTTGTGGCGTTCTAAGGGAGGGGGGGGGGGAGTCTATGTTCAGCTTTGAACATCTACCGGCTGATGATCGGTTGGCCTAGTGGTTAGTGACCCTGACTGCGAAGTCAACTAACGATGGTGGGTTCAAATCCCGTAAGGTGCAGTTATTTTTGTGATGAGCAGAAATGTTTCATTCCGTGTCATAGATGTAATATTCGTATCTATGTATGTTTATCAGTTGTCTAGTGCCCATAGTACAGGGTATTCTAGTATGTGCTGGGTAATTGGTGTGAATTGTCCCGAATATGTTTGTTTATTTATATTTTATGATGATGATGAAGCACCAGTGTTTAAGGTACCTTCACTGTTTATTAAGTCAATCATTGTTCGTAAAAATCTACATTTTGACTTGAGTAACAGCACAGGTACTCTATTTTCAATATGCTAATCTTGCCATGATGGAAACTATCCTAGAAAAGCACCTATGTCAAATCCTATGCTATCCAACAGTGAAAACTGCATTTCAATTGATTCAGTAAGTACTCTTTACGTGATATTAAATCAGACAGACAAACATCTTTAAAAAAAACTAGTCTCTAGGTATATAATACGTAATATAGTTATTCTATGAAACTACTTTTTTTTTATTAATTATCTTCATTGTACAATCTTTATTGTAAGCAGCACCTACATAAACACGCAGTTTCAAAATGACGACCTATCGTTGAAAATAATTTTGTTTACTATATGAAAAACAAAAAAGCATCTAAATATGACACCAAAAAAAAGGTACAAATACGAAAGCGAAATAAATTATACCTAACGTAATAACAATTACAGTACCCAGCGCGACTGCGGCGCGCATGAGTTGGGTGTTATTAGGGACATCAATCACACAATGGATGAGGTGTGGCCGGTTTAATATTTAATGAATTCAAATCGGAATGTACTATGGGGGCCGATGACTGACATTGGTTACAGGTTATAATGGCTGGGTTTTATTTAGGGCCCTTATCGGGGAAATATCCGAGATCATTTTTATGTTAGCTGCGTGAAATTAATTTCATTTTAATTTATCAGGAAAACTACAGCCACGGATTGTACTTAAGATAAACTAATACTGAATACGGGGTTTTCACTTTATAAAACTACATCCTTACAAGAAGAAAATATGTAATCGTGGGGTGGGGTGGTGTAAAGGTGGTCAACACGCTAACGTATCACACTTTAGCGTGTTGAGCACCTTTGACCACATCGTCGTTAAAGACCACGTGAGATGGTGGTTAATCACACGGAAAATCATAAGGAAAAACTTACAGGTGTGCTGTGGTACCACTAGCCTTTGAACCTGTGGTGGTAATGACATAAGCCCAAAATCTATAAAAAGTATTTTCACATTTCATGCTCGTAAAGTTCTTGTTTATGCATGTGAAAACGGACTTAAGCTGCATTTTATGCCCTAGTGCGTAAAAGTATTTACTTTTCTATGGTCTCCGATCTAACCCTAATGCTCAAAGAATAAAATTAAAATAAGAAAAGAGGGGGAAATGAAGCTCTCATCTCTTGTAATCAGTATCCTTTATTTTATTCCAGGGTTTAAGCTATCTCCATTTCACTTTTATATATTGGTATGGATTGAACATGGAAAAATAATTACTCCTTAACTAATCGGTGATCGGGTCAATTCCTTACTCCTTAATATTTTGTTACCAAACTTAACATTTTGTTGTTGTTGTTGTTATATTGCCACCAAACTCTATATAAATATATTTAAAAAAAATGTCAATGTCAATTTAATGCATTAGATAAGTAGGAAACAATAAAATATTTACAATATCACTATTTAATTTCCTTGTAATCGAAGTTAAAAGCAGAGTGTATAAAAGGCATTTTATCCTCGACTACAATATCTACCGTCACTTTCGGCACGGGTGGATAAATGTCTGGGGAAAAATTACTTGTTTTTTGCATTTGTTGTACAATTTACTATTATTTTCATCACTGATTTCAAATAAGTTTCCATTAAATAATAATAAATATATGTTCGTTTTTAAGTATTTAGATAATTTTCGTATTTTATAATAAACATAGTTATTCGAAGCTAGTAATAAGGGAATCTGTTTACTTAAAAGTTGAGTATAAATTAAAAAAAAAACACATACAAGAAAGTCGAATTATCCTAATAATACTTTAAGTGTGGCCACCCCTAATGTCACAGTGTAAAATGTAACACAGTAATGGTACTTTTATGTCGCCCTCTCGGTAGGTTTACACAAAGAAGCTTATTATGGTTACACTGCCACCAGCTAAGTACCTACGACGACGTGGTGGCGAGGTTGCATGGTTGCATAGTACTGTGACGTCATACAGATGACGTGCTGAATGTCGAAAAAAATATTATGGTCCTGTGATGCAATGTTTAAAGATTATGTAGATTGAAGTGGCACTCTCTTCCACATAGTACCACAGAATAAATCATAGTACCTTCTCTGATACTGCATAGTAATAATCTAAAACACAAAGTGTATTTTGTGTTGCTGTGCTACTGGCTGCATTAAGCAATTAAGTTTGCTAGGTACTGAACCCTAGAAACCTGTTATTGACACAGTCCTACAAACAACCCTTTTAGTTTCTCCATGTTCATCTGTCTGACTGTTGATTTTTACGTATGTCCGTCTATCTGTACGTCACAGATACTATTTAGACTACAAGGATAAAATAAAAAAATAAATAAAAAAAAGTAAGTAAAGTAAGTAGTAAGTAAAGTAAAGTCTTCAACGCGTGATTTCTACCAGTTATGACCTACGGAGCCAAAACGTAGACACTCACGGTGAGGCTAGTCCACAAATTTAAAGTCGCTCAGCGAGTTATGGAGAGAGCTATGCTCGGAGTTTCTCTAATGGACAGAATCCGAAATGAGATGATCCGCAAGATAACTAAGGTAACCGCCTGCCAGGTGGAGTGACGACTTGCGAAAGGCGGCTGGTAGCGGCTGGATGAAGAGAGTCGAAAGTCGGACTCAGTGGCGTTCACAAGGAGAGGCCTACGTCCAGCAGTGGACGATACGGGCTGACGATGATGAGTTCTAAATATTTATAACCGCTATATAGCTGCATTTTTTATAGTCGTCTTTTAATCTGACTTTGTTTGCATCTCAATACGACGAGAAGAAAAAATATTTTTCGGATGAAAGAACTATGATGGCAGCTCTCAAATATGTTTTGCTAGTATTAAACTATGAAAATCGTATGAAAATGAAATACTTTTTTCATACCATGGACATAGAGCAGACGTTCTAGCAATGAATAAATAATTTTACCACGACTCTAGATAGATAGATAACTCTTTATTGCACAAGAAATGAAACTGATGATACAATAATCAAGTTTTAACTTCGAACAATCGGCGGCCTTATCACTAAGCAGCGATCTCTTCCAGGCAACCGTAACAAAAACGTAATTTCAATATTATTTCGCTCGCACTATCAATCACAATAATTTCCAAATCAGTATATACACTATCTTTACATTAATCCCTTGTTCTTTCGAGGGCACGGAAATGTATAATTTTATGTGACCTCGATACAATATACTAAAATACTACAGATACATCTTCTTTAACACATTTTTCTTTGATCCCAAAAAATACGTTGTCATCACTTTAGTAACGCTGACATATTTACGAGTTTAAAAGACGCTTTTGAGTCTGATTTATGCTTCTTGTATAACTATTAACGATCACGCACTTACACTCGTAATGAGTAAGGGAGATCTGGGGGATCAGGGCTTCCTAGTAAGTAGGTAACTTGAATAGAGACTGCCTCCGAAATCAGGTTATCTGTACTTATACTAAAGCAGTAAGTAACAAAAAGACTGTGGATACAAAGAAGCTAAGTGGGACAAAGAAGATAAGTGGGACAAATAAGCTAAGTGGGACAAAGAAGCTAAGTGGGACAAAGAAGCTAAGTGGGACAAAGAAGCGTATAAACTACTGGACCGAGTGCGATGTGATTTTCCTGCTGGATAGCTTAGGTTTTGACTTACAAACTGAGGTAAGTACTTGGTATCTCAATCGGATGAGTAGAAACCCAGCAATCGAAAAAAATCTATACCTGGGACGCTATGCCCGCGGCTTTGTCCGCGTTTTATCTGGATTGAATGTAACCTATGTGTTATTCCAGGGTCAAAAGTACTTATAAAGTACAAAATACCAAATTTTGTTCAGCCGTCAGATAGTTTTATGTTGATTGATCGGCTTAAAGTTTTATCTAGTTTTTAAGTCAAAATCTAAGCTATCCAACAGTAAAAACCGCATCGCAATCGGTCCCGTAGTTTTTACGTGATGAATGAACTGAAAGACAAACAGACAGACAGACACCATTTAAAAAATGTTATATACTTATTCAGTAGCTTATTTTAAGTAGGTACCTTGGGGCATTTTTTTTATTATCTTCATTTTACAAACTTTTTCTTACTGCATTATGATAATTATATAGAGATAGATTGATACTTTTGGTTTTAGAATAACACATAGGATCCTTATATATCCCACAACAATTACCAAGTGGGCAAAGCCGCGGGCACAGCTAATCCTACAATCCAACCAATTTAAAAATCCAGGGCCAGTTAAACAAAATAAGTTTATCACCCATTCAATCACTAGGCAATGCAGTATACGGAACCTTAAACACATCACGAAAACATCGTAAACAACAGATTAAAAAAGTCTACTCACGTAACTCGAACTACCATAAACTGTTACTTTGTATATATCTTGTCTTCATTCAAACTTCAACTTTAAAACTGACGGAATAAGGATCGAATTTAGTGTGTCGGGTTTTATTTTAATATGGCTGTAGCATGCCCATCTAAGTTTAGAAACGTAATCGTCAGTTAACCTGTGCAATCCGGTTAGAGCGACACTCGACTACAGCCGAGACCTGCTGTCTGTTTGCCTTTTTAAGTAACTAACTGTTTGGTTAGAGTTTATAGGACGAGCTCGTGAAGTCTGCAGCTAGGTGGAGCGTATGTCTAAAATAATTATGCATAACTTTAAAGTATTTGTCAACTATAATCATCAATGGAGCGGACTCCATCAATGGTGACGATGATCCATTCTCTTCGATAACATTGAACGATTCTTTCAGATTTCAGCTTGATCTCTTGTAATATCTTCAAAATTCTAAACTTTACTATATTGGCTAATTTTCCTTCAATACTGCCATCGTGTCCGATTACTATTAGATTTGGCTGCAATGCACATGATACAAAAATAATTATTTATTTGCTTACATTTTAAAGTAGTCTGGTTCGCTATTGAAGACCGTTCAATGTGCACATTAGTAGTCTCCCTAGCTAGAAAGCTTTATATCCACACTTGACTACATAAGACTATTGAAGACCGTTCATTGTGCAATTTAGTAGTCTCCCTAGCTAGAAAGCTTTATATCCACACTTGACTACATAAGACTATTGAAGACCGTTCATTGTGCAAATTAGTAGTCTCCCTAGCTAGAAAGCTTTATATCCACACTTGACTACATAAGACTATTGAAGACCGTTCATTGTGCAAATTAGTAGTCTCCCTAGCTAGAAAGCTTTATATCCACACTTGACTACATAAGACTATTGAAGACCGTTCATTGTGCAATTTAGTAGTCTCCCTAGCTAGAAAGCTTTATATCCACACTTGACTACATAAGACTATTGAAGACCGTTCATTGTGCAAATTAGTAGTCTCCCTAACTAGAAAGCTTTATATCCACACTTGACTACATAAGACTATTGAAGACCGTTCATTGTGCAAATTAGTAGTCTCCCTAGCTAGAAAGCTTTATATCCACACTTGACTACATAATACGAGTAACTAATACTTAGTAGGTACAAATAAATCGACGTGACTAATGCAAAAAAAAATAGTCCACACTCGCAAATAATACTACCTATACATTGTACTATATATTGTAGAAGCTTCTCTTACTTTTTTAAATTCAGCAAAAAAAACAGTGAGTTTAACATCGATACTTAGGCATCATTTGTCAGTTTATCTCTCCGTCCTCGTTAAGATCTAATGACCCGTCAAATCGATTGTGAAACAAGGCCCCCGAAAAAAGTTATTCGACGTTAAAAAAACAATGAGGGTCTCATCAATTTGGGCCGTATTTATTTTTCTCTTATTTTCTTGCAGCCGAATATTTTATTCAAGCATTAATGTCACACTCAATAATGTCACGACAACGATAGCTATAAATAAGTCTGAAAGAAAAACATTATTTACATCAGTCTAAGTATTTATAAAAATATGTTTAAGCATTTTCTATATATACCCAAATATTTGTTTCGTACCGGAAATAGATCCCGCACCTTCTCACAAGCCATCCCTGGCAAACCAATCGCCACGGAAGCTGTCTATATTAATCCAAGAGTCCTAATTACACTCAAACCTTCTCACGGGTTCAATTTATATGAATATTTAAAATGGCAGCCGGTAGATGGAATATTAGAGCGCGTTCCGTCCTGTGCGAAAAAATGCTCTAATTAAACCCAGGATAAATTTAATCAGAGGTTACTGCGGGGAATCAAAACACCTTGGAAAATATATACGTATTTATGATATTTTGAACCTACGAGTATCTCGAGTTGTGTTAGTGTAGGTCTAGCTTGTTGTTAGTATTTCTATTCTGACTAGACTTCCCTAAAGAGAAGATTCTTAATTCAACTATCCTACATTTTGTTTATCAAAATTGATCCAGTAGTTTTATGTATTTTAAATCGATTTGTTATTCAAAGAAAAATTAAATATTTTCATGATAGTTTTGTTGTATTGTTACTTTTCAAGTCATTATGTCTTTTATTCCGGAACCAATTGCTGTTAACGGAACTGCTCTCGCAGTTATAGGAGTATGTTTATCTGGGGCAAATTGCAATTAGGTAAAAACAACTTCGAGAAGAATTTGACATTAGTCAGTGGTGTTTGAAATGTTTTTAAATAGCACTAAATGGCCTTACATTCACATAAAAACAGCTTATTTAGTTAAATGCTGCTTAGAATCAATTCTTAAGATGTTTTGTATTATGTATACAGCTGGACTGAGCAGCATTTGCGAAACTTCGTCGAGTCTTCCTCGTCGCCAATACCGCAAAGTTTGAAGACAAAAGTCTTCAACCAGTGTGTCCTACCTGTTATGACATACGGAGCCGAGTCGTGGACACTCACGGTATCACTAGTCCACCAATTTAAGGTCGCTCAGCGGGCTATGGAAATGGCTATGCTCGGATTTTCTCTGAAAGATCGTATCTGGAATGAGGTGATCCGGCAGAGAACCAAAGTTGTCGACATAGCCCTTAGGATTAGTAAGCTGCGGTGGTAGTGGGCTGGTCAAATCTGTCAAAAGACTGATAACCGTTAGGGTCGACGTGTTCTTGAGTGGAGACCGCGACTCGGTAAACGTAGTGTAGGGTGCCCTCCGGCTAGGTGGAGCGACGATATACGCAATGTGGCTGGCAGTTGTTGGAAGAGAGGAGCCGAAGATCGGGCTCAGTGGCGTGCTTTGGGAGAGGCCTATGTCCAGCAGTGGACTGACACGGGCTGATGATGATGACGATGATGATGACAACTTGAAACCCCTTTGAACTGGCGAAATTGTATGGTTTAAAGTTTGATGGGTAAAAGGGTACTAATCAAAGGCTTTATTCATATTTTTTTGTCAGTAAATAAAAGAAAAATCTACCCAGGGGACAAAAACGGTTCGGTGGGATTTAACCAAAAAAAAAACATAGGCCACTTGGATCCGAATTCGAGCAAAGCAGTGACTCCAAGACCGCTCAAAGTTCTGCGAGTCACTTCTCTACCTTCCAACGAGATCAGAATCCATTATTGAAACTAAATGTAGATTTCGATGTTTCTTAGTTTTGTCTATAAAATAAATTCCTACATACATCTGATAACACATCTCGCCCACGCACGTGACGCGAAAAGAAAGCATTCACGCGCTTCCTCGATCACCGAACTACAAATATGTCACGCACTTGTGAAATAGCCGAGGGACTATTATATCTACTAAAATCTGTCTGCAATAGCTGGGGATACTATCACAGTACATAATATATAGTCACACGGACAGTAGTGTATCGAGGAGTAAACTGCTGAATTGATGCTCGCGGTGCGGGGGCCGGGAGGCAGGTGTCTCAGCGTGGTTGGCGTGGTTTTGAAAAGCTAGGCTACGAGCGAGTTCCGCGCTTGAATTATCTTCACGTAAAAATGCGAGAAAGAGAGAGCGTACTGTGCAAGGAGGATACCAATACCACAAATAGATTGGACCAAAGAGTAATATAGGTATATCTTTACTCATAATAAAGAAAAATGTACAAAAAGTCTGTACAAAGAATATAATTTAAAAATATGTCTAGGGTATTAAAATAAGCTACTGAACAAGAATATATCATTAAAAAAACGTGTCTGTATGTTTATTTATTTGTTTGTTCGCGCATCACGTAAAAACAAGGGCACATGGAAACGAAATAACAGAACATCTAATAATCATTGACGTAGGAAATGCTCTATGCTAATAATACACGAAATAATAACACGTCTGTCAAGTACGTGAGTAATCATGTAGTTGTCTATGGTCAGAAGTACCGCTGCCAATGATTTTGAATTTCGCTTACTGGCGTTTTTTTTCCGTTACGACGGGTATCAAAATGCTAAACGTAAAAATAAAATTGCCGTGGGGTGAGCGCTACCAGTAAACTCAAACATTACTAGCCAATTTTAAAAATTCTATACGTAGCGTAGACGTTTCACGACAAAATAATGGCCGTGCGCCCTAACACAATCTCAATCGTTTTTTAAACCAAAGGAGGTTGAATAAGCTTACTGGTGTTTAATCTTTTAATGAGATAAGATTTGGTTATTGTATGTTTGTTTGTTTGTAGTAGTATTAGGTGTTCTATGGTAACAGGACGCACAGAGCAAAAGCAGACAAAATGATGTTTTTGTGATCTTTAATTCGGTATAACTCGCGATTTTTATGTGGCATAGACGTTTCACTTCAAACAAACGGCCGTGCACCTTGACATAACCCCATCCAGTTTTTTAAACCCAAGGAGGTTGAATTAAGCTTACTTCCCACCCGGTTTTTAAAACCAAAGGAGGTTGAATTACGCTTACTGGCGTTAAACCTTTTAACAGTAACCGTAATTCAGCCTCCTTGCGTTAAATGGAATAATACTATAGACAAAATGGTACATCAGTTTATAACCTATAAACAAAATATTATACCTAATGCATTATAGTATAAGAAGGAAACACAAACTAATTAAAGGAGACAAGGGATAGGAAATAATAGAACAGAATAAATACATAATTGGTACATAGTAGTAAGGAATTGTTGTTACATTTAAGTATGTGTAAATAAAGTATTTAGTGTAAGGAATTGTTGCAAAATGTTTGTGCAAATTAAGTATTTAAAGTAAGGAAAGGAATTGTTCTTACGTTATATATGGTGCATGTCAACATTTTGTGTGAGAAATTATTGTTGTTCTATTTGTCCTAATAAAGTACCTGCTAATTTTATCTTTCTATGTATCTACCCGTGCGAAGCCGGGGCGGGTCGCTTGTAATTTTTATAACTAAACAGTAGCAATTGTCTTTTGCTTAAAAATTGTCAATTTAAGGTTATTAAAGTAAATGTAAATACTATAGTCTAATGTTGTAATTGCAAGTATTAAAATAAAGTAAAATATGTAATTATATAAGAAACAGTAAATTTATATAAATACTACACGCTTCCCTCAGGAACTATGCATTTTTTCCGGGATAAAAAGTAGCCTACTCATATGTGTTAATCCAGGGTATCAGCTCCTTATCAAATTTCATCCAAATCCGTTTTGCTGCTTAAGCGTGAAGAAGTAACCAAACATACACACACACAAATTTTGATCTTTATAATATTACTGTTTTTTTGGTAAGTGTTACTTTATAAACCAAATGCGGGTAGTTGGAGACAACGCTCGCCCTTCTCGACGCTGACACCCGCTACTTCAGTCTTCTCGTGACCACGATCAATGCAACTTGATCATAACGTCGAGGTAAATAAATATTAAGTTTTCGGCGCGATTAAGTCCAGTTTAAATATTTAACTATTACTGTGTTTATTTTTTTAATCACACTAATATTATAATTTGCATCAAGAACAATCATATAGGTAGGTATATAGAAATGATTTAAAAATTAATATGACATACATTCCACTAAGTATTTTAAAATACATTGATAAACATTAAACTTAATGAATAAAAATAATGTCAATAAAATAATAATAATAATGTCATAAATTATAATAATTGTCGTTACAAAATTACAGTTATAATCAAAATGTGAATTACCAAAATCAGCTGATTTATCCAACTCTTATAACTTTTAAATCATAAAATGCATTCCTTATTAACCCACATTTTTCGTTTTGTTATGGTTATTTTAGTATTGGAAATTTCCATGATATTAATTGGCAATGAATATTAAATGCGAATACGGCTAAAAAAACTAAAAATTTGTTTAACCAGTACCTATTTCAACCAGTAACCAGTACCCAAGTTTCGTCTAGATTGATCTGTAGAGGAGAACAAAGATCCAACCCGGACAGACGGACATCTGGACATACGAAAGCATTTTTGCCCAAGCTGGAACGGAGAAGCTTCGCGCTCGCTCGGTCACTAAAAATAGCTGCACACAAATTAAACAGTGGAACTGTATACAAACTATGCGTCTTACTCTAAAGTCACGCTAATAACTCTCGGTAATGTGCTAATGTGTCACTAAACTGACAATAATTATTTTCGAAATATGGTTCAGGATTGTTTAGCGTTTTTTTAGAGTAAGCAGGTACTTGTCAGGAGGGATTTCCCTGACATTCCTTCTTCTTCCGTCGTCAGTCTTATGTAAAGACTAATCACTTCAACCGTAGCCCGTAGTACCAACGTAGTCTTAGTTGGCTGGTGATTTGCCCCGTGATTTAAGCATTTCCAGTCTAAGTAGTCCTGTCTTAGAGTCAGCTATATGAGGATTCATCATCATCATCATCAGCCGGTAGACTCCACGGCTGAACATCGGCCTCCAGGGGAATGTTGCCGTAATCACCATTTGTGTTTGTGATCGCAGTAGGTGGTGATAATACAAAGGAAAATGCTGCATACCATTTCCTGGATTACCTTAGCTGGTTCTCACTATTATTTAATGAAATAAAATGAAAAATGACAATGAAATTACATTAAATGTAAAAGAAAAAATACATGGTATTGATGGAAATGGTAAGTATGTAAGGTAGTCCTTCATGTTTCACCAGAAACTGGCATACTAAAAAATGGTATAATAAAATAATTATATTACAAATATATTGCAAATCGTTGAAACAATGCAATATTTCTTACGTCCCAATATAATGTCAAGAGATAACTGAAATAAAATAATTATAATGACATTATACTACAATACTCATGTCAAAAAATAATGATAGGACATATTCATAATTCAATACGTTACATATTCAATTTATCAAGCACATTTCAAATTCCAAAATTCTTTCTAGTCATAAATGCAGTTTTTGGTTAACTATTTATAAAGTTTGACTTTAAAGAACTGAGTGAAGCGGGAGCTCTCTATTTAATTTTATTGACGAATATTTCCCATTTTATCGAGGGTAGATTTTTCTGTTTTGCATCTACCATGAGAATACGACAGCGCGGCAAAATACAAAAGCATTACCTACTTAACCGAGTCAATAAAGAGGTGATGCATAAAACAATAGCTTTATAAGTGGTCTGAAAATATTCACAAACATTCAAAACTTAGAGCATTATTCTCGTCGTTTTTACCATAAAAATTGAATAAGAGAGATCATAAAAAGCGGCGCACTGTTAATGAATCTAATAAATTACTTTTAAGCGTAAACAGGAAGTCAAGAAATTGAGTTTGATTATAAAAAAAAGTTCACGTCCGGCTTCATGCCAGCTCTTAAATTATACTCGAGAGATGATTTAAAGTTTAATTTTTACAATAAAAATATATTTCTTTTGTTTAATGTGTTATTTTGACCTCAGTCAGCTAATCCATAGTTACAATAAACTATTTGGAACATTAGTCCTAAACCGAAGATGGGACATACCTACATACTTATTACGTCAAGTATATAACTGCTGTCGGAAAAGCGAGTTCCATGCCCTAGATTCTTCTAAGTATGAAATTCCTAACTGATAAAAAAATCTGAATGAATGGTAGAATCACTTGATAGATACACTTTTAGTCCAATAATCCCCTTACGCTATGCAAAGAAGTCGCAAAGGGAATTTCAGGACAATAAGATCGAAAATTCCCTTCGCAGGGGATTGTCGAAGGGGATTTATGGAATAAACCTTTTAAACGACTGATTTAATTAATTAACATATTTTTCTATTATTTGATTTATAAATTGCATTTTGTTTTTCATTAATTTGTATTTTAATATTTGTATGCCCTAAAGGCAAAAACATGTGAACAATTTATTCTAATAAGATCTTGCATGCTGGTTCGTATGTATACCATGTTTTAATTAATAAATTATCTTTATCTTTATGCACGATTTCTTTCGCTGTTGGTATTGATAGAAATAATTTTGGGCTTCAATTGTGGCATCGTCATTGAAAGCGCGCTTGTTATAATATTTTTGTAACATAAAATTCAAAATAAACGGCATTCAAGAGCCATAGGCGCCACCAAGTTGTTAAAATTTTAGTAAAATTACGTTACCGTTGATTTACGTTATTTTCAACATTTTTGGCAACCACTCTTTCAACCATAGCACGAACGTAATGAAGAATTTACTTCCCATCGGAAAACCTTGGTTTCTAATGGGATTCCTAACTGAAATAGATCGGCCTCTTAATAATAGAACTATCTAGAACATGTGTAGATATATTTTTATCTTAATTTATTGTGAAAATAGTAAATAGTTTTTTTACATCTTACAAATGTACAACATCGATAAAGAGAGAGGAGCAAAACGAATTTATTTGCTACTAGACGTGCCCGCGGCTTTGCCCTCGTGCTCATTTCTCTGGGTGAAAAGTAAACTGCGTTATTCCCGGACCCAAAGTACCTATAGAGTACAACTTACTACATTTCATGAAAATTCGTTCAGCCGTCTAACAGTATTCTATAAATTTTATTGCTCGGCTTCTACCTATCAGATTCAGATACTACAACAGAATTTTAAGTCACAACCTAAGTTACTCGTATAAACCGCATTTTAATCAGTAGTTGTTGATCAGATGCGCGAACATACAGACAAGACAGACAGACATCATTTTTATAATTTTGTTCAGTTCACTAGATTATAAAAAAAAACAATAAAAAAAAATCAATTTGACTTAGGTAAATTTTGGTACTTATTGCTTTATTATAAGTATAAATATATATATATATATATATACTTGATAAAGTTGATGAGTACAGTAAAGCATTAGGTATAAGAAAATGTTACTCAAAGTATAAATACTCGTTAATCACCAATGTATCAGAATCAAAGTTTTCTAACTACGATATATGTAAAGCAAAATTAGAATTCTTTTATAATCTTGTAATTTTTTGCTGTTCTGCATATTTAGCAGGGAAATTAGTGGTCGGTACATATTTTAAATGTCTGCAGTCATCAAACTACATATCTGTTATATGTTATTAATAATAATATGTTTTATTGTCAATAAGTTTATCACGAGGTATTATAATAGAAATAAAATAAACATGTCAATAATTTAAAATAATGTATATTTACTCCTACAATACTAGTAATGTGGTCATTATTTCGACAACCTTCTTTGGGCAAAGTCGACCTTGCCGCGCTGCTTGAATAGGCGCCAGCAAAGTTGTATGGAATTTCATTATTGTCGTGTTTTGCGGCCAGCAATTTCCTTTGAAAATCCATTATTGTCGTCTTTTGTCGTAACACTATTATTTATTCCGTGGGTTCGTTAACCCCGAACGCGAAAAGAGAGGCGTTGTAGCTCCCAAACGAATGGAGCGATTTTGATGGCTTTTTTTCTGTATGAAAGTTGATGTGATCGTGATTGTTGTTGTTGTTTCTGTTTATGTTTCTGCTTCTGCTTCTGCTTCTGCTTCTGCTTCTGCTTCTGCTTCTGCTTCTGCTTCTGCTTCTGCTTCTGCTTCTGCTGCTGCAGCTGCTGTTTCTGTTTCTGATTCTGTTATTGTTTCAGTTTCTGTTGTTGAGGTCGTTGTTGTTGTCTTTGTCGTTGTCGTTGTTGTTTTTGTTGTTGTTGCATTGTTTGAGTAAATTCTTATTATACTAAGCTGGTTTTAATAAAAATTCCTTGCATTGTTTGAGTAAAGCACTATACAAGCCTTGGTCCGCAATGACTGCCCTGCTGGCCACGCTATGATGGCTTCGAGCTTTGCTTAGTTAAGTTCGAGGCCTTCAAGCTTGGCCATCATTGCAGCCCTTGCTGTCCGCGCTATATAGGCCTCGACCTTCGGTCTCGGCCTTCATTCCAGCTTGGCCATCAAGGGCTGCAATGCTGACCGCGCTGTGATGGCCTCGAACTTAACTTAGCTACGCTCTCGGCCATCATCATCGCTGCCAACAACGCAGTCATTACAGACCGCGGCAGTAATGTACTAAAAAAAGTAAAACTGATAAATATGTTGAGAAGTTGTTTGTCTGTCCACGTGTCTATAATGAATTTAACAGGTTTATTAGCTTGTGACGGTTTATTACGCGCTGGCAGCTAATAAAGTCTTTTTCATTTCTAATTTGATTTCTTCCGGGTTTGTATGCAGTACAGTTACTTATCTAAGGTTAGTATTTTTATAACACTTGGTTTTGTTTCGATCATCGCGTGGCAATATATCTAACATTGCGCACTACCACGCGCATACTGCGCGTGCGCAATGTTTGTTGTCATTGATTATGAAGGTGATCCTTAACGATTTCGCCTGAATTTTGGTAGTTTTTCAATAAATTTATATCTTGTCCTGCAATTTCTCACTTTCCGCCCTCGTTTGTTGTAGTTATTGTATATACAATCTGCCTGGACACAAAACTCGGAGACATTAACTGTGAAGCACTTAATTATATTGTCTTTATTAATTAATATCTACGGAAGTAGATGCTTCCTAGACATGAAAATATACGCTTTTAAGAGTGAAAATAATACTTTTTCAGATAAAACTAACTTTACTTACAAAATATTTAAATATCATGCCAAAAGAATGGTTCCGTCTCCGAGTCTTGTGTCCATACACATTGTATAACTGTGCTCCGCATAAGCGTCATTTCCGTATGACGTCATAAAGAAAACAAGAAAGGAACTTTATACCCAGTCTAATTTTACATTGTCACTAGCTAGAATGTAAATTGTGACTCTCTCAGCCGTATACCGATGTAACGACAAAAATAACGAAAGTAACGGCACGCGTTGCCGTAAATATCGGCGTCAGGGTCGATTCTTAAGTACAGATATCACGCGGTACATTCTGTTCTCCGTGAGTGCAAAATGAATGAAAAACACTATACGAATTAATACTCTTGTACCTGCTTGTTGTTAGTATTTATCCATAACTAGCATTCGCCCGCGACTTCGTCCGCGCGGACTTCAGTTTATCGTGAAAAAAAACATCCTATGTTCTTCTAGGATATTAAAAACCCAATTCAAAAGTAGATGTAGCACCAACGCAATGAAATTCCGTACAAGTTTGCTGACGCCTATTCAAAAAGCGCGACAAGGTCGGCTTTGCCCAAAGGACTTACCCGGTTGTGCGGACGTCCGCATAATAATTTGACGAGGTCTCAAATATATCTTTGAATTCGTCGCGACGAGACTGGTTGACTGGTGAAATCTTAGCAAAATATGACAAATGACCGCATATTAGGGATATTTGACAACTTTAGATAACATCCGTTAGTGTTTTAGTTCAGTGTGTAACCACCACGTGGCGCCACCAGTCCTAGTTGTGTAAGAGTTAGTACGTTATTATAATGCGGACCTCGAGGTGTGTATGTTAGTCTGCAATTGATTATGCGCTCGTCCTGTGTTAAAGTATGTATGTTATGTAAAATGCGGACCTTATCCTGTGTATGTTAGTCTTCGATTGATTATGCGCTCGCCCTGTGTTAAATTACGTAGGTGATGCAAAATGCGGACTTGATTCTGTGTAATTAAAATACGTACGTTTTTTTGGTACACATATGAATTTATGTGACCCAAATACGGACGTTTATACGGGCACGGGCATTTATATCAATGGCGAAAACACATCTCACACATACAATTTGCCGATGATATCGTCCTAATGACGGAATCGCTGCAAGACTTGCAAATTATGCTGTCCAACCTAGTTAATGCTTCTGAACGCATCGGTCTCGGAGTGAACCATAGATAAGACCAAGATCATGTTTAACGATCTTATTGACCCGGAACTTATAGTGGTGTACCTCTTGAAGTTGTCCAGCATTACCTTGCGCAAATATTGCAATTAGGTACGAACAACTTTGAGAAGAAAACAAAAGTCTTCAATCAGTGCGTCCTACCAGTTATGACCTACTGAGCCGAAACGTGGACAATCACGGTCAAATTAGTCCACAAATGTTAGGTCTCTCAGCGAGCTATAGAGAGAGCTATTCTTGGTGTTTTTCTGAAGGACAAGATTGGTAATGAAGATATCGGACGGAGAACCAAGGTTAATGACATAGCTCTAAGGATAAGCAAGCTAAAGTGGTGCTGGTCACATTTCCCGAAGAACTGATAACCATTGGGGTAGACGAGTACTCGAGTGGAGACCACGTTTTGGCAAACATAATGTAGGACGCCTTGTGGCCAGGTGAACTGATGACCTACGAAAAGTGGCTGAAAGAAAATGGATGAGGAGAGCTGAAGACTCAGTGAGCTCAGTGAAGTGCAATAATATAGGCTGATGATGATGAAACACGGATGCTTAGCTTAAATAAAATAATGTTGTATATGGGGAACACTTTTGGGGACAATGAAAAGGTAAGTGGATAAGTTATCCCAAAAACAAAAGTCAACATCCAAACGTTAAAGAAACACTACCTGGTTTATGCACCAGTTCAGTTCCGTTCAGATGATCACAACTTTACAAATTTAAAAGTTGACTAGTTTTTAGATATGTCAACTTTTGTATATTTCGAATAATTGGTAAACCCCCCTTGATCACTAACTTGGGTGACATTTCTAAAAAAAGAAGTTTTTTTATGAATTCTGTTTTCAGTGTAGTAATCCCAATTAGTCGCGCAGTATAATGTGCTATGTAAAATATTTTTAATTGATTATTACGGTGTAATCATAAAATCGATGTCAATCTAATTTTGATCATCAAATATTGAAATTGTATTAATAAACTACAGGGCCTACGATGTTGTACTATATGTTGCAAACTATTTAAAAAAATGTGCATCGTTTATCCAGATTTAAAATGGTACAGCACATGCAAGAACTTTTTTATTTAATCGTTAAGTTAGACATGGCAGAACGGTTTGTTTTTCTTAATTCACGCTTGGAAATAATGTGACAAATTTTTAATCCTTTTTAAAAATATGTACCAATATTCTACACCTTCAATAAACTCTTTCTTATCTTATTGTATTTTTGCATTATTAAAACATTGGTAATTTAGAAAAAGTCATATTGTTCTGGCTCAATCGTAATAATTTTATTCTTTTTAGTGGTTGTTTACAAAAGAATATTTTTGATATGAAGACTATTTAATTTATTTGGAACAGTATTTTTAAGGGGTTTTGGATTTTGAGTGACCTAAGCTAATATCGGAAGAAATATTATGATGCCAAAGAAAATAGTTAAACTCACTTTAGACTCGACATTAGTAAATTAAAACCAAGGATGAATAACCTACATATAAAAGAACTGAATCAGTTTTTACGAAAACTATCTATGATTTCACTGGAATGGAACTCTTTAAAAAAATGGTTACACATCTCGTAGATATGAGAAAACATAAAAACAAAACATGTATTTATAAGTTTTATATACGAGTATATAAAAACATTTTTAAAACAATATTTTACGAGATACCACACCAGTACCACTAAGACCTGAAAACTCATCGAGACCAATCAAATAAGCCTAAACTCGAAGGGGTATAATTTTGTTGTGGAGTTCCTGTGACTTCCTTCCGGCTCCATCATCAGACCAGCTCAACAGTACCATAATATTGTATTGTCATCAGAACAAAACTGAAAAAAAAAGAGCCTGTGTGCAAAACTTCAGCTTCATTGGACGTCGTTAATTGACTTGCAAACTTGTCCCAAGCTTAATTACCCAGTGTAAAAAGCTACTTAACCAATTTATACAGTACGTCCTCTTTTCTCAAGTAAAAATAATCATCTAGTTCAGAAATCCCGTAGATATGAGAAAACATAAAAAATTAAAACAAATAGATTTTCTAATAAAAAAACTACTTAACCAATTTTGATGATATGAAACTACACTGAAATTCTACCCTAATGAATAAAATCTTGGAGATAAAAGGTAATATTACATAATTAATTTACGAAAAATCTATTTAATTTAAAAAAACTACTTAACTAATTTTGATGCAATTTATATGAGACCACCTCGTTCAAACAAAAAAGAATTTTCAAAATCGATCCGCAATTGACGGAGAAATCGGAGAACATACACAAAAAAACATACAATCAAACATAATTATAACTTATAACCGTCTCCTTTTGTGAAGTCAATTACAAATTTAAAAGCTGACGATAGTCAGTTGCGGTACGGGACGGGTCGTAAAACTAGCGGGCCATTTCAATCTTGCATGTTTTGTCAGTGCGTGACCAAAAAAACGCGCAACGTATGATTTGAAAAATATTATTGTCGTTAAGGACGATTTTGTGTAAGCAAATTCATCTATATTACTATAATTATTCAGAAAGTGTTATAAAGGGTCTGATTTTACAATATTGTGTTCAGAGCGTTCGTGCCTTTTTTTTATGCGGTAGGTCCGCATAATCGGGATTTAAGGTTTTACTGTGTAATAGAACATGGCAGAATATTATACGGTCAGTGTTTGTTAAATAGTAAGTACGACTTTAGAATACTGAGCGGACTGTGTGTAAAATACGAGAGTACTTTCAAATAATATGGGGATAGTGTGTAAAAGAGTATGATTATTATGCGCTCAGTGTGTAAATAACTATGACTTTTGAATATTATGCGGACAGTGTGTAAAAGAGTATGACTTTTAATTATTATGCGGTCAGTGTGTAAATGAGTATGACTTGTGAATATTATGCGGGCATTGTGTAAAAGAGTATGACTTTTGATTATTATGCGGTCTGTGTGTAAATGAGTATGGCTTATGAATATTATGCGGGCCTTGTGTAAAAGAGTATGACTTTAGAATATTATGTAGACTTGTGTGAAGAGCCTTCTTATTATGCGGTCGGACCGCATAATCGGGGTTTTAGTATGAAAGTTCACCATTTAATATATCTGTCCTTTTCGAGTGTATAGAAATTCTGACCAGAGAATTGTGTTGGACAGAGATAGGTTACTTTTCGTACGGTATTAACACTTCGCTAAAGCAACGGGAAAGGTAGGCCCGCATAACCTGGATTTTTGTAAAGGTCCGCGTATCATTAAAGCCGCGAACAAGGGTGTGTGTGAGGGTGTGTATGTGTGTGTGTCTGAGTGTGAGAGAGAGAGAGAGAGAGAGAGAGAGAGATAGCTAGGATGAGCCATAATCCATCAGGCTCAGTGCGGGTTGATGGATCTAATTATTTTATCAGCATTGATAAAAATTCAATAAGTAGTTTAATTAATCTTGACTTCAACTAGACACATAAGTTCAAAAACTAAAACCTGACTACGGTCGGGTAAAAATAGCCTATGACACTTGCGATGAAGCCGAATCGATTGATACTTGGCTTGTCAAAATCGGACCCAGTTTATGTTTGAACACATAACCCTTCCTTTGCTTCGCGCTAAAAATTTCGTCGGGTAAAAAAATTGCCTATGATACTATAAATAAATGAACGCATCGATTGATACATTACTTGTCAATATCGGACCAATAGGGGCGACGCTATGGTGGAACATCTACATACATACATACATACAAGCATACATAGACTGTTAAACTAACTGTGCCCCGCAGCTTCGCCCGCGTGCAATCTTTGCCACCCCCGTCACCCCTTTAAGAATGAAATTTGAAGAAAAAGCCTTAGTAATGCCATTTGTAACTTTGACACCTGTCACGTTGACATCTGTCACGTTGGCACCTGTCACTTTGGCATCTGTCACTTTGACATCTGTCACCTTGACACCAGTCACTTTGAGACCTGTCTTTTTGACACCTGCCACTTTGATATTGAAGGGGCATTTTTTTCGTAAATTGAGATGATAGTTACCCTTTGTCCTTTTCTGTACCGCTGACAACGTGTGTTCTAAACTTCATGATGTTCGGTTGAATAGTAAAGGCGTGAAAGCGTAACAACAAAAAACTCACTTTCTCGTTTATAATATTAGTAGTATTCTAAATCATCTTTCAGCCTCATTTCGCATCAACCGGTTCCAACTGCTTCCAATTAATTATATAAAAAAACTGAAAAATATCTATTTAGTTCCTGTGGTTAGCTTTAAGTGGGGCGCCGGAATGATTATTTAGGTGATAATTTGGTTTGCGTGGGCGGAATCGCGATCGGAGTGACCTATAATAATACCATGTGGTCTGGACTACATCAGGACAAAGACTGAGCGGCAGAAGCGACAGCACACTCGAGATTTGTTAAATAAAATAAATGCTTACAGAGTACCTAATATTACGTATGTATTACTATTATTTATTGTTTAAAACTGACATGGTCACAAACACTTGAAGTATAAACATTAGAAACGGGATATTTACCATGGATACTATAAAAAAATAAAATGTGCCGAAATATCGGGAACTCAATACAAATAGTATCCATGGTAAATATCCCGTTTCTAATTTTTATAATTCTACTATTATTTATTCTGTGGTAATATACCAGAAAAAATATCCCTATTGCTTTGAGGAATGCCGCATAGTGTCATAATTAACCTGTCGGCTATCGGTATCCCGTACGGGATATAAGACTATATTTGCAAGGTCTTCAAAAAAACTAAAAAAAAAAAGAAAAAATTAAAGAAGTTTCATTTACCTTTCTCAAATATAGACTTTGTGTTATGACTGTTGTTGTGTATCTTTGTTAATCATTCTATATTTAAAAAGTAGCCCAAGAACTCCAAAAACATAACATATGTACAGTGCATGAAACGGTAAAACTATAGCCATCCGGTACCGGCGTGGAGGGTGGGGGGGAGAGATGAGGGAATCAATCAATCAATCAATCAATCAATTAATCAATCAATCAATCAATCAATCAATCAATCAATCAATCAATCAATCAATCAATCAATCAATCAATCAATCAATCAATCAATCAATCAATCAATCAAACATTTATTAACAAGAATGTTGTTACATTATGGTGCTAATAATTATTATAAAATTGTTCATAACATTCTACCATCATAAACAATGGTGTGCAAATATGTACTTAAATTAAAATTAAGAAATAATATTATTACAATGGAAATGGGCCAAAAATAAATAAAATTAAAAATTTATGTCAAAATATCACTAAACTAAAATTAAATTAAATTGTCATTTCAGTTTGTCCTCCAAAAATTCTTTAATTAAATAGTAACATTTGTCCATCAAAAATTTATACAACTTAAAGAACATAGGTGGAATTTTATGCGATAAATCTTGCAGCGTCTTGACATATAATTTCTACAGAACTTAAGTAATTATTTTTCTACGTTTTTTCAACATAGCATCAATTTAAAAAAACATGAAATTGTAACTTCATTTTCTTCCTGCAATGTTTATCCGGCCTGTTGCCTGCCCAACGGGTGAAAAAATATATATAATACAATGACGTTTCCGGTTTGGACGTCAAAATTGTCAACACAGTATACTTCCCATCCGGTTTTTTAAACCAAAGGAGGTTGAATTACGCTTACTGGCGTTAAATCTTTTAACAGTAAACGTAATTCAACTTCCTTGCGATAAACAGAATAATAATATAGACTGTGCTATAGACAAAATGGTACGTCAATATAAAACCTCTATGGAAAACATTATACTCGTAGCAAAGGGACAATACAATGAATGCATTATAGTTTATGGAGAAAGTGTAAGGAATTGTAGTTATAATAGGGTATGCTAATTTATTTCATTGTTTTGCACAAAAAATAGTGTAAGTACAAGGAAGGACGTAATGCTAAACAGCATTATCTACCAGTCATCCAGGTTGTGAAAGAAATAATAGTACATAGGGCGTGTTGGTTAAAGTATTGAACAATAAATACGAAAGAAACAAAGGTTGTGATGTACAAGCAAGGCAAAGGTAGGATATTATGCTTTTTAAACAGTGGTTTACAACTACTTATGTAGGTAATCTGCACCACACAGGGATCTGATGCATTTATTCTGTGCTCTAAATGCTCGAATATAATTTACAGAGTTTCCCCAAATGACTAGACCATATCGCAACACTGAAGATACATACCCGTGGTAGGCGCTAAGTGCAGCTTGGAGTGTGGCTACACGGCGCACGCGGTTCTAGACATACACACACCGGTTTAACTTGGCACAGACTTTGTCAACGTGTTCTTTCCAATTCCAATGTTGATCAATAACTAGACCCAGGAAAGTAGTTGCTTCTACTTGTTCCAATGTATTGTTGTTGTGGGTTATTTGTAATTGTATAGGATGGCTATTGTATGTCTGAAATTGTATAATTTTAGTTTTATTTATATTTACATGAGGTCATTATGTTTGAGCCAAGTGATTATAGAATTTAGAGCATCATTAATGTCATGTTCAAATATTTTTCTGTCATGTCCTTCGATAAGGAGAGTGGTGTCATCTGCGTATAAAACACATTTGTGTGTAGTCACGTCGGGCAGGTCGTTAATGTACAACAGGAAAAGTAAAGGACCTAAAATACTTCCCTGTGGAACTCCACGCTTGTTAGACATATATGGCGAATTGCACATGGTTTTATTATGTCCTGAAAAGGTAGGTATTTCTACAAATTGCATTCGATTACTCAAGTAGCTCTCTAACCATTGCAATAACCATTCTCTCTAACCATTGCAAATAGTTAAAAAACATATTCGATAAATTAATTATTTTATTTACCAAACAGCCGATTTTGAATAACCTTAAAACTGAAATATCTCTTAAACTAAGCATCTCCACGGAGGGGGGGGGGGGGTACTAGGGGGTAGTCTTTTGTCACCACCACCCCCCCACCACCACCACCACACCCCCACAACCACCCTCCCCCCCACTCCAGCCCCTCGATTCTATAGTCAACCCTATCTCATAACTAAGCGTGTCTTGGAAAGGGGAAGGAATCGTGGGGGACTCCCCCCTTCCCCTTTCATTCCACCCCACTCCCCGCCCTCAACGCCGTTATCGGATGTCTATAGCCAACCCCATGAAACTTTTAACATTATAATATTAGAATTATAATCTTATTAATTGGTTTTGTTTTTTTTCGGTATTTTTCTTTAGGTAGGTATACATAATTGTTATAAATTACGTTGTGTACACTTATTTACTGTTTCCCGGCCGCACCAGCGCACTATCATACCACATAAACACAAACAGGAACAGGTTCTATCGATATTTCTTCATTATTCCTCCAAAGTTGTTTGTCATATTCAGAGGAAATCATATTTTATTTACGGTCGCTTTAACACTATAACTAAAATAATATCTGGTAAGCAGTTGTAATTAAAAAACAGTAGAGGTATTTAATAATACTTAAATTCTGATTAACATTTTGATTGATCATAAATTATGATTATAGCTTATGTTTTTTCGTTGAATCAGCGATCTTAAATACAAACATTAATATACCTACCATAAAAACTTCAAGAAAGCAACATTAAGAATTTTATATTATTAATATAAATTTAAGAATAAATAATGCATTATTTCTTAAAATATCTATTTTTTAATGATACATACAAATTTATGCATACTCGTACTTCTAATTCTAATTGTGTATCTGTATCTAATTGTAATCTGACTGATAATGGCAGGCCCACAAACACCAGAAGGTTTTTCCTGTCTTCAGTGGTCAGGCCTCACAGAAACGTCGAATATTAGGCAAATATTCTTGTACCATTTTTACATCTGTAACATTTTATATTCCTCTTGACCGTCGTAACAAAGTCGGTAGAGATGTAACAATAAATACGAATAATTTAGAAACTGGAATGTGCCCTAGATTTTTAATATTCAAAAAGTGATATATTTACGTCACTGCCTAAGCTTCTTCCGATTTGCTAAATTATTTAGGAAACGTGGATTTGTCATCGTACTAATTCGGTTTTCCCGTAGTCTTCCCAGTTATTTTTTATTTTAACTTATTTAAGTAATCGACATCTAATAGTTTACTTACTTTACTATTCAACCTAATGAACCAATTTGGATGAAATTGATATCGGACCACACTACAGTCTATTCTTCCAAATAAAATAAAACTTATTCGAAATGGATCCTTCTTTTGGAAATCGATTAAAAATAATTGCTTTTCGATATTGGAAAGAAAATATCATTTGCGCTACCATTACGGCACTCGCCACATGGTAGCGCAATCGATATTTTCTCGAGCCGTTTTCTCATTTTATTGAGTTTGGTTTTGTACTATTATTTTTTCTGTGGTTTGGTTCACATTTGGTTGGTAGTTGGTCTTTGTATAGCTACTGTAGCGTGAGCTACTTACTTTCATAATAAAAAACAATAATTCGAAAACAGATGAACAATAAAACCCTTTCTTTAAATAAAAGTTTAGTATAGCTGTGACTGCAGGTCAAATCTCTAAACAGACAAGCCATTCTGTTGTTGTTTATTGTTAGGATGTATCAGATGACGACATTGAAGTCGCACATAGTTGATTGAAACAATACTATCGTTCGTATTTGGTAAATACCAACGAAAGCAGACGATCGGGTACATAGAATAGATTATCGTACGTTGTTTACTTACATGATATAATCCTGTAAATCAGAGTTCCAGGAAAAGTTCCAGAAAACAGTACTCATGTCCAGAGGTTATAAACACTTCGATAAATATAACACGTCCATGCATTACGGAACACATCGAAGAGAACACTCATTAGGTCAATTGATTGAGATATATACAAAAGGAACAAGGAATAACTGGGAATCAGATAATAAATAAATAATTAATAAAGTACAATTGATAAACACGTAGACAAGTAGTGACCTCTACCGTAGGTTCTACTTATCTTTGCATCGATTAGCAATCAAAGCAAAAGGGCGCGTTCTGTTCGGCACGGTCCCGTAATGTCAGCAAATAGAAAATAAAATTAAACAAACCAATTAAATACAACGAATGTCAAATTTAAGAACGTAGATTTTTTCCAAAGCAAACCCATACAATATCATAATTTAATAGTGACAGTATATAGTTTTATGATAGTATAACAGTACCGAAGCATGGAGACCGCGTTCCGTACCTTTCGTCTGGAAGTGAACGCATCGTTTCTAGTACGGAACGTTTTATGGGCTATAGTTTATAACAATTCTTAGACGTCTCTTGACAGTTGTTTAACTGTCAAAAATAGTTAAAAAAACAGTAAATAAACAAATTTGGTTTTGATGGTGAGAAATCTTAAAAAATAAAAATAAAGCCAAATAATAATTTCCAAAGCCCATGTGTAAGCGCTGATCGGTTTCTTGGTGAAACGAAATGTTATTCGGATAGATTTTGCTAACTTAGGAGCAAACTAGATCCGGCTAGAAAAGAAATGGAGGCAATGGAGTCGAGAGGCGTGAACGTTTTTTTCGTGCTGCAGAGCCCGGTAGCAGGACTGACAAGTATTTTCCTTGCGTATTATAAAACCCGTAAAAAAGCGGGTTTTCCCCCCCGGATTGAGATACCACACGACGGAGGCTTCTTCCCCCCGGATTTAACTAGAAAGGCGCCGTGTTAGGATACGCCACGACGACAAGATACGTGTAGCGATACGCCACGACGACTTTATATCCAACGATTCCTGCCACGTTCTTGGAATGCGGTATCGTATTGGCATGTTTATGCATATATTTCATTAACCGGAGTGTTGAACTTTGGTTCCCCACCGACCTGCTGGACACCTGCAACGCCTGAGGGGGTCTAGCCTGGCTACCTCTCGCGCGAATCGGACATTGCTGAAACGACGGATGGAGATTTACCTTCACTAACATAACGGCTCAATCGTATAGAAAAAGGTAAATAAGTAGACTGCACTGCCGGCCGGCAACTCATCACTTGTTTTGTTAGGGTAAATACTTAATTTTGTCGGTTCTATATCGACCCTAGTTATAACAGGGTAATCTTAGATCTTAGTACTTCTTAGCTGCTGAGTTGGATCTGTAGGCATGGGTTCTTTAGACTATAAGTAAACAGGCAAAGTTAAACCAAAAATAGTAAATATTGTATTGGTGAATTTAAATTGCATGTTTTGTCTTCCACTATTATATACTAGCTTGAATGGCCGTCCAACGTACCTATGGCACGGTTCTTTAGATTTTAAGTAAGTAGGCAAAGTTAAACCAAAAATAGTAAATATTGTATTGGTGAATTTAAATTGCATGTTTTGTCTTCCACTATTATATGCTGGCTTGAATGGCCGTCCAACGTACCTACGGCACGGTTCTTTAGATTTTAAGTAAGTAGGCAAAGTTAAACCAAGGATAATAAAGATTGTATTGGTGAATTTGAGTTGTATGTTTTATCTTCCACTATTGTACCCACTAGCTAGTAATTACCGAACGGTCTTGATCCAATAGTTCTTGAAGCTCGTTCCGGTCTAAATTTATCCAGGTAATTTTATTAATTTCAAAATAGTAACGAGTATTTTAAGTTTTGAGTGATTCCGAAGAAAGATATAGCGTCCTCACGTTTAAAGCGACCGGATGGGGTAAGAATCCCGACTCACCCCACTCTTGGTGTGACTCACCCCGTTTTATTTTTTTATTCCCTTTATTCTCAAAATTACTTTTCATTGATTTAAGCGAATACCCTATCGGCGTTAGACACCGGACCAACTATCTCGGTGGTTGGCGAGTTTGGCCTAAAAACCAATTCATCACATCTTTCATCAGAATCCGTTAGCACAGAGAAATTTACTATAAACCGGATAATATCGTTACAAGTACCTATTTATTTTAATTATGACTTGCAATAAAGTTTGTATTCTTTATCTAACGAAAGGCCTCCTTATTCGATTTGAGATTAGCGGTTTGATGTGTTTGGATACAAATATCGCATTTAAATATATTTTATCAGCGCGCGCCACAACGTGGTAGTTTCGTTTCGATGTGATGAGAGTCGCGTGAGCTATAATTCACTCTTTTTAATAAATGAGAAAACATTTTATTATCTATACTATAATAAAACTGTAACTGGGCTAAATCTGTACATTAAATATTTTTTGAAAATTATAATTGAGATAAACTTCAAAATCGATATAGAGTGCAAAAAGGATATTATTTTAATTTTTGTCTGTCTGTCTGTCTGTCTGTCTGTCTGTCTGTCTCTTTGAACACGCATCACGCTGAAACTACCAGATGGATTTTGATGCAACTTGGCACAATCATAGCTTATGTTATGGATTAACATTTAGAATACTTATTATCCCGAAAAAATCATGAGTTCCCGCAGGATAGGGGTTAAAAGTTATTTAAAAGAACACATATTACGCTGAAACTACTGGTCAGAGTTTGACGTAACTTGGCACAGTCAAAGTACATATTATGTATTAAAATTATGGATTCTTTTTATCCCCAAAAAATATAGGGTTCCTGCGGGATAGGTATTCAAAGTTATGGTAATTTAAATGTAATATAAATAAAACATTAAAATGGTATCATGATTTCGACTCTCGCCACTATATAATATATCTGGTTTAGCGGGAGTATTTCTGCCTGCCAACCCAGACGTGCGTGGATCGAAATCACGTACTTATTGAAATGGTTTGTTCCATATTTTTATACATTTACATATTTTATGCGTTATAACTTGGCACAGTCAAAGTACATATAATGTATTAAAATTATGGATTCTTTTTATCCCCAAAAAGAATCCATAATTTTAATGGGGGTGGGGGGGGGGGGGGAGAAAAAGGGGTGGGAATCGTAGCGTCCAAACGAATGGTTTTTATATCTATAATGGGAGGGAGGAGGGGGGGATGGGGATGGGGGTTAGGATCGTTGATCTCCAACAAATGGTCCGATTTTGATTCGGTTTTTTATGTTTGAAACTGATGTGATCGAGATGGTTCTTAACTATATGGGGGGGGGGGGGAGAGAAAAGGGGGAGTTTCGAGAATAAAGGGGTGAGAATCGTACCTTTCAAACGAATCGACCAATTTAGCTGCGATTTTTTATGTTTCAAAGCTGAGGTAAACAAGATTTGTCTTAGCTATAATAAGGGGGGATGGGGGGGGGGGAATATGGCGAAGTTCATAGCTACCAAATGAATGGCCCAATTTGATGCAGTTTTTTTATGTTTTAAAAAGGATGTGATCGAGATGATTTATCATGTTCCTTTGCTTTAAAGGAGGGGGGGGAGGAGTTGAAAAAATGGGGGGAGGAGTTGAAAAAAAGGGGCGGAGGTGTTGAAAAAAAGCGGCGGAGGTGTTGAAAAAAAGGGGGCGGGTGAGAATCATATCTTTCAAACAAATGTACCAATTTAACTGCGGGTTTTTATGTTTCAAAGCTGAGGTAAACAATATGGTTCTTAGCTATAATGGGGCTTTATGCTCGCTACGCTTCGCTCGCGTCTTCGTCTTCTAACCTATCACGACCATGTCGGATTGCCACTGAAGGTTGTTAACACAGGTAGGTAGGTAGGTACCTATATTGGTACTTTTGGTACTGGAATAATTCATAGGATCATTATATCCCAGAAAAACTACCACGCGAGCAACGCTGCGGGCACAGCTATAGGCAATAATAACGTAAAAGTCTGTACAAAAAAGATAATTTTAAAAAATTGGTCTGAGCTACTGAATAAAATAAAACATTTTTAAAATTCGTGTCTGTCTGTTTGTTTGTCTGTATGTTTGTTCGCGCATCACGTAAAAACTATTAGACCGATTGCGATGCAGTTTTCAGTGTTGGATAGCTTAGGGTTTGACCAAGACCTAGCATACTTGGTATCGTAATCCAATGATTAGATGCCGAGCAATCGATAAAAAACTTTTAAACGGCTGAAGGAATTTTGATCAAATGTTTATTGTAGGTCTTGGAATAGCACATAGAGTACTATTAACCTAGAGAAATGACCACGCGAGCGAAGCCGCGGGCACAGCTAGTATTAAACTAAAAGTATCCATTTAATTAACAGTAACATAAGAATAACTTTTATTAGATACGTGATATTTTTACATAAATTGGTGTGGTGATGCTCGAGAAATATTAGCCAAATTGGCTTAACTTTGGATTTGGTTTTGATCTTGGACAATTCAACTTTTTGTAAATTGTAACTTTTTTTTATAATTGCTCAGTAATTTCGCTGGAAACTTTGCACTGCAATCTTAAACACAGAAACGTTTGCTTGGTGGTTGAAGATTGAAAAAGGTGTGGTACTTAGGTACACAGGCGGACTCTTGCATTTAAGAGGCCTACCACTAAAAAAACACTATCAAAATTATTATACGAAAGATAATAATTTGAAGATTTCTGGTACATGTTTTTTTCTTTGAATCTGTAATACGTAACTTTCCTGTGAAATAACTTGCCGTTAGCATATAGGGTACTTTTCCCCACGGAAAATGCTTTTTCCTTGCAGGTAGGTCAACCTAGTTAGTGACTTATATACCAGTACTTGTCAGTTTATGACCTAGACCGCAGGGTACTAAACAACTTTTCTTATTGAGGTCCTACTGTTACAAACAAATCAGCACCTCTTTGGAAGTGCAAAGCCTTAAATCACCCGGAAGTCATTTCGAAGCCTGTTTGTCCGTCCAGATTACAGCCGAGCCAACAGGGACCTGTACTTACTGGGGCGGGTCACCCTCCTTAGCATATTTTAGTAATTAAACCTACAGGAATACTTTCCTTCGAGCTCTGAGTGTTTCTTTAGGATTGGTGGAACGAGAAGCTGAACTATGGAGAGGAAACCGTAGCAATGTACCTAATATATAGCGTACTAATTGTATTGCACGTCCCGATATTGCGGCACTGGTGCAAGCGCCATGATCACTGATAAACTGAAGCAACTGCGGGTGGACCTCGTGTTTGTGACCATGTTAGTTTTAGACCATACCTTTATTGCAATAAAATTTATTTTTCACATGACTTTTCCTTATGATATAACTAATACTACTAAAAGAACAAACAAGGAGATTCATCTCATAATACCCAACCAACACAAACTAGTTGCATAACGGCTTTAGAGCCAATCTGATTATGCCCAAAGGTGCTAAGACGAAGTGCTAGAGCGTGCTCTGGGGGCCTAATGCAGCAGCTCTATTACCATGTTGGGCACAATTTTATGTAGCCTATAGTTCTATTACAACTGCACAATAGTAGTAAAATGGTGCCTCAAGAGCTGCAACGGAGGATTAACGCCACACTAACCCTGATATGAAGCTACTTTTGTGAACGAGTGAACGAATATGAATGAATGTATTGTATGTCAAAAAGGTGAATTGTAATTAATATTGTAATCGGCCATCATTAAAATATGATTGTTATGTAAATAATTCATATTTGCCTTATTAGTTAAACACAAGCGGATAAAAACGCTTTTATATTTACTGTGCATATATATGGTATTTTTTAAGCGCTTTCGAAATAACATCAAAATTGAAGAAATATTTGCTAAACAGTTTGACTATTTTTATTTCATATTATTATTATGTATCGACAGTTTATTATCTGCAATTGGTCGTTTGTATATTGTCAAAAATAAAGTAAATTTGAATGAAACACATCATTATAATATCTAAATATTGCAAATAAATAAGAAAATTTTCTTGAGAAATGGCGGATAGACTAAGTCTGTACAGCGGCGCAAATAATATCTATTGTATAACTTAATAATGTCAATTAGATCTTTAGTTACATAGATTTTCTTTTTGGAACTTGAGTCTATATAAGAGTATATTATTAGACCTATTATGGAACTTCTAGCAGAACAAGAGTTGTTATATGAAGTCTTATACAACTGCTTTATATGGCCTAAAATTAACTCTTTAATGCAGTTGAGCGGCGTGTAACAAAGGAAAACCCTAATAAAACTTTCAGTGACAAATGCTCTTCGTAACTCTCTATAAAAGTTGTAAGTGGTAAATTGGTTCTAGAATAAACTATTATAAAGACAAGGGACGTATTTGATTCCGATACTGCCACTTTTGGTACATTTTGTACCTAAAGACGTTTGCGGAATCAGTTATGCAACTTAAAACTGCTTCCTGAACTCTAATGCCGCTATTATATATCTTAAAGTTACAAAATAGGCTGCAATTTCCACTAGTGTGTTGGTTGGGTAGCGTCACATCACGCTAATCTGTTTAAATTTAACTAAAGTTGGTTTAGTAGCTTTTTAGTATATCCATTTGAAGTTTTTTTTTAAATTAATTGCTTATAACCTAGTATAGCTACTTCTTCAAGTAGCTTGCAAATTACATGTTTGGCCAGATTATGGCAAACTCAACTATACAGTGGCATGGCGGGGTGGGGGAGGGGGGGCGATGGCCCGGGCGGAGCAGATAAAGGGGGCAGCGGAGAGCGCAGCTTTGCGCTCAAGTGGAATTTGTTTAAAATATAATTGCAAAGAATTGACGACAAAAAATATTCATAAGTGTTCTATATACTTACGAGGTGAAGTCAACTCTTGAGAGTCTACTCCTCTAAATGCCTATAAACGCGTGAGGTCCACGGGTTAGCGGTAATCTGCACCTGGATCAGCTGAACCGGCCCCTATACTCTATTTACGTCACTAATTGCTGAATGCTGACTATTAGAATGTTTTGAGTTCCTGTTCCAGAAAGCCATTGAAATTAGCTAAGGATAAGTAAAAATAATATCATTTATATAATTATTTTATTAACCATAGCGTGTTTGATCCGAAATAAGTTAATCTAAAACTAGCTACCAGTGGCTCTGTGAGCTGTAGACCTCGCGCGTACAACCTTTTTTTCAAACAATCTAGCAGTGCACAGTAGCGCCATCTAGTTACATTATTGCACAACTAACATTAATAACCAAGGTGCTCCATCAATCCTACCTAGTGTGTAAAGGGTTGATTCGAATGGTAGAAACCTAAAAATGAGAAATTTACAGTATTTTGGGGAGCAATTCTGCTCATCACGCCGAAGATCCTCATCAGATCTTCTCCAAATTTTTATGAACCCAATTTTAAGTTCCTACATTTAAAATTAAAAAATAACCATCGAAATCCAATCTAAAAAGGCGGAGATATTCAGTAGTCCCCTTTTTGCCCCCTTTTGGGGGAAGTATCCTTTTTGCCCCCCCAATCGAAAATCCCCGACGATTTAAAATTCAAAAAAATATTTTAACCTGTATACCAAGTTTCGTCTAGATCGGTTGAGAAATGCGACCTGTAGAGGAGAACAGAGATCCGGACAGACGGACATCCGGACATACGTAAGCATTTTTGCCCAAGCTGAAACGGAGACACTTTGCTCGCGCTTCGCGCTCGCTCAGTCAATAAATTGTTCGCGCTCGCTTCGCTCGCCCCTTTATATAGTCAATACAATGTTTAACATGATTTTAAGTTTAAATTTATAAACTATTCGCCGTACTGATAGAAATAGCTCAAAATCCTCCTGAAACCTCTGATACCACAGTCCATACGACGAGCAAACAAGCTTTGGCTCTGCTTAGCTGATCAGACAGAGTTCTACAAATATTAGCAAGAACTTGAGTGTTGACATTTTAATGCTGTTTAAGTCGTATTTGCATAATAGCTTTCCGAGGATGTTTCCAAACTCTGTTTACGAGGCTCGGAGGGACGTTACAAAGGAAGCTGTTCCGACTGTAGGTACTTCTCAGTTTTGTATTTTATTTATTTATTTGTTTGTTTAGTTCGAACATCTTAGTACATATTTTAGTAGTTACATGTCAAAAAACTTAAAACTGCTGGTTAGTATTTTTAAAAATTCAATTTCGAGTCCGTAGAGTAGTTTGAGTTTAGTATTAGAAAATAAAAATACTGCGAAAGAAGCTTGTTTTAAAATGCCTTTTAAGTAGCTTCTAAATCAGACGCAGGCTATATGTTAATAGAAACATACGATAAAAGAGCGTTTAAATCGTTAGAGTTACGTTAGCGTTGCTGGCTGGTGGAATGTTCACAACTTGTGATGGCTCGAATCTCCTAGTAATCCTCAGTTGGAACGGTGAAGAAGGTATCAGTACGTGTAGATCCTAGCCAAATAGTAAGCCTTAAAATTGTATTTCCGTGGTCTTACGTGCCTTTGTTGTTTGTCCAATACAAAGGAGTGGAACGTGACGGTACAAAAATTAAGCAGTAACCTCGAAATGGATATAACTTTTCAGTGATAGGGAATCGCCGGCCAGAGGTTTTTGCTGGCTTAGAGGCTTTGCTGGTTAATTTTACAGCAGTTTAAATTTTTCCTGGTTCAGGAGCATCAAGGGTTCAACGAATGAAACTACTACGACGGCTGTCACCAACTGATTGCCTATATTTACCTAACTGGATAATATTTTCACAAGATTTTAGCGAATTACTGGATATGGCAAAATATTACTCAAGGGAAACACTTTACAGATAAATTGGCATTCTCCCGCCTTAAATTAAATATCATGAAGACTTTTCTGTATTCAAATGTATTGTCTAAGTTATTCATTCATTCTCAAAACCAATCAGCTACATTTATTCATCGCACTCATCTTTTGCGAACATCATCATCATCAGCCTATATCTGTCCACTGCTGGATGTAGGCCTATTATAGTGTACGCCACTGAGCTCGGTTCAGCTCTTCTCATCCATTTTCTTCCAGCTGCTTTTCGCGTCACTCTACCTGGCCACAGGACGTCATTTTTTTATTAGGTCTAACAAACTGGACGATGCACTTTAGTTTCACAACAACATACAAACTAAGATTATACATACAATAAGTGCACGACCTTCTCGAGGTGAACACAACATGCATAAAATAATACTTAACACTTTTTTTAAATAATCAGACTAAAATGAAATATTTATAATCTAAACACAAAACAAAAATACTCATTTAGTAAAATTTTTAAAACTTATTTTTTATGAATTCGATGGATCGCCAAAAATACACTACGTTTGCATAAACGTGGACTCCACTCGAGAACTCGTCTACCCCAACGGTTATCGGTTCTTCGGGAAACTTGACCAGCCCACTGCCAATTTAGCTTGCTTGTCCTTAGAGCTATGTCGATTACCTTGGTTCTCTGATGGATCACTTCATTACAAATCTTGTAATGAAGATCTTGTAATCCTCCAGAGAAACTCCAAGCATAGATCTCTGTAATAATCTATACTTCTATCACAGTACATATTTTAAGGACTATATATGTACTGTTCTTCTATACCAATATTACCAATACTATAACAAGGTAAAGTTTGTGAGTTTGTGAGGTTGTAGGGGGTAATCTCTTGATCTACTGAACCGATTTTAAAAATTATTTTACCAATAGAAAGCCACGTTATTTGTGAGTGTCATAGGCTATATATTAAAATGACCACGCATGCGACACCGCGGGCATCAGCTAGTTTCATATATAGAAGCGCTATAACTTTTCATGATTTGTTCTTCTAGAGACAACATGGCATACTGCATAAGTAGTAGAAGCGATAAAATAAAGACATACATCTTAATTTTCATTTAAATACGTGCATCATTTTACATTTGATAACAAGACAAGTTCAAAAACTAAAACCCGACTACGGTCGAATAAAAAAAAGCCTAAAACACTCTTGCGATTAGGACGAATCGATTGATACTTCACTTGTCAAAATTGGACCAGGTTTTTACTTTGAACACATAATCCTTTTTTTGCCTCGCCGTAGTGGGGTAAAAAAATTGTCTATGACACTCTATCAATGAAGACGAATCGATTTACACCTCGCTTGTCAAAATCGTCTAAGTTTTTAGTTTTAACACACAACGCTTCCTTTGCTTCGCCGTAGTCGGTTAAAAAATAGCCTATGACACTCAATACCTGAAGACGAATAGATTGACACCTTTCTTTTCAAAATCTGACTAATAGGGGTGACGCTATGGATGGAACATCCACGAACCCTATATACATACATACATAAATACATACATACGTAGACTGTTAAACTCATTACCCTTCCCTTGCTTCGCCGTAGTAGGTTAAAAAGAAACAAAAAAAGCCGAATGGAGCGTGAGCTTTTGATGAAGGAAAACACCGTTATATAACCTTTTTGGTAAGGTACACTACTGCCTAGCTATGTACCACCCTCTAGCCTTCAGGTCCTTCTTCTTCAAGTCCTTGCGGGACAGTCCCATAAACTACCTTCGGCTGTATCGTCACTAAAGTCAGAGGTAAAACGGAAAAAAAACATAGCCTTGTAAAGTAATTGTATAAAGACCCTTTATATTCTAAACGTACACTAGGAAAACAATTCAGCCTTAAAACAAACATCAGTAGAAAAATTCAATTTATTTATTCCAATATTGATAATACCCTTCGTTTCCCTATTTAAATTGGTAAGGGCCTGTCCGACAAACAAAGCAGCCGGAAGCCAGATCTTCTATTTATCTATCTTGTACATATCAGTTAGGCCCTTGGCTGTAGTACAGATAATTACCAGTAGTGAACGTGCCTACAATGAACACTTTTTTTTTAATTTTAAAAGCTTTTATTTATCTTCACTTTTATATATGTATGTATCGATGTATCTATGGTAGCGCACAAACCGATGACAAAGCAATAAATAAATAAAAAAATAAAAAAAAATTAACATGTAAAAACTGAAAATGAAACAACAAAAAAACAAAAGAAATATTATAATGTAAAAAGTAAAAATTTAAAAAAAGCCTTTCATAAATTAAAAAAGATCGTGTAAGCTACTTTTTTTTAATTATAATTATTATGTTTATATCTTACTAGCTGTGCCTTGCGGCTTTTCCCGCGTGAAAACTTTACCTTGCCGTTAGGGATGAAATTTTAAAAAACCTTTCTTAATGCATGCACCTCTAGGATACTTATGGAATAGCTATAAAAACCAGAAGCTGGATGCCCTACTGATGAAAACGATACTGCGGCCGGGCCCTTGGCGCTAAATAAATATAATTTAAGGTCGGGCCGAGCAAACAATCTCGCGACCTCGTTTGAGTAGTAATATCGAATGCATCACCTTGGCTGTTGGCTTCTTTAACGCCGGCGTGGTACATGTCGGGAAATTGTTGGCTTCTTTAACGCCGGCGTGGTACATGTCGGGAAACTTTATAATTATATCTGAGATATACTTGATACTTTTGTTAGTCGCAACACTTGTTTTGGTCGTTGAATGCTTCAGAAGATCTAGTTTTACCATGCATGTAACATATTTTTTGGTCTTTATTAGTCATGCCCTCTTTAAAAAAAGTTTTTTTTTTTTTTAGAGGATATTATGCTGCTAGATTTACTTTGGTAGATTTGTTATTCAAAATACAATTACCCTCAGAAGGCCGTGCTCACAGTATGATCGAGGTATGAGCACCATGGAATGACCAGCAAATAACGCAATATAGGGACGCGTTGCTTATTCAATACCTATGGTAGGTATCATTCATGGTCATATCATAAATTTTTCCAAATCATATCACATCAAAATGCAGTAGCCGTCATATAACGCCATAAAAATATAACATTATCGTCAAATTATACCACGGCCCTCAGGCTTGAAGCATTTCTAAAAGCATTATGTTGAGCAATAATATCGGCAGAGGTCATAGATCTAATTAAAAGTGGGAAGATCAGGTACCAGATCCAAGGGCGTGGACTGCATACATTTAGTGCAACGCACACAATTGGCCTTCTTTGACCTTAGTCTCAATTAGAGTGGCGTTTGTGTAGCACGTGTTAGCAGTGACACTCATTCGCGCTACATTCTGCATATGTCTCTCTATATTTGTTGTTGATGCACATGAACAACAACAAATATTATTATTTATCTTCATGGGTGTATTGGCAAATAGTTGTATCTAGTCCAGTTTGTGTTTATGTGATAATAAAGCGTGCCGTATCTTCCCGCTTTTAACTAAATCTATGGTACAGGTATACTAGCTAAGCTTTGTAGCATGTTATTTCATAAAGGTTGTACGGTATAACAAAACTATTAACTTCGTATCCCAGGTAAGAGAAATGTATTGGGAACGGCAGGCTCCAGAGGACTGACAATATACCTACATGGGAATTTCTCGTCATACTTACATTATAAAGTATTTTACAATATTACCTACTACTACTAGTAGATAGTATACTAAATGTCTAGTAGATATTTTAATAAATAGGTGAATCTAAGTGACAGCCCATTGAATTAATCGGGACCACATAGACGACTTAATAGTACAGGCACGGGACTGAACACGTGGTCTCCATTATAAAGAGTTATTTACACTATAAGAACCAAGGATCATGCATGGTACCATTAGTAGGTATTCTTACAAAGCTCGACACATAAAGGTCGTGTCACACAGGCACAAAGCTCGCCAAACGGATCGGCCACACGTGCGCAAATAGCTGGTGCACAAGTGTTGTTCAGAATATTTCTATTACGGAGTTTTGGTTTAGGTTACGGAGTTTGAATAATTATATCAGTTTCGTCGGATATCCGAAACTTACGGCCATATATATATATATATGGGCATGTTGTTTTTTATGGGTCTCCATACATTTCAGGTCAAAATCTAGCCGAACTCAATAATATCAGCCTAATGCGTCCCGATAAACAATGTTGGCAAAGTAGTGACGTTAATAAAAGGTTTCCATGGCATATAGCAAGCCATTTAAAAGGTTTTTTGTTTAAATTGCTATTCAAAGTTGACATTTAGATATATTTTCTTATCCCGTAATCTTTATGAGTCAATAAGAAACTGTATGTAGATTATAAGTAATTTTGATATTGATAGAACCGTAAAAAACATTGCACATAAAAAAAAAGTGGCTATATTAATAACTTTGTTTTAAATTCAAGCTTAAATCCTAAATCTTAACATTTAAAAAAAATACATAAAAACCCGTAGGCCATAACTGAAGTTATTTTTTTCGGCAATTTTGATTTGGCAAATTATGCACCAAACACTCAGTTTTTACTTTCAGTTACGGTTTTTCTTGTTTTGTAAGTTTGATAATAACGGTCACGGTAATGACAAGTGTCTAAAACATCCTTAGTGTATACACGGCGCGTTACACAATGATGCATGAGTTTATTTGCTCGCGCGAGGTCGCCATGACTCTTAGGATGACATGACGCCTTAAAATTACAGAGAGTAAATGAATATTAGTAGAGGAGATTATACATTTATTGCCTATTCCTTATTTTCCGTTTGATTGAAGTCAGGAAACAAGGGTTACCCCGAACAAGCCGCCATGCTATGTACCTACCGGTTTTTTTTCAGTCTTTCTTCTAAAATCAAACGGCGTTTAATCTACGTCGCTTAGTATATATTTTCTTTGTCTAAGTTAATTTGGATACCTCGCTTCATTTGATCAATAATTTAAAATAGTGATAGGTGAAATCCTGAATATCTTCTTTTTAATTATTGATAATTTTACAAACGCGCTGCAAGATAAAAAATACATTGCCCTTATGGGAAATTAATTAATTACTTAAAGAAATAAAGAAATACACTGCAAAATAAAGATTTGTGGCATCAACTCTTGCCAAGTGGGTAAAATAACGATAGCCGGGCCATGCCCGCCCAAGAACCAGCAAAAGGGAAATCAGAAAATAAGTGTAGGTAAGTAATATAAGTACTTACTACCTAGTGTAAGTAAAAGTATCAATATCTACTATGCGATCACCAAAACTCCTGGATATCTTAATCTGTAATGAGTGCATCAAATAATTTTTAATTCGGTATAAAGTAAAGGTAAAACATGAAATAGGTCATAAGTAAGATATGGCACATCTATTCTGTAACCTTGCTCTTTGATCGCAGTTTATCCTTGGCTGACATTAAGTTAACTGAAGTCCATGTAACAGGTATGTAGGTGTATTTGTGTACACCTACATACACAGGCAGGCCTTGTAATAATTTGACAGATATTGGCGCAAATATTGGCTTTTTGGGACGTGTGACAAATATTTGTTACGTGTGATAATGTTGGGTACCTACGTACCTATAATTAAATACCCCCCCCCCCCCCCCCCCGATATTTTAATCAGTCAATTATGTACTTATCTAAACTTCCTATAAATTTTAAGTTCATCAAAATCGGAGGAAATGTTTTTGAATGAAACACAATAGTTCTAACAAAAGAAATACAGATTTCAGATTGGTTTACTAAAAATCTACAGAATCTATTTTTATTAAATTTATACGAAAGCTCCATTCCCTTCCTCGCCCCCCACAATACCAAGAGACCAACAACCATTCAACCCACGGGCATATTTTATTTGGTCCTTGATTTATTTTACCAGTGCGTCTTATCAGTAATGACATACGGAGCCGAAACGAGAACACTGACTGTGAGACTCGTCCAAAAACTCAAAGTCGCTCAGCGAGATAAGAAGTTTCCCGGAGTTTCGAACCCCTTAACAAGGTGATCCGGCAGAGAACTAAGGTAACCGATACAGCGAAGAGAATAATAAGCAAGCTCAAGTGGCAATGGTTTGGTAATTTTAAAATTTGTCGTGGAACCGATAACCGTTGGGGTAGACGAGTTCTAGAATGGAGACCGTGAATCGGAAAGGTATCAGTACACCAAGGTTCACTGGAAGATGATGCTTGCTAGCATTATGTGCCTATCTTGTATGAGCAAAAAATAATTCCCTCCAGCTAGATGGAGCGACAATCTGCACAAGGTTGGATGAGAAGAACCGAAGATTGGGCTCAGTGGCGCGCCTTCTATGTCCATCAGTGGACGAATACAGGCTGTTGATGTGATGATCCTGAAGTTACTGTTTCAAATAAAGTAAGAACCATACAAACCATCCCAGAAATTTCGTAAAAAATAGTATACAAACATTTAAAAATAAATGAGAACCTGCTCCATTTTTGAAATCGTAAAAATATGTTTACATACAATACAATCATTGCTTGTTTAATAGTTGAAATAACTCCAAAACACGTGTACCATTTCTCTCAATAAATCAGCCAATAAACCACATTCACATCGAGGTTTCACAATGACAATAAAATACAAAATTGCATCGTGCTGGCGTGGATTCAAAATGTCGGCCGCCTCGTTTCGACAAACGTATAAATAGTTGTGGAGAGTACGCGGAAGTACTTTCAGTGCCTACAGTTTATTTGTTTTTGAGCAGTTCTAGCTCTACGTTTAGAAAAATGAGAAAATGTTTGGACCGCTTTTGTCTAACTGTATAAAACAGTAGGTCCCCAGTAGAGCGATGGTAGCCTAGGGGTATATACTAGTGTGACTTAAAATTTGATGATACAGAGTTCGGTCCTAGGCTACCAACTGTAGCGGGTATAAAATATGGTAGTAAATAAAATTAGGATTTGATGAAAGTACTTAAGTAGTATGAAGTAGAAATTTATGGAAAAGTTCATCAGATACTGCTACTTTACTTTATCCTTCAATTTAAATCTACTTTTGTAATTTAAGGACAATATTATTTATTTTTAGTTCACCAAAGTCTCTGTCATAAAAAAAAAACACTGGAAGTATTTCCATGTGTTGTTTAAATAAGAATGATTTACCTATCTGTAGAACACATCGATGTAGGAAACAAATAAAGATCAAGAACTTAATACTTACTAATTATTCAAAATGCGACCACGCGATTATTTGTGGTGTGCGTGTCGCGTGGTAGATACACACATCTACCACGATCTATTAGTAATGTGTGCTGCCCCGGCTCGAAATTATGGATAACGGCTTTTTACTTTATATGATGATTAAGTTTAGTTACCAATTCGTCAATTAAAGAAGCCGTCTCCACTATTATAAGCAAGCCATGCGCGGAGTTTTGGTGGAACACGAATCGGGCGAACTTAGTGAATCCTTATTTGTTTCCTAAATTGATAGTTGAACATTAGCACAACCCATTCGGATTGGTGCAGTATAATTTAGCAACCAACAGTAAAAAAAAAAAATTTTTTAGGATGTATTTCGCTGTTGGCTTTTACCGGCCTCTACAGCTTCACCACACAAACAGTAGGGATTGGGCGGGCGCTAAAACGCTCAAAAAAAAAAAAAAGTTAAAATTTTGACGACCGGCACAAGGGCACCCAGGGGGTACAAACCTCGGCTTGGACGGTCGTCTCGTTTACGGGTACATCGAACTAAACACCCCTCGATCGCTAGTGTTAGTAGTGATTGAGGCGGCCCTGTTAAAATGGCTAGGAGCCGTTTGATTGATTTAAATAACTGACCGCCGATTCGTAATACACTTTCGAGAAAAATCGGGAAGAAACTCGAAGGCGAATAATAACTAATTATGAATAACGGGACCTTCGACCTCGCCGGTTAGGTCGCTGTCTGTGTCTAAGTGCGTCGACTCCCCCTGGCGGGTTGCCAGAGGGTATAGGATTGAGCGAGGCCGCCGCAGCCAACACTTTGGCTGCGATGGCGTCGTCCGGATCGTCCAAGATATCGCGAGGTCGTCTACGGAGGGTTGTCGTGTCTGTCTTGTAAGTCGCGGCTTCGACTAAAAAGGGGTTTGGATGATAGGGTGCCGCATCAAAGTAGCGGCGAGAGGCATCTTTCATGAATTGACGGATCGAGGGAAGCTCGATATCGTGGTGCAGGTCGGCGTTCCTCTGATATCAGGGGGCACCTATTGCATTTCGAAGGAATTTATGCTGTTTAGTCTGGAGCGGTTCCAGAGTTAACGGCGTGCGCGAATGCTACCGATGCGTAAGTCATGACGGGAAACAATAAACAATTGGCGCTTGTGTTTTTATCATTCGTTTAGAATTGCGTATGTCAAAGCTTAATTCGATGTCAATCTCAGTGTGCCACGGTGATATCTGTCTGACATCAGTGTTGCTGGATTTGTTCATATAAATAAATTACTCAGCAAATACCTCAATGCTCAGCAATGGTTTATTTGTTTTTTAATAAAAATGATGTGGTTATTGGTTCAACCGTACATTTATAACATTTGATTTCAGTGTAAATCAATGAAGCCAATGACAGTGTTGTGCATTGTATTTAGCATTGCATTACAATACATATTTGTCACACACATCTTGATGGGTATGTATTTGTATACTCTTTGGATGGGTATGTAAAGTTTTTGTTTTGAATTTGATTAATAATCGTTGCTTTAAAAAGCTTTTATTTACTGAAATGTCGTTGTTGATTGCCAGTGAATGAATTATTGTTTATTATTATACTCGTAAGTAGCTTAGGCTACACAACCAATGACTTGTTATATGCAGGTTTCCATCGCTGCGTGCTTCGGAGGGCGCGTAAGTAGCTTAGGCTACACAACCAATGACTTGTTATATGCAGGTTTCCATCGCTGCGTGCTTCGGAGGGCGCGTTAAGTTGTCGGTCCTGGCTGTTATTGATTAATAGCAGACAGTCGTTAAGCCACGTCAAAGGCCCTCGGGCGGCCTGAAAACCTGTGACACCAGAGGCCAACAACACCTCATACGAAGAGGGTTGTTTCTCCAGCACCACAAGAAAGCAAAGCAAGTAGGTTCCTTTATTGTCTTTTTTACACATTAGTTGTCCTAGAATGTTTAACTTGAGACAGGTATTAGCTTGACAAGTGCATGCTACGTAAACTTGAAAATAGATCTTATTAATTAAGATTAACCTGTTACGGTCATAGATTAGGTATTTATTATCTATGAACTTAATCGTAAAATATACTATGAACTTTATCGTTAAATCGAGAGTTGACTCTTGTATAAAAAGCATAGTACTTACCTACTTAACTATATTTTTGTAGCTTTTTAATTATTTCATTTGTGTAGGCAGCAGCAACATTTAAAGTTCATTTAAAATGCAAATACGCCGCCGCGCTGCCAACCAAATTATAAAATTACTCGTAATTAGTCATTTATATTCTGAACATCATTTATTAACTACCATTTTCTGAGATTGCATTTGTTTAATATTAATCAGATTGGTAGGAACATTTAGAAGATAAATTTATGTTCATTCATACATTATCCAAACATCTCACAATCTCTATAGTAGAAACCTAGTAATTCTGCTGTATATTGTAATCTACGAATGAATTTCGTCATTTTTGGTCACAGAAAAGTTTTTTTTTTTCATTACGGTTAAAGACTTCAATGATATTTTTATTACTAGCTGTACCCGCGTCTTCGCACGCGTGGTCATTTCTCTAGGCTAAAAGTACTCTATGTACTATTCCAAGATCTATATATATATATATATAAATCAACATTTCATCGATTGTTCAGCTCCTACTCGTCGGATTGAGATACCAAGTACACCAGTTTTTAAGTCTAAGATATCCAACAACTGTAAAAACTGCATCGCAATCGGTCCAGTAGTTTTTACGTAATGCGCGAACAAACATACAGACAAACAGATAAACAGGCAGACACGAATATTAAAAATGTTATATTCTTGTTCAGTAGCTTATTTAAAGTACCCTAGACCTTTTTTTTAATTATCTTCCTGATACAGTTTTTTTCGTCCTTATTTGCTTTACTATAAGTATAGATGAAGCTGCGCGCCGCGGCTTCACCCGCGTGCACATTGATGATGATCGTGGATGATGAAAAGTACATTCAATGTGTTATTCGAGGACTTATGCCTAAAGTATATGTGTGCTAATTTTGATCAAAATCCGTTCAGCTGTTTAATCCACAAACTGTTTCAGCGTTGAGTGGTAACAAAAATACATACCACACATTTTCGCATTTATATTATGAGTAGTGTCAGATTTATTAAAAGATACTAATAATATTATACTTTTTGAGAGCACCACATTCAAGTACCCTGTGGATTTATAGAACTTAACTGCAATAGGTACTTCTCCTGGAGATACCGCAACATCATGGATACACAGTTATCATCACAACCAAAATACAGCTTTTTGTATTTTGTGCCTTTGCGCTGATTTCACAAATACAAAGATTTGGAGGATAGTGTACATTTTATAAAAATACTCTGCTAACCCGTGTGAAGCCAAGCCTCGCCACAGAATAAATAATAGTACAAGTACAGAAGGCTAACGGAGTAAAGTCATTTAAATAAATAGCGACTCTCGCTACAACACTATAAAGTGCAATTTAACTCGCACAGCGCAAGCTCTCAGCTTTCAATTATACTTACCTAGAAGGCGCTCGCCCACCTCGTGCAGGCTAGAATGCACCGTATCACAACGCGCGAGAACTTCCATTGCTCTAACCGTTTCAGAATCGCTCTGTCCCTTTTGCGCTCGGTAGGGTTGTATTAAGATATGACTAGGTACTTGTACTACTAATTATTCTGTGATATGTTATGACTTAGATATTGTATTATGTTATTACTTATTATTATAAATTAAAATAGTTCTATTTAATACATTCTTATCAGAATAGACCGACTATCTCATTTTTACTACCTACCTATCCCGTTTTCAGAACGCCGATAAGTTTAGTGAGATACCTACCTACGCGTCGTTGGTTGATTATGATTATATCCTATAGGTATTGCACTTTGATGAATAAAGGTGCCTGTCTGAATTCCATGCTTTTTAATGAGTGAAAAATAAATTGCTAGCTATTTAATAAAAGATATTAAAAGTATGTAGGCTACTTACTAAGTCAGCACAGTAATTCATTTTCCGATCAACAATACCTACAATAATCAATTATAAAATTACGTTGATCGATTTAATAAATGACTTTATTTCTGCGCGGAAAAACCTTAAATATGCGTAGCTTCGGTATGGAACACAAATGAAATAACATAAAACTATAAGAACCTACGTAATAAAAAAATATCAATATCTAACTAAATAACTATGACCTATTATAGGTATTACAATTTATTACCTTTCAATATCCTTTGGAAGCGTAAAGAATGTCAATTCGTCATTTCTATCACTATTCAAACAGCCGAATGCTATGCAGTACTTTCTAGCTTTCTTCTTGGTACTCATAATTAAAACATGAATAAAGTTTGTCAATAACTTTACGTAAGTAGGTGCTCTATCGCTAAGTACAAGGCGCGCGCCTCATCGAGCGCACTCTTGACACTCGACTGAACGGATCCGAATATTGGGTCCTTGAATTTATTTGTACTTGTTGCGGAGTGTGATCGCCCTGGCCTCGCTAGCAGCTAGTAGATTATCTATACTTATAATACATTTTAAAATAAACAGTGGCCGCTCAGAAATCGTTTTAGCGCCACCATTGTGTGGTTACCTAAGTGTTTGTTTCGCACCCTACTGATACATTTGTAGTTTGCATATTGGCTAGAGTTAATCCAACATTTGTCTTAAGAGGTACATTATCTAGTTTCAAGTTATGCCTACACACGTTACATCATTACGCAAATAGAAGCCGGGTTCTATTTGCGTAAAGAAATTTCGTGTTCTTCTATTTCATGTTTAGGTAAATAATTATTATGTTACTATACTACCAACCAGAAAAGCAATGACTGATTCTGTCAGCATATTTCTCTAAATAATTAGTTCATAATTCAATTATTTAAGCTAGTTCACATGTTTATAGAGTGCGCCTTCCATTAAGAATGGCATATCAAAAAACAGACATATTGGTAGTACATATCAGTCATACATAAAAAATATCGCTCTAATGCCAAGGAGGAAACACGGGAAAACGTTTGAACAGGAAATTAGATCAAATATTTCCTCTTAAAATTACTTATCTCTCCCCACGAACGCCACAGAGCCCGATCTTCGGCTCTTCTCATCCAGTTTCTGCCGGCCGTCTTTTGCAGGTCGTCACTCCACCTGGCCAGTGGGCGTCCTACATTACGTTTGCCACGACGCGGTCTCCACTCGAGAACACGTCTACCCCAGCGGTTGTCCGTCCTTCGACAAATGTGACCATTCCATTGCCACTTCAGCTATCTAATCTTTATATAATAATATATTTATGAAGTTAGAACTTTGCAAAGCGTCACCACATCATTCATTAATCATCATGGTAATCCTACAGTTACGAGAGTTGGTGTGATTGTTTGTTACAACTCAGCGCTGAAACGGCTGAGCTGGTTTTGATGAAATTTGATATTTAGATACTTTATGCTATAGAATAACAATATAATATTTTTCATTACCATTATCATCATCATCATCAGTGCGGGTGGAACTGAGGAGCGTATCTGTCGTTCCATAATCAAATAGAAAAGCCACAAGCACGCCCCTGAATAAAAAACCCTTCGCCAACCATTTTGTCTTTTTACGTTCTTATCTAAGAAGCTTCATTTCCTCAGGACATATCTCTAAGTTTAACAAAATATTTTCCAATTTCTACCTTAACACTATGGAAATAAGAGTGCATAGAGTCCCAGCGTGTAGTTCCCAATATATTTCGCACCCGGCGTCGTTTGTGGACCATTAAAGTGACCCAAGTTCTAAAATCGACTGTTTTACGCTTGCAATGAAAATCGCCTGGTGTTGATTTGTGTTGCTTCCGTGTAGAGTGACCATGATATCGGGAAAACCCGCTCTGTTTTGCTACAGAATAACTAATAGATCGAGCGAGCGAGACCTCCTTAATCTCCCTAACAACTTGGAATAACCTACGTTTGTAAGGGTGTAAGTTTATTAATAAAAAAAAGTTAACAGAAATGGGTTCAGAAATTCTGGAGAAATAACATAACACATACACAAAAAAAAACAATGAGCCGTTTTCTTGTAGGTAAATAAATGTAGTTCATCTTATCCAAAACAGATGGCGTTGTAATTCCTTATAGAGGTTTAAGTCAAATTAATATTGCTCACACTTTTCTAAGTTATGTGCGGTTTTCCATCGCTCCGTGCTTCGGAGGGCACGTTAAGCTGTCGGTCCCGGCTGTTATTGATTAATAGCAGTCGTTAAGCCAAGCCAGAGGCCCTCAGGCGGCTTGACAAACTCTGACATCAGAGGCCAGCACTACCTTATACGACAAACAAACAACAAACATTGCTCACAGAGTAATAATGTTATTTTTGTTTGTGTTTATCTATGGTTTCTGTGTATAGTATAGGTTTTTATAAAAAGTTAATAAACGTCAATTAGTACTGCGCAGTACAATATTGTAGTGCGCAGTATTACTAATCATTGAGACAGAAACCATAGATAAACACAAACAAAAATAACATTATTACTCTGTGAGCAATATTGTGTTTCAAATACAGAGCTTTTACTGTAAAAAATTCGATTAAAGTTCCCTGCAGTTTATAGAGTACAGTGCCATGTGTTATTTCTTAAAACATAGTTATATATTTAAACGGGACTTAATCGCGCTGAAACTCTTAACTCTTCTTCTTACTCTCTCCTGTTTAAATAATTATATAACTATGTGTTCGAATCGCGAAAGTTTAAAAGTTACAATTACTTCTGAAAACTTCTTGTTTATTTTTTAAAGAAGGTGGTGCCTCATTGATATGTGAACCTCCTCCTTCTAGAAATTTCTTTAAAAAAATGTTTACGCACGGCCAGGCTGTAACTACCTACCTACCTAAGTAATTTGCTCCATCATTGCATAATGCAAGTGGCATTGATTTGTCATGCCCGCGCCGCGCCGTCCCTACCCTATTACGATGCGTGTTGCTTGTCAACAATAACAACATTTGACATTACAATGCAGTAACAACAATGTTTAAAGCTAATTAAACTGGATCTTGTATAATTGGTTTTTGTTGAATAAGATAATATTTTAGGTACTTTTTTTTGTTGAGCAAGTAGAATGTTGCTCTTAATAATATTACTAATATAGGCTTTATTATGTACTAGCTGATGCCCGCGGCTTTGAACGCATAGTCATTTCTCTAAGTTAAAGTACTCTATGTACTATTTCAAGACCTAAAATACCAATATACCAACATTTGATCAAAATTCCTTCAGCCTTCAAAAAGATTTTATCGATTGCTCGGCTTGTACTCTTTGGATTGAGATATCAAGTACACCAGTTTGTAAGTCAAACCCTAAGCTATAAAGCAGTGAAAACCGCATCGCAATCGGACCAGTAGTTTTTACGTGACCAACTAACAAACTAACAAACAGACAAAAAGAGAGAGATGATCTAAAAAAAAAAGTTGTTCAGCAGCTTATTTTAAGTAGGTACCCTAGACCAGTCTTATTAAAATTATCTTCTTTGTACAGACTATTTCGTTCCTATTGCCTTATTATAAGTATAGATAGCTTGTGATAGATTAACCGTAATCTATCACATTCTATACGGTATATCGAACGAGGTACCTAAATACGGACTCCATATCTTTATTCAGACGTACGTATGCCTCTAAAAACGAAGCATTTTTAAATATTAAACACCTTTTTAAATAAAAAAGAATCAACCAAATTAGATCTTATGTCTCGGAGATATGAAATAACATAAGTACATAATTAAAAAAAAAAAATGAGAATTTCCTCGTTTTCGAAGTTCAAATTAGGTTAAATCCTAGAAAATTTAGAAAGCTGGTGCGCGCCCACTGTCGTGTCCCCGCGGAGTCCGTAAACACGAAAACGAAACACGAAACTATATTAAACGTTCCAACTTGATTTGTGCCTTGTTATTCTTTCGGCTAAATTAAAGCTTTTATTTTAATCACTATTCACACAAATTTTCACGACTAAACGGCTGAGCTGATCTGAAATTTGTAAATGGTATGTCCGTCATGAGAAAGGACATAGACTCTTTTTTATTGTTACCGAAAGATGTCTACGCATGCAAGTCGCTGGGCGCAGCTCGTTTAAAATATGTATACCTACCTATTAGATGTCCATAAGGGCAACTTGTCGTTTAACCTTTATGGCAGACCAGGTATTGGTACATGCCTGAAGCACAGAATACTTAATAATAATACGTACCTGAAGGCGAATCGATCGATCGAGGCTATGCTATGATGGTGGAACATCCACATATATACATACACACATAAATACATACATAGACTGTTAAACTCATTACCCTTCCCTTGCTTCGCCGTAGTCGGGTAAAAATCAGTACAGACTCTCAGCATCAGTGTTAAGTATTGAAAAACTGGCGTAACAAACTTTAAAGTCCTAGAAAATACGCCTTCGATTATAATATATCAAGCACATACCTACTTATTTGAAATTAGCAATCAGAGTTCAAAGAGCAGTATTGGCTTGCGCGCAACCGGTTGTTATCTTATCCGAAGCGACCCCGGGGCGCTCGTCTGCAGGTCTCGGGGGTTACACAGGATTACATGGCGCTTATTCGCTATGCCACACGAAAGTGCTTCAGAAAACGTGTCACGTCATTACGAACATTCACGAACAATTCCACGAAGACAACGTAACGCGACCCGTTACGTGGCCGAATGGACATATAGACTCATGTTGACCTACTCGTTATGATCCTGTATCGTGAATTTGTGATGCTTAGTTTCAATTGTTAATCTAACCTTCTTCTCACTTTACAATTAAACGACATTCATACACAAATCATTAGATTTTGTGTTCCCTTGTGAACGGAAACAGCCGTCAGAATCCCTATGTTCAGCAATTTAGGTCAGGAATGACATAATTTGCGCCCGCGGTCACAAATCTGCATAAATACACGAAAACAAGATGTGCCAGAAAATTCCATGTTTGTGTGAAAAAAAGTATCCCATGTGATATTCCAGGACCATAAGTACGGGCGATATATTCCACCATTCGGTTCCTACAAATGATCATTGCGCAGCCATTTGCACGAAGTACAGAGTGGCCACGACTTATCTTGGGCGTGCTGTACAAAGTACAATTACAAATTAGAATATACCAAATTTCATTCAGCCGTCAAATAGTTATCGACTGCTCGGCTTCTACTCATCGGATTAAGATACAAAGTACACCGGATTAAGTTAAAACCTAAGTTATCCAACAGTGAAGACCGCATCGCAATCAGTCCAGTAGTTTTTAAGTGATACGCGAACAAACATACAGACAAACTAACAAACAAACAGACAGACACAAAAATGTTATATTCTTGTTCAGTAGCTTATTTTAAGTATTAATTAAGACCATTTTATTTTGTATTATCTGCTGTGTTTGTTTCGTTCCTATTGCTTTATTATAAGATAGATTCTATATCTAACACTTGATTCCCAGATTCTTGATTTTTCGTCACCGACATAGCTCAAAAGATTAGCAAGCTGAAGTGGCAATGGGCTGCTAACATTTTTCGAAGCACGGACAATCGCTGGGGTAGAGTCCTCGAGTGGATACCGCGACATAGCAAAATTAGTGTAAGACGGCCACCGGCCAGGTGGAGTGACGACCTGCGGAAGGCAGATATTGGATGGGAAGAGCAGAAGATCGTGCTCTGTGGCGTTCATGGGGAGTGACTCATATCCAGCGGACGAACATGGGCTGATGAAGATTTAGCTAAAAAACGTTTAAAATAAACACTAATTGCTACCTCCTGTTCCGAATCCTTCTTTACCTATACTCGTACATGTTTATAAGTTATTGGTTTTCATTAAAGATGCATAACGACGACTTTATTAGGATTAGGACGACTGGTTGGTCTCGTGGCTAGAGATCCTGGGTACGAAATCGTACGGTCGCGGGTTCGAATCCTGCAAGGTGCAATCATTTGTGTGATGAGCAGAAATGTTTGTTTCCGAGTCATGGATGTAATATTCTTATCTATGTATGTTTATCCGTTACCTAATGCCCATAGCACAGGGTATCCTAGTTTGGGGCTAGATAATTGGTATGGAAATGTCCCGAATGTATTATTATTATATTATTATTATTATTATTATTATTATTAAAAACTCATTACCCTACCGTAGCACAAACAGTATTATCGCAGCGAGGACTATGCGCACGTCTGCCCTTGAAATTGCAATTACTTCAATTAATTTCACAAAATGAAAACGCCCATTGAATTAGCAATTTCTTGTTCTATAGCGATTTCGATGAAAACTTTGAAACCCCTTAAGGGATGCTTTAAGATCTGTTAGGTGGCTTCGAAACTCAAGGAATGAGTTGAAATGAGATCTCTTGAGCTCGGATCTCTAAATACGCAAGCGCGGATCCTAGGTCTATCAACCTGAGTTTATTTTTTAGATGGTTTTGTAATTTTCATATGATTTGTCCACAAATAGGTACAAAGTTATACTATTCCCGACTGGCATACTTAGGATACGTAAGTGAAACCGCGGTGAACAACTAGTATTGTATAATTTTGGAACTCGTCTAGGCTGGAAGTGTGTGACACCCCCTGACTCGAAGGCTGGATCCTCCCTTGTAGATACGTCTATGCTCTATCTACAGAGAATCTATAGAGCTTATGTTCTATCTCTACCCGTACAGAAAGTTTTAATAGACTTTGAAACCTTGCCTCGATCAATGATTGCCTATTGGCTTGCCCCTTGACTTATGTTTCATAAACTAATAAAATTACGACATGAAGGGCGTGGATAGGTTTTCGTAAATGAAAGGCACTCCCTTCTCTCTAAAATGGTTGAGGGGGTGATGGCTGGTGGCATACTCGTGAACAGGTGCTTGTGGGGACTGGCTCAGCCTGTGGTTTCTTATACCAGTAGAGTCGCAAGGGTATATGCTTTTCCTGAGCGAGATTCAACTCTTAGTCGGCACATGAAATGGAATTTCTTTTTCAAACTCAAAGTACTTCGTTTACCTAATTTTATAGATTTGATCTATTTAAAGTATTATAAGTTTTCTCCTTGTTCATTAGATGTTAATTTTGTCTTGTAAAAGTGTTATTAAATGGCCTATGTACAATAAAATACGTTGACTTGACTTGAAACTATTTGAGAACCACTTCTCTAGCTAGATAGAGTAGTCTATGGTACCTCTATACCCACATAGGGTCCCTAGAAAAAGAAGCTACTATGATATCTCTACTTATAAAGCCCTAGAGAGTTTCTAGATTGAGTTTCTTTGCCGTCTCTACCTAACGAGCGTCTCCAAGTAGAGCGTCCATCCCATCTCTACTTCCATACCAAAGATTTTTAAAGAGGAAACATTAAAAACTGTATAGTAAAGCTGGTATCTTCTATTCAATGCTATCTCTACAACAGCCTAGCTATAAATAAAGATACCTCCACATAGGTAGAGCCTATTGAACAATAAACAATGTGTTGTTTATATTGAACGGGCCTTGAGTGGCGAGTTGCGCAACTGTGGCCACTTGCTGTTGCTAGGTACCATAGAGTAAGCTAGAGCAGAGGGGACATCTGGAAGTTACGTGGAAACTATATTCTAAAACAACACTGCCTATATTTGTAAGTATCCGTAGACCCCTGCTAGGGGCGACTGCTTACCAACGGGCTGCGGAAAACAAAAAACAATGGTGTTTAGGAATGATAGTTTATTTTTTCATCTAATATTATGTCATCATTGAGCATCATCAGATAAGATAGATAGATAACACTTTATTGGACCTAAAAAGATGTTTACAAGTATTCATAAATAGTTAAACTTCGAAAAGAAAAGTATATAGTGGCAGTTTTATCACAAAGTGTGAACTCTTCTAGCTAACCACCATCCAGAAAAATAGACTGTGAGGATAGTAAAATGCAATTCAATTTTAATGAATGGCATTTCATTATGAAATTGCCGGGAATATTGAGACTCAACATTAAAACCCAAATCACGAGGTGAAGGAGTAGACTGTTGAAATTCCACTCAGTAATTTTGAGCCGTTGCAATTTAATAGCATTTTTTTTTTATTACTGACTAGGCAATCGTTTGACCACGATCTCACCTGATGGAAAGTGATGATGTGGTGGAAGGTGTAGCACGCTTGCCTAGTAGTTCATAGGATTATTCATAGGATTTACTCAGTTCACCTGAAACAATAGTTTTATTATTGTGAAAAGTGACACAAACAATTTGCAGGTAGTTCCACCAAGCAAGACTGAAAGCTCTCTGCCTCTTCTGCCTCCATACTCTATGAGCCGGTCGTTAACCCTTCACTCGAGGCCTCCGATACTAACAAACAACAGTTGAGAGATGCACACGCACACAAGACTTCGTGTCTGTGTGAGTGCAACCTAAATAAATATGTTGTTTACGACATGAATTAATTTAGGCCTCTGTTAGTTTTTTAAACTATTATAACTAGCTCTAAAGACAATTTGTACGTAGTTCAAGAATTTTCTAGAATTTATCGTCATTATGTTTATTATAATATTTTAAATATCGTCTTTTCTTCATTTATTAGCTTTTTCCATCGACGCCGCATCATTAGTCTTAATTATAGAGAATAATCACACAAGATATTGAGCAAAATTGTTACCTATCTATATTAACTACTTACGAATTTCATAACAATATCATAGACTCTTTCTTTCTCGTGTCCTGATCCTGACCAATGTTTTTTTATTGCTTATTTCTGGCTCACATCTAATGACCACTCACATCTCACTTCTAGATAGATATATAGATAGATAGATACTTCTAGGTACTAGAACTCACTTCTAGGTAGATTTGTAAGTCAGTTTGATACTTTAAGAAAAGGAATTACAATTCTCTGATTTCTCTTGGTAGGTTTTAAGATCATGATGGAAAAGCGGTATATACCTCTATTAGATAGTGACTTTGTCCTAATCTCGCCGTTAAGAGAGCGGCAAAGATCATAGCTGCGCGGCGTGATACTTTAGTGATAAAAGATCACAGCTACCGTGATACTGAAGTAATAAAAGGCTTGAGAAAGACGGAAAGCAAGCAGACGTTGCATAGTCATAAATGTCGTAACTAATAATTCATTTATTGCTTTTCTACAGGTTAAATGTAAATCTGAATGCTAAACTAAAAGTACAATCTGTAGCATACCAGATATTCATACAACGTTTAAATAGGCTAGTTTGAAACTAGACGAAATACTATATTTCTTCCGTTGCTCCGCGCTCTATCTCTCTATCGCTCGGCTATATCTCCTTGTGTTATATAACGATCAGGTCATAATAAACATGCATGCGAAGTCACAGAATGAACTAATGGTAAAAGTGATCTAAGCTATTCCCTGAATGGGGAAAATATACATAATGTTGCCGGCATAATCATAATAAGTGTAATGCAGAAAGAACATCGGTCACTTTTCATGCTACCGTGGACCTAACTTTCAGTTTAAGAATGATTATGAATGGCCTATTTGTTATGTATCTGTGTAATACGAGTATAATACTCCATAATACTATTAGGGATGTAAGGGAGCTCCTATCATCTTAATGCTCCAAGTAAACCTCCCCTGCCCGTTGTGCGTCCTGCCATACAACGAACAAGGCTCTGCCGACCGACAGATGGCGGTATAACCATCACGAAAATAGCGTAGTAAAATCCCACAGGCCGGTGATACAGCAGCGTCACCGGTGCAACAAACTTCGCCCTGCGGTCGCATGCCCAGCGTAGCAACTATGGGCAAATACCTCCAAACTATATGTACACAAAGAAAAAACAGCCCCTTCTTCCCAGCAGCCCTGCTATTCTTAGCCAAGGTGGTGGTTGTGGTGACGGCAGGGCAAGGGGTGCGAAGAATCCCCGGGCTATGGTAGGCCACCACCAACAACAACTGACTTTGGTAACGAACGCTCAGGCTTGACGACCATATGGCATAGCTCGAAACTGAACTGACAAGGATAATGTGGCAGATTCTGGAGTTATACGAAGTTCGACGAGAGGATGAGGACACCATAACTCTAGAGTCTGGCCACATTATGTACTACCGGAAGGTTCAGGGTGACCAACAATCCAGGGGGTGGCGTAGGGTTTCTCGTATATAAAGTCCTCACTAACAACGTTGTTAAAATCTCCAGTGAAACGAGATAGCGTACCTCAAAATTAAGCTGACCTTGTGGTATAAGCCTTAAGGTCGTTCAGGTATACGCACCGACGTCGACACACTCGGATGACGCAGTAGAAGAGAATGTTAAAGACATCTCTTAGCTCTTCACAAGACCACGAAGACGCTGTTATGGGGGATTTTAACGATAAAGTGGGAGTACAAGACAGCAGCGAATCGAGAGTTGGTCCACACGGTTATGGAAGCAGGAATCACAGAGGGCAAATGCTCAACTTTTTGGAGAAGGAGGGGCTCTTAATGAATTTGGTCAACAAGTTTAATACCGGTAGTGACCACCGACTACTACGAGGCTGTCTGAGTATCAATTTTAAGCCGGAAACATCCCATCTGATGAAGTCTACGCTCCGACCTAACCTGCTTCAAGCCGATGTGGGGTCGCATCAGTTCCAACTCCACCTGGAAAACTGATTTGCTGCTCTGAAAACCGCAAATTACGTCAACGAGGCCCTACAACATGCGATGGGTATCCAAAGGGAAGAAGGGTCGAAGTTCTGTCAGTGGCAGCGTACAGGTACGAAGTCCAAACTCTTGGCAGAGGCTCTTCAGCTAATGGATGTGAGACGGGATGATATACAGGTCACCCCGTCAGAGAAGTGGGCTCTCAATCAAAATATCAGCAAGCTGGTGCGACGGGACCACCGATGCTCTAACACAAGCAGTATAGAGAAAGCTATCGTGCAAAGGTCAGGAGACCAAAGTTTTCGCCCAGCAATTGAGAAGGCCCCATCTGACGAAGCTAAAAACATCATCTGACAGTCACAGCCAGAGATTCTTTTCAAGATTCTCTATGGCTGACTCGCATGCTCTGCGACCCGAAATCCGCAACCAGCAATGAGGATTCCCGAGCCACATTGACCCGCCACTATACCGATGACCTGCCGGAAAGTCAGAAAGACGAGATCGAGATAGCCCTCAAGCAGCTTATAAATGGAAAAGCCTCAGGGTAAAATAAAATTACATCGGAACTTTTGAAAATGCCAGGAAGACCTCTACTTCGAAAATTCTAGAAGCTGTTAGTTAACTTTGCTCTGAATGATGGGAGAACTCCGAAGGCGTGGAACAGAAGCAAGTGGTAGTTTCGTTTTTCAAACAAGGAGATAAAATGCTCATTAAAAACTATAGGCCCATCTCGCTTCTGAACCATGTCTGTAAGCTGTTTTCGAGGGTAGCCTCGAATCGTCTAGCGAGAAGACTTGATGAGTTTCAGCCTCGGTTTCAGACTTCAGGCTGGGTTTCGAGGGGGTGATGGGGCCATGGACCACATCCACACAGTGCGGCAAGTTATACAGACGACTGAAAAGTATAACCAGCCCCTGTGTCTTGCGTTTGTGGACTATGATAAAGTCTTAGACTCTGTCGAAACCTAGGCTGTTCGAGCCAATGTATGCCAAGTAGACTGGCGATATATCGAGGTGATGAGATGCTTGTATGATGCCACGACAATGACCAGTCACGTCCAGAACAGGCAGACTAAACCTATCCAGCTGTGCAGGAGAGTCAGACAGGGGGATGTCATATCCCCGAAACTATTCACTAACGCCCTGGAAGATATGTTTAAGACTCTGGAATGGAGAGGAACGGTCATTAATATAAATGGCGAGTACATCTCACACCTCCGTTTCGCCGATGCCATTATTCTTATGCGGAGTCGTTGCAGGATATTGAGCAAATGCTGACCAACCTAGCTCACGCCTCTAGTTGTATCGGTCTCAGGATGAACATGGATAAAACCAAGGTGCTTAAAGACATTATTACCCCGCAACCGATTGTCGTTGACGGTGTCCCCCTTGAAATTGTTCAGGAATATATTTACCTCAGGCAGACTATACAATTGGATAGGAACAAATTCAACAGGGAAGCCGATAAGAGGATTCGGTTGGAAAGGGCAGCATTTGGTCAAGTCTTCTCGTCGTCCTAACACACAGTGCCTAAAGACGAAAGTCTTCAAAGCGTGCGTTCTACCAGTTATGACCTACAGAGCCGAAACGTGGACATTCACAGTAAGGCTGGTCCACAAATTTAAAGTCGTTCAGCGAGCTATGGAGAGAGCTATGCTCGGAGTTTCTGTAAGAACAGAATCCGAAATGAAGAGATCCGCCGGTGAAAACTAACTTTTAAACGAAATTTTGTATAATGTACCTCAAAGATACTTTTGGTCCAAAATATAAGATACTTTTATCCCAGAGAAATTACTACGTGGGCAAAGCTGTGGGCTATCTGGCCAAAGCCATATATATTTTGTGCTAGTACAAAATATATTATGGTTTAAAACTAACATGGTCCCAAACTCATTAATAAGACTCGTAGTGTCCATATCCCGTTTCTAATGTTAATACTTCTAGGCGTGTCTGTTCTCTGCTAAAAAGTGTCCTCTTAACCGATCTCCGTCTTTCCGTAGTGTAACAATAGCATTAGGCGACCATCTGGAGCTTTTGGGTGTCGAACTCACATCGAACCTGAATTTTGGGTCTTACATTGAATCCAATGCCAAGGTAGCTGCAAAAAAAAAGTTGTCTAAGGTTAGGCGGTACTTCACACCGGGACAGCTTTAGAATCTTTACCAAACACAGGTCCGATCTTGTATGGAGTACTGCTGCCACCTCTGGGACGGTTCTGCCAAGTATCAGCTTGAGGCATTGGATTCAATTAAGAGACGTGCTATGAGGCTCATTGGGATGACACTCTGGTAAAGAGTAAGCTTCAAAGTCTGGCGCATCGACGTGAGGTAGCAAGCCTGGCGGTATTCTACAGATTGCACTATGGAGAGTGTGCACAAGAACTGCACAACCTGATTCCCCCATCACCTTTCCATCACCGTACGACTAGACGATCAGCAAAGCGCCACCCATTCATGGTTGAAATACCTCGCACAAGAACGAAGCGTTACGCTTCTTCATTTATTATAAGAACTGCAAAGGAGTGGAATGCCCTGCCCTCGTCAGTGTTTCCTGTAAATTATAACCCCGGTGTGTTCAAGTCAAGAGTGAATAGGTATCTACTAGGCAAGCGTGCTACACCTTTGACCACATCATCGCTTTCCATCAGGTGAGATCGTGGTCAAACAATTACCTAGTCCGTAATAAAAAAAAAAATAATAAAAAAAAACTAGAGGATGTCTCCTGGATCAGTACAATCCTCTAGTTCAGCCATAAGTGTGCACTGCGAAGCTCTAGGGCTCCACGCGTGCGAATCCGCGGGTATTGCTAGTTTAGAATATTAGTGTAATGACCAGCACTGTAAGTATAAAAACTGAAGCATTTAAAGCTCTAGACGACACGAAAGTTAAAAGCGAAAATTATAAAAAGTTTATAGGTTGAAACCTAACAAAATTATGTAACGTTTAGTAAACTTTTGAAATTAAGAAAATATCAAGACATAAGTATGGGAAACAAATTTAGCTACAATTATTGCACAATCGGCAAACGCATGCAGCCAAGCGAGGCGGGCTGGCAATCGCGTTAGGCGAGGACTAAGGTAGGGAGGCTCGTTTACATATACCAGTTGAAATGCTAGCGCTAATGCGAGGTACAAAGTACCTGTTCGAGGGACAACTTTAAGTTGCCCCATAGTAGTCATAATTGAACTATAAGCTTGGGTACACACGGAAATCATGTAGGATATTTGATGCAGTTAACCAATCCGGGCATCTAGCTGGAGGTTGATCTGAAAATCAGCTAATCAGTATCTATCGTACGCGCATGATTCTACACATAGAGTAATAAAATATAGCGTTATAATGCAAAATCGTACGTTATTACAGTCAAAATCGAACATGTGCGGGATTCGTCGGACTGCAATGGGACCGGATTCAAGAACCGGATCTGTACAAGAGGGGGTTACGGTGAAAATCCAGAATAATGCCGGAGTGTGTTGCTAACATCTAAACGCGACACGTATGGTGTTATGGTGGCGCCGTAATTGGCGTCGATACGGTAACCTTTCGCTGCCTCGCGATGCCTCGTCCATAAACGGCAGAATGTGGGCGGGAAAAACGGCGCGATGTTACAAATATGTGTTAGGTTAAGATTTGTATTTACGACTAGAGAGACAAATTGGAAATCGTTAATAAGAATTCATAGACTTTTTGGCTAACCTATATTCTGACCGACTGCTGGAAAAACTTCGAAACATTTGCTTCCGTAATCTGTCTTGCTTTTGCTCTCTCCTTCGAGAAGCCAACCAAACCCTGAACTGGTAGAACACCGGAGTTAATTTGCAGATGAAGTAAATTGTTGGTGAGGACAAATTAGAGATAAAAAAAATATGCGTTGGACCCGAGTGAAATGTTCTATAATAATTATAACTGATTATTCATTCGGTCAAACGTCGATTTATTTGTTTGCGCAAATCGATTGTATTTTAATTTACTATCTTGAAAGGGACAAGCGCAGTGCAGTGACACGCAAGATTTTGTAACAAAACTTTTGGGCGGCACTGCAACTGTTACGGGCAGGCGTGACGCTTACCATCAGGCGAACGACCTGCTCGACTCGTCACTCAACTATGTACAACAAGGTACTATATTTTAAACTATACGGATGTACGGGTTGATGCATACTAGTAAAGTTATATGTTTACTTATAAGGATGTCCATCTCTAGTATGGTTCCATTTAAATTTCATCAATTAATAAATAGTAGATTGTACATCAAGTGCATAAAACGAGTCTATATATCCAAGAGCCGAATGCGAGGGTAGATATTGAAGTGGCGGATAAAATGTCTTGTTTTATCCTCGACTTCAATATCTAACACTACTCTGCTTTTCATTCGTGTGTGGAAATTTTAGACTTGTAGGTATTATTATTTATTCTGTGCTATTACCTACTAATAATAAAGGAGTAAGTACAAAAATACTGTACAAAGGAGATAGTTAAAAAAAAGTCCAGTGACTTAAAATAAACGCTGCTAACTTTTGGTTAGCAGCGTTTATTTTAAAAATATTACGTTTTTAAAAATCGTGTCTGTCTGTTAATCTGTTTGTTTATTCGCACATCAAGTAAAAACTAATGGGCTGATTGTGATGTGATTTTCACTGTTAGATAACTTTAGACTTATAAAACTGGTGTACTTGGTACTTACACCAGTTGGTGTGTGGTTTTCAGCTCGGGTAGAATAGCTTGTTGTATCCACTTGTTGTACAATCTACCGACTACTTTCAGTTAATTAGTTCTAACTCGTTTTTACACGATTGCTCGGAGGGTTATGCGTTTGGGTTGTATTTATGTAAGTGTGTATGTTTCTTAGGCACGTCCTATATCCTAAACAGCTTGATGAATTTTGATAAATGAGGTATCTATGGATTCGTCTTGATCACGAGAGTGCCATATGATCATGAAATGACAGGAAATAATATGGCGTCCACCACTGCCATATTGTATTTCTGATGGGAATATATATTACCAAAACCAATCTAGTGAGTTTATTCAAGTTAATGTAAATACTATAGTCTAATGTTGCAATTGCAAGCATTAAAGTAAAATATGTACGTAAATAAGAAACATTAAATGTATACTAGTTGTGCCCCGCGGTTCCACCCGCGTCCTTTAGGAACCGTGCATTTTTCAGGGATAAATATTAACCTATGTTTTTATCCAGGGCATAAGCTACCTCCATACCATATTTCATCCAAATCCGTTTAGCCGTTTAAGCGTGAAGAAGTAACAAACATACTCACACACACTCTTACAAAAATACAAATTTTCGCTCGTCTAAATCTATACTACTTAATATTATAAAGAGGTAAAGTTTGTGAGTTTGTATAGGGTAATCTTTGGATCTACTAAACCGATTTTGAAAGTTATTTAACCAATAGAAAGCCACGTTATTTGTGAGTATTTTAAGCAATACTTATATTAAAATGACCACGCGTGCGAAGCCGTGGGCATCAGCTAGTATTCAATAATTTTGTTCGCAGTTGGTGTTTATTATTTTTATAATAGTTTTACTTGTTTTCTTCAATGAATACATATCTATAGATAAAGCAGTAGGTACCACACAGTCTGTATAATGAAGATAATCAAAAATGGTCTAGAGTACAATATACTCGTACTTTAAATAAGCTGCTGAACAAGAATTTTTTTTTTTTAAACTCGTGTTTATATGTTTATTCGCACATCACGTAAAAACCACTGGACTGATTGCGACGTGGTTTTTCACTGTTGGATAGATTAGAGTTTGACTTACTTTTGAATTGGTGTACTTAGTATTACAATCTGATGAGTAGCAGTCGAGCAATTGATAAAAAAACATTTGATTTCTTGAACACAGCTAGTACTTAATACATTACTAGCTGCGCACAACTGTTTCACCTGGATTGCCTGGATGATTATGATGATGACGTTGCGTCTATGTCACTTTGCAGTCTGTAATAAATGAATCCGTCGCTGCGTGAGGGAGGAAAAACAAACCAACAAAAAACACACTTTCTCATGGATACTATTCTTGTGTTGCGTTTCAATATGTTTTAGTTTTTCTTTTCGCAGTATTAACTTCTTTTATCTCCATGTCGATAAATCCACTGGCAAATGAGTCTTTATTTTCAACCGTAAGGTTAGCGTAGATCCGCCCTCTTTGAAACGGGAAGTTTATGGGGATGTGCATTACCGGTATCGTCATGTTATATAGGTGGTACGCCCCCTGAAATAAAAAAAAAACTTTTTTTTCTTTGATGTTAAATTCAAACGATCCCCATCGCCGCTATCACCAATTTCCCCCACTAAACCCCACTACTTCCCACTATCCCAACGAATAGTTATAAAAGTAAAACGTCTGTTTGTCTTTGATGTGAAACGCCTTTAAAATTGCATACGAGGTACCATGACTAAAACTGGAACAGAAAACGATTTAAACAGATAAGACGTTATTCAATGTAACGTTGTCGTTTTGGTTCATCCAAATGAACAAGATAACGTTGCAAGTCTCTGCATCGCGCAAGCGAGTCATTCTCTATTTATGTCAGTTCATATTTTACATAGAACAATAAATTCACACAATCACAGGATAGATACCGTATGAGTTTTTTATTTTAAAGATCCTATATTCATCAACATCATAAGCCCGTGTCAGTCCACAGCTGGAAGTAGGCCTTTTCAAAAGCAGCACTTTTATTGTGCTTAACATGAGGAGGTAATGTCATTAATCACCTCGCAGGGCAGGTGGGTTGGCGATTACAGGGCACAGTTTCTTACACCTTTTGTTTGATTGAAGACTTTTTTCTTCAGGCACTGTGGTATGGACACGAGAAGACTTAAGCTTGCCAAAAGATGCCCAACACAGCTGAATTCTTCTATTGGCTTCCTTCTCAATGTTGTTCTTACCCAAATGCCATAAATATGGCAATTGGATAAATTATATATGTTTACCTTGCACAATTTCAAGAGGCACACCATTGACTGCAATGGATTCCGGGTAAATAATATCGTTAAACATGATCTTAGTCTTATCTATGTTCATTCCGAGACCGATGCGTCGAGAAGCATCAACTAGGTTGGTCAGCATACTTTGCAAGTCTTGCAGCGACTCTGCCATTAGGACGATATAATCGACAAATCGTAAGTGTAAGATGTTCTCGCCGTTGATATTGATGCCCATTCCTTTCCAATCCAGCCTCTTAAACATATCTGCCAAGGCATTACTGAACAGTTTCGGGGAGATAATATCCCCCTGCACTGTTGGATATGTTTAGACTGCTTGTTTTGTACTTGGACACTCATTGTCGCGGCGTAATACAAAAATCTCAGCATTTCGATGTATGTCCAGTCCTCTTGAACCGCTGCAAAGACTCCAGAACTATCCAGGTTTCAACAGAGTGAAAAGCCGTCTCATAGTCTACAAAAGCAAGGCACAGGGGTTATACTTTTCAGACTATGGTGCCAAATCCTCTGCCAAACCTGGCCTGTTCAGGAAGCTGGAATTCATCGTCTTCTTGCGAGAAGATTTGAGATGACCTTCGAAAACAACTTATAGACGTGGGTGGCTAAAGAGTGAAATAGGCCGGTAGTTCTTTGAAAGGGTTTTATCCCTTTTTTATAGTGTAGTACTACCAAACCCCTGCTCCACGCCTCTGGAGTTCTCCCAATGTTAAGGACGGTGCTAAATAACTCCTGAAGCTCACGAACTACGGGCTTTCTCCCTGCTTTCAAGAGCTCCGAAGTTATTCCGTCCTCTCTAGGGGCTTTTCCATTCTTAAGTTGTTTGAGCGCCATCTCAATCTCGTCTCAGCTGACATCGGGCAATTTATCAGTGTAGTGGAGGGTCAGAATTGCGCGGGAATCCTCTGTCCTGGGTTTGGGTCTAGAAGCATGTGGAGTCGTACAATCGGCTATATAAGTCTTCAATCTCAGAAAGGATCTCCAGCTTAGAGACGATTGCTGTGCCGTTATTGGTCCTGATCTTTATCAGATGGGATCTACTCAATTGCTAGATGGAGACTTTTGACCCCTGATTGTTCTCAATTGCCTTTTTTATACGGCGAGTATTTAAACATCGGAGTTCACGATCACGACGAACAAGCTTACTGATTTTATTATTGAGATTGGCGTTGGTCCCGTATTTTGTCCATAAGCCGAAGAGCCTCATCCGAGATTTTAGACTTCGTGCCCGTACGTTGCAGTTGACAAAATTTAGTGCCATCTTCTCTAAGGATTTCCACAACTTTTTGGAGTACTTCATCAACGTCATTTACAAGTTTCCAAAGCAGAGAACATTTTTATGACTTGTGCTAGAGCTGTTCAGATCCAACAGTGGCTTGGAGCAGGTTAGGTTGCAGCGTAGACTGCACCAGACGGCATTTTTCAAGCTTGTGGTCTATATTCAAGGAGCCTCGGATAAGTCAGTGATCACTACCGGTATTGAACCTGCTGATTACTGAGACATCCCTGAGTATGTGCTTATGTTCCGTCATGTTAAAGTCAAGTCCATGTTTAGTCAGTGTCGGGGCTTTGCCCAGTCCACTTGCTCTGTGGCTGCTTTTTGAAGAATGAATGCATCAAAAAAAGCAAAAAAGAATGAATGCCCTCTTTTCCAAAAAGTAAAGTAGTATTTGCCGCCTGTGATTCCTATCTCCATATCCGTGTGGACCTATTTTCAATTCACTGCAAGTCTGTAGTCTCCCACTTTGGCGTTAAAGTCTCCTATGATAACGTTGTAGTGGGCCCTTTTGGTGTTATGTAGGGCGAAGATATGTCTTCAAACATATATTCTACCTCATCATCCGAGTGTGCTGAGATCGATGCGTAAACCTCTACGACCTTAAGGCTATATACCTCTCGGTCAGCTTAAGAACTAAGTACGCTACCCTGGTCGACACACTGGATACTTCTACAACATTATCAATGAAGACTTTATTGACGAGGAACCCCACTCCACCCTGAGACTGCTGATCGCCCTCTAGGAGGTAGAATAGGTGGCCCGATTCCAGGGTTATTGTGTCCTCCTCCACTCGTCGGGCTTCACTTAATCCTAGAATAAGCTATCTGATCTTAGTAAGCTCCGTCTCGAGTTGCCTAAACAAAAAAACTGTCCTTTTTTAAATTTGTAATTTCTAATTTGTCCATCCAAAGGTTGTTTGGAAGAGATCGCTTTTAGCGATAAGATCGCCTACTGTGCCTGTTTTTAAAATGATTTCTTGTATATATATTTTTTGCCTTAATTCTGGTGCAATAAAGTGTTTATTATTATTATTATTATTAACTTTTGTATGTAAGCCTAATCGTTCATCCATTGTACGTAACTTGGGTTAGTTTTTTTGTTTTGGGGTGGCCTACGGTAGCTCATGTATTTCTTCGTACCCAGAGGGTACACTTTGGCATTTCCGTGACCACCACCTTGATCAGGACTGCGATCGAGAACTGGGGGCCATTTTTTAATTGTGCCGTTCATAAGGAGGTGACGCGGTGGATGGTGGGACGCTGCTGCCCGTCACTAGCCATGCAGTGTCAATTGGCTACCCTTGTTTTTAGGATGTTTATACCGCCATTTGTCGGTCGTCAGGGCCAAGTTCGTTATCTATCAGGATGACACTGACACTGCTCCAAGCCAACCTCGCCTGCACGCGGTCATTTTCACTCCCATACATCCCATATTAATTAATGAATGTTTTAAATGTAAATACTGTAGACAACGGTGACCAACATATGGTAGGTATTTATTATCCTAGAAAAATGAAAATCCTTCATCTTCGAAAGGGTGTGTTTTACTTTTTAAGGTGTGTTTCACACTAACTAACTGAAACTAAATAACTGCTGGACCAATGTTGATGAAAATGGTATAGTCCAACATAGGGTACGTTTTATACCGGTAAAAGGTAAGTCAAAACGGGAACACGGGAAAATGTGGACTTCCCGCTTTCACACCAACACAGCTGTGATTAAGTTTTGAATACAAAATTACAATTTATCATGGAAAATGGAAAGTTCATTCAGGAACGAAGGAAATCTTTGATAGAGTCCGGTACTCGCTTGCAAGTCAAAACCAAGACCATGTGAGCTTAAATATTTCAATGAAGTCTTGCATTGTAGAATGTATTTTAAATTTTTAATTTGTGAATAATTGCTATCGATACATCTTTAAAGTATTGCCAGTTTATTAAAAGTACTAGTACAAGTATATATGCACTGTACTTGTACATATATCTTTGTACTGTGGTACACGCCACACTTACTGGTGGATAAGGGCAGGGCTGATCCAACATCCCTTGTTTCATCGCAGATCCGAAGAACTTGTCCTTATGTATCAAGTCACATATCTTCCAGTGCATCTCTACGAAACTACGTTTATATCTGTTCGTCAGCCACTCGTAGAAGTAGAAATCCACCTGCAAATGAGAAATACGTAAAGGGAATAGGAGAAATTCGACAACGAAGCACTTGAAGCTGAACCTGAAACCTCTGAAATACTGTTCCATCGTTCTCTCAATTGAACGTTTCTTGTTCCTACTTTGTACGCTGATACATTTTTTCACGTCTTGGGGTGACGATTTAGCTAGGTTTATCACTTATCACTCTTACTATGATCTAATGGATTTAAGTCAAAATTAAACGAGAAACAGTAACCGAGCTTTTATTACTTCTCCCTATGGGTGTCGACATCTACCTCTTTAATTTGCTAATCCGTTGAGCTATGACGATAACTTTTATTACTTCTCCCTAACGGTGTCGAGATCTGCCTCCTTAACTTCCTAATCCGTTGAGCTATGTCGATAACTTTTATTACTTCTCCCTAACGGTGTCGATATCTGCCTCCTTAACTTCCTAATCCGTTGAGCTATGTCGATAACTTTTATTACTTCTCCCTAACGGGTATCGAGATCTGCCTCTTTAACTTGGTAATCCGTTGAGCTTTGTCGATAACTTTTATTACTTCTCCCTAACGGGTGTCAAGATCTGCCTCCTTAACTTGCTAATCCGTTGAGCTATGTCGATAACTTTTATTACTTCTCCCTAACGGGTGTCGAGATCTGCCTCTTTAACTTGCTAATCCGTTGATCTATGTCGATAACTTTTATTACTTCTCCCTAACGGGTTCAAGATCTGCCTCTTTAACTTGCTAATCCGTTGAGCTATGACGATAACTTTTATTACTTCTCCCTAACGGGTCGCGAGATCTGCTTTTTAACTTGCTTATCCGTTGAGCTATGTCGATAACTTCTATTACTTCTCCCTAACGGGTCTCGAGATCTGTCTTTTAACTTGCTAATCCGTTGAGCTATATCGATAACTTTAGTTTGCAATGGATTGTTTTTCATTTGGCTTCAACCCCATGCTTTAGAGCAGGGTTTTACAAACTTTAAACCACGATGCAAAAATTTATTTTAAAATGTTTCGCGCCCCTTAATTTGTAGCCATTTTTTTACAGTGTACGTTTATATAAAAAAGCAAGGTATAACAGCACGTGTAGTTATACCGAAAGATGTATCTACCAGAATATAAAACATAAAATCAGAATTCCAACTATAGACATTTTTTTTATGGATCCTATTGAGATAAAGCTCCGCGATAGGTAAGTACTTACTTAGCGGTCAAGAAGGTTTAAAAAAAGACGGAGTCCAGATTGTCAAACAAACGAGTGAAGCTATTCGCTATTTGATATGTCAAATAGCGATTGCGTATGTGTGTGTGAGTGGATAACTTGTGGTTGATACACAATTTCATCACAAAAACTGCATAGTTTTTTATGTTTCGTGAGAACTAAAACGAATTAACACGAGTAGCAAGGTCGAGATCTTGCTGCGATTTGGCGGTCGATCAGAATAACATGCTGTAAGTGTATGCGTGAGGCTTGTGCCTGAGAGCGGATCAGCATATCTTAGGTGCTTCACTTTTGATTTGGCGGTGTGGAATCCGTCTTTCACAAACATTCTTGTTAACGGATAGCAATGCTAACAACATTATTTTAACATAACATTCCGAGAGAATAGGCATCTACCCGAATAACAAACAAATGTGCGTTTATTTTTTTCTAAAAATGATTGGTAGTAATTGATGAATACAATACATAATATACATAATAACATAACTAATGTTAAACATAACAATATACATTCTCGTCCCACACTATACTCGCACATCTGTTTTGGATATATGCTCGAAGGTTTTGACATAGCACGAATCACAAAGATCATCAGTATCACAACACAACACTAAAGTTAATTTATATTACACGGTTTATGTGAGAATAAATGATATTCGTTTGTTGTGTTGATTGCTATATGTTCTGATCTGATTGTAAACAACGTAGCTAAGAAACAAGTTTTAACAAACAACAATTTTTACTACTTATACTTTCCAATGTTCAGTTCTAACAGAAAAATTCTGAATTGTCAATCTGTATGCGTGGTTTCAGTATTGCTACCCCCCTTGTGGAAATAGCCCATGACCAAGGCGCAAGTGAAGCGAGCGCGAAAATTTTAAACTATTTTTCATCCTAATTATAGGCAGTATTCGTGATTCTATGGTTATGTGAAAAAAGCAACATTACCACAAAGGCGTGATCAAAAAATGTTGTACCATTTGTAGCAGTGCATGGTATGTGAGAGGATAATAACTTACCATCTTTTCACGACTCTATTTTATTTGTTATTACCCTAGAAATGGTCATAAACTGGGCACTCGTAGAAGTTTTGAGAAATACTACGTTAGAGATATCCCCAGCACATCTGGCTGTATCCATCGTTGAGCGACTAGTCACACCGACAGTGTCCAACTGTCTTTATTCACTATAGCTTGAACTACTGTGTAGGTTTATCTGTGGCCATAACATACCGAGACATTATTGGAAACTGGCCGCAAGAAATAAAAGTGCAATCCGACGTAGTAGAAGGGGTCGCCGCGCCCGTACCGCTGCGATGTCAGGTTCGCGTACGATAAGTATTTAGGGTTCCAGTACGTGACAGCGGGGTGCTCCGTACTTATGTACCGTATCTGAACAGAGATAGTGGTTTAAAACCTACTTTAAACATACATGTTAATAATTATGTGAGAGTAAGCACTTACTTTCTCAGCGACACACAGAGATTCAAATAAAATTAGACACAGAAAAATTAAAGACCGCATCATGAAATTAATTTTGTAGAGGAAACTACCACACTAAGCCTCGCCGCACTGCTGGGCCTCCACGTTGGTCAATGCAACCAGAGGCGAGTTGCATGCAACATGAATCATAAAGCATGAGACAGATTGCATTAATGATAAGCCGAAATTGTACAACATTTATTTTGCAATTATCCTTAATGTTACAAATCTATACTTATAATTAAACTGTAATGAGTCTAATTGTGTACATTGAAGAATTTTGAAATAACTCTTTATTCGATACTGAAGCCAAAACAGTTTTTTTTTTTCATTTTTGTCTGCCTGTCTGTCTGTCAGCCTGTATCTTGGCCGCGCATCACGCCGAAACTACTGAATGAATTCATATGAAACTTGATTTGAGTTCATATTACGAAATAGGACATAGGATACTTTCATCCCGAAAAATTAAAGTTTACCCACAGGATAGGGTTAAAAGTTATTTAAAAGAACACGTACCACGCTGAAACTACTGGATGAATTTTAATGCAACTTGGCACAGTCATAGTTTATATGATGGGTTAAAATTGAGGCTACTACTACTACTACTACTTTGAAGTAATATTATTATTTTTGGAGGGTACTCTCTGTTTGGTACTGAATCCAACGCTGTTTCTTTTTTCATTTCTGTCATTCTGTCTGTACCTTGACCTCGCACCTCACCATAACTACTGAATGAATTCAAATAAAGCTTGTTATTATTTGAGTTCATACTAAGAAGTAGAATATTGGATACTTTTTATCCCGATGTTTAGCATGGTTCCCTTGGGAGAGGGGTTGAAAGTCAAAATGTGTACTAAGTTGTAATTCACTAACGCGTAGTCCGATTTCATTAATTTTTTTTTTGTTTAAAAGGAGTTTAGTTGTCCTGTATGTATTTCCAGGTTATTGGTTTTGTAGTTCAGAAATTAAAGAAATCACAACCCTTAATATAATGTCCAAATAACTTGAAAACCGAAATGTACAGGAACTTTTGAACGCCCGGTTCATTTTAAGCTGGCCATCGCACTTTATCATATAGATTAAATGGATTTAGGCCGGTCACCGAAGACACCAAAGTCACGTTAGAGCGCAAAAATCTGTACAGACCTGTTTTTTTTGGGATGTTTTCAGTAATGTTATACTAAATTTGCAGCTTTGAAAGCCCTGACCTAACTTCGTGGTTTTCGTGAACATAGAAATTAGGTTTTTTTTTCTTCAGTTTTTGCTTTCTATCTTCTGAAAGGTGCTTCCCACGGAAAAGTTATCTATTACACACATAAAGAAGACAAAATTTCGTATATATTGAACTCAACCGCATCTCTGTTATTTTTTGAAACACCTGAGAAGTACTTCAAACATTGCCCATTTTCTCTAAATTGAAGGTAAATTGTAATGGTAATTTGTCTGAAATTGTAGTTTTAGCCGTCTTCCGAGCAGAATATCGGCTATAATACTCATTCTACAAAGAAAGTCATGGGAAGAAGTTGTAGAACAGTTATTTACCGTTAATATAAGCACAAGAGAAACTTTTTATTACCAAAAGTGCCCCTGTAATCTGGACAAAACGAAAAATTAAGGAAATCGATTTTTTCAAGATATGTAAATTATTATTAATGCTGCACAGTTATCTATAGTAATTTTATTAAAATAGCCACATCTATAAAAAAAATTTTCTTTACACCTACATATTATATAATAATATCATACATATTACATACACCATACGCACATACATACATATTATCATATTAATATTTTTTAAATCGTGTGTTTGTTTTTCTGCTTATCTACGCCTGTTTGCGGCACTGATTGTGATGCGGTTTTCATTGATGGATAACGTAGGGTTTGACTTAAAATAAAATTTAGAGTACTTGGTATATTAATCTAATGAGTAGAAGCCGAGCAATCAATAAAATATTTTTGACGGCTGAAGGAATTTTGATTAAATGTTGATACGAGTATATTGGTATTTTAGGTCTTAGAATACATAGAGTACTTTTAACCTAGAGAAATGACATTACGTGCGAAGCCGCGGGTACAGCTAGTGAAAAATAATAATGTTTTTTTAACTGTTGTTGTTGTTGTAGTAAGCGTAGCCACAGAATAAATAATAGCACAAGGCGTAGCGATGACTCGGTACGAGTGCCTGAAATGGTTAGTATTATTATTATAAATGGACCAAAAAAAATTCCATAAGCTGAAATGTCTATTTAAGGGCGTCACAGACGACTAAGATGCTATAATATTTTATCTTAAGATAAAATATCGTTCGCCATACAATTTACATGAACCATCACAAATGGCGAAGATAATATATATTTGCATCTTACAGTATCTTAAAATATCGAGCGATATGTTTTTTTTAAAAGATGACATCTTAAGATACGAAATATATCGTAACATAATAACTTAAGATACAAAATATATATTAATATACTAACTTAAGATACAAAATATATATTAATATACTAACTTAAGATACAAAATATATATTAATATACTAACTTAAGATACAAAAAATATCGTAATATGCTGTGTGTGTGTGTGTGTGCGTGCGTGCGTGCGTGCGTGCGCGCGTGCGCGTGCGCGTGCGTGTGCGTGTGCGTGTGCGTGTGCGTGTGCGCGTGCGCGTGCGTGCGTGCGTGCGTGCGTGCGTGCGTGCGTGCGTGCGTGCGTGCGTGCGTGCGTGCGTGCATGCGTGCGTGCGTGCGTGCGCGTGCTTGTGCGCGTGCGTGTGCGCGTGCGTTTGCGCGTGCGCGTGCGCGTGCGCGTGCGCGTGCGCGTGCGTGTGCGTGTGCGCGTGCGCGTGCGTGTGCGCGTGCGCGTGCGTGTGCGTGTGCGCGTGCGGGTGCGCGTGCGCGTGCGTGTGCGTGTGCGCGTGCGCGTGCGCGTGCGCGTGCGTGTGCGTGTGCGTGTGCGTGTGCGTGTGCGTGTGCGTGTGCGTGTGCGTGTGCGTGTGCGTGTGCGTGTGCGTGTGCGTGTGCGTGTGCGTGTGCGTGTGCGTGTGCGTGTGCGTGTGCGTGTGCGTGTGTGTGTGTGTGTGCGCGCGCGCGTGTGCGCGTGTGCGCGTGTGGCATTGTAGCTCCCAAACGAATGGACCGAATTTGACGTGTTTTTCCTGTTCGAAAGCTGATGTAATCGAGATGGTTCTTAGATATATGGGTAGAGAGCCCTCTCTCTACCCATATATCTAAGAACCATCTCGGCCCCTCCCCCCCCCCCCCCCCCCCCTCAGGTGAGAAAAGGGGGGTGAAAATACACAGCTAAATAGGTCCAAACAATTGGTCCTATTTAGCTGTGTTTTTTTATGTTTGAAAGCTGAGGTAAACGAGATGGTTCTTAGCATACTGCAAGCCGTTGTTCTGTACATTCTGTACAAATGTTCTCGCGCATGTTCGTATTTTGTTTCACTAAATCTTCCTTAATCAAATTATGAATTTCGAGAAATGTTTCCTTCGACTTATTAAAATAAGTTCGTTTTTTTTTTGTAGAAACATCTGCGTAAAGAAATAATTCAGTTTTCTAAATTTAATGTGATTTTCTATGCAAATTGATCACCTTTTACAGTGCGCTAATGCAATTTGCATATCAAATTCAAAATCAGAATCGTCGACTGATGAGCTATCTAATAAACCTAATAGTGAAACCGTATTACTCATATTTTATCATTCTGTATATAGAAAGCGGTGAAGAAAAACGTGTGGCACCTAGGACGGCCTGCGAGCGAATGAATAATTTCAATATATTATCGTATCTTAGCTGTGTGTGATACCCTAAGAATCCTAAGATGCTATAATATTTGATATGCTGATATCTTAACATCAAATATTATAGTATAATTGACCATTGTAATGGTATTAAGTATCCAATGTCCCACCTCGTAGTCTGAACTCATATCATACCAAGTTTCATTGGAATTCATTCAGTAGTTTTGGCCTGATGCGCGGTCAAGATACAGACGGGCAGACAGACAGACACAGACAAAATGAAAAAAAAACGTTTTGGCTTCAGAATTGAATATAGAGAACCCATTGAAAAAAATATTACTTATACCTAACATAACTTTGGACCCGTATCCCGCAGGAACCCTGTATTTTTCGGGACAAAAAGTATCCATAATTTTCACACTTATAAACTATGTCTGTGCCAAGTTGCTTCAACATCCGTCCAATAGTTTCAGCGAGCTACGTGTTCTTTTAAATAATTTTCAATTCCTATCCTGCAGGAACCCTTTAATTTTTCGGGATGAAATGTATTCTATGTCCTACCCCGTAGTATGAACTCAAATCATACCAAATTTTATTTAAATTCATTCAGTAGTTTCGGCGGCAAGATACAGGCAGACAGACAGACAAAAATGAAAAACAAAACAGATTTTGCTACATTTTTATTATAAGTATATAGATTTACGTTTCATATTTAGTGCTACAGATACATTCTGTTGCATGGACTGACTACATGCATGCAAAAAAAATAAAAAAAAGAGTTCAATGTCACGGTGTATAAATGATTTACGAGTATAGTATACTAGCTGATGCCCGCGCGTGGTCATTTCTGTAGGTTAAAAGTACTCGTTGTGCTATATCTTTGTTCAGGACCTAAAATACTAGTATACCAACATTTAAACAAAATTTCTTCAGCCGTCAAAAATATTCTTATCCATTGCTCGGCTTCTACTCATCGGATTAAGATATGAAGTAACCCAGTTTTTAAGTCAAAACATAAGCTATCCAACAGTGAAAACCGCATCGCAATCAGTCGTGTAGTTTTTACGTGATGCGTGAACAAACATACAGACAGACAAACAGAAAAACAGACAGACAGACAGACAAGAATATTGAAAATGTTACGTTCTTGTCTAGTAGCTTATTTTATATAACCTAGACCATTTCTTTTTAAATTATCTTCTTTGTACAGACTTTTTCGTTCCTATTGCTTTATTATAAGCATAGATAGATGATATTTATTAAAAACTGGTTCAGCAAAAGAGAAAATTTTGAGAATAAAATGTTTGTTGTTAATTACACACCGGGCAAGAAAGCTGTTGTTTGTTTCTTTGTTTGTTTGTGATGGATAAACTCAAAAAATAAAGATCCGCTTTTAAAAATTCTTTCACTTAGAGAAAGCTAAATTATCAGCGAGTAACACTAGCAGGATTTTATTTTTCAAATATATTGTTCCCTTCGAAAATTGCAATAATAAAACCCAAGGTATTCAATTTTGTAAAAAATCTCGATTACTTTGTGTCACAAATCAAAGAGTATATAAATACTACATAAGATCACAAACTAAGAAGGAGATACGGGTCTTTGTATGTATATGGAACATTGCCATGGAAACGAAATCACAGAACATCCTTGACGTAGGAAATGCTCTATGCATAAAATACACCAAATAGTAACTGTAATTCAACCTCCTTGCGTTAAACAGAATAATACCATGGAAGAAATGGTACGTAAGTACGAGTATGAACATTTTGTGTATGAAATTGTTGTTGTTCTATTTGTCCAAATAAAGTAACTACTAATTTTATCTTTCTATATATCTACCCGTGCGAAGCTGGGGCGGGTCGCTAGTAATATTATAAAGAGGTAATTTTTTTGACTTTTTTGAGGTTGTAGGGAGTAATCTATGGATCTACTGAATAGATTTTGAAAATTATTTTACCAATAGAAAGGCACGTTATTTGTGAGTTTTATATATTAAAATGACCAAGCGTGTGAAGCCACGAGCATCAGCTAGTCAGATATAAACGCTAAACGGCAGAATGTGGGTGCGACAAACGGCACTATCGATGTTACAAATATGCGTTAGGATTTGTATTTGAGACCACAGTGCAACAAATTGGCCAACGCTAATACGAAACTGCTTATCACTGGTTCTTGTCAAATCCTACTTAACCAATAGAAAACAAATAGTTCAACTTGAAAACTTTAACAGCCAAATATTGAAATAGGAATAGTACGATCACAAACAAAAGACCTTGCATGTTCAATACTACAGGGAAACGTATTAGGATGCATTTTATTTTTGATATATATTAATGACTTACTAAAAGCTTTAGAAAACGAAATACTGCAGCTTTTCACATTTTATTAGGATGTTTCTATCTTAATAAAAGGTGACAAAACTGAATGCTCAAACACGTTACTGCATAACACCCTTCAAAATGTAACGCTTTGGCTCCAAGAACATAACATCGAAATAAATTAGGTATAGTAAAACAAAAATTATGCAATTTAGATCCCTCACTCAAAATACATATAAACTATCAAAACACCTCTCTAAAAATCGAAGAATCATTTAACCTTCTAGGAATGAACATAGATACACATATAAACGGGAAAACCCATATATAACATATTAAAACTAAGCTATTCAAATTCACATACGCTCTCTTTGAAATCAAATGCAGTACAAATACGGAAACAGCAATATCAGCCTACTACTCATACGCTCACTCATGGTTACGATACGGGAAAATTTTGTTGAGATATAGTGTAAATGCAAACGATGTAATCATTATCCAGAAAAAATGTTTAAGAATTATAGCCCAAATAGATAATACCCAAAGCTGTAGGCCATATTTCATAAACCACTATTGGTGTGGAATTGTCCCGAATATATTTATTATATATTTATTATTATTACTAGCTTTCCCGCGCGGACTACTGTTTATCGCGAAAATAAGCATCCTATGTTCTTCTAGGATATTAAAAACCAATGCAAAAGTAGGTATAGCACCAATGCTCTTGATGTTTATTGACAGACTTGTTATTTTGTTTCCATGGCAACCGTTCCTTACAGCGAGTAGGTAATCAACATTTTCCCGTAGAAACATACAATTATCCGGGATAAAAAGTATCCTATGTTTTATTCCAGGATTTAAGCTATCTTCATTCCAAATTTCGTCAAAATCCGTCCAGCCGTTATCACGTGAAAGCCAACAAAACAAACAAACACACAGACAACGTTTCACTTTTATATATTGGTCATTAAAATCATTATATATCCAAGACTTACTCACATTTGTTTTCAAAAATACCAATAAATTCACTGAAGTAAAAGACACTCATAACAAAAATACTCGCTATAAAAACCAACTCTACTTACCAACTCCAGAATAAAAATGTTATACAACAGCCCATATGACATGGCGGTTAAAATCTTTAATAAATTACCTACACATATTAAAAAAGGTACAAAAAATTCTTCTTTTAAAAATAAGCTTAAGAATTACCTGGCCTAACATTGTTACTACTAATTAGATGAATATTTTGAGTAACCAAAAAATATTATGACTGTGACAATCTCTATACTTTTAGATATATATTCTTATACCTTAATTTTAACATGTTATAAATACCTAGTAGTAATAATAAATACTTTAAATAATAATAATGTTACTTAGCATAGGCAATAAACATGTATAGCGCCCTAAACTTTTGCGATGCCTGAAAAGAGCAACTAAGTTGTATGTAGCCTTTGTATGTTGTACACTTAGTTATGCAAATAAAGATACTGAATACTGAAATTACAGATATTTTTTTGGTCAACCGATATTCTGACCAAACGTCGATAGTCTCGCTCATATCATTCCGTCTGCCTCTTGCTACCTCCTTCGAGATGTGAACCTAAAACGGGACCGGTTGAACACCACCTCCGGAGTTAATCAGCTTATTGAAATGTCGGTGAACGATTTCACCGACCTAAAATCGATATTTTAAGCTAAAAAATAAGTAAACAACAGCGTAGGACCTGAGAGAGATGATAATTTCACTCATGTTGTTGTTTATTTTTAATGTTAATAACTATTAATAACAGATAATTCATTCAGTCACCCGTCGAGTGACTTGAATACGCAAATCGATTATATTTCAATTTATAAACACCTATCTTCAAGTAGGTACTCTATTTTGAACTTTGCATGGAAAACGGGTTGATGAATAAAAATATATTGAAGGTTGATTATTTTTGCTTTTCTAGGGCAACACGTCCCTACAAGCCTGCCGCCCACACGCACAGATTAACATTTATTCACAAAATATAAAAACAGGCGAGCGTTCGAAACGGTACGCGTCATCTCGTAACAAAAACAAAGCAGTTAGCATAATAATTATTAAACGTTGTATTATTTTTAGCCGTCGGACCGGTTCCGTATCTGTAGTGATGGGCTGTAAAATGTATAGTATGTATACTATAATGTTGTTATTCGTTTGAATCGTTTGAATTCGTTTGAATCTTGATGCCGAGTTGTATCATGCCGTAGATTATTTATTCTTCAAAACAGGAATTATATTCCACCAGGAAGCCAACTACATAACACATACCAAAGCTCAGATTATTCTAAGTCATTCCGGCCAACAAAAAGTGTCAAAATTGGCTTTTTATAATCATAGGTTTTCCTACGCGTCTTTACGAACGTTTCTTGCACTTTGTCAGGAATATGAGTACTCGTACATACATTGAGACGCATAGACACGGCGCGTCCGTCACTCACGCTACATAGTCTTTCTAGTTTAAACAAAAACACTTCTGCATGGCTATTTTGATTTCGAAAACACAATTTTCGCGTGACTCATTTGGTTTATCAGTCTTAAAATCTTATTTCCACCCGAGTTCATCCTGGGGTACGACGGCGATGATAAACTTAAGCATTCAGTTGTAATGAGAGTTCTAGCAAATGCTACATGACAGGAAAAAGCTCACTTATAATAACGTTGTTCAGTTTGACAACATTAAACAAGACATACGAGTATGTTCCAAGCCTAAAACCCGGGTAAAAAATTGCCTATGACTATGAAAGAGGACAATTCGATTGACACATCACTTGTCAAAATCGGACCAAGTTTTTAGTTTGTACACATAACCCTTCGTTTGCTTCACCGTAGTCGGGCAAAAAAATATAGCCTATGACACTCTATACCTGCGCGCTTACTCTTCAACCCAATACTAATTCTTATTCAATGTCAATTTCAATCCAATGTTAACACAATATTGAGTAATCACTGTACCCTTGAAAACAATCCTGTTAACATTGGATTGAAATTGGAATTGCGCTTGTATTGGCGAAGGATTTTGTCAGTACCATGAAGATAGTTGCTTTAGGCTCAGCAATAGGGACGTTCACATCTATCGTAAATCGGTAAAACAATCCTAAATACCCTTAAAAAGTCTAAAAACTGAGCGTTTTATTGATAGAAAATAATAAAACATAGTTTAATTCACAAAACTATATATATTTTCCTTTTCAAGTAAAAAAATAAATAATAAATTTATGTTTTTTTTGGCTGAATGGTGCGTGTACGTTGCCTATGACTAATAGACGTAAAAAAAGTTCAAATCAAAACAAAACATTACAAGAGAAGTGGATAGGTACGGAAGGGAATTTGAAGTGGATGGAGCACAAATTATAAACTTATGAAGTATTATAAGCTCCTCTCAACGTCCATAAATCACATACAACACAAGGGTGCGAATGCAATGCGTTTGCAGCGCGTCTTGCGATAAGCGCGCGTTATCAGCGCATGAAAAAGGCATCGTGTGCATAACTCTTATTTCATTTTTAAGTAATAATAATAAATAACTGGATTAGGTTTCATGTACCTACCTATATTAGTATCATTACTTAAGACTGATGTTTTTAAAGACTATACTAGTTGTGGGCAACTTTTACCTTGTTGATTGATTTGATTTTCCAACATTCAGAGATTTATTTGTACCTATCACACTAATAAATGCAAGAGTTTGTGAGTGTGTATGTTTGTTACTACATCACGCCCAAACGGCAGAACGGATTTTGATGTATACCTTTGGTCCTAGAAGACAAAAGACATAGATTACCTTTCATCATCATCATCAATTTTCATCATTGTTCACGCGGATGAAACCGCAGGGTGGGGCGGGGGGCATCATTCATACAATACTATAGTTAAGTTTGTATAAAAAATATTTATAAGACTGAGGTTTATAAAGACTAAAATGTAACTTTTACCTTGTTGTTAAAATAATTGTTGATTGATTTTATATTCCTTTATTCAGAGATTTACTACAAGTAAGTTTATTTTATAACAGAAGTGTGAGTACTTTAAGTGAAATGCTAAACCTACTTGAAGTATTATGACTGCTTAAGACTTACCTACCTAAAGAGGTATGCGTCTAGGCAATGCCATTTTAAATATGTTGACAGAAGGTTCTCTACTGTAGTTTTAGTAGGTAGCCTAAATACTACTTACGTATAATAATAAATAATAGCTGAATTCCTATGTAAAATAATTTCAATTTTTTAGTTTTATGTGCCATAATACTTTAATACAAAAATAATTAACTAACACTGTTTTATTTCATATATTTTTCAGTTATTTAGATACTTACATCTAAATCTCCAATAGTACCATGAAGAGGTAATAAACAGATAGACAACAATATGTTCACTCATAGAAAATGCCTTGTCCATATAACGCATCATCTGACGCTCGGTTTGCCTTTGTTGAAATTGTAATGCATGATTTCGACGTAGGATATTGAACGCAAGAGCCAAACGTACATATTGTCACAAAATGATCTAAAACGCACAAAACTGAATTTTAATCACGGAAAAGTTACTAATTTGCTATTGTGTTAATTCCGATTTCAACGCAATACCTAACCCAATACGCGGCTGTCCAAAAAGCGTCAAGAGTGCCGATTTTGCTAAGATCAATTTCAATGCCAATACCATTTAGTTCTTTCAATATCCGCACAATATTGAATTAATTTGGCGCTAGATTGGCATTCAAGTGTGTTCTAGAGTACGAATTGTCATAATTCCAATACCGACCGATCGGAATTGTGTTCAAGAGTAAGGCCCCTGAAGACGAATCGATTGACATCTCGCTTATCAAAATCGGACCAATAGGGGCGCCGCTATGGTGAAACATCCACATACCCACATACATAGATACATACATACATAAATAGACTGCTAAACTCATTACCCTTCCCTTGCTTCGCCGTAATCGGGTAAAAATAAATAAATGCTCATATTTATCTGTACCTTTAGTTTCATATATTACGTACTTTGTAATCCAACAACGATCGATCCTCGTTGATTTTTAAACGGTTTTATTGACCGAGCGATCACGCAGTGCGAGCGAAGCCTCTCCATTTCAGCTTGGGCAAAAATGCTTTCGTATGTCCGGATGTCTGTCCGTCCGGATCTCTGCGTTGTCCTCTACGGCAGACTTATTGTCTAACTCTGGTGATAATGAAACTGACCTTCATTTACACCATTATGAACATGAATCTCCCAATTCGAATTGTCTAACTATCCACCGGTGATCTCCTCGGTGATCTTCACCGAGTCCCCACTATCAGCTGTTTTTAAGCGAAATGAATGAACGAAACATCATATTTTGACATATATTGGTATTGTCTAAATTTTCATCGTCATCGAGACATGTCAAATGAAAAAGGTTGCTCTGTCCTAACCTTTCGTATCAACTGGCTTTGAGTTTGTCACGAAATTATAGTTTTATTGAATTAAAAGTTGACTGTTTGCGTAAGTTCAAAGGGAAGGGGTAATCTAGGTATCATAATTAATTGCAGTTTATTAATTTCAGGCATTAATTCTCCGAAAATTCGACTTCCAAACTTGCGAAAGTCAAACCGAAAATTCACTGGTTTTTTGTGATATATATAGTTCGATACAAAGAGAATATTTCGATATTTACTTCTACTAGCACTTATTTCACTTTAACATATCTAATTTATTCGATTACAGGCACTATCAGTACCTAACCTACAAAAACATAAAATGATAAATATTTTGATGGGCGAATTTGTAGCCAACTACAGAAAAACAACATCTCCAAACTAATGGACAGGCTCTCAAGCCCCTAATATTGGTGCTATTATAATATCTATGGACGTTCAATGTTTAACAACAAATATCAACAAAATAGACCAATAAATTATTATCTCTATGCACTTCAAATCAGAAAAGTTTTGATAACAAGGTGGACAGTGGAAACTAAATATTTCCCAATTAACACCCAGGTGGACAAAGGTAAGCTATTGTAAAAAAAAAACTTTCCACGGTTCACCCAGGTGGTCGTAAGAGATGGATTGGCTAGTGCCCTGACTGAGAGTCAACAAATGGTTGCAAGTTCGAATCTCGCAAGGTGCAATCATTTGTGTGATGAGCACAAATGATTGCTTCTGAGTCATTGATGTAATATTGGTTTATATCTATGTATGTTTATTTATAGAAAATTTTTGATGAGAAAATTTGTAGCCAGCTGCAGAAGAAAAACATATCCAGAAGGTTTTGAGGAACAATTACAGGCCTATTTACACCCTAGACCATTCATTATGCAAGAATTTGCAAAAATAACAGTCAAAATGTATTAAAAGTATCGACAAAAGATACCAAGTCATATTAACAATTAAAACAAAATAAGTACAAAACCTAAAATGATACCTTTATAGGTAATCAGTTAAAATTTCATCGGGAACTGCCTACTTTCAACCCATATCTAATGCACCTTTTTTTTATTAGTTTTTATTCAATTGTTTGACCATGATCTCACCTGATGGAAAGCGATGATTTTGTCGAAAGTGTAGCACCCTTGCCTAGTAGATACCTATTCACTCTTGACTTGAACACACCTGGATTCATTATATTTTACCAGAAACTGACGAGGGCAGGGCATTCCACTCTTTTGCAGATCTTACATGAATGAAGAAGCGTAACGCTTCGTGCTTGTGTGTGGTATTTCTATCATAAAAAGGTGCCGCTTTGCCTATATTCTAGTTTGTACGGTGATAAGGGAATCAGATTGTGCAGTTCTTATGCTCACTCTCCATAGTGCAATCTGATAACTTGAATTTTGCACATTGTCATATTTGTCGTTCAAAAAGGAGGTGAAAAATTCATTTTGTCATTTACATTCAGTGCCACTACATTTGGCAACCAGTTGGCCGAGTAGCTAGTGACCCTGACTGAAAGTCAACCAATGGATGCGGGTTCGAATCCCGCAAGTTGCAATCATTTGTGTGATGAGCAGAAGTATTTGTTTCCGAGATATGAATATAATATTCATATCTTTGTATGTGTACTCGTGTATCTATTGTCTAGTACCCATATTAAGTGCATTCAGTGTATTTATGTCAGCGTACAATACATACAAAGTTTAAAAAAAAAACTTATTTGTTTCAGATTGAGTGACATGAATACTAGTGGCATTTACTCTGGTTTAGAGATTGCTGTAAGCTATAAGACTGCCGAGTGTGTTACCGCTACTTCTATATTATATTATGTACAATGTACGATTTACTTTTAAGTATATACAATAAAGATTTATCTATCTATCTATGTTTTGTTGTTATTTTTTAACTACATTACTTACTTACTACTATTATGTACGTAGAAACATACATTGATACCTATGAAATAGTATGTCACAAGCGACATGCCTACCAAATGATTCACAGACAAATCTCAAATCAATTCAAATGCAAATCTCTAGGTCCACCGGTTTAGGCTGTGTGTTACAGCCTAAACCGGTGGACCTAGAGATTTGCAATTTGGAGGACATATTTCTTTAAATTTCGAACGAGGCTGGCAATGTTTGCACAAGAGCAAAGCCTCGGCATGCAGCTAGTTTTAGCATAAATACAGACTGAGTATAGATAGAGAAACAGAAAATTTAACAATTTTTATTAAATAGCATGTTTATTTTATTGTAAAAACCTTTCTAAAAAAATATAACGGGCAAGTATCTTTATTAAATAAGGACTATACATAAAACATTCTAAAAACTTACAAGCCAATACTGGCTCACTGGTAGCCCACTGATTACAATGTAATTATATAGTAATCCACAACAACAAAGTAAATATTTCCAACACACCATTTTATTCAAATGGTATAAAAAAGTGCAGTAAATAGGTATATACCTACATATTATAATACAAATATAACAAGTAGATTTGAGAAGCAGCATCCTTTTGCATTTTATGGACATGCTATGAATCTCTTCCCACTGCAATCCGACTTGAAATGATCCTGTTTACTGTGATAGACAGGTACTGAACTGAATCTGAAAATAAAGATATAACTGTGATCATTTGTCATTATCTACATAACAAGTACTACATTGTCAATATTGTAATATGCAGTATTACTTTTGTAGAGTTAGATCAAATTTGTAAACAATTCAAAAGAGAGGTTAATTTGTTGTATGTCTCTACCTACAGCTACATCAGGCTTTGTGATAGCTGGAAATGTTCATACTGACACAGGTGCAAGCTGCAGCCCATCTCCTGAACCCCGGCTGGTGCTCAAAGCACACGTGGGGTGAGAAGGGATGGACCTATTATTACTCCGGGCCCACAAGGCACCTTACATTAACAGTTTCTTAAGGTGGTGTCTAACTGTGTAGCTAGAGTATTATATAGTCAATTAATTACCTATGAGACTAAATATAGGCAGATAGATGAAAATGAAAATGATTTATTAATGTTAACAAACATCGTAAAACAATTTAGTACATTCAAAGTTGAAATAACATTTTGAGAATTAATCCTAGTTAGAAAACATTGGCACCCAAACTAGGAGACCCTGTGTTTTGGCATGCCAATGCCCTCCGCCGGACAAACGATTTTGGACACGTTGATATAAAGTAAACTAACATAATATTTGTAACTCAACATCATGGTAGGTAATTAATAAATAACATGCATATATATAGTATATAGCATAGTATATAAATATAAATGGTATGCGTCATATAATGACAAGAACTCAAGTGAGGGGATTTGTGTGTATGTATGTGTAAGTAGGGAAGCTAAAAATTTATTTAGGTAGCTATGAATGAATTGTCAGTATAGATTCCGTGGAAATATAATCTTGCTGTAGTAGCCATTTCTTTAGTGCCACTTTACATGCGTGGCGCGTCATAGGATATAAGTTTAGGATTTTATTTAATTTATTATAAATATAGGCTCCAAGAAAGAAAGGGTGCCTTCTAGCAAATGCAGTAGAACAGTGTTTATTAAATTGCATTCAAAGTTGATAGTTTGATGAAATGAAAGAATAAGATGAAAAACAAAAAGTTGTCGTACTGATAAAACTAATAAAAGTTGATAGTTTGATGAAATAAATGAATAAGATGAAAAACAAAAAGTTGTCGTACTGATAAAACTTGGCAGTCGGAATACAAATAATGAGTTGGGTATCGAAAAGGCTTAAAAGTCATCACTTTAAGGACGGAGCGTTGGGCTCTTTCAAGCTTAATAATTTTAGTCTTACACGCACCGCCCCAAATTGAGATGCAATACGCAACGCCTGTTTGGCATACTGCTAAGTAAACATCTTTGAGCAAGTCAACGGAAATTACATGTCTAAGGTTTTTGAATACCCATATAAGTTTCCTTAAACGAGCTGACACAGATTCCAAATGAGGCATCCAAGTGAGTTGCTCATCAATAATAACTCCGAGGTACTTAATGGAGTCCACTTGGTCAAGATAGACATAGTTGCAGATATTGAATGAGGAAGTTGGGCAGATATGTGCCTGAATTTTAAAAGTATCTTTCTGAGGAATGCTTTTACTCGTGATGCCAAAGGTTACAAATTTACTTTTACTAAAATTAAGGGTAAGCAAGTTAAGTTGAAGCCATGCAATAACATCACGAAGACCTCTCCCAGCGAGGAAACGTGCTTTTTCCCAAGTCTCTCCCTCGAACACAAGAGCTGTATCGTCAGCGAAAGTAAAAATTCTACCATGAACTGGACTGTAGTTGCATAAATCATTTATAAAGATTCAGAAAAGACTTGGGCCCAATATCGACCCTTGAGGAACCCCAAAGGTAACCATGTCATCATCACTTACAACATTGTTGATGCTTACACGTTGGTTTCTGGCCGTAAGATAGTCCTGAAATAAATTTAGTGGAGTACCGCGTATTCCCAGTTGCTCCAACTTTTTCAAGAGAAGCGGTGCGGAGACGGTGTCAAAATTCTTGGTCATACCTAGGAATAGACCTACAGATTTTTTCTTCTGATCTAGACTACTGATGATGAAGTCAGTCAAGCTAGAAACAGCTTTTTCTGTTGATTTATTGGCTCTGAATCCATATTGAGATCCAGATAGTAGATTTTCTTGCTCAAGGTAATGCATCAACCTTTTGTTAAGAATTTTTTCAATAACCTTTGATAAAGCCGGTAAGATTGAGATTGGCCTAAAATTATTGACATCGCCTCGCGCACCAGATTTATGAATGGGACGAATAATCGATCTCTTAAACGAAAAGGGAAATGTACCAGTGGTGAAACATAGGTTGATAATGAGGGTCAAGGATGGAATGATAAGATCTTTAGCTTGTTTTAAAAATAAAGACGAAATTCTATCCCACCCAGTGGCAGAGTCACCTTTCAATGCAAGAATGGTTCTCTCAACTTCACCTTCATCCGTGTTTAGTAACACAAACGAACGTAGACTTGATTGTGATACTATATTACAGGAAGGCACTGAGGAACCTAATTTCTTGGAAATATTTTCTGTTAAACATTTACCAACATTTGCAAAGAATGAATTTACTTTATTAACAGCTGTGAGGGGGTCAGATTAAGATTTTAAAAGTTCAGTAGGGGCAGATTTATTTTGTGAAATATTAGCAACTCTCTTGATAACCTTCCAGTATAGTTTAGCATTATGTCCAGCCTTTCGAATTTCGGAGCGCATATATTCAATTTTTAACTTTTTAAGAAGACTGTTACAGTAATTTCTGTAGCGTCGATAACTCACGACTAGAATTTTATTGTTGGGATGTTTTTTTACCTTAAGATGCATGTTGTCCCTATGACGGATACACCGCAACAAGCCCTGTGTAATCCATGGTTTGGATATAAGTTGACGACATGGCAGCTGTTTGAGAATAGTACATTGATGTATCACATACATTAAATTATCGACAAATAAGTTTGTTGCAGAGTTCACGTCAGTAGATTGTAAAATAGCTGAAAGATCAGAATTTTTCAAAAGAGTAGTTGCTCTTCCATAATCAATTTTACTAAACATAGTAGAATCTGTTTTTTTGCCCCCAGGTATATATGAGAGGCACACAAGAACAGGAAGGTGATCTGTCAAAGCAGTTTGCAGCACAAAACATAAGGCTTGTGACTTGGTCTTGAGTAAAACATGATCCACGCAATTGTCATCTCTTGTTGGAAAGGTGTGTGCTGGCAAAAGACCAAATTCAGCAGTTAAATTCAAATAGTCGGCACTCTTTGAGTCAGTATTATTTGGTTTAATATCGATATTAATATCACCTATGATAATAATATTTCTAAAGTTTTTAACTGACTGCAGATTTCTTTCAAGAGACTCTAGAAATGATTCTGTACTTCTGAAGGAAGGGGAACGATAGCTAAGATAACTGTATGATCTTCGATTTTAATAATCATACAATTTGCACCCGAGAAAGCGGGCTCTTCAATTACACAGGAAATCGAGTTTAGACAATAGATAACTATGCCATCATTTTGATTTATAGACCGAGATGAGGAGGTGAGATCATAATTGGGGAGTAGTGGTAAGGATTTGTTGGTAGATAGCCAACATTCGGTGAGGACTAAGATGTCACAGTCCAGCTTCAAAGCAGAAAGCATAGCATGGAACATATCAAAGTTTTTATAAATACTTCTTATATTCTGATTAAGTACCTTGATGTATCTGTTAGGCTGTACGATAGTGTCAGAACATTTATCAAGTGAGCAAGAAAAGGATTCGGCAACCCTAATCTCATCAAGCTCAAGTACATGCTGATTCATGATTAGTATAAAGTGCCATGGTTGAGGTAATTGGCAAGATTTGAACATTGGACATGGATATAGCATTAAGGGAATTTATAACTTGTATGCAGAGTATTAGAGTGTTGATTTGTTGTTGTGACAGTGAATGTAAGTGGAGTGTGAGTTTTAGGGTCGCACTAATAAATATTATAGTTGCATGAATAGAACATAGAAAAAATAAGGAAAACACATACAAATTTAGAAAACTAATCAATAGTCAATCACCGTGTGATTTAAGTTCCGTTATTTGCTCTTCGTTTTTAATCAAAACAATATATTTAAACAAGATAACTCTTTATTGTACACCAAAAATATACAATGTCCCGCTTGGGGGGTGTGTATTATGCATTTCTCCCTGCCAGCCAATACTAGAACCCCAAGGGTACACTCTTGCCAAATATATTAAATTGGGAGAAGACTGAATACAATAGTCGAGTGCAAGATCTCTGTTAATGAACGTCTCCGTGTGCTCCTATTGTTCCTGTACTTTTATGTTGTCCACTGAGGTTTGGTCCCTGGGCTAGTGAACCAAACCCTAGGACCGCCTCGTGACAAGGTAGTTACTTTAAGTTAATCTCATAAAAATTTGGTGAAGATCTGATGAATATCTTCGGCATGATGAGCAGAATAGCTCCTCAAAATGCAGTAAATTTCTCACTTTTAGGTTTCTACCAGTGGAATCAGCCCTTTACCTACTAGGTAGAGATTGATGGAGTACCTTGGTTATTAATTGACCGAGATATCGCGAAGCGCGAGCGATACGTGTCTGTTTCAGCTTCGCCAAAAATTATTTCGTATGTCCAGATGTCTGTCCGGATTTCCGACTGTTCTCCTCTACAGGTCGCATTTCTCAAGCGATCTAGACGAAAGTTTCTATACAGGTTAAGCGAATTTTTAGTTTTTTTTTATCGTTGCAGATTTTTGATGGGGGGGGGGTACTTCCCCCAAAAAAGGGTAAAAAGTGGCTACTGAATATCTCCGCCATATTAAATCCGATTTCAATGGTTCTTTTTTCATTTGAAAGGTAACAATTTTAAGCTAGTCTCATCAAAATTTGGTGAAGATCTGATGAGGACCTTCGGCATGATGAGCAGAATAGCTCCTCAAATGCAGTAAATTTCTCACTTTTAGGTTTATGTCAGTAGGATCAGCCCTTTACCTTGGTTGATGGAGTACCTTATTTATTAATGATGGTGCTACTGTGCACCGCTAGATTGTTTATAAAAAAGTTTGTACGCGCGAGGTCTACTGCTCACAGAGCCACTATATTTTTGTTTATTTGTTTGTTTTGGTCAAATCAAGTTGTTTATTTGTTTATTTGGGTGAAATTTAGTAATTGAAATTTAACCCCCTGCGTGATGACCGATTGATCTAAAAGTTGGTACACACCTTTAGTTCTGATGACAATATAATTATGTAAATTCAGTATCATTGTAAATTAATGATGGCCGCCGCCACAAATTGGCGTTTTTTTTATTAACCCCTGGTAATACCCCTATATCTCTATCTATTACCCCTATTTTTGATGCCCCTCAATGAGGGCATTATATTAAAGGGCTTAGCTAATAAAATTGAGTATACTATGAAAATTACAAATCAAAGAAGCCCGCCACCACAAATTAGTGGATTTCTTTTTTTATTTCAATCCCCTCAATATGGGTATCAAATGAAAAGGCTTAGCTAGCAAAATACAGTACACTATAAAAATATAAAAAAAAAGTGAAGCGATTCTAATTTCTATTACTTACTCCGGTACTACAGGTTACGCTTCAGGATTTAGCTTTTAGTACATTTACAAATATTGCAATTAGGTAAGAACAGCTTTGAGAAGGAAGCCAACAGAAGAATTCAGCTGGGTTGGGCAGCATTCGGCAAGCTTCGTCAAGTCTTCTCGTCGTCCATACCACAGTGCCTGAAGACAAAAGTCTTCAATCTGTGCGTCCTACCAGTCATGACCTACGGAGCCGAAACGTGGTCACTCACGGTAAGGTCGCTCAGTGGGAGAGCTATGCTTGGTGTTTCTCTGAAGGCCAAGATTCGTAATGAAGATATCCAAGCAAGCTAAAGTGGCAGTGGGCTGGTCAAATTTTTCGAAGAACCAATATCCGTTGGGGTAGAAGAGTTCTCGAGTGGAGACCACGTTTAGTCAAACGTAGTGTAGGATGCCCTGTAGCCAGGTGGAGTGACAGGTCGTCACTAAAGCGGCTGGAAGAAAATTTGATGAGGAGAGCTGAAGATCGAGCTCAGTGGCGTGCATTAGGAGAGGCCTACGTCCAGCAGTGGACAGATATAGGCTGGTGATGATGATGATGAATATCCTGCGGGAAACCCGTACATTTTTTGGGATGAAAAGTATCCAGTGTCCTAACTGTTTATGAACTCAGATCATGCCAAGTTTCATTTAAACTCATTCAGTAGTTTCACCGTAATGCGCGGCCAAGCTACAGTCAGTCAGACAGACAAAAATGAAAATAAATACAGTTTTAGCTTCTCTAGTATCGAAAATAGAATACTCTCCAAATATATTATTTATTACTTCAAGATTAACATAATTTTGGACCCCTATCCCGCAGGAATCCTTTATTTTTGCGGGATAAAAGTATCCTTAATTTTAATCCATCATGTAACCTATGACTGTGTCAAGTTGCATCAAAATCTGTCCAGTAGTTTCAGAGTGATACGTGTTCTTTTAAATAAATTTCAACCAATATCCTCCAGGAACCCTACAATTTTTCGGGATTAAAAGTATCCAGTGTCCTAACTCGTAGTATGAACTCAGATCATGCCAAGTTTCATTTGAATTCATTCAGTAGTTTCAGCGTGATGCGCGGCCAAGATACAGTCAGACAATCAGACAAAAATGAAAATAAATACAGTTTTAGCTTCAGCATCGAAAATAGAGTACCCTCCAAAAATATTATTTATTACTTCAAAATTAACATAATTTTGGACCCCTATCCCGCAGGAATCCTTTATTTTTGCGCGATAAAAGTATCTTTAATTTTAATCCATCACACAAACTATGACTGTGTCAAGTTGCATCAAAATCCGGCCATTAGTTTCAGCGTGGTACGAATTCTTTTAAATAACTTTCAACCCCTATCCTGCGGGAACCATTTAATTTTTAAGGATAAAAAGTATCCTATGTCCTACCTCATATTATGAACTCAAATCATACCAATTTTTATTTGAATTCATTCAGTAATTTCGGCGTGATGTGCGGCCATAATATAGACAAACAGACAGACAGAAACACAAAAATGAAAAATAAAACATTTAGGCTTCAGTATCGAATACAAAGAACCAACCAATATTTTTTTCCAAAATATCTTTGACAGAATTGGACCTGTTACAGCTTTATTATAAGTATAGATAAATTACCATTTAATTTTTTCAAGACAATTCCACACCAATTACCTAGCCCCAAACTAGGATACCCTGTACTATGAGTACTAGATAACGGATAAACATACATAGATAAGAGTATTACATCCATGACTCGGAAACAAACATTTCTGTTCATCACACAAATGATTGCACCTTGCAGGATTCGAACCCACGACCGTTTGATTTCGTTCCTAGGGTTTCTAGCCACTAGACCAACCGGTTTTTTTTAAACTAGATGCACCCCGTGGTTTTACCCGCGGATTGATAATGACGATCAAAAGTATAATATGTGTTATTCCAAGGTATAACCAATCTCCTTTTCAAATGTCATCAAAATCCGTTCAGCCGTTTGAGCGTGAAGGAGTAACAAATATGCACACACACACAAATACAAACTTAGTGTGTGTTATACGAATTAGTGTGATAGTAGGAGCTATGCCGAATACACTTTTTGCGTCACATACACACTTTTTCAATCACATACACATAGTAATGTATCCGTTTGCAGGACTCTCACAAGGGCGCAGTGCATTTGGTATAGCAGTTTTTAATAAAAAGCAGTGAAATTCAGAACGTTTTTTTTTTAAATATATTCTTGTGCATTTGCTTATTTTAAGTACCCTAGACCATTTTTTTAAAATGATTTTCTGTGCACAGACTTTTTCGTTCCTAGTGCTTTATTATAAGTATAGATAGATAGATGCTGTGTCCGCGGCAAGCTTTCACTAAACAGTGGAAGCTGTGACCCGAGGGTTACACGACACTTGAACAAGATTTGTTATCAAAACAAATTATAACCGGTTACTGGACGCGTTTCCGTTGTTTTACCATCGTCATTTTTTGACGTGACTTTGTGTCTGATTTTATGAAACCTATAAAATAACAAGACACCACTTCAAAAACTAAATAATGGGGCGGCGGGCGGGAAAGCTAGTAAAAAATAAATATCAATCAAATTATAATTAATTAAGCAAAATTGTTTTTAGTAGCTTCACCCCAGTAGAGTTTTGTTTTTGATAAGGTCGCAGGAACCGGCCCCCTTTTGGCCTTAGTTTCGAAAGATTGATTGCTACTCTAATCATACCATACGAAAAACACTTTGACGAAAATGTAAAGAGACAGCGCGAGTGATGATTTTAGAAATATATCGGTTTTCAAATGATTAGCCGGCCGGGTGCCCCTCGGACCTTTACTGTACAAACGTGTTTAGTGCGGCAAAGCGCCCCTAAATGGAAACAAATAGTTCGGCCGAACATTCGTTTGGTAATCACTGAACCGAACAATGTTCGTTATTCGGTTCGGTTCAGAAATCTGTGTTCGGCGCATCTCTACATATATATATATATATATATATATATATATATATATATATATACACATACATACATATACTGTTAAACTCATTATCCTTCCCTTGCTTCGCTTTGCGATGGTAAAAAGAAACCAACTTCTGCGTTCTAAAGTACGACATAGCTATCAATCAATTAAGAACGCTATCTTTAGGTTCTGCCTTCATCAATGTGAAAAAGCCTAGGAATCGTTAGAGATTTTTCAGACAATTTTCCATCGTTCCATGCTTTTAATCCTAAACACTTGTTAGTGTTTAAGCATTTTGAGGGACAGACAAACATACATACGCTACTAAAATCATAACATTTTTTCGTATTCGGGTAAATAGAGAGACGGAATGCATTTCATACATTCACCTGGTGAGACGAGCATGCACTGCCCCTGGTGGAAACGCCACTGTCCCTCCATAACAACATTGCACTTAAACTGATGTTTTTTTCTTCCAGAATCGAACTCGCCCCCTGCCGTGCCGTCAAGCGGCTCAGTATCTGCGCCAATGGAAACAGTCGCAATAAAACGCGTTATGCTAAGTGATCCGTGAGTGTGGTTCCCGAGCGACAGTCTGCGTAACAGCCACTATACTAGCAATTAATTGGACAGCATCTAGTCACAGAGCTCTACCTACACAGTTAATGCAATTCATTAGTATATTTAAGTTAGTACCAGCTACAACACAAACAAACACTTTGGCGAAAGTGTTGTTCTCGTGTCACGAAAATTCATTCGCATATATATTTTTCTCTTACATTTGCAAATATTCTTTTGAAACCGCTCACTTCCAACAAGATTTTTACCACGAAAGTATTTTCGCGACGATACTTTCGTGAAAGTGTTTTTTGTGGATTTAATTTTACAAAGTATTGAAACTACTTTGAAACAAAGATAGAATATATTTTTTTAAAATTTATAACCAAACATAAACCAAAAAAATATATTATTCCAAATAAAATAAAAATGTCTTCAAATTAAAATGTTTTTAATTGTAAACAACCGCAAAAAAGAATTTAATAATTACAATTTAGCCAGAACAATATCACTTTTTCAAAATTACCAATGTAATCTTCTTCTTCTTCTTCTTTCGGTGCTTCTTCACTACTGGAGGTTGGCCATCAGCTCCGCATATCCCTCTCTATTTCTCGCCAGTCGAAACAGATCTTCTAAGCTGGCAATTCCAGTCCACTCTCGGACATTCTTTAGCCACGACTTTCTTCTCCTCCCGACGTGGCGTTTCCCCTCTACCTTTCCCGTCATAGATAGATAGATAGATAAATAAACGCTTTATTGTACACCAAATAAATCATACACAAGAATAAACATTTAACTTAAATAAAGTACAATGGGCGGTCTTATCGCTTAAAGTGATTTCTTCCAGACAACCGTTGAATGGAGAGGAATACATTTAATTGTCATGGACGGTGGTGCTCAATAATAAACAAATATAAATAAATAAGTTCTGCGGGTGCGACAGTTATTTATTCTAAAAGCTGTAACCACGGTCCACAAAGAAATGTCGACTTCTAAAGAACTAGCAGAGTTGTTGAAAAGGCGTGTTTATAGGATACCAGTACCGACTGCTAACTCTGCCTACGCGAATCGGCATCCAAGCCATCTACTCCCACGCATTTATAATAAAATATCTAAAGTTTGTGCTATAAAGAGTGAGCGAACCTCCCAAGTGAGAGTACTAGTCCAAAGATGGCTATTTATGCGATCTTACTCTGACATAGAGGACCTGATTTATCTGTGAAAAATACACACACACACACACACAAACCCTCACACTCACAACTCTCACACACACACACACACACACACACACACACACACACACACACACACACACACACACACACACACACACTTTCGTTTTCAAAACATGCGTACACATACTCACCCCCTCATACCCTTATACACAATACATTTCCCCTTACGTTGACACTTAAGTTAAGATCACATATATATATATATATATATATATTTATTTTTTTTAAATTTTATTATTTCATCATTATCAATTAGATCAGTAATGTTTATTGCCAGGAAGGGATGCCTCCATTAAATTAAATTGTGTTATAGAATTCAGACCAGTTTCACGACACGGGCCTAGAGCCTAGTGTGGGGCCGCTGCCTATCATTGTATATCCACCTTATTTGGTTAATAAACTTATTATTATTAAAATTATTATTATTATTAAATCTAAAAGGTACATGAACTATCATAATAATTTGGAGACGGCAGTGATCATGCCTGAGCACATGTCCGAGAAAACTATTTTTTCTTCTCTTGTTGGTCAGAACAAGCTCTCGGGATTTGTGCACACGTCGTAAGACCTCTTCCTTTTTTCTCTTCACCTCCACATTTCCAGAGCCTCAAGTTTCTTGCGAAGGTCCTCTTTGATCGTCCATGCTTCGCATCCATAAAAAGCTATTGGCCAGATGTAACATTGGAGTATCCTTACTCGAAGGCTTATGTCCAGTTGCTTGAGGCACAGTATTTTTTTCATCTTATTGAAGGCAATTTTAATCCGGGTCCTCACTTCCATGTCGGAATCCTATGTTTTATTTATCCACGTGCCAAGGTACTTGTACTTGGAGACCCTTTCAATTTTTGTGCAGTTATTGCGGGACCAACGTAATAATAATGCAATAATACAACAGAAGATACGAAAGAGTTTCTTGACAGCGGTGCCAAACTGAGCCATAATTATAAATATGGTTTAGATTATACAATTAGATGATGTCTGAAACGGCTTGACGTACTATAAAATAGGTATAAAATAGGTAATAAGCTATTAAAGTAATTATCTACAAATTATCATTTACTAGATTGCTGTAATCGTGTCAATCGGTTTGTGAATGTGTGAAAGTCTAAATCCGTTCGTGTGAGTCTCTTGTTTTGTCTCTTATGCGTTTCGTTTCAAAGATTTTTATGAGGGTGCGTCATAGACAACTGCATATTACTTCATTCTCTAGTTCATTCGTTCTTGACAAACGTCGCAAGCAAATCCATAGAGATCAGAGGTGTGCGTAGATAGGTGTGTATTAATAATATTGTGTGGCAATGGGTAGGCCATATAGTTCGCAGAACTGACAACCGCTGGGGAATAAAGGTTCTCGAATGGTGACCACGAACAAGCAAGTGAAGTGTAGGGAGACCCCCCACACGATGAACCGAGGACATTGTAGCCATCGCAGGGAGTCGGGTGGATGGAGGTGGCACAAGATTGCTCGTAATGGCACTCTTTGGGGGAGGCCTATGTTCAGCAGTGGACTTCTAAAGGCTGAAATGATGATAATTATGATGATGAATAATGTTGTACAGTTATTAAATTTAAACGATGCCTAGGTTTTGGCACCGCCTTAAAAAAAACTTTTTCTCTCTTCTTCTTTCTCTTTCTTTTCTTCTGTTGTATTATTGCATTATTATGACATAGGTAATTTTGAAAAAGTGATATTGTTCTGGCTTAATTGTAATTATTTTATTCTTTTTAGTGGTTGATTACAAAAAAAAACATTTTTAATTGAAGTAGATTTTAATTTTTTGGAAAAATATTTTTATATCTTTGTTTTTGAGTGGCCTAAGCAAACATCGGAAGGAATATATACCAAAGGAAATAGTTCAACTCACATTAGACTCAAAGCGTTTGTAGACTAAAACCAAGGATGAATAACCTACATATAAAATAACTGAATAAAAAAAATGAACAAAACAAAAATATGTAGCTTACTTCCACCAAAACTGTAAGTCAGACAAATAATAAATGGTTAAATTAACAAAAGTAAAAACCCCCGCTGAACGCTAAGACCTGGAGGCTTTAGCTCTCATTTCATTTATATTTTACAATAGTTCAATTTGGGTATGGTTTATTTAGCGGGGGGTTTGCTTTTGTTAATTTTACCATATATCATTTGTCTGACTTACAGTTTTGGCGGAAGTAAGCTACATATTTTTATTTTGTTCAATTTAAATATGGTGTTCCGCAAAGTAACTCCTGAATCTATCAACTATAACAACTGAATTATTATTAGTTTTGACGAAAATTATGTATGATTTCATTGGAATGAAAAGAAACTCTTTAAAAAAATGGTTACACATCTTTTAGATATGAGGAAACATAAACCAAAAAATATATGGATTTATAAGTTGTAAATATATAAATCCTTTTCTAAAGCAATCTTTTACGAGACACCACCAGTACGACTGTAGAACTGAGATACCAATCAAATAAACCTAAGCTCGAAGGGGTTTGATTGTTGGGTAATAGGTTCCTATGACTCCGGCTCCATCAACAGACCTTCAATACCACATTAGACCCCAGAGAACATATCAAAACAAACCCAATGAACCCAAACTCAAAGGCGTTCCATCATTTTTTTGTTGTGTTCCTGTGACTACCTTCCGGCTCCATCATCAGACCTTAGGTACCACATAAGACCAGAGATCCCATCAAGTCAAACCAAATGAGCCAAAACTCGAAGGGGTTCCACCATCCGATTGTTGAGTTCCTTTGAGTACCTTCCGGCTCCATCATCCGGTCAGCTCAATAGTACCTACCATAATTGTCATCAGAACTACACCCATGTGCAAAACTTCAGCATCTTTAGAAGTCGTTAAATGGTTTTAAATTGACTTGCAAACTAGTCCCAAGCATAATAACACAGTGAATTAAAGCTTGTTTAAAGCTACTAAACCAATTTTGATTAAATGTATACAGTACCACACTAGAGGTCTTCTTTCATTATTAGACAACATAAACTATAAAATAAATAGATTTTCTAATAAAAACTACTGAACAAATTTGATGAAGTTTGTATGGGACTAAACTGAAAGTCTACCGTTTTGAATAAATAAACAACTATCTAAATCGGTTTAGAAATCTTAGAGATTTAAGGCAATATAAAATATAAACACAAAATCAAGGCAAACTAAATAAAAAATTAAATGGATTTACTAAAATAAACTAATTATCTTCGAAAAACTACTAAACCAATTTTGATACAATTTATATCGGACCATCTAGAGAGTATACCCATTCAAACAAAAAATAACTTTCAAAATCAGTCCGCAATTGACGGAGATATCGAACGACATACATAAAAAAATAAAAAACAATACATACATTCGAACATATAACCGTCTCCTTTTGTGAAGTCGATTAATGATATACAATAAAACGGATATTTATAGCCCTGTGATATACCTTGCAAAACTTTGAGTTTCTTCTAGTATGATATAATTATGTAGTCGCAAAGAACAAAAGGTATTTTCAAATATTATAATATTACAGATAGCACTTTCAACGTATTAGAGCTTCCATACACGAAACCTTTCAATCTTAACTTCAATCCTCGTCGCGCTGTAGTGACCGGCCTGCTAATAGCGACGAGAAAGCCTGCGCTCGCGCCTGGTAACGGTTTTAGTAAGTACGTGCTTTATTAAGTACTTAGTAGTTGTTGCTATAGAATCACACTAGAATTATGGAAAAATTTGGTTAAGAATTAGCAAATTTTAGTAAATCATAAATCCATTTGAAGTAGATTATGGTATTCAATTACTTATTTAGAAAACATTGTTTGATGGGAGGGCGCTAGTTCGCCATGCCAACCGCAAATTGCTTGCAGAAAACGTGTCTCGTCATTACGACAATGCACGAACCATTCAACGATGATATCGTAATGCGATGCGTTACGTGTCTGCATGGTCATAGAGAATAAGGGCCCTGAACTAAAACGTAGTCTGTTTTGTGTAATAGAATAGTTGGGTACCTAGTTGATGGTTAATAAAAAATAACTATTCATTGTATCAATAGAATATATCTTAAGAATTCAGAATATATGTTTAACTTACATTAATACTGAAAGTAAAAACATTATATTTAAAAATAACTAAATCATAATGTTACGTAACTTTTTACCCATATGTTTTTTTTTCTAAAATATAGGTTTCTGTACCCTAACGATTAGTATACGAAAGTTGGTGCTAATCTGATTAGCACCAATTCTGTGCGTACCTAGTTAAATCATTTTTGTATCTACTTTTTTTTTCAGAATGTATTTGTGTTGTTGGTCTATTAACAACTGACCTCTACAGCGTCACCGGACGATGGGGCGAGCGCAAAAGCGCTCCGCCGCAATCCGTGACGCAGAAGGCGCACGCCAAAGTTAAGTTTTGGCCACTTGCTCAACGACACCCAGGGGGTACGAACCTCGGCTTGGACAGTTGCCATTGCTTACGGAGAGTATCGATCTAAATACTCCTGGATCTCTACTGTTAAGTAGTGATCGAGGGGGCCCTGATGAAATGGCTGGAGCCCTTTGAATGAATTGCATAACTGACCATTGATTCGGAATACACCTTCGAGAAGAATCGACAAGAAACTCGAAGGCGAATAAAATCGACATTAATTACGGGACCTGCGACCTCTCCGGCGAGGTCGGTATCTGTGTCTAATTGTGTTGAAAGATGGTGAGGATGGATTGGACGAATCTATCGCTGCCTGCACTGCGGCAGCGATTTCATCGTCTGGATCGCTCAAGATGTCTCTAGGGCGTCTACGGAGGGGTGTTTTCGTACCTACGCCCGCTAAGGGTTAATACATTAAATTACTAGCTGCGCCCCAGCAGTATCTAATCTATCACCCGCGTGGCTGATGATTGGAAATGGCCTATAGTATGTCCTCAGAGTAAATATCACTAAAGTACCTAATGTCTCTTTCCGGTCCTTATAGTAGGTATGCCTATGTAATCAATCACATCAGTTTGATGCTTAGTTACTGCTAGAAAGAACCTAATGTCCCTCTCCGGTGCTTATAGTAGGTATATCTATGTAAATAATCACATCAATTTGTCGCATAGATGCTGCTTGAAAGTACCTAATGTCCTTCTCCGGTGCTTATAATAGGTATATCTATGTAAACAATCACATCCGTTTGTCGCTTTAGGTGCTGCTTGAAAGTACCTAATGTCCCTTTCCGGTGCTTATAGGAGGTATATCTATGTAAACAATCACGTGCGTTTGTTGCTTAGGTGCTGCTTGAAAGTACCTAATGTCCCTCTCCGGTGCTTATAATAGGTATATCTATGTAAACAATCACATCCGTTTGTCGCTTTAGGTGCTGCTTGAAAGTACCTAATGTCCCTTTCCGGTGCTTATAGGAGGTATATCTATGTAAACAATCACGTGCGTTTGTTGCTTAGGTGCTGCTTGAAAGTACCTAATGTCCCTCTCCGGTGCTTATAGTAGGTATATCTATGTAAACAATCACATCCGTTTGTCGCTTAGGTGCTGCTTGAAAGTTCCTAATGTCCCTCTCCGGTCCTTATAGTAGGTATACCTATGTAAACAATCATACCAGTTTGTTGCTTAGTTACTGCTAGAAAGTACCTAATGTCCCTCTCCGGTGCTTATAGTAGGTATATCTATGTAAACAATCACATCAATTTGTCGCATAGATGCTGCTTGAAAGTACCTAATGTCCTTCTCCGGTGCTTATAATAGGTATATCTATGTAAACAATCACATCCGTTTGTCGCTTTAGGTGCTGCTTGAAAGTACCTAATGTCCCTTTCCGGTGCTTATAGGAGGTATATCTATGTAAACAATCACGTGCGTTTGTTGCTTAGGTGCTGCTTGAAAGTACCTAATGTCCCTCTCCGGTGCTTATAGTAGGTATATCTATGTAAACAATCACATCAGTTTGTTGCTTAGTTACTGCTAGAAAGTACCTAATGTCCCTCTCCGGTGCTTATAGTAAGTATATCTATGTAAACAATCACGTGCGTTTGTCGCTTAGGTGCTGCTTGAAAGTACCTAATGTCCCTCTCCGGTGCTTATAGTAGGTATATCTATGTAAACAATCACATCCGTTTGTCGCTTAGGTGCTGCTTGAAAGAAGAAGAAACAAACAGAACATCAAAGATCACATTTTCGGATTCATAATATTCGTGCGTTGTATTTCAATAAGTTTTAGTTTTCCTTTTCCCAGTATTAAATTCTTTTATCTCCATGTCGATAAATCCACTGGCAACTAAGTCTTTGTTGGCTACCAAGGAAATGTTGGCGTAGATCCGCCCTTTCTGGAACGGGAAGTTGGACGGGATGTGCTTTACCGGTATCGTCATGTTGTATAGGTGGTATTCCCCCTGAAAATAATAATTGCATTATTTAATTTGGTATTCTTTTCAAACAATCCCCATTTTTATCTCCAGTGCACGCCTAACAGATCTGTCTATGCTCTGTACACTGTATTTGTGCGGAAAATATTAAATAAGACATAAGTTCAAAAACTAAAACCCTACGACTACGGTCGGATAAAAAATAGTCTATGACACTCTTGCGATGAAGACGCATCGATTGATACCTCGCTTGTCAAAATCGGACCAATTGGGGCGACCATGGGGCAACGCTATGGTGGAATATCCACATACCCACATACATAGATACATAGATACATAGATTGTTAACGTCATTACCCTGCCTTCGCCGTAGTCGGGTATTAAATAATATATAAATATCCCAATCTCCGCTATCTCTAAATACCCCACTAAACCCCACTAATTCCCTAAAAATAATCTATACTAATATCCACTAATCCTTACTATTCTCACTAATCTAAAACTGTAACGGGTCCAATTCTGTACATTGAAAATATTTTGAAATTTTCTTTTGGAGGGTACTCTATATTCGATACTGAAGCCAAAACTGTATTTTTTTTCATTTTTGTCTGTCTGTCTGTCTGTTTGTCTGTCTGTCTGTTTGTCTGTCTGTTTGTCTGTCTGTTTGTCTGTCTGTTTGTCTGTCTGTTTGTCTGTCTGTTTGTCTATCTGTATCTTGGATAGGCATCACGCTTAAACTACTGAATGAATTTAAATGTAACTTGGTATGATTTGAGGACATACTACGAGGTAGGACATAATACTTTTAATCTCGAAAAATTAAAGGGTTCCCGCAGGATAGGCGTTGAAAGTTATTTTAAAGAACACGTATCACGCTGAAACTACTGGACGGATTTTGTTGCAACTTAGCACAGTCATAGTTTATATAATGGATAAAAATTGAGGATATTTTTTGTCCCGAAAAAAACAAGGGTTCCTGCGGGATAATGTTCCAAATTCTGTAAATTGCAGATATTTTGTATTTCTTTTGGAGGCCGTTGTATATTCAATACTAAAGCCAAAACTGTATTTTTGAAATTTTGGTCTGTCTGTCTGTCTGTCTATCTGTACCTTGGTAGCGCATCACGCTGAAAATACTCACTGAATTCAAATGAAATTTGGGATGATTTGAGTTCATACTTCAAGGTAGGACATTGGATACTTTTCATCCCGAAAAATTAAAGAGTTCCTGCAGGATAAGCGTTGAAAGTTATTTAAAAGAACACGTATCACGTTTAAACTACTGGACGGATTTTGTTGCAACTTGGCAGTCATAGTTTATAAAATGGGTAAAAATTAAGGATGCATTTTGTCCCAAAAAAAATAAAGAGTTCCTGCGGCATAATGTCCCAAATTCAGTAAATTAAAGATATTGTGTAATTTTTTTTTGAAGACCGTTCTATATTCAATCCTTAACCAAAACTGTATTTTTGTAATTTTTGTGTGTCTGTCCGTCTGTCTGTCTGTACCTTGGAAACGCATAACGCCGAAAATACTGAATTCAAATGAAATTTGGTATGATTTGAGTTCATACTTCGAGGTAGGACATTGGATACTTTTCATCCCGAAAAATTAAAGAGTTCCTGCAGGATATGGGTGGAAAATTATTTAAAATAACACGTAGCACGCTGAAACTATTGGACGGATGTTGATCAACTTGACACAGACATAGTTTATAACATTAAATGTACAGGATGAATATACAGTGAAAATTATGGATACTTTTTGTCCCAAAAAAATAAAGGGTTCCTGCGCGATATGGGACCAAATTCTGTTCATTAAAGATATTGTGAAATATTTTTTTGGAGGTTACTCTTCATTCGATAATAAAGCCTAAACTGTATGTTTTTCATTTCTGTCTGTATGTCTGTCTGTATGTCTGTCTGTATGTCTGTCTGTATGTCTGTCTATATGTCTGTCTGTATGTCTGTCTGTATGTCTGTCTGTATGTCTGTCTGTATGTCTGTCTGTATGTCTGTCTGTATGTCTGTCTGTATGTCTGTCTGTATGTCTGTCTGTATGTCTGTCTGTATGTCTGTCTGTATGTCTGTCTGTATGTCTGTCTGTATGTCTGTCTGTATGTCTGTCTGTATGTCTGTCTGTATGTCTGTCTGTCTGTATGTCTGTCTGTATGTCTGTCTGTATGTCTGTCTGTATGTCTGTCTGTATGTCTGTCTGTATGTCTGTCTGTATGTCTGTCTGTATGTCTGTCTGTATGTCTGTCTGTATGTCTGTCTGTATGTCTGTCTGTATGTCTGTCTGTATGTCTGTCTGTATGTCTGTCTGTATGTCTGTCTGTATGTCTGTCTGTATGTCTGTCTGTATGTCTGTCTGTATGTCTGTCTGTATGTCTGTCTGTATGTCTGTCTGTATGTCTGTCTGTATGTCTGTCTGTATGTCTGTCTGTATGTCTGTCTGTATGTCTGTCTGTATGTCTGTCTGTATGTCTGTCTGTATGTCTGTCTGTATGTATGTCTGTATGTCTGTCTGTATGTCTGTCTGTATGTCTGTCTGTATGTCTGTCTGTATGTCTGTCTGTATGTCTGTCTGTATGTCTGTCTGTATGTCTGTCTGTATGTCTGTCTGTATGTCTGTCTGTATGTCTGTCTGTATGTCTGTATGTATGTCTGTCTGTATGTCTGTCTGTATGTCTGTCTGTATGTCTGTCTGTATGTCTGTCTGTATGTCTGTCTGTATGTCTGTCTGTATGTCTGCCTGTATGTCTGTATGTATGTCTGTCTGTATGTCTGTCTGTATGTCTGTCTGTATGTCTGTCTGTATGTCTGTCTGTATGTCTGTCTGTATGTCTGTCTGTATGTCTTTCTGTATGTCTGTATGTATGTCTATCTGTATGTCTGTCTGTATGTCTGTCTGTATGTCTGTCTGTATGTCTGTCTGTATGTCTGTCTGTATGTCTGTCTGTATGTCTGTCTGTATGTCTGTCTGTATGTCTGTCTGTATGTCTATATGTCTGTCTGTCTGTATGTCTGTCTATATGTCTGTCTGTATGTCTGTCTGTCTGTATCTTGGCTGCGCATCACGCCACCGGAACTACTGGATGAATTCAAATGAAACTTGGTATGATTTGAGTTCATACGAGGCAGGACATAGGATACTTTACATCCCGAAAAATTAATGGGTTTTCGCAGGATATGGGTTGAAAATTATTTAAAAGCATACGTATCACCCTGAAACTATTGGACGGATGTTGATGCAACTTGGCACAGATATCTTAACCTATACCTTTATATCTTTATCTATACTTATAATAAAGCAATAGGTACGAAAAAGGCTGTAAAAAAAAGATAAATAAAAAAATGCTCTTGGGTGCTTAAATAGGGTATTGAACACGCATATAACATTTTTTTAATCGTGCCGCTCTGTCTGTTTGTCTGTACGTTTATTTGTTCACGCATCACGTAAAAACTATTGGACCGATTGCAATGCGGTTTTCAGTGATAGATAGCTCTTAGGGTTTGATTTAAAAACTGGTGTAATTGGTTTCTCAATCTTTTTAGTTACAAGCCGAGCAATTGATAAAAGTATTTTTGACGGCAAAAGAAATGTTGATCAAATGTTGGTATATTGGTCCTGGAATAGCACATGGTACTTTGAACCTAAAGAAACAACCACGCGTGCGAAGTTGCGGGTACAGCTAGTTTTATTATAAAAGTGAAACGTCTCTGTTTATTTGTTGGTTTATTTGTTTGAGGCCTTAATACACAAAAACATCCGGAACGATTTTGTCAAAAAATATATTTAAATACTGCACTGCAGACAATGGAGACCAACATCCATAACAATATAAAAAAGTGAAACGTTGTCTGTTTGTTTGTTTGGGGAGCTTTCACGCGATAACGGCTGGACGGATTCTGATGAATTTTGGAATGGAGATAGCTTATACCCTGAAATGAAACATAGGATACTTTTTATCTCGGAAATTTTTAAGTTTCCTTGAGAGAACTGGGAAATATTGATTTCTCGCTGTAAGGAACGGCTTCCATGGAAACGATATAACAAGTCTGTCAAAACATCTAGAGCATTGGTGCTATACCTACTTTTGCATTCGTTTTTTATATCCTAGATGAACATAGGATACTTTGTTTCGCGATAAACTGTAGTAGGTGCGAAGTCGGGGGTGGGCGGATAATAATGTTTTCTCCTGTAAGACGGTAAAATTTCGATTTCTCGCTTTCACACCAAAACAGCTGTGATGAAGTTATGCATATAGGTACTGTACAATACGGAGATCATTAGTGATTTAATTATCATTAGTGATCATTAGTGATTAGTGATTGGAGATCTTTAAACTACTATAAATTTATCCCGGAAAATGGAAATTTGACATGGGAAATCCGGTAAATTATGGTAGCTTTCTGGTACTCGCTTGCACAAGTTGCGCATCAAAACGGCTAAACTGATTTCAATGAATTTTATTGCTTACACTCATTTCTTATTATTATTATTTTAATTGGGTCCGCAAGACTAGTGCATTTAGCCAGCGTCGAGTAAAGAGATGTTACAAGTTGGACATATGTTTTTCCAAGCCAGTCAGTGAGGTAGTCAAAACTTCAAAAGGCTAGTAGTCCATTCACTTATTTGCCCGATGACAGATTAATTAGTGATGGCATAATGCATTACTGATTAGATTCTAACTGTTAATCGATTCAGATCTGTATAGTTATTAAAATTAAAGCTAAGCTTTGCCAGTTTATTAAAATTAAAATTGCACTTGTACATTTATCTCATATGTACTGTGATATTCGTCACACTTACTGCTGGAAAAGGGCAGGGCTGATTCAATATCTTGCTTGCTTGCTTTAACGCAATTCCGAAGAACTTGTCCTTTTGTATCATGTCACACAACTTCCAGTGCATCTCTACAAAACCACGTTTATATCTGTTCGTCAGCCATTCGTAGAAGTAGAAATCCGCCTGGAAATGAGAAATATATTAAAGGAAAGGAATACTTCGACCACGAAGCAGTACTTGAAACTGTAACCTCCGGAATGCCGTTCCATCGTTCTGCAAATTGAGATTTCTCTGGTCCTACCTTGCATGCTGATACTTTCCTTACAGTATTGGGGGAAGGTTTTGGCTTGGGTTGTCCCGCTTACTATGTTATAACTAATGCATTAAACGAGAAATAGTAACCGAATTACATTTTAAATGTCCCCATCGGATGATTGAGAGAAGGGGTTCTTCGAGGTCTGTCACTTTCAAAATCCTATGAGCGATATCGATGACTTTGAGTCTCCGATGAACCATCTTTCAACTCGCTTCAATCTCATGCTTTAGAACAGGCTTTCACAAACTTCTAACCGCTACCCCAAAATCACTTCAATAATCCTTCGTAACCCTAAGTTTTGAGCTATTTCTATCACTGTATGTACGTTTATAATAAAATTCTAGGTACTATGTAAGTTCAACTAGAAAAAGAAAGAAAGAAAGAAAATACATTTATTTATGACAACACACAACATTATACAGAAAAACAAAGAACAATAATTACAAACAAAAATAAAAGGTACGAAATTAATGCTGTGTGTTGTCACAAACAGGTCAACTGTGGTAATTACTTACAGAGACGTTATTGTGAAATGGCCACAAGGTATAAAAGTGCAGCCCGACGTAGTAGAAGGGGTCGCCGCGCCCGTACCGCTGCGAGGTCAGGTTCGCGTACGCTAAGTATTTAGGGTTCCAGTACGTGACAGCGGGGTGCTCCGTACTTATGTACCGTATCTGAAACAGATATTGTGGTTATTCTTAATTTGACATAGATAGATAAATAGATAGATAGATAGATAGATAGATAGATAGATAGATAGATAGATAGATAGATAGATAGATAGATAGATAGATAGATAGATAGATAGATAGATAACACTTTATTGCACCAAATGAAACACTTACATCATGAGAAGCCTCCAAAGTACTTCCAAGCTTTCCGCCCTCCGAAAAAGGATGAAAGCAAAATATTGTTGAAAGCGGACAATGGATGTTTTTGCACTGGCCCCACCGTGGTACAGCACCAGCGACGGCTCGGTATGAACATTACTAAGCTGGCCCCACCGAGATACAGCACCAGCGACGGCTCAGTATGAACAATATTGTACTGGCCCCACCGTGGTACAGCACCAGCGACGGCTCGGTATGAACATTATTGAAAATGTACCGGCGCCCGCGCAACCGGTGAGAGAAAATCACGTCACTGCTCTCGACTGCCGTGAAATAATAATATGAATAACACATAGGATACTTTTCATCATCATAATTGTCATCATCATCATCATCATCATCATAATCCCAAACGCGCAAGAAACCGCGGGGCGCACCTAGTTGATTAATAAAAGTCGTTATGCCATATCAGAGGCCATCGGGCGGCCTGAGAAACTCTGACACCAGAGGCCAGCACTACCTCATACGACGATAGCAAGCTAGTGGCCAAATAACCTTCAGGCTTCCTCATAAGATAAACGTCCCTGCGCTGCTTCTGATTACGAGCCAAATTGACTTACTGACTGAAATAGCAAAGCACTTCCAGTTTTCAGTATCCTGCAGGCTGCAGCCAATAGTTGACATCAACGAAGAGTTCGTGAAGAATTCGCGTCATTTTGAAAGGGATTTAACAGCTGTTCGCCGCAGATACGTGCCTTCAAGCAGAAAGTCTGTGGCCAAGCCGGACTATTTTTGCGCTGTCCCGGAAACAACCCTTGAAAATCACTGGTCCCATTCTAGGTATTACCGCGTTTACCACCTCCAAACCCCTATCAAACAACAGACAGTGGTTAACAGCTAGGGTAGGGAATAAACTAATTAAAATTACATAATAATATGAGAGAGTAAGCACTTACTTTCTCAGCCGTACACAAATATCCAAATAAATTTAGACAAAATAAAATGAAAAACCACATCATGGAAGTACTTTTGTAGAGTAAACAACGAACAGACTAATCGTTACTGCTGGGCCTCCGCAGCGGACAGTGCAGCCAGAAACGAAAAATAAATCATAAAGCATGGGATAGATTGCACTTATGATAATCCAAAATAATACAAAATTGGCCCGCAATTATCCTCTTACTTTTGGTCGCTTTCTTGCTGGTGTTTAACAAAATGCTGTCAGATATTTATGTGAGATTATGTCGTAAATAATATCATTAAATGATAAATAATGGTAAGAAATTTTATGTTTTTTATTGAGCCATTAGAATTTTGTAAATTATACCCGTTTTATGTATACTGGACAGATATGTAAATGGCAAGTATTAAGGGGTTCGAACATTTTTTGTATGGTAGCTGGCATATCCATCCGCCCGCCAAATTGTTTTATTTTCAAAGTTTCCACGCACAATTATAGTAGTATTACTTAGGGTAGAGAACACTTAAACAACCAACAAATGTCAAGTCATATGGTACCCTAAAGTGTCACGTTTCCGAAATATTTGGGGGTAAAAGTTGCCATAATTATGAGAACAATTAAATACTTAAAAATGCAGTAATTACGTGTGTTTACGCATTAAATTGTATTCAAATAATTGTTTCCAGGTTGATTTTACTATTTATTAAAAATAATTATTCTCAGATGGCGATCTTTACCCCAATTATATCGGGAACGTGACACTTAAGGGTACCACATTACTTGTTTTTTTTTTGTTTTTTAATGTCTCTGCCCGTATAGGTATACTACTTAAATAGTACGCGGAAACTTTGAAAATAAAACAAAATGGCGAGCGGGTTTATATGCCACATAGGTTATATCCCCTTTAACTGAACAGGCAGTCTTGAATTAAGTAAATCCACTTACTTTAAAACGAATTATATCCAAAGATTTTAAATACCTATTGTTGAGGACAGCGAGCCTGTCCGCCTCCCAGATGCCACAGACCCCGCGAGACTCCGCGATCATAGATCAGTTATTTTGTATAAAACTGGAATAAGATTAAATAATAGTATACCTAGAGTAAGTAGGTAGATTTAACGTGTAATTTAGGGAAGATAAAAATAAAGTTACCGTTAGGGAAAAAACCTCTGTTAGTTTAGAAATATATGAAAGCGCCAAATGTTTATGATTTGGGTAATGCGCCGACAAAGGCCGTAAGTAGTAAAACAATTAACGAACGATGCCAGTTAGTTGTTGCCAAAAAATACAGAACTGTTGTAATTGCCATTGCTCCCGAGCTCTCCCTGTGACCAAGCAGGTACCGTTACCTAATTGTATCTATACTATAATAAAACTGTAACTGGGCTAAATCTGTACATTAAATATTTTTTGAAAATTTTAATTGAGATGAACTTCAAAATCGATATGGAGTGAAAAAAGTTTTTTTTTTCTTTCTGTCTTTTTGAACACGCATCACGCTGAAACTACCCGACGGATTTTGATGCAACTTGGCACACTCATAGCTTAGAATACTTTTTATCCCGAAAAAAATAATGGTTCCCGCAGGATAGGGGTTGAAAATTATTTAAAACAAAACACATATCACGCTGAAACTACCGTACGGATTTTGAAGTAACTTGGTACAGTTAAAGTTTATAGTATGTGTTAAAATGAATGATACTTTTAATCACGAATAAATACGGGATTCCTGCGGGATATGAGTCTAAAGTTATGTTAATTTGAAAGATATAATAATTGCATATCCGTTTATAAAACGGTACCGCAAATTCGGCTCCTATGCTACAATTCAGAGTGGCACAGTGGAAGCGGTGTCAGGCCTGCAACCCAGAGGCACATGGATTGAATCCACGCGCTGCTATGAATGTTTTGCCTCAATATTTATAAGCATTTACATATTTTGTGCCTTTTTTTACATTTTCTTTGTTTTTTTAAGGCTTATGTAATTTCCTGAAGTAAACCGTCAAGTTTTGTTTGAAAACAATATATATAATGGGATCTATCCAAACGAATGGTCCAACTTAGGTGCGGTTTTTTATGTTTGCAAGCTGAGGTAATCGAGATGGTATAGTACGAGTTTGGTACGAGTATAGATAGCACAATGGCATCAACAACTCAAGCGAATAAACCAAAGGCATCAAAGTTATCCCTCCGATTTAACTAGATGGGGCTGATTGACCTTAAAACACGCATGCATTTCATTCCTGCAACCAAGGGTCCCACTAAATTCAAATTTATCAGGTGTTTGGTATTCGGCTCACACTAGCACTAGCACTACCTCCAGGGGCCTAATTCTCTAATTTTAAGACGCCAATTCCTCGCTGCCTGCGTGGAAATTGGAACACGAACAAATCCCACGTAGGCATGGGTCATACTCGCAATATCCAGCACCAGGGCTTTCAAGTACGTCCATCCTCAAACACCATGGCGAAAAACCAGGGTACAAAATACTTTCAAGTGCTTTCTGTAGAAACCGATTAAAGCCTGGAAAGTAGAAAATACTTGCATAGGAAATTGATCTTTGCCGTCATATAAATAAGAGAACAATCGTGTTTGCAAAATAAAAGTACTTGGAAGCCTTGAAAGTAGAAAATACTTGCATAGGACATTGATCTTTGTCTCTACATATAAAAGGAGCACTATCGTGTGTGTGGAAAAGTACTCTTGAAGCCTTGAAATGAAAGTAAAAAATACTTGCATAGGAAATTGATCCGTGGGGTATACATGAATAAAGACCACAATTGCTTTTGCGTAAAAAATACTTCGAAGCGTTGCAAGTTTTCTGAGTATGTATATACATTATATGTAGGTACTACGTTTTTTTATTATGTTTCTTCCATTGAGATATTATAATTTACTACCTACGTACCTACATAATTATATAATTATATCGGAGGTTTCTTCATAATGTCTTACTGGCAAAATGGTTAGTTGTCGGTATTGAAATGTATATATACAGAGGTAGGTACTTCACAGAGAAAGTATGGAAAACTTTTATTTTTTCAAATCAATCCTCATATCGTGTTGAAAAAGCTCAAAAAGTAGGTAGGTAGGGTAGGTAATTATTAAGAGCCAGTTAAAGTGCCAGTAAGTACGTCGTTCTGTGAAACGTCATAAAAAATAATTTGTACTAAGAACACAATGTTTCGTTGCATTAAAATTTGTTCGTATGGACCTCATAATAATGACCTACCCTTGATGCCCCATCCAATTTACCTCACCACCTTAATTACTCTCTAATCTGTGCCACCTTACCTTCGGAGATAATTTTCTCTACTCAATAACAAGACGTTCATGATAACAAGTTACTTCATTTAAACTAGATGGTGTTGTCTACCCTTAAAACACGCAAGCGGTTTGTTACGAAGTGGTTTGAACGTTGAATGAACTCGAACAACACGTTTTCTTCTTTGTTTTACCTTATGGTCCCTAAAGGCTCTTAAAACGTATTTAGATGTTTTTTGTGTCTTTTGATAGAATAAGTCGACTTCAGTTGTAAAATGCGCAGCGAAATTAAGCGAATTATTTATAGTAAAATAGTAATTTATTAATTAAAAAAATAAATTTAACTCATTCATGTCATGAATCTTTCATTATAAAAACCAGGGTTCAAAATACTTTCAAGTGCTTTGTAAACCGAAGCCTTGAAAGTAGAAAATACTTGCATGGGAAATTGATCTTCGTGTCCATATAAATAAGGAGCACAATCGTGTTTGCGAAAAAAGTACTTGGAAGCGTGGAATTGAAAGTAAAAAATACTTGCATAGGAAATTGACCCATGCGCTTATGTAAATAAAGAGCACAATTGCGTTTGCTTAAAAAACTTCGAAGCCTTACAAGTTTTTTGAGCGATGTATCGGCCACCTAGCTTCTTGTGACGCGGCTGGCCGAGTGCGGCTGAACTCAGCCGAAGCCATGCCGAACCCGCCACCGAGTATGTAGGTGCGGACGGGGCGAAAGAGCGAGTTGGTGAGTAAAATACTTTGAAAGTCTTGCAAGTATTGCGAGTCCACACCAGGGCGGCGTACTTACAAGCCAAAACCTGGTTTAAAAACCTGGTCGCGTAAATACCCACCTTCCCTAATTCCACGCAGGTGGCGTGGAATTGGCGTGAGTGGTCATACAGAATCCAGGTCCTGCTCTCAAGCCCTTGCGACTGATTTAAAAACTGGGGTACTTGGTATGTTAGGCCTTGCACGCACTGCCTTGCAGTGGAACGCGGTGCGTTTATTCTAGCGTTTATTTCACATTGTATTATATCGTTTATTTCATATTTTATTATATGCGTTTATTTCATTGCAATACGTGCACTTCTATGAAGTGTCATAGAAGTGCAAGTGTGTTATAACGCATTATCTGTGAAGTACGGAGTGCCGTAATTCACAGAATATGCGTTATAAAAAGGCAAGGCAGTGCCTTATTCCGATGATTAGATGCCGAGCAATCGATAAAAAACTATTTGACGGCTGAACGAATTTTGAAGAAATGTAGTATAATATTGTACTTTGTAGGTTTGGTCCTAGTCCTCCTGGTCCTCTGGACCTGGACCAAACCTACAACTGGTCTGGTGGTGGTTTGGCTTTTGGTCCTGGAATAAAACGTATGGGCTACTTTTAAATGAAATGACCACGCGGGCAAAGCCGCGTTCACAGCTAGTTGTATAAATATAAGAACATTTTTGTAAATAAAGTCAGTCAGTCAGTTTGTTAAACCCGTCGTAGTAGTTTTATTCATTGAATCCTCGAATCTCCTGAACCACGAATAAGTTATTGCTGTTAGTTAATATAAACCAGCGACTTATGACTGAAAAAGTGAATACGCGATAAAATTGTAATACAGTCCACTCCTCCGAAAAAGTAATTCTGAACATCTATGCTCATGCACCAAACCGCTCGGCTCTAGATGTCTGACGACACTCACAACAGTAGGTCAGCTGAGACAGGCCCTAACACTAATTTAAGTATTATTTTTTGTAGGATAAATGTATTGTGTACATACAGATCCCACTGTATTGTACATGTACGAAATTAACCATTTTAGGTCTCTTTTTTTCTGGTATATAAGTTCTCTATTTTAATTGACCGATCGAGCGCGAAGCGCGAGCGAAGCGTCTCCGTTTCAGCTTGGGCAAAAATGCTTTCGTATGTCCAGATGTCAGTCTGGATCTCTATTCTCTTCTACAGGTCGCATTTCTCATCCGATCTAACTTGGTATACAGGTTAAACAAATTTTTAGATTTTTTTAGTTTTCGGGGATTTTTGATTCGGGGGGTACATCCTCCATAAACGGGCAAAAAGGGGGCTACTGAATATCTCCGCCTTTTTAGATCGGATTACGATGTTTCTTTTTTTTTATTTGAAAGGTAGTAAATTTAAATTGGTCTCATAAAAAATTGGTGAAGATCTGATAAGGATCTTCAGCGTGATGAGCAGTATTGCTGTTCAGAGTGCAGTAAATTTCTCACTTTTAGGTTTCTGCCATTCGAATCAACCATAAAAACAGCTTACAGAGCCACTAGTCTATAAATCATACAGAATTTACGTACAAATATTAGAAATCTGTTTATCCGGATTTGTCTTCCATTATCCGGGATAAATTTATGTGATGGTATATAATATCTGTATTGTTCCTTGTTGTTGTGAAACGAGTAGACGTTTTCCCATCTTCCCGTGGCAACTTCCTTTTTCCGGGATGAACAGTCAAAGTAAAGTGGTTTCTGTCGTGTATATTTGGACGTTTAAAGATTTGTTCCAAAATCACAAAAAGGTATGAACAGATTTGATGAATTTTGGTTCATACCTAGGAATCCTGTTCTAGGTATATCCTAGAAAATACAGTTTTCACTGGAAAATTTCTTTCGTGCTTATCAGCATCATCATCAGCCTATATCTGGCCACTGCTGGACGTAGGCCTCTCCTAATGCACGCCACTAAACTCGGTCTTCAGCTCTCCTCATCTATTTTCTTCCAGCCGCTTTTCGCTGGTCGTATCGTAACTTCACCTGGCCACAGGGCGTCCTACACTACGTTTGCCTAAACTCGTCTACCCCAACGGTCTTACGTGCTCGCAAAGCTCGAAGTGCAAATTAGTTAAAAATAAATCATAAGTTAAACCCATTTTATTGACACCTTGCTTGAAGCTCGAAAAGATCTCGCCTCTTTTCCCTTCATCAGCAGGTTGAGCGATGGTAGCCTAACGGTTAATAGTGCAACTTAGAATCCAACGATACCGGGTTCGGTTCTAGGCTCCGCATTTAGAGATGCACCGAACATGGATTTAAAAACCGAACCGAATAACGAACATTGTTCGGTTCAGAGATTACCAAACCGAATGTTTGGCTAAACTAATCGGTTTCATTTAGGCGCGGTTTTCCGCACTAAACAGGTTTGTACAGGCGCCCGGTTGGTAAATCATTTGAAAACCGATGTCATTATAAGATGGGCATTATCACTCGCGCTGTCTTTACATTTTAGTTAAAAGTGGTTTTCGTATGATTAGAGTATATAGGTGTCAATCAATCGTTCGAAACTAATCCCTAAACATCGTAATCTGAGATCAGAGTAGGCCCAGGCCTAGGCCCATTCTGCAACCTTACCAAAATAAGGCTACTGGTATTTTGTTTAATTAATTATAATTTGATTGTCATTTATTTTCTATTTGATCGTGTTATCTGAGATTGAATGAATAGTTTTAATACATACTCATTCACTATTATTCTAATTGATATAATTGTCACCATAACATCAATGTTAAACATGTCATTCGTACTTTAATATTAATTAATTGGTTAATATTTGATAATGTATGGAACTATATTATTGTTTTATTTTTATTATATGTATTTATTTTTTTATTATTTAAGCCAATACAAGCTGTTGGTAGGCGTTAAAATGACATAAGTTTAATATTCGGTTAATATTCGGCACATCAACCGAATATTCGGCCGAATATCGAATATATTATATATGCCGAATATGCCAAATACGAATAATTTACGAACATTCGGCGCATCTCTACTCCGCACCAATTACTTTTCTAAGCTATGTGCGGTTTTCCATCGCTCCGCGCTTCGGAGTGTCCTCCGAAGCGCGGAGCGATGGAACGCGTTAAGCTGTCGGTCCCGGTAGTTATTGATTAATAGCAGTCGTTAAGCCATGTAAGAAGCTCTCGGGCACCCTGACAAACTCTGACACCAGAGGTCAGTACTACCACATACGACAAAAAAAAAACAGCTGCTCGCGAAGTTATGGAATGGCATACCAATTCCGCAGATTTGTTTACAAGTGGTCACTATTCAGCTGACGACGCGCTGACGTATACGGTCGGTGGAGTGTAGGAGCCAGCTGCAGGGTTAGTAATTTTACATAATTAAACTTTATCTTTAGACAAGACAGCAAAAGCCGCGTTATCGCAGCGGCAGATAAATGTTTGAATTTCTATTTTCAGACTTTTAATCCAAAACCATAAGCATTCATTCATTTGCATTGTGAAAATTCCTCTTCTTCGGACGAACATAATTGATGTCAATATTATCACAATTATTAAACAGCAATTAAATAAGTTTTGTTTAAGAGAATTATGCTTAACAAAATTGGGACACATTAGGAACAGATAGATAAACGCTTTATTGTACTCACCATATAAATAATTTAGAGCAAAACAGCCTTCTTTTAAGTAATTTTAATTTGTAAATATTACGTCCCAATCAAACTTTTATGTCCTTCTTCTTCAGTCCTAAGCTTTGCTCCACGTATCACGTACACGTTACGCATACGAAATCCACCCAATGATGGCGGAGAGTGGGCATAGCTAATATTATAATTATCGTAATAATATGCGCGCGCCGTCGGCATACCGAGGTGAGGGTAGGGTATCAAGTATCTACCTCACGTTTCGATTTAGTATACTCCTTTGGTATTGAATATCGAACTAGGAGAGTATCGATATTATACCAATAAAGTACCAACCGATCATTTTGAGAAGCAGGTTTCATTACCGCAGAATAAATACTAGTACTACGTAATTACTTAGATAAAAGATTAAGTTTGTTGACCAAAAAATATAGGAAGTACATAAATAGGCAGCGGGGCCCCACACTCTCCAGGCCCGTGTCGTGGAAGCCTGGGCCCTTAGTCGCTATGCCCGTTCACACACGTAACGCACCGCGTTGTGGAATCGTTCGGGAAATTACGAACAATTGAACGCGGGCGGCGCTTTACGTGGCCGAGCGGTCATAGCGAATGCGGGCCCAGTAGCGCCTCCAAATCACAATTTTATGGAGGCATCGCTTCCTAGCAAAAAAAAAACATTACTAATCTATTATGATGTAATACCAACATTTTTAAAAATATGTGGTCTTTATACATCGAGTCCTATTACAATAAAACCTTGCTGATGATAGTCTAAGTAACTAAATTTGCTAACTAGAAAGTATCGTGCGCTGGTTATAGAGAAACGTACCTCACAGTATCGATACTTCCTCTATATCAAAAGTATCGTTTGAACTCTAGGGCGGGCTTTAACAATGGCCGATCAGTATTGAATATGCAAGCATAGAAAGAGCCTGCTTTACGCCGGCCTCAATCCGAAATAACAATATGTAAAACTTGACAGCACTGTGCAGGTTGCTGTTTTCAAAGTTTGGTGGAATTGGCTACTTACTTTGCGAGTCAGTGGCAAAAATCTGTTTAAATTGTACCTGATCAGAATTCCGCCACCCGTATTGCGGAATCGCTAGTCTTATACAGGTCCTCATGGGAACAGGTATACATAAGGACCATTTAGTTTGTTAGTTTAGTTTAGGTGAGCCAAGGTCTGAATGGTGCCGCAATCACACAGGTTTTCGTGATCTTCTACTTAACCCCACTTGCACAAGCCATCTCTGCATCTACCAACCTGAGTACGTAAACTTCGGACAAGGTAGCTTGTGGCCGGGTGGAAGCTTTTTTTTTAGGTGGAACGAAGGTATGCAGAGAGTACGTCTCGCGCCACAGGTTGACTCTTACTTTTGGTGCATTATCGGTAACGGAGGTTGCGCTGGGGAAAAAAACTATTCCTGCTTTTTAGTCGTTGCGGTGCAGGACCACAACCATATACAGGGTGCCTGGGATCGTTGCGGTGCAGGACCACAACCATATACAGGGTGCCTGGGATCGTTGCGGTGCAGGACCACAACCATATACAGGGTGCCTGGGATCGTTGCGGTGCAGGACCACAACCATATACAGGGTGCCTGGGATCGTTGCGGTGCAGGACCACAACCATATACAGGGTGCCTGGGATCGTTGCGGTGCAGGACCACAACCATATACAGGGTGCCTGGGATCGTTGCGGTGCAGGACCACAACCATATACAGGGTGCCTGGGATCGTTGCGGTGCAGGACCACAACCATATACAGGGTGCCTGGGATCATTGACTACTGTGCGATCACGTAGGAAACTCAAGTCGTGCAAAAAATGGATACGGACCCCAAGTAGTCGTGAAAAATTCGGCAGTCGGCCCTTGTACTAAAAGTTAAAAGGTTCACAGGATATATATTGTGATTATGTTCATGCCTATAAGTCTTTTATAATAATTATACTAGAACCACCTGCTTAAAACTCTAGTGTAGCCAGTCTAGCTATAGGTGGACCTTTTCGACAGGTCGCTTAATCGCTATGTCAAACGAAATTCCAATGCAGAAAACGTGTGACGTCATAATGACAATTCACGAACAATTCCTCGAGTAACTGAATGGTCATAGCGAATAAGGGCCCACTTCTTTTCTTATCCAAGTAATAAAATTGAAAAGTAATAAGGTAGTAACAGTCAGTAGTTGGAGTTTTTTGAGTTAATTTTGTTGTATATGTTGGTGAACCCGGTTATTGCGTATACGTAACAGAAAATAAACTAGCGTGAGAGTTTTGAGGCATGGTACATATCAACATTACTGTGAATTAAGAGACCATAGATCTACAACGCAAAGTTTTAAGCAGCACTAGACAGAGCAGGCGAGAAGTGAACGTTCTCAGCTCTCTTCAATATCTGTAGGTAAAGTTACCAGCTTGTAGATTAAAAATATGCTCGAACCCATAACTTACGTCCCAGTGTTCCGGAACCGGCAGCGACAGAGAAAAATGGGCGTTCTCCAAGTTAATAACACTTTAAGTTCAGTATTTTGACGACCCCATGGGAAATCTCACGGTTCAGGACGAGCTTATGGGATATATCAAGTTTAACCGTTGAGACGGCTGCGACGGGTTATTTGAAAGAAGATATTAATAAAAAGCTTATTTCGGACGTGCCTGCCGTTTTTGTTTTTTTTTTCTTGTAAAAGGCTTAAAGATATTTCCTACATTTATTTTAAAGAATAATGAAACTATACGTGCTTTATTACGGACTAGGCAATCGTTTGACCACGATCTCACCCGATGGAAAGCGATGATGTGGTCGAAGGTGTAGCACACTTGCCTAGTAGATACCTATTCACTCTTGACTTGAACACACCGGGGTTATAATTTACCGGAAACACTGACGAGGGCAGGGCATTCCACTCCTTTGCAGTTGTTATAATAAATGAAGAAGCGTAACGCTTCGTTCTTGTGCGAGGTATTTCAACCATAAAAGGGTGGCGCTTTGCTGATCGTCTAGTCGTACGGTGATGGAAAGGTGATAGGGGAATCAGGTTGTGCAGTTCTTGTGCACACTCTCCATAGTGCAATCTATAGAATACCGCCAGGCTTGCTACCTCACGTCGATGCGCCAGACTTTGAAGCTTACTCTTTACCAGAGTGTCATCCCCAATGAGCCTGATAGCACGTCTCTCAATTGAATCCAAAGACTCGAGCTGATACTTGGCAGAACCGTCCCAGAGGTGGCAGCAGTACTCCATACAAGATCGGACCTGTGCTTGATAAAGATTCAAAAGCTGTCCCGGTGTGTACCGCCTAACCTTAGACAAAATACCAAGTTTTTTTGCAGCTACCTTGGCTTTGGATTCAATGTAATTCAGGTTTGATTTGCAGAGCTTTCAGCAAGAAAGCTTTTAGAGTTCAAATGAATAAATACTATTAATACGAGCATGACGCGTGTGACTGTAGGATGCCGAAATAAACCCGAAACAGAGTGACAGAGAGTGGTTTTAGAGTCATTACTCCAAAGCCATTTATCATCACCTACTACATGGGATGTTAGGGAGCGAAACACAATCATATTGCTCCAAGCCAACCTCACACTACACTACGCTAGCCAGTTCTTGCGGATTATGTTCACTTCCAAATCAATAACGGGCCAGAAAAACTAGTTTATCAACAAGTTTATTAATACTGAGGTAAACCTTCTATCAAATCACGCCTATAACCTCGCCAGTTATTTCCATCTACCATTTGAATGGTAATATATTATTATTATATGTTTGTGGGTTTCGCTGGCGCCAGAGCTATATCGGTATATATTAATATCGAGAAGATTTTCTGTCTGTCTGTCGGTAGAGCCAATCACCATAGCTATAATTAACCATAATACCATAACATTACCATAATTATGAAGGTAGTACTTACCTACTTCCTTATTTCTTGAATGCTTTTATTTTGTGTGTCTGTTTTTTGCCATAAATAAAGCTGTCTAAGTCTAATCCCATGATGGTATCAGAAATAATTTAAGTTGATAATGCAAATCGAATCATTATCATTCGATTGTCGAGTTCTTGTGACGACCTTCCAGCTCCATCAGCCACAATATTTTATGGTCATCAGAAATCAAATCTTCATTGGGTTTCGTTCAAAATTGACTTGCAAGATTTGTCCCAAACATACAAACATTCATCCGTCTGTAACTGCAGAGAGACACATAAAATTTTGAAAAATTGTGTAACAAATGAAAACGAAGCCACGCGTAAACATAGTCATTATACTTGAATACATATTATATTACTGTAGTTTGTGGTTCTTCTTTATTTTTATTGGCGGTCTATAATTTATGGCCCACCAGCGTCACTTTATTAATTTTATCTAATATGTTAATTGATTTCTCTTGTTTAGAAAAGAGTGATGTCATTGTAAACATAAAATAAAAACCAGTTTTGTAATCAACTTGGTGAAAGCAGTAAGAAAATAGGCAAAAAATACGGTTCCGCTGTTGTGTTTATTTTCATTCTAGTAGTTTCTGGTCCCCTAGATCCAGGAAACTATAGAGTAGTCAGTTTGGGGTTCGCGTAGTGTATTTTATCTTGGTCAGGACAATTCTCTGCTTTTCGATATAATATATATATATATATATATATATGGCACAGCACCAGATAAGCGATGGTATCTGAGTGGTATAACAGTGCGAGTTAGAATCTAACTAGCAAGGGAATCTTATAATAAAATATAATAGGTAAAATTTGACTAGAAAAGCTCTTATAAAGGCTTTTCTGGAGACTCCTTTGCTAATAATAGCATTTCTCAAGCATATATACTCTTAAGAGCATATTCACTAATATAATTGTCTTGTAGTTTACTAGTACACTATTTTATAAGATATTTACAGGATATATAATCTAATAAGTGCATTGACGGAGTCTAAATAGTCATACGAAAATTATAGTCTCACAATGCCAATTGTGTAAGATTCCCAGATTTTATAATATACTTGTCCGAGATCATTACAAATATACAGCAATTTAGTATTATAATGGCATTGTGTAAGATTCTCAGATTTTATGCCATACTTAGCTAAGATCATTATAAGTATGAGGCGATGTAGTCTTAATAAAGACGCTTATAAGATTTTTTGAGATTAAATAATCTTTTAAAGCGCTAGGCTAATACCATGAAGTCTATAATTTACCAGTTTTACATGTCGCTCGGTTTGAGACATTACATTGATCATTGATTACAATGGATTTACAAAAATGAAAATGAAACGCTTTTAAAAGAAGTGGAGCTTATAGAAGAACTGTAAATAAAAGACACGCAGAATCGGTAGCGCAAAAGAGACCGTCTGAAGCAAGTTCTGAGAAAGCAGAAACCAGCAATTTATTGGAGTGTTCCATATATTCCAAAAGTGATATATTCGTAATATTCTTTCGGATACTGTTTCGGCATTTAATTTTATTGCTTTATGATGGTTAATTTTTCAACACTATTGGTATTTTTATTTTTTTATAGGTATATATGCAGGAGAATTAAAAATCATCGAATTTAGAAGCTTTTTTAGATCCTTTATTAGCAGAATTTAATTAACTGTTTGTAAGTGGTTTATCAACAACCACTGGTAACAGTTGGGTTTTAGTTAAAGTCAGAACTTTCATTTTTGACACGTCAGCCTGAGCATTGGAGTTAAAGGCGTTGTTAATTTCAGTGGCAAACAGGGCTGCCTGAAGTGCACTGTTGTTGATGAATATTCACACGTGTCTCACACTGTCACTTTTCTAAGATCAGATTGTCCTCGAAGAAACGACAATGATTTTCGGGCAAAAAGGATAAAGAACATCTTAAGGCTGATTCCCCTCTACTTAAACTGAATATAGATATTGTAGAAGACATTCCTGTAAGTGACTCACTTGACTTGATTGATCATGGCGTAATGAAACGTTTGTTGGTTGGATGGAGAGATGGAAATCTTGGTTAATATATAACTAAGTGGTGTAGCAAAGATATCGAAAGGGTCAATGAATTAATAACCTAATTTCATATGCCTAAAGAAATACACAGATCTATAAGAACGATTGTTGTTCTAACCCTCTGGAAAAGATTTGAATATTGCACCCTTTTTTATTATTCAAGTCTGGTAATACTCAAAGATACTCTACCACCTCAAGCTTATTACAATTTTTTGCATTTATTTTGTTCCATTACAATTTGCTCGGATGAAAAACATTTTAAGTACCTTTCGATTGCAGAAAAAAATGTAAGAGCGTTTCGTTGCAATATTTAAAAATATATATGGAAAGGACTATCTCTAAATTCACAATTTGAATCTCGTTGTTCAAGAAGTAAGGAGATTTGGAAAACTGCAGAGTTTTAACGCCTACCCATTTGAAAATAATATAATAATAATGTATAATAATATATTCGGGACATTTCCACACCAATTATCTAGCCCCAAACTAGGATACTCTGTGCTATGGGCACTAGATAACGGATAAACATACATAGATAAGAATATTACATCCATGACTCGGAAACAAACATTTCTGCTCATCACACAAATGATTGCACCTTGCAGGATTCGAACCCGCGACCGTACGATTTCGTACCCAGGATCTCTAGCCACGAGACCAACCGGTCGTAGCTGTATGTTATCAAAAACATGATTATGTTTTCATGAGAGCATACAAACTGAAAAGGTCTATAATAAAAATTGTTAGTAGAAAGCAATAATCTACATCCTTTGCAGATAAAACAATGTGTGTGCGTGGCGTTTGTTGCGTGTGTGTCTAAGGCCATTGCATATTTGTAAGTATAAGTAGGCGCAGTTCATTTTAGTCAATAAACAGTCCACATCAACGAACACGACCATTCTGTAAATATGAAAATAAATTAATAAGTGATTTGTGTTGAAATGCTAGAACTATATTAAGAATTTATTGAACAGAGTGAAAATTCAAAGGATACATGATCACGGATTTATTATGGATACATGACCACGTCTGAAAATCTAGCTCTTTCTTTTTTTAACACTTGATTTGTTATCGTAAGAAAAACAAATTAAATAAAACATGTTTAGCTGGTGCAGGGTTTCAGACTTAACAATCGAGGAACTCTAATTTGATTCAACATGGTGGTGAGTTAATCTTAAGTAAGAGTAAATCTAGCGCATTTTTACCTATTACAGTCTTATAAATGTCATGATGTAGAGCAATTTTTGAAGCATGGCGAATGATCAAAAAATAATAATTAAGTGCTGGATCATATTTCTACACTAACAGACTTAACATTCAATTTATGTAAGCGCGATAAAAATCAGCCCAAACACGGTACACTTTTACAGTAAAAATAGATTTGCCATATGTTAAATTGTACTCTCACTTAATTCTAAGTGAGCTCTTTTAGTTTATATAAATATCGAAGAAAACAATAACTAAAATTACTAACGTAATAAACGCTGCACACAAAACAGTAATAAAAAAGAATTGGCCTGCCCAGCCAACGTGTAAAATGTGTTACAAATAACTAAAAACTAAGTACGTTATTAGCACATTATTAACATAATTACACTTGAAACGAACTAGAAGTAGATAACAACAGGAGTACTAGTACCAGTAACAATCCTCTATAAGGCAATTAAAGGAGCTTTAGTGCTTCAAAATACTAGTGCAAGACAGTAATTAGACTTTTTAGCATTCTGTTAGCTCATTGCGGGAGCGTAACAAGAACTTGTGCTCCAATAAATGCGCCCAAATCCAGCGTTGTAGTATACTAGAAGAATATTATTGGAGTGTTTAAATGTAGTCTTGAAGACAGTATTGGATCTATTTTGCTACTTGGGCGGGTTCAGTACTCGGCTCCATACGAAAAACTTTTCTCAGTTATGTGCGGTTTTCGCTCCGTACTTCGGAGGGTATATAGGTTAAATTGTTGCTCCCGCCTGTTATTTATTAATAGCAGTCGTTGAGACATGTCGGATACATTCGGGTGGCCTGAAAAATTATGTCACTATTTCACGACAAGCAAGAAAGCACAAGAACTGTTTTTTATATGATATTGAATAAATCATAGACAAAAATATGCCATTGACATAATGTCGACCGAAGGAAGATTACCCCCCGAACTGACTTCGCGATTGTAAGCTGATATTTATTCATCAAACCAAATCATAGCCAATTATCGACGATAACAAACGCCGATGAGTATCCGATTCCTATTTACACGGCGAAATAATTCCACTTCCGCCTTATTCCCGGGTAAACAGCGTCATTCTGCGTGATTGCAGCGGAACCGACGTAGATGTAGCTCACCTCTGTCCGCTCCTGGATACATAAAAGATAGAAACAGTAAGGGTGGAAGTACAGATACTGGGCGCTTATTCACTATGCCACATGAAATTCCTTGCCGAAAACGTGTGACGTCAGTACGGCAATAGCCGTACGATTCCACGCAGATATCTTATCGCGGCGCGTAACGTGGGTTATTGGCAATAGAGAATAAGGTCCCAGGTGGCCGAACTTGTGTTATTTTGGAAACAGCAATATAATTTTGGAAAGGGAGAAAGGGAAAAATTACATTAGTATTGCTACCAACTCATTTTTACACGACTTGTACATTTTAAAATGACATAGTTAACACAACACATAAATACTTTAAAATACAAACAATTGCTACATAAAACATTCTGACAACCTTCAGTACATTACTTACAGGTAGCCCAAATGTTTAATTAACTTTAACGTTTAAAATCAGTTTTAGTTTTTAGGGCTCTGACTGAACGACTATTTGTTCTGATTTTATCTTGGGGAAACTCTTAAAAGCAGGCGATCCTGGTTTATCCAAGAACCTGGCACTGAAATCATAATTGCAACAGAAGATACCTAATTATTGTAAAATAGATAATGAGCAGTAGGTACTTAACAATGATTAAAGGTCATCATCATCATGTCAGCCTTTAGAAGTCCACTGCTAAACATAGGCCTCCCCCAAAGAGCGTCATGACGAGCGATCTAGTGCCACCTCCAACCACCGACTTCCTGCGATGGCTACAATGTCGTCGGTCCATCGTTTGGGGGTTCTCCCCACACTTCGCTTGCTTGTTCGAGGCCGCCATTCGAGAACCTTTATCCCTCAACGGTTGTCCGCTCTGCGAACTATTAACCATTGCCACTTTAACTTGCAAACTCTGAGAGATATGTCGGTAATCTTCGTTCTTCTACGGATTTCCTCATTTCTGATTCTATCACGTAGTGAAACACCGAGCATAGCTCTCTCCATTGCACGCTGCGCAACTCTGAGCTTGAGTATGAGACCAATAGTTAGCGACCACGTCTCAGTGCCGTATGTCATCACTGGCAACACGCACTGATTATAAACTTTCGTCTTGAGGCTCTGCGGTATCTGCAACGAGAAGATATGGCGTAATTTCCTGAACGCTGCCCATCCGAGTTGGATTCGTCGGTTGACCTCTTTGGATCTACCTAGTTGGATCGTCTGATTTGATTTGATTTTGGTAGACATAGTGATCAACAGCTTCGATAATATCGTTCCCAATATAAACTGGCATGGGTACGACATGGGCATTTGACATGATGTTCGTCTTGCCCATGTTCATTTTAAGACCCACCTGTTGGAAAACAATATTGAAGTTACTGAGCTTTGTGCTTTGTGCTTTGTTCTTCCAGGGTTTCTGCCATGATGACTATATCATCAGCAAATTGAAGGTGAGTGATGTATTCGCCATTGATGTTAACACCATATCCGTTCCAGTACAGAAGCTTGAATATATCTTCCAGTGCAGAGGTGAACAGTTTCGGAGCAATAACGTCTCTCTGTTTCACCCCTTTTTGCACATGGATAGAATTCGTGCTCTGATCCTGAAGACGGACTGTCATGGTGGCCTTGCTGTACAAACACTTCAACAATTCGATGTACCGGTATCTGGCACCGCTGTAATGACTGTAGCACTGCCCAGGTCTCGACTGAACCAAAATCTTTCTCGTAGTCTACAAACGCTAGACATAGTGGCCAATTATACTCTTCGGTATTCTGTATAATCTGCCAGAGCGTATGGATATGGTCTACGGTGCTAAAGCCTTTCCGGAATCCAGCTTGTTCGGAAGGCTGAAAGTCGTCAAACCTATGAGCGAGACGGTTTGTAACTACTCTCGAAAACAGCTCATACACGTATCTTAGCAGCGAAATGGGCCTATAATTCTTCAAGAGGGTTTTATCACCTTTCTTAAAGAACAAAACCACTACGCTCCTGTGCCACGCCTCTGGCGTAGTACCCTTGAGGATGATGGAGTTAAACAGCTTCTGAAGGACTTTAAGTACCGGTGTTCCACTCGCTTTCAGTAGTTATGTCGTTATTCCGTCCTCCCCTGGTGCCTTGTTGCTCTTAAACAGTTTGAGAGCCATTCTGATCTCGTATAGGCTGACGTCCGGGATATCTTCGGTATAATGTCGGGTCAAACGGGCTCTTGGCCTACGCGATGAGGTGTATAATTGTCTATAGAACTTCTCGAGCTCACTCAAAATCTCTGGCTTCGACGAAACGATGCTGCCACTGTCGGTTTTCAGCTTCGTCAACAGGCTTTGCCCAATAGACAGATCTCTTGCGAACACTTTAGAGCCCTTGTTCCGCTCCATTGCATGCTCAATACAAGTAGTATTATAGGAACGCAAATCGTGTCGCATCGACTTGGAGATCTGTTTAAATCGACATATCCACTGAAGACTGCAGCCTCATCTCGTCTCGTTCTGCCATAAGTTTGAGTGTATGCTCAGAGAGTTACTGTGTTCTATTTTTGCGGGGGGTCTTGATGAACGACCCAACTGCTTGAACAATTTCCACCAGCCCGTTGTTTAGTTCGTCCACTGTGTCGCATTCGGTAAGGATTTGGAAGCGATTTTGGAGCTCCAACTGAAAGCTCTCGGGGTTTTGGATTTGGGCAGGACTTGGGCGAAGAGTAGATCTCATCAAACGAGACCTCTCCAGCTTTGCGTTGATATTCAATGAGTCTCTTACCATGCGGTGATCACTGCCGGTCTTAACCCTGTTGATCACAGAGATATCATTGAATATATGCTTACTGGTCGTCAAAATGAAATCTATATCGTGCTTTTGACCGCCGGGGTGCAGCCACGTTCATTTTATGGATGGGCGCTTCTTCATCATAAGGAGTCCCTCATTCTCCATGAAGTCGGCCAATCGCTGACCCCTTTTGGTTCCGCTGTCCAAATCCCAACTGCCCCACTCTGAGTTCATCGCCATTCCTCATGCCCAGCCGTGCGTTGAAGTCCCCCATCACCACTGTGAAGTTTGTTTTCGGGACATGTATGGCATTAGAAATGTCATGATACATAGCGTCCACTTCAACGTCCGGGCGTTTCGAATATGGGGCGTACACCTGTATGACCTTCAACGAATACCGTTCGGTAATTCTGAGAAAAAGGTATGCCACTCTGCTCGAAATGCTTTCGATCTTCACAATGTTGTTGACGAGGGACTTGTGGACGAGAAACCCGATACCGTGTTGGGACTGCTGGTCGCCCTCCCGGTAATAGAGTAAGTTGCCGGAATTGAGTGTCATCGTGTCCTCTCTCTCTCTCTCTCTCTCTCTCTCTCTCTTTGGACTTCTGATAACACTATAATACCCCAGCGCAACTTACTTACTACTTCTTCCAGCTCTATTAACTTCTCATCGGTCCTCAAGGTGCGTGTGTTATAAGTTGCCAGGTCTAGAGATCGTGGGAGTAGGTAGCTGGGTCTCTGCCGGGATTCTTAGCACCCACTGCTCCACCGTTACCATGGCTGCTACCGGTGCCAGGAATAACGGAGCCGCCGGGGACTGGGGACGTCTTTGGGGTGTGTCTATCATATTGAGGGGGGTTTGCCATAGTCACCACGCTTGGCAGGTGGATCGGTGACCGCAGTTTAGCAAATATGTGCTCGGAGGACGCTGCTGCCCATCTTCCGGTGTGTAATCGCTTAGTCGCCTCTTACGACATCCACGGGAGGATTGGGAGGGGTCTTATTCTAAGCCGAGACCGCCACGGCAATGATTAAAGGTACAACCATCAAATTATTATGTTCTTATGGAATGCAATAAAAAAAAAAAAAAATTAAACCAAACCAAACCACTTACTAAACGTACGTACTTACTAAAAAAAACAACTAATTTCCATGGAATTTAAGTTGGATCAACATGCGGAATTTACCCTGTCAAATCAAGAATCATTAAAAGAACATTAAGGGACATTGAATTGAGAGCCTCGTCATTTTTGAAGTATTTTAAAATGCATGCTTTTTCAATGTTTATATTCAATATATCCATCCTACATGTACAACATTGACCTACTGCTCATATCCAGTACTGTGCCCTAATGGGGTGGGATGAAATTATACAAATTACTGCATAGAATTTTACGAGATGCCTTCATATGGGAAATCCGGATTATTCCGGACAATATACGGATTCCCGCGGGTTTATGAAGCCGTTCCGGTGCAAGAAAATTGTGCGATGTTATTGCGATAGACAATTCGGGCATAACAAATAATATATGACAGCCAAACCGAAAAAAAATGGGTAAATGGTCGAAAAAACATCACATCATTTAAGGGAAGACGTTCAGTGCTGAACGTAGGGCTCCCCCCATTCCAAAGAACGCCACAACGAGGTGCTTGCTGTCTGCCTATCACGATGGTATGCCCTACTCACCTTGCTCGGCGTCTTGGTGATCCAGTAGGTGGTGGTAAACTGGTAATACACAGGAAAATGCTGCTATCCCTTTCCTGAATTCCTTTTGCTGGTTCTCACAGCGGCATTTTTCCTTGTAGCATTTTTATACCCGTCGTAACTTCTAAATGAAAGGTCCGGTACGAATAATCTAAAGAGGATTATTTACATGTACATCATCATCATCAGCCTATATCTGTCCACTGCTGGACGTAGGCCTCTCCTAATGCACGCCACTGAGCTCGGTCTTTAGCTCTCCTCATCCATTTTCTGCCAGCCGCTTTTCGCAGGTCGTCACTCCACCTGGCCACAGGGCGTCCTACACTACGTTTGCCTAAAAATGGTCTCCACTCGAGAACTCGTCTACCCCAACGGTTATCAGTTCTTCGGGAAATGTGACCAGCCATCTGCCACTTCAGCTTGCTTATCCTTTGAGCTATGTCGGTTACCTTGGTTCCCCAATGGATATCTTCATTACGAATCTTTTCCTTCAGAGAAACTCCAAGCATAGCTCTCTCCATAGCTCGAGCTCCATAGCTCAAATACATGATCAACCTTAATTATGAAACTTATAATTGTCGCATGATACTAAAGTCATCATCTTTCAATTCTACCCGTTTTGATTAACTTTGTTTAATTAGTGTAATTACCTTTTTTGGGTGGGGCTGTGTCAGGGCGCACGGCCGTTTGTTTGTCGTGAAACGACTATGCCACGTACAATTTGGTCCGGTCCTGAAACCCTCTCGTTCGCTCTGTGCTGGAGTTTAGGATACCGTTGTAAGCTCCAGAACTTCTTCTTTCCAACGATGTGCCTAATCTTTATTTTAGTATGAACTTTCCAGGTGTTGCAGCCACTTTTGTGATTTTAAAATTGTATTCCTACTGTATTTAATTTAATTTACTTTTTCATAAGTAGACTTTCTGTTGAAAAAAAAACCAATGAATCGAATATTCTCAACGAGATCTTTATCATCTGAATCAATACGCAACCTTACCTTAATGTCAATTTATACTGCACTATAGATCACAGAAAAATCTGACACCAACAACGAGCCAGTGAATCCCAATCCGTTAAAATCCGAGAAATATATATGAATATTTATGTAGTAACTAATTAAACATATACAAACATGCCATTAATAAAATTAAACACATAGATACCTATACAATTCAAAGAGATCTTGGTTTCAATTACTAAGACAGATAAAAACATTTAACTAGCTTTTTAAATATTGAAAATGACGGAACCTATCTGATGTTGATTGGGAGTGCATTCAAGAGACAAACAGCTTCTACGCAAAACGACCAGTCACAGAACATAGTTTTATATAAAATAGGCACTTTCAACTGAAGGTTTTCTGGAACGAAGATGGGAACAATGAAGAAACTTAAATCGATCCTTCAAATAGACAGGCGTTAGCGAATTGAACAATATATTGTATACTAGCTGTGGGGTCATTTCATTTAAAAGTAGCCCACACGTGTTATTCCAGGACCAAAAGTACCTTCAAAGTACAATATTCTACATTCCTTCAAAACTCGATCAGCCATCAAATAGTTTTTTAATGATTGCTCGGCATCTAATCATTGGAATAACGCTAGCGCGCACTGCTTTGCGTTTTTATAACGCATATTCTGTGAAGTAAGGAATGTCATAGAAGTGCACGTATTGCGGTGTAATAAACGCATATAATTACAATATGAAATAAACGGTAGAATAAACGCACCGCGTTCCACCGCAAGGCAGTGTGCGCAAGGCCTAAGATACCCCAGTTTTTAAATCAAACCTTAATTAGCTTCTTTGTAAGACCTTTTTGTTCTTATTTCTTTATTATAAGTACAGATACTACGCTCTCTAGTGTAGAGGTCCTACAATAAAAATACTTACGCCCGTGTTAAGGAAGTAGAATACTCTATTGTGCTATACTCTAATATGTACACGTTTTAGGCTCTTTATGCGCGATACCTTTAGAATCTATTTGTTTTGCATTGCAGTAGCGTGGAGCTATATTTTCAAAATATGCCTTGTGAAATCTTAAATTCGAAAGTACGTATACCCGATCTCAGCTCGGCCAATGACTCGTGTTGCTCGCCCTCATGCACGGCTGTGACAGTTCTGTTAGTACAAAATGTAAAACTGTAAGCAGTTTGGTTACCAATAAACACAGCCGCAAGAGGCCGCTTTTTTATGAAGGATTGTAAAATAAAAATGATAATTTATTTCGTTTCTAAACATGCTGTACAAATCAAACACTGGTCATTATGCAAATATGTTTATTTGCGAAACAATGATTTGCGGTGCCAACAGCTCTCATACAATTTCAAATCTCGGCAAGGCTCCCGCACTCACGCGAACGAAACGCTTGCGCGATTCAGAACATTGCCTTGAGCCACTAGCGCCATCTATTGGTTTTACTAGTAACTAAAGACAGGTTTATAGCATTATAATAATTATGTTTTCCTTAGTATTGAGACATTATTGACCAACCAAAGCGTGACGCTCACATGATGATAAGCGCCACTTTTAACAATGTACTCTAAGTTCCTTCTACATTCCGCCCACCAAGGACAAACTCTTTTTGTCTTTTTACTCACTCCGCCCACCATGACTAAATTGTTGAAAAAGTGGGATAAAAAACGAATATTTCTAAACAAAATGCTCACGTTGAAATGAACAGTAAAATTAACAAAACTTAAGTGGACTGTATAAACTAACAAACTAAACTACATTAACTTAAAATTTTTCAAACGGCTACAGGGAGAACACACAATTTTGATGTAGGCCGTTTGATGATAGAATGCTTTGTTCGTAATGTAACTACACGTGTTACGTTATCTAACCCTGGATGCTTTGTAACCACCCGACCAAGCAGCCATCTACAAAGAGGTAAACCATCTTCTTTTACCAAGACTATGTCCCCTATGTTAGGTTCAGGAGTTTGGTACGACCATCTATAACGATGCAGAAATTTCGTTAAATACTCCTGAGACCAACGTCTCCAAAAGTTCTGCATTATTTTTTGCGTTAACTGCCATCGGCGCAAACTAGTGTTGCTTGAAACTTCTATATTTAGATCTGGAGCAGCGACAAGTGGCTCACCAACTAGGAAATGTCCCGGCGTCAAAACATATAGCTCTTCATAGGTTAACGTGGACTCTCCTATAACTCTTTTCAAATGAAATTTGATCGCCTCAATCCCTGCCTCCCATAGCCCCCCAAAATTGGGCGAGTGAGGTGGGATGAAGTGCCACGTCGTGCCATTATTAGCTAATGTTTTAGCTACATCTTCCAATAGACCTGCATTTTCTGCAATGATTAAATTTCGCAATTCACGAGAAGCTCCTAAAAAGTTTGTATCGTTGTCACTCCAAACGTTTGTACAAAGGCCACGACGCGCAACAAAACGTTTGAAAGCTGCTAGAAATCCCGTAGTTGTCAGATCACGGACTACTTCAATATGAACTGCCCGAGTGACCATGCAAACAAATAGGCAGATGTATCCCTTCATTGACTGATGTCTGCGACCCTTTGATGTCCTTATATTGATCGGGTCAGCGTAGTCAACTTCACTGCACTTAAATGCTCTAGTGGTAGTAACTCGAGCTGCTGGTAATTGCCCCATGAGCTGAGAAGAGTTGCCCGAGCTGTGTCTAATACATTTGACACAGTTGCGTATAAACGCCTTAATCAGAGGCTTCGAACCTAAAATGTAATATTTTGCACTTAAATAAGCCAGCACGAGCTGAATGCCGCCGTGAAGCGTCCTTGCATAGGCATCCGCTATGATCAATTCAGTTAATATTGATTTTTTCGGCAGCAATATTGGATGCTTAGCATTATAATTGAGCGTCCTCCAAGTCGCAACACACCTCTTCCATCAATGAAAAGGTTCAGCGATTTAAGTGGTCCTTTTATCCGTGCCAAATTACCGTCCCTTTTTATGAGTTCTAACTCTGGTTCAAATTGTTCCCCTTGGTATTGTTTTATACAAGTTTCTAAAGACTCGGTCAATTCCATAGAAGTAAGATAACCTGAACATTGCCTTTCACCCATGGACTTTTTCAAGTTTAGAAAACGTCTTCAATATGCTACTACCCTTACTAGCTTTTTAAGTGATGAAAATTTATTTCAGATGGGTATTTCTGCTACGGCAGCATGAATTCTAGGTTCTGCGGTTTGCTGTATTGGATAACCTCTTTCTGCAAGAAATCCGGACCATTGAACCACTGCGTATTATTGAGTAACTCTGCCGGGGTAATGCCTCTGGAAACGCAATCGACAGAATTTTGCCCAAAACTTACGTGTGCCCACTGACTCGAATCCAGGATAGTTAATATCTTGGATACCCGATTCGCAACAAAAGTTTGCCAGCGGCCAGAGTGACTGTAAATCCAAGCCAGGACCACCGTTGAATCTGTCCATGCCCTGATATTTGTCTTCGGTATTTTCAAAGTATCGGCTACTTCAACTAACAGCCTAGTGACAAGCACTGCCCCACACAATTCCAATCTAGGAATAGACACCTGCTTGATCGGTGCAACCTTGGTCTTGGCTGTCACTAACGTGACATGAATCTTTCCTGCTGCATCAACCCCACGAAGATAAACCGCTGCCGAAAACGCCACCTTAGGAGCATCGGAAAACCCGTGAAGCTCCACGAGTGAATCATTTGAGGTTGTGCCAAGCCATTGAGGTATTTGTATTTGAGTCAATATGGGTAAGTTTTCTCTGTAATTGTTCCAATAATCTAATAATTTGCTCGTCACTTCGTCATCCCTCGCCAATCCAGCAATCCATAACCTTTGAATCAATATTTTTGCTACTATTACACAGCCTGCTGTCCACCTTAGTGGATCATACAACTGCCCGATGTGAGAAATATTTTTTCTTTTTATTACAGGTGCAGATTCCATCGTCAATGTCACCGAGTAATGGACATAATCGGTTCTTCGATTCCATGCATGTCCTTTAAGTACTTTGTCTGTTTTTAGTTTTAATTCCTCTCCCACATCCTCCTGTCCTTCCCTTGTTTGCTTAATTGCTTTCAATAACTCTTCGCTATTGCTCATCCATTTTTGTAATTCAAAACCTCTCTTTTTCAACAAATCATTTTAGAAGACCTTTAGTAGAAGTTGGAAGAAATTGCGTAACTTTTTAAGGTATGCTCCTGAAGCAAATATCCTTCGACTTACTGAAGCCAATTGAGGACCCCACGAAAGACAATTTTCCATTAAGATACCAACATTTTTAACTTGCGAGTTGTATGGCACAACGACACCATCGAATGTTACTTTTGGAAGTACTGAAAAACCAGCCCTAGCAATCAGTCTGGAGCTCCCTATTACAATTACTTGAGTAATTGTAATAGGGAGATTTGGGTTGATTTTTATCCCAAAACGTTTATTCCATTCAGCAATTTGATATAATTGATGTTCGTTATGTCAACAGCTTCACTCAATTTACCAAGCGGAGTTTGTTTGTAGATTTGGAGATCGTCTGCATAAAGGTGGTAGGAAGAAGTAAGATAATGATTTGTTGAATTGATTAATAAAGCAAACAGAAGAGGAGATAGAACTCTGCCCTGAGGAACACCAGCACCAGTAGTACACCATGAGGATAAAGATTCCTCAATGCGAACCCGCTGCCGGCGTCCATACAGATAACTGTGAAAGCAGTCAATCATCGAAGGAGATATGTTAATAGAGCTGAGAATTGCCAATAGGATGTCAAAATCTACAGTCTGAATGCATTGCTGAAACCTAGGAGAGTAAGGATGGTTAGCTGACCGGCTTCCATTCCCTGACGTACGAGTATATCATCTGTGATTTTAGAGACGTATCACGTCAAAACGGTTATTGTGACATAACTATAAAGTTAGATATATAGCCATGAGGACTTTTTTGTGGGTAATGATGAGTACTTACTATAGACATTATAGTACATTATTTTATGTATCATCAATAGTTTTCGCAGCTTACGACATATTAATGACTTTGATAGGCAAACTTTTGATACCTTGGGTTACATTATTGCAAATTTCGTAGGGACCTCTAATTTTTTGAAAAGTAAAGCTCATCCCATGTTACACGCTGATAGCTGATAACTTTCTAAAGGTGTTTTTTTTTTAAATAGTTTAATTACTTTTTGAGTTTATATTACAAAAAAAACAATATATTCTCTTTATAATATTAGTGTAGATGTAGAAATTCAAAGCCAAGTAGCTTCAAAGAAATTTGGTATTTTGTCGAAGGTCAGACGACTTCACACCGGGACAGTTTTTGAATCTTTGCTTGCACAGGTCCGATCTTGTATGGAGTACCTTTGGGTATTTTTTGCCAGCTTGAGAGACTTTTTTGAGGCTCATTGCGGAAGACCCTCTAGTAAATAGTAGACTTCAAAATTTGGCGCGTAAGTCTGCCAATCCTGTCGGTATTCTACAGATCGCACTATGGAGAGTGTGCACAAGAGCACAATCTGAATCCCCCATCCACTTTCCGTACAACCTAGACGATCGGCAATGCACCACACTTTTATGGTTGCAATAGAGAACAAGAACAAGAAGCGTTACGCTTTTTCATTTATAATAAGAATTTCAAGTAATGAGTGGAATGGCTCTGCCCTCGTCAATGTTTTGGGTCAAATATAACCCAGGTCCGTTCAAGTCTAGAGTAAATAGATATCTACTAGGCAAGCATGCTACACCTTCGACCACATCATCGTTTTCCATCAGGTGAGATCGTGGCCAAACGATTGCGTAGAGAGAAAATAAAAAACGAGTGAATAATGGCTAGTTTTGTGTTTACTTTTATCGCACGCTATTTTAAACGTTATTGTTATAAAGTGAAACATAAACGCGAAGATCACATCATAACCAAAAAAATAATATGATATTACCATTGCAAGTACTATTATTTATTCTGTGACTTTACTAATTTCATAAATAGTAGATTACTAGCTGCACTCAGATCTACAATAGCTCGACCTTGTATCCTGCGTACGGATGTTCCCTTCAGTCAGATGTCTATATCTATTCTAGCTCGACCTTTTATCATACATGTGGATGTTCCCATCAGTCAGATGTCTAATCTATACTAGCTTGATCTTGTATTCTACGCACGGATGTTCCCTTCAGTCAGATGTCTATATCTATTCTGGCTCGACCTTGTATCCTACGCATGGATGTTCCCTTCAATCAGATGTCTATATCTATAATAGCGTGACTTTGTATCTTACGCACGGATGTTCCTTTCAGTCATATGTCTATATCTATAATAGCTCGACCTTGTATCCTACGCACGGATGTTCCCTTCAATCAGATGTCTATGATCCTAAATTCTTCCGATCCTTCAGATCCTTCGTTGCAGTTTTTCCAGTGGACTTTTCCATTTACCGGGCTAAAGTAGCACGTGTATTTTTTTATACATATTTAAACATTAGTCATCGCCTGCTATGTACAGTTTAAACAGGTGTTAAGTAACACTTGTTTAAAATAAATGGCGGAAAACAGATATTCTGCAAACAACATATCAGCAAAGCAAATGAAGCCAAGGCCAACTTGCCATTATATGGGTCGCTAAGTGAATACAGAACGAACAGCATATCTGAAAAATAAAAAAACCGGACAAGACCGAGTTGGACTTGCGTGGAGAGAGTTCCGTACGATGAATATTATTATCTCACAATATTGAGAGATTGACCATGTTATTTTAAGACCATATACTTCTTACAGGGTATACTGTAGTCTACGAGTATAACTAAAGAACTATTTTCTGTACTTTTTTCTAAATTTAAAGCCCAACATTTAAATAGCTATTAAAATAGAGAAATTATTAACCGCTCACCAGAAAAATATTCTTATATCAAATACTTTACACCTAATAATCTACATTTAGACCAAAAATACTGATTGCGCATCAAATTAACTTTCAATTCCAATTACTATGTTTGATTTGCGCCTAAAAAATGCATTGCACCTAAAAAACTAGGTAGGTTAGTTAGGTTGAATATGATGATTTTAGGTTAAAATGGGAAAAATTTACAATTTTTAATATGCGTTTAATTAAGACCATAAAAAACTAGTTTTATAATTATAACAAATATTATTATCATTAAAATATCATCATCATCATCATGTCAGCCCTTAGAAGTCCACTACTGAACATAGGCCTCCCCCAAAGAGCGCCATGACGAGCGATCTTGTGCCACCTCCATCTACCGACTTCCTGCGATGGTTACAATATCGTCGGTCCATCGTGTCGGTCCATGATGTCCATCGTATCGGTCCAACAAGCAAGCGAAGTGTGGGGGTCTCCCCACACTTCGCTTGCTTGTTCGTGGCCGCCATTCGAGAACCTTTATTCCCCAGCGGTTGTCGGTTGTGCGAACTATATGGCCTGCCCATTGCCACTTGCAAACTCTGAGAGCTATGTCGGTAACCTTGGTTCTTCTACGGATTTCCTCATTTCGGATTCTATTACGTAGTGAAACACCGAGCATAGCTCTCTCCATTGCACGCTGCGCAACTCTGAGCTTGTCTATGAGACCAATAGTTAGCGACCACGTCTCAGTGCCGTATGTCATCACTTGCAATACGCACTGATTTTAAACTTTTGTCTTGAGGCTCTGCGGTATCTGCAACGAGAAGATATGGCGTAATTTCCCGAACGCTGCCCATCCGAGTTGGATTCGTCGGTTGACCTCTTTGTCGAAGTTGGATCTACCCAGTTGGATCGTCTGACCTTAGTAGACATAGTGATCAACAGCTTCGATAATATCGTTCCCAACATAAACCGGCATGGGTACGCCATGGGCATTTAATATGATGTTATGTTGGGAAACAATATTGAGGTCACTGAGCATTGTGCTTAGGTCTTCCAGGGTTTCTGCCATGATGACTATATCATCGGCAAATTGAAGGTGAGGCGTGTATTCGCCATTGATGTTAACACCATATCCCTTCCAGTTCAGAAGCATCCAGTGCAGAGGTGAACAATTAATATATCATAAAAATATATTTAATATTAGTATGTACCTATTATTCAAAATTCGTTACACTTCCGTGTTTCGTTTACAGAAATTCATATGTGTAGCAAAGTTCAATTTAACTAGATCCGGAGCAAATTTTCTGTGACAGACGGACAGACAGATAGATAGACAGACATGCGAGTGATCCTATAAGAATTTCGTTTTTGTCATTCGGATGTACCAACGGAACTCTAAAAACAGTAGATATTAAACAAGTGCATAAAACAAGCCATTTTATCCGAGCCTTTTAACCGCCCAAGCCGAAGGCGACGGTAGATTTCGAAGTCGAAGATAAAATGCCTTGTTTTATAAATGACATTCTGCTTTTACTTCGATTGCAAGGAAATTAAACATAAATTATATAAATAATCACTTATTTTCATGAAATGTTTGAAATTGTCATAGATTTTGAAGGCAATATCTGCTGAACAACTTTCATTGCGTTTCTTTCCATTATTGTGTTTTCCAGTAAGTATTATTTCATGTTTACGCGTCATGACATATATAACTTTAAGTAATAATGACAATTTAAATAACCTAAAAAAAATAATGACTGTGTCTCTTTGTCCGTTTGTTATCGTTTCACGACTAAACAACAGCTGCTACGAGTAAACCGATAGTGTGCGTCGTGAAGTAGGACACAGACATATTTTTTTTACTTTTTACTACGGATAGAAAAAAATAATATATAGATAAATAAATGTTTTTTCTTTCTTTTCTTTCTTTTTCTTGATAGTGTATGTACGCGGGCAACGCCGCTGAGCGCAGCTAACACTTGTAGGTAAATGTCCATTACTCGACGTCGATATTGGCAAACGAAGGTTTGAAGTTGACGTTTGAACATGGAATCGCAAAAGCCTTACACTATCCATACCACTATATAAAATTGAAACGTTGTCTGTTTGTTTGTTTGTTTGCGGAGCTTTCACGCGATAATGGCTGGACGGATTTTGATTTAATTTGAAATGGAGATAGCTGGAATAAAACATAGGATACTTTTTATCCCAGAAAATTGTAAGTTTTCACGGGAAAACTGGAAAATGTTGATTACTCCCTGTAAGAAACGGTTGCCATGGAAGTCTGTCAAAAAACTTCAAGGGTGCTTGCTATACCTACTTTTGCATTGGTTTTTAATATCCTAAGAACATAGGATGCTTTTTTTCGCGATAAACAGTCCGCGCGGACGAAGTCGCGGGCGGGAAAGCTAGTCTATACATAAAATAAAGCAATAGGAACGAAAAAATCTGTACAAAGGCGATAATTGAAAAAAAAACAACTAGGGTACTTAAAATATGATACTGAACAAAAATATAACATTTTAAAAATTCGTGTCTGTCTGTTTGTTTATTGGTTTACCTGTTTATCTGTATGTTTGTTCGCGCATCACGTAAAACTACTGGACCATTTGCGATGCGGTTTTCACTATTGGATAGCTTGGGGTTTGACTTAAAAACTGGTGTACTTGGTATCTCAGTCCGATGAGAAGAAGCCGAGCTATCGATAAAAACTTTTTGAAGGCTGAAGGAATTTTGATCAAATGTTGGTATATTGTTTTTTTTAGTCATGGGATAGTACATAGAGTACTTTTAACCTAGAGAAATGGCCACGCGTGTGAAGCCGCGGGTACAGCTAGTAGTTAATATGTATACTTTTTGTTTCAACCTCGACGGCCTTTTTAGCAAAGCCTTAAAAGTAAAACTTGGTTGAATTTAATAATCGTTTTCTGCTTGTAATAAAATGAAGCATTCAGCAAACTAGGACAAGCCGAAATGAAGCATTCAGCAAACTAGGACAAGCCAAACTAGGACAACCCGAAATGAAGCATTCAGCAAACTAGGACAAGCCGAAATGAAGCATTCAGCAAACTAGGACAAGCCAAACTAGGACAAGCCGAAATGAAGCATTCAGCAAACTAGGACAAGCCGAAATTCGGGTCCGTTGCTAGTTCTGCGTACCCAAGGTTTTTAGTAATTCAGCAAGTTTTAATTAAGGGAGTTGCGAGTGGAATCCATGTTGCTGGCGCAGGCCGGCCCTGCAGGGACCAAATTAACTACGAAATATAGCTGGACTTAGTTAGCGCAACAACGCGGACGCCGGTACTTTGCGACTCTCGTCACAAATGTGGTTCAGCTCAGCACTATGGAAGCAGCAGATGGCCGGTACTGCCAATTGGGAGATCTGACATGTTTATCTAATCGCTGAAAAAAATATGATTTTATTTTGGATTTCATTCGATAGGTAGTATTGTAAGATTTATTTTTTCATTTGAATTTAGTTATATATTTTTATGTTTAAAATAATATTATTATCATTGTTTAAGTACAATTTTAATATACTACTAACTATGGTATTCTCCTCCAAATTCACAAAAAAAATGGAGATTTCCGACAGAGTAGTATTTTACGCGGTCTCTTTTATATCAATTAATTATTTAATAAGACTTTTAAATGTATGATTAGAGTAGTCGTTGTAATCATATTAACATGGTCAAATGGCAGACCACGTGGCCATTTGACCACGTGGCAGTACCAGCTCTGATGTAACGTCACAAAAACTTTTTACTGGCACCAAACATAGGTACCTACGTAGTCGTAACATATAGAAAATGAAACATATGAAGAAGTGGGGGTGATAGTGGGATTAAGGGGCAGTGAAGGAGAAATGTTATTTGACAATGTGAGAAAGATTTGGTAACATAATATTTGTAGTTTACGTTTGCTCGAAGTTTTTTTATGCGACAGTCAATTTAATTTAGCAGTTTTTTTACTGTTTTTCGCCGACAGCTATCACTTCAAGTCATTCATTTTCATTCTAAAAATAAAGAAGAAAAGAGAAACACTTGTTTTTTCTTTGTTTCTAAGTCTTTGCTAGGACTTGAATAGTAGCATAGACAAATGATGGTTATTCCGTATTTTTTATGCAACTATTCTAAGAATAAAATTTACTCTCTTTTTACCAGCCTAAGGCTTAAATCATTGGTTATTACGTAATATAAACAGTTGCGTAATCTGGCACTTTTGAGCTATTTAAATACACTACGCAACGCGGGGCGTATACTTTTGTTGCGCAAAACGACAGCGAAGCCCTCTCCCGCCCTACAGTTCCATTGAATTCGAGCTTTGATAGGGATGAAAAAATATTCGTCGATCTATTTTTATCGCCAATTACTTTTATTGTAGCTCCATTTACTTTTCCAATGTCATAGTTGTCATTATAATTTGTGAACTGTGATAATTAACTCTTAGGGTAGATTCGATTCTTTCTAAAATGATTGAACGTATATGGATATTTTTTAAACGATTCAAGGTCATTCTAATTCAGAGCTCTTTGAAAGTAACATACATAGTCTCATCTCTAATCTAAGCAAATAGGTACACGCGAAATTTAGGATTTCACTTCGCTCCCTACTTCAGTTACTTTATTTGTTTTGTTACAGAATTTCATGAGACATAAAAGTGGAATTTTGTGCTTAGGAATCCTTTTTCGAGGTTTCATGGACCGAGGCGGTGGGAAAAACTTTATTTGCGCGTCGTCGCATTGAGCGGGCATGAGAGGTTTCTGGATGTGTCCATCCAGAAGTTTCCCGTGACTCTCACCAGGTCGTCTGTCTACCTTGTGGTATGGCATCCTATACTTCGTCTACAGAACCATGGTCATCACCACTCCAGAAACTTTTATCCCCAACGGTCATCAGATCTACGTGGTTCTACGAGATAATTATGTGGCCTGCCATTTTTAGCTCAATTTACTAATTCTGAGAGTAAAGAGAAGAGAGAAGAGTAAGAAGTAGTAGTAGTAGTAATAGTAGTAGTTCTAAGTTTGAAGAGTATAACCAGCCCCTGTGTCTTGCTTTTGTGGACGATGACAAGGTCTTTGACTCCGTTGAAACCTGGGTGGTTCTGAAGTCTTTGCAGCAGTGTCAAGTGGACTGGCGATATATCGAAGTGCTGAGGTTTCTGTATGACGCCGTGACTATGCGTGTCCAAGTACAAAACCAGCAGTCTAAGCATATCTTACTGCGCAGGGGAGTGAGACAGGGGGATGTTATCTCCCCGAAACTGTTCGCAAATGCATTGGAAGATATGTTTATGACGCTGGATTGGAAAGGAATGGGCATTAATATCAATGCAGTGAACCTCTCACACTTACGATTTGCCGATGATATCATCCTAATGGCGGAGTCACTGCAATACTTGCAAAGTATGATGAATAATCTAGATGATGCTTCTCGACGCATCGGTCTCGGAATGAACAAAAAAAGAGCAAGATCTTGTTGACCCGGATCCGATTGTAGTCAATGGTGCACCTCTTGAAGTTGTCCAACAATATGTTTACCTTGGGCAAATATTGCAATTAGGTAAGAACAACTTTGAGAAGGAAGCCAACAGAAGAATTCAGCTGGGTTGGGTAGCATTCGTCAAGCTTCATCAAGTCTTCTCGGCGTCCATACCACAGTGCCTTAAGACAAAAGTCTTCAATCAGTGCGTCCTACGGAGCCGAAACGTGGACACTCATGGTCAAACTAGTCCACAAATTTTTGGTCGCTCAGCGAGCTATAGAGAGAGCTATGCTTGGTGTTTCTCTGAAGGACAAGATTCGTAATGAAGTTATCCGACGGAGAACCAAGGTGACCGACATAGCTCAAAGGATAAGCAAGCTAAAGTGGCAGTGGGCTCGTCACATTTCCCAAAGAACCGATAACCATTGGGGTAGACGAGATCTCAAAAGGAGAACACGTTTAGGAAAACGTAGTGTAGGACGCCGTGTGGCCAGGTGGAGTGACGACCTGCGAAAGGCGGCCAGAAGAGAATGGATGAGAGGAGCTGAAGACCGAGCTCAGAGGCGTGCATTAGGAGAGGCCTACGCCCAGCTGTGGACAGATACAGGCTGGTGATGATGATGATGATGATGAGAGTAACTCAACTTCTTTTGCGGATATCCACGTTCTGGATTTTAAGCTGATTTAAAGCTCTCCATAGATCGTTGAGTAACTTCGAGCCTATTAATCAGGTCAGCAGTTAGTGATAACATAATTATCGTGCCGGTCACACTTTCGTAGTCTAATGTGCAATTCTGACGACGATGCACATTTGATGGGATTATATTTTTAATTTTGAAAAAGTGATATTGTTCTTGTTGAATTGTAATTATTTTATTTTAGTGGAAGTTTACAAAAAGTTTACTTATTTATATTCAAAAAATAAATTTTCTTTTGATTTTGAGTGGCCTAAGCAAACTAAAATAGTTTAATTTACTTTAGAAAGACCTTTGTAAATTAAAACCAAAGATACGTAGTACGACTATTTATTCTGTGCCAAAGATAAATTATATTGGTATAAAAACTAACGTGAGCGTGATTCATTATGTATAGATATGTTACGACTGTCATTCACGAGTTATTTCGTCGAACAATTCGACCGGTGTTCGGACGTTAACGACGTCCATCCTCAGGAGTTTGCGCACTGATGTCGCAGGCGTACACAAAGAGTGCAGGGTCCGCTCACCACTTGTCGACAGTGTCCACCTCGCGGAGAAATGGCTCACTTTCGGTGGAAGCTATATTTAGCTCCGGTTTCCATGTGTTTTTCGACGAAATAACTCGTGAGTGACAGTCGTAACATATCTACATACAAAGATAAATTACCTAAATAACTACTCAATCAATTATGATGAAAATTATCTGTGACATCTCTAGAACTCTTTCAAATAAAAATAAGTATAAAATCTAGTAGATATAAGGGGAGCATAAATACAAAACAAATGGATTTACTACCTAAAATATAGGTAGAATAAAAAATATATATTTGAAAGTTAACTTTTACAAGCCTTCACCAGTAAGTACCACGTAAGAGCTGAGAACTTTTTGGTACCCATCATTTAAGCATAAACTTGAACTGATTTCATTATTTGATTGTTGGGTTATGGGTTCCTGTGACTGTGACGACCTTATCACCATACCCTGGATACCGCAGTAGACCAGAGATATAAAGACAAACCAAATGGGCCCAAACTCGAAGGAGTTCCATCATTTAATCGTTGAGATATTGTGAATACCTTCCGGCTCCATCATCAGACCCTGGATATCAAATAAAATCATAAAACTTATCAAATGAGCCCAAACGCGAATGGGTTCCATCATTTTGTTTTCGAGTTCCTGTGGCTACCTTCCGGCTCTATCATCAACCCTGGATACCAAATACAACCATAGTACTCGTCAAGACTAACCAAATGAGTCCAAACTCGAAGGGCTTCCATCATTTTGTTGTTGAGTTCCTGTGACTACCTTCCGGCTCCATCATCAGACCCTGAATACCACATGAAAGTAGATAACTAATCAAGACAAACCAAATGAGTCCAAACTTTTATCATTTTGATATTATGAGTACCTGTGACTACCTTCCAGCTCCATCATCAGACCAGTTAATAAGTAACATAATATTGTATTGTCATCAGAACTACACCCGTGTGCAAAACTTCAGCTTTATTGAACGTCGTTAAATAGTTCAAAATTGACTTGCAAACTTGTCCCAAGTATAATAGCCCTGGGAATGACACAAACGCTTGTAAAAAGCTACTTTACCAATTTTAATGAAATTTATTCAGTAAGTACTACACTGAAAGTCAATTTTTAAAGTAAAAATAACTATCTAATTCGGTTCCGAAATCCCGAAGATATGAAAGAACATAAACATTCAAACAATTAGTTCTTTTTTTAAACTACTGAGCCAATTTTAATGAAGTTTATATGGGACTATACTGAAAATCTACACTTTTGAGTTAATTAACAATCATCCAAATCGGTTTAGAAATCTTAGAGATATGAGGCAATATAAACACAAAATCAAATGGATTTTCTACAAAACTATTTATTTTCGAAAATGTACTGTACCAGTTAGTGGAGTCGTTAGTGGCGTGCCTCTCGAGTTTGTGCAGCAGTATGTCTACCTAGGACAAACTCTTATGTTGGGCAGAAACAACTTGAGAAGGAAGCCGATAGGCGGATTCGGCTGGGCTGGGCAGCATTTGGGAAACTTCATCATGTCTTCTCGTCGCCCATCCCACAGTGCCTAAAGACAAAAATCTTCGACCAGTGCGTCCTACCCGTAATGACATACGGAGCCAAAACGTGGACACTGACTGTGATACTGGTCCACAGGTCAGGCATTGGGAGAGGCCTGTGTCCAGCAGTGGACTAATGCAGGCTGTTGATGATGATGATGACTGTACCAGTTTTGAAGAAAAAAATGGTACCTAATCTGTGTCCTACCATTTCAAACAAGAAAATATTATCCTAATCGGTTCAGAAGTTTTAGAGATATGAGGTAACAAACATAGAAAATAAAAATACAGACGACTTGAGAACCTCGTCCTTTTAGAAGTCGATTAAAAATAAGACCATATCTATGCTGCGTCCATTTTTAGTTTCACCGCGACCATTGTGTAGCTACCACAAAGCACTTAATTTTATAACCTTTTAACGACCTCTGAAACTGGTGATTCGAAGATAAACTCGCGCGCATAATGTTTTGTTAAGTTATCGGTTATACCATTTTTGTTAAAAACAACGTCGTAAAACTGGTTTCGGATAAATGCGAGAAGAAAATATGTGACCAAAGCTTGTATTTTTTAACTTTTAAATCGACACAGTGGGAGCTTCTCATTTTTTTGATATTTTATATCTAACTGTTCCTGCGGCGTTGCCCGCGTGGATAGTTTTCTGTGGAATGAGTATCCTATGTGATATTCCACAACCTAAAATACCTATAAAGTACTTAGGTACAATCATCATCATCATCAACCTATATCTGTCCACAGATGGGCGTAGGCCTCTGCGCCTAATGCGCGCCACTGAGCTCGGTCTTCTGCTCTCCGCATCAACTTCCTGCCAGTCGCTATTCGCAGGTCATCACTCCACCTGCCAACAGGGTGTCCTCCACTACGTTTGGCTATACCACAGTATATTAGATAGTCCTTAGGACTATATATAATACGAGTATGTACTGTACCTAAATTTGGCCTCCATTCTAGAACGCGTCTATTCCAACGAATATCGGTTCTTCGGGAAATGTGACTAGCCCCCTGCCACTTTAACTTGCTTTTCCTTAACTATGTCGGTTAACTCTAGGTACAATAGGCATATCAAATTTCGTTCAGCCGTCAAATAGTTTTTTATCGATTGCTCGGCATCTAATTATCGGATTTAGATACCACTTTTATACCATTTTTAAGTCAAACCCTAAGCTATCCAACAGTGAACGCATTGCAATCGATCTATCATTTTTACGTGATGTGCAAACAAACAGACAGACACTTTTTTTTATTCTTGATCAGTAGCCTATTTTAAGTACCCCAGAGTTTTTCTTTTTAATTATCGTCTTTGTACAGACTTTTTCGTACTTATTGCTTTATTATAAGTATACCAAGAAAGCTTTCTAAAGAAGCGTCCATGTCAATATTGTGTTCAGACAATAATCCCGTGGTAAAAAGGACCGTCAGTTTTTCCCGAATTTTAATGTTTTCCGGGAAACATTTCCAATATTTATTCCATAAAAACCTAATTCGGACACGTAGAACTTTTACTTATTCTGTGCTATTACGAACATTTAAAAACAAAAATTTGCTAAATCAGTGCAGCCGTTCTCAAGTGATACGCTTATCAACTAACATTATTTCATTTTTATTTAAATATATATAGATAATAATATCAAGATTATATATCGATAATATAAATATATAATAATAATAATAATATATATATAATATAGCCACACGGCTATGGAGACAGAAATCACAGGGGGCAAATGCTAGTTCACTTTTTGGAAAAAAGCGATTCTTTTTGATGAAGTTTTGATGCAACCCCAGAGGAAGTGGACTTGGCAAAGTCCCGATGGTGTGACTAAAAATGAGATTGACTTCATCATGACGGACAATAAGTACATATTCAGGGATGTCTCAGTGATCGCAAGGTTTAATACCGGTAGTGATCACCACCTTGTCCGAGGCTCCTTGAATATCAACCGCAAGCTTGAAAGATGCCGTCTGGTAAAGTCTACGCTCCGACCCAACCTGCTCCAGGCCGCTGTTGGATCAGAACAGTTTCAACTCAAGTTGGAAAATCGATTCGCTGTCTTGGAAACCACAAATGATGTAAACGAGGAACTCCAAAAAGTTGTGGGAATCCTTAGGGAGGAAGGCACAAGATTTTTGTCAGCTGCAGCGTACAGGCACGAAATCTAAAATCTCGGATTAGGCTCTTCGGTTTATGGACGAGAGACGGGAGCAACAGCAAGCCACACCGTCAGAGAAAAGGGAGCTCAATAAAAAGATCAGCAAGCTGGTGCGACGTGACCTTCGATGCTCAAATACACGCCGAATACAAATGGCAATTAAAGAAATCGGGGGACAAAAGTCTTTGCCCAGCAATTGAGTAGATCCCATCTGACGAAACTCAAGATAATAATGCCACAACCGTCGTCTCTAAGCCGGAGATCCTTTCTGAGATTGAAGACTTCTATGGCCGATTGTACGATTCGCATGCTTCTAGACCCGAACCCAGCACAGAGGATTCCCGCGCAATACTGACCCGCCACTACATTGACGAACTGCCCGACGTCAACCTAGACGAGATTGAGATGGCGCTCAAACAACTTAAGAATGGGAAGGCCCCTGGTGAGGATGGTATAACTTCGGAGCTCTTGAAAGCAGGGGGGAGACCGAGAGCATCAGGGAATATTTAGCACCGTTCTTAATAGTGGGAGAACTCCAGAGGCGTAGAGCAGGAGTTTGGTAGTACTCTTCTTTATAAAAGGGGAAAAAACCCTTTTAATGAACTGCCGACCTATTTCACTCTTGAGCCACGTCTATAAGTTGTTTTCGAGGGTCATCTCAAATCGTCTCGCAAGAAGACTTGACGAATTCCAGCTTCCTGAACAGGCCGGGTTTCGCGGAGGATTTCGTACCATAGACCACATACACACAGTGAGGCAGGTTATACAGAAGTCTGAAGAACCAGCCCCTGTGTCTTGCTTTTGTGGACTATAAGAAGGCCTTTGACTCCTTTGAAACTTGGGCGGTTCTGGAGTCTTTGCAGCGTTGTCAAGTGGACTGGTGATACATCGAAGTGCTGAGGTTTCTGTATGACGCCGCGACTATGAGTGTCCAAGTACAAAACAGCAGTCTAAACATATCCAACTGCGCAGGGGAGTGAGACAGGGGGATGTTATATCCCCGAAACTGTGGCTGATGGCGAGAACATCTCACACTTACGATTTGCCGATGATAACGTCCTAATGGCGGAGTCGCTGCAAGACTTGCAAAGTATGCTGACCAACCTAGATGATGCTTCTGGATGGATCGGTCCCGGAATGAACATAGATAAGACCAAGATTATGTTCAACGATCTTATTGACCCGGAACCGATTGCAGTTCATGGTGTGCCTCTTGAAGTTGTCCAACAATATGTTTACCTTGGGCAAATATTTCAATTGGGTAAGAACAACTTTGAGAAGGAAGCCAACAGAAGAATTCAGCTGGGTTGGGCAGCATTCGGCAAGCTTCGTCAAGTCTTCTCGTCATCTATACCACAGTGCCTGAAGACAACGGTCTTTAATCAGTGCGTCCTACCAGTCATGACCTACGGAGCCGAAACGAGGACACTCACGGTCAAACTAGTCCACAAATTTAAGGTCGCTCAACGAGCTATGGAGAGAGCTATGCTTGGAGTTTCTCTGAAGGACAAGATTCGTAATGAAGATATCCGACGGAAAACCAAGGTAACCGACATAGCTCAACGGATAAGCAAGCTGAAGTGGAGTTGGTCACATTTCCCGAAGAACCGAAAACCGTTGGGTTACGTTTAGGCAAACGTAGTGTAGGACGCCCTGTGGCCAGGTGGAGTGACGACCTGCGAAAAGCGGCTGGCGGAAAATGTATAAGGAGGGCTGAAGACCGAGCTCAGTGGCGTGCATTAGAAGAGGCCTACGGCCAGCAATGGACAGATATAGGCTGATGATGTGTCATGTGAAATATATAATAATTTCTTTACATACCTAGAATAAAACAGGGTCCAATTTTGTACATTGAAGATATGTAGATATATTTTTTGGTTAGTCTGTATTCTATACTGAAGCCAAAACTGTTTTTTTTTTCATTTTTATCTGTCTGTATCTTGGCTAGGCATCACGCTGAATCTACTGAATGAATTTGAATAAAACTTGGAATGATTTGAGTTCATACTACGAGGTATGACATAGGATACTTGTCATCCCGAAAAATTAAAGAGTTCCCGCAGGATATGGGTTGAAAGTTATTTAAAAGACCACTTACCATACCACGCTGAAACTACTGGACAGATTTTGATGCAACTTGGCACAGTAATAGTTTATATGATGGGTTAAAATTGACGATACTTTTTATCCTGAAAAAATTAGAGTTTCTGCGGGATACGGGTCCAAAGTTATGTTAAGTATGAAGTAATATTTTTTTCTTCGGAGGGTACTCTACATTCAATTCTGAAGACAAAGCTGTTTGTTTTTTTTTCTATCTGTCAGCCTGTCTGTATCTTGACCGCGCATCACGCCAAAACTACTGAATGAATTCAAATTAAACTTGGTATGAATTGAGTTCATACTACGAGGTATGACATTGGATACTTTTCATCCCGAAAAATAAAGGGTTCCGTCAGGATGTCACGAGGCGGTCCCAGGGTTTGGGCTTGCTCCACCAGCCCCGGGACCAAGCCTCAGTGGACAACATAAAAGGGTCAGGAACAAAACTATTGCAAGCACAGGAACAGGAGGAGATGATCACAGACTTTTTGTACTTCGACGATACGGATTAAAACCACTTACGTAGGTATTGTGATATATATATATATATATATATATATATATATATATATATATATATATATATATATATATATATATATATTTAAAAGACTCATATATATTTGTAATAAACTTATGTAGATATTTTATAACATATTATTTTGTAAAATTGCAGTTCTGCTCAAAATCAATATCTGTTATTTGTTATTTGAATATAGAATGAATAATGAACTATCAAAATGAAAAGAAATGGATTATGAAAGAATTAAGATATCAAAAGAGTATTATTATGAAAGAGGTTTGGACCTCGTCACAATACCCCGCCTCCCCGGAGAAAAAAAAAAATTTTTTTGTGGTATGGTTTATTTAAAAAAAAATGAAAAAAATAATATGCTAAGGACAAAAGAAAAAAATAATAGTAGAAGTTAATAATAAAAATATATATAATATGGGTAATATAGTTAAAATAGTAAAATAATTAATTAAAATAATGGAAATGCTGAGAAGTCTTTTTTATTTTTTAGGTGAACATGTTTATTTACAATGTCAATATACAATTGATTGGATTCCTAGATGCATTCAAATTCATAAATCACACATTCATTCATCATCATTCATAGTCCTAGATTCATTCAAATTCATAAATCACACATTCATTCATCATCATTCATAGTCTTATTCCCATTCTTTGGAAATAAAACTCATTTATAAGACAGAGGAACCTTATATAATATAAAGGTTACTCGTAAAACCAATACAATATAGTGTAGGCTTATTTAGACAGTCACTAGCCGCTGATTAGGGTGATTATGTGAGTGTATGTGTGTATGTGTATGTGTATGTGTGGTGAGTGTGTGGTGTGTGATGTGTAAATGTATGTATGTGTATATTTATATACAATTAGTTTGCCAAAATGGCTAAACGTACCTTAGGGTACGACGTGCCTGTAGCACGTATGTATGTACGTGTATGTACATAGTAGGTAAACGTTGTGTTAGAACGTTAAAATAATATAAGTAAGGTAGGTAGGTAACAGTATATTAAATATAAGATAGTACTGGTTTTGTGACCTAGGCTTGGTTTATAGAGTAATCACATTTGCCGCTCTTTTCAGTGTTGGAAGTTTTGTGAGTAGGTGTAGTAATAAATAATATATGGTACTGGTTTCACTTTATACTGAACATTATGTTTGTAAAATATAAAAAAATACATAGCTAACAAGTAGGATATTAACTACTGTTAGTACCAAATAATTAAATTATTCAGTAAGTGCAATAGCACTGAGAAGCAATACGTAGGGACTTGAAGTCAATATTCATAATGAATCCGAAAAGTTAATGAAGTGAATAAAAAAAATAAACTAAAAATATGGACATTACTCCGTAAAGGGAAATTATATTATAATTACATTATTTACAACTTAAATACAAGGTTATTTGTAAGTAGGGAACCTATAATTGTCATAAGTAGGCATTTAAATGTATGGTAAAGTACGGGAACATAAAAGCAATGTAACTTTCATAGTACATAATGTATGTATGTATCCTGTTCAAATGTATAAGGGCTTTGAAAATCTTGAGTATTCGAGCTATCAAGTAAGGTTGATAACCTTGATTGTAAATTTTGTACAGTTTCTATTGTATGGACCTCAGCATTTCGACATTTTAATTCATAGATCAATTCTGGTTTATTTAAGTGCGATAGTAACGCTTTAAAAATATATTTAAAAAATAGCGTTAATCTAACTACGCGTTAATGCGTCACGCATAATAACGCGTCAAAGTTTAGCGTAATTCGGAACTAGGTAGGCCGATAGTAAAATTTGGAATAAAGTACGTATTAATGAAAATGTCTTACTTACATGAATGACTGGAATGCAAATATAAAATACACTTGAGTATAAAAAAACTGTTCTGGGTTTGCCAAATATTTCCAATCCAAATTTAAATCAAGATGGCCTAGTGCCTTTTAGAATTTTGTGGGTCGACTTAAAAATTGAACACTGATTTACAAAATTAATGAAGTCGATAAAACACACGGATAAGAAGACACGGAGGAATCAGGAACTTGTAGGCATGATGACTGGTCGGTCAGGCAGAGCAGGGCAGGGTAAGGACACGTAGAGGGCGCCAGTGTCACGAGGCGGTCCCCGGGTTTGGGTTGCTCCCACTAGCCCAGGACCCAAACCTCAGTGACACAGAAATACAGGAACTGGTGGAGATGACCTTTTGTACTTCGACGATACGGATTAAAACCACTTACGTAGGTATTGTGATATATATATATATATATATATATATATATATATATATATATATATATATATATATATATATATTTATATATATATTTATATATATTTAAAAGACTCATATATATTTGTAATAAACTTATGTAGATATTTTATAACATATTATTTTGTAAAATTGCAGTTCTGCTCAAAATCAATATCTGAAAGACAATTTAAGAAATGACAGGTTATTTGAATATAGAATGAATAATGAACTATCAAAATGAAAAGAAATGGATTATGAAAGAATTAAGATATCAAAAGAGTATTATTATGAAAGAGGTTTGGACCTCGTCACAAGGATAGGGTTTGAAACTTATTTAAAAGAACACGTATCACGCTGAAACTACTTGACGGATTTTAATGCAACATGGCACAGTCAAAGTTTACATGGTGGGCTAACATTTTGTATTTACCTGCGTTCCTGCGTTCCTGTGGGATAGTGGGATAGGAGGATAGGAGTCCAAAGATATGTCAAGTTTACGTTACGTTAAGTTTGAGAGGGGATGAAAGTCAAAATGTGTACTTATTTGTAATTCATTAACGGGTATTCCGATTTCATTCATTATTTTTTTGTTAGAAAGGAGTTACCTACCTTAAATATTATCATGTCGGGTATGTAGTTTAGAAATTACAGACAGCACAAATCTCAGTATTATGTCCAAATAACTTGAGACCCTAAATGTACAAAAACGTTTTAACGTACGGCTCATCTTAAACTGGCCTTCGCACTTTATCATATAGGATTAATGGTCACCGTAGACACAAACACAACGTAGTGTGGGACACCCGTCGGCCAGGTGGAGGGACGACTTGAGAAAGACAGCTGGCAGCGACTGGATGAGAAGAGCGGGCTCTGTGGTGTTCATTGGGAGAGGCCTACGGCCAGTAGTGGACTGGTATAGTATGATGATGGTGTAGACACAAAAATCGCGATAGGCGTATTCTGTGGTTAGGTCGCAAATTTTTTTACCATCCTGTTTTTTTGGGATGTTGTTAGGCTATATACCAGTAGTGTCTTCGTGGTGCTCGAAAAACATCGAAATTTTTGGAAATTTTCAGATTTTGGCTTATAACCTCTAAAAAGTGCTCCCCACGGGAAAGTTATCTGCAACATTTATAAAGAAAATAACTTTTCCTATAATTTGAGCCTAACTGCAGCTCTATTATATTTTGAAAAACCCGAGATGCATTACTTCAAACATTGGCCATTCTCCCTATGAAGTTCGAAATTGTAATTTTAGAATTGTTGCCTTCCGAGCAGAATAGCGGCTATAATACTCATCCTACGAAGAAAATCTTGAAAAAAAGTTGTAGAACAGTTATTTAACTTTAATATAAGTTCAAGTGAAACTTCATAGGACCAAAAGTTCCCCAGTAATCTGGACAAACGAAAAATTAAGGAAATCAGATTTTTCAAGAAATGTATATTGTTATTAATACTGCACAGTTATCTATTGTAATGTTATTAAAATGACATCACATTTATAAATTTTATTTATTTACAGTTTATCACACCTAAATATAACATTATTTTAATACTTGTGTCTGTTTGTTTGTTTGCGCTTCACGTAAAACTACTGCACGGATTGTGATGCGGTTTTCACTGATGAATAGCTTAGGGTTTGACTTAAAAACTGGTGTAATTAGTATCTCAAAATAATGTGAAGAAGCCGAGCAATCGATAAAAAACTTTTTGACGGCTGAATGAATTTTGATTAAATGTTGGTATATTGGTATTTTAGGTCCTGGAATAGCACATAGAGTACTTTTAACCTAGAGAAATGAACACGTGTGCGAAGCCGCGGGCACAGTTAGTATAGAATATAATTGGTATACATATATAGATTGTATTTTTATTCATATCTCTAAGATTTACGACCGGTAAAAACCGGTGGTAGTGGTACGACCGGTTGGTCTCGTGGTTAGTGATCCTAGGTACGTAATCAAACGGTCGCGGGTTCGAATCCTGCAAGGTGCAATCATTTATGTGATGAGCAGAAATGATTGTTACCGTGTCATGGATGTTATAATATTCGTATACAGGATGAATTTTGAAGATGACCGCGCTGCGGGTCTGTGTTGAGAAAAATATTGAGCATCATTTCGGACAAGGTACACCTTAATGTAACCTTAAGGTAATGCAGGTATGAATTAAAACAGTACTTTAAAACTATGAATCAGTTTATTAAAATACAACATTTTCCTTAAGTTTAAGCCGTATGTCATTTCTTCCCAGAATTCAATACTTATTAGCGACACTATCAAATGGTGTATTAATACAGTGTGTGTTTTTTCTCAAAATCAACGTGTTCGATTCCTGCCTAGGAACATTATTTTTTTCAAAAATCCAAAGATGCAGTTTTAGTTTTCATCAAAATTGGGCCCGAGACTTCTTTGAGTACTTTTCGCTATTCCTCATAGTTTCTGATTTAGCCAACCACGCCCACTTGAAATATTCAGCCTGTATATGTATGTTTATCCGTTATCTAGTACCCATAGTACAGGGTATCCTAGTTTGGGGCTAGGTAATTGGTGTGGAATTGTACCGAATATATTTATATTTATTTATATTTATTTCCAATTATTAGGATGATAATATTGTTTACTTGAAAAGGGACCTCAAGGGTGGCTTAAAATAAATTACATCGTTTTGTAGTTTTTAAAACACCGTATTTAGGAAATTCTGGTTCAATGAATTTGTCGGGCGTATGCCCGCTTTCATGATAATACAAAACAACTCTAATGGGGTGAAAAGAGGTATGATTACTTGGGTTTGTTCAGTAATTTTCAAACACAAATATATCTAGTTTTCTTTTATTTTATCACTCATTTAAGGGGCTAAAAATTTAATGAATAGTCCACGCAGGTGATGCCGCGGTGTACAGCTAATATACAACATTATAAAATAAAAAATATCTACACATAATTCATCTCTGACATAACTTTGAAGGTGTCAGAAAACTATAAAAGTATTTTTATACATGGTGTATCTGTCATTAAACCAATTTAACTAAAAATACCCTTTTACGAGCAACTCTAAACCGGCAACAGTTATATTCGAGCCATTTGACTTAAACCTCAAATAACCAGAGTCACGTTACCACTTTGTAGTCGCTAGTTGTCGCAGTTAAAGTTTATGAGTCATAAAGAAGTCATTGCTGTCCCGTGGGCATCGAATAAATAACTGTAATTTTAGGCAGATTTGACGAGACCACGTATATTTGAAATAGTACAATTCTACGATAAAAAAACTCTATTGGCCCCAAACAATACGAAAATACAGGGCCCCAATTCTACTAAAACAATTGTAATAACAATTGTCAACAATTATCGCAAAATTTTCGCTTTTACCTTCTAAAATAATAGTGGTAGAAGCAAAAATATGTGGAACATTTAAAAAAAAACTCAAAATGCGTATTTTTACCAGTTATGACCTACGGAGCCGAAACGTGGACACTCACGGTGAGACTGATTCATAAGTTTAACGTTACTTAGCAAGCTATGGAGAGAGCTTTGCTTGGAGTATCTCTGAAGGATTGAATCTGAAACGAGGTGATCCGCCAGTGAGCCAAAGTAACCGACATAGCCCAGAGAATAAGCAAGCTGAAGTGACAATGGGCTGATAAATCTTTCGCAGAACCGACAGCCGTTGGGGAAAACGAGTTATATAGTGGAAACCACGTTTAAGCAAACATAGTGTGGGACGCCCGCTGGCCAGGTGGAGAGACGACCTGCGAATAACAGCTGGCAGCGACTGTATGAGGAGAGCCGGAAACCGGGCTCAGCGGGGTTCATTAGGAGAGGCCTACGTCCAAAACTGGACCAGTATAGGCTAATGATGATGATGATCATATTTTTGAATAACATTTGTAAAATACTGAATATTTTTCCTTCACTAAATGAATCAGTTAACAATAAATGCTATGTATAGTTATTCAACTAACACGTGAATATAATTAAGGTCGAGGTGTCGTATAAACGCTGTATAAAAATACTTTAATAGCAGGAAGCTGATCCGCACTGACGTCTTGTCAACCGCGACATCCTTTTACTACATCTGTTAGGAGGTCACTGTTGAAAACGTGTGGTGGTGTTGGTATATCTGGTAATCAAGGTGCCTTATAAGAATGGTTTACGATAGTCATTCGATGACTTGTTATTATGGTAATTTTACAGACTTTATTTATTGTTATGATTTTAGCAGGGAAGCGATGTGGCCGAGCGGTTTACTATAAATAGTGCATGTTACAGTCCAACAATACCGGGTTTGGTCCTCGGCTCCACACCAGTAACTTTTCAAAGTTATGTGCGATTTTCTATTGCTCCGTACTTGGGAGAGCACGGTAAGCTGTCGGTCCCGGTTGTTATTGATTAATAGCAGTCGTTCAGCCATCTTAGAGGCACTAGAGCGGCCTGGCTAGCTCTGACACCAGAGGCCAGCACTACCTCATACGAAAAGCAAGTAAGCATTGACGATTCCTTAAAGATATTAAGTACCTGTTATGTTTTGTTGAATTGGGTACGGTAGCTAAATTAGATGAGCATAATAATGTCGCGCAGAGGTATGGATGGTGGGGGTTAAGATAATTAATAAAATCTTTATTTATTGTCAAAAGTTAATTTATATTTTATGATGATAAATCAATAATGGTAATTATTAATATTTTAGGTAGGTTACACGGTGTTTTACATATTCTTTCAAGGATAGGGTACAGTCACGAGTATTAACATGTAAACAATGTATATTTTTACCAACAAACGTGATGCAAAATGTATATTGATGTTTACTTTTTATTGCTCGCGACTGTACGTATAAATAAAGAGTTGAATCGGGGGTTATTATAATTTTTAACATCAATTTCTTGACCTTTTTAAATTAACTTAACCAAGGGCAGGAATTTCAATTAGTTCTTTTAAATTTTCGGTAAATATTATTTATTATTATGTAATAAAAAATTTTTTTAACCTTTTCGTTACTTGACGTTGTACATAGATAGCTGCGGCGTTAGCGTTATATGTAAAAATAATTAATAATAAAGTCAAACTAAATCGTACAGTTCATAATAAGCCCATCTAAAATGCAAAACAGAATATTGGCGAATTCTTGCCGCTGTGCAAAGTACCTCTACCACAAAGAAGGGGTTAAGCCCCATCCCACGCAGCTCCTGAAAGATGTTAATTAATTTACCCGATCATCGCGAGAAGTGGCAAGTTTTGTAAGTAAACTGGCAGCATGGAGGGTTGGGTCTGTCAGCCAGGGGACCGGCGTGGCAGAGCGATAGATACATCTACGCTGCGGGCGACGTAATATCTTTACGAGAAACGAGCTCTATGTGGGTACTTAGAAATCTAATCAATTTGATCCTAATTATTCACACCATTTTTTCTTTTGATTAATTTTAAACGTGACTACACTAAAATAATGATCCAATTTGGTTCATAAATAGACCTTTTCACAGCCGCTATGCGATGCGTGAACCGCGTGAACGCCATGTTGAATTCAATTGTTACGAACAGTGTAGGTGTTTTTCATAGAAACTAGTACATTTGCGAACTGGAAATCTGTTGAAGGTAGGTAAAATTTTGGTGTAATTTAAATAATTTATAGTAGTTAAGTCAATTAAGGAGTGGCATAACATCATCCCGCTCAAGTCAACTTCACCTGCACGTGGTGCACCCTGCTGATTAACAAAAGAGGCTCTGACGAAAACTCACGAAAACGCCAGACTCACTGACTAACGTAGTGTTTTATGAGTTAAACCCCTCTCACGATGAATTACGGTAGTATAGTACGGACCTCCGTCCCCGGCAGCCGCTCCGGTTCCGGTGGGGCAGAGGGTGCGGAAAATCTCCGGCAGAGACCCGGCTGCCAAACGATAAACCTGGCTACGTTTAATAAAAGGACTTTGAGCACTGATGATCGGCTTGTCGAGTTGTTAGAGAAGCTAGATCAGGGACCTTATTCTGTATTACCACTCGGCCACGTAACGCGCCGCGTTAAGATATCGGCGTGGAATTGTTTGTGCATGTTCGAGAATTGCCGTACTTTTCCGAACGATTCCACAGCGAGACGCGTTACGCGTGTGACTGTTCATAGAGAATAATGGCCCAGATAAAAGTACATTATTATTTTGTATAAAAATAATTACTATATATTATTCCATAGTAAATTGTTTCTTCTAGTCGTTGGACGTTGTCGGTTTGTTTATTTGTTATAAAAAGCTATCTTCTATTGTTCTAATATCTCTGGTGTTGCGACTTCACCAGAGGCCAAATTCTCTACTTTTAAGACGCCAATTCCACGCCAATTGCAATTTAATTTCTAGTTTGACCTTACGGGCTGGCCCAAGTCCATTTCCTCGATACGCGTTTTGAAAAAAGGTGCTCCTGGCATAAAACTTGTGTTTTTCTAAGAATTTGACTCAGGTTAGCCCCGTGGATTTCGACTTCCTATTCCATACTTACAAACAGATTTTTCATTTGCTAGTGGGGGTCTAATCTTTCCGTTAAAATCATCTAATACAAAAGTATAATATTAGGGATTTTCGGAGTACGCTGTTTCTATTGTCTCATAGAAAGGGATGGTCCGAAGTAGGGGCGTATGCCTGAATTAATTTCAAGGCATATCTTTTATTTAGGGTCAAAATGGCATAGCAGACCCTGGTGGTTACACTTTTTTCGACGTCGTACCAAAGTTGAAGATGTAGGTATGCGAATTGCCCGGCTAAAGTGGTAGGGTCACCCCCCTCCCCCCCTTGAGATAATGGCCCATAATGTCACAGTACATCTATACTCGTAGTCCGTAAGGAGTATATACTGTACTGTGACACCAACTATTTTTGGAAGTCGGCTCAAATATTTTATTGTTCTAATAATTGGTAAAGTACAATAAATTCTTATTTGGTTAACGATGAATACAAGTAGTTTTTTTTTTTAATTTTTTTTTTAGTATTGTTTGTTTTATCCATTTTTAGTGGAATCAAAAATGAATTTGTAATATTTACACATTGGAATAATTATTATAATCTATTCACATAATTATTGCTACGTTTCTTAACAAATTAATCATGCAGATTATAATTAAAATGTAAATAATATTATGTAAAACGAACACGTTGTTACTCATCGAGAGTTCAACGTTACATCAGAGTGAACAAGTTTATTAGACAATTAATTTAATAAAAATGATTTATGACTTCATAACCGTTTAATTTGTCTTCTTATGCAATGGACCTTCTTGTCTTACGAGTTTTAGCTTCTGTTTGGTAAATATCAAAATAATTACTATGCATGTACATACCTATATTCCATAGTAAATTGTTTCTTCTAGCCTATCCGTATAAAAGTGAAACGTTGTCTGATTGTTTGTTTGGGGAGTTTTAACGCGATAAAGACTGGACGGATTTAGATGAAATTTGGAATGGAGACGAAACATAGGATACTTTTCATCATCATCATCATCATTATACTTCACTCTCAAACGGCTGAACGGATTTTGATGAAATTTGGTTTCGAGATAGCTTATACCCTGGAATAACATATAGGATACTTTTCATCATCATCATACTTGACTCTCAAACGGCTAAACGGATTTTGAAGAAATATTTGAATGATTTCATTTGGAATGCAGATTAGTTTATACCCTGGAATAACACATATGATACCTTTCATCATCAATATATAACATATAAAACTGAAACCAATATATATAACTGAAAAGTTGTCTGTTTGTTTCTTTGATTGTTTGTTTGTATAGAGGCTCAGTGCCCCGCGGCTGCTGCGGCAGCCAAAACTCAGTACAAAATCCGGTATACGCACGCGCGTGGCGCACCTACCGTGGGTAGTTATAACGCTATAACGACTGGACGGATTTTGATGAAATTTGGAATGGAGATAGCTTATGCCCTGGAATAACACAGGATACTTTTCATCATCATCATCCTTCACGCTCAAACAGCTGAACGGATTTTGATGAAATTTTGATTGGAGATAGCTTATACGCTGGAATAATACATAGGATACGTTCATCATCATCATCATCATCACACTTCATTCTCAAACAGCTGAACGGATTTTGATGAAATTTGGAATGGAGATAGCTTTTAACCTGCAATAAAACAAAGAATACTTTCAACATCATTATAATCATCATCATCATCATCATCGTCCTTGACGCGGGTGAAACCGCGGGGCGCAGCTAGTATTTCATAAAATTATGTAAAGTTTGAAAATATCAACAAAAATTTGATTTAAACGAAAAGCATTGATAAACATGAGTCCAAGTCAGGATTTATATATTAAAAGTTTTTGATTTATTGTATATATGAATGTCTAAAAGTTAAATAAATCAAATATATTTTTATGTAGTTAAATAACAACATAAAAATCTGAGTTAATCAATGTAAGGGTATATAGAGTTATTAAACAGACTGATATAATTTTAGACCGTAATGGGACCATAACGTCATAATGTCGCCTTCAGGCCTTCAGAGGTCATTATTTCCTATTTACATTTTCCAGATTTTGATTGATCACATATTAATATATATATATATAATAATATAAATATGCCATATATATATATGGCATATTTTTCCGTGGCGCAAACAAAGCTATGAAATAGCTTATTGTTGTGTACAACAGGGTTTTCCAGCCGCCAAGACAAAATCTGCAAAGAAGGACACTTAGTTAAAACTTGAGTAACATTTCGCAAATGTCCCCTACTTCATAAATGATAAATTAGCAACTACGGAGTTTGGAAGTCGCCTTAAAAGTGAAGCAGGCTAAAGTAGGGCTAAATGAAAATTGAAAGTTTGTTAAACATTTCAGGGACAAGATGTCTATTAATAAAATGAATTGAACTTTAGGGCTTATATTTGGAAATGTGGCGGTTTCAGAACCACGAATGGTCTATTAATTCTGAAAATTACCGATGCAATCTGGTCAGCTCGATTGCAGTGTCGCGGTCTAGCTGGATTGCCTTGTCACATCGATGGTTTAACCAAATCGTTCTTTAGGATCCTACTATAATATCCTATCCTTCTACCAGTAGGACCCTAAGAAGGGTGGATTTGTTTGGGTTGGGTATGATCATCCTACAATGATTAAAACATAGCCACGAACTGTGAGTTTTCAAAAACTTCTTTCTGATCCTTAGTGTTTCTAAAGTTGAAGATAAACGTCCAACAAAAATTATTTATATTTAGTAAATGTTGGTAAATGATCAATACTGAACTATGTCGCATGTTTACATGTAAAATGGGACATGGATAATGAAGACGATACATTAAAAGTGATTTATCTGTAAATTAGTTTCAAGCTAAGGTTTCTCTGTCATAGAGAATCCTTGCTGTCTTCACTTGTGTTTTATTGACAATGAACGATGGAAGATGCTAAAATGAACCGTCTAGCTAAGCTTTAGTCTCAGGAATAAGTTTTGGCTCTTCGCTACATATAATAATCCGTCAAAACCCGTCGGTGTATAACACTGACGGGCACATAAACTGCATCAAAGTTCAGGATTACTTTGAATTGAATATTATTTAACTTTTTATATGTACATAAATGAAAAAGTTAAGACTGGCCATTAATAATAGAAAAAAATAATTAGAAATGGAACTGCAGCTAAACAAAAGATTATAAAATTTATTATAATCTTTTATTAGCCGGGAAAAGAAATTACGCGTGGAATTACGTTATTATTAATTTACGCGTGTTCTCCGATTTGCGAGTTAATGGTAAAGTTTTAAACTGATTGTTTTTTTTTTCATAAGCTATTTGAATTATTGTTACCAATAGAATTAGTCCGAACAAGCCGCACTAATTGTGGCATTGGTGCGACAAGGTTTGGATCAACGAACGATTGCTAGAAATTTAAATTTAAACCAGTCTACTATTCCTAGAGTGTACAGAAGGTTTGTAGAGACAGGTTCTTACAAAAGGAGACTTGGTACCGACAGAAGTCTAATAACCACCCGTCGTGATGTCCGATTTACTGTGTCAACTCCCTTGCGAAATCGTTTCCTCAAGTCAGTTAACATCAAAACAGAGCTGAAAGTGCGTGGAGTAAACGTGAGTGCACAAACAATAAGAAGGAGGCTAAAGGAAGGGGATATCACCTTTAGACAAGCAAATGGTCCAAAGCTGTCTGCAGAGACACCTAAATTGGTCTGAAGAGCAATGGGCCTCCGTATTATTCACCGATGAGTGTAGGACATGTTTATATGGTGCAGATGGTTGCAAAAGAGTCTATCGTCGACTTGGGGAGAGATATGCTCAAAGTTGCATTAAGGAGCGTGTTCCTTTTGGAGGCGGTTCGTGTATAGTTGACGGCACATCGCTATATAACAGAGATTTTAGAAGATCACTTGGTACCTTACATGGGGTTCATAGGCGAAAAATTTACTCTAATGCAAGATAATGCCTGACCACACACCACTGCACAAGTTCGACAATATTGCGAAGAGGTTGACTCAATAGCAATGAAACAAGCTCTCTCAAATAAACAAGACCTTAATACAATGTATATAGATTATCGCAAAGAATATGACTCAGTCCCCCATAGTTGGTTAATTTATGTACTTCAACATTACAAAATCCACCCACTTATCGTACAGTTTTTAAAAAACACAATGAATCATTGGAGAACAAAGTTAACAATTAAAAATAATTGCGGATCCATACAAACAGAAGATATCCTAATAAAGCGTGGCATATTCCAAGGAGATGCCCTAAGCCCCTTGTGGTTTTGCCTGTCTTTAAACCCTTTGTCTAAAATGTTAAACAGTTTAAATAAAAGCCTTTGCCTCACCAATAATGATAATAATAGTCACACACTAACACATCTCATGTACATGGATGATATTAAACTATACAGCAACAACACCGAGTCACTACATCACCTCGCTGACATAACCCAAACATTCTCAAATGACATTCAAATGCAGTTTGGTATTGATAAATGTAGAACTTTTTCGATTCAGAACCATTCCATCATACTCTGTCCTTACACTCTCAACACAGGTGAAATAATTGAACCCATGGACCAAAACAGTTTATACAAATATCTAGGTTTTCAACAGGCGCGCCAAATAACCCACAAAGAAACAAAAGCTGAAGTCAAAAGAAAATTCAATCACCGCCTTAACTCTTTACTCAAGTCTCAATTAAATGGACGTAACCTAGTTCAAGCAATCAACACATATGCCATACCCGTTCTAACATACACTTTTGGTATAATCAACTGGTCACAAACAGATCTCAAGAACCTGCAACGCACCATTAATACATTTATGACCACTCACCGCAAACACCATCCACGATCATGTGTTCAAAGACTTACATTACCAAGAAAAGAGGGAGGCAGGGGAATTATAGACATTACCAACCTTCATAACAAGCAAGTTATTTCCTAAGGGTTGACCTTAGGAAATCCTTCTTTGAACGAGCGCAATCATCTCCATTACACCAATCAATAGTTCAGAATGATAAAAAAATAACACCATTAAACCTTTCTGATAACAACACACAACGTAACGAACACATGACGGACCCTAAAGATAAATACGCCGCATGGGAGCAAAAGTCTCTACATGGAAGACACTACCACGATTTGCAGCAGCCACATGTCGACAAGACAGCGTCGAACGCGTGGCTGCAGCATGGTGAACTCTTCCCCGAGACTAAAGCTTTTATGTTGGCTATACAGGACCAGATCATTGATACACGTAATTATCAGAAACATATCATACGTGCACCCAACGTCAATGACATGTGTAGACGGTGCTTTAGTAGTTCTGAAACGATTCAACACATTACTGGAGCATGTACAGCCATAGTACAGACAGATTATAAATACAGACACGACCTGGTATCAGCAATCGTCCATCAATCCCTTGCATACAATTACAAACTCATAACAGAAAAAGTGCCCTATTACAAATACAAACCGCAAGCAGTCATGGAAAATAGCCGTTATAGACTATACTGGGACAGGACTATAATTACAGACAAAACCATACACTTCAATAGACCTGACATAACTATGCTTGACAAATTTAACAAATCTGTTCTTCTGATTGACATAGCAGTATGCAATACTCATAACATACAGACAACTTATGCGGAGAAAATCGCGAAATACACTGACATATCAATAGAAATTATAACTGAGTGGCAAATTAATAGCGCTAGAACCATCTCAATTATTCTATCCACAACCGGAGTCATACCAAAATCTTTGCTCACCAATCTTGAGATACTCGACATAAATACTTCAGCGTACAGACTTCTCCAAAAGGCAGTCATACTTAACACTTGTCGATTAGTTAGGAAATTCCTTACACTTTCGTAGCACTTGGCTTTGGCCCGTGCAGATAAACTACCTCCAAAGACGGAGAGAAAACAATATAAACACAAAATAATAATAATAATAATAAAATGTTTTATTGACTTTTCTTAGATTAACATAAATTTGACTTATTTTAATAATAATGCACGAGGTTTATGACAAGTACCTGTGTTATTTTGTTGGATCGTTGGTGCCTGAAGTAGTATATAACTGTATCACAGGCACCACCGCCCTCCGAAAGGATTAAAAGACTTTAGTACATAAGCATTTACAAGGAAAAATTGTTATCTTTCCAATGACTAAAGCGAAAAATCAAACCCAAACTAATACTAAAACTAAAAACTAAGAGCGCAATAAAGTATTGTAAGGGATTGTGTATGGGTGAGTGCAAGTCTGTGTGCGTGTATGTGTGAGTGTGTGTGTGTATGTGTGTGTTTTTTTATCACTTTACTTACATAATAAATAAAAATGCATATACATACCTGGCAAAAGGTCTATGGTTTTATTAAATTTTCTGTTTCTAGATATGTCAAGTTCAAAAGATATGATTGGACGATTTTCTTTACTTCAAATAGTGAAAGGGGATAAATGTGGAGCTTTTATTCAGTTTATTGTACAGTCGACAGCTCAGTATTTCAAAGTGTCTACCGGCTAAAGAGGTACGATGTGGCCTAGCTGCGCATACGTTGCGTTTACGCCTACGTGTATTAATGTCTAATCGGATGTCATATGTCATGGTTTTATGCTTATACAAAACTGAATTTAGAATAAACAGCTGCCGAACGGTTAGAACTTTACTGTGGCGATATAGTAGTGTAGTGGGATGCCTAATAGGGAGTTTGCTCATAACTTTCAGGACTGCTCTTTGTGAGCGTTCTAGTTGCAATAGGGTTGTGGAACAAGCACGCAATACCCCAGATCGTGGAACAATACGAGAGGATAGATTGAGCAAGAGAGTAGTAGACCAATTTTAAAGTTTCGAAGTCCGCACCGACTCTTAGTTTTTTGAAGACATAAATAAATTTCCTTGTACGTGATATAAGAGAATCTATTTGAAATTTCCAGTTTAACTTATTGTCTATCTGAACACCGAGGTATTTTAGATTTTCAGTTCTAACTAGAGTAGGACAGACGCAAGGGAGAGAGCGTCTTGCGGCATTATTGAAATGGAGCTATTAGGCTGGGAGGTAGAGTTGGCGGAGAATTTTATATATTTTGTTTTGTCCACATTAAGAGTGAGCAGGTTTGCAGATAACCAAGCTATGAGTCGGAAACATATTTCTGCTCATCACACAAACGTTTGTATCTTGCGGGATTCGAACCCGGGACTGTTGACTTCAGAGTCAGGGTCACTAGTCTAGCCCTCGCCTCGGCCAAACAGTCGTCAAAATCACCTTTCTATGGCAGTTTCTCTTATATGTACGAGCAGGAATCGCACCGCTCCTTCGTGAGTATTTGAACGATTCTCAATATCTCCACCAAGGATTAATTAAATAAAATTCGGCTTATAGTAATATAGGTAGCCTGTTTAATGATATTTGGTAAAGCGATACAAAAGGCATTAATCCACATGCCGGGAAACGTGGCCTCGGATTCACTTTTGTTTACCATTTACACAAATTTGGTGAACTCGACCTTACATAAAGGGTGGTAGAGTTCTAATATCAATGAAATGTTACTACTATAAAGTGCAGAGAAAAATATACTGTATCTCAAGGAGCGTAAAATACAATGTTGAGTCCCTGATTATAAATATAACAGCACACGCACAGATACTGTGGCACAGGTTTGGTCACAGAACATGCGATCAAGTCAGAAAAATTTGATCTCTGACGCTCTCGAAATTAGGTTGGTTTTAGTGTAACTCTGTTAATGTTATTGTGTGTTTCAAGGCTACGGCTATCCGATAAATTCACATGTGTTCCTTGTCAAATATCATTGGTAATTAGCGTGATTGAATTTAACGATTCAATGGGTTCGATCTACAGGTCTACCTCTCTATTGTCGAACTGATAATACTAGATAACTACTTCACGAACTAACTACTAAAGCAACGTCGATTAAAGCCATTAGAAGCTAATATACAAAGATACCTTTTCATCCCGGAATAAAAGATAGGCTCGTTCGTTACTTCAGTGGTTCGTTCGTTCAATGTTTCGGCCCACGAACCTTTTGCCCAAAAATTATAAATTCAGTGAGGGCTTTCGCCCCAATACAATGGAACGAATCACTGAGTATGGAAAATAAACATTCCGTTGCTTATTTCCCTAATTTGTATGAGGTTCTAAAATCTGAAATACCTACTGAGTATATAGTCACTCTACCACGTTAGTTATGGCCCTTACATAACTAACCTAACAGAATATGTAAATTAATGGTAAATTATAATACTTATAAATAAATGCCAAAAATCATCACACTATTGCTAAAGCTATTCATTATTATGTGCTATTACTCAACTCATAACTTCCTCAATTTTGTTAATGATCTTGCCAAATAGGTATACACGTGCCACGGGGCGCGGGGCGCGGGGCGCGGCGTACGGTGGGCGCTTAAATAGGAAAACCTACCGACACACAATATAAAAGCACAATAAATAATCTGTACATGCATTAAGTTCTCTTTTTACCCCCGAACTCGAAAAGAGAGGGGTGTTATAAGTTTAGGGTGTGTATATGTCTGTTTGTGGCATAGGAGCTCCCAAACGAATGGGCTGATTTTGATGCGGTTTTTTTCTGTTGTGATCGAGATGGTTCTTAGCAATAGTAGGGGAGGGAAAGGAGAGGGGGGTGAGGATCGTAGCTCCTAAACGAATATGGACCTATTTTGGTGTGGTTTTATGTTTGAAAGCTGATGTGATCTCGAGTTCGAGATGCTTCTTAGCTATAAAGTTGGGAGGGGGGTCTGAGGTTAAGGGTATAAATGTTTAAATTGTGTTTGTTAACGAATTTCTTATAAGTTATCAATTCTACATATAATTTTTCCCCGACTTCAAAAAGGTAGGTTCTCAAGTTGATGTGTATGAATTTAATTTTGTTAAAAATGCATAACTTAAACTCTTCCCTAAGTTGAATGAAACTGAAAGTATTAGAAAAATAAATAATGCAATCGGCCGTCTAGTTTCCGAGAATTACGTGGTCAAACATACATACTCATATGTACCAATCTAAACATAATGTACCAATTTTCATGTGTGTATGTATGTTCATTCAACTTAGGGAAGAGTTTAAATTTTATCAAAATCAGTTTAGTAGTTTAAAAGATATGGATTGTTAACTGTTTCCAGTATGGCTTTTTTCTTAGCGAACGGAATAAGTAGGTAGCTTTTTCATTTTCTTAGACCAACTGTAACGAAACTGAAAAGTAAGCTAAAAAAGCCAATTTATAAACATAACGACATCAAATCGTATAAAACTTAAAAGAAAGAAGTAATTTTAAAAAATAAATCTGTTCCAGGCAAGAGCCTACTTACTTTAGTCGGTTTGGGCGTAGCACAGACCTAAAAAAGAAATCCGTTCCAGGCAAGAGCCTACTTACTTTAGTCGGTTTGGGCGTAGCACAGACCTAAAAAGAAATCTGTTCCAGGGAAGAGCCTACTTACTTTAGTCGGTTTGGGCGTAGCACAGACCTAAAAAAGAAATCTGTTCCAGGCAAGAGCCTACTTACTTTAGTCGGTTTGGGCGTAGCACAGACCTAAAAAGAAATCTGTTCCAGGGAAGAGCCTACTTACTTTAGTCGGTTTGGGCGTAGCACAGACCTAAAAAAGAAATCTGTTCCAGGCAAGAGCCTACTTACTTTAGTCGGTTTGGGCGTAGCACAGACCTAAAAAAGAAATCTGTTCCAGGCAAGAGCCTACTTACTTTAGTCGGTTTGGGTGTAGCACAGACATAAAAAGAAATCTGTTCCAGGCAAGAGCCTACTTACTTTAGTCGGTTTGGGCGTAGCACAGACCTAATAAAGAAATCTGTTCCAGGCAAGAGCCTACTTACTTTAGTCGGTTTGGGCGTAGCACAGACCTAAAAAAAAACTGTTCCAGGCAAGAGCCTACTTACTTTTGTCGGTTTGGGTGTAGCACAGACCTAAAAAAGAAATCTGTTCCAGGCAAGAGCCTACTTACTTTAGTCGGTTTGGGCGTAGCACAGACCTAAAAAAGAAATCTGTTCCAGGCAAGAGTCTACTTACTTTAGTCGGTTTGGGCGTAGCACAGACCTAAAAAAAAACTGTTCCAGGCAAGAGCCTACTTACTTGAGTCGGTTTGGGCGTAGCACAGACTTAAAAAAGAAATCTGTTCCAGGCAAGAGCCTACTTACTTTAGTCGGTTTGGGCGTAGCACAGACCTAAAAAGAAATCTGTTCCAGGCAAGAGCCTACTTACTTTAGTCGGTTTGGGCGTAGCACAGACCTAAAAAAGAAATCTGTTCCAGGCAAGAGCCTACTTACTTTAGTCAGTTTGGGCGTAGCACAGACCTAATAAAGCAATCTGTTCCAGGCAAGAGCCTACTTACTTTAGTCGGTTTGGGCGTAGCACAGACCTAAAAAGAAATCTGTTCCAGGCAAGAGCCTACTTACTTTAGTCGGTTTGGGCGTAGCACATACCTAAAAAATAAATCTGTTCCAGGCAAGAGCCTACTTACTTTAGTCGGTTTGGGCGTAGCACAGACCTAAAAAAGAAATCTGTTCCAGGCAAGAGCCTACTTACTTTAGTCGGTTTGGGCGTAGCACAGACCTAAAAATGAAATCTGTTCCAGGCAAGAGCCTACTTACTTTAGTCGGTTTGGGCGTAGCACAGACCTAAAAAAGAAATCTGTTCCAGGCAAGAGCCTACTTACTTTAGTCGGTTTGGGCGTAGCACAGACCTAAAAAAGAAATCTGTTCCAGGCAAGAGCCTACTTACTTTAGTCGGTTTGGGCGTAGCACAGACCTAAAAAAGAAATCTGTTCCAGGCAAGAGCCTACTTACTTTAGTCGGTTTGGGCGTAGCACAGACCTAAAAAATAAATCTGTTCCAGGCAAGAGCCTACTTACTTTAGTCGGTTTGGGCGTAGCACAGACCTAAAAAAGAAATCTGTTCCAGGCAAGAGCCTACTTACTTTAGTCGGTTTGGGCGTAGCACAGACCTAAAAAATAAATCTGTTCCAGGCAAGAGCCTACTTACTTTAGTCGGTTTGGGCGTAGCACAGACCTAAAAAATAAATCTGTTCCAGGCAAGAGCCTACTTACTTTAGTCGGTTTGGGCGTAGCACAGACCTAAAAAAGAAATATGTTCCAGGCAAGAGCCTACTTACTTTAGTCGGTTTGGGCGTAGCACAGACCTAAAAAAGAAATCTGTTCCAGGGAAGAGCCTACTTACTTTAGTCGGTTTGGGCGTAGCACAGACCTAAAAAAGAAATCTTTTCCAGGCAAGAGCCTACTTACTTGAGTCGGTTTGGGCGTAGCACAGACCTAAAAAAGAAATCTGTTCCAGGCAAGAGCCTACTTACTTTAGTCGGTTTGGGCGTAGCACAGACCTAAAAAAGAAATCTGTTCCAGGCAAGAGCCTACTTACTTTAGTCGGTTTGGGCGTAGCACAGACCTAAAAAAGAAATCTGTTCCAGGCAAGAGCCTACTTACTTTAGTCGGTTTGGGCGTAGCACAGACCTAAAAAAATATATTCTTTATTTTCTTTTGTTTTATACGATTTGAAATGGATTGTTTTTTAAATTAATATTTTCGGTGCATTAAATCTACGCTAGTGGTGGCCGAGCGCTTCAAAATACAGCAACACCCGGTTCAAAGACTTGGCACTGCACCATTATACCAGTTGCGTCCCGCCGCTTTGCCTCTATAAATACATTTCCGATTAAAAAATAAAACAAATAGTGTATGGATTTCCTCATTATGCACAACATATTTCCTTATTAAGATCGGTTCAGCCTTTTATATGTGACAAGGTAACAAACAGGCAGAGAGTATGGTGGCAGAGTCTAGGACCGCACCCGGTATCGTTGGATTCTAAGTCGCACTGGTAAACCGCTAGGCTACTATTGCTAAATCCGCTGAGGATGAGATCTACGTCTGACAACCATTTCTAAGCGAAGGTGTGACCGAAGATGGCGCATGCAGAGTTATAAGATCTATCACTTTAGCCAAGAAGACCATCAGGTCGAAGTTTTCTGGGAAAGAGACAAGAGACAAGGAGATAGACTAAATAAGAATACGTACAATAAAGTACCTTACACATACCTACGCTTAATTTTAATAATATGTACTTCCTTACAAATAACTGTCGAAACCAGCGCAAATAAAAAAAAAAAAAAAAAAAAAAAACCCTCTCCCTCCACCCTTCATATAGCTAAGAACCATCTCCTTTACCACAGCTTTCAAACATAAATACCGCAGCTAAATCGGTCCATTCGTTTGGTAGCTACTATTCGCCCCCCCCCCCCCCCCCCTTCCCCTAATTATAGTTAAAAACATCTTTCAAATCTTGCAAGCTTAGGATTAGAACCACTTCGTCTTATCGTACGGAGTTCCGATGACAATGCATTTTTATGATAAGTATGTTAGCTCCAGATAAAGGAACTCTTCAACGGTCAACAGCACAGACATGAAATTTTGTGTCGTATGATAGCCGGTTTTAAGTTTTACCATGACATGGTTTCTGCACTCAGGGTTGGGTCCTGACTAGGAAACTCCTCAACGGTTATCTACTTAGACAGACACGAAATGTTGTATACGCATTTAATTGTCATAGCCCGTTCTAAGTTTCACCATGACATGGCTACTGCATAAAAAAAATATATTTTAAAATGGGTTTTATATTTATTACATAACTTATTTAAATTAAAATAATAAAAACCTAATCAAATTCTTTGTTAATTTTTTCCAATTTTAATGAGTACGCTTTTTCTTTTTTCAAAAGGTTGCCGTTATTAACCGACCGACGTAGTCTGTTAAACTCATTACCCTTCCCATGCTTCGCCGTAGTCAGGTAAAAAAGGACATTGATTGGTCATGCATGAAATCGAAAATAAATAAAAAATGTAAGGACACTAGCAAGATAGTGGAAATTATTTTGTTTATCTTTTATTTTTTTTTAAATTGTGTGAATAAAATCCTCAGTATCAGAGGTTTCAATTTGCTGAAACTTTATTTTTCAGCCTTTCAGCCTAGTCTGTTTACCCTAAAACTAAACTAGATGGCGCTGGCTACCCTTAAAACACGCAAGCGTTTCATTCGCAGCGGAGAGCGTTTCGGCACGCTCATGAACGACGCGGCAACAAACATACATACATACATACTTGATTTTTGAACGGACACTCATCGTGCATTCGTGCGTGATTGGTGTCTTCGATTTGATAAGTCGTAAGATAATAATAATACCTAATCTATAATATATATTTAATAGGTCGCTACTCGCTAACTCACTCGCTTCGCTACGCAGTACGCACGCCAGTCGCTCGTCACGTCATGATCGTGAATTGCCGACTTTCGATCGAACGTAGCGTAGTATTAGTATTCGGATACATACTTTAAACTCTTTGGTTTCGAACCCCTTGTTAATTATTGTTAGTGGGAAAAAATATATTTGGTGACTAGTGTTTTATTTTTAATGGGCAAAGAAAATAAATAAAAATATTGCAGACATAGATTTTATAAGTACCTAGTAGGTGTTTCGCACATACTTCCACTTAAATGAGTGAAAAATTTCACTCATTGTTCGATCCTCCCGTCAGACGCAAATGAATATTTACTGCGAGAGTCGATGAGACTACATTTAGAAAAAAAACTGTTTGTGCAGTGAAATCACATAAAAAATATATTGCAAAAAAAGAAAAGTGCACCAAAATACATTTCCCAAAAAAGTATTCAACTTTCTCTTCTCTATATAAATACAAGTCCGCCATCTTCGATTTCATCTCATTTTAATAATAAGCACCCGGAGAGAGCTAGAAAAGGATACCCATATCATGTTACTAAAGTTAGTATGTTACAACCGCCAAGCAGTAATGTGCAAACATTTATTTGTTATGGTTTGAAGGGCAAGTTTCCAGTGAAATTACTGGACTATGAGACTTAAAACCAATGTCTCAGGGCACAGAATCTCAGGGTGACGAGCGTAGTGCAGTCACGCGCGCGTCACCCTAGTACGAGTTTTTATAGTTTTTGTAAACGAAATGTAGTTTCGTTTAGTTCCATACATTAGGTAATAAACATTAGGTTAAAAAAATCTATTGAAAAAATTGGTACTTGCTACAAGTGAATCATAAAACGATGCATGGTGCGAGTAGACAAAATAAAAAATTAAAATTATAAAGTTGACTTACATTTTTACACCTGTCACTTAGGCGTCAAAGTGGCAATTCTCATACAAAATTAACAATTATATTGTTTCCTTCTTTTTTTCCTAAATCGGTATGAAAGGTGTACAACAATGACTTACCTGGTACCTATGTCTTTGTTGTACCCCTGACATAGTGTGTGCAAAACTTCATGATGATCGGTTGATTAGTTATGGCGTGAAAGCGGAACAAACAAATTCACTTTCGCATTTATAATATTAGTAGGATATGATAGTAGGATAACACACATTAATAAAATAATTATTTTGAACTTTGACTATATTAGTAAAACTGTTATAGAATTTTGAACATATCTGTACTAAAATCTTCGAGCATATATCCAATGGAGATGCTAACGTTTTAATCCGCAAACATTATTTTCTGCCAAATTTTACGGGGGACGAGGTAAACACGCATTACACACGCGCAAATCAAAATCGTACTCATGTAAACGCACACTAAAACAATCCCGCAAACCATGTTATAATACGCACACAGTTATAAAATACAGCATAGTTACGCAGTGTTTAGACCCACACTGTGATGGGCATTCACAAAGACCAGTAAACCTGAACGATAAATGAATGAATGAATGAAATGAACGTGGTTTTGTTAATTACTTATGTCTACGGTTCCTTGAAGATGTAAAAAGGAAGCTTTTATGTTAACAAGATGAAAATATGTAGCTATTTATAATTTGAGTTTATTTAAAGATATTTATGTACATTAAGTATTTGTGCAGAATTTTCGACAACCTCAGATATATAAAAAAAATAGGGGTAAGTACTTACTTTATTCATTCAAGCGATATAACCATAAAATATCTATATATTCGAGTTCCCTATTTTCAACGAAACCCTTGTGGAGCGTATATCGCTACTTGGTGAATTTATTTATTTATATTTTATGACACTCTGTACCTGCATACGAATCGATTGACACCTTGCTTGACAAAATCGGACTAATAGGAGCGACGCTAGGTATGGTGGAACATCCACATAACCACATACATAAATAGATCATACATACATACATACATACATAGACTGTTAAACTCATTACCGTTCCCTTGCTTTGCTGTAGTCGGGTAAAAGTGCAATTTTAGCGTCTCGTGTTCCTATAGCATGGACAGTTCGTCCCTAGACAGGTGACCAGAGTCCCGCGTGTCTTGTGAGCCTCCACGTGCGACCTTGGTCGACTCCCCGAGCAAGTAGGTACGTACTCTGAGTGTACGTATGTACGTTGCACATTACAATGTTGGCGTGCGTGTACTCGCACACGTGGAGCGGCAGAGCTAGATGTAAACAAATGCTCACAAATCCTAAACCTATTGTTATTGTTTCATAATTGCAAAAAAAACCTGCATTCATTCGAACATATAACCGTGTCCTTTTGTGAAGTGGATTAAAAAGTAAAAAGGACTACTAGCTGTGCCCGCGGCTTTACCCGCGTGGTAATATTTCATTCATTCATAATTTTTATTTTTATCTATGAGTATGTTTTATGACCAAAAGTAAATACCTATAAAGTAATACCTACTCGTACTAAATACATTTCTTCAAATTTCGTTCAGACGTCAAATAGTTTTTTAGTGATGGCTTCTTCTCATAGGACTGAGATAACAAGTACACCAGTTTTTAAGTCAAAACCAAAGATCATAGAAAGTCAAAACCTAAGCTATCCAAAAGTGAAAACCGCATTGCAATTGGTCTTGCATTGCAGTTTTTACGCGATGTGCGAACAAACAGACAAAAGATATACAGCAAACAGACACCATTTTAAAAAAACGGCTAAGTGCGAACCGGACTCGCGCACTGAAGGTTCCGTACAAACTTGTAGGTGTGTAAATAGCTCGTCCACATCATGAGAGAGCCTCAAAGATTTTCTGTTATATTACTACAAATTTATAGTTTTCGGATTTTTTCCATTACTTGTGCTATGAGACAATGCTTCTAGCCAAAAGAACTTGACCGATATTGGCGCAAATTTTTGTTAACTATTTTTCGCGTGGCTTTTAATGAAACTTGTAATTATCAATTCTAGACAGTGTAACAAATAAAACATATTAAAACAAGTATAGCTCTAAACTTAGTCCAAACCTTAATAAATAGGTTTAAAGTTAAGATATTTCCATACATTTTTGTAGGTCAGGAAATTAATATTTTTTTCACTATTGAATAGAAACCTACAAATATGTAAACCTCATTATCTCGATTCGGACTGACTTTAGAGGTATAATGTCAGGGTATGTTTTGTTTGTTACACTATCTTAAATTGATAATTCTATGTTTCATTGGTGGACACGTGAAAAATGAAATGCGCCACCTTCCCTACAAATATGTAAACTTCATTATCTGGTTCGGACTGAGTTTAGAGGTATACATGTCGTATTATGTTTTGTTTGTTACACTGTCTAAAAATGATAATTCCATGCTTCATAGACGCCCGCGTGAAAAAATAAATGCACCATCTTGTAAACCTCATTATCTCGTTTCGGACTGAGTTTAGAGGTATGTTGTAGTATGTTTTGTTTGTTACACTATCTAGAATTGATAATTACATATTTCATTGATGGCCGCGTGAAAAAAAAAATGAGCCACTTTCCCTACAAATATGTAAACCTCATTATCTCGGTTCGGACTAAGTTTAGAGGTACACATGTAGTAGTATGTTTTGTTTGTTGAAGGCCGCGCAAAAAAAGAATTGTTCCACCTGTCCTAGGAAAATTGACATTGTCTTTTCATGATTCTAGGAAGTACCATATAGGTTTTGAATCCCTTGCGAGTGTTGAAAATGACGAAATATGCGGCATAAGCGTTTCTTTTGATTGCGTTCACTTAGAAGTGTTCTTTATTCACAGCTCCAAGGAATGCAGACTTGAGTATTTGATATTAATTTCCATTTGACGCGTGGAGGACGCGTTCCTGAGAAAAAAGGGCTTGACAGTCAGACAGATGTAGTAACGGACGGACAACAGTGTTTTTTTTTTTCCTTTTGAGGTACGGAACCCTAAAAATTTACATTCTTGTTCAGAAGCTTATATTAAGTCCCCCGGACCATTTTTTTTATTATCTTCATTGTACCTACCAATTGTACAGATTTTTGGTTACTTAATGCTTTATTATACTCAAGTATACTCGTAGACACAGACACTCGTAACTACAGTCAATGCGATTAATAATCACTCACGGATTGAAAAATTGATAATTTACTTGTCTTCGTATGGGAGATAGAGCGTAGGGGACTGAGGCCCCGGGGAATCGCGGGGAGTCGCTGTGGAGGGGGCCTATGTTGAGCTGTGAATGGCAGCAATTTGGTCATTTTACTCTTTAAACTAAACTAAACTAGACTAAATTTCTTCACATGTAATTTAAACCTTGTTGACTTTGTAACAAGGTCTTTTTGCGTCTGGCATCTATTCTAAACTTACGTCAATTTAAGCTGCACCGCTTAAAATAACGTAATTAAAACAGGTTTTTAAACCGCTGTCTAACAGCGTTTGTATAAAGATGATGAACGATGACTGTCTTCTTAGCCACATCAAAGCTTCCAGGAGTTTACATATATATTTTGTTAAACTTAATAATACCTTTTCAGTGGTGGTGGGCGATCGGTATTATAGCGTGGGCTTTGTAATCCAACGACACCGGGTTTGATCCTCGGCCAATGAGTTGGCCAATTCAGTTATGTGTGGATTTGCCAACGCTCTCTGCTTCGGAGGCACGTTAATATAAGCCGTCACGTCGTCAGCAGGTGATATAGGTAGGAACAGACATATGGGGATCGGAGGCCCTTGGGCAAGTTGGGCAGGCGTGCTACATAGTAGGCATATAGTAGGTAAGTACGTACCAGTTTTTAAATAAATTACTCGATTGTAGTTAAATTAATCTACAAGTCCATACCCTGTGTTTGGTAACAATGTAGGTAATAATTACTTAACATAATCTACAAGTCCATACCCTGTGTTTGGTAACAATGTAGGTAATAATTACGTAACATAATCTACAAGTCCATACCCTGTGTTTGGTAACAATGTAGGTAATAATTACGTAACATAATCTACAAGTCCATACCCTGTGTTTGGTAACAATGTAGGTAATAATTACGTAACATAATCTACAAGTCCATACCCTGTGTTTGGTAACAATGTAGGTAATAATTACGTAACATAATCTCTTTTGCGCAGATATTTAACCAACTGTTTACAAACACACACGAGTATAAATCTACATACAGTTTTTTTTTACTACATTCTAGGCAATTGTTTGACCACGATCTCACCTGGTGGAAAGCGATGATGTGGTCAAAGTGATTGAAAAATAGAGGTGGACTGTCTGTGGGTGGACCAAATCCAATACTAAAACCCGTGCCCAGAAGCTTGAATAGTTTTTTTTTTTCTTATAAGGATTCTAACGATACGTCTAAATCTGTTCAGGCATTTAAAAATTATGGTGGAATAAAGAAACTCACATACATTCGCTTTAATTTCAGGTAAACAAAAACACAGCTGCATTCCCACCGGCAGAATGTAGCACGAAAGAGAGTTACTGCTAACACGTAGGTACTATTCTAACACCACTCCGATTGTGACTCAAGCCAAGTGGTGCGTAGCACCTAATTTACGCAATCCGCGCTCGTGGAGTTGGTACCTAATCCTCCCACTTTTAATTAGATCTATGGATTTAAAGCAAATAAACTAGATATTCTTACATACCTTTCAATTCAGTGGCATCTGTATGTTAAACCTTACACCATGTATACAGACAAACAACGTGGTAAGTAAACCTATATAGCATAATTATCTAGCCACGTGCGAGCTGGATAACAATACCAATGCATAAGTGATTAATGTTGCTAATTTATCTAATTATTAGTTACAATAACAATGGTCATAACAATTCCAACAATTACTAGGTATATAATGACGTTGAACCTGATATTGAGTAACAATGTATTCTAGGTATAGATGCGCGATTACATGACTTAGGTACTATACCCAAGATGCGCACAACTACAATTAAACCTATCTCTGATTGGTTTTGTCGGTTTTGACCCGACTGAGAAGGGTTATGTTTTTGCGCTATATTTATGTAATGTTCTTTTGGCGCGTCATACAGCCTAAACACGGCTTGATGGATTTTGATAATTGAGGTACCATTGGATTCGTCTTAATCACGAGAGTGACTTAGGATATGAAGTGTCAAGAAGACTAATATGGCGGCTTACAGCTGACATATTGTGTTTCCGACGGAACCTTAGAGACACAAAAGAATAGAGGGAGCCCTAAAACAGAAAGGTTGTTCATAATAGCTCAACTTTTCATTCATATGACCTTTCAGTATGTCAGAATAAGACAGACGTACGATTGTCTAGTATCCATTTTGAAAGGTTGTACACTTTTGCTGCAATGCTAGTGATGGACTGATGAATGTCACGATATATTAAGTATCCATGCATAAACGATGGATATATTAGCTATACTTTTATGTGGTTATTACAGCTAGTAAACACATAATCAATCGTCATTATCATCAATATTATCAGCCCGTATTCATCCACTGCTGGACGTAGGCCTTCGGTTCTCCTCATCAAGTCGATGCCAGCCGCCTTTCGCAAGTCGTCACTCCACCTGGCCGGCGGTCTCACTAAGTTTACATTTTTAAACGTGCTCTCCATTCTAAAACTCGCTTACCCGAATGGTTGTCGATTCTTAACGTTATGACTTTTACTATTATTTATTCTGTGGTTATGTGACCGGCCTATTGCCACTTCAGCTTGCTAATTCTTCGAGCTATATTGGTATCCTGGGTTCCCTGGCGGATGGCGGATCATCTCATTTCGGATTTTATCCTTTAGAAAAACTCCGATCATAGCTCTCTCCATATTAGCTTGCTGAGTGACTTTAAACTTGTGTACCAGCCTCACAGAGACTGTCCACGTTTCGGCTACGTAGATCATAACCAGTAGGACGAACGCGTTGAAGACACTCCGGTACTTGTACTATTATTTATTCTGTGACTCCGGTATGGACAGCGAGAAGACCTGAAATAGTTTACCAAATGCTGCCCAACCCAGCTGAACAGAAACCTACTTGCTCGTTTGAACGTTCCCTTTCCTCAAGTGTGTCCTGGACGAGCTTAACCCGAAAAAAGGAAACCATTTTTATGGGTTAAGGCATGGACATATATATTTACTTCGTAGGTTAAGCTCGCTTTATTTACGTTTGTTCGACTCATACGCATGTTTGTCATACTTGACAAATTTCATTTCTCTTACGATTCCATAATGAGGTTCTAACAAAGAGGTAACTTTTTTCTTGGATCAGATCATCTAGACCGTATCTAGAACAAATAAAACACAACATTTTGCTAGAACAAAATTTGATTAGCGCGGAATATATTTTACGCCAGTAGGTAAGCGTAATCAAAAATCCCCGACAACCAAAAAAATTCTAAAAATTGATTTAACCTGTATATCAAGTTTCCTTTAGATCGGTTGAAAAATGCGTCCTGTAGAGGAGAACAGACATCCAGACAGACATCCGGACATACGAAAGGATTTTTGCCCAAGCTGAAACGGAGACGCTTCACTAGCGCTTCGCGCTCGCTCAGTCAATAAAATGCAGTCGGAGGCATCATGCATTTTCTTTCTCCGTTGACGGGACCAGCTAGAACCTGGCGAGCTACTACTCATGCCTCCGACTGCATCTAATATATATTTCAAAATCAATAATGTGCCTCATTTAGTTTTGTTCGCAGACAGTTTTTTTTATAATACTAATTTATTTATTTGAGAGTATGCCTTCACAAATGCATGGGAGGCTTGCCGGCATAGGGATACAATAAAAAAATACTAAAATAAAAACCCGTCAGTCTAGAAATATGGAACAAGATGAAAATTGAAAAGCTTCAGATATTTTCTGTTCAAGTGGTTTCTGATGTGCCTCCGACTGTTCGTCGTCACATATTATCTATCTCTCTACCTAGGGTAGGGCGAGCGATGGTAGCCTAACGGTTTAATAGTGCAACATAGAATCCAAAGATTCCGAGTTCAGTCGTAGGCTCCGGACCAATGACTATTCTAAGTTATACCACAGGATAAATAATAGTTATACGCGGTTTTCCATCGCGCCGTGCTTCACGGGCACGTTAAGCGGTTGGTCCTGGCTCCTGGCTGTTGTTGATTAATAGCAGTCGTTTAGCCATGTCAGAGGCACTTAGGCAGCCTGGCAAACGGACACCAGAGGCCAGCACTACCTCATACGACAAACAAACTAGGTATACCTACGTAATTACCTACTTAATTACTAAAGTCAGTGGTCTGCGACGATATTGGTTGCAACTTCCAATTACTAGTTTATTTTTTCGAAAAATAAACAATTTTATTTTAGCTTTTGCCCGCGGCTTCGCTCGCGTGGTTGTTTTTGCCATGGTTCCCTAAGTATACCATGTGTTGGACTAGGCGAAAGCTAAAGCAGTCAGATCGCTGATGACAGGTGCTTAGGTTTATAAGGTGGATTGGCTTGAAGATGACTTTAAACGGGGGAAACGACAACGTGGCTTGAATTTTGGTAAACATTTATGTTTACTGAGTTTCTTGAAATTTCTTGTCAAACTTACCCTATCTTTTGTTAAAAAGATAATATTTTCTTGATTTTCTGGTAAAAGCTCGTTCGTTATGTTCGTTGCTGTTTTCGTGATGTCCGGTGGAGCCAAATTCTCCTCACTAACACTGCTGTCGGACATTTGTAATCAGGATACAACTTTAGATCAACAAAAACACATTAAATTGGTTAGGTACTAAGTAAAGTAAATTATGGCGCCAAAATCCAATTCACAGCGAATTCAAGCACCTACGGTCTAGCACGCGCCGCCATAGATAATAAATGACGAAAACCCTCGTAGGTGCGGAGCCAACCGGTGCTTTTATGGGAAAAAAATATGTTACCTATAACATAGTTTAGTTCAAAAAGCAGTGTTGTTATGTTTTTGTTTTCTTAGTGGAGACGCGCCGTGCGTAATGTATGTCATTATGCCACCATTTTTGATTTCATAATCCGGATGTTACGATATGAGTGTAGATAAGGTTTTGTACATGTGACTTAACTAATTCCTTCCCATAGCCCTTCATATGCATCCACCAACCCGCACTGATAAGCTATGGCTCTCTCTCTCTCTCTCTCTCTCTCTCTCTCTCTCTAAGAAGGCCTGTATCCCAGCATTGGGAACGTAATGGCTGATGATGCAAAATAAAAATTAGCAAGGATTATGTATAATCCATCAAGTAGACATAATAGTACACAAATTCAATGTCTATAGAATCCATAAAGAAACAAGAGCTGTACAAAATAACATGGTACACAAGTCTTCTTCAAAAGGAATAACAACAAAAAAATATGTTTATCCTATTTTAATAAAATTTATATGGGAATGGGACCAACGATATTCCTTCTACGAACCTAAAGTACTCCTTCAAATAACAAAAGAATTATCAAAATCAGTTCACTCGGTGACCATCCATAAAAACATATACATTCGAACATAGAACGTTCTTCTTTTGTGAAGTCGATTAAAAGAAAGAGTAAGTGCGATGTCGCTACTAACTCTGAACAAAGAAGTCAACTTCTTTGTTCAGAGTTAGTAGCGACATCTAGCGACGCGGCGTAGTATCGTAATACATAAGTATATTTATTTTACGCCATAAAAAGCTTTCCGTCGCATCGTTCGACCAACTTGAAGTACAAGCGAGAACAGAATTACTAACGAGTAAAATTATTATAAAATACAAAAAACCGGACCCGAAAAAACAAAATTATTGAATACGAGCTGACCGCCCAGCGCCCGCAAAAATAATCACACTAATATTATAAAGGCGAAAATATGTGTGTGTGTCAGGGTGTACAGTATGTGTGTATGTTTGTTACTTCTTCACGCATAAGCGGTGCAAAGATTTGAATGAAATTGGTATGGAGGTAGCTTACACCCTGGATTAACGCAAAAGCTAGTTTTTTACCCGGAAAATGCACGGTTCCTGAGGGACGCGGGTGAAACCGCGGGTCGCAGCTAGTATTTATATAAATGTAATGTTTCTTATTTACTTTCATGTTTTAGTTAACTTTAATAGTTGCAATTGCAAAATTAGACTAAGTATAATATTTAAATTAAATTGAATAATCTTATGTTGAAAATTTTGTAAGAAGCTCAAAAGATAATTGCTACTGTTTAGTTATAAGAATTATATATTTTTTAAATGGTATTTCATGAGAGACCTTCATTATGATACCTCACTCAACAGGTTTTGGTAATGTTTTGTTCCGTCGGAAATATATTAGTTTTCATGACATTTCATATATCTTAGAGCACTGTCGTGATCAAGACGAATCCAATGATACCTCATTTATTAAAATCCATAAAGCTGTTTGTGCTGTAGGACCTGCCTAAGAAACGTACAAACAAACAAACAGCCCAAACACATAACCCTCCTCAGTCGGGCAAAAATAATTATCAACTAAGATTAAACCTTAACCTATGATGTGAAATAATGGTTAGACATGTGATTATATCATAGTCAAATTATTTATTGTAAATAGGCAAAAAATGCACATTTAAAAGTCAAAACATAACATCTCATGACCAAACATGAGAACATGAGAATAACATAAATTATTATAGATAGATAGATAAATAGTTACATAAATTACAAACAAAAATAACAAAAATAAAGGACAACCTCATTCCATTATAAATAGTCAATTCTATAAGATTAGGTAAATTAAGTATGCTTTAAAAAACGATTAAGAAATTTTATTAGGTTGTTTTAATAATCGATTATTTTTTACATTCATAAGCGGCCGTACGTACACCACTACGTCACAGAATAAATAATAGTGACCACGTGAAATCAAATAAAGACAACGGGTGTAGACAACTTTTCTTTTGGCATACAGTATTCCGTTTTCAATTCCGCGCCATAGCGCGTTTAGGAAACGCGTTTAGGAAACGCGTTTATGTTACAAACACGTTATGACGTCACACATAATGGCCCAGATATGACCTGATTCCCCCATCACCTTTCCATCACCGTACGACTAGACGATCAGCAAAGCGCCACCCTTTCATGGTTGAAATACCTCGCACAAGAACGAAGCGTTACGCTTCTTCATTTATTATAAGAACTGCAATGGAGTGGAATGCCCTGCCCTCGTCAGTGTTTCCGGTAAATTATAACCCCGGTGTGTTCAAGTCAACAGTGAATAGGTATCTACTAGGCAAGCGTGCTACACCTTCGACCACATCATCGCTTTCCATCAGATGAGATCGTGGTCAAACGATTGCCTAGTCCGTAATAAAAAATAAAAAAAATGATATGGCACCCGTGCCGTAAGATACTGCTTTATCCGCTTGGTGCATAATCTACTAATCACCTTTTGCCACCGCTAGTCCAGCCCGCGGGCCGCGCCACGTGTGACGCCATAATTTTTGGGTGTCACGGCGGCGGCCGCCCACGGAACGTGTTTGTTTTGTGTGCACACATGCATAATAAATATTATGTGGTACGTGAAGATGTGCCAGATACACAGACCATGTAGTTTATGGAAGAATTACCTTGTGGGTGACGTCGTACTCGATTGGAATCGACGTTATCGAGGTGTATTGACGATGATATCGAGGTTATTTACGACGATATCGATATTTTACAAGACTCTACAATCTGTGCAGTGGACTCTACAAAGCTGTAGAGAGACCGTTATATCCCTTTGCAGTGTCACATTATTGGTAGTACGTGGGCGCTGCCATTTGTTAGGCCTGACTCAGAGGAAAGAAAACGCCGCTCTTAATAAATATACAATTATTACAACCAGTAAAACTGCACTGAAGACTTCTCATATTCTCCTTTTCTCCCTAAAAAGTCAAACCAACTTGAGCCCTCCATCTTCATAACCCTGGCAACTTTCGAGGGCAGTTCGCAACTCCGCCGACCGTGGCGTTCTTAAAAAATCATAGCGAGTGAACAAGTTATGTGCCGAAAAATAAATCATTTGTTTTAAGGGAGCACGTAGAATGGGACGAACAATGGTTTGGCCGGCTTATTTGGCCGGCGTTTATTATTCAAACGGCACGACGCGACGAAGTTCTGAAAAATAATAAGAAGTCCGAATCAAATTAACCAAAAAATAAAGTTAGCAACAGACAATCCTTTTGGAATTTTATAAAATTTACTACATTCGGCTTATATACAAAACATAATTAATCCGCACCTATTTCAAATTAGTTTGTAATTATATACTCCATAACCAAGGCTTTTCATCCATTTATATTATTATAAGTACAACTGACAAAAATCGTCGGGTGATCCGGCCTAATAATTATCAACCACATATCTAGTGAAAAGTTTCGGTAGGTATGTTTTCCTCATTCCTTTATAGCTTCGGAAGTACTATAAGTATCCCTTATGGGAAAGTTCTGCTTCAATTATCAACCACATATCTAGTGAAAAGTTTCGGTAGGTATGTTTTCCTCATTCCTTTATAGCTTCGGAAGTACTATAAGTATCCCTTATGGGAAAGTTCTGCTTCAATTATCAACCACATATCTAGTGAAAAGTTTCGGTAGGTATGTTTTCCTCATTCCTTTATAGCTTCGGAAGTACTATAAGTATCCCTTATGGGAAAGTTCTGCTTCAATTATCAACCACATATCTAGTGAAAAGTTTCGGTAGGTATGTTTCCCTCATTCCTTTATAGCTTCGGAAGTACTATAAGTATCCCTTATGGGAAAGTTCTGCTTCAATTATCAACCACATATCTAGTGAAAAGTTTCGGTAGGTATGTTTCCCTCATTCCTTTATAGCTTCGGAAGTACTATAAGTATCCCTTATGGGAAAGTTCTGCTTCAATTATCAACCACATATCTAGTGAAAAGTTTCGGTAGGTATGTTTTCCTCATTCCTTTATAGCTTCGGAAGTACTATAAGTATCCCTTATGGGAAAGTTCTGCTTCAATTATCAACCACATATCTAGTGAAAAGTTTCGGTAGGTATGTTTTCCTCATTCCTTTATAGCTTCGGAAGTACTATAAGTATCCCTTATGGGAAAGTTCTGCTTCAATTTTTTCACCCGGAAGAGCTCTTTGTCTTCAAAATTGATTTCACTTCGAGAATAAGCAAAGTGCTCCGAAGTCGATAAATGAGGACCGAAAAATATAAAATACCGGTACGCAACGAAAAAGGGTATTAAAAAATGTCTTAGTTATTGGTTTTTAAGTCTCTGTCAGTAATTTCGGTCCTTGTTGGAAATAGATGATCAAAGGGATCACCACACGCCCGTTCTGTATTATTTATGGCGGGCAAGTGAACAGGCGGTAAATTACCTACCGTTGCTAATGCGCGGAAGTATGGCTCGTGAACGTTTTAGCTCTCCTACGTGGTAAACAAGTTCCCACTCGATGTATTTTATGGGAGTAGCAATGACTCTATGATTTTGTCACTTTGTTACGGGTGAGTTCCAAAAGAACACGGTTGGATCGGAATTATAGTTGTTGAAATAAAGCAAAACGTGAATTTCCGGGTATTTATTCAAACACCCATAGGTAAGTTTTTAATGAAGTTTAATCAAGAATTTGGCAGAGTAGGTTAGGTTATTAGGTAAGTTATTATTTATGACATTGTAATTTAAACTCATAATGCACTAGATTTGGATGCACTACAGTTTATCGCGATAAAAATATCCTTAATCCGTTCTCAGGGTATAGCTGCAAAGAAACTTGGTATTTCGTCTAAGGTTAATTGAATCTTTACCAAGCACAGGACTGATCTTGTATGGAGTACTGCTGCCACCTCTGGGACGGTTCTGCCAAGTATCAGCTCGAGGCTTTGGATTCAATTGAGAGACGTGCTATGAGGCTCAATGGGATGACACTCTGGTAAAGAGTAAGCTTCAAAGTCTGGCGCATCGATGTGAGGTCGCAAGCCTGTCGGTATTTTACAGATTGCACTATGGAGAGTGTGCACAAGAACTGCACAATCTGATTCCCGCATCACCTTTCCATCACCGTACGACTAGACGATCGGCAAAGCGCCACCCTTTTATGGTTGAAATACCTCGCACAAGAACGCAGCGTTACGCTTCTTCAGTTATTGTAAGAACTGCAAAGGAGTGGAATGCCCTGCCCTCGTCAGTGTTTCCGGTAAAATATAACCCAGGAGTGTTCAAGTCAAGAGTGAATAGGTATCTACTAGGCAAGCGTACTACACCTTCGACCACATCATCGCTTTCCATCAGGTGAGATCGTGGTCAAACGATTGCCTAGACCGTAATAAAAAAATAGGGTCTCAAACTATCTCCATAACAAATTTCATCAAGATCGGTTCAGCCGTGTAGTAATAATGTAACAGAAAGACAGAATTATTTTCGTTTTTATACCATTGTATGAAGTATGGATAGTATATGGATTGCATAATATAATCTATCTATACTTATAATAAAGCAATAGTAACGAAAAAGTCTGTACAAGATAATTAAAACAGAAATGGTCTAGGGTACATAAAATAAGCTACTGATCAAGAATATAGCATTTTAAAAATTCGTGTCTGTCTGTTTTTCTGTCTGTATGTTTGTTCGCGCATCACGTAAAAATTATTAGCAGTTAGTTTGAATAGCACAAAGAGTAGGTACTTTAACCTAAAGAAATGACCGCGCGTGCGAAGCCGCGGGCATCAGCTAGTAATTTTATAAAGGAAAAATTTTGGATCACGGACGGGGTCCAACATGAAAATTATTAGATATATTCTCGCTAATCAGGCGTTAATGCTAAAATCATTAAACAATGGTAATGTATTAATTTATAATGATAGAAAGTCAAAAAAAATGACAATGTAAAAAAATTATTGTAGATATGCAAAATGAAAGCACTTTTACAAGTCAAAACTTAACATCACTTGAACAATGAGAAGAACTTAAATTATTATAAATAGATCATAAAATTAGGTAAACTAAGTATTCTTTGAGTTTGAAAAGGAAATTTCTCTTTCAGGTGCCAACAGAGTTAAACCTCGCACAGAAAAAGGACATACTCCTCATACCCTTCTGACTCTACCGGTTCTTCGGAAATATGCCCGTTAGAGAAGAGAGCACCAACAAATACTAAGGGGATGATTTTCGCCATTGCTGTCATTCCATACCAATATATAAATTGAAACGTTGTCTGTTTCTTTGTTTGTTTGGGGAGCTTTCATGCGATAACGGCTGGACGGATTTTGATGAAATTTAGAATGGAGACAGCTTATATCCTAGAATAAAACATAGGATACTTTTTAGCCGGAAGATTGAAAGTTTCCGCGGTAAAGCTGGAAAATGTTGATTACTCACTGTAAGAAACAATTTCCAACACAGAATGGTCTGTGGTTGCCATGGAAACGAAATAAAAAGTCTGTCAAAAAACTTCAAGAGCATTGGTGCTATACCTACTTTTGCATTGGTTTTTAATATCCTAGAAGAAAATAGGATGCTTTCTTTCGCGATAAACAGAAGTCCGCGCGTACGAAGTCGCGGGCGGGAAAGCTTGTGTTTGAAAAATGACAGAAATTATAATAAGACACATGTAAATTTCAAATAAATACAAAAGATAAAAGTGCCAATGAGACGTCCTACATTCATCAAACTGATAAAAAAATAAAAAAACAAATTACCAATAATAATAAGAAAGCAGGCTGGATCATTCCCGACAAGCAGCACCCGTTCACGAATATGACTTGTGCACCAGCCATCACCCCATCAACCATTTTAGAGGGAAGAGCAAGACCCGGAGAGCTCCCGCAAGTTTTAGCTTCTAACAAAACAAAACAAATTGTGCATCTAAAGGTGGGGGCTTGTCTTTGTTTTTTCTGCTTTCACCAAGTCAACTGGTAGGGACTTCTGGGGAAATAATCTTAATGGTAATTTCTCGAACGAATACTTAGTCATACAATACGAATATTATAATAAGTATTCATTTTACAGACCAATTAAGTTTAAACAGTTACCACTTCACAAAGTAAAGCTATCCGGGGTTACCGTCGCTGTCAACCGTCAATAAGAACCAAACGTGTAGATAATTACTTTGAACGGATACCGTGGTTACCGTCTTAGGCAAGCTTAAACAATGGTAGCGCCTGTGCCTACAGCTTCACCTTGCTTAGCGCTTCTGTAACTGAGAGGAAATCTCCAAAATAAGGCTTTCTTTCAGTGCAATAGGAAACTTTTGTATGTGACGGCCATCATTCTTAAATTTAAAAGGATAGGTACTTTGTGACCCAAAATAGCCATCTATCTCATATATTTTTCCCGAGTACGGTGAAACAAGGGAAGGGTAATGAATTTAACAGTTGCTTCCGGGTACCTTTTGAAGGTTTTCCCCTAGATAATAAAAAAAAGGTTAGATGAGCTCATCTAATAAGTTATGGTTATTGATTATTATAGAAGGTGATAAATGTTCATCATCATCATCAGCCTATATCTGTCCACTGCTGGACGTAGGCCTCTCCTAATGCACGCCACTGAGCTCTGTCTTACTCTCTTTTCATCCAGTTTCTGCCAGCCGCTATTCGCAGGTCGTCACTCCACCTGGCCACAGGGCGTCCTACAATTGTTTGTTTGTTTGTTTGTCGTATGAGGTTGTGCTGGCCTCTGATGTCAGAGTTTGTCAAGCCGCCCGAAGGCCTCTGTCATGGCTTAACGACTGCTATAAATCAATAACAGCCGGGAACGACAGCTTAACGTGCCCTCCGAAGCACGGAGCAAAACCGCACATAACTCAGAAAAGTCATTGGTGCGGAGCCTGGGCTTTGAACCCGGTATCGTTGGATTCTAAATTGCACTATAGAACCGTTAGGCCACCATCGTTATACGTCCTACAATAAAAATATTATAAATATATAGTTAGTAAGTAGATAAATGTTAGTTTTATATTAAGTTTATCATAAAGGAGAATATATTAATTGTAAATTATTTAGCTGATAGGTTCAGGTGTTACTTTGCGGAAATCTATATTTAAAATGAACAAAATAAAAAATATGTAGCTTACTTCCGCCAAAATTGTGAGTCAGACAAATGATAAATGGTAAAAATAAACAAAAGTAAAACCCCACGCTAAACAAACCCTACCCAAATTGAACTATCGTAAAATATAAATTAAATGAAAGCTAAGGCCAGGAGGCCAGAAAAAAATAAATAAAAAAATATACACAATAAAAAACCCCCACGCTAAACAAACCCTACTGAAATACAAGTATTGTAACAATTATATATTTATATACATATATTATAAATACACAACAAAACACATATACCTCAATCCAAATACCAAATGTCTGACATCAATATTTGTATTGATGTTTTATGGTGTTTTTTTTTTTTTTGTGGCCTCCTGGCCTTAGCTTTCATTTAATTTATATTTTACGATAGTTCAATTTGGGTAGGGTTTGTTTAGCGTGGGGTTTTACTTTTGTTTATTTGTCTGACTAACTATTTTGGCAGAAGTAAGCTAAATTTTTATTTTTTGTTCATTTTTTTTTATTTTTACCTGTTGCCATTTTTTCATTGACCACGAACAAGCAAGCGAAGTGTAGGGAACCCCACACGTTTGACGGACGACTTTGTAGTCATCGCGGGGAGTCGGTGGATGGAGGCGGCACAAGAACGTTTGTCATGGCGCTCTTTGGGGGAGGCCTATGTTCAGCAGTGGACTTCTAAAACCTGAAATGATGATGATGATGATGAATACAAAGGAGTAGAATGCCCTGCCCTCGTCAGTGTTTCCGGTATAATATAACCCAAGTGTGTTGAAGTCAAGAGTGAATATGTACTAGGCAAGCGTGCTACACCTTCGACCATATCATCGCTTTCCTTCAGGTGAGATTGTGGTCAAACGATTGACTAGCAAGAAAAAATATATTTATAAAAATATTACTCTTATAAATGAAAAAATAATATACTAAATTACCCCCATATTTAATGAAAGTCGCCATTGTAAAAAAAAAACTAACCTGCTAGAGCTTCGATTGAGACTAGTTTCAAATCTGTTGCGAGGGGACGTCCGAGTGGATAGCTATTCTACGCGATTGATATACTTAATTTTGGTCCTGGCTAGATATACCTTCATGACGTATGACCCACCGCACCCCTCCTGACTCCTGGCTGGCTCCGCCCTTGATTGACGCATATGATAACCGTTTTCTTGCCAGCACTGTACTACACTTTGACACATCAGTCTATGGTAAGCACCATAGACATATCAAAGTGCAGAGCAGTGAAAAAAAACAAAAAGATCGTTTGTAACGTCTTAACGTGGTCCACCTGCATTGTAAAGGGCATCGCTTGCCCTAACTGTAGAACCGGATCTAAAGGTCAATGCTGCCATCTACCAAAACTATACATGAGGAAATAATAAGTTAAAGTATTCTCACTTACAGGGCTTTGTCTCTACTGCGGCATGTTACTAACAAAATGTTGTTAGCTAACCGTATTAAATAACATGTTAGTAACCACAGCCCGTCCACAGCGACTTGACTGCGAATAATGTTTTTGTTAGCAATTATCATTCTCTCAAATGAGCTCCGACGAGGTTTAGCTTTAGTTTTCTTGATGTTAATGGCACGAGTACTAACACAAAATGAACTTACAGTAGTCGCAGCGGAAGTATGTGTCTCGGAAGTTGTCTGCTAGTTGCTGTGCAAACTGCTATTTTTCAGACGCAATCCCAATGTTGAAGGTGAAGACGTTGTATAACTGCTCACGCTTACGTTTTTCGCATATTCTAACTCGCTCTTACTCTATGCTGTTTTATCCCCACAGCAGTACCTGCGCAATCGTTCACAGAGCCTAACTTCACAAACATATAGATTGGCTGCGACTACTGTACACAACAACGACTTGCGAAAGACGGCTGGTAGCGACTGGATGAGGAGGGCCGAAGATCGGACTCAGTGGCGTTCACAAGGAGAGGTCTACGTCCAGCAGTGGACGAATACGGGCTGATGATGATGATGACGATGATGATGATTTGAAAGCATCGAAATAAATTTCACAATTTTAATGCAAGAAAGTTGACTCCTTTCAGTGTTACTACTTTATTACACGACTGCCCATAAAAGGAGTGTAATATTTTCAGGGTTCATGTATGTAAGAATGTAAGTTTCTTTATCATAACTTTTAAAAGTTATGGTGGAACATCCAAATCAGAATTGGATCCGGCACTATCGCTCATCGCATTGATGATTTACTTGTTAGTTTTTAATATCAAATTAACATGGTCAACAATGGTCACCAGAGAGGAGAAAAACTCTCCTCATCACATTTTCTAATGTAAACCTGCAGAAATAGGGTCATTGATATCGAAGCAAGACCTCGGTTAGACTTATGCTAGCTACTGCAGACTGAGGAACATCTCCTGACTTTTGCTCTGCTTTGCAAAAGTTCTCCACATTTCACAAAAACACACATACGCATATCTATACTTCTAAACTTATAAGAAAAGTATGTCATCGTGATGATGATGACATACTTTTCGTTACTTACTGCTTTCTAGTAACGAAAAGTATGTACATAGAAGATACTAAAAAAGTGATCTAGGGTACATAAAATAGCTACTGAATAAGTTGTTTTTTTTTTTTAATTCGTGTCTGTCTGTCTGTCTGTTCGCGGATCACGTAAAAAATACTTGACATTGGTCAAGTATTTTGGATTCCATTGAGAGACAATCATTGGGGATGACACTCTGGTCTTCTGGTAAGCACCAGATTTTTAGTCAAAACCAAAGCTATCTCAACGGATAGCTTTGGTTTTGACTAAAAATCTGGTGCACTTGGTATGGTATCCCAATCCGATAGGGACAAGCAATCGATAACAATATATTTGACGGCTAAACAATTTCTATTTTTTTTTGGTCCTGTACCTCTGTTATGAGTTCAATCAAACGCTCAAATCTGTGCTCGCTATAAAGTATCGTAACATTTTTGTATGAAATTCAGCGCAGCGCAACTAGCGGAACTATTTGTCACTATAAATCTATAGCTCTATTAAGAGTTCGGCTAACTCTACTTCAATAGAAATAGACAATACGTGAAGAACTGTAGATTTTACGCCGTCATGCTGGCGCCTTCTTAGCATTTGTCTTTCTCTAAATATATGAAAAAGACAGAGAAAAAACAGCGGCTATCAAACGCATTATTATTTTGTTTCACCCGAATCCAGCTAGATGGCGTTGTAAGAGCCTTCATCGAGCAAGCGATTGTGTTTTCCATTTTAGAGTAAACAGATTTGTTTATTTTGTTTGTTTGAATGTTTGTCAAAAACAAAAAATCAAATCAGTTTAAATAAAGTAAAATACGATTATAGTGACAAAAATATAATGGTTTAACTAAAAAAAAAACTGAACCGATTTTAAACATCCTTTCACCTATATAAAGCTACATTATCGACTTGTAACATGGGTGTCTATATTTTATTTTACAAAAAATTATCAATCCCTACGAAAATTGTAATAATCTAACCTAGCTCCACTCACTCACGATGATAAATGGCAGTGAGTGACATAACTACTGCAGCAGCGTTAACTGACGATAGCCATTGTAGAAATAGTGTCCCTTAATACCAAAAACATGCAAACTGAGAATCCGTCTCACGAAAGAAGTAGCGGGGATAAGAGGAACTAACGTTGAACGCTTAAACATTTTTCGCTTTTACAAGGAAACTAGCGCCGCGTCAGTGAGACTTTTTTCGTAAGTCGGACTGTACCCACTGTATTGTCTTACCGGTCAGTCACGTAGATACTTTTGGTTGAGTTGTAACGTCAAGAGCGTTTACTACTGCAGCTCGTAATAGTTGTACTGGAATAAAATTCATACCTGCACTTTTAACCCATAGAAATGACCAAGTGGGCAGCCCGCAGGCATAGCTAGCACAAGATGTAATAACAAAAGTGCCACATTTTATTTTTGCTACAACTCGTTTAACTCGTTTTAGGCCGTTTTGAGCAGTCACTGGCTCCAGAACATTTTTTTTTATTACGGTCTAGGCAATCGTTTGACCACGATCTCACCTGATGGAAAGCGATGATGTGGTCGAAGGTGTAGCACGCTTGCCTAGTAGATACCTATTCACTCTTGACTTGAACACACCAGGGTTATAATTTACCGGAAACACTGACGAGGGCAGGGCATTCCACTCCATTGCAGTTCTTATAATAAATGAAGAAGCGTAACGCTTCGTTCTTGTGCGAGGTATTTCAACCATGAGATGGTGGCGCTTTGCTGATCGTCTAGTCGTACGGTAATGGAAAGGTGATACGGGAATCAGGTTGTGCAGTTCTTGTGCACACTCTCCATAGTGCAATCTGCAGAATACCGCCAGGCTTGCTACCTCACGTCGATGCGCCAGACTTTGAAGCTTACTCTTTACCAGAGTGTCATCCCCAATGAGCTTGATAGCACGTCTCTCAATTAAATCCAAAGACTCGAGCTGATACTTGGCAGAACCGTCCCAGAGGTGGCAGCAGTACTCCATACAAGATCGGACCTGTGCTTGATAAAGATTCAAAAGCTGTCCCGGTGTGAAGTACCGCCTAACCTTAGACAAAATACCAAGTTTTTTTGCAGCTACCTTGGCTTTGGATTCAATATAAGACCCAAAATTCAGGTTTGACGTGAGTTCGACACCCAAAAGCTCCAAATGGTCGCCTATTGGTATTGTTACACTTTGGAAAGTCGGAGATCGGTTTAGAGGACTCTGTTTAGCATAAAACAAACACGCCTGCGTTTTAGTAGCATTAAACTTAACCAGGTTAGCATCGCCCCAATCGGACACGGCTTCTAAGGCTAAATTTAAACGGTCTACCATATCCTCTCTCTAAAACTGGACAGCGTCACAGCTGGCTTGAGCATTGGAAGTGTATCTCTCAACTACAGTACTGTCATCAGCATACCCAAAGGTACCGGGCTTCAGAAGGTCATTAATGTGCAGTAAAAACAGTGTAGCCGAGAGAACCGATCCCTGAGGTACACCGGTATTGATAGCCATTTGATCAGACGAGCAGGCAGCTCTCTAAGACTACTCAAATAGATCGTTCCCTCAAGAAATCAACTATCCAATTGCATAAGCCAACGGGTAAACCATATGAGGGAAGCTTGTTTAAAAGGCCATCGTGCCAGACCCGATCAAATGCCTTCGATATGTCAAGGGAGACATATCGAAGGCATTTGCCAAGCAAAAAGTTTTGCCAAGTTTTGCTGGCAAGCGCCTCACCATGCATCTCTATGGCTTCGTTCAGCACGTAAGCGGCATAAGAGAGAGGATCCCCAGTAGACCGGTTTCGGCGAAATCCGTATTGCCGGTCACTGAGAAGATCATTGTCTTCAAGGTATGCCAAGAGCCTAATGTTTAGGACACGCTCCATACACTTACAGAGTAAGGAGGTTATCGAGATGGGACGATAATTGGCCGGAGCAGCACGACTACCCTTTTTCGGTACTGGTTGTACATTGGCAAGCTTCCAGCTATTCCGAACATTACCTAAGTGAAGAGAGAGGCGGTACGAACGCGTTAAGATGGGAGACAATTCGGGCGCACAGTTTTTCAACACAATCGCTGGAATACCATCACGACCACCGGCCTTGTTCACATCTAGAGCTCGAAGCGTTCTGAGAACCTCCTTCTGGCGAATGCTAATTTCGGGCATAAAAATCCCGCAATGAGGAAGGTGTCTTGCCAGAAGCATCTAGATGCGAGGCTTCTGCAAAAAGAGAAGTAAATAAATTCGCTTTGTCTCCAGCAGTGTGAGCTAGTGATCCATCAGGTTTCAGCAATGGTGGCAGGCGGCAGAAGTTTTATTCGACCGACTTGGCCAGGGACCAAAAAGCCGCGGGTACGCGGGGTATGAAGGCAGTTTGGCCCCAATTCGACTTACGTGATCAAAATGATCCTTCCTAAGTATCTTCTTGCAGGTCTTAGTTACATGGTTTTAACACCGATATTGTGCCAGCAAAGGTTTTATGCTTGTGAACCGCTATTGCCAGGTGAATTAGCAGTATTTGTACCCTGTGATATGCCTTCTTTAATACTTAAAAATCTGTATACTTATAAAATATGTATAATTATGTATACTTCATATACTTCAGTAGTATTTTAAACTCCGTTTCTAAATATACTCATTTAGCGATAGGGCGCGGCGCTTTCTTCGGAGGCCGGCGCCGGCGCCGCTCTGTCATTAGAAAGGTTTCCAAACGCTGCCACAGTTGGGACAACGTAGTAGATCCTCTCACATTTTCTAATATCACTAGCTATGCCCGCGGTTTCACACGCGTGGTGTGAATTCTCTAGATTAAAAGTACTCATATGCTATTCAAGGACCTAAACTACCAATATACCAACATTTGATCGAAATTCCTTCAACCGTCAAATAGTTTTTAGCGATTGCTCGGCATCTAATCATCGGAATGAGATACCAAGTACGTATGTGTTTTTGCGCTAACAAACATACAGACAAATAAAGTAACAAACAAACAAGCAAACAGACAGACATGATTTAAAAAAAAATATTTGCTCAGTATTTTATTTTAAGTACCCTAGACCATTTTTTTATTGTCTTCTCTGTACAGACTATTTCATGCCTATTGCTTTATTATAAGTATAATTAGCATTTGGAGAGTTTATGTGGTCCGGCTCAAAAAGATAGACTGTAAGAGGAAGATTTTGATAAAAATACTTCACTCTATTACTTTAATCTATTATTGTCAAAACATGTGATAAACATAAGAGCCTAAGTAAATTGTTTTCAGTCGTGCGTCTTATTTACAACGTTTCCTTTCATTTTTAATTCATGAATGGATCGTTTGACGCGCGAGAGTTAAATTTAAATGTATGAGTTTCCTTCAGCTTGATCTGCTTCTACCCCGACCGTAGTGACTAGCCTTTGGAGGACTATCACAAAAAAAACAACATCTAAATATTGTTATTGTGCCGTCTGTTCGAATTTTGATTTAATTATTCCATATACTTTATTTGAATAGGTAATTGCTTTAGAGATTTGTAATAATTATAAAAGTACTCGTTTTCCCGACCGCGACTTCATCCGCGCGGACTACTGTTTATCGCGAAAAAAGTATCCTATGTTCTTCTAGGATATTAAAAACCAATGCAAAAGTAGGTAAAGTACCACTACGTAGTATTATTAGGTATTGTGAACCACTCTTGTTTATTTTTGACATACTTGTTATTTCGTTTCCATTGCATTGTCCATTGCATTTCGTTCTTACAGCGAGTAATCAACATTTGTCCAGTTTTTCCTGTTTTCCGGTGGAAACTTACAATTAGATATCAGAGATAAAAAGTATCCTATGTTTTATTCCAGAGTATAATAAGCTATCTCCATTCCAAGTTTCATCAAAATCCTTCCAGCCGTTATTGCGTGAAAGCTCCCCAAACAAACAAATAAACAGACAACGTGTCACTTTTATATATTGTTATATGGATTTAAAGGCAGCATAACTATTTTTCTATTTAAATTCAAATTTTAAATTATGATTATGTCGTCTGAATAGTCAAGTACAAGAAAAATAGTTATCGAGCGTTAAAATTATTGAAACATATGCTAATTTGTAAATTAATAATTCTAAAAATGTTTTGACGAAAGACTTGCATTTTATCATGGCGGGCTCTCACTAGTCGATTATTGTACATTTTTATATAGTGATTTGAATTGGGACTCGTATCGATCTATTTTGTCTTTTTGATTTTAATACGTCTGACCCCTCTGTAATTTGTAAACTATGTCTGCCCACCAATGAGTTGGAGCCGGCGCCGGCGCATGCTACGTAAGAAATCGTTCGTATCTACGATGCATATTTATATTGATCGACTCTCAGATAACGTTTCAATGTTGATTTAATTAGCTGTTAAACACTACATGTTAATGGGAACCACGTGTCCCATATCAAAAGTGCGAGTCGGACGCGCACCGAGGGTTCCGTACAAACTTGTAGGTATGGAAATAGTACCTCCAGGCTCCAGTATCCAGGCAATCGAGTAACGCAATTTTTTCCATTTTTATTTTAATTGGCTTCAAATATTTTTTTTTGGATTTTCTCTTTACTTCTGCTATAAGACATTGCTTCTTGCCAAGTTTCATGATTCTAGGTCAACGGTTACTTAAAACAAAGACTTAAAATAAGCTAATAAACAAGAATATACAACATTTTCATAAATCGTGTCTGTCTTTTTGTCTGTATGCTTGTTTGTTCGTGCATCACGTAAAAACTACATTGGATAGCTTAGGATTTTACTTAAAAAGTGGTGTACTTGGTATCTCAATCCGATGAGAAGAAGCAGAGCAATCGATAAAAACTTTTTGACGTCTGATGGACTTTTGATCAATTGTTGTTATATTGGTCTTGGAACAGTAAATAGAGTACTTTTAACCTAGAGAAATGACCACGCGTGTGGATCTGCTGGTACAGCTAGTCATATTATAATAAGATTCTTGCTTTTAATTCCACTTTTTGTAAGCCCACTGCTGGGTATAATACAAGCAAACATTAACAATATTTTAGTAATCAACTTTTCTGGTAAATTTTTGTATGAAGACCAAAAAAAGTAACTAAAGCTATGGGTAGGTACTGTCGCGTCCATACCAGAAGGAAAAAGCTTGGGGGTAAATGGGAAACGTTCGGGGCAAACGGGAAAAGTTCGGGGGCAAGTGGAAGAATGTAGGGGCAAGACAAGAGGTCTATTTTTAACTATTTTTAAAACTGAACGATAAACGCGGTATATGTACAGAATTTAATATCTTACTTCCTGTATACAAGCAACCCTTTACGGCGGAAGGAAGGATGCAGGAACGTAAATATCGGATCAGGATTCATCCTAAAACAACAAATGACGTATTGGCATTATAAACAGACGGGAGCGACGTAGTCCATACATTATTTATTTTGGAATATGTTCCAAAGAATACAAAATTACACTGCAGAAATGATTCCATAACAAGATCATTTTGCAAGTGATCCTCTTGTGGTAACCAAGTTTCGCTACATACGATACTTACTACAATAATCAATATAAATATACATACTTAGTATAAAACCTCAAATCAAATTACATCATTTTATTGTCACAGATTACAATTACAGTTCGGTACAATTTAGGACCCGAACAATCTACGCCATGAATTCCCCAATCTACCCCATGAACATTCAATAATGTTGCACACCCCTAGGTGTGCGACATTATTGAATACAACATGCAAAAAATATAAAAATAACAATATTGTAAAATAACACTAGCAAGTATTTTTCTTCTATTTCAGTTTAAGTTTGTCATAAGTATACATAATTACAAAAAACAACTTGACAAAACAATAGTAAGTAGTTACATCTATTAATTAAATTAATTGGAATGTCAAAACTTGTCAGTCAAAAAATCAGTCATATCATAATAACATTTATCCAATAAGAAACTTTTCTATTTATTTCTAAACAATGCAACATTTGAATGTTTTACAGTTTTATGTTCTTTGTTGTAAACGCCGGAGCCATGCAGAACACACTCCTAAGGGTCGTTTTAGCACTATGTAGGCAGTCTGGTATTATCACGTCTATAATTACGTACAACTACATCGGACAGGCGGGGAATAGGTCCGGATTTGTTTTGACAAATGTGGCAATCTCTAGAATGTAAAGTGCTGGTAATGTAAAAAAATTGTGTTATAAATATGTCTTCTGTCTGGTGTAAGTGGAACATCGCTCTGATGCACTTCTTTTGAGGTTTAATAGCCACTTCTTTATCGATGGAGTTCCCCCAAAAGACGATGCCATAGCGTAGGACAGGTGCTACTAGTACATGGTAAGATGTGATCAGCGCAACTTTATTAATTATAAAAGATAGTTTAAATAATGCATAAACACATGAACTTATTGTTTTATTTAAGGTCTATATATGAGATGACACTTTCCGCGTCTGTCTGTATCTCTGTCTGTTTGGCCGCTAATCCTCCTAAACCACGCAACGGATTTTGATGCGTTTTCCACCATCAGTTAGATAATTTTTCATGGAAGGTTTATATATAATACGAGACCTGAACGTAGCGAGCTGAGTGAAGGTCAAGTGTGCGAGAACTTCACATTCTTTACTTCTTTTTTTTTATACATTACACCCGTGCGAAGCCGGGGCGGGTCGTCAAAATCATCATCAAATGGGTTTAGTTTACTTAAGCACCACTGAAAAACTTTTGATGATATTTCACACACTGGAGGTCTACACTTTCGAATAAATAAAGAATTATCCAATTAAGTTCAGAAATCTCGAAATATGACAGAACAATCACAATCACAATAAACACAAAAAAATAGAAGTCTCTTCTGCTGGTCTGCGCATTTTTTTGCCAACTTGCTCAGTAGATACATAAGTTCACAATAACGAGTGACTTACATTAGTACTACACATATGTATGTATGTATGTATGTATATGTAGTATTAATTATGTACTTACACTATAAAAGATCATGTGATCTTCATCATCTTCATATTGATGTTGAATAACGTCCCTGACTCGGGAGTCAGGGACGCCCCCCTGATCTTATCCTCGAGAACAAATGCAATAAACAATTTCAGTCGGTTTCAATTTCCAAATGTTAAAACACAACAGTTCACATTCTTTAATGAAAATATGCAAATTATCATGATACTTTTTATACAGTTTTAAATGGCGAGAAGCCGAAATATTCTATTTTGTACCACTGGAAGTGAGGACGGAAGAAGAAATCTTTATTCGTGAAGGAACGGGACCGGGGTGCCAGTTGGACAGATAGACACAAATAGTGTGTGTAAAACACACACTATTTTACGTCGTACTTCTGCGTCTCTGTCTATAATTTTCCATGTTCTCACGTGATTTGTCTGTGTTTCCCATGATACCAAGTAAACTGTGATATTTACAAAGAGGACCATCCGCTAAAACCGTTCAGATATATTATAACGCGTCGCGTTACGATATCTTCGTGGAAACTTTCGGCAATTGTCGTAAGGACCTCACACGTTTTCTGCAAGGAATTTCGTGAGGCCAAAGACCACTTGTTTGGTCTATGGAGTGGCATAGCGAATAAGTGCCCTGTTATTATAAATTCAGAGCGATTTGATTCTCTGATTTACAGCATCATCAATTCATCACTTTGCAGTCAACTTCTTGCCTGTTCGGAATTAAAATGTCTGCATCGTCCCGGCAACTCTAAACAGCCTCAACTCAAAGTAAAAGAAAAATGAAAAAGTTTCCTCGTCACGTCCGACCGGGGTCCCTCAGAGTTTTTAATAATATTTAGTTGAAAAGAAACCCAGCCGGAAAAGAAACGCGCTCCGCACTAATAAAAGTCTTTCTGTCTGACATTTTGTAGACAACACAATCCTGATAAGGCTTGTTTGAATGAAAAACGCGGAACATCAGAAATTCCGGGGAGTTCCGTGATGCCACGTTCCAGTGATTCTCTTGATGTAGGTTTTTCTATTTATTTTATGAGGAAGCAAGCAGTTCGGCTGTTTCTCATCAACATTTATTCAGGTGAAAGTTGTTGGCCGTATATTTTCGTTGTGCGTTGTTTTTTGGACTATTATCTCAATAAATACATTGCTATAGTGTGTTATTTCTATATAAAATAACTAGTTTTATCAAATAATTGAATTCAAATGTACTTATTTATTAAATAAATAAATAAATGATGGTTTAATCATCATTAATGACAATAATCTAAATCGGTTCCGAAGTCCTGTGAACATACAAGTCGATCATCTATTATGAACATTCCTGCTTGCTTGTCGTATGCTGGCCTCTGGTGTCAGAGATTGTCAGGCCGCCCGAGGGCCTATGACATGGCATGAAGACTGCTATTAATCAATAACAGCCGAGACTGACAGCTTAACATATCCTCCGAAGCACGGAGAGATGGAAAACCGTACATAACTTAGAAAAGTCATTGGCGTAACCTAGAACCGAACCCGGTACCGTTAGATTCTAAGTCGCACTAGTACACCGCTAGGCTAAAATCACTCTTATAAACATTCTGATAGCAGGCTACATGTTCTCTATAGATTTCAAAAAAGGCTACGTTGCTTTTTTCAGACCCAAAACTATATGCCGAACGAAAAGCAGATCTCCCTATAATATTTGGAAAGCAAAACAACAGCTTACCATAACGTAGTTTCCATAAAGAGTCTCGTTATTTATCCCAAAAATTCCACACATAATGTTGGGTGGCATAGAGGCATTTGTCACGCGAAGCCGTAAACCAGAGGACATACTGATCATATATTTATGTTTATAGCCCGCCAACGCCATACGCGTGGAGTAATTGCATTTTTTATGTTAATATGATAAACGCGCCGTATCTTGCCAACGTCGTTGTTTGGAAATGGGAATTGATGTTTATGGTAAACATTGTTGCGAGAAAGAAGATTAAAAAAAAGACCGATTCTACAACGCCAATGGAAAGTGAAGCACCCAAGATATGCCGAACCGCTCGTACTCACAAGCCTCACGCACAGACTTAAGTACGCCATGTAATGCCGATCGGCCGCCGTATCTCATTAAGATCTCGCCACTTTCCGGATTGTTGCTTAAACAGCGAATGGGGGTGGGAAGCAGAAACCACGCAAAAACCTGCTACTGAAGACTGGGCATTTGCGGAAGTTATCGTCACAGAAGAAGCCTTTCTATGGGCCGTCAGTAGGTTCCAACCCTACAAGGCTACTGGAATAGACGGCATTTTCCCACCAATACTTCAGTGGAGCCTTAGTCAAATAAAAACATACCTAATTGTAATCTTTAGAGCAAGTCTTGTAACTTTACCGAAACCGGGCAAAACTTCTGAAGACTTTGGAAAGATTATGCGACAAATACATAAGAATTGGACCACTGGTAGAAAACCCAGTCCACAATAACCAACATGCCTACCAATCGGGTAAATCAACAGAGACTGCACTTCACCAGTTGGTTCACAAGATTGAATCAGCTCTGGAGAACAAGCAGTCTTGTTTGGCCACTTTCATTGATATTGAAGGGGCTTTCGATAAAACATTTCCCAGCATTGAGGACGGGCTAAGGAATCAAGGCGTGGATAGTAGAGTGAATAAATGGGTCACAACCATGCTTTCAAATAGAGCTGCCAGTATAGAAACAGCAAGTATAAGTCGCTGTTTTGTTACTAGAAAATGTCCACAAAGAGGTGTATTGTCTCCATTACTTTGGGTAGTGGTAGCAAACGAACTCATTGAACTCCTGAACAAAGAAGGTATAGTTACAATCGCATACGCAGATAACCTGGCAATCATGATCTCAGGAATGTTTGAGGCGACTCTATGCAAAAAAATGGAGCGGGCGCTTCGGACGGTTGAGTGGTGGTGTGAACGTCACAGTCTATCTGTGAACTCTCAGAAGACAGAAATGGTTCTTTTTACTCGAAGAACTAAAATGGCAACATTAAAACTGCCGACTTTGTTTGGCACAAAGTTGACTTTAAGTAAAGAAGTTAAATATCTAGGCATCTGGCTAGATAGTAAACTCCTGTGGGGGAAACATCTTGACCATATTACTACGAAAGCAACAAACATTGTGTGGCAAAGCACCAGAGCAGTCGGGAAAGACTGGGGTCTGAAGCCAAAATTATGCCGTTGGCTACACCGTAATAGTGAGGCCAGTTCTCACTAATGGGTGTGTAGTGTGGTGGACGCGAACAAACCTGGTGACAACAATCACAAACTCCAGCAAAGTCAGAGACTAGCTTGCTCTTTGATCCTGGGTCTGACTCTTTTGCATCTGCACATACAGCAGGAAGTGATGGCATCAGCACTGAGGATAAATTCCACAAACCAGTGGAAGGGCAATGGATCCATTACTAATCACTACGGAATCTTGGACAGAGCAACAAGAATTATCCCAGAGGCAAGTAAAGGCACTGATAGAATAGCCAGCACACACCTTCATAGCAAGAGGTATGAGCTGACTACGATGAAAAGTGAACTAGATGGTCTCTCATACTGTTACAATGTCTACTCGGACGGTGCAAAGAACGAAATGGGAGTCGGTGCGGTTTTTATTCGTCGAAAACTAAACTTTCCGAACCAAAAGCTCTTAGCAAGACTACGACAGTGTTTCAGGCAGAGGCCATGGGCCTGTTGCTGCTGCTAGAGCAATATCATCACTAGATGCACTTCCAGCTCCTATCTCTGAGGCGGAGCAAAAGGAAAAGGTCCTCGTGTTTACCACGGACAGTGCGGCCATTATTTATGCACTTAAAAGACCTGTAACTAGATCAAGGGTTGTAGCAGAATGTCATGAAATTCTACAGAAACTGGCGGGGAGATACAGAACAATAGTTAAATGGACTAAAGGACTCTTGTAAAGGTAATAACATAGCGGACACGCTCGCCAAGGAAGGAACCAAGAAATAGGTGAGCGATGGCGCAGTGGGTCTATGCAAACCATCGGCGATGGAGGTGCGAGACCTATTGCGCCGTCACGCTGAAAGTGAGCAACAAAAACTGTGGGACAGGAAAACGGACTGTAAGCATGCCAAGACCACATTCCCAACCCTTAACAGAAATATAACAAACAACTTACTCAAGTTACATCGACAGGACCTAAACCTTTTAATAGGACTTATTACAGGTCACTGCGACTTGAACTATCATCAGTACAAAACTGGAGCCACAGATAGTCCACTGTGTCACGGCTGTATGGAAGAGAACGAGACTGTGGAGAACGTGCTGCTGCATTGTCCGGCCATGGAACAAATAAGAATTACAACTGGAATGCATGACTTGTCACGACGACCTAGCCTCAAATTATCAATACCATCTTCATTATCAGGATCTTCATTTTCATTCTTATCACCATTATCACCACTCACCACCATCTTTATCACAGTTGTGCCAGCGACCCAAGACCACACTCCGCTATAAAAAGGAGTTGGGATGGCTCGGGTAGAGGCTGGCAGGGGGAAATACACAAAACACCCCAAGCGGTACGTCAGTGTAAGCCTTACCGCCCCCATCTCGAATAAGAATAAGAAGATCTCGCCCTGGTTAGGCGTGCTAATTCTGTCAAGTTCTCACGGAAAATGCAAATGCAAAAACAATGCAGTCTTTTGAATTGATGAAACGCATAGCTTTTTGGTCGGATACCGGATACCGGTTATCTGGCCAAAATTGAAGCCGGATAGCCGGATATACGGCCGCCAGATATCCAACCTTACGTTGCCGAGTGGCGCATCGTCACGAGCAAGCTCGCGTAGGTGGCACACGAATAATCGACCGGCCTCGGGTGAATTCGGATCTTCGCGTTCATGAGCGAAGTTAGCAAGTGTTTTATGGACTTGTTGAATTGATTGCAAACACGATCACTTGACATCATTGTAAACTTGTTTTTGTAGTTTGAGGTTAATATAAAAATATTTTTATCATCCTAAAAAGATTTACCACAATTGGCCTCTAGTGCAGTACGATTACAATAATTATTGCTCAAAAATGAAAATTTGTTAAATAAATTTGTTATGTGGATTAAATAAAGTACTTAAATTTGATATTTCGTACTTTTTACTCGCTAAATACTCACTTATTATCCGGTATCCAGCCGGATAGTAAATTTAGGCCGGGTAGGTCGGATACCGAATAGTTACCGGATATCCGTGTCATCTCTAGTCTTTTGTGATGAAATTGTGTGAAATTTAGTATCAACCACAAGTTATCCACTCAAGCACATACCCAGCCGCCATTTGCTACGCTTCACTCGTTCGTTAGGCGGTGTAGACTTCGTATCTTTTTAAACGTTCTTGGTTGCGAGTGCATAATGTGCTGGGCTGCGTGCCGAGATAACTTTACGTTGGTTATTGTTAGTGGCGAGAGTTGGACATGAATCTGTTGCAATGGTGTTGGCTTTAAAACGACTTGAACCATATATTCTCTGGTGGTTCTTCTAGATAAATGAGCAGATCATTCACTTGATCGCAAGCACCATGCCTGACAATAAACAGCAGTAGATACGCAAGAATGTCTAAAATAGAACCGGCAAACTGCGTGTCGGGCACGCATAGAGTTAAGACCAGACTCTGCTTTTTAAGGGTTTTTTGCATAAATATGCTGGGTCAACCACAAACCTGATAAATGTGAAACTTAACATATATTTTTTTGAGATCTTTATCTCTCTCAGACAAAAACATGATTAACAAAATTTCATTCGATAAATTTTCTTACCAAAAATACGTTATTTTCGGTAATGTTTACATTTTTCTACTCAACGGGTTAAGTTTTATCTCTAAAATAAATCTCACAGCAAGAAAATATAGTTTTTTATCTAAGGCTAAGACAAAATTTACCTAACTAAATTATTAGCCTGCCAATAAAATAAATAACTTTTGAGACATACGTCATTTAGTTCCGAGCTAAGTTGTGTGTTCAAATAGCGCTCGCGATATTTAACCTTGTTACGCAACCTGCTTATTGCGGCAAGCGTAGGGTAGGGGAGTGGGGAGTGGGAAAATGTAACCTTGGAGCCTGGCCTTAAAGTTCCGTAACCCCTAAGCCCCTAAGCTACCCAACTGTGAATACCGCGCTGTACACGCGTAACGCGTCGTGCTGTGGAATCGTTCAGAAATGTACGGCAATTCTCGAACACGCACGAACAATTCCACGCAGATATCTTACGCGGCGCGTTACGTGGCCGAGTGGCAATAGAGAATAAGGGCCATGGACATGCAACTCAAGCAAAAATATCACTTTAGAGCCAAATATTTCCGCGGAACCAAATAGAAAAAATACTATCAAAGAAACTTCATTACAATTTCAAAATTCCTATTCAACAAGACCCAACTCGATGAGGTTTTTGGATCAGTTCTCACTATTTGTTGTTCCATTGATAGAACTAGTTGGGCCGTGATCAAATAGAGCGAGACAGATGATACATCTCAGAATTAATATATAAGGTTTTTGTTTATTTCTAGGAAAACTAAAGCTTAGAATAAAAAACTGTTATACCATTTTCTCAATAATAATAAGTTCTTTATCTTGGTATATCTCTGATATCATTTAGTGATATCTTTCCAATCAATATTCTAAGCATAAGGTAGTTATTACCTTTGATTTTATTTTCTATCAAGTGAATTGATAATAATCATGTTTCTGTGGACAATTATACACCTCATCGCGTAGTCCTCCTAGCACGACTAGCGATGCAAGAGCCCGTTTAACCCGTCATTATACCGAAGATATCCCGGACGTCAGCCTATACGAGATCAGAATGGCTCTCAAACAGCTTAATAGCAACAAGGCACCAGGGGAGGACGGAATAACGACAGAGCTACTGAAAACGGGTGGAACACCGGTACTTAAAGTCCTTCAGAAGCTGTTTAACTCCGTTATCCTCAAGGGTACTACGCCAGAGGCGCGGCACAGGAGCGTAGTGGTTTTGTTATTTAAGAAAGGTGATAAAACCCTCTTGAAGAATTATTGGCCTATTTCGCTGCTGAGACACGTCTATAAGCTGTTTTCGAGAGTAGTTACAAACTGTCTCGCATAGGTTTGACGACTTTCAGCCTCCCGAACAAGCTGGATTCCGGAAAGGCTTCAGCACCGTAGACAACATCCAAACGCTCCGGCAGATTATACAAAAGACCGAAGAGTATAATCGGCCACTATGTCTAGCGTTTGTGAATTACGAGAAAGCCTTTGATTCAGTCGAGACCTGGGCAGTGCTACAATCATTACAGCGGTGCCAGATTGACTACCGGTACATCGAAGTGTTTTTTGTGTTTGTGTTTTGAAGTGTTGTGTTTGTATAGCAAGGCCACCATGACAGTCCGTCTTCAGGATCAGAGCACGAATTCTATCCAGGTGCAAAAAAGGGTGAGACAGGGACACGTTATTTCTCTGAAACTGTTCACCTCGGCACTGGAAGATATATTCAAGTTTCTGAACTGGAACGGATATGGTGTTAACATCTATGGCAAATACATCACTCACCTTCGAATTGCCGATGATATAGTCATCATGGCAGAAACCCTGGAAGACCTAAGCACAATGCTCACCTCAATATTGTGACCTCAATATTGTTTCCCAACAGGTGGGTCTTAAAATGAACATGGGCAAGACGAACATCATGTCAAATGCCCATGTCGTACCCATGCCGGTTTATGTTGGGAACGATATTATCGAAGCTGTTGATCACTATGTCTACTTAGGTCAGACGATCCAACAGGGTAGAGGAAGAGAACTTCGAAAAAGAGGTCAACCGACGAATCCAACTCGGATGGGCAGCGTTCGGGAAATTACGCCATATCTTCTCGTCGCAGATACCGCAGAGCCTCAAGACGAAAGTTAATAATCAGTGCGTGTTGCCAGTGATGACATGAGGCACTGAGATGTGGTCGCTAACTATTGGTCTCATACACAAGCTCAGAGTTGCGCAGCGTGCAATGGAGAGAGCTATGCTCGGTGTTTCACTACGCGATAGAATCCGAAATGAGGAAATCCGTAGAAGAACCAAAGTTACCGACTTAGCTCTCAGAGTTTGCAAGTTGAAGTGGTAATGGGCAGGCCATATAGTTCGCAGAACCGACAACCGCTGGGGAATAAAGGTTATCGTATGGCGGCCACGAATAAGCAAGCGAAGTGTGGGGAGACCCCCCACACGATGGACCGACGACATTGTAGCCATAGCAGAAAGTCGGTGGATGGAGGTGGCACAAGATCACTCGTCATGGCTCTCTTTAGGGGAGGCCTATATTCAGCAGTGGACTTCTTAGGGCTGACATGATGATGATGATGATGATGATGTTTCTGTGTTCACGAAGTACGAGATAATATGTCAAATTTTGATGTGATACCAACTTCATAATTCTGGGTTAATTATAAAAGAAGATACAGACGTCCAAAAATTAACAAAAATTTCTAAAAATGCTTAAACCGTGCCATAGAGTTCTCGTAGTTACCATCCAGCACTTCTAAACCGATGTTTCAAGACACCGAGCGCAGTGTAGTATCGCTTCATATCTCATATGCCCAGTAATTTCTCACAACACCCTGATAAGCACAATTAATATCTCCAATGACCCCAAACTCAAAACTAATCAAGACAAGAAACAGTATCCGGTTCCGCCTGCGTGCTGAAAACGGCGCCACCATCGTAATAGCCGTTATTAATCACGGTCTACAGAACCACTATCTACAGCTAGTCAGTTACGTAAGTTCAGATACAATACCTTGGCATGAAAGTTTAGCCTGGTTTAGCTAAGACGAACAGTTTTAGGAATCGATGTGCCATTCTTTCACGTCCTTCATGATGCCAGCAGCATATTAAAGCTCTACCTTTGAAATTCAGGTTCTGATAGCAAGAGGATGGGCCATAATAACCCTACGCTGGTCTTGTTACTTTCCGAGTAGCTTTTTAGAATTCCGTAGTCAAACAAGGAACCCTTATAATTTCGCAATTTTCGTCTGTCCATCTGTCACTAGGACACAGCGTTTTTATCAGAAAAGATAAAGACTACAACTGAAATTGAATTAAAATTTAGCACATATATAGATATTTAATACGCTAAATAGGTGTATAAAAAATATTGAAATCTTTTTGTTTTAGGTGCTCTCCATACAATGGAAAGTGATGATGAATTATAATGAGGTCCTTTGACTGATTTTTCTATTAGGTTCTGTTTATTTATTTGTCTCTAAAGTGACCTTTTTGTTTGAGTTGCATTTCCTCGTCCTCCTCCCCCCTCCTCAAACCTCTACTCACAGTGTAAAAAATGCCAAAAATAGGGCATTAGTGCCCTAGCGCATTATACGAATTTACTAACACAATTATCACGGCTATATATGGTTTACTAATTAACGAGATATAGCCGACGAAGATAATACATTTTATGCCCGCGTGAACTCTGAACAAATGCCATTGAGAGTAAAAACAAGTTTGTTGGCTAAAAACTACTGGACCGATGGCAATACGGTTTTCAATACGGCTATAAAAGCACACTTTTGCTTGCTGCAGCTGCAGCAGCCTACCTGAATTCGTAGCTGATTGAGAGATTTCCAAACAGACCATGGTAGCTCCTCACAGGGTGGTGGACGCTTTCCTACAGAAGCAACTGTCAGTAAGTGCATGTTCCTTCCGCCGTAAATTGATCCGAGCTTTGCTTGCACACCAGAAGTAACTTCAGGGGACTATGAAGCATCTGCAGCTTTTAAGGCGGCTACTCGGGGGAATATGACTGTACCGTGGATGTCTGCTATCCGCTTCCTACCTAGGCTATTCCTACTACAGGTTACCTCTCTTCTAACGCATTGTTGGTAGTTAGTTGCATAGAATTTAGTCGTATTCCTGTAGCACTCAAATTCTAGACAGCAGTGCATCTACTCACTCTGCCATAACTTACCCTGAGGTACCTACAGATCAAATTCTTGTTAAGTGTGTTCAGGTATTTATTCCGTGGTTCAGGTCAGGAGTTGAACCCTCAATATCCGAGCAGAAATGGATAGTCACAAGCCAGAACTACCGTTGCCAAAAATATGGAATTGAATGATGACTGAGACGATGGTGCAATTTAACAAAGTCTCTCGAAGTGTAGCCAAAATGGCAGCCGAGTAATTATATTAAATTAATTCTCGTTCGAGACAGGAAATGCTGTTGCGGTACCTACTACTCTCTATTATTAATATTGCTACTACATATTACTAGTGGCTCTGTGAGCTGTAGACCTCGCGCGTACAAACATTTTTGCAAACAATATAGCGGTGCACAGTAGCGCCATCAGTTACCTTATTGTAAAACTAACATCAATAATGAAGGTGCTCCATCAATCCCTACCTATTAGGTAAAGGGCTGATTCCACTCGTAGAAACCTAAAAGTGAGAAATTATTTTTTTAATAATATAACATTTTGAGGAGCTATTCTGCTCATCACGCCGAAGATCCTCGTCAGATCTTCACTAATTTTTTATGAGACTAACTTAAAGTTACTACCTTTCAATTAAAAAAAAAGAACCATCGAAATCGGATTTAATAAGGCGGAGATATTCAGTAGCCCCCTTTTTACCCTTTTTTGGGGGAAGTAAATCCCAATCAAAAATACCCGACGACTAAATATCTCTAAAAATTAGCTCTGTATACCAAGTTTCGTCTAGATCGGTTGAGAAATGCGACCTGTAGAGGAGAACAGAGATCCGGACATTCGGAAGGAATTCGGAAGGACATACGAAAGCATTTTTGCCCTAGCCATAGATCTTTGAGATAGCTAAAAAGGAAACGATTCGCGCTCGCTCGGTCAATTATTTATACCCCACAGAGTACATGTATATTATCGTACTTTTAGGTACTATCTGTACGTTGAATCAAGAGGCGGTAGGTGGTGGAGTTTATGAATATACTTTTTTATTTCGGATATGAGGTGGTTTGGATACTGATGTGGGCTCAATTCCAAACTTTTTTTAAAATTGTATGTAGGCAATATTTGTTTCAGTTTAAATGTATCTTTACAGAAGTTTTAATAATAATACCTACACATTTACATTTCAAGTGCAAATGAGATGTCTCACAATTATCCAAACTGAGATAAAATAATAAAAAAACAATTATTAATAACGAATAAGAAACCAGGCTGGATCAGTGCCCACAAAAGCAGCATCCGTGGAATGTTATAACATACCATCTTATATTCCAAGAAGTTCGTCCGAGTATGGTAATAGACATTTTTAATTGACAATAATTTGAGAAGCTTATGTTACCAATCTGAATTTATTTTCAACGTATGACTTTAGATAGTTAGCGTTTTTGTTATAAACTGTAAGCTTATTGTCAACTTGATAAATAAATATGATAGGAATACTCATATCCTACTCCTTGTAGATAGGTACAGTAGTAAGTACGCTTCTGCTCGAATGCTCGAAATAATTTTATTGATAATTAAGAAATAATGGTTTAAGGTAGGTACTTAAAATAAGCGACTGAACAAGAATAAAACATTTTTTAAATTCGTGTCTTTCTGATTGTTTGTTTGTTTGTTAGTTTGTCTGTATATTTGTTCGCGCATGCCGTAAAAACTGATGGACTGATTGGTTTTCACTGTTGGATAGCTTAGGGTTTGACTTAAAAACTGGGGTACTTGGTATCTCAATCCGACGAGTAGTAGCCGAGCAATCGATAAAAATATTTTTGACGGCTGAAGAAATTTTGATCAAACGTTGGTATATTGGTATTTTAGGTCTTGGAATATTACATAGAGTACTTTTAACATAGAGAAATGACCACGCGTGCGAAGCCGTGAGTACAGATAGTATCAAATAAAATAACATAATTTCTGTCACTGGAACTCCAAAACGAACTTTCTTTTTGAAATATTGAACTTAAAATAGAATGAAATACTAGGTACGTGTACAAGTTATACCCATGTCATCCCATATATTGGCATCCTTATTGTAAAAGCCAAAAAAAAGTTTTAAAATAGTTTTCTCCATCCAAACATTTTCGATCAAAGAGGATTCATACATCATCTACCCTCTTCGCTGGCCCAGCTTTGATGATGCTCTGCTTAACAAATAGGCGCATTTATCCCTTTCTTTATATTGTAGGTGAGTTAGATCGCTTTGATGTGGAAAATGAAAGAGAACTATTCGGTATTCATTAGTATCCGACGAAAAATTGGAAAATACTTGAGAGAAGCCGTGAACTTTTTATTACAAGCTTTATTGTGATCAATAGAAGGCTGATAGGGGAGGCCGGGGCTTCAATTAACAGAGGTAAGTATTAATAAGCGAATTTCTAAGAAACTATAAACAGCACGTCACTAGTGATTCCTAAAATTCGTCCCTGTGACAGCGGTCTACAGGTTGAGACTCGTCAGTCCAGCTCAGTGCGCCGTGGGAGTGAGTTGTGTGATGTGCGTCTATTTTGCCCAGGTAACGAACTTTTTTCACTGTTCGATTTTTTGATTTACGTGTTGAATATTTAATTTCGCCGTAATATATTTTTTTTCGCAGTACCTTGTTTTATTCTTAATAATGTTACATAACTTTACTAACGCTAATGTACACTATTTCGTAATTATATATTTTTTTATTGTACAGGTACCCATGAGGCTAAAATTAACAAAACATACGGGGCTAGTATTAACATGTTAATTCTTACCCCGTATGTGGGGTTAGTATTAACAGTATATACCTTTGGATTCTATTTTTGGTTCCGTACCCAAAGGATGCCCAACAGGACCCTATTACTAAGCCTACGCTGTCCGTCCGTCTGTCTGTCCATCTATCCTAACTTTAAAAAGCTGTATATTCACCACGGTACCTAATTATTTATTTATTTATTTATCTTAAACGTTACAGTATGAGGACTTAAAAGCGGAAACTACTCGAGGCATGACTTTGCTGGTGACCTACGAGTCAGCTGCTTTAGAAATAATGGACAAGAAAAGGAACTACAGAGAAGTAGCCACAAAATATCAAATTTGTCACATTTCGCTGTTCAATTTTGTGAAAAAGAAGATAGCAGGAGTTCCAGTAGAAGTAGGCTACAAAAAAACCCGGTTAGTATTCACTACTGAGCAGGAGAAAAAAATAGCAGATTATTTATTAAAGTGCTCCAATATTTATTTCAGGCTGCTACCTGCGGAAGTAAAAGAATTTGCCTATCAGTGTGCTATTTTTTACAAAATCCCGAACTTGCCAGAATCGTAGAAGGCTAAAGAAAAGGTGGGTGATGACTGGTTCACGAATTTCATGAAAAGAAATACAATGTTGTCAATTAGAAGCCTTGAAGCGACAAGTTTATGTAGGGCGACATCCTTCAATCGAACAAATGTGCATGCACACCGGAAAAACAAGCACTAGAAGAGATATAAAGTAACAGAAATTTAAAAAGAAAAAATCTGCAGAATAAAGACCATATGGAAAAAAAGCAAGGTAAAGGAAATGATAAAGGAAAAATAGCTAAAAAGGGGAAACAAAAGGAAAAATCACAAGTGGAAGACAAAAAAAAGGATATTGGAAGAAAGCAGCAACAGTGCAGAAGATGAATATTTCTGTATAATTTGTGGTGTCTCATACAATGAAAAATCTGGTGCAGACTGTATGCAATGCATCTTGTGCAAGCAGTAGGCTCAGTCCAGATGTATCAGAAGCAACATATAAGGCAACAGAGGCTATTTCATAAATTTGCCAAAATTGTGATTCAGACGATAAATATGATTAAATGAAACATATTGTGATTATATGAAAATGATTCCTAGTAGATTATAATGTTAAGATGTTGATTTTATAATGAATCTAAACTTTATTGAGACTGCTTTAGACTATATAGGTAGGTTATATAAAGACTGCTACGTTTAAGAATAAGCTGTTTACTACCTCATTTAAGGTGATTATAATATTGTTATTCGATAACAAACATAAGTCTGATTAAACTACTTAAAAGACTGTTAACTTAATAATAACAGTAAAAATGGTTAATAATTAGAAATTATTTAAATATTTGTTGATTTTTATTCTTCTACGAAGAGGTTTTCTTTGAGATTTTGTTTCTATTCATTGATATAGCTGAAATATTGTTGTTAAACGGAGTGTTACAACTTTAAAGCATAATGTTAATTATTGTTCCACTAAGTGAACATTGTGATTATTGAAAACTAACGTGTCCTTCAATAATATAACAGTAAAAGTAACTGTTAATAAGAAATCATTCAGATATTTGTTGATTTTTGTTATTATATAGAGGTTTTGATTGGGTTTCTATCTCTATATACATATATCGTTGTTGCAGGGACAAAGTGCTATATTGTTTAAGACCAATGTTAATTGTATTGCTTAATAAAAAATGACATTGTAATTTTGCGTTTTCTTTATTTATAGAGGAAAATACTTAGAATGTTAATTGTTGCCCCTTTTGTTAATACTTACCTCAGAACCGTTAATTGTAGCCCCGATCGCGGGGTAAGTATTAATTTCTGACTTTTCTGAGTAAAATCGTCTTTTTTTAAAAGGTACCAATTTCTTGTCAAATTAAAACCAACGATATGGTTATTGAATAGTTTGGACATCATTTGACATAAAAATCATTTCTAAATGTTTAGGCGTTTTGAAGCTAGAACTGAAAATATACATTTTGTTAAGTCGCGCCCCGGTCTCCCCTACTTATGAACGAGCAGTTTTATTTAGATGTTATGTACTCTACGTACTTTTTCAATAACATTACTTAAAATCTTGAATTTTGGGTCAAAAAATATTTGTCTCGTGAAATCATCGTATAAAAGAAATACAAATTAAAAAGAGCTGCGTACCTTCCTTTATAGCTAAGAACCATCTCGATCAACTTTCAAACAGAAAAAATACTGCATTAAAATATGGCCATCCTCGCCCTCCTCCTCCTCCTATTATAGCTAAGAACCATCTCGATCATATCCGCTTTAAAACAGAAAAAACCGCATCAAAATCGGTTCATTCGTTTGGAAGCTACAATGCCTCAAACAGAAATATGATACAATGATACATACATACACATCCTAAACTTATATTACCCCTCTCTTTTGAGTTCGGTGGTAATAGGTAATATTTGACTGGGTATATGTGGCAAATACGCTTTTTTAAGGAATTAAATGAGCACAAAACTAATTGTGACGATTTGGTACGCAATAGCTCCGTAAACATTGTGCCAAATCTGGTATAACCATTTATGAATAATACTCGGGATACTTTTCGAACTAATAGGAGCTAAACTAGGTATTTAAAAGAAACACAATAGTAATTTTTAATTTATTTCCACATTACAAGGAATTCTACTTAAGTCTTATATTAAATTTTCGACGGGTATTCCTTTTAAAATGCCAACAGAAGCTCTCTTAGTTTTCCGTAATTCCCGCCACTGCTTGCTTAGACGTAAAAAAGTCGTAAAATCTTTAATTAACCTTAATTTAAAAATACTACCCCTTCCTCTTGCTTCGAAGGGGTGGACTAAGAATAGGTAGAAATGTCACTGTAGGTACTTACCTACTATTTATAAGTATACCTCTTAGCGACCTTTTCGCGGAGTCATTTCGAATATTAGATATTATTCCGAAATGTTTATAACTCCTTCGGCAAAAGTTATTTTAAAGGTTCCGTACCCAGGGCTCGAAACGGAACCCTTATTGCTGTGGCGACGCTGTCTGGTCTGTCAGTTTGTTCACGAGTGGGTTTTGTTTGAACTCTCTTCTGATCTGATATACAGCGATGATAAAGTGATATTAATTTAATAGGTCCATATCAGAAACAGAGAGGAGATGGTCCAGCAGTAGCATATTGTTTTCTTTATAATCCAACGGCACTGGGTTCAAATCTTCAGCCCCAACACCATTGATCTAAATTTCTTAAATTTTAATGTGATTTTGAGAAAAATGCATTAAAGGAAACAAGTAACTATTAATAAATTATTATTATTTAAACAACTAATTATTTGGCTCATAGAATTATCATTGCAATTCAGCGGGGCAATGCCACCAGCATGTTGAGTACGCTGCCAACTGCTAGTGGGCTAGAACATTTGGGCTACATGTGAGCCAGTATATAGCACAGAATACTGTAAAAGCTTGTGGGTTGTCAGAAAGATTTATGCACAGAATAAATAATAGTACTAGTGGCTAGTGACCCTACCTACGAAATCAAACGGTCGCGGGTTCTAATCCCGAAAGGAGCAATGATGATGAGGTGATTTGTGTGATGAGCATAAATGTTTGATTCCAGGCACAGATTAATTCCAGGTCATGGATGTATTATTTGTATCTAAGTATGTTTATCCGTTATATAGTGCCCATAGACAGGGGCTAGGTACCTAATTGGTGCAAATTTTCCCGAATATATTTATTTTTTGTAGTAAGTTTTTCTATTTTGTAATATTTAGTTAATAAAGGAAAGATACATAGATGCATTTTTTATTGAAACACCACAATACAGAAATATACAATTAATAAACTAAAAATGAAATAATGTTTAAATCTGAGAAACAGAAAACCCAATCGGAAATGAAACGGTATACCAACCAACCCACCTATCCGAAAAAGTAGCCGAATAACAACAATTTTCTTTAAAAAATAACATAAAGACGTCGAGATCTCGTCAAGTGTTTCTCGTTAAAAGCGAGGAAACGTTTGCGATTGATAAAGGGCCCTAAAAGGTCCCGGGCGGGCGGGGGGCGGGGAGCCCAAATAACCCGGCGGATAACAACAATTTTCTTTCGGGATGAAAATCTATTTTGTGAGAAAACGCTCTGTAAATCCCTGCTTATATGATATATCTAACAAAAGTAAAATGTTTGTGCATACTATTTGCATACTATTACATTACATACACGTTTGTGCATACTATTTGCATACTATTACATTACATACACGTTTGTGCATACTATTTGCATACTATTACATTACATACACGTTTGTGCATACTATTTGCATACTATTACATTACATACACGTTGAGGTTTTGTGATAAGTTTTTTTATGATTAAAAGCATGACCTTGAAATTAGGCTAATTTATGTTACAAACAAACAACGCTCCTGAAATCTATGTATAAACGATAAAGCTGCGGCTGTTATCAAGGTGGGAGGGTGACAGTACAGTCACCGATAAAATTCACACATCATTATCTTAAGCTTTTTTACTTATAGATACTTATAATAGGTACTTACATGCCGTAAACGTAGATGAAGGATCAAATTGATCGGCACAATGATCTCGCAGTGAAAACTAGAGGCATGTTAATTTACCGTGTTACTAATAGCATATTGTAGTTTGCTAAAAACACTTTAACGTGTGTGAGACACACTGACATACATGTTTCTATTGAGTCATGTTTTTGCCACAAAATTATGATAACGTTTTTCAAACTGATTTACTTTTACAAGCATAGACCGCAAATATCATAAAATAATTGAAGCAGTACGTCCGACAATGGAACATCCACGCACGGAGCACCCTAATCCCTTAGAGCTGAACTCCAAATATAATTAAAGCGTGTCCATTCTAAGGGTAGTATTAAGGACGGAATTTCATTCATGAATGAGGATATGAGGGGCCGCCCTAGAGGGCAGTTTTGTGTAAGGGCGCGTGACGGCTGCCACATATTTAAAGCTGAGTGGAGGCTCGCCGTTATTTTGTGTTAAGGGATTAAATTGGTGTTTATTTCTTGGAACTTTTTTCTACCCGTATTATACTTACATCAAAGAAGCACATAGTCTATACTTGTAATAAAGCAGACGGTAACAAAAAGTCTGTACAAAGAAGATAATTGAAAAACATTGGTGTAGGGGACTTAAAATAAGCTACTGATCAAAAATATTAAAAAAAAGTGTCCGATGTATAGAAGCTTAGCATTCCGTAAAAAATCGATTTGACATCTGATCGAAGCTTGATGAAATTTGGTATATTGGTACTTTTGGATCTGGAATTACTCATAGGATCCTTATATTCCAAAAAATTACCAGCTAGTTAAACATAAAAATATAAATGAACAGTAAGTAATACTACTACGCAACAATATCTACTGTACTGCGCTGTAGGTATGCGCACTGCGCTGTACCACCTGATTGACGTTAGTCCATTTTTTATATGTAAGATCCCTAAAGAACATATCTGTGCCCTAAAGCTTTATCATAGTGATTGAAAGAGTTCCTAGATAAATCAGTAGTTCAATACTAGACAATGACGTAAGAAATATCTTTATACTAGGTACCTATTTGAGAATGCCACGAAATTTGTAACGATCCATTATAGTAAAGGAATCTTGCCCCCTTACCTCGAACACCATTCCAATTCAATCACGATCCTAACAGTGTGATTCAGCTAGAAAAAATAACCTGCACTGCAACGTCATCGTTACTTTTCGGTGTGGCAACATGTCCGCCATCTTGGTTTAAAAAAATTACGTCCTTCCTCCACTTCCCAACCTTTCTCTCACTTCCCCCCACCCTTCCCCCTTTCTTCCTACCCTTCCCTTAATTCTTCCCTACCTTCCTCCACTTCCCCTCACTCTTTCTCCACTTCCCATACCCCTTTTTAATTTCACCCCTTTCTTCCACTCTGCCTCCACCCTTCCCTTCAGTCTTCCCCCACTACGCACCACCTGCGCCACTTCATGGACCTTTCCTCAACATCCCCTACCATTCGTCCAATTTCCCCCACCTTCCCCCACAACCCGCCACCTTGCAGTGCAGTTAGGTGCAGTTAATTTATCTAGCTGAATCGCATTGGTAGGACCGTGACTGAATCGGAATGGTGTTCGATAGTAAGCCAGCAGATCGGAATAAAAACTACATATTAAATAAAACTGATCCACTAGTGGAACTCATCAGTGAATCGGACCAGATTAGACCAAATGGTGCTGCATATCTTCGGGTTTTCGCAGTTACCGTTTCTTCTTCTTCTCAGCCTTTGTCATCCCACTGTTGGGCATAAGCCTCCTCTCCTTGACGCCACGCCTTTCTATCTTGTGCCGTCCTCAGAAACTGTTTGCCAGCAACTCTGGGTCACCCACCACTCCACCGGACCGGTGGTCTGCCCTTTGATCTCTTACCTTCCAGCCACTACTCGGTGACTGCTTTGGTCCACCTTCCGTCGATCCGCCTTGCAACATGTCCCGCCCATCTCCACTTAAGCTTGGCAATTCGCATGCCAACATCTTCGACCTTCGTCCTTCGACAAATTTAGATATTCGGCACACGATCCACCAGCTTGATTCCTAGCATGGCGCGCTCCATTGCTCTTTGGGCTACTTTAATCTTGTGGATTTTCTCCAGCGTGAGCGGCCACGTTTCGGAAGTTATAAGTGAGGTTGAGAAGGACACATTGGTTAAAAGCCTTGGTCTCAGGTTTTGCGGATTTTTTTCCGTGAATGTATCGTCAAGTTTCCCAAAAGCAGCCCATCCTAGCCAAATACGCAGACTGATTTCTGCAATCTAAGAGTCGTATCCAAAGGATAAACGATGTCCAAGGTAAATGTACTCGTCTACAACTTCAACCTGGTTGCTACCTACGAGCATAAAGATGTTGGCACTAAAAGATTGGTCATAACCTTTGTCTTGGACACGTTCATACTGAGGCCGACCCTCAGATATTCCTCTGGCAGTTCAAGCATACTAGTCAAATCGTCAATGTGTTCAGCCAGAATTATAAGGTCGTGAGCGAATCTCAGGTACGTCATGCGACTGCCGTTGATGTTGACAGCTCTCTCGCTCCAGTCTAGTGTTTTCATAAAGTCTTCCAATACATTCTTAAAGAGCTTGGGCAAGAGAGTGTCACCTTGCCGCACACCCTGTTTAAGATAAACAGGACTGGTAAGTTTGTGCATCTTTTTTGTCTGTTCGCGCATCACGTAAAAACTACAAGACTGTTTGCGATGATGTGTTCACGGTTGGATAGCTTAGGGTTTGGCTTAAAAACTGATGTACTTGGTATTAGAAGCCGAAAACCGATAAAATCTGACAGCTGAACGTATTTTGTATTTTATAGGTACTTCTGGTCCTGGGATAAAACATAGGTTACTTTTAACCCCGAGAAATGACCACGCGGGCACGGTTCGCAAAAAATAAAATGTTGTCCGCTCTTACCAAAGTACCGAACCACGCGCTAAGATTCCATCTGCACATAAACTAAACAAATGGCGAGATAGCATCAGGTTCAAATAGGGTTGTTTTGGGTAAGCAGGCGAGGCTAGGATGGGGGGTTATTTCTCGTAAAGGTCTCGCCTTCCCTTTTGATAAGGAAGGCCGCAAGGATGCCGGCGGCGTGAAGATATGCAAAGGCGCTTGTGGAATCTGGATATTAATTTAAGCCCATGCCTTTTGCTATGGTTTATTCTGTGCCCATGCATGGTTGTACCAGACTGACAAACGTTGGAGAAACAGTTCTGACTGATGGAAACTGCATGCTATGAGCAAACGAAGTGTAGGACGCCCTCCAGCCAGGAACGACCACCTAAAAGGCGTCTAGCAACTAATGGTTGTTAAACCTCGTTGGCCGTCGGCAGTGAGTCTACTGGGAAGAAAAATCCTAGTGGTCTTACTAGTTAGTCTACTGCTACTGGGAAGAAAATTCCCAGTGTTCTTACCAGTAAGTTTACTATTCCCAATAAGACTTATTAGTAAGAATGTTTGGTATAAAAATTAAGTAAAGTTAAGAAAATATTATCATCTGAAATTGATATGTACAAACTAGGTATTCAATATAATGTTCAGAGTATAGCAGTGGTGAAATGCCACTTTCCCTAAAGCTTATGATCACTTACTACTGTTAGAATGTATTGTTTTGATAGGGTAGGTGGCATACGACCAGTGACCACGATTATCCCGGCTTTGCTTGCATGCACCCGATAATTAGGAATAATTTTTACAAAATAATTTAAGTAAAAGTAGCTCTAAAAAGTACAACTTACTTTTACTTAAATTATTTTGTAGAAATTATTCCTAATTATCGGGTGCATGCAAGCAAAGCCGGGAACACCAGCTAAGAATATATTTATATTTGAAATCGGTCTTCTAAAAGTTAAGCCCTTTCATTTGATACCAAACACGGCATCACAAAAATTAATGTGACTTCACATAGCTAATTATTACCAGCGGACGATGAAGACGCTTCCAACTATACCTCAATTGTGATAAGTAGTTTATAAGTTACTAACTTTACTCAAACAATACTAGTAATATGGTCATTATTTCGACAACCTTCTTTAGGCAAAGTCGACCTTGCCGCGCTGCTTGAATAGGCGCCAGCAAAGTTGTATGGAATTTCATTATTGTCGTGTTTTGCGGCCAGCAATTTCCTTTGAAAATCCATTATTGTCGTCTTTTGTCGTAGCACTATTATTTATTCCGTGGGTTCGTTAACCCCGAACGCGAAAAGAGAGGCGTTGTAGCTCCCAGACGAATATACCGATTTTGATGTTTTTTTTCTGTTTGAAAGCTGATGTGATCGTGATTGTTGTTGTTTCTGTTTTGGTTTCGGTTTCGGTTTCGGTTTCGGTTTCGGTTTCGGTTTCGGTTTAGGTTTCGGTTTCGGTTTCGGTTTCGGTTTCGGTTTCCGTTTCCGTTTCCGTTTCCGTTTCCGTTTCCGTTTCCGTTTCCGTTTCCGTTTCCGTTTCCGTTTCCGTTTCCGTTTCCGTTTCCGTTTCCGTTTCCGTTTCCGTTTCCGTTTCCGTTTCCGTTTCTGTTTCTGTTTCTGTTTCTGTTACTGTTTCTGTTTCTGTTGTTGTGGTCGTTGTTGTTGTCGTTGTCGTTGTTGTTTTCGTTTGTGTCTTGGCGGTTGTGTCTTGAGAAGCTGAAAATGTGAGCATGATTAATTATTTCAAGATATTATACAACTGTCACTCACGGACTCTCGGGTTATTTCGTCTATAAATTCGAGAGGTGTTCACGTCCATCCACAGGAGTATGCGCAGCGAGGGCTCGACGCGAACTGTGGAGTGGACCACCGCGCGCCGCACGCGTCGCCTGTTGCGTGCCGCGGGCAGCGGGAGCCCCAGGCCAGATGAAGCACTCGCGCACGCATCGTGATCTCTATTATCGCTGACGAACACAAACAGTGTAGGGTCCTCGCACCACTTGTTGACAGTGTCCACCTCGCGGAGTTCAGGTGCCAACTAATTTAATTGGCTTCCCGTACTTTCCGCGGCACGAAAAATATTTATCTCGCTAGTAAGGAAACCTTATCAAGTCTTATGAAATGCTTAGTCTCTTCAATCATGGCGTGCTCAGCAACAGCGGACTTCTTCGTGTCCAAATTTCGTATGCTTCTGATTGTTTTGTTTGTCGTATGAGGTAGTGCTGCATGGAGCGTTTTCTCATCGAGGACAAAGCTCGTCTCAACGTTTATGTAAGCGACGCCTACCGGGATTTCGCTGCGCTTCTCAGTCAGCCCGTCGATGAAATGTTCCATGAAAGCGTCGCTCGTGGCAAGACGCGGAACTTTTGGTAGAAATGCGCATTAATTACGGGTAAACAGAGTGTGATTTTGCCTTCCTGAAGTGGTTTGGAAATAGTGAAATCTGCCTCCACAAATAGGAAAGCAAAGTTATCATCACACTTTTCTAAATGGATGAAATGGGAATCCACCCAGGCGCCAGCTAGTGACGAGAAGGAAACACTAGGATGCTAGGTAAAGGCGATGCTGAGACCTCTGATGGTGAGTAGCGCAACCTTTACCCTTATATTAAACGTTTCAGGATCAGGCCCGGGAAATCTTCCAAATAAGAGTAAGATATTTGGAAAACTCAAAGCATATCTTTGAGTTTGTCTACAAATCAGAAATTCAGGGGGCAGCGAATCATATGTCATAAATAACTTTAGGTCCAGATAACGCCACCACTGCCGCCCAAATTGCTTGCGACGGCAACGCCATAGAGCATTTGTCACTTTAATAATTATGGATAGAAAATTCCGTTATTTTCGTTTTTTTTACTGTGGAGTTGAGTTCGAAAATTGATTTTTGTGGGCGGAAATAGATTGGAAAGCTGAGAAATTGCTGGAGGACAACGACCCGACGAGTGAGGCAATGAAGGGCCAAAGTGTTGTGGGAGGGTTCGTGTTGTTTCCAGAAGCTCCTGGAAGCCGGAAGTTAATATCTTGGTCGCAGATTGCTACTCGTTTAAGTGAAAAGCAGATTTCATATAAATACGGAGGAGTGACTGCTGAGGCATTCCTAGATGGACCGTGAAATAGTTCAGAACACATAGAGCGCGTATTTTGGATCGGCGCAGGTGAGTGACACTCGATCGGTTCTGGTTGAGGAAATATTTGGTGAAGATAACAAATGTTTTACGAGGTTATTATTTACAGACAGCAGCGGGCGCACAAAACTCGTCTGAGAGCGAAGCGGCGGAAAGACGCAGTTGGCGGTTAGGGGCATTTGCTGAAGGAGAGGCGGAGTTCGTAACTACTTTATATGCGGCGAAATAAGTAAACGAGAGGGGAAAAGGTGAGTGGAATTCCCGAAATTCTAAGGTTATTCTAACATTATATCTGTTTTGATTTTGTGTTGCGACTGACTATGGCGGGCACCATGAGACACCATGTAAACACAGAGGAACGTGGATGTCAGGAAAGTAAGCCGAGCATCAGTGAACGACCGCAGCCATCATCCACACTGCAAGCTGCTGTTGCGGTGATCGTGGGGGGCACGAGAGCCATCCCGTGGGGAGCACAAGAAACCGATCGTGGGGGGCACGAGAACTATCTCGTGGGGGACAGAAGCCGGTTTGAGGGGGCACGAGAAGACAATTCGTGGCGGCACGAGGTGCCGGTACGACCATACGATAAATAACCAGGTTGGACCGTTCAGAGAAATTACGAGACAGCGACCTGCTGCAGAAAAGGCTATCCTCGCCTAGTCGCGTGTTAGGAAGTAGATTGGAAGATACTTGCCATTATAAAGCTTTCACCCCTCTGGGAACCTACCGTTACACACACACACACACCTTTTTGCACCAATACCCATAGCTTAGAGCAGATTTTAAGTATTAAAGATAATAAACTGTTGCGCTGTGACCGTAGTGTATAGCGAACTGCTGGCCACTTTCTCTAGGTTTCTCTAGCATAGGCTACAGCAGTTCCACCCTTAAATTCATATCAGACAGACCGATTCTATGTAGGTACCACTTTATGCTAATGAATATTGTGTTTGAATTAAGGTGTTATAAAGTTAAGGAAAGCTGTCTTGAACATATTGTGATGCAGAACAAAACTGTTAATGTAAGTCTTTTAGAATTCCTCAGTAAAGGGGAGTGAACTAAATTTTGATAATCTATGTGTGACACAATAACAACAATCACAGTAATAAAACCAATCATTATTGAATAAACCAATTTCTTTATTTTACCTCACCTTTTACTTGAGAAGGGGAACCGCTTCTAGCCGGGTACGGTCTTTCAAGGCTACCATCACTCTTCTGATGTATGTTCTGTCAGCCTTGTCGCTATATTCCGACGTGTTTATCCAATATAACACCGTCCACAGTCACAAGGAATTTTGTAAACACTAGGTACGTGCAGAGGTTCTTGATCCTCGGGTGACCGCAGCATATGTCGAAGTTGACATGCTGAGCAAGAACACGTCAGAAGAGTGCAGGAGAACAACGGATATAAATGGCGTTAGTGTTCCCGAATGGCTAATAATGGAAGCGAACTATACACCCAGCTACTGTGGATCGATTGCCTTGTATCTACCGGTTGTCAAAAGAGTAACTAATAAATCGGATACCTTCTGAAAAGGAGACACGGCATCAGAACTGTCGATGTACGTCTTTAAGCTCGTTAACGTCCGAATACAGGTTTTTTTTTTTTATTCGATGGCAAGAGTTGATGGGAGATGGGGTGGAGGGGGTGGGAGGAGGAAAGCTCCTGGTATACCGCAACATAGCCCCCACATAATAGTAGTTTATGAAACGGTTGCCTAGCGAAGGTTATTCAAAAACATTATCCCTGAAAAGCTTTATTGTTACTGTATAAAATACTTGTGTCTAATAGAGCTTCATAGGCTTTCTGTAGATTCCGTTACAAGCACATCACTAAGAGGGTCAAGCCATCGATCGTTCACACCGTCCTCCGTCACGTCTTCCGGGTGGTCAACAGCAGCAAACACCATCCGTCACTCGTGACAGCTCGCACCATGTACGTACATAATAATATCGGGTTCAACCAAAGTCGAAGGGGACAAGATACGCCGCGCTTTAATATCACATCACTTAAACAAAAATTTGACTAGGTACAACTACAGACAAAAACTGACACAGCTGTAATGCTTGCTAGAGCCTAATTTTTGATTAACTTTGACATTAACTTGAATTTGACATATATTAACTTGAATTTACCGACAACCGCTAGGGAATAAAGGTTCTCGAATGGCGACCACGAACAAAGCAATCGAAGTGTAGGGAGACCCCCACACGATGGACAGACGACCTTGTAGCCATCGCAGGAAGTCGGTGGATGGAGGTGACACAAGAGCGCTCGCCATGGCGCTCTTTGGGGGAGAACTATGTTCAGCAGTGGACTTCTAAAGGCCGACATGATGATGATGATGACTATCTATACGTATAATAATAATAATAATAATATATTCGGGACAATTCCACACCAATTACCTAGCCCCAAACTAGGATACCCTGTACTATGGGTACTAGATAACGGATAAACATACATAGATACGAATATTATAACTTCCATGACTCGGAAACAAACATTTCTGCTCATCACACAAATGATTGCGCCTTGCAGGATTCGAACCTGCGACCGTTTGATTACGTACCTAGGGTCTCTAGTAGCCACGAGACCAACCGGACGTCAAATATAATAAAACTGTAACATGTCCAATTCTGTACAATTATAGATAGGTACGTATTTAGACCTTTTTTTGGAGGTTCTTTATCTTAGCCGCGCATCACGTATAAACTACTGAATGAATTCAAATGAAACTTGATATGATTTGAGTTCATACTACGAGGTAAGACATAGAATACTTAACATCCCAAAAAATTAAAGGGTTCCCGCAGGATAGAGATTGAAAGTTATTTAAAAGAACACGTACCACGTTGAAACTACTGGAATAAAAAAAAAATATATATAAATGGTTTGATGGGTTAAAATTGAGGATTCCTTTTATCCCAAAAAAATAAAGGGTTCCTGCGGAATAGAGATCCAAAGTGATAATTTTGAAGTAATAAATTATATTTTTGAAGGGTACTCTATATTCGATCTGAAGCCAGAACTGTATATTTTTTTCATGTTTGTCTGTCTGTCTGTATCTTGACCGTGCATCCCGACGAAACTACTGAATGAATTCAACTGAAACTAGGTTTGATTTGAGTTCATACTACGAGATAGGATATTTACATTACATTGGATACTTTAATCCCGAAAAATTAAGGATTCCCACAGGGTATTGGTTGAAAGTTATTTAAAAGAACACGTATCACGTTGATATGACAAGACAGATTTTGATGCAACTTGGCACAGTCATAGTTTATATGATGGGTTAAAATTAGAGATACTTTTTATCCCGAAAAATTAAGTGTTCCTGCGGGATAGGGGTCCAAAGTTATGTTAATTTTGAAGTAATAAATGTCTATATTTATAATAAAGCAATAAATACGAAAAAGTCTGTACAAAGAAGATAATAAAAAAAACGGTCCAGGGTACTTAAAATAAGCTACTGAAAAATAATATAATATGTCATTTTTTTAAATCATGTCTGTATGGATGTATGTTTGTTCGATAATCTTGTGTACTAAATATGAATGGTACATCCGTAAAGGTCTTTTATAATTATTATTACTATCTACTACTTCACTACTTTCTTGTAAATACATTATTCTGATTCTGATTAAGCTACATTTGCCACCGTTCGTGCTTCATGTGCATCAATGACAAAGATAGAGACAGACTGAAGCGCGAATGAGAGACGTTGCTAACACTTGCTTCACAAACGCCACTCCGATTGTGACAAATGCGGTATATTGTGTGCGTTGCACCTAATTTATGCAGTCCACGCCCGAGGAGCTGGTACCTAATCTCGGGTTCCATCGACCATTTTTTTTTGGAAAACACCGTCATCCTATTTTATATAATCATAAAACTAAACATGAAACGGAATGACAGAATTGTGTCAGGCCGCCAGAGCCAACGAGTCAAGTCTTACGGGGTTTTGAGAGATGATATCAAACTAAACGATGCACTCGTTCGTAGCAACGTAACCTTTAACTTAAAAGACTCAGCGGCGTAGTTGCTGAATAGCCAGACTGAAAGCGCGAGGTTGCGGGTTTGACTCCCGTGCAGACCAAATATTTGTATGTTTCGTAAATTCATGGAAATAAACCCGTCACTACAATGCGTTTCATATATGAAAAGGATTGAAAATCTGCCATCTTTAATAGGGATAAACATTTGCCACCACGTCATTTTGCACATCATTTAAAAAAACAGTACTTACGAACGTATTTCAATAAATCATTTTTATTGTTATTTTAACATAAATGTATTATTGTTTGTCATTTGTGCTAACGCTACTTTTACTTAGTTGTCAGTTTGAAGTTAGTCACTAGACCAGTCTTATTTTTTTTTAAACAGGTGTTATAACGTAAAATCTCGTTTTTTTCTGTAGGATCGCGTAACGAGACTGCCGTTACGGAATACCTACGTGTTTTCACGATATCCCTCGATCTTACTAAGACATAATTTATGTTTAAATGTGACCAACGGGCGTTATAAATTTTAAACACCATTTTTTTTTGACTAATTTTATTAGTATGATTTAAGTACTGCATAACATTTGCAAAATAAATTCGAAATAGAGTTCTAATACTAATCTAATCAAGACCTGACTGCGATTTTCACAATAAAATTGAATTGCATAGGTACATACATACCTACTTAAATGTATAGTTACATTACCTTCCTTCGCCAGTCGGACAATTTACGCTATTTGCGATGTGCGATTGCGAATAATAACTACCGAATTATTCGATTGTTCGGTTTAATCGATAAGCAAATATTATGGTTCCTATCAGCTATTATTCGATTATTTCGATTACGCCCGGCGAAACTATCGAAAACACCGGTGTAATTTGTTGTATTGTTATTCGATACTATATTCATTTTCGTATGTCGATAGTAATTATTCGGTGATGACGAAAATTAATCAACCATCAATTAAATCGTTATCTTCATTAGCATTAAATGTTTGTATTCTCAATGCTGGTAAAGAGAACTTCTCTTTTCTTCTATCGATTAAAATGATTGGTTGATTTTCGATTCATTCGATTTTTCTTACAATCGCCCATCCCTAACTTGTACTAAAACTAAGCACTACGCTATGAATACGGGAGCTATGATGATCGTAATCAAATGCCTTGTTAACAACGCCGTAAGTACTATTTTCGTTTGGCAGGCTGGCCTGGTGGAGTGTCCACTTTCTCCGACGATATCTCGTAATGTGTGTCCAATCTGAAAAAAACATAATAGAACTTCCTAAGAAATATACACCGTGACATTGAATTCGATATGTTTCTTAAATGTATGTACTCAATCCATGCAGAAGAATGTATCTGTAGCACTAAATATGAAAGTAAATAACTAATAAAACATAAAACTAGGCTTTATTAAATTTGTCAAAATTGAAACTTGTAACCCCTGCGACACAGCGGACGCGGGACGGCAGATATGGGTAGGTACAATCGGCAGCATTAATGCCTGAACACCTTAAGAGTGCTTTTTGTGTGCATTTTATGCAGTGACCAGTCTCAAGACCCGCCTACCAACCTTTTGAACACGTATTTCCGGGCACAATAACAAACGTTTTTTTACGAAGATATGACCTTTTTTTTGTATGCTGGTGACAAAATGTCAACATATGACCAAAAATGCTGTCAATTATAAAACACTAGCTTTCCCGCCCGCGACTTCGTCCGCGTGGACTACTGTTTATCGCGAAAAAAAGCATCCTATGTTCTTCTAAGATATTAAAAACCAATGCAAAAGTTAAGTAGGTATAGCACCAATGCTCTTGGTGACAGACTTGTTATTTCATTTCCATGGCAACCGTTCCTTACATCGAGTAATCAACATTTTCCAGTTTTCCCGTGGAAACTTCAATTTTTCGGGATAAAAAAGTATTCTATGTTTTATTCCAGGGCATAAGCTAACTTTACTCCAAATTTCATCAAAATCCGTCCAGCCGTTATCGCGTGAAAGCTCTTGAGGACAAACAAACAAACAAACAAATAAACAAACAGACAACGTTTCACTTTTATATATTGGTGTGGATTACCTGTTCTTATTTTTTGTATAAAATGCGTTATCTTGAAATCATTCAATTAGAAAAAACTATCGAGGAAACCTCAATATAATTTTATATTACCTATTCAACTCGAAAAGGAACCAAAAATTTGTGATCTGAAGAAATCTTCACTTTCCAAGTCAGGAGGACATCGAAAAAAATATTTATTTTAGTACATCTTTGAAGTGGTTATAAATTTTAATATCTATACATGTGCCAAATTTAAACTTTGTAGTCCTAATAGTTTTTTTAATAATAATCGCTTTGACATACAGACGGACGGACGGACGCGCAGATGGAGATGGTGAAACTGTAAAGGTTTGACTACTAAAAAGCCTGTCAATCAAAAATAATATTATTGAGCATTATATACGTACTCCCGGCGCACTCAAAATCGTCAATTAACGCTTATCGAGCATTAAGTTATCAAAATCCTTATAGAACAAACGATTTCTCCGCATAGAATTTCCAAGGGTATCGCAAAGATTCGAGCCCCGCAGTCACGGTCAACATCTGGTCAACATTTGCAGCCAGGGCCATTATTCTCTATTGCCACTCGGCCACGTAACGCGCCGCGTTAAGATATCTGCGTGGAATTGGTTGTGCATGATCGAGAATTGCGTGTGACTGTTCATAGAGAATAATGGCCCAGTTCTGTCTTTGTTCTCTCAGCCCTTGAAGTCCATCGCAAATAACGGGCGGGGCTAGCGTAGATCAACATGGAAACGGAATATTTTGAAAGTGTCCAGGCAATCAGGCATGAATGCTGTCGATAGTACAAACTTGTCATCACGCGCCTGGCGGAGCACCCGCGCCGCGGCCGTGTAGCGTGTATAGTGACATTTCAGAGTAATGCTAATTATTTTTTGGTCAGTTATTTTTATTATTTTTATTGGACGATCTTAAATAATGCACTGTATACCATGCATTTAAGAAAAATATCGAATTCAATAACACGGTGTATATATACCTATTTATAGTATTTACCTACTTTTAGTATACAATGAAGATAATTAAAAAGGATTGTCATAGCTACTGAACAAAAAATAACATATGTTAAAAATCATGTCTGTCTGTTTGTTTGTCTGTTTGCGCATCACGTAAAAACTACTGGACCGATTGCGATGCAGCTTTCATTATTGAATAGCCTAGAGTTTGACTTAAAAACTGGTGTACTTGGTATCTCAATCCGATGAGTACAAGCCAAGCAATCGATAAAAAACTATTTGACGGCTGAACCTAATATGGCATTTTGGCAACATAGGAAATAACACATCCTGGTACGAGTAGATAACTTTTAAGGTGGGGTATACGCCGTTGACCTTTCTCGATTGGGCGTTACCGATGAAAATGCCCCGCGCAGGCCCCGAGCCCCCTGACAAAAGTTACAACAGCCGCGCGCTCTCTTCCATAGCTTTTGTAGATAGTATACTCTATCGAATAGTACCTACCTAATTATTATGTTTACGATATATAGCGTTTTGTAGTATTTCTTTTACACATATGAATCATGCTTTCGTACATACCTATGCCTAAACACATTTAAAACACGCATTCTGTTACATTACTGGCATTGTAATTGACTCAATAAGTTTTTACTATATCTACTACTATTACATACCACTATTCCTGAGACTTATGGACTTGGATATAAATTATTTATTCAACTTGGAATCAGGGCTTGAAATATCGCTATTTTTTAAAATCCGTTCCACTGACTTTAGGACGGTACCGGTACTGTGTTGGTATTTAAACTAACATATAGGTATTACTTAATAAAGTGGTATCTTATATAGGTTCTAAAACCGGTTCCCGTAGTACCTACTTTTCATAAGTGTGAGCGAAAGAGTACAGTAGGCGAATGATGCCAGTAGAGAGGCGCACAGTGCAAGTGTCTCGCCCCATGTAACACGCGAGCCTTTATGTCCACGAAATTTTCCTTTTGCATTTCCAGTAAAAATGAAAAAGTAAATTTTCAATAAAGTTGCTTGAAATGTGTACTGTTAAGGCCTTGTGGTCTTGAAACTTTATCTTACCTTGCTAGTGCGATTTATTTACAGTTTTTTTTAATTTCTGCATGTCCAACCAACTTTACTTGCAAGGAGGTTTATATCTATACTTATGATAAAGCAGTGAGTTGAAATAAGTAGTGAATTCAAAATTAACATCACCCGCCATCTTTAATAAGGCGCAAATCGTTTTTTTATTCTCGCTATAGTACAATAATTTTAAATCGTGGAAGAAAGAAGACATTAAAAAACAAGTCGTTCTCGAAGAATATTTTGATGGCTCATTTCCGCGAATGCAGCAACAGTCCTCAATATTCTAACCCGATGCAATAATAAGTTAAATTATAAAAAGGAGTTTTTTTTTTTCTAAATTTCTAGACACAAATTGCTGAGATTTCTGTTGTAGCACATGATAGGCAATATCATTGCCAACAAATTCATATCAATACATCTCTCCAACTTATGGCTAGAAATTTTCTAAATACATTTACTTATTATGGCATCGCAATACTGACCCGCCACTACACTGACAAACTGCCCAACGTCAGCCTAGACGAGATTGAGATGACGCTCAAACAACTTAAGAATCGAAAGGCCCCCACGGTGAGGATGGTATAACTTAGGAGCTTTTAAAAGCAGGGCGGAAGCCCGTACTTCGGGAGCTTCTGGGGTTATTTAGCACCGTTCTTAACAGTGGGAGAACTCCAGAGTTGTGGAGCAGGAGTTTGGTAGTATTATTCTTTAAAACAGGGTATAAAACTCTTTTAAAGAACTAATGACCTGCTTCACTCTTGAGCCATGTCTATAAGTTGTTTTCGAGGGACATCTCAAATCCTCTCGCTAGAAGACTTGATCCAGTCTCCTGAAAAGGCCGGGTTTTGCGGAGGATTTAGCACCATAGACCACATACACTCAGGGAGGCAGGTTATACAGAAGTCTGAAGAGTATAACCAGCCCCTGTGTCTTGCTTTTGTGGCTTATGAGAAGGCCTTTGACTCCATTAAAACCTGGGCGGTTCTGGAGTCTTTGCAGCGGTGTCAATCCACTTTAAATGCTGAGGTTTCTGTATGACGCCAAAACTATGAGTGTCCAAGTGCAAAACCAGCAGTCTAAGCATATCCAACTGACAGAACAGTGAGACAGATGGACGTTATATCCCTAAAACTGTTCACGAATGCCCTGAATGATATGTTTAAGATGCTGGTTGGAATGGAATGCCCATTCCTTTTTAATCCAGCATTTTAAACATATCTTATTAATATCAATTGGGAGAATATCTCACACTTACAATTTGCCGATGATATCGTCCTAATGGTGGAGTCGCTGCAAGACTGGCAAAGCATGCTGTCCAACCCAGTAGACGCTTCTCGACGCATCGGTCTTGGAATGAACACAGACAAGACCAAGATCATGCTTATCCTATCTTGTTGACCCGGAACCGATTGCAGTCAATGCTGTATCTATTGACAATATGTTTACCAAGGTAATTAATTGCAATAATTTCCCAAAAAAACAACTTTGAGAAGGAATCCAACAGAAAAACTCAGCCAGGTTGGGCAGCATGCGGCAAGCTCCGTCAAGTCTTCTCGTCGTCCATACCACAGTGCCTGAAGACAAAAGTCTTTATTCAGTGCATCCTACCAGTCATAACCTACGGAGCCGAAACGTGGACACTCACGGTCAAACTAGTCCACAAATTCAAGGTCGATCAGCAAGCTATGGAGAAAGCTATGATTGGAGATTCTCTGGACAAGCTTCGCAATGAAGATATCCGACGGAAAACCAAGGTAACTGACATAGCTCTAAGGATAAGCAAGCTAAAGTGGCAGTGGGCTGGTCACATTTCCCAAAGAACCAATAACCTTTGGGGTAGACGAGTCCTCGAGTGGAGACTACGTTTAGGCAAACGTAGTGTAGGACGCCCTGTGGTCAGGTGGACTGACGAGCTGCGAAAAGTGTCTAGCTATAGGCACAGATATAAGCTGATGATGATTATTGCATCTTGGTGAATAAAATATTAATAATCGTTGGTAAGCACAAGCTCACTTGCCTTCGGTCAATGAGTTTGTAATAATCTGTTACGCACATGCATTATACGAAGTTTTTCAATACAAGTGTGAGAAAACCGGAAAATATAAATAATCATTTTTTTAAATCAAATCAATTTTTTGTATAAAATAATAATAATTATGTTTCCAATAAAAAATACATGTCTCCGATTTACTCTATTAGTGCGCGTTTTTTAGTAACTAATGTTTCATCAAAATACAATAAATTACAATCTCTGATGTTTCAAAAGTCTGGAGTTCAGTGTGACAAGGAACCTCATAAAAAAAAATGAATTATTATTAACCGACAGTGAAACACACCAAACATTGGAATACCTACCTACAATATTTGGGTTTCAAAACAATTTAGAATCTTAACTGATTTGAAAGCAAAATATCGACTAAATTTTAGATCTTAAGCAAGATGAATCAAGTATTCAAAAAAACAGTACCCACGGTTAACTTTAGAATTTTAGCACTGATAATGATCAATGAGGTTTCAGATGAACAAAACAAAGTGCCTACTCCCTAAACATTATCATACACAAGATTTGTATTTTCATCTCATCATTCAAAACAAAAAGTGCTTGTGGTGGTGATTGTCAAATCTGAGACTGAAATCCCGTGAATCATGATGTATTATTAGTTTTATCACTGTGATAGAACACTGTGTGACTCAAATAGTTCTTGTGAAGGCACAACGTCGCAATCCGTAGACATCCGCTGCGTTAGCACGACTGTATGGTGGCATTCTAGTATTGTAGCATAAGAACCTGAATTATTTACCGGTACCTTGAGGGGAAAATACCGGTTCTTAGGTATTCGAGTACCGAAATGGAAAATACCGGTATTTACCGCTATGATACTAGTATTGTTCGTACCGATATCAAGCCCTGATTGGGACAATATAATTGTTACCATATCATACAGAACCCAAAAACTAGTTATTGAAAAAATATTATTATTTCATAAACTCACGCATAGAATTATATAATAATTACTATAATGTGAGTATAATTAACTATAATAATAAAAATAATGTATAAGGAACCAGTACTATTTATTTAGATAATTTATAAACATTATTTGATACTTAATTAAATAATAATTACTATAATCTGACTGTAATTGACTATAATAATTACTATAATATCATCATCATCATGACTATAATACGAATAGGTAAATTAATAACTATAATAAAAGACTATACTCGTACTAATATGTACAGCCATATTACAAAAAATCAAAAATTATCATTATTATTATATTTACACACTCAAATAATCCCGCCTACAACTAAAAATCGACATAATATATGAATTCCAAATTGGTTATGCGCAAGACAAGCCACAGATTAATAATAGGTGCCTTTTGCGGAGAAAAGTGTCGCAGGTCCGTTCAGCACGTCTCGTCCCGCACTGATTTATTGGGCGACAAAGGGGTTGCCCATGCGATTAGCGAGTATAGATTACGTAAAAAAATTGTTAAAAATAATTAGGAAAGATATTTGCAAAACTAATTCCAAGGTTCCCTCAACGTTTCATTATTGAATATGCTAAAGGAAATTAAAAAAATATGTAATTGTTAGTTTAGAAGAAAAACGGTAATAACTACAAAAACAGAGGGTACTTTGCGTATTTATTGATATTTAAAATTGTATTTTCAATTTTTTAAGCTGAAGAGGAGCTGTATGATCTGTATGATGTAAATTAACATATGTTTTATTTGAAGTTTTTTCTATAAAGATTACGGAGAAAAAAGGTTTTAATGCCCCCAAATTGAGCCCAATTCACATATATCCCGGCCTTAACCCAGAGAAATGACCACGCCGGCAAAGCCGCGGGCAAAGCTAGAAGATCTATAAAAAATATATTTTTAATCAACTTCAAAAACGAGGTTCTCTATGCTTTTTGTTGTGTTATGTAGTTACCTCATTTATATCCGTGATTTTTGGATATTTGATTATTCGAGAAAGATCTCCACTTCTCAAAAATACATTTTTTTATGAAATCCGTTTGAAGTCGTTATAATTGAGATAAAAGAGATAATAAGAGTAGGTATAGCATGATAACAATAAACATTTGTAAGATTCAAAAAATATAAGTACATTTTTTTATAGTTATAATAACTATACAGTACTCTAGATAGGTAGTCAAGATACTATAATATATAGTTATTATCACTATATGGATCTCATTTCTGTTTTGCAGCAGATCGACCCACTAAGACCACTAAGATCATGACTAGATCGATTTTTAGAATACCTAATGTGGTTTTCATCATTCGTTGGAATCATTTTTTAAATGCTAGGGTTTGATTGCTTTCTGTGCTGTTTGATCAAAGTACACGACGCGATGGTAAGCTTAGAATAGGACTGGCTCTAACGAATAAGTTATTAGACGGCTCGTAAGGGCTGACTGCTAAAGGGGCGACAGCGACAGACTTTCTGCTAGAGGATGGCAGGGATGGTAGCTATCCAAGACTCTGGTCTGTCCTATCGGCAAAGGATGTAAGGGGGCTGGTATCTGTTGAAAACAGTGCACTAGTTTGAGCTCAGCGGCGTAATTTTGAAGAGGTCTATGTCAAGAGTTCTGACACAGACTGATTATGATGATGAAGCAGCCAACACGGCAACACATATGTTCATGCACCGGCACGTAGGTAGTACTGACACATTAGTCAGCCGTTGATCCCGCGGGAGTGAACCTTGAGCGTGATCATACTTGCTAAACGGACAATCGGTTTCATAGGTTTTTGAGGTTCTACCAGAATTGATGAACAGGGTGACAACGATAAGGGAAAAGGGGCTTATCTTTTTTAAGTTAATTATCTTTATTCACATTTGCCTAAAGAGAGTTCTCATGAAAACTTACTGATTGTAGCACCGGATTCGGAATAGAACCATGCGAGAACATGCGGCAAAAATTTCAATGGTTCCATTTTTACACGACTGCCACTCCTTGTATTCTTTTTTAATTATATGATTTTCTTAATTAGTAATACAAATTATTGAATCATGATAGCCACCTTGACAGTTGCTTGAGCAGTTTGCCTCCATATGTATCTTTGTCATTGTTTGTTTGTAGTGTGAAGTAGTGCTGGCATCTGTTGTCAGAGTTTGTCAGGCCACCCGAAAGCTACTGACATGGATTAACGATTGCTATTCATCAATAACAGCCGGGACCGACAGCGTAACGTGCCCTCCGAAGCACGGAGCCATGGAAACTAGCCTCTTCAACAAATATTATAGCTATCAATATCATGGTGGTCCTACAGTAAGGTTCGTGCTGGGTGGTTGACCGGTCGGCTCGAAGGTGACTTGCAGATGACTATGGAAGAATCTGCATGCATAATGCGTACGCATATGGAAGAAAAACTTCATTTGTAATGGGAAATATTGGGAAACAAGTATATGGTGGGTTGCTATGAGAAATCTACAACTTAAAACTGTATTCATAGCAGTAGCAAACAAATTCAGGCCACGCAGTCGATCTATACTATATATAGTGGCTTATATCGGTCGCTTTGTAACGTATACGTACGTTACTGAGCTGGCTTGATAATTTGCTGAAGACTCAGAAGGCAGTGAGAGACAATGCGGCCTAAAATAGTAATAAGGAAAGAAGAAAGCTTCATCGCAGCATAATCTCAAAAGCGTACAGTAAATAGCTTACCAATGAATAGCTCGTCTAAAGAAATTGAGTATAATGGAACAACAAGTACCTACGAGTGTTTATTTCGGATTCAAGAAAGCTTATAAATTGCTAAGCAGACGTACAAATATCACAATTTATAAGACCGTAATTAGACCGATCCACATGTACGTATGTAAAGCATGGACTTGTACTATTATTTATTCTGTGGCATGGACTCTTATTCAGAAAAAAAAAGGACTAACTTCTAGTTACTGGGAGAAAGGTACTCCGGAAAATACTGGGACCAGTACGCAGAGATAACGGCAGTTGGAGAGTGTGGAAGAATAGGGAGCTGGAAGAGCTGTTGGAGCTGTTCGCCGAGCCAAACATCATCGGCGAAACGAACGCACATAGGCATCTGCCTGAATGGCAGGAGGCCTTCAAACAGAGAGCAATGACGTGTTTTGTTGGAGGCCAAGTTGAAGGCCAAGACCCACATTAGGTTCATCACACTTTAGTAGTAGTATTGAAAATACATCCTCAATTCTTCATTATAAAATAAAGCCATCAAATTAAATAGCCACTCCGGCCAGTTATATACACCCTTTTAGGTGGTGGTTAGTTATTATTACATTTACGTCAAAACATCTTCCACTTACTAAGATTCAATACACGTGTAGAGCAAACATATAGGAAACGTCTATTAGCCATAATGACAATACAAAAAGTAACAAGACGCGACAGTGTCCAGCAAACAAAGCGTCATTGCTATAACGCTAACATCCGCCATTTTGTTTTCCTACCCTCAAAACCGACGCCCCGCGCTGTTTTCTATCTTACGCCGTCAAATTACGGTCTATAGCATTTTTGGCAAATCTACAGAATGTTGTGTAAAAAATAGGGAATTAAGATAAATGTCTAGTAGTTTCGGGACGCGCTCGGCAGCGGCCGCGTCCCAAATGCTGTTTTTATTGGATTAAATAGCTGTTAGCCGCGTGTCCCGGCTACGTCTCGACAACGAGTAAGTAGTCGTTTAATTCTTTGACGTGGGTGGGGCGCAAATGGATCCCAAATTGTGCCAAATGAGTTTGACAAATTATGTTGTAATGGAAAAGGGTGCATCATGCCACGCACGCTAAGTATTTTTATTTGACAAATGAAGCATAATCAGTACTAGTTTAGTGAGTTAAACAAAATAATTGACACCATTGTATCTTAAATTAAAGAACCTTATATCAGTCAGGCACAATAGCTTTATAAAAAACTGTTGTATTAAACGTGCACTAATTTCTATGGCGGCTATCTTTTTTACTTCAATATATGCATAACCTTATTGCACGCCTTCGCTATACCAGTATGAATATGTGTTCTGTGGTATAACTTTGTTAATAAATTTATTAGGCAGGTTGCTTTTGTGTTGATTACCATAATTATGTTGATGATTTAATGCTTTTATGGTGTTTGTTTCTACATGAAATAAATAATAATGTGATTGGGTTTATATATATAGCTCATTGCTTAATAAAGTTTAGGGCTATAAAACTTGTGAAATTTGTGGTTTGCGATCTGGCAGAGCGATGGGTCAAAACGAACAATTATGGCTAAATTTCCGCTGAATGAAGATAGGTAAGTGGTAAATCTATTCGGTAATCTACTAAGTACAAGAAAATAATTATTTTCCATTCATAATATTCAACAAAATAACATATCATAGCACTAGTGCGGTGCCGGTGTTATCGATATTTTTTCTAACCTGTTATCCAACATTTGGTTCCTAATCTTATTCTAAGTCTTCCTGCATTCCACGCTATATAATAGTAAACGTATTAAAAGTATACATTTAGAATACCTAATGTCGCGTAGCCTAGAACCGCTTTTTCTTCCCATTTTCATTCAATATCTAATTTTCAGGTGCAAAAACTGGGTAAAAGTGACCGGTAAAGTGGACTTGGCATACATACCGATCGAAAAGCTGCATGAATTAAATATATCTGTGACCAGCATTTTCGAAACACCGACTTCAAAAATTACAGCCTAATTAAAAAAATGGTTCCTCCATATCTGCTATTAACTGCTATTAATCACGGAGCACTGCTAGTTTGTAATATTAAGTAAGGAAGATTAGAGATTATTTTCAGGGAAAAATATATTATATACATAAAAAAACGTATTATTATTATAAACCCTACTAAAAATTAAAATAGTTCTAATACGTTTTTTTTTTCTTTAAAATATCGATATCGGTAAAAATGTGCTATGTTTGCAGACATCCTTTTTGTTTCTCATGTTGGCTAACATGCTCGATATAGTATAATAACACTTATTACTTATGGTCATTAGTTTTATTATATTGCGCTTATTCTCAGCGCACGTTTTAAAAATTCACAACATCCGTTCCAATATACGTCAGTCCCGTCTCTTCTTACGTAGTATTTATATACTCTTTGCCTTATATCTTTAGACTCGATATAGAAACTGCTGTAGACTTGGAGTCGGCTTTAGCAGCAACCAAAAACGCTCGAGAAGAATGCATGGCACAATGCTGCCAACAACGTCATGAGCTATAAAAAGCGATTCTCAGGTAGGAATTATTCACTTCAGTTTCCCCCAGCCCTAAACATAAGCTACAAAAGTGCATGAGAGTTCATTGGACCGGCCTGCAGCCTTATTGTCTAACTCTGGTGGTAAAGCCAATCAAATCCATTACCATTACCATTGGCGGTTCCAGTTCGCCGTCCAGGGGAATTGTCTAATATTTTCGGTGGTAATCGTCTTGAAAAAGTGAAGGCCATTTCGTTCTTTCCACAGACTACATAACACCAAAAACATATGCTCTTGCGTTCCATTTCATGAAGAACAGCTTTGAGCACTTTTTAGTGCTTTTTTGAACTAATGGTTGGAAAATGTTAATTTAGCCATATAAACATGTGTAGTGTTTTATTTGTTTATAATAATCTAATTTTTATTAGTTATGCTGTTTAATATATGGATATTCTTAAAAAAAAACAAGTATATTATAGCCTGACGTTGCGTAGAACGAAACGTTGGTTTGCAAATTATTATTTATTCTGGACCTTAGCTACTTATAATAAAGTATGTGTTTGTTTGTTGTTTACTTTAGCATTCAATAATGAAATGAAAATCAAATGGAAAAAAAATTATTAAATAGGTAGGTTATAGTCACAAGATTTGTGTGAGTTTGTGCGAAACGTGGATAAACTAAAAGTGGAATTGCTTTGTGAGATGTAATGTATGTCGAGGTTATGTTCGTTTTCGGATATAAAATTGACAAATATGCCTTGATTTAGCAACAAATACGTACCTATGTACCATATTGTATTTCAGAATGTCATCTGATAAAGTGGTCTTTTCATAGACCTACAATTGGTCATCGAGTTAGATCGAAACTTTGAATAAATATATCGCAAGTTCTAACAGTCTTTGGCTTGGCTTTACAGGAATTTTGGTGGACTAATGAATATTATCTAAGCACCTATTCGAGTTTAGTTTAATTTACCTACTAGGTACATAGACATATACTAGGTATATGCATTTTCACAAATGCTCATCAACAACATACATATTTTAATGGATTTTTACCTCATTTCAATGCATACATAATCGGTTATGTTTTGTGTCATTTTACTTTACAGCACTAACTTAGGAGATATACAGATAAGATACTGCTGCATAACCAATGTTGACTTCTGTAAAACATTCCCCAATAGAAGAAAACATTCATCAACAGAACTGAAGCTTTCTGTAGTCCCGCAGGTACCTATATTTTGTATTATAATTTATTAACTAGGTAGGTAAATACCTAATAATTATTATTGACTGGCTTGGGTAAAGGCTGGCAGGGAGATATGCATAATACACACCCCCCCAAGTGGGACAATGTATATTTTTGGTGTACAATAAAGAGTTATCTATCTGTCTATATTTAGTCTCATAGGTAATTAATTGACTATATAATACTCTAGCTACACAGTTAGACACCACCTTAAGAAACTGTTAATGTAAGGTGCCTTGTGGGCCCGGAGTAATAATAGGTCCATCCCTTCTCACCCCACGTGTGCTTTGAGCACCAGCCGGGGTTCAGGAGATGGGCTGCAGCTTGCACCTGTATCAGTTTGAACATTTCCAGCTATCACAAAGCCTGATGTAGCTGTAGGTAGAGACATACAACAAATTAACCTCTCTTTTGAATTGTTTACAAATTTGATCTAACTCTACAAAAGTAATACTGCATATTACAATATTGACTATGTAGTACTTGTTATGTAGATAATGACAAATGACCATAGCTATATCTTTATTTTCAGATTCAGTTCAGTATCTGTCTATCACATCAAACAGGATCATTTCAAGTCGGTTTGCAGCGGGAAGAGATTCATAGCATGTCCATAAAATGCAAAAGGATGCTGCTTCTCAAATCTACTTGTTATATTTGTATTATAATATGTAGGTATATACCTAGTTACTGCACTTTTTTATACCATTTGAATAAAATGGTGTGTTGGAAATATTTACTTTGTTGTTGTGAATTATTATATAATTACATTGTAATCAGTGGGCTACCAGTGAGCCAGTAATGGCTTGTAAGTTTTTAGAATGTTTTATGTATAGTCCTTATTTAATAAAGACACTTGCCCGTTAATTTTTTTTAGAAAGGTTTTTACAATAAAATAAACATGCTATTTAATAAAATTTGTTTAATTTTCTGTTTCTCTATCCATACTCAGTCTGTATTTATGCTAAAACTAGCTGCATGCCGAGGCTTTGCTCTTGTGCAAACATTGCTAGCCTCGTTCGAAATTTAAAGAAATATTTCCTCCAAATTGCAAATCTCTAGGTACACCAGTTTAGGCTGTGTGTTGTCTGTGAATCAGTTGGTAGGTATGTCGCTTGTGACATACTGTTTCATAGGTATCAATGTATGTTTCTACTTACATAATAATTTGTAGTTAAAAAATAACAACAAAACATAGATAGATAGATAACTCTTTATTGTATATTTACTTAGAAGTAAATCGTACATTGTACATAATATAATATAGAAGTAGCGGTAACACAATCGGCAGTCTTATAGCTTACAGCAATCTCTAAACCAGAGTAAATGCCAGTAGTACTCATGTCACTCAATCTGTAACAAATAAGAAAAATTTATAAAACTTTGTATGTATTGTACGCTGACATAAATACACTGAATGCACTAAATATGGGTACTAGACGAGTACACATACAAAGATATGAATATCACATTCATATCTCGGAAACAAATACTTCTGCTCATCACACAAATGATTGCACCTTGCGGGATTCGAGCCCGCATCCATTGGTTGACTTTCAGTCAGGGTCACTAGCCACTCGGCCAACTGGTTGCCAAATGTAGTGGCACTGAATGTTAATGACAAAATGAATTTTTCACCTCCTTTTTGAACGACAAATATGACAATGTGCAAAATTCAAGTTATTAGATTGCACTATGGAGAGTGAGCACAAGAACTGCACAATCTGATTCCCTTATCACCGTACAAACTAGAATATTGGCAAAGCGGCACCTTTTTATGATAGAAATACCACAAACAAACACGAAACGTTACGCTTCTTCATTAATTGTAAGATCTGCAAAAGAGTGGAATGCCCTGCCCTCGTCAGTTTCTGGTAAAATATAATGAATCCAGGTGTGTTCAAGTCAAGAGTGAATAGGTATCTACTAGGCAAGGTGCTACACTTTCGTCCACATCATCGCTTTCCAACAGGTGAGATGATAGTCAAACAATTGCATAAAACGTAATAAAAAAGGTGCATTAGATATGGGTTGAAAGTAGGCAGTTCCCGATGAAATTTTAACTGATTACCTATAAAGGTATCATTTTAGGTATTGTACTTATTTTGTTTTAATTGTTAATATGACTTGGTATCTTTTGTCGATACTTTTAATACATTTTGACTGTTATTTTTGCAAATTCTTTCATAATGAATGGTCTAGGGTGTAAATATGCCTATGATTGTTACTCAAAACCTTCTGGAGATGTTTTTCTTCTGCAGCTGGCTACAAATTTTCTCATCAAAAATATTCTATAAATAAACATACATAGATATAAACCAATATTACATCAATGACTCAGAAACAATCATTTGTGCTCATCACACAAATGATTGCACCTTGCGAGATTCGAACTTGCAACCATTTGTTGACTCTCAGTCAGGGCACTAGCCAATCCATCTTTTACGACCACCTGGGAAGTTTTTTTTTTTACAATAGCTTACCTTTGTCCACCTGGGTGTTACTTGGGAAATATTTAGTTTCCACTGTCCACCTTGTTATCAAAACTTTTCTGATTTGAAGTGCATAGAGATAATAATTTATTGGTCTATTTTGTTGATATTTGTTGTTAAACATTGAACATCCATAGATATTATAATAGCCACATGGTCAGCACCAATATTAGGGGCTTGAGAGACTGTCCATTAGTTTGGAGATGTTGTTTTTCTGCAGTTGGCTACAAATTCGCCCATCAAAATATTCTTCATATTATGTTTTTGTAGGTTAGGTACTTATAGTGCCTGTAATCGAATAAATTAGATATGTTAAACTGAAATAAGTGCTAGTAGAAGTAAATATCGAAATATTCTCTTTGTATCGAACTATATATATCACAAAAAACCAGTGAATTTTCTGTTTGACTTTCGCAAGTTTGGAAGTCGAATTTTCGGAGAATTAATGCCTGAAATTAATAAACCGCAATTAATTATGATACCTAGATTACCCCTTCCCTTTGAACTTACGCAAACAGTCAACTTTTAATTCAATAAAACTATAATTTCGTCACAAACTCAAAGCCAGTTGATATGAAAGGTTAGGACAGAGCAACCTTTTTCATTTGACATGTTTCGTTCATTCATTTCGCTTAAAAACAGCTGATAGTGGGGACTCGGTGAAGATCACCGAGGAGATCACCGGTGGATAGTTAGACAATTCGAATTGGGAGATTTATATTCATAATGGTGTAAATGAACGTCAGTTTCATTATCACCAGAGTTAGACAATAAGGCTGCTGGTCGTGCATTCATGAATGCATTGCGGGATTCATTGCACGAAATGATGGCATGATAGGTACAGCTGTTTAGTCACGAGATAGATTAACTATATTTGAACACCATCATATAAAATTAGCACAATACAGTTTATTAATAAGCAAGTGTAACAATGGGCGGTCTTATCACTCAAAGCGATCTCTTTCAACTTCAACAACCTCAGAATGGAGAGGAATAGCTCAGAATAATCGCGGAAGCCGTAACTTCACTGAAAAAACGAGGGATTTAGTGAAAAGTCGTAGTATAGTTACCGGAACAAAAAACACGTAAACCCGAACTGTGGATGCAGGCGAGTGCGACTGCGGGATGTTATATCTGAAACTGTTCACTTACGCCATGGAAGATACCTATGTTTAAGACGCTGGATTGGACAGGAATGGGGATAAACATAAATGGCGAGTGTATCTTACCTACACCTACGATTCACTGATGATATTGTTCTTATGGCAGAGCGTGGCAGGATCTCAAATGAATCCTGACCGACCTAACTGACGCCTCTATTTGTATCGGTCTCGGGATGAGGATACGTACGAAATTTAGGATGAACATGATTTAACAACCTTAATACTCCGATACAAATCCTCCTTAATGGTGTCCCCCTTGACTTGACCATTAAGGAGGTGGTGGCCCCCTTGAAGTTGTTCAGAAGTATGTTAACCGCGGGCATAATATGCGATTAGGTAAGAATAACTTCGAAAGGAAAGCCGTTAGGAGGATTCAGCTGGGATCCATACTACATTGCCTGAAGACGAAAATCTTCAACGCGTGCATCCAACTCGTAATGACCTACGGAGCCGAAAGTGGACACTCACAGTGCGACTGATTCACTGGACTGGAAGTTTAAAGTCGCTCAGTGAGCTATGGAGAGACCTATGCGTGGAGTTTCCATAAGGGATCGCATCCGAAACTAAGAGATACCCCAGAGAACCAAAGTAACCGACAATATTACCAAGCTGAAGTGGCAATGGGCCAGTCACACAAAACGAAGAACCGACAACCGTTGGGGGAAAACGAGTTCTATGATAGCAGCAGGTTTAGTTTAAAGTAGTGTAGGGCCGAAAAAGGCCTAAGTTAAGCAGTGCACGAATACGGGCTGATGATGATGATGATGTGGTTGAACTTGTCATTCAATAGATTTATTTAATTCACAGAACTAATACCATAATTAAAATTACAAGAAATCACGCAAGCCATCATAGATAGATAGATAACTCTTTATTGAAACACACAAATAAAAATCTTACAACTAAAAATAACAAAATTAATTGTCTGGAAGAGATCGCTCTGAGCGATAAGATTCTGAGACTTTATTGTCTCAGAATCTTATCGCTCAGAGCGATCTCTTCCAGACAACCGTGCATGGAAAGGAATAACGGAGGTAATAGGGACTAGAGTTGCCGCGAATACTCGCTATTATTCGGTATTCGGCATTACTCGACATTTTTTTGATATTCGTCGAATACCGAATAATAGCTAGTATTATTCGGCATTCGGCGAATAGTCTAATATAAACTTTTAAGGAACAAAAAAACGAATGAGTTAAAAATAATCAATTTTTATTATTTTCCTTAATAAAACAATACACAGTATCAATTATTATCTGTAATAATATGTGCCTGTGCCTATCATATTAATGAAATTAAATTAGTTAGGCTTTTTAATTAATATTTAAAATCCAACAGAGGCAGATTGTGGTGCAAAAAAACTATTTTTTCTGCACGTTCGGGAGCAAGTCGGTTTCGCTTTTCCTCATAAACTAAACCTGCCTCAGAAAATAGTCTTTCTGAATAAACAGAGCTTGCTGGTGTGATTAAGTATTGTTTAGCAAGCTTACTTAAAGTAGGAAATCTATTCTTATTGGTACTCAAAGCCCACCATTCATATGGGTTTATTTTTCTGTTAGCCTTTGCTAATGCGATGTAGTGGGTGATTTCTTCAGCAGTGGCATTCTTGGGTTGCTCTTCAGTAGGCTGCTCTATAGATGATTCTTCAAAACATGCCCAAAATAGTTTTTGAGTTTCTGAATCGACATGCTCACTTTCATTGTCTAAACGAGACCTTTTGGATGCCGTTTCTGGATCCAAATCATCATTTTCGTCATCTAAAGAAAGCCTAAGACCTTCTCTGAGCGCAGCTCTACGGATCCGTTCAGCTTGGGTAGCGTCAAAGTAAAAGTCCTTGTAGCGGGGGTCTAAAAATGTCGACAAGTAATGTCTTCCTAAAGCATAGATCGTCCAAGTTAAAACGGGCTTGCATATTTTCTATTAACGCCTTTCTAAAATCATCAACGTGTGCAGTTTGTTGAATCAGCGCATCTTTCATCATATATCTGGTTAATGAAACAGTGCTAGGTATCACATCTGATATAGGTGCATATGTGGAACTCGTGATTTTTGTTATCTCTTCGAAAGGTTTTAAGAGCTTTAACAGATGTTCTATAATATCCCACTGATCACTGGTCAAATTTTTAAAATTCACGCTCCTTGAATCTGAAATATACACCGAAATTGCTCTTTTTTGCTCAAATAGACGCTCCAGTAGGTAATATGTTGAGTTCCAGCGAGTTTGAATATCTTGAATCAGTTTATGCTTAGGAAGTCCGAGCTCAGATTGAATACTTTCAAGTTTTGTATATCCTGAATGATTAAAATGTGTCACTATGCGGCGGGCACTAGTAAGAATTTATTTTATTGGAAAACTGTTATCTAATGCATTATTTATCACCAGCTGGAGAGTATGTATGAAGCAACGCTCTGAAGGAAGTAGAGTTTCCTTAACTCCTTTAACCATATTCGCCCCATTATCGTGAAAAATCGCTTGAATTTTAGAGATAGGTATGTCCCATTTCGTTACACACTGTAACAGTTCTCTTTTGATATTTTCTGATGTGTGTGATTCAGGAAAATGAGCCATGTTTAGAACGGCATGATTCAGTTTAAAGTTTTCTGATATCCAGTGTCCTGTTAAACTCAGAAATGCAGCATTATTTACAGAAGAAGTCCAAAGATCGGTAGTGAATGCTATAGCATCAGCCCTTTCTAACTCGTTGTTTAGTTTGCTAACCACTCTCTCATACATGTCTGGAATTATTTTCTCGGTGAAATATGTCCTACCAGGAATAGTGTATTGCGGCAAAGCATTATTAATAAAACGTTTAAAGCCCACATGATGATCGACGATGGAAAGTGGCTCGTTGTCAATAGTGATCATTTCACCAATCAAGTAATGATATTTTTTTGCTCGGCTATCGTTGATGTCCCAGAGCTTTTTTTTCAAGTAGTTGTTGCAGTGACGGTTGCACCAAAGGCTGAATGGGCAACTGGGTGGATGAGGAAGTACTTGGAGAAGATTCTGCGGGAGCATTATGTTGAGCATGACTACTTGAGCTTCCATAAATTTTACCATACTCATCTGGGTGTTTGAATTTCAAATGATTCTGCAAAGCCGTCGTTCCTGCTTTTTTTGCTGCTCTACTTATTTTTACACCACATAAATTACATTTTGCACTGTTTTCTTCCTCTTCAAAATGTAGCCAAACATGAGTTTTTTTTCCTGGGTTTGGCATGATTGTTCCTAGGTTTGGCATGTTGTTTTTAAGTAACACTTTAACTAATTAAGTATTCAAGTCTTTAATTCAATAGCAATTTTCAAATAAGTATAGAAAGAAAAAATAAAAAACGTCAACCTATGTCGAAAATCAAATTATAAATGCGTGCCGCCTACCCTAAACACAAGCGTATTGATCGAGCGGGAAATCCCCTACAATAGTAAACGCTGGGTAATACAAAACGGGGTATTACCCGTAAAATATGTACAAGAAAAGGGTTGCCAGCATTTAAAAATTAAAATACTACATATATATGTAGATATGTATAACATGAAACAGATTTCTTTAACTTTATTGTTTTCTTTTCTCACAACCTTAGAAGAAATTAGAAATATTTTTAATGTGCCTTATTTATGTCGAATAGTAATGACGAGTTATTCGACTATTCGCCAAAGTGAATGGCGATTAATCGGTATTCGACTATTCGCTATAACAACTATTCGCGGCAACTCTAATAGGGACGGTCCCCCCGTGGGTTCCCGCCTTGTCGTGGCGGGGGGGCTCTAGTAACCGTGGCTTCGCCCACCACGGTGAAGCTAAGAGGAACCCGGGGCCGTGCTGGGTGTCGCCGGCTGGCCCCATGGACCATGGGCTTTGCTCCTCAAGCCCACGCTGAAGTGGCACAGTAGGTTGCGGTGCTGTATGGGCGGCATCGCAACTGAGGCGGGCCGCGGTGTTGTATGGGTAGCACCGCGGCTGAGGGAAGAGAGACCGCGGCGGGAGAGAAGTGTCGGTGATAAGGTGCGCCGCTCTTCCTACCTTCCGTGCCTTAGCGGGGCCGCCACCGTTTGATGGCGGACGCGGTGGGGCCGCAGGGGAAGAGGAGTGCCGGTATTACGGTGCGCCGCTCTCCCTATCCTCTGCGGCCGAAGTGGCTGGCGGTGGGGCCACTGAACCGACCCATCGCAGGAGGACCTCGAGCGTCCAGACGCGGGTATTTCGTTTGGCGCTGATTTGCGGGTTGGTCCCCGGGTGGTGGTTGCGGCGCACCATGTGTACTAGTGCGTTGCAGGGGGGTTTTCCCCAGGCGGGTCCGGAAACGGACAGCCGCGGCGGGTTCGCGGTCGTGTGCGTAAGCGTTCTCGTGTTCCCGTCGTGAGCGGCAGTGGAGGTACACCATGGGGCTTTAGTGGGTAGTACGGGCAGTCGCCAGTGAGTCCCACATAACTACTGGGCCTTCCCCGGGCTCAGTGGTATGCAGAAACGCATTTCCCCATGTAAAAAAAAAAGAAAAAAAAAAGTTAATAGAGACGGTGGTTTTAACCAATAAATAAATACATAAACCATAAATAAGCACTTAGAAATTACAAAATAATAATGAAATTAATTGGGAAAACACAATAGAAAATTGGAATAAAAGATATAAACCTAGTAGATACATACAATTATATAAAATCATAAACATACATAAAAACATACCTACATACATAATAATAACAGGATTAAGATGTAGCAGCTCAGCTAGAGTGATAAATACAGCATTTTAACACGATGTTTAAAAACGTTGAGCGAAGGTGTGCGTCACATATCAACAGGTAAGGCTTAGGCATAGTCATAGTTCTAGTTTTGGAGTTTATAGGTAAAGGGGGTTAACTGAACCGGTTGGAAATTTTGAACTAGAGGGAAAGTACCCTCGACATAGTAAATTTTACTCAAAGGAAACATTCGCTTATTTTTAAAAGTAGGTAAATAAAACTACATTTAATCTTTTTTGAAAATTTGCTCACTTCAGCCGGTGATCGAACCGACAGAAAGGCAAAAAATAGCATCCTGTATTTTATGGCACCAATCGATAGGATCAATCATAAAGATCAAACCTGAACTAAATAATGCACCTTAAATTAAGGAAAGATCATTAAATCTAACAACAACACAAATATATGTTAAATATATGCCTTTTCTAATGATAATGATAAAATCATCATCATCATCATCATCTCGTCATCATCAGCCTATATCTGACCACTACTGGACGTAGGCCTCTCCTAATGCACGCCACTGAGCTCGGTCTTCAGCTCTCCTAATCCATTTCTGCCAGCCGCTTTTCGCAGGTCGTCACTAATAAAATATCAAGCATAAATTGAACATTTTTATAACCCCAGACCTACACCGCACATTATAGCCAAGAACAATCTCGATCACATCAGCTTTCAAACAGAAAAAAAACGCATCAAAATAGGTACATTCGTTTGGGAGCTACGATCCTTGCTACCCTCCCTTCCCCCATCATTTATAGCTAAGAACCATCTTGGTACGAGCTACGATGCAACGGACAGACACACGGATACACACCCTAAATTTATAACATCCCTCTCATCGACTTCGGGGGTTAAAAACTGAGTATTTTTCGGTTACTTCGGTAATCGACGCCGTCATGTTCTAATAGTAATGATCTATCTATCCTCAGGTGAGCCGAAATGTGTCCCGAGTCCCGAAAAAGCGAAGCATCAAAATGAGATATCTTGGGTGCAAATTAAGTTTGAAAATTTACAACTTTTTTGAATGTCAGTTAAAGAACGTCATTTTTACTATTTGACGCTGACTTTGACAAGGATTTCCGAGGTTTAAATATAATTCAACATTTTCACCAACGATGCCGAGACAAGAAATGTTAAAAAAAAAGCGATTAAATTCTCTCACAGACCAAGTCGTAGCATCAAGCTAGCTTAGCTAAGTTTAAAACGAAACCGGCATATTGAAATATGCGCGTCCCGTCTGCCCGGCTGGCTATCAGAAACCCTCGACGCATTTTAATCCCGCATGTATTTTGATGATTCCAGAAAGGTATCCCGTGTGAATAACATGCGCGGGCGCGACCTGACCCGGCCGGCACTGACCTGTGTAATGTCAAACATACATTCATACAAATACATTTACGCCCGTGATGTGCGAGGCGTTGGAAAATGTAGCGATGTTAATATTGGATTATTGGAGGCATCAGTTGTTCTGGAAAAGTGTTTTTTTTTTACCACCAGGCACAACACTATATTATTCTTTGAGATATGTAACTTGCTGTATCGATGAGAGGAGTGACTAAACATCGCACCGTCACACAGCATCTGCAGCCAAATGATGTCCAATGCTGATAGTTCAGCTCCCCATAGAACGCGATTCCTCGCTGTAGGCCTTTATTAATTTTCGAGTGACTGCAAGATTGTCCTACGTAGAACAATACATAAAATGATTTCTACAGTCCTTAGGTGACTCTCATGTATACTTGTAATAAAGCAGATAACAAAAAGTCTGTACAAATAAATATGATTAAAAACAAAAAACAAGCTCTGATCATAAATTTTTTTTTTTTAATTGTGTGTCTTTTTGTTTGTTGGTGCATCACGTCAAATTAGTGAACAGATTGCGATGCGGTTTTCACTATTGGATAGCTTAGGGTTTGAGTAAAATGTGGGTGTACTTCAACTTGGTATCTCAATCCGATGAGAAGAAGTCGAGCAACGGGAGGTTCTCCTAGTCCTTGAAAGCAATGAGGCTAAGTATGGAGACAAAGTCGGGGTTTAACCAAGCTCACACCAAACGCAAAGTAATATAGGCGATCGCTGTATTACATTTAAGGGCTGTGGATTTTGTTGAATAAATAAATAAACCGATAAAAACGATTTGACTACTGAACTTAGTTTGATGTTTGGTATATTGGTACTTTTGGTTCTGGAATAACTCGTGGGATCCTTATATCCCAGAAAAATTACCGCGCAGGCAACGCCGCTGGCCCAGCTAGCCAATTTATATAATAAAAGTGCTGGTAGGGAGAAATTGAAGAAAAGTGCTTACATCCCACACGACAGTGTCAATATGGTTGAAGACTTAACATTGTAACCATAGAGTGGTTACAATGTTAACTTCGAGTCTTCGACCATTGTTCTAGAGTGGGACTATCTCTACGGATCCCGGAGCTAGAAGCTTTGGGACAGGCGATGCAACAAGAGCAGAGGCACTCATAGCTCGATGTCTCCATCAAATCAAACAACGATAACTACGAGATTGACAAAGTCATGATATCCCCAGTCATGAGCCAGCTATAATCGCCAGTAATTGACATATTATTGTATCTACTAGAAGACTGAGCCTTCAATCGGAAACGCAATAAGAATAATAATAATGTTCGCACGTGTCGACTAAACTAGGGTCGGATAAGGTTTTGGCCGGAATATCCGGCGAAAACTGCGACACGATAGCCATTCACTCGGCATCCGTCTACGCGACATTGAAGTTGGAGCGAGGTACTGTTATGAAAATATTTTCTTAATAGGATTGCTTCATTCTCCTTCTCATGTTTTCTCAACTGCCCAATTTGTTCTCTCGCTCTGTTCTGGCGAAAAGACAATCATAGGTTCAGCGCTAATTCGTAAATGTAATATAGTTAACATTTGATTGACAGATGAGACAAGTTTTGCTTATGCTGCATAAGATTGTTACGCATCTAATGTGTTGATTGGAGATATCAAGTTGAAATTAATATCAAATACTCAGGTCTGCAATCCCTTGGCGATGTGAAAAAACAAACTTCTAAGTCAATACGATGACTCTCGCAAGGGAATCAAAAGCTATAGAGTACTTCCCGTTGAACTAGAATCATGAAATTTGGCAAGAAGCAATGTCTTATAGCACAAGTAAAGGGAAAAATCCGGAAACCGTAAATTTGTAGTTATATCACAAAAATAAAAAAGTTTGTACGGAACTCTCAGTGCGCGAATCAACTCGCACTTGGTCGGTTTTTATAGACATACTAGTTTTCCCGCCCGCGACTTCATCCGCGCGGACTACTGTTTATCGCGATAAAAAGCATCCTATGTTCTTCTAAGATATTAAAAACCATTGCAAAAGTAGGTATAGCACCGCTCTTTATGTTTTTTGACATACTTGTTATTTCGTTTCCATGGCAATCGTTTCTTACATGGAGTAATCAACATTTTTCCTGTTTTTCCAGTTTTCCCGTGAAAACTTACAATTTTCCGGGATAAAAAGTATTCTATGTTTCATTCCAAGCTATAAGCTATCTCCATTCCAAGTTTCATCAAAATCCGTCCAGCCGTTATCCCGTGAAAGCTCCCCAAACAAATAAACAAACAAACAGACAACGTTTCACTTTTATTTATTGGTATGGATGGCCAGTTCCTATATCTTAAAACGGCCCGTTTAATTTTTATAGGAATGGGGGGTTAGCCGGCTATTCTTTACTCTCCGGCCAGTATCAAGTTTGGCCGCATGTACTCCGCAGCACTAAAACAAACCATGCGATAGTAAACCTTCAACCGTTTCAAATTAATGGCGAAACGAATTAATTAATTGAATAGCGCAAATATCCCCGGAATCAGGGCAGAGCTCTTCTTTGTTCCATTGAAAAGCGCACTATCGAGAGGGGCAGTGAATCAACTTCGCACAAATCGCTCGCAGCGCCATCTAACTAACAGCAACGAATATATTAGAATGGTATCCAGAATCATCAATCTTCATCGATTTTGTGTCGGCCTCAAATCTTGTTAAAGGAAATTATCCCTTCCAGACAACCTTTGGATGGGTAGAGATGATTGATTCTTGGTAACATAAACCATCTCTTTGTGCAAGGGATCGCCAGAATGATTATTATGCCAAACAGTGAAAGAAACGATCGATCGGGATGATCATGATGCTCAGCATACAATAGTAGGAGAACGAATGGGTATCCGAATTACTTGATCTGATTTCATGTACCTGGCAAACTTATACACGGGCAGTTTCCCAGTTTACATCTACTTTTCCGTCAGTCGTCACTACGAACTGACGTGAGATCTTGGCCCAAGACGGGTCGGAGATATACCTGAATTATTACTATCTGCCCTAATGTAAGGAAATTTTAGCCCCTATGGAATGCGGTCCATTGGAGCTCAAATTACGGCTAACGACCGAGTGTAATTGCGGCATTTCCTTGTACTATTATTTATTCTGTGGCATTACTAATGCTTCTGGTCTTTGTGCATTACGAGACGCTGAACTGAAAAGTCTTAGGTTTATGAGAAAAATAAAATAAGTACAAATTATTCAAGAAACCAATTACTACTCATGTGTACGAAGTTAAACTACTGCTTACACAGTATAGCTGTAGCTCCCCTTTTGATTAAAACGCGTTCTCGATCGAGTGGGGTCCTGAGACCCGGTCCCCCTGATTTGATGGACTCTCGTTGTGTGCAGGCGGACGTGTCGTGTCGACTGCTCCCATTGTCGTGTTGTCGAAACCTTTGTCCACACGTCGAGTGATGACGTCACGGTGAGAAAAGAAATCTTTTTCTCCGCTTTCAGAGACATAATGTCCTCGACTGAGATTTTGTGTCATTGTTTACTTTGTTTTCGACAAATCCTGATTTTCTCCGTGAAATCTTTTTTTAGAGAATGATAGATAGAATCAACTACAGATAAGTACATTATTTAATTCCAAAATATACTAAAGGCAAATGAATACTTTACCTACATCGTTTTTATCTAAGTTGCGAATTCATACCTAACAATAGCAACTATTAGATTAGATTCAATGAATCAAAACAGTTATAATAGTCCCTTTGTAGTTGTGACGTATTTGTGAAGGTAAGTACTTACCCCCTTACTTATAAAAAGTTATGCAATGGTTATGCAATGATTAAGAATTCCGCGCAGTACAATATTGTACTGCGCAGTATTTCTAATCATGACTTAATCATTGCATAACTTTTTATAAGTAAGGGGGTAGGTCTTCGCATATTGCACAGTGACTGACAGTGACGAGATACTACAGAATAAATAGTAATCCATACTTCCATAGAGTATACAAATACTACGCATACATCATCCATCAACATCATGCGTATTTGACAAAAAGTTTCATCAGTTGATGTATCTTTGACGACAAAAATAATAGCGCCCGCCCGTGTTACGTTGCGTGTGAACAAGAAGCTTTACTATGAAATGTTTTTTTAAACTTATGTAAGTAGTACATAGTAGCAGTAGATTACTACATATTTTAAACAATGCCACCATCGTCTCTCTGTGCAGAAAGATCTCGGAACCTACTGTCGTTACTTCGGTTTACAAAAAGGTGTAGGTTGATTTGAAACAAATATTACGTGTCATTTATGCCTAGGTATGTATTTCTGCGTACCTCAATAGTTATTACCTAATAGTTGTGTCTAATAGTACAATAGTTGTGGTTGGGCCTTTTATTTATCGTTAATAATCTGGTCTTCGAGCTCGGATAAATGAACAAGTTACAAGTTTAGTGTACTCGTAGTGTAATGGCGGAAACGCCAAAGCCGCAGGTACTAACGCGACGTCAGCGACAAGAACTTATGAAATCTCACACGTTGGATAGTGCACCTGTGATGTTCGACGAACGGATTCTTCCCCATGGCAGCGATTGTCCCATGACGTCACGGGAACAAGAATATACAGCGACGCCATTGCCGCCCCACAAACGGTCACAGCGTGGTACTGCGCAGCAATCAATGAGTACTTCGAGAATAACCGTATGTACGAAGAAAACTTCTACATCTTCGGAAGCACGACGTAAACAGCTTGAATTGCAAGCAGCCGAAGCAAAAGCCAAGATTCAGATGGAGTTAATTGACATGAAGTTACAAGCTGACCTTGCCAAAGTCGACGCTGATGACGCAAAAATCGTCGACACTGATGTTGCTCCTGATGAAGACCATGGCACGAACTGTTCCAAATCACTATTGGAAGAACGGACACATAAAGATGTGGAGAAGTGGCTGGAGCGTAACTGTTCACCTGTTCAGCCCCATAATGATAGCATCCAAGAGCTAGCTCATACGCTGAGAGATATGATGAAGCAGACTTCAACCCAGCATGAAGATCGACTGCTCAGCCGACTCGCTACACCGCGCGAACTACCTTTATTTAGTGGTGACTGCATTGAGTGGCTACATTTTAAAAGTGCATACGATGACTCATCTCGTGTGTGCAGATTTAGTGACTCGGAAAACTTATGGAGACTCCGCCGAGCATTACGAGGTGAGGCTAAAGAAGCTGTCACTGACTTGATGATTGGCAATACGCCGCCGTCGGCAGTGATGGAAGCTCTCGAATTAAGATTTGGTCGAGCTGATATTATTATTCAGAACATAACGATGCAGTTGAAGAAATTACCATCGTTACCTAACTATTATCAACATGAATTGACTAACTTCGCTGTTAAGGTCAATAATTGCGTGGCAACAATACGCGCACTAGATCAGCATAATTACTTACGAAGCCCAGAGCTCGCTGCAGCGGTTGTTTCTAAAATGCCGAGCACATTGATAGGTAAATGGACAGATTTTGCCTACGATCTAGATCTAGATTTTGTTTAACAACAACTAAACACAACAGTAATTTGTGTCCTGCGCCTGTGTGTGACATCGAAAACTGTGGTATGGCACATCACCGTTTACTGCACTGGACGAAACCTACGATGACGTCACAATCAGCATATATGACAAGCCACGATGGCCCGGAACCGGTTTTACCTACGCCCGACGCATCGATAACGCACGTCGCTCGAGGTGATGACGTCGCGAAGTCTTCTACGAGTTCTACGACGGAGGAATTTGCACTACTAAAAGTGATTGCCGTGCAATTACGCGGACCTAAAGGTATCATAAATACCTACGCGCTTTTAGATGAAGGCGCCGCATTGTCTATGATTGATTCGGACTTATCGGAAAGCTTAGGCTTAAAAAGTGAAAATCCGTGTGCTATTAAGTTTACTGACGCGTTCGGCTTAGAGGTTTATCAGTCGGAAGTGCCGAAAGTGAAGGCTCAAATATCTGGACAAGACAATACTTTCTATGACATTAACTTGCGTAAATGTGATAAGTTAAAATTGAGTGCTCAAAATATGTCAGTTGTAAACAAAGTTGACTGTTCACACTTAGCTCATATAAAGCCTTTGGTTTGTACACATAGTGTAGTGCCCCGTATACTGTTAGGCGAAGATAATTATTTCCTTATAGCCCCACTGGAGATTGTTCACGGAGACAGGAACTCCTTGTATGCGTCACGTTGCAGGTTGGGATGGACCATCCATGGCTACCACAAAGGTCGTACTCACTCCTCGGTAAGTGAACTTAATGTTTTCCATCTCGCTCGCTCTTCTGATAGTGATGATAAGCATGAAATTAGTGAACTGAATTCTTTAATTAAAAATTCTTTTGATCTTGATTCGGTAGGAATTTTGACCTTATATCGTGAGAATAAGGATCACGTTAGAGCTATTGATGTTTTAGATAAAACTTCACGTCAAGTAGGTACACAATGGGAAGTAGGTTTGCCCTTTAGAAAGGATGATTTTAAAATGCCTGACTCTTATTTTAATGCCTATTCTCGTCACCAGGTATTGTTACGTAAGTTTCAGATAGATAACGATTACGCTGTTAGGTATAAGCTGGAAATGGACAAGTTATTTAATAATGGTTACGCTCGCGAACTGAACGAAGATGAACGCTCAGCTGATAATTGTTGGTACCTCCCACATTTTGGAGTACTTAATCCCAATAAGCCTGGAAAGTTACGCCTAGTCTGGGACGCTGCATCAAAAGTTAATGACGTAAACCTGAACCACTATTTATTAACCGGACCTGACTTGTACAATTCATTACTCGGAATTATGCTTAGATTTCGTGAAAATCCGATAGTAATAATAGGCGACATCCGTGATATGTTTTTACGTATCAAGATACGTTCTGAAGATCAGCATGTTCTCAGATTCTTATGGCAAGAATCGACAGATAGCCCAGTTAAAATTTGTGTAATGCAAAGTTTAATATTCGGTGCGACATGCTTACCTTTTATTGCGCAGTACATTAAAAATAAGAACGCGCTCAAATATGAAGACATTAACTCTGAGGCTATTGACGTCATTATAAATAATCATTACATGGATGATTGTTTGTACTCAACTTGTGACGAAAGTACAGCTATTAAGTTAGTGCATGACATAACTTTGATACATAAGAAAGGTGGATTCGAGATAAGAGGTTGGTCGAGTAATAATAAAGAGGTTTTAAGTTCTATACCTACGGACGCGTTAGCGCACACAGCTATACAATTTAAAGATGGTTTAGACAACACGGCTGAGCGCACTTTAGGTTTGATTTGGCATCCCGCGGATGACTCATTTGGTTTTAAAATTAACTTGACTCGGATTCCTAAAGATATTTTAGACGGAACTGTACCTCCAACGAAAGCTAAAATGCTTAGCATTATTATGTCAATTTATGACATTCATGGCTTCTTATCACCGTTTCTGATAAAAAGTAAAATTATTTTACAAGACGTACACAGATCTAATGTTGACTGGAAATGCCAGATTCAACCTGCCGAGCACATCAAATGGGTAAAATGGCTCGATGAACTCAAGCAATTAGAGTTACTACGAATACCTTGTTGGTATTTAAATGATGGTACTTGGACGCATTGTTACCCAGCTACTGTAGGTACTTCACTAGATATGAACACAGTCATAAATAAAGAGATGCATATATTTTCTGACGCTTCCATGAAATCTTCTACGATATTTTTTTGCGTTTGATCCGCTGTGACGGAAACGTTCTTGTGTGTTTTGTAGCCGCGAAGAGCAGAGTGACCCCACTCCGCCCTATATCAGTTCCGCATCTGGAACTGCAAGGCGCACTGATAGCTTCACGCCTTGCTGATGCGATTCAACGAGAACATAAACATTTAAAACCTGATAAGCGCTACTTCTGGACAGACTCACATACGGTCCTAGAGTGGATACGTAGTGACCCTAGGAGTTATAAACCTTTTGTGGCTCATCGACTCGGTGAAATTGATGAACTAACTACGACGTCGGAATGGCGATATGTCCCGAGTAAATTAAATGTGGCCGATATATCAACCAAGGAAGATTCACCACCACTTTTGTATGACAGTGTTTGGTTTCAAGGACCTGGATTCTTACGGCAGCCTGAGGACACTTGGCCTAAGGACCTCAAACCAAACAAGGTATCACAAGACGCGGTCTGTGAAACAAGGAGCATCAATGTGATGACGTCACACGTCATTGAACACTCCTTACCTAATGAAGACGACTTCTCATCTTGGATACGGCTCGTTCGAGTTACCGCTCGAGTTTTATTGTTTATAAAACGATGTCGACGTATTGACGCTCAACTGAATGTTGAACTGTTGAATGACGCAGAAAAAATACTGCTTATGAAGTGTCAACAAGACTCTTTCGCTCAAGATATTGAGCAAATTAAACAAAATAAACCCTTGTCGTCCACTAGTCGCTTGTTAACTCTGACACCATATATTGACCTCGAAGGTATTTTGCGAGTTCAAGGTCGAATTGACAAAGTTCAATGTGTCGAACAGTCAGCGATGAGACCTGCTATACTCGATGGTCATCATAAGATCAGCAGACTGTTGGTAGAACATTACCATAGAAAAGCGCATCATGGTGCGCACGAACTGGTCGTAAACGAATTACTACGAGTATTGGGTCATAAAACTACGGCCGACTGTACGCGCCGTAGCATCGCGTTGTTTGTTTTGCCGGTACAGGCGCGCAGCCCCGCAGCCGCAGCGCATGGGCGACCTGCCCGCTGCACGCTTGCAGCACAACCGCCGAACTTTCACCTTCACTGGCATCGACTTCTTCGGCCCCATGGAGGTTACCATTGGCCGAAGAAGGCAAAAGAGATACGGCGTTATTTTTACGTGTCTGACAATACGTGCGATTCATATAGAGTTGACTGAAAGTTTAAGTACTGACTCAGCCATTATGGCTTTGAGGCGAATGATAGCACGTCGATCTACTCCTCTCGTAATAATTTCTGACAATGGAACCAACCTAAGAGGTTCTTCAAATGAACTAAAACGGAGTCTTATGGAACTCAATAATAGTAAGATCCATGAAGATGGCACAGTAAGAGGTATAGAGTGGAGATTCATACCTCCCGGCGCCCCTGAGATGGGAGGTGCCTGAGAGCGTATGATACGTACAGTAAAAACGGCATTGAAAGTCGTACTTAAGGAACGCGCTCCACATCCCGAGACGTTATCAACTTTAATAACGGAAGTAGAAGCGCTAGTTAATGGTCGCCCAATTACATACGTTTCTAGTGACCCTAATTATCCCAAAGCCTTAACACCTAACCATTTTTTGATAGGTACATCTTCTAACGGTCCCTCTTTAGGTAAATACGACAACGACGACCTGTGTTTACGTAAACAGTGGCGCATCGCGCAACGTTTAACTGATATGTTCTGGGGGCGGTGGTTGAAAGAATATTTGCCCACTTTGTTGCCTGATACAAGTGGAATAAAGAGCAGAGAGCGTTGCGAGATGGAGACTTTGTCTTGTTGATGGAACCTAATTTAGATCGAGGCTGCTGGCGTCACGGAGTAGTGAGTAGGACACATGGTGGCGATGATGGTCGCGTCAGAGTGGTGGACGTGCGCACGCGCACTGGTGTGGTGCGGCGCCCGGTCACGCGCGTCGCTCTGCTGGCACCAGCGGAATGTTAGTGCTGATCTGAACTTGTCTGTTTGTTTTTATTTGCCTTTGTAAGCTCAGTTCAGCACTATGGGGGCGGATTGTAGGCGACGCACGTCACAAGTGCAATATATACCAATTTTTTGTTTTTATTGTTAAAAAAAACTACTACTTTTCTATGTAATCTGTGGTATAATATTTAAAACTATAAGATACTTTTGTTAATTTTTCAAACTGTTTTCCAAACCGTATTTTGTTATCTGTGCCGCTTAAAACAAATAAAGTTGCATTTGGAGGGTGCGCGTAAAATATTTTTTTTATTGGTGCAATGTCGGTAGCACACACGAACGGAGCTAGCCGCTTGATATTCTAAGTTTTATTTTGTAATACTAGTATTTTCGAAGCCGCCGAACTCGCACTCTCCAATTTATTGTCGTACTAAACAAACGAGGTAACGATTAGGTAATAGCTAATAGAGATACGTATAATAGTTGTGTAGTTGTGTCGTACCTAAACCACCGAAGATAGAAAATGATGATGAAATACGCTAATGTGTTCGAGAAGCTTCTAAGCTATAATGGAAGGTGGGGGTTCGGGGGTTATATAAAATTTTCATCGTCACCATCATCATCATCATCGTCATCATCATACTTCACTCTCAAAGGGCTGCACGGATTTTGGTGAAATTTGAAATTGAGATAGCTTAAATTTCAAAATAAAAATGATGGAAAAACAGACAGTACTGTATTATTACATCTATGGCTTTTATACGTACAGGATACTTTCCATCATCATCATCATCATCATCATCATCATCCCTCACGCGGGTGTAGCCGTGGGGCGCAGCTAGATAAGTATATAAGGTAAGCTATATTTTTCTATATGTAACATGACATGAGTGTCAACAAAATATATTTAGAGTAAAAACAACGCACTCGAACTGTGGGTGCTTCGCAAAATTTTAAATTATTATTATCTAGGTTATTATAAACATTTTTAGAAGCCATTACATTCAATAATTTTACCCCTTAGTCTTGTGTATAAGCTACTTGCTTTTAGAAAAGGGTAGCGAAGTTTAATAGGTTTCTACGTGGGGCCTATTGTCACAGTAAAATAATCTATTGTTCGATTTGTGATTAAAATGAATATAATCAAAATATAAAATTAACATTATCTAGATACTTTATTCATTCATTTAGACTATTAGTTTAACTGCGGATTAGTTGAACTAGCAATCCGACACATTTTATTTAAAGACGACAACAGACAATGTCGTGATGAAGACCCTCGGCTGCGCCCTCGGTCACACTATGGACATATTGGGCACCATACTATAACATACCTACTGGTAATTAGAGAGCAACAATAGATACACTGGAGAAGACATCAAAGCATCTCAGATGGATCAATTCAATTATAGGTCGCGTCATGTAAAAAGAACGCTGGAAGAAAGTGGAGGGAGGGGGTGTGTTTGCGCATGTGTACACTCGCGCACAAAAGTACTAGGCCTATTGTTTTAAATAATTATTAATTAGCCTTTCGCGTGCTTTCGCTACCAAAAGGACCACCAAAGATAGAATTAGCCACCAAATAGACCGATAAATCGCTTATTGCGCAGCCTAACCGCCAGCGTTCTTTTCACGTGAGCACGTGATGCGACCTGTACCTAGTCGTAATATAGCTTAGTACTTACTTTTAACAATAATTTAATAAAATTATTCTTTGCTTTTTAATTAGAACATGTAATACGGATCAGTCACACTCACAGTACTGTATTATTACATCTATGGCTTGTATTTAACCAATTATAACTAGTGTCTCTGTGAGCTGTGAGCTGTAGCTCGCGCGTACAAGCTTTCTAGCGGTGCAGAGTAGCGCCATCTAGTTACCTTATTGTACAACTAACATTAATAACCAAGGTGGAATCAGCCCTGTCTAACCTAACAGGGCTGATTCCACTGATAGAACCTAAAAGTGAGAAATTTACTGTATTTGGACTACTTTGAGCTACTCTGCTCATAATGCCGAAGATCCTCATTAGATCTTCACCAAATTTAAATGAGACCAATTTAAAGTTACTACCTTTCAAATAAAAAAAGAACCATCGAAATGGGATCTAATAAGGCGGAGATATTCAGTTGCTCCCTTTTTGCACCTTTTTGAGGGAAGTACCCCCCCCCCCAATCAAAAATCCCAGAAGACTTCAAAAAATCTAAAAATTTGTTCAACCTGTATACCAAGTTTCGTCCAGATCGGTTGAGAAATGCGACCTGTAGAGGAGAACAGAGATCTGGACATTCGGACATACGAAAGCATTTTTGCCCAAGCTGAAACGGAGTCGCTTCCTCGGTCAATAAAACAGATATGTGCACCAAATTGCACAAGTATCTTTAAACTATACACAAACTAGGTGCGCCCCGCAGCCGCGTGCAAACTGTTCCATCCCCGTTTACCCCCCTATCGACGGAATTTAAAGAATCACTCGTAAATGCACCCTAGTGTACCTACTACAAATAGGTATTTCTTCCAAAACTCAAATCTCTCTAGGTCCACTGGTTTGGCCCGTGTGTTGTCTGTCAGTCTCTGAGACAGTATATCACGATGCTGTTTATAGGTAAAGATTTAGATATGTACTTGTTTTAAACTTTGTAAATGGGTAATATACTACGAATCGATTTCCTGTTGCTTTATTACAGAAAAAGTTTCAATAAGAAATTCATTATACGGTGCAAAGTAATATAATCTCCAATGCCCGGTATTTAAGTGCAATTTAGCATGCACGCGATAATTAATAATTATGTTATTGCAACAATTGCATTAGAACTTATAGAATGAAATGAGCACTTCCCATTGTAGCTAAGAAGCATCTCGATCACATTAGTTTTCAAACATAAAAAGCCTCATCAAAATCGGTCCGTTCGTTTGGGAGCTACGATCTCTACGTTTTTTTCCGCTCCTTTCATTTTAAAACTCTGATTGGCCTGCTTATGACAGTGGCTACACTTCTCTGATTTATAATATTACTCGTATTAGTTGTGTGTTTCTGTGAAACATCGTTATATAACTATGGTGGCGAGGGCACTTTCTAGTGTCCACTTGGCTACAGGTACGAGTACCAGTAGAAAACTAGAAAGCCTCCTTAAGCCTCCTTTTTTTAAAGTTATTTATTTAACAAAGATAACTTACGCACAATGAAAAAACCCGACTGCGAACTTTAAATCGCTAATGATCCTAAATGGTCATTCGAAATGAAAACTGATAAGAGAAACCTAAAGGTGATTTTCAAATACCTATTCAATGATACCCACTTAACATAGTTCGTTGACTATTTTTTTTCTTTCTCACAATATGGCGTCTAGTTGTCGTCATATTGAATTTTCATTACTGTCGATCACTCGCAAGATTAAGACGAATCGATTGATATAAGTATCATAAAAATCGGTCTCGGCGTTTGGTCTTATATAGTGCCACGGAACTATATAAGACCAAACAGAAGGAACAGACATCTATCTATCTATCTATCTATTATTCTTATAATAAAGCAATAAGTACGAATAAGATAATAATTATGAAAAAAAATGGTCACATAAAATAAGCTACTGAACAAGTTTTTTTTTTTTAAATCGTGTCTTTCTGTTTGTCTGTATGTATGTTCGCACATCACGTAAAAAACTACTGAACCGATTGAGATGCGGTTTTCACTTTTGGATAGCTTAAAGTTTTACTTAAATACTGGGGTACATGGAATCTCAATCCGATGAGTAGAAGCGAAGCAATCGATAAAAAACTATTTGACGGCTGAACGCAATTTAGTATTTTGTACTTTATAGGTACTTTTGGTTCTGGAATAACACATAGATAACTTTTAACCTAGAGAAATGACCACGCGGGCAAAGCCACGGGCACAGCTAGTACATTATATATAGGCTGATAAACACAATAGCCTCCGCCCTGTCGGATAAAAGTTAAGGCATAAAATAATATATAGGTATATGTCTATGGTATTAGCACAGAATAAATAATAGTACAAGTATATTAGGACAATTCGGCAACGACCCAATTAAATTAATATCCTTTTGTAACTTTTCCATACAGTATTTTATTGTTGAGAAGACAAAGAAAACGAACTTTTAAACGAGGGAGTTACTATAGTAGGTCACCGCTCCATGACCCGCACACCTGGGGACTCCACCCAGACTTTAGGGTTGCCAATATGCCAATGCTTGTGTTTAAAAAAAAACACAAGCATTGGCATATTAAAAAGTTTAACAAGGAGTCAATTTTTTAATATACTGTGCATGCAGAATATTTAATTATTTACGCAAATTAAACAATTACGTAAACAGAATGAGTTTCTAAACAGGTACAGGGCTCTAACAGTTATGGAAGATTTTTTTCTTTAAACGTTTTGACTTACATACCTACATAGTTGTATAACTTTAGATATATTTCTGAGAACAAATCTTTAACGCCAATATAAATAGGTCCACTCCTGGAAAGAACTATACTAATGTAAGTACATTTTGTTCTGACTCTTTTTGATTTATTTTCTAATTTAGTTATCTTTCAACAATAAAAAAGGTTGTAAAATTAAGATAATGGAGAAGATAACAGGGTTACAATGTTACACTTTTAAGTACGTAGAATAAAGTCTAGACCGTACACATTATTCTAGTTTTTATTTCACATCGATCGGTGCAATATTACCGAAGTGATAAGCGTGGGAAGTTTACGTAGGCTTTTTTAATCTCGTCAGTGTTCGCGAGTAGCGCGTGACGTCATCGCCCCCATACGGCACGGCGCGGCGCGGCTGCGGGCGCGGGCGTCCGCCTCATACGTCCGTAGTACATTTTCGCTGGTAAGATGTTTGCTCTCGTGCGCTCTGGTGTTTTTTATTGATTATAAATAATGTTGATTGATTAAGTGTATTGTGTAAATTATTGTTTTAGAACTAAAATGGAAGAAGGATTTCAAAAAGGCCATTCCGACAACTTTCCTTTACTTCCCAACCTTTTTGTGTATTTATGGTTTTATAAATTACCTGTTACTTTTATGTAAACAAATTAAATCCTATACTACTAATATGATTTTGATAACATCTGATCTTTTCAACAATTACTACGCGAACTAACTAACTAGCGCGAACTATCCACAGCACGTAGCTGTTTATTTATAAGTACTGAATTTTTAAACTTATCATTATTGTTTCTTCTTGAAATTATAAAGATCATTAACCTTGGAAAGATTCAATAAATCGTTAGTTTCAATATTAAGTGCTTAGACTCTACGAGTCTAATACCTACATACCTACTAAAAAGCATATTACTAGCAATAACCAAATACCTACTAGGTACTTATTAGTTAGTATTTCATATGGCAAGACGATCACAACAATATGCTGCGTTTTTGGTGCTAATGGATGTGCTCTTCTCATCGCTTTTGTTTTTTTTTCTGATTTCCGGATCCTTAGGAACGTAAAAAAACAACTTTTCGGGTGTTTTGTGGCCGTATTTTTACACTGAGGCACAATAAAATATTTAATAGATAGACAAATTGGACGGAGCCGAGATTTTAATAAAATAAACAACAAATTAAATTTGAAGTTAATTTTATTGGTCTTACTTTTGACCGTACAATTCAAGCGAAGATAAAATAATGACAATTTGTACATAGTAACTTCCTTATATAACTTTTATAAATGCGTAGGCGATTTCTAGTACATTCTTCATTTGCAATAACAACTAAGTAGTTACATTTCTCATACCTTAGCGAGAAAAACATCTAAGTACATAAATGCTTATTCAGCTATGCGCAATTAAATCAAATCAACATGTAGAGTACCTCTACTGCGCATTATTCATTGAAAAACAACATAAGTACAGAAAGTGCTTAATTGGTACTTTCACAATTAAATATGTCGCAATTGGACTTCGGTAAACAACGGTGGGTTTGTGGTACATATAACTTCTCCACCCTGAGATTGAAAATTATCTGAAAGTTCATTTTCTGAAAGATTATTTTCAATTTTACATAATTTCAAAATCTCATTTTTATATTTTACAATAAAGTATACAATAATTAAAATCATTATAATATAAAGTATTAATGTCCATAAACTAACACTTTTTATTTGCACTTTATTGACCATTTCACTCATTTCACTATATTCACTGTTTTCACTTTTCTTCAAAATTTAATTCAGCATTTGTAAATTTTCCATGTTTACTCCATCTAAGTTAACAGGTTTTCTTTTGAAATTATTTGTAACTGGAACACTTGGTAAATTTATCAATGGTAGTTTAGGAATATGTAAGTTCGTTCCTCTGAACAATTTCTTCCGTAGAGTAATATCTTCAACTTGTATTTTACAATTATCGTCCAAGGTTAAAATATAAGTACCAAGGATTTTCTCTCGAGTAATCTCATTTTCACAGGTTTTTGTCAAGTACGTTTGGTAACTTGCAAAAATTATCCATATGTTCATTTCAATTTGTTGAACTTTTATCTCTAAAGTTTCGATTAAAATTGGAGAACACGACGTAATATTCAACGTAAATTTCATTAAATCAGTTATACATTTATCTTGTTCCAATACGACTGCACAACTTTCTTTACAAAGAAATAATTTCTCATCAATCTCGTCGCATGGCTTGGAGAGCAATGTGATAGAGTTCAAATCCTTCACGAGGATAAAAGGATATTTAGGAAGTATCAAGGATGTAATATTATTAGAAGTATCAAGGATAGGTAAGGGGAATAACTGGTAATATTTGTAAGTGTTTTTGCGTACAATTGGAATTGCCAGTACATATATAATTTGCCTACCCTTAATATAAGCTTTTATCTCTATATTTTGATCTATGTTTACTAAATTTTCATAATTGACAGGGAAAATTAACTTATCTGTTCTCTCATAATTTTTTAACAATTCAAATAATTCATTAGTATCAATTATTGATCTATGTAATATCTTATTTTTACTTAATGCGATTGCTGTATCAATCTCATCTAACTTAGAAATAATTATTTGAAAATTATGAGTTAACAAACTATAAGCATGAGATACTTTATTTTCAAAATTATTTATTTTACTTCTATTCAATGCTTTCTCTATATCAATTAAATTATTCTCAAATTGTATAAAATTATAATAAGAAATATTAGTAAAATTTACAAAACCATCAACCATTTCTGCAACCAAAGTAACTTTCTTTGAAATAGCATCTTGCTTAGTTTTAATTTGATTAATTAATTCATCATATTTGATTGCTTAAATTAAAAATTGCATATCTATTTTTTCTTCTTCATTCGTATGATTTAATCACAGTTTAAGTAGATTTTCAGATAATATTTTGTCTAATTCACAGTCTGTTTCCATATTTTTTTTCAATTATATTATTCACTCGATGTAAAAATTTTTTTTAATTGTAGCCATGTCTTAACATCGCTGCATTCATTAAATAGAAGGCTGCTCTGCCTACAACTCTACTTGAAATTACATAAAATAAATATAATTATTGTGCTGCTGTAACTTCGGTTCCACTTAAGCTACGCACATATTCACATTTTGAAATAAATAAATTTAATAATTTTTCATTCCCATCAAATTTAGGAATCAATTTCACAATTTCATTCGTTATAATCCTCATAGGTTCCATTTTAAATTATATTTATTATTATTCAAAATAAATTCAAATTATCAAAATTGAGTATGCGTTTGTACAATATAACACATAAAACACACAAAAATTCAAAATATAATTAAAGAAAAGCACATAAAAGTTCAATAAAAACACAAAAATTAATAAAAACACATTAAAATCAATAAATTCACATTAAAATCAATTATGACGCATAAAAATCAATAAATTCACATAAAAATCAATTATGACGCATAAAAATCAATAAATTCACATAAAAATCAATTATGACACATAAAAATCAATAAATTCACATAAAATTCAAATAAAAACGCATAAAATAACAATACATTCACATAATAATCAATAAAGACACATAAATTCACATAAAAATCAATAAAAACACATAAAACGTCAAAAATTCACATAAAAATCATAAATTCACATACAATAAATCAAAAATAACAAGTGTATTGGCAATTTTTGTCCAAAAACACTAAGGGTCGAATAGCAGGGCAAGAATACGGAAAGTGAATGATTTTCGACTCACTTAAAACCGCTCGATCCCATGCCTCGGTGATTATTCCACTCGCTGAATTGTTTCTCAACTCCTTTTTCCAATACAGTCGTATTTGTTTGGTTCGGGTATTTTTTTACGTGGATTTGTCAGGAACACACTGAAGTTATTCAGGACAGCTGCACCAAATATGTAAGTTGCGCCAGACAAATTATATTTCACAATTGTTGAAGTAAGCGCCGGACAAATTAAATTTCCACGACTTTAAAAAAAAATACAACCGGCTGCGCCAGACAAATTGGACGGAGCCGAGATTTTAATAAAATAAACAACAAATTAAATTTGAAGTTAATTTTATTGGTCTTACTTTTGACCGTACAATTCAAGCGAAGATAAAATAATGACAATTTGTACTTAGTAACTTCCTTATATAACTTTTATAAATGCGTAGGCGATTTCTAGTACATTCTTCATTTGCAATAACAACTAAGTAGTTACATTTCTCATAATTTAGCGAGAAAAACATCTAAGTACATAAATGCTTATTCAGCTATGCGTAATTAAATTAAATCAACATGTAGAGTACCTCTACTGCGCATTATTCATAGAAAAACAACATAAGTACAAAAAGTGCTTAATTGGTACTTTCACAATGAAATATGTCGCAATTGGACTTCGGTAAACAACGGTGGGTTTGTGGTACATATAACTAGATGGACTCATGTTGTTTTAATTTTTTCTTGTTTAAAATAAACAAAGTAGTTCCGCGCGCGACGTTCACATTCGGGTAAATTTTTCGAATCCCCGAGTCCCTCGCGCCAAGATGGGGCCCGTGACGTCATCGACGATATCGCGCTCGGTCCGCGGCTTAGACCAAAGAGTATACAAATACTACGTAAGAAGAGGCGGGAGTTCCATAGTTCCATAGCAAAATTAATCAAATGGATGTGGATAGTATTTTTTAGGGTACCAATATTTTAAAAGTTAAAAACTCATGTCATAATGCCAACATAATGAAAATATTAGTGTTGTAAGTTTCAATAGTAGAAATATCGATAAATGAACAGCTTATGATGTGTAGTAGATAGTATTTCTTAACTAGAATAAAATTTTGATCCACGATGATCGAATAATAAATTAATTCAAAAGTATGTTTCACTATTATATATTTCAGGTAATGAACTTAGTGTGAAATATAAATAAAACCATAAATCGTAAAATTTATAATATACCACACTTTTAAAAAAATACTTTTATATGGAGTCCTTGAAGTCACTTTCCGTGTTGTGGACTCACTGATGCCTTCATCTCAGCAAAAGTACTCGGCTGAATTGTGGAGAATTTCCCGCGCAGATTTTTCCGTTCAGGCCCTCTTGGATTTTGCTCTGTTGTATTGATCGTTATACTTTTATATTTCCATTCTCTGAGCTATGTTGGTGACTATCATTCTTCTTTCATTTTAAATTTTTGCGCATGTAGCTTTTCAGTTGGCACATATAAGTCCTCTATTCCCACAGCTTCGTTCGTTTTTTTACCCATTGCCTGCACCTGAAAACCACGACATATTTTCTTGTATTTATTACTAGCCGCTTTACCTTACTGCTCCGCTTGTAGTTTACCAGGTATAATACTTTGGATTTAAAAAATATGCACAAAAATTCCCTGTGTCCATGTGGAATAGTGACGATTTCTATCAGTGAAATAATTTTTAAAATCAGTTAAGTAATTTTTGAGATTATCCATTACACACAAACAAAGAAGAAAACAAACAAAAAACAAATATTTTCTCACTATAATACTAGTATGGATTAATATCAAATTTCATTTTAGTGAGTTCAGCCGTGAAATTCGCTGAATACTAAGAAATATACCTACATTCATACACAAACAATCGCGTTAATAATATTTATTAGATTATGTCTGTTCATCTTTTTGCCAAGTCATATTAAATCGAAAAACAAGTAGATCATCAAAGTCCAGGGGAAAAAAATACTAACCTGCAATTTTTTTTTTTTTGCCAATGCTGAATCATTTTTTTTTGCGATAGGATTCTAACAATACGAAATCTTTTCAGGCATTTAGTAGAACAAACTCACATAAATGTATACATACATGAACCTTAAAAACATTTCGCTCTGTTTTTTGGGCAGCCTTGTAAAAAAAACCATATCGATAATAAAATACAGGCAGCACTATTATTTTGACGAAATATTTTCCTCATAATATAAAATGAATATATTGAATAGGTAATCGTTATTTCAAAGGGCTTATAGCCAAACTAGGTACTTACCTTTCTTCATTTAAAGGAAATTTAGTCATAAAAGCCGCCTTTCATTATTAATGCCGACGGACCTGATATCACAAACTACACATCTTTTGTAAAACATCATCTAGGTGCACAAAATTAGGACGAAAATTATAATATTGATTATATCTATGAATTTATTATATCAATTTACTTTTTTTTGCAATATTTTATAGTATTATAGGCCATTTTAAATATGTCTTAAACCAAAATGACAAATTTAAATCTTAGCGAAGTCGAACGTCAAATTCTATAGAAAAAAGAGAAAGATGCCAAGAACTATGGCAAAAATGAGATCACAATGAGGTCACAATGTCACTTTGTATTTTTGCTCAACGGTAATAGAGTTTTTATTTCAAGGCTACCTTCGCCAGACTGGCTTAGACCGAATATTTTAACTTTGCACTTTTATATGTCGGCCAGTTTTAAAGATAGAAAAATAATAAAAACACAGTTATTCTTGTAATTTTTTGTAGATTTTTTGGCATATAAAACAAAAAATGGTTATCTTCTTTATTGAAAAAAGTTCTAGGGGACTTTACATAGCTGTAAAATTAGAATGTTATTTTTTAAAACGATGACTTTTGTTTATTTTCACATCACATGACAATACTGAACCGCATGAAATGCAGTAGTCATTGTTGAAAAGCTTAGGATCTTACATATAATGTGGTTTAGGTATTTATTATTTACACTGGTACAGTTCATCGAATGGAAATAAAAGAAATGCCATCGATAAACAACTATTTGACGGCTGAACAAATTTTGATGGTATTTGTACCTTATATACAATGTGTCTGGTCACCGGTGTCGGAGACTTAAGGGGGGTTAAATATGGGGATTTTTATCGACAAATCACTATCTCGATTTTCTCTTGGCCTCTCCATACTAAAATGGCAGCCATTTTGTTTTTTTTTACTTCGCAGCTCAGACGCCTACACTGATTTAATCATTGCTATCGATGTAGACGTCTTAGGAAGACGAAAGAGGTATCATTTGAAAGCTAACAATGAAGACAATCAATTTATGATACATTTTATTCAATATCTTTTTCACAAAATAACATAACAATATTAACAAAATAAAAATCGTATTTATTTATTGCATTTTTTTTAGTTTTTTAATTTTTTTATGAAAACTAACCTGTCAAGCTATTTTTTTTTAATTGTATTATCATAGTACAAGATATTTCCATTAAAATAAATCTTACATCAAGGTTCTAAGTTAAATATTTTCGAAGCTATGATGGTTTAAATATGACCCTTAAAAACTCTATTAATAGCACACGTCAAAGCTATGATGATTGGGATGGGAAAAGGCAAGAAAATAACAAAGTAAAACCATTAATTATCATTTATTAATTTAATACCATCTAAACTAGGTACTACAGCCACGATTCAAAATGTCCTCCGTTTTGTTGTAGACAAGCAGTTGCCCTAATTGACACATGTTGTGTAGCTCTTTTTATCATGGCTTTGTCCGCCCTCATTACATCCCCGACTTGTAATATTTTTTCAATTAGTTCTTCTCTTGTGTTGGGCACGTTAACGTACACTTTCTGCTTTATTGTGCCCCATAAAAAATAATCTAGGGGTGTCAAATCCGGGGAACGCGGCGGCCAAGCAATCGTCCCACCTCGTCCAATCCATGTTGGATATGTGTTGTTTAAGTAATTTCTCACATTTACCGCAAAGTGTGCCGGAGTTCCATCTAATTGGAGTATCATTCTTGCCCTATACGTCAATGGCAATTCGCTTAATGCGTCTTGATAGTCATTCTGCAGGAATTCCAAAAATCTTAGGCCATTTAATGTAGCGGGCAAAATAAGAGGCCCAATAAGGATATCGTCTATCATTCCAGCCCAAACATTTACCGAAAACTTGTGCTGAAAGCTACTGGGTCTCACTGCATGCGGGTTTTCTTGGAGCCACAGGTGCTCGTTCCGATGATTTGTGTATCCAGATCTTGTAAAAGTTGCTTCATCGGTCCACATAATCCTCTTTAAAAAATTGGGATTGGATCGCGCTTCTCGTAATATCCACGAAGAAAAAACTGTCCTTCGGGCGACGTCAGGTCCAATTAAATCCTGGACTCTTCTAAAATGGAATGGATGCAATCCTTGCCGTTTTAAAATCTGCCAAACTGTCCATTTCGATAGACCGAGTCTAATCGCAATGCGACGGACACTCAGTTGTGGGTCTTGCGTTATTAAATCCAACACCTCTTCTTCCTCTCGCGGAGACACCAAACGAGTACGTTCGTTAGCGGGTCTTCTTATTCCATATTCGGAGAGATTCGAGTGCAATCTGATGAACGTGCGAGCATTCGGCGTAGGTCTATCAGGAAATCTTCTCGCATACTCTCTTACAGCAGCATTCGCGTTCCCGTCGCGAAATCCATACACAAAATGGATGTTGGCCACGTCGCGGCTTGAAAAACGACGCTCTTCCATTTCAGTTAACGAAAGTTAACTAAAATAACAAAACGAGTCCAAAACACAAAGCAGAGGTTAGAAAGTAGCAACGCACAGTACTTCGGCAGATAAGAATGTAATCACAACGCTAGGCGAGGGACGACTACCTGTAATTGTATCCTGACCTGAGTAGAGCCGCAATTTTGTCTCATTCACACCCTATACATGTCTCTTTCTAACATGTTGTCAAAGAACAGCTGCCTGTCTTACGACACGCCAAATGAATGTGGGGTCTTGAGTCTATTGTTTGACGTGTGCTATTAATAGAGTTTTTAAGGGTCATATTTAAACCATCATAGCTTCGAAAATATTTAACTTAGGACCTTGATGTAAGATTTATTTTAATGGAAATATCTTGTACTATGATAATACAATTAAAAAAAAATAGCTTGACAGGTTAGTTTTCATAAAAAAAAAAAAAAAAAAAAAAAAAAAAAAAAAATGCAATAAATAAATACGATTTTTATTTTGTTAATATTGTTATGTTATTTTGTGAAAAAGATATTGAATAAAATGTATCATAAATTGATTGTCTTCATTGTTAGCTTTCAAATGATACCTCTTTCGTCTTCCTAAGACGTCTACATCGATAGCAATGATTAAATCAGTGTAGGCGTCTGAGCTGCGAATAAAAAAAAACAAAATGGCTGCCATTTTAGTATGGAGAGGCCAAGAGAAAATCGAGATAGTGATTTGTCGATAAAAATCCCCATATTTAAGTCTCCGACACCGGTGACCAGACACATTGTATACTTTTGGTCCGGGAATAACACAAGATACTTTTTATCACAGAAAAAGTATACTCTAGACTTGTACTATTATTTATTCTGTGACTCTAGCAAAGCTGCGGGACCTTTTCAAAAATAAGTATAATAGTAAGTATAATAAGTATAAAAAAATAAAAAGAAGCTTGTACGACCTTTTTTTAATGAATGTCACTTTTTATGTTTTTTTTTCATTTATTTTATATATTTTATTGCATTTTCATTTTCTTGCTGCTTTTTCACTTTTTATGTTTCTAAGTCTTTTTCCTGTTTTTTTATTGCTTTGTCATCGGTTTGTGAGCTACCCTGAAAATTTCAGCCGGATAGCTAATCGGGAGTGCTCGAAATTAGAATTGCAAGATTCCAGGACAGACAAAGTACATAGATACATCGATCCATACATACATACAAGTAAAGTTAAATAAAAGCTTTTAAAAATAAGACTGATGTAAGGATTCTACCCCATACATCCAGATCTGATCGGGCATTTAAAAGTTATGGTGGAATAAAGAAACGCATTCATACATACATACATACATGAACCCTAAGCTATTCCTTTCCGTGCACGGTTGTCTGGAAGAGATCGCTCTGAGCGATAAGACCGCCCACTGTGACACTTTATTATTAATTTTGTTTTTCAGTTGTAAGATTTTTATTTGTGTGGTTCAATAAAGAGTTCTCTATCTATAAATCTATCTACCTTGTTTGAGTAGTCGTGCAATAAAACAATATCGCGCTAGTGCCAGCCCTACTGTCACAAACACATGTGTCCGCCGCATGAACAGAGAGCCGCATAATGCATTGATCGAATACAAGTTTTTTAAATGTTTAATTTTTTACTCTCGTTCACCTCTCGGCCCTTCAGCGGCGTCACCGCCCTTACTACTTTGATGGAACTATAATGAAAACAAAAGCTAAAGGGGCAACGCCCTGAGGTGAATCTATTATACAGGCTGAACTACGAAACTTCTACGTTGGAATTGATTGGAACACGTACCCATACTGTTTTGAGCATGTACTAGAGAGTAGGACCTAGAGTTTATAGGACACTGTTGTATCCTAATCTTTTGATTGAACAATGTTAGTTTTTTATCCGACTACGGCGAAGCAAAAAGGAGGGTTGTGATTTTAACCCATATGTATGTATTTATGTATGTCCGTGGGTGGGTGGGTATGTATGTATGTTCAGCTGTTCCCTCATAACTTCTAAACTACTCATAATAATTTTACAAATGAGGTATCGTTTGAAGCGTCTTCATCGTCCGCTGGTTATTGGCTATGTGAAGTTCCATTAAATTGAGACGTCCACTAGAGGACATAAAAACGTGTTCTTTTTTCTGTAATGCCTTGTTTGGTATCAAATGAAAGGGCTTAATTAGCACATTTCGAAAATATATATATATTATAACCCAAAAATAATTTAAATAAAATATAAGTTCAAAAACTAAAACCCGAGCCGGGGGAGTGCGCTTTACCTACTTGGTTAAATGCTGATAAATTTATTTACATCCTACGGCCCCTCAATTAGAAATTTCTAAAACGTTTGAATATTCTTGTTTGTGACTTTTTAGTACACTAACCCCCCATTCCTATAAAAATGAAACGAGTCGTTTTCCCAACGTCTCGTTACTTTTTCACCGTTTTTTGTGTGGCGTTTCTGTCAAAAGCTGACGAACAGTAAGCGAGAACGGTTCGTTTTAATATTTAGGAACCGGCCATAAGAACGTAGTCGAGTTTTAGTTTTTGAACTTACGTTTTTTATCAATATACGCTAAACAGACATCACTGATTAGGTAAGTACTAATATACAATTGAGTACTTTTCTAATTTTATTTCAGTCTCATCATTTTCCCAACTCCCCTCTTTTATCATCCCCCCGTACCCAGTGCAAGGGTCACCTATTAGAACCGTGCGCGTATTGTTATTTTGCACGTGCGCCGCAGCACTCAGTATTCTATTTTCCCACGGGCAACCCTATTTACTTTTTGAGTCGAAGCTCTACTAAAGGGAACACGGATAAGGTGAACTTATACGAACATTCTGTAGAACATTTAATAAAACCGTGAATATGCCCTCTTTTTATAAGGAAATACGTATGGAGGTGATTTTATATTATGTTCTCGATTTAAAACTTCCAGTCGGTCTAAAAATCGAGAGTTCAGGATTTCTGCTGGAAAGTTCTGGAAAACTTGCACTAAACTTAGTAAGTAGCATTAACTACTTATAAACAGATAATTTGAGAGAACGGAAATTTTCAAGTGAAAGAGTTACCTAGCCGTGATGGGTGAAATCGTGCGTGTATCGCAAAATTAGCGAAATGTATGTCTGAACGACTATACCCTGCAGTGGATTGATTTCTCTTTCTACCCACTACGTATTCACAGGGTAAGGCCTCTCGTTAAGGCCAGTTGAATCCAATAGAGTCATGCAGATAAGAAAGCCTCCTTTCGCAAGGCCCGTTAAAAAGATGTTGACTTTCATGGCCATGAAACTTGCACAAACCTGAGGTTCCTCATGCGGCAGTCCGATATGAGGCTGACGCGTGAGCGGGAGTCCGTGAGGGGCGGCAGGGCTCCTCGGGACCGGCCCGCAACACTGCAAGACAAGCGTACGAGACGTTTTATAAGCCGATATTACTATATTTTTGGTTATTTTTTGTGTATCTATCACTTACTATCGTAATTTTACGACGATATTAACTTTAGCTTTGAAATTGCTTAAAAATGATAGGTACTTTCGTGAAACTAACGAAAATACTTACCTATTTTCACGAAACCGATTCACACTAATACTCGTATCAGAGAAGTGTAGCCACTTTCATAAATACGCCAATCAGAACTTAGAGTTTTAAAAATGGATACTCTCCTATCGAGCGGAAAACTTCGTATACACGATGCAGAACTCCAATACATTAGAACTGACAAACCATACAAAAAATCATAAAATGCATGAAAACCGATTAGCGCCATCTATCTTTTGAAGTGTATGTTTGTAACTCCTTCACGCTCAAACGGCTGAACGGATTTGGATAAAATTTGGTAGCAGGATAGCTTATACATGTGAAGTATCTATACCACTCAATAGAGTTTGTATAAATACTGCGCCTAAGTCTATGGTTGGTTGCTAGGCGATATGAAGTTTATAATATGTTGTCGGTGTGAGAAAAATATCTTTTAAAAATAGTACTTGTATTTTCTACTACATTAAATTAAAACAGCTTTACTAGTTCACGCACACGCTTTCACTCGTAATCTCCTTAATATTTCTTTAGATGGTAGCAGAGCGATAAAAAGTTACGATATTAAGTGAAGTACCTCTGTCCATGTAATAAAAATGTCGAGCACCAAAATCGACCCTCTTTCAAGAGAAAACTACGACACTTGGGTCATACAGGCTGAAGCTGTTCTAGTACGTCAAAAATTGTGGAAATACATCGTGAATGATGCTGCTGCGGATGACATAGAAGGAGACAGACAGGCAAGATCTGAACTGATCCTTATAATCGTTCCTTCTGAGCTAAAGCTAATTAAGAACTGCAAAACTGCATTATGGAATAAATTGAAAGATACTTATGCCAATAAGGGACCTGCACGAAAGGCATCCCCATTAAAGCAACTAATCCTAACAAAACTAGAAGGACACGACGTAAGTGAACATCTTAATACGTTCATGGATATAGTTGACAAATTGGCTGATATGGACATACCTATCAACGAGGATTTATTAACAATCATGATGCTGTACAGTCTCTCACCTGAATATGAGAATTTCAGAGTCGCAATTGAATCGCGTGACACTCTTCCGAAGCCAGAGGAGCTTAAAACCAAAATAATCGAAGAATGTGAAGCACGACATAACAAAAGTTTAGTAAATAACAACAAACCTGAAACTTATACTCAAGAAGAAGAGCTATAAATTATTTTCTTTCATGATCATACTTTAATTATTTTAATTATAATTAAAGTAGCAAACAAAGAGGTAACATCTTTAAACACAAGAATCACAAAATATGTACAAACTGCTGGAAGAAAAACAATGAGAAACCTCACAAAGGTAATAACGGTTCTCATAAAAACAATTTTGCTACGCAGTGCCTCCTCACACATAACGAGAAGCCTGAAAACAGCATATGGGTCTTGGACAGTGGATGTACATCTCATATGACTTACCAACGAGACTTATTTAAGACCATAGAGAGAACATCAAAAAAGTTGAACTTCGCAACTGAAGAACACACTGCAGAGATTGAAGGAAAAGGCACAGTCTCCTTTTTATCGAAAAATGGTAGTGCGCTTACACACTTACGAGACACACTCTACGTACCTAGTCTTTGCACCAACTTACTGTCAGTCAGCAGAATGACAGATGCCGGCTGTTCTGTACTCTTCACCAAGAACAAAGCGACGGTCAAAAATCCAAAAGCTGAAATCACTCTCACTGCTTTTAAACAAGAAGATGGTCTTTATTACATCAAACCTGATAAACATGAGCGCAATAACCTGGCCAATGATAATGATGACATGGTTCCAACCACTACAAAGAAAGCGACCTCATCAAACATCAGCGACTGGCACAGAAAACTTGGTCACATGAACGCCAAAGATATGAAACTTGCACTCAAAAACGAGAACTTACGTGGCTTGAACTTTGATGTTACTGAAACCTTGGCTGAGTGTGAAGCCTGCATCCAAGCAAAACTGCATCGCGTTCCTGCCCCTCGAGAGAAAACTACACAACGAACAACAGAACGCTTAGAAATTGTTTATAGTGACGTATATGGCCATTCAAAATCAAACGCCATTTGAACGATGGGTTGGCAGAAAGCCATGTATTAATCATTTGTACGTGTTTGGTTGCAAGACTTTTGTTCTAAAGAAAGGCACCAACGGTCACAAATTTGCACCAAAGGCAATTCCTGGCATGTTTGCGGGATATTCTGAAACGAGCAAAGCCTTTAGAATCTTCATTCCCTCGAAGAACTGTATTGTTACTTCAAAAGATATTCGAGTGATGAAGAACATGTTCTATGATGAACAAAATAAAAATGACCTCTCGAGACTTTTCAACGGTCTAGAGTATCAACAACCAAAGCAAATGTCATCGGAACAAACACCACGCAAGCAAGTGGCTATTGCGTTTGACGATAAAACAGATGGAGAATCAGATAATATTCAGCACAGTGACTCAAACACAGATGATCAAGACGACAATGGAACGTTGCAACGAACTACTATAGAGAGCACTCTTCAACGAATTGAACCAGAAAATAATGGAAGCGACTATGAATCTCTTTCCAGTTTATCCAATGATGTCGATGATGATGATGATGAACCTGGTCATAATGCTGATGCTGAAGAAAACGTTATTCAAACAAGATCTTTGAGAGATAGGTCAAATATCACAGCTCCTAAGCGTTATGATGATTTTATTTTGGCAGCTGTTGAAGAAATCAAAAATTTTCACAAGCCAAAAGAACTTTCAAAGAAGCGATAGAATCTCCTGAAAAAGAAAAATGGCAAGAAGCTATGAAAAATGAAATGTCATCTTTGAATGAAAGTGAAACCTGGGATCTGGTTGATCTACCTAAAGGACGAAAAGCCCTGCCTTGCAAATGGGTATATAAAATAAAAATGAATCCTGATGATTCCGTTGAAAGGTATAAAGCCAGAATGGTTATCAAGGGCTACTCTCAAGAACCTGGAGTGGATTTTGATAAAACGTTCAGTCCAGTGGTTCGTCTGAGCACTGTACGAGCACTTCTTGCCATAGCTGCGAGAGAAAATCTTAAACTATGTCAGTTCGATGTGTCAACCGCATTCCTTAACGGCACGTTGGAGGAAGATATCTATATGAAACAGCCTAATGGCTTTCAAGATGGCACAAAACGAGTCTGCAAGTTAAAACGCAGCCTTTATGGATTGAAGCAAGCACCGCTTTGCTGGAACACCTGCATTGCCGACTTCTTGAAGAAATCTGACTTTCAACAGAGCGAAGCGGATCCATGCTTGTATGTTCGAGTCAAAGGGTAATCTAAAGTCTTTATTGGTCTTTACGTTGACGACGGACTTGTAGCGTACAACACAACCAAAGCAGGAGACGAGTTCGTCAACGAATTAAAACAAAGATTCAAGATCACTACCAAACCTGCCTCATACTTCCTTGGATTGGAAATTAACATGCGCAAAGACAAGACCATTGCTTTAAGTCAAAAGGCCTACATAAAGAAAGTTCTAGAAAAATATGGAATGTCCAATTGCAAATCAGCACCAACGCCCATCATTAAAGAAAATGAGATGGCAGAGGAAGATAATGTGAACATGAATTTCCCGTACAGACAAGCCGTGGGTGCTTTGGCATATTTGTCAGTTGGCACAAGACCTGATATGCTGTAGGTGTCGCATCTAGAAACCTCGGAGCACCTACTAAGAAAGACGTCATGTTGGTCAAACGCATCTTTCGATACTTGAAAGGAACCCAACAGAAAGGTCTGACCTTTACGAATAAGGCGCCTCTATACTTGGTCTGCTACAGTGACTCAGATCATGCAGGAGATCAGACTACTGGAAGATCGACATCTGGAATGGTGTGTTTATTCTCTGGAGCTGCTATTAGCTGGAGAAGCCAGAAACAAACAACAGTCTCCATCTCCTCGACCGAAGCGGAGATTATAGCAGCTAGTGAGTCTGCGCAAGAGATTTTATGGTTGAATAGCCTACTGAATAATTTGATCAACACAGAAAAACCGGTGTTAAACCTAGACAATGAATCAACTATAAAACTTGCACACAATCCAAAGTATGAATACCATAAACGAACAAAGCACATCAAGCTGAAACATTTCTTTGTTGGTGAATGTGTAAGCAACGGAGATTTTAAAGTCCAGCATGTCCCATCAGAGTTGCAGTTGGCCGACATGCTGACTAAGCCACTATTTGGCCCTAGGCTGCTAGATTTGAGTTCCAGAATGGGACTGATGAATTTAACTATAAATTCTTAAAAATGTGCTAGGATGTGAAGTATCTATACCACTCAATAGAGTTTGTATAAATACTGCGCCTAAGTCTATGGTTGGTTGCTAGGCGATATGAAGTTTATAATATGTTGTCGGTGTGAGAAAAATATATTTTAAAAATAGTACTTGTATTTTCTACTACATTAAATTAAAACAGCTTTACTAGTTCACGCACACACTTTCACTCGTAATCTCCTTAATATTTCTTTAGAATACATAGGCTAGTTTTCATAATCCAAAAGGGTGAAACCGATATTATAATAATTTATGAAGTCTATTGATACATTTATGTAGTCTATAGATACATTTATGTAGTCTATAGATACATTGATGTAGTCTATAGATACATTTATGTAGTCTATAGATACATTTATGTAGTCTATAGACGCATCGAAGTAAAGTTAATCGCATTGTATCTGGACGTTGATCGCATTGCATAAGTTGAATGCATTGTAAGTGGAAGTTGGTAGTCCTACCTGACCTTGCTCGCATACTTCTTGTCGTGTTTCCGGCGCTCCTTGACAACAGTGGAGTCGCCAGCGCCGTGCAGCGACCCTTCCACGGGGGTGTTCTTTGGAGCACTGAATCCTTCTGAAGACTCCTGGGAGAGGTGGAAAGAATGTATGAGTGTCAGTCAATTCCTAAATCTAAGCTCGGTTTCTCTTTTATATACCGGTTGCTTCTCTAAGACGAAATAAAACTAGTGGCTCTGTAAGCTGTAGACCTCGCGCGTACAAACTTTTTTTGCAAATAATCTAGCGGTGCACAGTAACGCCATCTAGTTACCTTATTGTACAACTAACATTAATAACCAAGGTGCTTCTTCAAACCTAGTGGGTAAAGGGATGATTCTACTGGTAGAAACATAAAAGTGAAGTAATTTACTGCATTTTGAGGAATTATTCTGTTCATGACGCCGAAGATCCTCATCAGATCTTTACCAAATTTTTATGAGACCAATTTAAAGTTACTACCTTTCAAATAAAAAAAGAAACCATCGAAATCGGATCTAATAAGGCGGAGATATTCAGCCCCCTTTTTGCCCCTTTTTGGGGGAAGTAATCAAAAATTCTAGACGGCAAAAAAAAAAAAAAAACGTTTAACCTGTATACCAAGTTTCGTCTAGATCGGTTGAGAAATGCGACCTGTAAAGGAGAACAGAGATCAAACCGGACAGAGATCCGGATAGAAGGACATCCGGACATACGAAAACATTTTTTCCCAAGCGCTTCGCGCTCGCTCAGTGAAATAGTACTGCGGAAAATTAGGTCTCTCCGAGAACGTTAATAATTTGTGCATTGGGCACTATCATTTATTCTGTGTGCATATTTGTAGCTCCTGTGCCCTACGTCTCCGCCAGTAGGTTTCACGTTATGCCACGGAAACTACGCATATGGAAAAGTAGCCTAGGCCTAGTAGGTTACTTAATCAAGTGAGAAATTATTTTCAGAATCGGTTTAGATGTTCTGGTTACCTCTTACATGCATACAGAACAAACAATTTTACCACTTTATAATGAATATTAGTATAGATAGATAGTTCAAGCGCTAGGTCAGTAAGTAGGCAGATCCTATAATTAGCAAACAAGATGACCGCGGCTTACACCTTTTGCCTGTCTGTTTCCTTTTCCCTAACCAATATATCAAGTGGTTTTGTCTCTTATTCCGTCTAACTGACAACATTAAACACTGCAACAGTTTTAGTAGGAAATACACAGCGCCTGAATGTATTATAATAGCCACACACTTTGAGGTGTAAGAGCATTAAAACGCGTCGTTGCGCTATTACCAAAATTAAAAGAATGATTCATAGTTTAATCTAGGTAATGGATGAACTATGAGACTTCAAAAATAATAAACGCGGTCCAGCAGTCCAGGGACGGGACCAATGCAATTCATCGTTGTTCTGACAAAATCCGGCAAAATGACGGCGTTGTGGGTGACTTTAATGGGCCACTTTTTATTTTTAAAGAAAGCCCGATTATTGCCGAATATCTAACATAAGGTAAATGAACAATTTGTTTTTGCCGTGTGGGCCTAGAATCACCCATTATCTGCTTTGAGAAACAGAAATAGACAACAGCTTTTTTCTTAGTGTTTAGAGCCTCTTCTGCAAAAGTCCGCCAGGCGTCTGGGGAAGTCGAAATATACCCTATTCCAGATATTCAACCGCCAAGCAGTAGTGTGTAAACACATGTCGTACACTTTCTGAGAGGAAGATGAGCTGCGAGCTAATAAAAAAAACTACACACACAATAAGATTGCTCCATTTGTGTATCATCGCACAGCGCAGTAACCTTGTAAACATTGTAATTGTAATTCAATGAATATTCTATATTGCAAAAATATGGTAAGTAAACAAGATGTCAAAAGTTATAAAGTCCTACATATTTTTCAAACTTATAAGTATTCTTTATTGATAATGTGGATCTTTTCGTTTCTCGCCACCTGCTCATTTTTTTCGCATGTGGTGGACCCCTAGCCTATTAGGGATGTACCAATCCAGGGCTAAGTAATAGTCGAAGTAAATAAATATTAAGTTTTCAGCGCGATTAAGTCCCGTTTAAATATTTATCTAAGTAATAATGATGAATGTTTGTAGTTGATAAAAAGTTGTGACCTTTTTGGCGAGCAACTCTTCAGTGCTGTAATCCGTGACGCACTGCACGAGCTCGCTGTCAGCCGCCAGGTCCACGGAAGACATCTCGGACACCTGCGCAAAAGAGATCTCGGACACCTGCACATAAGGACACCTCGCTGAGCGAACTCAGACCCACCAGGGACAATGACGAATCCTGCCGAACACAGGCGCTGTCTCCACATCTTACTGAAGTTTTATTAAAAGAGTGTAATTTCTTTACTTTTCTGAAGATGTAGTTGTTGGTTTCTGAATATCCGACAAAAATTCCGGAAAGCCTATTCCGGTCGAATTGAAATAATTTTTATAACGTGCGGAACGCTCGCGAACCGGTCTCGCTTCGACTCCCCTTTAGAGACCACCTGATTTGGTTGAAACTATAGTTGGAATAATTCAATTGGTATACGTAACTCTCGCTTTTTTCTTTTAAAGTGACTTAAAATGGATTTAATAAAAAAACTACATACTGAAACTTTTATTTTTATTTTATGATTTGTAAGAATTTATATTTGATTATATAACGCGCTCTACCTACCCTTTAAAAAAAAAAGGAGTCATCCAAATCTGTACAAATTCCTCGGAGATAATGAATGTAGGTTGTGTATAGCGTGAGGTACACAAAAAAAACTATTTTCTAATTTTCGACCACAAATAAAATATTTTTGTAAAAATTGTTTTAAGTTAAACGGGTTTATATGTAAGTACAGTAGTCACAGCCAATCTATATGTGTGTGAAGTTAGGCTCTGTGAACGATGTGGGGATAAAACAGCATAAAGTTAAAGCGAGATAGAATATGCGAAAAACGTAAGCGAATAGCAGATAACTTCCAAGACACATACGAGTACTTCCGCTGCGACTACTGTACTAAAAGCTAAACTGTGAGAGGTTAAGATGTCTACTTGTGAGGATATGTTGGGAATGCGTGTTGCGAGTGAGGGTGCTCATTGGAAACACTTGGGGTAATGCTCTTATACCTTTAATTAGGTTTATACGAAATACATATTATCAACGACTATTACAAGTGTGCCATAGGTGGCGACTGGGAGGCGACTGTCGGTGCTAGGGGCGGTGTCGTTGCCGCATACGAAATATGCTTATTTAGCATTCCCGACAATCGCCTATAATATTCCTCCCCTAAGAATTATTTTTTGTCAAAAAAACACTATATAAAAGTAAGTTCATTTCTGGGTGTTGACAACCCTAACATTGATACATACATTTATTCCAAGTTGCAATATAACGTAAGTTACATTTTGCTGACTAAGAACTCAAAATTTCACAATAGGTAGACAATTTTGTTATTGTTCGAACTTCCTTCGGTGTCATGTTGTTCGGAGTGTTTTGTTACGTTACATTTACGAGTACATGTTTTGCAATCACGATTGCTCTATTTCAAAACAAGTAGGTATTATAAACTTAACATATTCTAATTATCAAATACATGGAAGAAAATAGTTCTGTCTTACATTCCAAACTTTTAAGGTATAACAAATATATCTAGGATCCCGTTATCACATACAAAGGACATGCGAAAGTCAATATAAGCGCTCTATGATTAAAATACGCACACAAAAATATAATATGAATACATACGGATCTACTTAGTCACTAGTTTAGGCATACTGTACTGCCTGTGGTGGTTGCGATTTTTGATCGGCTTTGTCTGCCTGATTCATTGTTACTGCAGAGACCACGACTCTACTAAGCCATTTCTTTGTTCTCTGGTGGCAAAACTTGCACATGATACAGCAAGTTATTGCAATTAACATCATTATCAGCACTGTTAACATAATTCCGTAGACTTCGATTTTTTTCTCAACTGAACTTTTACTTGCGTTATTTGCACCATTATGTACGATGACAGTTTCTTGTTCTTTCGAGTATGTTTTACCCATTTTTAAGCAAAAAACAAAACAATAATATACTTTCGAAACGCTATGGCGTTCAATAATGAAATGATTATAGTCTAAAATTTATCAACAGTTTTATTCGGCAATTTTGCCCTACTTTTATTTGTTGCTAAGATTTCTACCTATGTAAGCTTTGCGATGCGAATCAACCGCTGCGCCCGGTGTATCTGAACTACGGTGGTCTACCATGAAGCGTACTCTGCTATAAAATGAAAAAAACAACCACGTATTTACGCCGGCAGTACCTTCATGATAACGCCTACAAGGAGAAATGTTAAAAAATAATAATTAGTTAACACCAGGTCACAGGTCGCATCGCCTAGCCTAGCTTAACTTATACTAAGGACATCGCCTTATTGTGCATCGTAACACAAAACGTACTGTTTTTTTTATTTCGCGACCACTACGCGTCTTATGGTTAAGTTGTAAACGAAGTAAGGGTACCATTTCCTTTCCTTTGCTTAGTGTTCTATTCTGACATTGCACTTCTGGATTATTATCTTCACATCATCATTCAGCATAAATGCCGGTTTCAATCTGTCTATTGAAACGAAACCTGTTCTGTTAGGAAACTGTATTTTATATACTTTGTTTTTTTTTACTTAATACCCTATATGGACCTTCGTAAGTAGGACAAAGCGATTGTTTTATCATATCATTTCTAAGAAAAACGTGTGTACAAGTTTTTAAGTCATCATGAACAAAAATTTTACGTGAATTGCAAACTTTTCGCGGCTGCGGTTTTAAACTATTTATTATATTCCTCAGTTTGTCGACATAAGTATATGGGTCACTAGCTTTTGGACTTACCTGACTGTAAAAATCACCTGGTAATCTCATCGTGTGTCCAAACATCATTTCCGCTGCGCTAATACCGCTGTCGCTTCTGCCAGCTCCACGGAGTCCTAAAAGTACGGTAGGAAGTTCATCTACCCAAGATGAGTTACCTGTAAGTTGACATATCAGACTGACTTTCATTGATCTGTGCCATCTCTCGATCATTCCATTTGAACTCGGATGATACGGTGTTGTGTTTACTTTATTTATTCCTAACATTTTTGCTAAACTATTGAACAAATCGCTCATGAACTGTGAACCCATGTCACATGTTAATCTAAGTGGGTTCCCACAAATCCAATTTTCGTAAAAATCTTTTGCTACAGCTGCGGAATTATCGCTTACAAGGGGAATAGCCTCAATCCATTTGGTATATCTATCAATAATGGTCAAGTAATATCTGAAATCATTTTCAGTAGTGGGAAGAGGGCCGACCATATCGATGTGTATGTGTTCAAAACGTTCACAAGATGGGAAACTCTCTAAGTCTGAAACTGTATGCCGTGTGACCTTGACTTTCTGGCATTGCAAGCATGTTTGTACCCACTTGTTGATGTCCTTATTCATTCCTGGGCAAAAAAATCTCTGAGTAATCATTTTACGAGTAGTTCGCTTCCCTGGGTGGCTAATATTATGTACGGAATCGAAAGCTACTTTTCTAAAACTTTCCGGTAGGTAAGGTCTGACATTGTTTGATGAAATTTCGCAATAAACCAACTTATTACTGTTAGGTATCAACATTTGCTTAAACTGCAGTTTGCTATTCGAGTCGCTTTGTAATAGCGTAACTTGAGAATCGCTTTCCTGTGCAAGGGCTAATTCCTCGTATTCTATATTGGTTGCACAATTTATAATTTCAACACGACTTAACGCGTCAGCAAATTTGTTGCCTTCTGAACTGATGTACTGTATGTCGCTGGTAAACTCGCTAATATACAATAATTGTCTAGTTCGTCTAGGTGTCTCTTTATCTGTACCTACCTTTGTGAATGCGTACGTTAAAGGCTTGTGGTATGTAAATACCGTGAGCTGCCGACCTTCTATCATGTTACGAAAATCTACTAAAGCCATGTAAATTGCCAATAATTCTCTGTCGTATCTACTATACTTCGTTTGAGCGTCTGTTAACTTCTTTGAGAAGTAACCTAAAGGTTTCCATTCAGTTTCCACTTTTTGCTGTAAGACTGCACCTAAACATGTATTGGATGCGTTTGTCATGAGAGATAAGCTGGCTTCTGGGACAGGATACGATAAAATAACGGCGCTTTGAAGGATAACCTTACATTTTTGAAAAGCTGTCTCGGCCTGTGAAGTCCATTCGATTTTAGTGTTATCCTTCCTCTTCGAGTTATGCAAATATTTATTCAGCTCCGCTTGATGGTCTGCTGCACTTTCGACGTGAGATCTATAAAAAATTACCATACCTAGGAAACGCCTTAACTGCTCAACGGTTTCCGGTTTAGGGTACTCGCTGATAGCCTTGAGCTTGTCTTCCAGTGGCTGGATTCCTTCCGATGTGACTCTGTAACCAAAAAAATCTATTTAAGATTGACCGAATGTACATTTACTCAAATTTATAGTCACACCTATCTCGTTGAAACGTTGAAATAGATCGTTTAAGTGGTTTTCGTTCAGTATCTCAGAATCGGATGCTATGATGACGTCATCTATGTAACAAAAAAGGAATAATTCCTTTTCGTTTTACTGTCGGTACTCTAAATCCTTTAAAACAGTATTGTTCATGAATCTCTTGAAAGGTTTGAGCTGCATTTCTAAGTCCAAACGTCATCCTTGGAAACTCGAAAAGTCCAAAAGGTACGATGATAGCTGTTTTCTCAATATCATCAGGATGTACTGGTATTAAATGATAAGCTCGATTAATATCTATGCGACTGAAAATTTTCTTACCTGCCAGGCCATATGTGAAATCCTGTATCCTTGGCACAGGGTATCTATCAGCTTTGGTTACTGCGTTCACCTGTCTGTAATCTCCGAAAGGTCGAATCGCGCCATCCTTCTTGGGCACGACATGGAGTGAACTGGACCACGGGCTCTTCGATGGTCTGCAAATCCCGACGTCCTCCATGAAGCTGAACTCTTCTTTCACCTTCTTGTACCTGTCGGGGTGTAATTGCCTAGACCTAGCATGTACGGGTGGTCCCGTTGTCTCGATGTGATGGTATACGGAATGTGCCTGAAATTTCTCTGAAAGAAATTGGTTTAGTGATATCGGGATTTTTTTTCTAACAAATCACGATACGGATTATCGGACTGAATACTGGTAATAGACGGTTCGTCATACTTTACGATGGTTCCGTTCGTGCGTAAATTTGTTACAGAATCAATGAGTTTTTTATTACACAAATCTACTAATAACTTATGAGTCTTTAAAAAGTCTGCGCCGAGTATGGCTTGTTTGACGTCACTTATCACGAATGTCCACTTGAAAGCTCTACGCAATCCTAAATTGAGCTCTAATACAGTTACACCGTAAGTCTTAATTTCGGTATTATCTGCTGCAAACAGTTTATATTTACTTTCGCGACGGTTTTTCGCACTAACTTTGTTCACTGGAATAACTGATACGTTTGCGCCTGTGTCGATTAAAAAGGTAATACCGTTTTCCCTATCAGTAATGCACAAGCGATGGTTATCTGCTGGAGCGATGCAATCCTCTAACGCGCTGGACTGCATCGATGCTAATTTCCCTGGTTCTGGTTTCCGTCTTATTTTCCAGTTGCAAGGTGTTTCACATGTCATGGCTCTCTGTTTGTACCGTAGGTGATATTTACATAACCATTTTGGGTTTTCCGGCGTTATGCGGGGCGTCCTTGACCTCGAACGAAAATTTCGGTAATTTCGACGACCTCCTCTGTTGCCTCTACATGCGCTACGGCCTAGAACTTCGTTGAATTCTCTACGAAGTTGCTTCCAAGAATTTGCTGAAGAATTCCAGCTGCAACATCGCCATTTGTTGTAAAAGGTCAGCTTCCCTGGCTTCCGTAGATGTTACGGCGGCGACTTCTCCGGTACGCAAACTTTCCATGATTCTATCTGCCATGGTGGTCAAATTATCTAGTTTTGTATCTTGGCTGACTGTGAGTACTGCTCGCACTGCTGATGGCAAGCGCGCGAGCCATAAATTTTTAAGAGCCTCGTTTGAACCTGACTGTTCCGTGCTAACTCAGTCATTTTCCGCAGTAACTGTGATGGACGCTGTGTTCCTAAGTCCATTTCGCCTACAAGTTTTTGGAATTGTCTTTCCGCACTGTCCTGAAAAACGGCTAACAATCGTTGTCTTAACGTCTCGTACTTGTTATCTTCCAGGGAGACAAAATCAGGTCGCTAACCTGCTGTAACGCGTCGCGGCTCAGCTTGACCACGACCATATTATATTTGGTAATCACGTCGGGGTCACCACTTGTGAGAGGTTAAGATGTCTACTTGTGAGGATATGTTGGGAATGCGTGTTGCGAGTGAGGGTGCTCATTGGAAACACTTGGGGTACCTTTTATTAGGTTTATACGAAATATATTGGTAAAAAATAATGAATAAGTTAAAGCGTTAAGTATCGACTCTAATTTAGCTACTAGAAACATAGCTATAGGTATAAAAAAAAAATATCATTCCAATATTTGCATGTACTTAACACATATATTTTTTCAATCATTACATTATTTGCATGTGACATGTAAGTAAGTATGGTTTATGTAGGTATATACATTTTTATTTTGCATGATTTATTGTATAGTTTTGTACCACCGTCCTTTTTAAATTCGTAATTTCTGTCCATCCAAAGGTTGTCTGGAAAAGATCGCTTTTAGCGATAAGACCACCCGTTTTGCCTATTTTTATATTAAATTCTTGTATATTTGTTTCATAATTCTGGTGTAATAAATTGTTTCTTATTATTAGCATGTTCTACAAGTAGGTAGTAAAAAAAATACGTTAATAATTGCGAACCTTACTGTACCAGCGCGAAGTCACATTCGCAGCGCGGTTCACAGCCGCCATTAGGATTGGTTCCTACTATACTTGTCAACCCCTTTCATTTGGTAGGTACAGTGAAGTATATTAATACATATATTGTATAGTATGTTGTAGAGTAGGTATATTGAGAGTATTGAAAAATAAGTAATCCGCCATCTTGAATTTGAAATTTTCATGGTGTACTGTATTCTACTAGTTAAGCCCTTTCATTTGATACCCATATACAGTACGGCCGCTAAGTCGTGGACACTCTGAACTTCGTGCAAATGGCTGCGCAAAGCTACTGAATGGCGGAATGAGGCGACGTGCGCGGGGTGTGGTCTAGGCTAGAGATGCACCTAACGTAAACAAAACAAACAACAAACAATCCTTTAATCAACCAAATAGTGTAATCGATTATTTTCATTTAGAATTAATTGCTTTTAGTGATAATAAGATATTTAACGAAATAATGTTCTAATAAAATGAATACCAATTTTCTATTTGTCATTATTAATAATTTTGTTGTATCCTTAGTTGAAAAAAAGATAATAAACAATTATTATTTCTAAATTAAAACATAATTTCCATAAATTTATATAATCTAATGACGATGGCTTTAATTTGAGTAAATTGAAGCCTCGTTAAAACATTGAATAGAAATATCTTTATGTTTCTTTATTTTGATCGATTTGAACAATAATCGATTATACAACACGACATTGCACATCTCTTTTTGTTGACTTCGTATGATTTCGTACTTTATCGGCAATGCTCGGTACGAGGCACGAGGTAATGTTTCTCAGTCACACGTCAGCGTTTGGATTGGTGGTCGTGTCGCTGTCTTTGTCTTGAGCGCAGTCGAGTACAAAAGTTTTAGTGGTTGAATTTGTATATTTTTTTTATATTCTTGATATTTGTTGTTATGTTTCGTGTTGTTTTTAACTTTTTTGTTGAGTTTATATACTTGCTAGTTTCAGTGAGCACTTATTTCCCCAAATATGCTGCGTAATACTGTTTTACGTCCCCAAGCGAGAAAAATAGTTGCTAATGTTTTTCAATACATGAAAAAAGAAGATGGTATTATGGATATAAATAACGTTTAATTAAGAGTTTCTAAGGCAACTGGTGTTTCCCAACGCACTGTACGGCTGATCGCCAATGAAGGCAATGGGGTTAGTTACGGTATTCCGCACGCCTGGTAATAAAAGACCGAAGTCAAAGCCTATTACAGGCATAGATCATTTTGACCAAGGTGTAATAAAAGTATATATACACAACTTCCACAAAACGGAAAAGGAAATGCCGACTTTGGCAGCCGCCATCTTGGATTTGCAGTGATACTGAATAAATGTATAATTGTATTGTTATCTATACTTATAATAAAACTGTAACGGGTCCAATTCAGTACATTGAAGATATTTTGAAATTTTCTTATGGAGGGTACTCTATATTATATACTGAAGCCAAAGCTGTATTTTTTTTTCATTTTTGTCTGTCTGTCTGTATCTTGGCTAGGCATCACGCCGAAACTACTGAATGAATTCAAATGAAACTTAGTATGATTTGAGTTCATACTACGAGGCAGGACATTGGATACTTCTTATCCCGAAAAATTAAAGGGTTTCCACAATATGGGTTGAAAGTTATTTAAAAGAACACGTATATTGTTTGTTCAAGCATCACGTAAAAACTATTGGACCGATTGCTATGCGGTTCATTGTTAGATAGCTGATAGTTTGATTTAAAAACTGGTGTAATTGGTATCTCAATCTGGTGAGTTAGAAGCCGAGCAGTGGACAAAAGTATTTTTAACGGCTAAAGAAATTTTGATCAAATGTTGGTATATTGGTTCTGGAATACTTTGAATCTAGAGAAAAGACCACGCGTGCGAAGCCGCGGGTACAGCTAGTCAGAAATAAAGGCGTGTATCAAATTTCAGAAAAATCGGTCATCAGGAAGAGGGTAAAATTTCTTTGTACTAGATTTGACCCAAACATATAAACAAACAAAAATCAACAAACTGGTCAAGCTAAAGCTTGACCAGTTTGTTGATTTTTGTTTGATACTTAATACTTACAGCGGAAAGACGTAACTGTTACGGTTTTATAAATAAAACCGTATAATTACGTCTTTCCGCTGTAAGTATGTACCTACATCGTGTTTGTTTGTTTCATTATATCATTGGCTACGCCCGCAGAACATATGCTACGCCAGTAAGATGCCTATCCATGCAAAAACTTGGCAGGAAAAGAACTATTGTTACTTACATAACCGGCAGTATGCGGCAGAGCATGCTGTTCGGCCACGTCTCGCTCGTCATCAGCCCAGTTCACTTTGCCAGGGAACCTAGAAAACATGACAGGGTTATCAGGTATTTATCTAACTATTATTCAATATCCAAACTACCGGAAAGGAAATGAAAGAGTTTATCTTCAGTCCAATTAGATATATATTCTGATTAATTACACAGTCACACGTTACAAAGATATAAGACAAGGCGTGACATGCGGACACGTATTCGACACTAAGGTGGTAAGGCAACTGGCGCCGCGGAGGGCGCGATTTGCTTAGTTCGCATTACTATTAATAACTTGTGTCCACACATCCACCCCCTTCTTTTTAAAAGAATTTTGGTACAAAATTTGCCGTCAGAACATCACTCGCATCAAACAATATTCAATCATAGACATCTATCTACATACATACGAGTATAATGCTGCCTCTGTTCGTCTGATAACAAAACAAAGTGATCGTATTACATTTCAATGAACTTGGTCACGACAATGGTCTCTCTTAACTTCTAACACAATATACTTTAAAACAGTAACATAACTTTCAATTCAATAAAACTATCTAATGTCAATTAAGTTATTAATGTTAGTTATCTAATGTTATTAAATAATATAACATTTTTAAATGGTTGGTATATTAACACTGGTATACAAAATAAAATATATAATTAATACTCTACTGGTTTGTTTGTTTTATACATTCACACATTTGAAATTTTAAATAATACTATCAGATCACTTCAATCTAGCATTACTGACGGTATTGGTGCGAAATGCCATCACTTTAGTTACAGCTTGAAAACACGACCGGTTGCGGGTTTTGAGACACAGTCGCTAACTCCCCGTTACTGGCGTTCACTTGTTTCAGAACCCAATCTTTAGCGCTCTTATGGCATCTTCTACGTAACCAAAATGCGATAAAGAGAATTAAAACTGCCAAAATACCAATTGTAACAGTTCCTATGAACTTTACTTGATTTTAAATTTGCTGATTGCCTGTTGAGGCATTTTGAGCAATTACTATTTGTCTATCTTCTTCTTTACTATTTGACTTGCCAATGATTATCATGTCACGTATCGAGACTTATTAAGTTTTATTACCTAAAGTATTGGGTATAAGTACATAGTGCAACCTAAAGTGATGTGTTCGCTTTACCTTAATCTAGCACGAATCTAACGGGCGCCTTGACGACGCGGTGTTTCCTTACTGCTTCCCAATTTTTTAAACGCACATGTTTCAGGTCCGTATAAATAATTAACTCTCTTCCTACAAACATACTCCTGAAATACTGCACTGACAAATATACTGCAAGTAATTCCCTGTCGTAGGTACTGTACTTTTGTTGTGTGTCAGTCAAACGTTATTTTAATTAGCCTGAAACTACTTTTTTCCGCTGACCATAACTGTTTCAGTTCACTGTCACCTGCCTGACTGTATGCGACATCTGCAAAATCTACTACAGTCGGGCACGAAATTGTATTAACGTCCACACGACTCAGGGCATCCGCGACGTCATTCGGTGGTCCGTCCAAATATCGGATGTCCGTAGTGAACTCACTTACATAAAGTAACTGCCTAGTACGACGCTTCTTACTCGGCCAGATCTTGCATTTTATGAAGTAGATGTGTTAGCTTCTGATCACCTAACTCCATTTCCCCGATGAGTTTCTGAATTTGGCGATTTTCGGATTCCTCGTAAATCGTCAGCAGTCTGCTTTTGAGCACTTCGTACTTTTTCTCTTCTGGTGGGTTAATTAAAATATCCGTGACTTGCTGGATAACCTCCTTGCCCAATTTGGAAATGACAAGGTTGAATTTTGTATAATCGTTAATCCTCTGTGGAGCTACCACTGCTTCCAACTGAATAAACCAAACACGGGCCTGGTCAGTCCAGAAATCAGGAATACGACTGGTCAAGGAAATTGCTGCTAGTCCTACGTCTTCCACCTTCATCGCTGCAGGTATAGGTGTCTGTTGAGGTGACGTCATTATGTCACTGTGCAGAACTACGAGTTAAGTGTAAAGTTTATCACAAAAGTGTGTGTCGTGCCGCTATGTCAGCCCCTGAGATGCCTAACCAAAAAAACGAAAATAAAGTTCACTTTCACTGCGCATAATGTTCCTTCCGGTAGAAACGCGGTGGTCACCAATTTATCTAACTAGTATTCAATGTCCAAACTACCGGAAAGGAAATGAAAGAGTTTATCTTCAGTCCAATTAGCACTATATATTCTGATTAATTACACAGTCACACGATACAAAGATATAAGACAAGGCGTGACATGCGGACACGTATTCGACACTAAGGTGGTAAGGCAACTGGCGCCGCGGAGGGCGCGATTTGCTTAGTTCGCATTACTATTAATAACTTGTGTCCCCACAAGTACAATCTACTAAAAATTTTATTAAATACCAATTATAAAGAAATGTATAAATAAGGGAGTATGGGGCCACACTGAAGGTCTTCCTTTTCAAATGGAAAAAAAAAACATCAAAATCGTTTCAGAAATCCCGGAAATATGAGTATGTGAACCAAGTTAATACATAGAAGTCAGTGGAGAAAAAAAAACCGCTAAGTGCAAGTAGGACTCGCGCACCGTACAAAATTAACTTTGTCGTTGGAAAACTGTTGTCCCCAAACGTCGCGGTCAGTTTACCAAATGCATTTTTTTTGTTTATCTATAAAACGGTTTTCGGATTTTTTCCCTTTACTTGTGCTATAAGACTGCTTCTTGCCAAATATCATGATTCAAGGTCAACGGGAAGTACTCTATAGCTTTTATTCTGTACTTTTGATTCCCTTGCGAGTATCAAAATACACGGCATAAACGGACGTATCTTTTGATAGCGTTGACTTAAAAGTTTGAATTATTCACAGTTTTGAGGGATTGCAGAGTTGAGTATGTGATATTAATTCCAACTTAATACCTGCGATAACTTGATGCGTTCCTGAAACAGGGTCTTGACAGATAGACAGACAGACAGACAGACGGACGGACAACGAAGTGATCCTATAAGGGTTCCTTTATACCTTTTGAGGTACGGAACCCTAAAAAAACAATCGAAATGAGAATCTCCTCTTGTGGAAGTCGATAACAAGTAGTTCTTACCAGTATGCCCGTGGAATTTCCTCGACAACCGGCATGTCTAAAGAGGTATTGCTGGGCCACCTCCGCAGGCTCTCCTCCTGCGAGTCTTCGACCACGTCCAGCTGCTGGCGGCACCATGAGTCCTTGGGCGAGGGCGCGGGCAGCTCGTCCGGCATCCAGGACTCCACGCGCTTGGGGATGAAGCAGGGAGGGTACGCGCTTGACTCTTCGCCAGGATCGTGCCGGAAAAAGTGCCTGGACGTCATTCTTACTTATTTATCGTAAGTTTTGACAATAATCTGACGTAGATTAATGATCTACTCCTAAAATAACTTCTTCTCGTTTCCAGTGAGCCCTTATACCACTTGCAAGAGGAGCACGACGAATGTCCTGGTGCGAAACATTTCAGTTCTACTTAGATCGACAGCACTCCATACGCGCTTTTTGTGCTGGCTTGTTCGGAAGTTAGAAGTATGACTGTAGGTAGTAAGTAGGTGAGTAACTACATGGGATCACAAGGAAATTTTGTTTAATAATGAAAATATGTTTTGTTTTCAGGAGTCAGACTTTACAGCGACAAAATCGTTTACGACACAGTCGACCCGAAGCCATAGAGTACAGTAACTATAAATACGAAGCTTTTGAAATAAAAACTAAAAATTGCAGGCGCAAAAGCCCACATCACATAGGTAGTTGGTATGGATATAATTACCAGTCAATAAGCTTAAGCCAGGCCTGAGCAGCGCAGTGAACCTCGTACGGGGCATTCTGCTTTTCCATGTAGTGGTCATAGCCGATTTTAAGCGCATCTTCTAATATCTCCTCCCGTATGTCGAAAACGATCAAGTCATTCTCCTCCTTTTGCAGGATTTCGGACCTTGAAGAATATCAATGGTAACCGTAGCATTTGCCTTAGCCGTTTGGTTTGTCCACGGTGATCAATATAACTATAACCGGCACGTCGTGTCGGTCCGATCGACTGACGAAGGTTGCGTACCATGGACAGAGGACCATACAATTGCATTAGATACGGATGATTTAAGCCCGCGCGGTATCGGACCGACTTGTCGGTTTTTTTGTAATAGCCCACCCGCCATTCATCCACAATCAGATACGGGAGAATGTTCTCTTTTTTCATAAGCGGTAGTTATACAAGCTGATGGCTCGCCTGATAATAGCCTCCCACCGGATGTCTTTTTCAACCTGTGTCTGAGGGTCGCGAAACAGTTCTACTAAACTAGCTACTTAATGACCTGTTTACAGAACTGTGGAGATGCAACCCTTTCGGGAAATTGCAAAACTCATTGCTATTTGTGAGTGAAGCATGGATTTCGTAAGTACCTACTAGACATGAGCATGAATTTGCCACGGGCGGCGCGCGCCGCGGCGCACGTCTTGACCTTTTTTTCAGAGGATACAAATACTTTTTAAAGAAATGTCAGAAGCAAAAACATTAAAATCAAATATTTTTATTGAAAACTTTTACAATTTTTAAAGTGCAAAGAGACCATGGTTTCATTCAAGATCACGGTTTTCCTTGCATAACGCGTATTTGTCGTGGATTAATATAATTTTGTTGACTCTCACAGGGCTCAGCCGAGACCTTTTCGCACTTACAACAAGGCCGGCAACTGAAAACACGCGTTTGCTGAATGTGCTGGCAGCTGGGTGTGCTGGTAGCTGGGATTTCCAGCAGAGCTCTAGTGAGCGCATTTAGCCACGGAAATGCTGTTTCTTTTTCCTTCCAATAGTTAAGGATATTTCCTTGGACAACATTTAAATCTCCTGGTCTCAAAGAAGCCAGGTACTTTCAAAATTCTTGTGAAATCCTCTGAGTCTAACTCTGTGATGTTGCTGCTGCTGTATTTCTCGAAGTTTGGATAGCAAGGCTTGCCCAGAAGATGTAGCAATGTTTTAAATATGGCCAAAAAGATAAAAACAGACGAAACACTTAAAATAAGATCGAATTTTTAAAAGATCTAAATTTTTAACACCAAACGGCGCGCCGAGTTGAGTCGGTTGAGTTGGGTGGCGGCGTGGACCTTACGCGGCGCGGCGTGGCGGCGCCGGCGCGGCGCGCATGTCTAGTACCTACTACGATTATGTACTTACTAATTCCAAGGCTTCAACAGACATTGCTGATGTTCTATTTTCTGCAGGCCAGCACAAGTTGGAAACGGGAGCTCATTTTTTTTCTTCTTTTTTTGTCACATTGTCACCACCATAACCACAAGAACTTGCTTTATGCATGGTACAATAATAATATACTACGCTTCATGCTTGTTTTCTACTAAAAAGTGTTATATTTACCAAGTCCTCTCAGAAACTTCCTTTGGTAAAGCAAGTATAGTTCTGGAATCGTCGGAAATCTGAAGCTTCCGGCCTCTCCTAGATATTTTATACTTGCAAATTTGTGGAGAGAGAACGTTGGTCATAATTTAAAGTAGGTACCTAGCTATTACGCGTAGGTTCAGTGCCCACTAATAAAAGTAAACTCAAAAATAAAACACTTAAAAATGTAGACAGAAATAATTAGGATTATTGACAAAGAGAATGTAAACACAGTTAGTTATTGTTTACGTCAATGGCGAAGGAAATGTCTAATATTTCTCTTTGATATCAAAATGTCGCGCCTCCATGCAGATTAGATATCAAATGTTCATACCAAAGAGAAATGATAAACCACCTCGTTTTACGTCGTCCAAAGACGTCCAAAGTCGTTCACGATCTCCGGATGATCGAGCGATAATCGCACGGATGATTCGAGCGTGTAAGTGAACACAGCCAATATATTCGTACTTATACCCTGCGTTCGAGATGGTGAGATGACGTTGTGGGCAGTTTCGAAATGTAGGTACATTGTAAACAAGCCGTTCGCTTTGAACCATAGAGTAAGGAATTTTCTTTCCTTCGCCATTGCTTTGAACATTTTCCACACAATTGCCATATTTGCAACTTTTGACACTACCGAATCTTTCCAATCCGAATGAAAAACGGCCCAATGCCTGACGGAATAAAGACGATTTTCCTATGTCAACATGTTATCCTAGACATAAAAACGAACGGTAATCGAAAATGTTCAGAACGCTAATTTCGCCCGCAAATGTCCAAAGCCTCATAGTAGTTCATTCTATCTATAATTCATCCACCTAATTAAAATGGGAGAAATGATCCTGAAGTGGGAACTATTCTGAAACATCCGTTGGATGACCTTTATTTTATCTTAACTTTATCGCAACCGGGATTATTCACCTAGGCAATTCAATTAGATACACAACACATAACAAAAGTATAATTTTATCATGAAATTAAATAATATTAATATAAAACAAACCGGAAGTTACCAAATAGTAAGCGAAAACAAAAAGCGGCCAGAAACAAATGTAGACCATAAACAAACCGTTTTGATTTGACAGATATTTGAAAAAGTGACAAAAACCGAGCATATCATACAAAAAATCTTTGAACTATTTTAGAAAATATTTAAAGTGTCCAACGATGAACAATTACAAGTGTTAGAAAAGTGTACTGTTTATTGATCTCTAAATGATGAGTGCATATTTTCTTTGTTTGGTTTTTGTTATCAAGTCATTGTAGCAAGTATTTAGCCATGTATACTTTGAAGGGTATTTTTCCCGAGCCAAGTAAGTACCTACACATCGCGACTTTTGTCTTGTGTAACGTCAAGATAAATTTTCCACATCGCTATTTAAGAAATGACTTCAACCGCCAACTTCTATTTCAGAGAAAGAACAGAAAAAGAACTTCATAAGAGAAAATATGAAACAACTAAAGTTCATACAGGGGAAGTCGCCGAAAGAGCCTAAATATACTATGAAGGCCGTGCATCCTCCCCGTCTGACCAACCCGATCGCTGCGGGCAGCTCCCTTGGCCCAGTGAAATCTTCTCCATCAACCAAAAGTGGAAAAATCTCTGTAAACGTTGGTAAAACGAGTTCCACCAATACGCGTAAAAAGATTCCTGAAATTCGGATCAAAAAAGGTGATATGGCGGAGTTTCTAAAACGAAAAGAACTGAGACAAACAAAGCCAGATTCTGGTGATGAGGATGCCAAGTCACTTACAGAATCCACAGGTCGTCTCAGAGATATTGGCTGCCAAACTATTGAGTCTAATCTTGCACAGAAATTAGCTGAAAGTGCTAAGTTAACAGTTCTATATCCTAAGACAGAAGGTGAAGATGATAAGATGAAGGCATGTGGTGACACTGGTCGTCATCGGAATCTGTCTCCAAAACTTATGCCACGTCGCACCGGAGATGAGGTAGTAACTATAGATAAGAATCACAGCCGGCTCAATTCTATCCTGGAGAGGAAAGACAAAGACCCTTACTTACCATCAGGTAATCAATTAATATTCTCCAAATCAAGCTTTAGATACATATTTTATTGTTTACTAGCTGTGCCTATGTGGTAATTTCTCTGGGTTAAAAGTAACCCATGTAAAAGGACCTGAAGTACCAAATGCCAAAAATTCATTCAACCTTCAGTTTTTTTTTTTATCAAGTTCTCATCGGGTTAAGATACCAAGTATGACAGTTTTTAAGTCTAAGCCTATCCAACAATGAAAACCAGATCGCAATTGACAACCATTTAAAAAGTTGTTACATTCTTGTTTAGTAGCTTATTTTAAGTACCCTAGACCACTTTTTTTTAATTATATTCTTTGTACAGAAGTTTTCTTACTTACTACTTTAACTACCGTCTCTGTGAGCTGTAGACCTCGCCCATACCAGGCCAGTCGCACTCCACATCAAGTACAAATATTATACCTACACTTTGTGGCCGCAATATTGCGGTTAATTCAGTAGAGTGTCAAGAATGCGCTCGATGAGTTGCGCACCGTGTGCTTACAATAAAGTACCATTAGTAAAGTTTTTGTCAAATTTTATTTTTTTCTTAATTATGAGTACCAAGAAGAAACCTAGAATGTACTGCATAGCATTCAGTCTGATAAGTCTGGTAAAATACCTACATTACCTACATACTGTCATTTTATTACGTAGGTAGCCATTTCTTTTTCATTCATTATTAAGCATGGAATTCAGAAAGGCACCTTTTATTCATCAAAGTGTTAATCCTATAAAGTTATAATCAAATAATGAGGTACTAGGTCTATTCTGATAATGTATCTATGTATTTAAATGACTTTACTCAGTTATTCTTCTGTACTTGTACTATTATTTATTCTGTGCCCATACATACTTTTTTGCAAACAGTTTAGCGGTGCATAGTAGCACCATCCAGTTACCTTATTGTAAAAGTAACATTAATAACCAAGGTGCTCCATCAATCCCTCCCTAGTAGGTAAAGGGCTGATCCCACTAGTAGAAACCTAAAAGTGAGAAAATTATTGCATTTTGAGGAGCTATTCTGCTCATCACTCCAAAGATCCTCATCATATCTTCACTTTTTTTTATGAGACTAAGTTAAAGTTACTACCTTTCAAATAAAAAAAGAACCATCGAAATTTGGATTTAATATGTCAAGAGATATTCAGTAGCCCTCCTTTTACCCTTTTTTTGAGGGAAGTACCTCCTCAATTGAAAATCCCAAAAAAAATACAAAAATTAGCTTATGCTGTATACCAAATTTCGTCTAGATGATGAGAAATGCTATCTGTAGAGGAAAACATCCAGACAGACATCCGGACATATGAAAGATTTTTTGCCAAAGCTGAAACAGAGACGCTTCGCTCGCACTTCGCGCTTGCTCGGTCAATAAGTATAGATAGACTAGCATTGCATTAACTTACCCAGACATGGTTATAAGTAGATAATTCTTATACTATATGGCCCTCACTGACGTCCCGCTTTGGGTGTATTGTGCATTTCCCCCAGCCAGCATCTACCCTAGCCACCCAAGCTCCTTTATGTAGCATAGCATATCTTTAGGTCTCTGCCACAGCTGTTCCAGTGATGATATTGTCAAAGGTGTTAAACACCAAAGACTAAAACAGGGAAGTTCCTCATAAGCTACTTCTAGCAGGCCGGTTGCACTCCGCAACAAGTACAAATATTATACCTACACTTCGAGGGCGCAATATTTGGGTCAGTTCAGTAGCGTCAAGCGTGCGCTCGATGAGTCGCGCGCCATGTGCTTACCGATAAAGTACCTACTTATGTAAAGTTATTGACAAATTTTATTCGTGTTTTAATTATGAGTACCAAGAAGTAACCTAGAAGGTACTGCATAGCATTCGGCTGTTTGACTTTCACTCATTATAAAGCAAGGAATTCAGACACCTTTATTCATCAAAGTGCAATATCTATAGGATATAATCATAATCAACCAAACAACACTTATACATAGGTAGGTGTCTCACTAAACGTATCGGCGTTCTGAAAACGGGATAGGTAGGTAGTAAAAATGAGGCAGTAGGTCTATTCTGATAAGAATGTCATTGTATGTAATAGAACTATTATAATTTATAGTAATAAGTAATAACATAATACATTATTACTTATTTATTACAACATCTAAGTCATAACATATCACAGAATAATTAGTAGGTAGTACAAGTACCTAGTCATATCTTAATACAACCCTACCGAGCGAAAAAGGGACAGAGTGATTCTTAAACGGTTAGAGCAATGGAAGTTCTCGCGCGTTGTGATACGGTACATTCTAGCCTGCACGCAATGGGTGAGCGCCTTCTAGGTAAATATAATTGAAAGCTTGCAGCGCTGTGTGAGTTAAATTGCACTTTATTGCGTTGTAGCGAGAGTCGCTATGTATTTATACTTCTGTACTTGTACTATTATTTATTCTATGCTTCTAGGCAAGTGTGCACCATCAGCATTCTCAGTATTGCTTAACCATTAGTTGAGATAGTGATCATACACAAGCCAATCTATACTTATAATAAAGCAAAAGGAACAAAATAGTCTTTACAAAGAAGATAATAAAAAAAATGGTCTAGGGTGCTTCAAATAAGCTACTGAACAAGAACATTTTTAAAAATTGTGTTTGTCTGTTTGTTAGTTTGTTTCTTCGCGCATCACGTAAAAACTACTGGACCGATTGCGATGCGGTTTTCATTGTTGGATAACTTAGGGTTTGACTTAAAAACTGGGGTAATTGCCAAACAATCGATAAAAACTCATTTACGGCCAAAGGAATTTCAATCAAATGTTGTTATAATTGGTAGTTTAGGTCCTTGAATAGCACTTGAGTATTTTAATCTAGAGAAATTACCACACGTGTACTACGCTAGTACTACATATGCCAAAGTAAAAGACAAATACTTATCATCAGCATTTACTTATCCACTGCTGGAGTAAGCCTCTCGTAATGAAAGCTACAGTCAGCTCTCCGCATTCAATTTCTGCCAGCCACTTTTCACCGGTTATCACTCCATAGGGCATCCTATGCTACATTTGCCTAAACGTGGTCTCCACTAAAGAGTTCATGTACCCCAATGAACTTTGGGAAATGTGATCAGCCCACTGCCACTTTAGCTTTTGAGTACTGCCGTTAATGACAAATGTGTTATTCTAGGTTACCAGAAGGGTGTGTTACCGAAGTACCTGCGCGAGCGCATAGAGCCAGGGCCGCGGGCCGAGGGCGCCGGCGCCGCTGTGGACGACATTTGCCCGCCGGGACACGTGTCTCTGCCTGACATGGAGCGGAAGGAGACGCTGAGAATGCTTAGGAATAGTTAGTAACTTTAACATTAATACTGGGTACCATACTATTATAGCACCTTTATCTAGCAGAGCTTGGCTTTAGATTGCTGGCACAGCTTCCAGTGATGTCACACATTTATGCATGTATTAGAGTTACAATTATTTTATTGTTTATCATTATTTTTATATAAGTTTTAGCCCCGAGAATAATTTATAGGCTTTTGGAGTCATACATGAACGTGGATGGTAGCTAGTAATAGTTTAGAAATGTAAAAAAAAAAAACAAGCTTCATAATTACTTCATAAGACACACATTCACCAAACAAAACATAGATTTGTTGTTAAGTTATTCAACTGGTTGTATGTTAGCATAGCTTTGAAGTGCTATTGAATTTACAAAGAAGGCTTCCCCGTTTCTGTTTCCTAGCACAGAGAACTTTTGTACCATTATATTAAAATAAAGGAGGCCAACAATATTATAATATCCTTTTTACACCTACCTACAAGCTTACGCTAGCTCGGTTTTTGCCTTTGTAGAATTCAGGGTGAGGATGGTTTAGTCCCCTATCGCATTATGACCGGTACCTACCGCGAATTGTACAATTCGCGGTAGGTTCCATTCACGATAAGTCTCATTCGTGATAGATCCCGCTCGCGAGTGGTCACGTTCGCAATATCTGTAAGCATTATTAAATTTAAATAAAATAAATCTAAATTTCCCCAGAAACGTCATATTTTTCTCTAAATCGGCACCATAATAAGCTCTTTTAAAAGTATTGCTATATCAAAACTTTACCTACCAGGTATTTAGCAGTTAATCATCACGTGTTTAATTGAGATCATTAGTTTCTTACGTCTTAGTTTATACTGCTCTATTTGTATATTTAAGTAAATAAGTATCTATATACAGTCAAATAATATTAGTACCTAGTTTGTTTGTTGCATAACTACGGAAACGTAAAAACAAAATGTTTAGGTACTTGATAAAAAAACATGTTAAATCTCGTGAAGGCGAAAGAGCCATTAGGGCCTAAATGCGATAGGGCCTGAAAACGAATGGGCCCATTTGCGAAAGAGCCATTAAGCGAAAGGGCCATATTGAGTATGTGGGACATACCACAAATGGGACCAACACAGCATTACTCTAAAATTCAAAGGGACAATAACTTCAATCACCAGTATCTCAGATACCATATTGTTTGCAGGTTTTGCAGAGTTAGTAAGTGAACTGAACAAATTGCCAGTAAAGACTGATACGCTCAGAATGCGCAACAGGAAGATGGAATTGGAAAAGCAGCTTGCCAAGCTGGAAGAGGGCATCAAAGTATTCTCTCGTCCCAAGGTCTTTGTTAAAATTGGAGAATAAGAACTTCAATGTACCTGCATGAAACATTTGGGATAGATCGTGAGAAATCTTAGTGTTGAGTACCTTAATTATGCTTTACATCTAAACGCCAGTGATTTTCCTGCATAAGAGCAGAATTAATGTAATTTAGGTTTAGACATTAATAAGAAATTATTTACTTAACTATTGTTTTGCTCTTTGAATGACCTTTCTAAAGCCAAAATTAGTTGTTAAACTACTTACTGCACAAAATTCTTGTGATCTCATTAAGTAAGTTTATATTCATGTCGTATTGTTAGTTTAATTGTATGTTATTGTTGTACTTTATCTAATGTAATGTAATGTTTGTATGATATACAGTGTTTCTATTACTTTTTGGGATGTTTAAATGCAATTTACTATGTTATCCCAGTCATGTGATTCTTTGGAGTAAATAAAAGAGGTTATATTCGTATAGAATGTGTATGTCTAATGCAATCATTATTTCTGAATCATATTCAACATACAAACGAAGTTTTTTTTTGACTCAAAGTCAAACATTTATGACTAATTTGGCATTAATTAGTATCTGCCTTCGCTTGGTAATAAAAATATACTATACTACTAAAATTAAACTAAATCCACGTACTTTGTTCTAGTGGCAGTAATCGCAAACATTTCACATCAATTGCAATACAATTACTTTTCAAAGCATCATATAATCACAGGTAAAAATATGGCATATAGTTCCTTATTTTGAGATATATTTGGTAGAATTGATGTGCCTGACTGCAGTGCAGCTGTAAGGCCTACTTGCCTAGCTATCTTAGCCCCGGGCTAGTGGCTCATGCTACCCTGGGCTATAAAAAACATTGTCTTTCCATCTTGTGACAGTAAGGTCACATGATATGCTCAGAAAAACATCACCACATAACTTCAACCAATGATGGTTGCACATTGCATGGTGACTGCTTGAATAACAAAATGGAAATACAGTTTTTAATTTAGCCAACGCCAATGCCCACTAGCCATGGGTTAGTATAGATGCACAGGTCTGTCTATTAATAGTTCTATAATTTCGTAATTAAAAATATCTAACGGTTATAATTTCCTAACATGTTGAAATAAAAAGTTGTTAAATATTATCGGGCCCTTCCTGTATTGGAGCTCTTCAACATTGTGCCACTTGTAAAAGGAAAAGTTGGGAAAGAAGAACTTTATTTCCCTCTCGGCTGAAGTTGGAGAATCTGAAATGGAAAATATTAAAATTACTAGCTTTCCCGTCTGCTTAAAATACTGTTTATCGCAATAAAAGAATCCTATGTTCTTCTAGGATATTAAAAACGAATGCAAAAGTATGTATAGCACCAATGCTCTTGATGTTTTTTGTCATACTTGTTATTTTGTGTCCATGGCAATTCCTTATATACAGAGTAATCAACATTTTCCAGTTTTCCTGTGGAAACTTACAATTTTCCGGAACAAAAAGTATCCTGTTTTATTCTAGGGTATAAAGCTATCTCCATTCCAAATTTCATCAAAATCCGTCCAGCCGTTATCGCGTGAAAGCTCCCCAAACAAGACAACGTTTCACTTTTATACATATATTGGTATGGATAATGATGGACAGGAGTGTCTTCTTTGTGTTTGTTGTTTCAACCATTGCATTTTACCCTTAGTTGGGCTATTTTGGTTGAAACATTGCATTGACAGGATTAACCAGCTAGTGAGGATGTAGTCTAGGCCCGTGGTGTGCTGGATGTTTTTAGAAACATGGGAATTGATTTACAAAATCTTGTAGAGGCTCCTATCTCATACACCATAAATGTGTTTTAACATTTCTATTTTGGAGTAGTATACTCGCTATTAATGCTCACAAGTCAATTAACTATATTTTCTAGCTTCACATAGGAAACAAATGTTTTTAAATTGAAATTGTGTAACTAGTACAAGTGTTCTTGAAGGGATACGTACGTAATTTCGAATGTCGTTTTTGCGAATGTCTACTCCTCGAAGTCTATTCATTGAATGCTTACATCCTCGAAGGGTCTTTTCTGTGAAGGTTCAAAATTGCGAAAGGTATATTTGCTCAAATGGTCAAAATTGCGAAGATTTATTCCTGCGAAGGGTCGTTTGTTCGAATATTCTAATAAACGAGCTAACACACACATCCACATATTTTATTCCTGTTTATTACACTACTGCCCAAAAAAGGAGTGTAAAGTTTTCAGTGTTCTTGTATGTTTGCGAGTTTCTTTATTCCACCATAACTTTTAAATGCCTGAATAGATTTGGATGTATGTGGTATCGTAAGACATCATCCCTAGTAAAAATTTTAGAAAAAAATTGTTTGGCGGCAGTATGGCTCTAAAACAAATGCGAAAGAAATCTTCGTGTTTTATAATATGGGTATTAAATTGAAGGACTTGATGAGCACATTCCAACAAAAGGTATATAATTTAATGGAATAAGTAATTTTTTGGCAGGCAGGTGTTTTTTTTTTAAATTTATGGCTGGTATCTAAAATTGTTTTTACCTATGACGAGACTCATTTGGTGGCAGTCAAAGCAAGGAGAATTTGTACTGAAGAACTTGTTAAAGAACTGTAGTATATACCATTTGATCATATGCTATCTACTTACAATAAATATTAAAATCTATACCTATATAACATACCTACTGAGTGAATGACAGCCAACGCACTAAGCTGTGCGTTATGTGAACTTTTAAAAATAAGCAAATGTTTCCTTGGAGTAAAATTTGCTAGCTTCAATATTGAGGGTACTTTCCTTCCAGGTCCCATTCGAACTATCCATTTTGTATATGAGTATTACGCATGTTCATCAATATTACATAGGTACGTGTGAAAAACTTGTTTTTTTATTGGGTTAAAAATTGTGTATTCGATCATACAACCATTCGCAGCAATAAGCCTTCGCAGTTTTGACCATTTGAGCAAACGTACCTTCGCAATTTTGACCATTCGCAGTAACAACCCTTCGAGGATGTAAGCATTCGATGAATAGACATTCGCAATAACGACATTTGCAGATGACTACGTATCCCGTTCTTGAACCTTAATACAATTATAATATGATAAGAGTAGAGTTCCTATCAACAGATTCCATAGCTCAAATTAGCATTCTATTCCAACTAACCTTTGATGAGATGATGAGGAGTCAGATTAGACTAGAATAAGAAGAAAAAGTGAGGTACCTGATCCATGTGCCACATTTCTTGTATCAGAGATGCCAAACATTCCCCTCAAGCAGTATGGCTCTTGGAATTGTCCTTTGTAAACACTTGTAGGTCCCAGCATCTGTCTCCACAGCTGTACGGCATCTGTATGTCCTATTACATGGAGGTCTATGCAGCCACTGTAATATAATAACAGAAGTTTGGCCAAATCCACGGTAAAACTATAGCCATCCGGTACCGGCATTGAGGGGGGAGAAGTCCCCCTCTACCACAATGTGTTAATTTTGGTTAACCATGTGTAGTCATGTTTAAACCTAACCTACCCTAGTCTTCGGGGCCATCATCAATTTACTTTCTGGCGAAAGTAGAGGAAAAAAACACATTCCAAAACTAATTAATACTTTTATTTACAGCAACCAAACAGCCAATTTTTAATAAACTTAGAACAGAAATATTTCTTAAAATAAGGGGGGTGTACTAGGGGATAGCCCTTCACCATCCCCACCCCCCTACCACCACCCTCCCCCCCAACTGCCCCTCGATTCTACAGTCAACCCTATCTCATAAACAAAGGGAGTCCTGGAAAGGGGGAGGGGATCGTGGGGGACTTCCCCCTTCCATTCCCCCATCCCCTCCGTCAACGCCGGTACCGGATGGCTATAGCCAACCCAAATCCATTATCCTACCATACAATTAAGTGTTGTCAACGAGTTCACAAGGTCTCTAGTTCAAGGTTAAGAAACGGCTCACCTTGTCATAAACGTAACTAAGCGATTGTTAAAAAAACTTCCCTACATGTTCCTTGTAAAAATCGCCAGATGTTTTATAATCTAAATTCCCAAATGCACTACCATACAATATTATTAAAGTGTCGTCAAAGAGGGCACACACAAGGTCTCTAGTTCACGGCTAGGAAAAGGCTCACCTTGTCATAAACGTAACTAAACGATTGTAGAAAAACTTCCCTACATGTTCCTTGTAAAAATCGCCAGCTGTTTTATAATCTAAATTGACTCTTTTGGTCTTCACCACCACGAATTTGTTCTTGAGAATGTTTCTGATGTAAGATAGTGCAATCGGATTTTTAACAGCATGGGGTTTTATTATGGCTAGGGTTAGTTCCAGTCTCGTCATTTTTTTCTTACGATAAAGTTTTACTCATAATTTCTGCTAATTTTCTCAAAGATTAAAATTTTACTGGAAAATAATTGTAGGTACAAAACAAATTCATCATTATTTTGGACGACCAAAATAATGTACAACCAGTAGCAAACTGCAAAGAGTATACAAATACTGACCAGTAGTGTACAGCCAAGCCAATATTACACGGCCAGATATTACGTGTACATGGATTCGTAATATTTGGACGGCTAATGCTGGCCGTGTATTATTGCCCGTACAAAATCAGTCCGGGTTGATAATGCACAGCCAGTATTACGTGACCAATATTACGTGTACAACTGGATACGTAATATCAGTTGACATCTTGCATTTCTCACACCCGATTTCTCCCATAGACATCCCTATAGCCAGCGCCTTGTAAAGTTCAATATGATATCACTTCGTGATCGCCGAAAACTAACAGATTTAACCATTTTACACAAAAATATAAACGGCAAAATATAATGTAGTCAATTAATTGATTTTTTCCCCCTGTCAGTTCCCTACAACTATCCACGACATCCAATTAACAAAATATTTCATACCCCAGCCGCACGCACAAATCTTGGACTACAAAACCCCTCTTCACGTATCTCAAACGAATACAATGATTTCTCTACAAAAAATAGAAGAATTAGATATATTTTTTAACTCATTATCAGTTTTCAAACGCAAAATATTTAAATTCATTTATTCCCAATTTTTTCCCAAACACACAGTTCCGCTCACGTGTGGCACGTAACAGCTGTTGCGTTTTTTTGAAATTTGTAATTTTTTCGATTTTTTTTTTCAATTTTGGTGGTGTAAAAGCTCTTTATTTGGTTTATGGTACTGTTTAATAGTGTGGCAATCCAATTTAATGACAAAGTTAAAAAAAAGGAGTTATTGCAAATTTTAAATAAAAAAACTGTGACGCGCACGCTCGGGAGAAAAATCAGTTGACGTTGAAATATTTTGTAAATTCTGCAAATATGCCGTTATTTTATGTGATTACAAGTGTTATATACTAAATTAATCTTTGTTTCAACCTCTATCGATTAAATCATTCGTATTAATAAAGCTTCTTTAGTTGCAAAATAATTAAAGCTCGATTGCGTCATGCTTCTCTAGTTGCGAGCCGAACATTTTATCGCTTTATTTAAAAGCTATCGAATTTATGGCTCTTTATTTAATCTAAGTTACTAGTAATAGCATGTAGCAACAATATTAACTTTATATTTCACCTCTATGCTCTAGATCTTTCATTATTTTTTTTAAGATCACGCATGTTTTTTTGCGGGAATTTACTAACATCTTATTTTTATTTTCTTTTTTTACCTTTCTATATATTTTTTTAACTAGTTTTCTTTTCTAATATGTTTACGAGTACATGTGGTCGATGTTATGCACGCTGAACTTGTCACACATATTAGCAAAGCATATTGTGTATTATTGGTATTAAGCGGGGAACTGCTCTTTAGAGCGATACTATCGGTCAAGTTAAAAATACACGTTTTTCTCTGCAACTTTTACTCAATCCAATCTTCATGACATACTAAAAACAAAACACACACACCACTCAAAAAGTATAAAAAACATAAATCAATAAAAAAGGACAAATATATACAAAAAAGGCCGCAACAATTGGATCTAAGGGTTTTAATGTGTGATGTGACGAGCTGATTTATTTATTTATATATCAAGCACTGCCGCTTATTAAATAAATAAATAAATCACAGCCCGTGACGATTTTGTACGACCAATAATACGAAGCCAACCATAGACAAAGCTATAATCACTCGATGCCTCGTTTGTGTAGGCGAGTGTCAAGAAGAAAAAAACTGTCATAGAACCGAATCGACCAATCCCGACTCTACGTGGTCTTGTCTGCCTTACACCTACGAATAAATAATAAGTCAGGAACTCTAATTCAGAAAAAATGTCACAATAAAAGTGCCCCTACTTCAAACCAAAACGACGTAAGATTCAAAGTACGAATCACTTCCGAGGTTACAAATAGACATGCTTGGTGATTGGTTTAAATTCAGAACGAAAGCAGGGATTGGTTCACGCGCGTAATGCAATGTCTGCTATGACAGCTGAGTCATAGCGGCGTGGACGATGTTATGCAATAAGTGGACCGGACCAAGTCAGTAATAAAACAATATTACTGTACAATGTTTTTTTTGGCTCACTTTTTACAATTCATTAAATTCTTTGTCCCACGAAATAAAATTAATTTATTAAGTTTTTGTCCAGAAGACATTAAAAGAGAATCTTTCTTCGCAATGTAGTGAAGACGGATTCTGAGAAATTTAAAACGGAATGTCCTCCTGTCAGCCTGTGAATTTAGAGCTGAGGTTCAAGTTCAGTAAATTATTTTTATATATTTCCATAAACTGTCAGGCGTTTGGGTTATTGTTGCAACGGCCGTGGTTGCGGATTACTCCAAAAACAACTCAATATTATCTTGGCTTAATATGGTTAAATAAATTTCTATATTTGTAACTCTACTAGCCGTGCAAAAAGTAATTTAAAACTTGAAATACATATGAGGAGTCCTAGAAGTCCAGTTTTGGACTGAGTTTTGGTCACTGGTTTCAAAGAGTTAGTATATGTTGTTACTCTTTGTCCATTTACTGTTCGAGTTTTTTTTGACTGCATATTGATTTAGAGACCTTTAATATATTTTTCGCTTTGATCCAAAACGTCATGTAGTTTTTCTTTTTCTACCACTGAAAATGAAAATCGGTCTTGAATTTAGTATGTCGAAAAGGTTGTTAAACGTTTCTAAAAAGCTAACAGTTGCATCTGTTTCTTGAAAATCAGGCATGTTTAACAGTTGCGAACCAAACTTAATCGCATCAGCTACACTTTGACTTAAGGTTTGAATCGCTAGTTTTTTGAGCAACTCAGGTAAATCAAACACTTCAAAATTTCCAGAAGGTGAATTTTTATTAGCCTGAAAAATTAAACGTGCTTTAATCAAACTATGAACTGTTTTTTTAATGCTATTGTTATTCCCATGAGTCGAAAAAGCCGAACCTATATTACATACCAACTGTAATCGTTCATTACTGTTTATTTGCTCATTTTGTTTAGTATTCTCCTAAATCTGTTGACGTTTCTTAGGTATGAATCATCTGCGTGAAAAAAATAACAGGTTAATTTCAAAATCTCATCGAGTAGAAATTAAACTTCAGTGCAAAAATTGACTGACTTCATTTTGCATAGTATTGATCATCGCGGTTTGATAATGTATTTGAACGTCTTTGAATATAATTATAATTTTGCAACTACTACTAGTGGAAAGTGATCCCTGGACATTTTAATCTTGTATGGCTCCTGCACCACTTCACAACACATGCTGGCATGATGATTCACAGCTGTAGTTCACAATGATAAAATTAAAACGTACGCGAAGATATGACGTTTGCTCGCTTGCATGAAAAATGTACGACTGATGACGCGCTGGACACGACTTTTAAGCCCCACCTACTTGGGCACGACTTTTGTTGGGTCATTTTATTAACGCTGTTACATTTCCTGACTTATTACTTATTCGTAGCCTTACACAAGAGTGTTTTTAAAAAGCTGGAGATGCGGAGCCGCGGAGGGAGTGCAGGCATGACAAGTTGCTATCTCTGTGTTAATCATTGTCAACTTCAATTTATTGACTTGACATCAACGACACTAAGAATCTTGACGTAGACCTTTTTGACAATCATAACTTTTTACCCTTATCCTTCGGAACCCTTTAGTTTTTTGGGATAAAAAGTATCTTAAATGTTATTCCATAACATAAGCTATGATTGTGCCAAGTTGCATCAAAATCGGTTCGGTAGTTTCAAAGTGATGCGTGTTCAACGAGACAGACAGACAGAAAGACAAAATTTAAAAAAAAACTATTTTGGCTTCCAATATTGATGAAGTTTACCTCAGTTATAATTTTCAATTTTTCAATTAATATTTAATGTACAGATTTGGCCCAGATACAGTTTCATTAAATCTATACTAGATTTAGCGTTTTTAACAGTTATTTTCGCCTTTTGCTTCAAAACGAACAGCCCCAACAATGTCATTGCTTCTGTCATGTCAATTGTCAACGAAACGCTAATTTCGCCGGTCGCCCACAAAATTCCAAATCCAAACCGAATTCGATGATTTTAGCATATTTTTATTTTAAAAAATCGATTTGACTGAAAAGTGAAAACGAACCTACCTAGCAAAGATAGATTAAAGATTTTGCGTTCGTCTCGTCTTCAATCAAATTAGAAAAATATCTGGGTGACAAAAAATATTGTTCTACATTACTCCACATAATGGTAGTTTGCAAATTCTTCCAGCAAGGCAGCTGTCGCTACGGACAAAATTGCAGATTTGAACATGTCTACGGGTCCAAATACTCGTATCACTGTAAGTAGTCCGTTTATTTCTGTTCCATATAGAGCTGTTAATGTTGTGTGTACATAGTCAGAAGTCTGCCCATACAAAAAAAGTAACAAAAATGTAATGTCCAGCTAGTGCACTACCGCAGGCCGCTCCGCAGGCCGCCCCGGCCGTCACAGATGAACAGCTCATTCAACAGGTGCATTCGGATGTGCAGGCTGTGCTCAGGGGTGGGCAGTGGATACTGTCTGGCTACGCACCATTCAAAGAGAAGGCAGCATTCCCGGGCATTGTGGATCTCTCGCCCGAGGAAGCGAGGCTATTCATTTACGAAGCTAAAGCCAGCGGTAATGTGGAACAAGCTGTAAGTAGTCCAATTTTGAATTAGATTTGTTATTGTTTTAGTTAGATGAAAATGATGTTTAACTTTTTGCCTGCCACTTTTCAACCTCTACTGCAACTAACTACTGTCCATAGAATATTATTAATGCATTATGAATTTGAATTATCAGTTATTAGATTTTGTAAGTAAAGCAAAGGGTTAAGAAAAATATTTGGCTCTTTCCCACTATGTAGTACATCCAATTATTTCAACCATTGAAGTAGTGGTTGTTTTTTTCCCAGTAGTTCAACTGCACACTCTTTTTACTTGCTCGGCTCGCGAGGAACTAAGAGTCGCCTTACCAGGGGGTAGCCATCCACAACTTCTGCCCCTCGATTCTATAGCCAACCCTTTATCTATTTTAAAACACAAAAAATATTGTTTATTCTTTTCAGGTTTCTTACATGAATGAACTTTTCAAAGAAGCAAGGGCAAAACATGAGCAGCTGCTGCTTAAGAATACCAATATAATAAGAGTGTTTCGCAGCCTTTACAGTGGAGAAAATGTAGTCTCCCCTTTTGGAAATGTATCTCAAGAAATATCCACATTCGGAAACAACAATCCAGCTTCCTCTGTCTTCCGCAGCGCCATTCAAACATCAGCTTTCGCCCAAAATAATCAGACTCCTTCGATTTTCAGTCAAAATAACTCAACACCATCAGTGTTTGCTCAAAATAATGCCACTCTTTCAGGTTTTGCTCAAAACAATACTGCTCCAAATACAGACCCTGCTAAATCAATCTTTGCTCAAGCAAATCATAGTTCCTTCAACACAAACCAAAGTCCTTTTGCAGCTCAGAGTCCAAATGTATTTGGTCCTCAGACAGATTCTGCGGCAAAATCTATATTTGCTCAGGCTACACAGAATGCTTTTGCCGCACCGCAACAAGTAGCTCCAAGTGACCCAGCCAACTTGTTTGCTAGTGCTTCACAGACAATCTTTGCCCAAAATCAACAAACTACGCCATTTTCTCAAAATGAGACCAACATTTTTCAAAAACCTGAGGCCCATAATGTTTTTGGCAATCAAAATATACTTCAACAAGCTAATGCTGTTGATGCGAGCATCTATAGCATATTGGAGGATTGCTCTAGGGATGACCTAGAAGCATTCACAAGTGATGATTTCAAAATGGGTTTTATACCAGAATTGCCCCCACCACATTCTCTCTGTTTTTAATAACTAAGTAGTATTATATTGTTATTTGTACAATTTTTTTTAGCTTTGCTGTGATATTCAACATACTTTAAGAGTCAAACATAAGATTAATTAATAACTGATAGATTTGTACAGGAGTTAATAAATTAAACATTTTGTATGTTTTATAAAGAATTATTATTTAAAATTAGCCTTAAATTAACTTATCAATATTATTACTATCTATTACATTTCAATATCTACATAGGTATAAAAGCTCAGGCCAAAAATATATTGTTACACTGAGTAGTTAATAATAATCAACTTTCAAAAAGGAGTAGTTTCTCATTTTGACTGCTTTTGTTTATATATTCACTCATATCTACAGCGTTTCTGAACTCATTGGATTGTTTCTTTTTATATACTTTTCGTTTTACAAAGGGTAGCTACCCAGTATGGCACTTTTTTAAATAAAAAATGTAGACATTGTAACAATTTAATTTTGGCCTGACCTGTCACACAGTGTCACATGTATATATTACCGGATAACCAAATACAATAACGAATTTTATAGTCTGGTCACAATTTTACTTGTTACAATAAACTATTAATGGCCTTTATTATAATTATCCAGTGACATATACCCTTAAGAGTAAGACCTAGACTATAAAGCAGGCAATACCAATTGCACACCTCAAGCCATCCTACAATCGAGACCGCAATGGGACAGTTCAATCATTTTAAGCATGATGGATCTCTAACACTTTTTTTTTTGACAAGTTGCATTGCCTTAAGACCGTGGATGCAGTATCTGTTCTTTTACGAACTTATCTAAGGGCGAGGAGCAGCCGTTAGGAGAATGTCAGTCGACGATCTCGCCAAGGTAGATCTGCTTGTCTGTGGAAGCGGACAGCAGCACTGGTTTGTGCGGGTGGAAGTGCACGTTGGTGACGTGACAGTGTCGGCGACTCAGTTGTCGATCTCGCCGAGGTAGCTGCTTGTCCGAGGAGGTGGACAACAGCACGGGTTCGTGTGGGTGGAAGTGCACGTCGGTGACGTGACAGTATCGGCGACTCAGTTGTCGATCTCGCCGAGGTAGATTTACTTGTCCGTGGAGGCGGACAGCAGCACGGGTTCGTGCGGGTGAAAGTGCACATTGGTGACGTGACAGTGTCGGCGATTCAGTTGTCGATCTCGCCGAGGTAGATCTGCTTGTCCGAGGAGGCAGACAGCAGCACGGGCTCGCGCGGGTGGAAGTGCACGTCGTTGACGGCGCCGTTGTGTCCGGGCAGCTTGTAGAGCACGCGGCGCGACGTCGTGTCCCACACGTACAGGAAGCGGTCCGCTGAGCCCGCCGCCACCTGCGCAGAGGATATAGTTGAGGAGTCCCTATATTACACGGCCAGTATTACGCGACCAAATAATGTACAGCCAATAATACGCGACCAATATTACGTGGATTGGCGTCGTAATATCAGGGTGTACATTATTTGGTTGCGTATTATTGGCCGTGTAATATCACCCCGTGCTGATTTTGTACAGGCGATATTACGCAGCCAGGATTACGAAGCCAAAATATGTACATGTAATAACAGGGTGTGCATTATTGGCTGTGTAATACGGGCCGGACACTTTTTGTACGGGCGATAATGTACAGCCAATATTACGTGTACATCACAGATTAAAATATAGAAATGACATAGTAAAAGCCTCGTTTGCACGTTCCAGTTTCCTTTTACCACAGATTATGAATCGCGATTGCTCCGGCGCTGCGGGAAGTGCTGCCCCTCCGCCCTTGCGTAACAAAGTGCAGGTACCAGGGTGAGCTGGAGCGGCGGAGGCTGGTCGCCGAAGGCGACCAAAAAGCCGAAGCTGCGGAGGCAGAGGACGGGGGCTGCACTCCCTCCGCGCCTCCGGCTTTTTAAAAACACTCTAGTGTAGGGCAGACAAGACCACGTGGAGTCGGGGTTGGCCGATTCGGTTCTGTGACATTTTTTTTTCATCTTGACACTCGCCTACACAAACGAGGTATCAAGGAGTGATTCTAGCTTTGTCTATGGTTGGCTTCGTATTATTGGCCGTGTAATATTGGTCGTACAAAATCGGCACGGGCTGATATTACGTATCCAGTTGTACACGTAATATTGGTCGCGTAATACTGGCCGTGCATTATCAACCCGGACCGATTTTGTACGGGCAATAATACACGGCCAATAATACCGTATTAGCCGTCCAAATATTACGAATCCATGTACACGTAATATCTGGCCGTGTAATATTGGCTGTACAATACTGGTACATTATTTTGGTCGTGTATTATCGTCTCCCATAGTTGAGCATGCAAGTCTAACTTAACAATCAGTATCTACTAGGGGGTTCGAGTGCATTGCAATGTTCTGAGTGGCACTGGGCAGGCGAGGCGCTTACCATCAAGTATATGACCTGGGCCACAATTCTACTAAAACAATTGTAATGACAATTATCAACAATTTTCGCAAAATTTTCGCTTTTACCTCTTAAAAGTAGTAGAAGCGAAAAATTTGTTTTTTTTTTAATTTAGAGTTTTTCTTTTATGGACATTTTTTTTAAATTTTGCTTAAGTTTTCGCTTCTACCACTTTTAAGAGGTAAAAGCGAAAATTTTGCGAAAATTGTTGATAATTGTAATTACAATTGTTTTAGAGAATTTGGGACCCTGCTAGTCTCATCGCTCAATCAGTTAACAAGCACAAATTAAACAATTATATAGCCCCCTCCCCCACCCCCCATACAGCTAAGAACCATCTCGATCACATCAGTTTTCAAACATAAAAAAACAGCATCAAAATCGATCCATTTGTTTGGGAGCTACGATGCCACAGACAGACACCCAATGATACACACCCTAAACTTATAACACCCGTCTTATTGTTCAGGGGTTAAGAAAGGAAGTTTCTGCAAGAGGGCAATCAACTTAAATGGCTGGCGTATCAGGAGAGACTAAAAAAATAATTGGTAACCTAGATCAATACTTCCAAATCTATACTTATAGTAAAGCAGTAGGTACAAACAAGTCTGTACAACGAAGAAAATAAAAAAACTAGGGTACTTAAAATAAACTACTGAAAAATTTCAAATCGTGTTTGTCTGTTTCATCATCATGTTAAAACTACTGAACCGATTGCGATGCGATTTTCACTGTTAGATAGCTTATGTTACTGGTGTATCTCATCCGACGAGTAGAAGCCCTGCAATCAATAAAAAATACTATTGCACGGCCACAGAATAAATAATAGTACAAATACAGAAGGATAACTGAGTAAAGTCATTTAAATACATAGCAACTCTCGCTACAACGCAATAAAGTGCAATTTAACTCGCACAGTGCTGTGATCTTTCAATTATATTTACCTAGAAGGCGCTCACCCATTGCGTGCAGGCTAGAATGTACCGTCTCACAACGCGCGAGAGCTTCCATTGCTCTAACCGTTTCAAAATCGCTCTGTCACTTTTTCGCTCGGCAGGGTTGTATCAAGATATAACTAGGTACTTGCACTAGTAATTATTCTGTGATATGATATGACTTAGATATTGTAACAGAATGAACAATTATGTAATAATGTATTATTTTTTTACTTATTATTATAAATGTTGATAGTTCTATTAACTACATATAATGACATTCTTATCAGAATAGACCTAATACCTCATTATTTGATTATAACTTATTAGGTATTGCACTTTGATGAATAAAAGGTGCCTGTCTGAATTCCATGCCTATTAATGAACGAAAAAGAAATGGCTACCTACGTAATAAAATGACAGTATGTAGGTATTTTACGAGACTTGTCAGACCGAATGCTATGCAGTACATTCTAGGTTTCTTTTTGGTACTCAATTATAAAATTTATTATAAAATTTGACAAAAACTTTACGTAAGTAGGTACTTTATCGTAAGTACACGACGCGCGACTCATCGAGCGCACGCTTGACACTCTACTTAATTAACCGCAATATTGCGGCCGCAAAGTGTAGGTATAATATTTGTACTTGTTGCGGAGTGCGACTGGCCTGGCACGGCTAACAAATTTTAATGAAATGTACATTTTTCTATTGTACTTATTGGTCCTGCATTAAACATAGGTTACTTTTAATCCAGAGAAATAACCACGCGGGTAAAGCCGCGGGCACAGTTAGTAATATCATAAATGGCAAAAATATGCTTCAATTACAACAAGATCAAGATTAAGAGTCCGGCGGAGGATGAATTTTCCATACAAACATAATACCAAAGTCATTTGTAATTGGAGCATATTTCGACAGTGTTATGATATTATTCGGATTCGGATAGTGTTCATCTAGGTTCCCAACTGTATGTTGTTTTCAAAATACTTACCTGAAACGAAATGTAAGCAAAGTGACTGTTTGTCGTTATAATATGCAAAATGGAATAGTAGAAACCAGACAGCTGTTTTAGATTTAAACCAGAACCAGGCTTTCTTAGGCGTAAACCTTGTGGGAGACTGGAGTAGACCAAAATCCAGGCTCAACATAATAAAAACATGGTGATACAACACTTTGTAATGTCCTCTGAGCTAGCTATCACCACCAGGCAAAAAATGTGTCACCAAGCCTGTTCAAGGTGTTCCGGCATCACTCCTTAAGACGAATTCCCTTCTTGACTTACCGTTTTTACAATCTTCAACTTCATCGTCACTACACGGGCCTAGACAATGTAACATTGCTTCGTAGTTTCCTTAACCACAAACCACAGTTATCCTAATCTAAGATTGGAACCACAGTGATCAAACTGGGATGGGTCATTGAACTTAACCTCGAGGTCAATATATCATCGAAGAGGTCATGTATCTCGAGGGCATTGACCTCAATGGCGGTGTCATCGACACATTTACCTCAAAGTCAAAGTATTTTTTGTAAACTAGCTATGCCTGCCCGTGTGGTTATTTTTCTGGGATATAAGAATCCTATGAGTTATTCTGATCCAGAACCAAAAGTACCAATGTTCCGAATTTCATCAAACTTCGTTCAGTCGTCACATCGTTTTTTATCAATTGCTCGGATTCTACTCATCGGATTGAGATACTAAGTACACCAGTTACCACCAAACCCTAATCTATCCAACAGTGATAACCGCATCGCAATCGGTCTAGCAGTTTTTACGTGTCCAAGTACAAAACCAGCAGTCTAAACATATCCAAATGCGCAGGGGAGTGAGACAGGGGGATGTTACAGGGGGATAAGACCGCCCATTGTACCTTTTGTTTATGTAATTTCTATTATCTTTAATTTGTTTTTAATTGTGTATCAATAAAGTGTTATTGTATTGATATTATATCCCCGAAACTGTTCACGAATGCCTTGGAAGATATGCTTAAGACGCTGGATTGGAAAGGAATGGGCATTAATATCAATAGCGAGAACATATCACACTAACGATTTGCAGATGATATCGTCCTAATGGCGGAGTCTCTGCAACATTGAGAAGGAAGACAACAGAAGAATTCAGTTTGGGTTGTGCAGCATTCGGCAAGCTTCATCAAGTCTTCTCGTCATCCATACCACAGTGACTGAACACAATCACTCGTGACCTGCTGAGCCGAAACGTGAGCCCCTATCGGTCAAACTTGCCCAGAAGTTTAAGGTCGCTCAGCGAGCTATGGAGAGAGCTATGCTTGGAGTTTATAAGAAGGACAAGATTCGTAATCAAGATATTCCACAGAGAAACAGTGACCGACATAGCTCTAAGGATAAGCAAGCTAAAGTGGCAGTGGGCTGGTTACATTTCCCGAAGAACCAATAAGCGTTGAGGTAGATGAGTTCTCGAGTGGAGACCACGTTTAGGCAAACGTAGCGCAGGGCGCCCTGTGGCCAGATGGACTGACGGATGAAACGCGGCGGGCAGAAAATCGATGAGAACAGCTTATTTATTTATTTATATTACAAAAACCACAGCTCTTGATGCAACTTAAATATAACTTATGATAATACATAAATCCAAAAACGGTTTTAAATTTTACGAGTTAATGAAATTTCGACTGCCACTAATAATTCCAACATAACTATAGTACATAAAACATAATATACAAATAATATGATGGTAAAAGTAAATATGTATATAGTAAATACACACACCGTATATACATATACGGTGTAAGAGTGTGTGAGTAATTTGAATACCTAGTGTTTATGGGTACGTGTAAGTTAGTGATCACCTGATGGCACAAGCCTCTAACAGTCAGGTACTAGGAGATTCGCTGTGTGCGTGATGGTGTGAGTGCGTTAGAGGATTTGGGTGAATGTAAGTTTTGTGTGAGTAACAATACAAGTTTAAATTTTAGTAATATCACCAGTATCATCATTAAGTACCTTAAGTACTTCACGCTTGAAACTTTCTTTACCTTGATGGAAAATATCAGTCTCATCAAATTGCTTATTATATGTCCTATGTAACCGCCTGACGAGCGAGTTCCTGGACTATTTCGTACTTGAGCGTGAAACTGAAAATAGATTTGTATGTCTTGTTCGAGTGTCAGGAACACAGAAACGCAATATTCTTGATGACAATTCTGAGCAGTCTACATAACCGTTGCACAAACCATGAAAAAGCACATGTCAGCCAAATTTCGCCTTCTTTCAAGAGTCATTAGATGGTGGTGAAGGCACGATTCCTGATAGTCCTTAAAACTACGATAGCAACGAAAATGTAGGTGCTTTTCAAATATGCTTTGTATACTTTCCAGTTTCTGAGTATAAGTAATATACTGTGGCCACCAAGTGGTACTGCAATACTCAAGAATACTTCTTACGTAGGAATAATATAAAAAAACTAGCTTTTCCGCGCGCAACTTCGTCCGCGCGGACTACTGTTTATCGCGAAAAAAAGCATCCTATGTTCTTCTAGGATATTAAAAACCAATGCAAAGTAGGTATAGCACAAACGCTCTTGATGTTTCCATGGCAACCGTTCCTTACAGCGAGTAATCAACATTTTCCAGTTTTCCCGTGGAATCTTACAATTTTCCGGGTTAAAATGTATCCTATGTTTTATTCCAGGGAATAAGCTATCTCCATTCCAAATTTCATCAAAATCCGTCCAGCCGTTATCAGGTGAAAACTCCCCAAACAGACATACAAACAGACAACGTTTCACTTTTATATATTGGTATGGATTTAAGGAACCCACATCAGAACAGAGGTTACTTTACTTAATTTAACATTATTAATTTGGTATTCAAAGTTCGTGGGATGTTTTTACCTGGTAAAGGAAATATAAGCACATTTGCTAACGTTTATACTGATACAATTGTTAGCATAATAGTGCCCTAACCTATCAAGATCTGCCTGCAGGCGCGCACCATCAGTGTTATTCCTTATATTCCTTATTTTTAGTGTCATCGGCATACATTAGAAACTGCGCATATTCGAAACATCTACCTACATCGTGTAGGTAAGAAGCATACAGTAGTGCCCCAAGAATAGAGCCCTGTGGAACTCCTGAAGAAATCTCAATAAAATTTGAACAGAAGCCACCCAAAACTATAGCCTGAGAGCAGTTCCGCAAGTACGATTCCATCCATCTCAGTAAATTACCATGGATACCAAGCACGTAAAGTTTACGCAGAAGTATGATGTAATCCACACGGTCAAATGCTTTCTCAAAATCTGTATAGATCACATCAACCTGAGAGCCACCATCCATACCATTTCTTTATATGATCAATTAATACTCCCAAGTTTGTAGATCGACCTTTCATAAAACCATGCTGTTTCACAGGGATTGCTCAGGGACAGCTGAAGACCGAGCTCAGTGGCGTGCATTAGGAGAGGCCAATCATCCGTCTATTCTTGTCCACTGCTGAACAAGTATAGACTGAAGATAATGATGTTTTTTTTCTGTTTCGAAGTTCATAGCTACTTAGTATCTATTCTCGCCGCGAACTAAACCGACCGTCTAGTGCGAATATGTCAAGATGGCGGCCAGCCGCTGCTCCCGTTTCAACCGCTGCGGCTGAAGTTTTGTGGCGATTTAGTGCGTACGATATTAGCGGTTGCATATAAAAATATGAAAGCGGCTATCCGCGGTTGACCGCTAGTACTTAGCGGTCTTTAGGTTAGATTTGGCCCGTTTGCTCCACTCCAACCGAACAATTAACACTTTAAACGAAACATTAGCGAAGTAAACGCTATGAAGCAATGTTACTTAGTCTAGGCCCTATGAGATAGTGACATAACGCAATCCTAGTCTCACCTTGGCTCCGTCGGGCGACCGCAGGCGCACCGCAGCAGGTTCTTCTCGAAGTTGTGCGCGTGCCCCGACAGCAGCTTGACGCAGCGCTCGGGCGGCACGAGCGGGCGCACTTCCCCGATGTGCTGTCCTCAGTAAGACTTACCTTGGCTCCGTCGGGCGACCAGGCGCACCGCAGCAGGTTCTTCTTGAAGTTGTGCGCGTGTCCCGACAGCAGCTTGACGCAGCGCTCGGGCGGCGCGAGCGGGCGCACGTCCCCGATGTGCTGTCCTCAGTAAGTCTTACCTTGGCTCCGTCGGGAGACCAGGCGCACCGCAGCAGGTTCTTCTCGAAGTTGTGCGCGTGCCCCGACAACAGCTTGACGCAGCGCTCGGGCGGCGCGAACGGGCGCACGTCCCAGATGCGCAGCGTGCTATCCATCGCGTTTGACACCAGGTACGATCCGTCGCTCGACAGCGCCATGCCTGGATATTCAATTCAATCATTAAATATAGGTACAACACTAAGCTGTACACTTATGAGCGTCAATAGGGAAAAAATACAATCCACACCAATTAATAAATGTGAAATGTTGTTTATTTAGGGAGTTTTAACGCGATAACGGCTGGATAGATTTTGATTAAATTCAGAAAAGAGATAGCTTATACCCTGGAATAACACATAGGATACTTATTATCCCGGAAAATGGTACGTTTCTACGGGAAAACTGGAAAATTCCGATTACTCGCTTTAGGGAACGGTTGCCATGGAAAGGAAATAATAACACGTCTGTCAAAAAGAATCAAGAGCATTGGTGCCAAAGAGAATACAATTATTTGGTGCTATACTTTTGCATTGGTTTTTAATATCCTAGAAAAATATCGGATGCTTTTTTCGCGATAAACTGTAGTCCGCGCGGACGAAGTCGCAGGAGGGAAAGCTAGTTAATTCTAAATTCAATAGAAATAGATAGCACTAAAAAAAAGAAAAGAAACTACCTACTTAATAATACGAATAAGGAAATAAAACAAGATACCAGAGCGGTTTAGTGCGTATGGCCTTACGCTTTACTAGACTGACGTAGATATGATACCATACCTGACTTTTGAGAACATCTCAAAGTGAATGTGATTGAATGAAGTTGCGGGCGAAAGCTAGTCTATGTAGCATAAATTTGATTATAGTTTAGTACTTAAGGTAATGTCAAAAATTAAGTCACTCAAAAAAATCCTTAATATGCCTTTTGCATTTAAAAGTCCTTAACTTTAGTTACACCTTTGTACAATATAATTTGTATTGTGTACCTTTTGTTCATTGTTTAGTTTGACTCGGTAGTGTTTTTGGCATTAAATTATAAAAACAGTCAGTTTTAGAAAAAGGATCAGTAAATTTTTGATAGTCTAGTTTTTGGCAGCGCAAGTTTATACTTGTGCCTTGTCTCATAGTTGTGACGTTGTCCGCATGTTGTTAACCTGTTTAAATGTTTCCGAGCGTACAGAATATACAAGGCAGTGTTAAACTATTGAGTAATGAAAAGACTTTTCTTAGCGATGCTCTAGGGCTGCCTATAGATAACATATCACTGTTTTGTTCATTACTTAAGAAGCTGAGTATACAAAACTCGAAACTAATCAAATACTAGGTACTATAGATACCAACTATAGCATAAAGGGCGTCACAGACGACTAAGATACGATAATATTTGATGTTACGATATCTGCATATAAAATATCATAGCATCTTAGGGTATGTAACGATTTTTAATGTGTTTTTGTCAAATTGTAACGATATAATCGGTTTTATGGTAAATTCTCTGTGCTGACAGATTCCGATGAAAGATGTGATGAATTGGTTTTTAGGCCAAACTCGCCAACCACCGAGATAGTTGGTCCGGTGTCTAACGCCGTTAGGGTATTCGCTTAAATCAATGAAAAGTAATTTTGAGAATAAAGGGAATAAAAAATAAAACGGGGTGAGTCACACCAAGAGTGGGGTGAGTCGGGATTCTTACCCCATCCGCTCGTTTTAAACGTGAGGACGCTATATCTTTCTTCGGAATCACTCAAAACTTAAAATACTCGTTACTACTTTGAAATTAATAAAATTACCTGGATAAACTTAGACCGGAACGAGCTTCAAGAACTAGTGGATCAAGACCGTTCGGTAATGTACTAGCTAGTGGGTACAATAGTGGAAGATAAAACATACAACTCAAATTCACCAATACAATTTTTATTATCCTTGGTTTAACTTTGCCTACTTACTTAAAATCTAAGGAACCGTGCCGTAGGTACGTTGGACGACCATTCAAGCTAGCATATAATAGTGGAAGACAAAACATGCAATTTAAATTCACCAATACAATATTTACTATTTTTGATTTAACTTTGCCTGTTTACTTAAAATCTAAAGAACCCATGCCTGCAGATCCAACTCAGCAACTAAGGAGTACCAAGATCTAAGATTACCCTGTTATAACTAGGGTCGATATATAACTGAGAAAATTAAGTATTTACCCTAACAAAACAAGTGATGAGTTGCCGGCCGGCAGTGCAGTCTACTTATTTACTTTTTTCTATAAGATTTAGCCGTTATGTTAGTGAAGGTAATTCTCCATCCGACGTTTCAGCAATGTCCGATTCGCGTGAGAGGTAGCCAGGCTAGATCCCTCAGGCGTTGCAGGTGTCCAGCAGGTCGGTGGGGAACCAAAGTTCAACACTCCGGTTAGTGTAATATATGCATAAACATGCCAATACGATACCGCATTCCAAGAACGTGGCAGGAATCGTTGGATATAATGTCGTCGTGGCGTATCGCGACACGGCGCCTTTCTAGTTAAATCTGGGGGAAGAAGCCTCCGTCGCGTGGTGTCTCAATCCGGGGGAAATCTCCGTCGTGGTACTCAATCCCGGGGGGAAAACCCGCTGTGGACGAATAAACACAACGTTTCTTTAGAATTCGAGACTTCGAAAACGCCACCGCTCTCAGTTCGCTAAAATGGCGTCTCGAAAAATGGATAAAAGTGATTTCACAATCGCAATCATTACTGCCTACAATGCAAAATACCGAAAAATGCTCTCACCTTTTTTTACGGGTTTTATAATATGCAGGGAAAAGACTTGTCAGTCCTGCTACCGGGCTCTCCAGCACGAAAAAAAACTTCACGCCTCTCGTCTCCATTGCTCGGTTTCTTTTGTCTAGCCGGATCTAGTTTGCTCCTCAGTTAGCAAAATCTATCCGAATAACATTTCGTTCCACCAAGAAACCGATCAGCGCTTACACATGGGCTTTGGAAATGATTATTTGGTTTTATTTTTATTTTTTAAGATTTCTCACCATCAAAATCGAATTTGTTTATTTACTGTTTCTTTAACTATTTTTGACAGCTAAACAACTGTCAAGAGACGTCTAAGAATTGTTATAAACTATAGTCCATAAAACGTTCCGTACTAGAAACGATCCGTTCACTTCCAGACGAAAGGTACGGAACGCGGTCTCTTTACTTCGGTACCGTTATACTATCATAAAACTATATACTGTCACTATTAAATTATGATATTGTATGGGTTTGCTTTGGAAAAAATCTACGTTCCTAAATTTGACATTCGTTGCATTTAATTGGTTTGTTTAATTTTATTTTCTATTTGCTGACATTGCGGGACCGTGCCGAACGGAACGTTTTACTTTGACTGCTAATCGATGCAAAGATAAGCAGAACCTACGGTAGAGGTCACTACTTGTCACCGTGTTTATCAATTGTACTTTATTAATTATTTATTTATTATCTGATTCCCAGTTATTCCTTGTTCCTTTTGTATTTATCTCAATCAATTGACCTAATGAGTGCTCTTCGGTGTGTTCCGTAGTGCATGGACGTGTTATATTTATCGAAGTGTTTATAACCTCTGTTTTTGTTATGAATGCGTGCGGCGAACAAAATAACCGGCGATTGTTTTCGTGTTGTGTTGTGGCTATATCTCTGTTGTTTATTTACTCCAAAAACGAAGATACATTCTAATATGTGAGTATATTGAACAATATGCAATTATAATTCTAGTTTTACTATTATAAAGATGCGTTTCTATTAGTTGTTTATATGCTGTCTTGTTTATTCCTACTTTTACTTGTCGAATTGTTGTTTTGTCAACGCTACAGGTATCACACACGGTTAAGATACGATAATATATTGAAATTATTCATTCGCTCGCTGGCCGCCCTAGGTGCCACACGTATTTCTTCACCGCTTTCTATATACAGGGTGATAAAATATGAGTAATACAGTTTCACTATTAGATTTATTAGATAGCTCATCAGACGACGATTCTGATTTCGAATTTCTGATTCGAAGACGAAAAAGCCGCGGTGAATTTAATCTTTACGTAGATCTTTCTACAAAAAAAATTCAAACTTATTTTAAGAAGTCGAAGGAAAGTTTTCTCGAAATTCATAATTTACTTATGTTCCTGCAATAACACATAGGTAGCTTAACCTAGAGAAAAGCCATGGGCACAGCCAATTAAACCAATAACAAGCACTAATTCAGAATGTATATAAGCCCCCGACTTCCCACCCCCCATTATAGCTATGAATCATCTTGTTTACCCCAGCTTTCAAACATAAAAAAACTACAGCTAAATCGGTCCATTTGTTGGGAAGCTACAATTTTCACCCCCCTTTTCTTTCTCACCTCCCCCTCCCCACACACACACACAGTGATACACACCCTAAACTTATAACACCAGTCTCTTTGTTTAGGGGTTAAAAAAAGTCACGAAAACAAAACAGAGCAACCTGTAGAGCATTTACGATATATTTTGTATCTTAAGATAGTATATTAATATATATTTTGTATCTGTTTACGATATATTTCGTATCTTAAGATGACATCTTTTAATAAATTCCATATCGCTCGATATCTTAAGATACTGTAAGATGCAAATATATATTATCTTCGCCGTTTGTGATGATTCATATAAATTGTATAGCGAGCGATATTATATCTTAAGATAAAATATTATCGTATGTTAGCCGTCTGTGACGCGTTTAAAGCAACTTGCTTTTATTACTAGGTGCAGATAAGTTTTATTTCCTACTCGACAAACCTGACCAACCGTAGGCTAACATTACAAGACTTAGGTTTTGATAATCTTACAGTACGTATGATTATTATACATATGATTATAAATCTCACACGTGCGTGATCGCGCGCAGTGGGATTCAAAGGTCTAATACAAATATTTAGGTGTATTTTAAATAATTTAAAGTAGTTAAATCTATCTAATTAAAACAAAAAATAAATTAGCGATTAACGGTTACACATTTCCGGTTTGTAAATGTACTAGTTTCTTTGATAAACGGCCCTCTAGCACAGAATAAATAATAGTACCACGAAAATAGTGTTCGAAACATTTGAATTCAGAATGGCCAAGCGGGATCAAGTCGTAAATTAAAAGGTGTATTTGCGAATGGGACCTTCTGCGCCTAAACCTTCGTCAACTAAAACTAAAATGCACTACATATTGTTGATTTTCGACATTTTGCCATATCTAAATAATACTGTAGTTTTATTTTCAGTAAAGCCTTGCACCAAGGGAAACAGCCTGGGCCCCTGGGGTGAACCAATAAAACCATCAAATAATGAAGTTAAAAATAAAATATATTGAAGGCACCGACCTGTGATGGTGTCCGTGTGTCCCTTGATCTTGTAAGCGATCTGGTTGTTGCGTATGTCCCACACTTTGATGACGTTGTCGACGCCGCCCGATATCACCTTGAAACAAGCTTTCCTTCAACTTGTGAGCGCAACTTTAGATCATTTGTTAAACTTAATGTTTCGTGTTTACGTTTTTGTCCGCCATTTTGTCAAGCGGCGCTTCGATGCTCGAAAAAACAAAACAGATACGACAGTGCATATACTCTCCGGCTCGGTAATCCGGCATTCGGCTGTGTAATCTGCCGGATTACAGAGCCGGTCACCTGGGTCAGGCCGGTTGCACTCTGCAACAAGTACAAATATTATACCTACACTTCGAGGACGCAATATTGGGGTTAAATCAGTAGGGTAATCAAGTGTGCGCTCGATGAGTCACGCGCCGTGTGCTTAGCAATAAAGTACCTACTTACGTAAAGTTTTGTCAAATTTTGATCGATTTTTAATTATGAGTACCAAGAAGAGACCTAGAAGGTATTGCATAGCATTCGGCTGTTTAAATAGTGATATAAATGACGAATTGGCATTCTTTACGCTTCCAAAGAATATCGAAAGGTAATAATTGTAATACCTTAAACTAACTACATACCTATTATAGGTATATAGGTAGTTATTCAAAGTGTAATACCTATAATTATAGGTCCTAGTTATGTATGCGTCGCGTCACTACACCTCATACGGTCGCAATCACCGCGCGCCTGATTCGGTAAATCGTGGCAATACTGTTCATGCAGCAGTGATGGATGACAGGTTTCGTAGAATACCTAACTACTTTCAATACTTACATACTGACATTTTATTACGTAGGTAGACATTTATTTTTCACTCATCATTAAGCATGGAATTCAGACAGGCACCTTTATTCATCAAAGGTGATCAGTCAACGACACTTATTACGTAGGTACGTATCTCACTAAACTTATTGGCGTTTTGAAAACGGGATAGTAAAAATGAGGTAGGTATTAGGTCTATTCTGATACGAATGACTTTAAATGTAATAGAACTATAAAAATTTATAGTAATAACTTCTGTTACAATGTCTAAGTCATATCATAATTATCATAGAATAATTAATAGAACAAGGTAAGTAGTCATATCTTGGGCCTGTTCACATAAACGTTCGAGGACGCATGGATCACCCGCGCGTACACTCGAAATCGTTCACGGCGTCGTCCGGGCGTTCGCCTGGGTCATCCGAAAAATAGTAGTGGAGGGGAGGAATAGTATGAAACGCAGTGGAGATCGCTTGGGGAGGCCTACGTTCAGCAGTGGACTGATGATGGTGATATAATAAATAGTGATAATGATAAAAATTTGGGCAATTTACACCAATTATCGAGCCCCGAACTAGAATACCCTGTCCTATGGGTATTAAACAACGGATAAACATACATAGATATGAAAATGACATCCTGACTGCAAGTCAGGGTTACTAACCATTCGAATTCATAATTGTACTTGCAGTCAGGGTCACTAACCACTCGACCAACCGGTCGTCATGACATTATTGACCAGGGGTCCAAGTCACAGATTGGTAATGAATTGTGGCAAAAATGTCACTTTTACTACTTCAATGGTTTTTACCTTTTCCGATAATTTTGACAATTGTTTTAAACTTTTTAGTTTACCGACAAATGAAAAACCATTGAAGTGAAGGTAAAAGCGGAAATATTGCCACAATTAATTAAGAATGTATGAACAGTTGTTTTAGTAGAGTTGGGGCCAGCCCGGCTGACCTTCTCAGCGGTGTCGTTGAAGAGCACCGACGTCACCGGGTACTGGCTGTCGAAGGACGCGACGGGGTTCCGCTTGCGCGCATCCCACAGCTTGATGGTGTTGTCGTCCGACGCCGACACCAGCAGCTCGGGCCCTCGGCGCGCTCCTGGAGATGTTACAAACTTCATTAGCATGGTGGAAACAGAAAAGTATATTATCTTCATAGAGTGATAGCAAACGCGGCTTGTATGTGTGCATGCCGTATGCACACTTCACAACATGCAAAATCTAATATTTTTAAATTCACTGATGGTCTCACCCTTAGTGTCTTGTTACTAGATTATAATTATTTTAACACTAGCTGTGCCCGCGTGGTCATTTCATTCAAAAGTAGCCCAAACTTGTTATTCCAGGACCAAAAGTACCTATAAAGTACAATATATTACATTTCTTCAAAATTTGTTCAGCCGTCAATTAGTTTTTTATCAATTGCTCAGTATCTACTCATCGGATTGAGATACCAAGTACCCCAGTTATTAAGTCAAACACTTAGCTATCCAACAGTGAAAAAAACCGCATCGCAATCTGTCCAGTAGTTTTTACGTGATGCGTGAACAAACATACCAAACAGAAAGACAATTTTTTTTACTGTACACCATTTTTTTAATTATCTTATTTGTACATACTTTTTTGTACTTATTGCTTTATTATAAGTATAGATAAAAATAAAGCAATCTAATTATATTCTAAGAAGTGTCAGGGAAGGTGCTTTGTGTGTCAGTAGATATACCTGACACTGAGTTGACGAAGTTTGCATGCCCTTTAAGCTTCTTGACCCGTGTCCCGGTGGGCACGTCCCACACGGCCACAGTCTGGTCTGTGGCACATGTGTACAGGTGTGCGCCATCAGGAGAGAAGCACAGCTCCATCACGGCTCCGGTGTGCCCCTTCATCACCATTACGTTCTCGCATTGCCCGTAAACGTTCCATAAGACTGGAACATATATATTAAAGTTTCATTGAGATAATAAATTATCGGTGTAGTAATGTATATTTGACGTGTTTATAACAACCAGTGAACTGTTTCATAATTACAATGAACAAAATTTAAAATAAAACCACCCCTTTGCACGTCGGACATGTGACATATGGTTCTGTAGCCATGATCATAAGCTAGCCAACTATAAAAACCACATTGCAATCAGCTCATTAGTCTATTGTACACACAAAAATAGGGTACTCCCGCCTCCCCTTAGGACACCCCTGTAGGTTGGGGCGATGCGAGGTTATCTGGGTAACCACCCCCAAGCTTTGAATGTGTCTATTGTACCCCTCCTCCTACCTAAAATACGCGTAAAGTACAGTTCAAGGGTCCCTTTATCTTTTCATAAAAATGCAGTTGCCATTCAAAGCATACAAGTTAAATCAACAGGAAACTTTACGGAGAGATTGAGCTGTGCTATATCCAGGGTTTAACTTACATATTTGTCTGTCAAATCCAGCAGATGCCAAGTGTTTGCCTTCAGGATGAAACTTAGCGGTGAATATTTCTCCTTGATGCCCTTCCAACAACATGATTGGGGCATAGAGGTTGGAGGTACGGGGAACCTGCAAAAATGTATAGAGGGAAATAAATTTATAGAATAATCAAAAAGAAATACGACATCCATATTTTTTAAATGGTAGTATTCAAGGTTTAAAAAAGACGGAGTCTACATTGCCAAACAAATGAGTGAAGTTTAGCAAATAGAGGCCGCGTATGTGTGTCATGTGATTAAAAAAAGGGGCAGGATTTAGGGGGTTGGGGGGATGGGAGGGCTGCCCTTTGGTACCCCTACCCCCGGCAGGCGATGCTTGGTTATGAGATATTTTAGTTTTAAGTTTACAAATAATCGGATGTTTAGCCTTTAGCCATAACAATTTATTAAAAATCTGTAGGTTAACTTCGGCGTCATATTCCAACCTAGCCTGCCCTAGTTTTTAGGGTCATACATAACATCTTCAATGTTTCTGGCGAAAGCAGCCGAAAAAATACATTCTACTAATTTTTAATTTTATTTACGGCGACCAAACAGTTGATTTTTAATGAACTTAAATACTGAATTATCTCATAAACTAAGCGTCTCCGCAGGGGGGAGGGGTACCAGGGAGTAGCCCTTCACCTCCCCCACTCCCCTCCTGCTCCTCGATTCTATAGCAAACCGTATCTCATGAACTAATTGTTGCGGGAGGGGAGGGGTACCAGGGGGTAGCCCTCCACCTCCCCCACCCCAACCCAGCAGCAGCAATGCTGGAAAGCTTGGCGCATTGCTGTAACTGGGCATCTTTATAGGTACGTGATGCTCACTTAGATTGGTCAGAGTGACATGAAAAATAATGCTAAAGAATGGAATATTTTAGGAGACGTTATAAAATTTCTTCAGACCTTTCAAGAAGCCGTGGAATCTTAATCGTCACAAAAGACGTTGTCACTAAATTTGGGCTCATTTTCAGGTCTGAAATAAATGATGTCTTACTGTTGATGCCAGAAGGCGAATCGTTAATAATTCAAAGACTAAAAAACAAAATGCTCCTTAGCCTGAACAAAAGGTTTCCCGTTACTAAAAATATTGTCGCAGCATCTCTGCTCGGCCCACATTTCGCTAGTCTAAAAAAGATTGTCAATTATGTAGAAAATCATCAAATGACATAAACTACTTTCTGAGCCTGAGTGATAAATCAGAATCTGTGGAACCTGCAGCCTTATTGTCTAACTCTGGTGATAATGAAACTGACGTTCATTTACACCATTATGAACATGAATCTCCGAATTCGAATTGTCTAACTATCCACCGGTGATCTCCTCGGTGATCTTCACCGAGTCCCCACTATCAGCTGTTTTTAAGCGAAATGAATGAACGAAACATCATATTTTGATATATATTGGTATTGTCTAAATTTTCATCGCCACCGAGACATGTCAAATGAAAAAGGTTGCTCTGTCCTAACCTTTCGTATCAACTGGCTTTGAGTTTGTGACGAAATTATAGTTTTATTGAATTAAAAGTTGACTGTTTGCGTAAGTTCAAAGGAAAGGGGTAATCTAGGTATCATAATTAATTGCGGTTTATTAATTTCAGGCATTAATTCTCCGAAAATTCGACTTCCAAACTTGCGAAAGTCAAACAGAAAATTCACTGGTTTTTTGTGATATATATAGTTCGATACAAAGAGAATATTTCGATATTTACTTCTACTAGCACTTATTTCAGTTTAACATATCTAATTTATTCGATTACAGGCACTATAAGTACCTAACCTACAAAAACATAATATGAATAATATTTTGAAGGGCGAATTTGTAGCCAACTGCAGAAAAACAACATCTCCAAACTAATGGACAGGCTCTCAAGCCCCTAATATTGGTGCTGACCATGTGGCTATTATAATATCTATGGATGTTCAATGTTTAACAACAAATATCAACAAAATAGACCAATAAATTATTATCTCTATGCACTTCAAATCAGAAAAGTTTTGATAACAAGGTGGACAGTGGAAACTAAATATTTCCCAAGTATCACCCAGGTAGACAAAGGTAAGCTATTGTAAAAAAAAAACTTTCCACGGTTCACCCAGGTGGTCGTAAGAGATGAATTGGTTAGTGCCCTGACTGAGAGTCAACAAATGGTTGCAAGTTCGAATCTCGCAAGGTGCAATCATTTGTGTGATGAGCACAAATGATTGTTTCCGAGTCATTGATGTAATATTGGTTTATATCTATGTATGTTTATTTATAGAATATTTTTGATGAGAGAATTTGTAGCCAGCTGCAGAAGAAAAACATCTCCAGAAGGTTTTGAGGAACAATCACAGGCCTATTTACACCCTAGACCATTCATTATGAAAGAATTTGCAAAAATACCAGTCAAAATGTATTAAAAGTATCGACAAAAGATATCATATTAACAATTAAAACAAAATAAGTACAATCCTAAAATGATACCTTTATAGGTAATCAGTTAAAATTTCATCGGGAACTGCCTACTTTCAACCCATATCTAATGCACCTTTTTTTTTATTACGTTTTATGCAATTTTTTGACCATGATCTCACCTGATGGAAAGCGATGATGTGGTCGAAAGTGTAGCACCCTTGCCTAGTAGATACCTATTCACTCTTGACTTGAACACACCTGGATTCATTATATTTTACCAGAAACTGACGAAGGCAGGGCATTCCACTCTTTTGCAGATCTTACAATGAATGAAGAAGCGTAACGCTTCGTGCTTGTGTGTGGTATTTCTATCATAAAAACGTGCCGCTTTGCCAATATTCTAGTTTGTACGGTGATAAGCGAATCATATTGTGCAGTTCTTATGCTCACTCTCCATAGTGCAATCTGATAACTTGAATTTTGCACATTGTCATATTTGTCGTTCAAAAAGGAGGTGAAAAATTCATTTTGTCATTTACATTCAGTGCCACTACATTTGGCAACCAGTTGGCCGAGTGGCTAGCGACCCTGACTGAAAGTCAACCAATGGATGCGGGTTCGAATCCCGCAAGGTGCAATCATTTGTGTGATGAGCAGAAGTATTTGTTTCTGAGATATGAATGTCATATTCATATCTTTGTATGTGTACTCGTATCTATTGTCTAGTACCCATATTTAGTGCATTCAGTGTATTTATGTCAGAGTTTTATAAATTTTTCTTATTTGTTTCAGATTGAGTGACATGAATACTACTGGCATTTACTCTGGTTTGGAGATTGCTGTAAGCTATAAGACTGCCGATTGTGTTACCGCTACTTCTATATTATATTATGTACAATGTACGATTTACTTCTAAATATATACAATAAAGAGTTATCTATCTATCTATGTTTTGTTGTTATTTTTTAACTACAAATTATTATGTAAGTAGAAACATACATTGATACCTATGAAATAGTATGTCACAAGCGACATACCTACCAACTGATTCACAGACAACACACCGCCTAAACCGGTGGACCTAGAGATTTGCAATTTGGAGGAAATATTTCTTTAAATTTCGAACGAGGCTGGCAATGTTTGCACAAGAGCAAAGCCTCGGCATGCAGCTAGTTTTAGCATAAATACAGACTGAGTATGGATAGAGAAACAGAAAATAAAACAAATTTAGTTAAATAGCATGTTTATTTTATTGTAAAAACCTTTCTAAAAAAATATAATGGGCAAGTGTCTTTATTAAATAAGGACTATACATAAAACATTCTAAAAACTTACAAGCCATTACTGACTCACTGGTAGCCCACTAATTACAATGTAATTATATAGTAATTCACAACAACAAAGTAAATATTTCCAACACACCATTTTATTCAAATGGTATAAAAAAAGTGCTAGGTATATACCTACATATTATAATACAAATATAACAAGTAGATTTGACAAGCAGCATCCTTTTGCATTTTATGGACATGCTATGAATCTCTTCCCGCTGCAATCCGACTTGAAATGATCCTGTTTACTGTGATAGACAGGTACTGAACTGAATCTGAAAATAAAGATATAGCTATGATCATTTGTCATTATCTACATAACAAGTACTACATTGTCAATATTGTAATATGCAGTATTACTTTTGTAGAGTTAGATCAAATATGTAAACAATTTAAAAGACAGGTTAATTTGTTGTACCTACAGCTACATCAGGCTTCGTGATAGTTGGAAATGTTCATACTTGACACAGGTGCAAGCCGCAGCCCATCTCCTGAACCCCGGCTGGTTCTCAAAGCACACATGGGGTGAGAAGGGATGGACCTATTATTACTCCGGGCCCACAAGGCACCTTACATTAACAGTTTCTTAAGGTGGTGTCTAACTGTGTAGCTAGAGTATTATATAGTAAATTAATTACCTATGTGACTAAATATAGACAGATAGATAACTCTTTATTGTACACCAAAAATATACAATGTCCCGCTTGGGGGGGTGTGTATTATGCATTTCTCCCTGCCAGCCTTTACCCAAGCCAGTCAATAATAATTATTAGGTATGTACCTACCTAGTTAATAAATATTATACAAAATATACCTACCTGCGGGACTACAGAAAGCTTGAGTTCTGTTGATGAATGTTTTCTTCTATTGGGGAATGTTTTACAGAAGTCAACATTGGTTATGCAGCAGTATCTTATCTGTATATCTCCTTCTTAGTTTGTGCTGTGAAGTAAAATGACACAAAACATAACCGATTATGTATGCATTGAAATGAGGTAAAAATCCATTAAAATATGTATGTTGTTGATGAGCATTTGTGAAAATGCATATACCTAGTATATATGTCTATGTATCTAGTAGGTAAATTAAACTAGACTCGAATAGGTGCTTAGATAATATTCATTAGTCCACCAAAATTCCTGTAGCCAAGCCAAAGACTGTTAGAACTTGCGATATATTTGTTCAAAGTTTCGATCTAACTCGATGACCAATTGTAGGTCTATGCAAAGACCTCTTTATCAGATGACATTCTGAAATACAATATGGTACATAGGTACGTATTTGTTGCTAAATCAAGGCATATTTGACAAGTTTATATCCGAAAACGAACATAACCTCGACATACATTACATCTCACAAAGCAATTCCACTTTTAGTTTATCCACGTTTCGCACAAACTCACACAAATCTTGTGACTATAACCTACCTATTTAATATTTATTTTTTTCCATTTGATTTTCATTTCAATAATGAATGCTAAAGTAAACAACAAACAAACACATACTTTAGTATGGTCCAGAATAAATAATAACTTGCAAACCAACGTTTCGTTCTACGCAACGTCAGGCTATAATATACTTGAATATTATTTTTTGAAGAATATCCTTTTATTAAACAGCATAACTAATAAAAATTAGATTATAATAAACAAATAAAACACTACACGTGTTTATATGGCTAAATTAACATTTTACAACCATTAGTTCAAAAAAGCACTAAATAGTGCTCAAAGCTGTTCTTCATGAAATGGAACGCAAGAGCATATGTTTTTTGTGTTATGTAGTCTGTGGAAAGAACGAAATGGCCTTCACTTTTTCAAGACGATTACCACCGAAAATATTAGACAATTCCCCTGGACGGCGAACTGGAACCGCCAATGGTAATGGATTTGATTGCCATTACCACCAGAGTTAGACAATAAGGCTGCTGGTCCTTCTTTACCAAATAAGCATGATAATCTACTTCAAAAGTTGGCCAATAGACACTCGAATAGATTTATCAATGAAGTAGATGCAGTTACGCAAAAGTGCTGGAGATATTTAGCTACAGGCCCGGGGCTAGCCCATGGCCTAGGGGGGGCAAGTTGATATTATATGGCGGACGGAAAAACTGTGAATTGTAGGTACACAGTAAAGAACACATGAAGCTTTACAATGGCGTAGCGTGAGTTTCTGCCGCCCGGGGCTGAACCGGAATTTGCCACCCTCTATTTTCTTTAATTCCAAATCTATTGATACATCGAAATGATTAAAAGACGAGAGTGGAGCGATCGGAAATATGTTGAACTAATTCTCTTAGTGTGGAAAACGAAATATAAATATTGAAACATATTGAAAAATCAAAATAAACGCGAGCTAAGCGAGCGCGTTTTTTTGAGCTATTTGTATCAATGCTGCAATTAACTGATAATAAACAGAATCATAAAATTAAATCTATGGACAAGCAAGCACAAAAGACACGAACGAGCGAAGCGAGCGCAAAATTTGAGTTATGTCTATCAATATTTAATTTACAATATATGTAGTTCCGATTCAAAAAAAAAAATAATATGCACTGGAACGAGTACTAAAAAGTGCGAGCGCAGCGAGTTGGTTTTTTTTTTCTCTTTCAATTATAAAACGATGCATAATTCCTAATTATAGGAAAATTATGAAAAAAACAATAATAGGTACTTATAAAGATCACGAAAATGTTGAGCTACTAAGATCTGCATAGAAATTAAAAAAGTGCCTAAACAAAGAGCTATTATTAACTGTAAAATATTAATAATAAAAAAAAATAGAAAAGCACTTGACAAATAAAACTTGTAAACAAATTGCGGAGCCGTTTTGGCGAGAAGATGTTTTCGTACGTGAGTATATTTTTAGATAGCTTTATTACTGTTTAGAATGAAAAAAATATGTTTATTTAAAGAAAGGGTAATTTATTTTCAAAATGACAGTTATTAAGGTTTTTTTCGAATCAAGCAGCTTTAATTAATAAAATTGTTATTTATGTGATATTATGATTACTTATCCATATTGTCAATTTCAATGGCTTTCAAGAACAGAAACTCAAAACATTATAATCGTAAGCTTTCAGCAGGAAGATACGTAAATAGAACAAGGGAACGGTACAACCCGGATAACTGCAGGTTACCGCTAACCTGTCACGCACATTTTAGGCGCGCATATAGGCTTGAATTTGTAAGGGTTTAACAATAGACTGTACCAGAGCAGATGGCACTTGGAATGGAATGACAGTCAAATGGAAAATAATCAGTCAAACAATCAGCTTATGACATACATTGGCTTCTCTGCATTTGGCTACCTTTTTATAAATCTCTAGGGGGGGGGGGGGGGGCAGCTGCCCCCCCCCCCCGTCCCCCCTTGGCGACGCCCTTGGCTACAGCTAGAACCTCTGATTTGGAAGATTGCTACGGCAACATTCTGAAGCTCTGGCAACAGAAGATATTATAATTTCTATGGCTTGCAGGATTGGCGCATTCATTTCTGTTTCTCCCAGCTACAAATACGCCTAGTGAAAGGGTTTTTCTGTTGCTGGGCTAGTCTTGACTGCGAAGCAATCGCGTTTAAACCCTACCAAAGTAAATAAAATATTTTTCATTCATGACAATTACAAATATGTTAATAATATGTTTTAATGTTTGATTTTCTTAATAACAAGATTTGATTTGATTTCGACACAATTAACAAGAAAATAAAAATTCAATTTATCGTTTTAAAGGATTTTTATTTCAACATTTCCAACTACATAAAAATCTGCAAAAAAAAATTACACCTCGCTGGAACCGCCGCATACTTTTACCAGCGCGCCACCTCCGGCTTTCTTGACTGTGGTGCGGACCTCTAGTAGGTACTATACTGTGACAGTAGGTTTAGGTGCGGCACCCGTAAGCTTACATGTTTGTTTTAATAAAAGTTATTTTTCTTATTTAAAAAAGTTTATCATTTTTCATTAAAAAAAACTGTTTTTTTTGTAAAAAATAAAAAGGAATAAGTTTCCCAAGAGCCTCTAAGGGTACACTCTGACCGAGTTTAGCTTCCCCATCGCTTCCCGACACTATCAAGGGGTGTTTGAGAGGCAGCCCGCATAGATTACGGTGCGGCGAATATGTCTAAATACAAGAAAAAAAAAAAAAAAATATAAAAAACATATCTCAGACAGACTCCCCCCACTCTCAGGGGAGGTTCTACACCTTCCCCCATACCTCTCCACCCTCTCCCCCCCTAAAATCATGGGCCAAGTTTGTACAGTGGTCCCCTTTATTAACGCCGTCCCTGCTGAACGGATAATGCAGTTTTTTTTTTAAATAATTATAATCTGTCCCTAATTAACACGCAAGAACATTTTATAATTACGTGTAAGCTACGAAAGTATCAACAGGTCGCAGCATCAATAGGGCTTAAAAGTTGTTGATTAACATGAAAACAAGCTTACTGACCGCTGAAGTAACAACAGCTTTCTCCCTCGTACCGACGACGGAGATCTCATGACGAGTCCGCTTCGATGGAACTACGGAATAATCGTCTGCTTTTCGTTTTGCCTCTAGTTCTGGCATGATATTAAAAATTAAACGAATTACTTAGCTTGTTCTTGTGATTTATTGACAAATGAGAAAAACAATTCAAATTAACCTAACTTTTTTGTTTTGCAAGTGAGTGTGACAAGACAAGTGAATTATTGAAGTGACAGATTGACTGACAGCCAGGGCCAGGGCTGTGTTCACTTACACGCTCGAATCATCCGTGCGATTATCGCTCGATCATCCGCAGCCCGATTCCATAACTTGGCTTCAATCGAATTCTCAGTATCGCAGCCACTAATGCCTTGCGATAGAGTCGAATTTGCTATGAAAAATGTGATAATCCGATTGTAGCCAAGTTATGGAATTGAGCCACCGGAGTTAGTGAACGACTTTGGACGTCCACATAGAACTGACAACTGTCAAGTGTCAGTTTCATACTATTCCTCCCCTCCCCTACGATTTTCGGGTGACCCAGACGAACGCACGACGATGCCGTGAACGATTTCGAGTGATCGTGCGGATAATCCGTGCGTCCTCGAACGTCTAAGTGAACGGGCCCTAGGGCCCTATTTCATAAAGCGACAAATCCAAATAATACTACATATGTCAGTCGAATACGCCAATCCTGCGTTTCATATATCAAACAATCACGACGTGACTGATGATTGTCAGTCATATTGTATTGCATTTCACAATGCCAGACATGCCACAGTCATAGTAAAAAAACCTTCACTATTTTGATTAACCGACCAGTCATGGGTAGAGCTTCGGCTGTCACATTTGTCACGACAATTCTACAAATCGTGGTAATTTGTAAGCAACCGCCGTTTCATAAAAAGTTTTACTCATGACAATTGTCAGTTGACTCATGACTGCCGGTCACCACTATTGTTTTATGTTAAGTGATATTTTGACAATTCATTGAATGAATTGTCGTGTTTTTATGAAACGCATTTCGGTAGTTTTACTGACATATTATGTCGATTGACATTTATCAGTCTACTCTATTTCATAAAGCGACAAATCCTAATAAAACTACAAATGACATTTCGATAGTTTGTCTGAGGTGCGTTTAACGTTTTTTAATAAGCATAAAATTTAAACTGACTAAATGTCAAACACCCCGTTCAAGCACACCGCGAGGCGAAAAATTAACCCGACTAAAATTGAATCTGCCCCGTTCACGGGCGTCCGCTGGTATAAGTTTTCGAATTTTAGCGAGCTTTTGAGGTCGCTAAATTTTAGTCTGCTGTCATAATGACAGCTGTTTGTCATTTGATTCGTAGTTGGATTCAATTGGTTGATTGTTTTTTTCGTAACTACTATCTATAATTATAATAATGCAGTTACATAAATAGTGTACAAAGAATATAATATAAAAATGATTTAGGGATCATAAATTATGCTACTGAATATAAATTTGACAAGTCGACAATTGAATTTGACAGATAAACCTATGGGCCCGTTCACATAAACGTTCGAGGACGCAAGGATCACCCGCGCGTACACTCGAAATCGTTCACGGCATCGTCCGGGCGTTCGCCTGGGTCATCCGAAAAATAGTAGTGGAGGGGAGGAATAGTATGAAACTAACACTTGACAGTTGCAGTTGTATGTGGACGTCCAAAGTCGTTCACGATCTCCGGATGATCGAGCGATAATCGCACGGATGATTCGAGCGTGTAAGTGAACACAGCCTATGACTCCGTTCAGCGAACCCTCGCTAGTTAATTTTTATCCGGTGTAAATTTCGCCGACTTACTTAACCGCTCGGTTGTCCACGCGCTGAAGACCGCAGGACCAAACTGATAACCCAAAAAAAAAATGGCCGACGCGACACATCTAACCTCAAACTGGTAATTGATTGTATATGCGTTGAGACTACAGGTACTTGATGGTCAACCCACAAAAAAAAGAAGGTCGACGCGACACATCTGGCCGCAAAATGGCGATTTATTGGTACAAGCCGAGATCACAGGTATCTGATTGTCAACCCACAAAAAAAAGAAGGTCTGCGCGACACATCTGGCCGCGCCGACTTTGCGTAAACAAACAGTTTTTATGACCACTTCATTGAGCGCTTAGATATACAAAATGATTTATGGCGCTAAATAGGTACGGCACATATTTTAAATGTTTATGTTGTGGGTTTCGAAGCAAAATAATTATATAAACACGCTTAGATTTGAATGATTATTGAGGTCAATAATGTTCAAAATCGAGTGGCAAAATTTACTTCGCTATCGAGTGGTCCGATGATCGATGAAAACAAAAAATCTGACTGTAGCGTTAGTTGCGATGATCAATGAAAACAAAAAAAGTGACTGTAGCGCATAGAATCAATCGAGCGGTTAAACGCACCTGACATTATTTTGTCGGTTCGATTGACATTACTTTGTCAGTGTACTATAAGTTTTATGAAATAGGGCCCAGCAGCCGTACTACGCATGTTGGTTTCAATCAGATTGTCACTTTCTTCATAGCAATTTTGACTCTATCGCTACGCACTAATGAATTTGACGGATTGAAACCGATATGGTCAATATTGCGTAATAGCACTGCAGTAGTCATATTAACTAACTTGGTTTCAATCAGATTTTCCTTATCACTATCACTAAATAAATGCCGAGTCTAAATTGCTATGAAATATTGCTTATTGTATAATGAAACAAGATAGGTAATTGCTCTAAAGTTTGACATATGTCATCCAAAACGAGGATATCGATGAGATCTATCGCTTCTGTAAGGAAAATACTAGTCTAGGATCAACAGTTTCAGAATTATAGCAATTTTAAATGTGACAAAAGTCATCCAAAATGAAGATATCGATGAGATCTAGTACTCCTGTAAAAAAACTACTAGTCTAGAATCAATAGTTTCAGAGTAATAGCCCTTTTAAGTTTGACATCTGTCAGCCAAAACGAAGATATTGATGAGATCTATCACTTCTGTAAAGAAACTGCTAGTGTAGGATCAATTGTTTTAGAGTTATAGCCCTTTTAAGTTTGACAACTGTCCTCCAAAACGAAGATCTATCACTTCTGTAAAGAAGACATCCACACTGGTGGGGACGGTCTGGTAGGGATTTCGGGAATAATGCCTCTGTGGTATGCAGCTAACATTTCAAAGACGAAGACTTTCTAACTAGAGACTAAAACTACTGCATACGGTTTATTTTCGGTCTCCGGAAATATGACCATGTCTCCCAATTTCGCTCAAAGCTCTAGTGGCTTCCTATACGTCTTCGCCGTATAAACTCGGCGAAGACGTATAGTAATACTAGTAAATCTAGTATTCGTATCCTCGATCTTCTTTACAACATACTTTTTAATCCTTTTACTCCTTCTTACTTAAAGGCACGATTTCAATTTCTTAGTTGTTTCATTCTCGGTCTCTTAGGTCATCAGAAAACCTTCTTCTCAAGACGCCTGAGCATAATACTTCTTTCTATGATTCATCATTTACAGTTCAGGCGGTGCGCCTCTGGAACAAACTCCCAGCAGTGCGAGCATGGATGTTATCAATCGATAAACTTACCGAATTTACCGCATTTCAATGTCAAATTTGACGTAAATATTCGATAAAACGAGATCGGTAGCACAGAACGCACTTTATCGACAACGATATAAATTCGATAAGTAAATCATATCGAATATATCGATTTATATTGACAATAGGAAGCATGGATCTTATTTTTGACAATTGTTGTCGGTTTAATTTGTTAATCTTACCGAATATATCGATTTTTTATCGGCTTTCCAAAGTTATACGACAAACATTAATATTATTTTGTAAAATGGATTTCAGCAATATTATTAAATTGAAAGGTGAAAGGAGGAGGCGTCAGAACATCGCGTTCGTGAGGATTAATATGCAACGTTTTAGGGATCCATAAAAAAATACATTTAAAATGTTGTTCTTCCAGATCCTTTCGATCTGGAAGACCAGCATTAATGCAGTTAATAAGGAAATTGGCCTCGCCCTCATTCAGGGTGTTTAGGGCGATTTGACAAGGATTCGATCTAATGTACTGCCTGTGCATGTTGTAGTAAGCATATAGTAACATATACATCAATGTTAGTAGGTATCTACTTTACATAATTATATCAAAATACTTAGATACGTTTTACTTACTTCCAGAAATTATACTTTGTAGTAATTGAGCCTAATGTTCTAATTTTATTATTATGGTACCTAGTAGGTACTCAGTCTAAACACCTACCTGGTAAACATACGAAAATAAATTATGTTGAATATATATAATAAGTATATATAACATCAGCATAAAATAAAAACTTGTTTATTTAAGAAATAATCTGTTACTACCTTTAAGATATGATATAAGACATATACATAAAAACTAAATAGATAGATGGAAATAATTGTTATTTTTACGTCTAAAAAATTATGTATTTATATTATAGCTATTACAAACTTAAGCGCCTTTGACTGCATCTATTAGCAGACTAACAAGAACTGTAGGAAATCACGCTTCATGAAATTGTCTACCTTAGCGTGCACATGCACAATTATTGTAAAAAGATATTGGTTCCAAAATTTGTAACCTCTGTAAAGATTAATAATGTAATAAAACATATCTAAAAACTCATTATAAACCCTTAGAAGTAAAAACTAGTAATAAGATAAATAAAGTCCCTGATCATGTTAGGAGTATTCGCGGGCCGGGCCAAAAGCGCCCGGACATAAAAAAAAACACCTACCTGGAAAATCAATATTGTAGGTCCTAACTATCTTGGGGACCTCAGTTAAGTGAGGTAAGCCGTAAAGTTTATGCGTTAGCGGGTTCACTTAGAAGACTGCGCAATTTTCTTCCCACTACCACCAAACTTGCTCTAGCACAGTCTCTTCTGCTGCCTTTACTCAACTACGCCGACGCCTGCTATTTGGACTTAACCGAAGAACAGCTAAATAAGCTAGGGCGCTTACAAAACTTTTGCATTCGGTTTGTTTTTGGCTTACGTAAGTATGACCATGTATCTGATTTTCGCACAAAGCTCAAATGGTTACCAATCCGACGTCACCGGGATACTCATGCCCTCTCTCTTCTGTACAGTGTCATATTTAATCCATCGACCCCTCCCTATCTCAAAGAGCGATTTGAGTTCCTTCATCTTTCCCATTCCCGTATTCTTCGTTCCACCAATACTCTGCAGTTGAAAGTGCCTGACCAATCTACGATGTGTTATCACAACTCTTTTACTAAACGGGCTGTAAGACTGTGGAATGCTTTGCCCATCAACATTAGAAAAGCTAAGTCGATAGCTGTCTTCAAAGACATGGTGAAGAAGCACTACCTGTCATAAAGCTGGATACTATGTTATTCATACATAATTTATACACTATTCCTTTGTGAACATGCTATTTATTTATGTATATTATATTATAAATTTGCCAATATATATATGTTATATTATTTAATTATAGTATATATATTTATGTGTTTAACAAAAATTATGGTAACACATTATGTAAGTATGTATACAAATATTAAGTTATATAGTTGTATATAGTTATATAGTTTATATGGTTGTTATTTATCTATTAACTTTTTGTTCCAAAGTAAGTCTCCATCACTGACCGCAATGTTTATTTTATATTCCTGTCCATCCTAAGGTTGCCTGTAAGAAATTGCAAATAGCGATAAGGCCGCCTATTGTACAACATTAGATTTTATATATAATTACTGTTATGTTGTTTTTTTATTGTAATGTGTTCAATAAAGAGTTATTGTATTGTATTGTATTGTAACACCTGTATGCTTTTTCGCCGTGGGCTGTTACCAACGATGCATCGGCCAGGAATACAATATCGTATTGGACAGCGGACTGTCAGCAAGCTTGTCAGGGATGTGTCTCAAGCAATTGTGCAGCAGGAGTCATATTTATATTATTTGATTACTAAGGTACTTATTACTTTAGGTTAGGTTCAAGGAACATACTATCTACGCCAGTAAGCGTAATGGATCGTTCGTTAGAATCAGTATAAGTACATTTGTACTTAGGGGAGGGGAGGGGTTGGGAGAGCGAGGGGGGTTAACCACCGGCGGAAACTCAAAGTTTTTGAGAAAAAGCAAAATGAGGTCAAGTATGAAAAAACGTATGAAATGGATCATTAATGTAGGGATAATTTGCTCATTGCTACATGTTTTGACTATTCCTCCCCTCCCCTACTCTTTTTCGGATGATCCAGGCGAACGCCCGACAACGCCGTGAACGGTTTCGAGTGATCGCGCGGATGATCCGTGCGTCCTCGAACGTAGTAAGTGAACGAGCCCCGGATGATCGAGCGATAATCGCACGGATGATTCAAGCGTATTATGTGAACGCAGCCTAAGATTTTATGCCGTGCTCCACAGATTGTAAGGGGTTGTGCCGAATTTTTTCTTGTTGTTTTTTTGTTTTGTGATGTTGCGTGAAGTGGTTCATTTTTATGTTTTTACCTAGATATTTTATTCTAAGTAGAATTCTAATTGATTGGAATTAATCGGCATGTAAGTACTCTGCTTCCTTATTTCATTCGTCCGACCAATTACGTAGGTACCAATATTCTAGGAACAGGAACTGGGGTGCCCTCGTAAAAATGCCTAAACTACAAACGATCGTCCCGCCAGAACGAATGTCATGTACCTGTACATATTAAGTTTTTTTTTTTTAGCCTACTTTTTGTTACTATTTATGTAATATAATTGCCTTGCCTTTGCTCATCTCTTGCCCGCGATTTGGACGTACTGTACAAGCTAATCTGTGCTGTACAAGCTGTGTGTGTTGAATATGGGGCTGTTTTATTATAGAACCATTTTTTTCTTTCTACCAGTACAATTTATTTACTACTTTGACTTTTGATAATCTAAATAATTATTATAAAAAAAGCGTTGGCTATACACAGACATCTGGTACCGGCGTTGAGGGAGGCGAGTGGGGGGTAGGGGGAAGTACCCCACGATCCCCTCCCCCTTTCCAGGACACGCTTAGTTTATGAGATAGGGTTGACTATAGATTCGGGGGGATGTTTTTGGGGGGAGGGTGTTGGTGGTGAAGGGCTACCCCCTAGGATCCGTCCCCCGCTGAGATGCTTAGTTTAAGAGATATTTCAGTTTTAATTTTATTAAAAATCGCCAGTTTGGTCGCTGTAAATAAAATTATTAATTAGTAGAATGTGTTGTTTTCCTCTGCTTTCACCAGAAAGTAAATTCAAGATGTTATGTATGGCCCCAAAGACAAGGGTAGGTTAGGTTTGAACATGACTACACATGGCGCGAGCCGAGCGAACGAAGTGAGCGTGTTGCGGTAGCAGAAGGCAAGCGCCAAAGTTAACTTTTATGGCTGTTTGGTCGCCTATAACTGAATATTTTTATGTACTAATAATTTACTTAAAAAACTCAACCTATAAATAAAACAAAAACTATACATTTCCTGGACTGGGGTCGAGGGCGACATCCTCCCTCCCTCCTCCCCCCTCTTCCACCCTCAACACCGGTACCGGAAGGCTATAGTTTTACATAAAAAAAGCTAGGTGGCAGTAAAAAATAAACAAAGTATTTATCGTCTAGGACAATAAATTGGTATGACTTGATGGGTTATTTTCTCCCATCGAGTCACACTGTTACTCATTGCTACTTTTTTTTTGAGAAGACTTCCCTACAATTCCCTAGTGTAACAGTGTGACTCGATGGAAGGAAATTTCCCAACGAGTCATACCAGATAGTGTGACTCGTTGAGAGCCTAATGAACAGTACAATATGACTAGCAGCTGGCAAGTGCCAGGACCAGGCTGTCCGCAAAAGTGTAATACAGTAATACCCTGACTTACACTACCCCGTTTTACGCGAATTCGGAGATATGCGGTTTTACATTTTGATTGTCGCGTGCATCGGCTCTCTCGGTCCGCCCTCTCAGTGTTCAGTTTGCGACAGGTTTAAACGTGTTCCGCGTGGAATTGTTTTACGTGCGCAGTGCGTTTTACTTATAATCTCTAATTATGTCATCTAAAAGAACGAAAAATGAGTAATTTGAGCCTAACAAGAAAAGAAAAACACTGTCTTTGGAGTGTAAACTGAATATAATTAAAGACTGAAGCAAAAAATAAAATTTGGTAATTGGCAAAGAAAATTACTGCTAAGCTACGAGGAAATTTTGCATGAGAAGAAGAAAAACTTAACTCGTCAGGCAACATTGTTAGAATATATGAAGCCTTCGACATCAAAATAACTTCGGTTTAGGTTACTTTATTCATAACAATGTAAATTGTTTTATTATCTTACACTTTATTAAACATTTTTCTTCTAAATTATTGTTTTCTTTAAACTCTGGTTCCGATTAAACATACTTTATATGTATTTATATGCAAAGTTGAACCCCAACTTACGCGAATTTGACTTAAACGGCAATCGCTCGGACCCACCTACCGCGTAAGTCCAGGGTATTACTGTACATACACTAAGGCCAAGACTCATGCCCCAAGGCTCATACTGCATGAGCCCTGATATCAATCTATGTTAACACCCTTTAGGAGCGATCCAACTTGGCCGTGGTAGGTCAGAGATTGTAAGCCTTAAATATCAATTTTTGTTGTTAATTCAATGGTAAAGCTTGTACAGTGGTCCCCAAACAAACATTCTAAAATCCATAAACTCTGTTTCAGTTGCTCATAAAGTTCTTATCTAATTACTTTTCAAGACATCTTCTGGTTCAAACATGGCTCAGTCATTATATAAATGCGAAATGTCTGTCTGTTTGTTAACTTTTCACAATTATACAGCTAAACAGATCGTATGTAACAACATAACAGATTGTATGGAGGGACTTAGGCCATATGTTTACTTTTTATTTCCACATGGGCAAAGCTTCGAGGCACAGCTAGTTTAGTATAGATACATTGATTAAAATTCTCTGAAATTATTTTTAAAGATTGGCCTATACCACAAAAACAGCCATTTAAAAATTATGATTGTTTTATCAGCTGGACTTGACCCATAAATATCATTTACATTATTTAATCTGGGATATTATAAAGCAGCAGTTGTTGTGTATTGACAAGTTTAATTGATTCTATACAAAGAACCTATCAAGATTACTTCCTTATACTTTGTAATCTGTACTTATAATAAAGCAATAAGAACGAAAAATTCTGTACAGTGAAGATAATTTAAAAAATAATGGTCTAGGGTATAGTAGGAACCAATCTTTATGGCGGCTGTGAAGCGCGCTGCGAGTGTGACTTCGCGCTGGTACAGTAAGGTTCGCAATTATTAGAGTTTTTTTTAACTACCTACTACATGTTCTACACATGATAATAATAAGAAACACTTTATTACACGAGAATTATGGAACAAATATATAAGAATTTAATTTACCTAAAATTAGCTATTGCGCAGCGCCTTGCGCCTAACTTCACAGCCGCCATAAAGATTGGTTTCTACTCTACTTAAAATAAGCTAATGAACTAAATAACATTTTTTTAAATCATGTCTGTATGTTTGTTCGCGCATGACGTAAAAATCACTGGACCGCTTGTGTTGCGGTTTTCGCAGTCGGATAGTTTAGGGTTTGACTCAAAAACTGGGGTAGAGTAGGAACCAATCTTTATGGCGGCTGTGAAGTTAGGCGCAAGGCGCTGTGCAATAGCTAATTTTAGGTGTAAGCGGGCTTTGGAGAGGTGAGAGGCCGGGGCACACCCTCCCGCTAGCCCACCGCATCTCGCGCGCGCCCGCCGCATTTGTGCTTGTGTGCACGCTACATCCATACGCTGCACACATGCATGCGATTCTGTTCAAGTACAGTCTAGTTAGTTATTTTAAAGTTGTTAGCAAGTAATCAGCATATATTCCGATATTAATATTATTGTGTTGACGTATGTTAACATAATTTCATGATTGGTTAAAAAATAATGAATAGGTTATCTTCCTAGTTGGTGAGCCGCTTGTCGCTGCTCCAGATCTAAATTTTGAAGTTTCAAGCGACACTAGTTTGCGCCGATGGCAGTTAACGCAAAAAATGATGCAGAACTTTTGGAGACGTTGGTCTAAGGAGTATTTAACGAAATTTCTGCATCGTTATAGATGGTCGTACCAAACCCCTGAACCTAACATAGGGGACATAGTCTTGGTAAAAGAAGATGGTTTACCTCCTTGTAGATGGCTGCTTGGTCGGGTGGTTACAAAGCATCCAGGGTTAGATAATGTAACACGTGTAGTTACATTACGAACAAAGCATTCTATCATCAAACGGCCTACATCAAAATTGTAGCCGTTTGAGAAATTTTAAGTTAATGTAGTTTAGTTTGTTAGTTTATACAGTCCACTTAAGTTTTGTTAATTTTATTGTTAATTTCATGTAAGAGAATTTTGTTTTGAAAGGTTTGCTTTCAACCCACTAAGGACAGATCTTAAAGGATCCAAATATAAATTTGTAAATTTAGTCATGGTGGGCGGAGTGAGTAAAAAGACAAAAAGAGTTTGTCCTTGGTGGGCGGAATGTAGAAGGAACTTAGAGTACATTGTTAAATGTGGCGCTTACCATCATGTGCGCGTCACGCTTTGGTTTGTTAATAATGTCTCAATACTTAGGAAAACATAATAATTATAATGCTATAACATGTCTTTAGTTACTAGTAAAACCAATAGATGGCGCTAGTGGCTCAAGGCAATGTTCTGCATCGCGCAAGCGTTTCGTTCGCGTGAGTGCGGGAGCCTTGCCGAGATTTGAAATTGTAGGAGAGCTGCTGTCACCGCAAGTCATTGTTTCGCAAATAAACATATTTGCTTAATTGACCAGTGTTTGATTTGTACCCGGGTTGTACAATTCCATTATTCGTATCTACCTAACACATATATTTTTTCAATCATAACATTGACATGTAAGTAAGTATGGTTTATGTGTGTAGGTATATTTATTTTTATTTTGCATGATTTATTGTATTGTTTTGCACCACCATCCTTTTTTAATTCGTAATTTCTGTCCATCCAAAGGTTGTCTGGAAGAGGTCGCTTTTAGCGATAAAACCACCCGTTTTGCCAATTTTTAAAATAAATTGTTGTATATTTGTTCCATAATTCTGGTGTAATAAAGTGTTTCTTATTATTAGCATGTTCTACAAGTAGGTAGTAAAAAAATTACTCTAATAATTTCGAACTTTACTGTACCAGCGCGAAGTCACACTCGCAGCGCGCTTCACAGCCGCCATAAAGATTGGTTCCTACTATACTTGGTATCTTAATCCGATTATTAGATGCCGAGCAATCGTTAAAAAACAATTTGACTGGTGAATGAAAATTGAAGAAATGTAGTATATTGTATTTTATAAGTACTTTTAGTCCTGGAATAACTGCTGGGCTACTTTTAAATGAAATGTCCTCGTAGGCAAAGATGCGGGTACAGCTAGTCAATAATACTAGCTTTGCCCAAATGCAAGCATTGACACCCCACATCCACTAAGGAGGACTTTTTGTAATTCTTAGTGGAATTACAAAAATCCTTAGTGCACCTCTAGGTCTGAGGTACTCAAGGAATATTTCCTCCAATTTTTAAATCTCTTGTTCCACTGGTTTAGGCTCTGTTGCCCGTCAGTCAGTCGGTTGATATGTATGTCAGTACTGTTTTAAGGTATAGCCAAACTATAACAAACTCACAGCAGGTCCAAACTGGAGAACAGTTGCTGAGGACAAAGCAATGTAAATCATTAAAGGAGGCCTTTTCCTTGCCTCTTGAGGCAGACTGAACTCCTAGATATACTATAACTCCGTGAAAGAAAAAAAATACAATATAATTAGCACAAGAGAGGAGCCAGCATAAAAGGGCTATTGATTGCCAGACGGATTGAAACTATAACACTAATTATTACTATGTATTATTATTCATGTTTTCTCCTTTGGTTTGTTTCAGTGCAGTGCAAGAGCCACAAATATGAATAATCGGTATATATACCCTATAGAGATTCTATTTGTTGCCGGTATATCTATAGGTAGGTTTTCGACCGCTGTTGTGTGCCCAGCTGAATAAACGTATGTATGCAGAGTAGTATTGTATGTACAGTGGGATCTATCTATACTTATAATAAAGCAATAAGAATGAAAATTCTTGTACAAAGAAGATAATTTAAAAAAATTGTACTTATTAATAAGCTACTGAAAAAGAATATAACATTTTTAAAAATTGTGTCTGTTTGTAAGTTTGTTCGCGCATCACGTAAAAACCACAAGACCGATTGCGATGCAATTTTCACTGTAGGATTGCTCAGGGTTTGACTTAAAAACTGGGGTACTTGGTATCTTAATCTGATGATTAGATGCCGAGCAATCAATAAAAACTATTTGACGGCTGAATGAATTATAAAGAAATGTAGTTTTGGGTCCTGGAATATCACGTATGGGCTACTCTTAAATGAAATAATCACACAGGAAAAGCCTCGGGCACAGTTAGGTATCTGTCTATCCCTCTGTCACAAGCCACCTACGGGTCTGTCACGGGCTTGTGACAGAGGGATAGACAGACTGACAGCAACAGAGTTCCGTTTTGACCCATCGGGTATGCAACCTTAATAAGAAGTAGTATTTGTAGAAGAGTGTTTAAGTCAAGAATGTTTAAGTGTGAACATTATTAATTAGTTCAGAGGCTCAATACGAGTGCGCGCGCATAAACCGATTTTTATACTGAGTTTTGGTTACCACAGGTACCGTGTTGAGCCATTTGGTAAATACGTTAAATGAATAGCTAATGTGAACGAAACAGTTGGCAAAAGCTAGTTTGTAATAATAAATTACTGGGCAATGAGACTAACAACCAATGTCTCCGGGTGCAGAGTGCAGTGACGCGCAAGAGTTTGCAACCAAAGTTCTGGCTGGCACTGCAACTATTATGAGCAGGCGTGACGCTTATCATCAGTCGAGCGACCTGCCCGTCTCGTCAATAAAAGTAATAAAAAAAAAACTATACAAACTTATAATAAACAGTAAAAAACACAAAACAGTTGTTTATTGTACAAAGAAGATTATAACAAAAAAATGGTCTTGGGCACTTAAAATAAGCTACTGATCAGTTTTTTTTTAAATCGCTTCTGTCCGCTTATCTGTTCGCGAATCACGTAAAAAAAACTGGAGCGATTGCGATGCGGTTTTCACTTTTGGATAGCATAGGTTTGTTTTATTACTTGGTATCTCAATCTGATGAGTAGAAGCCGAACAATTGATAAAAACTATTTGACGGATGAACAAATGTTGATTAAATGTATCTATACAGGTCAAATATTACATTGAATACTGGAATAACAGGTTACTTTTAACCCAGAAAAAAAAATACGCGGGAAAGCCGCGGGCACAGATAGTAACAATATTCGATAATTTAGAGTAAATTTAACGAAACAAGTATGATAATATTTAGGTTCCACAGACTCCCTTGTTTGGGAACAAGCTTCCTTTGTTGGAACTGTATGTGGAGCAGGAACTATAGTGCCTTGTCTGTACGGGTTTGTACATAGTATGGTCTGTGGGCTCACACACCTATAGATCTGTAGTCGGCGTTCTATGTAGGTAGAGTTGCACAAATTTTATTTTTTTAACTTTCTTCTATATGGAGTTTTCAGTTGCATATTTTTATCTCTTTATACTGCCGGGATTTCTGTATGTACCTGTTAAGATTATTGTTTTTGTAGGTATTGTATGGATTAATGTCATTGTATGTAATAGAACTATTTTAATTTATAATAATAAGTACTAACATAATACATTATTACTTATTTATTCTGTTACAATATCTAAGTCATAACATATCACAGAATAATTAGTAGTACAAGTACCTAGTCATATCTTAATACAACCCTACCGAGCGAAAAAGGGACAGAGCGATTCTGAAACGGTTAGAGCAATGGAAGTTCTCGCGCGTTGTGATACGGTGCATTCTAGCCTGCACGCGGTGGGCGAGCGCCTTCTAGGTAAATATAATTGAAAGCTCGCAGCGCCGTGCGAGTTAAATTGCACTTTATAGCGTTGTAGCGAGAGTCGCTATTTATTTAAATGACTTTACTCAGTTAGCCTTCTGTACTTGTACTATTATTTATTCTGTGGTAAAAGCGCCAATGTGGCTTATTTCGATAAACATTATACAACAAGCAGTATTGTTTTTTGTTGATTGAACAAAGGCAGTATTTTATTGGAACAGGGCGTGCATAGACGCAACCGTACAAAACGTACGTAAAACGTACGTTTTGTACTTAACTTTGAAACTGAATTAAATATCTAATCAGCCTATTCCATCATCATCAGCCTTTACTCGTCCACTGCTGTACCTACATCAGTGGAAAATATAGAAAAAAACACTATTTCTAAACAGTTTAATTTACGGCTGTTTTTTTTTTTCAAAATTTCTGATTCTTTGGCATTTTAACAGTTTTTTTTTCATCTTTCAGGGTTCCAAGGCCTGAATTTTGAAGACAATCTTAAGTGGTTAAACGTTGGTGAGTACCTTGACCTTTATTAAAAACGTACCTACCCAGAAAAAAGACTGGGTCTGTGCCTGCAAGCTCTAACATGACCAGTGTTTTTCGAACTGGATCGCAACCCCCGTTTTTATCCTTCACTAGCTTTCCCGCCCGCGACTTCGTCCGCGCGGACTACTGTTTATCGCGAAAAAAACATCCTATGTTCTAGGATATTAAAAACCAATGCAAATGTATAGCACCAATGCTCTTGATGTGTTTTGACAGACAGTTATTTCGTTTCCATAGCAACCGTTCCTTACAGCGCATAATCAGTATTTTTTCAGTTTTCCCGTGGAAACTTATAATTTTCCGGGATAAAAAGTATCATATGTTTTATTCAAAGGTATAAGCTATCTGCATTCTAAATTTCATCAAAATCCGTGCAGCCGTTATGCTTGCTTTATGAAATGAAATGAAATGAGTCGTTTATTTGTCATAAGCACGGGTACAGATAAAGATCTTAGGCTTACATATAGTTTCCAGCATGCTCTGCCTTGCGGCGTACAAATATTCACAATAACTATATAATAAAATTTTAACATTTTTGGACAATAATGATTAATTAATCATACATTTTATTACAGTAATAAATTAAGTTAAGTATAAACATAAAATAAGTATAACAACAAAAAAACAGTATTTTAACTAATTAATAAATGGTCAAATTATAATTGTATATTTCAAAAATGTCATAATATAAAACAGATAAACAATATATTTTAAAATTTACATAGGACACACAAAAGTCATAATAATAGCGGTCAATCAATACTAGGTTTCCATTTAAAAAATTCGTCAAGGGAGTAAAAAGAAAAATGTAGCAGCCAGCTTCGCAGTTTAATTTTGAATTTGCTGATAGACATGTCTCTAATTTCAAGGGGTATTTGGTTATATAATTTGATTGCCATACAGAACGCATTATTTTTGTATAGTTTGAGGTTAGCTTTTGGCATAACAACATTTTTTCTATAGCGAGTCGAACACTGTACATCGCCTTTCATGTTAAAAAAATGAGGATATTGATTAACAAATATCGTCATTTCCTCTATGTAAAGAGAAGGAAGAGGTAATATTTTTAATTCCCTAAAGAGAGGCCTACATGTATCACGGTATCCCACTGTACACAGGGCGCGAATACTTTTTCTCTGAGCCTTAAAAGCTCTTTCCATTTCTACAGAGTTTCCCCAAATGACCAATCCGTATCTTAGTACCGACCCAATATACCCATGAAGATGCGCACGTCGCGTCGTTCGCGTCGTTATTTTTCTGAAAACACTGTCGCGCACGTTTAGTTGTTACAAAGAACAGTACAGACGAGTTTTAAAACGTCTTTGCGGTGACACATATGTTATGTCATATCTTCCTCTACTATAGGTACATATAATATCATTGTGCCGATAAATAAATATAACTTCCAGCTAGGTACGCCATCTACATACTAACAATCCGTGCGCTCCCGGAAGCGTGCAAACTCGCGCACGCCTATTTCCGGCGGCCCGACCCTCCAGACCTCCTTAAGGCCGCCCATTCAGCCCGGATCTACGCCCTCGTGTACCTGGGCTCAGCTCTCCTGCTGCTCTACTTCGGACAGAAGCTGTTCCACCAGGACTTCATCTACGTGGCTGCGGGGTTTCTGCTTGTCAAGTATCCGGAAATGGTGAGATCTTTAACTATTTTTATTAGCCTGTACTGTGGTTGATGATGATGATGAACATGACTTCCAGTTATTGCAGTCTTAAGCTTAATTAACTTGGCCTAGTCTGTATTAAATCTGTACCAAATTTTTTAATATTAAAATAACTGATGGTAGCCGTGGTATACTAGTGCGTGTTAGAATCCAACGATACCGGGCACGGTCCTCGGCCCCTCGCCTATGATTTTTTTAATTAATTGTGGTTTTTCATCGCTCCGTGCATCGGGTATCGGTATTACATGATGTGCATTCTTTAATTTAAAATGTAGGGTTTCTCAGTTGATTTAGAATTTGTCTCGAAAGTTCAAATCTACGTAAGTTGATCATACGAATTAATCTGTACTATTATTTATTCTGTGATTAAGCTGCGTGTTGAATAGGCGAAAAATGTCCTGCGACACGTCGCTAGAGATGTCGGGCGACGCGACACAAGTCGGCGTCGACATGCGTCGAGTCGAGCCATGTCGACCTGCATCTTGCCCCGTGACCTTTTTGCCTGAAAGAGATCGCTACTTAGTGATAAGGCCGCCGATTGTACTATTTTAAGGTTAATGTTGTGCAATAATTTATTTTTTTAGTGCAATAAAAAGTTATCTATCTTTTTCGCCCAAAAAAGCGCTAGGCAAGATGTCTGGCGCCGTCGGCCGACATCGCCATCTCTCTAGCAACACTTGTAGCCTAGTGAATACCTTAATATTGGTAACATTTGTTCTCCTGCAGGCTGGCAAGACTTCGATAAACTACGGTGTGGGCATGGCCTGCTCGTACTTCGAGGGCTACCTCATACAAGTCCTGCCCTCGGACGGCGCCAACTTAGTCGGATTCGAGGAAAACATCCGACACTTAGAGAGTCAGGAGGTAACACTATATCACTTTATCTCTTTATAACCTACTAGCTGCGCCCAGCGGTGTCACCCGCGTACTTGGTAATCACGATTAAAAGTATCTCCATACCAAATTTCATCAAAATCCGTTGGGCCGTTTCAGCGTGACGAAGTAACAAACATAAAATGATACACACACATACTTAATAACTTTCGCATTCATACTGTCACTTTGACACCGAAAAGGCAATTCCCATACAAAATAATCTTTTTTTTTCCTTTTCTGTAGGTACCCCTGAAAATGTGTGCAAAATTTCATGATGATCGGTTGAGTATTTATGGCGCGAAAGCGTAACAAACAAACTCACTTCCGCATTTATAATGTAAGTAGTAAGAATCACTACATATCAATCGCGCCATTTGCGCCTGTCTGTCAGTCTGTCCACAAATATCTCTGAAAATACTTAACCTATTTTGTTCCCGTTCTTAGTTGATTTCAGAGGAAGTTTTAAAGTACTCATATTTTGTCATCATCATCATGTTAGCCTTTAGAAGTCCACTATTGAACATAGGCCTCCCCCAAAGAGCGCCATGACGAGCGATCTTGTGCCACCACCATCCAACGACTTCCTGCGATGGCTACAATGTCGCCGGTCCATCGTGTGGGGGGTCTCCCCACACTTCGCTTGCTTATTCGTGGTCGCCATTTGAGAACCATTATTCCCCAACGGTTGTCGGTTCTGCGAACTATATGGCCTGCCCATTGCCACTTCAACTTACAAACCCTGTGAGCTATGTCGGTAACCTTCGTTCTTCGACGGATTTCCTCATTTCTGATTCTATCACGTAGTGAAACACCGAGCACAGTTCTCTCCATTGCACGCTGCGCAACTCTGAGCTTGTGTATGAGACCAATAGTTAGTGACCACGTCTCAGTGCCGTATGTCATCACTGGCAACACGCACTGATTATAAACTTTCGTCTTGAGGCTCTGCGGTATCTGCGACGAGAAGATATGGCGTAATTTCCCGAACGCTGCCGATTCCGAGTTGGATTCCTCGGTTGATCTCTTTGTCGAAGTTGGATCTACCCAGTTGGATCGTCTGACCTAAGTAGACATAGTGATCAACAGCTTCGATAATATCGTTCCCAACATAAACCGGCATGGGTACGACATGGGCATTAGACATGATGTTCATGTTGCCCATGTTCATTTTAAGACCCACCTGTTGGGAAACAATATTGAGGTCACTGAGCATTGTGCTTAGGTCATCCAGGGTTTCTGCCATGATGACTATATCATCAGCAAATCGAAGGTGAGTCATGTATTCGCCATTGATGTTAACACCATATCCGTTCCAGTTCAGAAGCTTGAATATATCTTCCAGTGCAGAGGTGAACAGTTTCGGAGAAATAACGTCTCCCTACCTCCCTTTTTGCACGGAGATAGAATTCGTGCTCTGATCCTGAAGACGGACTGTCATGGTGGCCTTGCTGTAGAAACACTTCGATGTACCGGTAATCAATCTGGCACGGCTGTAATGAATGTAGCACTACCCAGCCCAGGTCTCGACTGAATCAAAGGCTTTTCGGACTGCTGGTCGCCCTCCCGGTAATAGAAGAAGTGTGTCATCATCACCATCAGCCTGTATTCGTCCACTGCTGGACGTAGGCCTCTCCGTCTGAACGCCACTGAGCCCGATCTTTGGCTCGCCTCATCCAGTCGCAACCAGACGCCTTTTGCAAGTCGTCACTCCACTTGGCTTGCGGTTACCCTACACTACGTTTGCCTAAACGCGGTCTCCACTCTAGAACTCGTTTAACCCAACGATTGTCGGTTCTTTGAGTTATGTGACCGGCCCATTGCCACTTTATCCTGCTAATTCTTTGGGCTAAGTAGACATAGTGATCAACAGCTTCGATAATATCGTTCCCAACATAAACCGGCATGGGTACGACATGGCATTTGACATGATGTTCGTCTTGCCCATGTTCATTTTAAGACCCACCTGTTGGGAAACATTAGGTCGCTGAGAATTGTGCTTAGGTCTTCCAGGGTTTCTGGCATGATGACTATATCATCAACAAATCGAAGGTGAGTGATGTATTCGCCATTGATGTTAACACCATATCCGTTCCAGTTCAGAAGGTTGAATATATTTTCTAGTCCAGTGGTGAACAGTTTTGGAGTCTCCCTGTCTCACCCCTTTGTGCAACTGGATAGAATTCGTGCTCTGATCCTGAAAACGGACTGTCATGGTGGCCTTGCTGTACAAACACTTCGACACTTCGATGTACCGGTAATCAATCTGGCACCGCTGTAATGACTGTAGCACTGCCCAGGTCTCGACTGAATCAAAAGCTTTCTCGTAATCCACAAACGCTAGACATAGTGGCCGATTATACTCTTCGGTCTTTTGTATAATCTGCCGGAGCGTATGGATGTGGTCTACGGTGCGAAAGACTCCGGAATCCAGCTTGTTCGGGAGGCTGAAAGTCGTCAAACCTACGAGCGAGACGGTTTGTAACTACTCTCGAAAACAGTTTATAGACGTGGCTCAGCAGCGAAATGGGCCTATAATTCTTCAAGAGGGTTTTATCACCTTTCTTAAAGAACAAAACCACTACGCTCTTTTGCCACGCCTCTGGCGTAGTACCCTTGAGGATGACGGAGTTAAACAGCTTCTGAAGGACTTTAAGTACCGGTGTTCCACCCGCTTTCAGTAGCTCTGTCGTTATTCCGTCCTCCCCTGGTGCCTTGTTGCTCTTAAGAGAGCCATTCTGATCTCGTATAGGCTGACGTCCGGGACATCTTCGGTATAATGTTGGGTCAAACGGGTTCTTGCATCGCTAGTCCTGCTAGGAGGACTATGCGATGAGGTGTATAATTGTCCATAGAACTTCTCGAGCTCACTCAAAATGTCTGGCTTCGACGAAACGATGCTGCCACTGTCGGTTTTCAGCTTCGTCAACAGGGTTTGCTCAATAGAGAAATCTCTTGCGAAGCCCTTGTTCCGCTCTATTGCGTTCTTAATACAAGTAGTATTATAGGAACGCGAATCGTGTCGCATTGACATGGAGATCTGTTTGTTAAGCAATGTAACTCGACATATCCACTGAAGACTGCAGCCTCATCTCGCCTCGTTCTGCCATAAATTTGAGTGTATGCTCAAAGAGTTTCTGTGTTCTTTTTTTTGCGGGGGGTCTTAAAGAACTTTGACCCGACCGCGTGAACAACTTCCACCAGCCCGTTGTTTAGTTCGTCCACTGTATCGCATTCGGTAAAGATTTGGAAGCGATTTAGGAGCTCCAACTGAAAGCTCTCGGGGTTTTGGATTTGGGCAAGACTTGGGTGAAGAGTAGATCTCATCAAACGAGACCTCTCCAGCTTTACGTTGATATTCAATGAGCCTCTTACCATGAGGTGATCACTGCCGGTCTTAACCCTGTTGATCACAGAGACATAATTGAATATATGCTTATTGGTCGACAAAATAAAATCTATCTCGTGCTTATGACCGCCGGGGTGCAGCCACGTCCATTTCCTAGACGGGCGCTTCTTGAAAAAAGAGTTTATCATAAAGAGTCCCTCCTTCTCCATGAAGTCGGCCAATCGCTGACCCCTTTGGTTCCGCTGTCCAAATCCAAACTGCCTCACTCTCAGTTCTTCGCTATTCCTCAGGCCCAGCCGTGCTTTGAAGTTCCCCATCACCACTGTGAAGTGTGTTTTCGGGGCATGTATGGCATTAGAAATGTCGTCATACATAGCCTCCCCTTCAACGTCCGGGCGTTTAGAGTGTGGGGCGTACACCTGATGCCACCCTGCTCGAAACCTTCTTCGAAGCCTTCTATCTTCACAATGTTGTTGACGAGGACTTGTGGACGAGAAACCCGATACCGTGTTGGGACTGCTGTGCTGTGCTGTGCTGTGTTGTAAGTTGCCGGAATTGAGGGTCATCGTATCCCTCCCTCCTCTCTTCGGACTTCTGATAACCCTATAATACCCCAGCGCAACTTACTTACTACTTCTTCCAGGTATATCAACTTCTCATCGGTGCTCAAGGTGCGTGCGTTATAAGTTGCCAGGTCCAGAGATCGTGGGGGTTGTTAGCTGGGTCTCTACCGGGGATTCTTAGCACCCCCTGCTCCGCCGTTACCATGGCTGCTACCGGTTCCAGGAATAATGGAGCCGCCGGGGACTGGGGGCCGTCATTGTGGTGTGTCTATCATATTGGGGGGTTTGCCATTGTCACCACGCTTGGCAGGCGGATTGGTGACCGCAGTGTAGCAAATATGTGCTCGGAGGACGCTGCTGCCCATCTTCCGGTGTGTAATCCTTTAGTCGCTTCTTATGACTGCCACGGGAGCATTGAGAGGGGTCTTATTCTAAGACGAGACTGCCATGGCAAGAATTATTATACTAAGTCAAAACGCCAAATCTTTTGATTTTGTCACTTCGCGTTTCTGGCATTATGCGCGCTTGGTATTTTGCGTAAGTATTATTACACTAACGCAAAACGCCAAATCTTTTGATTTTGGCATTATGCGTCGAAACGGTATAATTATTTATCGAATTAAATATCACAGTACCTAGTCTTCTTCATTAAATGTAGATCAATTTTGCTTTAAACACCGGACTGTTATGTCAAGTAGTTTGAATGACATGACGACATTTTTGATGAGCGGGGTTTAATTATTTCTGCACGACTCGTTCTTCGTACCTACTGCAGTAAACTGCGTCTACGGTGTTCACTAAAGAGTTTTTCTATCTATTGTTTGTAAGCGTGTAATGTATGTTTGCTGGAGGTAATCTCCGGAAATTCTAATCCGATTCTTAAAATTCTTTCAAAGATAGAAATTTACTGTATTCCAGATGGGCATAGGCTCGTTTTTGTTCTGTGGAAAATGCAGTTTCTTTGGGATAACGGGAACTGAACTGGCGAAGACGTAGGGCAAGCAGCTAGTAGTATTATAAACTTATATTCAAAAAGATGGAAAATACATTTATTTATGACAACATCGAACAAATCTACTTCTCAGGGGGTTCTGTTCCCGGTGAAGAAGATGTTCATCATCATCACTAAGTCGCTGTACTCGCCTCCGGACCTCAAGGAGTTCAACAGAGGGACGGATGTGCCGCATCTGGAACAGATGCAGGTAAGATAAAACATCATCATTTATGTAGTATTTGTATAGTTGAGTATTTGTATAGTTTTCTTCAGTTGAGTCCAACCCGCCTGCCCAGCGTGGCGATTATGGACATATCCTCCCATGACAGACACAACAAAAAAACGGCCCCTAGTTCCCGGCGGTCATGGTAACGGCAGGGCGGGGGTGCTAAGAATCCCCGGGTTACGGAAGGCCACCATAATCGAATGACCTGGGTACGTTTAATGGACGCACTCTTAGACTGGACGAACACATGGCGCAGCTGGAAGTGGAACTGGAGAATATCCCGGAAACTGTTTACGACCGCAATGGAGGACATGTTTAGGACGCTGGACTGGAAAGGGGTGGGCATCAACATTAACGGCGAGTACGTCTTACACTTGCGATTCGCAGATGATATCGTACTTATGGCGGAATTGCTGCAAGACCTGCGTCAGAAGCTGGCTTAAAATAAGCTGACGTGTAGAAGCGTAACAGTGTTTATTGTCCATTGTTGATATGTAAACAAACAAATATACTACGAGTACCTGTGCTTACAATTATCCGGCGATAAAAGCGAAAGTAACTCCGTATTGCACTGTTTTTTGAACCAAACAATGCTATAATTTATTTATTTTCCGTAATGGTGTTGTAGTAGTTATGTCTCTGACTACCGAGGGTTTTGACTATTTATTGTCTATGGCGGCGCGCGCATTCTCGATAGACTGCTGGATGGATTTCGGCGCCATAATTTACATTATTCATTTATTATTTACTGTGTTTTTGTTAATTAAACGTCCTTTTCTGAGAAAAAAAAAACTGACAGCAGTGATATTGAGGAGAATTTGACTACAAAAAAGTCAAGTTTTTTATTTATTTTTGTTCGACGAAATAACTCGGTGAGTGACAGTCGTAACATATCTACGACTGTCAGTCACATATATAATGAATCACGCTCACGTTAGTTTATATACCAATTTGACTACACCTGAAAACATAGCTAAACATCAACGAAAATTACGAACGATCTATTCAGCAAAATCAAGAAGATATTACGACATATGTTTTTTATTACTAGTAAGTAGACATAGGACATCATAGTAGACGCGTCGTGTCTTGCTGGCGCGCCATTTGCCGCCATTTGCCACACGGTGTGAGTTAAGTGCGGTTTTATCTACGATTTTTCCGTGTTTTGTATTGGATTGGAATGAGACAAGATTATCAAATATCAGTTAGGTATAAGTCCTGATCAGGATTGTGGCTCGATCTATTTCACGGCAGTTGAAATGGGGAGTGGGGACGTGACGTTACATTTGAAGCGTATGGTCCTATTTTTTATTTTAAAAAAAAACTTTTATTTTGTATGTTTTATCAGCCTTCTAACCTAAACTTACCGGCTGTTGCTGGAGTATGCAGTCAGGGGTCCAGTGGCAATTTAGTTTAAAAAGCTGCATATTCTTCTTCTTATCGTGTCATTGGTTCGACTCTAATTAAATAAAAGCTGCTAGATAAGTAGCCCTCAGGAGGCCTCATAAGTGCCTCAGTTAAGTTTTATGGCCAGCTGGAAGTTGTTCTGCTGGCATCATGTAGTTGGTGGGAACAGGGTGCTCAACTGCCCATAGGCTATAAGCCTCGCGTTGGGTGGGTCCAAACCCTCCTAACATTTTGTCACATGTAGAAAGCTCTTACGGCTTTTCAATATACTTGGCAATAGCGTGTGGTCGTAAAGTGTGTGTCGGTAATTTTGTTCCTGTTTGTATTTATAGTATTCCAGTGTATTTCCAGTGGGTGTAGTGTCGTTCAGGGCTTATATTTGTACGAAATCTGGATAATTGGTTAGACTGCTTAATTTATGTAGGAGCTTTTTAATATAAACGGTGTCGTAGGCAGATGATAAGTCAATGAAAGCAACTCCAGTGACTTTGTTTGCTTCATAACCGTCCTCTATGTGCTGAGTGAGATTTAGGACTTGACTGGATCAAGACTTTCCCGGTCTGAACCCAGCTTATTCCGTTATTAAATTCGGCTCAATACTAGGAGTAAGACGGTCTTAGAGCAACCGTCCTAACAGTTTATGCTAAAATGAATTAGGTACTTACTAATGGTGAGACTTAACCGTTCATTGTACCTATCGCATATTGATTGTTATGATCCCTTGAGCTCGGTGCTGGCTCGATATCGAGACCTTCAATTGTTCTAATCAATGAAACTCGTAAACAATGGCGCGAAAATAAAATCACTTTCATATGACGATTCGTTGATGTCTTAAGCTGACTCTAAACTACAGCTCACGGCTCACGACATGAAATCCAACAAATTAGAAGCAGAAAAAATATATGAAAAATATGCCGAGAAGTAATCCAGAGAGATAAAGTGGGTCGTGCGTGGGCAAACTGTGGAGCGGGCTTCAGGCGCAACATGTTAGCAAATCACATGATCTAAGGCGAATATTCAATTTCATGTGGCAAGATTTGATTTGGCTTTGGCTCGTTTGGGCGGGACATGGGCCTCAGTTGTTTGTTTGAAGTCGCAAAATTTGACAGGGGCTTCCTTCCTTAACTCTTCCGTTACGTTAGAAAAGTTGCCTGGAAGTCGCGAGGACGGCGAAGCGGACACTTAAGTTACTGTAAGCAACAACGCTTCATAGATCAAGAGTGGACTCCAAAAAACATAGCGCCGGAGCTGGTGGGGGAATTGAAGGTGATCTACTGAAGCAAGAGTGTTGGCGATATTTCGTATTTCTTGTTGGTTCAGTAGTGGATGAACTCGGGGATGAGAGTCTTTTGTCATTTTAAAATGTAAGGTAGAAGGAATTTTATTGGCTTTCTACCTTTGCTAGGGCAGGTTTGCTGAGTGTGTAAGTAAGGGTGTTTTCTATGGATAATATGGTGCTTTCGGCGAAAAGATCTCCGCTGAGTCCACACAGGCTGAATGTGATGGTTTTGATTTACGATAACTATGAAGTATTCAAGTGTTTACATGAAAGTGACGCAATTTTGTTTTTGCATTCATTTATTTTTGATGTAGCTGATTGCAGAAGGATTCCTATTAGATTTGTATATTTTATTTTTTGTAATTATTGAATGGAAAGGCATTTTGTTTGAATTTTGTTGAAAAAGCAATTTTTGTTTTAACTCCCATAAACACTAGTGTGATACTATTAAAAACTCACACTTGTGTTTTAATAACCCCGTTATGCAACCGTTTCGTAAACTACTATTATTGCATAATAATAAACGCAAGGATACAAAATATATATTATATATTACAGTACCATTGGTGGTCGCTAATGAGCAACCTCTTCCAGACTGCTGACATAACATAACTATTCAATACGTCAAAAGTGCTTTCCTATTTGGAACGGACCGTAAATTGCCAGATTACCTCACACGAGAGCGAGCACAGAATAAATAATAGCACAAAACTTGGGTTGAAGCGTCGATCCTTTAGGAATTCATTGTTTCCCTACATTTTTCTACGACAAAATGTGTACGTGTAGTTAACGTGGACAGGCGTTCGCGGACGTGACCCGCAGCGTGGCCGGCGTGCGCGATCGCAGGTACCACAACACGGCGTACAAGATCTACCGCCCCGCCCCCGCCCCGCCCGTCTGCCTCGCCGCCGAGTGTGCCACGCCGCTGCACACGCTGCACCGCGTGCTCAACAACAGGACGCTCTACGACGGTGAGTGCGCTAACGGTGTCGTTGACCTCCCGACGCTGTTGCGGCGTTGCCGGTGCCGTTGACCTCACGACGCGGACGCGGCGCTGCCCGGTGCCATTGACCTCCCATGCGGGCGCGGTTCTGCCGGTGTCGTTGACCTACCGATGCGGGTGCACTGTGTTCTATGCATAGATTCTGTTAGCTTTTCGAAGACTATTATACTTTTTAAAATATTAGCGATTCAGATTACTACAATTTCCAAGCGATTCCAACCCGGGTTCCAAACTTACAAGACTTTTTCAAATAAAAAAGTATTTGGATTGAAAGTTTGAGTGATGCAGATGACATGCGTGTTGCAGAGATGGCAGAAGTAGACGTGCCGCGCGTGGTGGACGACTTCTGCACCACACTGCGGCACATCGTAGAAAAGAGTCCGCAGTGCCGCGGGAAGTGCGAGCTGGTGTTCTATGACCGTGAGTATACTCTCAGGGCTCGTGCACTGTAACAGATAATATATTTTTATTATAAACAAGTAAATCATCAAAGTAATAGAAACAAAACACAAACCAGAAATATAGCTTATGTCACTCGGGATGATGTAAGGATTCTAACGATACCCCATCCATCCAAATCTGTTTATGCATTTAACACTTTCACTGCTAACCTTAGCGTGATCCCGCGACGGAGGAGCTCACTGTAAACTGGTGATTACAACAAAAATATGCACCGACAAGCGTAAGTTGACCTAACGTGTGCATGCGCGGCGGGCAACAACGTGCGGCCAGAGTTTCGCTGGTCGGCGCCTACTTTTGTAAAAATCACCAGTTTACAGTGAGCTCTCCCGTCGGGACGCTTAACGGTGCGGACGGTCTAAAAAGTGAGTAGCTCCGGGTGCTGACGATGACCTCACTGGGTTATAATCACGTCTAAAAACACGCTGAGCGTGTTTTGCCGTGCTGGCGGCGTCGCGCTTTCAAAAACACAAACCTATGTGTTTTCAGCAGTGAACGAGTTAAAAGTTATGGTGGAATAAATAAACTTACATACATACATGAATCCTAAAAAGTGTTTTCAGCAGTGAACTAGTTAAAAGTTATGGTGGAATAAATAAACTTACATACATACATGAATCCTAAAAAGTGTTTTCAGCAGTGAACTAGTTAAAAGTTATGGTGGAATAAATAAACTTACATACATACATGAATCCTAAAAAGAATACACTCCTTTTTGGGCAGTGCTTAAGGTAAAAAAAAATACAAAAACCCGACTGTGAACAAATCTAAAAAGAGGCTAAAAAGCTTTAGATGTTTGATTTTGAAATATAAGATGCAGTCGGAGGCATCATTTAATTTCTCCTTTGACGGGATCAGCGAGAGCCTGGCGATACACCCCCCATGCCTCCCAATTTTGAAATTTGCCGTTATTGTTTTTATAAAATTTAAGGTGCATTCGGAACTTTTTAGTTTCTCTTATATATTTTTGGAGTGGTCTTTTAAAGAGCTTAATTTTGATACATCACTCGATAAATTATGGTCATTTTTTGTTCCGTCGGAAATACAATATGGCAGCTGTAAGCCGCGTGTAAGTGTTCTTGACACTTCATAGTCATAGTCATAATTTATTAATAATATACATTACAGGTCAGAAAATAATAATAATAATTAGCAATTAGAATTAAGTTTAACAATAATATAAAAAATAGGCAATAATAATATATCCGTTACTTACGGATTCGGATTCATAATGTATTCTTTAAATATAAGTTATTTAAAGTCAATATATTCTTGAAAAGAATCAAAAGCATGCCTAGTGAGCCAAATCTTTAACTTAGATTTAAACGTCTTATAGTTTGGAGCATCCACGATCACTTTTGGTAGCCTATTGTAAACATCAGGTCCCATCACGTGCAGTGTTTTAGCAGACTTCGCCAATCTGCGTGGAACGCCAGAAAGTTTATTTGCGTTATGAGTGTTTTACCGACGCATTTCTCCACGTTTCTTGAAAGTTTCTATGTTCTCACGCGTGTATATTTCCACTTGGAGTATCAGGAGACTGGGCAGGGTCATAAGGCCTAGCTCGATGAAAAAAGGTCTCGCTGACTCATCCTGCGCGATACGTGCCATCACTCTCACTGCTCGTTTCTGCAGCGCGTCCCCAAAGCTCGCTGTATCAGGTGGCTCCCATGCACCGAGGTAGTCACTGTTACAGAAAATGTGCCAACTATCAGCTTCAAAAGAAATGTGAGAGAGTTGTCTCTAGGCAGCACGCCGATTTAGAACTTTTCGACAACAATCCGAATCGATTTGATTGAATAACGACGTTGCACACTTGACACACTTACACACTTGCTCGTAAAGTGACTCTTATGGCAACGTATTAAGGTTCATAATTCAGCTTATTACACACTAGTGCTTTTTACTTTACATTATCACACTAGTGCTTTTTACTTTACAATTATTTTTTCAATTTCCGCAAAGAGTTTTTACGTCTAAAACAACGAATATTTTTTGGGAATAAATAAATTATTTTCGGTTACATACTCGTATATGGTAAATCAATCATCAAAATTATCATCATTTCATCAACATATGTATTTCCACGACATAATTTATCTTAATTTGCGTATTCAAAACATTATTTTGTGTTTATATTTTTTTATATATGCTGTATGGCGTTTTTGCCAGTGCCTTTATTTACACTTGCGCGCGCATCGCTAGCGCGGTGCGCGAGGAAAACAAAACCAGCGCGCCATTTTCCATAGATACGAGGGCTGCTTGATAAGTCCTTTTAAAAACTATTTATAAAACCTTTTTTCTGGTAAATGGCATTAACACTGGCAGGCACAATCTTTCAAATGAAGACTGTCTAAAATTCAGCAAAAAAACAAGTTTTTGTCAGTTTAACCATTGTTTAACTGTGATCACTCGTAAATTTTCAACAACTATGGCAAAATCTGAATTTCGTGCCGTTATAAAACATTTTTTTATGAAGGGTTGCACAGCTGCCACAATAAAAACTGAACTTGATTCTGTTCATGGCACTAACGCACCAACGTTAAAAGTGGTCGGTCAAGCACATCTGATGCTCCACGGTCTGGTCGCCCAATCGATGTCACTACTGAGGATGTTGTTGAAGAAGTCCATAATATTGTACTCGACGACCGCCGAGTGAAGGTGCGTGAAATAGCTGAGAACACAGGCATCTCCACTGAGCGAGTAAATAAAATCCTGCATGAAGATTTGGGTATGACAAAGCTGTCTGCACGATGGGTGCCACGTTTGTTGACAATCAAGACAATGCCCCAGTGCACACGTCAGCTATTGCAATGGCCAAAAAAAACGAGTTGGGCTTCGAGCTGGTTCCGCATGCTCCGTATTCGCCGGGCCTAGCTTCGTGCGATTATTACCTATTCCCAAATCTGAAAAGATGGCTTGGAGGGCAAAAAAAATTGACAAATGAGGACTGCATCGCAGGTGTAAACGGCTATTTTGAAGACCTCGACAAAACGTATTTTTTGGAGGGGATAAAAAAATTGGAAACTCTCTGGATCAAGTGTTTGGCCCTCAAAGGAGACTATGTTCTGAAATAAATATAAATCGTTTAAAAATATATATTTTTTTACTTTTTAAAACGACTTATCAAACAGCCCTCGTATTGTTTAACGTTTTTGTGTGGCTAATTAATATCAAAAATGACGGCTTCACGTAGGGAAGAAGAGCAATACGTAGATATGACCCCGCCGGAAATACTAATCGAGGCACGAAACGTGATTGATAGTCTGTTGCCACCAAAATCTAGGGAGAAATGTCAACAAAAACTGTTCGGTATCTTTTTGAGAATTGTACTTTCACTAATTGTTTTAATAATTAAAAGTTAATAAAAATACAAGTCTGTTTTTCCTCGCAAGTGTGTTGAAAAACACCGTATGAAACGCGTGTGCATTGATCATTACACACTCGGCTCCCTTATCACGCTCGCCGTATCAATTTGCATTGAATGTAATAGTAGATTACTGCATCGAGCGGAAAGTGACTGCTTGCTGCACCGAGTGTTAGACAGGAGCCCGGGCTTTAGCGAGGGCTCTAAAAACACGAGTGTTCAATGCAAATTGATACGGCTCGCGCGAATAGTCTGCCTCGAGTATAACGACCAGCATAGCACACTTGCATCATAATGTACTAAATATTTTTTCTGCCTCAAAGCTCCCTCAATAAAAAGCATCATCGATTAAACATATTTAGTTTAAAGATAGTACAAAAAAAAACTTCCAATAACGTACTAAAAACTCAAAAACAAGAGATAAATAAAATTGTCATTACAGTCGGGGACCGTTCTGTGGAACACTTTTAATCTATGAGGTCTGATGATGAGTAGCATATTGTGAAGACCTCAATCGAGGGGATCTGCGGCACCAAGAAACGAGTTTTGTTAACTGTTATAAACTGTTTGGTCGAAGGTTTTTAAATTTTGACTAAAATGATCTTGTTATTTGTTCCAGACGAGGATCCGAGCCAAAACCTGTCAGAAATCCTGCTGGCGAGGATCGGCGAGCTCGTGCCGGACTTCGAGCAAAGAATCATTGCGAGAAGGGCAGAAAATGTAGTGAACGACAGTTAGTGGCTCACATAATGTGACGTCACAATGACACCGCAGTAGGTACTACAAAACCCACTCAGTAGGCGTCTACGCATATCTCAGTACTAACTAGCAGCGTGGCGCGACCTTGCCCGCGTGGACATGTTTCCGAGGTAAAAGTTAACATAAATAAAATTAATGTAAAAAAAGATCTGACAGCGAACAGAACTAAAAAGGGGCAAACAAGCTTTAGATTCTTGATTTTGAAATATAAGATGCAGTCGGAGGCATGAAGAGTAGCTCGCCAGGTTCTAGCTGATCCCGTCAAAGGAGAAATGAAATGCATTGGCAGCAATTCGGTCATTTTACTCTTTAAACTAAACTAGACTAAATTTCTTCAAATGTAATTTCAACCTTATCTACTTTGTAACAAGGTATTTTTGCCCCTGGCATCTATTCTAAACATATGTCAATTTAAGTTGCACCGCTAAAAATAACGTAATTAAATCAGGTTTTTAACACGCTGTCTAACAGCGTTTGGATAAATTCGGATACATTCTGAGACAGTGTTTCGACAAATCGGGACTCTCGCCGCGTGGAAACAAAGTTGATTTTACGCTGACAGGTTCTAGTGATAGTTTAGGGAGTGAGGCATAGATGCCAGGGGAAAAAATACCTTGTTACGAAGCCAACAAGGTTTAAATTACATTTGTAGAAATTAAGTTTAGTTTAGGGGATGTCCGAATCGCTACCATTGTGCCTCCGACTGCATCTTATATTTCAAAATCAATAATCTAAAGCTTGTTTGTCTCTTTTTAGTTTTGTTTGCAGTGTGCTTTTTTAAAATAATGTTTGTTTATTTTCAACTTTTAGTTTCCCTTATATATTATTGGAATGGTCTTTTAAAGATCTTCATTTTGTTACCTCACTCGATTTTTTGGTCGTAAATACAATATAGCACCTGTAAGCCGTCATTTTAGTTTTCTTGGCACTTCATATATCCTTCATATAGCACTCTCGTCATTAAGACGTATCCAGACGCGCAAAAGAAACATATACATATGTATATATATATGAGGTGGTGCTGGACTCTGGTGTCAGTTTGTCGGGCCGCCTGAGGGCCTCTGACATGGCTTAACGACTGCTAATAATCATCAGCCGGGACCGACAGCTTAACGTGCTACTGCTTTATTATATAGATATCATGTATCTTATTTTGATTGTGTTCGTAAGACTCGTAAGATTGTGTATGACGTGATTAAAATCGTGTACTTTGGAGAAATATAAATAAGAAATGATATACATTAACTTGTTGAAAACTTGACATTGTTACTCTCTCAAACTCATTTCTCTTTTCAAGTCAGAAAAGAGCTACACGAGTTTATCCTTGTTTTGATTGTTTTGTTACATTTTTAATCTTGCTTTATTAATGTTGTAGTTTAAGAAAATATGGTGCATTTATGTAAAAAATATATTAATTAAACGTATTTTTAATAACCGACTGTAGTGCATGTAAAATAATGTATTTTTAAGTATCAAGCCTTTTATAACCTAGCTTTTATAGTCTGTTACGAACCATTTGTACGCTAATACTTATAAATAAGTTATTCGGCGTGATATGGTTGTAATAAACAATATTTTAATTTGTATGTAGTTATTTTGTGTACAGCCTAGTACACACCGGAAATATTTATCGCGTAGTTTTTTATTAACAGTGGCTGTCACGTCTCACTTGACAAGTCAGTTTCAAAGAGTGTCGCTCAGATGTGCATGTGCCCCATACAAAGGCGCCAAATATTTGTGACGTCTCAAGATATCTTCTAAAAAATGATGCATGAAATATATGTAATATATGTACCTTACTTCCGCCAAATGATGCATAGAAATATCCCTACGCTTACAACTCCTAACGTTAAATATCCACATAATTTAACAATTATGAGAAAATAATCCCTAGCATACTAGCATCCCTAAACAAAAAAATCCCTATCCAAATTTCCACCTTTAATAATAATCATATTATTATTCGTAGCATTCGCCACAAAGTCTGACAAAAATACGCGACGTGTTTAGCCTCTGCACAAGGCATCCCTAAGACTTATTAAGTTGACTCGCCGAGAGCAGGAACAAGAACGCAAAGTAGTCTTCTTAAATAGTCGAAGCGCTCGAACCGTTGTGTACCACGCTCACGCCACAGCTGCTTGCTACCTTTAATTTGAGACGCATTTCTAGTCACATGTTGTATGTTGGTCTGACTTTCAGTTTGGCGGAAGTAACTTAATATTTTCCCTTCGATCATGTTTCATGCCTAATTTAATCATCGCAACTTGTGTCCGAATATAAATCCCGTTCTGGCACATTTATCGCGACATGTGCTCCGAACAAGTTGCGACATGTGTGTCGTGAAAAGTGCCCGGTGTGAATTAGGTTTTTTGATTTATGGACAAGATAAGACTGAATAAAGCTTATGCTGAACGCGCATTACCCGGAAGCGGACGCGCCGAAGGAGCCGAAGTTTTTTACGAGCTATCCTAGCCGAATCGACCGCATCGGAAGATTACGTCATCAGAATCCGTACGGGATTTGGTTGCCAATAATTCTAAAATTCGCCTCCCGGTAATGCGCGTTCACATTTAGGAATGTTTGTAGGTAAACAAGGTTGGTTTAATTATTATTAAGGTCAATATGATTGATTGTTAATGAGTGCCAGGAACAAGACTAAATCATAACATAATACTCGTAAATACACGCGTATTGCAGTGCCACACAATACTGCAATTCAACGTTTTGGCGGCATTGCCATTTACTAATGGATAAGTTAAATATTTGGTAGATTCTAGAATTCGTGGCTCTAAGCCGGCATGTAGAGCGATGCGCTCCAATGTTCTCTCTTGAATTCTGAGTACAATTTATAAAGTTATTTTGCAATTAAAAAGTATAAAATAAAATATGTATTGTTTCTATGTATACCTACCCAAAAAAATTCTTAAGTATCCTAGATGTATAAATTATATGCAGCCTCAGATTAGAAGAAATAGATGCATCTATTACTAATACCTACTACTTATATCAGGTATCTACGATTAGCTGTTCTTTTAATAATAATGCGTTATTATCTGTCTTCTGTGATATAATTAAGTCCGCAAGTTACTATTTCGATCAATCAACTAAATTAAAAGTTGGATACTCAAAGAACAAACACAAATTAAACATTTATTTAATCCCCGACCCCCCACCCTCCATTATAGCTAAGAAGCATCTCGATCACATCAATTTTCAAACAAAAAACCGCATCGAAATCGGTCCATTCGTTTGGGAGCTACGATGCCCACAGACACACGCACAAACACCCTCACACACACACACTCCCTCAAACACACGCACTGAAACACACCCTAAACTTATAACACCAGTCTCTTTGTTCGGGGGTTAAAAAGTACCATGAAGATCAAAAACTTAGCAGTAATAGTTATTCCCGCGCTGCCGCTAGCTCTAGCGGTGAGAAAGTTGCCTTCAGAACAAGGCTGCTCAACCTTTTTAACAGTTGGGCCAAATTCACGATTTAGAAATCACAAGCGGGCCACTGACTACAGATGGTTCCTAATTTTGTTACGTAAGCATTTTAAGGTTTGCTTTGTGCAACAAAAAAAGAACAACATTTTGAAATTTAACTCTCTTCATCTCATCTCTCATCATCATTTTACTATAATATTACGGCATAGTGTCTACTGCCAAATAAATATACAAAATTGTATGTCACTAAAATCTATCTATCTAATTAGCCCGTATCCACCCACTGCTGAGTATAGGCCTCCTCTCGTTCACGCCAGTCTTTCCGGTCCTGTGCTAATCTAATCCATTGGACCCCAGCGTACCTCACAATGTCATCTGACCATCTGGCGGGTGGTCTGCCTCGAGGTCTTAGCCCTTCTCTTGAATACCATTCGGTGACTGCCTTGGTCCACCTATTTTCGTCCCTTCTTGCCAAATGTCCTGCCCATTTCCACTTCAGCCTGGCAATTCGCATACCTACATCTTCAACTTTAGTACGACGTCGAATTTCGACGACTCTCGTAATTGGAATAAGGTCGGATAGTTTGTGCATGCGCACCTGCATTGTGGCACTGCTGTATAGCTCCCGGAGGATATTCACATAACGTTTGTCAATGCCGCAACGATGGAGAGAATGAAACACTAAAATCTAAAATAAAATTAAGTAGTTAATTGGTACAGTTAATTTGGTTTCTGTCATTATTTTTGTTTTAATAATTTTCCAGTGTTAGGCGCAGATGTTGACAGTAACAACAAATCAGATAATGTATATGTTGCTCAGTTAGAGATGTGCGGTACTCCTTTTTTACAAAATTAAGATTTGAAATTATGTTGATCAAAAACTTCTTAAAAAATGAGAGGCAAGTTAAGTTATTGCAGGAAAGCCTTCCTCTGGCACCAACGACTTTGAGAGAGAGTAGATTCAGAAAGGGTTGGCTAAGCCAACCCTTTCTTTTCTTTTTCTTTTTTTTTAGGAATCTGTGAGCCCTGGGCGAGAAATATTTCAGTTCTTCTTTTTTTATTTGAAAACTTACAGTTACACGCGTACACTTTTATAATTGTAGTTATTTCTTTTGTTTGTTTTTATTGCGAAACATGCAATATTAGCAGAAGGCGCAAGAGTAGTTAGCGCGAAAATGTTGGGCTACTTATACTTTTATTAGTGTAGTTTCGTGAAAAATACTAACGTTTATGATCGATCTTCTATATGCGTAAAACCTGAAAACTTATGAAGACGAAGTTTGAGTTATTTCCGATACATGATAAGATGGAGGAAACTGCATATAACATTTAAAAGACGCGAGCGTAACGAGCGTGAAACATTCGGTAAATTAGACATTCATGGAAAAATAGGAAAAATAGCGTGTGAAAATAGGTAATATTAAGAGGCGCGAGCAAAGCGTGCGTAAAATGTCAAAATAGTAAAAAACTATAGATCCCTTGAAAGATATTACATAGTTGATAGGTTCAGGCGTTACATTGCGGAAATCTATGGATTTCCGCAATGTAACGCCTGAATCTAAAATGAACAAAATAAAAAAATATGTAGCTTACTTCCGCCATAACTGTGAGTCAGACAAATGATAAATGGTAAAATTAACAAAAGTAAAACCTCACACTAAACAAACCCTACCCAAATTGAACTATTGTAAAATATAAATGAAATGAAAGCTAAGGCCTGAAGGCCAGAAGAAAATATAATAATATATTTGTCTGACTCACAGTTTTGGCGGAAGTAAGCTACATATTTTTTATTTTGTTTATTTTGAAAGATATAACTATGAAAGCAGCCAATAATAACAAGGCACGATAATTTCAAATTATTTTTTGGAGTAATTGTAAAAAACTGAAGAAAAACAAAGTCCACCTTTTCCTTCATTTAACAGGCGAACATTTGGAACATTTTTTTCCCTCAAACCGAGTTAGACCAAAACGCGGTACAGTAACCGATTTCTTCACGAGCGCTTGCTTTGAGTATTAGTTTATTTACAGAAGTGACATCATCGATATATTCGTTTTAGATGACAGCTGCCAATCTTAAAAGGCTATAACGCTAAAACTATTGATCCTAGGCTGTGTTCACTTTTATCGCTCGATCATCCGTGGCCCAATTCCATAACTTGGCTACAATCGGATTATCACTTTTTTCATAGCAAATTCGACTCTATCGCAAGGCATTAGTGGCTGCGATACTGAGAATTCGATTGAAGCCAAGTTATGGAATCGGGCTGCTGGAGATAGTGAACGACTTTGGACGTCCACATACAACTGACATTTGTCAAGTGTCAGTTTCATACTATTCCTCCCCTCCACTACTATTTTTCGGATGATCCAGGCGAACGCCCGGACGACGCCGTGAACGATTTCGAGTGTACGCGCGGGTGATCCGTGCGTCCTCGAACGTTTATGTGAACGGGCCCCTACACTAGTAGTTTCTTTACAGAAGTGATAGACCTCATCGATATTTTCATTTTGGATGACAGTTGTCAAACTTAAAAGGGCTGTAACTCTGAAACTATTGATCCTAGACTAGTAGTTTATTTACAGAAGTGATTGATCTCTTCGATATCTTCGTTATGGATGTTAGCTGTCATACTCAAAAGGGCTATAACTCTGAAACTATTGATCCTAGACTAGTAGTTTATTTACTTAAGGGATCATCGATATCTTCATTTCATATTATAGCGATCGCCAAATGCCAATATTTAGCGTTTTTAACAGTTATTTTCGCCATTTGCTTCAAAACGAACGGTCTCATGGCTATCTGTCCCTGCGTTCGAGATGATGAGGTGGGCAGTTTCAAAATGTAAATTTTTAAGAAGCCTTTGCTTTAAACATTTTCAACACATTTGCCATTTTTACTCTACCGATCCTTTCCAAACCGAATGAAAAGTGACCCTATATATGACGGAATAAAGTCGATTTTCCTATGTCAACATGTCATCTAAACATGTAAAACGAACGGTGATTGAAAACGGTTCAGAACGCTAATTTCGCCCACAAATGTCCAAGACGAACGCCAAATGTGATCATATCTATCGTTTCACTTCACTTCTTGTTTTATGGCATTTGTGGAGTTGCCATTCCATAATTCCGCCAATGTCACGTAAGTCGTATTCCGAAAAATAAGGGAGAATACCAGAATGAAATTAATCGGTAAAATATGAGAAGATCGAAGAGCTCCAAGTAGATTACTGATTGATTTGTTGAAATATGTTATGACTGTATATTTATATAATTATTTATGTGAATATAATATCGTATAAAGTAGGTATGGAATGGTATATATTTAATATTTATAACTTAATTTTATTAGAACTTATATATTTGAAGAGAATATTTACAAGTGGAGTATTTACAAAAGTTAAAAGAGTTTTAAAGGAAATAGGACGTGGGATTTTTGGGGGGAGGATATCGTACAGAGATGGCCGAAACTTCGGACAGTTAAAAAATATGTGGTCTATGTTACCCTCATCTAAGCCACATTCACACAATGAGTGATCCCTGATCCTGATTTTAGCCAGATGGACAGGCGTGCACGAGTGTCCCAGTCGAAGTCTACATAAAGTGGATGTTGTGCTTTTATTGGCACCACGAAACTTAAAAAAACAAGGTTTAGGAGATATTTCTGGTTGAATATCACCATAGAACTTACCCTTGATATTTTTAGTGATTTGCCATTCCTTAGACCAAGCCTTCGACTTTTGTGGATTAACTGTAGTACAAAGATCGTGCCACAGGATTTTGAAATGATCAGTGGACCCAATATGAATAGCTTGCCGTGCGCAAGAATCCACAGTCTCATTACCAGAGATACCAGAGTGACCTGGGATCCAGGCTAGTTCAATGTTGATTCCTAGTCGATGGCATAGAAACAAAGCTTCTCTTATTTTTTAAATATAAGGGAATCTGGTTTTGCAGCGAAATGGGTTTGAATTGATGGACTGGAGACAGCTTTTTGAATCAGAAAAGATAATAGACTTGTTTAAGTTATGAGATTTAACGTACAATATTGCTTTTAGGATAGCTAAAGCTTCCCCAGAAAATACAGAGGTTACTGAAGGGCACTTATAACTAAGGATAATCCTGGAAGAAGGAATCCATACTGCTGCACCTACCAAACTATCCTCTGATAATTTAGAAGCATCTGTAAATATAGTGATCCAACCTTCATATTCAGTATCTATTTTGGAAGAGAATAGTCTATTAGCTTCAGTACAGCCTTTTTGCAAACCAAAATCAAGAGTAACAGGAGGCTGAAAAATCAATGCGTCGTAGGGTAATAGAAAAAGTGGATTCGAAGGTAACTGAAAGAGGGTTTGGTAAATAAGAGAATTTGATAAAGCTACGGAGTCAAGGCAGTTTATGTAAGGATTGAACTCCTTGCAAGTTAACTATGGATGAGATAACCCATATCATGATGATATGATGATAATTGAGATATGATATGATGATGGTGATTGAGTTTAGGGATAAGTAAATGACAGGAATTTTGAACTAACTTATAGAAAAATCGGTCTGAAATCAACTGACGTCTCAGATGAAGAGGAGGATCTACACATTCCACCTGCATCGCGTTAATGGGAGACGACTTCATTGCACCTAGGATTATTCGTAAACACTTGGATTGAATTTTATTAAATTTTTCAAGGGCAGATTTATTACAGGGATCTAACAGGAATGAACCATAGTCCATATGACTACGGACAATTGCATTATAGAGAAGTTTTTGGGTATATGGGTGGGATCCCCACCAAACTCCTGAGAGTGAACGGAGAATATTGATATTCTTTTCACATTTTTTTAAAATGTAGTCAGAATGAATGACGCCATTCATTCGGGAATCAAACCAGATGCCTAGGAATTTAACACTATTTTTTTGGGGGATTATCTCATCATCTACTAACAGCTGAATGTGGCGGATTATCCTTTTTTTTGTGAACACTACAACGCAACACTTTGAAGCTGATAATGAAAGACCATGAAAATTTAGCCAACCATTTGAATGAAAAAGTGCAGAATTTAGACGAGAAGAAGCTTCCGCTACAGTTTTAGCAGATGTATAGAGAGCGATATCATCAGCGTATTGTAATATCTGTGAGAAGGGCAGAACCGTACGATCAAGGTCATAAGTGTACAAACTATAAAGTAGTGGACTGAGTACTGAGCCTTGGGGCAGACCTTTCCAGACAACTCTAGGGGGGCAAAAAAGAATCTTCATTTTGAATTTTGATTAAAACGTGTCTTTCCATAAAAATGTTACAGATATACCGAACAATCTTCTCAGGGATGGTCAGCTTGATTAATTTATCTCTATTTTCGGTAGTTCCTTCAAAACGAACGACAGCCGCAAAATGTCAAAAGTCAAAATTGACAAAAAGCACAACAACAACTCGCTGGCGGTCGCTGGTTCACGTGTGAAACTTAAATTAGTTTATCAAAAACTTCATTTATGACATAAAATGGGCAAACGGAAATATGAGACCGAAAAAGGTGATTCTCCAAAGAAGATAAAAAAGGGTATTTCTATCGAAATTGATAATGAATTTATTGAACAACCTCAAAACGATGGAAACTTGGAAGACGGGGAGAAGCTCAATCCTCGTGGATTCGATGTCAAACACTTACGGAAAGAACTGGCGGGCAAGCAGGGGCAGACTATGGGTATGTTACCTTAAAATTTATCATTTATGTTGTCAAAAACTAACTAGGGTGTCCACTTTCAAGTCAGGGTTAAAGTCAGGGTAAAAGCCAGGGAAGGTCAAGACGGTCAGGGAAAGAGTGAAATGGAGGGGTTCACCTGGAAAGTCAGGGAATAAATAATATTTTACACTGTTTGCTCCTCATCTTCTCAGTGATTGTTAAATGAGGGATTTATTTCATGCTCTAGTTTGACCAAAGTATTGAATTATATTTTTTCAGGATTGGACTGATCTACATTTTGTCATAATTTTTGCTTCATGCTCATATGGCGGAATGGATTTCGATGAAATTTGGAACCAGGATAGCTTATATCTTGGATTAACACATAGACTACTTTGTTCTCGTCTTAGGAACAAAAATATTGTGTCTTTTTGTATCTACTCAATGGATCCATAGTAATTTTTCTTCTTTTGTCATACACACGGCCACAAATAGATATTTTTGCGCTCATTTTGCTTGCACCTTTGTAATATTATTAATTTTCACATGCTATATTATATACTAGCTGTACCCGCGGCTTCGCATGCGTGGTCCGTTTCTTTAGGTTCAAATTACCATGATGTGCTATTCCAGGACCAATATACCAACATTTGATCAAAATTTCTTTTGCCGTCAAAAATACTTTTATCAATTGCTCGGCATCTAACTCACCAGATTGAGATACCATTTACACCAGTTTTTAAATCAAACCTTAAGCTATCTGACAATGAAAACCGCATTGCAATAGGTCCCATAGTTTTTATGTGATGTGTGAACAAACAAACATACAGACAAACAGACAGAGCGACACGACTAAAAAAATATTTATATTCATGTTCCATACCATTTTCAAGCACCTTTTTTCGTACCTATTGCTTTATTAGAAGTATAGATATATAGCTGTGTCAATTTGCATAAAAAAATCCGTTTAGTAGTTTTATTGTGATACATGATACGTGATGTAAAGTATCCTATGTCCTACCTTGTAGTATGAACTCAAATAATACCAAGTTTCATTTGAATTCATCCAATAAATCCGGTGGCATGATGCGCAGCCAAGATACAGACAGACAGACACACAGACACAAATGAAAAACATACAGCTTAGGCTTTATTAATGAATGAAGAGTAATGTCCAAAAAATATATTCACAATATCTTTAATGAATAGAAGTTGGACCCATATCGCGCAGAAACCCTTTATTTTTTCGGGACACAAAGTATCCATAATTTTCACCTATCTTATAAACTATATCTGTGCCAAGTTGATCAACGTCCGTCCAATAGTTTCAGCGTGTTACGTGTTCTTTTATATAATTTTCCACCCCTATAGGCACTCCTTAATTTTTCGTGATGAAAAGTATCCAATGCCATAACTCGTAGTATGAACTCAAACCAAGTTTTATTTGAATTCATTCAGTAGTTTTGGCATGATGCGCGGTCAAGATACAAACATGCAGACGGACAGACAGACAAAAATGAACAAAATATAGTTTTGGCTTCAGAATCGAATTAAGAGAAACCTCAGAAGAAATAAAAAAAACTTTATACCTAACATCCGAACAAGAACACGGCACCATTGAACAAGTGCACAGAGTTGTAGATCAAATAAGGAAATCCCTAGAACACAAAGAATACTGCTCCGCAGCGTTTCTAGACATCCAACAGGCTTTTGACAAAGTGTGGCACAAAGGCCTTCTATGCAAAATCAAGGAACTACTACCACACCCGTTCTTTGGAATACTTGAATCTTACACCTCTGAAAGAATAAAGTCAAAGACAGCGAGTATACTTCCAAATTTCACGAAATACATGCAGGAGTACCTCAGGGATCAGTACTGGGCCCCGTCCTGTATACTATTTTCACACCAGACCTACCGGAAACACCTGAAGTAGTCACAGCCACATTTGCAGACGATACCGCCATTCTCGCCAGTAGCAAAGATCTAAACAAAGCCTCACAGTCCCTTCAAAATGGACTAGACAAAATAGAGTGTTGGCTGAAAAAGTGGAGAATCAAAGCTAGCGTCTCGAAATCCACCCAAGTCACGTTCACTCTCCGTACAGGTAACTGCCCACCAAGGAGATATCACACTTCCACACAACGACTCTGTAAAGTATCTGGGTATGCACATAGACCGATTGCTAACTTGGAAGAAACACCTGCAGAAAAAAAGGGAAGAACTCAACCTCAGGTACAGAGGACTGTACTGGTTGCTTGGAAGGAATTCCGTTCTAAGCACAGATAACAAACTGCTTATCTACAAGGCCGTTTTAAAGCCTATCTGGACTTATGGAGTTCAGTTGTGGGGATCAGCCTGCAAATCCAACATTGGAATTATCCAGAGAGAATGGACTTCTAAAAAACATCACAAATGCCCCATGGTTCATAAGAATGGATGAATTACACAAGGAACTTAACGTTGATACTGTCACCAGTGAAATAAGGAAATACTCAACAAAGTGCAAAAAACGCCTAGACAACCACCCTAACAGGCTAGCAGCTGAGCTTACGATTATAAATTATCCAAAGAGGCTCAAAAGACAACATATCATGGAACTTGATGTTCAATGAAAAGGAGAAGAGATTAATGGACCGCTCCTCCTCAAAGTAGTACTCCTCCTTTAGTATTTATACAAAGCTAACAAACCTGCTCATGGTCAAGGACTGATAGCAGATAAAATCAGAATAAAAAAAAAACCTAACATAACTTTGGACCCTTACCCCGAGGGAATCCTTTATTTTTTGGAATAAAAATGGATCCTCAATTTAAACACATCATAATTATAAACTATGGCCGCCTTATAGTTTCAGCGTGATACATGTTCTTTAAAATAACTTTCAACGCCTATCCTGTGGGAACCCTTTAATTTTTCGGGATAAAAAGTATCCTATGTCCTACCTCGTAGTATGAACTCAAATCATACCAAGTTTCATTGAAAATTCATTCAGTAGTTTCGGCGTGATGCCTAGCCAAGATACAGACAGACAGACAAAAATGGAAAAAAATACAGTTTTGGCTTCAGTATCGAATACAGAGTACCCTCCAAAAGAAAATTTCAAAATATCTTCAATGTACAGAATTGGACACATTACAGTTTTATTATAAGTATAGATAATTATATATATATATATTATCAAATTTCAATTCCATTCATGACTAATTTTTACCAAACATTTTCGCGCTCTTTTTGCTTGTGTCTGTTAAATGATATATTCACTTTCCTCGATTGTATAATGTATCAGGAAAAGCTCAAATTTTTTGCACTCGCTTCAATCGCGCTTTCTTGGTATTGCATATTTTGCACACATAGAAGATTGATTATAAATGTTTGCATTGTTCACATAACTACATAAAAGAAGGTATAAGTAGCTCAACATTTCCAAATAAAAATGGGGCGATGAATTATTGGTTGGCTAAGGCCGGTCCTGTAGACAAGTATATAATGTTTAATTATTACACCAAGAAAAATAAGAAGTGTTACCTCTGACTTGAAGGCTGGATCCACCCTTGCAGATGATCTTGCATTAGCTAACTGTTAAGTGTGCTGCAAATCATTTAAACTCAGCAATTACCAAAATATTTTATTAAAGAATGCACAACCAGATATTTCTTTCTTTTCAAAAAACTACCACAATATCCGATGATACGATGATGTCAAAAAATAAAAAAAAACACGGAGAATTGACTACAATGCTAAAAGTGTTAATTAAGATTTTACTGGCAGATGGCTCTACGAAACACCTCAAATAGTTACAATTAATAAACTCATTGCAAAAAATAACAAATATGAAGGAAAGGAATGATTCACAGTTTAGATAACATAATATTTTGTCATTTTATGAAAAATGTAAAAGAACTTGCTTCAAAATGAATATGGTTGGTCAGGAAAATTTCGCAAAATAGTCAGGAAAGTCAGGGTTTCTTTTTAATTTTCAGAGGAGACCCTGCTTTAAAAATAAACAGTTATGAACAGTAGGTTTATCTAACCGGCTGACTTGTTCAATGCAATAAACAAGCAATAAAATATTTAAAAGAACATACATTTTTTTATTATTTTTTTATCTACAATCAGTGCCCTCACTTTATGTAGATTTTTTGTTGTAGTGATAAATTTATTGATTTCTCCATAGAGAACATCTACTCATTTTGCACTGTTCCCTTTTCAAGGGGCATAATGTGTTTTCTCTTGAGTCTAGGAGTGTAGCTTGGTGTTAACAATTGGGATGCTAAATTGTTGGGATGCCTCTTCAATTTTTGTTTATATTTCTTGGCAGTATTGTCAATCTCCTTGAATACAGTGTTCATCTTTAGGGTTTCATATAGTTCACTGTTTCAAATGAACCGTGGTGCATTTGAGATGGTTTTTAACAGACTATTTTGGAAGCGCTGTATTATATTTATGTTTGAGGTGCATGCCGAGCCCCACAACTTGATGCCATATGTCCATATTGGCTTTAGTACAGTCTTGTAGACGAGTAGCTTGTTATCTACAGAGAGTGTTGAATTGCGGTCTAGAAGTCAGTACAGCCCTTTGTATCTCAGGGTTAGTTGCTCCCTTTTCATTTGGAGGTGCTTTCTCCATGTAAGGCGTCGATAAAGATGCAAGCCCAAATATTTAAGCTAGTAGCTGTGAGGTAAGGTCTGATTTCCAAGCCTAGCTCACCAGCTACAATCTTCTGTGGACAATCTTCTTTTTTTAATGTGAACCTTCACATTAAAAAAAGAAGATTGTCCACCAGTTAGGAAGTTCACCTGATATGAACTGATTTTGAGGCACTTGCTCTTATTCTCCATTCCTAGAGCCACTTCTGAACGTTATCAAGGCACTCTTGTAAGTATTCAGACGCTTTGCTTCGGTCTCTGCTTGTAGCCAATATGGCAGTGTCATCAGCGTAGGTGGCAACAGTAACATCTTTAGTCATAGGCAGATCAGCTGTAAAAATAGTGTACAGGACAGGTCCGAGAACAGAACCCTGGGGCACGCCAGCAGTTATTGGGGTGAATTTTGAGGTCTCCTCGCTATCCTTGATTTGGAAGATACCGTCACTGAGGTATGACTCAAGAAGGGTGTAAAATGTATGTGGACATCAAACCCTGACCAGTAGTTTCAGCGTAATATGTGTTCTTTTAAATAACTTTCAACCCCTATCCTGCGGGAACTCATGTTTTTTCGGGATAAAAAGTATTCTAAATGTTAATCCATAACATAAGCTATGATTGTGCCAAGTTGCATCAAAATCCGTTCGGTAGTTTCAGCGTGATGCGTGTTCAAAGAGACAGACAGACAGACAAAAATTAAAAAATATATCCTTTATATCGATTTTGAAGTTTATGTCAATTATAATTTTCAAAAAATATTTAATGTACAGATTTAGCCCAGTTACAGTTTTATTATAGTATAGATGACTAATAAATATCCCAATTAAATTCAACTGCTTGTTGATGAAAAAGTTGTTTAAAATGTATTTTTTAAATAATGCCTTTGATTACCTACTTACAAAGTACTTTATACTCAAAAGTACCTTCCTAGAACCAAAGTTACCTTGGGGGCTGCACAGACCCTACAATAACAGTTACTTATGTAGATTTTACAATACCAGTTAAGGGTTAAAGATGAATCCCTATCCTTATGATTGGAGACCTAACTGTACTATAGTTGTAGATACATACGTTAATATTGTATATTATATATTTCAGTGCTAACACAATTTCTTCAAGTCTGCCTAAATACATACGTTAATATTGTATATTATATATTTCAGTGCTAACACAATTTCTTCAAGTCTGCCTAAATCCTGACAATGAAGCGGACTATATATTGGAGTATCTCAAATGCGGCGGAAACTCTCATGAGATCCTGCGACAGATTACTGCAGACAGCAAGAAAAACCTCACACTGGCAACCCCAGCATTTCATCTCTTCCACTTGATTATACTCAAGGTACAATCCAATCTCCCACATTTGATAGCTATAACAGAAGAAGCTTCCCGTTACTTCCTCAACACATTCATGTCAACAGTTGAAATTATGATCAGTGAAAGCTCCGGACCGAGGCATAGAAAAATTGTCCTCAAACTGCTTACTTCCATGGTTACCCTGAATTCAGATTTAGGTATTGAAGTTCTTAACCAAGCTCCATTAACACCAAAGCATCTGCAGCATATTGTTGAAAATACAAATTATAAAGAAAAAAATAATGTAAGGACATGTTTCGTCCACTTCATGACATCATTCCTCGTGGATGGTCACCTGCCGCTTATTAAAGCGTTATTAGAAAAACAAGGGCTGCTAGGACTCGTCATCCCAGGATTGCTCCACGATGAAGCCGAAGCTGTCTTGATGTTTTTAAATATTCTGAAGAACAATGTTGTGGACAACGCTCTGGTTTCAAAGACGCTAAAATTGAAAACTTTCAGTCAGCAGATGTTGCACAATATGTTTAAAATATTCTCATGGAAAGGGCCCCCGGAAATCAGCTATGCCAATAAGAATGAATCCCGAAAAGATATTCTATCCCTTGTCTCTGACATCCTGGTGACGCTGTTTACTAGTCACAAAGTAGGTCTACACTTCATTGACAATTCCTTAGGTATGGTGGATGCAAATAGAAATCCTAGTTTATTCCGAGCATTGCTGAGTCTGAAACGACCCTGGGAAAATGAAACAGAATGTGAAGTAATCCTTGAGATACTATACAAATGTCCAGACTTACACCGGGCTATTCTAAGTGTTGTTGAGCAAAGCTTCCAACCCAAGCATTCACCAATTTGGGAGCGGGCAACAGAATTCATTATGAAACTATTGGATAAATTGAAGCCAGAGGAAATGATTGTAAAAATGTCAAATTTGCCTCCTTCACAAATCGCCAATTTCGTTAGGTTTATAACATTGCCGGTTCGATTGCTTAAATTTATACAAAACAATGTCGGGAAGGACCAGACTATTTCTCTTTATTGCATCAAAGTTTTGGTGAAGATGCTGCAGACATTGAAGAGATATATGCGAATTCTAGAAACAAATGATTCTCCGGCTCCTATTTCTGACTTGAAGAACAGGCTCGAGTATTTTATGCCGAAGCATATGCCTGCGCCCACTGCAGTGGTAGCACTCATTGAAGATATTATTAATGGCAAAGAGAAACCTGACTCCAAAGATTACACACTTCCCAAAATAGGTGACAATGAAGCACTGATATCCTTGTTAGACCTCTTGTTGTTGTACAATGATATCCATCCAACTTTTTTTGAAAGTCTTGAAGGAACTATAGATTTGAAGAAGATCTTGGACTACTCTCTAACACTTCCTGATAGTAATGTATCTGAAGTAAGTGAACCAATAATGATCTTAAAGTTCAAAATAGTTTCCCTGTGGCTTATATTAGACAGTTCAGCTATATCTCCGAAAAATCCTATGTTCAAAGAGCTGTTTCGCATCATGATACATGTTTATTTATGGAACATTCACTTTAGAGTTGAAGCAAAGGAAACCTTGAGAAGCTTTTTTAAAAATTCAGGAATATTTGAAACAGACGAGGACGAAATTGACCTAATCCTGTATACGCTCTTGATACAGCAGAATAAAAAAATGAGTAAGAAAATATCTGATATTGTAGAATACGTCTTAGAAAATATTAAAGAGCTATCAGAAAATGTGAGAAATCAAATGGTTAACTTTGAAACCACTGATGAAAACAGTGCTACATCATTGGAGAAGTTGTTTGATGACCTGACGGAAAACCGAACCACTGCGGATAAAATGTTTTTAGGCAACAAGATGCCGTCTCCTTTCACTGTCGGTTGTGTGAAGTATGTGCAAATGAATAAAGACAAGGACTTAACACTTTTCCTATCATTGTATATAATGAATGTGCTTCACAATAATTACTCTCCGGATCTTACTGAAGTTCTGATGGGTGACTGCAAAATTGTGCAAGATACTACAGATTACATCAAATCATGGACATGCGAACCTATTGTGTGCTTTGGTCCAAAAGGCGACACGACACTATTGCGTATGTCTGTATCTATTATTGAAGAAGAAGAGAATCTACTAACAGAAATATTTTTTCCTTTCCTGGAAGAATCACCGGTAGAAGACAAAGACATTATCATTAACGAGACTGCATACAAACTCGATATTGCAGCAAGTTGGGATGGCTTACAGTTATTGATTTGGGCTAAGTATCTCACTTTCTGCACAGTCAGACTTACGGAACTCAATCTGTTGACTCACGAGCGACACAAAAAGATAAGAGATTGCTTCCAGTGCATTATCGCCATTGGCAGAAAACAACATAAGGTTGATGATTGTCGCAGAATAATAATGAATTTGCTTAAAAATCCTCATATTCTCAAAATTTATGAACCCTTGGATTTGGATAGGGGTGAAGTGAGTTTACTTCCAACAAAATTTCTATTGGAAGTGATCACTGAGCATAAAGATATAGTTAGCTATTTGGATAGCAAGCATGCGGTACTTAAATCGTACCAACAGAAGAATTACAATGAGATAGTGAAAGCATTTACAAATATACGTAAACGAAACAATGTTAATTGTGATCATACAATCAAAATGTTGGAAATAGTGGGATTGGCGAACGAAAACGATGTGCGAGTGTTAGATCTGGTGTTCAGCACCGAGCCGGCTAACTGCGTAAAAGACGACAAAGAGCCGAGTCTGGTACTGGAACTACTGAGGAATATCATTGATAAATACTCCAAGACCGTAACTTTAGAATTGCAGCCGCAAACTTTAAGGAAATGCATGATTTTGTACACAAATTTGTTGACAAATAAAGAAATTAATCCAAATTTAACTAACTTAGAAGTCTCATTAGCGCAATACTTCGAAAACAAGCCCCACCAAGTAAACAAAGTGTCAGACGATCTCTTTAAAAAATTCTTTGAATCGAACATTTTAAGAAAAACGACATCTCACCTGGCTTACGTTCTGCTAAAGAATAATGTGAAATTCTGCAACACGTTCAAGGAACAAATCAGCAAACCTGATATTTTAAGCCAGAGAGAACTGGCCTTGCCTCTAGGAAGTGCAGTTATAAGTCACAAGGCTTTCTTGCTAGAGAACCGGCAGTTGCTCGTCAACTTTTACAGTGAGTACAAATCAAATATTAATAAACTTCTAGAGAAGCCACACAAGGCCGGACAAGTCTACATCACAAATTCTAAATTTATTAGGAAACTGGTCCTCGAGGGCATGGATGTTGATGAATGCGGGAAATTATTTAATAAAATCCACAAGTTCGAGTCGGTGGAATCGAGCCATGTGCATTTGCTACAGACTGTCTTTTTGAAACTGTGCACTTCAGAGATTGTGAAGAAAGATCATCTCATGAATTACTTCTTATCGATGCTGCACTTGGCTACAATTGCCTTGAAAGAAGGCAAGGAGGTAAAGCTAGTGAATGAAATTCTATCTAATATTTACAGCGTCATACATATAAGTAAAACCATACAAGTGCTCAATGTTATACAAAAGGAGGAATATAAAAAAGTAATGGAGAGTGCGATGTGGCAGAATTTTTGCAAGGCTGTCCTCAGAGATTCTCTTAAAGTGAAGACCGCCGATCAAGGCCTCACTGCAGGCCCGCAGCTCATGTGTTTGTTGACACAAATGGTGAAGCTGTTCTATCCGAAGGAACACGAAGACATCGGCTCTCTCTTCGACATGGTCACCTCCCATTCGGAGTTTTTAAACGTGATGCTGAGTTACTACAGCTCGGAGATCAAATCGAGGCTTGTTGAATTTCTGTACACGTTGATCCTATTGAATAAATCCGTGATGAAGACGCAGCAGATTCCCGTATATTTGAGTTCGTATCACGCCACGCGAAGCCCCTGCGATCGACTGCTCCTGGCCATACTGCATCACTACGAGTCGAGCGGGCTACCTGTGAACGAGTACAAGCCTTACGTGTGGGGTGACTCGGGCGCTAACTACTACGCCGTCCGCAAGAATAGATCCGCTTCCCTCTGGGCGCACCCCACTCCCAACCAAGTGCTGAATCTGTTCGAGAAAGACATTATCGAGAGGACCGTGTCCAACTTTCCAGTGACGCAGACATTGGAGTACCACTTCGAGCTGCCTTCCAATATCGACGAAATCGACACAAGTTCAGTTAAAAGAGTTCTGGATAGAATGAGCGGGGACGGAGCGTTCAAATCGGTGGTTGTGAAAGATAACGAAGGGGCGGTGAATAGTTTGGTGCAGAGAGGGAAGTATAGTCAAGTCGTGGGGGTTTTGAAGGAGGGTGAGGTTGTCTGCGAGTCGCATGCTGATGAGGATGAGGGTATATACGACCCACTGTTTGTGCTGCCGTTGCTGAGTCACTTGTTGTCACCGGGGTCGGTGGCGTCGTGCTTCCGGCTGGCGCGCGGCGGAGCACTGGCGGTGCCGGTGGCGGCGCTGGCGGCGCGCTGCCCGCGCGTGCGCAGCGCTGCCTACCACGTGCTGCACAGATTCTGTATGCTGCTGGATACTGAAACGTGAGCGAAGCTTTTATTGTGATTTCTTCATTTATTTTTCAGCTCTGACGTTTCGAACATTTTGCAATGTTCAACCATAGACATACACTTGTTCGTTTGTAGTGTGTTTTGGAAAATTGTAGTCTACCAAAACGTGTAGTGCACGAACACAGTAAAGTGTTCGAAACGTCAGGACAGAAAATCTACACTAACATTATGTTCTGTATAGAGGAGGTAATCTTTGGAACTATAAAAAACCTATGTATCCAATTCTGAAAATGGTTTCACTGATGAGAAAACTACACTTTTCCATAATATAGGTACATATAGCCTAAGTTTCCTTGGGAAAACGGGAAAAACTACGTGTCTCGCCTACGAATAAGTAATAAGTGTCCCGCACGTAATTTTCCCGTTTTCCCAAGGAAACTTTGGAAACTACCAAGGAAACGGAAGCGTAGAGCAGAGCAGCTAGTAAATTACTAAACGAGATAAAAACCGTTACAAAATGTTTAATTCAACAAAAGCTTTTTTGATTATATTGTGATCCTTTATATTACATATTATTAAATAATTACATAAATATGAGCGGTAACTTTGGTTACAGTTACACTATACAATAACCCGTTTCTGCACGAGCGCCTAGATAGATTCACATTTTATATATAAAAGTAAAACGTTTGTTTGTTTGGGGAGTTTTAACGCGATAAAGGCTGGACGGATTTTGATGCAATTTGGAATGGAGATAGCTTATACCCTGGAATAAAACATAGGACCTTTTGTCCCGGAAAATTGTAAGTTTCCAGCGCCAAAGTGGAAAATGTGGATGACTCGATCTAAGGATTGGTTGCCATGGAAACGAAATGTTATTTTTGCTTTATTATAAGTATAGATTGACTAAGAAACCCTGATTACGTTTTCAGGTTTTTAATTTGTATGTTATCTACCACAAACCCTTAGGGAAGAGAACTTACTCCAGACTCCAGCACTGACCAAAACGTCTTCAATTCCAGGAGACACAAGAACGACAAGTTGTTCCTGACCGACTTCGTGACGACCCTTCGACGCAGCCTCTCTTCCGCAGCCAATAACGACACTGAGGGCAAAGGGCCCCCGCGGCTCCCTGCCGTAGGGGCCCTGTACCTCGCACGGGCCCTAATGGCGGCCACGGCACCCCACGACCCTCTCTACAAGCCCGTCAACAACTTCCTCATCGCCAAACAATTCGTCGACTTCTCCGTAGTACCGGACTTCCTCAACCTCTTCCACGACTGCGAGGTCGAAGCTCCCGACAGGAGGCTGTGGATCTTGGACGTCGTCCGAGACGGAACGAGGACCACATCCGACTTAAAGGTGATCTTCAAGACCATGTGCATCAAAATGATAATGGATTACTATTCGTCGACTCTCAGCGATCGAAGAACCAAAGAAAAGATCTTAGAAGTGATCAGTTGTTTGGCGGCCGTGCCGCGTGCTTTCGAAATATTATTAGAAGGGTATGGATTGATATCTTGGCTGCATGCGGTCGGGCGACAGATGCAGAAAACGGACAAGATCCTGGCCAGAGGTGTACTCAGCGTTGCTACGAACATGATCTACAGCATGAAGCTGAACTCGCTAGCGAGGAGTTTCTCCAACAACGCTAGAGTCGCCAAAAGTGATTTTCCGGAACTGAAAATCAACAAGGACGTCGAGAGTGAAATTATGGTCACTCTCTATGACAGTTATCGAAGTATAGATCAAGAAGCTGATGACGTTTTGGCATATTTGAAGGTTTACAATTCAATGAGTAAACGAACGATAAAGAACATGTCCAAAAACCAGGTTGTTAGTATAATAAGTGCGGTTGGTGCGCTACAAGATAGCAAATGTGTCGCGCTGTTGAAGAAAGCACTGGCGACGAATGACGGGAATATATTGAGAAGTCAATTAGTTTATTTCACGACGAAAAGTGATCAGTTGCTAGAAGAATTAACTCTATTTGTGCAGAATTATCTTTTGTAAGTTTGATCAATGTTGTACAAAATAAATGTTAAGTTTAACAATACACTGTGTTTATAATGGTTTATTTTTTATTATTCCTTTTCTCCCCACTAATAAGGAGATAGTTTAAATGGACCTGTCATACATTTCCTGGAATAATGCTATTATTTTGTGCCTTGATAGATAACTCTTTGATCTTTGTTGCACACGAAAGGAATTGCAGAACACAATAAACAATTTCAAATTAGATTAGTCTGCGGCCTTTTAAATATGTAGCAATCTCTTCGAGACAACGTTGGCTTAACACAGTCAGTAAGCTATTAAAAGTATAAAAAAGGGCGCAAAAATTAAAATTTAGATAAGATAGATAGATAGTTAACACTTTATTACACCAAATGAAACACAAACAAAAATAAACAATAATTAGTACAATCGGCGGCCTTATCGGTAAGCAGCGATCTCTTCCAGGCAACCGTAGTGCATATTGAGTCACATGACTATATAATAGAGGCAGTTGTTGGTGTGCATAGTTTGAGTATAATACCCAAAAAAGAAAAGAAGATAACAAACAAATAAAACAAAAATGAATTTGAACAAAATATAAAAAGCAAGATAATACTAATAAATATGTAAATAGCAAATACTAGTAAATGTATAAATATTATAATATACTAATAAATATTTTATGGTAGGTACATAAATAATGTACATGATATATATATATATATATATATATATATATATAGTTTCAGCCAAAAGTGAAAAATTACAATGATGATAAGTAAAAATTCTTAACCTGATGTTTGAAACTTTGCAACGATTGTGCTTTTCTTACAGGAACCGGTAAAGACTTCCACAGTCGTACTGCTTGTACGCTGAAAGACTTATCATAGTAGGAGCTTTTGTGTACAGAAACTTTAGGAGGTGATTTTCTGATGGCGGGGATTTGAACAATGCAGGAATTCAAATCGTTCCTGAAGATATCTTGGAGAAGAGGGATTAAACAGTATATTGTAGAGAAGAGAAAGGATATGAGTATTCCGGCGAAGGTGAATAGGGAGCCACTTAAGCTTAACACGAAATTGAGACACATGGTCATACTTGCGTAAGCCAAATATCAACCTGATACAAAAGTTTTGAAGTCGCTCAAGCTTGTTTAATTTGTCCCTGAGTGAGATCAAGATAGCTGACGTCAGCATGATCTAGTATATATACTTAGGTACCTACCTCCCTACTATCGATAACTTCTATATCTACCTATACCTATACACTGTCTGAGGCCTTTTTGTACGCTCTTAAATTTCCTTCGGTATGCTATACAGTATGTATTATAGTCATTACATTTATCAAGGAGCTCTGCAATTTTCTGGATCGCGGTGACGGATGATCATCCATAACTCGTGTGTAATTATTATTTATTGAAATTGAACGTAGTCCCAGCGGCGCCATTTTTAATTGATTTCGCTGATCGATTCTACGCCATTTAATATGTAAAGCAGTTGGCAAAGCCCTATTTTTAATTCACGAACTCCAAAGAGTGTTATAAGTTTAGCGTGTGTATTACTGTATGTATTATCACTGTACGAGTATGTATGTATCTATCACTGTATCCGTGACTGTCTGTGGCATCGCAGCTCCCAAACGAATTGACCATTTTGATGCGTTTTTTAATGTTTGAAAGCTTATGTGATCGAAATGATTTTTTGGAGGGGGGGGGGGGGGGGGGGGGGCGGAATCGTAGCTCCCAAACGAATGGACCGATTTTGATGCGGTTTTTTATTTTTGATAACTGATGTGATCGAGGTGCTTCTTAGCTATAAGCTATAATGGGGGGTGGGAGAGTCGGGGGTTATATGTATATATATTTAATTTGTGCTTGTACTCTTATGAATGAAAAATATAATAACTACTTCTAATAAAGTTATAATGCTAATATTTTAATATGTACTTCAAATTCAAAAAATCATCAAACCACTACAGCATCACAGGCTTTCTTTTTGGGAGATCAAAAAGAAGCACGCATCGCACAGGACGAGTCGACGAGACCTTTCTTCACCGAGCTAGGCCTCAGACCCAGTCTCCTTATACTCCAAGTGGCCATATACAGGTATACACGCGAGAGAACATACGAGTAGAGATACCTGCTTACAAGAAGCGTGGAGAAATGAAATGCATCGGTACAACACCCATAACACGAATAAATATTCAAATACAAAATCATTTTGGCATCTAATCCAACATTAATTTAACTTACAGTATCTTAATTTTTTCTTTAATTTCTTAATTTTTAAAATAAATAAATCCAATTTTTGTTTTTGTACTTAATCTAGTATTTTTTTACTACGGATGAGCGAGACCCTCAACACAGGTATCTCCATACATAAAAGAGGGTCTCAAACCATGAAATGTATCTAAGATTAAGTTTACCGAAATAAATATTTCAATGATACAATTATTTATTGCTGTAATATGGTACAAAAGCATTTGTATTGGTTGTTATGGTATTTGTATTGTATTGTATTCCACGCAGATTGGCAAAGCCTGCGGCAACGCTTCGTGATGGTGTTTATATTATAATGGCTACCTATGCGATCGTGGATACTCAAAGCTGTACTTCGCTCAAGTTCGCTCGTTTAATACTAAGTAAAAGCTTTGGCTCAGTATGCATGTTTTTTATTATTATCAAGAATTTAAAGACTTTCAATGATTTATAACATACTAGCTGTGCCCCTGTGTTTTTTTTTTCTGAAATAAGAATATCCTAATGTTGTTCCAGGACCAAAAGTATCATATTTCGTTGAGCCGTCAATTAGTTTTTTATCGATTGCCCGTGTTCTACTCATCGGATTGAGATACCAAGTACACCAGTTTTTAAGTTAAAACTTCAGCTATCTCACATTGAAAACTGCATCGCAATCGGTCAAGTAGTTTTTACGTGGTGCGCGAATAAACAAACAGGCACCATTAAAAAAAAAAAAGTCTTGTATCAGTCCTAGTTTATTTTAAGTCCCCTAGTTTTTTTATTATCCTCTGTACTGACGTTTTGTTACTTACCTACTACTTACTTTAATAAAAGTTTAGAATATTATCATTTAATTTCATTTTTTTTATCTGTGATGAATATTATCAATAAATTATGACTATGACTAATGCTGGGCCATCATTCTGTGTTGGCATCACATGCCCATAAACTTCGAGGTTCTCGGCCGGTTTCTTCATCGTTGAGATATTGCAAATCCGCACATACTCTATTAATGAATCAACACCAATGGTATGGGGCCGAGGCTCGAACCAGATGCAGTCTGATTACAAACAGTACAGTGCGCGCTACCATCATGGCATGTAGCAAGAAGATTTAAAAAAAGACGGAGTCTACACCGCCAAACAAACGAGTGAAGCATACATAGCAACTGGCGGATATGTATGTGTGCGTGAGAGGATAATTTCTTGATGATACACAATTTCATCACAAAATACTGCATTGTTTTTATGATTTTCCGCGGGAACTTTGACAGAATTAACACGATAAAAAAGGTCGATCTCTTGCTGCGATGTGGCGGCCGATTGGCATAATATGGTGTAAGTTTATGCGTGAGACTTGGGCGTACGAGCGAATCGGCATATCCTCGGTGCTTCACTTTCCATTTGGCGCTGTGGAATCCGTTTTGTTGTAAACTTTATTGTCATAGTTAACTACTTTGCTTAGGTTCCGGAAATGGCTTCAGTGTGACCTCAATAGACTGTACCATCCCGTGCCACAACGACCTACAGTCAGGATCGATGCCTTATCAATCGGATCATCGCATCGCCTTGTCCCATTCACAATATGGATGCCTTCATCCACGCAAAGCATTGTTAGGTATTACGTAGGTATCTACAATGCACGGTTCAACGCCATTCAATGCTTATCATTACAGTTTTGCAGGTGGTTTAAGTTCTCACGGTGGCACGGTAAGAGTGGGGCCACAGCACAGATGAAATAATTGGTGTGGCGGATGGTAAATAAAAATACACGGGTATTCTTTCTTGTCATATGTAGTGCTGGCCTCTGTCGTCAAACTTTATCAGGCCACCCAATGGCCTCTGACATGGCTTAACAACTGCTACACAGCCGGCACTCACAGAACGTGCCCACGGAGCGATTGTATAAGTACAATTACTCTGTGGAGGCGAAGGAAATCCACATAATTGCTGCTTGGCGATAATTCATAATTTATTTGTACCTAAGTGTTTCTACTGGGGCACAACAAACTACTTGCTGGACCTATTGCAGTGACATTTTCGTAGGTTAGGACTCGGCCTACGGAACGAAATCATACGTCTATACGTGTCTAAATACGCTCTTTGCCATTTTTTTTAACCAAAACGCTATCCTCCCAATACCCTCCATGATGGCCGTATTAGGTGTTCTGTGGTACCGTACCGCAGCACCGCGCAAAACTGTCAAGTGTACATGCAACAGAAACTCAGAACAACAGTGTGAAGAACATTTTCCCTTTCTAGCCGTAATAAAGAAACTAAATAGCGAAAAGGATGGCAAAGGTCACCACTGCTGCACTGTCTGACAATACCGCTCGCATTCACCGGAAACGCACGAGTGCGATTCCATTTTCAAATTGTCGAAAGCCGAAAACTTATCGACCGAGAGCTTTTATTAAAGTTTTTTAATAATTGTGACCAGCGTCGTGTTGGAATTAATTTACTTTTGTGTTTTGAATGACAAAGACATGGTTGTGATGTTGCATAATGTAAGGCAAATTTTATAGACATAACAGCTAAGTGCAACCATTCATAGGTAGTATTTTTAACCGACTTTAAAACAGGAGGAGGTTCTTTATTCGTAGATATTATTTTTTAATGTATGAACAGCTACGAATAATAATGAACAGTATGAAAACCGAGATTTGTGGGACAATTTGGTAGTTTTTTTTATTATTCACACTGAGATATCACATTTCGGTGGTCACATACAAAGTTAACAAAAAATTATTCCGTAACTTTTTAGAAAATCCGTTTGATGTCGGTTTTCGGTTCAAATAATTATTAGAGTACATAATATATAGTCCTTACGGTCAGTAGAGTATCGGGGAGTAAACGGCCGAATTGACGCACGCAGTGCGGGGGCCAGCAGCCCGATTACAGAACTTGGTTACAATCGGATTATCACTTTTTTCATAGCAATTTCGACTCTATCGCAAGGCATTAGTGATATCTATACTGACAATCCGATTGAAGCTAAGTTATGTAATTGGGCCACTGGAAGCAGGGGTCTCAAAGTGGTTTTGAAACGAAAGATACGAGCGAGTGCCGCGCATGAAGTATATTCACGTAAAAATTCAAGGAAGAGAGAGAGCGTGCTATGCAAGTAGGATGCCAGTACCACAAAAAAGTAGATTGAACCAAAGAGTATAACCTAGTCTACACTATTTACACAAATACATATATAAAGAGATTATATTTTAATATAAAGAGGAAAGATTTGATTGTTTGCATGTTTGTTTGTTTGTAATGTATAAACACAAAAAATACAGGACCGATTTAAAAAATTCTTTCACCTATTATTTATTTGGCAATAATATATTTTACGAAAAAACTCTGATCCTTACGAAAACTGTAAAAATGTAACCCAAGGCACCAAAAATACAGAACGAAATGACATTGCTATGGAAACGAAATAATAAAGACACGTTGCCATAGAAACGTGAAACAAGAAACGTGAAAAGTCTATCTCGTTGCTGTCAAAGATTTTGAATTACGCTTACTGGCGTATTTTTTTTAGAAGTTACGACGTGTGTAATTGCTAAAAGTAAGATAAATGCCGCGGTGTGAGCGCTACCCGTGCGAAACCGGGGCTAGTCACTAGTACCTAATATAGATATCGGGATTGGACTATTTAGTATAATATTTTTGATCGGCAATAAGGACCCAAAAAAACCTTCAACAACGCATCCAATGTGAATATCTTCACATCTTTGCGATTCCGCCGGTGTGTTTTTTTCTTCGGTCGTGCTTGTGTGTTTCTCCTCCATCAGGCATTTCACCTACCCCTGCCCCGCTAAAATGACCCCTACTTATTGCAGTGTGTATGGATGTTTAAATAACTTAAAAGACCATTAATATAATATGTCTATGCAAAAAACTCACAAAATATATCGTATTTGTAGAACCGAAAGGTAAGATAAGAATAAACTAAAATAATCTAGGTTTAGAGTACCTAGTTTTATCTTCAGCGGCTTGGAGAAAAAGTGCCTATGTATTCCAGGACCAAAAGTAAATTATAAAGTACAATTTATTATATTTCGTTCAGCCATCAAATCGTTTTTCATCAATTGCTCGTCTTCTACTCATCGGATTGAGATACAAAGTAGGTAAGTAAATTAGTTTTTCATCAATTGCTCGTCTTCTACTCATCAGATTGAGATACAAAGTATGTACATTAGTTTTTCATCAATTGCTCGTCTTCTACTCATCGGATTGAGATACAAAGTAGGTACATTAGTTTTTAAGTCAAAACCTAAGCTACCCAACAGTGAAAACTGAATTTTAATCGGTCCACTAGTTTTTACGTCATGTTGAACATGTCATGTACTTATACATTCATTCATGCATACATAGGTATTCTGATAAAATGATAACCCTCCTTTTTTGTAGCCGGGTAAAGACCCGCCAGTGGCATAAGCCTCTGTCTCCGACTGACAGTAGACATCAAACTCGAAAACAATGTTCAAGTGAGCGATTCTATAAAATTACAATTGTGCAATTTAGAGTCCAACGATACCGGGTTCAAAACCTAGGCTCCGTACCAATGACTTTTCGAAGTTATGTGCGGTTTTCCATCGCTCTGTGCTTCGGAGGGCACGTTAAGCTGTCGGTCCCGGCTGTTATTGATTAATAGCAGCAGCGTTAATCCATGTCAGAAGCCCTCGGGCGGCCTGACAAACTCTGACATCAGAGGCCAGCACTACCTCATACGATAAACAAACAATGCTTCGATACACTACTGTATATTATGTACTGTGCCTATACCTAGGTACCTGTAACATTTTATTGCTGATAATGCTTACAGCATCATAGATAAGACAGATTGACAGAGTGAGCGCCCATTCTCACTCGTAATATAGCTTAATTCGACCTCTTTGGTTTGACCAATATATAGGTACCTTTTCATTTCAGATTCAAATGTTTCAAACAAGTCTGGGAGTTTTCAAATAAACTATATACTTATTAGGTACATTTACGAATATTTTTGTAGTAATTAGATAGATATGACTACCTAGGTACTTTCAGGTAGTAGGTGTCTCGTGTCATGTTATACGGCTGTGGGGCCCCAGTAGGTAAATTCATGTACGGCTGCACTTGCGAGTCATCTTAAAACCGATGCCGCAACCGATATCCTGCTGTAATTGAGTCTTACAGTTATCCACACGCACACATACTATTAATAGTATACTATAGCATACTATTTTATTTGTGCTTGTTTAAAGATGAAGTCCGGTGAAGTCCAAAACAAATTCATAAAATACAAAAGTGCGAAGATCATAATCATATGTAGTAAAAATACGTAGATACGTTTTCCAGCGAAATTACTGGCCAATGAGACTTTAACAACCAACGTCTCAGGGTGACCAGCGCAGTGCATGGTGACGCGTAAGATTTTGCAACCAAGGTTCTGGGTGGCACTGCCACTGTTATGGGCAAGCGTGACGCTTACCATCAGGCGACTGACTTGCCCGTCTCGTTACTCAAGGTAATAAAAAAAACCTAGTTTGTATATAATGGTCATACCGATGTTTAATGTAATTTTCGAGGTATTATCATGTTTTTTTGATCCAGCGCGGCGGCGCATTTTCATTAACCCTCTACAAATGCAGAATGTGCGTGTGGCAAACCACGCACATTCAACTGAAGGTTTTCTGATGACTAAGGGAACGAAGTTACATGGAATTTAACAGGGACTCTTTCATAACATTGTGACGTCGTGGCCTAGTTACTGTGCTCTACCATAAACCAAACCCCATTTTCTTACCCATTTAGCCAGTGATTTAGTTCATCATTGAAGAAAACAAATAACTGGAAAATAAACGTAGCTCTATCAACAGTCGTAAATGAACCGCAGAATCAAGTTGCTATAAGAACAATTTTTTTTAAATATCGACAAGTATGTTTATGTTATAGGAACCTACCAACAACTTTTTAATATTTATTTATTGTGTCGGACCCGTCCTATCTCTAACTTCGAGAAGACATGCGTACCAGGCAGCCGAAGCGGTGGGAATTTAAAAAAACCGGCCAAGTTCAAGTCAGACTTGCGCACCGAGGGTTCCGTACAAACTTAACTTTGCCGTTGGAAAACTCGTCCCCATACATCGATATAGGTCACAGTCAGTATACCAACAGTAAATTAAAAACTATATTAATAATATTATATTATTCTTGCCAAATTTCATGATTCTAGGTCAACGGGAAGTACCCTTTCGAGTGTCAAAATATGCGGCATAAACGGCCGTATCTTTTGATTGCGTTGACTTAGAAGTTTGTTTTTTCACATCTCCAAAGGCTTGCAGACCTGTATTTGATATTTCAAATTGATACCTCCCACGCGTTTCTGAGAAAAAGGGTCTTGACAAACAGACAGACAGACGGACGGACAACAAAGTGATCCTATAAGTCTTACTTTTTTCCTTTAGAGACACGGAACCCTAAAAATCACTAATGATGAAAAATTGTAAATACAGGATGATTGGTAATTCCTCCCGTCTCGTGCTGGCACGCCTGGTCCTAATCCTACTGAGAACCTTTCTGAAACATCACTTTGGAAGATTGAAAATACCTAATGTTTTCTTACAATAATTATTTTTTATTATCTTACAAATAATTGACTAATTGATTTAAGTTTTATGATGTCCTGGGAGTCAAAATTATTCTCGTACAGCAGTTGGATTATTCCAACTGTAGTTTCAACCACTTCCGGTGGTCTTTCTCAAGGGCAGAGCAGAAAGCTCGTGAACGTGTCTCGCATCGCACACAACTTTTCGACCACGACAACCATAGAAGGAATAATCCAACCGCCTCGCATTACTATAAGTGAGTAACACCCATTTTTGACTTTTAAAATTACTTGTTACAGAAAAACATAAATTTATAATAATCAGTTTCTTTCGCTTTAGTCTTCAGGTGGTCGTGAATGATCCACAACATTTTCTGTTTCTGCGTGTTGTATTCTACTTTGTCCTCGAAGACGTTAGCAAGGTCCAAGTGCAGCTTGCCCGTGCTGTCGTCAGGGTTCTCTTCAACGAAATGCCTTAAGCAGTCTCTCATGTAATTGAAATGATCTAAGAAACACGAGCATGGGCCGAACTGGGGGAGCAGAGGCGTGGGTGGCGCCGGTTCCAGCGCCAGACTGTCCTTCCGCGTCGCAGGTGCCTCCTCCACGGACAGCACCAGCCCCGTCGACACGGGGGACGGATCCCCGAACTTCTTCAAGAACAGTTTCCTTATCAATGTAGATGTCATCACCGGCATCTGACACATCTGCACCGGGAGCGTTTCTCGCTCCTTATGGTACCTATCGATAGCCACCACTCTTTTGACTTCAGTTATGATCGACTCGAAGTCGTGGGAGTGGGCAAGCTTGTCGATAGTTCTGCACAGCGATTGGATGAACCAGGAGCCGTCGATCTCGTGCCGGAGCGACGGGGTGCCCACGTAGCAGCTATGCAGTATCAGCATGTCGGCCTCCTCGGGCAGGTGATAGGGCTCCAGATCCGTGTCTGTATCTGTTCGTATCATTCCGGACTGTAGCACGGGCACGGCCGGCTTTATCTTTACGCCTCGACATGCTTGAATGATGAGGAACTTCGGTTTCGTTACCAGAGTGCGCTTTTTATGGTTAATCTTCAAGTGGTTGATGATCTCAATCTCGCTGTAAGGTTTGTCTTTGGCGCGCAGGCGGCCGTAGCGCGACCCGTGCGTAAGCACCGCCACGCCAATGCAGCCGTAATCCGTGAAGTCCCGCGTCGTGAACTCCTCTATCTTGCTAAAGATCTCATCCCTCGTCAGATCGTGGTGAACGTTGTCCTTTACTTCGAATCCAAATCTTTCAAACGTGTTCTTAAGAGCCTCGACGTCCGTATGCGTCCCATGTCTTGGTTCATCGTCGATATCCTCCTGGTTGAATATTAATAGCGCGTTCTTTTTAAACTTCTCTAACTCATATGTCTCTGCGTATCTAGAAAGAGCCTTTTCATTAAACGATGTTACAGCAGGCTCTTCAACTTCTTCGATTTCTAAACTATGTTCTTTAAGTTCAAGGACTTCTGAAAATTTTAATGATGTGTTGAAGTCTCCAGCAAAAACTAATCCATCTAAAGTCAATTCTTGTTGAGATACTATATTTGAGGATTCATCTTCGCATTCATTGTCCGACGTAGCATCTACACTGGAATCTTCGGCATGTGCGTCTTTTATATTATTGAAAACAGTAGACTTAACATCTTTACGTTTCCTCCTGCCTTTCTTCTTTCGGTTTTCGTACTCGAAGCTGGAATATTCTTGGACGAGGTTCTCGTCCATTGTTCAACACTTTAGCTTTGCACAGAAACTACTGAAATGTTTGTTATCACTCGCATTACATTTGGATTGCGTTTGATCTAAGGATACAAACACTTGAACTGTAGACTTTTAGAATGTGGAAAGTAAATTCGGTAAGATAGCCGTCCGAATTTCTCGTTGCTTTGTTTAAAAATATAGAATGTTTACGTCCGTCTTCGGTACTCTGATTCACGGGTTTATTTTGCATTATCAAATGGACGGTATCTTATCGCCTTACCGTTCGATATCTATTGCAGCGATAGGGGACTTTATAGGTGATGTCATGTCATGCTGTCAATTACAGGTGCGTATACATTACGAAATACCGGAGATTCTTCTTTCCTTGACCTATCTTTGTTTTCGGAGATAATAATGTTAATTCCGGTTTATTGTTCACCGTTCACATAAATGATATCGTCAGTACATGTTCCTACTAGGTTGCCTATGGCACCGAGCATGTAAGTTTACCAGGAGCTGAACCATAAATAAAATAGCTTTTGTATGGACTGCGCCGCCAGGGATAATCGTCGAATTGTCGAGAGAAGACAGTGGAAGAGTTGAATGATCTTAAGTCAGGAATGTGCAGATTAAATAAGTACTCATTCAGCGTAAAATTGTTCATAGAATAATAAACCACAAGACTAGGTGCAAGTACCTACTTACTCACTAAATATCTGATGATATTTATGATGGTGATCCATCATTCATCATTTTCAGCCCGTGTCCGCCCACGGCTGAGTATAGGCCTATCTCTTTGTATGCCACCCATCTCAATCCTGTGCTGTGCGCACCCATGTCCGACCCACGATCTTTACTATGTCGTCGACCCATCTCGCCGCTGGACGACCGACGCTTCTGTTGCCCGTTCTCGGCCACCACTCGGTCAACGTTTTGCTCCATCTGTTTTCACTCTGCCTAGCCACGTATCCTGCCCAACACCATTTGAGTTTGAAAATAGACTCTCCGACATCTTTGACCTTTGTACGGCGTCTTATTTCTGTATGTTTCGAACTCGGTCTTGTCATTTGATGCCGAGCATGGCACGTTCCATGGCTCTTTATGCAACTCTCATTTGATACAAAGCTGCCTTCATGCCTGCCGTCCATGTCTCGGCACCATATCATGGTGCGCAGGACACACTGGTTGTAAATGCGAGTCTTCAAACATTGTGGATATTCGGTTGCTTTAAGAATGTCTTCGAGCTTGCCAAATGCAGCCCAGCTGAGCTGGATCCTCCTAGATATCTCTCTTTGTTGATGCTCTTTACCAAAAGAAATAGTATGTCCAAGATAGACGTATTTATCGACTGTCTCTAGCCTCTCGTTCCCTACAATGATGTTGTGTTTCGAGACTTTCGAGTTGCCAAAGACATTCACCATAACTTTCGTCTTGGACATATTCATTTTTAAGCCTGCGCTCAAAGAAGCATCATAAAGTTCTTTCAGCATAACTCCAAGGTTATCTGGAGACTCACTCACAAAATATACTTACTACAAATAAGCTAAATCTAAAACTGTAAGGTGGATGGAGTAATAATGGTGGACAATGAGAGAAGTCCCAGTTCTGTGTCTATGACATGTGTGTCAGTGGAACGAAAAATCGGTAGTTGACTATTTTTCGTAAACTAATCTATGACCCCGTCGATTACTAGGCAGAAACCTCTGTTTAAGCAAAAAAATCAACTGTTACAAAAACAAAACGAAAATCATTAATATATTTTTGCAGTTATAAGAGTTGTTAAATAGTATCGCACAAAAATGACCATAGCTGTCCTGGCAACCATATGACGTCACGATGCACAAAAACGCACCACACAGGAACAAAACATTCGCGAATTTAGGAAAAATTACGTCACGCTCATGCGTACTGCGCAGTGTTTTAGACAATGGCAAAAAGATACTTTTAATGACTTTTTATTATTGTAAATAGATAACATACATTTAATTTTTAATTATTATCAGCCCATATCGTCCCACTGCTAGGCAAAGGCCTCTCTTCACTCCGTCCAATTTTTCCGGTCTATTGCTTTAGTTCGCCATTCTTTCTCGTACACGTCAAGTTCGTCTCGCCACCGTTGTCTAGGCCGGCCACGCTGCCGCTTGACGCCTTACGGGATCCATTCCGTGATGGATTTAGCCCACAGCTAGTCTGACATACGACAGACGTGTCCAGCCCAGTCCCATTTAAGCATGGCTGTTTTTTGGGTTACATCGGCGATCTGGGTCTTGGAGCGCAGTATTGTATTTCTGATACGATCTGTCAGTTTTACTCCCAAGATACTGCGCTCCATCGCTCGCTGGCAAACCTCGAGCGTGGACCTTTGTTGAACAGTCAAAGAACAAGTCTGAGCGCCGTATGTGAGGATGGGGAGAATGCACATGTCCATGAGTTTACGTTTTAGGCACATGGGTAAGTTACCCTTCATTAAGTCCTTCATGGCCCAATAGCTCCTCCAGGCGTTTTCGGTGCGTCTAGCAACTTCTTTGTCTTGTCTTGCCTGGAAGAACTATTTGGCCAAGATATACGTACTCCTGGACATACTCAATCTCCACATCCTCTCTCAATCTCCACATCCTCTATGCATACCTTGCGCTTGGTGCTGTTTGTCATGAGCTTGGTCTTTGACATGTTCATACTGAGTCCGACCTCGAGGCTTGCTTTGCTTAGGTCTTCAAGCATTTGTTGTAACTCTGTGGCTGTGGAAGAAAACAGAACAATGTCGTCAGCAAATCGGAGGTTGGTTAACCTTTTATTGCCAACAACAACGCCCTTTCTCTCCCAGCCAGTAGATAGCTTTTTGAAAACTTCTTCGAGGGTGGCAGTGAAGAGTTTTGGGGAAGTGGGTCGCCTTGCTTGACTCCTTTGCCAATACGGAAAGATAGCCCAGTGGTTTGGATTTTTACTGATGCTGTGCTGTTGTGGTAAATATTCTGAATAAGTTTAATATATGTGACATCTATGTTTTGATTACTAAGTGCATTAAAGAGTGAAGAATGGTGATACTGTCGAATGCCTTTGAATAGTCGACAAACGCTATGTACAACGGGAGTTTGTATTCATGGTACTTTTCTAATAATTGATTAAGAGAGTGAAGATGGTCTGTGGTGGAGAGGCCTCGGCGGAATCCTGCTTGTTCCGGAGGCTGATGTAAATTCAGCTTTCCGGAGATGCGGTTTTCAATGACTTTGATAAATGCTTTGTAAAGATGGGAGACAAGGCTGATAGGGCGATAGTTGCTAATATCAGTCTTGTCACCCTTCTTGTGTAAAAGAATGATGTCAGAGTGGCAGAAATTATTAGGAAATGAACCAAATTTAAGGATAATATTGAAAAAAATTGTTATGTGTGGTAAGAGAGTAGGTTCCCCAATTTTCAAGGCCTCGGTAGTTATGCCATCTTAACCAGGACTCTTGTGATATTTTATGCTGCAGAGTGCGCGATGAACTTCGAAGCCTGCGATTGGTGCAACTGTATCAGGGCATGAATATTCGCTGGTGAGTATTGGGGAACCTATAGCGCTGGAATATAGAGATTTATAAAAGTTGGTACTTATTTCGTTGACTTTACCCCTATCACTGTGCTTCGTGCCGTCCTTGTCTTTAAGGCATGCTATCATTGATCTTCCTTGTTCCATCCCTTGTTTGGCTATCTTGAGTGACCTCTTTTTTTCTAGAGCTGCTTGCACTTGTCGACTGTTATATTGTCTGATATCCTTCCTGATACTTCTTTTAACTCTTCTGTCAAGTGTTGTGTACTCTCTTGTGTAATATGTAAGTTTTTGTCTGTCTTCTATCAACTTTTTAGAATCTTCACTCAGTTTTTCTAATTTTTGTTTGGGAGGTTTTCTTTTCAAGCTGGCATTTTTAATTGTGTTCCGTATGTTATTAAACTGTACATCTACATTTTCCGTATCTTTTGTCTCGAGTATGCTAAAACTGTTTTTCAATTCCAGGTTAAACTGTTCTTTGCATGTGAGTAAGGCGCTTTTATTGATCCGTTTCAGTGTATTTTTGACCATTTTAAGTCTGAGAATTATAGTTTTGAATGTGGCTGTAATTCGTAAAGGTCTGTGGTCTGAACTAAATTGGATATTGTTGATTACTTCTGTGTTTTTGATAATTTGCTTATTTGAAGAAAGACAGAAGTCTATCTCGTTCTTAATTGTACCATCTGGAGACAACCAAGTCCATCGCCGTTGTGGTTTTTTTTTATAGAAAAAGCTATTGCTTATACTTAGATTTTGACTCAAAGCAAATTGGATTAGACGTTCTCCGCGGCAATTTCTGTCTCCGAGCCCATGAGGGCCTAAGATGTTGGTGTTGTCAAGATCTTGTCTCGTACCAATTTTGGCATTAAAGTCACCTGGAACTTAGTTCATCTGAGTGTGATGATGTAGGTGCATAGATTTGAACTATTGTAAGGGTTTTTGTATCTGTAATATAGAATTTAAGAACTGCTATTCTATCTGAGACTGATACGAATTCTTTAATGTTGTATTGCCATTTTTTCGTTACAAGAAATCCTACTCCATGTTGGCTGTTTTTCCCACCTATATAATGGAATACGTTTTTGACTCTGTCTAAAGTGTCTTCGCCATCTCTTCTCACTTCAGATAGGCCAATAACATCCCAGTTTACTTTGTCCAGTGCGTGTTCGAGTTCAATTAAACGTTCCTCAAGGCGAAGAGTGCGAACGTTATATGTAATTATATTCAGGTTATCGGTATCCGTATGCGTAGCCGTGGTCGATTGACAGAGGTATCCCACCCGGGGATTGTATGCGCCCCCTGCTCCAGGGGTCAGCTGCCTACTGTCATCAGCAGCGTTTCCACTGGAGACACCGGGCACTTGGGGCCTGTTTCTGTGTGTGCAATTCATGAGGGAAAAGGTTTAGACATGTGCAGTGAGCCATCTAACTCGGCCCTTGGACGCCGCTGTTGGTATACTAGGCACTCTTCCGCCGCCGCCCTAAACTGACATCCTGCGCTTATGCCAGTTGTTCTACTTTGACCTCGTTTGGACACTTGCATTTATGAGCCCAAAGTAGCTTGTTACTGTGTGGTCGGGAACTGCCGAAGCAGCTAGCAGTAATATCTTACTGCCTGTCTATTATCCGCCACCTATGGACCCCGATAGTAGCCTACAGCGAGCCCTACCATTCATAATTTTTAATGAATAATGTTAAACATATCTTCGTAAAGCATTGAATCATTGCATCGTACATTGATCATTAATTAATTGCATCTTACATCGTACAAAATCATACATTGAATAGTGTTTTTTTTTACCCGACTGAGAATGGTGGGGAAATACGATATGGCAGCTGGGTTTTCTTGACACTTCATATATCCTATAGCACTCCCGTCTCGTAATCAAGACGAATAAAATGATACCTAATTTATCAAAATCAATTAAGATTTTTAAGCTGTAGGACCCGCCTAAGGAACGTACAAACAAACAAACATACTTACAACCCATACACGTAACCCTCCTCGTCATCATCATGTCAGCCTCTAGAAGTCCACTGCTAAACATAGGCCTCCCACAAAGAGCGCTCGACGGTTTGATCGAGTTTGCACCTGGATAGAATTCGTGCTCTGATCCTGAAGACGGACTGCCATGGTGGCCTTGCTGTACAAACACTTCAACACGTCGATGTACCGGTAGTCAATCTGGCACCGCTGTAACTGTAGCACTGTCCAGGTCTCACTGCCAGGTGAGATGTAATCACTGTTAATGTTAATGCCACATCCTTTCCAGTCTAGAGTCTTAAATATATCCTCCAATGAATTTGAGAACAACTTCGGAGAAATTACGTCCCCTTGTCTCACACATTGACGCAGGGGGATATGCTTAGCCTGCAGGTTCTGTACTTAGACGGTCATTGATGCGGCGTCATACAGACTTCTCAACACTTGGATATACCGCCAGTCGACTTGGCATCGTTGTAGGGACTCCAAAACTGACCAAGTCTCGATAGAGTCAAATGCTTTCTCATAGTCCACAAACGCCAGGCACAAGGGCTGATTATACTCTTCTGTTTTCTATATAATCTGCCGCACTGTATGGATGTGGTCTATGGTGCCGTATCCTCCCCGAAACCTGGTCTTCTCTGTTGGCTGGAATTCTTTGAATCTCCGCGCAAGACGATTCGTGATGACTCTCGAAAACAGCTTGTTGACTGATATATATATCAAAATAGAAGCAAAATAGCTCAGGAGGGAAATGGGCCGATAGTTTTTCAAAAGGCCTCTATTCGATCGATTGCTCGGCTTCTACTAATTGTATTCAGATACCAAGTACACCAGTTTTTAAGTCAAACCCTAAGCTATCCAATAGTGAGAACCGCATCGTAATCGGTTCAGAAGTTTTTACGTAATGCGCGAACAAACCTACAGACAAACATAAACAGATAAATAGACAAACAAACAAACAGACACGAATTAAAAAAATGTTATATTCGTGTTCTGTAGACTTCTTTTTTTTAATTATCTTCTTTGTACAGACTTTTTCGTTCATATTGCTGTATTAGAAGTATAGATAGATTTAGGTCTTGGAATAGTACATAGAGTACTTTTAACCTAGAGAATGACCATGCGTGCGAAGCCGCGGGCATCAGCTAGTACTTATAATAAAGCACGATAATAAACGAAAATAATAAAGTAGTAATTAAAAAATAAATGGTCTAGGGTACTGAAAATAAGCTACTGAACAAGAATAGAACATTTAAAAAATCATGTTTATCACTTTGTTTGATTGCTTGTTAGTTTGTTAGTTTGTTTGTCTGTATGTTTGTTCGCGCATCTCGTAAAATCTACTGAACCGATTGCGATGCAGTTTTCACTGTTGGATTAGGTACATAACACATAGGCTACTTTTTAACCCGTTTCTTATTTACTTACATATTTTACATTAATGTAATAGTTGCAATTGCAACATAAGACTATAGTATTTACATTAACTTGAATAATCTGTAATTGAAAATTTTGTTATAAACTTAAAAGAAAATTGCTACTATATAGATAAATAAATTATATATTTTTGAAATGTTCTTTTAAAGACCTTCATTTTGATATCTCATTCAATAGGCTTTAGTCATTTTTCGTTCCGTCAAAAATACAATATGGCAGCTATAAGCCGCCATATTAATTTTCTTGACATTTCCTATATCCTATAGTACTCTCGATCAAGACAAATCCAATGATACCTCATTGGATGACCTCATTTATCAAAATCAATCAAGCCGTTTAGGCTGTAGGACGCGCCTAAGAAACGTATAAACAAACAAAGCCCTAAATCAATCATGAAAACATCGATTGGTGGATCCATTAAGATTTCTATTGGAGAATGGACTTAACATTAAAGATGCTTTTTTGTCATCTGTAACTTTCCTTCTTGTACATAATTTCGTACTTGACTATCCTAAATGAAAACTTATAAGAAAGCTGGCAGGCGATCCATCTCGCCTGATAGTATCACAGAACTCTCCCACGAAAGTAGAGCGACCACAATGCTATATAGACAGATATACCAGATTATGAAGTACATAGTATATATATTATGGTTCCGTACCCAAAGGGCCAAATGGAACCTTATTTTTGTGGCAGCTCTGTCTGTCTGTCCATCTGTGTTGAGCTTAAACGAAATAAGATAAGCATGTGAAATTAATTAATAAGAAGTACTGTGATCTAAAATGGAAAATCGTATTTAGAGTTATAAATAAATATCATAATAAAAACAATAAACAAGTATATTAATATAATAAATAGAGGGTCTAACGAGTCTATCTATTTACATTTAATTTAGTGCTTTCCCATTGCTAGAAACCCCACTCTTTTGTAAACTATCAATATCTGTGACTCGTAGAGGCAGGATTTGATCCTTGACTACGAGTACCTACATTACATGAGAATGTTTTCTCTTGAGTTGGTACGAGTATGTGTACTTAATATGTCTTTAAACAAAAATGCGAGCAACTTTCGCTGAGTAACCTTGTTTCAATTGAATTATTAGCTTTAAACTTGACTTCCGCCGCTTTAGCCGGCGCATTAGTGCGAGTGACTCGACACCATCGCGCCTGTACCTTGCGCTAGCCCGGGAGCCGACCCTCACTAAGATTAAGGTACTTTTAAGTGAGTACCCTTATCACAGTGCGACCCTCACTTAGCACAGCACATTAACCTTAGATCAATTGTTTTTTTTTTTGGTTTTCTGAATAAGCTATAAGGGTAACATAATATATTCTTGCAGAATAGGCCCTGTATAAAATAAAAAGATTTAATAAAACCTTTCCAAGAATGACAGTTGGCTCTGGACCTGGGAGTGGCTATTATTACGAGACCTTACGAAATTACAGGTTTCACACACCATGATACGTTGATGTATGCTATTAATATAGGTACTATTAAGAATATTCTTACCCACTCCTTTAGATTATGTAAGTACGTATATAACGCAACTTCTCTTTGATAGGTATATCAATTTGTATGCTCATGTCTCGGGAACTATTATGTATGAAAGTATTTAATTCTCACACAATGTGTCAAATATTCGTTTGGAAATACAAATAATAACGTTGATGTGTATTTAGGTATGAATGAAATTCGCCCATCGTTTGATTGACTTGACTTGACTTCTAAATTATGGCCTCTGTGTTGTGATGTTATTGTTGGCAGAAAGACTGTCAGCTTCCTTGAATTTCCATTAATTTTAATCATGGTTATGCGTAGTTGTATTTAATTCTAATTTCGTATTTATGTATGTTTATCCGTTATCTAGTGCCCATATTACAGGGTATCCTAGTTTGGGGCTAGGTAATTGGTGTGGAATTGTCCCGTTTTTTTTTTTTTTTTTTTTTTTTTATTACGGAAAAGCGAAGCTTTGTATCAAATTAACTAGTGCCTTCTTCTCATCTCTTCTGGTCAATCGAGACGATCAAATTAAAGGTGGCCACAAACATGAACACAATATCTTCAGATTTATTCAATTCGGATGAAACTACAAACAAACAAGTAGAAGTGAATAGAATAATCGTTGATATGTAAATAAAGAAAGTAAATTATACGGTTTTGATCCAATATAACCGGTCTCAAAAACTTTCTTAGTTTTCGATGATATATTGCTCAGAAACTAGTGATTTATTGATCTATGATTTTATGTTATAAAATATGCTTTGTGATAAAGGTCGAGACTATATATTATTAATAATATCGATATGCTTAATAGGTATTGCGTTATAAAATATATGGTTATTTAAATTATTATCAGCTGTGTCCCGCAGTTTCACTCACAGTTTTCCAAATTAGAAATTTCCAAAGAAAATACGGGTACCTATTTACGCTACCAGGCATTGGGTACGCATTAGTTAAATATGTATTAGGTTACGGGAATATGATGGAATTACTGCCAGAAAATTTGGGATGAAATGGCAATGATTTTAAAAGTTAGTTTTCTCTATATTTTGCGTTTCTTTCTAGATCGAATTTTAAACAAAAAATATGCAAAGCTAGAAACACGCAAGTATTCAATATCAGATCACTGCCAGTGCTCGGTAACCCAACCTGGAACAACCCAACAGTAACTTGGTGGTCTGAAGTGTCAAAATGAATAATTTCTCAGATTACGATCCGAACCTTCTCCATAGACAGTGGCAGCGCATCACTAGCGCCAGGAGACGTTAGAATTTGAAATCTATTTACTTCTCCACAAGGTGATGTTTCAACCAGTGAGAGAACACAATTTCTTGTAAAGAAACAAATTGATTCAGTGAGCGATTATGACAGAATCACACAAAGTGTCAAATGAAATAATCGTCTACAGAAGCAAGTTTGATACAAAGGTAACGCGTACACTGCAGATTTAAGTGTTTTTTATCCGACTAAGGCGAAGAAAATAAGAGGGTTATGATTTTGACCAGTATGTATGTGGGTATGTATGTATGTATGTATGTTCATCTGTTCCCTCATAACTTCTTAACTAGCTACTTATGATAATTTGAGGTATCGTTGGAAGCTTCTTCATCGTCCGGTGGTTATAGCCTATGTGACATCACATTAAATTGAATATGGCGCCTTCTAGACATAAAGTAATAAAATAAAAAAAAGTGATGCCGTGTTGGCTATGGAGAGCTTAATTACCACATTTCAAATATATATATATGTATGTGCCCGCGGCTTCGCACGCTTGGTCATTTGTCATGATTAAAAGTACTCATGTGCTATACCAGGACCTAAACTACCATTAAACCAACGTTTGATTGAAATTCCTTCAGCCGTCAAATAGTTTTTAGCGATTGCTCGGCTTCTTCTACTCATCGAATTAAAATACCAAGTACACCAGTTTTTAAGTCAAATCATAAGCTATCCAACAGTAAAAACCGCATCGCAACCGGTCTAGTAGTTTTTACGTGATGCGCGAACAAACATACAGACAAACAAACAGAAAGACAAGAATATAAAAAAAGGAAAGGTTGTCTATAAGAGATTCCTGTAAGCGATAAGACCGCCGATTGTGTTACCGCAATTTCTATTCTTTTTTGTGTTTTATGATGTACAATGTACGATTTACTTTTAAGTGGTATGCAATAAAGAGTCTATCTTATTATATTATTATAATCTATCTATGTTATTTTATGTACCCTAGACCATTTCTTTTTTAATTATCTTCTTTGAACAGACTTTTTCGTTCGTTTTGCTGTTTTATAAGTATAGGTAGATATATATACCTATATATCTACTGTTAGCTGTTGCTTGCGACTTTGCTTGCATGCACCCGATAATTGGGAATAATTTCTAAAATCACGCTTCAGATGTGAGGCGTGGCTACAAACCTACTCAAAATTATAATGCTTTTTTTAAAATCCTATATATAATTTCAATAACTAAAACCCTATGTTTTAGTTTTAAACTTATATTTTTAATTTTTGTCATTATAGATCGGCCTCCGTTTAACCACTCTCTCGCCTGATGGTAAGTGATACCTAGTCACTGTACACTTGTAGACTGTAATAGTTTTTAGCCGCTGAATCCCCTTTGGCGCTTTAGCGACCAAATTCCACGACGGCGAATCCCAATTGGTCGCTACAGCAACCAAAAAAAACCATGGAAGTTAACTTTAATCGTTTGACCGATTTAAATGTAATCTCGCATTTATTATCGAATCTCTGTTTCTCTCTTCAAAGGGATACATATATTATACGTATAAACACCAAAAAAGTATATATTTTTTTAAAAATAAGACCACGGCTTTTCTCCGCGAGCCGTAAATTTTTGCATTTTTTTTTGGTTTTCACAAAATTATTCTGGTCACTTTTTGTACTAAATGTGTTGATGTTTTAATGTTAACGGATAGTTAGGTTCATCTAGTATTTAAATAAAACAAAAAAACAGTATGCCATCGCTTTCGTTTCCAAAATACGTATCGACTTCAAAAGATTTAGTAAAAATAAACTACCAATACCGATTTTGATGAAATTTATTTATGGCCACCCTGGATCCTGCCTGGATACTATTATTTAATATGTGCCTATATAATAAAAAACTGGCCAAGTGCGTAGGTATGTATGGACACGCATAGATTTAGAGTTCCATATCCAGGATCCTAAGCTGCTCAAATATGAAAACCGCATTGCAATCGGTGTAATACGCCAACAAAGTTGTTTCTACGTAGGATTTTGTCTCTCAATATGTTTGTGCGTTGACGAGGACATAGCACGCGTTATCTTGGTCGGCCATAACTCTCGCTCTAGATTCTCGTGATAACTTTGTTAGTAAATTCGTATCGCGTGTGCCAGATGTTTTTTTTTTTTGAAACTGTACTTCATTGAGTAAGAAGGGGACAGGCACCTCAATCAAAAGAAACTAAATATAAAAAACTGCCCATGAAATTTCACTATACTTTTAAAGTAACTAAGCAACGATATCCCACTAAAAAAACAAGTAAGAATAAAATTGTTGAGTAATTTACTTTCTTCTCTTTTCAAAGAAAGAAATAAATAAATGAAATACCCTTAGCGGTTATAAATGTCCATATCAATATATAAAAGTGAAACGTTGTCTGTTTGTTTGTCTGTTTGGGGCACTTTCACGCGATAACCGCTGGACGGCTTTTGATGAAAGGACACGGCCCGTTTTGCTAGCGCTTTCTGCCTAGTTATTAAAAGTTCATGTTCATCAATAATTTAATGTTATTTGTATTGAAGATTACCCTATTACTAATTGCAAATGAGCAACATCTCTCAAGATCTTTTAGTTTTAAAGATAATGACAAGATACTTTTTTACAAGTTGAAACACTTAGAAATTGCTATAGAGGCTCTCAGGCACTCCATTTGAATTTGTTTTGAAAAAATCTTTTGAATTATAGAGTGTTTCATTGAATAATTACTATTTTTAGATATAATCTTTACATAGCCCACTCAAAATTCATTTTTACATACTTACCTCAATTGATAGCCATCGTGTGAGCTTCGTAAGTAAATGCGTTGATAGTGAGGATACATTATATCTTCGCAAACGTTGCGTGGCTATCATGTGGCTATGCTGCAGTAGATACACCTAGGATACACCTCAATCAAATCAGTCGCATAAATATTTATCCAAAACGTGAGCAAAAATGAGTCCGTAGTAACGAACGATGGTAAAGATATATTTGTAGAAGAAATCAGTCCAGGAGAAAAGCGAAGGTTTTCTTGGTTTTATAATGCACTAACAAGATCAGAATTATATGGTGTACCATGCACAAGAATGCAAGCGCAACGGAGTCAATGAATAACTACTTGTGATAACTACTAAAACGTAGTGATTATATTCTCTTTGATAACTACAAAATGCAAAAAAGTATTCACAAGTTACATGACATAGTGTGATGTGACATATGTCTGATATTACTCGTAGTCCGATTTTGCTAAGTGAAAAGCAAAATCGTATTGAAATTTTTTAAGAATGAAATAACAAACAAATAATCAAGTCAAAAAATGTTGCAATTTACAATATTATTTTTAATAAACATTATGTGCATTCACTTTAATTATTGATTCATTTTTCATTTATAAGTTTATTTATCATCGTACATACATTTCGTTGAACGGAAAGTAAGACATTTAAAATGTCGTTGATTTTCAGATAGAACAATTTAATTACTTTTAATAGCAGCCCTTTAAAGCCTGGAGTTTTAGACATACATAACACATGCCGTAATTTCTATATATTTTTTGTGAATATTAATAATTACCTGCAGTCAAAGTACGTTCTAGGCAAAAACTGGCAGCCCCGGATCTTCAACTTTTTTAGGCGGGGCAGAAACTGAAAAATGCCGCCCCCGCCCTCTTACTTATATTTATTTTTACCTTTATCATCTTTAGAATTTCAGCTATCAGATGTCCACTAATTGATTGACATTTGGACATAGGCCTTCTGGAAATAATGCATCCATCGCTGTTCTTTCTGTGTTAAGCCTATTTATTTACAGAGATATAGACATGAACGTGTAGGATATATAGCTATATATTTAAATGGGACTTAATCGCGCTGAAAACTTAATTTTTATTTACGTCGACGTTTCGATCAAGTTGCATTGATCGTAGTCACGAGAAGACTGAAGTAGCGGGTGTCAAGGGCGTCGAAAAGGGCGAGCGTAGTCTCCAACTACCCGCATTTGGTTTTGGTTTATAAATAAAAAACAAGTTTTCAGCGCGATTAAGTATATAACTAAGTGTTCGAACCGCGAAAGCTTAAAAGTTCCAATTGTGTAGGATATTTTTTTTATACACAGCACATGATAGGATTTAAAATAAAAATTTGTATAATATAAATAAAAATCAAATATATTATTGCCTTTGTTAATTGAAATTTCAATTTTACTCTTCGAGCATATTGTTCAGCAAATAAATCTATGGCCTTGTCATAATTTATTAATTGAAATTACAATTTTACTCTTCGAGCATATTGTTCAGCAAATAAATCTATGGCCTTGTCATAATTTATTAATTGAAATTACAATTTTACTCTTCGAGCATATTGTTCAGCAAATAAATCTATGGCCTTGTCATAATTTATTAATTGAAATTACAATTTTACTCTTCGAGCATATTGTTCAGCAAATAAATCTATGGCCTTGTCATAATATATTAATTGAAATTACAATTTTACTCTTCGAGCATATTGTTCAGCAAATAAATCTAAGGCCTTGTCATAATTTAACTCGTGAGCATTAGATTTTCTATCGCTAAGCTAAGCGTTCCTGGCTCATAGAAGATCGCAAATAATTTTTATTTAGTTTTAGTTTGCTAAAACTTCGCTCACAGCTTACGGATGTAGTAGCGTAGAGTAAATTCGCAGGGCAATACAAATATTAGGAAAAGCATCCTGCAAATCATGCGCATAGATCTGTTGCAAGAGATAGAAACCGTATTTTGTATGCAGATATCTTAACATCAAATATTATAGTATCTTAATCGTCTGTGACGCCCTTTAGCCTTTTTTATATCACCAAATAAAAGCGGAGCTTGCTTTTTAAAATCATAGAGTTCCTGGTAGAATTCAACAGCGCTTAAATCTCGCTCGTATTTTCGAGCCAGATCTGCTCCATACTTTTGCGGTACTTACAATTAACATTTTCAAAATATTAGTACGATTAAGAAAAGCAAAATTCAAATTCAGCATGGTAGCACAATCAAACCTCTTTTTAATTTCTGATATGATTCGATCAAATACCATCATTATTTTTTTAGAAAATAGTTGAACAGGTGTTTGTAATTCATCTTCACACATCTCATCGAAATGATTTACGTTTCAGAATTCGTTTGTTTTGCAAAATAGGGTCAACACCACTTTTTTCAGCAACTTCTCCAGCCGCTTTTATCCAATATTCCATTGGATTTTGTCTCATTTTTTGCAAAGTTTTGATCTTCTTTCTGAATTTCTATATTCACTCGATTGATTTCGCGGAGAATATTCGCCCAAATAGTTAAATTATTAATAAATTTAAAATTCTTTATAGCAATTAAGAGACGACCTGCCTCGCACTTAGCTTCTGGAGCATGAGAATTTTGCTTAACTTTGCGACACTTCAGTATTTTACCTTCGGTTGATCGACAAGTACTTAATTTTAGTAAATAATAAACATTAACAAACAAAACACTGTCGTCGAGAGAGATCGACGAGGGAGTTTTCGAATATAGCTTCGTCCCTTTCGCACGCAAGGTAACCAGACGGGTGCTGTGTCGCAATCTGCGATTCCTGCGGGCGAGCGGGCGCGTATTTTGAACTATTCTTATATCTAGCGGCACGTAAGTCTAGCGGTGAACGAAACACAGTCAAACTTTATATAATGTGTTAAAATGTTGAATACTTTTTATCCCGAAAACTGACTGTGCCAAGATCCCCGCCACCTTTCGTTCACAGCTAGACTTACGTGCCGCTAGATATACGCGCCTCACGAATAATAATGTTCATGCAGCGCGTCTCACTCGACGCTCTTGTCGCACCCGGTCACGTGATCCGTGTGCTGTACCCCTGGGTATCGGTCGAGTTGATATGGCCACAGTAAAACAAGAGTGATTTTTTTGTATTTGTACTATTATTTATTCTGTGGTCAAAGTTAAGTAAATTATGAGTGGTCCATTCGTCTGTAAAGTGTGAATTTGGCCGCCCTTTAAACTTGCCGCCCGGGGCATAGGCCCCGGCTTGCCCCCCCCCCCCTAGATCCATGGCTGAAAACAGGCCATGTCCTTTGGAATGGACATAGCTTATACCCTTGAATAAAACATAGGATACTTTTTATCCCGAATTCCGTGGAAGTTTCCACGGGAAAACTGGAATATATTGAATACTCGCTGTAACGAATGGTTGCCATGGACCTGAAATAACAAGTCTGTCAAAAATCATCAAGAGCTTTGGTGCCACAGAGTAAGTAGTTGATGCTATACCAACAACAAGGCAAAGAGGCCATAACCAATAAGTCTAAGTCTACTTTTGCATTTATTTTTAATATCCTAGAAGAACGTAGCATGCTTTTTTCGCGATAAACTAAAGTCCGCGTGGACGAAGTCGCGGGCGGGTAAGCTAGTCTATACATAAATGTGCCTAACAAATTTGCAGTTTAAATAGTATCTGAATATAACGGCTAGGTACACAGAGCAAAACTACCCAGCCAGCAAAGTAGTGATAAAAAAATATGTGCTAACACTAAAGAGTGTTACAAAACTGATATAAAATTAACGCGGTGACTGCTTGTCACAGCGTTGCTGTATATTGATGATTCGTAACATCATTTAGCTGTATAAGCGTATACAGTCAAATGGTGATAATAAATGATGACATAAACGTTTACTCGACTGCCTTGTACCTCATTTATAACACAGCTGTAAAGCGGTTCTCACATCGATTTAGAGAAAAAATGTTGTACAACATGTTTTGACGGTACTTTAATACAGCAAAATTGATCTATTGTGGCTTCCAAGTCGCTGTATTAGCACTGGTGATATATCTGGCGCACATAGATCTAATCCGTGATAAAGAACACACCGTAGCTGATATGCATCTAATTTATCGTATATCAGTGTTTCCTTAACGCTTGCGCCATAAACATCATAAGAAATCTAAAATAACACTAGGAAGTTGCAAATATACTTTTGCAAGATCCATATATCACCAGTGTCATATAAATATTTTTTGCTCATATATAACTCTAAAAAGGCGCATAATAGCTGCAAATAATGCTTCTATGGAAAGATAATGCTCTTTAAGAGAACTATGAATTACCTAGTTATCACCCTAAATCATGTTTCTTAAAAAACAGTCAACGTCTCAATATTCCATCAGTTTCATATCACTAAAATAAACCTGAACAGACAGTAAGAATTAATCTGTCTATACTATAATAAAACTGTAACTGGGCTAAATCTGTACATTAAATATTTTTTGAAAATTTTAATTGAGATGAACTTCAAAATCGATATGGAGTGCAAAAAGGTTTTTTTTTTGTCTGTCTGTCTGTTTCTTTGAACACGCATTACGCAGAAACTACCCGACGGATTTTGATGCAATTTGGCACAATTATAGCTTATGTTATGGATTAACATTTAGAATACTTTTTATCCCGAAAAAAAACAATGGTTCCCGCAGGATAGGGGATGAAAGTTATTTAAAAAAAAACACATATCACGCTGAAACTAACGTACGGATTTTCAAGTAACTTGGCACAGTCAAAGTTTATAGTATGTGTTAAAATGAATGATACTTTTAATCACGAATAAATACGAGATTCCTGCGGGATATGAGTCTAAAGTTATGTCAATTTGAAAGGAATAATAATTGCACATCCGTTTATAAAACGGTACCGTGAATTCGGCTCCTATGCCACAAGTCAGAGTGGCACAGTAGAAGCGGTGTCCGCCTTGCAACCCAGAGGCACATGGATCGAATCCACGCGCTGCTATGAATGTTTTGCCTCAATATTTATAAGCATTTACATATTTTGTGCCTTTTTTACTTTTTCTTTGATTTTTTTAAGGCTTATGTAATTTCCTGAAGTAAACCGTCAAGTTTTGTTTAAAAACAATATATATAATGGGATCTATCCAAACGAATGGTCCTACTTAGGTGCGGCTTTTTATGTTTGCAAGCTGAGGTAATCGAGATGGTATAGTACGAGTTTGGTACGAGTAAAGATAGCACAATGGCATCAACAACTCAAGCGAATAAACCAAAGGCATCAAAGTTATCCCTCCAATTTAACTAGATGGCGCTGATTGACCTTAAAACACGCAATCATTTCATTCCTGCAACCAAGGGTGCCGGTAAATTCAAATTTATCAGGTTTTTGGGATTCGGCTCACACCTGCACGACCTCCAGGGGCCTAATTCTCTAATTTTAAGACGCCAATTCCTCGCTGCCTGCGGGGAAATTGGAATCAATCACGAACAAATTCCACGTAGGCATGGGTAATTTTCGCAATATCCAGCACCAGGGCTTTCAAGTACGTCTATCTTCAAACACCAGGGCGAAAAACCAGTGTTCAAAATACTTTCAAGTGCTTTCTGTAGAAACAGATTAAAGCTTATTACTTTCAAAGTAGAAAATACTTGCATAGGAAATTGATTTTTGCCGTCATATAAATAAGGAGAACAATCGTGTTTGCAAAATAAAAGTACTTGGAAGCCTTGAAAGTAGAAAATACTTGCATAGCAAATTGATATTTGTCTCTATATATATAAAAAGAGCACTATCGCGTGTGTGAAAAAGTACTCTAAAGCCTTGAAATTGTTTGTTTGTTTGTCGTATGAGGTAGTGCTGGCTTCTGATGTCAGAGTTTGTCAGGCCGCCCGAGGGCCTCTGAAATGGCTTAACGACTGCTATTAACCAATAACAGCAGGGACCGACAGCTTAACGTGCCCTCCGAAGCACGGAGCGATGGATAACCGCACGTAACTTCGAAAAGTAATTGGTGCGGGAGCCTAGGTTTTGAACCCGGATCGTTGGATTCTAAATTGTACTATAGAACCATTAGGCCACCATCGCTCTTTTGAAATGAAAGTAAAAAAATACTTGCATAGGAAATTGATCCGTGGGTATGCATAAATAAAGACCACAATTGCTTTTGCGTAAAAAATACTTCGAAACGTTGCAAGTTTTCTGAGTATGTATATACATTATATGTACTACGTTTTTTTATTATGTTTCTTCCATTGAGATATTATAATGTACTACCTACGTACCTACATAATTATATAATTATATCGGAGGTTTCTTCATAATGTCTTACTGGCAAAATGGTTAGTTGTCGGCATTGAAATGTGTACATACAGAGGTAGGTAGGTACACATCACAGAGAAAGTATAGAAAACTTTTATTTTTTCAAATCAATCCTCATATTGTGTTGAAAAAGCTCAAAAAGTAGGTAGGTAGGGTAGGTAATTATTAAGAGCCAGTTAAAGTGCCAGTAAGTAGGTACGTCGTTCTGTGAAACGTCATAAAAAATAATTTGTACTAAGAACACAATGTTTCGATGCATTAAAATTTGTTCGTATAGACCTCACAATAATGACCTACGCTTGATGCCCCATACAATTTACCTCACCACCTTAATTACTCTCTAATCTGTGCCACCTTACCTTCGGAGATAATTTTCTCTACTCAATAACAAGACGGTCATGATAACAAGTTACTTCATTTAAACTAGATGGCGTTGTCTACCCTTAAAACACGCAAGCGGTTTGTTACGAAGTGGTTTGAACGTTGAATGAACTCGAGCAACACGTTTTCTTCTTTTTTTACTTTATGGTCCTTAGAGGCTCTTAAAACGTATTGAGATGTTTTTTGTGTTTTTTGATAGAATAAGTCGACTTCAGTTGTAAAACGCGCAGCGAAATTAAGCTAATTATTTATAGTAAAATAGTAATTTATTAATTAAAAAAAAAAAAAAAAAACTGTTATAACGCATATTCTGTGAAGTACGGAGTGCCGTACTTCACAGAATATGCGTTATAAAAAGGCAAGGCAGTGCCTTATTCCGATGATTAGATGCCGAGCTATCGATAAAAAACTATTTGACGGCTGAACGAATTTTGAAGAAATGTAGTATAATATTGTACTTTGTAGGTTTGGTCCTGGTCATCCTGGTCCTGTGGACCTGGACCAAACCTACAACTGGTCTGGTGGTGGTTTGGCTTTTGGTCCTGGAATAAAACGTGTGGCCTACTTTTAAATGAAATGACCACGCGGGCAAAGCCGCGGGCACAGCTAGTTAAAAATAAAGTAGCATGATACGCCACCAGAGTTTTATCTATGATTTTTTGAGGAACTCTTAAATTTTGTCATGGCGGCAAGAAGCAGTAAATCAGCAATATATCAGTAACTGAAACACGTATTGGCCATATTGTGGAGACTTCAAAATAATTTGATAATTTAATTATTGATTATTTGATCAAATATTAAAAATTTGAGGGGGGCATGAAAAAAACACTTATAATCAAACACTTATTTATTTCAACAATATAATTTCAAGCGCAAGAAAAAATATACGTGTAATGATAATTACTCACATCTCAGTTTGTTACGTCAGCGAGATAAAAATATGAACACTTTAATTATTTACTGATGTTTTGTTATTCCTTAAAAGTTTATGAAATAATAATAAACCTATTGTAAAACCTTCATAATCACAATACGCATGAAATATAGCTGAGCACGGTGGAAAGTGATAAAACAGAATCCTGATCACCAAAATAACAACAAATAGCCGAATAACAGTGTCATGGTAGCTATTATATCATCATTAAGTGATATATGTGATCAGGATATCATTGATATAACACCAAAGAGATTCAAAGAACACTGAAATATCACGGATATGTATTAATAAAGTGATAGGCGGTGCTAATATATACACAATATATCATCAAATGGCTGTAAAACTGGCGCCACTTTCCAGTGATAGACACGTATCTATCTTGGATATACGACTGCTCGTATCACTGATATACAGCTATATTTGATTACTTTTTGCTGGCTGGGTATGTATCTGGGTTTCTTGTTTGTCTACGGAACCCTAAAACAGTCAAATTGAAAACCTCCTTTTTGAAATTAGCACCAAGTGAATTAGTAATAAATAAATTAGTAACAAATGAAATTTTTGGGCGGGTAGGTGCAATTGTAAACACCCATTAAAAACTGCATAGATTTAATTTTGATTTAAAATAGTTTAATCAAGTATTTACATCATAGTTTACATGTTAAATTAAAGCTTAGGACCCCGTACCTGCCAGTTTGTGTTATCTCCTTAATCACATCAGCACTTCACTGGATTTTGACACTCACTGCACTGCACTGTATGATGGAGGAAATCAAGGAGTCCATGTCTCAAATGCAGCAAGTGTTTATGCAGCGAATGGAAGATTTCCAGGATGAATTACAAAAGACCTCCATTCCTGTCACCACTTCCAGTTTGGCTGCTGACTTTTCATCTTTTAAGACCTTTGTTGTTGCTTCACTTCGGGCCCTCCAAGATCAAGTGCAGTTTGTTGCTCGCAATCAGGACAACATGGAAATGCAGAGCCGGAGGAAAATTCTGCTCCTTCATGGTCTTCCTGAGTCGAAGTCTGAAGATATTGCCGCTGTAGTGGTGAAGACGATTGTTGACAGGTTGAAGATGACGGACTTCGCTACAGATAGCATCAGCCGCTGTCAAAGAATGGGGCGTGCGGCCAGCCCAGATAAGCCTAGGCCTGTCCTAGTGAAGATTCGTGACTTGGCATTGCGCAATAAAGTTTGGAGTGCCAAAGCCAGCCTCAAGGGTTCGGGTATAACGTTATCAGAGTTCTTGACTAAAGCGCGGCACACTGTCTTTATGGCCGCGCGTCAGCGGTTCGGTTTGACAAAGACCTGGTCAAGGGAAGGCACCGTTTTTGTGTTGGGGATAGATGGAATGCGCCATAGAGTGACCTGCCTGTCGGATTTTGATAAAATCGGTGAGCCAGCCACTATTTATAATTCCAAACAAGCTCCGGCTGCCCCGAAGGAAGCCGTAAAGAAAATCAAAAGAGCCGCTGCTGCTAGTAAAAAATAGTTCCTTTGTCATTATCAGTTGTTCACATTTTGTTTTGTTAGTTTTTCTGAGTTATTTGTTTAGGTTGATTTATCCTTTGGTTTGATTTTATTTTTGTCAGTGTTTACGTTCCACCTTCAAGTTTGATACATTTCAAGGAAAACTCGATGTTGATTCATTCCTTTTTTACAAATCATAGAGAATGTTACTTTTTTAATTATTATTTGGCTCCACACTAATAGTGCTTTAGCCAGTGTTATGTCAATTTTAGTGCTAGTTCATTTGACTTCTTATTTAAGGCATTTGCGGCTTGTTGTCATGTTCGTGATGCTAGTTTCAAAAACCAAAAACACCTAATGGTCGGTATTTCAAGAATTTTATAGATATTATAATTTGTATGTTTTAGGTACGCTGTATTATGAACTGTCAATATGTCAGTCAGTATCATTGACTTGACTACGTGACATTTTTTTTTTCTTTTATTTTACATTTTCTTCCGTCGTCCTTATTGTCTGAGAGTACGGCATTTGAGTATTGTGTTCATTTTAATAAAGTCAAGCTTGTTAGAATATATACTTCTGTTAAATACTTTCTTATATACGTGTGAGCAAAATCTAATGGTAGGTGTGTGATTTATTGGTTAATCTTAAGTTATGTTTAACACAGCCAGCGGGTGGAAAGAAATTCTGAAATCTTGAGTTGAATTCAGTCTTATTAATACATATCTTTTATTATTCTATTCATTTTATATTATATTTATATTATTTAGTATGTTAAATATTTTTAATAGCAGCACTAGTGATAATGATAATTATGTTTCTTTTTCTTCTTCTTCTGATTGCAGCAGTGAAGACAGCTTTTCTAGTTTACCCACACTCTCTGATACGCTTGAAAATGAATTTTCTGATGTACCGAAAAACTTGAATGTTATTCATATCAATGCGCAAAGTATTCCGGCACATTTCCCCGATATGCTGGCATCATTTAACCATAAAAACATTCATGCTATATTAGTCTCTGAATCCTGGCTCAAACCATGTCTCCCTTCCATAACTTATTCTTTGCCTGGTTTTCGTCTCATACGAAATGATCGAACTGGTGGTGGTGGTGGCGGTGTGGCCGTTTACTTACGTGCTCATATTCCTTTCTCGATAATTAGTTTGTCAGCACAGCCACCGCCGCTGAACGCTGGTGAACATCTTTTCATTAAAGTTATTCTTTCTCATAACAAAATTCTTCTCGGAGTCTATTATAGCCCTTCTTTACGTATCAACTTTTTCTCCTCATTTGAAAAGATCTTAGAAGATCTTATCCCTTCCTACAATCACTCCATTATCATGGGTGATTTTAACACATGCCTCCTTAAAAGAGATTCCATTCCAATTCCTGATTACGATCCTTTCAGTTTTAATCAATTCTCTGTGTGTGATGTTAAGAAGAGCGTATTGTCAATTACATCCAATGCGGTGGGAGGTGATGGTATTAGCCGAAACATGTTGATACCTATCCTGGATTCGGTTATTCCTATACTTTGCCACATTTTAAACACTTGTATATCAAATAGTGTGTATCCTTCTCAATGGAAGGAAGCCCAAGTTATTCCGTTACCTAAGAAATCCTATCCTAAATCCTATTCTGAGTATCGTCCTATTTCTATACTTCCTTTCCTATCCAAAGTACTTGAGCGCCTCGTCCTTAATCAGCTTTGTAGTTTCCTAAATAGAAATAGTTTACTTAATCCTATGCAATCCGGTTTCCGGGCTGGTCACAGTACGGTAACTGCACTCCTTAAAATTACAGATGACATACGTTTCGGCTTGGAAAAGGGTCAGCTGACTGTGCTGACATTATTAGATTTCAGCAATGCTTTTAATACTGTCAACTTCGATATTCTTCTCGCCATTCTACGCTCTATTAACTTATCTCCTGCAGTGGTTGATTGGTTTCGCAATTATTTGCATGGTCGCCGGCAGCGAGTACGCCTCGATGAACATTTTTCTTCGTGGTGTGATACAACTTCTGGTGTACCGCAAGGTGGCGTTCTTTCTCCTCTCTTGTTTGGATTTTTTATTAATTCTATATCAGAACATGTAACCTCTCCTTATCACTTGTATGCTGATGATCTCCAAGTCTATTGCCAAGCCCCACTTAGCTCTCTCTCTTTTGCCATAGAAACTACTAATTCCAATTTACGCCATATTTCTGACTGGAGTAAAGCTTATGGGCTAAAAATAAATCCTACTAAAACACAGGTAATAATTCTTGGCAGCTCCAGAATGATATCAAAAGTTGATTGGTCAGTTCTACCCAAAGTTGTGTTTGGAGGGTCCACTATTCCATATAGTCAGAGTATCAAAAATTTAGGTCTAATTATAGACCAGAGCCTTACTTGGATTCCTCAGATGGAAACCGTCAGTCGAAAGCTATTTGCTTCTGCAGGTTCCCTCAGAAGACTCCGAAATTTTTTGCCCACTGCCACTAAAATTGCTCTTGCGCAGTCACTTCTGCTCCCAATCTTAGACTATGCCGATGCCTGCTATCTAGATCTTACTGAGGACCAGCTAAACAAACTTGAGCGTCTTCAAAACTTCTGCATTCGATTTATATTTGGTTTGCGCAAATATGATCATGTCTCTGAATTTCGCACTAAGCTCAAGTGGCTTCCAATACGCCTCCGCCGGAATGCTCATATACTCTCTATTCTTTATACAGTTTTGTTTAATCCCTCCTCCCCGCGATATCTTATGGAACGTTTTAATTTCCTGTCTGATTCTAACAAGTTGTCACTCAGGTCATCAGAAAATTTAGCTATGTTGATCCCTCTACATAGAAGCTCTTTTTATGGCAGTTCATTTACCATCCAAGCAGTTCGCCTATGGAACGCTCTGCCAGTTACTATAAGGCGAGCCCAGTCACTCCCTGTTTTTAACTTCAAGTAAAGAAGTTTTATCTCTCTAATTAATATCACTTCTTGCTATTTTGTTGTTATTCTGTTGTGGTTTCACTGTATATTATTTTTATTATGTTTGTATATATTTTGTAAATGTATATGTAGTAAATGTAATTTATTATAATGTATATACTATGTATATGGATATATATTTATATATATATATATATATACTGTACTATATATTTACATATTTATGTGTAGGTATATTGGAATATATGTGTATATATGTTTATTCATTGTATTCAGTTTTTATTATTTATTTGTTAGATTATAATGCACCACCGTCTTTGCCGTATATTAATTCCTTTCCATCCAAAGGTTGTCTGGAAGAGATCGCTTTTTAGCGATAAGACCGCCCATTGTCCCATTTATTTTGTATAAATGTTTTAGTTATTATTGTATTTTTTGTTCTATGTGGTGTACAATAAAGAGTTATCTATCTATCTATCTATCTATTAGTAACAAACAAAAGAAAGTGACGCAGGCGGCTAGTTAAAAATATAACGACCAGAGATAACATATCTACAGATAACAGCATTATATATATCTACATACAGCTATGTTGAAAACATAGATCTATCATGCACGATTGTAATGAAATGACTCGCCGCTTGCATTTTTATGCAGATTTTGTTTGGAAGCGTTGTATCCACAATGAATATTAAGTATCATTTGTTGTGTTAAATCACGTTTAAACTATTATTTATTGTCAGGTTAAACCTACAACTCCTGCTTACGCATGGCGCTTGCAACTGAATTTTATCACATTTTAAGCCGAGTACGGCGAAACAAGGGAAGGATAATGAGTTTAACAGTCTATGTATGTATGTGTATGTTCCACCATAGCGTCGCCCTTATTGGTCCGATTTTAACGTGCGATGAATTAATCTATTCGACAAGGTAACACCCTTGCGACACCATAGGCTATTTTTACCCGACCGTAGTCGGGTTTTAGTTATTGAACTTATGTCTTGTTAAAAACATTATTTATTTATTTACACAAAAATGTAATATTACAGAGTCATCCAATGCGTTACATTGCTATACCTATATGAAAAATTAAAATAAATATGTACAAATAAACTTTCAAAAAATAGGTAGTTAAGTCTTTAACAAAATAAACATTAAAAACTAAACAAATAACAAGGGTTAAATTAAACAAAACAAGGAATAACAGAAAGTAAACAACATCTAAAGGGCTGGGTAAAAACACAAATCATGTATACCTATCTAAGTATCACATACGAGTACTCGTATAAATAGCAGTGTTACAGAATTGGAGTCCCACAAGCATCAATTCCTTTAATAATACATAAGATCAAAACCCCTGTTAGATATCGAGTAGCGCCCTCAGGTTTGCCCATGTGTAAACTTTGCCACCTCCTCAGGGATGAAATTTCTAAAAATCCCTATATTATCCCTTATTGCACCGCTATAATATTAAAGGCATATTTACTTTCCTCCAAGTTTCAAATCTCTAGGTGACCACGGGTATAGATTGTGTGTTTTCTGTCAGTCAGTCAATAGGTAGGTATGTGACGGTACTATTTTATAAGTATAGATGAATGCTTGCCATGTTGATGCTCCACGTGATGGTCTGTTTTTTAACAGAATCCCTAAATCTGTTGAACATCATCAGTCTTCGTTCAAACTGCGGGGACGTAGGACTTCTCTCAGAAAAAGAGAGAGAGGGTAGCACAAGTTTGGTCCTGATACTCCTGATGCTAAACTGGTAGGTACTAATATTTGTGAATTTGCTGTACAAATACTGTAGAACAATCAAAGGCTTTGTCATTGATCTCCGGGTTCCAGTCCCTCGTTCCTGATGCTGCAGGGTCCTGCCCGAACCATGAGACTTGAAGATGCGCTGATCTAGGTTTTAGTACATCTAATATAAATTAAAACTATATTACTTAAACAAGAATGTTTAAATAACGGATTCCACACCGCCGACGAATCACTATCGGAAGCACCCAAGAGTATGCCGATCCGCTCGTACGGACATGCCTCACACACACCGTGCTATGCCGATGGGCCGCCACACCGCAGCAAGACCTCGTGCGTGTTTGTCCATATTATTCGAGTTAATTCTGTCAAGTTCACACGAAAAAACTAAAACAATACAGTCTTTTGTGATGATATTGTGTATCAATTACAAAACACCACAAATATCCACTCACGCACACATACGCAACCGCCATTTGCTATGCTTCACTCGTTTGTTCGGCGATGTGGAATCCGCATTATTGTACTAAAAGCTGTTCTTCCTTTATCTTTTTTACTTACTGGATATAAACAAGTATTTATGTTGTCTGATCAGTGACCATGAAAGCACATAGTAAAATTAGCAACCTGCCATGTACGGTAAGATATATATAGTAATAAATCTATATTATATGAGTCCAGATGCCAGCCACGAGCTTAATAATTATAGTAGAAATTGCAGTGTCCACGACAGCGATGCCATGTTCTTAGAAACAGTGCACTGGTTTACCACTTACCACACAAGTAGGTACGCTAGCTAGTTTGCTGAGTGACTGAGGAGCAGCTCGTTTGCCTGAAGACAAGCGCCACTCGTGTAACAGTAATTGCAGTGTCACTGCACTGTAGGTACTCATCAAGCAAGATGTCAACGTATGACATCGAAAGTCTGCAGCCCAGGAACTAATACATAGTTGCGTGTCTAATGCTTTTACATTCTTCCCTTTGCTGCGTTTTGAAGTTAATTGACTTTAAAAGGAGGAGGTACTTGTAGAGGCATTTACCAACTTTACAATAAAAGTGCGTAGGATGCGTAAACCAACCAAAAGCAGGCTCTTACCGGGTGGTCGGGCTGTTTAGAGTTAAAGTTAATTAATTATACAACAAATTTCGTTTCTACATCACAGTTTAATTAGGTTTTTTGCTACTACACACAGAATTACATAGACTATGATTATTAAAAATACAAAAACCAGTTAATACGGGTTCATTCATATTACAAGAAGGTTTTTTTTTTGTATCGCTCGAGAACCAACACTTGTTATATCTAAAGACATCTCCCTATCCTTATCTCACTATAATGTGGGGTCGGTCCAACATTTATGTCCCTATTAATCTTCTCTGATTATTTTCCTTCATTCTTTTATTTTCTTTCTCATAATCCATCCACGTTGGTATTTCCCGTTTGCCAATCCTTCGCCTTTGAATAAGTAAGAGTTGTGTTTCATCCGACGTGCATGCTGCCATCACCAGTTTCGGTCTGTTCGGCTCTTGCCCCCTTTCTGATTTTTGTCTATTATTTCTAGCCATCCATAGCCAATTCATGACCTTTGCCACCTTTTTGAAATCCTGTACTTTTATTTTCCATTCATGGCTGAGGAGTAGTACTATTATTTATTCTGTGGCTGAGGCTCCGGGTTTCTCCCTTCGGCTTTCTCCCTTCAGAATCAAAGGCAAAGTAAAATATATTTCACGAGAGTCCCAACTGATCACGAAATATAAATAAATCTACCCTAACACTACCAATCCCCTTTAATCCATCTCTACATCATTTCAATCTCCAGAATAGTGTATTGTGCCATGGTCCTTGTAATTCTTGATTAAGGATCCTGTGTTCTGTTATGCTAACAATAGCACAGGACTCTCAATCGTAGACCTAGATTCGTGACTCTCCATGCCTTTAATTACACGACTGACAGCGCCGTTCCTCTGTTGATTGGGCCCCGCTAGTCCTACGGCGAATACAGATGGCTTGTAATGAGAACAGGGCCTGAGCTGGGCCCTTACTAGGGGCCCCCTATTCAATCTACGTTGCTTTCCTTCCAGAAAATGGAATCTAAAGCATTATTTACCTAAGGGACACTAGTTGGGCCCTGCCATATTTTTCTTGATTTGCAGAGGGTGTTTCCACGAGACAAATGTAGCGTGTGATTGTCTTTGAATTGGTTCAGCTTTTAAAACTCACACAAACAAATGAAATAGCAGGAAGATAGAGACTAGAAAAATAATTAGAGATAGGTAGGTACCCACTACCATACATGTAAAATGAGGTTCCGTCACAACGTGTCATTGATATCGAAACCCTTTTACTTACTATTTGATAAGGAACAAAAGCTTGGCTTAAAGTGCCAACCTCGGAGTACTTCCGTACTCAATAGTAGATAGAAAGGATTACAGTTACAGTAGATAGGAGGGGGCTTTAGAGTGTCAAGTTTCCTTGTCTGCGCCCTCGGAAGCATGGAGTTAGTTATTATACGAGTATATTGTAGGACTCAGCAGAGAATTCATTTCCAAAGGCCTTGGTGTGGACAAATAGGTGAATGCCACTTTCGTGGCATAAAACCACCTTCATGGATAAAACGCCACGAAGGTGACAAAAATATCCTTATTTTATAAATTGCGGCAAAGTTTATTAGGTGTAACGCTTTATATCAAATACTACATAAATATCTCGCACATTTTGGGGTTTCGATGAGTTAACTTTGATTTCAATTGCTAAAATTCAATGCACAAAAATGTTATCCATGCAAGTGATCGGTACACCTGTTTTTTTTTTCTAACAGCACTATGAGCCGCACTTCTCACTTCTGCGATGCAGGAACAATTAACTGACGTTCGACTGAATCGAACTCTGTGTTTGATTGCTGATGTTGTGTTGAACAGCCAGCCTTTATATTACGCAAATCTAAAGTAACTAAAATCTTGTGACCGACGCATGTGGTGTTTTAAATCCAAAATAATTATAAAAAGTTTTTCATAATTAAGTAACCAAATGTGTTACTGTAACGGGAAGTGTGACACGATGAGAATACGGAAAATGCCCCCGTTTTTGATCATTCTTGCTAATTTTTGGTATTATTTTTCCATCTATTATAACAAGCTGTATTTCTTTTGTGGCCTAAACAAATGTTTTATCCTCCAATTCACAAAATCTGTTTCTATGGCGTTTAGGAAATATAATTGTGTGACCATCAAGTTTGAGCTTAGATGAGAAGTACCCAGTTAGTTTATCGAACTTCGGTTTTGTCTTTATATATATATTCTCCTCGATCATGATAATATGTTAAATTTTTGACCGGTAAAAAGGCATGATAATATACATTTAATATGTGGCCTACTTACAAAAAATACTTTGATGTGTTTTTGTTTGATGTTTAGTGTTTGAAATCCATATTTCTAGACTTTTTGTAGTTGTTAAGACTCTAAAATTCAATCTGACGTAAGATATGTGTAATCCAGCTCTTCAACAACATATCAATTAGAAAATTCACTTAAAAATATTTTTCTGAATTTTCGCCCATCTCACATAATAATAGTTTGATTACAATGCTGATATTATATTAAAAGAACTCTCAGCCATTAACCATCTTCAGCTCTAATTGGGGTTATTAAGAAGTTTGTTTTATTATGGAGCATTCTTCGTCGTTTCAGATCGATAATTATTGAGAAATGAATGTCATATTACCTTGCAGGTTCCGTTAGCCACAATGTTTGTCTTGCAGCACCGACTGGTTCCCCATTGCAGCCATATAAAAATTACAACTTTTTCGTAACGCATCAAAAGCTTTCATTCCATCGAAGCCTCAATTAATCATATATCTGTCTTTTTCAGATCGGATTGGGGTTCGCTACGAGAGGGAAAGAGAGGGGAGTGGTTTGCGCAAAGGCTGTATCGAGTGCGCGCGTGCGTCGCCCCGTGGCGGCCCCTACCGCCAGTGCATGAGAACAGCCGTGAGTAACGGCCGTGCGGCGCGCTAAAACACGTTTTCTGTGGCTTTTCCTATTGATAACCGTGCGCAGTGAGTCGGAAAATTGCAATTATCGTGTCTTTTGTTAGAGTAGTAATGTAAAGTGCAAATGATACATATTGGCGGAATCCGACGAGTTGGTTTACTCGGCAGATGTTTTTTTTTTCGCGTGATGGATGGAGTGCATTGTCTGTGCCATGTAGTTTGTGCAGTGGTGTGTGTATCGCCGATATTTGTGGAAATACTTGGAATCTTATTGGATGTATTGGAGGTGAGTTCTGAACTCCGAAGTCAGGTTTGAGGATGTTTTCACCTAACTCATAGTTTTTATAGTGCGCTTTGCGTTCATTTTTCAGATAGTTGTAAATTGTTTAGTTTGCTACAGGTAAATTAGTAATTTCTATGAATACTCGCATGCTTTAATACATTTATGTGTCTTTATTATATTTATTTATAAGATGTCTATACAGGATCTTATGCATTAAAAAGTCCCAGGTGCTCGGTAACGCACCTGGGACTTTTAACTCCCCAGTTTTACCCCACGTGGATAAAGCTGATGAAAAGTATCTTATGTTCTATTCCAGGACCTAAAGTATCTACAAACCAAATTTCATTAAAATCCATTGAGCTGTTTCAGCGTGAAGACCTACACAAAAAAACGGCAAACAAAAGGGCTCTATCATTTCTCCTGTAGGAAACATTTTGTTTTGTTTCGTCTTTCAAATCTTCTATCTAGTAAAGAGATCGAAGAGATAAAAATCACGTAAAAAGCAAAGCATTTAAAATTAATAGCAATAGAGAGAGGTAATTGCTAACCAGATTAATAAATCTTACATTTAGTTCGGAGCAATCATCGGCGATCATCAGTCACTATGGATAAGATCTTTAATGACAATGGGTCGTTAGCTCCGGAGCAGCTCGGCATACATTACCTGTCTATGTCCAAACAATAACCTCGATTATAATTAGGTAAGTAGGTATAGAATGCGTAATACTGCGTAATGCGGTTTATACCTCCTCTCTGTTTCTGTTCGCCTGGTATTTCAAGCTCATGACTCAATTCACTTTTAATTAAAATAAATTACTCACATTTTATTATCAAAGGTTTCATGTTAATTTGTTCACGAATAAATCCGATAGTATTATAAAACACAATTTATCTTGATCAGATCAAATAAAACTATGATAAAGACCAAACGATACTTAAAAAAAAAACTCAATTAACTTTCTAACAAGCAAATAGCTTGAACATAGAACGTTCCACACGCGCTGCAGACGCGAGCGCCCGCGCGCGATCTTAGGAACAAAAGACATCAACGAGCTCGCCTCTCTGTTCGCTCAGATTCTGTTTACGGAGTGGCGGAGGCACGCTCTCTAGCAAGTATCCATTAGGTATCTAGAAAATGTATTTATTAAAATACCTCTACGAAGTGTATCTAAAACTAGAAATGTACGACGTGTGTTGTGTAAATGAATGATGAGTTTATTATCCATACCAATATATAAAAGTGAAACGTTGTCTTTTTGTTTGTTTATTTGTTTGGGGAGCTTTCACGCGATAAAGGACGGATTTTGATGAAATTTGAATGGTATCTCCATTCTTATATCCTGGAATAAAACATAGAATACTTTTTATCCCGGAAAATTGTAAGTTTTCACGGGAAAACTGGAAAATGTTGATTACTCGTTGTAAGGAACGGTTGCCATGGAAACGATATAACAAGTTTGTCAAAAAACATTAAGAGCATTGGTGCTACCTACATACCTACTTTTGCATTGGTTTTTAATATCCTAGAACATAGGATGTTTTTTTCGCGATAAACAGTAGTCCGCGCGGACGAAGTCGCGGGCGGGAAAACTAGTTCCATATAAAAAACAATGAACAGTGATCAAATATTTTTATTTAATTTTACGATTATTCGTTGATAGAATTAAAAGAATCGAGTTTAGGGAACAAGCATTGGGGAGGAGAGAGAGTATACGGGTCAACCCCCTCCCCGGTTATGAGAAGTGTAGGGGTGGGGTGAGAAATGTAGCGCAGGAAGGGTTCAAGCAATTCGTGCAAATCAAGATTTATTTTCATATTTTTTTATTGTATGTATGTATTGCTATTAGCTTATAATACACTAAACTACCTAATGCTCCTAATGACAGTGAATAGAGATATGAATAACCAATATTAAGATTCTCTGCGAATCTCGACAATCCTCCATCCAACCAAAACCAGTTCTCCTGTCATTTTTAACGTCATATTACATCTTAATTACCTTATACGTTTTAATATTCTTCTAAATTAACATGTGACATATTAAAAATATTATTATCTCCATAAAAACACCGTAACATAATTTAAAAGCGGCGACATTTGAAACCTGTGCTTTCCAATGAAGCCATGAAAATGTCAATCGTAAGCGATAACGGGCAGTAAAACAGCGAAGAGCATCGCGACAGATCCCGTCGAGATTCGGCTTTAAACTGATGGAACAGAGTCGGAAACGATACAGCTCAAATTTAACACTTCGAAGTTGCTTTCGCAAAATGTTTTTTTATGGCTTCTCCAATATTTCGTTTGGAATGTTTTTATAATCTTAAAAGATGTAACTAATAAAATATGCTGATGTTTACACTTTATATCCGACTAGCGCCTCGCCCCGGTTTCTCACGGGTAGCTAAGTATGTTTCTCTTTATCTGTACACGATTCTACCCGTGTTTTGATTGACTAATTTGAACATAATACTGTTATTGTGACTTAACTATAATAGTTAGACTATAATGTCATTTATTTGCATGTTAGACTATAATGTCATTTATTTGCATATTTTTGATACCTTGGGCTACATAATTGCAATTTTTGTAGGGATCTCTAATTAAAAAAACAAATTGCCTATGGTACTCACTGATAATTTAACTTTCTATGAGAGAAATAATTTTTAAAATCGGTTTTTTGAGTTTATCCAATACAAAGAAACATACAAAAACAAATCTTTTCAATAATATTATAGTGTAGATGTAGATTTAGTTTTGTGGAGTGCACATTATTGATAAAGACCTTTGTGGTATACTTACTAGACCGCCATTTTGAAAAAATCGTGTAATCGCGGCCACTGATCAAACCTTAATAAATTGCTAGAGGATTTCATCATCAGCCTATGTTTGCCCACAACTGGAGGTAGGCCTCTCCTAAAACATGCTAGTGAGCTCGGACTTCAGCTCCCCTCATCCATTCTCTTCCAGCCGTTTTTAGCACTTCGTCACTCCACCTGGCCACAGGGCGTCCTACACTACCTTTGCCTAAACGTGGTCTCCACTCTAGAACTCGTCTACCCCAACGGTTATCGGTTCTTCGGGAAATGTGGCCAACCCACTGCCACTAGAGGACTTCAATACCAACAAAATATTTAATGGCACTAATATATAAAAGTGTCGTGTTTCTGGTATACTGGAGCTCAAAGATGGCGTGTACGTTATAACATACGCTATCTTTGAGATCCATTATCTCAGAAATGCGACACTTTAGAGAACTAGTGTTGGTACATTTTTAAACGACTGCCCAAAAAAAAGAAGTGTAATGTTTTTAGGATTCATGTATGTTTGTATGTATGTGAGTTTTTTATTCCACCATAACTTTTATTCAAAATGCCTGTACAGATTTAAACGTATGGGGTATCGTTAAAATTCTTACATCCCCCGAGTAACATAGGCTATACTTAAAAAAAAACAATATGGCTCCATTTTCAAATGCGAATAAAATATTATTTTCTTCTAATTTTACAATATGGGTATCAAATTGAAGGCCTTGATAAGCACATTCCAACAATATATTATTTATTGGATTAAGTTCTTTTTTGGCGGGGCAGGCGTGTTTTTTTTGCTTTTAAGCTAGTTAATTCATTTGTGTTGAAGTCCTCTATCAATTTATTTAGATTCTATCAGGGGTCGTGACTTCACATTTTTATCAAAATTGTGATTGTAGGTAAGCCAGGGAAATGATAAAGTTGTAACATGCGCCCGCAATATGAGAACTTATTTGGAACTAAACAGAAAACTGTCACAATCATGATCGCGTAAGGCGACACGTTTTTTATCATTCAGATATTTATTTACTGTTATAATTCTACACAACATATTTATTTTAAAATAATAATACTCGACCGATTTACGCGTCCCACGCATGCGCGCCTTAGTGGTATAGAATTTAAATCGCATTTAATACGGAGGCTATAAACGTCTGCGTATTTCAAGACCTACATGATTATTGAGTCAATATTGTTACGTAAACGATGATCAAGAAACTATGAAAACTAATACCTACTTGTATCAAAGAACAGAGTATTAGGTGAACGCTGCACGGTGATCAGGATTAGGATCAAGAACCGTGATCCAAGGAACTCCTACATTAACGATAAAAATCACGACTTATTCATCGCTAGTCACATATAATTATTTATACAGAACGATTAAAGGAACGGTCCAGTCATGTAATCGAAGATCACAAGGGTCTCGGATTTTTGAATACTTGTGGATTTCAATCGGCCCAGAATATAGACTCTCTAGACCGATCATGGTTGGCGATCACGAACTAGATTCTAGGTCGTCATCCATATCACCCGGGATGAAATATGCTGATCAAAGTTATTAATCTTGCACTCGTCAAACTTCAATATAGTTTTTAATGTATGTCCTATAATTTGAATGGAAACAGTTCCGAGTTCCGTGCAGGGTTGCTCACGTATTCCAGTAAGGGAGGTTGTACAGTTGGAAGTTGTCCTCTTTGATCCTGCCGAACACCTTGCCGGTGGGGTGCCACGGGTCGGTGTACTCCCTCCGCCAGGGGTTGGGTATGCGGCTCCGCTGCTCCGTGCTACCGTACAGCGCTACCTCGACCTCCGCCTTGAACGAGAACGCAAACCGGAACTTGATGAATGCCGCCGACTTGAAGTACAGGAAACACTCCAACCTGTAACAAAAGTCCCGTGCACTCGTATCACTACGGGCAAATCCATACTAGTAGTAATCCTACTAATATACTAAATGCAAAAGTGAGTTTGTTTGTTTGTTTGTTACGCTTTCACGCCTTAACTATTCAACCGATCATCATGAAACATTGCACACACGCTGTCAGGGGTACAAAAAAGGATGTACATTAATCTTAACTTATATTTTTTTCGATAAAAGCATTATTCTTAATTTTGTATGGGAATTACCATTTCGATGTCAAAGTGAAAGGCGTCAAAGTGACAGATAGTTTGAAACCTGGGGAGGAACATAAGATGTTTTTTTCGGGATAATCTGTAGTCCGCGCGGTTGAAGTCGCGGGCAAAAGCTAGTATTATATAAGCGAAAGTAACGCTGTCTGTTTTTTACCTTTTCACGAATAAACGGCTGAACCGATCTGGATTAAATTTGGTCTGGCGATAATTTGAACCCCGAGGAAGGGACATAGAAAATGTTTTAAATGCATTTCATTTGACTTCCCCTCAATCATAATCATACCGTTCATGATCAAAAGTTCAAGAGCGGTATGATTTAAACTACAAAATTGTTATCAACGATCTTTACATTCATAGAAATTTTGCAGTAGTTTTAAAAATTAACTCGGTATAATAAAAAGTTGAAAGCAGTTTGCATTTACCTATTCAGCCGAGGGACTACTTCGTAGAGTTGTACAGTACAATGATGAATCTCCCCTCGCGTGGTATTATTTGAAAGTGGGGTATTTTTAATGTGAATTAGAAATTTTGATAGTTTGTTAATTTTTACCCTCGGTAAATAATTGGTGTCGTACCAACGACACCAATTATTTAAATAACTAGCTTAAAAGCTAAAAAAACACGCCTGCCCTGCCAAAAGTGAACTTATGCCAATAAATTATACACTATTGGAATGTGCTTATCAAGGCCTTCAATTTGATACCCATATTGTAAAATTCCATGTTTTTTTTTTGCAATTGAGAATGGAGCCATACTGCCGCCACATTGAATTAAAAAAAAAACACTTGTTACTCGGGGGGATATAAGTATTCTAACGATAGCTCATACGTCTAAATCAGCATTTCAAAGTTATGGTGGAATAAAGAAACTCACATACAAACATACATGAATGCTAAAAACATAACACTCCTTTTTTGGGCAGTCGTGTTATTACACGTCAAGTCAAGCTTCGCTCACTTGCTGTAGTCTCTGGGCTTGCCCTGCCCCTCGGCTATGCCCGTGATCTCGCGGTGACAGTAGTGCTCGATCCATATGGCCGCGTTGCTCCTGGCCAACCCCTCCACCATGTGTACCATCAAGCAGTTGAACCGCGCCACTTGCGAAACCACGACCTGCCAAGGTACCTAATTCAAATATTTGCATGAAACTTATATTCAGCCGATATGTCTTTGGCATCGTTGCTCCAAAACGAATGGACCGATTTTGAGGCGGTTTTTTCTGTTTGATAGCCGATGTGATCGAGATGGTTCTTAGCTATAATGGGGGGTGGGGGGGGGTGGGGGGGGAGGTAAGAATCATAGCTCACAAAGGATGGACCCCGATTTAGATGCGGCTTTTTTCTGGTTGAAAGCTGATATGCAAAATGTTTCTTAGGTTAAATGGGGGAGGGGGGGGGGGGGGGGGGGGTTCTATTTTTTTAATTTGTAATTTTTGCTATATCACCAAAATGCAAACCAACATTCACATAAGTATAAAATAATTAGCATCCATCCTGTCCATCCATCTCCATCGATAGTGATCAGATCATGACCAAAGACTACTCTACATCGAATGAATTTATTCTTCTCTCCAGGACGTTTTAGAGTCCTGAATCCTTTAGTAATTAATTGTGATATTTACTTACGTAAAAGAATCCTTGGCCAAAGTCCTGGTTCATGGTCACCTCAAGGGCATCTTTGTAGATGATGCTGCCGCGCTTTCTCCGGTCGCATTGCCCTTGCTCTCTCTCATGTATTTTGTATGCTGCAACCAAACGCACACATCCTCTTAGCAGCTCTTCTGATTACCGTCTTGTGGAATTTGACACGTCCAAGATCTTCGAAATTTTAGCGTGGTAGATCGTTGCCCATCATTTATTATCATCGTTGCATTGCGTTGATTATCATTGTAGTGTTAGCCGAGGGGTTTAATAGTGCACGTTAGAATCCAATGATACCGGGTTCGGTCCTCGCCTCCGCAGCAATGACTTTTCCAAGTTATGTGCGGACTTCCATCGCTTAGTGTTGCAGCATGACAAACTTTGACACCAGAGGCCAGCACTGCCTCATTCGTAAAGCAAGCAACTTCTAGACAGTGTTTAGCATTAACCGCATCATCGCTGAACATCAAGAGATATAGTCGTATGTATAAAAAGAGTTGGAAAATATTCAGTTAGGTCGAATATTGGACATTGTCTAAGATCTGAATCCTAGAAGTGGAAATTCAATAAGATGACGATGTTACTGACTGGGGTACAGGATGACCTTGATGGGCGAGAGCCGGCGGTAGGCGAGGCGGTTCCAGTCGTCACTGCCATCGGGTGACGACTGGGCGGACAGCATGTCGTTGAGCCACGGCAGGTAGTCATGCACGACCAGGAATCGCGCTGGCGCGCTGCACCCCGGCCCGCGCACGCTGAACCCTATCTGCATAACAAAACACCCCATATCAAGGTATCATCCAATGTTGGTAGGCGAGGCGGTTCTAGTCACCGCTGTCGTGCGGCGCCGACTGGGTGGACAGCATGTTGAGCCACGGCAGATAGTAGTGCATGACCAGGAACCGCGCTGGCGCGCTGCACCCCAGGCCCACACGAGTTTGCCTGGTCAAAAAACTCGAAATGCAACGCAAATCATCGTGTAGCCTTAGCCTATAGACAAAATGTTGAATGACAGTAAACTGACACTTGAAGTAACATCATATAGACCAATTTCATTGCTGCCGATAATGTCGAAGTTATTTGAAAAACTACTGCTGAGACGACTGAAGCCGATAGAAGAATATAAATTAATCCCGGATTATCAGTTAGGATTTAGAGAAAAGCATTCTACAATAGACCAAGTGCACATAATCACTAATTATATTGAAAAAGCTTTAGAGGAGAAAAATGTTTCTACAACTGTGTTTCTAGATGTAGCTCAAGCATTCGATTAAGTTTGAAATAAAGGTCTGCTGTACAAATTACGATAAATGCTGCCTATACAGTTGGCAGATATTCTCAAGTCTTATCTAACTTATATAATGTTCAGAGTAAGGCAAGAAGTTCCAGATTATTCAACGCTTACAAAATAAAGTACTCAGTGGCATCGTAAATGCACCGTGTACATTAGAAGTAACGACCTCCACCGGGGCCTGAAGGTGGATCTCGTTACTAACGTTATTAAAACAATTGCCGAAGCTCACGAACGAAGGCTTTATCGTCATGTGAATGTCGAGGCTATCCAGCTCCTCGACAACACGGACATCGTAAGAAGACTTTACGTGTGGACGAGTGCATTTTTTGGAGATTTTCGGGTATTTTTAAAATAAATAATGATTTAAAGATTTGCCATATACAAAATCGGTATTTGAGGAAGGTAAATGAACAAAAAAATAGAAAAAAAAACATATTATTACTTAATATTACTTTTTTTTTTTTTTTTTTTTAAATTTGCAAAAATAACCTCATAACTATATCCCGTAAGGGATACCTATAGCCGACAGAAGTGGACAAAACCCTTTGAGTTAGTTATAGTGATAATGTAGTATTAATGAGTGCAAATTAACCATATGAACACAAGAAAAAAGTGACTTCCCTTTAAATAGAGACAATAAGAAAAGTGTTATGGGCACCTTCTTAGTATTTGTAGAGTAAATACTAAGAAGGCGTCCAATAATTTGCAGCTAAGTTATAGTATAACTAAAGAGGCACAATAATACAGTGGTTACGTCATTAACCATAAAAAACAAAAGAAAGTCTGCAGAGGCGTGCACGGTGGCGATCAGTTGCATAAAGGAACTTGCGGTTACTTGTTCAGACTACTGCGTGCATCCTGTGACTGGTTGCATATTTGCAAGCCACCAAGGACGCAGATTGATGAGTTTTGGCCATGTCGGCTTCAATCACTATGAGAGCGGCCCGGGGGCGGGAGCGCATTAACGTACTGGCGCCGCGTGAGACCTGGATCCCACGCGCCCGCTCTGGTCTAACTGTTTTCATACAAATAGGAAACTAGGTGTATGGTTAATTTTTCCGCTGGTGGATTCCACTCTCCACGTCTATCCCACAGTGATTGAAGCCTTAAGAGGCCGTCAACGTACGAGTTTCCAGTAACCCCAGGACTGGCGCGTGATGAGCGCGGCGCCTCCGTCCCACACGCACGGCGCTGTCGCCCGCTCCACGGTCACACAGATGGAAGACACAGGGGCCATTTTGCTGTACGTCAACTGAGGAGTAAGGATCAAAACAATAAGCCTGAAGTTGAAGAGAATAATGCAATGTCACGAAAGACGTTGCCACCCGGCATTTTTGTGGGCAAGCATTGCGCAAGGAATATAAATAATCAAAGCATAAGACAAATATCCTGGTTAACTTTTCATCCAATGGTAATATTTTAAAAAGGAAGCCCGCAAAGGAGTTCCTTAGATCACAGGCCCCCGGAATAAATAGTCAACGGCCACGGAGTCACAGACCTCAGCACGAATTTATTTTGTTGTCTTTGAGACTAGTACTGTTTAATGCTGCAACATCGCACTGCACTTAGTATGTTTAAAGCATGAATTTTAATAATTTTAATTCCTGTAATTTTGTTATGGCTGCGCTGTCACAATGTGCTCGTAAAATATACATAAACTTCGGCGAGGCGCGATTCTGGCAGCTTTGTGGGTAACGTATGATGTGCGGGCCTCATGTGAAACATTAAAATGGACATACAAAGTTTTCTTGCGATGTTGTTGCTGTCATGCCATATATAGCTATGTCGTAGGCAGATAGCTTATGCCGCCATTAAAATAACTGCCTAGCCGGTTTACTAAACGGCCCCCCCATCCAATTAACTGCCTTAATGACATTCAGCCATTCAATTATACAGCTAGGCCAATGACTTGGATCGATAACGTTTAACAACTTGCCTAACCTTATAGGCGCCTTTCTACTAGCGGCCAACTGGCGAAGTGCGCACATATATGGGTGATATTCAGACATTTAATAAAATATATAAATATTCGTCTGTTTGCAAACTACTATGTTTGATAGAATTGCGTATTTTTTGCCACATGGTCACCCTTTCGTATGAATTGGGCTAAGCATTCAGCCAGCCAGGTCATTAAATTTTTTACGGCTAAATATCCATCAGGCTGTTAGTTAAAAGGCGGCGTTCTAGTTAAATAAGCTATCTGGCTGTGACAACTTCACAGGATTGTGTATGGCTAAATAGGTTTTTGTATTAGATACCCATGTACTACCTTATTTTGATAGTAGAACTCTGCACACTCTTTGTCCGCAACGTAGCTCATTTTGTACATTTCCTTCTGCAACTCCATATTATCTGCAAGCACACAGCGGTTAGTTACGGTCTGTCACGGCTCGGCTTAGCCAGTAGTATTTAGGAGAGATTTAGTATTTAGAATAATGAGTAAAAATATCTTATTAATGTTGATCAGCCTGTTTTAGATTAAGGCTACCTACATGGTGATCTGGATTGCTATCAGGATCACATAAATCAAGAATCACGATCAAGTTATTTTATCGAGTATTCGATTTGTGATCTTGATCACAAAAAAACACAGATTCAAGATCTTGGATTCCGTGGTTAGGGTGCACAGCTAGTAACATTAACATTAGTTTTCGATTTCTACTTACCATCTGTCATTTTGATAGTATATAGCCCTTCGAATGAACCAGCACCCGAAAAGGGCAGACAGACTGGCAACACTGGAGCTGAAATTTATATATTATATCAGCTATTCTGTTATTATTATAGCTAGTAAATTTTATCTAGGAACCAAAAACGAAGACCATGATTATGTTACCAAAACACGCGAACACGGAAAAAATATTCCCGGTAATCGAACTCCGGTCGAGCTTTATAGTGTCTTAATTCCTCTCACGGTGAAATTTCTGTGGCTTCACTCCTCTCTCAGCAGAGTCTCAGAAGCTTAACTCCTTATACAGAGTAGTTTTGGTGACTACACTCTTCTCATTGTGAAGACTTAGTCGCTTCACTTCTACTACAGTAAATTGTCAGTGGCATTACTCCTCTCTTAGTGAAATCTCTGTGACTTGACTCCTACTGCAGTAAAGTCTTAGCAGCTTCACTCCTAATACAGAAAATTATCAGTGGCGTCCTGGCATTACTCCACTCTTAGTGAAGTCTCAGTCGAAGACGGGTTGAGAAAGTGCCACAACTACGTACCAACGTTCTCCCCCGGATCGATGAACAGCTCTAGCAGTGCGATTGTAGCGAAGGTCTTCTTCTCCTCGTACTCCGGATGCAGCATGTAGTCGTTCACTTCCAGGGCGTACTGCACGGACTTGCTCTCCCACAGGATAAACTTCGTATTGTTCCTGTGCCAACGCAAACAAGTCATATTATATTTGAAAAACTATACCGATTTGGACTCCAATCCAACCTAAGTGGGAGTTAAACTGAAGTGGAATTGTATAATAATATAATTATGCCATATATTTTTGTTTGTCCTTATCAAGAGCTTTAAACAACTTGAACCTCTTCAACCTCATATTGTGGGGCTGGTTCTGGCGTTAGCGTAGCTCGAAAGTAAGCCTGCCACAGACATGAAGTTACCTTAGTGCACGGATACTTACACCAGCTGGTCGCGTCTGATCTTAGCGATGTCTTCCGCCGGGGCGATAGCGTAGCTCGGGTGGACGAGCACAGCTGATGTTACGGCGAAATGAGTCGTACCACCGATGTCTGCGAAAAATATTGACTTCTCATAAGTCGTTGTGCTGTCGTAACAGTGTGTTAGTGATCCAAGACTAGCGGGTACTCACAGAAGCTGTGCTGCACTATTCCGAGCCATGGGAACCGGCCGATATCAGCGGCCGTGCCTTCAGTGAAACTTTGCTCAGGGTCCGATGAACACTTGATCTTTTCCCACGGGACACTCGCCACCATGTTTACTGCAAATTAAGATTCATCAGCATCATCAACGGCCTTTTTGCTCCCACTGCTGGTTACGAATAAGTTTCCTTCCGTTTGTGTGATCCTTTGCAAATCACATCCATCCATCGCTCGCGCATTCTTTACAAACGTTCTCGCTGCCGGACAATACACACCCTCTTTTGCCTGCCTTTGACTATCATTTTCCTAAAACCATAATCTATCTTCCATCAAATCGAAATTACAAACCAAACACTAACAGTTATTTCAACTTATTGTTCGCCTTCTGGGAACTACGAATAACACACTCATTACCCTAGCATTATTTTCAATATGTTTTTTTTTTTCTATAAATCCCGAATCATTTAGGTAAGGGTAAGGCACAACCATATTTTCTCTTCATACTACCCCCCGCTGGCACCAGCACCATGCAGAATTGCACTAGTATTCGTGGATTAAGTGATCAAACTATTGGAACTGATCTCCATTACATACGTTGTGTAGAGTAGAATTTAAATCGAATTAAAATCAGGTCAAATGTACTATGTATGTATGTAATGTGTGCTTTCTCACGTGTTAGGCGAAGGCTACACGGTGATGTCGAGTGCGGTCCGAGTCACGTGATCGAAAGTTGTTATCCGAGTGATCAAGATCAAACCATAACATATCTGTTTAATATGATCCTTCAATTACTAGACGAATTTATTAATTATTAATGATCGTAATCCTTGATTAAAGTGATCCTGAGCACAATCCAGATCACCACGACAAAAACACATAGTAAAAATTGGACGCCTGATGTATAACTTCAAACCAAACTAACCTTCGATCAGTATGAGCGTGCAGCTAATCCAAAGTGTAACATTTATTTTATTCATTTCAAACAAGTAAACCACATAATATGACACCTTTTCTAACCGCATTTAATGGACAACTGAAACTCCTGAAATGGTGTTTTATCGCAGACGTCAGTTTACAAAATTGTATTGTGTTTACAATCATTGATCAATCAGAACTAGTGAATATTCTCACACTTTCTCGTGGCGATGTTGAACAAACGTTGTATCCGCTTGGGAAGTACTTATCGCACTTCCAAGATAATGGACGCCAAGCAGTAGTGTGCAAACATTATTGTTTTATTTTGAAATGCAGTGTATCCAGAGAAAGTATTGGGCGAGGAGCACAGTGCTAGGTGACACTGCAACTGTAATGGATGAATACCATACAACCACCGAAGTGGAAAACAATTTTCTTCTCTATGACCACAACAACCACTCTGAAACCAACCAACACCTACAAACCGATAGTAGGCTACCTAGCGGTACACCTACTAGTTCGAGTTAGAATACAACGATACCGGGTTCGGTCCCAGACTCCGCACAAATGACTTTTCTTAATTATGAGCGGTTTTCCATCGCTCCGTGCATCGGAAGGCACGTTATACTGTCGGTTCCGGCTGTTATTGATTAACCCTTGAGAGGCCAAAAAAGTCATCCAAATTAGGGTGCCAAATTTAAGAGGCCACGGGTTTTAGCAGCGTAGCTTAACCGACAGTTGCTATAGGCATACGGCGTAACCGCAGGTTTTAGGGTCTAATTAGTAAATGGTTACGATTAGAATGAATTAGGTACTGTTCTAATAGCTATTGAACGTAGCAATAAGGATATCTAGAAATATTATCATATAAATAATAATTTTATAAAAATACAGCAGTTAGATTCTAAAAAAAAAGGGTTTTTTTCGAAATAAATGATTTTTACTATAAAAAACACTTTTGTTTTATATTATTTTTATATCATCAGTTTCTCTATAATACCTTTCTAAAATTAGTAAAAAACATATATACGTTCATAATAATAATTTCTAATACAGCTAAGGTGCGGTTTTTTAATTGAATGAGGTAGTCAGGAGAAGATAAAACTTTAGAATGAGCTTATTAAAAGCACGAAGGATATACAGTCAACAAAAACGTGATAGCAGCGCCTCCCCAAATGGTAACACAGTATCCAAGTAAATATTTATTTACTTACTTTATATGAATAGCTTATAGAATTTATTACATAGTGTTACATATCATTTTATAGATAAAACAATTTAAAAAACCTGGAAAAAATACTGTGTACTACTAAACTAATGAAAAATATACTCATGAAAACATTTTCCCGCCAAAAGTGACGAAAAACAGTCGCGGCACTTTAGGCACCTTGTGTCGCGGAACACTAAATACAAAACTATTTTAATATATTCTTTACAGTATTATTAGACTTAATAACACAAAATCTCTAAAAACAACACAAATGAATCACAATGACTAATTACACGGTCGATGACGTCACACGGGCAAGTTTGAATTTCAACTGCATGTACTTACATAAAATGTTTTGACATCGAACAATTTTATCAACCAATTAAATCCCTTGGTTCAAGCTCTGATCATTTATATATAACACTAATAGGAAACTCATTTTAAGTCAATAAAAATAAGGCTTGAACGCGACTGGGACATATGTCCCCTAAAGTCTCATAGATATATATTATATAGGGACATATGTCCCCTGTGGCCTCGCAAATATCAGTCAATAAGCTATGTTAGAGACCCATATCGGCTGAAATACACCAGAGGTCGGTACTACCTCATACGACAAACATACTAACGAACAAACTAAGGAACTAAGGTATTAATCTCCTTGACGCAGACTGCGAGTTTCGAGATAGTCTTCAAGTCACGAGTGAATAGGTTAACTACTTCAAAAAAAGCCTACCATTGTCGACCGCACTATCATTTCAAGTAAGGTCAACGCAAACATATTGATATTGAAAACCGAAATACTTACAGATTTCTGGAACAGTTTCTTTATTAGTACTACTTTACTAGTTATTTTATTGGTAAGCTAATTTCGAACAAATACAAAATAATTGCCAATAAAGAAGTTTACATAATCTCGCAGCAGACTTTCTCCGCAGCAAACATCGGCTGGGTACACAAAAGATACAAACAAACTCTATCCAAACTTCCAAAGCTGCCATATCCACGCTGATGTAGATTCTATGGAGTTGCAATAACATCTGTATTTGTAATTGCTGGGATATTTGGTTAGATAATTTTCACTTCTTTTCTATTATCTTGAAACAAGGTAGACGCGATACACTTTTGAATGTTTCTGTAGAAACGTAATGTGTATGTGAGTTTCTTTATTCCACCATAACTTTTAAATTTCTGAACAGATTTAGACGTATGGGTATCGTCAGAATCTTTACATCCCCCCGAGTAACATAATATATATTTATCATTGAAAAAATCCAATATGGCGGCAGTATGACTCCTTTTAAAAAGGCGATATAAATATTTTTTCTTCCAGTTTTACAAAATGGGTATCAAATTGAATGCCTGGATAAGCACATTCCAACGGTATATAATTTATTGGCATAAGTTTTTTTTTGGCGGGGCAGGCGTGTTTTTTTAGCTTTTACGCTAGTTATTTGTGTATATCTTCCGGGATTTCTGAACCGATAAGAATGTTTTTTTTTTAATCTCAGGGCGATCCCATAAATCTATTTCAAGTTAGTTGTCTGCTACATTTTTTTTGCCTATATTGTCCCACTGCTGGGCAAAGATATCCCCCATTTCCTTCCAGACATCCCGGTCCCCTGCAATCTTTGACCATCCCTCCTGGAAGGCATCGAGGTGTTCACGCCATTGCTTCCTGTGTCTGCCTCGGCGACGACGCACCTGTTCAGGCGCCCATGGCGTGATGACTCTTGCCCAGCGATCTGATCTGCCCTAGATCGCTGGGCAAGAGTCGTCAACACATAAAAAAAAACTATTCCGGAGCCGATTCTAAATGCTGAATACTCCACATAGCGCGCAAGTAAATTGAAAGCGTCGCCACGCTAGTGTCTTGATTGCACACATTTCAATTCAACTAATTACTCGTAGTCTCTCGTCTGCAATCACATGTGAACAGGCCTTGTGTTTGCTCGAGAGGTTAGCATAAAATACAAAGACCGGTTAAATGTAGGGATAGACATCCTAATAGGCAGCGAACAATGAACTATTATGCCCTTTTTTGTTTTGTGCCCTTTGCTTCTTAACATTTTAATTACTTATTTAATGAAGTAAGTATAATTCTAATTAAACCAGGTTCTCCAACCAATGTGTACTGCTTACCGTCCCTCACATATGGTGCCGAGATCTTGTACTATTATTTATTCTGTGCCGAGATGTAGAGCCCACAAACGAAAATATGCACAAAATAAAGGTTACATAAAGGTGTCATGGAGCGTGCCATGCTCGGCATTTCATTGAGAGCCCGAGTTCGAAATGTGGAGATCTGACGCCGGAAACGAGTGTTTGATGTCGGAAAACGCATCACAGAACTAAAATGCTGGTGGGCACTTGGCTAGGCAAAGAGAGGTAATGGGTGGACAAAAGAGATAACGGTATTGTGGCCTAGAGGTCACACTAGACCAGGTGGCAGACCACCATCGCGATGGGTGGATGACATCGTCTGAATTGTAGGTAAAACATGGTGTAGGTTGGCTCAGGACTGGTATGAGTGTAGCAATAAAAAAGAGGCCTATGTCCAACAGTGGATTGATACGGGCTGATGATGATGATGATAAACTCTTCAGGCAAACTCCAAATCACTATTTAAAAACTGCTGAAACTGTTTTGGAGAAAATAAGATGACAGCAAACCATGTAGGATCTTAGATCTGTGAGGGACCCTACGAAGTAGAGTATTTTTGATCGAGCGAGCGCGAAGCGCGTGCGAAGCATCTCTGTTTCAGCTTGGGCAAAAATGCTTTCGTATGTCCGGATGTTAATCCGGCCGGATGTCAGTCCGGATCTCTGTTCTCCTCTACAGGTTGCATTTCTCAACCGATCTAGACGAAACTTGGTATACAGGTTGAACGAATTTTTAGAATATTTTAGTCGTCGGGGCTTTTGATTGGGGGGGTACTTCCCCCAAAAAACTTCGTAGGGTCCCTACGAAGTAGAGTATTTTTGATCGAGCGAGCGCGAAGCGCAAGCGAAGCGTCTCTGTTTCAGCTTGGACAAAAATGCTTTCGTATGTCCGGATGTTAATCCGGCCGGATGTCAGTCCGGATCTCTGTTCTCCTCTACAGGTTGCATTTCTCAACCGATCTAGACGAAACTTGGTATACAGGTTGAACGAATTTTTAGAATATTTTAGTCGTCGGGGCTTTTGATTGGGGGGGTACTTCCCCCAAAAAAGGGTAATAAGGGGGATACTGAATATCTCCACCACATTAAATCCAATTTTGATGGTTCTTTTTTTATTTGGAAGATACTAACTTTATGTTAGTCTCATAAAAAAATGGTGAAGATCTGATGAGGATCTTCGGTATGATGAGCAGAATAGCTCCTCAAAATGCAGTAAATTTCTCACTATTAGGTTTCTACCAGTGGAATCAGCCCTTTATAGGTAAAGGGCTGATTCCACGAAGGCGTGAAGTGAACTAGGCTAGTAGGCTAGGTAGGGATTGATGGAGCACCTTGAATATTAATGTTAGTTTTACAATAAGGTAACTAGATGGCGCTACTGTGCACCGCTAGATTGTTTGCAAAAAAGTTTGTACGCGCGAGGTCTACAGCCATTGATGTATATGTTACTATCGTAACTTTACAGCTCACAGAGCCACTAGTAATATTATTATTTTTATTAGTTATTATCGATGATGTTGTATTTATTGTTCAACTTTAACCCCTATTATATACCCATACACAAAAAGTAAAATTGTGGGATCCACCTTTTTTTAAATATTTTGACTTTAGGTACTTCTGTGTACTGTATCATTAGAATGGACGGAACAAGAGCAGATCGGCGGCGTTGTATCGCACAAAGCTAACTTGCGCTGCCTCCCGCTGATCCAATCAGCTTTAGAACTCTCTAATGAACAATTTTACTTTGTTCTAATGAACAAAAGCCCTCCTGACTCGGTGGGTTTCCGTACATAAGAATAATAAATAGTCGTTTCATTGTTTAGGGTTCCAAACCGAACATTTAGGTTCCAAACGTAACCCGATTATTACTGTAACAATATCATCATCATCATCATCTGATGACTAAATATCTATCCAATGCTGGACGTAGGCCTCTCCTAATGCACGCCACTGAGCTCGGTCTTCAGCTCCCCTCTTCCAGCCGCTTTTCGCAGGTCGTCACTCTACCTGGCCACAGGGTGTCCTACACTATGTTTGCCTAAGCGTGGTCTCCTTTCGAGAACTCTTCCTATCCCAACGATTATCGGTTGTTCTGATAATATGACCAGCCCACTGCCACGTTAGCTTACTTATCCTAAGAGCTATGTCGGTCACCTTGGTTATCCGTCGGATATCTTCATTACGAATCTTGTCCTTCAGAGAAACTCCAAGCATAGCTCTCTCCATAGCTCGCTGAGCGACCTTAAGTTTGTGTACTTGTTTAACCGTGAGTCCACGTTTCGACTCCTGACAACGCTACATATATACTACGCAACGCTCTCTGTATGTCCGTCCGCCCGAAAACAAAATAAAATAAGGTATACTAGTATCTTCGTAGTCTTCAATAATGAAGGCTGTGTCTAGCTAGATGGAATATTCACGTATCACTCCTTGCATTGCACCAAACTATTTCATGATGTCCTGTGCTCGGCTATTTTCATGGTATCAGTTATTAGCAGGCCAGTGAGTGATTTTATTTGGTCCGTCCATCGAGTGGGTGATCCACCGCGTTGTCTTTGTTCTTCGACCTTTCCCACCTCCATAAGCTTCTCTAGATCTTCAGACTTTCTACGAGCAATGTGGCTATAATTGAGAATCTGTTAAAAACAGATTTTGTCCGCGTGGTTATTTCCCTGGGTTATGATTATTATTTGCTATTCCGACCTAAAATACCAATACTCATAATTCCTTCAGCTGTCATGTAGTATTTTATATATAGCTCGGCTTCTACTGATCGGATTGATATACCCAGGACACTAGTAATGCCGTTTAAAAATACTAATCTATCCATCAGTGAAAACCGTATTGCCATCTCTCCAGCAGTTTTAACGTGATGCGCAAACAGACAAACAAACAAACAGAGACGATTTAAACTAATGTTATATAATGTTCAGTAGCTTATTTTACATATTTTTTGTACCCTACTGTTTTATTATAAGTATAGATATAGATATATAGATTATATCCTATTTGCGATAAAACCATGTGTAGGCCCCTAATTCATTAAAGTGTCCCGTGCCCCCCTGTCCCGTTCCGGAGCACGAGCGCCGAGCCGGCACTTTCACTGCGCACGAGTGGAATTAGCTCGCTAACGACGCCCACAAGCCGGAACAGTGATAAGCCGTCACTCCACGTCACATCCTGTTCTTTCACGTCATAATGTTAAGTGTGTTGTGTCACATCGACATCGATTTTAACGAAACTATGTCCCAATTACGTTACATTAAAAATAATTAAAACATCATTGCTGTGTCCAATAATAATGTAGGTACCTAACGTTAATCGACTTTCAGTAGATGGAGATTCTCAAGTTGACTGTTTTTTTTTGTGTATGTTCATTCGTTTAGATCCGGGATTTATGAACCGGCTTAGTTTTTTTTTTCTTTGGTTTTCTCCCTTCCTGTGGTGTCATAGAAATTTACTCAAAGTTTCAATAAATCCATTTGAAACCAAGCTTTGGGTAAATACAAATAATTGTTTTTACCCGACTGCGGAGGGTTATGTTTTTGGGCTGTATTTATGTATGTTCCTTTGGCGCGACGGCTCTAAGGATTTTGATAAATAAGATATGATTGCTCCGGGAGCTTTACAGTTCTACAACAGTGCAAGTGATACTGCACGACCCAACCAACCCTATAAGTGAGACAGGGAGACACTATTTCACCAAGCTTTTTACGGCGGTTTTGGAAGATGTCGTGAAAACGCTTGAATGGGATACATGCGGCAAAAACTTCAATGGCGTCTCCCGGTGTCATCCAAGGTTTCCAGATGACCTTGTGTTGTTTGCTTAGACGATCTCCAAAGCATGCTACAATATCTATCGGATGCTTCTTTGAGAGTAGGTCTAAATATAAATTTGACCTAGACCAAAGTGATGTCGGTCATTTCTGCTAAATCGCTTCCAATTCTTGTTTGGTAACGAGAACCTAGGTGGTCGACAATTACATGTATCTTGATTATGTTCTGTCTTTTGGCAAAGAGCATCAAAACAAAGATATCGCCAGGAGAATTCAACTTGGGTTGGCAGAATTCGGAAAGCTGGATGACTTCGTTAAGTCACGCCAAATCCCACAATGTCTCAAAACTCGCCTCTTCCATCAGTGTGTCCTGCCCACCATGACATACGGTGCTGAGACATGGACACTCACTCACTCAAGCATGAGGCTGTGCACAAAATCAAAGTAGCACAGAGAGCCATGGGGAGGTCTATGCTTGGCAATTATACTTCAAGAAAGAGACCGTAATATCGAGATCAGAGAAGAACAAAAGTTCAGGACGTCGGAACCACAATCACTTGACTATAATGGAATTGGGCAGAATACATAGCCAGGCAAAGTGACGACAGGTAGAGTAGGACGGTAACCGAGTTGTGGCCGAGACAGGAAAAGCGAAGCGTTGGTCGTCCAGCAACAAGATGGGCCGATGATATTGTTAAGATCGCGGGTCGAACCTGCATCCGAGGACCGAGACGAGTGGCGTACTAAAAGAGAGGCCTATACCTACCCAGCAGTAATGGGGCTGTGGATGATAAGGACAACTATTTACCCTTACAAATCTGGAACCCTAGAGTTCTTGCGTTAGGTAACTTGATAATTAAATATTTGTAAACCTTTTTAAAATCTGTAGATACCTACTGCAATATCTGCCCTTATACACTGTTGCTTGCTTGTCGTCTGAATTTGAGTATGCCTTGTATCACTATTACCTAATTCCGATTGCTATCGATTGCTACGAGATTTTCGTTATATTTTTACCCGACTGAGGAAGGAACATACACACAACCCAAACACATAATGTTTGGGTTGTGTGTATGTTTGTTTGTACTTTTCTTAGGCGCATCTGGGCGCATCCTACAGCCTAAACGGCTTGATGCATTTTGATAAATGAGATATCATTGGATTCGTCTTAATCACGAGAGTGCATAGGTTAGTATCAAGCAATATGGCGGGTTACAGCTGCCATATTGTATTTCCGACGGAACAAAAAATGAACAAAAATGCCTTTAAAAGAACATTTCAAAAATATATCATTCTTATGAATAAACAGCAGCAATTTCTTTTAAACTTGTTACCTACATAATTTTAAATTTTAGATTATTCAAGCTAATGTAAATACTATATTTAGTCTAATGTTGCAATTGCAACTATTAAAGTAAAGTAAAACATAAAAAAGAAAATAATTACATTTATATAATACTAGCTGTACCCGCGGCTTCGCACGCGTGTTCTTTTCTTTAGGTTCAATGTGCTATTCCAGGACCAATAGTGTTGGTAACACTTGAACAAAATTTCTTCAGCCGTCAAAAATACTTTATCAATTGCTCGGCTTCTAACTCACCGGATTGAGATACCAATTACACCGGATTTAAATAAAGCCCTAAGCTATTTAACAATGAAAACCGCATTGAAATCGGTCGCGTGGTTTTTACGTGATGCGTGAATAAACAAACATACAGACAAACAGAAAGAAAGACACGATTAACAAAAAAATAAGTTTTCATTTGAATTTATTTAGTAGTTTGGGTGCGATGCGCGGTCATGATACAGACAAACAGACAGACAAAATTAAAAAGTAAAACAGTTTGGCTTCAGTATCGAATATAGAGAACATGCAAAAAATATTTTTTATTACTGAAATATTAACATAACTTTGGACCCATATCCCGCAGAAACCCTTTACTTATTCAGGATAAAACGTGTCCTCAATTTTAACCCATCATATAACTTAAGACAGTGCCAAGTTGCAACAAAAAAATTATATAAATGTAATTATTTTCTTTTTTATGTTTTACTTTACTTTAATAGTTGCAATTGCAACATTAGACTAAATATAGTATTTACATTAGCTTGAATAATCTAAAATTTAAAATTATGTAGGTAACAAGTTTAAAAGAAATTGCTGCTGTTTATTCATAAGAATGATATATTTTTGAAATGTTCTTTTAAAGGCATTTTTGTTCATTTTTTGTTCCGTCGGAAATACAATATGGCAGCTGTGAGCCGCCATATTAGTTTTCTTGACACTTCAGGTTCACTCATTTATCAAAATCCATCAAACCGTTCCTTTTTACAAGTCATCATTCACACAATCCATCCATACTTACTATGGTCTTCCTCTACGCCGTATCAGTAAATAAACTCACATAAAATTACATTAACCACCTTATTTTAACACATTAAAACACGAGAAATTCTTAAAAACAATCTACTGTAATCAGCGAATCTTGTTTTCGTGTAAGAAATAAAATGTATAGCTAATTTAATAATGATTTATCTTGTGCCCCTCGATGCTTAAAGCCCGATCGGCTATGGAGATAGGCCTGCTAGGCCAGGCCAGGCCAGGCCAGGCCGCGTGCATTCAGTGCCTCGGCGCGGTTCCAATTAACCTTCAGCCCGCTGACCCCCGGTTACCATGGTAATGTTGGCTAACAAATACATTGGACACCTTGCTTTAGTTTGTGTTGTAGGCTTGCTGTGAATAGATGTGCGTATTTATCTTCAATCCACTATAAGAAGATCGATATTGTTATGGTGAAGTTACGGTGATCATGTGTTTAAATTGTGTGCTGTGCTTTGGTTCCTGCTAGGATTTTACGGCTGATCACTGATCACGTTGCTAGCAAAACGGCCGAAATATGGGAACAAATAAAATCGAGTTCGTGGTAAATATAGCACTTTTAATTTATAATTTTGAAAAACTTATTTTGATAAGCTTTAACAACCAAATAATAAACCTTCTAAGAGAAGGAGCTAGGTTCTTTATTTTGCATGTACCTTTAATGTTTATTTTTTATGGTCACTCGTATCTCCGGGAGTCTTTTATTTATTTATTTAGTTTGAAAGGCACATCTCTAGTGTAATTAAACACAAATAATTTTAACCATAATTGATTCAGTTTTTTCTTAATAAATCCTACTATTTCATGATTATTCAAGTACACAAATATTGATGTATTCTTATTCAATTATCTTTATTTGATGACCTTACCTTACCTGTTCAAATCGAAGTCGAAATAAGGTCATCCAAATAAGTAGGTACTAGTTCGAACAAGGTTACGTTATTAAAATATTAGCTAACAGTAACAGAGCTTCGCATAAGTTATTTTGGTTGATTCTTTCAACTTTACTTAACTTAATAACTTGTATATTACCTACCACCAAGCTTGTAGACCTTTCTGAATTCGCACCATTCGTAATATTAAGTAATCTGTGACCAAACCACTTTGCAAATATTCTATCATCAACAATTATCTTAGGAACCACAGCTCATTGGCATGCAATTGTTAAAAGGACGGACGTAGTAGTAGTAATTGTAAAGCTAAGTTACCCTTACCTCTAAACTTCAATAACAAAAAAACACTAACCCATGGTATGCGGCAAGCTAGGGTCACGGAGTGAAATGATTTGGCAGTGTACGTGTGTTTCCTGATAAGTGTGATCAGGTATCAAGGCAAGCGTGTCGCATAGTCCCATCTGAGACTGCATCACCGGTCACCATCAGGTATGAAAGTAGTCAAGCACATGCCTCATCATCATCAGCCCGTGTTAGTCACCTTTCCGAGTCGTGGTTTTCACTCAAGAAAACGTCTACCCCAACGGTTATCAGTCCTTCGACAGATATGACCACCCACTGCCACTTCAGCTTGGAATTAGTGCATGCGTAATATGTAATAACTAGCTTAAAAGCTAAAAAAAAACACGCCTGCCCTGTCAAAAAAGAGCTTTTGCCAATAAATTATATACTGTTGGAATGTGCATAGAAAGTTTAATTTTCGAATTTTATAATTGTGCCATACTACCTCAATATTGAATGTTTTCAAAAAAAATTACCTATGTTAATTGGGGGGGTGTAAGGATTCTAACGATACATACGTCAACTCCTTTTTTTGGGCAGTCGTGTACAAATATTGCTAAACCATTTTGGCAGAAAGAGTGGTTGGACCCGCTCGAAGCCGAAACGACTCGCTAGTTTGGGAAAAGCAGTTCTTTGTTGATTTTAAAGTTTCGGTTAATAAAAAACATGGTGGTATATAGTTAATTATTTAATCACGCTAAGAATAGTTATTTTATTTACCTAAATCAGCGTTCGTTGTAGGTAGGTACGAGTACATTTGCACGAATCAGGCCCAAATACTGGATTGAACTCCACGACCCGAAGATCCTCTCCACGGAATGTCACTACTACCACAGTACATACGAGGTGAGTTCAATGTATTCTCGGTATAGGCATGAAAGAATAAGCAGAAAATTATGAATAAAATTTATTTTTCAATGTAGCCCCTAGGATCTGAACTCACTTATTTGTCCTGGAAAATAACTTTTCAATTCCCTCCAAAAAATATTTTTCTTCCTGGTCTGAAATTAACTCCTCATCGTCGGAAAAATGCTTGCCTTGAAGTTCTTTTTTGAGATTTGGGAACAGAAAGTAATCACTAGGGGCTAGGTCCGGGCTGTAGGGTGGATGATTGATTTCTTCAAATCCGCAATCCCACACAGCAGCATTGGCAATGCGCGCCTTGTGAACAGGCGCGTTGTCGTGCAGAAGCAATACACCTGCAATCAATATTCCCCGTCTTTTTTCTTTTATTGCTTCCTTTAAATTTCGCAGGGTGTTAGCGTAAGTTGCGCCAGTAATACTCTCATCTTTTTTTGTGTACTCAATTAATAAGATTCCCTTGGAATCACCATGGCACGAGGGTCGTCTTCAATACTCTCTCTATCCCGTTTAAATTCACTTGACCACTTCTGAATTGTAGATAATGAAGGGGCAGAATCTTGGTAAACGGCCATCATTTCTTCGTGAATTACTTTTTGAGTATTTCCTTGTTTTGTGAGGAATTTTATCACAGCGCGATGCTTGATTGTGTTCAACATTGTCGTATCAGTCATCGTAGTTGCCTTTCCGAAATGATATTTTGAATACTAATGGCGAATCAAATAAAATTTTGTATTTATACCCTCAATGAGTGTCATAAACTAATGAGATAATTTAATTACCCTCTTCATTAGTATATTACCCTGATACCGAGAATACATTGAACGCCCCTCGTATATAGTCTTTACAGACAGTAGTGTATCGAGGAGTAAACGGCCGATTTGACGCACACGGTGCGGGGGCCGGGGGCAGGGGTCTCAGCGTGGTTTTGAAAATAACGCTACGGGCGAGTTTCGCGCATAAAGTATATTCACGTAAACATACGAGAAAGAGAGATTGTTTTCTGCAACTAGGATGCCAGTACCACAAATAGATTGGACCAAAGAGTATAGTAATATAAGTATAGGAATATCAAGATTTGACTCTTTAGCCCAATCTTAATTACCTAAATTGTATTTTTAAATCGTTGTTACATTTTTACTTTTCTTAAAGTGTTCTGGTTCTATTGTAATTACGAAGTCGTTATTTTTGGAAAAATATTTTTATTGATTACAGCATTGCAATTTTACAATATTGCAATTTTCGTGGGGATCTCTACTTTCTTGAAAAATAAAATAGTGCCCATGTTACACGCTGATAATGTAGCTTTCTAATAAGTGTTTTTTTTAAGTCGGTTCTGTATTTTTATCGTTTGTCCTTTACAAACAAAGATACAAAAATACAAACATACAAAAAATCTAATCTTTCCTCTTATTATATAAGTGTAGACATACGCGTGAAATTGATAGCCTCCTTTTTTGTAAGTAGCTTAAAAACTCTGGTTTTTACTAATCTCTCTGTAGGAATCTTCTAGATTCCTACAAATTTAAAAGGTTGGCTGTAAACTGTGGTTATGTACAAACAGACGAACATACATACATACATTCATTCTTGCATACATACATAGGTATTCTGATAAAATCATAACCCTCCTTTTTGTGTAGCCGGGTAGAGACTCACAGGTGGCAACCATCGGTCTCCGACTGACATTAGACATCAAACTCGAAAACAATGCTTCGATACACTACTGTCTGTAAAGACTATATATGTACTGTGCTACTACCTACAACTACTCCCAAAGAGACGTCATACCCATTATAAAACACTAAAAACACGGCGAAATTGTACTATAGCTACTTACATAGAACTTAAGCAGCTAGATATTATTTGCATCACTGAAGAGGCTAAAAGATCACAGAGATATACATAACCGCGTCGTCAGAAAGAGATGTACGTATGTTCTCAGTTACAAAGAGTTGCAGTAAGCGGCCGATCGCCAATCACCGCCGATGATGGCTTGTGAAGTTACATGCGCTAGCAGCTAGAGTAAACTGGGGCAAAATGGATGGAAGGGTTTATTCAAGATGAAAATAAAATGATATTTTTGAAAAACAAATACTTTCATAATAATCCATGCCAATATATAAAAGTGAAAAGTTGTCTGTTTGTTTGTTTGTTTGGGGAGCTTTCACGCGATTAAGGCTCAACGGATTTTGATGAAACTTGAAATGGAGATAGCTTATACCCTGGAATAAAACATAGGATACTTTTTATCCCGGAAAATTGAAAGTTTCTACGGGAAAACTGGAAAAAAATTGATTACTCGCTGTAAGAAGCGGTTGCCATGGAATCAAAATAACAAGTATGTCAAAAAACATTAAGAATGGTGCTATAAGTAAGTACCTACTTTTGCATTGGTTTTTAATAGATATAACAAGTACATAGGATGCTTTTTTTTGCGCAGACGAAGTCGCGGGCGGGAAAACTAGTAGTTTTATATATCCCGGAGAACACCCGTACATTCACCGGACACTTGAGAAACGCTCGTAAAACTTTTTTATTTTGCGAATTGCTTATAGAATAAATTACATAATGTTATATACCATTTTAAAGCTAAAATAATAAAGAACATCGAAAAAGATACTATTAAACTATCAAAAATATAATACTCACGTTGACATTTTCCCGCCAAAAGTGATGAAAGGCACTTTGAAGCACTTTGTGGCAATCGCCACTCGCGGGACACTAAACACAAAATTATTTTGCAAAAAACAAATATGTCTAATTTAGACGGCCATTTGACGGCCGGTTGGTCTAGCGGCTAGAGATCTTAAGAACGAAATCAAACGGTCGCGGGTTCGAGTCCTGCAAGGTGCAATTATTTGTGTGATGAGCAGAAATGTTTGTTTCCGAGTCATGGATGTTGATATTCGTATTTATGTATGTTTATTCGTTATCTAGTGCCCAGTGTTAGTGTTAGTTGAGCTCTCAAGTGCGATATCAACTGATACGCTCTCAAGTTGTGATCAGCATCTTAAGATCTTCGCTGATTAATAAAGACATTTCAAGAGCATCTCAGATCATGTCGCTTTCAAGAGCCGCATCTCAAGATGCTACGTCACCAACCAGAACTTGAGAGCAAGATTGAATGAACTACGAATGAACGATTTATTTTCTTTATTGAATGTTCGGTTTTTGCTCAAATAAGATATAGCGTAAGGTTAAAATTTATTACTTCGATGTAGTTGAATTAAATTAAATGCGATTATATTAAACGTAATGTTTATTTTCTACATCATTATCATAACCTTACTTAAGTTTTTTTGTAGAAAGGATATAAGCCATAATATTTGTCTGTATTTTCAAAGTTACACTATCTATTAAAGAACTTAACGCAATTCATCAATGAAAGACTATAATTTATGAAAATAAAAGTTCGTTTATTGGTCATGCAGTATTTCCAGCGCGTATCCTTTGGTTACGATTTCGGATCTTTTTAGACTTCAGCGAGTCCTCGCCAGGTTCTGATATCTACCAAATCTTCGGATCTTTTCGCAATCAATATGCCAAATAAATTTCTTTATTCCCAGAGGAATATAAAAATATTCTTATAATGATGGTTAATATAATTATAATTATCAACTTCTGACATTATATTTTCGAAATCCTTGATTATAGCAACTGGCAATCACGCTCTCAAGTCACGGATCGACTGCACTCAACATTCTGCATCTCAAAGCACATCACAAGTGCGCCCTTGAGAGTCGAGATTGATTTATTATTAAACACTAACTCAGCTGATTATGGCATCTCAATCAACAGTTTAAGATGTGTTTATTAATTAGATTCGCATCTTGAGATCGCTCTAAAGAGCGCTCTTGGAGTTGAGATCGGTCTATTAATACGGCCCTAAGTTGACACAGGCTGATTAGCTTGTGTTTACTTTGCCACGCAGAGCGGGGTACAACGTATCTACCTCAGTTTATATATAACATCATTGACTACTCCAGGTTTTTTTGTGAAGCGGTTGAAATTAAAAAGTAGGTATATGGTTTTAACTTGGTTGCATGGAATCCCGTGATAAGCAAGTATTCGCGTCGCGAATTATGTCAGAAGAAATCTGCACATGTCGTTAGTGTTGAGTACAATTTTGAATTTTTTACAAAACCAATGTGGGTAGTTGGAGACAACGCTCGCCCTTCTCGATGCTGATACCCCTACTTCAAACTTCTGACGAACACAATCAATCGAATCGAGGTATATTAAAATAAGGTTTAGTGCGATTAAGTCTGGTTTAAATAATTAACTGACCGGTTCAGTATTTCTGAAGTCTGCGGGGCCAGGCCTCACAAAAGCGGTACTTACTTGCAGTACAAATTATCGTCATTGAGCTACCGTGCAGTGTAACCATTAAAGAAAACAAGACACAGATTTTACAACGGGCCATAAGAACTTGGTTCTTGCATACATATAGAAAATGATAAATTAGTATACCTAACTGCTAAATCAAGCTCCTGTAAGCGACTACTCGATATTATATAGGTATTTATTAGAATCTAATAACAATTTGGAAAACAAATCCTTCTTCGGTACCTTTCGAAGGGCTGTAATACAAAACCAGCGGTAGAGTCTACACTTAAACTTTTATCACTTTCTCTTTGGGCCCATGTGAACAATTACACCTAATTTTAATTGACATATTATTCTAATGCAACTCCACAAATACCTTCCTAATATCAGAACGCGGTTTTGACGTCGCTTGTACTGGAAGCGCATCGTGAGGAAACCAGGATATACTAGAACCACGTCGATCTTGCCATAAACAGGGTTGTGTCGGGGCGCACGGTTTGATTGTTGTGAAAGTCTACGGCACGAACAAATTGATCCGGTCCCGGACCCTCCGATTCGCTCTGTGCTGGAGTTTAGAGTACCTACCGTTGTGAGCTTTAGAACTTCTTTCCCACAGTGTGCCTAATCTTTATTTTAGTACGAACTTTCCGGGCGCTGCAACCACTTTTGAGATTTTTACTTTGTTTCCACCCTTTTTTTAAAGTTTATTTATTCTTAGGTAGACTTTTTGTACACTTTTTCATATTGAATCTAATGTTCTCAACGATATATTTAATTTAAAACAACATCCAAATCAATACGCTACCCTATCTAAATCGCGAGCATCATCGTCGAGTTTAATCTATCTATCCATACCAATATCAAAAATGAAACGTTGTCTGTTTGTTTGTTTATTTGTTTGTTTGTTTGGGGAGCTTTCACGCGATAACAGCAACAGCAACTCTTTAACGGTAAGCTCCAGAGATAATTTTGGTGTCATTTTGTAGCTTATACTTATACTAGTTGTGACCGTGGCTTTGCCCGCGTGATCACTTTCTGAGATATAAGGATCCTGTGATATTACAGAACCAAAAGTACCAAAATCATCAAACTTCGTTTAGACTTATTGAATTACACTCATTAGATCGAGATACCAAGTACACCAGTTCTTAAGTCAAACCCTCAGCTATCTAGCAATGAAAACCTCATCGCAATCGGTCTAGTAGATTTAACGTTACGTGATGCGCGAACAAACATACAGACTAACAGACCGAAAAGATTTTTAAAAAAACTTGATCAGTAGCTTATTATAAGTACCCTAGACCATATTTTTTTTTAAATATCTTCGTTGTACTTTTTGTACTTACTGCTTTACAGTAACTTATAATAACTTCCTCGCGACTTCGTCCGCGCGGACTACTGTATATCGCGAAATAAAGCATCCTTTGTTCTTCTAGGATATTAAAAACCAATGCAAAAGTAGGTATAGCACCACTCTTGATGTTTTTTGACTTACTTGTTATTTCGTTTCCATGGCAACCGTTTCTTGCAGCGAGTAATTACCATTTTTCCATTTTTTTCAGTTTTCCCGTGGAAACATACAATTTTCCGGGATAAAAAGTATCATAAGCTATTCAAGGGTATAAGCTATCTCCATTTCAAATTTCATCAAAATCCGTCCAGCTGTTATCGCGTGAAAGCTCCCCAAACAAACAAACAAACAGATAACGCTTCACTTTTATATATTGGTAAAAACAGCCAAAAACAGCTTGCGATTTAGATAGAGTAGAGTATTGATTTTGATGTTGTTGTAAATACAGCGTTGCTAAAGCGTTACTTTTGTAACATTTTATATTACTTTGACCCTCTCATGTTACTTTAATGTTACACGACTTCAAATGTTACTTTTACGTAACTTTTATGACTAAAAAAAATATTCAAATGTTATCAAGCAAACAAAAAATAATCGTGAAATGGAACGCACCAAAGGAAGTTTACGTTCGTCGTGTTGGCGCTCTTGATTTTGAGCCCTCGCCACAGAATAAATAATAGGCCCTCGCCTCGAATTGTAAAAACGCGAAATGGACCAATCGCGAATAAGTTGAATTGTTGTTATGAAGACATCTTGACCGAGCGAGCGCGAAGCGTCTCCGTTTCAACTTGGGCAAAATCCGTCTGGTAGTTTCAGCGTGATGCGTGTTCAAAGAGACAGAAAGACAGACAAAAATAAAATACCTTTTTGCCATCAATATCGATTTTGAAGTTTATCACAATTATAATTTTCAAAAATACTTTATGTACAGATTTAGCCCAGTTACAGTTTTATTATAGTACTAGCTGTACCCGCGGCTTCGCACGTGTGAGATTTATGTACATATGTATAAATAATTATACGTACTGTTAAGATTATCAAAACCTAAGTTTTGTAATGTTAGCCTTCGGTTGGTCAGGTTTGTCGAATAGGAAATAAAACTTATCTAGCATATTTGAACTTAGCTCATCAATCGCTGTGCTCCAAGGATCAAATTTATGATTACATGAGTCAGTCTATTTGGATTGGACGTAGGTACATAACATAGCTTGGAAAATATCTTTCACTATAATAGAACACAATTTTTCAGGTGTTTACTATAGAAATGCAGACCCTTTCAGGGACTTTACCTGCCGTAGTGAAAGTTGTGACACTGTTCCTATCTCCAGGTTGGTGTAACACAATGCGCCACCATCGTTGATACACCGAGATGTCAGCATTTAGCCGCTTACGCCATTTGTTGCTGGTAACAGTGCGATGTCAGCATTTCCCGCCATCGTGAAACTTCGTGAATGACCTCGAGGCGTGGAGCAGCCGGATAAACTGAAAAAGACATCGTATTAGAATCTATTTTCACGTGGAAACGATCCCACTTCTGATGTGAGATTTATATACATATGTATAAATAATTATACGTACTGTTAAGATTATCAAAACCTAAGTTTTGTAATGTTAGCCTTCGGTTGGTCAGGTTTGTCGAATAGGAAATAAAACTTATCTGCACCTCATAATAAAAGCAAGTTGCTTTATCCTATAGCTGGTATCTATAGTACCTAGTAGCTACAGCTACAGAATAAATAACCTAAGGAATATTTAATAAAAGCTTGAAAATTACTGAGCAGTTTAGTACCTACCTAATTGTACTAAAAAAGGCATAATCTAAGGATTATTCATAGAAACAAGGAAATAGAATTGTTATATTTTTTATTGATTCTACCACCAGATTCGGAACACACCGCCATAGAAGAACTGGCAAGAAACTACGGGGCGAATATATTTTTTCATCATCAGTTTTACAATTATCATTAACATAGATATCATACACTAAATATCTAATACAAGTATACTAACAACCTCTATGTGATACTAGGTCATAATGACACTTTATTATCGTTTTACAATAACCATAGTTACACCAGGCACAAAATGAAAGCATTCACCATGAACAGAGTGATCCTAATCATTTCCAACACAATTACATTGGTTATAATAACCAATATGGAAAAACCATAGAACCGACAATATCTACTTGCAAAATACACAGTTATATACAGTAAATATGGGACAAGGAAACAGAATAGCAGAATAACACAGTGTAGGTAATGTTAATTGTACTTAACTTTTGGTGTCTTGTTGATGCAACGATGACAGAAAACGAACAGAGAGGGCTGCTCAGCCCAGAGGCTGCTTTTTATAGAGATTCTACCCGCCAAAGTCACGTAGTCATTGCAAAAGCAGGAATGAGCCTGCAGATGGCGCCGAAGTGACGGAAATGTACATATTTTATTACATTGAAACTATTTAATAATTGTTAACTCGGTATTGTTTACACATTGTTAATCATTTAAATAATTAAGACGTTTATATACATATTTTTCAGAATGTTAACAAATATTGAAAGTCAGAACAGTATTCTTATATGATTCTCATAAATTACAATTTTTAGCGGGAGAAGTTGTATTTTTACTACAATTATAGGTTTAAATGTACAGAGCTGATTAAGTAATAATACATTAATATTAATCGGGTAAGTACTTAGTTTTAAGCATTTCTATCAATATCGTAAGTTTACATGATTTTAAATCATTCTAATTTGAACGGAAATATAAATACAGATGTTTCAGAGTTATAATACAATGGCTCAGTAATTGTACTTAAAATTAAAGGATAATTGTACTAAGCATTTTAAACACCATTATATAAATCTATAATTATCAATTGTAAACTATTACTTAATAAGTTGTGGAACAGATTCCAGATCAGTTTTTCTTCATAAACAATTTGTTATTATCACAGATTATTAACTCGCCACAGATCTAAGAAATTACATAATTATTTACAAAAAGATTCAATCGGTAGTCACTTTTGTCTTGAAGTGCAATATTTTATAAATACATTATAATATCGTCAGTGGTGAGGTGATTCAGTGAGAATATTCATTACATTGTTAAATACGTAAAACGTAAGTACCAAGTTGTATTATCTGGTCCAGTACCACAACTAAATATCGACAGCTCTTACATTGTTATAAAAATGGCTGGTACTAGATAGATTACACATATCAATAAGTTATAACCTAACACACGCGTGGTTATTTCTTTAGATTAAAAGTACCATAATGTGCTATTCCAGGACCTAAAATACCAATATACCAACATTTGATCAAAATTTCTTCAGCCGTCATAAACATTTTTATCTATTGCTCGGCTTCTAATCGCCAAATTGAGATACCAATTACACCGGTTTTTAAGTAATACCCTAAGCTATCCTACTTTGAAAACCGCATAGCAATCGGTCCAGTACACGTGATGCACAAAAATACAGACAAACAGGCAGACTATGCCAAATTGCATCAAAATCCGTCCAGTATTTCAGCGTGTTTTACGTGTTCTTTTAAATAATTTTTCACCCCTATGCTGCGGAAACCCTTTAATTTTTCGGGATGATAAGTATCCAATGTCCTACCCCAAAGTATGAACTCAAATAATACCAAGTTTCATTTGAATTCAATGAGTAGTTTCGGCATCATGCGCTGCCAAGATACAGACAGACAAACGGACACACAGACAAAAAGGAAAAAAACAGTTTTTGCTTCAGTACCGAATATAAAACAGACTCCAAAAAAATTTACAAAATATCTTCAATGTACAGAATTTGGACCCCAATCCCGCAGGACCCTTTATATATTCAAGATAAAAAGTATCTTTAATTTTCACCCATCATATAAACTATGGCTGTGCCAAGTTGCATCAAAATCTGTCTAGTAGTTTCAGCGTGGTACGTGTTCTTTTAAATAACTTTCAGCCCCTATCCTGCGGGAACCCTTAAATTTTTCGGGATGAAAAGTATCCAATGTCCTACCTCAAAGTATGAACTCAAATCTTACTAAGTTTCATTTGAGTTCATTGAGTATTTTCGGCATGATGCTATGCCAAGATACAGACGGACAGACGGACAGACAGACTGAAAGAAAATAAATAAAAAAGAAACAGTTTTGGTTTCAGTACCGAAAATAAAAAGACTCCAAAAAATTTTTCTTAAATTTACACAATTTGGACCCCTATCCCACAGGAACTCTTTATATTTTCGGGATAAAAAATATCTTTTATTTTCAATCATCATATAAACTATAACTGTGCCAAGTTGTATCAAAATCCGTCCAATAGTTTCAGCGTGATACGTGTTCTTTTAAAAAACTTTCAACCCCTATGCTGCGGGAACTCTTTAATTTTTCGGGATGAAGTGTATCCTATGTCCTACCTCGTATTATGAACTCAAATCGTACTAAGTTACATTTGAATTCATTTGATGTTTCGCCGTGATGCCTAGCCAAGATACAAACAGACAGTTATAAAAAAAAAGAAAAAAAAACAGTTTTAGCTTCAGTATCAAATATAAAACAACCTGCAAAAAAATTTACTAAATGTCTTTAATGTACAGAATTGGAGCTGTTACAGTTTTATTATAAGTATAGATAGATAGATAGATAGATAGATAGATAGATAGATAGATAGATAGAAGATAGATGGTGCCCCTATGTAACGGAGTGATTTTAAAGACGTGTTCTGGGGCAGTGTCACAATATCGCTCGGTAGTACCGGCTGATGAGCCCATTCAAGAGTGAGCTCATCTGAGGGAAAATGACTGTCTAATGATGATATTAAAAAAAACTCTTTTCTGAAAACACGGAGGGGAAAATGTCTACTCGTAATCATCAAAAAGAGTAAAACAAAACACAGACTCGAGCAAAAGTAGAATAGATTTAAGTTTATCGACGAGAATCATCAGTATTTTTCAATATAAGGAATGTAATTTATGTCTGCCGACACCATGTGCGGCCACAACGCTATACGACGCTGTTATCAAACCCATCACGTTTTAAGGCCATCTACTAAATTCTAATTAACTATTATCTACTACAAAAATAGTCATTTCATCGTAGGTATGTCCGCAATGCGTTGGATTAGAAAAAGGATAGATACATTATTCATTGCGAATACTTGCATAATTCCTAAGAAGAGGTTTAAAAGGAAGGTGTTGATAGATCGGCTTTAGAAACATTCTTTATTATTTTCCGCGCCCTGTCCGTGGTCCACCTACATTCTAGTGCTCATTTCGCGTTGTAAAATAAAGTAGATACTTGTCCTGGTTTAACGTGAATTCTATAAATTAACGTTGGCATGTTTTAATAATTACTTACTTGCCGTAATATTGTTTATGCTATGGTAGTATAGTATGATCATAAAATAGAAATTAAATTAAACCTTATCTGATCCGTTTTTTACATCGATACGACAGCATGTGACAAAATATGTCCAAATAACATTACAATAGGTATACATAAATAAACAGTAGTTCTGTTAATTTACTTGTTTACGAATGAGCTCATAAAAGCCTGCGAAGGCTTACAAAAACCTACCAAGATTGGTTCGTGTGGTAAAAAGGTTTTTTATTAAGTATTTGAATACCACTCTACCTACTAATTCGTTTTATTCTATGCACACCTGTCTAACACTTCTTCTCACAAAGAGAAATACCTACATAAAATATTATAAATAGATTAAATCTATAAAATGTAGGTACTTAAAATAAGTATGCTTTGAGTTTGTAAAGGAAATTTCCCTTTCATGTGCCAGCAGAGTTAAATCTCACACTGGAAAAGGAAATACCTTTCCGACTCTACTGGTGCTTCGGAAATACGCCTGTTAGAGAAGAGAGCACCAAGAAACTCTACGGGGATGTCATTTTTTCCATATTTGTTAATTTCTTATATTTTTTTCAAATGTCAGAAATTATAATAAAACATATTTAAATTGCAAATATAAAAAATAAAAGTGACAATGAGATGTCCCACAATCATCAAACAACCAATAAATATTAGATAACCCTGACCCCTCGCATTATAGCTAAGAACCATTTCGATCACATCAGCTTTCAAACAGGAAAATCCGCATCATAATCGGTCCATTGATTTGGGAGCTACGATGCCTCAAACTGACACTGATACAATGATACACAACACCCCAAACTTATAACACCCCTCTCCTCTGAGTTCGGAGGTTAAACATGTTGCCCTCTGCGTGCCAGCTACGGCTGTGCAGAATGATAATGATGTTTTTTAAAGTGCACAGTTGCACACATTGTCACGAAATCGGAACAGGGGCTTACAAGGTCTTGTACGTATTTATGATGGAGATGTTCCAAGCTTCGTGGAAAAGTACAGATGACAATGAATGGGAAGAGTGATGAATTTGTCGCCGCCGCGGAGGCTTTACGCAGTTTTTATGTTACGGCAGAGATGGACGTTTTAATGTACGTTTACAGTTTATAGTCATAGCTTGTGGTTTGTGAGTTACAACCTGCCCTGTGAATAAAATAAATATGCGCATAGATTTGCGCCTTCGAGCATTCAACTACAAAGTTGTATGAATGCTCGAAGACTTGCACCACACATTTGCATACGCCTGACTAAATAAGTACTTATTTAAGTATTATCGTCAAATTACTGTTCATACCTGTACTATTACTAACTCTGTGCTCATACTAATAATGGGTTCAAGTTTGAAGAAAATATATATAACTAGCTGTACCCGCTGCTTCGCATGCGTGGTCATTTCCTTAGATTAAAAGTACCATAATGTGCTATTCCAGGACCTAAAATACCAATATACCAACATTTGCTCAAAATTTATTCAGCAGTCAAAAATATTTTTATCAATTGCTAGGCTTCTAATCGCCAAATTGAGATACCAATTACACCGGTTTTTAAGTAAAACCCTAAGCTATCCTACTTTGAAAACCGCATAGCAATCGGCCCAGTACACGTGATGCACAAAAATACAGACAAACAGGCAGAAAGCCACGAATTAAAACAAAAAAATTGTTCTGTATCTATATTATTTTAGGGTAAGCTAGACAAAAAAAAAGATTTCTCTGTACAGCCTTTTTCGTACCTATTGCTTTATTATAAGTATAGATAGATGACTATGCCAAGTTGCATCAAAATCCATCCAGTAGTTACAGCGTGATACGTGTTCTTTCAAATAACTTTCAACCCCTATCCTGCGGGAACACTTTAATTTTTCAGGATGAAAAGTATCCAATGTCCTACCTCGTCGTATAAGCTCAAATCATACCAAGTTTCATTTAAATTCATTCAGTGGTTTCAGCGGCGTGATGCGCGGTCAAGATACAGACAGCCAAAAACAAAAAATAATAACAGTTTTGGCTTCAATATACAATAAAAAGAAACATAAATTATTATCCATATCCCAAAGGAAACCCAATATTTTTCGGGATAAAAAGTATCCTTAATTTTTATTCATCATATAAACTATGACTATGCCAAATTGCATCAAAATCCGTCCAGTATTTCAGCGTGTTTTACGTGTTCTTTTAAATAATTTTTCACCCCTATGCTGCGGAAACCCAGCATTTTTTTTTTTTTTTTTTTTTTTTTTTTTTTTTTTTTAATTTTTCGTGATGATGAGTATCCAATTTCCGTCATCAAAATCCGTCCAGTAGTTACAGCATCATACGTGTTCTTTCAAATAACTTTTTAACCCTATCCTGCGGTAAAAAAATATTTTTTCGGGATGAAAGTATTCAATGTCCTACCTCAAAGTATGAACTCAAATCATACCAAGTTTCGTTTCAATTCATTTTGACTGTGCCAACTTGCATCAAAATCCGTCTAGTAGTTCAGCGTGATACGTGTTCTTTTAAATACCTTTCCAACCTTGTCCTGCGGGAACCCTTAAATTTTTCGGGATAAAAAATATGTCCTATCTCGAAGTATGAACTCAAATCACACCAAGTTTCATTTCAATTCATTCAGTAGTTTCGGCGTGATGCTATCTATGACAGACCGACAGAAAAAAAATGATAAATAAAACAGTTTTGGCTTCAGCACCAAATAAAAAAAATAGACTCCAAAAAAAAAACTAAATTTCCTTAATTTACAGAATTTGGACAAATTCTGTAAATTAAGGAAATTTAGTTTTTTTATATATATATATATATATATATATATATATCCCACAGGGACTCTTTATATTTTCGGGATAAAAAGTATCTTTAATTTTCAATCATCACATAAATTATAACTGTGCCAGGGCGGTCGCACTCCGCAACAAATACAAATATTATACCTAAACTTCGGGGCCGCAATATTAGGGTTCATTCCGTAGTGTCAAGTGTGCGCTCGATGAGTCGCGCGCTGTATGCTTAACGATAAAGTACCTACTTACGTAAACTTACGTAAAGTTTTTGACAGATTTGATTCTTTTCTTAATTATAAATACAAAGGAGAAACCTAGAAGGTACTGCATAGCATTCGGTCTGACAAATCTCGTAAAATACCTACATACCCACATTTTATTACGTAGGTAGCCATTTCTTTTTCATTCATTATTAAGCATCGAAGTCAGACAGGCACCTTTTATTCATCGAAGTGTAACCTACATATTATGATATAATCAAATAATGGGGTACTAGGTCTATTCTGATAAGAATGTCATTATACGTAGTTAATAGAACTATCTACATTTATAACAATAAGTAATAAAATAATACATTTTTACATAATTGTTTATTCGGTTACAATATCTAAGTCATATTATATCATGACTTAGATATTGTAACTAGGTAAATATAATTGAAAGCTCGCAGCGCTGTGCGAGTTAAATTGCACTTTATTGCGTTGTAGCGAGAGTTGCTAGGTATTTAAATGACTCTACTCAGTTATCCTTCTGTACCTGTACTATTATTTATTCTGTGACTGTGCCAAGTTGCATCAAAATTCGTCCAATAGTTTCAGCGTGATACGTGTTCTTATAAAAATCTTTCAACCCCTTTCCTGCGGGAACCCTTTAATTTTTCGGGATGAAAAGTATCCAATGTCCTACCTCAAACTATGAACTCAAATCATAACAACTTTCATTTGAATTCATTGAGTAATTTCGTCATAATGCGCTGCCAAGATACAGACAGACAGACGGACACACAGACATACACACAAAAATGAAAAAGAAAAATAGTTTTGGCTTCAGTACCGAATATAAAACAGACTCCAAAAAATTACATCAAGTATCATTTGAATTCATTGAGTAGTTTCGGCGTGATGCTATGCCAAGATACAGACAGACAGAAAGACCGACAGAAAAAAAAAGAAAAAAAAACAGTTTTGGCTTCAGCACCGAATATAAAACAGACTCAAAAAAAAACTAAATTTCTTTAATTTACAGAATTTGGACCCCTATCCCACAGGAACTCTTTATATTTTCGAGATAAAAAGTATCGTTAATTTTCAATTATAATATAAACTATAACTGTGCCAAGTTGCATCAAAATGCGTCCAGTAGTTTTAGCGTGATACGTGTTCTTATAAAAATATTTCAATCCCTTTCCTGCGGGAACCCTTAAACTTTTCGGGATGAAAAGTATCTTATGCCCTTCCTCGTAGTATGAACTCAAATTATGCCAAGTTTCATTTGAATTCATTCTGTAGTTTCAGCGTGATGCTTAGCCTAGATACAGACAGACAGACAGACAGACAAAAAAAAACAGTTTTGGCTTCAGTATCAAACATAGAACAGCCTCCAAAAAATTTTTACTAAATTTCTTCAATGTACAGAATTGGACCTGTTACAGTTTTATTAAAAGTATATATAGATTTATCGCCCTGCAGTTTTCATATTTCCGCCTCAAATAATAAAATTCTAATCATTATTTCTTTTGGCCCCAGCACAGTATATTGTGGCGGCATGGCCCCCAAAAATTGTTACGCCACTCTCTTTGACAACCTCCTTTAGCGTGTTGAAAGGCAGTTTTGTGTCCGATAAGAACCGGCCCCGAAAAGCTCATCGTCAAAAAGGTTTAATCAATACCTATAAATAGAAGGAATGTTTATTGTTTGCCACCAATCACCCACATCATTCCGTCGTAGAACTCTCATAACTAACTTATAATAGAAGGAAACGGGCCGTGCCCCGCCATCTGGGCTGAAGTGGAACGATAAACAAGAAGAATAACACAGGAAATACGCGACCACAGACCATACGCGACATGTTGCAATTCGACGGAAGGGCACGGCGATCGGTGGACCGTGGAGGATTCCTTATTGTTGCATTAGGAGACGGGCTTGCTGGCAGGCGGAGTGGGCTTAGAAAGACAGATTCTATGGCGATTATCATCATCAGCTTCATCCTAATAGGGACTGACCTTCTTGTTATAAAACGGCTGGATGCCATTAGGAGTAAATGTTTGATGATGGGTCACACAGAGTGCATGGAACAGTACGCACCTACACGTAACATTACAATTTGGGTACCAAATTAAAAGCCTTCATATCCAACAATATATAATTTATTGACATCTATGTTATTTATTGATGGGGCAGGCGTGTTTTTTTAACTTTTAAGCTAGTTAAGCACAGAACCACTTATATAATTTATTAAAAGAACACGTTAAATGCTCTCTCGCAGGGACTCCTAAAGGGCAAACAAAAAACGATTAGGATTTTTTAAACGCAATTATCAAATATTGTTGAAACTATAAACAGTTTATACTGTACCAGCTATACCAGCGGCTTCGCACGCGTGGTCATTTCTCTAGGTTAAAGTTCTCTAGGTAATATCCCAAGACCTAAAATACCAATACGAATACCAACATTTGATCAAAATTGCTTCAGCCGTCAAGAAGTTTTTATCGATAGCTCGGCTTCTACTCATCAGACTGAGATACCAAGTACACCAGTTTTAAGTCAAACCCTAAGCTATACAACAATGAAAACCGCTTCGCAATCGGTCCAATAGTTTTTACGTGATATGCGAACAAACATATAGACAAACAGATAAACAGACAACCAGACAGACACACACACGAATAATAAAAATGTTAAATTATTGTTCAGTAGCTTATTTAAAGTACCCTAGACCTATTTTTTTATTTTCTTCTTTGTACAGTTTTTTCGTTCTTATTGCTTTACTAGCTGTACCCGCGGCTTCGCACGCGTGGTCTTGTCTTTAGGTTCAAAGAACCATAATGTGCTATTCCAGGACCAATATACCAACATTGGATCAAAATTTCTTTAGCCGTCAAAAATACTTTTATCGATTGCTCGGCTTCTAACTCACCGGATTGAGATACCAATTACACCAGTTTTTCAATCAAACCTAAAGCTATCTTACAATAAAAACCGCATTGCAATCGGTCCAATAGTTTTTACCTGATGCGTGAACAAACAAACACACAGACAAACAGACAGAGCAGCATGATTAAAAAAAAGTGTTCAATACCCTTTTTAAGCACCGAAGAGCTTTTAATTATTTAGCTTCTTTTTACAGTCTTTTTCGTACCTATTGCTTTATTATAAGTACAATTTGCATAAAATAATCCTTCTAGTAGTTTCAGCGTGATAAGTGTTCTTTTTAACAACTTTCAACCTCTATATTTCGGAAACCCATTATTTTTTCGGGATGACAAAGTATCCAACGCCCTACCTCGTAGTATGAACTCAAATCATACCAAGTTTCATTTTAATTTATTCAGTAGTTTCAGTGCGATGCGCGGTCAAGATACGGACAAACAGACATACAAAAATAAAAATTAAAACAGTTTTGGCTTCAGTATCGAAAATAGAGAACCATCCAAATAATATTATTTCTTACTTATATATTAACATAACTTTGGACCCATATCCCGCAGAAGCCCTTTTAATTTTCGGGATAAAAATTATTCTCAATTTTTACCCATTATATAAACTATCACTGTGCCAAGTTGCAACAAAATCCATCCAGTAGTTTCAGTGTGATACGTGTTCTTTAAAATAACTTTCAACGCCTATCCTGCAGGAACTCTTTAATTTTTCGGGATGAAAAGTATCCACTGTCCTACCTCGAAGTATGAACTCAAATCATACCAAGTTTTATTTAAATTCATTCAGTAGTTTCGGCGTGATGCCTAGCCAAGATACAAACAGACAGACAAACAGACAGACAGACAAAAATGAAAAAAAATACAGTTTTGGCTTCAGTATCGAATATAGAGAACCATCCAAAAGAAAATTTCAAAATATCTTCAATGTACAGAATTGGACCCGTTACAGTTTTATTATAAGTATAGATTATAAGTAAGTATAGATAGATAGATATATGATATGGATAGTATCAAACTGCATAAGCAACAGCGTTTCAACCGTCCCGCTACCGCTCAATCCGACCCTAATACCCAACTTTTCCAAGGCAGTATCGATATCTGACCATGTAGTACAGAACGATGATCGCCCACCATTACTCCAGCATCGATCACGCAATCCAAACGATACACTTGTGGTATTGTACTCTGTCAGTTTTTGTGAAGTCGACGCGTGCACCGCCGTGCTCATATATGTTACTATATACATATATGTTACTTATTATGCGGTCTTATACGGAACATGTTTGGTCACTTGGTTCGAATAAACTATAGTTGTTCTAATTTTTTTAATTGACGGTCTCTACCTATAAGTTGAATTTTGTGCTTCTGTGGAACGAGGTGCTGTAAAACTGTTTGAGAGTACGCTGTGTGAAAAACTTCTTTCATGTGAGTTACATACTTCGACTAACTCATACCTACTTTGAACTAAAAACCATACCTAACTATTAATTAACTTTATGGAATCGTAGACAGTTGATGATGAAGCGATCGTTTTAGAAATGAAACAAGACGCGAAAGGCATTAATTGCGGTAGTAACTACTTGAAGAAAAAACTATATATTTAACTAATAGGGTCAATTTTATGTGTTATGGTCCTGTCATTTTTCGGTATTATCAAACAGGTTGAATTTACGCACTTTTTTATTTCTCAGAGAAAATGTTTTAAAAAAACCGACTTCAAATCGTTTTTTTAAGTCTTTGCTACGTCTAAGACGATTAAAGTAAGTAAGTAGACACCTAACTGGCACAGACCTCAAAAAAAATGAATTATTTATTTATAAGTTTTATTAGAATTGATGCTTTATTTTTAAATAGTTTTTAATTCTTACTTTTTAGTTTCGTTAAAATAGCCCAAGAAAATGAAGTAATTATTCCATTAATTAAGAAAAAAGACATACTGGTAACAGTTAACAGTCCGTATCTTCTAAACTACTGAGCCGATTTTGATGAAATTTAAACTATACCCTAAGTTGAAAGATACTGAAACTATTGCAAAAATAATTATTGCAATCAGACTTGTACCTAGTTTCCGAGAAATCCCTGGACAAACATTATATAAACTAACATGTATGAATATGAAGCATTTTTGTCAATTTTATTACACATCAACTAAAGAACCTTTTTTTTTAATTTGGTTAAGAACTATAACCCTACTATGGTCGGGTAAAAATAGCCTATGACACTCTTTTCCGATAAAGACCTCGCATGTTAAAATCGGACCAAGTTTTTAGTTTGAACTTTGAATAACCTTTCCTCTGCTTCGCCGTAGTCGGGTAAAAAAATAGCTTATGACACTCTATACCTGAAGATAAATCGGTTGATACTCGTACCGTGTTTGTCAAAATTGGACCAACAGGGGCGAAGCTATGGTGGAACATCCACATAAGTATGTGCATACATACATAAACTGTTACCCTTCCCTTGCTTCGCCGTAGTCGGGTAAAAATGTATGATGTAGACACGACCACAGAATAAATAATAGCTATTTATGACATACATGCAAACTTCCCACCATTTCAAAAACAACGGTTTATCGAAACCGAAATGAAAACCGTTCCTCCGCTCCGAAGGCGTTGGTCATAAAACACAAACCGCGGAATCGATCATGCGTGTCCCATTAAAATCGATTATTCTTCCACGAAAATAAACAAAAACGTGTGTTTCGTTAAATTATTAATATTCAACAGTATATGTATTCATTCATACCTGAATTAATTAATATTTTGTAATGAAGAATGAGTTTTCCTCGTTTGCCTCAGAACTTTTTCTTCTCGACACAAATCCCACGCTTAGTTGGTCGTAAACAGCTCTTTCATAATTCGGCGAATAAATAGGATAGGTACGTATGTATCCACTTTGTGTTCTGAATGTATTATCTTTAGCACATAGCTCGCATAGTGTATATTTTCTATAGCATAGACATAGGGTACGTATACTTTTCACCCCTGAAACATAATCAATACATAGTATAAAAGAAAGTCGCTCTCCGCCTTCTGTCTGTAACGCTTAATCGTTTAAACTACGCAACGGATTTGAATGCAGTTTTCACCATCAATTAGATTATTTCACGGAAGTTTTATTATATATATTAAATTCTTGTTAATATTCTTGGGTTTTTTGTTGCGCTGAACCCTAATTATTTTCAAAAATAAAAGTAGCCGCCTAAGTTACTCCTTATAACATCAGCTATCTGCCTGTGAAAGTTTTGTCAAGATCCGTCCAGCCGTTTCGGAGATTTTTAATACGAGCATATGAGACCTAACGTAGCGAGGGGGGAGGCGGCGAGCGAAGCGAGCCGCCCGCCTTCCCCCAAAGCGGAGTGTGAAGGTCACTGTGCGAGAACTAAATTTTTCACGTCATTTTTTTCTTAATTTCACACGTGCGCAGCCTGGGGCTTGTCGCTAGTACTTAATAAATCTATGAAAACTACCTATTGCATGCAAACATGTAATAACAAAACCATGCATGTAACATGTTTTATATTTGAATACTTAGTTCGTCAAAGTTTTCTTCGCAAAGAACGCGATTCTTCAGACGTTTTTGCATTTTGTTTTAACGACAACATTCTCATTAATTGTAATATAATTTATGTTGATGCTGATTGCCGTAACAGAACGGATAACATAATTGCTTTTCTGATATTATGGTTTGGTTCAGACTTCATTTGAATAAATAAAATTTAAGACTATTCGAATGGCTCTCTGAACATTTGTTTTAGTTCTAAATTGTATTCAAATCGTACAGCATTTAAATATTTAATTGTAGTTAATTCAACCGTAACTTAAAAGTTTGTAATTATTTTGATAATTTCTATTCAAATTCATACCCACCGTGTACATAAAATAGAAAGTGACTCTGTTGTGATTTTTAAATGAAACCCAACCAAATTTTTAGTTTTCATTTATTGAATAGAAATAAGCGCTCACTTACCTTACAAACAAGGAATCCTTGAAATTGTCACAAGATTACACAGATTACCCCCCCAAGTGCATGCAGTAGGTATATCATAAAATCTACGAGTTGTGAACCGAATAACATCAAATTTGATACAATAAAAATAATAGGTTCGTTTAATAATTTACTTTCTAGATTTCCGTACCTCAAACGAAAAAAGAAACCCTTAAAGGATCACTTCGTTATCCGGCCGTCTGTCTGTCTTTCTGTATGTCTATCTGTTTCTCTGTCTTCAAGACCCTTTTTCTCAGGAACGCGAGGAGGTATCAAGATGAAAGTAATATCAAATACTACTTGGTGCTGAGAAAAAAACAAACTTCTAAGTCAACGCAATCAAGATAGGGCCGATAATGCCGTTTATTTTGACACTCGCGAGGGAATCAAAACCTCTAAAGGGTACTTCTCGTAGACCTAGAATCATGAAATTTGGCAAGTTTTTTTTTATTTTATTTTTATTTGAAATTGGTATACTGATCGTGACATACGTTGATGTATGGGCCTCTGGGGACAAGAGTTTTACAACGACAAAGTTGTGGCTGGGTTTTTTATAGCTTTTAAAAACTTTCTTTAAATAGTATATACTCGTACTATTATCAAAATATGTCTGTACATATAACAAAGCCGCAAATAACAAAAAGTCTGTACAATGGAGATAATTTAAAAAGGAATGGTGTACTAAGGGGACTAAAGTAAGGTACTGAACAAGAATTACGGATTAGGGATCCAGCAGTGTCTTCAATCCCGCGGAGTTTTGATGGATTGGTGACAATCCCGTGGTTTTGGATAACTTAGGTTTTGACTTAATATCTGGTGTACTTCGTAAACCCGAAGAGTGAAGCCGAATAATAGTTAAAATCTTTTTGACGGCTGAAGGAACTGATGTGATATATTGTACATTATACGTACTTTTATTGGTCCTGGAATAACGCATAGGCTACTTTAAAAGTTACCACGCGGTGCATCTAGTTTTTATAATAAAACGCATTCTCATCATACCTATTTCACGAGCTCTTACAAAACAAAACACAATGTTTTAAATAATCTCAGCTCTCAGGCAGTTTTGAGGCAGCAGCCTGTCCCCAGGCTGTCATTTACCCCTCATAATAATAGGCAGCTTGCGGTGGGGAAAACAGATTTCTCGGAGTAAACTGCTTCTCGACACCATGCTTGCTTCTTTAAGTCGTGTTTAGAAAGGTAGCTATTGTATTTTGATCTTCTTGAGCCAGAAATATGGTTCAATTTTGCTGTTCCTGAAGACGACTGCACCTATAAGTAGTTGGATCCTCATTCAGGGTCGGCATTTCTATTTTTAATCGACTTAAAAGATTCGACTATTTTGTTGTGTATTTATCTACATCATGAACATCAGTGTGCATACACCGCTGGACATGGACACAAGATCAGTCTGCATACACCGCTGGACATGGACACAAAATACTAAATAGGTTTGTGCTAATGCGTGATATTGAGTCCGATCATCGGATCTTCTTATCTAATTGCTAACAGCAATGAAGCTTTGCGTAGAACATCGCCTTCTGACCGAAGGGCGTCCTACTCTATGTTTGCCTGTCTGTGTGTTCACTCATGCCTACCTCAGAGATTTCTGAACCGTTTTTTATTATTATTTGCATGGTAGACTTTTAGTGTGGTTCCGTATAAAGTTTATCAAAATAGGGTTCAATGGTCATTTAAATTCGTTTTTAAGAACTACCTTTAAGAGGTACCTACTTAATACCTAGCTCTGTTCTGTCTGACCAGTGACAAAGTAGATCAGTCGCCATAAACGATAAGAACTGGGTAGCAATTACCTATTGTAGATGTAGAACAACCCTATTTCGAAAAGAAAGTATATTCGCTATGCCACACGAAATTCCTTGCAGAAAACGTGTGTCGTCATTAAGACAGTTGACGCGTACAATTCCACGAAGATATTGTAACGCGGCGCGTTACGTGTCTATTTAGACACGTTACATAGCGAATAAGTGCCCTGAGCCAAACTAAATAGGATTATCAACCTGAGACATAACTACTTAGTACTATTATTTATTGTGACATCTATGTTTTGTTCGTTTATTCTCAGTTATACCACAGAATAAATAGGGTAATACTGGCAAATAAGGGAACCGGTGGGTTGCTCACTAGGTAGATCTGGTAGTTGGTAACTGCCTACTAAATGATATATGTAATAACTTCTACCCTAATAAGTAAAAACTCCACAAAATAATATTATAATATGTTCCTTGACAGAGGCAAGTAAACCTAGATGGCAGCCCTCTCCTTATTATGCGACGAGGCTGTTTAATGATGCCCATTCGGGAGCCCCATGATAAGTCCTAATAGGAAGGCTACACACAGTTATTGTTCTCCAGGGAGGCATCTATTTAATGCAAAGAGGAATAGCTTACTTGAATAACTAATATGACTTTTAGTTGAGCGCAGCAATGCTGAATTACCGTCTGATGCGCCCGCGACGTCCCTCGTCGCTTTGGCTGCGACCGCTCCAAGATTTCTGTCTATAGCGGCATGGCGACATTTACGTGTAAGTTAGTTACGATTCCTAGAATTGCCCGAGTTCCTAACTTATTCACACGTTCACAGAACAAATAACCCACAGTGAACGAAACTAGGGCCGTGGGGTACCTGACCCCAACCGAAGATCAGCCCTAGTGTAATGTTTCGCTCTATCGATTATGCATTGTTTCTGACGAGAGCTTAAATACTAAATAGGTATTGGTCCAAATTGTGAAGACATACCTATGTCGTTCGCTGGGATAAGCTAGGATATCAGATATGACATATAAAACCCTATCGGCCGACAAAGTGAATCTAAGTACGATACCCGAATCAAGCCAGATGTCTTGAAAGTCGCCCGGCTGCTTCAGGGTCCAACTGTTCCTCAGTCTTCGTTCCGCGGGCAGAAACACTACCATCAATTCGTTATGTGGTCGGGCTGCAGATAACGCACTCCGTTCGAATAACATCTATCTTTCTTTTTATTCACCCCTGCACGTCTGGTATTATGCGCAAGCGGACGAGCGGGTGGTCGTACCACGTAACTCAAACAATCTGTTTTCATATTGAAACCGAACAAGCACCCACCCCGGACAGGTTCGCATCTGTCCGCTATTCAACAGGGAGGGGCATGACAAAGTGGCAACCGCAACCTTGATAACCGAAGCCCCCACCAGGACCTCAGAAAACCGGGGATGAATCCTTTCCAGGGTACAAGTTAACAATGCGCCCCCGGCGATATGTTAGTACCCTTAATCAGAACTGTTATAGATAACTTAGGAACCCTTTATTGCCAAGGCATCATTTCTTTTGCCATAGAGTTACAGATAGAGTCACAGTTACACATCCATTCCTTCAGTCTTCATCCATTATCCAAATCAGGCGGTTGTCTCGAAAATCAATTATTATTTAATTTTATTCTTAATTCCTTTTTTTTAAAAGACTCAACCTAAGCGTCTCATAACATTTGGTGGCAGCGTAAAGGGATTTTTTAAGTCCCCAGTACCGTCTCCATCCCGAGTACGTGATACAAATCCCGTCATATATACGGGAATTCGACGCAATTGCTGTGCTGTGTAGTGCAAGTGCTGAAATATCTAAGTGACTCCATTGTGCATACCTGGACATCGGAGTGCACCGAGTTTAAACCCAGTTCATCGTGTAAAAGGCCCATTACTGCGCACTGCTTGTGCTGCAGTCGGTTTTCTCCAAGAACAACCAAAGCCATACCCACTGTCATGCACAACTTGGTGCTGTGACCGGTATTGGTCATCCGACGTGCGAGTACCTACACATCCGACGAGCGAGCATCCATTCGACGCGACGACGTGACGCGCCTTATCTATTCCTGCTAAATCCTACATATCGTGAGCGAACTTCGAAGTAATGATAGCTTTCGTTATCAGTCTGTCCGTTCTCAAGTAAGTGATTCTTGGTCATTGCGAATCTCAAACTTTTCTTACTATTGTTTTATTAATTGTTTTTTTGACACTTGTTGTTGTTTTAATAATTGTTTATTGTGTGAATTGCGATTGTAATTTATTCTAAAACTCAAAATGACTGAGAGCAATTTGAGGTTGTTCCAAAGCTGGAACAACCTCAAATTGCTGTAAAAGACACGGAAGACGAGGCACTTTGTCCTCCGCCTTCTGGCATACATATTTTTTTTTCTGCACCTTGTGGGGACAAGGTGCAGAAAAAAAAATAACACTGCGATCAAAAAATGTGAACTTGACCTTTCGACTTTATTAAAATTCATAAAACCATTTGACGGATCTAGAGAAACTTTGAACTCCTTTTTGGTCAACTGCAATAATGCCTATGACTTAGCCTCGGAAGCCCAAAAAGATATTTTATTTAAATACATATTATGTCAACTGCAGGGCAAAGCACAAACCGCCTGCTCCGTTAAAGAGTTTTCCAATTGGATTCAACTCAAAGAGTTTCTCAAAACTCAGTTCAGCGAGAGGAAACACTATGCCCACTATTACTCACCGACCTTCAGGAGTGTAAGCAACAAACTAACGAACCTGTGAGCCAGTACGCTTTAAGAATAGAAACTTGTCTCTCACAATTACTTACGGAAATATCCATTTCACATGGCCATAAGAGTAGAGAAATGATAGGACGCACAGCAGCCATGGAGGAATTAGCCCTCCATCATTTCCAAATGGGATTGATAACCCGTATATCAAACATCGTTAGATGCAAGTCGCCCAAAACGCTTAACGAAGCTGTGAACATTGCTATATCCGAAGAAAAAATACAACAATTTTTATTCAAACAGAATCCGTCTTTCTCACGTCAAGAAAGGCCAGGTACTTCAAGGCCCAATTTCCCAAGGCCGAATTTTCCAAGGCCGAATTTCCAACCTATGCGTAGAGATCAAAATCAGCGATTCCCTGCAAACGTTAACCAGCCTAGGCCCAATTTTTATCCCAATCTGCCTAATAACAATAATGATTCTTCTATTCCTGTCTGCAGATATTGCATAACGCCAGGACATACCCTAGAACAATGCCGCAAACGCGAATACAATAATAACCGCTTTAGACTTGATCAAAATCAGTCAAGGACACCACAACGTGTCCATTTTGTTTCTGATACCCCTGAAGACGAATACCCAGCTGAATCAGTAGAAGGTTATGACACCGTTGATGCTGAAACAAAAAACGAGTAACTGTCTCGTCCCAGTGTCCACTCGTCTTACGGGACTTAACAATTTAAAAATTGACACGATAAGCCTTAATAATAAACTTGAATTGACTCCGCTACATGGAGATAATTCAATAAATACGTCAAAATCTTTGCAGACATCGCTACATGATGGTCTGCCAAAATTCACTGTATCCATGCAGAATACAAGTCTGCTAAAATCCACTGTATCCCAGCAGAATACGAATCTGCCAAAACCAACTGTATCCGCGCAGAACATGAACCTGCCAAAATCTTCTAAGTCCAATGTATTTGAGATTACCAATAACCCAGCAATAACGTTACTACCTCATGTACTGGTTGAATCTTCCGTATCTGGCATTCCTTTAACCTTACTTGTAGACTCAGGATCCTCTGTAAGCCTGTTGAAACATTCCTGTATAAAAAGACAGCCTAAACTTGTGAAAGAAAAAATCCAATTAAAAGGTATTGATTCATTAGAAGAATCCATTGAAACCCGAGGTCATTTCAAAATTAAACTACAATTGCCGGAGTCGAGCATATCACACCAATTCCACGTTATTGACAAAATACATTTACCTTATGATGGAATCATAGGTTCCGATATGCTCAACGCACATAGCTGCAACATCGATTACACTAATAATTTACTTCATCCTGGTAAATCATCCTTGAAATTACACTTTCATGATCCAGCATACTTAATTCCTGCAAGAACAGAAATAATTATCGAATGTTCTGTTCAAAATCCTCAAATAAAAGAAGGATTAGTCCTTGACCAAAAACTCACTGAAACCTTATTAGTCGCAAATTGTGTAGTCCGCGTTAAAGAAAATAACAGAATAAACATATCCGTCGTAAATACCTCTGAAAAACCTGTAACACTGAAATCAAATCTTAACCTAAAACTTACCCCAATTGATCATTCTGAATTCAATAAAGCTCCCCAGGCTTTACATCCTGTAAATAATGTGAATGCTATAATCCCAGACACAGATACTTTCAAACGTACTGAAGAAGTATTAAGTCAATTACGTGTTTCCCATCTCAACAGCGAAGAGAAAGAAACTCTATACCAAGTGTGCTCTGACTTCTCTGATATTTTTCTTTTGCCTGGAGAGAAACTAAGCTGTACCAATGCCCTGAAACACGAAATAAAAACTACCACTGACATTTCTATCCACACAAAATCATATAGATTCCCTGAAATCCATAAAAAAGAAGTCAAAAAGCAAATTGATCAAATGTTAGACCAGAACATTATTGAACCTTCTGACTCTCCCTGGTCCTCTCCGATGTGGGTAGTCCCTAAAAAGCTCGATGCTTCAAACATCCAAAAATGGCGAGTGGTAATAGATTACTGAAAACTGAACGACGTCACAATCGGCGATACTTACCCTATTCCTCAGATCGCAGAGATCCTAGACCAGCTGGGGAATAGTAAATACTTCACAACCCTAGATTTAGCTTCTGGGTTCCGCCAGATTCCTTTAAATGAATCCGACAAATCCAAAACTGCCTTCAATATCCCTGAAGGACACTTCCAATTTACACGGATGCCATTCGGGCTGAAAAATGCCCCTTCAACTTTTCAGAGACTGATGAATACAGCTCTTTCCGGACTCCAAGGCATCCGCTGCTATGTCTATTTGGATTAAATCCTTCCTCGGTCTTGTTTCGTATTATCGTCGTTTCATCCCTGATTTCTGAAAAACGGCTAAACCCCTCACCAACCTTTTGAAGAAAGACGTCCCCTTCAATTGGGAAAATCAACAACAGCTAGCATTTGATAACCTGAAACATAAGTTGACCACTGCTCCCCTTCTCATCTACCCTGACTTCACCCAACCATTCGTTGTTACATGCGATGCCTCAAACCACGCCATAGGCGCTGTCCTTTCCCAAGGACCCATCGGAAAAGACAAACCAATAGCCTACGCATCGCGTACCCTCAATAAAAGCGAAACCAACTACAGTACAACAGAAAAAGAGTTGTTAGCTGTCTTATTCGGATGTAAAACTTTCCGTCCCTACCTATATGGGAATAAATTTCAAATTGTAACAGACCATATACCATTAAAATGGGTTTTCAACCATAAAGATCCCAGCAGCAAACTTCAACGTTGGCGTTTAAGGCTAGAAGAATATGAATACGAAATAGTATATCGAAATGGCAAACTGAACTCACCCGCTGATGCTCTTTCCAGATATCCTGTGAACCCTGTTCTTCCTGAGAATCGAAATAATTTAAACCCAAATCCACTTGACGATACTAATCCTAGTACTGAACATTCATCGGAATCAACACCTCAGGAAATTGGTCAAGACACCCTTGACGAACTAATAAGACTGGACGAACTGATAAGCCCAGTGGAAGATAGAAACCTTGATTTCAGTCCTATGGATCCTCCTACTCCCGTAGAACCTCCTACTGCCGTAGAACCTCCTACCCTCATGGAACCATCCCAATTTGGTCCACTTTCTGTGTTGACTGAAGCACGTCTTGAAATAGAATCAGATCCTCAACCTTCAACTAGTTGTCAAAATCCTGACAACTTACCTGCGTCCACATCCTCAACCCGTAATCCAGACACTCCTCCAGTACTTGACAACATACCTTTATCTGACGAAACCTATAATAAATTCTTAAAATCACCTACAAAATCATATAATACTGACATTACAGAACATAATGAAGACTTGCTAAAAGGAGCACAAAAATTGATAATAATTCCTACCTCAATAGACATGGATGAATCCATGCCATATGTTCCAGAAGTACTCAACAATTGTCCAAACAACGAGCGCGATGAATTCCTGAAAAAAGAAAGAGCCTTACATAACTATTTGCCTCTTACTATCGAAAATAAAACTTACCTTTTGTTATTCACGAAAGTACACCATTTTGACGAACACTCGTATCCGGACATATTTAAATGCCTGAAATCTATTCGCGATGAAATAATCATGTCATATCCCACTGTAAATGAGATTAGCATTTCTGATTTTAGAAATCCTTTTGATAAACACACACACACAAACCTTTGCAAAAATCTATAATATGTTGGCATATTTATTCGATGGCACCAATATTAAAATTCATATCTACCACAATAATATTATATATCCTTCGCTTAGCGAAATACCTAAGATCCAGGAGATGCAGGACATTTAGGATCCACAAGAATGCTAAACCGCATCAAGGAAAGATTTTCCTGGAAAAACATGCGCAGTGATATCGAAAATTACGTTAAAAAATGTCCATCATGCCAAACTAACAAAGCGTTGCGTAAAATAAATAGAGCACCGATGGTAATAACATCTACTTCTACGTCTCCATTCGAAAGGCTAGCCCTTGATATCGTAGGTCCTCTGCCTGAATCTGGCACGGCCAAACTTAAGTATATTCTGACAATGCAAGACGACCTTACAAAATTCTCATTAGCATATCCTCTTCGTAGTAACACAGCAGTAGAAGCAAGCGACTGTCTCCTTCACTTTATATCACTCTTTGGTATCCCAAAACATATACTCACCGATCAAGGCACCAATTTCACAGCAGAACTCTTTAAAAAAACGTGCGAGTTCTTAAAAATTAAACAATTATTTTCATCACCCTACCACCCACAAACGCAAGGTGCTTTAGAAAGATCACATTCAACTCTTAAAGAATACCTTAAATCATATGCTAATGAAAATCAAGATAATTGGCCCCAGTATGTGTATACCTCCATGTTGGCATACAATACTGCTGTACATTCAACCACACACTATATACCATACGAGTTATTATTTGGGCATAACCCAAATAATAACTCGATCCCAGACCATATCCCAGACTCAGTATATAATGATAACTCTAATACTACCTATCCTGAGTATGTAAAACTTCTACAACACCGTATGAAGCACGCACGTGATAAAGCCTTAGAATACATTCATAAATCTAAAGAAAATTCTAAAACCTATTATGACTCACATACTCGCCCTGTCGAGTACAAAGTAGGCGATTACGTTTTACTAAAAAAAACATCTCAGAATGCGCAAAGCCTTATCTCCTCTATGGAAAGGCCCATACAAAGTCGTAAAAATTCATGGCAATCATACTTTATCTTTACTAATAAATAGACGCCATGTAAAACATCACTATGACGAAGTTAAACACGTGGATGTCCACGAAGTTCCACGCACTTAAAACATATTGTTTATTAGGATAATTAGTTAGGGGTAGTAGTTAGTAACTTCAATGTTTCTTTTCATTACAGCGTACTGGTCCAAGGTCACCATGAGTATGTTCAACCAATCAACTCGAGCTCCGGCATATACTTTGATCCAATTGGTGAACTCAAAATTAACACTGGATACCTAGATATAGTAGCTCCGTTAGACATTTCTTACATCGAACCTCATATTCAAAATATTAACTCGGTATTAGGCACAACACGCTTCTTATGCAATCAAATTGAAATTGAACTTGCAAGCAAGTTAGAATGTCATAACGTATTAGAGCCGCTAACAGTTAGATATAGTGATATTGTTACCGAGTATTCCTCTATTGCTCACCTGACAAGTAATAATAGGTTCAAACGTGGAGCATGGATAGGTGGTATAGGCACCCTATCCAAAACTATCTTTGGGACCCTAGACGAGGATGACGCTATTAAATATGACAATGCTATTCAAACTGTACAAAGTGATGAGAAAAGACTGGGTTCATTAATTAAACAAAATATTTTGGTTACAACTTTTACTTTGTCTAAATTTAATGAAACTTTAAGTAAAATAAAAATTAATGAAGCCAGACTTGGTGAAAGTATCGACAATCTCTCTTTAAAATTAAAAAACATGTCAGCAATTTCTAACGATTTAAAAATAAAGGCAAATATAAATTAAATTTTAAACAGTTTGGAAGCCTCTGTCCTCACCTTATCATTTCAACTAGAGGACATAACAAATGCTATCATGTTTAGTTTTCAAAACATACTTCACCCAGCCCTGTTACCTCCAACGCAGCTATACCAAGAGCTTGTTGATAATTACAGATACCTACCTGCAGATCTTAAATTACCCGTGTCTTTAGAGTTAAGTCATATTCATATTTTAATGAATGATATTTGTTATAGTTTAAACAACAGGATTGTTTTTATATTAAGAATACCTTTAGTATCACCTAAGGATTACAGCTTGTACCATAATATAGCACTACCAACTCCACATAGCAGTGTAAAACCGAACTCATTTAGTTTTATAGTCCCTAGCAGTAAATACATCGCAATGACCAAGGATAAATCAGAATATTGTAACCTTGAATCACTGAAAGAATGCAGAGTGGATAAGCTCTCGCGAGTTCATCTGTGACGTCATGACCGTGTTCCCAACTAAAGCGAACCCCAGTTGCGAAAGTGAACTACTATCAAACGTCATAAGTGCCCTACCAGTGCAGTGCCAAAGCGATTTAATTTACGGACAATTAGATTTATGGAAACCGCTTTGTAATAATAACTGGATTTATGTACAATCTCAGAGCAATAAATTATACATAGAATGTCCCAATCAGAAAAGTTTAGAATTAAATATTATTAGAACGGGAATTGTAAACATCCCAAATAATTGTGTCGCATACTGTCAAAGCACCAAATTAATACCTAAATTTAATAACTTAAAAATCAATGTCACTTTAACCCATTCTGACTTTAATATAATAAATGATTCCTGTTGTAGTTTAAATAAGTTTGAAAAATAATTAGGTAATGAACCACGTATGAAATTACATAACATCGATCTGGATATTTTCACCCCGGAAATAAAATCTAAATTAAAATCTATATCGGCAGAAACCGATAAAATTATAAATAAGCATCAAATCATTAAATACGAGACTCATTACTCGATTATATTAATTTTAGTTACTTGTACTATTATTTTATTTTGTATCACTAAACTGATTTCTATATTAAATCGCACAACCGTCTTCCTTATCGCTTTCCTAAGTTTTCCCGATCGGTCCCAGTAAACTCAACTATAGAACAAACACCAAATCCCGATCCTGTCATCCCTCTTAAGATCATCAAACCTCACCAGAACCCGGAAGATATTCCGGCTCCCAGTATTAGAAGAAATATATAATTTCCTTAGTTGTTTTCCTAAACTTCGAAATTTTAACCCCGAAGTTTAGTCTACCCCAGGGAGATGTTATAGATAACTTAGGAACCCTTTATTGCCAAGTCATCATTTCTTTTGCCATAGAGTTCAGATAGAGTCACAGTTATCCATTCCTTCAGTCTTCATCCACTATCCAAATCAGACGGTTGTCTCGAAAATCAATTATTATTTTATTTTATTCTTAATTCCTTATTTAAAAAGACTCAACCTAAGCGTCTCATAACAGAACGAAGTCTCCGACAGTAGGGAATTGTTTCTGCCATTCCACTTAAAGCGTTGCTGAAGAATATGCAAATACTCAAGCGACCATCGTGCCCAAAAGTTTTGATACATTTTCTGCAATATTCGATAACGCGACAAACGGCTCGATGTCTTTTCCCTGAAGAGGATTTCTGGCAAGGCGTTAAGTGGCTGACCAATAAGTAGATGGCCTGAGGTTAAGGTTTCCAGGTCGTTTGGATCGGAGCTGAGCGGACAAATTGGACGGAAGTTGAGTACCGCCTCAATTTTACAAAATACCGTCGCTAAATCCTCATAAGTTAACATACTTTGCCCTATAACTCGATTCAAATGTGTTTTGGCGGATTTTACTATGGCTTTAAAAATATCTCCACAATAGGGACATCGGGTGGATCAAAAGTCCAAGTGATGCCCGTCGGACCATGGGAGAGGCCGGCGCCAATGTCAATCTTATTATCAACTAGTTTTTCTGCCCGCGACTTCGTCCGCGCGGACTACTGTTTATCGCAGCAAAAGCATCCTATGTTCTTCTAGGATATTAAAGACCAATGTAAAAGTTGGCATAGCACCACTCTTGATGTTTTTTGAAGGCCCCTATGTGGTACGAATCTATCGAACGTGGCAACGAAAGCTTCCGTCGACAGGTCAGCAACAAGTTCCAGATGAACCGCCTTGGTAGCCAGACAGACAAAAACGCACATATACGCTTTAACAACCTTCGGGTTGCGAAGACGCGACGCTCCTAATCACAGCGAAGGGTCTGGTCTCAGTGACCCTATCCGAGGGCAAATCACCCATCTGAGACTGTATTGTGATTGCCTTGAGCAAGGCACTCACAATACAGTCCGAACTACAATTACAGTACCGAAATACAATGCTCCGTACAGTCCGTCTACCAGACAAAATCCAAAAGTCACGCTGGAGAATTGCCAATAGTTTTTTTTTTTTTTATTACGGACTAGGCAATCGTTTGACCACGATCTCACCTGATGGAAAGTGATGATGTGGTCGAAGGTGTAGCACGCTTGCCTAGTAGATACCTATTCACTCTTGACTTGAACACACCGGGGTTATAATTTACCGGAAACACTGACGAGGGCAGGGCATTCCACTCCTTTGCAGTCCTTATAATAAATGAAGAAGCGTAACGCTTCGTTCTTGTGCGAGGTATTTGAACCATGAAAGGGTGGCGCTTTGCTGATCGTCTAGTCGTACGGTGATGGAAAGGCGATGGGGGAATCAGGTTGTGCAGTTCTTGTGCACACTCTCCATAGTGCAATCTGTAGAATACCGCCAGGCTTGCTACCTCACGTCGATGCGCCAGACTTTGAAGCTTACTCTTTACCAGAGTGTCATCCGCAATGAGCCTGATAGCAGGTCTCTGAATTGAATCCAAAGACTCGAGCTGATACTTGGCAGAACCGTCCCAGAGGTGGCAGCAGTACTCCATACAAGATCGGACCTGTGGTTGATAAAGATTCAAAAGCTGTCCCGGTGTGAAGTACCGCCTAACCTTAGACAAAATACCAAGTTTTTTTGCAGCTACCTTGGCTTTGGATTCAATATAAGACCCAAAATTCAGGTTTGATGTAAGTTCGACACCCAAAAACTCCAAATGGTCGCCTATTGGTATTGTTACACTTTGGAAAGACGGAGATCGGTGTAGAGGACTCTTTTTAGCAGAAAACAAACACGCTTGCGTTTTAGTAGCATTAAATTTAACCAGGTTAGCTTCGCCCCAATCGGACACGGCTTCTAAGGCTAAATTTAAACGGTCTACCATAGCCTCTCTCTGAAACTGGACAGCGTCACAGCTGGCTTGAGCATTGGAAGTGTATCTCTCAACTACAGTACTGTCATCAGCATACCCAAAGGTACCGGGCTTCAGAAGGTCATTAATGTGCAGTAAAAACAGTGTAGCCGAGAGAACCGATCCCTGAGGTACACCGGCATTGATAGCCATTTGATCAGACGAGCAGCCTTCTAAGATTACTCGAATAGATCGTTCCCTCAAGAAATCAACTATCCAATTGCATAAGCCAACAGGTAAACCATATGAGGGAAGCTTGTTTAAGTGTTTTAGTGTTTTAGTTTGTTTTAGTGCATTACAGCCAGCGTGCAAGTTCATCACATGGCGATCAGTCACCAACATTTCCACCAAGTGCCCCTTCTTAGACAGTAACAAGGACTGGAGCGCAGAATAGGGCAAGCTTGCATTCCAAGTCAGCCTCCAACCCTGAGTAATCCAAATTCATCAACAAAAGGGTTGAGGCGTAGTTCCTTTCAACTTGGTCTGCCTTTCCATAAGGCATCCATTTCTGTTTCAAAGTGTTCATTCTGAACAACTCCAACGAAATAATGTAGTGCTGCTTTCCGTTCCTTCTGGGCAAGTACCCGAGCAAGCACCTTGCGCGTCGGGTAACGACAATTATTCACAAAACGCTTAATTGTGGTTGAGGTCCGGGAACGAGGAGACAAACGAAGTCCAATCACTAAGCAACTCACCGGAAATTGGTTCATCCCAACCCAATTGACAAGTTTTCGTATTACATAAGGCAATGAAATTCGAAAACCATTTCGAGATATTGCAACGCTGATCATTATTCTTATTTTTCCAAAATTTTTAGTGCTGTAACTACAAATATATTAAATTATAACTTTCAACCAAGCAGAGTTCGGTGGAATAATAAAATACAGTTGCCTGCAAAGAAAAAAAAGCCCTTGACGCTACGCTAGAGCCTGAATTTGATATATTTATAAATGTTTTTTAATGTGGAGTCGGTAATCTTGTACATACCACCAAGCTCTGGTAGTTACGTCCTTTCAGAATAAGCTACTTTTTAATAATAAATTTCTCGGAAAATATAGCTATATTGATAAATAAGATATACGTATTTTTTATTTTTCCAATCTAGAAAAATAAATATACGTATATCTTATTTTTCAATGTTCCTTTAGAGAAAAGAATAAAATAGTAATGTTAAAAATTTGAAATGTTGTCAATTGTACTGTCCAAAGTCGACTTGGCCTTGAATACCACCGGTGAGATCCAGCCCTTGGGATCAAATATCCTGGCCACCGTTGACATACAGTACAAGCCGCTTGGTCCAGATTTTTCGGGGTTTCCAACTCCACCCGATACGTAAACAAGTCTTGGACTGGTCGACACTGGATACAGAGTACCGACAGCATGTGGGGATCATCGACGTTCTCAAACAGGTGTGGATCTTGCTGGTGTTTCTCCGGCAGACCAGACAGGAGATTCAAACAACCATTTTTGTAACTCGTATCCACCACTGTGCAAGAGAACCTATCATCCTAAGAGGATCAGCTCGTCCCGCAGGACTAATGCATTTGCAATTTTGTGTACGTCGTCAACATATAGATCCTTTTCTAGGATCTCGGAGGCCCGTGGGAACCGTAAGCGTTCTCTTTACGTAAATTCCAAAAGCGAACGAGTTGCAAAAAATGGGCTAGACTTCAAGCTACAGAGAATAGATATAAGAGTACTATACCCGAATCCAGCCCGATGTCTTGAAAGTCGCCCGGCTGCTTCAGGGTCGGTCTATCGGTTTTCATATTGAAACCGAACACACAGTTTTATACTAGACTGTATATTATTTCTTTTATTCTAGCGTTTTTTCTCCATGGTATTAAAACAGAATAAATAATTGCATGCTATTAGTTACGATCGAATGGAGCTTGACGAATTTATTTTGTGTTACATTGTTGGAAACTAAGTTGTATTCTGTGGTGTTCCAGTGATGGTGTAACCGCGCATGGGTGGCGGCGGCGCGGGCGGTGCGGCGCTGCTGGAGGCGGCGACGCGCGGCGACGCGGTGACACTCGCGAATGCGCTGGCTGTGGACGCGCGCGCGCTCGCCGTCACTGACGAGGTACTCTTCCAGTGATGTTGTAACCGTAACCGCACATGTGGGGCGGCGGCGCGGGCGATGCGGTGCTTCTGGAGGCGGTGACGCGTGGCGTCGGTATGACACTCGCGAGTGCGCTGGCTGTGAACGCGCACGCGCTTGTCGTCACTGACGATGTGCTGGACTCCTAACGAAGTCATCATAATTCATCAATACAATACGAGTACAATAACTCTTGTTTGCACACCAAGTAAAAAACAGTAGACAACAAACTTAAAAATATAATTAATTTTTATTTTTTTGTTAAATTTATATTAATTTATATTTTTAAGTTTGTTGTCTCAACTAACTCTTTATTGCTATATAGCAATCTCTTCCGGGTATCCTTAGGATGGAAAAGATTAAATGGACACAAAAATTTATCGGTCGGTGGTGCATCAACAAAGAACAAGTAATAATCATCATCATAGAGCGTTAGCGTTGCAGCAGGGTTTTTATTTATTTTGGTGATTTTTAATTGCAACCATTATTTTATTTATTATATTTTGAATTCGAATTTAACAATGTCCGCAAACTGCATGTTGTGTTAACTATATTAGGAGTTACAACGTGCTTTTGTAATATTACACAAGACTTTAGACTAAGTTATGTGTATATTTCAAGTTGTGAAACAAAAAACACAGTGGGCAATATTGTTCACTGCTGGACGTAGGCCTCTCCTAATGCACGCCACAGCTCGATCTTCAGCTCTCCTCATCCATTTTCTTCCTGCCGCTTTCCGCAGGTCGTCACTCCACATGGCCACAGGGCGTTCTACAATACGTTTGCCTAAAGGTGGTCTCCATTCGAGAACTCGCCTACCCCAACGTTTATTGTTTTTTCCGGAAATGTGACCAGCTCACTGCCGCTTTAGCTTGCTTATCCTTCGATCTTTGTCGGTTACGTTGGTTCTCCATCGGGTATCTTCATTACGAATCTTGTTCTTCAGGGAAACTCCAAGCATAACTCTCTACATAGCTCGCTGGAGCAACCGTACATGTGTGGACTAGTTTGACCGTTGGTGTCCACGTTTCGGTTCCGTAGGTCATGACTGGTAGGACGCACTGATTGAAGACTTTTGTCTTCAGGCACTTTGGTATGGCCGATGACGAAGCTTGCCGAATGCTACCCAACCCAGCTGAATTCTTCTGTTAGCTTCCTTCTCAAAGTTGTTCTTACTTAATTGCAATATTTGCTCAAGGTAAACTTATCGTTGGACAACTTCAAGAGGTACACCATTAACTGCAATCGGTTCCGGGTCAATAAGATCCTTAAACATGATCTTGGTCTTATCTATGTTAATTCCGAGATCGCGCGTCGAGAAGCATTATCTAGGTTGATCAGCATACTTTGCAAGTCTTGCGGTGACTCCGCAATTTGGACGATATATTCGGCAAATCGTAATCAAAGTGTGAGATGTTCTCACCATTGATACTAATGCCCATTATTTTCCAATCGAGCGTCTTAAACATATCTTCCAAGGCATTAGTGAACAGTTTCGGGGATATAACATCCCCCTGTCTCCCCTGCGCAGTTGGATGTGTTTAGACTGCTGGTTTTGTACTTGGTCACTCATAGTTGCAGCGTCATACAGAAACCTCAGCACTTCGATGTGTCGCCAGTCTACTTGACAACGCTGCAAAGACTCCAGAACCGCCCAGGTTTCAACGGAGTCAAAAGCCTTCTCAAAGTCTACAAAAGCAAGACACAGGGGCTGGTTATACTCTTCAGAGTTCTGTATAACCTGCTTTTACTGTGTGTATGTGTTCTATGGTGCTAAATCCTCCGCGAAATCCGACCTGTTCAGGGGTCTGGAATTTGTCAAGTCTTCTTGCGAGTAATAATAAATATACATAATACCAAACTTAATCTACAAACTAAACTAAATAATACATACAAACATAATAAGTATATTATATGCATATACATACATACATACATATACTCGTATATTAGTTTAATGATACTAAAATTATACAATGAAATAGATAACAATGTCAAAGTTTCAAGTATTCTATATATTGGGGGTTAATATTCTTCGAGCATATATGCTCGAAGGTTAATATTAGACAAGAAACTAGATTTTCGTGAGCATGTACAAATAAAAAAAACTCCAACATATAGCTAAGAAACATCTCGATCATATCAGCCTTCAAACAAAAACCTCATCAAAATCGGTCCATTCGTTTGGGAGCTACGATGCCACAGACAGGCACAAGGACACAGTGATACGTACATACTGTAAACTTATAAAACCCCTCTCTTTTATCGTTTGGGTTTGTGATTCGCCACACTAAGCTTTTCAAAGGCCCTCACGTATCAAAACTTCTCTTCGCAGTCTACTTAAATATTGTAGCACAGTTTGGGAACCTTCATACAAAGTTCATATTGGTAGGTTGGAAAGACTATAGAAACGGTTCCTCTATCATCTCTGTTTTATTGATAACCGATGCTACGAACTCACGTCCTACGACGCAAGGGCCAATCACAATCTATAAAGTAATTTCTTTGGTGAAGCGACGCACTGTCGCAGATCTCGGTTTCCTGTACAGCATTGACAATGGTGAAATCGATTGCATGTGCAGTACTTACCTCGAAAAAGCAGCCATCTTCATAACAGAACAACACTTTTGTTGCCCTTATGTCGTTATCTTGGACATCATTCGCCGATTTATCGCATGAGCTCCACTTACAATAGTGTGGACAAGCAAATCGACATTTTTAATGCGTAATAACAGTGTTTTCAAAAAGTCTTGACTGAAATTTTTCATAATAGTAAGCAAGTATGTTTTATTTTTTTGTAAAAATAATAACCAAATAAAAAATGTATAATAAGTAGCTACAACGTATATAACCAATTATAAAATTCTGATATTTAAAAGTTTTTAATCATTGACATTCCATGTCGTCAGAAATTGTGCTCGTCTTATTGGAAGAGGAAGGGCGTTCCATAGACGTACAGCTTCCACATTGAAAGAACCGTCGTAAAAAAAAACAGTTTTCGGATCGCCGCTCCGACTGGTGCTGCCACATGTGCAGCGATAACGACAGAGACAAACTCCATGGACTTTATTGCCAACTTAGTCCTGGTAGGTTTTCCTGCCACGGCTCAACCAATGATATCATAAAACGGGCGCTTGCCACCATCAACGTACCATTTGTACTAGAACCAGTAGGGAAGGTGCGTGATGATGGCAAGCGCCCGAACGCCCTTACGCTTATCCCTTGGGAGCGGGGAAGGGCTCTCGTATGCGACGCGACTTGTGTTGATACGGTAGGCCCTTCTCATCTCAGCGGGACAGTGTTGAGAGCCGGAGCCGCGGCGGAAGCCGCAGAACAGGCCAAGCGGCGCAAATATGTATAGCTTTCAAGCGACTATATGTTTGTGCCGCTTGGCTTTGAAACTTTTGGTCCATGGGGTCCAATATCAAAAAAAATATTAAACAAATTTCTCCCCGCCTTATCACGTCACTGGCGACAAGAGGGCTAGCTCATTTCTCGCACAGAAAATTGCTATTACTACTCAATGCGGAAATGGAACTAGCTTTCTTGTTCTCACACAAGAACGAAGCATTACGCTTCTCCATTTATTATAAGAACTGCAAAGGAGTGGAATGCCCTGCCCTCGTCAGTTTTTCGGGTATGGGAAGTCAAGAGTGAATAGGTATCTCCTAGGCAAGCGTGCTACACCTTCGACCACATCATTGCTTTCCATCAGGTGAGATCGTGGTCAAACGATTGCCAAGTCCGTAATAAAAATTAAAAAAAACATGCCTAATGGACACCAACTATTTTTAGATTATTATTTTAGTTAGGCATTAGTTCGGTTTGGGTTTACGTTTCATTATATCTTTTAGTTTAGGTTGTATTTTTAGATTATTATTTTAGTTAGGCATTAGTTCGGTTTGGGTTTACGTTTCATTATATCTTTTAGTTTAGGTTGTATTTTTAGATTATTATTTTAGTTAGGCATTAGTTCGGTTTGGGTTTACGTTTCATTATATCTTTTAGTTTAGGTTGTATTTTTAGATTATTATTTTAGTTAGGCATTAGTTCGTTTTGGGTTTACGTTTCATTATATCTTTTAGTTTAGGTTGTATTTTTAGATTATTATTTTAGTTAGGCATTAGTTCGGTTTGGGTTTACGTTTCATTATATCTTTTAGTTTAGGTTGTATTTTTAGATTATTATTTTAGTTAGGCATTAGTTCGGTTTGGGTTTACGTTTCATTATATCTTTTAGTTTAGGTTGTAATTTTTTTTTATTCAATATTATTATTTTTTTGGTTTATTCTCAAGGAATATTTTACCTAGTCCAGATTTCAAATCTCTATCTCCATCGGTTTAGGCTATGCTTTGTGTGTCTGTCTGTCTGTCAGTTAGTCAATAGTTATGTCACTGTACTGTTTTATAGGTATAGATTAATTACCTGACCTACTCGATCAAAGTTGGTCATGGTAGTAAATTTCTCAATTTAACACCTCAAAATACAAGAATAATAAACATAATCAAAAAATTACTGTAACACAATTAACTACTAAGAGATCTAGGTAGGCACCATGGACCCTGTCATAATAAATCAGCAGCAAATTGGCGCCCAACTGCGAACAAATTAATGTCACGCAAAATGATACGACTTTAATGAAAACATTATTTAAAATTAGTTAATTCCGAACATGGGAAAAGCAACATTTTATGAGAGTGACCGGGCGGTCTAAGCGGCCGGCGCGCGGCGTCTCTTACAGAATTGATTAGTGAATAAATTAAATCGAATCTGTGTACGTATTATCGGTGCGCCAGTATCGATTAATCTCGATGTCTTTACAATTTTGATAATGGAAAAAAGAGGTAGCATAAACTTAGGTTCCCTTATTGGATGATAATGATAATGTATTAAATGAAGATCGAATCCGGAACGGGGTGTTCCGACAGACAGCACAGTAAACCAAAGCTATCGAAATAGCCCGTATGATTAGAAAGCTGAAGTGGCAGTGGGCTGGTCATATTTGTAGAAAGACCGATATAAACGTAAAGGTAGAGTGTTCTGCAGTGGAGACCGCAACTCGGAAAAGTAGGTATGCATAGTGTAGGGCGCCTCGGCGGCGAATACGTACAATGGCTGCCAGCAGTTGGAAAAGAAGAGCCGAAGATCGGCGTGCTTTGGGAGATGTAATCCAATGAAAAAAAACATGTTTTTTTTTAATCGATTTCCGTGTCCTAAACTCAATAATCCATACCTTCCCTAGATATAACCGTTCTCGGAATTTAAGTATATCAGTAACTAGCTGTGCCCATGGCTTTGCCCGCTTAGATATTTTTCTGAGAAATAAGTATCCTATGATATCTTATGCCACAAACAAACTTTATACGCGCGTACAAACTTTTTTGCAAACAATCTAGCGGTGCACAGTAGCGCCATCTAGTTACCTTAATGTAAAACTAACATTAATAACCAAAGTTGTCCATCAATCCCAACCTAGTGGGAAAAAGGCTGATTACACCGGTAGAAACCTAATAGTGAGAAGTTTACTGAATTTTGAGGAGCTATTCTGCTCATCACGCCGAAGATCCTCATTAGATCTTCACCAAATTATTTGGTTTTAAAGTTACTACCTTTCAAATAAAAAAACCCATTGAAATCAGATTTAATAAGGCGGAAATATTCTGTAGCCCCCTTTTTGCCCATTTTTGGGGGAATTATCCCCTCGATCAAAAATCCCCGAAATTCTAAAAATTCGTTTAACCTGTATACCAAGCTTCGTCTAGATCGGTTGAGAAATGCGACCTGTAGAGAAGAACAGCGATCCGGACAGACGGACATCCGGACATACGAAAGCATTTTTGGCCAAGCTGAAACGGAGACGCTTCGCTCGCGCTTTGCGCTCGCTCGGTCAAATATAGCAAATTTTCGTTCGGCTGTCAAATAGTGTTTTATCTATTGGTTGGCTTCTATATACTCATCCGATTGAGATACCCATGCAGTACACTAGTTTTATCTATCGCTCGGCTTCTATACACTCATCCGATTGAGATACCCATGCAGTACACTAGTTTTATCTATCGCTCGGCTTCTATACACTCATCCGATTGAGATACCCATGCAGTACACTAGTTTTATCTATCGCTCGGCTTCTATACACTCATCCGATTGAGATACCCATGCAGTACACTAGTTTTATCTATCGCTCGGCTTCTATACACTCATCCGATTGAGATACCCATGCAGTACACTAGTTTTATCTATCGCTCGGCTTCTATACACTCATCCGATTGAGATACCCATGCAGTACACTAGTTTTATCTATCGCTCGGCTTCTATATACTCATCCGATTGAGATACCCATGCAGTACACTAGTTTTATCTATCGCTCGGCTTCTATACACTCATCCGATTGAGATACCCATGCAGTACACTAGTTTTATCTATCGCTCGGCTTCTATACACTCATCCGATTGAGATACCCATGCAGTACACTAGTTTTATCTATCGCTCGGCTTCTATACACTCATCCGATTGAGATACCCATGCAGTACACTAGTTTTATCTATCGCTCGGCTTCTATACACTCATCCGATTGAGATACCCATGCAGTACACTAGTTTTATCTATCGCTCGGCTTCTATACACTCATCCGATTGAGATACCCATGCAGTACACTAGTTTTATCTATCGCTCGGCTTCTATACACTCATCCGATTGAGATACCCATGCAGTACACTAGTTTTATCTATCGCTCGGCTTCTATACACTCATCCGATTGAGATACCCATGCAGTACACTAGTTTTATCTATCGCTCGGCTTCTATACACTCATCCGATTGAGATACCCATGCAGTACACTAGTTTTATCTATCGCTCGGCTTCTATACACTCATCCGATTGAGATACCCATGCAGTACACTAGTTTTATCTATCGCTCGGCTTCTATACACTCATCCGATTGAGATACCCATGCAGTACACTAGTTTTATCTATCGCTCGGCTTCTATACACTCATCCGATTGAGATACCCATGCAGTACACTAGTTTTATCTATCGCTCGGCTTCTATACACTCATCCGATTGAGATACCCATGCAGTACACTAGTTTTATCTATCGCTCGGCTTCTATACACTCATCCGATTGAGATACCCATGCAGTACACTAGTTTTATATATCGGTCGGCTTCTATACACTCATCCGATTGAGATACCCATGCAGTACACTAGTTTTATCGATCGTTCGGCTTCTATATACTCATCCGATTGAGATACCCATGCAGTACACTAGTTTTATCTATCGCTCGGCTTCTATACACTCATCCAATTGAGATACCCATGCAGTACACTAGTTTTATCTATCGCTCGGCTTCTATACACTCATCCGATTGAGATACCCATGCAGTACACTAGTTTTATCTATCGCTCGGCTTCTATACACTGATCCGATTGAGATACCCATGCAGTACACTAGTTTTATCTATCGCTCGGCTTCTATACACTCATCCAATTGAGATACCCATGCAGTACACTAGTTTTATCTATCGCTCGGCTTCTATACACTCATCCGATTGAGATACCCATGCAGTACACTAGTTTTATCTATCGCTCGGCTTCTATACACTCATCCGATTGAGATACCCATGCAGTACACTAGTTTTATCTATCGCTCGGCTTCTATACACTCATCTGATTGAGATACCCATGCAGTACACTAGTTTTATCTATCGCTCGGCTTCTATACACTCATCCGATTGAGATACCCATGCAGTTCACTAGTTTTTAAGTCGAAACCTAAGCACAGAAAACTGCAATCGGCTCAGGATAGTTTTTACGGGATGTGCAAAGAGACACGATTTAAAAAATATTATATTCTTGTTCAGTAGCTTATTTTAAGTACCTACCATAAGCCAGTTTTTTAATGATTCTTCTTTGTACAGACTATTTGGTAGTTACTGCTTTATTATAAGACGGTATAGATTAGATAGTTAAAGATATACATATAGAGCTTAGTTATGTCGATAGAAAGCTTGACGTTAATATGACGTCATTCAGAAAAATACTCCACTTTTACTGAACCAGCTTTGGAGGAATGTTATTTACAAAGTTTATTTTATCTTGCGGCAGCATAGATCTAATTAAAGTGGCAGCTTTGAAATAGGTATTATTTATTATCTCACCGCAATAAACTTTTAAAGCTATCTAATGACTGTAAGATAACTATTAACAGGCCATTCATGTTTTAATGACTGCCCCTGACATTGAATGGAAGGTATGGGCCCTATTTCATAAAGCGACAAATCATAATAAACCTACAAATGTCAGTCGAATACGCAAAACCTGCGTTTCATATAACAAAAATGTATGACATTTTGATAGTAGGTACGACTGACAATTGTCGGTTCGATTGACATTTGTCAGTGTACTATATTTTTATGAAATACGGCCCTGGTATTTTTCTGAGATGAAAGCACTGCCTTCAGGTTTACAGGTCTATCTAATTATTATAATGACTAGCTGTGCCCGCGGATTTGCCCGCGTCATTTATCTGAGATATAAGGATCCTGTGTTATTCCTGAACCAAAAGTACCAAAATCATCAAATTTCGTTCAGACTTCGAATGGTTTTTTATCTATTGCTTGAGTTGTGCTCATCGGATTGAGATACAAATGCAACAGTTTTTAAGTAAAACCCTAAGCTATCCATCAGTTAAACCGCATCACAATCGGTCCAGTAGTTTTACGTGATGCGTGAACAAACAGACAGAAAGACAACATTTTTAGAATGGTATAATCTTGTTAAATAATAATAAATATAATCTTCTTTAAGGTCTATTAGCCTTTTTATTAAATTATTCTGAAGCACAGACATTTTGTTATTCACCGCTCTATTATAAGTATATATAAATTAGCTCCCAAACCCCACACAATTGAACCGAATATGAAGTGTTTTTTTATGTTTGAAAGCTGATTTGTACGAGATGGTTTTCACATCATCGCTTTCCATCAGGTGAGATCGTGGTCAAACGACCGTAATAAAGAAAAGAAAAAAAAAAGGTATAAGGAGAGATGGGGGAGTGAGAATCATAGCTTCCAAACGAAAGGACCGATTTAGCTGCGGTTTTTTATGTTTGAAAGCTGAGGTAAGCGATATGGTTCTTAGTAATGAGGGGGGGGGGGGGGGGTTATAGATCGTAGATCCCAAACGTTTAAAAACTGATGTGATCGAGATGTTTCTTAGCTATAATGGGGAGTGGGAAGTCAGGGGTTATATATTTTTTTAATTTGTACTTGTTATAAGGCTATTCAAAAATATTGTAGAGATGGTGGTTGGTTCTATGCAGGGTCTCATTATTCACAATTATTCAGTTTATTGGCGCTCTAAGCTTTTCTTCTTAGACTTTACAGCCGATTATTTCGAAGCTTTATGTTTATGGCCATGTAATTTCCAAGGCCGGTCTATAAAACGCGATTAGTTAAGCATAGGTAGGTAGGTAGGTAGGTAGGTAGTCATAAAGCCACTGCCGACGTTGGAGATGTCTTTTCTTGCTAAACTATAAAATGCATTAAAATTGTTTAATCAGGTACTAGGTTAACCTACAACCCGTAGGAATAAGCACTTTGCCATGTTGTAAATATTTGGAACAAATTTATTTTACACGCAACATGCCATGTTAAAGTGAAGAGGTAGATATTATTATTATGTGTCATTGTTGAAATGTATGTTTATGTAGGTACCTACGGGTAAGCCTGGTAGCTGATATTTTCGTGCTTTCGTGCTAATACCAAAAAACATACAATCGAAAAAAACATGTTGGACAAATACGTAATATAATACTACTGAATACATATTTCTCCTGTACCTACATATACAGGTACAGTAGGTACATATAATTCGATAACATATAATTTTATGGATTCGGCATAGTTAGTTCTAGAAATAATATGGTTCGTTCTCAGTGGAGCTAAATTACAGCGTATCATTCAACCTCTTTGAGTTAGCGAATGTGGTTTAGGTTCCTACAAAACGAACCGTTTTCGCTTACTGTCCGTCAGCTTTTGACATAAACATCATCATCATCAGCCCGTATTCGTCCACTGTAGGACGTAGGCCTCTCCTTGGAACGCCACTGAGCCCGATCTTCGGCTCTCCTCGTCCAGTCGCTACCAACCACCTTTCGCAAGTCGTCACTCCACCTGGCCGGCGGGTGCCCTACACTACGTTTGCCTAAACGCGGTCTCCACTCTAGAACCCGTTTACCCCAACGGTTGTCAGTTCTTCGAGTTATGTCAACATTGACATACACGTCATACAAAAAACATCAAAAAGTAACGAGACGTTGGAAAAACATAGGTATTTTTTTATTTTATAAAGGAATGGGGTGTTAGTGAAGTTGCCATGCTGGATGTGATGCTATGTCTAAGATAAATGTAACGCCCTCCTGTATTTTTTTATTTAGCATGGCTACCTGTGCAGGTTAAAATCATCCTTTTCGCCTTCTATAGGTATAATACATAGGTAGGTATTCTATAGGTATAATACATAGGGACAAGGTTTACGTCAGCAAACATGCACCTGCCTAGCTGAATGCCGATAGCGTCTGTACCCGTCACCGCTCGCGTTCCGAACTCCAAACAATTAATTATTTATTCACTATCGTACATTTTATCATCTGTCATCTAGCAACCGAGCCTTCCCGTATCGGTCCCGCCCGTGGACCATTAAAAAACTAGTTCTCTTACTTACAACAGGTTTTTGAACATACTCTTGTTATATTTTATAATTTTATTTATTCCGTTGGGCTGTCCTGTCTGGCATTTCGATGTACAACATGTGCCAAGAAGAATGGCTTGTTTAAAAAAGTAGTATACTAGTGACGAGTGGGTATTTATCATATCTAATCTACCTAAGTTTGTACTATCGTTACGTTAGCTGTTGTGTACCAAACAATGGTACTATTATTGACCGAACGAGCGCGAAGCGCGAGCGTAAAGGCTCCGTTTCAGCTTGGGCAAAAATGCTTTCGTATGAGCGGATGTCAGTCTGTCCGGATATCTGTTCTCCTCTACGATTCGCATTTTTCAACTGATCTAAACGAAACTTGTTTTTTTAAAACGAATTTTTAGTTTTTTTTAGTATTCAGGGATTTTTGATTGGGGCCCGGGGTACTTCCCCCAAAAAGAGGCAAAAAAGGGATCCTATTTCAATGGTCCTTTTTTATTTGAAAGTAAGTAACTTTAAATTAATCTCATAAAAATTTGGTGAAGATCTGACGAGGATCTTCGGCGTGATGAGCAGAATAACTCCTCAAAATGCAGTAATTTTCTCACTTTAAGGTTTCTACCAGTGGAATCATCTCTTTGCCCACTAGGTAGGGATTGATGGAGCACCTTGGTTATTAATGTTAGTTTTACAATAAGGTAACTAGATGGCGCTACTGTGCACCGCTAGATTGTATGCAATTAAGTTTGTACGCGCGAGGTCTACAGCTCACAGAGCCACTAGTTTATTCTGTGGTAATGGAACAGAATATAAGCTCTATATATTTTGAACGTAGAGCGTAGACAAGTTTTGAAATAAGTACCTAGCTAAAAACTTGCTAAATCTCTACTGTCAGGTGCATAACATAGGTACTTAACACGTTCATAACGGGCATAATATTGTAGGAAAGAAAACCAACTACAAAAGAGAGTTCCTAGATTCTGGCGATACTTTGCGTAAATTCATAATATTATCATCTAATATGCTCTTGTGTCTTGTATACACCAGTCTTGTACATAATTCCATACCTACCACCTGCTAAGTTTTTGCACTCCGTTCTTGGGCATGAAACATAGCGCTGACTCGCGCAGTTTTCCATGCAATCATTTATTAACTGGGATGCCTCGCTTGTCTTGTCTGCGCGTATTGTACTTAGCTGGTAAGGCTGCGTTTGCTAATATTTAATCTACGGTTAGCCAATTTGTCTAATCATCGTTTACATTCAGCTCTAGTGGCATGAAAGTGATATCTAAACACACAGAACACATCACTCGCGCTGACACTGCTGCCAATGTTACCTAACAACTGGGCCCTCTTTCATAAAACTATAGGAGACTGACAAATGTCAATCGACAAATGTCAGTCAAACTACTGAAATGCATTTCATAAAAACCCGACAATTTATTCAATGAATTGTCAAAATATTACTAAATGTGTTTCTTATAACAATAGTAGTGACGGCAGTCAACTGACAATTGTATAACAAATGTCAAGAGAAAAACGTTTTAAGAAACGGTGGTTGCTTACAAATTACCACGATTTGTAGAATTGTCGTGACAAATGTGACAGCCAAAGTTCTACCCATCACTGGTCGGTTAATCAAAATAGTGCAGGTTTTTTTACTATGACTGTGGCATGACTGGCATTGTGAAATGCAATATAACTGACAATCGTGAGTTCCGTCGTGATTGTTTGATATATGAAACGCTGGTTTGACGTATTCGGCTGATATTTGTAGTTTTATTATGATTTGTCGCTTTATGAAATAGGGCCCTGCTATTGCTCCTGCCATAGCCATTTCCCGAGGCGCTACCTTCGTTGGCAATTTTCTTGTGCAGTTGGTACTTAGTATATTATTTTTCTTTCCACTACAAATTAATATCACAATTGTTCACCTAAAACGTAAGCAGCACCATAAGCATAAGCTCATAATAAAAACAGTGCAGAGAGTAAAGTATGGAAACCCACACCAATCATCAAATTATCACAGTTTCTATTTAAAAAAAGTTTGTATGCCAGTTTTGATTTTATTTTTAACCGACTTCAAAAAATAAGGTTCTCATGTTGATGTGTATGTACGTTAAATTGTAAAAAAAAAACTGTTAAGTAGCTGAACAAATATACTAATTTTCGCTAATGTATGTATGTATGTATATTTGTCCACGTTTTTATCAGAAAATACAAGTCTGATTACAATAATTATATTGTAATAGTTTCAGTATCTTTCAACTTAGGGAATAGTTTGAGTTTCATCAAAACCAGTCTAGTATATAGCTTAAATGATAATATGGACTGTTAACTTTTACCAGTATGGCTTTTTTCTGAGAGAACGGAAAAAGTACTTCATTTTCTTAGGCCTACTATAACTAAATTAAAAAGTAAGAAATAAAAACGAATAAAAAAATTAAACCGACTTCAAATCGTACAAACCTTAAAAGAAAGAAATATAAAACTTTTAAGTTTTTCCACTCCACTCGCGCGCTCTTAAAGATACGCACTATGCGTAAACCCGTTTTTTTGGCAACTACAGAGGCTTGATAGATAACTCTTTATTGAACCACACAAATTACAATATTACAACTAAAAAAATAAAATTAATAATAATGTGTCACAATGGGCGGTCTTATCGCTCAGAGCGATCTCTTCCAGACAACCGTGCACGGAAAGGAATAACGGAGGTAATAGGGACGGTGGTTTCAACCAATAAATAAATACATAAACCATAAAAACCACTTAAAAATTACAAAATAATAATGAAATTAATTGGGAAAATACAATAGAAAGTTGGAATAATAGATATAAACCTAGTAGATACGTACAATTATATAAAATAATAAACATACATACTACTATAATATATATATATTTTAATTATATATATATATATATATATATATATAACGGCGCATTATTTTCAGTCGAGTTTTTAGAAATAGTGACGTCAGCAGAGCTGACGTCACGATTTTCGTTATTAGGATCGTCCATTACAAGTGATGAAACAACACCAAAATACTAGGCACACTTCACAATTTATTGCAACACACTTACACAAACTCCAAATCACAGGAAAATCTTAGCTATCTCTTAAATAATTACAAGTACTCACACGTCTTATCAGCTCAGTCGCCCCCGCAGTAAAAGTGGCCCGAGCACTCTGAATATTCTGTGCTTAGTCAATTTTACTATTTATAAACATCGAATTATTAACAATGCTTAAACTTATCGATAATTCTTAATTAATTTTAAGGGCTATATTAAAATATCCAGACATTTATTTCAGTGAGCACAACAAACTTCTGTGTGTTGTTTTAAAATAGCGAAATAAATGTTTGGTTAAATTTAGAATGGCTATAGCTTATGATGAAATGTAATGATAGTTAATTATAAATCAATATAGCATTTTACAGTTAGTTTCCAAGTATTACAAGTGAGTTGTAAAGAAATTACTTATTTCAAAGACAACAACCATCAATCATCATCTTTTAAAACTAAATAAATAAAAACTGACTCCAAAGACAAAATTATTAGAGAATGTAAGATTGGTTTTGCTTAAAATCATTACCTAAATGTTACAATTAATTGTTAATCTTAATTAAATTAATTTACGCATGGTCTTGCGTCGACATATATATATATATATATATATACATTTATTTATATTAATTTATGTATGTATTTATGTATGTATTTATGTGTGTATATATATATATATATATATATATATACATATACACATAAATACATACCTACATACATAATAATAACAGGATTAAGATGTAGCAGCTCAGCTAGAGTGATAAATAGAGCATTTTAACACGATGTTTAAAAACGTTGAGTGAAGGTGTGCGTCTAATATCAACAGGCATTCCACAATCGAACAGCTTCGACTGTAATGACCAATCGTAGAAAGTCGTTCTGTGGACAGGGGTCTCTAACATGAGGTTATCTGATGACCTTAGTCTACTATTGCTGGAAGTGTGGAGGAAATGGAAACGATCATGAATATAGCGCGGAGAAGAGGGGTTGAACAAAATATTGTAGAGAAGGGACAATATATGACCATTCCGGCGACGACGAATGGGACGACACAGCTTTTGCGAAATTCGGAGACATGGTCATACTTGCCTAGGCCAAATATGAACTTGATGCAAAAAAAAAGACGCTCAAGTTTGTTCACCTGGTCCTCGGTTAGGTCAAGATAACAGGCGTCAGCGTAATCGAGAATAGGGAGTAAGAGTGATTGTGCGAGCGCAATTTTAGTCGTAGTAGGTAAAAAATTGCGTAGCCGACGTAAGGAACCAGTGGATGCGAACATTTTACGGCTAATAACATTCCAAGATAAAGTTTTGTCAATTGTTATGCTAAGATTCTTAACAGTGTCACTAAAGGAACAACTCCGTCATAAACTACTCGCGGAAGTAAGTCCCAATCTACTTTACAAATCGTTCGAGAACTGTCTACAACAATAACTTGGGTTATGAGAGGGTTTACTTTTATGCCATATGCAATGCTCCACTCAGATATCCGTTGCAGATTACTATTAGTGGTTACTACTGCATCAGCCAGTTCACCTAGAGGAGCTTGACAGTACAGTTGAAGATCGTCTGTTGATATCGAAATTGACAGTGTTAAAAGTGTTACTGAAGTCCAGGAGAGACAACACAGTTAACTGACCGTTCTCCATCCCTAGACGTATATCGACAGTGATTTTGACAAGTGCAGTAACCGTGCTGTGTCCTGGACGAAAACCAGACTGATACAGATTGATAGGCTTGCTGCGTGCAAACCAACTATTAAAAGTCGTTTTTTGAAAATTCGTTTATTTTTCTCACTTTTTAGTTTCGTTAAAGTAAGCCTAAGAAAATGAAGTAATTAATTCGGTAGCGTAGAGTATAATTAAAGCCAAACTGGAAATAGTTAATAGTTCATATCTCTTAAACTACTGAACCGACTTTGATAAAACTTAACTACTATTCCTTATGTTGAAAGAAACTGAAACTATTACAAAAATAATTATTTCAATCGAACCTGTAGTTTCCGAGAAATATGTGGACAAACATACATTCTCGAAATTTGGTATATCTGTTCATATAGAAAATGCGTAATATAAAATATATGAATATTACGCATTTTCAACAATATGACATACATACACATCAACTTGAGAACCCACTTTTTTAAGTCGGTTATAATTTAATGTACTAGCCATAAATAACTTTTAAGTATGAGCGCGACGAAACTGGCGCAAATTTAAACAGACAATGTGACTGAAAATTGAATTGTGGAAGCTTTGAGTACAAGTTATTAACTTCTGTTGTTGTTTTGACTGAAGTTTTCGCCGTAGTGGAAAGAAAAGCATATGACCCACGCTCTGCTGCACTCGTATTTTCTAACACTCTGTGCAGCAAGAAGTCACTTTCCGCCCGACGCAACAATCTACTATTCCCTGTTATTTTATTTGTGGAAAGAAAAGCATATGACCCACGCTCTGCTGCTCTCGTGTTTTCTAACACTCTGTGCAGCAAGAAGTCACTTTCAGCCCGACGCAACAATCTACTATTCCCTGCTATTTTATTTGTGGAAAGAAAAGCATATGACCCACGCTCTGCTGCTCTCATGTTTTCTAACACTCTGTGCAGCAAAAAGTCACTTTCCGCCCGACGCAACAATCTACTATTCCCTGTTATTTTATTTGTAGAAAGAAAAGCATATGACCCACGCTCTGCTGCACTCGTGTTTTCTAACACTCTGTGCAGCAAAAAGTCACTTTCCGCACGAAGTAACAATCTACTAGTCCCTGTTATTTTATTTAACTTTTAACTGCAGTCTGACTACCTAGCCTAGAGCAACGATTTAGAACTTTGCGCGAATGAGAGAACGCAGAGCGCTAAAGCTGCAAATATTGCTATAAGTACTTATTATGTAACGCCCACGGTCAGATAGACCCAAAAAGTCAAATGCGAAGCAAAGAAGCGACAACGTAATCTTTGTTAGAGATGTTGTTGTGGATACTAGTAAGGGAAGATGCCTTACAAAAATTTGCTTCGTCATAAATTGACTTTGAAGCCAAATTAAGTAAATCAAGTGTTGAAAATTAAAGTAAATAATCCTGTATTACTTTATTTATTACTAGCTGTGCTCGCGGCTTTGCCCGCGTGATCTAAATTAATGGGTTTTATTTTTTTGCGTGGAACCCTAATACTTTTTCAAAAATAAACTTAGCCTATGTTACTCCATAGAACATCAGCTATCTTCCAGTGAAAGTGCACTCAAAATCGGTCCAGCCCTTTCGGAGATTAGTGGGATGTTATTTTGACATTACAAACAGACACTTCAATTTTATTTATTTGTGTAGAAAATCTACTAGGTAAATACGGCTTTAGTATTCGGTGTAATGTGACGTGCCAATGTTTGGGGGTGCTATCATTTAGATACCAACTTAGGTATTGAGTTTCGGATACGGATAAGGTTACGATTTTTTATTAAAATATTCAGGATAATATTGGACATTTAAATGCGATATGCTGAACGTTTTTTGTACAGACTAATTAGTTTTTACTGGGTATATGCTTACCTTACTACCTATGGTATATGCCTTATCCTAACAAACAAGCATATCCTTGTATTTATTTCGAAGTGTAAGAAAAATCTAAATTATAGTTTCCTAATTGGAGATTTGAGAAACGAAAAATCCAAATTAAAAGACGTGTCGTTGGTATGGCTGCGACAAATGAAGGTTGTAGATAACTCTCTAATCTATGAATGAAGGTCGGTAAATATGGTTTCATTACTACCAACATTAAAAAAACGTATTGGTTAAGTTAATTGGCTCAGTCGCACCCAGCTAGACTAGAACTGTCACACGACAAGCTATAAGCTGCCAGGTACAAAAAGCAGGACAGCGGCCGGGACCATGTTGGCGGGACAATTAAGTTTTATATTCCAGTTGTAGAATGTTGCCAGACCTGCCAGTTGGCGGGGTAGGTAAGTACCTACTACTGAAACTCGTCGAAAAGTCGGTGGACAGAGATATTATCGTTTTTTTTTTCAGATTATAATAAAATTATTGCTAGGTAAGTAACTTAATATGTAAAAATGTTACCTTCAAACTTTTTTAAGATGTTTTTCGTTTAGATAATACATAAGAAGAACTAGGACAGGAATTATCTAAATTAAATAAATACTCAATATTCAAATGAATCAAATATGTAGGTATCTACTGCATTAAGCAACTAGCATAAAAGCAAAAAAAAAAAAAACAATAAATTATGTATTGTTGTAATGTATCTACTCATCAAGGCCTTCAATTTAATAACCATATCTTAAAAATATGTGTTTTTCTTCGCTTTTCCTTTTGGAGCCTTACTACCGCCAAATTTTAAGTTTTTTTTCATAAACATATATAGCCTACGACTATGTTACTCGGAGGGGTGTAAGGATACTAACGATACCGCAAATATCTAAATCTGTTCAGGCATTCAAAAGTTTTGGCTCGCATACATATATACAAACAAACCTATATGAATCCTAAAAACATTACACTTCGTTTTTGGGCAGCCGTGTAATAAAAACTGAATCTTCTTGTGCTCAAATGTTCAGTTTGGTTGGTGGCATAGGTATGTTATGTATGTAGATACATATATTACCCGCATATTGTATGATAGTCTAATGATGAGTAGCCTATGATGACCTGCAACGAGGGGATCTGTGTAAAATTTAAATGAAGCTTTGAACCTTACAAGACGGTTAAAAATTATATACAGTTTGGTTGGGGGTCTTTAAAAATATAACCAAAATTATCTTGTTACCGACTATGGCAACGACAACGAAAACAGAATACCTACAAAACAGAACTGTTTCATACCTACTAATGACAGATTGACAGACAACACACAATGACAAAACAATTTGGTGGAAATATTCCTTAGGAAGGATTTGTGGAAATTCTATCCCTAAAGAGGGAACGGGGGTGACAAAGTTTACACACAAGCGAAGCTGTGGGGCGCAGCTAGTAACGTTATATTATAACGCCAGCTCATTGTTACACTACTGTTCCTATTTTTTTGTTATTTTATGTGGTTTGTACAATAAAGCGTTTATGTATAATAACATTTATGGCCCATAAATTTCAATTAGCCCCTAGATATCGTGTAAAACAAAAATGGCAGAAAATAGTTTCTGTTCACGTAACCCGATCGAGAGCAAGTCGTATCTCCTTCCAGTTATGGTGACTACTTTGTAGCGTTATTTACGATATCAGCAGTCAGACAGTGCGAACCGAATCTTAATCCACTTTACCCTACAATAAAACTGTAACGGAAACGGAGACAAGTCTATACAACCAACATGTAATAAGTGTAAAAAAATACGTTAGATAGTTTGTACCTATAAGGTGCTCTATGTTAAACAGTACCTAAGATGTTTACCTACTATGAAAAATTATTTCGTCAATTTGGCGGATTTGGTAAACATGAACAGTGTAATGGAAAATATGGCGGGAAACGTCAGCCGTGTTTTTTTTTTGCTTTTACTTACGGTCGGGTTCAAAGATTTGAGATAAACAACTTGTTGATGTTGGTTCGTCATAGTAGGTAGGTACCTAACAACGACAAGAAGTCTTAAGGTATCTATTAAGGCGGGCTTCTAGCACATTTGAAGGTTTTAAAACCTCTGTAAATCGACTAAAATATAAGAAAAAAAAATAAAAAAAGTTTTATTAAATTTGAATATACACTCTAGAAATTGTAAATTATAGAAACGTGATTGAGAATTGTTGGCTCGATAAAAAATAATTCCAAAGATGACTCTAAATCGGTATTTAAAAAGTGTCCTGTTAAGTGATACTATCATAAAGCCATGTGAAAGTTATTCCAATAGACGTGGGTTTTTATTCTTTAGGAGCTGCATGACAAAAATATTCTAATTTCGTTCTTATTTTTTTCCAAGAAGGAAAAACAACCAAAATTTTGCATTTCGAGCACTAGTCGTCAGTGTGACCATATTTAGCAGGTTCCTGCGATTTCAGCAGGATTTGACTCTCATTTTAGCTCCTAGCAGGTTTTTTAGCATTTTATTGAAATCTAGCATTATTTAGCAGAATCCAATGATGCATCCAATAATAGCAATAATCTGGCAGGATTTATTGAACGCGTTTCAAAATGCCCCAAAAGTGAACACAGTACGCTCAAGCATTTATATTTGAGTTTATTGGCTTCTGGAAGCAGCTCTGATGCCAAACCAACAGATATCGAAAATTTCAGAAGACAAATTGGAACGATGAATTTAATTTAATTTAAATGGTAATGGTGTTGGTAAACCCAACATTGTGAATCTTGCGGGGGCTATTATGATATTACTAATGCCACACACTTATTGTGAACGAATCATTTCACTTATTAACAATATAAAAATCCAGCTTAGAAATCGGTTTAAAAATAAATATGACGATTCTGTAATTTTGCATGCCAAAAAGGCAAAAAGGAAATATATGAGAAAATGGGTGTGTGAATTTCGAGCCGACAAAAATATGTTAACATTATCTCTTAACTCATCATCATTATACAAAGAATTTGCTAAGGAAAGTGATAGTGATGAGTGAATTGTGTTGTAAATAGAAATGAACTAGCCAAGTGCGAGTTGGGCCGCGCACTGAGGGTTCCTTACCACACCACTTTTATTTTTCTTATTATAGTTTTACTTTAGAGTGTGTAATCATGCCAAGTTTGACTTTTACGCTTGTACTTATCACCGCTTAGAGCAAAGACAAAATACGTAATAAGTACTTTTGTTGTATAGGGATCCCCCTTTTTTATTATTATTATTATTTCTTAATTAATCCGCCATAACATTACAGTCATATTCTATAAACATTTTAATATCTATTACAGTTCAAAAGATCATCGTTATCAGTTCCCACTGCTGGGACACGGGCCTTGAGAGAGAGAGAATGGGCTATAATCCGTCAGATTGTAAAGCGCAACATGATACCATTCGGATACTATTTTCTCCAAAGATACAGTCGTTAAAAGGTAGGACGGACAAACAGACAGACAGCGTAGGCTTAAAAATATTATAGTTGACCGTTGACACTCTTTGGGTACGGAACCCTAATAAAAATGACATTCTAATCGTACAAATTGGCATTTTTTTCATATTTTCTAATGTTTAAGCAATATCTGTGAAAGCAGTAATTTAGCATTATATGAAAAATGTCTAGCATGTTTTAGCAGTTTTTGTCATTCAGGCTAGCAGAATTTGACATTTGAATCTGGTCACACTGCTAGTCGTCGTCCGTCAGTGTCCGCCGAGGCTTCTCCGAGGAAGGACCTGTGTCGTTTGTCTCCGCAAAAATACCCCTCCGCAGCGCGCTTTAGTACATGAATGATCATTGTAGCGTAGAAACTGTAAATAAATGTTTGGCGTAGTAAAGTTATCGTATAGGTAAAAATTGTGAGTAACGTATTTTTATTCATTGATGTTGATTTATATTTTCCAAAATGGGTAATAATAATAAAATAATTCAGATTGGAACTGAAAATAAAAATTATATATTAAATAAATATAATGGATACTTATACCTATATCTATCGAAAATAGGTGTGTATTTTCGATAGATATAGGTATGTGTAAATACAAGAAAAGTTGTAAGCAGGTTATTTATTTTTTATAATAATTATTATTAGATAAGTATTTTGATTTTTAATTATGTAGATAAAAGTTTGTTACAAAAAAATAACAAAAAATACTTACCGATACTTAATCAGTTACCTAACTCATTTATTTACAGTATATGATTTACGTTGACGACCTAATCATTTTTTACGCAAGCATGCCACAGTATAAAAACGTACAGTAGGTAAGATTTTCTGAACAGATTAAGTTACTTAGTTAAAATTCTTTGCTCAATTACCCCCAAATAATACTTGGGTCAGTAATTCAGTATAAAACGATGGGAAATGAAAAAGTAGTGTAGTAAGTTCGCCAGTTCTTTGCCAATTGCTAGTAAAGGTGTTTTTATTTTATTTTATGTACGACTGAATATGCACATTTCGCCAGTTTTCGACCCTAAATCCAGTTTTGTCCACCTGCTGACTAGTTTTCAACCAATCACTGAAATCAAGGATAAAGTAGAAACAATGTTTTGATAGACATAGGTAATTAAAAATTTACAGCGTAGGTCAAAATTGAAAATTTTGTAAGAAGCTTAAATGACGTTTGCTACTATTTAGGAAAAAGAATTGTATTTTTTTGGAATGGTCCTTTAAAGACCTTAATTTTTATACCTCACTCGATAGGTTTGGATCATTGTATGTTCAGTGGAAAATACAATATTTCAGCTGTATGCCGTCATATTAGTTTTCTTGACGTTTTATATATTCTTTAGCACTCTCATGATTAATACGAATCCGATGATACCTCATTTATCAAAATCTATCAAGGCGTTTAGGCAAAAATTTAATCTCCTAAGTCACGCCACTGAGTACGGTCTTCAGCTCTCCTCATCCATTTTTTACCAGCCGCTTTTCACGGGTCGTTACTCCACCTGGCCACAGAGCTTCCTACACTACGTTTGCCTAAAAGTGGTCTGCACTCGAGAACTCATCTACCCCAACGGTTATTGGTTCTTCGGTAAATGTGACCTCTGAGCAACCTTAAATTTGTGGACTAGTTTGACCATGAGTGTCCACATTTCGGCTCCATAGGTCATGACTGACGTCAGGCAGTTTGTCAGTTTAGTGGCGGGTCATTGCGTGGGAATCCTCTTTGCTGGGTTCAGGTTTAGAAGCATGCGAGTCATACCATCCACCATAGAAGTCTTCGTTCTCAGACAAAATCTCCGGCTTAGAGACGATGGTTGTACCATTATTGGTATTGAGCTTCGTCAGATGGGACCTACTCAATTAATTGCTGGGCGAAGGCATTCGACTACCAATTTTGCTTAATCGCCTTTTCTATCAGGTGTGTATTTGAGCATCGGAGGTCACATCACACCAGCTTACTAATCTTCTGATGGAGCTACCTTTTTTCTGACGGTGTGGCTTGTTGTTGCTCCCGCCGTTTGTCCATAAGTCGAAGAGCCTCATCTGGGATTTTAGATATCTTGTCCGTACGCTGCAGCTGACAAAATTTTGTGCCTTCTTCCCTAAGGATTCCCACAACTTTTTGGAGTTTCTCATCCAAGGGGTTTACAAGGCAGTTTTTTTTAATATAGCTTTTGCCCGCAACTTCGTCTGCGCGGACTGCAATTTATTTCGAAAAAAGGTATCCTATGTTTTTTAGGGTATTAAAAATCAATGCAAAAGTATAGGACCAACGTATAGTATTCTCTTTTGCACCAACTCTCGTGATGCTTTTTGACAGCATTGTACAGCGAGTAATCGATAATTTCCCGTTTTTCCGAGGAGACTTATTATATTCCGGGATAAAAAAGTATCCATTGTGTTATACCACATCTACGTTTCATACCATGGTTTGTTTTGTATTTTTTTTTTCAATAATACGCCTGCGCAAGTGATTATGTGTATATGTGTTTGTGTTGCTAAGATGGTTGCTACAAAAACACATATTTTTAAAGTATATATGTCAATATTTATTCTTTTTGTCTTTGATTGATAATGAAGCATCAGAAGGTCGAAAAATTGCCGTATGTACGTAAATGGCGAGGATAACACAAAAAAAATGCTGTGCTTTGATGAGAAGAAATAAATACCATCAGCAGACCGCTGATGTGATCTCTGATTTTAGTTTCCATGTCATTCTAATTTGATTACCTTTGTTTCTGTTTTTATATTTGAGTATGATTGTCAATTTCAATTCATTTATTTTAATATAGGTACAACACGATACACTTATGAGCGTCAACAGAGAAAACATAAAATACAAATCTATTATAAACAATAAATATATCTATATATTAAATAATTAAAGTAAATTAATGCTGTGAAAATTATCTTAGAGTTTAGTACTTATGGTATAGTCCAAATTCAGCCATAAAGCCTTGTCACTTAAAAAATCTTTAACGCTATAATATGCCTTTTGCATTAAAAATTCCTTTACTTTAGTTTTAAATACGCTGTCAGTTTGAATTAATAGTATTGTTTTCATAAGAAGAGGCCTACGTGCAGCTGTGGACAGATATCTAGGCTGATGATGATGATGAAATCTACAGAGAAGCAACTAAAATATTCCGATCCACTCGTTTGTACAAGCCGCTTCTCACTTACACCATCTTAAGCTGATCGGCCGCCACATCGCAACAAGATCTAGACCTTGTTCGTCGTTTCAATTCTGTCAAGTTCTCATGAAACATCAAAAACAATGCAGTTTTTTGTGATAAAATTGTGTATCAATCCCAAATTATCCGCTCACACAAGTTATTTACTCCATGTGAATTATAAAAATGAACATAGTTTTAAAAAAAGGATCGGTAAATTTTTGATAGCCTAGTTTTTGGCAGCACAAGTTTATACTTGTGCCTTGTCTCATAGTTGTGACGTTGTCCGCATGTTGTAATCCTGTTTAAATGTTTCCGAGCGTACAGAATATCCAAGAGGACATATAAACAAGGCAATGTTAAAAAAAACACTAGTGTAAAGACGTTTCTTAGCGATTCTCTAGGGCTAAGCCTATAGATAGACCTTACAGCACTTTTCTGTAATACAAACATTCTATTGGTATCAGCAGCATTGTCTCAGACCCGTACGACATTACAGAGTGAAAATATTGTGAAACATTTTAGTTTATACATACATTAAAAATAATATACACTCACACTTTTTCTAATTTTAGCCTTTCTTCCAAATCCGTTCAGCTGATATAGATAACATAGTTTCAATCATAAATAGGCACACAAACTTTATTAGTATGATATTATTACAGCTATACGTTTATTAGCTGCGCCCAGTGGTTTTACCTGCGTGGAGAAATGATGATGGATGATGATGATAAGATATACACAATTTCATCAAAATCCATTCAGCCATATCAGCGCTTAATGGTAACAGACACACATAGGTATACTAACAAATATGAATGTTTATATCTGAAATAAATCAAATTGAATATACATAAATGCACACAAACTTTTGGATATTTATTATAAGATTAGATTGCAATTACAATAATAATTCAGACCTAGGTACCTAATAGGTACATAATAATTAAACGTACTCAGTAGAAAAGCAAATTTATTTTCTCTTTCGTACCCACCCAATATAGCGAAAAGCTAAACCAGATTATACCCTAACCCGATCTACATATCTTCTGCATTTACTATACTGTGGCATGCCGAAAAGCGCGACGGCATCCCGACTCGCACAGTGTTTCTCGCTCGCTGCGTGTTTACGCTCGAAACATTTGCGGGGGCTGAGGAAATGTTTTCATACCTACATACTGCCCTAGAAGAGCGCCTTAACACTACGAGGGAACTTCCATAGAAGCAAATAAATGATGACCACGACCATAATACGTCATTATTTATTCATTCATATATCGGAGAACTAAGGATGATGCAAATTACACATTCTAACATGTTTTATGTACATCGTATACATAAACTAAATTGAAGGCACGGGACACAGCTAGTCCTAAATGAGGCGATAAAAATGCGCTTCACGCTGTGACCGCAGCTAATCTTTATTCACTCTAAACCCACCTTATTGATTGCTCTTGTGGCATTAACGCTCGTGTTATCGAATAAAATTAGCCGTTACCATTATAATTGCTGTTTCGAATTGATTAACTAACGGTCTATACTTTTTAAGGCTTGTTAATAAAGAGAAAGACTTAATCTCGTTACGTTACGATTCACAGGAAGCGTTCAATTTTATTATGATTGATTTATGATTAGAGTTGAACCATAAAAATAAATTGGCAAGTGTCTTCATTTTAACGCGTGGCAACACAGGGAAATAGCTGTCATAATAGTTTGACGTTGGATGTTAGATAACCGTAACTATTCTGTAAAAGGTTTTATTGCTTCGGCCGGACGGAAATTTCCCGCTTTCTATGACTCTATTTGTCTGTTTATGTACACGTAGTAGGTACATATAATTCAATGTACCTATTTGATGAGGGTTTCTAAGGGAGTTAAATACAATGGTGTTCAATCGATAACGACTGTGCCCCAAGATAACAATTTAGCATTTAGTTTTTTTTTTTAGGTAAATGCCTATTTAACACTGTCTAGAGATTTCAATTACTTAAAATAGAAACATTATCTTGATCTCAGAATACAGTGATCATAGAAACAAGTAGAAGTAGGTAGCAACTACTCTGAGAACAAGGTAATTTATGTTTTGGTTAAGTAGGTACTTTACACTCTGTTCTATCAATACCTATACTTATAATAAAACTGTCCAATTCTGTACATTAAAGATAATATCTTTAATGTACAGAATTGGATATTGGATATCTATTCGATACTGAAGCCAAAACTGTTTTTTCTGTCTGTCTGTCTGTCTGTATCTTGGTTAGGCATCACGCCAAAAAAAACTACTGAATGAATTTAAATAAAACTTGGTATGATTTGAGTTCATACTACGAGGTAGGATACTTTTCATCCCGAAAAATTAAAGGGTTCCCGCAGGAAAGGGGTTTAATGTTATTTAAAAAAACACTTGCCATTCTGAAACTACTGGGCGGATCTAGATGCGACTTGGCACAGTCATAGTTTATATGATGAGTTAAAATTAAAGATACCTTTTATCCCGAAAAAATAAAATGTTCCTGCGGGAACCCTTATGTTAAGCATGAAGTTTTTTTTGGAGTGTACTCTATATTCGATTCTGAAGCCAAAACATTATTTTTTAATTTTTGTCTGTCTGTCTGTATCTTACCCGCGCATCACGCCAAAACTACTGAATGAATTCAAATGAAACTTAGTATGATTTGAGTTCATACTAGGAGGTATGACATTGGATACTTTTCATCCCGATATTTAGCATGGTTCCCTTGGGAGAGGGGGATGACAGTCGAAATGTATACTTAGTCATGTACTATTATTTATTTATTATTTATTTATTGTGTGTTATTTATTCATGAACGTCCAATTTCATTCATTTTCGGTTTTTGACGACCGGTTGGTCTAGTGGCTAGAGATCCTAGGTACGAAATCGAACGGTCGCGGGTTCGAATCCTGCAAGGGGTAATCATTTGTGTGATGAGCAGAAATGTTAGTTTCCGAGTCATGGATGTAATATTCTTATCTATGTATGTTTATCCTTTATCTAATACCCATAGTACAGGGTATCCTAGTTTGGGGCTAGGTAATTGGTGTGGAAATGTGCCGATTATATTTATATTTATTCCATATTTTTGTTAGAAATGAGGTACCTACTTTAAATAGTTTCATGTAAATATTTCAAGGATATCGGGTTTGTAGTTAATAATGTAAATTACAGACAGCTCAACCCTCAGTATTACTATATTTATAATAAAACTGTAACAAAATCCAATTCAGTACTGGAGGCGCCGCATCCCATCCGGCGCCGCATCGCGTTCCATGGGATGCGGTTTTGCTAAAATTAGGATCAGAGAAAATCCCAATGCTCCAGGATTATAAAACTGGTGCGGAAGGATCGAATTATAATAATTATGTGACCTTCGCGTTTTGTGAACTGTATTTTGTTATTCATAGGGCGAAATGCGTTGTGGTGCCAGATTGGTGACAGGTTAGCAGCCAAGAAAAAGTGAAAGGACAGAGTGGGTACCTTTTCGATGAACTCCTTCTCTGTCCAAGTCTCCGATGTTGTTGAAAAGGCCTAACCAGGCCTGCAGCGATGTGAAATCCTGTCCTTCAAGAATGCAAACTGGCACGCCGGTATGGAGCGACACACGTGTTCTAATAATGCCACTAAATTACTTTTAATGCACTTTTAAAATCACCATTATTATTGCGTTTGTTTTATAGTTCTTTTTTCTCTCAAGGAAAATTCCTCCAAATTTCAAATAGCTAGGTCCTCCGGTTTAGGCTGGGCGTTGTCAGTCAGTCAGTAGGCATGTCACGGTACTGTTTTATAGGCATGATTAAAATAATATAATAAAACACATATTTTTATTATTCTGCCCTAAAGTAAAGGGCATCTATACTTATAATAAAGGAGTAAGTACCAAAATATCTGTAAAAAGAAGATATTTAAAAAAAAAGATCTAGATCTAGGGTATTAAAAATAAGCTACTGAAAGAGCTTAAAACATTTTTTAAATTCGTTTCTGTCTGTTAGTCTATTCTCGCATCACGTAAAAACTACTGGACTGATGTCCATGCGGATAGCTTAGGGGTTGACTTAAAAACTGGTGTACTTATTATCTCAATCCGAGGAGTAGAAGCTGAGCAATCGATAAAAACTTTTTGACGGCTGAAGGAATTTTGTTTAAATGTTGGTATAATAATATTTTAGGTCTTGTAATAGGAATAGAGTTCTTTTAACCTAGAGAAATGGCCACGCGTGCGAATTCGCGGGTACAGCTAGTCAATAAATAAATAAATAAGTGTATTTATTAACCATTTTATGGCGGATTTAAACGGTCAAACGAGTGTTTAACATACATGTCACGGTTTTAAAATAAAAGCAGCTTATTAAGAGGTTAGCCATTTTATGGCCTGTTCCGTCGTTTTAAATTAACATTTAGGTGCAAGCAGCAGCACTTTTTTAAACAAATTGTTGTGGCGGGAAAGTGTGACTTTTTAATGTTTTTAAATTAAACTTATTTGAAAGTTGACATGAGATTAATTTGTAAGGTTTTTAATCTAGTTCATTCGGTTTAGATATTATTTAAATAAATTAAAAATCTGAACCGGTAAAACAGCTCATTTAAAAAAATGTGCTCTACAGGTGTTTTTTAATACTAAAATTCTTTGGTAACATTCAGACGCCAGGTCACGGAATAAATAGTTGACCAAGTCTTAAATTAATATAACTCGATTTTTTGGAGAAACGAGGGTTACAATACGAGTAGGTATAGTTTATAGATACGAAAATAAATGTAGAAATAACAAACAGGATATAATTATAGAGTCAATCTAAATTAGGTGCTAATAACTTTTGAGTTTTTTACCTGTTGTTACCTTGCGCAAGCGCAGATGCTTGATCGCAGACTTTAACTTAATAACTTCCGCTATTTTTATGTAATTGATCATTAAAATAAAAATAAACTATATTTTTGTGACGGATTCCTGTAACTTGTTGCTAGTTCCTTTTTTTTTAAGCAAAATCATCTCCCTTGTACTTAATTTATTTTGTTATTGTGTAAATTGGTGTAAAGAAAGAGTTTTGTTTATTTTGAAACTTTAGCAAAGTGCCAGTCGTCGAGAAATATAATTTAGATTTGTAAACCAAAACAAACCATCCAGCACCGAGGCGCGCGGCGGGGCGGCATGAAACGCGGCAGGCAACACCGCTACAATGCCAATAAATTGTCGATGCGACATTCACTTCTTTATCGACGGTTTCGCATCACTACGGCTAGGGTTGTGACCACCGCAACAGCCGCTGTCGGTTGTAGTCTAGACAATAATGCCGTATTTGATTACTAGTTCAAACATTCAAGGTGTTTATTTTCAACATAACGACAAAGACTTTCATCATCATAGCCGGAAGAGTCCACTGCTAACATAGGCCTCCGGCTCACCCAAAGATTGCGACAGCGAGAGGCTTCCTGCGACTCGTGTCATCGGTCCACCTCTTGGAAGGCTATCAAACACTTCATATTCCGGTGCGTGGTCGCCATTCGAGAATATTTCCCTAATGATTATTGGTTCTTCGAACTATGTGGCATGCCCATTGCCGCTTTAATTTGCTAATCCTCAGAGCTGTCGGTAACATTAGTTCTTTTGTTTGTTCTACATTCCGGATTTTATATCGCAAAAAGATCACAAGCACAGCTCTCTTCAATATATAGTTGTACCAAAGCTCTGTTATGTTGTAGCCCTGTACTTCGGAGGGCACGTTAAGCCGTGTTGTCCCGTTTGTTAACAATCGGTGGTAGTCGTTAAGCCAGGTCAGATTCCTTTTGGCGGCCTGACATTAACTGGTACCTGATACCAGAGGTTGGCACTACCTGTTGATATACAGACAGTTACTATGCTGATAGTGTCCGTCAGCCGTCAAATAGTTTTTATCTGTTGTTCGACTTCTACTCCTCGGATTTAAAACTGGTGTACGTGATATGTATACCAGTTTTTAAGCCAAAACCTAAGCTATCCAAAAGTGGAAACCGCGTCACAATCGGTCCAGTTGTTTTTAACCCATTGCAGTCTCCACCGCGCACGTGTTATGCCTTAAACGCACGCCGCGCGTCGTTGCGCCGGACATTTTAAGAGATGCGCGAACAAACAGACCGACATAAACATTTTTTTAAATTTTATGTTCTTGTTCTGTAGCTTATCTCTCTTGCTCTCTTTACTCGATTACGCTGACGCCTTGAGCGACTCCAAAATTTCTATATCAGGTTCATATTTTCGAATACGCAAATATGACTATGTTTCTGAATATCGCGCTAAGCTCAAGTGCCTTCCCATTCGTCGTCGCCGGATTGCTCCTATAATAACATAAAGGAGGGACCTTTACAGAATTCTGTTCAACCGCTTTTCCCCGCGCTACCTTCAGAAACGTTTAGAGAAAATTCTGTTCAAACGCTTTTCCCCGCGCTACCTTCAGGAACGTTTAGACTACCTCCACACTTCCAACAATAGTAGACTAAGATTATCAAATAATCTTAGTGGCTCTGTGAGCTGTAGACCTTGCGCGTACAAACTTTTTTGCAAACAATCTAGTGGTGCATAGTAGCACCATCTAGTTACCTCATTGTAACTAACATTAATAACCAAGGTGCTCCATCAATCCCTACCTAGTAGGTAAAGGGCTGATTCCACTGGAAGAAACCTGAGAGTGAGAAATTTACTTCATTTTGAGGAGCTATTCTGCTCATCACGCCGAAGATCCTCATCAGATCTTAACCAATTTTTATGAGACTAACTTAAAGTTACTGAATTTCAAATGAAAAAAGAACCATCGAAATCGGATTTAATATGGCGGAGATATTTACTTTACTTTTTTTACCCTTTTTGGGGGAAGTACCCCTTGAAAAGTCCCCGAAAACTAAAATATTCTAAAAATTCGCTTAACCTGTATAACAAGTTTCGTCTATATCGGTTGAGAAATGCGACCTGCTGAGAAGAACAGACGGAAAACCGGACAGACATCCGGACATACGAAAGAATTTTTGCCGAAGACAAAACAGAGACGCTTCGCGCTCGCTCGGTCAATAAAGACACCTATCCACAGAACTAATTTCTATGATTGGTCCTTTTGAGTCGAAGCTGTTCGGTTGTGGAATGCCCTACCTGTAGATATTAGACGCACACCGTCACTCAACGTCTTTAAACATCATGTTAAATTGTTTTATTTATCGCACTAAAGATAAATAAAACAATTAACATGATGCTGAGCTGCTACGTCTCAAATCTGATAACAGAATTATATAAATATATGTATATATATATTTATATATATATTTATTTATAAACGGTAACGGTTTTATAACGATATATATATATATATATATATATATATATATATATATATGTGTGTGTGTGTATTTATTGATATTAGTAATGTATATAAAATGCAAATATTTTATTTTCCATGTTCCTTGTTTTCTTTTTAGGTAACAGTAAATAATAGTTATTTATTATATTTTGTGTATTGCATTACATTTATATATTTTATGGTGTAGTTATGTATTTCTTTATTTATTGAAAACCACCGTCCCTTAGTTACGTTATTCCTCTCCGTGCACGGTTGTCGGGAAGAGATCGCTCTGAGCGATAAGACCACCCCTTGTGACACTTAACGTTAAACTGTATGTTTAGTTATAATTTCTCGTTGTACCTACTAGTGGTGTTCAATAAAGAGTTTATCCATTTTTATTATTATATTCATTATACAGACTTTTTGGTACATACTGCTTTATTAACAAACTAATTTCTCACCGTGATGAGCACAGAGCACTGTCAACAAACTCACAAACTTGCCCGACTTGTAACCTGACAGGACACCTACTCCCGCACTATATGCTTTGAGTCCACGCACGACTCGAGCGGTATTTCGTGTCCATTTGTCCCGGTACACCACGATCCATGACAATTGCATTGTGCAGCAAACATGACGACCGGTTTGGCGAGTGGTTAGTGACCCTGACTGCAAAATAAAACGGTCGCGGGTTCCAATCCCACAAGGTTCTAGCATTTGATGTGATAAACATAAATTTTAATGTCGGTTTCCAAGTGGCGGTGGGTTACAACAACATAATCTCAGAAAGTGCACAATAGTGCAAATTATAATCCAACGATACCGGGTTCGGTCCTAGGCTCCGCAAATGACTTTTCTAAGCTAAGTGCGGTTTTTCATCGCTCCGTGCATCGGAGGACACTTTAAGCTGTCGGTACCGGCTGTTATTGATTAATAGCAGACGTTAAGCCATGCCAGAGGCCTGACAAACTCTGTCTCCAGAAGCCAGCCCTACCTCATACGACAAACAAACAAACATTACAGAAATAAGTTTTTTTTGTACTTATCTGCAACTTCTTCAAGACAATAAATTACAAGCTTTCTATTGAATGCAAACAAATAAAAATATCTTTCCGCCAAATGACAAGTTAATTAAATGCAGTATGTAGCAATGACAGTTATTATACTTAGGTACTCTTGCGGGGATTCATTTAATCATAAAAAATATGGCCTGGCAGTGTATCCAGTCCGACCTGTGGCTTCTACTGTTATAGGTACTACGGTGTACTTGCAAGAGAGCAGTCTCAGTGTAGGTTCTGCTGATTTACAAGCATTGTATTAGCTTTTTGTACTGATAACTTGTAACTTTCTTGGAAATAAAATCCTTAGTTTTTTTTTTGCTATTGCTTATCTGATAAGAGGAAATGAAACATAAGTTCCATTTTTAATTTAAATAAGTAATTTGGCACTTTAACGTTCATTTTCATGTTACTGGTCGTGAACATAATATGAAGAAATTTCAAATTATGAATCGAATTGAAAATTAAACATAAATTATAAATATTTGTTTGCATCAATATTTATTCCTTTATCTAATACTAGCTTTCCCGCCCGCGACTCGTCCGCGCGGACTAACGACTAACGACTACGTTCTTCTAGGAAATTAAAACCCAATGCAAAAGTTGGTACCTATAGCACCAATGCTCTTGATGTTTTATGACAGACTTGTTTTTTCGTTTCCATTGTAACCGTTCCTTACAGCAAGTACTCAACATTTTCCAGTTCTCCCGTGGAAACTTACAATTTTCCAGGATAAAAAGTATCCTATGTTTTATTCTAGGGTATAAGCTATCTCTATTCTAAATTTCATCAAAATCCGTCCAACCGTCGGAACAAATATATTGCTAGCGGAATTAAATCTAACCTAACATACTTAAGACAACATTTTAAAGTTACCCGACTGCGGAGGGTTATTTATATGTTTATACATACAACCCATGTATGTTTGTTTTGTTTCTTTTTACACTTCTTTGGCGCATCTTAGGCTAAAAGGCTTGATGGATTTTGATAAATGAGGTATCATTGGGTTTGTCTTGATCACGAGAGTGCTATACAAAGATTTTAAATAACGCTTACTGGTGTTATAGGGTATATGAAGTGTCAAGAAAACTAATATGGTGGCTTACAGCTGCCATATTGTATTTCCTAGGGAACAAAATATTACCAAAACCTGTCGAGTGAGGTATCAAAATGAAGATCTTTATAAGACCATTCCAAAAACATATAAGGGAAACTAAAAAGTTTAGAATAAAAATAAAATAACCACGACTGCGAACAAAACTAAAAAGAGGCAAACTAGCTTTAGATTATTGATTTCGAATTATAAGGTAACCTACAGTCGGAGGCTTCATGCATTTCATTTCTCCTTTGACGGGATCAGCTAGAACCTGGCGAGCTACTGTTCATGCCAGGATCAGCTAGAACCTGGCGAGCTACTGTTCATGCCAGGATCAGCTAGAACCTGGCGAGCTACTGTTCATGCCAGGATCAGCTAGAACCTGGCGAGCTAGCTACTGTTCATGCCTCCGACTGTACCTTATATTACAAAATCAAGAATCTAAAGCTTGTTTGCCTCTTTTTAGTTTTGTTCGCTGTCAGTTTTTTTTTGGGTTTTTTTATCTTAACAATCCGTACGATGGCCTTTTTGCTTACTTTTGATTTAAAGTAAATATTCTACTCTATAACCATTATTTTTCTCAGGGCTATCTGCAATTTGCTTTTTCCGCAATGAAGTCGTTCAAAGACGCCGGTTTAGCGTCCAATTAAATGCAAGCGGCTTTGAATACCGACCGTAAATATCATGCGCTCAACGCTCGTAAACACTTTCAATTCTGTTGTGGGATGTTTCAATTTAATTTAGAAATACATTCATAAACTTGGCATTTAGAGGGCAGTTATTGTAGTGTGTAGTGCTAAACTGTGGACAGGTGTGTAACAGGTACTTATTTTGAGAAGAATACATTATTTATTTACTATTTTCAGCCATGACTGTGTCCCACTGGCAAGGGCCTCCATTCCTTCTTATCATTTCTCGCGGTCTTGTGCTTTTGAAGGCGTCTTTACAAAAGTGATCCAGTTCGTCCCGCCATCTCCTTCTGGCCCTGTCACGATGCCTTTTGCGATTTGTGGGGTACACTCTGTGGCCATTTTAGCCCACAGCTCATCAGACATGCAGCAGATACCTAGGTGCAACCGAGTTCAAGCATGGGCAATGAGGTCCCACTTCGGAACCCAACCAAATCTCAAGTGTTGATGAAACAATGATGATATGTGCAAAAATTTATATATAACCGTAAATATACAGATACACAGATTATTTACGAGTTTTATTTAATATTATTATATAACGTAGCCTCTTTGTTGTATCTATCTTAATCTATACTTATAATAAAACAGTAAGTACGAAAAAAACTGTACAAAGAATATATATTTTAAAAATATGGTCTAGGGTACTTAAAATAAGCTACTGAACAAGAATATAACTTCTTTTTTTTAATCGACTTTCTGTTTGTCTGTATGTTTGTTCGCGTATCACGTAAAAACTATGGACCGATTGCGATGCGATTCACTGTTGGATAGCTTAGGGTTTGATTTAAAAACTGGGGTCCTTGGTATCTTAATCCGATGATTAGATGCCGAGCAATCGTTATAAAACTATTTGACGCCTGAACAAATTTTGAAGAAATGAACCTAGCATACTGTACATTATAGATACTTTTTGTTCTGGAATAACACGTATGAGCTACTTTTAAATGAAACGACCACGCGGGTACAGCTAGTTATAATTATAAAAGGACTAGTTTTCTCGCCCGCGACTTTGTCCGCTCGGACTACTGTTTATCGCGAAAATAAGCATCCTTGTTCTTCTAGGATATTAAAAACCAATGCAAAAGTAGGTATAGCACAAACGCTCTTGATGTTTATTCAGATACTTGTTATTTCGTTTCCATGGCAACCGTTCCTTACAGCAAGTAATCAACATTTCCTAGTTTTCCCGTGGAAACTTACAATTTTCCAGGATAAAAAAGTATACTATGTTTTATTCCAGGGTATAAGCTATCTCCATTCCAAATTTAATCAAAATTAAAACAATTTAAACAAACAAACAGACAACGTTTCACTTTTATATATTGGTATGGATAGTCTGGCTACCCTGTGAATGTTATTTGACAGCCATTTCAATAGATTACATGACTTATATACTAAACTAGCTGCGCTCCGTGGTTTCACCCATGTGGACTATGATGAAAGTATCCTATGTGTTAATCCAGGATATAAATAAGCTATCTTGGTACCAAATATCATTCAAATCGGTCAAGCAGTTCTCAAGTGATGAGAACACATGCATATCATTGATTTTTAAAGCTTGCAATGTTTGTGTGTATGTATGTCTGTATGTATGTATGTTTTGTTTAGGTCTAATCTTGTAAGGTGAATTAGAACCACTTCCTCTTATCCTACGGAGTTGAATTTTTGCATGTTGGTTGAGTTCCGATGACAATGCATTTTTAAGCATGACCTTAATCGACATCCAGGAACAGCTCCAGATAAAGGAAGTCTTCAACGGTCAACAGCAGTCTCAACATTTTGTGTAAGCATTCTATTATTATAGCCGGTTTGAAGTTTTACCATGCTCTCCGGGTTGGATCCTGATTAGGGAACTCCTCAACAGTTAACAGCATAGACACGAAATGTTTATACACATTTAATTGTGATAGCCCGTTTTAAGTTTCATCATGTCATGGCTACTACATAAAAGCTTTTTTTTAATGTTTTTAAATTAACTTATTATTTATATAGATTGATACAGAGATAACTCACTATGCTTCATGATATTTTACGCCTATAAAACGGCTATAACGTCGTGGTTAAATATTATGCATTAGCAGTAGGTAGGTACGTACCTACGTAGATAATAATACCGCATCGTTATATTCTATGGTCGTTAATAGAACACCATAAAAGGCTATCTTGCCGTCTGTTAGCAGACGGCTTCCGTTATTAACATTTACTTATTTACGGTTTTAGAGTTATGAACTAGTCTGTTCTTATCAATTAAATATCATCAAACTATACTGTACATGTAATTCGATGACTATACCTTTGATCGGATGTTTGTAGTGATTATCTCTATAGGCATGTAGGTACATAGATCTATGCATGTAGGTATCAATACTTATAAGTTACTAGTTTTCCCGCCCGCGACTTCGTCCGCCCGGACTACAGTTTATCGCGAAAAAAAGCATCCTATGTTCTTCTTGGATATTAAAAACCAAAGCAAATGTAGGTATAGCAGCAATGCTCTGGAAGTGTTTTTACAGACTTGTTATTTCGTTTCCATGACAACCGTTCCTTATAGCGAGTAATAAACACTTTCCAGTTTCCCCGTAAAAACATACAAATTTCCGTAATAAAAAGTATCTTAGGTTTAATTCTAGGGTAAAAGGTATATCCATTCCAAATTTTATCAAAATCCGTCCATTAGTTATCGCGTGAAAGCTTTCCAAACAAACAGACAATATACCTAAAACTGCGTTCAGACGTCAAACAGTTTGTATCGATTGCTCGGCTTCTACTCATCGAATTGAGATACCAAGTACACCAGTTTTAAAGTCAAACCGTAAGCTATCCAACATTGAAAATCGCATCACAATCGGTCTAGTAGTTTTTACGTGATGCGCGAACAAATAAACAGACAGAAAAACAGACAGCGGTGATTTAAAAATATGTTATTTCTTGTTATGTAGTAGCTTATTTAAAGTACTTACCCTAAACTTTTTTTTAATTATCATTTTCTAACGTTTTCGTACTTATTGCTTTATTAGAAGTAGGTATACATATTTATTAGTACAAAATTAACATAACTTTTCATATAAACTACATGACTGTGCAAAGTTACATCAAAATCCGTCCAGTAGTTTCAGCGTGATACGTGTTCGTAAATAACTTTCAACCTCTATCCTGCGGGAACCCTTTGATTTTTCGGGATGAAAAGTGTCCTATATCCTACCTCGTTGTATAAACTCAATTCATACTGTCACGAGGCGGTCCTAGGGTTTGTTCCACTAGCCCAGGGACCAAACCTCAGTGGACAACATAAAAATACAGGAACAATTAGGAGCACTCGGAGATGTTCATAAACAACGGCTTCACCTTCATGGAATTGTTGTAGCAGAAGATGACCATGTACAGAGATAGCCGGCCTATCAGCAACGTTTGCAGGACTCTGCTAGTCGAGCTGGTCCTTCCTTACTGAACACGAACACGCCCCAAGGTAGAAGTCAGCATTTTGGTGGGCATTCTATCGGCCGCTATTTTAGGTAGGTGGAATTTACGCAGTAACTTAAACTGCGAGATATAGGTAGATAAAATAATAATTTATTTACAACTTTTTATCAGATATTTTGTAAAAACATGGACATGAGCCAATGCATGAATGACAATCTAGGAATGGCAGGATTTATTATTTTAATTATTTGAATTTAGAATTAATATAGATAACCTATCAAATGAGTATCATTATGATGAAAGAGGTTTGACAGTTTTATTTGAATTCATTCAGTAGTTTCGGCGTGATGCGCGGCCAAGACAGACAGACAGAATGATAAAAATGAAAAAAAAAAACAGTTATGGCTTCAGTATCGAATAAAGAGTACCCTACAAAAAAAACAAATATCTTCAATGTACAGAATTGGACCTATTACAGTTTTATTATATGTATATATTTTTTGAAGGTTTATTGTTTGCTCGCGTCCGTAGGATTCAGCCCTCGATGTCCTACACGTGACCCTCGGGTGGTGCCAAAAGAGCAACCGAATCACCTGGTGGTAGGCTTCGACCGCCGGCTTTTTATATTAACTCCCTCTGGACAATGTCTTGATGCCAAACGATTTGTCGTGTTCCATCATGATGTTCAGGGAAGCCGTCCGGATGAGTTGTAGGATGCAGTTGTGTTTGGAAGGGTGGACCGTTATCGGAATCATGGTGTTTCTGCGTCGGAGGCCTTGCTTTGGAGGGTAGCGGGATCCGAAGCACGGTGTTCTCTGCTGGCCGACCGCAAGTTGTAGGGGGCCCAAGTAGTAGTTTAGCCAGCTACGAAAGGCTGCCCCGCCGCTTGTGAAAAATCCTGAAATGATCCATTGGGCCGGCTGGCGACCGGTTGTGAGGAACTGATGAATTATTTCAGGGGGGTTCGGGCGTCCGCGCGGTCTCCACGCAAGTTCTTCAATAGCGTAGTTATGCCTTGACTTCCGTGGGTTAGCCATTCCGACATCTCATTTGCTATTACTCGTCCAACCTATTCACAAAAACACATCATGAAAAAAAGTCCAAAGAAGATATAAGTTAAAACGGCAGATGCACGTCCTCACACTGGATCTTGCGAATATTCGCGGGATTCACTCCAATCTCCAACCGGTCCATTATCATCTGGAGACCTCTAAGCCCCACTTGTTCTTCTTGTCGGAGACGCAGATACGGATACGAGCTGATACGGCGTACTTGGATTACCCAGGCTATATCTTGGAGCATCTATTTAACCCAAATGCCGGCATTTGTGTATACGCCCGTGATGACATTTGCTGTCTGCGTCTCCGAAATCTTGAGCACCCTAACTTCTCGGTGATTTGGGTGCTGGTGGACACGGGCATAGAGAAAATTATGTATGCTTGTGTGTACCGCTCACATAGCGGAGATCGGGGGACGACTTTATTGGTAGACTATCTAGGTGAGGCGGCAAGTGTGGCCCAACAGCGTTACCCGTCTGCTCAATTGGTGTTTTTGGGGGATTTTAACGCCCACCACAAGGAGTGGATTGTTTCATACCAAAAAACCGACCACGCTGGTAGAGAGACGCGGAAGCTTGCTCTGGCGTTAGATCTCTCTCAGCTTGTGCAGGAGCCGACACGGGTACCTGACCGTGACGGTGACACTGCCAACTGTCTGGACCTGTTGATGACGACTGAACCAGACCGATACTCCGTATCAGTATCCCCACCTCTTGGTAGCTCTGATCACTGCCTGGTTAAGTCCGTCTCAGTGTATTCCCCACCTGATCCTAGCTTTAAGGTAAATAGGCGCGTGTGGAGATACAACTCAGCAGACTGGGACGAGATGCGGCAATTCCTTGCATCGTACCCCTGGCGGCAAACATGTTTCATCTCCCAAGACCCGTCGACTTGCGCGTCTGCTGTTACAGAGGTAATATGTCAGGCAATGGAATATTTCATTCCATTCAGTGATAAGACTCTTTCCAGCAAAGCTCAGCCTTGGTTTGGATCCAGCTGTGGTCATGCTGTGGCTCTAAAGCTTGCGGCATATCTAGACTGGGCTGATGCTCGAAAGCGCAAGTCTTCTGATATTCGGGCTAAGAAGAGAAAATTTAACGTTGCCGCTAAGACCTGCAAGAAGATACTTAGGAAGGCCCATTTTGATCACGTAAGTCGAATTGGGGCCAAACTGGCTTCATACCCCGAGGGTAGCAACGCTTTTTGGTCCCTGGCCAAGTCGGTCGAAGTAAACTTCTGCCGCCCCTCACTGCCACCATTGCTGAAACCTGATGACTCACTAGCTCACACTGCTGGAGACAAAGCGAATTTATTTGCTTCTCTTTTGGCAGAAGCCTTGCATCTAGATGCTTCTGGCAAGACACCTTCCTGCCTTTCTCATTGCGGGGTTTTTATGCCCGAAATTCGCATTCGCCAGAAGGAGGTTCTCAGAACGCTTCGATCTCTAGATGTGAATAAGGATTTTGTTGAAAAACTGTGCGCCCGAATTGTCTCCCATCTTAACGCGTTTGTACCGCCTCTCTCTTCACTCTGTAAAGTTCCGAAGAGCTGGAAGCTTGCAAATGTACAACCAGTACCAAAAAAGGGTAGTCGTGCTGATCCGGCCAATTATCCTCCCATCTCGATTACCTCCTTACTCTGTAAGTGTATGGAGCGTGTCATAAACATTAGGCTCTTGGCATACCTTGAAGACAATAATCTTCTCAGTGACCGGCAATACGGATTTCGCCGAAACCGGTCTACTGGGGATCTTCTCGCGTATGCCACTCACGTACTGAGCGAAGCCATAGAAATGCATGGTGAGGCGCTTGCCGTCTCCCTTGACATATCGAAGGCATTTGATCGGGTCTGGCACGATGGCCTTTTAAACAAGCTTCCCTCATATGGTTTACCTGTTGGATTATGCAATTGGATAGTTGATTTCTTGAGGGAACGATCTATTCGAGTAGTCTTAGAGGGCTGCTCGTCTGTACAAATGGCTATCAATGCCGGTGTACCTCAGGGATCGGTTCTCTCGGCTACGCTGTTTTTACTGCACATTAATGACCTTCTGAAGCCCGGTACCTTTGGGTATGCTGATGACAGTACTGTAGTTGAGAGATACACTTCCAATGCTCAAGCCAGCTGTGACGCTGTCCAGTTTCAGAGAGAGGCTATGGTAGACCGTGTTTAAATTTAGCCTTAGAAGCCGTGTCTGATTGGGGCGATGCTAACCTGGTTAAGTTTAATGCTACTAAAACGCAGGGTGTTTGTTTTCTGCTAAAAAGAGTCCTCTAAACCGATCTCTGTCTTTCCAAAGTGTAACAATACCAATAGGCGACCACTTGGAGCTTTTGGGTGTCGAACTCACATCAAACCTGAATTTTGGGTCTTATATTGAATCCAAAGCCAAGGTAGCTGCAAAAAAACTTGGTATTTTGTCTAAGGTTAGGCGGTACTTCACACCGAGACAGCTTTTGAATCTTTATCCAGCACAGGTCCGATCTTGTATGGAGTACTGCTGCCACCTCTGGGACGGTTATGCCAAGTATCAGCTCGAGTCTTTGGATTCAATTGAGAGACGTGCTATCAGGCTCATTGGGGATGACACTCTGGTAAAGAGTAAGCTTCAAAGTCTAGCGCATCGACGTGAGGCAGCAAGCCTGGCGGTATTCTACAGATTGCACTATAGAGAGTGTGCACAAGAACTGCACAACCTGATTCCCCCATCACCGTACGACTAGACGATCAGCAAAGCGCCACCCTTTCATGGTTGAAATACCTCGCACAAGAACGAAGCGTTACGCTTCTTCATTTATTATAAGAACTGCAAAGGAGTGGAATGCCCTGCCCTCGTCAGTGTTTCCGGTAAATTATAACCCCGGTGTGTTCAAGTCAAGTGTGAATAGGTATCTACTAGGCAAGCATGCTACACCTTCGACCACATCATCGCTTTCCATCAGGTGAGATCGTGGTAAAACGATTGCCTAGTCCGTAATAAAAAAAAAAAAAAAAAAAAAAAAATTGATAAATACATAGAAGGTAGGCTACCAGCTGTGCCTGTGTTCTAATTTTCCCGGGATAAAGGTATCCTATATGTTATTCTAGGACGAAAAGTATCCGGCATGTAAGAAAGTGGCCGACAGTCATGTTGCACGTTTCATGTTGCAGATCGGTCGCACGGCGTTGCAGCGCGCTGCTGCAGAGGGACACGTGGACGTGGTGCAACTGTTGCTGCAACACGGAGCCGACCCCAACAAACAGGACCATGTGGTGAGCAACACTATCTGTTTACACCTTCATCGTCATTACCAGCGTTTGTTCGCCCTTTGATTGAATTAGGCAAAGAAAAATACGCTACGTAACTTATAGTAGGTACTTAAATATCCCACCGGACCACTAATACCATCACTAGCACTGCTAATATCAATTGTTCCGACTACTGGCACTAGATTGTACCATTATACCATCATACCACAACTGACACTGTTCCAAAAATAAGTAATGTTGTTACAAAAAATATATATACAAGTTGTTCGGTGCAACGTTGAACATACGAAAATGGGAGGTGGCGTAGGTGGGGTAGGTGGGGTCTACGGCTACCTTCTCAGCCCCAAAGATTTGACCTAGGCCACAAGTTTAATTTTGTCTTTTTTAATTTTCGTAATTTCTTCTCTTTCATACATTTAAACCTACAGTGTTGGCCTGAAGCCAGACTGGTTTGACTCCGTTGAGTTGCATTGAGCGACGACAAGCCTTAATTATATTTAAGCCTATTCGCGCGGAAATGGCTTTATTACAGTAATGTAAAGCATGTTTTCCTGAACAACCATACAGGTTTTTTTTATGACTTTATTAGTAAACTGCAGTCAGCTTATTGGGAACATTTATTAGCTGTATTCATTTGGTCAGTTCAAACTACTACTATCATTAGATGGCGTAAACCTCCCAGTAAGACGATATAAGAAAGTAAGAGAAAAATTTGGATGATGATGACTGCATCATAATCCATATTTTTCTCTTAGCAAATCCCCTAACCATCCTCTATCCTTTTCTTCTATCGTGACCTAGTGGCTAGAGGCATGTGCCGCGCAGAGGCATAGATGTATGCGGGTTCGAATCCCGTCCGTAATCCAAAATTTCCCTTTAGAAAATTATTAACAATTCAAGACTTTCACGTATCGTTTCAAATCACACCGTATATTATTTTCGTCAGTGCGGCAACACAGCCGCGCACGAGGCGGCGTGGAAGGGCTACTCTTGCTGCGTGCGAGCGCTGGCGCGCGCCGGTGCCGACCTGCGGCTGCTCAACGGCGCCGGTTTCACGCCGCTGCACTTCGCCTGCCAGAACGGACACAACCAGTCCTGCCGCGAGGCGCTGCTCAACGGCGCCTCGCCGGATCTGCACAACACGGTGAGTCTACGTCTCACAACCTATGGACTAGCATATGAATGGATCTCTTCTTTCTTGTCTGATAATAGGACCACTCTTAGCTACTCATCCCGCAGTGCTGTGAGAACCAGCAAAGGGGTTTCAAGAAAGGGGCAGCAGCATTTTTCTGTATATTATCATCAATCAAGGCGCTTGCCAAGCTCGGCGATTCTCTAACGGGATTAGAAAGATTAATTTCATGAATGAAGGAATGAAGAAGTGAAAGTCATTGGGTAGATAATGCACTTACTAGTCTAAAAAATAGTTTAGGAAGGTAAGGGATCAGTAATCACCAATCCAACCGGGAAACTTCTATCTCCAAATCTAAATTTCACATAGTAAGCGCTAACACGTTAAGTTTTTCCGGTTCCAGTACGGCGACACGCCGCTGCACACTGCGGCGCGGTACGGGCACGCCGGCGTCACGCGCATCCTCCTGTCGGCGCAGTGCAGGGTGTCCGAGCAGAACCGCAACGGAGACACGGCGCTGCACATCGCCGCGGCCATGGGGCGCCGCAAACTCACGCGCATCCTGCTCGAAGCCGGCTGCGACAAGTCCGCGCGAAACCTCCAGGGCGAGACCGCGCGAGACATCGCCACTAGGAAGAACCTCGACGACATCATAACGATACTCAACACGCCTGTCGCCAAACAATCCAAGAAGAAACGCGACAAGAGCAAGGAGCGAACCCTCGACAAACCCGACTCACCCAAGAAGAGAGACAAAAGCAAAGACAAGAAAAAGAAAAACGTGCATTTTGAAAACCCGCCTCAAGTCCAGTGGTCCCCCTACGGGTGCCACTACTACCCCGATCCCAAGTTCTTCCCGAAGCCGAAACTAAGCTCGCTACCCACCGAACCTCTTAGAAAAGGCGAGCAGTATTATTTAGACTTGGCGGGGAATATCAAGAAAGGTCCTATAGGAGCCGGTTACACCTGCTATTGTGCTCCATTCTTCAAGCATATGGAGGACAAATTGAACGAAGACAAAAAGGACTTGAAGCGCCATATCGACCGAGCTCACGAGCGATTAGATCAGAAGGTGACCGATTTGGAGATGAAAACTCAAGGACAGATATCGGAGTTGACGAGGTTCGTCGCGGCGGAGAGGGCGTTGTGTAAAGAGAGACATAAACATTTGGAGCAGTGGCTCACGCGAGGCATCACGTTCAGGGCGTCCGAGAGAGTCAAGAAATTGGACTTCAGCCCGAAAGGTTCGCTAGACATCCCACCTTTAAAGAGGACGAGAAGTCTCGAGGTTTTGGACACGGAGGAATGGAGTCGTGTCCACAAAATAATAAACACGTTCAATGAAAACTGTGAACAATACGACAGCCACGCCAAAGACTTGAACGATAGCAAAGCTACGTCCAAAAGCACCGAGGTTCTGGATAGAAGGTCGCCTAGTCCGAGACGGCGGCTTCTAAAAAGTTCAAAGAGTAGCGACCACCTCGATGCGAATCCCAACCGGCGGTCCCGGTCACCTCGCAGGGTTTCCAGTCCGGACCCGGAGCATGGTCATATGCAAAACGTAACGGCGGAAATACACGTGAAATCTAATCGGGTGTCCGTGTCTCAGTCCCCCGTTTCGATGGAAGTTCGAGGGTACAGCCAGATGTACACGTCTTCTAGTCGACAATCTGAAGCCAGATCCCCGATAACTCGGAGCGATGATGAAATTCAGAAAGAACCGGGACCGTCGTGGAAAAGCCAAGTGTTGCAGCGAACGGCCGACGATATCAGGAAGAGAGTCGAACTAGAAAAAGAAATGTCCGAAGTGCTAGCCAGAAGTAGTTCAAAATCTTTGGATATCTCGCAAGATGGATACGTCAAACTTAGGAAACACCAGCTAGACGAAGGTATAGAAAGAGAACCGAGAAAATCTGTGCAAGAATTAGTGGCTCAAGTCGAACACCAGCGCTGCAAGTCCCCCGAGCCCGCTACTGTGCCGATGCCGGCGTTGAGAATAGTACAACCCACCGAAAACGTAGAACCGCCTATCGTTCCTGCGCCACCGAATCCTAGCATTCTCAAAATGCCTCAGCAACCGCTGAGACCCGCCCCAGTATTAAAAGAGAAGCCACCGAAAAGCAAGCGATTCAGCCTGCAGAACTTAATTCCTTTCCCGACGAGGAAGACATTCCAACCACCGCCGAAGGACAACGGAAACCATTCGGAGAGCAGCGACGAAGAGGACAATCCAATCAGGAGCGTCACCCAACCATCACCGATTAGGAATTCCAACTTACTCCAGACCCTGCCTCTGCCCAACTACGAGGCGATGTCGAACAAGTCCCCGTCTCCGAGCCAGCCTCCGAACTATCCTTACGACTGCCGGCCGGCAGTGCCAAAGGACGCATACTTCCACGAGATTCCAAACAGACAGATGCCGTACCGAGAGATGTCGGACAACGGTCTGCCGCAGTACACCCGTCAGCCGGTCAACCAGTACGACTACAACCAGCCGGGTCTGCCACCAGGACAAGTCCAACCTCGGAACCGGAACCCTCTCTACCACCACCAGACGGGCGTGTTCGACGCCATGATGCAGGACCACATCGTACGCGAGATGGACCGGACGCCGCACTGCTACAGCGAGCGTTTAGACCAGAACACGGAAGTGGAGATAGCTAATCAGAACGAGCACTTTCGCGGCATGTACTACGATAACCGTGCGCCGGCTTACGACTTCCGAGGGAACGTTAGGAAGCCGGCGCCGGACCACAGTTTGCTGCACACGAGGCTGCAGTCGTTAGCCATCAACACGCATCTGACGGAAACCCAGAGCCAGACGGACCGAGAGTCGCATAACGATTCCGGGTACAGTACGAAAGTGTACGGGAGTTCGCAGGGGCCGAGCCCGAGCCTGTCGGGGCACGTGGACGGGTCTGACGCGTCAGGCCGGCCCGGCCCACCGCGCGGGAAGGCAATGGGACAGATCGGGGCATCGAGCTTGGTTTAGATACGAGCCGCCATACCGGGGTGCTTTTATTTTAGTGCCTTAGTCGCAATTGACAATAGTTTAGGTACAACTGTTAAAATGGAGATTACGTTGATACTAATTGCTATCTCGCGTGAGAGAGACAGATATTCGCCTGTAAAGGTACCTCTCCACGAAGTCAACTCTGTAAGCAGCTATTTCTATAGATAAGTGTGTTTGTACGAGTAAATGCATTTACCACACGGCTATGGCTAGTAAGATCGCATTGAGTAATATTGAACTAGTCCCAGGCTATTAAAATTAAATACTCGAAAACAAGTTCTAAGTTACACGTGTACCTCATTCACTTTGTAAGTTTCTAATATAACAAGTAAGTCACAAAGCACAGAAAAACATAAAAAGTAAATCCAAGAAAAATGTTATAAAAAGTACAAATTATAACGTAGGGTGTAAACAATGCCATGTCACGATTTAGTTGTAATTATAAACACTGTATTGATTTTAACATTTAAAATAGATAGTTTTAGCCCACTTGATCATCACAAATACGTAGTTTAAGACTAAAATTAATAGTTTCAAAAAAAAACGAGAAATACGAGAAACGTTTAGATAAAAAAATTGCTGGTCAATCTTCGTGTAGAGAAAAGGGTTCTTCCATGAGAGATCTTTGCTATCCAACTAGCTGGGTTCAACCCCCGGCCCCGTGTTAAGACTAAAATAAGTTATGTGCGGAAATTTACATTTTACAACGGAACTCAAACACAAGACACACGACGTGTTTGTTTGCAATAATCGGTACATAAATACTTCTGCTATAATTTATTCTGTGACAGAGATACATACATCTCTAGTACTTATTTAGGGATGGGAAGTGCACACTTCACGCTCGCTTCTTCCCCACTGCTCAATTAAACTGTAACTAGTTGAGCAGTAGGACATAGTTTGTCTGAACATTTTATGCTTTACAGCTCATCTATTTATGCTTAACTTAGTTGATCAGCCATGCTGGTCTTGTTGCAAATCTTGTTGAGCAGTGGGTAGATCCGTTAGGTATCCGAGGTCAAATCGATTTTATCAAAGTGTCAGTTTGTAGGGAAAGGGTGGGGGGAATTGGGGGAGGTATTGGGGAAGTGGGGGTAAGGTAGGGGAAAGTGGGGAGAAATTCAAACGTCAAATGTCAAAATCAAATATTATATGTCAAAGTCAAATGTCGAAAATGCAAAGTATTTGTAGGTTGCGGATGGGTGGCGATAGGTGGGGATGTGTGAGGATAAGTGGGGATGAGTGAGGATAAACGGCAAAGTCGAAAGTCAAATGCCACATGTCAAACGTCAAGTGGGGTGTGCAAGTAAGGGAAACAAGTGGAGAATGCGGAATGCAAGTTGGTGGTGTCAAGTTGGGGAGCTTTAAATGATTTGAAGCTATGTACATTACAAATATTAACGTCACACGATTTTTACCATTATTGGCATTAATCAGATTCAGCATTTATATTCATACTGTGTTCATTTAGTCAAAATACTTTAACAAACAAGGTATTTAGCTCATGTCAATAAAGTCGAAAATCATCTGACACCTTTGATATGATTTTGGAGCTATGCACATCACATAAATTAATTCATCAAGTAAAGCTATTAGTAGTTGGTGGAGTTTGACAGCTGTGGATCACAAACGGAACCACCCCCCCCCCCCCCCCCCCTATAAGTCCGAAATATAAAGCTAAATATTTAACTATTACCTCATCTCAGAGACATAAATATATGTATTAACTAGCTGTACCCGCGGCTTCGCACGCGTGGTCATTTAACTAGGTTAAAAGTACTATAATTATGTACTATTCCAAGACCTAAAATACCAATATACTTACCAACATTTAATCAAAATTCCTTCAACCGTCAAATAGTTTTTATACATTGCTCGGCTTCTGCTTATCTTATTGAGATACCAAGTACACCAGTTTTTAAGCCAAACCATAAGCTATTCAACAGTGAACCGCATCGCTATTGGCGAGTTTTTACTTGATGCGCGAACAAACAAACATACAAACAGACACTTCTTTTTACCAATTTTTTTTATTTTCTTTGTATAGACATTTTCGAACTTTTTGCTGTATAGAAGTAGGTACAGGAGACGCAGCGGAAGTATGTGTCTCGGAAGTTATCTACTAGTCGCTGCGCAAACTGCTTTTTTCAGGGGCAAGCCCAATGTTGAAGGTGAAGATATCATTGTATAACTGCCTCGCTCACTCGCTTACGTTTTTCTCATATTCTATCTCGCTCTTACTCTATGCTGTTTTATCCGCACAGCAGTACCTGCGCAATCGTTCACAGAGCCTAACTTCACAAACATATAGATTGGCTACGACTACTGTACAATAAGGTACTGTACAGTAAGGTAATGAGATTATTAGTGAGTTCTCAGAAAATCCAATAAAGTTTTTCCAGCCGGTAACATTCAGTACTTACTGACTCATTGTGTTTCAGTTTTGAAATCGATATTGAGAAAATAATATTTAAATTTTAACTAACAGTTAAGTAGTTTAATGTAGCATAGTGAAGAGTGCCTATTCTAAACTTAACAGATAAGTAGTTTGTAGTGTACACACACGTTTGTAATTTTGTGTAATAAATAATTTTATTTATTGTGTTACTTTTGTACTGTTTGTAATTATTTATAATTATTTTTTACTGATTTATTGATGCTAATAAAATGCACTTCGCAGGTGTCACAAACTAAACGTGTTACTTTTATTTAAATTGGCTATATCTATAGTAAATTTTACAATTGCATAAAATAAGCCATTTTATCCGAGACATTCATCCGCCCGAGCCGAGGGCGAAGGCAGATATTTAAGTCGAGGATAAAATGCCTTGTTTGATAAACTAGTTATATACTCTGTTTTTTTACTTTCACCATGAAACATTAGGCTCGGGTCAGATACCATAGAGAATAGAAGTGAAACACTTGTATGCACTAGACTAGAGCATACAATGCAGTTTTATGTCACCTACACTACACCCAGCGTTAACAAGAACTTTATGAGCATGAGAAGTGAAAAGTATTTTTATCATCATCATCAGCCTGTATTCGTCCACTGCTGGACGTAGGCCTCTCCTTGTGAACGTCACTGAAGTAAAAATAAAAGTAAGTGCCCAAGTAGTCCAAGTATTGTTATAAGTACATTAGTTACTCAAAATAAAACATTATTATTAGCTACTACTACTGCTACTGGTTTAATAATATGATTTTTCTACGAAGTTTTTTTTATGTTTGAATATGTACTGCTATCTAATCTGTGTATATTAAGTACCAGATTAATAAAATGAAAAAAAAGAAGTTTTTCTGTAGATATAATTTTTTCTATATTTATTAAAACTATTAACAAAACATATTTTTTTAATTTATAAACGCTATTATAATTTTAGTGTTAAAACGCTATTATAATATCTGCAATAGACACATACGTAGCAAATTATTTACAAATATTCCTATTAACTACAGCAGGCGCTCTTGACCGCTTAGACGGAGAAATCGATACGAACGACAAACAACAGCAAGCTTCGGGCCCTACAATATCTTACAATACAATGGAGAGGCCATTGTATTTAGGTTTAGAGAGCTCAACGACAGGATGTCACTGATGTGGATTTCTTGCACATTTCCTACACCGCACTATGATGGTCTCTCTCGCTACTTCAATCAACGTTCTGCAGAAGATGTTTATTCTGCGAAAGAAGACAGTCATCCATCTCCTTGTTGGTGTAACAAGAAAGAACACCCCTAATGCAAACAAGGGGAATCATTGGCTTAGGCTCGTGAATGGTGAGACCGCTGTTTGTCTGGACTTTACCCTTGTCAATTGTCAAGTCCTCATTGCTCGCACAGATACTATTGTTTGTCCAACCTTGCCCCGGTATTTTTTAAGTCCAGGACCGACCTGACCCTCTCCACGACGTAATCACCTGTGTGAAATGGACTCGTCGAGGAGATTATCAGAGTGTGGTTCGGGAGTCGGGGAGACTGAGGCTTTGCCGCCACCTGAGCATAGGTCAGACCTTCCTGTCCTCTGTTTTAAGGTGGCATACTTTCTTGCTGATGGTGGCAAGGGAACGCTTCACATCCACCATCTCGAGTTCAGCTCCTAGGCTCGGCACAGGGGGCATGGAAGGATAAGGTTTTGCATCTCGCAGTTGGCGAACTTCAGACGACACTGTGTCGCCTCTCTCTCTGGTTGCAGTTTTAAAGTCAAGTCGAGTGTTATTGGTGGTGGTGGTGGTTCTGTTGGTGGCATCCAGATCAGACTCAGTTTTTTTGTGACATTTCCTTTATTATTTCATGTTAGCATGAAATAATAAAGGAAATGTTAGCATTTTAAAATTTTATTTGCTTGGAGCGTCCAGAATATGAGCCGGAGGGAAGAGGAGGAGGGTCACTGGAGTCGCAGATGGTTTTCGAGATCTGGGCCTTTATTGCTTCTACCAATCTTCGGAGTTCGTCTACCTTATTAAAGACGCCGTTAAACTACGTATCAACTTTGTTGATGCCAGTATCGTTGGATTCCAATTTTTTTCTATTGTATCTTGCTCTCCAGCGACTTTACGCCTCTCGCTACCTCCTCAATGAAAGGGTCCTTCTTCAAGGTAAGGGTTCTCTCAGTCTCATATCCCAGCCAACTACGAATGGCCTTCGCCTCCTTCAAAGTTTCCTTGACTCCAACATTTTGGTGATGAGACTGCCTCATCACCGAGATCTCTCTAGAGTGAGCCCTCCCGACACGCACGAGTTCTTGTGCCTGTCGGGAGCGCTCTTTCTCCAGATCGCACTTGTGTCGGGATCTCGAATCCGATAATAAAAGTAATAGAGAGGATGCAAGCTGTAGTTAACGGTCAGCTTGCACTCTGCTGCCCGCCGCCTCTAGTGCACTGTTGCCCTTCTGTAGGTTTGACATAGAAATTTAACAAAATAAAGTATTGATTAATAAAAATTACATCCCCGTAGAGTTTTTTGGTGCTCTCTTCTCTAATGGGCGCATTTCCGAAGCACCGGTACAGTCAGAAAGGTATTTCCTTTTTCTGTGCGAGATACAAATCTGAGTCGGCACGTGAGGAATTTCATTTTCAAACTCAAAGTATGGATTACCTAATTAATTGATTTTGTCTCTTTAGATACATGTTTTCTCTCTATTCAGGATAAATAAAGTGTCATATGTTGCCTATTTTTAATAAAAGTCCCAACAGCACTGAACGCGTAGATTCATCAACTTTCCATTTAAGGGGCAGAAATGGGCAAATGACACAAAGTATTACCTTTTATCCCGAAAAAATAAAGGGCTCCTGCGGGATCGGGGGCCAAAGCTATGTTAATTTTGAAGTAATAAATAATACTTTTTGGAGGGTACTCTATATTCCCTACGGAAGCTAAAACTGTTTTTGTCCGTCTGTCTGTCTGTCTTTATTTAGACCGCGCAACACGCCAAAACTACTATTTTAATACAAAATTTGGGTTGAAATTGAAGTCACAATTTATCCCGAAAATATAATGGGTTCCTTTTTTTAACCCCTAGCTCCAAAAATATGTTAATTTTGAAGTTATCAATATCTGTACTTATAATAAAGCAATAAGTATAAGTCTATACAAAGATTATAAAAAAAATGGTCTAAAATACTTTGAGCCGTGGTGGTCTCGGCTTAGAATAAGATCCCTCCCAATTCTCCCATGGATGTCGTAAGGGGCGACTAAGGGAATACACACTGGAAGATGTGCACCAGCGTCCTACGAGTACATATTTGTAATACTGCGGTCACCAATCCACCTGCCGAGCGTGGTGAATACGGCAAACCCCCCCAATATGATAAACACAACTGAAAAGACGGCCCCTGGGGACTAGGGGCCGTCTTTTCAGTGGTGGCTCCATTATTCCTGGCACCGGTAGCAGCGACGGTAACGGTGGAGCAGGGGGTGCTAAGAATCCCCGGCAGAGATCCAGCTATTCACCCTCACGATCTCTGGACTCCTATAACGCGCGCACCTTGAGAACCGATGAGAAGTTGATAGAGCTGGAAGAAGTAGTAAGTAAGTTGCGCTGGGGTATTATAGGGTTATCAGAAGTCCGAAAAGAGGGAGAGGATACGATGATCCTCAATTCCGGCAACTTACTCTGTTACCGGGAGGGTGACCTGCAGTCCCAACAAGGAATCGGGTTTCCAGTCCACAAGTACCTCGTCAAAAACATTGTGAAGATCAAAAGCGTTTTGAGCAGGGTGGCATACCTTATACTCAGAATTACCGAACGGTATTCGTTGAAGGTCCTACAGGTGTACACCCCACACTCGAAACGCCTAGACGATGAAGTGGAGGCTATGTACGATGACATTCCTAATGCCATACATGCTCCGAAAACAAACTTCACAGTAGTGATGGGGGATTTCAACGCACGTCTAGGCATGAGGAAGGCGATAAACTGAGAGTGGGACAGTTTGGATTTTGACAGCGGAACCAAAAGGGTCAGCTATTGGCTGACTTCATGAAAAAGGAGGGACTCTTTATGATGAACTCCTTTTTTCAATAAGCGCCGTCCAGGAAATGGTAGTGGCTGCACCCCGGTGGTCATGAGCGCGAGATAAATTTCATTTTGACGACCAATAGGCATATATTCAATGAAGTCTCTGTGATCAACAGGGTTATGACCGGCAGTGATCACCGCATGGTAAGAGGCTCATTGAATATCAACGTAAAGCTTAAGAGGTCTCGTTTGGTGAGATCTACTCTTCGCCTAAGTCCTGCCCAAATCCAAAACCCCGAGAGCTGGTATTCCAAAATTGCTTCTAAATCCTTACCGAATGCAATACAGTGGACGAACTAAACAACGGGCTAGTGGAAATAATTAACGCGGTCGGGTCTGAGTTCTTTAAGACCCACCGCAAAAATAGAAGACAGAAACTCTCTGACCATACACTCAAACTTTTGGCAGAACGTGGCGACATGAAGCTGCAGTCTTCAGTGGATATTGTAACTTTTAAACTTTCGCGATTCGTACACATAGTTAAATATTTAAACGGGACTTAATCGCGCTGAAAACTTAAAACTCCATTACTCCAAACTCCAAAGTCGTAAGATATCTGTCTAATGGTCTGTTTGCATGCCTTGTTGCTCTTAAGCTGAGCTCACTCAAAATCTCTGGCTTTGACAAAACGATGCTCCCACTGTTGGTCTTCAGCTTCGTCAACAATCTTTGCCTAATAGACAGATTTCTTGAAAACACCTTGGAGTTCTGGTTTCGCTCTATTGCATTCATGATACAATTAATATTATACGAACACAAATCGTATCGCATCTACTTGGAGATTTGTTTATTAAGCAAACTGTTACTCGACATATCCACTGAAGACTGCAGCCTTATCTCACCTCGTTCTGCCATAAGTTTGAGTGTATGCTCAGAGAGTTTCCGTGTTCTATTTTTGCGGTTGATTTTAAAGAACTCCGACCCGACCGCGTGAACAGTTTCCACCAGCCCGTTGTTTAGTTCGTCCACTGTATCGTATTCGATAAGCGATTTTGGAGCTCAAACTGAAAGCTCTTCGGGGTATTGGATTTGGGGAGGACTTGGGCAAAGAGTAAATCTCATCAAAAGAATGAACAAATATGGAAAAAATTAGATCCTCGTTAAGTTTCTTGGTGCTCTCTTCTCTAACGGGTGTATTTCCGAAGCACCGGTAGGTTTAGATGGGTATTTATTTCCTTTTACATTCTGAGATTTAACTCTGTTGGCACATGAAAGGGACATTTCCTTTTCAAACTCAAAGCAGTCTTAGTTTACCTAAGTTTTATTGATTGGATCTATTTATAATATTTTTAATAATTTTTATTTTATTAGTTTGATATACTTACAATAAATTAGTTCATCTTGTTTACTTTTAACCAGAGCTACAAACCACAAATACAAAGCAACCGACATCTCCTGCCACCAACTCATATAACCATTGTTTACCACCTGCCACTATGAGTGAGCCACACTTACTACCTTCTATTTGATAATGAAGGTAGCCACTAATCTCAGTACCGAATACTTGCCGTACACCAACAACTGCCATTCCTTTATTATGAGACCAGCTCTTTGGTCACAAAAAAATACTACTGTTTCATTCATTTTAATCGAGTTGACATTGCAATATGTATGGAATAGTTTTTTTTTGTAATTTAAAATTAAGTCTTATAGTATACCTAAGTGGTTAATAATTATAATAGATAGATAGATAGATAGATAGATAGATAACTCTTTATTCTACACCACATAGAACAAAAATACAATAATAACTAAAACATTTATACAAAATATATGGGACAATGGCCTATATACATCTATACTAAATCTATGCTATATACTATATAATATTATAAAGAAGTAAAGTATGTGAGTTTGTGAGATTATAAGGGGTAATCTCTGGATCTACTGAACCGATTTGGAAAATTAGTTTGCCAATATAAAGCCACGTTATTTGTGAGTGTCATAGGCTATATATTAAAATGACCACGCGTGCGAAGCCACGAGCATAAGCTAGTGTTTAATATTGTCACCTAATATTATTACACATTGTATACTAATATAAACAGATCTATTCTTACTAAATCATCATACTTTGATGAGTCACCACCTGCAAAAATCTTCTACCACCTCTCATTAAATAGTCACTAGCTAGTCAGTCGTAAATTTGCCTATATATCAAACCTTTACTACCATACGATACTACTGTGCTACTTGCTGATCAGAGCCTAATTCACTAATTTTAAGACGCCGATTCCACGCCACCTGCGTGGAATTTGTTCGTGATTCCACGCAGGCAGCGTGGAATCGGCGTGGAATTCGCATGGAATTGGCGTGAGTGGTCATACAGAATCCAGGCCCTGCTGTACTGTAGTTAATTATACTGTGTCATAAAAACCTGTGTTGCGAACCGAGTTCTCGTGTAGATGGCGGTTTACTACGTATACATTTTGAGAATATAAAGTAGTTTTCTTAATTCTAAATAGAGGGAGCTTGTGGATTTAGAACACCGTTTTTACCTTATCGCGATTAATGCACGCGGGGAAGTCGGGGTGAAAATTGAAATATCCGCGCGTCCATTCTGGGCCTTAATAAAACCATCGCTATCATACATTGACAGTCATCCTATCCGCCCAGCCCTTATCCCTGTAGAACTCCGCCAAGCTCGTCCGACACAGCGGCAATCCTGAAAGCACGGAAGCCTTCGCCCCCACAATTTTAACCGCTACATAATCTCCCATTTCAACCTCCCTCCTACCGTCATTTCCGCCCAAAATCTGCTGATCAAAAACGACTTTTATATACAACTCGTTACGGCCTACAAGTTGTCCAGTTTTCTTAACCGTTCCTTCGACTAGCACGAGGTGTGTTCGTCCTATTTCAGCCTCGTTTAACTGTTGGCAGTGGCGGCGGTAGATGTCTATCATGCGCGAGTGGCGCTCTCTTTTGATGTGGTCGGCGACATCGTCTTTGTAGCGCCGGTAGGCGGTTGTTTTCTGAAAACGTTAGTACATATTTTATAATTTTCATTTTTATAAATACATTAGATTTGGGAGGCGATGTCTTTACGTTATGGCACGATAATTTAAATATATTGGTTGGTTAGTTCAGCTGAGCTGCCAATAGATGGTGTTACCGTCCTCGTAAGACACTTATATTTGGATAGCGTTGTAGTTGTCACGGTGGCTAAACTGATAGAAGCATGTGCCGCGCAGAGGCAAGGATGATGCGGGTCGAATCCTGTCCGTGATTGAAATTTTTTCTTCAGGAAATCATTAGAAACTTTGGTACATGGACAGAACGCAGTAGAGCATAGTTAAAAAACTAGCCGAGCTCCGCGATTTGAATATTTTTGCGGATAAAAAGAAAAACATAGCAAAGGATATGTTTTCCGTCCTGATGATTCACACTATTTCCTTGTCAAATTACATGAAGATTGGTGCAGCCCTGAAAGGTAGCATACACACAGAGAATTAAGAATTACTTTCGCATTAAAATTATTAATTTAGGCTCATTTTGCTCAGCCAAGCTGCTCATTTTGCTCCACCTCTGTCTCGCCGCGGTAATGTCCGCAGGGAGAAGAGAAGCCTCACCTCTCTCATGCTGTAGGGGAAGAGGAAGGCGATGTTGTAGCGGACGCGGTCTAGGAGCGACAGCGTCTCTTGGAACTCCGCCTCCGTCTCGCCGCAGAATCCGCAGATCATGTCCGTCGACAGGCCCACTGCAATTTTGTTGCATTAAAATTAGTTCAGCCTGTATGTTGGCTGTCCACTAAGATCTGTGCGAAGAATTTGAGTGGCTGGATAGGAAAAAAACAGCAATACCGATTCGGCCCGCACTGAGACCTCTTTATCAACTTGGACGGTGTTTGTATGTATGTTTGTTGGAAGATATCTTCCGAACCGTTGATCCAATTTATATGTTTGATAAGTAGTTAGTAACAATATAATATTATAAAGTATGTATACGAGGTAAAACGGTCGTGGGCGTTGTTGAAATAAAGGATACAAGTGAGGGTTAAAAATTAGATTATTTCGATATGAGACAATAAAGTTAGGAGGGGTATGCGAAATACATACCTACTTGTTTAATTTTAAGTTTTTAGTTTTTGATGCTAAAATTTTAACAGTTAGACCCTAGTCTGCTTGTCTTGTGAAGGCGAGGAAGCCCACACTAAGAGTATAGTTACCTTATTGGAAGTATTATCGTATCTACAATTTTAGTATTTCTAGACTGTGTGTCAGATGAGACCATGATAAAAAGCAGATCGTGACATGTAACCAGGAGCCACCAGGAACTGTAATGTAACCAGGGATTAGTATTAAACCAGGTCTCATGTAACTAGAAGCTTTCATCTAATAAAAAGACCCTGCCATAATATGTATCCAAGAACTGACTGTCATGTATCCGGGGGCTGTCATGAAACCAGAGACCGCCACGAAGCTCTGCAACTTTACACTCTGCATAATTTGTACAGACAAGAGTGGTTGTGACTGTAGTTCACGAATATTCTTACATATAGAATTCATTTTGCGGAACCAAAAATGGTGTGAAGGCTGGGATTTGCTGCGTGTGTTTCAGAGTTGCTTTGTGGAACAGGCTCTAGAAACTGTCATGTATCAAAGAACTGTCATATAACCACAGGAGCGTCTCTATCCGGAGGTGCGAGGGGTTCGGGGCACCAGCCGCCCGGCCCGCGCCTTCAAACTCAATTTTATTCTATATAAAACCTCTAAATTTTCCCCTGGTACATCTATCCCTATCAAGGTATATCTACGTAGGGATAAGAGGAAAAAACACTTAGATCTACCCATTGTGATAGGTGGAAACACTTATCCCTAGTTCTCTTATCCCTATTATAATCCATACCACTATATAAAAGTGAACGTTGTCTGTTTGTTTGTTTGGGGAGCTTTCACGCGATAACGGCTGGACGGATTTTGTTGACTTGGAATGGAAATAGCTTATACCCTGGAATAAAACATAGGATACTTTTTATCCCGGAAAATTGTAAGTTTCCACGAGAAAACTGGAAAAACTGGAAAATTATTGATTAATCGCTGTAAGTAACGGTTGCCGTGGAAACGAAATAACAATTATGACAAAAAACATCAAGAGTGGTGCTATACCTACTTTTGCGTTGAATTTGTATATCCTAGAAGAACATAGGATGCTTTTTTCGCGATAAACAGAAGTCGCGATAAACAGAAGCGCGGACGAAGTCAAGGGCGGGAAAACTGGTAATAAATAAAATAAAATAGGTACATATTATTATACATTATGTTATTTATTACCATTATTATGTATGTTTTTTACTTGTGCCAATCATAATTATCACAACAAGTATTTTAAACAAAAAACTATAATACATCTGCCATAAGAAAATATAATAAACTTAGATTACCTATATACCTATCGTAACACATCCAAAAAGAGTGACACACTTATATTTCCTGTTGTTAGCTTCATTTGCTTATTTTGTACTATGATGTCACGTAGGTACTAGATACGCTTGCTCTCGATAGGTACCTTATTTTGTACTATGATGTCACGTAGGTACTAGATACGCTTGCTCTCGATAGGTACCTTATTTTGTACTATGATGTCACGTAGGTATTAGATACGCTTGCTCTCGATAGGTAACTTACTTTATGTATTATCGAATTCTTGTTGAAACGGTTTAGCAGGCCAACCAAATTCAATTTACTTTTACTGTCTTCATTTATGCTAAAGTTCCAGGCATCACTAAAATTATTTGTACGATGCTTCGCTCCAAGTATAGAATGAGATGAATTCGACGTTTTTGAGCCAAAATATCTTAAATATTTTTGAAAACTTTGCATTTTGAATTCTTTTAATTTGTGACTCAATTAAAGGCCACCACGGCCATTCACGAACTTGTTCGCGGTAACAAAGGTAATTTTGCTGTCAGGGGTACGATTCTTTTCTTGTCCTTTTTTCTTCCTTATTTTTTGTTAGTTTTAAAGCTTTTCCTTTTTTCTAGATAGCATTGATACAATGGTAGTAACATCCATTTAAACGAACATAATGATATGGGAAAACAGACATTATTGCCTGCTTTAAGGCCATTTCAAGATCGGCGGTAAAACTAGTCGGTTCCCACTCTTTGATCTGTGATAAAAGGAGTTCAAGTAATGTAGTGTACGTCTTTTCCTTTTTATCAGGAAGTAGAGCATACACTACTAGCAGGATGTTGGTTCACATCACTACCAATAACGCAGTGGATTGTAATCAATTGTGTAAATATAATAATAATAATAATAATATGTATTTTATTTTATTTATTTTTATAGTAAGGATAAGTGAACTTCCTATGACAACCGGTAGATCAAAGTGTTTTTTTTTTCACTTATCCGTACCAGTTGGGATACCTTGGTAGAGACAGGTGTACCAGGCAAAAAATTTCACGCTCGCTTCATTCACGCATTTTTAAAAACTTTTATTTAACTTCACTTGTATCAATATTTCACCCACTTCCCGATTAGCTATCCGGCTGAAACTTTCAGGGTAGCTCACAACTCGACGACAATGCCCTTTAAAAAATTTAAAAAAAAATGGAAATTTTGCAATCAATATTTCAACCATTTCCACTGAAGCTATCGGGCTGAAATTTGACACACCCGTTTGGTTCTAGTGACCTTACATGGCTACTGCAGGATAACTTTAATTTTTTCTTTTTTTTAATTGTAATTCATCATCATCATCATCATCATGTCAGCCTTTAGAAGTCCACTGCTGAACATAGGCCTCCTCCAAAGAGCACCATGACGAGCGATCTTGTGCCACCTCCATCCACCGACTTCCTGCGATCGCTACAATGTCGTCGGTCCATCGTGTGGGGGTTTCCCCACACTTCGCTTGCTTGTTCGTGGTCGCCATTCGAGAACCTTTATTCCCCAACGTTTGTCGGTTCTGCGAACTATATGGCCTGCCCATTGCCACTTAAACTTGCAATTTCTGAGAGCTATGTCGGTAACCTTCGTTCTTCTACGGATTTCCTCATTACGGATTCTATCACGTAGTGAAACACCGAGCATAGCTCTCTCCAAAGCACGCTGCACAACTTCAGCTGAGCTTGTGTAACAGACCAATAGTTAGCGACCACGTCTCAGTGCCGTATGTCTACACTGGCAACACGCACTGATTATAAACTTTCGTCTTGAGGCTTTGCGGTATCTGCGACGAGAAGATATGGCGTAATTTCCCGAACGCTGCCCATCCGAGTTGGATTCGTCGGTTGACCTCTTTGTCGAAGTTGGATCTACCCAGTTGGATCGTCTGACCCAAGTAGACATAGTGATCAACAGCTTCGATAATATCGTTCCCAACATAAACCGGCATGGGTACGACATGGGCATCTGACATGATGTTCGTCTTGCCCATGTACATTTTAAGACCCACCTGTTGGGAAACAATATTGAGGTCACTGAGAATTGTGCTTAGGTCTTCCACGGTTCCTGCCATTATGACTATATAATCAGTAAATCGAAGGTGAGTGATGTATTCGCCATTGATGTTAACACCATATCGGTTCCAGCTCAGAAACTTGAATCTTCTAGTGCAGAGGTGAACGGTTTCGAAGAAATACGTCTCCCTGTCTCACCCCTTTTTACAATTGGATAGAATTCGTGCTCTGATCCTGAAGACGGACTGTCATGGTGGCCTTGCTGTACAAACACTTCAACACTTCGATGTACCGGTAATAAATCTGGCACCGCTGTAATGACTGTAGCACTGCCCAGGTCTCGACTGTAATTACTATTTACTATAAGCAGCTGGGTGATTTGGTTATTTTCGTATGATTTGGATTCATTGTTTTTTTACATCTACACAATAGCGCAAACTTTTTCGGCAGGCAGCTATGCTCGCTTTTTTGATCTTGTGAAAACATATTTGACTTTGATATTTGAATACATAAACTGATAGAAATCGTTTAACATTTCCGCGCTCGCTTCAATCGCGCTTTTGATTGTGTCGATAAATTTTCTTGTATTTACTACCTGAACTTAAAGAAATACACAGCAAAAGTAAAAAAAAAAACAAATTACCTCCCGGTATGGTTTCCCTGATGTGTTGCACGAGGTCGAGGTAGGCCTCGCGGGAGTACCCACGTCGCATGCGCTGCAGGACCGCGCTGGAGCCCGACTGTGCCGGCAGGTGCAGCATCTTGCAGATGTTGGGCCGCTCGGACACTACTTGGAGCACCTTGAAGACATCATATTATATTGTTTAAAACTAACATGATCACAAACACTACAAGTATAGACATTTGGAACGGGATATTTACCATGGATACAATTTTTACTGAGTTCCCGATATTTTGGCACTGTTGCAAGCGCCATCACACCGGATAACAGACAAAATGGCCTACCTTCTATCTTACACGTTTATTACGCAGGTGAAAGTGTGAACAATGGTACGTGACACCAGTACCATTGTTCACACTTTCATTAATAACTCCATCACGACACGTCACGAACACGCAGTATAAAACCTATCCAGCTGCGCAGGAGATTTCATATCCCCGAAACTGTTCACTAGCGCCCTGGAAGATACGTTTAGGACTCTGGACGTGAGAGGAACTGGCCTCAATATAAATGGCGAGTACATCTCGTACCTCCGTTTCGCCGATGTTTATTGTCCTTAAGGAGCAGTCGCTGCAGGACGTCGAGCTAATGCTGACCAACCTAGCTCACGCCTCTATTCGTATCGGTCTCGGGTTGAACATGGATGAAACCAACTTTATGTTTAACGACAACCTTATTACCCCGCAACCGATCTTCGTCCTTGAAGTTGTTGCCGGTTGTTGTTGTTCGTCCGGGCAGACTATGCATTGGGTAGGAAGAACTTCGACAGTGAAGCCGATAGGAGGATTATTTTGGGATGGGCAGCATTTGGTAAACTACGTCAAGTTTTCTCGTCGTCCATACACAGTGTCTAAAGACGAAAGTCTTCAACGCATGCGTTCTACCAGTTATGACCTGCGGAGCCAAAACGTGGGCACTCACAGTTAGGCTGGTCCACAAATTTAAAGTCGCTCAGCGAGCTATGGAGAGAGCTATGCTCGGAAATTATCTAATGGACCGAATCCGAAATGAGGAGATCCGCCGGAGAACAAAGGTAACCGACATAGCCCAGAGAATTAGCAGGATAAAGTGGCAATGGGCCGGTCACATAACTCAAAGAACCGACAATCGTTGGGTTAAACGAGTTCTAGAGTGGAGACCGCGTTTAGGCAAACGTAGTGTAGGGTAACCGCCGGCCAAGTGGAGTGACGACTTGCAAAAGGCGTCTGGTAGCGACTGGATGAGGCGAGCCAAAGATCGGGCTCAGTGGCGTTCAGACGGAGAGGCCTACGTCCAGCAGTGGACGAATACAGGCTGATGATGATGATGACACACTTCCTCTATTACCGGGAGGGCGACCAGCAGTCCCAACACGGTATCGGGTTTCTCGTCCACAAGTCCCTCGTCAATAACATTGTGAAGATCGAAAGCGTTTCGAGCACCTTACCTTATACTCAGAATTACCGAACGGTATTCGTTGAAGATCATACAGGTGTACGCCCCACACTCGAAACGCCCGGACGATGAAGTGGAGGCTATGTATGACGACATTTCTAATGCCATACATGCCCTGAAAACACACTTCACAGTGGTGATGGGAGACTTCAACGCACGGCAGGGCATGAGAAATAACGATGAACTGAAAGTGGGGCAGTTTGGATTTGGACAGCGGAACCAAAGGGGTCAGCGATTGGTCGACTTCATGGAGAAGGAGGGACTCTTTACGATGAACTCCTTTTTCAAGAAGCGCCCGTCCAGGAAATGGACGTGGCTGCATCCCAGCGGTCATAATCACGAGATAGATTTCATTCGTAAGCTGGAGAGGTCTCGTTTGATGAGATCTACTCTTCGCCCAAGTCCTGCCTAAATCCAAAACCCCGAGAGCTTTCAGTTGGAGCTCCAAAATCGCTTCCAAATCCTTACCGAATGCGATACAGTGAACGAACTTAACAACGGGCTGCTGGAAATTGTTCACGCGGTCGGGTCGGAGTTCTTTACGACCCCCCGCAAAAAAAGAACACAGAAACTCTCTGAGCATACACTCAAACTTATGGCAGAACGAGGCGAGATGAGGCTGCAGTCTTCAGTGGATATGTCGAGTTACAGCTTGCTTAACAAACAGATCTCCATGTCAATGCGACACGATTCGCGTTCCTATAATACTACTTGTATTAAGAACGCAATAGAGCGGAACAAGGGCTCCAAAGTGTTCGCAAGAGATTTGTCTTTTGAGCAAACCCTGTTGACGAAGCTGAAAACCGACAGTGGCAGCATCGTTTCGTCGAAGCCAGAGATTTTGAGTGAGCTCGAGAAGTTCTATACACCTCATCGCATAGTCCTCCTAGCAGGACTAGCGATGCAAGAACCCGTTTGACCCAACATTATACCGAAGATGTCCCGGACGTCAGCCTATACGAGATCAGAATGGCTCTCTTAAGAGCAACAAGGCACCAGGGGAGGACGGAATAACGACAGAGCTACTGAAAGCGGGTGGAACACCGGTACTTAAAGTCCTTCAGAAGCTGTTTAACTCCGTCATCCTCAAGGGTACTACGCCAGAGGCGTGGCAAAAGAGCGTAGTGGTTTTGTCCTTTAAGAAAGGTGATAAAACCCTCTTGAAGAATTATAGGCCCATTTCGCTGCTGAGCCACGTCTATAAACTGTTTTCGAGAGTAGTTACAAACCGTCTCGCTCGTAGGTTTGACGACTTTCAGCCTCCCGGACAAGCTGGATTCCGGAGTCTTTCGCACCGTAGACCACACCCATACGCTCCGGCATAATCTGCCGAATATACAGAATACCGAAGAGTATAATCGGCCACTATGTCTAGCGTTTGTGGATTACGAGAAAGCTTTTGATTCAGTCGAGACCTGGGCAGTGCTACAGTCATTACAGCGGTGCCAGATTGATTACCGGTACATCGAAGTGTTGCAGTGTTTGTACAGCAAGGCCACCATGACAGTCCGTTTTCAGGATCAGAGCACGAATTCTATCCAGTTGCACAAAGGGATGAGACAGGGAGACTCCAAAACTGTTCACCTCTGGACTAGAAGATATATTCAACCTTCTGAACTAGAACGGATATGGTGTTAACATCAATGGCGAATACATCACTCACCTTCGATTTGTTGATGATATAGTCATCATGCCAGAAACCCTGGAAGACCTAAGCACAATTCTCAGTGACCTCAATAATGTTCCCCAACAGGTGGGTCTTAAAATGAACATGGGCAAGACGAACATCATGTTAAATGCCATGTCGTACCCATGCCGGTTTATGTTGGGAACGATATTATCGAAGCTGTTGATCACTATGTCTACTTAGGTCAGACGATCCAACTGGGTAGATCCAACTTCGACAAAGAGGTCAACCGACGAATCCAACTCGGATGGGCAGCGTTCGGGAAATTACACCATATCTTCTCGTCGCAAACACCGCAGTGCCTCAAGACGAAAGTTTATAATCAGTGCGTGTTGCCAGTGATGACATACGGCACTGAGACGTGGTCGTTAACTATTGGTCTCATACATAAGCTCAGATTTGCGCAGCGTGCAATGGAGAGAGCTATGCTCGGTGTTTCACTATGTGATAGAATCCGAAATGAGGAAATCCGTAGAAGGACGAAGGTTACCGACATAGCTCTCAGAGTTTGCAAGTTGAAGTGGTAATGGGCATGCCATATAGTTCGCAGAACCGACTGCTGGGGAATAAAGGTTCTCGAATGGCGACCACGAACAAGAAAGCGAAGTGTGGGGAGACCCCCCACACGATGGACCGACGACATTGTAGCCATCGCAGCAAGTCGGTGGATGGAGGTGGCACAAGATCGCTCGTCATGGCGCTCTTTGGGGTAGGCCTATGTTCAGCAGTAGCCTTCTTCTTAGATGAATTAGATGATAAAACAAAAAAGTTTTCATGTTTTTAGTCTTCTATTTACTTATTTCTAAAGTATACTGTAATCAAGACCTTTCATTTGATATTGAGGGGATTGAAAACTAAAACCAGCACAAATTACAAATATATATAAGCCCCGCCCTGAGGGGGGGGGGGGGGGTTTAATTATTGTTACCCCCCCCCCCCCATTATTATTATTATTATTATTATTATTATTATTATTATTATTATTATTAGTATTATTAGTATTATTATTATTATTATTATTATTCACTTTATTTATCTTTTTATCTTAAATTTAATTTTTTTACAATATTTCTTTAAATAAAAGCAGATAAAAATATTATAAAAAACCTAAACCTAGGGTACCAACGGTAGCGGAGCAGGGCCCAAACTACCGGTGGCTAGGGCTGCAGAGTGAGGAACCTCCTGACTATACGCGCCGTGTCAAGGAGTACTGCCTTCTGCATCTGACCCTTAATCCAACCATCTAGCGAGAACCTCTTAAGATGTTGGTCGAGGCTCTTCGCTATAAGGCCGTTCGCCGAAACAACTATCGGGACAATGATCGTCGAGTCAACATTCCACATGGCGGTCACCTCATGAGCCAAGTCAAGGTACTTGCTGAGCTTGTCCTTTTCGGCCTTCACGAGGTTCTCATCGTGTGGAATGGTGATGTCGACGAGCACTGCCCGGCGTTGGGACCGGTCTACCAGCACAATGTCAGGCTTATTGGCCACAATAGTCCTGTCCGTGATGATAGAGCGGTCCCAATAGAGCAATGCACGACCATTTTCGAGAACTGGCGCCGGTACGTACTTATAGTACGGCACCTCAGACTCGACAAGGTCATACCGAAGGGCAATTTGCTGATGGATGATCCTGGCGACTTGGTTGTGTCTGTGCAAGTACTCTCCGTTAGCAAGATGAGAACAGCCGGAAATTATATGCCTGAGGGACTCCCCGGGACGGCGGCATGCCCGACAAATGTCGACCGTACCGTCCTTCATAATATATTTCCGGTAGTTATTCGTCTTGATAACTTCATCCGCAATTGCACAGACAAAACCCTCAGTTTCCCCAAAGAGGTCACCAAAGCGTAGCCAGTTCACCGACGCGAGCAAGTTCACATCAGGCCCTGTTAAGGCCCGATAGAACCGCCCGTGCAGCTCCTTGCCCTTCCATACGTCCTTGCGGTCATCGGTACTCAACACCGATGGTTTGCGCCAATTCTCGTTTGCCAAGGAGAGCGGTGTGAGAGTCTTATCAACTGCCACCACATCACGATGCAACCCACACTCGGTGTTTAGGAAGTACTCCCTGAGACTGCACACTTCACGGTTGTGGAGGTTCTTGGCATTTAAAAAGCCACGACCCCCCCACTTCCGTGGTATGTACAATCTCATAACAAACGAGCGCGGGTGTAACATACGATGTGACGTAAGCAGTTGACGGACTTTCTTATCCAAGGCGTCAAGCTCAGTTTGAGTCCACTTTAGTATGCCAAAAGAGTATATGAGCAAGGGCATCACCCAACCGTTGAAGGCACGCGCCTTATTGCCACCTGACAAAAGACTGTTAAGTACTTTGGTCAGGCGGCAGAAGAAGCGCTCCTTCACCGACTGCTTAATCTCCCTGTCCATGATACCCAACGATTGTGACATACCAAGGTATTTGTAGGTCTCAGTCTCAGAGAGAGATTTGAGTGTCATTGTCTCAGAAAGCTGCAAATTCATAGAATTTACAACTTTCCCCCGCTGCACATGCATGACCGCACATTTGTCCACACCGAACTCCATGTTGATGGCTTTACTGAAAACTTCTGTGATTTTCAGTAACTCCATCAAGTCTGGAAGTTTCAGTGCAAACAACTTGAGGTCATCCATGTACAGCAGATGAGAAATGATCTCGCCCTCTTATTATTATTATTATTATTATTATTATTATTATTATTATTATTATTATTATTGTGGGCGAGGATCCTGGCCATCCAGATCTCGCACCATCCAGTTATACTGACTCCGGATCAGAAGGTTGATGTGGATAGAAAGTTTTTATATTTAAAGGAAGAAGAAGTTAGGCCGAAAGAAATGAATGTTTTACTAAGGATATTAAACTGTTTTAATTAAGTAAGCAACAAGAAATTATAGTTATGTACAAGGAACGATAGAATTACGACAATATATAAAAGTAAACAAAGCGCGGCCGTGGTCTATCGCCGTCTGTGTGCGTGCCGGGCGCGGGCCGGCTGCGATGCAGTGTCACAGACTCTGTACTAGTTAGTACCTTCGCGTAGGCAAAACCAGTAATCCAAGGAGGTGGCCCATGGTCATAAGAGGTCGCGATTAAATCGCATTGTACGCGGTGGGCCCAACTCGTTAGAGGAGTTATCTTGAGTCCCCGTGTAAGTGTGGAATACGTAGTACGCCACATATTCCCCCCGGCCAGACCGTGACTACGGTCGAAAAAAATCGGGGAACCGGATTCTTCTGCCACTTCGAGTCCTCTTTTCAGTCTGCGGTGGTTCCGCAGCTAGTTCCGTAGCGGGTGCTGGATGTGTTTCCGTGCTATACTCGGTTGTAGTGATCAGTGGAATGTGAGCTTCTCTAGTCATGTACGCCGGTTTGAGCCTGTCGACAGTGACGTTGACTTTCTTGCCTTTTACGTCAAGGGTGAAGAACTTAGGCTTCCGTTGAATGACCAAGTAGGGGCCGGCGTACGGTGGTTGAAGTGAGCCGCGCACGTGATCTTGACGCAGGAATACGTGAGATGAGTCATGCAGGTCACGTGGGAAGTAAAATGGCGTAGAGGTATGCCATGACGTCGATCTGGGTGTCAACTTCTGCATATAGGCTCGAAGGCGAGTTGCGTACTGCGTGATGTCATCAGAGCTGAAGTCTTCTATCGGTGACAGGAACTGACCAGGTAGGCGTAGGGGCTCACCGTAAACCAATTCCGCAGCTGTAGTTTGCAGATCTTCCTTCCATGCGCTTCGCATGCCAAGTAGCACCAGTGGAAGGGCTTCAGTCCAATGAGAGTTAGAGTGGCACATTATAGCTGCCTTGAGTTGTCGATGGAGTCTCTCGATGATGCCATTCGCAGCGGGGTGATATGCAGTGGTTTGGAAGTGACGCGCGCCAATCAGAACAGCGAGAAATTTGAAGAGGTGGCTCACGAATTGGCTTCCACGGTCTGTTGTCACGCGAGCTGGACATCCGAATCTGGCAATCCAACCAGATACAAGGGCAGCAGCGCAGGATTCGGCAGTGATGTCTTTAAGTGGAATTATCTCAGGCCATCGCGTGAATCTGTCGATGACGGTGAGACAATACCTGTAATCATAAGATGGGGGTAACGGTCCTATGATATCGAGGTGGATATGGGAAAACCTCGAGGAAGGGGTAAGGAAAGAGGAAAGGGGGGATTTAGTATGTCGGGAAACTTTGGATTGTTGGCATTGCAAGCAATGCCTAGCCCACTCTCTACAATCCTTACGAATCCCTGGCCATACAAATCTTTGTGTAACCAGTCGTACTGTAGCTGTACTTCCTGGGTGATGTAGTCCATGCATCGAGTCGAGGACTTGTTTGCGAAGTTGTGGAGTGATGAATGGACGAGGCTGTCCAACCGAAGTGTCACAATAGACTGGTATTCTGCTGTCGTTTGATTCCATCCTTTGAAGTTTTAAGCTGGAACCGTGGAGAAGCAAGTCTTGCAGTTCAGGATCTGTCTTCTGAAATTGTGCAAGAGCTTGATAGTCAATACCAGCAGCAATCTCCTCCACGCGCGATAAAGCGTCTGCGACGATATTTTTCTTGCCAGGAAGGAAGCGTAGGTCAGTGGTAAATTGGGCAATGTAGTCCCAGTGCCGAAATTGTCTTGGAGAACACTTATCTTTGCTCATAGAAAATGCGAAAGTCAGAGGCTTGTGATCGGTGTATATTACAAAGGACCTGGCTTCCACCATATGCCTAAAGTATTTAATGGCTTCGTACACGGCAAGTAGTTCTCGATCGTAGGGGCTGTACTTAACCTGGGCACTAGAGAGCTTGTGCGAGTAGAAGGCTAGTGGTTGCCAGTCTGCACCTTTGCGTTGTTGTAGTACGGCACCGATGGCTGAGTCAGATGCATCAGTGACTAGTGCTAATTCAGCTGAGGCATCTGGATGAGCAAGTAAAGTAGCTTGAGACAAAGAGGTTTTACAGTCTTCGAAGGTGCGCATGAGGTCAGGAGTCATCTCAACAGGGTGCGAACTCTTGACTTTGGGTCCAGATAAGAGAGCGTTTAAAGGCGCTTGGAGTTGAGCTGCGTTGGGAATGAAGCGACGGTAAAAGTTCATCATTCCTAAGAAACGTCGGAGTTCTTTAACGGTCTTGGGGACAGTATAATCCTGGATAGCTTGGACTTTCGTAACCAGGGGTCGTGTACCAGTGGCTGAGACGTGGTATCCTAAAAAATCTACTTCCGACTTGCCTAGTATACACTTTGAAGTGTTTATCAGCACTCCGTACTGCTTGAGACGATCGAACAGATGACGCAGATGTGTCTTGTGCTCTTCTATCGAGGAGGAGAAAATGAGTATATCATCAATGTATCCATAGCAGTAATCAAGGCCCAGAAGTACTTCGTCGATGAACTTTTGGAAGGTTTGAGCAGCATTCCTAAGTCCGAAGGTCATGAACTCAAATTCAAACAGTCCAAAAGGTGTAGTAAGTGCTGTTTTGGGTACGTCTTCTGGGTTTACTCTCAGTTGGTTATAGGCCTTGACAAGGTCAACCGTAGAGAAGATAGAGCATCCTGAGAGCTGGTGGGAGAAGTCCTGAATGTGACGAATGGGGTACCTATCTGGTATAGTCCTGGAATTGAGTGCTCGATAGTCACCACAAGGTCTCCATCCGTCATCCTTCTTCTTTACCAGATGTAGCGCTGATGACCAAGGGCTTTCAGAGCGTTTAGCCACGCCACTTGCCAGCATATCTTCAAACTCTTTTTTAGCTGCCTGCAAACGTGCGGGGTCAAGACGTCTAGGCTTGCTAGAAACTGGAGGACCTGGAGTTGTCCTAATGTGATGGAGAGTATTATGTTTAGGACTTGAAGGAACACCTGCAGGCCTCGTGATCTCTGGAAACTCACGCAGTAGTTCGTGAAAGTCTGATTCACCAGTGATAGTTTTGATAGATGCGATGTCGTCAGGCGAACCGGTGCAAAAAGCGTTTACCGAAAGTGAGGTGATTCCATCTATAAGGCGTTGGTTTTTACAGTCTACCAGCAAACCATAGTGTCTGAGGAAGTCTATTCCGATGATGGGTCTAGAAATATCAGCGATCGTGAAACTCCAGATGAAAGCACGTCGAAGTCCTAAATCCAGCTGTAGTTGAGTGAGACCATAAGTGTGAATTATCGAGTTGTTTGCAGCTGTGAGTTCAAACTTCGACTTTGAGCAGGGCATCTTGACAGCTGATCGCGGAAAAACACACAAGTCTGAACCAGTGTCTACTAGAAACTGCATTTTTGTAACGCGATCTGTGACGAAAAGACGACCTGTAGATGAAGGGCAGTCGCTGGCCGCTACTTCCGACCGCCTTGGTCAGGAAATCAATAGGCACCGATGGTCCTGCGAGGCTTTGAAGGTGGCGCAGGAACTGCGACGGCTTCCTATCGCCAAGCTCCTCGTGCATCAACAGTTGCTTAACGCGCTTCTCCTGCGATGCTGAAAGTCTTTTAATGAGTTCAGTTTTTAGCTTTAGGTACTTATCGGTTGGTGGAGGATTCGTAATTACGTCTTTTACTTCTGCGGCAAACTGATGGTCCAGCTGAGCAACTAGGTAGCAAAATTTAGTCTCGTCTGTAGTAATTCTGGATAAGAAGAACTGGCTTTCCACCTGGGCGAACCACAACGCTGGTTCCTCTGGCCAGAATGGCGGAACTCTGACGCTTACTCTAAGCACTTCAGGGACAACAGGTGGATCAGCATCTTGCAACTCTCCGTTATCACGGTCTGCCATATTTGTTTAAAAATAAAATCGCTCACCGCTTATATCTTGTTCCACACCCTTACTTGTAATACTTTATGTGACGTCGCTGCGTCGTCTCGAATGTTCCGTGAAGATCAATCCAAGGACAGCGAACGGTGTTTGTATCACTAACACTTGAAGGTCACCAATGTGGGCGAGGATCCTGGCCGTCCAGATCTCGCACCATCCAGTTATACTGACTCCGGATCAGAAGGTTGATGTGGATAGAAAGTTTTTATATTTAAAGGAAGAAGAAGTTAGGCCGAAAGAAATGAATGTTTTACTAAGGATATTAAACTGTTTTAATTAAGTAAGCAACAAGAAATTATAGTTATGTACAAGGAACGATAGAATTACGACAATATATAAAAGTAAACAAAGCGCGGCCGTGGTCTATCGCCGTCTGTGTGCGTGCCGGGCGCGGGCCGGCTGCGATGCAGTGTCACAGACTCTGTACTAGTTAGTACCTTCGCGTAGGCAAAACCAGTAATCCAAGGAGGTGGCCCATGGTCATAAGAGGTCGCGATTAAATCGCATTGTACGCGGTGGGCCCAACTCGTTAGAGGAGTTATCTTGAGTCCCCGTGTAAGTGTGGAATACGTAGTACGCCACATTATTATTATTATTATTATTATTATTATTATTATTATTATTATTATTATTATTATTATTATTATTATTATTATTATTATTATTATTATTATTATTATTATTATTATTATTATTATTATTATTATTATTATTATTATTATTATTATTATTATTATTATTATTATTATTATTATTATTATTATTATTATTATTATTATTGTTATTATTATTATTATTATTATTATTATTATTATTATTATTATTACCCCCATTATAGCTAAGAATTATCTCGATCACATCAGTTTTCAAACATAAAAACCGCATCAAAATGGGCCAATTCGTTTGGGAGCTACGATCCACACCCCCATTCTCTCCCCCCCCCCCCCCCCCCCCCCATTATAGCTAAAAACCATCTCGTTTACCTCAGCTTTGAAACATAAAAAACCGCAGCTAAATCGGTCCGTTCGTTTGGAAGCTACCGCTTTTTGCAGGTAGTCACTCAGCCTGGACGATTCTTAACCCCCTTTTCTCACTTTCTCTTTCTTCTTTGATTTGGAAAAAGTATAATAAAATTGTGGGGCGTAGTCACCAAAAATCCTTATGTTGACACAATATTATTATAAGAACTGCAAAGGAGTGGAATGCCCTGCCCTCGTCAGTGTTTCCGGTAAATTATAACCCCGGTGTGTTCAAGTCAAGAGTGAATAGGTATCTACTAGGCAAGCGTGCTACACCTTCGACCACATCATCGCTTTCCATCAGGTGAGATTGTGGTCAAACGATTGCCTAGTCCGTAATAAAAAAACCGCGGGGCGCCACTATTATATAATATAGCAGCAAAACTGACTGTATAACGCGAAAATGTTAGAAATTGTTGTAGAAAGCTCACCTCATCCGGGAAGTCCTTGGGATGCGCGGCGGTGAACCTGATCCTCATCTCAGGGTCGACGGCAGACACCTGGTCCAGCAGGTCGGCGAACCGCAGCCCGCCCTTCTTGGCCTTGTATACTGTCTTAAACCCTGGAAGATTGATGATACGGGTAAGCCTCTCTCTGATGAACCGATGTGCTGCTCAGGGCCGGAGCGCGACAATAGTACAATGTAGTATTTTAACAGAGTCAATAGGCTACTTATTATTATCTATACTTATAATAAAACTGTAACGGGTCCAATTCTGTACATTAAAGATATTTTGTTTTTTTTTTTTTGGAACTTACTCTTTATTCGATACTGAAGCCAAAACTGTATTTTTTTTCATTTTTGTCTGTCTGTCTGTCTGTCTGTATCTTGGCTAGGCATGACGCCGAAAGTACTGAATGAATTTAAATGAAACTTAGTATGAATTGAGTTCATACTACGAGGTAGGACATAGGCTAATCCTATCCCGAAAAATAAAAGGGTTCCCGCAGGATTGGGGATGAAAGTTATTTCAAAAAACATGTATCACGCTGAAACTACTGGACGGATTTTGATGCAACTTGGCACAGTCATAGTTTATGTGATGGGTTAAAATTGAGGATACTTTTTATCCCGAACAAATAAAGAGTTCCTGCGGGATAATGTCCCAAATTCTGTAAATTAAAGATATTTTGTAAATTTTTTTGGGGGCCGTTCTATATTCAATACTAAAGCCAAAACTGTTTTTTTTATTTTTTTTCGTCTTTCTGTCTGTCTGTCCGTCTGTTTGTCTGTACCTAGGAAGTGCATCACGCCGAAAATACTCAATGAATTCAAATGAAATTTGGTATGATTTGAGTTCATACTTCGAGGTAGGACATAGGATACTTTTCATCCCGAAAAATTAAAGGGTTCCTGCAGGATAGGCGTTGAAAGTTATTTAAAAGAACACGTATCACGCTGAAACTACTCGACAGATTTTGTTGAAACTTGGCACAGTTATAGTTTATATAATGGTTAAAAATTGAGGATAGTTTTTATCCCGAAAAATAAAGTGTTCCTTCGGGATAATGTCCAAAATTCTGTAAATTGAAGGTATTGTTTTTTTTTGAGGCCGTTCTATATTCAATACTAAAGCCAACACTGTATTTTTTTATTTTTGTCTGTCTGTCTGTCTGTCCGTCTGTCTGTCTGTACCTTGGCAGCGCACCACGAAAATACTAATAAAAAAATAATAAAAATAATAACACTAATAATAAAAAAAATAATTCAAATTTAATTTGGTATGATTTGAGTTCACACTTCGAGGTAGGACATTGGATACTTTGTTTGTTTGTTCACGCATCACGTAAAAACTACAGGACCGACTGCAATGCGGTTTTCATTGTTAGATAGCTTAGGGTTTGATATAAAATTGGTGTAATTGGCATCTCAATCTTGGAATCCGGTGAGTTAAAAGCCGAGCAATTGTAAATGTATTTCTGACGGCTGAAGAAATGTTGTTCAAATGTTGGCATATTGGTCCTATAATAGCACATTATGGTACTTTGAACCTAAATAAAAGAACACGCGTGCGAAGCCGCGGGTACAGGTAGTTTTTAATAACAATACAAAAAAAAAACAAAAAAGTAAAGCAGCTCTCCTCATCTCACGGATGCTGAGGTCCAACTAGTTGGACGGACTAGTTGGACCACTGCCTCGAAACGGTGAGAACAGAAAAGGGAGTTTAGGAAATGGGCAATAGCTTATTTTTTTTCTATTAAGATCTACAAGACAGAGCCATGGCCCGTCAGAGCTCGAAAAACAACACTTGATTTAACTCCACCACAGCGGTTGTTGCAACCATACTCTATCATCTTCTACCGTTGGAGTAGAACGTGTTCTTGTGTGGAGGCCGCGACTCGGTAAAAGTAGTGTAGGGCGGGGGCGCCCTCCGGCTAGGGGTGGGGGGGCGACGATATTGTTACTAAAGTGGCTGGGGGCAGTTGGAAACGAAGAGGCCTATGTCCAGCAGTGGACTGACAGTGACTGACGACGATGATGATGATGATCTTCTAGCTGCGCCCCGGAGCATTACCCGCTTCTAATTTTTTGCAGGGTTTCTAAAAAAGCCTTTGTCCGTTCTTGACAAAAGCTTTTTTAGAACTATGACATGATGTACACCATTTCCTTGTCAAACATCAGGGTCAGTTAAGCCATTAAGTCGTGAATAGGTAACAAACTGACAGAGTTACATTTAATTTTATACTAGTGGCTCTGTGAGCTGTAGACTTCGCGCGTACAAACTTTTTTGTAAACAATCTAGCAGTGCACAGTAGCGCCATCTAGTTACCTTATTGTACAACTAATATCAATAACAAAGGCGCACCATCAATCCCTACCTAGTAGGTAAAGGGCTAATTCCACTGGTAGAAACCTAAAAGTGAGAAATTTACTGCATTTTGAGGAGCTATGCTGCTCATCACGCCAAAGATCCTCATCAGATCTTCACCAATTTTTATGAGACTAACTTAAAGTTACTGAATTTCAAAAGAAAAAAGAACCATCGAAATCGGAATTAATATGGCGGAGATATTTACTTAATTTACTTATTATTTATATACTTATATTGATTATACTTTACTTTTTTTACCCTTTTTGGGGGAGCCCGGAGTGGGGGCTGAGGACGCTGTTTACGCGTCGGTCTCATGTAGTGTTTCGTGTTTGTGAGGGTGACTTCCATTGCCCGCTGACTCCCATTACCCTACATTACTCTACCCCTTGAAAAGTCCCCGAATACTAAAATATTCTAAACCCCCCCAAACAAAAACCTTACAAAACCTTACCTTCCCTTTTAAACCTTTAGAGGAGAACACGGACAGACATCCGGACATACAAAAGAATTTTTGCCCAAGCTGAAACAGAGACACTTCGCTCGCGCTACGCGCTCGCTCGGTCAATGAAGACGAATCGTTTGACTGTGTGAGCTTGTCAAAATCGGATCAAGTTTTCAGTTTGAACACATCTCTTACATTGCCTTGCCGTAGTAGAGTAAAAAAATAACAATCTATACCTGAAGACGAATCGATTGACACCTCGCTTGTCAAAATCGAATCAATAGGGGCGACGCTATAGTGGAACATGCACACATACATACATACATACATAGACTGTTAAACTCATTACCCTTCCCTCGCTTTGCTGTAGTCGGGTAATAAGGTCCCAACATTAATAATGATATCTACAAAACTCACAAACATTGTAGATTTTTATTTTTTTGTCTATAATTTTCTAAACGGTCCACGGTCGCCATATTGGTTTAAAAAATATGACGCGGACAATCGAGACGAATTCAAAGATACCATATTAAAAGTTTGAATCGGTTAAATAATTAAGGCGCTGTGAGGGAACAGACGAACATACAAACATAGGGGAACTATGAATGTATCATCTTGACATTCTGCCCGAACAGCGTGACCCCGCACCCCCTCACCTCGTCTACTATAGACGCCGTGGCCCGCGACCGCTCCCGTCCCCGTGTGAACGGCACGGTGTGCACATGTTGTCGCACCCGCACATTATTGAACTGTGTTCATAGTTACCTTTAGCTGCACTAGCATAGCTCCCTTCCTCAGTGACATCTTTATAACTGTTGACATTCTGGCCGAGCAGCGTGACCTCCCGCACCCCCCTCGCAGCCAGCCCCCGCACCTCGTCGACTATAGACGCCGCGGGCCGCGACCGCTCCCGTCCCCGTGTGAACGGCACGATGCAGTATGTGCACATGTTGTCGCACCCGCACATTATTGAACTGTGTTCATAGTTACCTTTAGCTGCACTAGCATAGCTCCCTTCCTCAGTGACATCTCTATAACTGTTGACATTCTGGCCGAGCAGCGTGACCTCCCGCACCCCCCTCGCAGCCAGCCCCCGCACCTCGTCGACTATAGACGCCGCGGCTCGCGACCGCTCCCGCCCCCGTGTGAACGGCACGATGCAGTATGTGCACATGTTGTCGCACCCGCGCATTATTGAACTGGGGGATTTTAGAAAACAGTAGAATAATTTATTGATTTTTTATTATTATTTATTTTTGAATGTTTTATACACTCTTCTATTAGGGTTCCGTAGTCAAACAAGGAACATTTATAGTTTCGTCTGTCCGTCCGTCCGTATGTCTGTACGTCACAGTTATTTTATTCCGAAACTATTAACACTACAAAAGTTAAAACTAAACAGGTGAAAAAAAAAGATATTTTTAGTTGCAGAAGGTACTGGTGAAGAACTAAATTAAATAGTAGATTGTACAACAAGTGCAAAAACAAGCCATTTTATCCGAGACATTTATGCGCCCGAGCCGAAGGCAAGGTCATATATATATCCTTGTTTTATAAACGAGTTATTCACTCTGCTTTTCACTTCGATTGCGAGGAAATTAAATAGTGATGTTGTAAAACACTACTTGTTTCCCGCTTATCCAATACATGAAATTAAATAGTGATGTTGTAAAACACTACTTGTTTCCCGCTTATCCAATACATGAAATTAAATAGTGATGTTGTAAAACACTACTTGTTTCCCGCTTATCCAATACATCAAATTAGTAGTTTTGTTATATCCACACCAATATCACAGAATAAATAATAAAAGTACAATATACAAAAGCGCTCCCTCGCCAAGTCCAACAAGTTGACTCACGTCATGGGCCCGACAGTCTACAATCGACTGCCGGTGGATGTCACAGGAGCACCTAGTCTTGACTCATTCAAGTGTAAGTTGAAACGCTGACTTATCAACCAAACTTTCTATAATTTTGCGGAATTTCTTAAATTTAAATAGGAATAGAATTAATTTATTATAATCAAAGTTTGTACTTGACATTTTCTCAGTTTTTATTCAGTTCAATTTCAGTTTTATTTTGTGTATTCTATTGTTATTTATCTGACATAATTTTAAAGTATTTTACTCAAACAATACTAGTTATGTGGTCATTATTTCGACAACCTTCTTTGGGCAAAGTCGACCTTGCCGCGCTGCTTGAATAGGCGCCAGCAAAGCTGTATGGAATTTCATTATTGTCGTGTTTTGCGGCCAGCAATTTCCTTTGAAAATCCATTATTGTCGTCTTTTGTCGTAGCACTATTATTTATTCCGTGGGTTCGTTAACCCCGAACGCGAAAAGAGGGGCGTTGTAGCTCCCAGACGAATGGACCGATTTTGATGTTTTTTTTCTGTTTGAAAGCTAATGTAATCGTGATTGTTGTTTCTGTTACTGTTTTTGTTTCTGTTGTTGTGGTCGTTGTTGTTGTTTTTGTCGTTGTCATTGTTGTTTTCGTTGTTGTTGCATTGTTTGAGTAAATTCTTATTATACTAAGCTGGTTTTATTTAAATTCCTCGCATTGTTTGAGTAAAGCACTATACATGCCTTGGTCCGCAATGACTGCCCTGCTGGCCACGCTATGATGGCCTCGAGCTGTGCTTAGTTAAGCTCTCGGCCTTCAAGCTTGGCCTTCATTGCAGCCCTTGCTGACCGCGCTGTGATGGCCTCGAACTTAACTTAGCTACGCTCTCGACCATCATCATCGCTGCCAGCAACGCAGTCATTACAGACCGCGGCAGTAATGTACTAGTACTTAAATATTATTACTATTTTTTGTGTTAAAATTTCTAAGTAATCTATATTTTACGAAGCATAATAGAAAGTTGTAACTTTTAAACTTCCGCGATTCGAACACATAGTTAAATATTTAAACGGGACTTAAAAAGAATAATAGGAAGAATTATAAAGTACTTTTTGTACATGATTATCATGTAATTGACCTGTATGTTTTGAATATCAATAAATGACTATAAAGTAAGAGCGAGATAGATTAAGCGAAAAACGTAAGCGAGTGAGCGAGGCAGTTATACAATGCTGTCTTCATCTTCATCATTGGGATTGCGCTTAATAGCAGTTTGCGCAGCGACTAGCAGACAACTTCCGAGACGCATACTTCTGCTGCGTCTGTACAAAGTCATGTACAGTGACTTTGTCGCTTAATTACTGTTATTTTTACAAATTATGTTAAACTAGCTGTGCCCGCGGCTTTGCCCGCGTGATCAGTTCATTTAATAGTAGCCCATACGTGTTATTTCATTTCTTCAAATTTCGTTCAGCCGTGAAATAGTTTTTTATCGATTGCTCGGCATCTAATCATCGGATTAAGATACCAATTATTCCAGTTTTTAAATCAAACCCTAAGCTATAAACGGCATCGCAATCGGTCCTGTAGTTTTTAAGTGATGCGCGAACAAACATACAGACACGATTTAACAAATGTTTTCTTTTCTTGTTCAGTATCCTATTTTAGGTACCTAGCCTAGACCTTTTTTTAAATTATCTTATTTGTGCAGTTTTTTTGGTAGGTACCTAAATACTGCTTTATTATAAGTATAGACTCTTTTCAGCAAAGCGTCATACTCCGCGGGTAGTAAAGGTTTTTAGTCCCTGTCCAAGTCGGTCGAAGTGAACTTTTGCCGCCCCTCACTGCCACCATTGCTAAAACCTGACGGATTACTGGCTCACACTGCTGGAGACAAAGCGAATTTATTTGCTTCTCTTTTTGCAGAACTTCGCATCTAGACGCTTCCGGCAAGATACCTTCCTGCCTTCCTCATTGCGGGGTTTTTATGCCCGAAATTCGCATTCGCCAGAAGGAGGTTCTCAGAACGCTTCGAGCTCTAGATGGAACAAGGCAAGTGGTCCTGATGACATTCCAGCGATTGTGTTGAAAAACTGTGCGCCTTAATTGTCTCCCAACTTAACGCGTTTGTACCGCCTCTCTCTTCACTCAGGTAAAGTTCCGAAGAGCTGGAAGCTTGCCAATGTACAACCAGTACCAAAGAAGGCTAGTAGTGCTGATCCGGCCAATTATCGTCCCATTTCGATAACCTCCTTACTCTGTAAGTGTATGGAGTGTGTCATAAACATTAGGCTCTTGGCATACCTTGAGGAACAATGATCTACTCAGTGACGGGCAATACGGATTTCGCCGAAACCGGTCTACTGGGGATCTTCTCGTGTATGCCACTCACGTACTGAGCGAAGCCATCGAGATGCATGGTGAGGCGCTTGCCGTCCCCCTTGACATATCGAAAGCATTTGATCGGGTCTGGCACTATGGCCTTTGAAACAAGCTTCCCTCATATGGTTTACCTGTTGGCTTATGCAATTGGATAGTTGATTTCTTGAGGGAACGATCTATTCGAGTAGTCCTAGAGGGCTGCTCGTCTGATCAAATGGCTATCAATGCCGGTGTACCTCAGGGATCGGTTCTCTCGGCTACACTGTTTTTACTGCACATTAATGACCTTCTGAAGCTCGGTACCTTTGGGTATGCTGATGACAGTACTGTAGATGAGAGATACACTACCAATGCTCAAGCCAGGTGCAACGCTGTCCTGTTTCAGAGACAGGAACGTAACGAAAACGTTAACGTCAAGTTGTCTGTTACGGTCCATAGAGTGGACCGTTTGAATTTAGCCTTAGAAGTCGTGTCCGATTGGGGCAATGCTAACCTGGTTAAGTTTAATGCTACTAAAACGAAGGCGTGTTTGTTTTCTGCTCAAAGGAGTCCTCTAAACCGATCTCCGTCTTTCCAAAGTGTAACAATACCAATAGGCGACCATCTGGAGCTTTTGGGTGTCGAACTCACATCAAACCTGAATTTTGGGTCTTATATTGAATCCAAAGCCAAGGTAGCTGCAAAAAAACTTGGTATTTTGTCTAAGGTTAGGCGAAATTTCACACCGGGACAGCTTTTGAATCTTTATCAAGCACAGGACCAATCTTGTATGGAGTACTGCTGCCGCCTCTGGGACGATTCTGCCAAGTATCAGCTCAGAGTCTTTGCATTCAATTGAGAGACGTGCTATCAGACTCATTGGGGATGACACTCTGGTAAAGAGTAAGCTTCAAAGTCTGGCGCATCGACGTGAGGCAGCTAGCCTGGCGGTATTCTACAGATTGCACTATAGAGAGTGTGCACAAGAACTGCACAACCTGATTCCCCCATCACCGTACGACTAGGCGATCAGCAAAGCGCCACCCTTTTATAGTTGAAATACCTCGCACAAGAACCAAGCGTTACGCTTCTTCATTTATTATAAGAACTGCAAAGGAGAGGAATACCCTGCCCTCGTCAGTGTTTCCGGTAAAGATCGTGGTCAAACGATTGCCTAGTCCGAAATAAAAAAAAAAAAAAAAAAAAAAAAAAAAAACACAAACACCGTCCAAGTTGACAAAGAGGTCTCAGTGCGGGCCGAATCGGTATTGCTGTTTTTTTCCTATCCAGCCACTCAAATTCTACGCAATGATCTTAGTGGACAGCCAACATACAGGCTAAACTAATTTTAATGCAACAACATTGCAGTGGGCCTGTTGACGGACAAGATCAGCGAATTCTGCGGCGAGACTATCAAGTATAATCAGTATTTTAACATCAAGATTTTTACAACTCAAATTACAACAACAAAAAAACTCCGGGGAGGCGGGGTATTGTGACGATGTGAAAACCTGTTTCATAATAATACTCATTTTATCTCTTAATTCTTTCATAATCCATTTCATTCCATTTGATAGTTTGTCATTATTAATTCTAGATACAAATAACCTGCCATTCCGATATTAATTTTAGCAAACCGAATTTCACAAAATAATATATTATAAAATAAATAAATAAGTTTATTACAACTGGAGACTTGTAAATATATAAGATAATACCTTCGTAAGCCGCTGTTTATGGTCATCTCCTCCTGTTCCTGTGCTCCTAATTGTTCCTAACCTTTCATATTGTCCACTGAGGCTTAGTCCCTGGGCTGGTGGAGCAAGCTCAAAGCCTGGACCGCCTCGTGACAAGGGGAAGACCCCTACAGCATGAGAGAGGTGAGGCTTCTCTTCTCTTCTCTTTTCCCTGCGGACAGTACCGCGGCAAGACAGAGGCGGAGGGGCTAGCGAGCAGCTTGGCTGAGCAAAATGAGCCTAAATTAATAATTTTAATGCAAAGTAATTCTTAATTCTCTGTATGTTTGCTACCTTTCAGGGCTGCACCAATCTTGATGAAATTTGACAAGGAAATAAGTGTGAATCATCAGGACGGAAAACAAATTGAATTGATTGAAATTGTCATACATTTTAAAATATAGTTTTAAAATATAGTTGGCTAGATTTTGGCGGCAATATCTGATGAACAACTTCCTGTTTGTTTCTTTCCATTTATGTGTGAGTAAATACAATGCCATGTTCACTTCAACTTTCAGTAAAATGACCATCATCATCATCAGCCTATATCTGTCTACTGCTGAACGTAGGCCTCTCCTAATGCACGCCACTGACCTCGGTCTTCAGCTCTCCTTATCCATTTTCCGCCAGCCGCTTTTCGCAGGTCGTCACTCCACTTGGCCACAGGGCGTCCTACATTCTGAGACCGATGCGTCGAGAAGCATCATCTAGGTTGGTAATGATACTTTGCAAGTCTTGCAGCAACTCCGCCATTAGGACGATATCATCGGAAAAAGTGTGAGATATTCTCGCCATTGATATTAATGCCCAATCCTTTACAATCCAGCGTCTTACACATATCTTCCAGGGCATTAGTGAACAGTTTCGGGGATATAACATCCCCCTGTCTCACTCCCCTGCGCATTTGGATATGTTTAGACTGCTGGTTTTGTACTTGGACACTCATAGTCGCGGCGTCATACAGAAACCTCAGCACTTCGACGTATCTCTAGTCAGCTTGACAACGCTGCAAAAACTCCAGAACCGCCCCGGTTTCAACGCAGTCAAAGGCCTTCTCATAGTCCACAAAAGCAAGACACAGGTGCTGGTTATACTCTTCAGACTTCTGTATAATCTGCCTCACAGTGTGTAAGTGGTCTATGGTGCTAAATCCGCGAAACCCGGCCTGTTCAAGAGGCTGGAATTCGTCAAGACTTCTTGCGAGACGATTTGACATGAACCTCGAAAACAACTTATAGACGTGGCTCAAGAGTGAAATAGGTCGGTAGTTCTTTAAAAGGGTTTTATCTCCTTTTTTAAAGAAAAGTACTACCAAACTCCTGCTCCACGCCTCTGGAGTTCTCCTACTGTAAAGAACGGTGCTAAATAACCCCTGAAGCTCAATTGACTTTCAAATTTTTCTATTCGGCGTGTTTTGAGCATCGGAGGTCACGTCGCACCAGCTTGCTGATCTTTTTATTGAACTCCCTTTTCTCTGATGGTGTGGCTTGCTGTTGCTCCCGTATCTCGTCGATAAGCCGAAGAGCCTAATCCGAGATTTTAGACTTCGTACCCGTACGCTGCAGCTGACAGAATCTAGTGCCTTCCTCCCACAACTTTTTGGAGTTCCTCGTCTAGATCATTTGTGGTTTCCAAGACAGCGAATCGATTTTCCAACTTGAGTTGAAACTGTTCTGATCCAACAGCGGCCTGGAGCAGGTTGGGTCGGAGCGTAGACTTCACCAGACGGCATCTTTCAAGCTTGTGGTTGATGTTCAAGGAGCCTCGGACAAGGTGGTGATCACTACCGGTATTAAACAGAAGTAGAATAGGTGGCCCGATTCCAGGGTTACTGTATCCTCCCCCTCTCTTCGGACTTCACTTAACCCTAGGATGTGCTACCTTATCTTGGTAAGCTCCGTCTCAAGTTGCACCATGTGATCGTCAAGCCTAATCGTTCGTCCGTTGTTCGTAGCCAGGTTCAGATGTTTTTGTTTCGGATGGCCTACGGTAGCCCGGGGATTCTTTGCACCCCCTGCCCTGCCATTTCCTTGACCGCCTTGGTCAGGACTAGCAGGGTGACCGGGAACTGGGGGCCATTTTTTGGTTGTGCCGTTCATTTTGGAGGGTTTGCCCATAATCGCCACGCTGGGCATGCGGTTTGGCGATCGCAGGGCGTAGCTTCTCGCACCGGTGACGCTGCTGCCCGTCACCGGCCTGTGTCATTTATTTGGCTACGCTTGTTTTTGGGATGGTTTTACCGCCATCTGTCAGTCGCCAGAGCCTCGTTCGTTATCCAGCAGGACGACCGCGTGCACGTGAGGTTGGCTTAGCCTTAGAGCATTGAGATTATTTTCGCTCCCATACATCCCAATCGAAATGACTAAACATACTGCTATAATCTACGAATAAGTAATAAGTCAGGAAACGTAACAGCGTTAATAAAATGACCCAACAAAAGTCGTGCCCAAGTAGGTGGGGCTTAAAAGTCGTGTCCAGCGCGTCATCAGTCGTACATTTTTCATGCAAGCGAGCACACGTCATATCTTCGCGTACGTTTTAATTTTATCATTGTGAACTACAGTTGTGAATCATCATGCCAGCATGTGTTGTGAAGTGGTGCAGGAGCCATACAAGATTAAAATGTCCAGGGATCACTTTTCACTAGTAGTAGTTGCAAAATTATAATTACTTATATTCAAAGACGTTCAAATACATTATCAAACCGCGATGGTCAATACTATGCAAAATGAAGTCAGTCAATTTTTGCACTAAAGTTTAATTTCTACTCGATGAAATTTTGAAATTAAGCTGTTATTTTTTTCACGCAGATGATTCATACCTAAGAAACGTCAACATATTTAGGAGAATACTAAACAAAATGAGCAAATAAACAATAATGAACGATTACAGTTGGTATGTAATATAGGTTCGGCTTTTTCGACTCATGGGAATAACAATAGCATTAAAAAAACCGTTCATAGTTTGATCGAATTAAAGCACGTTTAATTTTTCAGGCTAATGAAAATTCACCTTCTGGAAATTTTGAAGTGTTTGATTTACCTGAGTTGCTCAAAAAAACAAATAATGCAAACCCTCAAGGAATAAGGCACAAAAACTTGTAAGATTTCACTATTTTTTTGCACTTAATATTTAGGTTTGATAGGATTTTTTATTTTAGCTGTATATGTGTATCTATTTCAATTAGAGACAGTCTTTCATAGATTTGAAACTGATCTTCAAAAGGTTATTTTCAGGAGAATAATATCAACACTGAATGTAATGTTTAAAATAACCTTACCAACCAAGAAAAAGAACCAAGAAAAACAAAATTAAAAAATAATCTTATTTCAACCGAAGTCTTTAGTTTTGAAGAAAGAGGATCATGCGTTACGCCGATGAATATACCATCGTCAGACATTGAATCTGCTCTGAATACTCCTAAAACACACATTTTAAAGCAAAAACTAAGAATAAAACTATTTTGGCAGTATAACGACTATCACAGATCAGAAATCTACAACGCCCAAATAAAAGATTAACTATGAAGAATATTTCACTTAAAATATTTTATCCCAATTGAAGAAAAATGGATTTGGCGATACTACAGAAAATACTGCATTGAATGATTTTTCGGACGATATAGTTTTAGCCCTTAATTAAAAGGAAAAAGTCAAAAGTTACTTTGATCTTTGATGGCTGTGCATCTAACATCGCTACGGCTAAGATGTTGGGTTGCAATTTTGAAGACACAAACAATTCAAAATCGTTTTTTGACCACCCATCTACCGGAGACCCAGTAGTTGTAATATTAGATCCATTTCATATGGTAAAACTTGTGCGTAACACATTAGAGGAAAAAGACACTCGTAGATAAAAACAAGAAAAAAAATTGAGTGGGCACATTTGCAGAAACTGAAAAATGTTCAAGATATCGTTGGATTGCATTTTGGGAATAAATTGTCAAATCGGCATATAGACTTCCGAAATAATATCATGAACGTGAAACTAGCGCTTCAAACCTTAAGTCAAAGTGTAGCTGATGCGATTAAGTTTGGTTCGCAACAGTTAAACATGCCTGATTTTCAAGAAACAGATGCAACTGTTAGCTTTTTAGAAACGTTTAACAGCCTTTTCGACAAACTAAATTCAAGACCGACCGATACGGGTTAAAACACCCTTTTTCAGTGGTAGAAAAAGAAAAACTACATGACGTGTTGGAGCAAAGCGAAAAATATATTAAAGGTCTCTAAATCAATGTGCAGTCAAAAAAAACTCGAACAGTAAATGGACAAAGAGTAACAGTATATACTAACTCTTTGAAACCAGTGACCAAAACTCAGTCCAAAACTGGACTTCTAGGACTCCTCATATGTATTTCAAGTTTTAAATTACTTTTTGCACGGCTAGTAGAGTTACAAATATAGAAATTTATTTAACCATATTAAGTCAAGATCATATTGAGTTAATTGAGTTAGTTTTTGTCCAGAAGACTTTTAATGTCTTCTGGACAAAAACTTAATAAATTAATTATATTTCGTGGGACAAAGAATTTAATGAATTGTAAAAAGTGAGCCAAAAAAAAAACATTGTACAGTAATATTGTTTTATTACTGACTTGGTCCGGTCCACTTATTGCATAACATCGTCCACGCCGCTATGACTCGGCTGTCATAGCAGACATTGCAGCACGCGCGTGAACCAAGCCCTGCTTTCGTTCTGAATTTAAACCAATCACCAAGCATGTCTATTTGTAACCTCGGAAGTGATTCGTACTTTGAATCTTACGTCGTTTTGGTTTGAAGTAGGGGCACTTTTATTGTGACATTTGTTCTGAATTAGAGTTCCTGACTTATTATTTATTCGTAGGCTATAATCATAGCTTCATACCCGCAACTTTGTTTTTGCAACTTTCTACATGGCACATTAAGCTCGGGTCAGAAACCATAGAGAAGTAGACTTTAATGCACTAGGGCATAATACGCAGTTTTAGTCCGTTCACCCCCGCCTAAACAAGAACATAACAGGCAAGATATAAGAAAAAAATTATGTCCCCCTTCAAGTGGGGCTCATTAAATAGGTAGTATCCTAACGAGGTTTCTTAGACAGTATTTTTTTCTGTATTTGTTTACGAAATAATATAAAGTAAACTAATTGCATGGCCCTTTAGATTTATGGAAAGTTGATTATTCAAATAATGAAAACAATTTGTGTGTGAAGCGAAAGAGATTTATTAGGGAGGATCAAGTTGACTTTCTGATGTTCCACTCTTTAAGCTATTTACGAAATCTGACCTGCTGTCTCTGGTAAAAAAATATCAATAATCAATATCACTAAAATGCCATTTATGTCACACTTTTTAACTCTCACAGAGTAGCTATTAAGAAACTTACATAAAAGCGGAAACACTGTCCTCGTTCAACCTCACGGGCACAACGTCAGCATATGTCTCGTCAAGCGACAGGAGTACATTGACAGCTGTCTGGCCGTTCTCCGTGAGAGCCAGGAGGCGAGGCAGGTCCCGGTAGCTGTCTGGGCCAGCCACTGCAAGAAAAATATAGAGATATAACTATATATATTCCACTTGTGAAGAATAATGCCAAACCTTCCAAGGTTATTCCGTCAATACAGCTTCCAGACTTAAATGAATGAATTAATTATATTTGAATGATATATGAACAGAAGACTATGGAGCTCAAGAGCTCCAGGCCAAAAACTATAACTTGTGCCCTAGTAACATAGCATTGCACATCACTTCCTCCATAACAGTGGTCTAGAGTTGGTACACACTGCCAGAAAACACTTTTAAAAACAATCTAGATTATGATTAGGTGAACTATTTTAAAAACTGATTGTTAAAAAAAATAACATTAATGTGAAGGTGTGTGTTTAACTCTGTGAAATGTTAACACATCAGCATTCATACTGCTCCTCTATAGTTATTATTTTAAATAAGTTATTGCCGGTGACTTCGACCGTAAGAACTGCAGTTTATGGCGATAGATTTATCTAATATCCTTCTTCAGTGTTTAAACTATCTCCATGCCATATTTAATTAATATCGGATCAGCCTTTAAGTCGTGAAAAGGTATCAAACAGTCAGACAGATATAGTTATTTTCGCTTTTATAATTTTGGATTATTGTGACCCTCCAAACCGTTACTGCACATACAAGTACAGTGGAAGGCGTTGGCAGTCAAAGTTATTATATTCTCACTCATCCATACACACACACACACACTCTCACATACAATCTCATCCACGCATCTCTATCTCACTTTGATGCTCTACTACTTTAGTAAAAACACTTGCTCGGATTCACAATATTCTATAGCTAGTTGTAGGCTTTATTTTTATAATGTTCCTACCTATTACTAGTGGCTCTGTGAGCTGTAGACCTTGTGCGTACAAACTTTTTTGCAAACAATCTAGCAGTGCACAGTAGAGCCATCTAGTTACCTTATTGTAACACTAGTATTAATAACCAATGTGCTCCATCAATCCCTACCTAGTATTTAAAAAGCTGATTCCACTGGTAGAAACCTAAAAGTGAGAAATTTACTGCATTTTTGGAGCTATTCTGCTCATCACGCCGAAGATGGTCATCAGATCTTCACCAAATTTTTATGAGACTAATTTAAAGTTTTCAAATAAAAAAAGAACCGTCAAAATCGGATCTAATAAGGCGGATATATTCAGTAGCCTCTTTTTTGCCATTTTCTGGGGGAAGTACCCCCCAATCAAAAATCCCCGATGACTAAAAAATTCTAAATATTAGCTTAACTTGTATACCAACTTTCGTCTCGGTTGAGAAATGCAACCTGTAGAGGAGAACAGCCGGAAATCCGGACTGACATCCGGACTTACGAAAGTTTATTTTCCAAAGCTGAAACAGAGACGCTTCGCTCGTGCTTTGCACTCACTTGGTGCATAATTCTAATCTCAATTGTAATATTATTTGAATCCTGAATATTTCAATATATCCAGTTTATTTGGTGGTACAATCTAAGTACTTCAACTACATCATTCCTTCAATCAATATAAAGTGACTATTAGTTGAAGTATATTTCATTTATTTTTATTTATATCCTTTAATTTAATTTACAATAATGCATGCAATATATAATCTCATTTAATAATTCTTTACTTTTTAAATGTTAACTTTTTTTCTGCTTTTTTCTAACTTCAAATGAGAATTTTTTGTTTTTAGTTATTTATTAATAACTATTATTAACAGCTATGTGTTCACAGTAGCACGTAAAGTTCAGTGGATAATGTCTTTCTAGTAACTGATTTCAAGATACAGGCTTTGCCTAGTTTTGGGCCCATTGCAAAGTCTAATGTACGTAAACTCGTGCACATGATGGCTCCAGCGGTATACAACTGGCTACCAGGAAGTATTCGGGATTCGCCCTCTAGGGACTTGTTTAAAAAGAAACTCAAAAAATGTCTGGTTGAGCAGACATTTTATAGTTATAATGATATGATTACATTATGTATGTGACAGCGTTTTTATTTTTATTCAATTATTTAATATTTTCATTTGACATTCTATTTGAATGACTTATTTTTAAATGTTTGTTTTACTGACATTTGAAATTAAGTGTTGACAACAAAACATTTTTTTCTGAATCTTATGAATTTCATGTATTTTTATAATATTTTTATTGTAATTCACTAATGTTTAATTGTGTATTGAACCCTGGACCTGTAACTGATATTTGTTGCCAATAAAATACTATGAACTACTATGAACTAAGTAATGGAATGTGGTGGTGGATGTAGATACCTACATGCACCTAAATGTTAAGTTCAATCTTACTGTTAAATCTCCACTGTTTTAATATCAATAAATAATTAATATCAATATCTTAAGAGAGAACGTGTATTGCCATTGAACCAACTTTTAACATATTACATGCACATAAACTTCATATTATAGAGGAAAAATTAATAACTGCATACCAACATCCACTGCCTTTTCCTTTTCAATCAATTTCTCCTTCAGCCTCTCTGCCATGCATCCTAAAATACCAATCTTCACGGCTTTATTCTTATTCTTCGCCAATGCGCGCTTTTTGAACCCGCGCAAGTGGTCTAACCTGTGCCATATCTTACTCTCCGCCCCTTCTCGAATAGCACAGGTCATCACAAGGAATATATCAGCTTCTTCTTCGACTTCAGTCTTTTCAAAGCCTTCTTTCTTCAATATTGACCACACTATTTCGGTATCATTCAAATTCATCTGACAACCATACACATCGAAGAAAATTTTTCGTTTCGTCGTAACTTCAACATAATCAGGCAGGTAAGGTATATGAGGACGCTCAGTGAGAATCGGTTCGGAACTTCCAGCAATAAATTCCTTTAGTCCTGGACCCTGTATTATTTTATCCTTTAGAGATCCAGAACGTACTGAATCAGAGTAACATCGACATTTTCTGTATGAAGTTTTGTTAATTTGATATATCAGACGCTGCGAACGTAGTAAGTACAACATTTTCTGTACTTTATTTCAATTAACTCAAGTTATAGTTACGTTTATTTTTATTTTTATATACTTTTGTTATTAATTCATAGCAAAACATAACCTCAAAATCTCAACTTCAACTACAACTTCTTTGATATTGAACCTCAAAATCTCAAATGTAATATAAGCACAGCTGATTTTGACATTGACACTAATTCTGTTGTGCAACTCAGGCTGAATTCCGATTCACGATAATATCGATGTGAGCGATCACAGTGCTAATTTGCGTTCCGATTCAGCAGGCTGAATCCCTAAGGAGTGAGGTTGAGTGATTGCCACCGAGCATCCATTGCGGGTGCGCTTGAAATACGGTAGATTACGGTACATACATAAATTTTTCATTTAATATTTGAAAAAGTAACATCGTTGAAATTATACGTTTCTTTACATTACATCAATATATATTCAAATAAGCATATAATATTAATTTCCCATGTGATTGATTGACAAAAAACTAATTTTATAGTGTACATTTTTAAATGCAATGAAACCAAAAAGGTTACTAGGAAATCGTGAAATAAACCAACCAACATAACTTATTAATAAGATGAACGATAATAACAAAATAAATAACTGTTCTGTTCATTCAAAATAGTTATAATAAGGTACAATCCTATTTGGTCGGGTTATAGACGAACGAACAGTTGAAAGAGCGTGGGGATTCCCCGCTAAAATCATATCAGTGCTGTCATGTAATACTCAATGTTACTATAATGTTGTTTGTATACAATAATGACTAAATAACATATAAAAATAACAGAATCGGTAATTACGGTAGTTTATGATACCGTATCATAGATAGCACGGTAAGTGGTAAATGCAGCTAAATTACGGTAAATCTACCTTAATTACGGTAGAGTTGGAGACACTCTTTCTTGATATTGTCACAGTACATATATATGTAAAGACTATATATGTACTGTGATATTGTCTTGTAGACTTCATCCTTGGATCGGATTGAAAAAGGGCGTTTGGAAAGATTCAAAACCGTAGACAGAGAAACCAAATTTCTACGTTCGAAACGTACATTTTGTGAGCCGCTGAGTACATTTTCAACACTTTTGCCACTGACGATCCTTCCAAACCGAACGAAACACGACCCTATTACTTACGTAATAAACTCGCTTTTTTGATGTAAAATATACCTAACCGTCACGTCATTTAAACATGCAAACGAACGGTGATTGAAAACATTTTCAGAACGCTAATTTCGACCACAAATTGAACGGTGATCGGTGGCCCAATTACAGAACTTGGCTACAATCGGATTATCACTTTTTTCATAGCAATTTAGACTCTATCGCAAGGCATTAGTGGTTGCGATACTGAGAATTCGATTGAAGCCAAGTTGCAAGCACTGCAGCCCGATGTAATCGGGCTGCAGTGCTGTTATTATATAATTCCTATTGCTAACGATTGCTATACAATTTTCATATATTTTTTAATCAGTATGTGAGAATTTTAAATCGCTAATCGCTTTTAATGTACAATTCTATGGTACATTTATACCTCATTTACATTCGTGGCTCGTAGCTTTTCTCGTGGCCCAGCCCCAGGTTCGCGCAAGCCGGCCACGAAACGAGCTTATGTTTACACACTCGCGGGGTGCTCATTTATTCAAAGAGAATACAATACTGCGATTTGTTATTGACTTTTCAACGATTGCGGATGTCGATATAGTATTAACAGCATCGACTCTAACTTTAGTGAGCTTTTACTACTACACACGTAATTTACAAAACCAATAAGCAAAAAAACGACGTCACCCTCGAAGAGGGTGGATGTTATCGATTCATCGCAATAGAACCTAGTGAGAATTTGTGTATTTTAATAAATTATTGTGGTTTATTTTATTATAATAATATTCTGAAGCCCAGTTTACATTATTCCAGTATCATTCCAGTTCAGCGATTGAAAGCAGCGCTGGAATGCTACTGGAATAATATAAACAAGCACTGGAATGTACCCATTCCAGCACCACTGGAATAATGAAGACGAACAATCCACCGCTGGATTAAATGTTGAATAGTGAACACGAATTGTTGTATTTTTTTAGGAACACGCATTGTTGTAGTCATTGGTCTTATTAAAAAGGGTGTCATGAAGTCAAACCTTTTTCAATATTAAACCTCATTGCATAGTTTCCATTTTAAATTCAATTATATTCTTGGCCTGTAATTATTACATTGTCATAATTTATATAATTGGATTTCTACCAAATATGTTATTAAAAAGGTGTAAATAAGTTATTATGTCTAAAGTCTTTCATATATATCATAGTATTTTCATGCGTTGTCATTTTGATCCGTATTGTTGTCATAGCATTTTAGTAAATATATTAACTAGCTATTATTATTACATTTTAGTTCTTCTTCCACTAAATCAGTTAAAATTAAAAAAAAAACCGGGACCTTTCCACACCAATTACCTAGCCCCAAACTAGGATACCCTGTACTATGGGCACTAGATAACGGATAAACATACATAGATAAAAATATTACATCCATGTTTCTGCTATCAATGCTATGAGCGTATAGATAAGGGATAGCATTAGTTTATGACGTAGCGTAAAGAGTTGCTAGGCAAGATATTTTACATCACCAGCCTTACAGTTTGATAACCGTGACCTGTCATAATTAAATGTACGTTTTAAAAACACACATTTCTATATAGGTTTATTTTGTTACTCCTGTCTGATCGCAATTACTGGGTATAACCATTTGAGAGGAAAATAAATAAATTTTTGATTTGATTTGTTTTTGAATATAAATATATTTATAAGTAAAAACATCGTCATCCTTTTAAGGTCACCTTAAAAGGATGTTGACTATCTTTTCTAGTCGGGTAATACGAAAAAATTAACTGCAAAATTCGCTTTTAATTTAGTTAGGGTCTGATAATAACATGTGAAAATAACTAATTACAATTGATACGAACGTTTTCTTTCACAAATACTTCGACAAACTTTAAGAAAATATGCTCACTTATCGTTGAAAGGTTATGGCTTCATTTTTCTGATTAGGTCAGTTTGTACAACATAAACAACAATTCTGCATAATACTGCTAGTATGAATTATCTGTTACACTGAGAAATACACACAATTATGAAATAAGCGTCTTATATTAAGTTTTACAAATAATTTGCCATCAATTATCGCTAGCTGACATTAGTTTGTTTGAAACAGGCATATACGCGAAAGGGATAAAAAGTATGCGATATATATAAGGGATAATAATATATATATTCGTCTCGCTCAATCTTACTGTTTTTATGGTATGTGTGTCCTTCTCTCATTATTATTGCTATTCAATGACAAGTCTAATATCAAATATTTCGTAAGACAAACAGTGGCCCAATTCCATAACTTGGCTACAATCGGATTATCACTTTTTTCATAGCAAATTCGACTCTATCGCAAGGCATTAGTGGTTGCGATACTGAGAATTCGATTGAAGCCAAGTTATAGAATCGGGCTGCCGGACAAGAACTTCTTTAATTTCCAGAATAGTTCATAAAATCTCATCAGACACCAAAGAGGATGTACTATGTAAATATATTTTTCACCTCACAAGCTCGGAAAGATTCTGTTTGTCATTCGAAATCTGAGTGCAAAAACGCATTTTACCCGCTAGCGTGGAAAGAGTTTTTAAAATTCGAACCTTTCTATTCAATATATTTCTATACAGCCAATCCACTGAAAATACTTTATTGCTAATTTATATTATATTATTATCCGATTCGATTCTACTCTACTTGACTCTATTCGCCTCTTTTTGACTCTACTCGACTCTAATCAACTCTACTCGACTCTAATCGACTCTACTCGAAACTAATATCTGCTCTACTCGACTCTACGCGACTCTACTCGACTCTACTCGACTCTACTCGACTCTACTCGACTCTACTCGAATATACTCGAATATACTCGACTCTACTCGACTCTACTCGACTCTACTCGACTCTACTCGACTCTACTCGACTCTACTCGACTCTACTCCACTCTACTCCACTCTACTCAACTCTATTCGTATCTTTTTATTTTCAATTCTATTCTACTCTGTTATACTCTATTCTACTATATTTTACTGTATTCTACTCTGTTCTACTGTATTCTACTCTGTTGTACTCTGTACTACTCTATCCTACTATATTCTACTCTGTTCTGATCTGTTCTGTTCTGTTCTACTCTGTCCTACTCTATCCTACTCGGTTCTACTCTGTTCTACTCTGTTCTACAGTAGAACAGAGTAGAACAGAATATAACAGATTAAAACAGAGTTATACGCTGTTCTACTCTTTTCTACTCTATTCTACTCTGTTCTACTCTGTTCAACTCTGTTCTACTCTTTTCTACTCTACTCAAGTCTACTCGACTCTATTCAACTTTACTCAACTCTACTTGACTCTAATCGACTCTTTTCGTTTCTATTTGACTCTTTTCAACCCTATTCGACTCTTTTCGTTTCTATTTTATTCGATTCTGTTTGACTCTATTCTATTATGTTTACACATAAAAACCGCCAGGCAACCCGCGACGGCCCATTTTTATTATTATTATAAACACTAATTTATTACATTGTTTTAACTGTTTTTCTTGCACTTAGCATTTTCCTCGCTGTAGTGAGGTGAAAAGTTTTGTGTTGCGCACGGCAGCAAAGTTATTTGGCGTCTCGTACTTTTCAATACAAGTACTCTCGCCAAAAAATCACTTTGCAGCCTTGCATAACAAATAACTATTGTAGGTGACTTCTTTGGTACAGTTGTCTTTGCGATGATTATTTCGCATGTTTATTTTAGTCTGTGCGAAAACTTTGAAACTTTGTACGAGAGAGAAAGAGACTTCCAATCCAAAGTATACTAACTTTTCTCGCATTTTCTTTTTATAATACGTTTTTGGTGACACCACCAAAGAGTATACAAATGGAGACCACTTGTGTGTTTAAGAGATATATCGTTCCAAGTCCATCTGGTGTACGTAAGTATATATAACTTCATTGCATACAACTCATTGTACGTAGGAAATGATAGAACTTCCTTGGTCTCTGCTGTTTCACCCACAGACATTAAATATTACCTATCTGAAGCCGGGTGTCTTAACGACATTTATTTAATTTAATAGGTGGATTCTTATATAACATACCTTCAGATGCTGATTTTTCAGTCTATTGAAGAGATACATATTTCTAGAATAATTTTTGACAACTGTTGTTTTGAAATTCTTATGTAATACATTTAACTAGTATAGCTGTCTCCTGTAGCTAAAACTCGTAAAGTGATACCAAGTATCATCTCTGGTGGTATCACATCACTTCGCCATGTAGTTTTCTTTTGTATTTCTGGTGATACTAACGACAAAATAATCGATTTCGCTGTCCGAACAACGAAAAAAAGTTACCCATTCCAAATCGACCTTCAATTAATAAATTTTGATATATGTCGAAAGTACGGCTATATAGTATGGCCTAACATGGAATCTTTTTTTTTATATAAATTTATAATTGCGAGTACAGAAACCACGTCTTCCTCGTCCAAGCTCATTTCTTTATTAGAGTGAGTTGATAGAAATTTGTTTGACGCTCGCTTAAAAGTTGCAGGAGACAGAAAGTTTAACCAACATGTTCATCAAACACTTGTTGGGCCAACAATGTTGTGAAATTCAGGCTGCAGGAGATCCAGCTTTAGATAGTATATGTTTTTTTAGATAGTATTTGTATACTCGTATTTAAATAGTCTGTAGTGCTATTACGCAGTGTTGATCATATCGGTTTCATTTCAAGCCGTCACATTCATGCCAGCCTTGCGATAGATTCGAAATTGCTATGAAAATAGTGACAATCAGATTGAATCCAGGTTTGGTGTCCGACAAGGCACTAACGAATTTGACGGCTTGGAACCGATATGATCAACACTGCGTAATAGCACTGCAGGGGCTTGAAACCGATATGATCAACATTGCGTAATAGCCCTGCTGGACTGTGGACTAAACGTGATTAGATTCTCTTTGGATTATACGAATAAATAAAACCTAAATAGAAAAAATGGCGATTTAAATTCCGTTCTCGATCTAATTTAGTGTAAAATATTATTTTAGGAACGTATTGTAATCAGAATCGTCGTCCTTTGTCATGAGTTTTTAACAGTGCGATACTTATAACCCATTTGTGAAACAAATTTAATTTACGATGAGTGGCCGATACGACGACTATACAGGTATTCGAATGGCATGGTCTACATAAATTCGAAACTAGTATACACACAATCTCCCAATTTTCCGTCCCCCCCCCCCATTTAGTTTTATTTTACCCAAGTGTGTATTTTTATTTATCTTTGCCAGTGTTTTCGCATTGGCAGGGTCGTCTCGATCCACGCGTGATGATTCTAGGCAGCACAAGAACGTACGTAAGGAGCACAAGGAGAAGTACGAGAGGAGGCGCTCCAGATCTCGCTCGCGATCTCCCAGACGTCGCCCATCGCCCCCGAGGAACAGTAAACCTTTGCCTTCGCCGCCAAAATCCAGTAAATCATATAGCCAAGAAGGAGAAAGGAGGAAATATGAAGGTAATTACTAGTGTAATATATTAGACAGGATTTCTGTAGGATTGCAGAATCGCTAGCCTTGTAGAGGTCCTCATGGGAACATGTATTGGGGGACAGGTGTGGAATTTCCTCGATCAGAGTAGTGCGGGTATTTGTGGTCTGGTTTGCCCACAGTCTCGGTGGGTTTCCTGAACATATAGTATGTCGCAGTTGTTCTTGCCACTGACTTTGGTTAGAATTTCAGACTTCTCTGCTGAGAAACCCTCGATGTTGATTGAGATTATGATTAAAGCAAGCTCTGAAAGTGTTTTTTTTCCTAAGCCCTGAAAAGGGCTGCTTTTGTGGCTCTGTAAAATGCCATGATTGAGGTAGCGCTGAGAAGAGCTGGTTAGATTTAGCCATTGTGGTGAGAGGATCAGCCAGTCTGCGATACCGACTCACTGTCTTCGCAGACTGTTGCCCAGGGTGTGCCTGAGGCAACACCCTTAATTTCTGTAGTTTCTTCCCTATTATTTATTATATTAAATCTAATGAGCCTTTTATAATCTACTTTCAGACAAAAGAAGTCACAGAAAATCTCCAACTGAGTGGGATAGTTCGGAGGAGGAGGTACCGGCGCCTCCTCCACCGCCTCGCATCACCCCTGTATCCATGGGGTTCACCAAACCAAAGGGCCCCATCAAGATGAGTATCGGAGGGCCTACCAAGTCTGCGGCTAAGAAGCCGACAGTAGCATCCGTGTTCAATGATGATGATGATGAACCTGAGGAGATGCCGGCAGAAGCGAGGATGAGAATGAGAAATATAGGAAGGTGAGAAAGTTTTTCTGGTAGCAAAATAATATTATTAGTCTAAAAAGATGTGATAAATCTGTTAGCACATCTATTATTCTTTGAACAAAAATTACTTCAGATGGATAGACAAGAAAAATTACAGGAATTTTGATGAATTTATAGGGACCGCGCTAGAGGTCCCTACCCTTTCAAATAAAAAAATAAAAAACATGTAAATCAGTACAGAAATCCTGGAGATATGAATGAACACATCCAGACAAAAAATACAGACAACAAACTACTTCTTTCGAACCTTGATGAATGTTGTATCAATAATTTTATTATAATGTGAACTGTTGAAAAAAAAACTGGGTTGGCTATAGAAACGAGGGGCAGAAGTTGGGTTGGGGGTGGTCGTGGGTTGGGGTGGGGGAGGTGGAGGGCTACCACCTGGTACAAAGCAGCGACGCTTTGTTTACGAGATAAGGTTTGCTATAGAATCGAGTTGGAGGGTGGGAGGTGGGGAGCTACCCCCTGGTACCCCTCCCCCCTGGTACTTAGTTTATGAGATATTTCAGTTTTAAGCTTATTAAAAATCAACTTGCCGTAAATAAAATTAAAAATGAGTAGAATGTATTTCTTTCGGCTGCTTTCGCCAGAAAGATGGTATGTATGGCCCCAAAAACTAGGGTATGTTAGGTTTGAACATGACCACAAGCCGAAAGTTAACTTACGATTTAACTTACCCAGTACCCAAGTTAACTTACGATTTTTAATAAACTGTTATGGCTGTTTGGTAGCCAAAGGCAACCAAACATCCGATATTTTATAAACTTAAAATATCTCATTAACAAAGCGTTGCCTGCGGGGGGAGGGGTACCAGGGGGCAGCCCTACCCTCCTCCTCATCTCCTGCCCCTTGTTTCTGTATATTTCCCAAAAGACTTTTTTCACACATTTTATGTATACAGTAAGCGCTTGGTTAGTCCGGCACACCCGGTAGTCCGGCACTTAGCGATTCAGGTGACCCTCACTATAATCTGGCAGTTTACACAGCCAAAGGCAGGATTTAATATAAATCATGCATGATGCAGCCTCGTTTTTGAGCCATATCATGCCTCTCACAGGGAATATTTTATAATTAAGTGACCTAAATTTATAGTCTTTTACTGTGAAAAACTATTTTACATAGGTAACATTTATTTCCCATACAAATCCATTAATTTGGCTCTTCCAGCAATCCGGCATAGGGGAAAAATTTGGGACATTGGAGCTAACACCCAACTCCGTTTGAAATGAGAAGCAAGGAAGGCACTACATATTCACCATAATTATTGTGTGATCATATTTAAATCAGATCATGTCATGTTATGGTTCCTCTACATGCTCGCCAGCATAGAATAATGTGTGTCAGTATGTATCTGAATCAGGCCAATGTGCTGATTTATATGGGTTTTTTTTTTAGATTTTATTTCATAGCAACCTTGCCATTACAATTATGTACACAACATAAAAACATCCTAACCGATTTTTGTTGTTTTGTAAACTGGACACGTTGATTCTCGATTTACAAGAGTTTGACAAACCTTGGAATAACCTAAAAAATTACCACAATCTTTGAATCAGTTAAATAGCTGAACTAGTTTATTTTTGTGGAACATTTCTTCATAATACTTAAATCATTTTCAGAGAGACGCCAACCTCAGCAGGACCAAACTCCTTTGGTAAAACAAAACAGGGTTTCTGCGATGCCAAGAAAGTCTTTGAGAAGAATATGAAACAAGCCCTCGATACCGTAGAAAAACCTGCTATGCCTAAATTTCCACAGACCATCTATAAAATCAAAGGCCCTTGATATAAGCAAATTTTGGATCCCGGTTTCACTTTCTCTGAATATATAAGATCTTAGATTTATACCAGCTTATGTGAAATTGCATGTCATCTCATTGCATAGATCAAATTAAAGGTGGGTAGATACGCCACACTTTAACCTGTCAAATGTCTTGTTTATGCAAATCTTTTCTCTTTTAATTATTAGTGTTCATGCAACAGGTGAGGGTTTATCACTTAACAAAATCTAGACTAGACACAACTACAGGCAAACAGACCCACACAGTTTATTTGTTTGAGTGACAAGTCGAGCAGATAGCCCGCCTGATGGTAACAATGTCCTTCAAACCGAAACACATAAATGCTTATACACTATTCCTTGGTGGTTGAATATCTGACAAAGGTGTGGTACTACCCCAGGTGGACTCTTGCGTAAGAGTGCCTACCACTACAAAGCTACATTCCCACTGTCGCGCGTCGTCGCGTCGTTCTTCATGTGTTCATCAACAACAAAGATAGAGAGACATACACAGACTGTAGCGCGAATGAGAGTCACTGATATCACGTGTCGCTCCTATTGTGATTATGGCCGCATAAGGCTAATTGTGTGCATTCACCTAATTTATGAGGTCCACTCCCGAGGAGCTGGTACCTTATCTTCCCACTTGTAATTAGATCTATGGCTAAATAGCTATAAAACAAATATTCATTTCAGAAGTTGTGACACTAGGAATTACTATGTAAAGATTTAGGTAGATTTATAGCCATGTGTAATCTATAGATTATTTTATTGGATTGGTAGTGTTTCATTAGTCAAAATTCAGCATTTTTAATCATGGTGAGATTGTTGACATGTATTTATTTTTAACGAAGACATCAATAGTTTTAATTATCTTGGTATGATTGAGTCAGTCAAGAACCAAGTGCATTATTACCATATTTACTCAGATGAGTTTCCTTACAGATTGGTACTTCTCACAAACACTGCAATGTTTAGAAAAGTGAAATAAACTACTAATAAAACTACTAAACTACTAACCTACCTAATAATTAACCAGATTGTGATGCCCAAGGAGACTTGTCTATCATTACAGAATATGAAACTAAAATAATTCTAGTAACAAAGGGACATATGCGTTCGTGTATACATCCTTTCATTTATGGAATAAGCTGAGAGGCCAATAAAAACAGATTTATTGCTTGCTTGTAGATTTCGCTCCTGGCGGGACAAAAAACAAATACTACTTGTTTGTAGATATAACCTAACAAAGGTGAAGGAAACTAAAAGATTATCAATCCAACAGCAACATCGATTATGTTGCGCAATTGTTCCTGCACTGGTTGTCCGGATCAACTCCAGAACTTCAAAGATCAATCGGAAACAATAGTTAGAGACTATTATTTCCGATTGATCTTTGAAGTTCTGGAGTGCCATAGTTTGCCAGGCTGCGTCTGTCTGTTTTGACTACTGCTGTTCATCAGGACTGATAGCTTAACGTGCCCTACGGAGCACGGAGCGTTTTCATTTGCAACATGTCCGGTAAATGTATTGAAACTTGGACTATGTTGCAAACACCACTTTTAAATTTTGTTTTAAATTAAAAAGATACATGCACAAGCCAACTTCTGAAGTACCTATGTATTGTATTGTATGGTCATGTATTACCATTCTGAAGTAACTATGTATTGTATGGTCATGTATTAATCTTCGATATAACTGTATTGTATGGTCATGTATTAATCTTCGATATAACAAGCAACTAGGAGTTGGTTGTTTGTTCAAAGATTGTACCTATGAACATTTTAGACTACGTGAACAGCTCTCAAGCAACCTCCACTCTGTTTGTAGTCAAGGAAGGTTTGTCACTGTATCATTAATGATATAAAATTACTGTATTTTTTGTGGTAGCTCTAATGTTGCCAGTTTTATTAAAGTGGCTAATTTTGCCCAATGGTAAATTACATGTTTGTACATTTGGACAAAAAAACACAACATTTAATTAATAATATCAATTACATATTCATTAAATATCTTGTGAGTAACAAAATATGTACTTTGCATATTTTGTATCAAGTAGATACTTAATAATTACGAGATCAATGTATTGCGAGTTTTATTTGGACACACGAACCTTAGTCAAATAACTGTTCAGCAGATAGATCATCGTCACTGTCATCTAATGAAAAACAGTCATAACACATAGGCAGTTAAAACCATCTTCATCTGGAATCATTCTAGTTTCTTTAGGTGACTGCAATTTTTGTAGTAGTAAGTCCACGTGTACAAAAAAGTCTTTCTTTTTAACTAAAAACTGTTTTCTTTACTTGTTGAATTGTAAATTAACTACAGATAAATGAATGACTTGAATTGGTAAAATATATGCATACAAAAAGTTAAATCATGTAAAAAGTTACTTTTTCACACAAAAAGCTTCACAGTGACCGGCAGCCCGATTACAGAACTTGGTTACAATCGGATTATCACTTTTTTCATAGCAATTTCGACTATCGCAAGGCATTAGTGATATCGATACTGACAATCCGATTGAAGCTAAGTTATGTGGTCCGGCCCCTGCAGCCCGATTCCATAACTTGGCTTCAATCGAATTCTCAGTATCGCAACCACTAATGCCTTGCGATAGAGTCGAATTTGCTATGAAAAAAGTGATAATCCGATTGTAGCCAAGTTATGTAATTGGGCCACTGATAGGCTCCTACCGCACCCGTCACCAGTGGCCCAATTCCATAACTTGGCTACAATCGGATTATCACTTTTTTCATAGCAAATTCGACTCTATCGCAAGGCATTAGTGGCTGCGATACTGAGAATTCGATTGAAGCCAAGTTATGGAATCGGGCTGCGGTAGTTTGTGCCGGTAGGATATGATAACGACACGACGCTCACTGGTGTTGCAAAGTGATAAAAATGCTACCCAAAAAGATAAAATATTATATTTTTAGTACTGTTTTTTTAAATTATAATCAGCGTCCAAAGGTAAAAGCGTACCTAAGTACAATACACGACAATATTATTTGAAATAAAAAATATAGTTAATTGTTATTTTATTCACATATATGTCCTTAAGATTAGCATCAATTATGTAATAATAAATGTTGAAATTGTATCCCCTTCGTGGTTTTATTACTTGTAATATGAATTGTTCAGTGGTTTTACATAATTTGTAAGAATTATGATGAAAATTGAATTTTCACAGATTGTTCTTAGCAGTGTTTTTATCCTTAAGTAGATAATAGTATTACCTTGTTTATCTGAATACAATTTTAACTTAAAACAATACAATTGGTTTTGTTTTCGGTAATTTTATTTACCTACCTATATAAGTTAGAACTACTGAAAACATGCAAATTCTAAAAAAGATACCTAGCAGTTTACTTCGGTTTGTATTATTGTATGTACACTCGATTTCTGATTTGGATTAAATTTTTAAATTGAAAAGTTAGGCTTCCAATTTGGTCCTGTATTCAGTAAGTAAGTACCCTATTTTTTATTATCTTCCTTTTACACATGTATTTGGTAATTTGGAGGAATATTCCTTGAGTATCCAAGAGGTGAACTACTTAAATAACTATAAACCGTAAAACATGAACACCATCACCCCTAACCTTTAATTAACCGGTATGAAAAGTATCCAATGTCCTACCTCTTAGTATAAATTCAAGTTTCATTTGAATTCATTCAGAAGTGTCAGCATGATGCGCGCCGCAAAATCCGTGCTGCAGTTTTTTTTTATTGCTGCTGCAATCGTTTGACCACGATCGCGCCTGAAGGAAAGCGATGATGTGGTCGTAGGTGTAGCTCGCTTGGTGTCTAGTAGACCTGGGACGATACGTGATACGTGTTCTAGTCGGTGATCGGGTAGCGATATATCGCCAACACGCCTCATTGCGCACATAAAGCGCGTGCGCACGCGGCAATAATCAAATCATGTCAATTTTAATTTGAATTAATTCAGTAGAGTCGTGTGATGCGCGTCCAAAATACAGACTGACAGACAACAGAAAAAAAACAGTTTTAGCTTCAGAACGAATACAGAATAACCTCCAAAAAAATATACAGAATTTGGACAGTAGTAGTAGTGCTCAAATATGGCCATTAGTTCTCGATTACTTTACGAGATATTTCAATTCAAAGGGTGGCCTGCCGGGGTGACGCTGCGTTCAGCGCGTCGATGTCGACGAGCCGAATCCAGCGAACAGATTTAAATGAAACAGCTCAGCTTTTAGTTCTCGAAATAATAAGCGAAACTGTCAGACAAAATTACAATCGAAGTAGTGGTTTATGAGAAAACCATCTTATAAGGGTGGTCAGCCAGGATAACGCTTGCTTCAGCGCGCTAACTCTATAACAACAAAACGAGTGAATCAATATTCTTCAAATTAAGTGGAGCTGCAGTTCTTCTATTTGTACCCTTTGTGCCCAAAAATCAGTCGTGTAAGTTCAGTAGTTTTTGCTCATTCGAGGCTCGAAAGGTGGCCTGCTGGGATGACGCTAGCTGTGGCGCGCTACCCTGAAACTCGACAACGGCTGTGCCTACAGCTTTGAGATGTAAACCTACAAATAGTTCCCGGTAAGATGGTCTTTGTGCCCGAGAATTGGACATCCACATAAAGAACTTTACGAGAAAAAGCTATCATTAGTTTTTGCACACCTTATCGTAAGTACCTCCATTAGAAGGTTCTCGAAGCTACAGCTGTCCCTTTCTAACATGAAGTATTTGTCATTAGCATGAATGAAAGCGCATTAGGCATGAATATTACATTTAGCCGGCTAATATTAGATGTACAATCAAGTAAAAATGGATTTCACGAAAAGTGACACATATCAACATGTGGCTGCGTTTCCATTCTTCACGCGGCCGGGCCCCGGGCGTAGGTACCTAGACCTAAGTACAATTTATAATGTTACCAGTAGGTACATTATAGAAAAAATTGAGACTTGTTCGATAATCCAACAGAATGCTCTAAGGGTAAGTACCTATCTACTATCCATCTGGCAACCCTGATACCAAATTATTTTGCTTGACATTAATGTATGACCCAAATAACGTCCAGTATTACAATACTGGACGTTACACATCCCACAGCGCTGGTGCAGCCGCGATTCATAATCTGTGTTAAAGGATACTGGAACAAGCAACCTTTGACCAAGACTTTTCTATTTAGTATGTGGTATACATGGATTATCGGATGTAAATTATCGCCAGTGCAAAAAGTGTCCGGCCCGCCTTAGATTTCCAATAATGCTAATTTGCCTTGCTAATTCATGTAGCTTCCTTTTCCTGGCTGCGAATTATTGCCTGTACAATGATTTTGTACGGCCACGAGCTCATTGCTCGTGGTGATAATGTAAAACCAAGTATTGTACACCGTGATAATCCGAGGCCAATTCATGGAATATTGGTCGCTAATTATTGGCCGTACAATACAGGGGTCTCTTTTTGCTCGTTTCTCGAGTCGAGATACGTGCCGTGGTAAATACCTACCTACCTACCCAGTTCTTTGGATACGTACCGCGTACGGTTGACTATAAATTTGTTACGTGATTTCACGCAGGAGCACAATCACCGTAAGTTCGATATGGCGGGAAAAATGACGTCATCCATGACATCACACGCGATATCGTCAGTCTGTCGTAGGCGCGCTTATGCTGAATTGAACCGCTTGTGAGCGCGATAATATCGATTATGGCATGATTCGGATCGCGCCGAACGTGCAAATGAGGCTTTGACTATGACATTTCTGTTTAATCTGTTATGTACACGGATTAATTGCTGTACATTATCGCCCGAGCGAAAAGTCTCCAACCCGTATTTCACAACCACTAATGCACACCCTGATAATCTACGTACATCAAAGGCTTCTTTTTTCTGGCTGCGAATTAACGCCTGTACAAAATTAGCTCGTGTTGATAATGCACAATAAGAACCGTATGGTACTCGCAGACGTAATTAGCCTTTTATGCGCCCGGTGCGAGCTGCTATAACTATTTTCTAATCATAACCGGTTCTGACAATAAAATGGATTCTGCGCCCTGTGCCTGGGCACCGCTGGCACCGCCCTAGTTACGGCACTGATGGTACTGTGTATACCATGATATCCAAGGTCAGTCAAAGGAATACTGGACGCCAATTATTGGCTGCGCATTATTTGGTCGCGAATTATTGGCCGTACAATGAAGAGCCTCTCTAAATTCGTCATAAGGGGACGGTAACGCCATTTTTGGCAGCTCAGTTAAACTGAACCAAGCCAACGTGATCCAAATTTTTCGTTTAGAAAATTACCTATTAAATAATACTATTATGTTTTGGCTAAGTAGGTGTTCATTCCTTATCATAGAATATATAGTGAAATTATACCAAATAAAGTGATATCAAGTAAAACTTTATTTAATACTAGCTGTACCCGCGGCTTCGCTCGCGTGGTCATTTCTCTAGGTTAAAGTACTCTATGTGCTATTCCAAGACCTACAATAAACATTTGATCAAAATTCCTTCAGCCGTTTAAAAGTTTTTTATCGATTGCTCGGCATCTAATCATTGGATTACGATACCAAGTACCGCAGGTCTTGGTCAAACCCTAAGCTATCCAACACTGAAAACTGCATCGCAATCGGTCTAATAGTTTTTACGTGATGCGCGAACAAACATACAGACAAACAAACAGACAGACACGAATTTTAAAAATGTTTTATTCTTGTTCAGCAGCTAAGACCAATTTTTTAAAATTATCTTCTTTGTACAGACTTTTACGTTATTATTGCCTACAGCTGTGCCCGCAGCGTTGCTCGCGTGGTAGTTTTTCTGGGATATAATGATCCTATGAATTATTCCAGTACCAAAAGTACCAATATAGGTACCTACCTACCTGTGTTAACAACCTTCAGTGGCGATCCGACATGGTCGTGATAGGTTAGAAGACGAAGGCGGGAGCGAAGCGTAGCGAGCATAAAGCCCCATTATAGCTAAGAACCATTTTGTTTACCTCAGCTTTGAAACATAAAAACCCGCAGTTAAATATGGTCCATTCGTTTGAAAGATACGATTCTCACCCCCTCCCCCCTTTTCTTCAACTCCTCCCACCCCCCTCCTTGTTTCAACTTTTCCCACCCCCCCTCCTTGTTTCAACTCCTCCCAGACCCCCCCCTCCTCCCATATAGCAAAGGAACATGATGAACCATCTCAATCACATCCTTTTTAAAACATAAAAAACTGCATCAAATTTGGTCCATTGATATCATATCCCTCCCCCCCCTTATTATATCTTGTTTACCTCAGCTTTGAAACATAAAAAATCGCAGCTAAATTGGTCGATTCGTTTGAAAGGTACGATTCTCACCCCCTTTTTCTCGCCCCCCCACCCCATATAGTTAAGAACCATCTCGATCACATCAGTTTCAAACATAAAAAACCGCATCAAAATCGGTCCATTTGTTGGAGATCAACGATCCTAACCCCCATCCCCCCTCCTCCCTCCCATTATAGCTAAGAACCATCTCGTTTACCTCAGCTTTCAGATATAAAAAAACTCGCAGCTAAATCGGACCATTCGTTTGGACGCTACGATTCTCACCCCCTTTTCACGCCCCTCCCACTCCATATAGCTAAGCTAAGAACCATCTCGATCACATTAGCTTTCAATGGATGTAATGGGAATGTAAATTATGTATGATAATTTATTTCTATTTTAAACATGCTCTTCTGGTAAAACTAACAAATTTACAAAGTAAAAAAAAAAACAAAGTAAATTGCCAGAATTCTTTTCTGTTTTTGAGTTTTTTCTAAATTATCTGAATTTGAATTATTGTGATCTATATTGTTGTAACAATTTGACGGTTTAATTCAGGAAAAAAAAAGCATTGAAATTGTAAAAATAACGCATAAAATATGTAAATGCGTAAAAATATGGAACAAAACATTTCAATAAGTACGTGATTTCGATCCACGCACGTCTGGGTTGGCAAGCAGAAATGCTCCCACTAAACCAAACAGTATAGTGGCGAGAGGGTCGAAATTATGATACCCTTTTAATGTTTTATTTATATTACATTTAAATTACCATAACTTTGAATCCCGCAGGAACCCTGTATTTTTTGGAGATAAAAAGAATCCATAATTTTAATACATAATATGTACTTTGACTGTGCCAAGTTACATCAAACTCTGACCAGTAGTTTCAGCGTAAAATGTGTTCTTTTAGAATAACTTTTAACCCCTATCCTGCGGGAACTCATGTTTTTTTCGGGAAAAAAGTATTCTAAATGTTAATCCATAATATAAGCTATGATTGTGCCAAGTTGCATCAAAATCGGTCAGGTAGTTTCAGCGTGATGCGTGTTCAAAGAGAGACAGACAGACAGACAGACAAAAAATAAAATAAAAACCTTTTTGCACTCCATATCGATTTTGAAGTTTATCTCAATTAAAATTTTCAAAAAATATTTAATGTACAGATTTAGCCCAGTTACAGTTTTATTATAGTATAGATTTTAATTTGATGATTTTAGGATAAACGTCTACTTAGCGAGAACATTACTTGTTATGTAATTATTTATATAGGAAAAATTTAGATCACGTAATTAGTTAGTGGTATGGTTTAATTCAATTGAGCTACCAACAGGTAGCTCAATTGAATTAAACCAAACCACTAACTAATTCTATACTATAATAAAACTGTAACTGGGCTAAATCTGTACATTAAATATTTTTTGAAAATTTTAATTGAGATAAACTTCAAAATCGATATAGAGTGCAAAAAGGATATTTTTTTAATTTTTGTCTGTCTGTCTGTCTGTCTCTTTGAACACGCATCACGCTGAAACTACCAGATGGATTTTGATGCAACTTGGCACAATCATAGCTTATGTTATGGATTAACATTTAGAATACTTTTTATCCCGAAAAAAAACAATGGTTCCCGCAGGATAGGGGTTGAAAGTTATTTTAAAAAAATACATATCACGCTGAAACTACCGGATGGATTTTGAAGTAACTTGGCACAGTCAAAGTTTATAGTATGTGTTAAAATGAATGATACTTTTAATCACGAAAAAATACGGGATTCCTGCGGGATAGGAGTCTAAAGTTATGATAATTTGAAAGGAATAATAATTGCAGATCCGTTTATAAAACGGTACCGTAAATTTGGCACCTATGCCACAAGTCAGAGTGGCACAGTGGAAGCGGTGCGTGGCTTGCAACCCAGAGACACATGGATCGAATCCACGCGCTGCTAGGAATGTTTTGCCTCAATATTTATAAGCAATTACATATTTTGTGCGTTTTTTTACGTTTTCTTTGATTTTTTTAAGGCTTATGTAATTTCCTGAAGTAAACCGTCAAGTTTTGTTACGTAATATTGCAGATGGTAGTTTTTTAATTATTATGGTTTACAAACAAAGTGTAAAGACAGAAGCGGACACCCAATTGTCGACCTATGTCTAAGATCCTTCGTGGCGCAATGGTGTCAGAACCCGACATACGTGCCGTCAAACCCAGGTTCAAATCCGAGTAGCCTTAAAGACTTTTTATTGTTTACAAAACAAAGTGAAAAGACAGAAGCGGACACTAAATTTTCGGCCAGTGTTTAAGATCCTTTGTGGCACAGTGGTGTCAGTAGCCAACTGACGTGCCGTCATACCCAGGTTCGTATCTGAGTAGCCTAAAAACTTTTGCACTCAACAAAAACTTTTCATGAAGCAATAGTTCCATTAGCTAAATACAGAGGCGCCACTGAGCTTTACCCCTATTGGGCGCGAAGATAGGCCTCTATTTCCGTATATACATAATACTCTGTGCCAGAATCCTTAATGTTTTACATGTTGTACTGACAGAACTGTCTGATGCACTAAGTAAAGGAAAGCCGACGTTGTTGCATAATATTTCGAAAATATACATTACGTACACAACGCTCTTGACATCAGAGACCGTGTTGGCATCATGAATCTGTAGAGGTAAGTGGTTGGCATCGAGTATGTTTTAAAATCCAGAAAGCAAAAATGTATTCTTCGAAAGTACACCGTAAAGGTTTCGAACATTTATGACGTCACTGGCCGAGCTGCGATCGGGTATAGGTAGTTTCGAATAACGCTCCACATAACGCTATTCTATTCTATTCCACAAAGTGTCTTGGTGGCTGTACAACCATTAATAAATAATAATAAATATATTGGGGACAATTCCATACCAATTACCTAGCCCCAAACTAGGATACCCTGTAATATGGGCACTAGATAACGGATAAACATACATAAATACGAATATCACATCCATGACTCGGAAACAAACATTTTTGCTCATCACACAAATGATTGCACCTTGCAGGATTCGAACCCGCGACCGTTTGATTTCGTTCCCAGGGTCACTAGCCACTAGACCAACCTATTAATTATTTATTTGCTATTGTAACACAGATAGATTTCCGCTAACAGCCTTCAGTGGCAACCCAAGACGAAGGCGAGAGCGAAGCTTAGCGAGCTCCCGCCTTTGTCTTCTAACCTATCACGGCCATGTCGGGTCACTACTGAAGGTCTGTATGTAAGTTTGTTCGCGCATCAAGTAAAAACTACTTGATCAATTGCAATGCAATTCACTATTGGATAGCTTAGGGTTTGAGTTAAAAACTGGGCTACTTAGTATCTTAATCTGATGATTAGATGCCGAGCAATCGATAAAAAACTATTCGACGGCTGAACAAATGTAGTATATTATTGTATATTATAGGTACTTTTGGTCCTGGAATAACACGTATGAGTAACTTTTAAATGAAATGACCACGCGGGCAAAGCCGCGGGTACAGCTAGTACTAAATAAAGTGATACATACCAATACTTTACTTAAATAAAATTTTACTAGTTATCACTTTTGAACGTGATTGTACACATTGTAGTATCCGACGAAAATGGAAATCCAAGCTTCCATTATAAAAAGTAATGGTAGCTTTTTTCTCGTAAAGTTCGTTAGGTAGATGTCCAATTCTCGGGCACAAAGACCATCTTACCGGGAACTATTTGTAGGTTTACATATCAAAGCTGTAGGCACAGCCGTTGTCGAGTTTCAGGGTAGCGCGCCAGAGCCAGCATCACCCCAGCAGGCCACCTTTCGAGCCTCGAACGAGCAAAAACTACTGAACTTACACGACTGATTTTTGGGCACAAAGAGAAGAACTGCAGCTCCACTTAATTTGAAGAATATTGATTCACTCGTTTTGTTGTTATAGAGTTAGCGCGATGAAGCAAGCGTCATCCTGGCTGACCACCCTTATAAGATGGTTTTCTCATAAACCACTACTTCGATTGTAAATTTGTCTGACAGTTTCGCTTATTATTTCGAGAACTAAAAGCTGAGCTATGTTTCATTCAAATCTGTTCGCTGGATTCGGCTCGTCGACATCGACGCGCTGAACCCAGCGTCACCCCGGCAGGCCACCCTTTGAATTGAAATATCTCGTAAAGTAATCGAGAACTAATGGCCATATTTGAGCACTACAGAGCACTTGAGAGCACTCAGTTTGGGAAGTTTTGGGCTGCGTACAAATAAATGGCCGGCTGTACTGACGGACACAATTTGGACCTCTATCCCGCAGGAACCCTTTATTTTTTCAGGATAAAAGGAATCCTCAATTTTTACCCATTATATAAAGTATGACTCAAAATCCGTCCAGTAGTTTCAGTGTAGTGTTTTATTAAATAACTTTCAATCCCTTTCCTGCGGGAACCGCTTAATTTTTCGGGATGAAAAGTATCTACCTCGTAGTATGAACTCAAATCATAAAGTTTTATTTAAATTCATTCAGTAGTTTCGGCGTGATGCCTAGCCAAGATACAGACAAAAATTATAAAAATAACAGTTTTGGCTTCAGTATGGAATAAAGAACAGCCGCCAAAAAAAATTACAAAACATCTTCAATGTACAGAATTGGATCTGATACAGTTTTATTATAAGTATAGATAAAGCAGTAAGTACCAAAAAAAACTGTACAATGAAGATACTTTAAAAAAAATTGGTCACAGCGAATACCTTTAATAAGAAGTCCGAATCAAACTTATTGGCGGTTGTACGAACCAAACTTAATGGCTAGGACAAAATTTGTCTAGGACAAATGTCGATTATTTCTTGCTGATGAAATTCCCTTATGATTTGATGTGAAACAGGAAATTTGCGTTGTTTTTCATTATTTTCCACCACCTTGAAGTTAATGCATCTAGCTACCCTTATCAAACAAGTTTTGTGGAATTTATGAACATTTTTCGAAATGGCTGAAATATGTATTTTTTAAGTTATAAAAAAACGGAATCTACAAAAAAAAAAAACATTAATTATCGAACCCGTTGACAAAATTACACCAGAATCAGTTGAGAAATGCGACCTGTAGAGGAGAATAGCCAGACATCCACCGGACATACGAAAGAATTTTTACCCACGCTGATATGGAGACGTTTCACGCTCGCTCAGTCAAAAAACTCCAGGTTCTAACCTGAGATACAAGAAAATATCCTTATAATTAAAATGTGGAATAATAAGGCAGCTTTTGCCGGAGTAAATAAGATAGGATATACAACAATTAAACAATTATATTGTTGTTAGGCTTTATTTATAAATTACTTCCTCTGCACATTCTGTGGGCGGGACATGTCCCTCGGGAAGTTGCTCTTGGGTGGTGTGCGGATGCGTCTGTCCTTCTTAGACCTATTGCGCACAACTTTGCTGTGGATTGCGCATGATACGCAGTAGTGGAGCTTGGCGTACAGCTTAGGCAGCTGGAATGCTGAGAAGAGAAAACATCATTATTACTTGGCTCAACTTTCCAATATTTGTTAATTGTAGAAGGGTTAGGGAGGGTGTGCTCGCCCATGGAAGCGGGGATGGCGATAACAAATAAAAAAATAAGGTTATGTTATGAAAAAAAGGAAAGAATTGACACTGGGAGGGATGGGGCAGGATGGAAAAGAAATAAAAATTTGTCTTAGGTATGGGCTCTAGCCAGAACTCTCGCGAGGTCGCCGCGCGGCAGACCGACACCAACATTGGGCATTCCGACATGAGTAGGTTCGGTTCTAAAAGTCACAGAACCAGCACAGAGCACCCCAACATGAGTAGGTTAGGTTCTAAATGAGATACAGAACCAACACAGAGCACCCCGATACCACCTGGTCTTGTGGTCCCTACCCCTAGAGTGTATATAAAAAGTGCAGGGCCAGAAGCTCGCGTGGGAGGTCCTGAGTGGGCGAAGCGATGCTCAGGGGGCAACCTCGCGAGAGTTCTGGCGAGAGCCCATACCGAAGACAAATTTTTATTCCTTTTCCAACCTGCCCCACCCCTCCCAGTGTCAATTCTTTACATTTTTTTCGAAACAACCTCTTTCTTTTTTTTTGGTTTTCGCCTTCCATGCGAGAGTCCCCCCCCCCCTCCTCCCACCCTTCTACAACTTCGAAATATTGGAAAGTCCTTCCAATGAATCCTATTTTTGGAAAGTCTTGGAATAAGGAATATCAACAAATTTATAGGTTATTTATTATTTGTAAGACAACAATGATACCCAGTTTAGAGAGCAGCTCACTAGAAAGAAAATTTGTAGTGGCAACTTACATGCATAAACGGAGGCTTCGTTTATGTCCCTGACGGCAGCCGCTTCAACAATATTCCTGATCACAAACTTCTTAATGGCTTTGTCCTTGGGCACGCAGCGCGCGCAGTTGGTGCACCTCACAGCCTTGACGTGGCCGCGGCCGTGCTTGGCTCGCCCTCCATTACGGCGTTTGCGAGTCTGAAAACAGAAATCCACTCTGAAACCACATGCTCGACGCTAATCTGATGACGCGTGCATCAGTGTCATCGACCAAATTAGCTCACTAATATCCATTATACGCAATTAAACATCACTTTTGCGAATGTTGTGATTCAATTTCAACTGATTTTAATGCTTTTTGATATTTATTTTCTAAAAACTTTACGCACCATTTTTATAACCTCCGAGTCGGTGAACGAAGAACGATCGAAAAGATTTGGCCATAGACATTAGATGATTTGACAGCCTCGATGACATTGAACGATTTCCTGTCACACAAACGAGTTGCCATTCCAAAAAAAAACTATAGCTAGTTCTCGTTTACGTTTACTGCTGATGGTGACTCACTGAATTAAAAAAGTAATAAAATGCATCATAAAAAGCAAGTATTTTTTGCTACAATTTAAATAAAAGAATATGGAAAGTTATTTACGTATCTACTTGTGCAATATTTATTTATGTGAAAGATGTGTGAAAGCTGAAAGCGTCTGATGGTGACGCAGACGCATTTTTATTCATTCATTTCATTCTCTATCAAATCAAACCAATCAATCAATCTTAAAAAAAAAAAACGTCTGTCACGAAGAATTTATTTCTTCCTCCTTGTAATATTTATTTTTGTTGCATTAGCCCTATTAAAATATAAATTATAAATTTGTTTGGCTTTTTAGTATTCCTAGAGTAAATATAAAAAATATTTCAATGTCGGCTCGTGACCAACTACGTAACTTTATTTACATCGTCATCGTGTGATTGTCAAGTACTTTGAATTTGTATAAAAACAATTTCCAAAAGCATTGGTGTAGTGCGATGTTGTGCAGTTAGTGAACAGTAAAACGCGTGTGAAATGTCACAACATGGATGTCCGGAGAGACTGTCGAATAGATCCAAAGGGTTCCAGGAGGAAGGACCGAGCCAGGCCACGATGGAGGTCCTGGTTGAGACCCTCACGGGAACCGCCTTCGAAATGACAGTGTCGCCCTCGGACACGATATTCGCCATCAAGTCGAAGATATTCCGCGTAGAAGGTGAGTTCCGGATTCCACACTCACTATTACACAATCTGTAGTTGATTTGACTAGGCATGTTGAGCGTGCGTCATCTTCGTTCCACAAAGGACGTCGAAGTATGTACACTGCGCGGGCAGCCTCCGCAGGTTTGTAAACAATGCTGTACAATGGGGATGTACCTACTCTGTTCTGCCAGCAAATAAAAGCCAACAATATGCATGCAATTTGGCAAAAATTTCCACATTAAGTGTAATCCAATTAAGTGAATTCCTTGAGAGTAAAGAATGAGCTTGGTATGTTGTAAACAACAGGTTCACAGCAAGTACTAGTATGAATTAATGTCTTGCTGTAATTGGTACAACAGGAAAGAGATTGATAAATAATCAGATCTAGCCCGAAAGAATATAATAAAATTTAAGCTATTCCTACTTAACAAGTTTAGAGGCAATGTTGTCCAACCAAAACTTATTTATAATTTAACCTGTTGGCTATTGGTAGCCCGTACGGGACATTTGAGGTTACTGTTGCAAACTTTGCAAAAAAGTAAAAAATAATATTAAAAAAATATTTTTTTATATGTTTTGGTTCATTTTCCTTCCTCAAATACAGATTTTGTTTATGGCAACCCTTTTAATAATTCTATATTAAAAAAATAGCCCAGTAACTCCAAAAACGCATTCGCCCACAGGTTAAAATACAATTGCTAGTGCTACGGTAAAAATTAACATCAAGACTACATATTATATTAAAATAAATAAACATGAGGATAAATAAGAATCTTTGCCAGAATTCAATGGCTTGTTAATATCTACATACAATTATTATCAGTTTTATTTTGGATAATTAGTTACTGGTATAAAAACCTACACATGATGATATTTGTTTATTTATTAGCATAATAGAAAGTTAATGATGCCAATATAGAGATAGAGATATTGGAGAATGTGTCTTGAAAAACACTTAAGAAGTTAATTATTGCGTACACTGGTATATACTGTTAGGTGTACTCGTAAGTGGTAGCTTCATGACGTGATGCCCCCTTGTTCAGGCTATTTATAAAGCACAGTGGAGCATTTAATCTTCAGTTATTGTAAATGACTGAGGGCCAGGTGGTTTAGACTGAAGTAATCTCAGGAGCTGTACCTTCTGTAAGATGTATGATTAAACGTTTTGCTTTTATGTTTATTTAGGGCAACTCATTTAGTGCTACTCTCAGAGTCATCAATTAATGCTAATTTGCATTAAGGGGCTGTTTGTTTTGCAACAGTTGGCGAAAATAACTGTTAAAAACGCTGAATATGATCACAATTGGTGTTCGCTTTGGCCGTTTGTGGGCGAAATTAGCGTTCTGAATGTTTTCAATCACCGTTTGTTTTGCAAGTTTCGATGACATGTTGACATAGGAACATCAACTTTATTCCGTCAAGGATAGGGTCGTTTTTCATTCAGTTTGGAAAGGATTGGTAGTGTCAGAAGTAAAAATTACAAAAATGTTGAAAATATTCAAAGAAAACGGCATGTTAAAAATGTACATTTCGAAACTACCCACAATGCCATCTCATCATTTTGAACGCAGGTTAAGTTCAGTCCAAATCTGATCTGTCACTGATACATCTGTACTGGCAAAATGCTTTCTGCATTTTTGTTCTCGTTAAAATGTTAATTGAAATGGAGTGAGTATGGTAGTTTGAATGTGAGGTGTAAAATGGAAAAGAGATATAGAGAAGAGAGATTAATTAAATTGAATAAAAACAACAAAAAAGGTAAATTGTAACCACCAACTAAATTGTATCTTTATTACCATGTGGGCCGGGCTTATAATATGTCTAGCCTTCATGATTCCATGATTGGAGCTTCGAGAATCAGCATTTTCGTGTGTAAGTATCATAATATACTACATGATGCCAAAATCTACTGGATGTTGTTACAAATAGATGCCTGCCAAGTGTGGTGATGATGCCAAAACCCCCCAATAGATGGGAATGCCTATGTTCAGCAGTCAATGTCTTCTGGATTTATGATCATGACTAGCTGCGCCCCGCGGCTTTGCCCGCGAGCAATCTTCTCCCCCATCCTATTTAAAAATACTACAGTTAGTATTAAAGTCATGTCACATAATGTAAAAGAGTTTTGGTGGTATATATTCTTTATATTAAAGTTTTTTTGATAAACAAATATTTTCCGTCTTGTGAGTAGTTACACGAATAGATCTGACGGTTTCCCAACACGTGAGCACGGCACATAACAATTGACCATGTGAGGAGCATATATTTTCCAAATTTAATCCTTAAACTTGTAGTGATTACCCCTGCACCTTGTTTAGTAATTGCAAATGGGAGTCACTCCCATAAGCTGGAATTTCAATAAAACCTTCCTAAGTAACCTTCTTGGATACTCAAGGAATCATTAATTTTGAATGAAAACACTTTTTTTAAGAGAAATAATAATATAATCTCATTTATCTACTTTGTTTTTAAACACACAAAAGCTCTGCTGAATACAAATGCATTGCCAATTGCAAGACGTTATCAATTAAAGAAAAAGTCTTGATAAACTAATAGTGTTTATTTATATTTGTATTTCTATTAAAAACATTCTATTATAAACGCAGCATCATAGTGCATACTTTTTTAAATATAATCACACCATTTAATCTAATAACTTTATTTGTCAATTTTGTATCTCTAACTTAAGCTATCCTGGTACCAAATTTCATCCAAATCCATTCAACTGTTCGAGCGTGAAGAAGCAACAAAACACACACACACAATCGCGGTCAATCTTTGCCACTCCCACCACATTAGAAAAGACATTAAAAAAATGCCTCCTTTTTGCATCCCTAGGATGTCACTTTGACACTTATCATTTTGAAAATTCCTTCAAAGCTTCCATTTTCTTTCTTATTATGGTCCCATCCTCCTCCCCCTGGTCCCGTCCCCTTTATAACCTCTACCAACAACCCTCAACCCCCACCCCCGCCATGTCACTTTAACAAAGAATTTGCAAAAATATATTAATGATGATAAATTCTGCTGTCCTGGTACTTTGAAATATTTATTTTTAAATATAATCACACTATTTAACGTTCATGGGGAGGTATCATCATCGTCATCATCAGCCCGTGTTAGTCCACTGCTGGACATACGCATTTTCAAAAGCACGCCACTGAGCCAGATCTTCGGCTACTACACTCTCGAGGAGGTATACTCACTTTTAATAACTTTATTTTCAATGTCATATCTCCAACTTTCAAAGTGTTTCTGCTCTCCTGGTACTTTAAAATCCTTTTTTCAATATAATCACACTATTTAATGTTCGTGGGGAGGTAAGTATACTCACTTTTAATAACTTTATTTGTCAATTTTGTATCTCCAACTTCTTAAGTGTTTACTGCTTATGCTCTCCTGGTACTTATTTTATCCAAATCCGTCCAGCCGTTTGAGCGTGAAGGGGCAACAAACACACACACACACACACACACACACACAAACATACAAACTTTCGCATTTATAATATTAGTGTGATGTATTCTTATTATAAATTAAATACCATTATATATCACAAATATTTAGTTTTACTCTATAATAGTATTAAAGCAGTAGGTTACAAAAATTCTGTACAATAAAGATTGTGAAAAGTAGTGAAAATGCCATTCTTGAGATATGACTTGTATTATATGACTCATTATAATCCATTAGTACATTATTTAACATAATTATATGAATATGGTCAGTAATTACTACAAGCTGCTTTCCACTTGATCATTGCGTGAATGCATGCATGATATGAAACAGCTACTTTATAACAATAAATAGAATCTCCAATTATAATTGTAACTTGGGTGTGTCTTGTGAAGGAGAACAATATTCGAGCGACACATCTCTTTCAGAAGTTAACCTGTTTGTAGAATGGTGTTAAATGAGTCGGTTCGGTTGGTGTGCGAAATTTAGAGCTCCCATAGTGATACCATTTTCCCCAGAACTCCTACCATATTTCATAGGGTATTATGAACTTCAAGGCCAGTTATGAAGGGGACTGGTATCAGGGCGGAAATACCGTTACCGAGTTGTGTTTTTTGTTCTCGTATAGAGGTTTTTGTAGAACTCTGTGCTTATTTCTACTAGTTTTTCGTGACTCCATTCTCGTCTTGCAAATTGTTTATCCAACATTTTCCATTCGATATCCCTTGTTTTGCTGTCCTGAGCGAACTGGGCTTTTCTACTGCTAATTAATTGCCTTATTGAGCTTGATACAGAAATTTCCTTTTATTCGACTTTTCTGTTTTAATTGATGCCAATTTCTAAATCTACTCTTTACTGTGTAAATTTTAATGTTTCGGTACTTAATTTACTTTCGGACTGCTTTAGTTTTCTTAATGGCTTTTTTTATATCTGACAGTATTTTGTTCATTACTGTCATTGTCATTGTTTTTGTAGTCTTCAGTTTCATCTACTGGAAGGTTGCATAGTGAAAGTTCTATGTTGAACTATTCTGAATGATTATATTGTACTAGTTGTGCCCGTGGCTTTACCCGCTGGGTCATTTCTGTGGGTTAAAAGTAACCTATATTTCAGGACTAAAAGTACCAATATTATAACTTCATTCAGATGTCAAATGGTTTTTTATTGATTGCTTGACTTCTACTCATCAGATTGAGATATCAAGTTCACCATCGGAAACTCCCAATTCATCTGCGCGAGTGCAGTTGCATTGAGGGTTTTCTTATACAGAAAAAAAACACACACAATTCATTTTAGTAAATACGCTATCCTGCCTAGCAGTTTAATGTTAATATTTTCTGTGTGTTACTGACTGATAGAGCTTGAGAAACCAAAATCACTGCATTATGTGTCTCCCTTGCAGGTCCATACATCATGAAAGGTAACAATAATAAAAACAAAACAACAACGTAAAAAGCTAAAACAAGTATAAAAAATATGTTACAAACATTCATTGTTTTTAGGTCAATTCAATTTACCTAGTCTCTGTAGGAAAAGGAAACTGTAAATAATTTATTTTCTAAAAAGTTTATTAGAATTAAATTGATTTTGAAAAACATTGTTTTCCTGGAATATTCATCCAGAAAGTAGTATTTGCTGAATTGAACAGTAATTAGTAGGTACTTTAGAAGGTAAAATGTTAATATTCAATAGCCGTTTATCCTGTGGAGCTACATAAAAAAAAACAGTATAGTGAAATATTTTTATTTAGGTTGACGATTACTAGCAAGAGCCACATGAAAAATGTAAAACTTCAAGAACATGTTTAGGAAGGTCACAGGACCACGTTCCGGTTCCATCATCACACAACCCCTAAGACATTGAAGGGTTTCATTTCATTAGCATCATCCTCCTCTAATATCAGAACAGCTTGATGGTACATTATTGTATGATATTAGTAAAGTTTCCGAAAAATAACTGAACTTCCAGCGAACTGCAGCCGCTGTTATGCTAACTGAGCAGCCTTTAAATTACTGTCGAAAAAATATAGTAAACGAATAAATCTAAAATATCGAACAAAACCCGAATAAAATACGGAATTTCCGAATAAAACATGCATGAAAAATATAGGCATGCGTATGATATAATATCGCAATCGATAAACAACTTGCTTGCTTGCTTATGTATGAGGTAATGCTGGCCTCTACTGTCAGAGTTTGTCAGGCCGCCTTAGAGCCTCTGTTATGGCTTAACGACTCCTGCTTCAGTCGTCCGCTCACTGCTGGCTGAGCATCGTGATGAACCCGACCAAGCTTCTTCTTAATAATTTCCCGCCATTTATAGCAGTCCGTAGCGCAGTGAAGGGCATCGGTAATCTTGGTGCCCAGCTGTTCGATCCCCTGATACTCTGGACTCCGACCCCTGGATCATTTTCCCTCCACCTTCCCTGTCATTATGAGGCGTTCTAGGTTCTTGGCAGGTTTTCGCGCTGCATCCAAAATATTGGAGAACCCTACTTAGGCACACACGCCTTTGGTTTATTATAAGTTCGTCCAGTATGGGCACTTTCGTTCTGTACGGAGTCCATGGGATACGAAGCTTACGCCGCCAGCACCACATTTCAAAGGCATCAATGCGACGCCTGTCGATTGCCTTGAGGGTCCAGGACTCAGCGCCATACAGAAAGATCGGAGAGTAAGGTCTTGATAATGTACATTTTGGTCTTCTTGAGTACGTTCAGATCCTTCCATATTTTATCGAGTTGGCTCATTGCTGATTTGGCCGTGCCAATTCGTCGTCTTATCTCCATTTCAGCTCCACCTCTGTTGGATGTGCTTGGGCCAAGATATACGAAATCCTGCATTATATCTCATTGGCTCTAAGCACGATTTTCCTGTCGGGGTGTCTAATCTGTCGATGATCAAAATCCGTTTTAGTCTAGTCCCATTTCCCAGTAGCATAGATGCCGTCTGGGCCTGATCATGATCTACGGAGCCGAAACGTGGACACTCACGGTCAAACTAGTCCACAAATTTAAGGTCGCTCAGCGAGCTATGGAGCTTTGCTTGGAGTTTCTCTGAAGGACAAGATTCGTAATGAAGATATCCAACATAACTCAAAGAATAAGCAAGCTAAAGTGGCAGTGGGCTGGTCACATTTCCCGGAGAACCGATTACAGTTGGGGTAGACGAGTTCTCGACCACGTTTAGGCAAACGTAGTGTAGGATGCCATGTGGCCAGGTGAAGTGTCGACCTGCGAAATGCAGTCAGATGAAAATGCATGAGGAGAGCTGAAGATCGAGCTCAGTGGCGTGCATGTGTGCGTGAGAGGCATACGTCCAGCAGTGACAGATATAGGCTGATGATGATGGTAGGCTTGATGCCGAACTCGCACGGAACCTTCGGTAACCAATTTCACACTAGATGACCCGGGTATCATCGAGGGCTGGTGGTTAATCGGATCGTCCGTGCCTTCACTGTGTTATTCACTGTTGAGGTCTGGACATTCTCAATGGAGATAGTCGGTGGTTCCCCTTGCCTGTTAAGCCAGGTTGTTACGAGCTTTTTAATTTCTCTAGGTTCCAGTAGCCTCTCCAAGGGCGCCCCGGTCAGGAGTCGGGTTATCAATGTCCGCCGCCCGATACTCGGCCTTGTCAGCTCGTGCTGGTGCTGCTGAACCCAGAGGGCACGTGCAGGGTGATTGAAGGAAATTTCCGTGGACTCGAGCGACATCATCCTCCTACTATTAATCAATAACAGCTGGGACCTACAGCACAACTTGCACATAACATAGCATAAAGCACATAAAGCACTAAGAAAAGTCATTGGTGCAGAGCCCATAGGACCGAACCCGGTATTGTTGGATTCTAACTCGCACTGGTCGGCTACCATCGCTTACTAGGCTAGTCAACTGCAGAGCTATGATGGACTGTCATTAGAACAAATACCTCCATTCTCTATAGAAACGCTTGGTCTGTTGGCGGCTGTGTGGTCGGACGCCACGCCTGTTGGTCCTTCAAACCCAATTCAGGCGTGCAAAAACGAGCGTGAACTTCCGACGAAGAAAACATCGTTACAAACATTGATGGTTTCGCAAGTCTAGTACGACTCTCATAGAGAAAACCTGTCGCCAAGCCCCTTATAATACTACCGACATCACACAACCTCTGTAACTCTCTAGACAAATCAAATCGCTCCTGTCAAAGTCGAAGTTTTTTTTGGTAATTTTACCGCTAACACCTTCGTGTTCACATGAGACAGTGTCAATGGTAACACGCTAGTGCTAGCTTATAGATGATCTACAAGACATGTGTCGCGCAGAGGCACGCATGTTGCGGGTTCGATTCCCGTCCGAATCCAAATTTTTCCTTTAGAATATTATTAAGTTGTCGGTAAAGTTTCTTGGGCACAAACGAAACGATTCTCTGCATGTGTGATCCCATGCGCACAATTTGAGAAACAGCGTTTCGGATTGATCGTGATTGTCATGTAAACATCATCTGGACACAGTTTCCTCGCGGTGTTTTCGTTGGTAATTTTAAAAAGACTGCTAGATTTGTAGTAATGACCCAGGCCCTGGAGCTACGAAACGAAATAAAAAAAAACTGGGCTACAACCTGTAAAGAAAGAAGGGATACGAAATGAGAAAAAGTTTAGAGCGAGTGTGCAATTTGTGCAATGCTATCAAATTAAGATTAGGAATTAAAAGGGAAATGTTACCCAAAAAGGTATAACCGCGACAAAAAAAAACTTTGTAAGTTGCCAAAATAGTTTCCCCAACACCCGAGCAAAACGTGTGTAACAGCTGTTCGTATTTTTAGATTGATAAAGATGCAGTCACTCATTGTTTCACGTGCTTGTGTCAATAATGTACAGTGGTAGGGATGTTCTGGATATCCGGAACCAAACCGAAACTATCGGACAGTGTTAGAAATTAAAGCAGTATAAGATCCAGGAGGCGACTGTTCAAAGCTACTAGCTAACTACAACGAGATACGTACATAAAAGACAAGTATCTATACTTATAATAAAGCAGTAAGTACCAAAAAATCAGTACAATGAATAAAAAAAACAGGATGAAGGGTACTTCATCCTGTTTCAGCTTAAAATAGGGAACTGAACAATAATATATCATTTTTTAAATTCGTTTCTGTATTTGTCTGTCTGTATGTTGTTCGCGCATCACGTAAAAACTACTGGACCGATAGCGATGCGGTTTTCACTGTTGGATATCTTAAGGTTTGACTTAAAAACTGGGGTACTTGGTATCTAAATCTGATGATTAGATGCCGAGCAATCAATAAAAAACTATTTGACCACTGAACGAATTTTGCTGAAGAAATGTAGTACATTATACTTTATAGGTACTTTTGGTCCTGGAATAACACGTATGGGCTACTTTTAAATGAAATCTAGTCCGAAATAAAAAACAAACATCCGAAATAAGAGTGGATAAGATTTATGTATATGTATATTTGGCGGATTACGTGACGATTACTGTTCGTAATCCATACCAATAGTATAAAAGCGAAAGTAACTCCTTCTGTCTGTTACCTTTTCACGGCTGAATCGATCTTGATGAAATTTATATGAAGATAGTTTGAATATAGGATACTTTTTATTGCGATAAACAATAGACCGCGGTGACAAAGTCGAAAGTTAGTATTTTTGGTAAACCATAAATAATCATCTGATACATATACGCCTTAAAAATAACCACCAAGAACGAATCCGTATACGAAATGTTCCGAAACTTACGGATTCCGTTTGTTTTGTCCGTTTCCGTAATTGAACCCAACCCTAGCCCTGTACAATGTATGCCGGCGGGTGTGGTGCCAGCACCAATGGGATTGCGCTGGCCGCGGCCGGTAGCGGAGTTGTACCGCAGAATAAATAATAGTACAAGGTTGTATGTGATTTATGTTTACTGGCGTTTATGATGTTTGCATATTTTTGTAATTTTAACAAGAACTAGCTGTACCTGCGGCTTCGCATTCGTGGGTCATTTTTATGCATGGTCATTTCTATTGGTTAAAGTACTTTATGTGCTATTTCAGGACCTAAAATACCAATATACCAACATATTTTGTTCAACATTCCTTCAGCCGTCAAAAAGTTATTATCGATTGTTCGGCTTCTACTCATCTGATTGAGATACCAAGTACCCCAGTTTTTAAGTCAAACCCTAAACTATCCAATAGAGAAAACCTCATCGCAATCGGACCAGTAGTTTGTTCGTGATGCGCGAACAAACATACAGACAAACAGACAGACACGATAAAAAAGAAGTTATATTCTTGTTCAGTAAATTATTTTACGTCCCATATATCTTCTTTTTTTTTACATTATCTTTATTGCACAAGCAAAGGTAATGCTTCTCGGGAGACGATTTTAGTTCATATTTTCAATTTAATTTAAGTTTTTTTTAATGATCTTACGATTTTTCAAAAAACTAATCCCACAGAAGTATTTGAATATTTGTTGGGATTACACACATTTGGTTTTTGTAAAAATATCTTCGATAGAAACTAAATGAAGTTGATTCATTTCATCGACGGGACCGTCAAAACGGGTGATTTTTAGGAAACTAGGTTTTTTTCTATAGAGCCAAATTTATTTAATCGTGTTTCGGTGACCACAGCCAGATAAAGTATTTTGTGAACATTTATTACACATCAAAAAATAAAGTCAATACCAATAAAGTCATACCGTTTTCAAAGGTCTAGTTTTAAATATTCATGAGGACGAATCGACAAATTTCAATACCATTTCGCATTAAGTAGGTACTTATTGTTGAAGGTTTGAAAAAAGACGGAGTCGACACCGGCAAACAACCGAGTGAAGCATAGCAAATGGCGACTATGTGTATGTGTGCGTAAGTGGATAATTTGTGGTGTTTTGTGGTTGATACACAATTTATCAATGTATGTGAGTTTCTTTATTCCAGCATAACTTTTTAATGCCTGAACAGATTTAAACGTATGGGGTATCGTTATAATCCTTATATCCCCCGAGTAACTTTCTTTTTTTTTGAAAACGTTTATTAAGTGGATAATTTGTGGTGTTTTGTGGTTGATAAACAATTTATCACAAAATACTGCATAATTTTTGATTTTTCGAGAGAACTTGACAGCCATGAACTTGGCATAACATGGCGAAAGTGTGTGCGTGAGGCTTGTACCACAACAAGCGGATCGGCATATCTTGGGCGCTTCACTTTCCATTTGGCGTTGTTCAATCCGTATTTTTATAACACAACTGCCCAAAAAAGCAGTGCATTTTTTTAGCATTCATGTATGTGTGTATGTATGTATGTATGTGAGTTTCTTTATTCCAGCATAACTTTTTAATGCCTGAACAGATTTAAACGTATGGGGTATCGTTAGAATCCTTACATCACCCGAGTAACTTTTTTTTTTGAAAACTTTTAATAATAACTTTTAAATTGTATGGCACAATTTTCAAACTCGAAAAAAAAAACAAATTCATCGGAATTCACAATATGGGCATCAAATTAAAGGCCTTGATAGGCACATTCCAACAGTATATAATTTATCGGCAAAAGCTCTTTAGGCTTGGCAGGCGTGCTTTTTTTAGCTTTTAATTCCTATCGATTAGGACTAGTTTCATTTATGGCTAAGATTTCGTGTTTTTTTTTAAATAGCGTAATTTAAGTCTGTTACATGCTCTTTCAACATTACTGTACAAATACCTCCCCCATAGAGGGGTGGTTTCGCCTTAAACACCACTCTTGGCAGGCGCGAAGCGTCTTGGTTATCGCAGTACTTGGATGTGGAGACTCACACAGGAAAACGCTGATCACTGGCCATTTCTTGAATTCCCCTTCCTGGTTAGAAAAAAATATTAAAGCGATAAACACGGCCGATGATACAGACGGATAAAATTTCCTTAATTCAACAGCTTTCAACAGTTACATAATTATTTTGTCGTGATATACAGTCGCTTGCAGCGTTCAGTCATAAAACGTTTTATCAATAATACCTTTATCGACGCATTCCAAACCAAATTTGAAGGCATATAGTTTATAGCAAGAAATATTCTGTCTGGGCGCGTATTTCATATATTCGCTTCGTCATAAAAAAACTCATCGTCAAGTAAAATTATAGATGATCCTTTATTCGACAGTGGGTGGATACGGGCTGATTAGAGAATTAGATTATAAAATTAGATTATAGATGATCCTTGACTCGACAGTGGGTGGATATGGGCTGATTAGAGAATTAGATTATAGATGTTCCTTTACTCGACAGTGGGTGGATACGGGCTGATTAGATAATTAGATTGTAAAATTAGATTATAGATGATCCTTTACTCGACAGTGGGTGGATACGGACTGATTAGAGAATTAGATTATAAAATTAGATTATAGATGATCCTTTACTCGACAGTGGGTGGATACGGGCTGATTAGAGAATTAGATTATAGATGATCCTTTACTCGACAGTGGGTGGATACGGGCTGATTAGAGAATTAGATTATAGATGATCCTTTACTCGGCAGTGGGTAGATACGGGCTGATTAGAGAATTAGATTACAAAATTAGATTACAGATGATCCTTTACTCGACAGTGGGTGGATACGGGCTGATTAGAGAATAGAGTTTTTTAAATGCAAAAAAATATGCGAAATTTCATTCAATAATGTTCATATATTTTTCTCATATTCTAGTGTGTATCATAATGATTTTCCCTATTGATATTACAATCTAGCCTTGATTAGGCCAATAAGCTATTTTAATTTAAACTTTTAAAATGTCTAATTTAAGAATGTGTCTAAAAACACTTTCCTTATCGTCTCATAAGATGAAGACACTTTGCTCATGCGGTCTTTATCGGTAGCACTTCCATTAGCACTACTTTACACACTAAGATTACTGTCACTAAACACCACACAAATTCTTACTGTTTTGTTCTTTTGAGTCATCTCTCTATGTCCGTGTGGTCGAGGAGCTGGATCGCCTCGACATTTACATGATGGTGAAGTCTATGTTTCGTGAGTTTCTGCATATTTTTTAATGACTTTGTCGATAAACTACGTACATTCAAGTCCCGATGGAGATCGTCGTTTCCAACCAAGGAGCACTTTTCTTAATGACGGAGTTTTTAAACGTTAAAAATTGCAATGCGGTCAAGACCTTTGAATTTCAATGTTTTCACGGCAAAGCATTGCGTTCGTCGCCTTGAGACCACTGGTCTTATTTATTGCCAATGATTTGAGCATCGATAAACAGACAAAACCTGTCAATTTTTAAGTCATAATCTAAATAAAAATAAATAATAAAAAACACGACTGCCCTGCTAAAAACGAACTCGGAACTCAAAAAAAAAGAGATAAATAAAATTGTTATTGCAGTCGGGGGACCACTCTGTGGAACACATTTAATCTAAGAGGAGCCCAGACTGCAATGTAATTTTTTTTATTTCTTGTTTTTTACTTTTTAGTTCGTTTTTAGTAGGGCAGTCGTATTTTTCAAATTTTTTTTTTGTGACATGTTTTGGCCATAAATTATATATTTTTGGAATGTGCTCATCAAGCCCTTCAATTTGATACCCATATTGTAAAATATTTTTTTTTTCGCTTATGTTAATGGAGCCATACTGCTGCCATATTGAAATAAAAATATATAATTATAGCATATGTTTGTTACTCGGGATGATGTAAGGATTCTAACAATACCACATACATCAAAATCTGTTCCGGCAATTAAAACTTATGGTGGAATAAAGAAACTCACATACATACAAACATACATGAATCTTAAAAACATTACACTCCTTTTTTGGATAGTTGTGTAAAAAACCCAGTTATTTGTTTTTTATATCCCGAAAATATGCAGGGCTGGCTGGGAGAACCAAAATATGCAGGGCTGGCTGGGAGAACCAAAATATGCAGGGCTGGCTGGGAGAACCAAAATATGCAGGGCTGGCTGGGAGAACCAAAATATGCAGGGCTGGCTGGGAGAACCAAAATATGCAGGGCTGGCTGGGAGAACCAAAATATGCAGGGCTGGCTGGGAGAACCAAAATATGCAGGGCTGGCTGGGAGAACCAAAATATACAGGGCTGGCTGGGAGAACCAAAATGGAAAACTCTTCACGAAAATCCGTAAAGATCTTAACAAAGAATAGCTCCTGCCCACCTACCTATGTTTACTAAATAAAAACACAAGCCGAGTATATTTAGCTATAGAATTTTCTACTGAGAGAAAGCACAGCATGATGTCACGCAGTGTCCTTGGCCCAGGGCCAGGCTGAGTCATGGGGCCACCTGTCTCCTCTGATGGAGTGCTTTAATCTGATTTTTTCATTGGACACCTGACGACATTGTAAATTGAGTAGAGTTTTGACCGAGTTTCGCCTACGTACTGATTTTTCTATGAGAGGCCCAAGTGTATTTGAATGATTGAGCTAAAGTTAAAATCAAAGCAATGATAACATGACACAAAGTATAGACTGGTTAACTGCTACCTATATAGTCTGATGGTAAACGAATTTGCGGTCGACGGTTGCTTACACGATGTTCGCGACTCGATGACTCCCAGATTATAACTGACTAGCTGATGTCCGCGGCTTCGCACGCTTGGTCATTTTAACATATAGCCTCTGACACTCACAAATAACGTGGCATTCTATTAACAAAATAATTTTCAAAATCGGTTCAGCAGATCCAGAGATTACCCCCCTACAACCTCCCAAACTCACAAACGTTACCTCTTTATAATATTATTATATAGTATAGAAGTGTAGATTAGTATAGATATCATTGTCCTCCATTTTCACCTTAGGCGGCTATGTCTCTAACTAAAACATTATATAAAAGAAAAATACACTGTATTCTGTGAAAATGATCTTGCATACCTTTTTTTTTGCCTAACTGCACTATATTAAATTTGTGCCCAAATCTTCTACTGTTTACTGTTCTGTTTGTCTCTCTATCTCTTTGCTTGGTTTACCATTCTCACTTGGTGACCACTTGACAATTAGCGATAGCAGCCTGGCGGCTTACTGTGTGACTTAGAATCCAATTATACCGGGTTCGGTCCTAGGCTCCACACCAGTAACTTTTCTAAGTTATGTGCGATTTTCGATCGTTCCGAGATTTCTAGGGCGCGTTAAGCTGTCGTCCCGACTGTTACTAATTATTAGCAGTCGTTAAGGCATATTAGAGGCCCTCGGGCGGCCTCACAATCTTTGACACCAGAGGCCAAGACTACTTCATGTGACAAGCGAGCAAGCAATGCCCGATGTGGATTGAAAGAAAATATATTTATTAGTCACATTTCACAACATACAATTGAGAAAAATTAGACCTAAGAATAATATGGCACAAGTTAGAGCAGTTGTGAGTGTGCCAAAAGCGGGTCAGCAACAATGTGCAGATTGATTGGTGGTCATGTCTATTAATTTTGAGTTTCAGCATGCCAATTTATCATTCGTTTTGATCCACACTGCTTGTAAATTAATGTATCTAATTTGAAATGTTCCAGGCATCCCCGTGTCGCAACAGCACTTGCTGTACAACCTGAAGGAACTAGAAGACTCTTCATCTCTCCGCGAGCATGCCATCGCTGACGGCGCGCGGCTTCGGCTCGTGCTGGGCATGCGCGGCGGGCCCATCTCCACACGCCGCCTGCCGCCGCCCGCGCCGGCCTCCGCCGACACCTGGCCTGACATCGAGCGCCTGCTTGATTCTAACAGGTCAGAACACGGGGCGATACATTTCCAGGCGCTGCCTGCTTCCTACCTATTTCCACCAAGCCTATGGGCATCTCCGTTTATCGGCTGTTCGATGATGGCATACCATCATCGAACAGCTGATAAACAGAGGTGCAGTATGTTTGAGATCTTTTTTTGGTTAAATGGAATCCTATTTTGTGGGTTTAAACTATGATACACCACCATTGGGACAAATTGTTTTTAAGAAACCTATCCCGTAGTCATATTTACTAATAATGCTACCGCCCTCTGTTCCAGGGATGACTTGGAGTGGTCGTCAAGCGGCTGCAAGGTGACGGTGCTGGTGTTCCGCGACGGAGAGCGCGTCAACATGCTGCGCGTTAAGGAGAACCACGACGGGACCTACTCGCCCGTCGACAACAACAAGTGTGAGTCTCTACTGACGAGATAGGTGCTGGTGTTCCGCGATGGAGAGCGCATCAACATGCTGCGCGTCAAGGAGAACCACGACGGGACGTACTCGCCCGTCGACAACAACAAGTGTGAGTCTCTACTGACGAGATAGGTGCTGGTGTTCCGCGATGGAGAGCGCGTCAACATGCTGCGCGTCAAGGAGAGCCACGACGGGACGTACTCGCCCGTCGACAACAACAAGTGTGAGTCTCTACTGACGAGATAGGTGCTGGTGTTCCGCGATGGAGAGCGCGTCAACATGCTGCGCGTCAAGGAGAACCACGACGGGACGTACTCGCCCGTCGACAACAACAAGTGTGAGTCTCTACTGACGAGATAGGTGCTGGTGTTCCGCGATGGAGAGCGCGTCAACATGCTGCGCGTCAAGGAGAACCACGACGGGACGTACTCGCCCGTCGACAACAACAAGTGTGAGTCTCTACTGACGAGATAGGTGCTGGTGCCGTTATTTTTTTATGTGAAAATGTTGTTGACTTGTATCTGTTTGTTGATGCAGTCTGTGTTACAGACTCGGCGGCGGTGGGCAGTGCGGCAGGCGGCATGGAGTCTCCGGCGGGCTCGCTGCAGGAGAACGCCGTCACCATGGGCAAGATGCTGGAGCTTCGGCGCCGCATGGAGGCGCTGTCGCTGCAGCGCGCCGCGTCCGACCCGACCGCGTCAGGTACGTCACCGTCAGGCGCTAACATCACACACTCACACACATTCACATCTCATCAGCTGGAACACGTCAACGGCTGAATATAGCCCAATATAAGGGTTGTTGTTGTGTAATCAACACGATTAGCAGGTCTTAGTGATCGCAGTAGATGTTGATACTTATAAAGATAACGTTAGGAAAAAAATGCAGCTCATTTCTTAAATTCCGTGCTGGTTCTCACAGCACCCGCAGGATGAGAAAGGGTGGTCCTATTACAATAAAGGGCACAAGTGGCCGCATGAAGGGAGGCGCTAACAATTACTTTTTATAAGTTATGTGAGGATGGACCAATAAATCACTCTGGCACCAGAGATCGGCCTACCTTTTTCGAAATACATTCTATGACCGAAGGAAAAAAAACATCTTACAAAGCTTATCCCATATTTTTTCTAGAAATGAAACGGAATGTAGTGTCGTTACTGGGTTGCTATGTAATGTGGTTAGTTTATGGCAACCCGGATGGTGTTACCAAAAATGAGATCGACTTTTTTTATGGCGTATAAGGGACACATATTCAGAGATGTCTCAGGTTTAAAACCGGCAGCGATCGCCGATTGGTTCGAGGCACTCTGAATATTGTCTTTCAGCTTGAGCGGGTCCGCCTGATAAAGTCCACGCTCCGACCAAACCTGCTCCAAATTATGTCTGGGTTCGAAAAGTTACAGGAAAATCTGGAGAGACAATTCGATGCCGTAGAAACCATATGCGACGTCCACGAGGGACTAGACAAGGTGGTGAGAATTATCACGGAAGAGGGCCAAAAGTTCTGCAGCTTACATCAGCGTATAAGCTCTCTGACCCGGCTCATGACACAAAGACGAGAAAGTGCGCAAGGTTTTTGTCAGAACTGGTGGCTCTTAGCAAAAAGATTAAGAATCTGGCACGACGTGCCCTTCGGTCCTCCAACGCATGCCTTATACAAAAGGCAATAGAACAGAAATGAGGGTCTAGTGTTCGTTCAGCAACTTGGTAGAAGTCACCTGACAATGTTCAAAACAGCTGATGGCAGAACGGACATACGGACAAATAAACATCGCATGCTCCTCGGCCACATACTGTTTGTGAGGATTCAAGAGCCATGTTGACCCGGCACTATACTGATGAGCTGCCGGACGTCAGCTTCAAAGAGATGGAGATGGCCCTGCGACAGTTGAAAAATGGAAAAGCCTCCGGTGAAGATGGAGTTACGTTGGAGCATGCAGTGATGAATGAAAGAGGGTGCTTAGGACGCTTCTTTATTGCTAGGTCTACATGATGATTGATTTTACTAATAATTATTGCTATGCTTAGAGCGATGGTGGCCTCACGGTTCTATAGTGCAATTTAGAATCCAACGATACCGGGTTCAAAACCTAGGCTCTGCACTAATGACTTTTCTGAGCTATGTGCGGTTTTCCATCGCTCCGTGCTTCGGAGGCCACGTTAAGCTGTTGGTCCCGGCTGTTATTGATTAATAGCAGTTGTTAAGCCATGTCAGAGGCCCTCGGGCGGCTTGACAAACTCTGACATCAGAGGCCAGCACTACCTCATACGACAAACAAACAAACAAACATTGCTATGTCAGCGGATCTCGAAGTAGATTAGTAGCTCACACCACAACAATCTAGTGAGTGGTTGGTGCCTTCTGGCACAGAGCGTATGCCGCGCAGAGGCGCGGACATTTCGGGTTTGATTCCAGTCTAAACACACAAAGAACAGTCACAGTCATAAAATAAACTTGTCCCCCCCTCCACTATTACAGAAAAGGTGGAGATCCAGAAGACCCGTAGCGAGGAGACGCTGTCGGCCCCCCACTTGTTGGAGGAGGCCGAGGAGCCCTACCGGCGCACCTACACGCCTTACAGCGAGGCTGACGACTCCTTCGCACCGCTCTACGATAGGAACTATACTAGGTAAGTCAGTTTAGGTAGATGAAGATAAATCACTACGTTTTGCATCAAGATATCGAATCGAGAATCCTTCCGTCACTGTACGACCACAAATCGACAAAACGTTACCCTTTTATGACAGAAATACCATGCATAAGAACGAAGCGTCACTCTTCTTCATTTAGGACCGGTTCCTATATCTTAAAACGAACCGTTTTCACTCACTGTCCGTCAGCTTTTGACATAAACACCATACAAAAAACGTCAAAAAGTAACGAGATGTTGGAAAAACGATCCGTTTCATTTTTATAGGAGTGGGGGGTTAGTGTAAGCACCGCAAAGAAGTGGAATGCTCTGCCATCGTCAGTTTTTCTGGTAAATTGTAACCCAGGCGTGTTCAAGTCTAGAGTGAATAGTTAGCGTGCTACACCTTCGAACATCATCGCTTTCCATCAGGTGAGATCGTGGTCAAACGGTTGCCTAGTCATCACCATCATCAGCCTGTACTTGTCCACTGCTAGATGTACGCCTCTCCTAATGCACGCTCGGTCTTCAGCTCTCCTCATCCATTTTCTGCCTGCTGGATTTCGAAGTGATTGTTCCGTCAGAAAGTCCCTGGTATCCAAGTACAAGGCCAGCAAGATTGTTACAACCCACCGCAACATTTTTGCTTGCCACCTACCTTATATATGTGATCTTGTGATCAAGAAGAGCACCACCTTCGTGTACAGATACGAGTACGAGTGCGGGTTCGGCTCCCGCTACACGCTGCTGCCGCCCATCGGCGCGCGGGACCCCGACCCGGACACTGAAGAGCGGACCCGACAGGTGACTACAACACAATACTATTTATATCTATACTTATATAGCAGTAGGTAACAAAAAGTCTATAATAATTTTCTAATGGAAAAATTTGGGTCACGGACGAGATTCGAACTCGCATACTGTGCCTCAGCGCAGCACATGCCTATGATATATTTATAGCATTTATAGGTATTTTTTTATTCCTGGAATAAAACATAGGTAACTTTTAACACAGAGAAATGACCGCGCGGCTGAATAAAATAGGAAAAAGGTCTGAACGTTGAAGTTTTTTTTTTTAATTTATAGTTTAATTAAAATAAGCTACTGACCAAGTATATATGTCTATTCGCGGTACTGTGTTTATTTGTGACCTCATCATTTTAATAGTACTGAACTGGTTACAACTTATTTATTTGGGTATTATTAGGGTTCCGTTCCTCAAAAGCAAAAAAGGAACCCTTACAGGATCACTTAGTTGTCCGTCTGTGTCTATGTCAAGGCCCTTTTTCTCAGGAACGCGTGGATCAATTTGAAATTAATATCAAATACTCAGATCTGCAATCCCTTGGATCTGTGAAAAACAAAGGATACGGCCGTTTATGCCGCATATTTTGACACTCGCAAGGGAATTAAATCTATAGGCTACTTCCCGTTGACCTAGAACCATGAAATTTGGCAAGAAACAATGTCATATAGCACAAGTTAAGGGAAAATCCGAAAACCGTAAATGTTTGTACGGAACCCTCGGTGTGCGAGTCTGACCCGCACTTGGCCGGGTTTTTTTGTGTACGTTTTTTAATAGTATCTCTCGAGTTTATTAATACCTAGTAGTTATATGCCGTTTCATACACTACTTTATCTACACTAATAACTTAATTTTAATGAAAAAATAAATTGTAACTTTAAATCTTTCGCGATTCGAACACATAGTTAAATATTTAAACGGGACTTAATCGCGCTGAAAACTTGATTTACCTCGACGTTTCGATCAAGTTGCATTGATCGTGGTCACGAGAAGACTTGAAATAAATATCAAACTGAGGTGTCTTCTAAATATTAAGTTTTCAGCGCGATTAAGTCCCGTTTAAATATTTAACTAAAAAATAAATTGTCTTAATATTTTCTTGATTTTTCTGGTAAAAGCTTTCTGGTTCGTCATGTTCGTTGCTGTTTCCGTGATGTCAGGTGTCAAATTCTCCTCACTAACACTGCTGTCCGACATTTTTAATTAGGATAAAACTTTTGATCAATAAAAACACATTAAATTGGTTAAGTAGGTACTAGTGTAAAGTAAATTATGGCCAAAACCAGTCCACAGCAGATTCGCGCGCATAAGTTCTAGCACTCGCCGCCATAGATAATATATAGCCAAAACTCTCGTAGTACGGAGCCAACCGGTGCTTTGTGTTCATAATCCGGATTTTACGATATGAGTGTAGGATAAGACTCTAAACATACAGACTTTCAGATGCATCCGTTTCTTAAAACACCGACATTAAGATGTGGCCGTTTCACGAAATCTTGTATTCTAAAACAGAATACTACGACTTTTAACTCGACTTTAGTAAACTAACAGCACCAAACTAATGCATTTCGTGAAATAATGATACTACACCAAAATCAATGGGGCTGTTCTTGACTAGAATAGTTAATTGAAATGATTATTATGTACTCTAATGCAAAAATGTATGTGTTTTAGTCGCGGCGCGACGCGGACGAGGTGGCCATCTTGGAAGAGTGTCTCGCCGCCGACGAATGCCACCTGCGGCAGGACTCGCCGCCGCTCGCCGCGCGCGCGCTCGCGCCGGTCACGGCACAGGACTACGGTGCGTATTCATTGTTGATTCTCTTCATTATAAATCCCATATCATCATCACCTACATTAGTCCACTGCTGGACATGGCCTCTTACAATAATTGCGGGACACTTTTCCCGGCTCTTCTTGTTTCATATAATTTGTGTGTCTTTTTCGTTTCCGTTTATTCCTCTTGACCGCCAAGTAGCATTCAAATGTTTCAAAAAGAATAGGCGTTTACCAAAGATACATACAAGATACATGTTACGAACCGAAAATCTGTTTAATCGCTGATATACAATAAGTTTTCACTATGATACACTATTTCACTGCCTTAAATACTTAAGTTACGTAAAAATAATTAATAATTGTCGACATGTTAAAATTCTGTACATATTTTTTTACTACTTACGCGCATGCGTTGTCGCGCTTAACGGTAATAAAAAAGTCCATTGCTGCCAGCTAGTTTACGCAGGTCGTCCCTCCATCTGGTCGCAGGGCGTCCTACACTACGTTCACCTACATGTGGTCTCCACTCAGAACTCGCCTAGTCGCCTAGCACATCGGTTAACGTTCTGGTGAAGTCGTTTAGTGCGAGTGTGAATAGCAAGTGTGAATGAGACAGGCGAATGAACAACTCTATTGGCCATTCAGTTATTTCTTACTCGAATTTCCCATTATGCACTTCGCAATTCGCTAAAAAAAACCGTTGGTTAACCATGGTATAAATTATTCATAAAACGAGTTCCGTTAAAGTTTCTACCATTATCCGTGTACACTTCATAGGGTGTTCCGTAATTTATATTCTGTGTCCGTAGTTTTCATTATTATTACGCTGATACAAATTCTGAGACATCTCAAGTGCCTTCTCTTATCGCGCCTCGAAGACTAAGAAGTCGCGGCATGCTGCCGGTTGTTTTTGCGCGAACCAGCAACGCCAGGACATTGTTTTTGCCGTGCGATCCGCTCAGATGATATGCACTTCGCATCAGGATGTAATCATTTTATAGCAAACCTGAGGAAGACTCTGCGATACGCATCACTCGCACGTGCGTAAATAGGTGTACCGGTTAAGAATGCCACAGAATGCAAAATTTTGGTCTTTGATATAAATATTGTTTCCGTTGAGTATTGCATTCCAATATTTTTAAAAACGATCAAGTGCCGTACCACTCGGAACTCGGACTAATAATCTTATGCGGTACATCTACAATAAACACCATTGTTCGTAACACACTTTATTCCCTCAGGCCCACTGGTAGGCTCGGGTGGTGGGTCGTGGCACGCGCACTCGGCCTCCGCCCTTCAGCTACGCGCGGCGGCGCCGCATGCGGCTCGCGCTCCGCCCCTCGAGGATGCACTCTTCTCTTCCTCCACTTCGGACCTGGAGAACCTCAAGCGAAACAGGTACCAACACCACTACACAATATTAGTGGGTAGACCGTCTGTTCTGCTCATAAATACCACCTACACGCAATTACTTTTGTTTGTACTTAAAAAGAAAAGAAACATGATTTTATGGCCGATCAAAGCATATTGCGGATGCACTCACCTGTATGGGGACGGGAGTTCAACGGTTCAGAACGGGAATTAATTAGATAGGGATAGTGTCATGGATTTATGAAGATAATTTAACCAGTATTATAAACTAGTGTCTCTGTGAGCTGTAAACCTCGCGAGTACAAACTTTTTTGCAAACAATCTAGCGGTGCACAGTAGCGCCATCTAGTTACCTTATTGTAAATCCATCAAGTCCTACTTAATAGGTAAAGAGCTGATTCCACTGGTAGAAATCTAAAAGCGAGCAATTTACTGCATTTTGAGGAGCTATTCTGATCATCACGCCGAAGATCCTTATCAGATCTTTACCAATTTTTTATGAGACCAACTTAAAGTTACTAACTTAAAAAACTATTGAAATCAGATCTAATAAGGCGGAGATATTCAGTAGCCCCTTTTTGCCCCATTTTGGGGGAAGTAACCCCCAAATCAAAAATCCCCGATGATTAAAAAAAAAAAACAAAAAAATTGTGTAACCTGTATACCAAGTTTCATCTAGATCGGTTGAGAAATGCGACCAGTAGAGGAGAACAGAGATCCGGACGGATAGGCGGACGGCGGACAGCCGGACATACGAAAGCTTTTTTGCCCAAGCTGAAACGGAGACGCTTCGCGCTCCCTCGGTCCGACGACCGAGACAAGACGGTTTGGTAGACGACCGGTTGGTCTAATGGCTAGTAACCCTAAGAACGAAATCAAATGGTCGCGGGTTCGAATCCTGCAAGGTGCAATCATTTGTGTGATGAGCATGTTTGTTTCCGAGACATGGATGTTGATATTCGTATTTATGTATGTTTTATCTAGTGCCCATATGACAGGGTATCCTAGTTTGGGGTAGGTAATTGGTGTGGGATTGTCCCGAATATATTTATTTTTTATATAAAACAGTGCTAAAGATTGTAGGCGCGATCGCGCTAACTTAACCATCTATCCACTATTTTCTTCTGGCAAACTTTCTATAGTACCCCCTGTATATCAAATACCTAACGTTTGTACACACCCACATGTGAAAAACCCGAAAAACCGCGGCCACTGATCAACCTTAATAAGTCGAGAAGACATCATTGCTCAGTGGGTGCGATTTCGTTTTTTTTACGTGTTGGTATGGCAGGCTGCATAGTTTTTTTCTTTTTTTTTTTTTTTTTTATTACAGACTAGGCAATCGTTTGACCACGATCTCACCTGATGGAAAGCGATGATTTGGTCGAAGGTGTAGCACGCTTGCCTAGTAGATACCTATTCACTCTTGACTTGAACACACCGGGGTTATAATTTACCGGAAACACTGACGAGGGCAGGGCATTCCACTCCTTTGCAGTTCTTATAATAAATGAAGAAGCGTAACGCTTCGTTCTTGTGCGAGGTATTTCAACCATGAAAGGGTGGCGCTTTGCTGATCGTCTAGTCGTACGGTAAGTAAAATGTAAGGAATGCCTCTCCCTCGTCCTCAGCCGCATCCTGCCCGCGCTGTCCCGGCACCGGCCGCGCGAGCACCTGCACCTGTCGGACGAGGGGCTGCACCTGTCGCGGCGCGACGCCGCGCCCGGCGCCGAGCGCCGCCGCCGCCCGCCCCCGCCGCCCGAGCGCGCGCCGCCCCGCCTGCAGGACACCGCGGAAATCAAAGAGAAGAAGATCAGGTATGGAAGCTGCAGCTTTATGAGAAGAGATACTCTTCACTTGTGCCATTTCTCTGTTTTTTTTGCTCACTTCGCTCGTGCTCTTTGTGGTACAGATTATTTATTATTTTTGCACAGTGTACGCACTTCTTCTCTACACTACTCCGTTCCTGCATATGAAAGAATAGCTGTTTATTAGGTTACTCAATAAATTTATGCCATATTTTTTTTTTACCAAATCTGTCTGACTTGAAGTATGTATAAAATTTCAATGTGGAACTTTGATTATCACATTATATTTTATCTATTGACAGATTAGCAATTCGCCATGTTAATAAAAAACAGAATAATAATTATATCAGAACATGTATTAAAAAAAACAAACTGTCAACTGTCAAAATAAACCAACCAGCGATCTAGAGCGCGCGTGCGATTATAAAATATACCTCCGTTACAATTTAAAGGAAAAATAAAAATTTGTCTATTAGAAAAATGCAAGGTATGGTTTAGGTAAGCAGCCGTCACAGCCAAAAAACAAATAGTAGATGCGTACATTGCAGGATCCGGTGCGGGTTCTGCAAGAAGCGGCTGAGCATCGCGACGGTGCACCGCTGCCGCTGCGGCGCCGAGTTCTGCGCGCCGCACCGGTACGCCGAGGTGCACGGCTGCCTGTACGACTACAAGGCCGGGGCTCTGCTGGCGGCCTCCAGCCCGCGCGTCGCGCCGCGCAAGCTGCCTGAGATATAGCCCGCTCGTCGCCCGCCGCCGAACGACACAACAGGTGAAACTTTCCTTTAACAATGAGCCGTTTTCCTGTAGCTAAACAAAAGTAGTTTCTTTAATCTAAAACTGATGGCGTTGTAATGCTATACGCTATGCTATATGCTTTATGCCCACAGAATAATAATGTTACTTTTGTTTGTTTTTGCTTTTTGTTTTATGTGTTACATACAAAAAGTCTTTGTGTTTCACAAATAGAGCTTTTGTTGTGAAATTATAGAATATTATTTAAATCATTTGAAATACGAGTTTGTGCAGTCTCGTGATATTTAAAAACACAGGACGCCATACATTTCCAACAGGTGACATAATCACAGTGATTTCATAATAAAGTTAGGATTCCGCTTCATACTAAGTTTATAGGTTTTATATTGATTCTGAGGAGTTTCTTGCAGTTTACAACGCCATCTGTTATACCTCTGAAAACTATTTTTGTTAAGGAAACCGCCTCATTGCGCCGAGGACGCGCGGTCGGATACAAATGTGATATGATATTTTTGACCTAAAATTAAGATGAAAATGTTAAAATCGTCTGCCATGTGTGTGTTTGTTTTTGTAATGAAATAATTGTGAAAAAATTGTCAAAAAAAATTAAGGTATTGTAAAAATTAGAGGTCTAAAAGCGTCGGCGCTCGACGGTTTGGGGTGCTGCATTGTCGTGCTAGAGGCTCGTTCCTAAGGTTGACAGGGCGCGCGCCGAGCAAACGGACTATACTTGTTTACTTGGTACAATACAATATGGCCATGGCCATGCTGTTCGACCAGTTTTCTCCCCCTGTTAAGCTATAATTTTCGAAAGACCTGTCTTTCTGAGTACCAAAAAAGCTATTATTTTTGTATTCAACCTCCAGTAGAGCGCTTCTAGAAATGTTAATTTTCGAGTTAATATGATAATTATTATAAATATTAATTTTGGAATTGTATCATAGAAATACTGTAATTATTTGTTTTATTTTTCTAGATTTCTGTTTACACTAGTTAGGTCATACACATATAAATAATTGTAGCAAAAATGTACATTTAATTGAATTGGAAAAAATATATTGGTAGAATGTCTACTTTTCATTTATCGTTTTAAATTATAAAACGCATGAAAAGTTAATAAAAGACGAAAGATTCATTTTGACTAATTATAAAATGTACGAAAGTTGATAAAGACGGTAGTTTCATTTTGATGTTCATAATTAAATTAGTTTTGTTGTACATGAATCACCGCCGGCTAAGCTTGCCGAATAGTGGAACCATTGCTCTTCAGCATCATTTTTATTTATTTGTTTATCGCTTTATTATTACACTTATGGCCGGTTCGTGTATCTTAAAACGAACCGTTTTCGCTTACTGCCCGTCAGCTTTTGACATAAACCCCATACAAAAAATGTCAAAAAGTAACGAGACGTTGGAAAAATTACTCGTTTCATTTTTATAGGAATAGAGGGTAAGTCTTATTTGTTGTATAAACTAGTCGAAACTATAAAACTTCCCTTAAAATATACCTTATATAAAAGTAAAGACCATAAAATCATTCGTTAATTATATATCAATATTTATATGACCTGCGTCGTTCATAATGCCACAGATTAAACTAAAAAAATCGAGATGCCTAACGCCAATTTCACATTTCTTTATACGCGCTAGTTGTATGACTACAATAGAAAATAAAGTTGAAATACCCACAAATTTTACCAGATACAGTAAAATCCAGTACGAAGGGTAGTAACGCATTACACTAAGTATTGATGTTAATATCATTAAAGTCAATTAATTCTCAGGGTAATTGACTTACGATCCGCAGGGCTCCGCAGATATTGAATTGCCCGTACAAACGTAATACCAAATCATTTTTAACTGAAGCATATTGCATAACCCCTTAAGATAAAATATTACACTATCTGTTCCGTGTGTGACCTTCCCTCGAGCCTTACGCGATATCGCGTAAGCTCCGAGTTCGAGATATTATGTAAAGTTCCTAACCGCATAACCGTCGCTTGCTCGGCGTGCGCCCGCGCCGGACTTGTTATATACCACATTACATACAACGTAGCGTAATGGATGCTTTATAATTATATATCTAATTGATTTTATTGGTACTCTGCCGGTGCAGTCGCGTGTTACGGTGACATTCTCGAGTGTCGATTTAGCTTTGCAAAGTAGCAGTTTAATGTAACAGTGAGGTTATTTTAAGATCGCCATACACGTAACTACATACGTGTACAAGTATGCGGCGAATTCTGAGACTTTTGTTATTAACTTTCACAACTGCAGATTAACGTGCGGTTTCTGAAGAATAATCGACTGAGTTTTTCTAGAGTAGTGGATTCTCGTTGCCCCATGATCTGTATGGATTTACTTTGCCGTTCTTTCGTTTGTGCCGATTCGAAGCGCCCCCACCGAGCGTCCATGGAACTAACAGTAACATTGTCTCATCTCCTAACCTTAGTCACAGAATAAATAATAGTACAAGTACGTTAGTTCCGTGGACCCTCACTACTGCCATCAGCGCCAAAATGGCGATAATCAAACGCCCTCATTGCGACGTATGTCAAAAGCCTTTCTAGAGTACGGAGTAATATGCAGTTGTATATGCGTTTGTGACGATGTCATCCTCTTTCATCATAATTAAACCCTCTTTTTATATTTATTCTTAAAATTGAAATATTTTTTGGTCGCCGCCTGTCATTCCTACATTGTCATATTACGATATAATAATGTTATAATCATAGAATATGTACCTAATGATAGTATTTTCGTTCGTGGTTGTTTTGATCCCTATTGTTGATGAACGAAAAGTCTGTGATAATAACAATTCTATAGCCCCAATGGTACCAAAGATATTAAATTGGGAGAAGACTGAATAGAATAACCGAGTGCAAGACTCAGACAGTCTTCTATGGGAGAGTAATCTACTATCCAAAGCTAAAAGGATGGCTCGCACCACGAAGTTTCCCTGTTGTTCCAGTACTTTAATGTTGTCCGCTGAGGGTCGGTTTCTAGGCTAGTGGAACAACCCCCTAGGACCGCCTCGCGACCTGTCGTCCCTGCTGAGTAGCTATACGTACGTGCTTAGAACGGTATGGTATAGTTATGCCCGTGGGTCAACAGGGAACATTCAAATTTGGAAGTTTCTTATGTAGTGTATTATTAATTCAGAAACCGGACGTTAGTCTTCAGCGAAAGTCATAGATTTATAAAGCTAATCCAGGTTAACGCCAGTGGGCCTTACTGCCGTACGTGTAGACGTCAATTAACTTTTATCTAGCATTAAATCATGATATTTATATTGTGTTAATGTTAATTAGCGTCTACAGATACGGCAGTTTGTCTTATTGCATTTGTGGATGCAGAGCTGAACAATACAAAGATCTTTCACATCTCTATGTTTTGCCTTTACTGATTATTTTGTTTGTTTATATAATTTTTGTAATGCTTTTCTGTTACGTGTAGGCACTCGGGCAAATATGCTGTTATGAGTGTGGGCGGCAAGATTGTTTCGCCACTATTTATGCAGTTGTTATCAATGGCAGGTCATTGCAGAGCACAAGCCTTCCTAACTCCAACAGTGGTCGTATTTGGGCCCATAGACTCAGTTATTACCTTCCGAACTCCAACAGTGGTCGTATTTGGGCCCATAGACTCAGTACCTTCCGAACTCCAACAGTGGTCATATTTGGGCCCATAGACTCAGTACCTTCCGGACTCCAACAGTGGCCGTATTTGGGCCCATAGACTCAGTTAGTACCTTCCGGACTCCAACAGTGGCCGTATTTGGGCCCATAGACTCAGTACAATGCGTAAAGGTTCAATTCTCGCTACGGAATATTATTTATATTCAGTATGGTCCTTAACTGTGGGAGCATGTTTGTGATTCTCTATGTACAGGGGAACCTACATTATCGACGGAAATAGACCTTTTCATTTCCGATTTGTTTCCGCGTGACAGCCATTCTAAATCCATAGTTTTCGAACAGTGTTGGCGTTTTTCAAAGGAACTAGTACATTTACGAACTGGAAATCTGGTTAAGGTCCAGAATTGCTGATTCGCAACATTTTTTGTAGTAATTAGATAGATAAACGATTTAACTACCATAAAATATTAAAATTATAATAGACCTTTATATTTTTGATGCATGCGATTACGCACCCGCGTTCATAGCAAACATTATCTATAGATTTTTATATTTATTTAGGTGTAATTTAAGATAGTTGATAGTCTATCTATCTAATTAGGTACTACAGACATTGCAAATAAATGTAACTTAAACAGATACTTTCTATTTTCTTTGGAAATCTCTCACTGTTGTAACAATTGAATACAACTTGGCGGTCACGCATGCGCACAGATGCTCATGAAAAGGTATATCGCTCCGACCAGAAATATGAATAGCACAAATTAGTTCACAAACTCCAATAACCTGTGTTGTACAGAGTTTAAAAAACTAACGTCTACAACGAGCGTTTATTATTTTGATAATCTGGCATTTATCTGTCTATGATAGTTTTTTTTTAAACGTAATAAAAAAACTATTATATCTCACCTGATGGAAATGATGATGCGGTCGAAGGTGTATGATAGTGATTTCGAAGAAAAATTCAGATAAACTGCACCACAGAATAATCTTTATTACTGCTACTAATCATTTATTTATTGAAATTAAATAGTTTTGTTTCGCTAAATAAGTACTGTGATAAAATTGTAACTCACAATCTATAGCGAAGTGGTACTCTTTAGGAATGATATTATTTTAGTTAATTTGACTTCGGGAATGTCACGTTAGTTTTTATGTTGATATATTGAAGGTTTGATCACTAAATTATTTTAATAAAAATAATAGTTGTGTGTAATTGTAATATTTGTTACAATATAACTTATCGATTTTCCCGACAGGGGAAGATTTATTAATGTTAGCACTCCCCCAAATTTCGTCGGAAATTAAGACTGAAGACATATTTAGTAGATCAAATGTTCACAATGAAATAAATAATCTACCACCCCGCTTTATATCTTTAAATATGTCTTTAAAGCCTTAATATTTGGGTGGGGTGCCAACTTTCCAATTTTTTTGCCAATTCCTATGAACGAAACAAATTGTAAGAAAACAATATTCCCAAATTACTCTCATTAAATCTGTTCAAAGCGTGGCTATGATTAATGTCCATTGTCATGTCTTATCACTGTGGGTAGTCCGCCATTCGTGCCATTCTTAGACCCAACTAAACTTGCAAATTGTCATACAAAAAGCACCACCTTCACTGTTTTTGATGATTTTTGGTAATGTGGAAAATATTATCGTTAATAGTTGATCTTGTCAATAACTTTCATATGATTTGAATTTATGCCACCTTAATTTCGATTTTTTTCTCTTAACACTTTCACTGCTGACCTTAAAAAGCGAGTCTAGCTCCGGATGCTGACGATGACGTCACTGGGTTAAACTGACGACTAAAAACACGCTGGGCGTGTTTCGCCGCACTGGTGTCACGCTTTCAAACAAAAAAGTAAAGCGAAGTTTCAAGTAAAGTTCGCTGTAAAACTAAGGCAAATAAACTCATTCGTCGCAGCGAGACACCAAGCATTTTTGAAATTATTTAAATATAAATGTTTATGTGGGTATACTCAGATATACATTCTTATGTATATCTCGTCTCAATGTATCCGCGTGACAGCAGGCTTTTCTCAGAATATTATAATCAGCATAATATTACCTATAAAATACCGAAGGCCGTATAAAATCCGTCCATTAGCTTTCGAGATAAGTAAAAAATAACAAAATCTTAAAAATATTTTTATCCATGGTAGACTTTCAGAAATATCTTCAATTATATCAGTAATGATTCATTCTGTGACGAGACGTTTCTTCTGTTATTTTAGGATCCGGAGATCCTTTCTTATTGATAAAAAATACAATAAATAATGTTGTATTCTACAAATGAAAAAATTCGCGAGTAGTGTGCAATGGGAGACTTTTTTTGTATTTTAATGGTATTAATTTTAAAATGACATCAATTATTTGAAAGCGCGTTCGTTATGTCTTCTATTATTCGTAAACGTCGCTCGACGACGCTCGATGACATAATATGCGTACTTCTTTCATCGAGCGACGTGTACGAACGTAGCTCTGGAGATCTTACATGATAATACTGACTGCAAATACGTAAGTAGGTATATTTAGAATTAATTAGGGAAAATACCGCAAGTTGCGCGCCTCTTTGTCGCCACGACACAAACAAAAAAAAAAGTTTTTTTTTCATTACAAAAATATTGATTTATATTTTTTTATTTCATTTACATAGTACTGAAAGAAACGTTTTTTTCTCCCGTAGTTTTTTATGTAAATAATATACACAAAATGTCATATAAATACAAAAATCTTATCTAAAGTACTGAACTGATTTTCACTAAAATGATGTCATTATACTCGTAAAGTTGACAACATTTTCAGAGGCTATATTATTATTGTTAAACCCGAGTGTTTCGAGATGATTTTATTACTCGTACGTTGTTTACGTTAGCTTCGTCCTGTGCCGTTTCATTGAATTTTATGGCGAGCAATATAATGAAATCTACATAATAATTGCTGTGTGTTATTGTTAAAGTCCCTGACCTTTTTTATTGACACATCGGAGTTGCATTTAAGTTACGAGCTAGTTTTTGTAAATGAATTCAGTGATCAAATCTTGTAGGCCTTAACCTTACGGCTCTAATTCTAGATAAGGTGTATGTTCGAACATGTTGTTATTGTATTTGGCCCTTGAATGTTATAGCGTTATAATATTTTGTTAGATGAAATATCACTACATACATATGCACTATTTTCGCTTTGAAATTGCCTGCTTTTCAAATGTTTTGATTAAATTGCACGACATGATCATACATTTTGTATGTTTACGGGCGCAATTGAGAACTAAAAATTTAGACCAATGTTGCTAGTATGTAACGACCAAAATTGTAATATGTTAACTCCGAATAAATCGTATTTTTTACTATTATCATTTACTTATTGTAAAGAGTTTACGAGGATTGTTACAAATGATTTTAATCGACCCTTGAGGATTCATTTGAGGTTCCAATCGAAATGTTCTTGTCGTTGACATTATCAAAAGAATTGTATGTTTGTAGTGTTGCCCTAACACTCGTTAACTCGTGTGAATGCACATCTACTGAAACTGTGCATCGGTATCGATTGCTTTGACTTTAATGCGAAGGTATTGTTTTTGTTGAACATTGTCCCTAAATGCGTGGCTTTGAGATAAATGTAAGTAAATAATCAATAGCAAACTGTTTAAATACTAATGCAAACTTATTTACTAAAAAGCGTAGCTAAAAAGGATAATAAGTGTGATATTTCGAGAATACGAGTATTGTGTCGAGGATCTTTCATGCTGTCCATATATTTACCCATAGCTAGCTATACAGAGTCAAAACACATAGATGTATTTTTAACACAAATAACAATATTTTGACTATGTATAGAGATTGTACTATTGTTTGTAATCTGGCTGGGTGTGCCACTGTATAATTTTCTTAATAGATTTTTGTATATTTAAGTTTATAGATAATTTTTATTTGGGAGAAATAATTTTGGCTGATTTACGAAAAATAAAATATTTATAATGCGAGAGCGAACATCTGTTTATTATTTGTTAAGTTCCTTATCCTAATATTAGTACCAAAATAGTTTTATGCGATTACTAATACTAACGATTACAATTTGGCATAGAGAGATATCATTTTCAATTATTTTTTAAACGAAATATACATCTTTTGGAAATAATATACATATTTACATATATTTTTTAGTCGGGACAATTCAATCATCCGCAATAATAAATCACACAAAGAATTGAGCATGAAACCTACTCAGATTTAAACTAGAATTAAAATTACTCGTATAATTAAGTACACAACTCAGACCAAAATTTGGTCAGAGGAAAACAACATAATAAAAACTTAAGACAACAGATTCCTAATAAACCAGTCTCTATGAAAAAAATGGGAAACTGCGAATAGTATTTTAACGTTGAAACAGATAATGCAATTAATGAAATAGGTATAAAAGCAAATGCATTATATTGTGCGAGACAATGTTTCTGCCTGAAATTGAGAAATATATTCAATACTATAGCACAATTTGAAGGTACAAGACGCTTAAGCAGGCGTATTATTTACTAGCTGCGCCGTGCGTGCGGTAAATATGTTTCCAGGATAAAAGAAAGGTATGTAAGTACTACATTTTTGGTGTAGTACATTTTTAATTTTTGGTGTACAATAAAGAGTTATCTATCTATCTACATTTCATAGAAAATTGTTCAGCTTTAAGGAGCTGATAAACATACTAACAAAGTATATACTTTTGTATTATTTATAATATTAAGTAATAATAAGTACAGATGCCAAGCTACTCAACGATGAAAACCGCATTATAATCAGTTTAGTAGTTCTTATGTGATTAGAAAATATACAGATTTACAGTTTTTATCAATTGGTCTGTTTCTAATCGCATTGAGATGTAGTGCATCAGGTCAATAATATTGAGTTAACCCCTATTGTGTTACCCGTACACGCACGTACTTACTTTGGTCATACATCGTTCTGACATTTAAAAATAATAAAATGAATAAAACATGGTTAAAGAATTGTCAAAAATGGAGAAAATAGCATCCCCGTTACTTGGTGCTTCGCTTCAAGCGCATTTTCGAAGCGCCGGTGGAGTCAGAAGGGTATTTCTTTTTCCTGTGCGAGATTCAACTCTGAGTCGGCACATGAAAGGGAAATTTCCATACAAACATGCATACTTAGTTTACCTAATTTTATTTATTTGATCTATTTACAATATTCGTGTGACGTTAAGTTTTCACTTGTAAAAGTGCTATTATTTTGCCTATAAATTATTAATAATTTAACTTTGACATATTTCATATAGCATCATGTGCATGTGAGGGGTTTAATTAAAAACTGATGACAACCTAAGCTAACCAAAAGGCAAAATTGCAAACAGTCCAGTAGTTTTTCGTGATAAGTAACATACTAAGTCCCAATTCCTTTTATTTTAACTGTACAGAGTTATTGTTACTGCTTCATTGTAAGTAAAGATATGTAAACACAAACATTTAACAGCAAACATCAAATAACCTGATCGTCAGTTTCCCGCAAGAAGCACTCGAATATCTCCACAAAGTTGTCTATCCCCTCCCTGAAGTTTTCGTCCGCGGCCCTCTCTTCGTCCTCGTTAAAGAACGCGTGCGCGAAGTCTATGAGCTTGACGGCGCCCCACGGGTTCGGGTTGGGCGCGTCGTAGGAGAGCTGGTCGAGGGTGGCGCGGTAGTTCATCTTGATCTTCGACAGCTTGTCTTCGTAGTTGTGCTCGAAGGAGTGGTTGTGGTTGAGTCGCTCGAGAGCGTCGGTCCAGGGGGAGGAGACTGGAGGGTGGGGCGAGAAGCTAGCCTGAAAAATCAGAAAAACATTGATTAATGAGATTTTAGAGGTCATAATGAATTAATTTACTAAAATACCTACCAATTTTAATGTTTATAAAAGAAAAAAAAATGCATGGGTCAATAGTTATAAATATTTCATTGACAGATACGAGAAGCACCCCACGCTTTTTTGAAATAAAACATTTTTTTCTTATTTACACTATTAAAATTTATTTTCTATTTTTTTAGTTTGGTTTTCTATATAAAGCGTGTTTTTTAAACTATTATATATATTTGTTTTTTTTTCAATTATTGCATTGTTATCGGTCCTTGATAGGTGTGCAAAATTTGAATGAAATCTGACCGTTTAAAGTGGGTCAAAATAGCGTCCAAAGGAGTCGGTTACAAACATACAAGTGAAGCTGATATAAAGCGTATAATAAAAGATATGCAAGACTGAAATAAAAGATTTTTATTTATTTAATTATATGGGATGGCACTAAAGATCTAACCTTTGAACGGTTCGGAAATCCAGGAGATTTGAGCAAAAAATCATACATATTAAAAGCAAATCTAATTTAAAAGACTTTTAGTAAGCACGGTAATGTTTTCTATACAGTATTCTATCTTCATACAAGCTGCCGGAAAGTGAGTTATACCTACGCGCCTCGTGTCGGTACCCACTCGGTACACGGACAGTCGCGAATGCGCCGCAGCTCGGTAATGTCGTGGCCGCAGTTACGAACGAACGGTGTGTTTTTTTTGTAAGCAGTAAGCGTGCGATTTGTGAATATTTTACTGAAATAAGTACAAGTACTAACTAACAAAGTCTATAACCAAGTGAAAGATATTCCTTTTTGTCCTCCTTGTCGATGTTTCCCAAAAGTATTTTTAATTAAACTATCCGAATGCGGCTTTTTTTATACTAATATATTTTGCAATGAAGCTTTTCGTACGTCTCAGGCGAGGCGCGAATACTTTTCTGTATCAAATTTATAACGGTGTATTTTTTTATTAAATGTACTAATTAAAAAATCACCCATGTATTTTTATTGAACACCTCCTATTTCATTCACAACGAATTTCTTTCTTTTTTACATATTAAAATATACAATCACAAAACTAGAAAGAAATTTAAGTAGGTAGATGAAATTAAAATACTGCAGGCGGGCAGCCCTGTCGCGTGTTTATGTACCACGCGGCTGTAGGTAGTTATTTCAAGGACAGAGCCGAGTCACAATACTGTATAGATAACATTACCGTGCCTTATGGCCAAGCTCCATTAATACATTTTCCCACGCTAGCTCCGCTTCTACACTCCGCCCCCCGCTACCCGCAACAAGCACTGAAGTGCCTGTAACAAGGTTGAATATCGCGAGCGCTGTTTGAACACGCAATTTAGCTCGGAACTAAATGACGTAAGTCTCAAAAGATTTTTTATTGGCAGGCTAATAATTTAGTTTTTAGTAAATTTTGTCTTGATAGTGGATAATAAACTATATTTTCTTGCTGTGAGATTTATTTTAGAGATAAAACCTTTGAGAAGAAAAATGAAAATATTACTAAAAATAACGCAATTGATAAGATAATTTATCGAATGAAATTCTGTTAATCACGTTTTTGTCTTGATCACGGAGAAATAAAGATCTCAAAAACATATATGTTAAGTTTCACATTTAAAAGCTTTATGGTTGACCCAGCATATTTATGGAAAAACCCCTTAAATATATGGAGCCTGCTGAACGCACACTGAGCCCTTTATAGGCGATGCAGTGCAGAGAGTGGATGGAGCGCGGCCGCGCGCGGGTGAAAATTAACCTGTGCAAGCGAGAGGGGCGATAGAGGGACATAGGCTAACTTCTTGTACACCGGGCCCTTGTGGGACAGCTGTCTGCTGAACGGGGAGCCCTCGATGCTGTGCAGCGATGGAGCGGCGGCGCGGTGGCTGCAAGTTACCTGTGCGAGCGAGAGGGGCGAGAGCGGGACGGAGGCTAACTTCTTGTACACCGGGCCCTTGTGGCACAGCTGTACGCTGAACGGGGAGCCCTCGATGCAGTGCAGCGAGTGGATGGAGCGACAGCGCGGCGCAGCGCCGGGGCTGCGAGTTACCTGTGCGAGCAAGAGGGGCGAGAGCGGGACGGAGGCTAACTTCTTGTACACCGGGCCCTTGTGGGACAGCTGTCCGCTGAACGGGGAGCCCTCGATGCTGTGCAGCGAGTGGATGGAGCGGCGGCGCGGCGGAGCGCGGGGGCTGCAAGTTACCTGTGCGAGCGAGAAGGGCGAGAGCGGGACGGAGGCTAACTTCTTGTACACCGGGCCCTTGTGGGACAGCTGTACGCTGAACGGGGAGCCCTCGATGCAGTGCAGCGAGTGGATGGAGCGACAGCGCGGCGCAGCGCCGGGGCTGCAAGTTACCTGTGCGAGCGAGAGGGGCGAGAGCGGGACGGAGGCTAACTTCTTGTACACCGGGCCCTTGTGGGACAGCTGTCCGCTGAACGGGGAGCCCTCGATGCTGTGCAGCGAGTGGATGGAGCGATAGCGCGGCGCAGCGCCGGGACTGCAAGTTACCTGTGCGAGCGAGAGGGGCGTGACCGGGACGGAGGCTAACTTCTTGTACACCGGGCCCTTGTGGGACAGCTATCCGCTGAACGGGGAGCCCTCGATGCTATGCAGCGAGATGGAGCGGCGGCGCAGCGCAGCGCCGGCGGAACGCAGGGGCTGCAAGTTACCTGTGCGAGCGAGAGGGGCGAGAGCGGGACGGAGGCTAACTTCTTGTACACCGGGCCCTTGTGGGACAGCTGTCCGCTGAACGGGGAGCCCTCGATGCTGTGCAGCGAGTGGATGGAGCGGCGGCGCGGCGCAGCGTCGGTGGAGCGCGGCCGCGCGCGTGGGCTGCAAGTTAACTCATTCGTTTATAAATGAACTTTGGAGTCAAATATAGAAAGAGGCTTGTTTCCCGATAGGAACGCGCGCGATTCAAAATGGAGCAAAAACACTGATAAAACGGCTAGTAAAAACTGGTCATGTAAATTAATTAAAAATGTAAACCTATTATTTCTAACTGAAACTGTTGTAATCATGGTTTTATGGTTTGGCCCATTGCTTATTTCGGAGATCCATGTTTGCATACTCACATCGGCACATAGGCTCATCAGCCTCACATCGTTATACTCACTTTGGCTTGACAGCCCCACATCAGTATACTCTTGTTGTCATATCTTGTTCAAAGTACTTTGTGAGATGTCTAATGACTACAACATGTCATGAGGTCATGAAATGATGTCACGTTGTTTTTATACAAAATATCTAGATAGAACTATTACTTTTTTTTTTTTCAGTTTGACTGTTTGTTGATTGTGGGACATCTCATTGTCACTTTTATATTTGTAATTTACATTATGTTTTATTATATAAGTTCTGACGTTTGAAAAAAATATAAAGAATTAACAAATATGGAAAAAATGAAATCCTCGTAGAGTTTCTTAGTGCTCTCTTCTCTAACGGGCGTATTTCCGAAGTACCGGTAGTGTCAGAAGGTTGTTTCCTTTTGCAGTGTGAGATTTAACTCTGTTGGCAGGGAATTTTCCTTTTCAAACTCAAAGCATACTGAGTTAACCAAATTTTTATTGACGTGAACTTTTTATAATATTTTATGTATTTCTCCTTGTTCATGAGATGTTAATTTTGACTTGTAAAAGTGCTATTATTTTTGCCTATTTACAATAAATTCGTTGACTTTGACTCTCATTGGCCTAATAGGCCCACATCAGTATACTCACATTGGGTCGACAGCTCCGCAGCACTCCCGCAGCTTGGCCCCATCGTACAGCAGCAGCAGCGAGGCGGAGTAGAGCCTGACGGCGGTCTGGTGCCGGCTCCACTTCTGTATCTTCCACAGCTCCGACAGGAACTGCAGCAGTAAAGCCCGACAGAGGCCTGTGCCTACTCCATTCAGATAGTTTCTTATAGCTGGAATAATAACATTGTCTATTGATTTATTTGTTTGCTAGTGCACGGCGAAGTATATAGGTAAGCACACATAATAATATGGTGTCGCGGACATTTTTGTACAACTTTTTAGACCAAGAACAATCTTATGATACATTTACTATTATGTATCAATTAAAAAATTAACGATGAAAATAATTTCGCTGAGTTTGTGAATGAATCAGATATACCATTTCATCTATATTCTGAACACATCTTCATAGAAAATAGTGTTAGAACGTACGAACGCGCGTGGTGGCTTGGATCATCTGGCTATGCGTTACGGGCGCTGAGTTCAGCCCATGAGACGACAAGCAAAGCTCATTTGAATCTCAAATCATTCATGTTCTTTCTAACTAACCTACTGATTTTTCCGCACACTAAAAGCAGTAGATTCAAATGGCCAATGAATCCAAAATCATGAATATCAACCTAATTAACCTATTGCTTTTAACCGAAACTCGTCACCAAATAGATTTAACAAAGGCGTTCAGCAAAAACTACACGGGCCTTCGAAACTTAGTACCACACTTTTAATGTCTGTCTGTTCGCGCATCACGTTAAACTACTGGACCGATTGCGATGCAATTTTCACTATAGGATAGCTTAGGTTTTGATTTAAAATTGTGTACTTGGGTATATCAATCAGGTTAGTAGGAGCCAAACAATTTAATAAAAACTATTAATTTTAACCAAAGTGCCTGAAGACAAAAGTCTTCAATCAGTGCGTCCTACCGGTCATGACCTACGGAGCCGAAACTTGGACACTCACGGTCAAACTAGTCCACAAATTTAAAATCGCTCAGCGAGCTATGGAGAGAGCTATGCTTGGAGTTTCTCTGAAGGACAAGATTCGTAATGAAGATATCCGACGGAGAACCAAGGTGATCGACATAGCTCTTAGGATAAGCAAGCTAAAGTGGCAGTAGGCTAGTCACATTTCTAGAAGAACCGATAACCGTTGGGGTAGACGAGTTTTCGAGTGCAGTCCACATTTAGGCAAAAGTAGTGTAGGACGCCATGTGTCCAGGCGGACTGCCGATCTGCGAAAACCGGCCGGAAGAGAATGGATGAGGGGAGCTGTAGACCTAGCTCAGTGGCATGCATTAGGAGAGGCCTACGTCCAGCAGTGGACAGATATAGGCTGATGGTGATTAATTTTAAAAGTGTGGTACTCAGTTTTATTAAAACGTGATTTTACTGTAAGATATCTATCAAATTAGTGAATAGATTTAATGCCCTCACCGTCTATGACGCCGTGCGAGTGCATCCGCTTGCCGTACTCCTTGCCGTACTTGCAGAGCTGTCCGGTCGCGAGACGGTACACCTGGAACCCCGGTATACAGAACCCGTACTGCTGCTTGCACTGGGCGTACTTCTTCTGCTCGTTCTTGATCTTCTCTTCTGTGGCGAGCGGGTCCCAGGTTCTCTTGCCTGCGAGGGTAGAGGATTATCAGTAATGTTTTTAGTTGTCAAATAAAGCCGCGTCCAGATGGGACCTCGCTGTGCCCGCCAGGAGACTGCGCCGTGCCCGAAGCTCCTCAGAAACGGGATAAATGCCGCAATTGTATACCTAGCCAAAATGCTACTGCAACACTGAGCAACAATGTTGGAGTACACTCTGCGTAACCTATGGCACTGGCTGTACAATTGCGGCAAATAGCCGAAAAGTCGCCCGTTTCTGAGGACCTTTTATATGTGATTTGAACCTTACGACACATGAAAGAACGAACAAATATGGAAAAAAATACAACCCCGTAGAGTTTCTTGGAACCCAGTGCTTCGGAAATACGCTCGTTAGAGAAGAGAGAACCTTGTCTAACGAGCGTATTTCCGAAGCACCGGTAGAGTCAGAAGGGTATTTCCTTTTCCAGTGTGAGATTTAACTCTGTTGGTACATGAAAGGGAAATTTCCTTTTCAAACTCGAAGAATACTTAGTTTACCTAAATTTTTATTGATTTGATCTTTTTATAATATTTTATGTATTTCTCCTTTTTCATGAGATGTTAAGTTTGACTTGTAAAAGTGCTATTATTTTTGCAATTACAATAAAATACTTTGACTTTGACATGAGTAAACATCTAATTAAATCGTATTGATTTGGCGCGAGCATGGATATGTCTGAACGCGGCCGCAGGGTAGTACTACGTACAGTCAGGAGCCTTTTTCTGTTTTACTATAATCATTACAAGCTGTCAACTCAGCGTGAATCATTGTAGCGGACTTTGAGTTAACGCAGGCAAATAGATTTTACAAAATGACGTGACGCGTGGCGACGCGAGGACAACGCGGGGTCGTCCCACTGAAGAAATAGTAGTTCAAGTCGTACTCTATATTCATTTGGTATTTTTTTTAACGAAATTGAATTGTTAAGTAAGTATATTATTTCAAATAATGTATTTTTTTATTCCCATGACGAGACAAGCAGGTCGCTCGCCTGATGGTAAGCGTCACGCCTGCCCATTACAGCTGCAGTGCCACCCAGAACTTTGGTTGCAAAATGTTGCGCGTCACTGCACTGCGCTCGTCACCTTGATACATTGGTTTCTTACTTAGCAACTTCGATAAGACTTAGTTGCGCAAAGAGAGGTATGTTTCTAACTTTGGTTGTTCAGTCATTTATTAATGTTTGATTGAGGGTACGTTTAAAACTTAAATCTTGGTATCTCTGGCCAGATATCAGGCGACATGATAGTCAAACGTCACAGATTCACGTATAAGAGATTTCCGTATATTTAAAAAAAAACGGATGTAGTCGGAGGTATGCGGAGTAAGTAGCTCGCCAGATTCAAGCTGAGGCCTTCAAAGGAGAAATGAAATGCATGATGCCTCCCACTGTAACTTATGTTTCAAAATCAAGAATCCAAAGCTCGTTTGTCTCTTTTTAGTCGTATTTTTTTTAATACAATATGTCAGCTGTAGGCCGCCATATTAGTTTTTTGACACTTCATACACCTATCCTGTCACTCTCATGATTATGACGAATCCAATGATACCTCATTTATCAAAATACATCAAGCCGTTTAGGCTGTAATACCAAACACATAACCCTCCTCAGTCGGGTAAAAACACTCAAGATCTCTAATGCATTGTTCAACAAATAGAAACCGCAATTGCTCACCAATCTTAACATCCATGATGCATGGCTCCAGCATCCTCGTACAAAGGTCCTCCAGTATGATGTACTCCTGCGCGAACCCGCCGTACGTGTACTGCGTGCACCCGAAGTACTTCGGCACACAGTGGCGCAGTTCCACGAGGTCTGCGTCGGCGGAGCCCGACAGGCGCGTGTAGAACTCAACCTCGCGCTTCTGCGCCTCTTTGATGATCGGCTTCAAGATCGTGCCGTTGTTGCATTGGAGCAAACCTGGGAAAAGCACTTTATTTATATTTTAAAAGCTTTTATTTAACTTCACTTGTATGTATGTATTTTTGTCTGTCCTGGAATCTTGCAATTTCGAATTTCGAGCACTTCCCGATTTGCTATCCGGCTAAAACTTTCAGGGTGACTCACAAACCGATGTCAAAGTTTTTTATAAAAAAGTTTAATAGCGTAAAGTGAAAATGCAAATAAAAAAGAAAAAAAAACGTAAAAAGTGGCAATGCAATAAAAAAAGCAAAGAATAAAACATTAAATGTGAAATTCACAAAAAAAAGTGAGTTTTTTGTGGTTACTACACAATTTCATCATAGAAGATTACATTGATTTTCATTTCCCGTGAGAACTTGACAGGATGAACACGACTAACAAGTTCGAGATCTTGCTGCGATGTGACGGCCGATCGGCATAACATAGCGCAAGTGTTGCGTGATACTTTGCGTACGAGCGGATCGGCATATCTTGGATGCTTCACTTTCGATTTGGCGGTGTGGACTCCGGCTTTTTTTTTTAATCCTTCTTGGGCTTACTTAAAAAGATCAACAAACTAACAATCACATAAGCACTTAGGAACGGTACGGTTCTGACCACAGCATCAGCACAACGCAGAATCTTTGAACTTGTGCGTCTGACGATCTGAATTGGTCAAATCTGGGTTTACCCCATTAGCTTTTTATGTTTTCTGTGCGCATTTGCCATTGCTGTGGTGAAGGTGATAATCTTGCGGAAATCACCATGCCATGCGCAACGCTTGCATTAGTTTTTTCGTGTAATGTGTAAATTTCGTAATAAATAGTTGTCTACATGTTAATTCTTAAGGAAACTAACCTCTAGAAATAGACCATGCAGATGGTCTGATATCGCCTGGTTTGTAGTGCTTGCAAAAAGTCGAAAAAATAGACAAACGAGCAAGTATACCCCTCACCACCTAGACCATCTCGGCATGGGGTTCATAGCACTCAAAAGTCTGCAAACTGTTGTCGAACAAAAGTCTGCACACTGTTGTCAAACAAAAGTCTGCACACTGTTGTCGAATCCCATTCCCATGTCGGTATTTTTAGCCATGAGCAAAAATGTCGAAAAATACCCGAACATTGACGGTGTATAATGTAAAAACCGGCCAAGTGCGAGTCGGACTCGCGCACCGAGGGTTCCGCACAAACTTGTAGGTATGTAAATAGTACACGGGAATCGAGTCTAAGGTTTTTCACGAAGTACCCAAAAACAATATTGTTTTTTCTAATTTAACTACAAATTGTAAGTTAAAGCTTTTCGGATTTTCCCTTAACTTGTGCTATAAGACATTACTTCTTGCCAAATTTCATGATTCTAGGTCAACGGGAAATAGCCTACAGATTTGATTCCCTTGCGAGTGTCAAAATATGCGGCATAAACGGCCGTGTCTTTTCATTGCGTTGACTTAGTGATTTTTCTACAGCTCCAAGGTATTGTTTGATATTTACTTCAACTTGATGCGTTCCTGAGAAAAAGGGTCTTGACATATAGACAGACGGACGGACAACGAAGTCCTATAAAGGTTTCTTTTTCCTTTTGAGGTACGGAACTCTAAAAATCATCAATTAGAAGAGGATAATGATAACATTAATTCAAGGCATAGATCAATCAACCTGCAGGATTTCAACTAAATCAGGCTACAAACATTACGAACTTTCACATTTAAATTATAATATACTAATCTATGGCTTCTATTGACTGGAAGTCATGTTGGGAGGTCTTTGCCTAACAATGGGACAGTACAGGCTAATAGTAATAATAGTAACTTATCTATTGATATTGCATCGTAAATAATAGGATTGATATTGGCATCTACCAAGAAACTTAGTATCCTCAGTGTCCTTATGGCCCGCGACCTGCCGGCCATACTTCTGCACCTCGAGCGAGCTGGTGGGCATCACGAGAGGCTTCGCTGTCATCTCCTCGCGCCGCTTGATGCTGTAGTGGACCTGGTAGATGGACCGCTGCCGGCGCACGCTGGGCTTTTTCTTCTCGGCCTTGTCGGGGGCATCGCTCATTTAGATCGCGGTCTGAAAAGTAGAAAGAATTTCATCAAAAATTCTTCTTCTTCTTCTTCGTCGTCGTTGTCATTTTGGTTCACCCGAATCTAACTGGATGGCGTTGCAAGGCTCTGCATAACGCAAGCCACTCGCTTGCGTTATGCAGAGCCTTGTAATTGCATTGCTTAATGGCATATTTTACAGAGCCTTCTCGAGCCTAGGAGGGTCCGTAGTATTATAATACTCTTTGCGTAGGAGTACACGAATGAAGACCCTATAGTATCCCGCGTAAATTCGCGTTAGTTCTAACCAGTGCAAGGATTCAGTCGATGTGTTGATGATAAATTCAAATACAGTGTCACTAAAATTCCTTTCTCTTATCACAGAATAAATAGTAGTACTTCGTCCTCTTATACGAAACTCCTGCACGAATGTGAAGTTATAGTACCTATAGGTTAGGTAAGCTTCAAGTCACCAAGCTAACGGACAGGTCAGTAGGATAGGTTAGGTACCTACGAGAATTTAAAAAAGTTTAGTCAAGTAATATAGATAGAACAATGTATGCCGAAGACTCGATCGTAAAATATTCGATCTATTGAAGTTTGATATACTTAAATAGTTAGCGAAGTTTACACGGGTGTTTTGTTATTGGACCCTTAAACGTAAGTAGGTAGGTATTTTAACATTTACCACAGAATAAACAATAGTACAAGAATTACTGTTCACAGTTACTTTGACAGAGTAGTAGACTGTATTACATTTTATCGCGTATCCACATTTATACACACACTCACCCCCTCCCCTTCACACGTTTGTTACATTTTAAAATGTATAGCCTCGTATTTCACTTATTGTTATTGTAATATCTGAAACTTAATATGTAAGTAATCCTGTTTTGGCCAAATTTGAAGACTAGTTATGTTTTATATTTTTGTAACATCGCTGTTGGATTACTAGGTAAATAAATAAAATAAAATAATATAGGTCGCTGATTCGTGGTTCAGAAGCTTCGAGGATTCAACGAATGAAACTGCTTCGCACTCGTTTCTCACACAACTAAGAACACAACATACAATAACTAATAGTACAAGGAGGTACTAGTTAATGAATAATGTTTCCTCAATCACTAGGGTATTTCAAATAACACAAATTGGAGTTACAATCCGATTTTTCCTTTACCTTTGCGTTGTTATTCTAACCAAAGTATGTACTAATTTTACAAAATAACAGAAAAGATTTATGCCGATTTAAATCAATCTCAAGACTTCAAATTTATTGAACTATTTTCCATTATGTATGATGTAGATGATTCCAGTTAAAATATTAGTCTAGAAAAACAGTGGAAAATCACAATTGCTCTATTTAATTACATACTTTTTTTGGGTATCTCTTTGATGGTTGGTAACGGCTATAATTATTATTTCATGCATCTGAAATTATTGAAAATCTAACTGTCAAGTTCTTATTTTATTTGAAAGTGTGATCGCCAGATAGGTCCACGTGAAAATTGGTTACTATTTTTAGTAAAGCCTTTTTAAGTCTGTTTTTTGTACAAACGAATTATTAGGTAGGTACTGTATCACTGATGCATCCATCAGGTAAATTTTAAGGTAGGCATAACTATAGCAGTGTTCGATGCGCCTATGGATGAATTCGATCGAGAACGTTGAGCTTCTTACAGTAGTCACAAGTATGTGTATCGGAAGTTATCTGCTAGTCGCTGCGCAAACTGCTATTTTTCAGGCGCAATCCTAATGTTGAAGGTGAAGACAGCATTGTATAACTGCCTCACTCACTCACGTTTTTCGCATATTCTATCTCGCCCTTACTTTATGCTGTTTTATCCCCACAGCAGTCGTTCACGGAGCCTAACTTCACAAACATATAGATTGGCTGCGACTACTGTACGGAGCATGTTTTTTATGTTCCATTTTCATATAGTAAATTTTATTGGTTCGTAAATAGCTTCGTAAATACTATGCAAATCTGGCGCCAAAATTTCATAATCAAAGATAACATTTTTCATATACAGATTTTCCGCGTTCGACATCTAGACTGATTAGGATAACGATATCGTGCTATGTACATCCGCTGACCACAGGTAAGTAAAATCGCAGAAGTTACCAAGGAAGTTCTAAAAAACTTCCTTGGCAGTTACAGCTTCCGTGGCGTAGTTAGTGATGTGCAACTACGAAGCGTTAGGTTCCGGGTTCGATTTCCACGCAGGGCAAATATTTGTGTAAGCCACACGTATTTTGTCTGTGGACAAATTCATGGTATTGGCCCTCGTTTTCCTGATTCCTTAAATACAGGGAATTATAGATCTATGTGTTTGATCGCAATTCGTTAATATTATTTAATTCGTTATTTAAGCTTTTGCTTTGATTGACTGTGGTCCGCGCGGACACCACAGTACATATATTGCGATGAAAAATATCCTATCTCCATGCATAGACTTTGACATAAGATTCAAAATGCTTTAACCGGTTATGATAAAACTGAAGCAGGTCCAATTCTGTACATTGAAGATACTATAAATATATTTTTTGTAGGGTATATACTCTGTATTCGATACTGAAGCCAAAACTGGTCTTTCTGTCATTATCTTGGCCGCGCTTCACGTCGAAAATACTAAATGAATTCAAATAAAACTTGAGGGTATACTCTGTATTCGATACTGAAGCCAAAACTGTTCTTTTTCTCTTTTTTGTCTGTCTTTCTGTCTTTATCTTGGCCGCGCATCACATCGAAACTACTAGATGAATTCAAATGAAACTTGATGTGTTTTGAGTTCATACTACGACGTAGGACATAGGATACTTTCCATCCCGAAAAAATTAAAGGGATCCCGCAGGATAGGACTTGAAAGTTATTTAAAAGAACAAGTACCACGCTGAAACTACTGGACGGATGTTGATGCAATTTTGCATAGTAATAGTTTATAAGAGGGGTAAAAAAAATAGGAAACTTTTATCTCGAAAAAATTAAGGGTTCTTGCGGGATAGGCGTCCAAAGTAATGTTAATTTTGAAGTAATAAATAATATTTTTTGGAAAAACTAGAACCCGAATTATTGGACTTGGTTATATAGTTTAGTATGGCAGATACGTTTTCTCCCAAACTCAAATTTCACGGAAAATGAATGGCAAAACCTGTAGAAGCCGCGTGGGTGCCCTACCCTCAATAAGTAAGCCTCTTGACATCTGTAACTGGATGTGATCACTATAAACATAAAAGTGATGCTTCTATGCATCACTTTCGATTCCACTGCAGACCAGTCTCATTTAACATACACAATAAAATGCTAAAAAAATGTTAAGTGATTAGTTTAATAGGTAGGTATAATTGTTTATTTTTTATGTTGATCGCACCGTATGTGCCACTGCACTGCTACACACGGTAACTACCTACTGTTACATTGTGTCATTCACATATAATTATTTTAAAAACTACCATGATTTTTTAGGCTTAAAATAAATCAGTGGGTACCTTAGCACTGGGGTAGAAAACGCGCGAACAGCTCGCGAGACAATTTTAGATTATTTGCGAACAATTGGGTTTTTGTAAGATATTGATTTATCTAATCGGAACATAAATCAAGATTGAGTCGGGTGTTATCAGGCGATAGTTTAGCAGCGTCCTGGGTTAGGAGGAAGTCACACAAAAAAATGATGTATAATTTTTGAAATGATAACATTTTCATATGATGGTGTCTAGAAAGTGAAGGTTAAATTCTCCAACGGGTCGGTAATAATTCATTGCGGCGGAGCGCTTTAGCACCCGCCCCCACCCGGTGAAGCTGTAGAGGCCAGTAGAGGCCAACAGCCACCAGCACTGATCCTTCCATTAAAAAAAAAACGCTTCGGTAATAGTCGAGACCACAGAGGTCGCGACCTACTAGTCCTACTACAAACCATCAAGGAAAGAAAAGTTGGGTGTTGGGTAAGGAATTTATATAAATTCCGTGGTTTTGGGCGAGTATCTTAGACACAGATTATGTCTGTGTCATAGGCAAAACAGTAAGAGCAATGGTGGCAAAATTAATGCAACAACAAAAATCTCGAAAGTCCTGTAAGGGAAAAATAAAAATATGCAAAATATTATAATTGACCGAGCGAGTGCGAAGCGTCTCCGTTTCAGCTTGGCCAAAAATACTTTCATATGTCCGGATCTCTGTTCTCCTCTACAGGTCGCATTTCTCAACCGATTTAGACGAAACTTGGTATACAGGTTAAGCGAATTTTATGAATTTTTTAGTCGTCGGGGATTTTTGATTGGGGGTACAAGATCTGATGAGGATCTTCGGCGTGATGAATAGCTCCTCAAAATGCAGTGAATTTCTCACTTTTAGGTTTCTACCAGTGGAATCAGCCCTTTACCTATTAGGTAGGGATTGATGGAGCACCTTGGTTATTGATGTTAGTTTTACGATAAGGTAACTAGATGACGCTGCTGTGCACCGCTAAATTGTTTGCATAAAAGTTTGTATGCGCGAGGTCTACAGCTCACACAGCCACTAGTATATAATATGTTTTCATAAACAGTTGTAATCTGGGCGCACCTCTATATTTTTGATTTGAGTTTCCCTAAAATTGTTTTAGGGAAAAATGCTTTTTTATGTTGGTGAATCACGAGCTATTGAATGAATCATTGTATATTAAAGATGCTTACCTATCAAGGAAAATTATAATGTACCTAGATTATTAAATAGATGGGAAATGACAATCCGATAAAACCCCCGAGAAAACTGTTGTATGTGCAACTACCAAAAGGTTTTTCTAAGTTATTTGAAAAATTTACTTAATTTACAGTAACTAAGTACCTCCAATTTCTTGCCGTTAAATTACACGTTTCAATATATTTTTGTATCATAGATACACCGTAAAGTAATATAACTATAAAGCTAGACACATGAAATTTAAAAAGAAAGAAAAAAAAACACAAAAGAACGACAGATAGCTAAAAAAATATGTTGTTTTAATATATAATAATATAGCAAATATAGCTATAGAATTCAAATGATCGTTGGTTATTGTTTTGTATGTTTAAGGCAGAAAGCGTGCGAAAAGTGCTATTGCCAATGATGTTATATATACTCATTGGCTATTGCTGTTGCCGTAAACAAATGCTGCTATCCCTTTCTCAGTTGGGTCGGAGACCACATTAACTAAGTGAATCATATTGGTGTCGATTTGTAAAGTAAGCAAACCTTCACTGAGCAATATAAACCTTTCGCGCCTTATCTATGAGGTTGGCGACTCTGTAGGAACCAATCACTATGCAACTCGCAGCTTCCTATTCTTAAACGACCGAACTATAGTAGGTAGGTATACTCTTGGCCATAGAATCCATGCAGTCTTCTATTGCACCGCCTAGAACGATTAAAAGGCAGGTTTATACGAGCCCAGTTGTGACAGTACAGTAATTCAGTCCAGAGCTGACATGCAACTGGGCTTGTGTAGACACTAGTTTCAACCCAGTCCAGTGCTGTTTCGCGCCCTCAAGTCAGTCCAGTTGACAGTGCACTTCTCTTTTCGGGCCCAGTAGCTTCCCCCACCGCGCCACTCAAGACAGTCCAGTGCGACTGACATTGTCTGGACGCGCTCGGTCACTCCAGTTTGTTGTTGAGTGTTCACGCTAGTTTTTGACGCAAACAGTCCTATAGTAAAGACCGCCAGTGTCAATAATCCACAGCAAACTGACTTACTGCCTATCTCGCCCGCATGAACCCAGTGACTGGGTCCGAAATTCCGAGTCACTGCGTCCAGTCCACTGCCATAGTATAAACCAGATTTAAGATTGTATACTACTTGTCATCAAAGAGATTACAATACTACGTAAGTGTCATCATAAGTAATTAAGCGGTCGTTTCATCACATTTGATTTCGGAGAGGAATACCATTAGTAAGACTACTGGGAACGGCCGAAATGTTCGAGCAGGTATGTATAGAAAGTACAGCGGTCAGAAATGTGTGTGATCGTTACCAAAGTTAAAATTAAACGACAATAATTGATATAATCCACAATTATTTAATTAATATTTTAAAACTATTTTTAATACAATATATGGCACTGAGATGATGACTTCTTGCATTAGTACCTTTAACGAACAATAGTTAGGTACCTACAGTAATCTGCTACCAGTTCCCACAACTACCTATTTACTCACCAAAAACTAGCTATTTATATCTAAAAGCAACATAACTATTTCTTATCATGAACCGTCCACAGTTGGTTAAGAATTGGAAGAGGAGAAAATACAGTATTGCAGAGTTATCAAATTAGTCAATTCTCTTTTTTCCATCATCATATTTATAAATCCCTTCTCCAGTCTTCCGTCCAAATTTCCCTTCAGCCACCAGCTTGTCTAAGACTCCAATCGGGCTGAACACAGGGTCCCCTGTTTTCTCCAGCATGATAGCCAGGATGTAATTCTTGAGGTCCAGCCCCGTGAAGTCGGCGAGCTCCAGAGGACCCATGGGGTATCCTGCGCCGAGTCGCATGGCCGTGTCGATGTCTGCTGCAGTCGCATCGCCTGGAATCAAACAAGATAGGGAGAAGTCGCTATGGAGTATTTTGACGACACTGTAGCGCAGGCTGCGCAGGTGGCAGGGCCGTAACTGCTGAGCTTAGTGCACCAGGTTCGAATCCTGGCCGAGGGCGAGGCAACCATTAACAGGGCACCAGGGAGACTTGACTCGCTGAGAGCTCTTCTTTCGTTTTCAGGGAATAAGTAGTTTGTTTTTGACAAGCGAGCTCCTCCGTCGACTTACATAGATTCTTACCCCGTTTTGCAAGTTTATACAAATAGTTGACGTAACAATCGTTATCAACATAAATAAAAACATTTTATCAACGGCTCGCGATTCGGCTTAGTATCTCGTATCAGATAACATAATTATTAATACGTATCCTTCCCACTTTGTTTTGACATTTTTGTTAACAGCCGAATTCTCATAATCTTCTTTTTGAATATTATTGTTATATTTTTATATTATTATTATTACAAATACTAAACAAAAATTATTTGAAATTTAATTTTTGTTTAGTATTTGTAAAAATCCTTACATTTCCAGACGTCCTGTAAAGACGATCTCGCGAATCTCGCAAAGTACTATTTTGTAAAATTTTGAATTCTACAAATCATAAATCTAAACAAAAATATATTTGAAATCATCATCAGCCTACACTTGTCCACTGCTGGACGCGGGCCTCTCCTAATGCACGCCACTGACGCTCGGTCTTCGGCTCTCTGCATTGTTTCTGCCAGCCGCTTTTTGGAGAAACAAACATAGGTACCTACAAACGTCGATTCTTCAAATTTGATTTCGTTTCCATACATCTTTCTTGTGTTTTTATAACTGTATATTCCTACACCTAGGTTTAGCAAATAGAGCAGCTAAGACTGCATGTAACTTCAGGGATTTAAAAATAAAAGTCACCGGCATCTCAACGAATTCCCAAATTGAAATGGCTATGGGCCGTTCAAAGTCATAGAAGAGTAACCGATGGGGTAGGTTATCTTGAGTGGAGACCACGTGCAGGCAAACGTAGTGTAGAATGCCCTCCGATCAGATCGAGCGAGGACCTGTGTAAAGTAGCTTGCAGCTATTACATGAGGAAAACCGAAGATTGGCTCCATGGCGCGTATTAGGTTTGTCCAGCAAGTTGGACGAATGAAGGCTGTCGATGTGAAAAATAAAAGATTTTTGTGTTGGAAAAATATGTATTTTGTAAACAATTGATAAAGTTAATTTAAAAAAACCATTTACTCTTACATTCATCCACTACATAACATTATCTTAGATACAATTGATTATGACTTACCTAAAACCTTAGGATTTCTTTATTTGAGCAATTTGTATGTAAACTATAAAATATTGTTATTACTAAATAAGTACATCACATAACCGAAATAATAGTTTATACAGGAAAGCTGTAAAAAAATATATTTTGAATTTCATTTCGATCTTTTCAAAAGTTTTGTAACTGCATAGTTTTTATTTGGAAAATAGTTGAGAATAGAGTTAATAAAAAATAGCTATAAAATTGGATTTAAAGCTTTTTTTTAAGGAAGTGCTTGTAAGTGTGAACTATGAACTCATTTCTCTAAAGTTGCTACAAGTTACAACAACAAAATACAAAATTTATAAAAAATGATGACTTAAAAGGATCAACTTTTATTAATGTGTCATTATTTTCTTAAATCTTATTTACACATTTTTAAAAACCCAATGTTGCTGATACACTGTGTTCAGTTGATCTACTTCTTATACTTGTAAAACCCTTCCCCCGCCTTGATGCCCAGCTTGCCCTCCTCCACCATGTTGTCCAGCAGTGGGATGGGGCGGAACACGGGGTCCTTTGTCATGTCATACATGACTTGTAGTACAAACTTGTTGGTGTCCAGGCCCGTGTAGTCTGCCAGCTCGAAGGGACCCATGGGGTACCCAGCGCCTAGCTTCATGCCGATGTCGATGTCTTCTTTGCTGGCGTCCCCTGGAACAAACCAATTATTTTATTTAAACAAAGTATAAATTTAAATAATTATAATTTTGTTTGTTGTATCTTCCACAGACTAATATTGTTTCTCCATCAGTAACCTATAAGTTTATTCATATCAAACCTACACAAAAAAAACAAAAACTACATAATTTAAAAATGTAAGTAAAGTGTAAGTAAACATGGTACATAAGTTATTTAGGTTACGAGCAGGCGCGGATTTGTCTATAGGCCGAGTACGCCGGGGCCTAGGGGGCGGCTAGAGTTAAGGGCGGACAATCGTTGAAAAAAAAATATTTTTGCGCGTCTTTGTGTAATCGTTCAGCCATTCTAAATTTAGTGCGCGGGCGAACGTTACTATCATGTGGCGCTACATTTGGCAAGGAAGTCCTCACACAAATGACTATGTTACTACGTCTGGATAAGTACATGACAATTTATCATACCGATTAAGCATGGGGACATAGTTACGGGCAACAGGTAGTAAATTCATATATTTTAGCTCAGTTTTGGAGGTGAGAAGGGGTGGCTGGTGCTGCACGGCCTAGGGCGGCTAAGACTGCAAGTCTGCCTCTGGTTACGAGGAAACATACTCAAAATATAGCAAGCATCACGTAACTGAGGGTTTAATTTTGTAGTTACAAACTTTGAGGTTGAATTTGAAGTAAACTTTATTTAGTTAATTTTACCGAAACCGAACCGAATACCGAAAAGTATAATCGGCCACCATGACTGTTCGTCTCTAAGATCGGAGCACGAATCATATCAAATTGCAAAAAGAGGTGAGACAGACTTTATTTCTCCGAAACTGTTCAGCTCTGCACCGGACGATATATTCAAGCTTCTGAACTGGAACGGATACGGTGGTAACATTAATGGCGAATGCCATTGGGTTAATAACTTTCGATTTGCTGATGATATAGATGATCATGGCAGAAACTCTGGAAGACCTAAGCATAATGCTCAGTGACCTCAATATTTCCCGACAGGTGGGTCTTAAAATGAACAAGGTTAAGACGAACATCATGTCAAATGACCATGTCGTTTTATGTTGGAAAGGATATTATCGAAGCTGTTGATCACTATGTCTACTTAGGTCAGACGATCCAGCTGGGTAGATCCAACTTCGACAAAGAGGTCAACCGACGAATCCAACTCGGATGGGCAGCGTTCGGGAAATTACGGCATAACTTCTCGTCGTAGATACCGCAGAGCCTCAATTAACCTAAATGCGTTGCCATCAGAGTCACTTTACGAGCAAGAGTGTTGAAAAATATTAGAAAACCTAGCACGTTTAATAATTTAAATGGAAATTAAAATACTTTTCATATTTTAGACTAGATACTGGGTTGAACTTTTAGTGTCAAAGGCCGCGACTCATTGGGCCAGTGCAACCTTCTAATTAGTTGGTTAATTAATGTTAATATTATATGTATTTCTGCTTTGAACGTCACAAATAGCTATAAAAACAATAACAAAACAGAAGAAGCACAAGTAAATCACATTTAAATTTAGGTAACATTGAGAACTGTACTAAAATTAACACTTAATTTTAGTACAGTTGGTTTTCCAAGTTGTATAAACCACCACCTGACATGACATATTTTAAGTAAATAAGTGTACTTACAATAAAGCTATATATAGCCCCAGCTATGTTTATCATTGAATTACAACTATGTCAATGTACAGCATACACCATTCATACCCAATAAACATTACAATGTAATGTGTTTTTATCAATAATATCTAAAGTCTAGACGACTGAACTAAGAAATTCAGAGAAGCGAGACTAAACCATTTAATTATGCAGTGTTCGCTTTGAGAAGGTCGTCAATTTTCATGTTTTATTATGCCTTATTTTATCAAACTTGTACCAAATTGTAACGTCCAGCTTAGCGAAACAATAAATAAAAACTTATCCATGATTTCCAACAAAAGCGTCAGTTGCTTTAAAAAAATGTGTACCTACCTACTATCTACCAGTGGAGATGTTGCTTCCATAGATAGCAGCCTAAACTGCAAAGCATTACAATCGGTTCACCCTAAAATCACATCTAGGAATAAGCAGGCCATTATTATTACTATATCAGCCTGAATCGTCCCACTGCTGGGCAAAGCCCTCCCCCCCTCTTTCCATTATTTTCTGTTTAGTGCTTTTAATGGCCAGTCCTTATCGTACAAGTCTAGTTCGTCTCAGCCAGGCTGACGTTTTGCTCCAATCGGTTGTGATTGTTGCCCACAACTTGTCTGGCATACGACAGACGCGTCCGGCCGAGTTCTATTTTAGCTGTGCAGCTTGCTGGGTAAAGTCTGTGATTTTGGTTTTTGAGCACAGTATTGTACTATCAAACTAACTGACCGTTGCGGTCAGTTAGTTTGACTCCCGAGATACTACAATACTGCACTCCATACCGCGTTATGGCATGCAAACAAAAAAAAACGATTACATGTAAATGTTGCTTCCATAGATAGCAGCCTAACTGCTTAAGTATTATTGCTAAACTGAGATCTAGGAATAAGCAGTCTATGCAAAGAAAAAAACAAAAACCAGCTTCACACATCACCAACCTCGCTCATACATCCGCAGCGCCTCAGCACTGTACGGCCCCAGCAGCCTGTTGACGACAAAACCAGGCGTGTCCTTGCAGGTGATGCAGGTCTTGCCGACAGACTTGCCCCACTCCATCATCGCCTGGTAGGTCTCTTCGGAGATGTGCTCGCTTTTGATCACCTCCAGGAGACGCATGATGGGCACCGGGTTGAAAAAGTGGAGGCCACCGAACCTGGAAGATTGGTTGGTAGGGTAGTAGGATTGTCTTAACCGCAACTGGGAAGTAAGGTCCTTTAGGAATAATCGTACAAGTTATCTTTTTGGCCCAACATTTTTTTGTGCTTGATTGTTAAGCATTTGTCGAAAATTTCACCTGATGGCAATTGTCGATGCAGCTGAAGAGATGGGGCATGCTCGCTTAGAAGATGCGCAGACTTCAAGAAACACAGGTTGTTAGTCGGGACATAATAAAAATAATCAAAATAAAGCCCCTTGAGTTGACCGTGGATTAACAATACAATTTTGAACAGAAAAGATCTTGTAATATCCTTAAGTTAAGATCAAGACACATTCCATGCAACAAAATCTCTTATTTGATGCGCAAAACTTTAACTCTAAATTGTAAAACTTGTGGACGTGTTGATGGCGTATACCACATATTGATGGAATGTGCCCGGAATTCTAGTATTAGAAATAGTTGTAATAAGACAGGTATAGTAGATGTAACAGTATATTAGCAGATCCACTTTCAGATGATGCCAGAAAGCTATACTCGCTTGTGGATAGGCACGATTAGTTATTCAACTGATCGCGCTACAACAGGTGACAGGTGTCTACGCAGGTGGGTAAGACTTGCGTAACAACCAGGGTGGCATGTTCACAATAAGCGACAAAACCCTTTTCTAATTACTCGATTAAAAAAAGAAGCATAATGAATGTAGAACTGAAACGCATAGTACGATTTACGAATCAGTGGAATTTCAATCATATACAGATGCCGTGTTTCCTCAAAATAAAATTCCTATGTGTTTATTGCATTACAACCAGAAGCGGCGGTATACACCGAACAGAGCATTGTTAGTTGGTGACGAGCCGGACTGCGACGCCTGGAGTTGTGGGTTCGATTCCCGCGCGGGGCAAACATTTGTCCGAACCTCCGGTATTTACTAAGTTTGGGTGTTTGTGGAACCACAGTGATCGTGACGCGCTCTAATTATGTATGTCCTATAATTGCTATTCAAACCAAAACGGTAAAGCTTATTTTTTTCCAGGAAGATAGTAAAGAGTCTAGCGAGTTCACGAAGTAACTTACTTGTCTTTCCTCTTGATGCCAGCGCCGATGGCGTTCACAGAGATGGAAGAAGTGTTTGTGGCCAAGATTGTGTACGCAGGAGCTAGCTGGAAACCATGGATACAAATTATACACAGGCAGACATATTGGCTTGAATAAAAAAAACTGCTTATGGAATTTTGATGACATTTAGGTGTATTGGACGACACAGGAGGTGAGGGTCTACCCTTTCAAACAAAATAAAAAACCTCAAAATAGTTTCATAAACCCTGGATATTTCACTAAACATACATACAAATACAGGCATAAAAATAAATTAAAACTTTCGTAAAAAACCCAGTAAATACAGTCGAATTGAGAACGAGCCAATCTATACTTATAATAAAACTGTAACGGGTCCAATTCTGTATATTGAAGATATTTTGAAATTTCCTTTTGGAGGGTACTCTATATTCGATACTGAAGCCAAAACTGTATTTTTTTCCATTTTTGTCTGTCTGTCTGTCTGCATCTTGGGTAGGCATCACGCCGAAACTACTGAATGAATTTAAATGAAACTTGGTATGATTTGAGTTCATACTACAAGGTAGGAGGACATAGGATACTTTTAAACCCGAAAAATTAAAGGGTTCCCGCAGGATAGGCGTTGAAAGTTATTTAAAAGAACACGTGTCACGCTGAAACTACTGGACGGATTTTGTTGCAACTTGGCACAGTCATAGTTTATATAATGGGTAAAAATTGAGTATAATTTTTATCCCGAAAAAATAAAGAGTTCCTGCAGGATAATGTCCCAAATTCTGTAAATTGAAGATATTTTGTAATTTTTTTATTTTTTATTTTTTTCTGTCTGTCTGTACCTTGGCAGCGCATCACGCCGAAAATACTAACTGTATTCAAATTAAATTGGGTACGATTTGAATTCATACTTCGAGGTAGGACACTTGATACTTTTCATCCCGAAAAATTAAAGAGTTCCTGCAGGATAGGCGTTGAAAGTTATTTTAAAGAACACGTATCCCGCTGAAACTACTGGACGGATTTTGCTGCATCTTGGCACAGTCATAGTTTATATAATGGGTAAAAATTGAGGATATTTTTTATTCCCCAAAAATAAAGATTTCCTGGGGATAATGTTCCAAATACTGTAAATTGAAGTTTTTTTTTTGGAAGCCGTTCTATATTCAATACTAAAGCCAAAACTGTATTTTTGTTAGTTTTGTCTGTCTGTATGTCTGTCCGCCTGTCTGTCTGTACCTTGGCAGCGCATCAAGCCGAAAATACTCACTGAATTCAAATGACATTTGGTATGATATTGGATACTTTTAATCCCGAAAAATTAATAAGTTCTTGCAAGATAGGGGTCGAAAATTATTTAAAAGAACACAAAGCACGCTGAAAATATTGGACGAATGTTGATGCAACTTGGCACAGACATAGTTTATAAAATGGGTGAAAATTATGGATACTTTTTGCCCCGAAAAAAATAAAGTTTTCCTGCGGGGAATGGGTCGAAATTCTGTACATTAAAGATAGTGTGAATATTTTTTTGGAGGTTTCTTGATATTCGATAATAAAGCTTAAACTCTATGTTTTTAATTTCTGTCTGTATGACTGTCTGTCTGTATCTTGGCCGCGCATCACGCTGCCTAAACTACTGGATGAATTCAAATCAAACTTGGTATGATTTGAGTTCATACTACGAGGTAGGACATAGGATACTTTACATGCCGGAAAATTATTAGGTTCGCGCAGGATAGGGTTGAAACTTACTTAAAATAACACGTACCACGCTGAAACTAATGGACGGGTTTTGATGCAACTTGGCACCGTCTTATGATGGATTAAAATTGAGGACACGTTTTATCCCCATAAATTAAAGGGCTTCTGCGGGATATCGGTCCAAAAATATGTAAATATTTAAGTAATAAATAATATTTTTTGGATGGTTCTCTATATTCGATACTGAAGCCAAAACTATTTTACTTTTTATTTTTGTCTGTCTGTTTATTCGCATCTTGACAGCGCATCGCACAGAAACTAATGAATAAATTAAAATAAAACTTGGCATAATTTGAGTTCATACTACGACATTACTCACCCAAAAATACTAAAAAGCCATACCATAAAAAAACAAAAAAACCCATTAAATACTCACTGAATTCAAATGACATTTGGTATGACATTGGATACTTTTCATCCCGAAAAATTAAAGGGTTTCCGCAATAAAGGGGTTGAAAGTTATTAAAAAGAATGCTGATCACGCTGATACTACTAGAAGGTTTATTTGATGCAAATTGACACAGTCATATATCTATACTTATAATAAAGCAATAGGTACGAAAAAGGCTGTACAAAGAAGATAAATAAATAAAAGCTCTTGGGTAAAAAGGGTATTGAACACGAATATATAATTTTTTTAATCGTGCCGCTCTGTCTGTTTGTCTGTATGTTTGTTTGTTCACGTATCAGGTTAAAACTATTGGACTGATTGCAATGCGGTTTTCATTGTAAGATAGCTTAGGGTTTGATTGAAAAACTGGTGTAATTGGTATCTCAATCTGGTTAGTTAGAAGCCGAGCAATTGATAAAAGTATTTTTGACGGCTAAAGAAATTTTGATCAAATGTTGGTATATTGGTCCTAGAATAGCACATTATGGTTCTTTGAACCTAAAGAAAAGACCACGCGTGCGAAGCCGCGGGTACAGCTAGTTAGAAATAGAATTAAATAATAAAAAAATACTGATTTAATGACATATTATTCCAGATAGGTTCCAGAATCTCGGAACTAATTTGGATTATACATTATTTTTTATGATTGTTTTTTATTTGAAATGGTTTTAAAAAACATGGTCCAAAAGTTTTTAATAAATAAAAAATAGATTAAAAAATGTACAATAAAACCTGCTTTTTAAAAATAATTATTAATTCATCAGAAAAATTTGACTGATTTTAATATGCATTTAGAACTGCCTGTTACATTGGACATGGTTTTGAGCCATCAATCAAACGACTTTAGCAGAAGGGGCGGCAGCAAAGATAGCAGGGGGCAAAGGTACTCAAAAAGTTAAGATAGAAAGCTGATTAGACAGCAAATACGATAAACAATCAATACATCAGTTTTATTATCATTGATTTAGGTACATCAACACACTTTAAGGTATTTTTTTTATTATCTTGGTAGTTTATTACTTTAAATTCATGCTGTCATGAATTTAAAGTAATAAATAATGCATGCTGTCCTGCTAAAGTCTCTCTTAAAGAATGCGCTCACTGGCGTGCCACTAACTGGCCAGAGTAGTAGAAAGGTGGTTAGTCTGATTCATTTTAAAGTAATAAATAATGCATGCTGTCCTGCTAAAGTCTCTCTTAAAGAATGCGCTCACTGGCGTGCCACTAACTGGCCAGAGTAGTAGAAAGGTGGTTAGTCTGATTCATTTTAAAAAGCTGTGGAATTTCCATACGCCTCTTCAATATTGAAAATATGAAAGAATAGAGATGTAGGTATATTAATGTTGAGAATGTGATAGCAAAACGCTGCTCAGAACGTGTACACGACATTACCTGATCCAGCTTATTAAACAGCTCCTGTTTAACATCCAGCTTCTCTACAATAGCCTCGATTATCAGGTCTGCTTGCACTCCATCCTCCACCTTGGTGGAAACCTTGATCCTGTCGTACGATTCTCGGACGAAGCCCTCGACCTTGGCCGCGTCATCTTTGTGGATCTTTTTGGCCACTCGTGTGAGGTTGCTCTGGATGGATTTTTGGGCTTTCTCGAGGAGTTCAGGCTTGAGGTCCACCAGGGTTACGTTCTGGCCGGCTTGAGCTGCAACCTTTGAGCCAATATTGAAGAGTTAAGTTTGGTTTTGTTAGTCTATGTATACAAAACATTTTATTGTAGGTATTCACATGAGTTGTTAAAGCAAAAAATGTGTTCTTGCATCTGCTTTTCACATATTGTTCAGCTTCAGAAGTACCAACGTAAGTGAGCTGATTTTTCATGGGTGTAAAGAGCGCAAAAGTCTAAAAAAACATCAAGTGGTAGGTATGCTATATGTCTCACGGAAACAAGGTTTAATTTAACAATAGCATGTTGTTTCAATTCGAATTAGTGTCAACAAAGTCTTTAAATAAATTCATCAAAGATATAACAATTGAAAGTTGAAAACTAAACACTTTGCTAAACAAAAAATCTAAATAATATATAAAACAAAGTCGGGTACAGCATTTATAACTCGATAACAGCTAGACCGATTTTTATGATCTTTGAGTTGTTGGATTTGTCTCCGCCCCGAATAGCAGTATAAATATATTAAAATTCAAGAAAAAAAAAAACATTTTCTCGTACATATCAAAGAGTATATAAATACTACCTACAAATTTATGGAACGTTTTTTTCGCGGTTTTCCTCTATGCCTTTCTAAACCATTGATCATATTGTGATAAAACTTTTGTAGGGTCTTCTGAAGAAGCCTACGAGGGTTTATGGCCAAAAAAATTATTTGAAAATTGTCATTTTTTTTCAAATTCAATCTCAAAAAATGTTGGGAGAAGTGACTGTTGTAAAAGTGACATCTATCCACACCAATAATATAAAAGTGAAAGCATTTCTTTGTTTTGGAAGTTTTAACGCGATAACGGCTGGACGGATTTTGATGAAATTTGGAATGGAGATAGTTTACCCTGGAATAAAACTTAGAATACTTTTAATCCCGGAAAATGGTAAGTTCCCAAGGGAAAACTGAAAAATTTTGATTACTCGCTGCAAGGAACGGTTGCCATGGAAACGAAATAAAAAACATCAAGAGCGTTTGAGCTATACCTACACTTGCATTGATTTTAATATCCTAGAACATGATGCTTTTTTTCGCTATAAACTATAGTTCGCGCGGACGAAGTCGCGGGCGAAAGCTAGTATAATATGTATATAAAAGAATGAAGGGGGGTCGGGCGTTGTTGGTAGGGGGTTTTAGGTGGGAAGAGCGTGGGCAGGGGATGGAGAGGAGGGAAGGGGACAAAATTTTGTATGCGTGCAAAGCCGCGAGTCGTGGCTAGTATATTATAACTATTTATTTTTAAGGGGGTTTCATTTATACAACAAAATGTGCCTTGCTTTGTTATATTTGCAAAGTAGGTAAGTAGTGAAAGGAACAAAGCATACAAAATTTCCACAGTCTCGTTAGTATGACCTCCATTCAAAATGTAAATGAATGTAATTGTTATGTTAAGTAACTAGCTTATGCATCTGAAAATGTACTTTACACACATTGGGAATTATTGTTTGACAAGTTGTTATTTTATAGCTAGAATGAAAGCATTTTGATTTCAGTACTAGGAGCACGAGGCATTTTTGCTGTTGATACCCTGAGAGTTAAATACCCCTAAAACATTGGAGGCAGGGCGCACTTACGTCTGGCTAGCGACCACCTTCAGCAGAAAGTCTGGCAACGAGCCCCTTCCCGCTGTCAGGCTGTTAAACTGTTCAATAAATGATAAAAAGTTTAAAAAAACTGGCAAAAAAATACTATTTGATTTCTGACTACTTAGACAACCAGAACTGGCCAACGTATACATTTTAGATTAAGTAAGAATCACATTATAATTAAATTTTTAGTTTTATAATTGTATATTTTATAAAATTTATAGGTAATTCTAATTCATTAACTATGATTAAGATTCCAACACAATGTAAATTGTTTATGAATTGAATACAATTCTAGGTGATTTATTAACAGTCCTTGAAGACCTGGGCCCTATTTCTTATTACTATAGTGACAAATGTCAGTCAAATTATCTAAATGTCGAGCTGTTTTGTTATATGAAACGCAGGTTTGGCTATTGTATTCAACTGTAGTTTTATTATGATTTGTTGCTTTATGAAATAGGGCCCAGTCCCATTATGAAGTAGTACCCATTGGTACAGAGTTAGAACTAGGGAGTAAATGGTAAGATGGAAAAGTATAAATGAAAAGATAATAAACTTGCTAGTGACTCAGGCTTCACAGTATCATTTTGTTAAAAGCTTCTAATTAACTTCATTTTCATTTATTTCTGTCTGTCCTGGAATCTTGTTGCAATTCAAATTTGAAGCACTTCCCGATTAGCTATCTGGCTGAAAAAAACTGTTCTGTTGGTTCTGTTTTTCTTTTATTTTTATAAAACCATCCTCAAAAAGTAAACTGGAATAAAATCAGTTCAGTAGTTTCTAGTTGTTGGCCGTTCGTTTTGATGCAAAATGATCGAAAATAACAGTTGAAAGACGCTAATTATGTTTCAATCAGCGTTCGCTTTAGACATGACAGTTAAATTTAACATCGGAAAAGCGACTTTATTCTCAATGTCTTAAGGTTGTTTTTAATTTGGTTTGGAAAAGATCATTATTCTCAAATATGGCAATCAAAATAGCCCAAAACGCCACTGCATCATCTCAAATGCAGGGAATAAATAAGTAGTGATTGTTCTCAGTGGCTGTGTTCACTTACACGCTCGAATCATCCGTGCGATTATCGCTCGATCATCCGCAGCCCGATTCCATAACTTGGCTTCAATCGAATTCTCAGTATCGCAACCACTAATGCCTTGCGATAGTCGAATTTGCTATGAAAAAAGTGATAATCCGATTGTAGCCAAGTTATAGAATTGGGCCACCGGAGATAGTAAACGACTTTGGACGTCCACATACAACTGACAACTGTCAAGTGTCAGTTTCATACTATTCCTACCCTCCACTACTATTTTTTGGATGACCCAGGCGAACGCCCGGACGACGCCGTGAACGATTTCGAGTGTAGGCGCGGGTGATCCGTGCTTCCTCGAACGTTTATGTGAACGGGCCCATTAACCTGAATGGTAAGTTAATACTAGATAACACTTGTAACAACCCACGCGCATGTTTGTTCATACTGCGTAGTGTTCCAGCAGTGCCCCTCACCGAGTTCTGTTCCAGGGACTTGGTAACCGTTAGGTTACCCTCTGGGGACGGACCACATAACTTAGCTTCAATTGGATTGTCAGTATCGATATCACTAATGCCTTGCGATAGAGTCGAAATTGCTATGAAAAAAGTGATAATCCGATTGTAACCAAGTTATGTAATCGGGCCACAGGTGTCGGATAGGGAGAAGAGGCGGTGATTGTCGCGTCGGCATACATGCCCGCCGACGAGGACATCCCACCAAAGGAAATCGCTGACCTCGTAAGACGCTGTGAGCTTAACAATTTTAAATTAACCATAGCGGCAGACAGCAATGCACATCATCCGTTATGGGGATGCCGACAGCTAATAGTAGAGGTGAAGATTTGGTAAACTTTCTTTTCACTACTACTCTCTCACTAGCGAACAGAGGAGCGGAACCAACTTTTGTCACACGCAGATGCCGCACCATTGTTGATATAACTTTATTCTCGGACAATAACAATAATTTTAACACCATTAAGAATTGGAGAGTTTCGGAGGAGCCTTCATGCTCGGACCACAGATGGATCCGATTTGAAATGGAGCTAAACAGGGTACCACCCGCACCAACTCGAAATCCCCGTAGAACGGACAAGGTGATCTTTTATAATTCCTTAGAACAGCACCACACTCCCATGTCTACGGGTTCACGGCTAAAAAGCACTACTGATATTGAGCAGGCGGTAGTACAATTAACAGACAATCTCACCAAAAGCTATGAGGAAGCCTGCCCTCTCTCCCCACCATACGTAAGTAAAGCTGGTAGTCATGGTTGGGGTAAAGATTTGGAGAAACTATAAGAGAAGGTTTGTAAATTATTTAATAGAGCCATGAATACATACCACGATGAGGACTGGGAGCGATACAGAAAGGTGCGAGCGGCGTACAAAAAAAACTACTTCACTCTAAAGGTTGTAACTCATGGAAAAAATATAGTACAAACATAGAAACAAATACTCAAGCAAATAGGGTCAGGAAAATTCTGGCTGCTGATCGTAAGCGTGAGATTGGTTCTTTAAAGAAAGTAGATAACACTTACACTAAAACAGAAACAGAAACAAATGGTCTACTTTTACAGACACATTTCCCAGGTTGCCAAATCACTGACACCATTACATGGATTGACAGTGTGACGGCTATACCTGCTGACGCAGATTGGGATGTTGCAAAGTCAGTAGTAAGTCGGGAAAGAATCAGTTGGGCTATAAATACATTTTTACCTTGCAAAACAGGTGGGCTGGACGGTATCTTTCCGGGAATCCTCCAATGGGCAGAGGGAATTATTATTGGTACACTGGAAATAATCTTCAGGGCGTGTTTATTCTATCGGTACATACCTTTAGGCTGGAGAGAGGTCAGAGTACTGTTTATTCCAAACCTGGAAAGAGTGACTACACAGACCCTAAATCTTACAGACCGATAAGTCTTACATCCTTCCTCCTTAAAATCTTGGAAAGACTTTGCGATCGGTACTTTAGAGATAGCATCCTAACTATATCACCATTACACCCACAACAACACGCATATAGTTCGGGTAAATCAACAGAATCAGCTTTACACAAAGTAATCAGCATAATAGAACAAGATTTAAGAATTCCTTATATTGAAGGTGCTTTTGACAGAACTAACTTTAGAAGCATAAACGCAGCGCTAAGGAAGCATGGTGTTGAGTCGACATTGGTTGATTGGGTCATTAACATGTTAAAGCTTAGGGCGGTTAGAGTTGACCTAGGTGGAACCATTAGAGGGGTGGTGTCAAGGGGGTGCCCTCACGGGGGAGTACTGTCACCCCTACTATGGAACATGGTGGTAAATGACCTAATTACAAAGCTTAACAACAGACGCTTTTTCACAGTTGGCTATGCGGACGATCTGACTATCCTTGTATCAGGACACTTTGCTAGCGTAACATGTGACATCATGAATAATGCCCTATAGGTCGTAGAAACCTGGTGCTTAGACTATGGATTAACTGTGAATCCAAAAAAAACACAATTGGTTATGTTTACTAACAAAAGAAACTTAGGACGATACACACTACCCCACCTTTTCGACACACAGTTAAATTTAAATGATGAGGTAAAGTATCTGGGTATCATCCTAGATAGCAAATTAAACTGGGCTAGACACCTGGAAAATAAAATTATGAAAGCAACCAATGGCAATGTCGGAAGATCATAGGTAAAACTTGGGGCCTAAGTCCAAAAATAACACTTTGGTTATATAATACTGTGATTAGGCCTACTCTAACATATGGTTCACTAGTTTGGTGGCCAAGGACTAAACAGGCATCTACCATAATTAGACTACAGTCCTTCCAGAGGTTGGCCTGTGTAGCAGTGACTGGCGACATGAGAACAGCACCCACTGCTGCACTAGAGGCACTGCTGGGTTTGCCACCGTTGCAGTTGCACATCCAGCAGGAGGCTGCTGCGTCTGCTTACAGACTCAAAGCTGTCAATCTCTGGGATCAAAATAGTCGTACATTCCACACTAACATCATACGGGATTATGCGGAGGGTAACCTGGACATGCTCTCTATTTATGATTGGGTACCAAAACAACACCTCTTTAATAAACACTATAAGATACAACTACATGAGGAATCAAGTGATAGGTCGAACACTGACAAAGTTAGAATCTACACAGATGGTTCCAAAATGGAAGCTGGGACAGGAGGGGGTACGTTCTCGGATGACTTGAACATGCATATAGCAGCAGCACTGGGTACTCACAACTCTATTTCCAAGTGGAATGTGTGGGTATAATCCAGGCAGCAACAGCGATACTGCGCAGGAAGGTAACTGACTCTAAAATCAGAATACTCTCTGATATTGCCGCAGTCCTTAAAGCACTTTAAAGGTATGAACATTCCTCGGGGCTAACTAACCAGTGTCACCATCTTCTGGAGGAGGTCAGTAAAGATAATTACCTTACTCTCCAATGGATAAAGGGACACAGCGGATCCAGAGGCAACGATGCAGCTAATGAACTGGCAAGGAGAGGTTTGGGCATGCGCCCTGTAAGGCCAGAGCCAATGATTCCATTGCCTTTCAGTCAAATTCGAGCCTGGATCCGTCAAAGGACATATAAACTACATCAGGAACTATGCGCAAGTATAAAGGATTGTAGACAGTCTAGGGAGGCGTTAACGGAGTTAAATCCGAGATACTCCCGAAAACTTCTGAACCTTAAATGAGACAGTCTCCAACAAGTGGTGGGAATTGTAACTGGTCATTGTCCTCTTAACAAACACCTTCACAGATTAGGTGTCACAGACAGTCCCTTGTGCAGAGGATGCATGGGGGCTGAAGAAACGGCCACGCATGTACTCCTCTACTATGTAGCATGTACGCATGTACTAGCTGTTGCCGCCCGGTTCACGCAAAAGGGGCCGATGATCGGCCTAGTTGCGGAAAAGAAGCCCGTCCACCAAGTACCAAGTACAAGTAAGTGATTGTTTAAAGGAAGGAAGCTAAAAACTTTTACTGAATTAATCAGTGAAGGTCAATAGCTAGATCAATTTGTTTGAATTAGAAATCTACAACATACATTGAATTTTACTTTCAAAAAAGGCAAAAATGCTTGAGTTGTGTTATTATCATCCATCAATATACTTATATTTATACTTTCACTCTTCTATATATATATATATATATATTAAACTATATATATATATATGTTTTAGTTAAGTATATATATATATATATATATATATATATATATATATATATACTTAACTAAAACCATAAATTATTTTAATGTCAATAAACTCATTATCATATGATTACGTACTAAGTTCTACCTATGTACTGAAATATTTATATTGCTATCAACACTTTTGTACAAGTTACTAATAACAGTCAAAAAATAATAGGTACACCAGTGTTGAAGTATAATAATGTTAATGTATACCTTGTTATGTGTAACCGTGTAACCAGTGCAGGAGGAAGTTACGAGTTCCTTCCCGTTAGAAACTTAAGAAATAGAAAATGAAGCTTACCTGAGCGATTCCAGAGCCCATCAAGCCTCCACCGACGACAGTCACATTTTTAATAGCATTTAAAGTCGGGGAACTGGAAAAGTTCCTCGAAAATCCGACTAACTTATTCATGTTTAAAAACGGGCTATTGGGGCGAAAGTCGCCGGCAGAATGACACGCACAAGTAAACAAGTTGAACCACAAACACTTCGTCACGCTGATCGAGATAGGCTATAAAAAACGGTACGAAGTCCATAACCAAGATACAAAACGTGATATCTTTGTTATCAACAAGGTTAGGTATTAAAGTATTACTTACCTGCCATAAAAGCAGCTTGGGCAGGGCAGTAAGATTACACAACACATATTGATAAGTCGCACTCGGTGTTTTTTACATTGGATTTTGTAAACACATGATATCGCACAAAAATAAAAAATCCAATGCCAATGTTTATTTTGATTTAAAACTGTTTTTTATGTGCCAGTGGTCCCGAACCTACTGTTTTTCGGTATGTCTTCCGATATGGGGATTGTCCTACCGAAATCTAACGATATTTACCGATTTCTGAGAATTAAATTTTTAGATTTTATGTTACCATTATTTAACGATTTAAACAAATAAATCCAGGCGGAACACTAGAAAATTCATATATTACCTATATGAAAAAGTAACCCAAGTAGAGTAGGAACCAATCTTTATGGCGGTTGTGAAATTAGGCGCAAGGCGCTGCGCAATAGCTAATTTTAGGTGTAAGCGGGCTTTGAGAGAGGTGAGAGGCCGGAGCACACCCTCCCGCTAGCCCGCCGCACCACGCGCGCGCCCGCCGCGGTTGTGCTTGTGTGCGCGCTACATCCGTACGCTGCACACATGCGTGCGATTCTGTTCAAGTACAGTCTAGTTCTTAATTTTAAAGTTGTTTGTTACCAACCAATACAATCCACCAACACAATATCAGCATATTCCGATATCAATATTATTGTGTGTTGACGTATGTTAACATAATATCATGATTGGTTAAAAAATAATGTTAAGCGTTATGTGTCGACGCTAATTTGTCACCAGTTTCAATTAGATCACACTGCATTATGTGCACTTGATGTGCATATAATGCAGTGCGATAGAGGAGTCGAAATTGCTATGAAGATACTGAGAATCTGATTGAAACCGATATGATCAATATTGCGTAATAGCACTGCTGCAGTCGTTAACGGCATTATTTTCAACTATGATTCGTAAACTTAAATCGTTTCAATAATACACACCCAATTACAAGAAGGGTTTATTAGTAGTGCAGAATAGGACTTTTATTTAATTTGTTTATGTTTGGCGACAGTGGATCCAATGTTTGTGGTTTAGTGTAACACTTCCTCTTGTTCTTTCTATTCCGTGGCACGAACGAACAAAATTTATTTATTGTTTACGAAAACAAGGCAGATTTTAAATTAAAATAGTTCAAATATAGGCTCAGTTCAAGTCAATTTGATACGTAAGTACCAAGTACTATGTATTTTTGTTCAAAAACAAATACAGTTCTTCAGACAAAAGATTTATATATACCGATTTTTCGTACAAATTTACCGATTTTTTAGGGCAACTCCACCGATTTCTCATTTTGACGTTTGGGCACTGAATGAATAATAGTTGCGTCACGCATTGCGGCGGAGCGCTTTTGCGCCCGCCCAACCGTCCGGTGACGCTGTAGAGGTCAGTTATAGACCAACAGCACATATCCTTTTTAAAAAAAAAAGAAAAGAATAATACTACTACTACAAATACTAACATGTACGAGTATGTACTAGGTCTGAGACGTGACAATTCCGTTCGTTTTGTAACAATTGACGAAAATAACTGTTAAAAACGCTAAATATGCCTTTGGCCATTTGTGGGCGAAATTAGCGTTCCGAGGCCTGCCCCCCGATTCAGAACCTTTCAATAACTCAGTGGCCCAATTACATAACTTGGCTACAATCGGATTATCACTTTTTCATAGCAATTTCGACTCTATCGCAAGGCATTAGTGGTTGCGATACTGAGAATTCGATTGAAGCCAAGTTATGGAATCGGGCTGCAGTTGTCGATCGATATGGTATTATTTATTCTGTGGATTCGGTTTGAATTTCAATTCAATATATTTTTCATTCACAATATTGAATGGAATCGATTCGGTTCGCTATCGATAGGTTCTGAATCGGGGGGCTGATTCCGTAGAGTTAAAGTGCGGTTCGGTTAATGCCACTTGGACCATTCATTGCCACCGATCACTCGTTTCGAATTCACTAAGCTCAGTGAGCATGTGAAATGACGTCATCAAGGCGATGAGCTTGAGCACTCAACCGCACGGAAACTCATTTTGCTAAGAAATACAAAACCAGTAATTCAAAATCCGAATTCACAAGGAATTCTGTGGCAATGAGTTTTCATCAACCAAAGAGCACTTGAGTGCTTTCATTGCAACTACTATATACTCGTAGCAGTGTTTGTTTGGTCAGGATCATTGATAATGCATAGTTACTTAATATGGACCAAATAGTTTAACACCTAGGTACACTTTGTTTCATGTTTTGTCGTGCTATGAAATTGCGTTGTTATCGTGAAAACTAGGTAACTTGTAGAAGCACTATATGACAAGTATGTATGAGGTATTTCATAACCTACCTATCTATATCATAGCTAGAGTAGGATTTTAACTTTTAACCCTAAAATGGAAAAATACCTACTGGTTTTAAAATCTTGTAGTTTTCTTAAAAAGCCTAATTAGGTGAAGTTCTAACAATGAGGAGTCAATGCAGGTATAAGTAAAACGAAATCAAGTGTAAGTATTGTAATAATGAATAATAATGTTATAATTTTCACATAAATCGATGTTTGCCATATTCTATGAGCTCAGAGAGCTGAGACCTATACATTCATATGAACTGCAGTTCTGTGTGCATCCACTCGAAACAAATGTATCATATATATCAAGTAGTTTTAACATTCAATATAGTTAGGTACTTTTCTATCAAGTCCTAGGCTATAATTAGCAACTATTGAGCTCCCATTTATCCGTCTCTCCATAATTTGAACATTTCTGTGCACTGAAGCGTTTGATGGGTGGAATTAATGATAACCCACAAGTCAACACATTAAATAATTTATTTACGAAAGTAGTTAAATAACGTTCGTGGGTAGTGGGTAGGAATAGCCCGCCTAATTTAAGCTTCGACGGCTTTGGTACTATCCTGTAGCATATGTGGAGCTGGGACGGTGATGTCTCCAGCCGAATAATGTTCGACCGTCGAGTCGCCCAGGTCCAGTACTCGTGGCAGGTGGTAATGCTGTCAGGATATACGGCCCGTAGTGATGATGATGTGTATGTAGGATGATGGTGGTGCAGCTTTTCCTATTGAGCGGACCCTCGATCTTTGTGATCATAGGAAGGTAACCGTGGGACCCTGGAATATACGTCCAGATTAGTGTCAGTTCACATCTGCAATTTCAGATGGCCACCACACACGAAGTACATGCCTACAGGGGCACCAAATGAGCAGTAAGTGTGGTGGCAGTAAAAGAAATCGGAAGAAGTTTACAATAATTAAAAAATAGATATATGGTTGAAGACTTATATAAAATTAAAACCACTACCTACAATGATTTGAAAGAAGTGGTTACTTAGGTACGTATTATGTTCAACACTTACCCAATATGGGGTGATCACAACACTAGTAGGTAGTTTTATAAATTATATCGATAACAAACAAACGGGCAACGTGAGAAGGCGCTTTTAAATTTGTTGTCAGCGAACGTGCTCTCGCTTTGATATCTAAATCAGTCTGGCGGCTGCAGTAGCGGGCGGAGGGCTGCACTCACGGCCCGTCGGCCGCCGGCCGGCTCACCTAAACCGGTCACATGCACTGATCGGTACCTATAATGCCTGTACTTATGTTTATTTGTTTAGTTTTTTTAATGTATAATAGTTAAGTAACTTTACAACGTTACAGCACTAGAATCTACAACGATACATTTTAAAAGCCACATTGTCTTTATGACTTATGTAAATGCACTTTTATATAATTTCATTTCTAAATCGCAAATATATTTCATTCTTCGTTTTTTTGGCGTTTTGTTTATTTATAGATTTGATTGTTTTGTACAAAAATAGTGTACAAGGAAAGACCAACGGCAAAGTTTATTTTCAGTTGAACTTTAAATTTACCTCAACAAAATCTGAATTGAGAAGCACTGTAATTATAACTTATTTTGTACAGCTGCCGCTTCACAAGTAAGCGTCGACTAATGCTGACATTCTCAAACGCCAACTGGCAGTTTCAAATGAAACTTTTGCTAATTGAATGTGGCCTTTGGAATTGTATAACCAGTGAAAGTGAATCTGAAATTGATCAAAAGGCTTATGCCAAAATTTGTTTAAATGTAACCACACAATGTTACCCTCATGTGAAACACTGTGGATCAGCAAGGGAAGCGTGGAAATCACTGCAATTGGCGTTTGAGAATGTCAGCATTAGTCGACGCTTACTTTTGAAGCGGCAGCTGTACAAAATAAGTTATAATGCATACAATGATATGGAGAAATACATTTCTGCTATAATTAACATACATCAAGAACTTTCTGACATTGGCTGCTGCATTGATGATAAAGAGATAGCTGAGATAATGCTGATTGGTCTGCCCGCGGAATATGACCCTTTGATAATGTCAATTGAAAGACTACAAACTAATTTAACCTCTGAGATTGTAAGAAGTAAACTGGTACATGACTTCAGGCGGCAGGAGCTTGCGGCAGCTGAGATACCAGAGAGTATTTTATTGGCAAAAAGAAAGGTTACTAAGAAAAATAATTATGTAATTAAATGTCATCATTGTGGACGCATAGGTCATATAAGACCAAAGTGCCCGGACCTACAAAATCAACAGCGACCAGTTCCAGATAACTCTGCGCTTGCATCAGCTTTAACCACTGGTCTTTGTGGTGGCTCTGAATGGTTAGTAGACTCTGGATGTACAACTCACATGTCTATGAGAAAAGACTGGATGAATAATTTTAGTACTGAGAACAAAGCTTCTGTAACTATAGCCAATAATGAAGAAATATATAGTTGGTGGTAATGTACATAGTACATTACCAGAACCACAACTGTGTCTATTAGTAATGTAGCATATGTACCAGACATTGCAGCTAATTTACTGTCTGTTAACAAAATAACGGAAAAAGGATATATTTTGATCTTCGATAACAAAGAATGTAGGGCTTTTGATAAAAATAGTGTTTGTACTAATGGCCCTTGTGTTTTTTCAGCATCTAATGTACATGGTGTGTATAAGCTCAATCAGAGTCAGAAATTCCTGACTTACCCATGTGCGGAAAAGACTGCCAGTGCGGATTATCAGTCATTGTTGTGCTGCAGAAGTGATGCAGAGCTATGGCATAAGCGACTAGGTCACCTAAGCTACAAAGGTATGTTATTATTGCGTGATGGTCTTGCGGATGGCATATCATTTCAAGATTCTTCTATAAGTTCCTGTATTCCTTGCATTGAGGGTAAACAAGCCACTAAATCATTTCCCAAAGGTGTTGCAAAGAAGTCAGTACGAAAGTTAGAACTTATACACTCCGATCTCTGTGGGCCTATGCCAATACCAACATGGGGAAATTCACGTTATATATTGACATTAACAGATGATTATACACGAAAGACATTCGTTTATTTTTTAAAAAATAAATCTCAGTTTGAAGTACATAATGTTTTTGTGAACTTTAATATGCTAGTGGACAATCAAACTGGTTTAAAAATCCGTAAGATTCGTACAGATAATGGTTCAGAATATTGCAATCAAACTATGAATGATTTCTTTGTAAAAAATGGTATTATTCATGAGACAACAATACCATATTCTCCCCAACAAAACGGAGTGTCTGAGCGATTAAACCGAACAATTGTAGAAAAAGCTCGTACAATGCTACGAGATTCTGGGTTAGATTAACGATACTGGGGGAAGCAGTGTCTACTGCAGTTTACTTAAAAAAATTAAGGCCTACTAATGCTTTAAAGGCTACACCTGAGGAAATGTGGACTGGATGCAAAGTTGACTTAAGTAATTTAAGGGTATTTGGTTGCAAAGTGTATGCCTTAACTCCAGAGATGCAACGTAATAAACTGGATGCAAAATCAAAACCTTATATCATGCTGGGCTACTGTGAGTTTTCCAAAGGATATCGCCTTGCAGATCCGTTGCACCCAGGTAAAATGATTAAGGCAAGAAATGTTGTATTTCTAGAAGAAGTGCCTGGAATTTCTAGTTCAAGCGATTCAGGTTCCAGCAATTTGCATTTGCATGATCAAACAAAGTTGCAAATTTTGCACCACACTGATAGTGATACTGTGAACAATGAACGTGGTTGTGTGAATGAGATTGGTTCTTTACCAGATAATACTGAACATGGTGATGTTAGCCTAAATTATACTTCAGCAGGGGAAGAAATATTGGAGAATGATGTGACTACAAGTGATACAGGTAATATTCAAAATTCAAATAATAGTGTTGTTGTTGAAACGGATACTTCATCTGCTAGACCTGTGCGACATCGTCACCAGCCTGCTTAGATGAATGATTGTATACTGAATGATAACAGTGATGAAATGACTTTGTTGGCTACTGAACTTAGAACATATTCTGAAGCAAAGTCTTCTAAAAATTTTAAGGATTGGAAAATAGCCATGAATGAAGAATTTAATTCTTTAATTAATAAAAATGTTTGGGAAATTGTTGACCGCCCAACAAATAAAAATGTTGTGAAGTGCAAATGGATTTACAAAGTAAAGAGGGATACAAATGGAAACTTTGAAAGGTACAAAGCGAGATTAGTAACACGAGGATTCACCCAGCAACAAGGAGTTGACTATGATAGAACTTTCTCTCCAGTTGTACGTCATTCTACATTAAGGTTATTATTTGCAATTGCTGTTGAAAAAGATATGGATATCACTCATATTGATGTAAGTACAGCCTTTTTGAATGGACATTTGGATGAAACAATATACATGGAGCAGCCACCAGGATATGAAGATGACAGTATCAACAAAGTTTGTTTACTTAAGAAGAGTATATACGTTTTAAAACAGGCTAGCAGATCATGGAATATTAAAGTAAATGAAGTTTTAAATAATATTGATTATAAACAATCAAAATGTGAGCCTTGTGTCTATACCAAAGTATCAAATAACATGACCACAATCATTGCTCTGTATGTCGATGACTTTTTTGTGTTCACCGAACTTAATAATGAAACACATAAGTTAGTAGATGCATTAAAAGAACAGTTTGATATCAAAGATTTAGAAGAAGTCAAAAATTGTCTTGGTATGAAAGTGGATAGGGATAAGTGCAATGGTACTTTGAAACTCTCACAAGAAGAATATATAAGAAATCTTTTATCAAGATTTGGTATGAGCGAGTGCAAGCCTGTATCCACCCCAATGCAAGTGAATGTAAATTTAATGAAATCAACAGAATGTGATAACAGGTATCCTTATCAGGAACTTATTGGAGGATTAATGTATTTGTCAGTCTGTACACGACCGGACATATCTTTTGCTTGTAGCAAGTTAGGGCAGTATAACATCTGTTATAATGAAACGCACTGGCAGGCAGCAAAACATGTTTTGAGGTACATAGCTGGTACTAAACGTTATGATCTTCACTTTATTAATGGAAACAAATGTGGAATTGAAATATACACTGATTCAGATTGGGCTAATGATTTAAACGATAGAAAAAGTTACACTGGATATGTTGTTAGGTGTGGTAGTTGTGTTGTAAATTGGGAAGCTCGCAAGCAACAGTCAGTTGCTTATTCAAGTACCGAAGCTGAATATTATAGCTTGGGTGAGGCTGTGAAAGAAAGTAAACATATTAAAAACTTTTTCACAGATTTGTTTAATGACAATGTAACACCTATTACTGTGTATAATGATAATTTAAGTGCACATAAAATTGCGGAGAACGACCAATGTCACCGCAGAACAAAACATATAGATATACATCATCACTTCATCCGGGACTCTGTCAATTCCAAAATTATTGAAATAAAATATTTACCCACGGATGAAATGGTGGCAGATATATTAACAAAACCATTACCTAGAATAAAACATAATAAATTTGTCAAAGATTTGTGTTTAGTTTAGTAAATTTGAATATATGTTATGTTATAGAAATTATAGCAATACTGAAATGTCATATTATCATAGTGTTATCTAAATAATAGATTTATAATATATGTGTAGTTGTTTTGAGTTCATATTTGAGTAAGGGGAAGTGTTGAAATAGTTTTAATAAAATATGTACTCAAAATGAACAATATTTATGAAGGAATATAATTGATGTTAGTTATGTTTGTAAACGTATATGTTATCTATGGTATTGTCACCACTTTGAGTTGTTATGTCAATTTTTTTCTCGAATAAATATGGCTAATTATTTTTTCCTAAAACGTAATTTGTAATTTATATTCATAAATAAGACCCATATCCCTCAACAATAGTCACTATACCTATAGAAATATGATATTTTTAAATAGGCAGTCGTAATGATTATTTGAAGTCGGTACATACATACTATTATTGCTTAGAAATAATATCAATGTTTAGATTTTCTTTCAGAGACCAAAATAACAATCTACAAAAAGGTTATTTACGGTCATAATATATATATCTATGTTCACTGTAGGATCTTTGTCACATTGCGATGCGATGACATATTATTAGATCACTACGAAACTTACGATGCTAACTAACTTTTAATGAAACATAATATCTACACGGAAACAAAATTTTAGATAGATTCTATGTGAGAAACAGAAAATAATTTCAGATGATGATTGGTTAGAGGGAGATTGCCCCGATTTTGTTGGTTGGCGTGGCAGCGTAAATATTCTAAGGTTGGCGCGCCACTCACAGATAATCACTCGAACATAAAACCCGGCAAAATTTGAAAAGTCCTATTTCTGCTAGAAGTATTTCTAGGCTAGGTTTAGCTTAATTCTGCCGCCTAGTTACCGGTTTCCCGGTATTAGTGTTGATTGCGGGTGCTTGACGGGTGCGCTTTAACTGTTTAATGAATTCCAAATACTTCACGACCTTCAAGAGCAACCTTTTGACACTTCCGATCCTTTCCAAACTGAATGAAAAACAACCCTATTCCTGACGGAATAAAGTCGATTTTCCTATGTCAACATGTCATCGAAACTTGCAAAACGAACGGTGATCGAAAACGTTCAGCAGTGTTGATCATATTGGTTTCAAGCCGTCAAATTAATTAGTGCTTTGCGATAGAGTCGAAATTGCTATGAAAAACTGACAATCTGATTGTAGCCAAGTTCTGTGGTCGGGCCCCAGAACGCTAATTTCGCCCACAAATGGCCAAATTGAACGGCAATTGTGATCATATTTAGCGTTTTTAACAGTTATTTTCGTCAATTGTTACAAAGCGAACGGTCTACTAGTTTTTCTTACAGATATCTATATATTTTGTCTCTTAGAGAAACGAAGGGGGAATCAGTAAAACCAACTTAGCAACTTTCTTGCTAGATCTAGCAGTTTTTGATGTCATACACCTAGAAACGTATTAGCTACGATTTCTAGCAACTTTTCACATAACGCGAATAGTTTGTAGTAGAGCACCGGCAGTGCTATTACGCAATATTGATCATATCGGTTTCAATCCGTCAAATTCATTAATGCGTTGGCGTTAGAGTCAAAATTGCTATGAAGAAAGTGACAATCTGATTGGAACCAAGTTCTGTGGTCGGGGCCCTGTGGCCCTATACAGAACTTGGTTTCATCCAGATTGTCACTTTCTTCATAGAAATTTCGACTCTAACGCAACGCATTAGTGATAGATTGGCGGCCGGGAAATTCTCGTTTACTGCTATAGTACTCTGTGCTACTCGTATTCTGCCTTGTCAGTTGTCTTAAGTTGTTTATCCATTTAAAACGAATGCTAATTGTAGAATGGATTTACATAAAGAAAAAGTACACACAGGTATTTCTGTGTGTACTTTTTCTTTATGTAAATCCATTCTACAATGGAATGGAGTTAAAAATGACAATGGAATGACATTATTTCATTCATTGTAACTAGGTACATTTAAATAATAAAAATAATGTGCTGTTTATTTTAATACTCTCTTGTTCGATTTATTAATAGACGATTGCCATTTTATTGTTACCCATATACCTACTAAATACCATTTATCTACTTTCAGCACATGTTTATGTAAAAAAACTGGCAATTTAGCAAGATTATTAGCTAGCTAAAGTTAGCACATATATGCTGTGGTTTAAATTGCACCAATATGCGCTGTGTACTGTCAGCGCGCACAAAGTCGGATTAAAATGCGCATTTATTCTCCACGTCGGACACATGACGTCAGGAGTGACGTAATTTTGGTATGCACACACCGCTCACAAAAAAGAGGTAGAGCAGCGTATGCGGTAACGGTAAATTCAATTGACATATGTCATTCTGTGTTGATATGTTGTTGGAATTCTCGCCAGACTGCCAATACATATAATAATGATTATATTCTTTTAGCAGAAGCAAACGAATTCAACAGAACTAAGACAGAAATGAGAAAACTAAAAACAAAACAAAACAACAGTAGGTACATTCATAGAACAGCTGATTCAAATGACTTATGCATGCAATCGTCTGTTTAATTTGTTAGCATGCTTAAGCTGACCAACAATTTAAACCGACTGTTAGCAGTGCTTGCAGTCTCAGCACTGTAAGTCAAATTTAAACCATAAATAATAGAAAAATTATAAACTGAGCTACCAGTTGGCAACACTGGGGGGAATGAACTTTGGAACTTTGGAAAATATTTTTTTGTACAACTTTGGAAGTTTTCAAGTTTTATTGAATTACTTTTAAAATTCACTAACTGTATTTTTTCTTTTTACAACAATGTCTAAAATGATCCAATTCGGTGTAATAACAAGAAACTTTTCAAGTTCATCTGCTGTTCAAAGTGCAATAAAAAACGTTACTGTTATCGGAGGTGGTTTGATGGGATCCGGTATCGCCCAGGTTAGAAACTGAGTTAATGTCCAGACACATTATTGATGCATCTAGAAATTGTAGTTCATAAAAAAATAACAACTTTCTTACAGGTATCAGCACAAGCTGGACAGAATGTGACCCTCGTCGATACAAACTCGGGTGTGCTAGCGAAGGCCCAAAAATCTATCGCCGGTAATCTCGGCAGGGTTGCCAAGAAAGTCTACAAAGACAACCCTCAGGAAGGTGAAAAGTTTGTGGCAGAGTCGCTAGCTAGAATTAAGACCACCACAGACCCAGTGGAAGGAGCTAAGACCACCGACTTGGTTGTTGAAGCTATTGTCGAGAACTTACAAGTCAAACATCAGCTGTTCAAGCAGCTAGATGCGGTAAGAAGTGAATACTATTAAAAACTCTATAGCAATTTTATTCAAATGTTTATCATTTAGCATCAAACAAATGGCCCCTAAAAACATAAGCTTGTGTGAATCTTAACAACTTATTTATTGTGGCCAGCAGGGACAACCATCCTGAACTACATTTTACCACTTCATTGAAGTTTGAACTAAACTTCAGCTTTTATTACTTCAAAGAAGTATGTATTGTTAGAAGTTGCATTGCATGTAGGTTGTCACAAAATGTAATTGAGTTTTGTTTTAGTATCTATTGTGAACTGTAGGTAGTCTCATTAATGATAACTTAGTGAAAACAGTTGAGTCTCACATGTTGTTTGTTACTGATTGCAGGCTGCACCAGCCCACGCTATCCTAGCATCAAATACATCTTCTCTCTCCATCAATGAAATTGCCACTGCAGTCAAGAGGAAAGATAAGTGGGTATAGTTCAATAATGCCTTGATCTCACTAAAGGTAACAAAAATGTTTTAGCCATTACTAAGTGAAAGATGGATAGGACTGTTTGGATGTTGTTTTACTAGTAAGGATGTAAGTAGCCAAAGTGGGGTCTTCTCAACTTAAACTATAAGGTTGGCTTGTATGTATTGGTATGAGGTATGTTGGGTCTAACTGCTACACTCTTAATCGTCAATTAATGCTAATGAAGCATTAAGTTATCAAAATCCATACAAACAAGCAATTTAATGCTTGATTAGTGTTCATTGATGATTATGAGTGTAGTCAGCGTGTAGTTAGCCCAAAAAACTAAGATGTTAATTTACATCACAGAAAACAATGAAATACATGACAAAAACAATTAAGATGTTTCTGTTTACACAGTTTTATACAATATATTATATTCTGTGGACACATCTTCTGAATCAATAGTTTGTTAAAGACCCTCACTATAAATTGTTATCATTTAGCACCATTCCTCTAACAAAATAAATCATCTGCACAGGTTCGGTGGTCTCCACTTCTTCAACCCGGTGCCTGTAATGCGGCTGCTGGAAGTGGTTCGCGGAGCCGACACCTCTGATGCAACGTATACCACCATGATGGCATGGGGCAAGTCCGTTGGCAAGACCTGCATTACATGCAAGGACTCCCCTGGCTTTGTAGTCAACAGGCTGCTTGTGCCGTATGTTTGTGAAGCTATTAGGCTGCTTGAGAGAGGTATGTGTTATTGATTATACGTAAAAAGACTTGTAAAGAAGTTTTTTTAATCTGCTTAACAAAAAGAGGTTCTCAATTTCTTTATTATTTTATGTTTGTTGCCAATTATCTTGAGATTATGCATGGTGTCTAAATAAAAACGAGAAAGCCACAACTCTGGCCATTGAATAGGTACCTAGGCAAATAGTTTAATTTTGTGGTGATTCAGTTGAAATATTTCATTACAAGCAGACTCTTTCATTTATTCCCAATATAAAATAGATTTCAATAGTTTGCCATAAAACTAATTCTTAATTGTAAATCTCATTTTCACACCCACTTTGAGAGTCATGTATGTATTTGTTGAATGTTTATGTGACAGGCGATGCGTCTGCCCGAGACATCGATATTGCCATGAAGCTCGGCGCCGGCTACCCTATGGGCCCCCTCGAGCTGGCCGACTATGTGGGCCTGGACACCAACAAGTTCATCCTGGACGGCTGGCACAGCAAGTACCCTGACCAGCAGCTCTTCAAGCCCATCCCTCTGCTCAACAAGCTCGTCTCTGAGGGAAAGCTCGGAGTCAAGACTGGGGAAGGCTTCTACAAGTATGAAAAGAAATAATTAGGTTAAGAATAATGTTTATATGGATGTTCTTTACTGATATTTTATTAAATCATATTTATTGTCTTTAACTCTTGCTTTTATTTCACATGATTTACAAACCTAAATCATCTTCAATACATCTAATGCTATCATCAAAAGCAAAATGCTTTAAAATAAACGCTGAATCGCCCAAGTTGATTTAGAGACCTCTCTTCGCTCTTTCAATTAACTTAATCAGGTTAGTCCAATTGGTTCTACTATAGAACAGATTGGACAAAAAAAAAGAATGTTCTACTTAGCAGTATTACATATTGGATCCGAACAAATTAGCTGATCTAGTCAATCATTGCTGTAATAAATTTAATAAATAACTTGCGGAAGAAGAGATAGATAACCTTCAAAATAAAAAATCGGACAAGTGCGTGTCGGACACGCGTACTCTTAGCTACTCAGCTGTGTAAGCCACATTGCAATTAGTTATTACATTATACTCTAATAAACTTGTGTTTACAGTCATCTCTTACAATAGAATTTGTTCAGGGTCGATGCAGGCATAAATGCATTATCTTGGTCGTCTATATCTCGTGAGTTATGGTGGCCTAACGGTTCTATAGTGCAATTTAGAATCCAACGATACCGGGTTCAAAACCTAGCCTCCGCACCAATGACTTCTGAGTTATGTGCGGTTTTCCATCGCTCCATGCTTCGCAGGGCACGTTAAGCTGTTGGTCCCGGCTGTTATTGATTAATACCAGTCGTTAAGCCTTGTCAGTGGCCCTCAGGTGGCTTAACAAACTCGACACCAGAGGTTGGCACTGCCTCATACGACATACATACATACATAAATCTCGTAAACTAGTACTCTAGATAGCTGTGCTCATTTTGGTAGTTAATTTGTACTATGTGCTAGTAAACATGTTTTTTTTAGTTCTCTGTGTTTATGAGGAGGCACACGACTCAAGCAAAAAGGTCACTTGAGAGACAAATATTTCGTAAACGGAACAAAATAGAAAAAAAACTGTCAAAGAAACCAAGTTATAATTTTAATATACCTATTCAATGAGACCCCAATCTATGAGGTACTATAATAATATTTACTTCTTCACTTTTCAAGTATGGGAGCCCTAGAAAATCTCTTTTTTTAAATGTTTATGTAGCGGTTATAAATATCTACCCTTGTGCCAAATGTCAATGGTGTAGTGTTAATAGTTTCTAAATAACATGCCTGTGACAAACAGACAGACAGGTGGACACGGCAGAACTATAAAGGTTCCTTGTTTGTCACACACACATGCTGCCAAAAACCAACTTACATGCTACTATTTGTATTATGAAACACATGGGATTGTCTTACTGTTTCACTTCACAGGGCATTGCATATTCATTCGGTATTTAGAAAGGGATGTTGCTTTCCATTTTTCACTTCTTAAACATTTGTCAAAAACGCTGTAATATGATGTAAAGTGAACATAAAAACTAAACATCAAACAAGCACATATTCTATAAAATGATCTATATTTACCATCAATAAAATTATACACTTATTAACAACAACAACAAACCTTACAATACATTTTTAAAACCTAACTTAGGCAGCTACAGTTGTACCCTACATGTCATAATCATCATCGTCCCGTTTCCGTTTCTGTGCCCCAGGCTCATCAATCTCCATCTTCACTAAGGGAGGTCCAGCCGTCACTCTGACTGCAGGTTTGACCACCTGAAAGACAAAGAATTTTAGCTAGTTAGGTAACAAGTAACCAAACAAATTTTATTGATGCTACTTTTTTAAGTGGCATTTGAGTATTTAATTTACAACTAGCTATGCCACGTTTTACCTGTGTGGTCAATTTTGATGATGATGAAAAGTATTCTATGTGTAATTGCAGGACCTAAAGTATCTATGTACAAAATTTCATTAAAATCCGTTCAGACGTTTCTGTGTGAAGAAGTATCTTAAGTACACAATCACTCAAAAAGTGTGATGTGATTTACAGGAGAGCCTTGATAATGGCAGAAGCAGCCAGAGCCTAGCCACTTGCTGTTATACAGTTGTAAGACTATCTTTAATTACATCAAAAATGCAGTGACATAACAGTAGACTGGATTACCTTGCTTGCCGATGTAAACTTCAATACTGGCTTCGGCACCACACTAGGCTTGGCCCCGGCAATATTAACAATTGCTCCTGGGGTTCTCTTCACAACCATGCTCTGAGAGGCAGGGGGCTTGGGCGTAGTTACCGTCTTGATAGGCGCCGCAATTGTTTTGGTAATTACTTTCTTGGTAGCCTGCTTGAGACGGTAGTTGCAGGCTGAGAGGCAGTAGCTGAAGAGAAAAGGATATGAGGTTAATGTTTATTAAGGGGACAAACGACAAGAGAGTGATTTGTGAACCAAATTTCAATCTTACCGATCAGGAGGCAGTCTCAGTCCACAGTGGGGCTTTATGAGAGGCAGCGGGTTCGTATTCTTAACTCGCGCTAGCTCTAGCAGCACCTCCCTCGGCGGTGGACTAGTGAACGATTTGTCCAACTGCATCTGCACTGCCAAGCGAACGTCATCCAAGTCTATAGTCTTCTTCTTAGCATGGTTCGCAAACACGCGGGCATCGTCCATAACAGACGCTACATATTTATAAGTGAACTCTAGCAGCTGGTTCACGACCCGCGGCTCGTAATCTGTTATCCCGACCTCCTTCATGATCGACATTATCACTTGGGCATCTTTTGGAACATGTTTGGTTTGGATGTTTCCCTTCGATTTGTTGTCTGCCATTGTAGTCAATTGTCCTAAGTTTTTAGACAAATATGATGAGTGAAACACAAATTATTCAAAGGAATAGTTAGGTCTCAAGTTTTCATTTTAGCTTCATTGTTCACGAGCGCGACAAACAAGACGAGCAAAGAGTATACAATTACTATGTACGTAGACGAGGTAGGAGAGTAGACGCGAAAATATTTTCTTTCGAAATAGGTATATGAACAGTGTTGCCAACCCGACTGTAGTAAATGTCGCTTATGAATTATGATGCCCTGCGTTCGAGATGATGAGATGGCGTTGTGGGCAGTTTCGAAATGTACATTTTTAACAAGCTGTTCTCTTTGAACATTTTGACGACTGGTTGGTCTCGTGGCTAGAGATCCTAGGTACGAAATCGTACGGTCGCGGGTTTGAATCCTGCAAGGTGCAATCATTTGTGTGATGAGCAGAAATGTTTGTTTCCGAGTCATGGATGTAATATTCTTATCTATGTGTGTTTATCCGTTATCTAGTGCCCATAGCACAGGGTATCCTAGTTTGGGGCTAGATAATTGGTGTGGAAATGTCCCGAATATATTTATTTATTTATTTATTTATTTTCAACACTTTTGCCATTTTTGTAACTTTTGACACTACCGATCTTTTCCAAACCGAATGAATTCCGAACCAATATTTTTTAACATGACATTTCCTGTTTTATTGATATAGGGATCAGTAGAGTATTTTAGTGTAAATAATATTAAAATTTAGTGTATATATTTGGTTTGTAAGTTTATAGTTACCCGGACTCTGTAAGTTTTTTGTCATTTATGAACGAGCCACCCGACTTAGAGGGCCCGGGGGGCGTTGTCCCCCCGGTGGCTAATTATGTGACCGTAACAACGCATAATATCATCTAAAACGAGTCTGATATGGATACGGACGGGTCTAGTACCCAGCGCACTGGTCGCAAAAGAAGTCTTAGTAAGATTTGCAAAACATGCAATCTGCAAAAAAAGAAGCACGCTCAGGCGGTTGATGGTAAAACTGGTTGTCACTGCTTAGATAGTGACACTAGTGATAAAACTACTAGTAATATTTCCAATCAACCTATAGAAAATCCTATTGTTATTCCATCAACATCAAATAATGGTCCCGTTCCCCAAGGATTTATTTCCGTTTCACTAACTAAATACGAACCCACAGATATTGCTCCATTTATTGTACATGTACAACGGGTAATGAAATCACCTGATGATGAATCTACTCTTCATCCAGTCTCATTCGGTAAATTCCTAAAAATAAACTCTTTCAGTGGCATTATTGATGGTTCTTTGAAGAGAATAGGAAGGAATAGAATTTCACTCGCTTTCTCAGAATTTAATGATGCCAATACATTCATATCTAGCAAGAATCTAACAACTAAGGATTTAAGAGCCTTCATTCCATGTTTCAATGTTACACGAATGGGTGTGGTCCGTGGAGTGCCATCGGAATGGTCACCAGACGAAGTGACAGAAAACATATTTATGCCCAGCGGTTCTGGTAAGCTTCTAAAGGTAAGAAGAATAAATTATAAGACTATAGTAGAAGGTTCCCCGGTTTGGAAACCAACACAGAGCGTTGACCTTACATTTGACGGTCAAGTCCTACCTGAAAGAATTTTTATAGCTACAATTCACTGCCAGTTGAACTTTACATGTACCTGACTATTAAATGTTTTGACTGTTGTTTTTTTGGTCATACAAAACTTCAATGCCGCTCTAAGCCCAAATGTTACAAGTGTGGTAATTAACATACCTACTGGTGATACTTGTGATGTGGAGGAAGAAAGCATTTCGTGTTGTCTGTGCTCAGGAACTCATTTCGCAATTGGTAAATCATGCCCCGAATTCACACGTCAAAAGCAATTCTAGGTTACTATGGCAGAAAATAGCATCTTATATGGCGAAGCATCCGAATTGCTCCCACCAGTATCGAAATCTTATGCTGCTGTTGTTAACTCTGTCCCTCAGCTCAGCTCAAAGCAGTCTCATTCGTTAGTTGGTGGGTTAGCACCAACTATACATTTAGTCAACGTCAATCACAAATTTCAAATAAAAAAATAGTTTATACTAACCGCCGTCAAACCTCCAACCCATCAAAAGGATACGACCGAGCAGCTCACCAAAATATTATCGACGAGTATAATATTCCCACTCCACAACACGGTTGCGCTCTTAAAATCAAACATAATCCATTAATGATGTCGACATCAGACATCATTCAAATCCTCATCGAGATATTGACCCAGTCAAACATTGCAGTACCGTCCATCGTTGCCCCTATAATTGACATGTTTAGAACACTTTAAGCCATTAAAAATGGCGATCTTACAAAAGATAAATACAATGGAACTGCAGAAGTGCAGTTCATAAATAAAGTGAAATTATTCACTCAATAAACAAGTACAACACTTGTTTATTCTCACTTTCGGAGACTTCCGGAGATTCTCTTGTTTAAGAGATGATAAATCTGATGGGTATGGTGGTGCCGCCTTGCTCATCAGAAATACTATCTCTTTCTGTCCTTTAACTCTTCCAAACTACAAGCATTTCTCCGTGGTAGCAGCACAAGTGAATAACATTTACACCTTAGCTTTCCACTACTTAAATGATCTATTCTCTCGTCTCCTTAGACTTTTCTTAGTCTTAGGAGACTTTAATTCCCATCATACTTCTTGGGGATGTTCTATTCTACTTACTGTGGTGATCTGCTAATAGACTTTCTAAATACACACAATCTTTGCATCATAAATACTGGCTCCCCTACCAGACGCACACCTCCTGATAAAAATAAAAGTGTAGTAGATCTATCAATCTGTACACCAAACTTAGCTTCATCGTTAACATGGCATACAATATCATCTACTTTTGGAAGTGACCATTTTCCGATTGTTATTAATCTGCTTTTTAACGGTCCTCGAGATACTCTTCGAAAAATTCAAAACATCTGTAGAGCATAAAATATCAAATTTAACACACGAACTTCTTAATGTCACTGACTCTTTCACAAAAATAAAATTCAGCTACTGGCTTACTTCCTTCTCCACCTCGGTGGGACAGAGAATGCACTGAAGCAGTAAAAAAAAGAAAAGATGCGCGATGACAATGGAAAATTTTGAAACCTGGACTAAATTATTAGCGGAGACACGTAAACTACTCAAAGAAAAGAAATTCCAAGGATGGAGAAACTTTTGCCTCTCCTTATATAATCCCTTCTATCGTATGGCGTAATATCAGAAGATTTAGAAGCGGCATTAGTAATTCCCCCTTTTCACCCTTACCTGCAAATCTGAATGACCAATTTCTCTATCAACTGGCACCACTGACTATTGTAATTATATTCCACCTACCCAAAAAAAAAAACAAAAAAAAAAAAAACAAAAAAAAAACTTTTTTTTTTTTAAGGGAAAATTTAAACTTTAACTTCCCTTCACCATACAATAATTAAAAGGGATACTATCGGCTGTAAAATATTTTGCCCTGGTGAAGATGGCATACCGTATTCATTTTTGATTCTCACTGAATCATCGCTTGTATATTATCTGGACATAATTAACATAGTAATGTTATCTGGAAATATCCCTCCTTCCTGGAAATACCAAACTGTTCTTCCAATTCGTAAACCAGGTAAAAGACCAAGCGCAGTATCATCATATCGCCCAATAGCGTTATCTTCTGTTATAGTAAAAGTTGCTGAGAACTTAGTCAAGAACCACCTCGAATGGGCTTGTCAAAAATCGTGGTATGTTATCTGAGTCACAGTTTGGTTTCCGAAAGGGCAGGGGTACATTGGATAGTGTGGGTACTCTTGTAGCAGACATTCGGATAGCATTTACAAACAATGAATCGGTTCTTGCAGCGTTTTTAGATTTAGAATCAGCATACGACAATTTTCTTCTACATGTTCTTAAATATAGGTTCTCACTTGCTTCATATTTAACCTCCTGTCAAGATGATCAATAAACCTAGACCAAGTACGGGATCATAGCAGACTAGTCTGGAAAGGACTTCCGCAAGGATCTGGACTCAGCCCTATTCTATTCAACATTTATACTTACGATTTAGAATCTTCCCTCAAAAATTCAGTGAATTTACTACAATACACTGATGATCTCGTCTAATACTCCACGGTTCAATCTGTCAATACATTATGCAAGCAATTATCAATTTCTTTAAATCATTTAAATAGTTGGATGAACCAAAATGGCTTGAGCACATCAGCGCTCAAGAACTCGATGCTTCTCTTTACTTGGCAAGAAACGCCTCCCCCCATATTAATACATTTTATTAACAATTTTATTCCAACGAAAAATGTCGTACGATTTTTAGGCGTTCTTTTGGATTTAAAACTTTCAGGCGGTCCATTGTGAATATGTTGCTGATAAGTGCGAGAAGCTCCTAAATTTGATGAGATGTCTTTCGGGCGTTTGGTGGGGTGCACATCCTTTCCCCTTAAAGCTTCTCTACAACGCTTTGGTACGAAGTGTTCTCGATTATGGAACCTTCTTACTGGAGCCTTGTGGCTTAGCTGCACTGAAGAAATTAGATTCTATCCAATCAAGAGCCTTGAGAATAATCTCCGGGGCTATGAAATCTATTCCTATAAATGCATTACAAATTGAATGTGATGAGCCCCCTCTTAATTTAAGACGTCAATTTTTATCTGACCGTATGTTTTTACGTGTCTTGCAATTTTCAAATAGCCTTTTAATTTCAAAACTTAATGTTCTTACCGATCTTATTGAGCCTTCAAATTATTGGAAACACAAATCCCTTCCTTGCTTAGTTAAAAGTTATATCAGATATAAAGCTTTTCACGCACTAACACATCGATCTCCGAATCTAGATATGTTTAATTGTAAATATGGAGCTTTAATGCTTACGCCAACAGTTAATTATTGCTCAGATATTGATAAACACAATGCCAACGCTAACGCTTATTTTAATTACATCGTGGATGAAAAGTGCCATGGGTAGCATCATATTTACACGGATGCGTCAAAACATTCATCCGACAATTTTGAAGGAGTGGGTGTTTTTCATGCCCAATATAAAGTAGTCCAAAAAATAAAAAATGTCCACCTGAAACGTTTGTAAACTTAAAAATAGTATTATTATAAGCGATTCTATGAGTGCTTTACAAGCTCTATTTAGATTTCCTTTAAGTCCAAACCACTTTTCCTCTTATAGCAGAAGTTTTTTTTTATCACTGTCTAGGCAATCGTTTCACCACGATCTCACCTGATGGAAAGCCATGATGTGGTCGAAGGTGTAGCACGTTTGCCTAGTAGATACCTATTCACTCTTGACTAGAACACACCAGGGTTATATTTTACCGGAAACACTGACGAGGGCAGGGCATTCCACTCCTTAGAAGTTCTTATAATAAATGAAGAAGCGTAACGCTTCGTTCTTGTACGAGGTATTTTAACCATAAAAATATGTCTCTTTGACGATCGTCTAGTCGTACGGTAATGGAAAGGTGATGGGGGAATCAGATTGTGCAGTTCTTGTGCACACTCTCCATAGTGCAATCTGTAGAATACCGTCAGGCTTGCGACCTCACATTGATGCGCCAGACTTTGAAGCTTACTCTTTACCAGAGTTTCATCTCCAATGAGCCTCATAGCACGTCTCTCAATTGAATCTAAAGCCTCGAGCTGATACTTGGCAGAACCGTCCCAGAGGTGGCAGCAGTACTCCATACAAGATTGGACCTGTGCTTGGTAAAGATTCAAAAGCTGTCCCGGTGTGAAGTACCGCCTAACCTTAGACAAAATACCAAGTTTCTTTGCAGCTACCTTGGCTTTGGATTCAATGTAAGACCCAAAATTCAGGTTAGATGTGAGTTCGACACCCAAAAGCTCCAGTTGGTCGCCTAATGGTATTGTTACACTACGAAAAGACGGAGATCAGTTAAGAGGACTCTTTTTAGCAGAGAACAAACACGCCTGCGTTTTAGTAGCATTAAACCAGGTTAGCATCGCCCCAATCGGACACGGCTTTTAAGGCTAAATTCAAACGGTCCAACATAGCCTCTCTCTGTAGCTGGACACCGTCGCAGCTGGCTTGAGTATTGGAACTGTATGTCTCAACCACAGTACTGTCATCTGCATATCCAAAGGTACCGGGCTTCAAAAGGTCATTAATGTGCAGTAAAAACAGTGTAGCCGAGAGAACCGATCCTTGAGGTACACCAGCATTGATGGCCATTTGATCAGACGAGCAGTCCTCTAGGATTATTCGAATAGATCGTTCCCTCAAAAAATCAGCTATCCAATTGCAAAAGCCAACAGGTAATCCATATGAGGGAAGCTTGTTTAAAAGGCCATCGTGCCAGACCCGATCAAAAGCCTTAGATATATCAAGGGAGGCAAGCGCCTCACCATGCATCTCGATGGCTTCGTTCAATACGTGAGTGGCATACGCAAGAAGATCCCCAGTAGACCGGTTTCGGCGAAATCCGTATTGCCGCTCACTGAGGAGATCATTGTACTAAAGGTATGACAATAGCCTAACGTTTATGACAAGCTCCATACACTTACAGAGTAAGGTAAGGAGGTTATCGAGATGGGGCGATAATTGGCCGGATCAGCACGACTACCCTTTTTAGGTACCTGGTTGTACATTGGCAAGCTTCCAGCTCTTCGGAACTTTACCTGAGTGAAGAGAGAGGCGGTACAAACTCTTTAAGATGGGAGACAATTCGGGCGCACAGTTTTTCAACACAATCGCTGGGATGCCATCAGGACCACTGGCCTTGTTCACATCTAGGGCTTGAAGCGTTCTGAGAACCTCCTTCTGGCGAATGCGTATATCGGGCATAAAAACCCCGCAATGAGGAAGGCAGGAAGGTATCTTGCCGGTAGCGTCTAGATGCGAAGATTCAAAAAGAGAAGCAAATAAATTCGCTTTCTCTCCAGCAGTGTGAGCCAGTGATCTATCAGGTTTCAGCAGTGGTGGCAGTGAGGGGCGGCAGAAGATCATTTCGACCGACTTGGCCAGGGACCAAAAAGCTTTGCTACTCGCAGGGTATGAAGCCAGTTTTGCCCCTATTCGACCTATGTGATCAAAATGAGCCTTCCTAAGAGACTTCTTGCAGATTTTAGCGGCAACATTGAACTTTTGTTCCTTAACCCGAATATCAGAGGATTTGCGCTTTCGAGCATCAGCCCAGTCCAGATATGCCTTATGCTTTAGAGCCACAGCACGATCACAGTCGGATCCAAACCAAGGCTGAGCTTTGCTGAGAAGAGGCTTATCACTGAATGGAATGTAATATTTCATTGCCTGACATATTACCTCTGTAACAGCAGACGCGCAAGTAGACGGGTCCTGGGAAGTGAAACATGTTTGCCGCCAAGGGTACGATGCAAGGCAATTCCTTGCATCTCGTCCCAATCTGCTGAGTTGTATCTCCACACGCGTCTATTACCTTTACGGCTAGGATCAGGTGAGGAATACACAGAGACGGACTTAACCAGACATTGATCAGAGGTACCAAGAGGTGGGGATACTGACAAGGAGTATCGGTCTGGTTCAGTCGACATCAGCAAGTCAAGACAGTTGGCAGTGTCACCGTCACGGTCAGGTACCCGTGTCGGCTCATGCACCAGCTGAGCAAGATCTAATGCTAGAGCAAGTTTTCGCGTCTCTCTACCAGCGTGGTCGGTTTTCTGGTACGATGGGACAAGCCACTCTTTGTGGTGGGCGTTAAAATCCTCCAAAAACACCAATTGAGCAGACGGGTAACGCTGTTGGGCCACACCAGCCGCCTCACAGAGATAGTCTACCAATAAAGTCGTCCCCCGATCTCCGCTGTGAGAAAGGTACACACAGGCATAAAGAATTTTCTTTATGCCCGTGTCCAACAGCACCCAAATCAAGAAGTTAGGGTGCTCAAGATTTCGGAGATGTAGACAGTATATGTTATCACGGGCGTGTTGACATATGCTGACGGACGTGACGGGGGAGATCTAGCCCCCCCACTATCAGGGAGTGTTGTACTCCCTCCCCCCTATCCGTTCCCCCCTCCCCCCCCGATAATCGTGGGTCAAGCTTCCGAAGTCGTACCAATATTCAAAATGTCAAGTCCCAGTTTAGTCAGGTAGTCAAAGGTCTAGTCAAGTCACGATTCAGATTACTGGAGGAGCTATAATCTTCCCTAGGAATATCCGGAGAGAACACGAAGTGGCACATTTTCCCAAGTTTGTATCATTTGCCACACTCGTGCACGTTAACGAATACCTAATGGTTATATACATAATTATGTACCTATTACTAGCTTTCCCGCCCGATATTCGAAAACAATTTTTGTGCAACATTCATTTATTGGTTTCTTCCACAAGTAACAATATGAATAGGGATTATTGTTTTTTTTAAAGAAGGAATTCTAGACGCATTTTTCCGGTGGGTAAAATGCGACTTTATTGAATAAGCTTTAAATTGTTTAGCTTTCAGGACTGAAATTAACATATTTTGGTTTATATCATATTTTTTGTTATGAATCGTCTAGTAAATCTGAAATCTAAATAATCAGGCTACCAGAGCGGAATTTATAGAAATGGGGAAAATGCGTACCACTTTTTACAGACGCATTTACCACTTGAGAAATCCAGATGTTTTGAACATTTTTTTTTGTGAGAGAAAAGTTAGTAAAATGACCAATGATCATTTCACAAAAATTTATGTCACTTCAAATATTTTTGCTATACAACGTGTCACTGATTGGCCTTGTAAGTACATAGCAGGTTTGTTTCGATCAAGGATGTAAATTGGTTTACGTGTGCAATGGTTGAATACATAGTATTTAAAATTCCCATACAACAGTAATTAAAAATTTGCGACAACCCTAAATGTTTGTTATCACTTACAAAGCACAAAAAGTAGGTATTTACATACAAACTGCTCCGTCCGCGGGTTCAGTTTGCTAGGCCTCTCCACTCTTGCGCGCTGGTGGAAATACCCCGTTGAGTGAAGATTGTTCACCAGTACGAGAAGATGTGGGTAGAGCCAACCTATTGTCTCTCAGGACGCTCTTACATTATAGCTGAAGAAAACACCGAAGGGTTTAGGAACCCCAATTTTTTATAACACTTGAAACTGATCACAAATCTAAATATCAGCCTAGCTGTGACGGAACTTGTTCGGCTGCCCCTCGGCCACCGCTGGCACGAGGGAGAACCGCTCTAGGTACTCCCGGTCTCGCAGTCGAACAAACTCTCTGTCACCTTCAGGGAACTCCAAAAGCCTCGAGCGACTGAACGCCCGCTGCCTGTCGCTCAAATGCCTTCTCCTCTCTTCAATCACGGGCTCTATGATCTCATCCACGTCGATACGACGATCCAAAGCTCGTCTATCGTTGAACGTTCCGTACAGAGAGTGTACCTCCCGCGCCATATTCGAACCGCTTCACTTCATCCAGTTTTCTCCATGCTAATATTGTATTCTTTTTTCCGACTCGTAAAGGAAAAGATTCACTTTTAACAAAATAATAAAGAAAATTATATTCGACTTATTTTGACTGACCACTGCGCAATGTGCAAGTTCTGTCAATCAAAGTTGTCGGACTACAGTCGACGACCAACTTATCTGCGAAATGGCGAAAAAAACTTCTTTTCTTTTCTGTATTTTTACCTGACTGCAGCGAAGCAAGGGAAGGGTAATGAGTTTAACAGTCTATGTATGTATGCCGCATGTATGTGTGTCAGCTTTAGCAAACAGGATAGATTGCCTTTTTTTTTTGAAATTCCCATTTTCTTGATGACTATACATATTTTCCAAAATCTGTGAATGCCGTTCAGAATATCTCAAAAAGTTATGAAAGGTCTCCTAGGAACATTTTCCTGTGACTATAACGGTGAAGGTACCTGCCCTTACTGTCCCGTCTCAAAACTCCGCCCTGTATATTACTTTGTTGGGCGTAAATTTTTAATTTGCTGTTTCGTATGGTTTCGTGAGGATTGTTGCTTGCTTCTATCGTGTGCATTAGATGCAAAGCTAATTGTATAATTAAGTAAAATATTTGTTACTCTTATCTATTGAGATAATACTACACCAATTTTGCGTAGTTAAAATATAAGTATCTAGTGAGGAATAAATAAAATCTCACGAATTTTATAGTAACCATTTCGATTTATTCAGTTAAAATATGAAATAACTTACGTGTACAGTAAAAATAAGTTGTTTTTAGATAGTCATCGAAGTGTAACCCAAGTTTATATCGCTAAAAGCCGCGCGGCTCGCCTTTAACATTGCGTCTACCTTAACACCTTGTTCGCCAAGAGTAGGTACTAAAATAAGTTGTTTTTAGATAGTCATCGAAGTGTAACCCAAGTTTATATCGCTAAAAGCCGCGCGGCTCGCCTTTAACATTGCGTCTACCTTAACACCTTGTTCGCCAAGTTTATATCGCTAAAAGCCGCGCGGCTCGCCTTTAACATTGCGTCTACCTTAACACCTTGTTCGCCAAGAGTAGGTACTAAAATAAGTTGTTTTTAGATAGTCATCGAAGTGTAACCCAAGTTTATATCGCTAAAAGCCGCGCGGCTCGCCTTTAACATTGCGTCTACCTTAACACCTTGTTCGCCAAGTTTATATCGCTAAAAGCCGCGCGGCTCGCCTTTAACATTGCGTCTACCTTAACACCTTGTTCGCCAAGAGTAGGTACTAAAATACTTCTAAACATTACATTATTGTAATTTGTATTAGGTACATTTTAACGTATAAATGGACATTTTGGACGTACAGTTGTGATTTTCTTTATTTTCTATAGTGATAAAGAGATGTTCTAAGATGGAAGGTTGTTGTTTTCACTTTTGCTCCATACAGTATCGACTCGATAATATTATTTACAATTATATATTTACACATTCTAGACTTAAATCAATGAATTGTATATTTCAAGAAATTACTCTCTTCATGCTGGACCATGTTAATATTTATATTCAACGTGTACATCACTACTGAAATTGATATACACAACACAATTGACTTGGACTTAGCTCACATGTAATGACAAAATAATTACCCTTTAGTTTTAATTTTTACAAAATATGGAACAAAAGTTTACCAACAACAAGATTGAGCGATCAAACCATCGTGCAGCGCTGCGATGGTGTCTAAATGATGTATTTATTGATCTTCAATGATATGTTGACCTAAATAACAAAGTGTAGAGCACTGATGTTTGATCGCTATAGAAAGAAGTAGAAAATAAAAGGATGTATTATTGCTTTCATTTTTACGTTAATGTTTATACAAAACGACTTTCGAACTCACGAACATGTTCGCCGCCCAGCTTTTATTCTATAGCTAGTAAATTGTGCTATTTTCCGGAACCACCCGATAAGAGAATCATCATTCTTTATTATCATTAATTTACACGATATCCCCTAGGAAGGGTTCAAACAATAACCTACGACGACCCTCACACGTTAAGTGCTGTTTGAAAATGCTTAATTATTTCTACAAATCACAAATGTCTAGCTTTAGCTATTGCTCTAATTTGAAGGGATATTTGAACGCGTAATATTATTAATTAAAATAAAACTATGAGGTCAGTGAAGTACTATCTACTCTTATATTGACTGAAGTTGCGACCAAATTTAATAAACTGAGCAGGTCGACCGCCAGCCATGCCTGAGCGGTATCTAGATTTCAGGTCGACCGCCAGGTATGCCTGAGCGGTATCTACATTTAATAAACTCAGCAAGTGAGCGACAGCCATGCCAGAATGGTATCTACATATAATAAACTCAGCAGGTCAACCGCCAGCCATGCTGGAACGGTATCTACATTTAATAAACTCAGCAGGTCGACCGCCAGCCATGCCTGAGCGGTATCTAGATTTAATAAACTCAACAGGTCGACCGCCAGGTATGCCTGAGCGGTATCTACATTTAATAAACTCAGCAGGTCGACCGACAGCCATGCCTGAGCGGTATCTAGATTTAATAAACTCAACAGGTCGACCGCCAGGTATGCCTGAGCGGTATCTACATTTAATAAACTCAGCAGGTCGACCGATAGCCATGCCGGAGCGGTATGTACATTTGAAAGAAAACACGAGAACTAATTGATTATTTACGTATTTTAGTTCTCTAGATGGACGTGTGAGGGGATCTAAAAGTGACTAATTAGGTAGAAATGTACTTACTCATCTACTATCATTCGGTAAATACAATATCATCAACAACGTAACTAGGACCTACTTATGGAAAACTATAAAACATCACAAAACCCCAACTATTTGACGTTGTGTAAGGCTAAGAAATAAATTCATAATTCAGTTTTCAAAGTCACTTATACTCACGATTGCAAATTCATTAAAACTATAGCAATAGCATCATTACAACTGCCAAGTACCCGCAGGCAGGTTACATGGCGTACTTCAATTTCGTTTTGAAATTCATCAGGTTATTGGCAATTTGGAATCAGGAAAATTTGCAAAAGTGATCACACAAACCAAATTGTTAAGATTAGAGTTTATATTAATGATTGCACAATAGAATTAAAATAATAATTACAATAACACATCTAAGCTCAACATTATATCAATAATATTAACATTTCATTCAATATATAAAATAAAACACAATGTTTTTAGATATAAAATATTGCATGATTAATTTGGAAATTACTTCCGTCATTATTTTTATTTAAAATGTTTTCATTTACAAAAATATTATGAAAGTCAGTCCGTTAACTGTAAATCACCAGCTTTTTTAGCAATTCGCAAAAGGCACTCCTCTATGCAAATTAATTGTCAAAGTCGTGTAAAACGGGGGTATAGGAACCGATGTTTAAAACCGTCGAGCTTAATATAAAGCGTTCAATATCTGTAAATAATTAGAACTTACAAACTATTTTACATCATAAGAAACAGGAAGAAACTACAAATAGACAAGATGATAACGGTTCGAAACGATACAAATAAACCGGTACATAAGTACAAATGTACGTCAGCTACGCTACGGGTTATCCTTTATTATGCTGCCTAACATTATTATCATAAGTCTCTGAAGCATTCACTCTCGTACACATGAAAATGAACGACTCAAATTTACTTTTTAATTATTTTGCACTTGATTTCATTCCGTCGAGTATTGCACATAACATTTCCACGATAAATATATACAATAGTTGTATAACAAGTTATGTTCGATCACTTGTATGAAGGTAGCTATGTCCCGCCGGTGGCTACCGAGGTAGCCCACGCGGCCACGATACTTCGTGGCGCGCTTAGATAATTGTCCTTGCACTACACTCTTGGATTATATCTCGGCGGTTAGCTCGGCTGAAACCTGTAAACATTCCATCTGTTGAGTTAACGAGGCTGTCATACCGGTGCTCCGAGCGTAGCGACGAGCGAAAAACGCGGCGATTCGCTTATCTATCGTTTCAGTGCAAGCGATTGTTCGTGGAAGTGGAAGGTTAATGTGTGTAAATGTATGGTCATGTTTTACAAATGAACAAGTTTGAATTCAAATTACACATCAAGATAAAACGAATAATTACAAGATAATTCTTTATTGTACACCAAAACGAACAGCTATACAATAAAATCAGAACTTATTGTAAAAGGGGCGATCTTATCGCATAAAAACAATTTCCAGACAATAAATGACGAGAAAGAAATAATATATTATTGTAATTTACTAAAACGTGCCCTTGGAGATATTACACAACGAATCGCTCGCGACGTGAACGCGTCTCGCCGCGCTTTCCGCTGACCGCGCCGCCGCCACCGAACACTTCATTTAAAATGTATAGGGACAGAGAATAGCAACCGCAGCCCGCTCTCGCGCGTCAGCCTGCATTGTACCGGGGAGTACCTAGCGTACCCGTTACATCCAACGCAAAACTATATTATTGTTTTTACAATTAATAATCTATGCTTAAAAATAGTGACAGAACATCAACATCACAATAGTGAAATTAAAATAATTTGGTAGAAATTGTAAAGTTACGTGGGCAACATTGATTTGTCAAAAGTGGCATGTGAATATTCTACTATTGTAATTTGGCGGGAAAACTCACAATTCCGTACTACGATTAGCTCTGTGTATGGAATAAAAATATTTACGAAGAAAGTCTAAAATGGAAAACCTGCAGTTATTAGTAGGTACGTATGTAATTCAATAAAAAGTACACAACAAAACAGAAATCAACGTTAGCGCGGTGTTCCGTTTAGTCCAGTAAAACGTTATAATTAATTATCTTTGGTATTATTGGTTTCCGGAGCAGAAGAAACAAGAGGCGTACGGAACTGGGATACGCGGTGAGGGATTACAGGTAAATTGTTGAACAAAGAATTACATTTTCGTTTCTTCCCTAAATCTTGAAGAGGATTAATTTTTTTTATAAGAAATTTCACGGCATTCGATAAAAAAAATATGTAAGTCTTTATGTGTGTTTGTTTGTAATGGATAAATTCAAAAATACTGAACCGATTTATAAAATTCTTTCACACATAAAAAACTATAAGCGAACATGAGCTGTATTATATTTTTCAAAAAATTAGAGATTTGCAATAATGTCAACCTATCAAAAATTTGCTTATAAAAGTCATTATTTGGCGCGCGTTCCGAAACCTATTGATACATATAACGAAGCCCGAGACGCTGTATATATAACTACTAGTGACTAGCACCGGCATCGCACGGGTAGAGCTCACACCGCGCATTTTTCTTACTTTTAGCATTTTTGTACACGTAGTAACTTCTAAAAACAACAGAAACCGTAAATCAAAATTTTGAAAATTCAAGATGCTGCCTGCCTATATTTCATTTCCACGGCAACAGGCATTCCATTCCTTACAGCGAGTAATTTATATGCAAATTTTTGATACCTTGAGTCAAATTTTTGCAATTTTAGTCAAAAAAAAAATACATTTGTTTTTGAAAAAGTAATCTCAACCTATGATAATCTACCTTTCTATGTGTGAAATATTTTTTTAATCGGTTCTGTATTTTTTGAGATTATTCGTTACAAACATACAAAAAAAACAAATCTTTCCTCTTTATAATATTAGTGTAGCTTATTTAAGTCACAATAACCGTCTTTTGTTTAAATTAGTCAATCAAAACACAGGTAGAATCGATATTTTATATATTCGGAGAAACCTTTAGCTACCCGTGCGGAGCTGGGGCGAGTCGCTAGTTAAAATAGAACGCCAACCAATAGGCGAAGCGGGTCACTAACGCGGCTCGTGCAACCGAACGTCCCGCCGACGCCTGCGCCTCTCTGTACTCGCCAAGTAATATAGGTACAGTACAAGTGAACAAGGCTCGTTCTGGCATTTAATTATTATTATTTTTTTTAATATTTTTTTATTACTGACTAGGCAATCGTTTGACCACGATCTCACAAAGCTTTTATTTAACTAGCAATGTGTCTGTCTATATTTGTTTAAGGCAATTCCTGCAAGCTCAATTATAACCACTTCCTCTTTAATTTTTACATGTTGGTTCAGTTCCTAAGACAATACGTTTTTATGGTAAGTGACCTAAGTCGACATCCAGGATTAGCTCCAGATAAAGGAACTCTTCAACGGTCAGCAGCACAGACACGAAATTTTGTGTACGTATTTTATAATGATAGCTGGTTTTAAATTTTATCATACATGGTTGCTGCACTTAGGGTTGAGTTCTAACTAGGGAACTCCTCAACGGTTAACAGCACATCGCAGACACGAAACGTATACGCATTTAATTGTGATATCCCGTTCTAAGCCTATTCTAAGTGTATTTTTAGATTTTAGTTAGTTTATTCAAGATTAGGTAATCCATACCAATATATAAAAGTGAAACGTTGTCTGTTTGTTTGTTTGTTTGGGAAGCTTTTACGCGATAACGGCTGGACGGATTTTGATGAAATTTGGAATAGAGATAGTTTATACCCTGGAATACATAGTATACTTTTTATCCCGGAAAATTGTAAGTTTCCACGAGAAAACCGGAAAAACTAGAAAAATGTTAATTACTCGCTGTAAGAAACGATTGCCATGGAAACGAAACAACAACTATGTCAAAAACATCAAGAGCATTGGTGCTATACCTACTTTTGCATTGGTTTTTAATATCCTAGAAGAACATAGGATGTTTTTTTCGCGATAAACAGGAGTCCGCGCGGAAGAAGTCGCGGGCGGGAAAGCTAGTTTAATAATATAATGAATAGTTTTGAATCTAACGCGGTGTCAGTCGAAAGTTGCCTTGACGCTTGATGGCCGACATCTGAACACATATTTCTGAGCAAGAATTTGTAAATTATATTACGTAACTTATTTTGTCCAGTTCTAAATATGTCACAACAGGTATTTATATTTGAGCACCTATAAATTGTATCGAGGTTCGGAACCCTAGGCGCGAGGGCGGTAGACAGACGACGCCCGCGCCGTATGCGAGGCGTGCCTATCGCGTTGTGGCGTGGCGGTAATGCGCGATACGTGCCTATGTGGTGAGCGCGGGCTGTGCGTGGTCGTTGGGCGGAGGGTGCGGGTCGGGGGGCGGCGGCGCGGAGTACTCCACCACCTCCTGGTAGATGAGCTGCTTCCACTGGTCCACCGTGTGCTCGCGCTCGTCCACCGAGTGGTCGTACGCCGCCGGCGCCGGCTGCGGAGTGAGGGCCACACGTCAATGTCATGTGGGGGACCAATTTAAATCATTTGGGGGTACAAAAGACATCAATACGATATCTATACTTATAATAAAGCAGTAATTAACACAAAGTCTGTACAATGAAGATAATTTAAAAATATGATCTTAGGTACTTAAAATAAGCTACTGAACAAATTTTTTTTAAAGTGGTGTCTGTCTGACTGTTTGTCTATCTGTCTTTTGATCGCGCATCAATTAAAAACAACTGGACCGATTGCGACGTAGCATTTAAAGTTGGATAGCTTAGGTTTTGAATTAAAAACTGGTGAACTTGGTATCTCAATCCGATGAGTAGAAGTCGAGCAATCGATAATAAACTATTTGTATAATATACTTTTAACCCAGAGAAATTACAAAATACTAGATGTGCCCATCTAGTATTTTGTAATTAAATGAAGGAACGAATAAATAATTTCCCACGCGTTTTGTCTCACCCCATTGTTGAGGTGATAACTCTCTTCACGGTCGAGTAGGTCGCAGCACTCCGAGACATTATAATTTTTAGGATTCTATTGTATTCCTCTGCAGCCGCCAAAGACATCAACACATTGTTTCCTTTTGTTTTGTTAAAAATCAGGAAAAATAAAAAAGAGCAGGGAGGTCCCTCCCTGCTCTTTTAAAATTTTTTTTTTTTGGGCTTTTGGCCTCCGCACTGGGAGTAGTGAGATACAACAAAATCCTAAAAAGTATAATATAGCTCAGAGTGAATAATTATAACATCAGCCCAGCGGCAGACCCAGCGAAGGGTAGGGGGATGAGTTTGACTCAAGCACGAATTATAGCTACATATCGAATTAACGTGCCGCTTGCCATTCATTTTGTACTGGTAGGCCTCTTACGCACAGTTCCGCCTTTAGGGGGGGTACCACACCTTTTGTCAGATATACCACACCTTTGTCAAACTCCAAGGAGTAGTGTGTAAATATTTCTGTTTCTGTTTGAAGATAAATGTTTCCATCGAAATTAATGACATGAAACTTAAAAACCAAAGTCAAATCAAATTACGTGAAGCTCAACTCTTTTTTAGTTACATAATTTATGAATTGAATCCTGAAATGCAGATATGATATTTCTTATCTGGGCCGTTAGGTACTTACTCGCATTTTAACTGTAAAACCATTTTAGCCAAGCGTATTTGTGCATTATTATGCCCTGAAGCGAGGTTGCAGGTAGTGTTGCTCCGACAAATTGCGCTCCTTTATCCGCTGGGACATCTCAAGGTATTCCTCTGATTATAAGTCTATATAGTCTAAGACGTTCATAGGCTTGGGCTTGACCCTCACTCTCAGAAAGATGTGCATGCTTAGTCAGACTTGCACCAACACAATGCAAATTAGACAACAAAAACTGCACGGTGTTGGCACGGAAAATACATAAAAACTAGGTTTATAGATTGGGAATTTCATCTTCATTATCACCACCACTATTATTGTCACTGAAACAGTTGTGCCAGCGAACCAAGACCGCAGTCCGCTACATAAAAAAGTATTGATAACTTTTATTGGTATTGGTTACCCAAGTTATCAATACTTTTTTATGTAGCGGACTGACAGTACAAAAAAAAAGCAGCAAAAAAAGAGCTGTACATTTTCCCCTGCTAGCCTGTAAAGGCTAGCAGGAAAATGTACAATACACTTCAAGCGGTACATCAGGGCAGGCCATAAAGACTGCCCTGACCTGGAGCGATAACGCTCCCATCTCGAATATGAATAAGACGTGAAACTCACCGCGTTGACCTCGCCTTCGTCGTACCACACGTTGATGTAGGGGTGTAACAACGCCTCGTCCACGGAGATGCGCCGCTCGGGGTCGATGACCAACATCCGCGATAACAGATCACGTGCCTGTGAAGCCTGCAATAGAGATGTTAACATTTATTAGCGTTGCTAAACCAGAAGATTTAATCGTAACCCTATTTAAGTTTCCGTCTCTACTAATCTAGACCTGCGAATACCATGCGTTGACCCTGACTAAGTCGTTCCCATCAGTATTGGGATGACCGAGTCGCGCTCGAAATATTAGCATGTGCTGCCGTGCGACGCTCTTTCTTGTGCGAGCAGTTTATCCCTAATCTTAAATCGCACATATACGGAAATATTCAATCTTTCGTGATTTCAATTACCAAAATTCCTTTGCATGAAGCCGTAAGGGGGAACCCATAAAAGTTAAATGTCTCTACCACGAGATTCGGAAATAACAGAAAAATAATCGGGCTGCAGGCGAGCCATGAACGTACCTTGAGGCGTTGCTGTCACTCGGGAACATGATGTCCGGGAAGAGACGCTCGAAGCTGTACCCGGAGTAACGCGGCCGGTTCTCACGTAGTTGCGCACCGTGTGCTGCAGGCGCGCCATGAACGTACCTTGAGGCGGTTGTGCTCGTTGCTGTCGCTCGGGAACAGGATGTCCGGGAAGAGGCGCTCGAAGCTGTACCCGGAGTAGCGCGGCCGGTTCTCCACGTAGTTGCGCACCGTGGGCAGCAGGCGCGCCATGAACGTACCTTGAGGCGGTTGTGCTCGTTGCTGTCGCTCGGGAACAGGATGTCCGGGAAGAGGCGCTCGAAGCTGTACCCGGAGTAGCGCGGCCAGTTCTCCACGTAGTTGCGCACCGTGGGCTGCAGGCGCGCCATGAATGTACCTTGAGACGGTTGTGCTCGTTGCTGTCGCTCGGGAACAGGATGTCCTGGAAGAGGCGCTCGAAGCTGTACCTGGAGTAGCTTGGCCGGTTCTCCACGTAGTTGCACAACGTGGGCTGCAGGCGCTCCATGAACGTACCTTGAGGCGGTTGTGCTCGTTGCTGTCGCTCGGGAACAGGATGTCCTGGAAGAGGCGCTCGAAGCTGTACCTGGAGTAGCGCGGCCGGTTCTCCACGTAGTTGCACAACGTGGGCTGCAGGCGCTCCATGAACGTACCTTGAGGCGGTTGTGCTCGTTGCTGTCGCTCGGGAACAGGATGTCCGGGAAGAGGCGCTCGAAGCTGTACCCGGAGTAGCGCGGCCGGTTCTCCACGTAGTTGCGCACCGTGGGCTGCAGGCGCGCCATGAACGTACCATGAGACGGTTGTGCTCGTTGCTGTCGCTCGGGAACAGGATGTCCTGGAAGAGGCGCTCGAAGCTGTACCTGGAGTAGCGCGGCCGGTTCTCCACGTAGTTGCACAACGTGGGCTGCAGGCGCTCCATGAACGTACCTTGAGGCGGTTGTGCTCGTTGCTGTCGCTCGGGAACAGGATGTCCGGGAAGAGGCGCTCGAAGCTGTACCCGGAGTAGCGCGGCCGGTTCTCCACGTAGTTGCGCACCGTGGGCTGCAGGCGCGCCATGAACGCCGCTGACGGCGTGCCCAGTTGCTCTGCAAGTCGGGGAAGCAAAAAGAGTGAACATTGTTGTCTACGCAAATCGGTGAAGTAAAAATAATTGCCAATATGGTCTCCATATGAAGACATGTTGTGCTCTTCAAACGTCTACTTTTTGCCTATTTTTTACATTAAAACTACTGAAAGTTCAGAATTATTGAGCGTCACTGTGGCGTATGGGTGTTATTTCAACTCGAACGCACCATACATCAAGTGTGCAAAATGTCAATGTCGCTGTCTATCTGACAAGACAGTGACAACTCAAATATAACATAACTTCACGCTTGAGCCATTGGGAGACCTACTTCATTACCGTGAAATTACTATAAAAAGGAATGACGCTAGGTCATTGAGCTTTTAGTTCGATACTCCCCAAGTAATCAATGGCAACTGTCCAAGCCGAGGTTCGTACCCCCTGGGTGCCCTTGAGCAAGTGGCCAAAAACTTAACTTTGGCGTGCGCCTTCTGCGTCACGCATTGCGGCGGAGCGCTTTTGCGCCCGCCCCACCGTCCGGTGACGCTGTAGAGGTCAGTTATAGACCAACAGCACATATCCTTTCTAAAAAAAAAAAAAAAAAAGTCATTGAGCTCTTTTCTGCGGCCTTCACGAAGCTCATATATCTGAAGGTCTACCAATGGGTCAGGAGTGAGTACTTTGGTGCGGAGATAAGTACGGAACCTGCTACAATTGGATTCTAATGCTTATAGTAATGTTATGAACACTTTATGTATAATTAATTGTTCTATTTCAGTTGAGAGGAAAATAATAGTCTAGGGAGAGAATCAATAAAACAGTACTGCAAGTCCAGCAGACAACCATTTGCAATGGTATTAGTGATAGTTGTAGAATAATCTTACTTCGAATTTCGTTTGGATGTACTAGTGTCGACTTACACCAACGTAATAAAATGTGTTAAATGATAGCGTATCTTATTTGATTTCGACATCCTTTAGGCCAAAAAACAGGGTTAACGGGTAACCAGCCCCCGTAATCCTATATCAGTATATACTGATATACATGGATTAATGTGATTCACTTTAGGCTTAGGCCACTTAATTATATTACGAGGTGACGTGGTTAGATATAGGCACTCAGTTTTTAACCCCCGAAGAGTGCTGATATGTGTTTGTAGCCTTTGTCTGTATTTGGCATCGTAGCACCCAAACGGATATAGCTATTTCAATGCGTATTTTTTGTTTAAAAGCTGGTTTCATTATGATGATTCAATCTTAGCTATGTTTTATAATGATCACTTCTGTATCAACTGTTTTGTGATATCTAAAATTGAAAATTACTTGTTCTATTTATAACTGTCATTCCATTCCACAGCCATGCCATGCCACTGCCGTTGCTATGCCACGGAGCCGTTATGGCACCATCGATGTAGACAGCTGAAGTAGTATTGTAAAGTTTGTCGCGGATACCAACCGATGATCTTGTTCCACTGGTCGATGTGGTCGGTTCCGGGGAACAGCACGCCGCCACGGATCATCTCGCCCATGATGCAGTTCACCGACCAGATGTCCATGTTCTCCATGTACCCCTTGGCAGCTAAAGTTGTATTGCAAAGTTTGTCGGATACGAACCGATGATCTTGTTCCACTGGTCGATGTGGTCGGTCCCGGGGAACAGCACGCCGCCACGGATCATCTCGCCCATGATGCAGCCCACCGACCAGATGTCCACGTTCTCTGTGTACCCCATGCCTAGGATTACCTGGAAAATGGTAATTAATTCGTTTGAGATTGATACATATATTTGTGACTTTTCCATCAATTTTTACAAAAATAATATAAGTATCTAAAAATACAGTTTCAAATACAGAACAATACAAAGAGGTACGTCAAGATAAATTAAAATAACTTTCTTATCATGATTTAGTCCCGTTTATATAATGAAGTATGAGAACAAAACTTTCTGGTCAGAGTAGGTTCTGAAAACACTAGGACCAAACTAGTAAAAAAATAAAAGGTATTTTATTATTATTACACTGCAGGGCAAGGGCTTCCCTACCCTCCATCCATTTCTCTCAGTGTAAATATTTCTGCGTCCAAAAACTGTAAGCTCGTCTTGCCATCTCCGTCAGGGCCTGCCGCGACGTCGTCGTAATGAAACGCAGACGAAGTAAAGTCACAATAAATAACAGGTAGTGCAAGGCACAGTGCACAGTGTACATACCTCAGGCGCCCTGTAGTATCTGGTGACAACGTAAGGCGTCATCATGAATGTGGTGCCGGCGGTGCGCGCGAGGCCGAAGTCAAGGATCTTGAGCGTGCAGTCACTTTTCACCACTATGTTGGACGGCTTTAGATCCTGCAAAGGAGAAATCGGTTATTGATCACTAGGTAATGAGGATCTCTCATCTATATCTATATCTATAATCCTGTTTAAAAGGAATAACCACATAACTTTTAAACAGGATTATATGTATTGCTAGCAACATGAAGACAGGAGGTGGAGCCTAGCAGCTGGTGGTGCGATGGCGTGACCAGGTGACGTGAGCTGCTGGGGGGATACTTCGTCAGCGAGACGGCAGGAGTAGCACGCCACTTATTCGTCGGCAGTCGAAGGAGGCAGACGTTCCATATTGCGTTCCTTAATTCTCTCTCTTATTTCCGAGACATCGTGCTATACGGATGTTTAGCACACTCAACGTTCTAGTTTTGTCACCCTGAAGTGAATAACTGTGCAAAGTGGTGTTATTGTATTAAAGTGTGTGTCACATGACCCCGCTTCTGGATCCTAAAAGTATTAAGTATCTTTTTTTAAACAAGGTCATCGATTCCTCAATAATGCAAATCTTTAATGAGGATGCTTATGAGAGAATCAACAGACTTTGAGTACGGACATTCCTTTGATTTTGACATTAGTTTCGATCTTTCGCCACTCAAACACGTCGTGAATGTCCACTCAACATCTTCAGCCTCCTCGCAGTCAGCGCTATAAACTTAACTTAGCATACCGTGGCAAAGTGATGAACATACCCGATGAATGATTCCAGCTAAATGCAAGTGCTTGATGCCGCAAAGCATCTGATATAGCAGATAGCTCATCCGCTCGTGGTCCAAGTCCATCTGTATGACGTGACACAAGTTAGCATCCATGAGCTCCATCACTAGGTACACGTCCTGGAACTCCTCGAGACTCCGCTGTGGTGTGAACGCGTTTAGAAGACCAATTATCTGAAACATTTGACGAACAATGATTTGTCTTGAGTTCGAGCACCGAGCGCATAACTTTCCCCGGTGTCAATGATGTCGAAAGCATCGAGCGAAAATCAGTAGCAACAATAGATGAGAATCTCAACTTTTCAGACGGATTTTCAATTTAAAACGAAACATGTAAGTGTCTAGAACTTTTGAAGATTTAAACAAATTATAGTCCATGTTTTCTTAACTGTCACTCTTCAAGTTTAAATTATGTTGAAAAGATCATTTCTTACAATTTCCATATTCTTAGAAAAAGTTTAATGTTATCTGTGAAGTTTTTAAGTTTTCATAATAAATTACAGCTGTTGTGACTAAATTACGAAAGTACCCACGTTGGGCGCCATTAAACCCAAGTGGCGCCCAAACCGGGGCTCCCAGTACTACTGTGATTTTGGCACTGCGACTTTTATGTGAGCCTACATAATTATAATTTTATTCAATTACATACGTTCGTAAATTTAACTTACATTTTTGTGATTGACGAGTTTCATAAGTTTAAACTCACGATACGCACGTTTAGCGTGCGTGACATTTTGAAATGGCCGCGATAACTTCTTGATGGCGACATTCTGTTGTGTCACTGTGTCGTAAGCAGCACTGCAACGAAATATCAATAGGTAATATTCTAACAAAATATTAAAGAATATCATAATTTAAGAATCAGAATCATTCCATCGATATAAAAAGTACTCTTTAAAAATATATAATTATGAACGAATTGGTTTAAAAATAATAAATAAGTAGCAGATGATAAAAACACCGTGATAGCAGAAGGCCATGCATATGATTAGTTATGTTATAAAATCGGTTGATACTGAGTATGCACCGACACGTACTATTTATTGATTTTAGCAGATTAAAAATACATTGAAATGAAATCGATGACACATTATGTACATAGATCAAATGAGTACACAAATATATACTCGTATTTCGTAAGTTATTTTTAGTCACATGCGTGCTTAACTCAATATTGCCGCTTCAGCTTGTGGATTAAAAACAGCCAAGATACGTCGTAGAAATAGTGGAAAGAATCTTTATTTTTAACCAACATCAAAAATGAAAACTATCAAATCACACGGGTCATTGGATGAAACATGTTTTTTGACTTTGTCCTGTTTACTGAAATAAATAAGTCTTTCTGAATTTTGAAGTCGGTTTTACAAAAGAAAGCTAGTCCTAGAAGGGAAATACAACATTTAATTAGTTCATTAATTAGTCCTGAAATAAGCGTAACATTGAAAGCATCCGCCATTTTGCATAAGAAAATCGCTATATTCCCGCGCTGTCGCGATCGCGACACGACAAAATGGCGGCTAGTCCTTACCACACCATCCCCTGGGCGCCCGCGCCCTTGCCCTTGAGCTCAGTGTACCGCGTCGGCACAGTGAACACCGTGTCACCGAGTGCCTCTGAGTAAAACTCAACCATTTCTACTGGTTATTCACTACTCGATCAGCTATAAAGAGAAACAAATCACATTGGTGTGCTGGCGGTGGATATACTACGTGTGTTTTAGTAGGGCTGTGACGAATTTTAAGTTTATTACAATTTTAAATTATTATATGCTTTAAGTTCGTGAACATTGTCCGCGATTCACTTGCGGTATGTTAATATTACTTACACGTTTTATTTAAACAATTTCATTTGTATATTGAAAGTTTTGTTCTATTCTTTGTTATTTTGGGTTTATCAATCACAATAGACCTTCGTTACAGCCCAAATACAAAGCATCGTTGATACCAGAATGGTGGTATAGTGTGGTATGGCTGTGCAATACACATGCAAAAAATGAGTGCGTGCAAAAAATAAAGATGATGGTACAACTCTACAATGAAATAAACGAAACAAGAATAAAACTAAGAATACCACGATGCACCAAATTATTTGCATGCTTATCATAATGTACAATGTACTCATTTATGGAGAGTGACACAATGAAAAGTTTGAAGATCCGAATTAACGAAGATGTATATGTACATTATTGTCAGTAGATTTAAATACATTTGAACGATGCAAAAGAACCATAAAAACTCACCAAAGTTGGAATTCTAACACCAAAATATGATTATACGAATTCACAAGAAGACCCATCACATACAGTCTCTACAGGAATGATCATCATCATAATCACCTAGACTTGGTGACAAACTGGTAATGAGGGAGCGGTCCACCCACTACTTGGGTGCACATGATTCCTACGACAGTCAAGATGACGATAATGTGATGAATGAACTTGTAAGAACGTTAACGTAGCTAAAATCAAACTTAATATACCAGTTCCTACACAATGCGCTAGCTATCCTAGCTTGCTCTAGTCGACCAATCCCTTGTTCACTTTAAATAATGAAGTGTGCACTTACAGGAATCTGTGAAAAGTTTCTAACTGGCAAAAAGTTTGCGTGACGCTTAATTTTTAGGAATATTGTAGCAACAAGGGTCGCTGAAAGTGTAGTTTGTCTTTGAAAAGACTCACTACACGATACCTCTTTCGCCTTAGTATCCAATGTATCCACCGAAGTTCCTTCTATAGAGAGAGTCTACTATAAGCCTTGTTGCAAAATCCTCATTGTCCAGATCGAATAACTGAGGTGTACTTTCCCGCTGCTCTTCGTGCCAGACTATAGACGCACCATATGCCCTGAATACCTTAGTCAGTGAAGTTATTTCTAGTGTAGAGAGACTCAGCTGAGAATCCTATATGGTCTTTGTTCAGCTCGTAGGACCAAAATGTACCTTCCAAGGAGGTATCACGCCATAGACTCACCACACGATGCCCTGCGCGCCGGAGCCGATGGGCTTCAGGTTCTGATAGCGCTTGAGGATGGTGAACCTCGTGTCGCCGACCTCGACGGTGTAGAAGTGCGGGTGGCGCGGCGGGGCCGACATGGCGGAGGCGGGCGCCGCGTGGGGCATGGACTACCCCTACCTACGGAAATTAACAATATCATAAGAGTGCCAAGCGCACAATAACAACGATTTCTTTTATAGATTTCAAATCAAAGCCATAAGCTTATCAGAAAGATAACCACCTGTGAGCTAGTTATTCAGATTTTTACATATCTTTATGGTTTTTATAAAGCGTTAAATGTGTTTTGTTGACACCGAAAATAAGCCTAGCCTAAGTTAGTACCTAACGTAGATTTATGCCATATTCTTCATCCACGCCAACATATAAAAGTGAAACGTTCTCTGTTTGTTTGTTTGGTGAGCTTTTACGCCAAAACGCCAGAACCGATTTTGATGAAACTTTGTAAATAGGTACGGTACAGTATAGAGACCAACAAAGGATACTTTTTATACCAGAAAATGGTAAGTTGTCACGGGAAAATTGGAAATTATTGATTACTCGCTTTAAGGAACGGAATGACAGGTTGCCATGGAAACGAACTAATAATAATAAGTCTATCAAAAAAATATCAACAGCGTTAGTGCTATACCTACTTTTGCATTGGTTTTTAATATCCTAGATGAACATAGGATGCGCGATAAACTGTATTCCGCGGAAGAAGGCGCGGGCGAAAGCAAGTAAGACCTAAAATAAAAATAATTACAAACAAACTGTTCTTGTTCTAAGAATACCGTATTAAAATTTTATTACTTAATTTGTCTAAACTCACTTTATAAATTGTCCTTATATACGGTGTGCTCGCTCTCCATAAATTGCGTGCCGTGTATTATTGTCGGGCAGCCTGAAGAGTGCTTGGCTATCACAGGATCAGTCTTGGGGCCGATTGGAAGACTAGCTAAGCTGGTTACGTCTGCAACAAGCAAAATGCGAGCTTGGAGATAAGGTTTTAAAAACTAAAAGGTTCTGAAAACTACATAAAAGTACCTAGTATTCATCCAACAAGAATGAATGCAGAAGCATAGTCTATCAGAGACCGCAACCAGGTATTTTACAATTACAAGCTAAATTGCGTAAGACATGGTAGAATGTGTCTTCTATTAAAACTTAATCTCAAATGGAGACATAAGGCTCAAAGACATTCAAAGAGATCACTTGCTGCCAAAGAAAATAGTGCCTTCTTTGTACTAAGAAGAGTTATCGTCAAAAACATTTATAGTTCACAATAAAGAATACTAGGCAATGACAATACCGTTCTATGTTCCGCCCGCGAGTAACAAGATTCAAAATGAAGTCAATTGTAGCCTGAAAGGCTTACCGCCTACAACCTACAAAACACAGAAAACACTGGTTATTCCGAACTTGAGAGGCCCTAGCCCTAGCCCTTGAAGTCTCTCGACAACTCGACTCTAGTGACGGGCGTACTCCCCAGGGGCGGGCTTTGGGGGTTTTCTCAGAACACAAAGATATTATTAAAATATTTGAATGGAAAAAGAAATACGAGAAAATCCCATGAAGGATTGTCGGTCGCTCTCGTATTTTTTTGCCTGACCCCTCGTAGGAATCCTTGGTTCAGCCCACGCTGGCGCTGGTTATTTATATTTCGCCAAAATCCCCTGCTCTTGATAAGTTTTTAAGGAGCCCTCTATTGTTCCCATTATGGCGCTTTAGGAACTTGTGGTTTCATTAGGTTTCCATTTTTTTGGAGATTTATTTACGATTACAGCTTCGTATTAAAAATGGTTGTTTATGTAATGTAATGTAATTTATTTTTACGCGTAAAATAAAAACTATCCCCTCGTAGGAAAGTCTGCCTCAGAGCTCATTTTTGGGTGTTCCCGAAGAAATTCTTGAGAGTTAGTTCTATTCAATGCTCAGAATCTTTAACGCCTTCCTACCACGCTGTAACTTATCCGCAGATGAGGTACAAGTCGACGCTAGACCATAAGTGCTGCGTTCGAAATGGAATACATAAAGTCACACTGAACGTTTCCGGAACTGGCCACTTACATAAACAATATTCAAAATGTAATTAGGTACAACACAAAGAGTATACAAATATGTACAACATTTGAAAATGGAACACTTTGACTGTAGTTTGCAGTTTGTTTCGTCTTATTGTCGAAACAAAAATAAATAAGAAACAAAAATAAATAAGAAACAATAAATTCATTTTTGACCATTCATAAGTTTCTTATCCGGAAATCAGTGTGACCCGCGTAAAGAATAAAGCAATAGGTACTAAACTAATTAAAGTGGACGAATCCAGGCTGGTGGTGATGATGATGACATTGATAATGTACTAACTACTTAATTAGGTAAGCAAGTTGGCAAGTATTTTTCCTGTGTTTGGGTGTCGTGAATTCTCGTAGTTCCTGAGGGACTCCTAGTTAAAAGTCGGTAGCAATATGTGTTATTACTGTTCTCAGTAGCAAAATAACTTTGAGCAGAGTTCATTTGTTTTTGGTTCATTTGGAATTCAAAATAGTGTAATAAAACGTGGCCTACTAAAGTAGGATTTAAGAAGTTAATGACCTGAGGGATTTAATTAATATTAGATTTGAATTAGCCGCAGAGTACGTCGCAACTCATTTCGCGATGGCAAAATTACTCATTTGCAATTTTAAGTGTCAATTTCCTCGTCACTTGGAGTAGAAAGATCGTAAAAGCTTTAATAATGGAAAGGCACTCCAGGGCCTATTTTACCCGACTGCGGAGGATTATGTGTTTGGGTTATATGCATGTTTGTTTATGGCGCGTCTTACAGCCTAAACGGCTTGATGGATTTTTATAAATGAGGTTTCATTGGATTCGTCTAATCACGAGAGTGCTATAAGATACATAAAGTGTAAAGAAAACGAATATGGCGGCTTACAGCTGCCATATTGTATTTTCGACGTAACAACAAATTACCAATACATATCGAGTGAGGTATCAAAATTAAGGTATTTAAAAGACTATTGGAATGGTCTTTTAAATACCTTAATTTTGATACAAAAGGAAAAACAAAAATATATATATATATATATTTTTGTTTTTCCTTTTGTATCAAAATTAAGGTATTATTTATATATATATATAAATACTAGCTTTCCCGCCCGCGACTTCAGATTATCGCGACAAAAAGCATCCTATGTTCTTCTAGGAGTTTAAAAACTAATGCAATAGTAGGTAAAGCAGGTTGCTCTTGAAGTTTTTTGACAGACTTGGTTTCCATGGCAACCGTTCATTATTGTAAATTATGTTTCAAAACATAATTTACAATCGGAGGCAACGTGCATTTCATTTCTCCTTTGACGGGATCAGCTAGAACTTGGCGAGCTACTCGTGCCTTCGACTGCATCTTATATTTCAAAATCAAGAATCTAAAGATTGTTGCGTCTTTTGTTAGTTTTGTTCGCAGTCGGGTTTATGTACTTTTTAAATAATTTATATTTATTTGCTTATACAATTGTCATGCCCCATTAAGATATGGTAAACGTATCAGCAAAATATATTAGGTAGCTAAACACACGGTCGGTAGAATTTTATTACAAGGGGTTTGGTAACAAATGTTTATCAATTGCTAATGCAGTATGTATATGTCTCTTCGCGGCTTAGAAGCTTTAAAATTACAGATTAAATTATGGGCAAGTAATTACAACATAAATAATTAATGAGTGTTATATAGTTGTTTTATTTATTATCTAGCCGTTCCCGTTACAAGTCTGTCAATCACGTCAGTAATAATGCATTTGTTTATGGTCAAAAAACACCACGATGTGCGAAGCTAACGCCGTTTTTTTTTAAGTTACGACGGGTATAAAAATTTTAGAAGTAAGAAAAAATCCGCGGTGTGAGCGCTACCCGTTTGAAGCCGGAGCGAGTTACTAGCTAAAAGTATAAGTATGAATATAACACGCGAGCTAGTTTTCAAACTCATTATTGGTATATTAGCATTCAAATGTTTCAACAAAATTTCGACGATAAAAATTTATTAAGTCTAGCAGACACTGAATTTAGAACTGCTAATATAGAGCGGCGGGACTGACGGGGTTTAAGGTTATTGTTGGAATATTCAATGGGCGTAGCTAGGACTTGATTTCCAGGGGTTGGGCGAAATCCAAAAAACTAACAGCCAATCTAAACATTCTTGAGCCCTGGTTTCTATAAGGAGGTTATCATGACGGTTTTCCGTAGGTTAATCGAAAACTACGAGGTCCATTCTCAATAATACTTGACCTTTTTCCCTGTGCACAAATGTTTGCCCAAAGCAGGAATTCAACCTGTACTAGCTTGAACGTCACCCTACAAAATTTACATCATACCTACAGTACGTGTCATAGGGAACTACGAGCACTGCGATGCGCTTAAAACATGCAATCTTAATTATTTCAGTAAGCAATCCTCTACAGAACGGGGTTTGATAACCAATCTCCCTCCCCTTGAATACAGCATGCAATGTTGGAACTTGGAATATTTGTGAATAGTTAGACACTACAATGAGTTGGGAGACGGCGTCTGGAGTTGCCTCGGCATTAATTAAACGTCCAGCCAGAAGCACAATGGCTAAGTTTCTGTGGATATTCTAGTATTAATTACACATCTAATAATTTTCTAAAGGAAAAATTTGGATCACGGGCGGAGTTCGAACCCGCATCATTCCGTGCCTCTGCGCGACACTTGCCAATTCGGCTACCGTGACTAGTACTACACCATTCAAATTTCTCCTTTAGGCTCCCTAAGCCCGTCTTACGGGGACGAAACGAAAACGACGATGATCCAAATTTTTCATTTAGAAAATTATTTGATATGTTCTCTCGCTAATCAGGCGTTATTGGTAAAATCATATAATCATTTGATTACACAGTTTGATAATCGCATACTCAGATTAGAAGAAAAAACAGATATCACTCGCGGAACACAGGAGTGAGGCCAAAACAGGAAATACAAATTGAAAAGCAAGTACAAACTCGAGTCAGTACGAAGCAAAGCGTTGTGTTTTTAATGTCACCTGTCAAGGTACATTTAAAAAAAAGCGCCGGTGACGTGAATTGAGCAGGCGTTCTATTCAAACCATATCATTACTTCCGAGAAAACGCCGCGGCTCTTCAGGGGCTTCAAGGCATAAAAAGGTCAAACCTGTCACATCCCTACATATACGTTCTTATGAATAGAAGTGTATCCTTGACGTTTTACGTCACAGCTCGGGGTTGCCATCCGCCTACATAAGCGGGAGCGAAAATAGTATAAAAAGTTATCTAAAAGACGTCGGTAATATTAGTACCTACCTAAAAGTCTTTTTTTATCTACCTACCGTAAGAGTCTTGGAGAAATTATTAAATAAAAATAAAATATCGTTTTATTCTACTACTCACATGTTATATAAGATACATATATACAGGTGAGTTCTTAACAAGGTTCTCTATGGCAACTATGAGAACCGTTGGAGATAGGGATGTGTTCTTCAAAGTGGCGACTACTACTTGGAAAAGAAAATCGAAAATGAAATGAATATGTAAAAATTCCAGAATTGTAGCATCATTCAGGTAGGTCTTCCAACCTCTCAAACCGTTAAGAGTTGCATAAAAATAATTACATACGCCCAATATTTAACCACCGTTTTCCTAAGAGCTTTCGTAACCGTATTATTACCGTATTAAACTATAAATTACCGTCCTTCCAAGTCATCCAAACCATCCATCGCCCGCGGCAAATCACGAGCGATGTATGGATAGGGTAAAAATACCGGCTCAGCGACCTTTATGCGACCATTATATGTACCACATATGTTTTATAATAGGAATAGTTTATGAAAGACACGTTTTAAAAATCCTAGTGTATCCTAGTGTGGGAACTAGAAAGCTTAAATTTAAAAGCAGCAGTAATTGTAAAATTAATTAAGTATCTACCTAGTTTTAAGATGCATTCGCTGTAAGTTACCTTGTTTTTGGTGAATAAATATTTATTATTATTATTAAAGCTCGCGCAATTTGATCCGCAAATTTTACTCGAATAATGATGTCTCAGTTTGACTTTGAAACAAACTACTGAGCTCTCAGTCGCCATTTCAAAATTTGCAAAATATATTAAGGAGTGCTTTACTGTTCAAAAGTATTTTTTGTAATGTTACATTTAGTTAATTGGTTTAGGGGTTGATATGTGCATGGATAACATGTTTTATTTCAATAATCAAGCACCAAAACTAACAATTTTTTCTTAATCTATACTTATAATAAAGCAATAAGAACGAAAAACTCTGTACAAAGAAGATAATAAAAAAGAAATGGTCTAGGGTACTTAGAATAATGTTACGCCGGTTGATTCTTAGAAAAAAAGTAGGTACTAAAATGTTCGAGGAGCCGCGGTCAGATGACGCAATAGCTACATCTACAGGAATCTTCTGGAACACACCAGTGGCGCTTAGGTACCTACAGAAGTTTCTAGAGCGCGCGGTAGGTAGGTACATAAGGGCGCGGCGCGACGCGGCAACTTCAAAGGCGCCGCCGGCCTTGAAGGTTAAAGTACCTACCGACTACTGCTAGTACATACGAGTACCTTCTGGAACTCGTACGTAGGTACTCGATCCGTGCGACGCGGTATAAATAGGGCGCACTTCGGTTGCCTTGACTTGGCATTCGGAGCGAAACGATCAAAGTGAATCGAAGCGAATATTTAGTGATAATTAATTAGTGGGTATAGTCGAGTTAAAAAGTGTTTGAGTGTTACTTGTCAGTTTAATTTATTTTTATGGTTTTTCGAATAAAGGTGTTAATTTTTGGTTTAATTGGCATACATTAATTTTATCCGAACCCTAGCTCGTAACAATAAGCTAATGAACAAGAATATAACGTTTTTAAAAATCGTGTCTGACTGTGTGTCTGTTTGTCTATATGTTTGTTCGCGCATCACGTGAAAACTACAAGACCGATTGCGAAGCGGTTTGCAAAGATTTTAAGTCAAACCCTAAACTTAAAAACACTTGGTATCTTAATCAGATGATTAGATGCCCATCAATCGATAAAAAACTATTTGACGACTAAATGAATTTTGAAGAAATGTAGTATATTGTACCCGATTGTACCTTATAGGCAAATTAAATGGCCGGGCAAAGCCTCGGGCACAGCTAGTGTGTAATATTTTGTGTGGCCGGCAAACTCGTTGCTATATGCCTTCAAAAAATACCCATGCAGTATTAAAGCCCGCAAACCCATCTTTTTAGTAACTCTTTGTCGGCTACTTGTTGGAAGACGGCCGTAAACTGGTAAAAATTAAACTTGTTTTTGGGCCATAGACATTTTGGATGGCCGAAAAGTTCACTATTTAAATTTGTTTCCGGCCATAGGGATACCAGTATAAAAATAGCCGAGAACTAGTATAAATTCTACCCGATTCCGGCCACATTGATTTCATTATAATTTGGATGTGTTTAATTATCACTTTGTGGATTTGACAAAATAATATTATCAGTTCTCAATTACTTTTAGTATTTTTTATGTCTTAAAATACCCTATTTCTTAAGCAATAAGATTTTACAAAGAACATGTCAGCCAACTGCTGGAAAATAAGTAGTCGGAAATTAGTCAAAGCGGCCGACAACCAGCAACAACTTCCGATTTTTAATAATCAATTTTAATAAAATTGTTAATAAATACAGGAGAATTTACATTACTTTAAAAAAATCTGCACTTATTTATGAATATACTAAACATAAAAAAAAACATTGGCGTATTTTGTCACTGTCATAGCTGAACTCAGTGTTTCCTTAAAGTGCTCGAAAAGGGGTAGGTATGTCTATGTACATCGGCGCTGATTTGCCGCGGGCCAGTAATGTCGGGAGGCATGAGCGATGCCCGCGCCCGGCCGCGGTCGGACATGAGCCGATCATTTATTCAGGGGATAAACCGGCGCGCTGTTTTACGCGATCCCGTGAATAAATGTTTAGGAACTTGCCGCCTACGGAAGTTGGCTTATAATAATGTTTTTTTAAACAATGGGCGCTGAAGTTGTTATGAGTAGGCGTGCTTAGTACATTATAGTATTGCTGGCACTAAAATGTACCAAACACACCTACTCCTATAAAAATAAATTCTGGTAGGGATTATAACTGAATAATCGTTATTGTTTAAAATATACAGAATAACTAGCGGCTCCACGCGGCTTTTACTCATGATGTATACTTTTCCTTGTAAAATTTCATCAAGGTCGGTTAAGACGTCTAGTCATAAACAGACAGATATCTCTATCTGTCTGTTTATAAGAGAGTTTTTCTAATAGGTATTAGTGTGACTGGTCATAAAAAAACTGGTAATAAAAAACTGTCAATTGCCAGTAAAGTAACAAAGATATTTTTTTGGCACCTGTCCGCTCATACGTAAACATTGTTCTCATTGAAATTGGGACATCCTTTGTGTTCCCGAATTGCGTAGTAAAACGCCATTATGCCAGTTTTCGAAATGCATTCCAAAGAAAGGCGTTCGCGAGTGCACCCACAATGGTGGATGTACTGTAGCAATGCAGTAGGACTGCACGAGTCTCGCGCTCGGCCGCGCCGCGCCGGAACGGTGGAGTGCCCGCAACCGTGTCAAGTGCCGGCCCAGTAATTGGAGCGAGTGAATGCGCTGCAGCTAAATGCGCTTTTTTATTTACGAGTCAAAATGTTGTGTAACTTTCTTCAGGGGTTTTAGGTACCCTTTGGAAAGTTTGTTAATAAAATGACCTAGCTAGCTTTCTAATACTTTTGCATTTATGAATCGCTAATAGACGAAAAAGAAAAACTTAAAAATGTGGAAATAGAACAAAATGAAATAGGTAGAATGAAAATAGTACATTATTGCCGCGGTCTATAATGACTGGTGATGGCCGAGAGCTTAGCTAAGCAAAGCTCGAGGACATCATAGCGTGGCCAGCAGGGTATTAATTGCGGACCAAGGCTTGTATAGTGCTTTACTCAAACAATGCAACAACAACGACATCAACATCGACAACGACAACGATGACGACCACAACAACAGAAACAGTAAAAGGAACAGAAACAGAAACAGCAACAAAAACAGAAACAACAACAACAACAAGAATCTCGATTACATCAGCTTTCAAACAGAAAAAAAACCATCTTAATCGGTCCATTTGTCTGGGAGCTACGACGCCTCTCTTTTCGCGTTCTGGGTTAACAAACCCACAGAATAAATAATAGTGCTACGACAAAAGACGACAATAATGGATTTTCAAAGGAAATTGCTGGCCGCAAAACACGACAATAATGAAATTCCATACAACTTTGCTGGCGCCTATTCAAGTAGTGCGGCAAGGTCGACTTTGCCCAAAGAAGGTTGTCGAAATAATGACGACATTACTAGCATTGTTTGAGTAATAGTATGTAAAGTGTCGAAAATAAGCTCAAAAAGAAACGTAAAGTACGTAATACATTTGAGTGAAAAGGAAAAATTGATGACGCGACCGAACGATTGAATGCAGATAGGCATAATCTTAGGGACGTAAATGACAAGCAAGTGTTAGGTTATAACTTATTGATATGTTTAATCTGTTTAGTAACAACCATTTTTACAACAATAGAATAACAATGTAAGAGTTGACTATGTTCAGTTGCAGTACTGGACATGACATGACATTACAACTTGGTACTTACATTTTACGTATTTCACAATGAAATGAATATTCTCAGGTTATAACTTATTGATATGTGTAATCTATCTAGTACCAGCCATTTTTATAACAATGTAAGAGCTGACGATATTCAGTTGCGGTACTGGACGAGATAATACAACTTGGTACTTACGTTTTACGTATTTAACAATGTAATGAATATTCTCACTGAATCACCTCACCACTGACGATATTATAATGTATTTATAAAATATTGCACTTCAAGACAAAAGTGACCACCGATTGTTTTTTTTTGTAAATAATTATGTAATTTCTTAGATCTATGGCGAGTTTGTAATCTGTGATAATAACAATGATTATGAACAAAAACTGATCTGGAATCTGTTCCACAACTTATTAAGTAATAGCTTACAATTGATAATTATAGATTTATATAATGTTGTTTAAAATGCTTAGTACTGCAGTTATCCTTTAATTTTAAGTAAAATTACGGAGTCATTGTATTATAACTCTGAAACATCTGTATTTATATTTCCGTTCAAATTATAATGATTTAAAATCATGTAAACTTACGATATTGTTAGAAATGCTAAGTACTTGCCCGATTAATATTAATGTATTATTACTTAATCAGCTCTGTACATTTAAACCTATAATTGTAGTAAAAATACAACTTCTCCGCTAAAAATTGTAATTTATGAGAATAATATAAGAATACTGTTCTGACTTTCAATATTTGTTAACATTCTGAAAAATATGTATTTAAACGTCTTAATTATTTAAATGATTAACAATGTGTAAACAATACCGAGTTAACAATTATTAAATAGTTTCAATGTAATAAAATATATACATTTCCGTCACTTCGGCGCCATCTGCAGACTCATTCCTGCTGGTGCAAAGACTACGTGAGTTTGGCGGGTAGAATCGCTATAAAAAGCAGCCTCTGGGCTGAGCAGCGCTCTGTTCGTTTTCTGTCGTCGTTGCATCAACAAGACACCAAAAGTTAAGTACAATTAATATTACCTACACTGTTATTCTGCTACTCTGTTTCTTTGTCCCATATTTACTGTGTATAACTGTGTATTTTGCAAATAGATATTGTCGGTTCTATGGTTTTTTCCATATTGGTTATTATAACCAATGTGACTGTGTTAGAAATGATTAGGATCACTTTGTTCATGGTAAATGCTTTTATTTTGTGCCTGGTGTAACTATGGTGATTGTAAAACGATAATAAAGTGTCATTATGACCTAGTATCACATAGAGGTTGTTAGTATGTTAGGTATTTAGTGTTTGATACCTATGTTACTGATAATTGTAAAACTGATGATGAAAGAATATATTCGCCCCGTAGTTTCTTGCCAGTTCTTCTATGGTGGTGTATTCCGAATCTGGTGGTAGAATCAATAAAAAATATAACAATTCTATTTCCTTGTTTCTATGAATAATCCTTAGATTATACCCTTTTTTAGTACACATTAGGTAGGTACTAAACTGCTCAGTAATTTTCAAGCTTTTATTAAATATTCCTTAGGTTATTTATTCTGTAGCTGTAGCTACTAGGTACTATAGATACCAGCTAAAGGATAAAGCAACTTGCTTTGTTGTTAGGTGCAGATAAGTTTTATTTCCTATTCGATAAACCTGACCAACCGAAGGCTAACATTACAAAACTTAGGTTTTGATAATCTTAACAGTACGTATAATTATCTATACATATGTATATAAATCTCACAAGTATCTACAAGCCGTAAATCTATGCCGCACTTTATTTTGCGACTGTGGCGTTGGAAACCCTAAAAATATACAGGGTTATTGGTAACTCGACGTATTTCCGGCAGGATGTGGTAGTGGTGCTAATATGCACTAATTTAAACCCAATGTATGGCGGAAGGTTGATACATTTTAAGATATTTAAAATTTTGCAATTTTTTGAGTAATACCCTGTTTTGGACATTTGTGCCGAAATAAAGAAATGACAAATTAAAATCGGTTCATAAATCCCTTTAGTATGGGTGAACATACACACAAAAATAAACTGTTTTTGGTCGTTCTCTATTGACGACGAACGAACGATCTCTTTTTGGAAGTCGATTAATGAACATACTTCCGACGTACTAAAACGTGACCTTGCTGGCACGGCTCCAGAACTATAGAAGTATCTATAATATCGTGGAAGCCTTTCTACTCCTTTCTATTTCCGTTCGACGGCGGCGCGTCAGATAATGTACTAATATGATCCTGACCTGTTGGCTGGTTGCCAGCAGGCTCGGAGGCTGCATCGTGTCGTCGGCTCTCCTTCGTAACGTAACGATGGCAATATAACGTCTTTACGTCTGCAGTGGAGGGTGTATTCAAAGGAAACATGTCCGCCTTTGATATCGCCGCTTTTTCATGAATTACAAAGCAATACAGACAGTCTTTTTTTTTAATGGGGTTCGGACTTGATCGCCTTTTTTATAATTATATAGAAAACAAATGATCGATTGTGTACTTTTTTTGCCAACACTAGCCGACAAAGTTGGCCGACAGTTTAAATCTGTGTCTGGATTCTGGCCCGAGCTAAAAAATGTGATAGGCTTATACAATGTCAAACATCACCACTCAACTGTTGTTTGTTTGTTTGTTTGTCGTATGAGGTAGTGCTGGCCTCTGATGTCAGAGTTTTTCAGGCCGAAGGCCTCTGACATGGCTTAACGACTGCTATTAACCAATAACAGCCGGGACCGACAGCTTAACGTGCCCTCCGAAGCACGGAGCGATGGAAAACCGCACATAACTTCGAAAAGTCATTGGTGCGGGAGCCTAGGTTTTGAACCCGGTATCGTTGGATTCTAAATTGCACTATAGAACCATTAGGCCACCATCGCTTTGTTGTCTGCTCATCACTCAACTGTGAAATTGTTTAACAATCCATGCCAATAGTAAAAAAAATATTAGTTTCAGAAAAAAAAGTTTCACGAAAATACTTAAGGCGCTGTGAGCAGCAAAAGCCCTATGAAAAATGTAATACTTCTCATCAAGTCACAACGCTAATATTTTTACATGCATTTCTGTAGTCTTTTGACTAGATTTTCGCTTGAGGAAAACACGATTAGACTATACTTCCTCGATAACAAACTTTTTTTCAAACAATGCTCTTTTTTTTAGCAAGCGAAATTTCTTAAATTCTGTTATGAATATTGATCCGAAATTTCTTTGTAAGATAGTTTTTAAGTTGATCTAAATTCATGTATAACGATTTTTCCATACATTTCGTAAGTCGTTCAAAATAATGAATTTCTAAAATCTGCTCCCGAGACGCATCACGTCTCCCGCTCAACCTGCACCTGGTCGAGCAAGACAAACATTTGAGAGCGTACAGCGCCTTAAGGCGGGGTAGGCTCTCAATTGTTTGTCCTGCTCGTCCAGGTGCAGTGTGAGCGGGAGAGGTGATGCAGCTCCGGAGTCGATTTTACATAATTTTTGTGCTTTTCTATCGATATCTCGTTGTTTATAAGTCATTTAAATAATGTGTTCGGTTATTTGTCTAGTTTAATAGGGTAGCTATATAATTATTTTAAAAAAGTATGTTGCTGTCGCTGAAAATAACGAGAACTGCGATGAAACAAATTATTTTTATGTGCTAGTTCGTAATTTTTTTACAAGAATATTCAAGCATTTCTGAAAAATCTGTTCGGTTATTTGTTTAGGTACTACACTTTTCTATCCACAGTATTTTTTGGTTTGCATAAAGTTGTTTCATTACGCCGTTCTCGACGTTTTGCTATTCGTCTTTTTGCTGATTTAGAGACTGACCCCGCCTTAATTTATCATATTACGCGTGTAATATAATATCTTAAATGTTGTTTCCTTGTTTCTATCGATTGATACATCCATCTTAACTGAATCTTGCAAGAATCGATAAATAGTCGTAAAAAAAGAGAAGTGAAAATTTCCGCAAAAATACCTCATTTCGAAATCGGTGAACATACAGTCGAACATAGAACCTCCTCCTTTGTGAAGTCGATTAAAAATAATAAACATTATATGTATAATGTTAAATATGCGTACCTAAGTATCCGAGGGTGAACTTCGTTTGATTTGAATTCTGTCCACCCACATACTCGTAGTACGGCGGACATACACAACTTCAAAACATGAAGTAAATGGTTTCAATGTTTATTTATTAAATACGAAGAACTGATAAATGTCAGACTTTAACAGGTAAAATTATTATAAAAATACAAAAAACCCGACTGTGAACAAAATGATTGAATACTACATAATCACACTTATATTTACAAGTACGAAAGTTCGTATGTATGTGAGGGTGTGTGTGGTCATTTTTTGTTGCGTCGGAAATACAATATGGCAGTTATAAGCCGCCATATTAGTTTTCTTGACACTTCATAGATCCTATAGCATTTTCGTGATCAAGAAGAATCCAATGATACCTTATTTATCAAAATCCATCAAAAAATATTTATATTTCTAACAATTGTAGTTAAGTCACAATAACCGTTTTTTGTTCAAATTAAACAAACAAAACATTTGTAGAATCAAAATTTTACAAAGAAATATTTAGAGAAACCCTTAGCTACCCGTGCGAAGCCGAGACGAGTCGCTAGAGACCTACAACTTGAAGCAATGTTAAGTATCAAATTTCTTCTAAAAATGCTAAGTTTAAAATTAAGTACACAACAGGCTGAAGACAACGGTTAAAGATTAAATACTCTTCAATATAAAATTGAATATAATTTCTTTACACTAAGCGTCTTTGTTTACACTAAGGGTTTATGACATGAATGAGTTGAGAAGGGTATTCTCCATTATTAGAACTACAAACAATGCCTGGGCGGGGGACCGTGCTCTCTACAAACGTGATGAATATTCTCCCGAATGGTAATTTCATTCATGGAATATGTAAATTATGATATATTCTGGTTCTTTATCAACACACCTCGGGGATGTTTACATTTAAAGCTCTTTTAAACACACCTTAAGTACATAGTTTGTATGTGTGCGGCGTGTATCGACCTACTTGTACAGACACTTGTATGAATGTTATTTAAAATGTATATCTACAAAATTGATTTCAAAGCACCTAATCTGAATCTAGTTCTTATGGCACAATATGCTAGCGCACCGAAGTTCACCCGTGGTGATGATGATGACGATGATGAAAAGTATTCCTATGTGTTATTCCAGGACTAGTGTCTACATATCAATATATTGGGCCGCTTCAGCGTGACAACCAGACATACATCACACACACAAACTTTATCAATAATATTATATAGTAGGATAATTATTATGAAAATATAGTTGGTATAGAAATGTTGTATTTTTAGAATAAATTATCCCATTGACCAGAGCTTCTATTTTTCTATCAGTTTCCGAGAAACAGATAAACACTCTCAAACCTTGTGAGACGATTTCCAACTTCCAACTCAAACCCTCAGACCATTTTACAACTTGCTAAGTCTACACAGAACATGTTTGGTATAATCACAGAATAACTATATATGTGTACTCCTATGTATAACTAACAATCAGCTTCTAGTGTTGGGACCGGAGCGCGGCGCGCGGCGCGCGGTGACCCGGTCAAGTTATATCACACATTTGGCGTCCAGGGAAATGAATGCAGACGGCAACTAGCTGTCAACTCGTTATAATGTAGCATGTAAGCTCCAAGTAACAGAGTTCAATTTCGGCCGTAAGCCATCCGAGCCAGGACAAAGTTTTAATTTATCTGCGAGCTCTCGCGGCGCATCAACAAAACAGCATAAAATGCTATGAAATGCGTCAGCACATAAATAAGGCACAGGAGATAAGGTCAACGAAGGAAGTTCGTTTGAAACAGTAAGCTCAGTAAGTTCAGTGTTGGTCTTTACCAGCTACTACCAGTATATTCCAAAGTAAAAGTTATTTTGTTTTTCTTTGAGTGTTATTCTATTCCTAATACCACATAGAGAACCTATATATTACCTACTACACAGTAAATAGGAATCTTTGTGCACAGGCAAGTTTCTTTTTAATGTGCATTTTGGCTCATAATAGTCTATGGATGAGGCTATTATGAGGCTTATTTTCGTGTTTTCAACAGAATATCGATTAGGTGCCGACAATATTTAGAGGTAAGCACCGAACTGAAGGGTGTAGCAAAGGTCAACATAACAATAAAAAAAGAGCAGTCGGAGTCATCAAACAAAATCGAATAAATGTATAAGAGATATCCTTTTGCTGAATCAGAATCAATCACCAAACGGCGGCGTTACCCCGGATTTGGCAGGAATCGGCAATATTAGTATTCCGTTTGCAGCACTAAAGCGGATTGGGGTAGCGGTGTTCTGAATTGACAAATATACCCGAGAACTTGCCGTTTCTGAGCTACGTCCCTAAAAGTTAGGCTCAGACTCAAGCCTAGAAAAGTGAGCACAAAATGGCCAAGTGTAGAGCCTATATATTCGTGACCGGCGGCGCGGCGCGACCGATTTGTTTTGCCTTTTCAGCCCACGCGTTCACCAATTTAGCTTTCTGCGAAACTTTCTCAATAATGTTTTTATAGCTGGATCGGGACTGGAATGTTTTTATTAATAAAAATGTATTTGTTTTTTTTAAATCTTATTTTGAAGCATACATTTGTAAAAAAGATCGTTACGACACCACAAACCACAATACAATTAATACTTTTGCAGAAATAAATCAGAGATCTCGTTCACACGTAGAGAAAATCTTTAAATATACGAAAGTTGTCTTACGGCAAACTTAAAAAAATAAAATTCACTCACATAGAAAAAAACCCAACTGGAATGGTTGCAAACCAACTTTAAATCGCTATAGATCCTAAATGGGCATTCGAAATGAAAAACCATATGAGAAACCTAAAGATGATTTCCCCCCCAGTTGACATAGTTCATCGACTTTCATTTTTTCTTTTTCACTAAGTATATTATTATGGCGTCTGGTTGTCGCCATATTGTATGTTTATTACTGTTTCTGGTTGGTCTATATAGTTTCACAAAGGAACATACATACATACATACATACATATTACATAGGCAGATAAACACAATACTCTCCGCTCAGTATTAACAAAAAACGAAGTTGAAGACTAGTATACGCATTTCAATACACTTTAATTTTCAATTAATCTCCTCTGCCGATTTTAGGCAAATGAAAAATCCCCTAAAAATAAACGGAGGGAAACCTTGTTTGCTAAATTATGCCTGAGTGAACTTCGTCTGGCTAAATATAACTTCGGGGAAACGGACGGCTGCAGCTTAAATTTAAATTCTTAGCTTATAACAGCAGTCGTATTTGAACTCCTTGACTATGTCTAGGTAAGGGGCAATCAATACTGCCCAAGTAGGTACTTCCACAGATAATATCAGACAACTTACCATAAGCTCCGAACTTGCATTTTGTTTAGTGAATTCACGATTGGTTTGGTTGTACACCATCTGCAAACAATCAAACGGGCTAAGTTAAATAATATTCTGAAAAGTAAGTAATTATGTTTCAGCTTTAGAATCAAGCTTTTAAATTATAGTAGCTGTGCCCGCGCCTTTGCCCGCGTGGTTATTTAGTTTAAATGTAGCCCACACGTGTTATTCCAGGACCAAAAGTACCTATAAACTACAATATACTACATATCTTCAAAATTCGTTCAGCCGTCAAACAGTTTTATAGCGATTTCTCAGCATCTAATCATTTGGTTAAGATACTAAGTACCCCGGTTTTTAAGTCAAACTCTAAGCTATCGTCCTGTAGTTTTTACGTGATGAATTAACAAATATATAGACAAAAAAAGAAACAGACCGACACTATTTTAAAATATGTTAAAATATTTTCTTTATACATATATTTTGGTACTTATTGCTTTTTTATAAGTAGGTATAGAATTATAGTCAGATGAGTCAGTTTTGTCTACAATTACTACGCGAGAACGAAAGTAAGTTTTACACAAAATGTGGCTAAAAGTTAACAAAAACTGGATAGACCAGTTACTGTCCCGCTCTATTCGTCAATATCGGATTCGAACAGATAGATACATCCGGGTGAAATCGCATGAATCCCTGCTTACCTTGCGGATAAGCAAGGACACAGTATCTAGACAACAGTAGAATACATTCTCCGCACGACTACACCTTTCTTTCGCTGGATGGTAAGTCATGTCTGACTATCTATGTATCTATCTATCTATCTATCTATACTTAAAATCAATCTATACTTATAACAAAGCAATAGAAACGAAATAGTAAAAAGATAATTAAAAAAAATATGGTCTAGGGTACTTAAAATAAGCTACTGAACAAGGACATAACAATTTTAAAAATCGTGTCTGTCTGTTTGTTTGTTAGTTTGTTTGTCTGTCTTCGCGCATCACGTAAAAACTACTGGACCAATTGCAATGCGGTTTTCACTGTTGGATAGCTTAGGGTTTGGCTTAAAAACTGATGTACTTGGTATCTCAATCCGATGAGTAGTCGCCGAGCAATCGATATAAAACTTTTTGACGGCTGAACGAATTTTGAGGAAATGTAGTATATTGTACTTTATAGACATTGTATATTGTATTTTTTGACGAGCGGTTGGTCTAGTGGCTAGAATCCTGCAAGATGCAATCATTTGTGTGATGAGCAGAAATGTTTGTTTCCGAGTAATGGATGTCATATTCTTATCTATGTACGTTTATCCGTTATCTAGTGTCCATAGTACAGGGTATCCTAGTTTGGGGCTAGGTAATTGATGTGGAAATGTCCCGAATATATTAATATTTTTTATATTTTATAGGTACTTTTAGTCCTGGAATAGCACGTGTGGACTTTTACGAAACTGCCACGTGGGCAAAGCCGCGGGCACAGCTAGCATTAATAATAATTGCGGCAATGACCGTTTACTTAGAATAGTAGTCTCGTGTAGCACTGCGCTGAGGTATTAGTATTTGAATCACATAAGGCCAGAAATTTCCCTTTTATATCAGAACTGTGCTTGTAAACTGCCTACGGTAAAGACAATTTTACATGCCAAGTAAAGGATAACGTCACCTAGACCAACTGTGGAACTCTATATTGCAATTTAAAATTAATCCAAGGCTTAGATAAAAATTGCCATTTAATACTATACATTTCGGATACCTATAATAAAAGTTATGTGGAGCCGCGGAGCATAATTAAACCCGGACCCGATTAAACTAAGCCCTGTTAACCTCTTATACTCGTACGGTGTTCTATGTAGTAGTTACTATTTAGTAGTTACGGTGTACGTAGAACAAGACATACGTTCAAAAACTAAAACCCGACTACAGTCAGGTATAAAATAGCCTATGACCCTCTTGCGATGAAGAGGAATCGATTGATACCCCGCTTGTCAAAATCGGACCCATAGGGGCGACGCTAAGGTGGAACATCCACATACACACATGCATAGACTGTTAAATTCATTACCCTTCCCTTGCTTCGCCGTAGTCGGGTAAAAAGGCACTCGCCCTATCTTTTTATTCCGTCTCTACTGCCTGTTCCACTGTGGCAAGGGTCTTAAGATCCGATATTATGTGAACTGAGCTGGAATAATAGCAAGCCTGGATCCGCTCGGGCCACGTTGTGGGCAGTGTTGCCCTTTGAAAAACATCTATTTGTGGGAAAACTTCGCTAGGACAGGAGCAGGTGGTTAAATAGTAACGCGGTCAGTTGATAACGATTTTAGAATGACAAAATACAAGCACAAATTAAAAATGTATATAAAAAAGACCACCCTCCATTGTAACTAAGAACCATTTCGATCACATCAAACATACAGAAAAAAAACGCATCATAATCGGTCCATTCGTTTACGAGCTACGTTGCCACAGACAGACACACGGATACCATGATACATACATACAAACCCTTAACTTATAACACCCCTCTTTTCTCGAGTTCGGGGGTTAAAAAAAAAGGGGAAATTGGTATGTGAGATATCTCGGTGTCCTTATCTATACTTATAATGAAGCAGCAAGTAACATAAAGTCTGTTGGTACAAAGAAGATATGTCTGTCTGTCTGAATGTTTGTTCGTGCATCACGTAAAATCTAATGGACCGATTGAAATGCGGTTTCCACTGTTGGAAAGCTTAGGATTTGACTTAAAATCTCGATTTAAATCTAGTTTTAATTAGAATTTCGATGCGATGAGAAGAAGCGGAGCTATCGATAAAATCTATTTCACATCAGAAATTATTTTGATGTGGTATTTTGTACTTCAAAGTTACTTTTATCCCAGGAAAATATTCACGCGGACCAAGCCGCGGGCGCAACTATGTGCTTCTAAGCAACGGATATCGCGTAGGCTGATGTAATTATTATATTGGGAATAAACTACAAGGAATATTTTGCCGCTGGAGAGAAAATATCTTCTTATTATTTTGTAAATTTTCATGTATTTATTTCTCGAGGGGCAGTATTTTCTCGAGTGGGCGGTAAGTACATTTCGAGCGTTACTTTTGACCATTGTATCTTTAAAAATAAATATTTCATGTTTTTAAGGTTTCCTTTGTTTCGAATATAAATAGAAAATTAATACAAATTATTAAATTAATTGATCATTTCTCACATCTGTACTATGAGAATACATCAAATAGAAAAAACCCCTTCAGTTAATTAGTGATGCGATAATGATAATGTAGTATAGGTATTAGGTAATCAGTGCAAGCCAAATGAACACAAGTACAAAGTGCCTCCATTAATTACTTATTAGTCTGTAGGCTAGTTTGTAATTTTAATGAGACACCACAATACCACAGTACACTTACTCTACATTATTACACTATATTATGTATGTACTGTGACAATACTGTGGTACGTCATTAACAAAAATTAAAAATATAAGTTCAAAAACTACTTCTAAACCCGACCACGGACTTAGTGGACTAAAAGTCACAAACAAGAATATTGAAACGTTTTAGAAATTGAAAACTTTAGGGCCGTATATATATATATATATATATATACGGCCCTAAAGTTTTCAATATATATATATATATAGTGTAGTATAGTGTCGTGTTTGCTATCAAATTAAAGGGCTTAATTAGCACATTTCGAAAAAAAAAAATATATATAAAAAAATAATATAATAATATATATATATATATATATATTTTTTTCGAAATGTGCTAATTAAGCCCTTTAATTTGATAGCAAACACGACACTAAAGTATTTTTTTTGTTCGTGTTTATGTCCTCTAGAGGACGCCATATTCAATTTAATGTGACGTCACACAGCCCTCAACCAGCGGACGATGGACTATGACACTCTTGCGACAAATCGATTGATACATCGCTAGTCAAAATAGGACCAACTTTTTAGTTTGAACACACAACCCTTCCTTTGTATTGCCGTAGAAAGGTAAAAAAAATGCCTATGACTCTCTCTCTATACATGAAGACAATTCGATTGATAACTCGCTTGTCAAAATCGGACCAAGTTTTTAGTTTTAACAAATAACCCTTACTTTGCCTTACCGTAGTCGAGTAAAAAAAAGAATCCTATACCTCGCTTGTCAAAATCGAACAAATAGGGGCGACGCTACGGTGGAACATCCACTTCCCTTACTTTGCTGTAGTCGGGTAAAAATATTATAAGCCCATTTTGTATGCAACACGATAAATTGCAGAAGGACCACAAACGAAACAATTGCCTTCAAGTTAAAATTGAAGAATACGGAGCCATTACTGAGCATATCGAACTTTCCACACACATCGATCTCTTACACACACAAACACACACCCTACCGCACAGTGCACAGCTAGGGTTGTCGCGAGCTTATTTGCTCTCCTTTAGCGTCCACCGGCACCGGGGCGGGCGGCGCCCATTCAGGCACAGCGCTTCAGATTGCCGCAAACACCAACAAATGGGGAATAATGTTTGTTGTGCCAGGGCTGGCGGAGTTAGATAAGTTGGCAAATCTTTTGATACGGATGCTTTTCACGGCCTGGTAGTACGAGTACATCTATTCGACAGTAACAGACTCTGCATTCGTGATGTCACGAATAGGTTCCGACAGAAAATCAGTGCCAAGGCCTTGGCCTTTGCGTTTGCTGAGTCGGGACCTGTTTGTGACAACACACAACATTAATTTTTGTTTGTTTGTCTAATTTTTTTTTCTTGATAATGTTTAATGTTGTGTGTTGTCAGAAATAAATGTATTTTCTTTCCTTCTTTCTTTCTAACAATTTCAGTTGTAGGGCCTCTAAAAAAATATTCATTGATATAATTTGGCGGGCCCGTTAAAACAATATCAACCATTAAAAGTAGAATTTAAGGCGATTCTATTAATTTAAGGAATGGGATTCGAATTTAATCTTCGCCATCGTTCTTATGCGACTTCCAACAAGGTTGCGTTAAACGTTTAACGCTACCATGGAGGCCTTCCTATTTTCATTTTCACATTACGAAGTTTCACTTCTTCCGCGCGGAGGGACTCCACGATCGTTTTTTATCGAGGCAGCCCTACCTCTGAAAGGGGAAACCATAGCGAATCTAAAAGTAAAAATATCCTCTTTTGTTAGACTTCCTTCCTGTTACCATGGAGAATTGAGATAATTCGCCAATTAGAATTCTATACATTTTCCCTTTTTTTAAATAATAAATAGAACGAGAAATATCTGTTTGTTATGAACCTTTTAATTCAATGTATGCGTGATTGAATTATTCTCTGAACCGATCTGGATGATATTTATTTTATTTGAAAGGGTACACCTTCAGATTGTTCCCGTATAATTTTCATCAAAATTGGTTCAGAAAATTTTGTAGTAAATGCATTTGAATTCGATTTTTTGGTTTTAACTATATAATCGTAATTTTATCAATAATCATCATTGGCCATTGGAAAATTTGCCATAAAAATATTAATAAAATAAAGAGAGTACAGTGCGGGTTATAGCACTAGCAGTACCCGCGGCTTTGTCCGCGTGTTCATTTCTCTGGTTTAAAAGTAACCCATGTGTTTTATTTATGCGAATATCAAAAGTACCTATAAAGTACAATAACACTACATTTCATTAAAATGTGTTCATCCGTCAAATAGAACTTTATTTTTAATTATCTCGTGTGTACAGACTTTTTGTTACTTACTGCTTTATTATTGTACTGTTTAGCCAACTCCACTAATATTACAATTATCTCATGTGTACAGACTTTTTGTTACTTACTGCTTTATTATTGTACTGTTTAGCCAACTCCAATAATATTATAATTATCTCCTATGTACAGACTTTTTGTTACTTACTGCTTTATTATTGTACTGTTTAGCCAACTCCACTAATATTACAATTATCTCATGTGTACAGACTTTTTGTTACTTACTGCTTTATTATTGTACTGTTTAGCCAACTCCACTAATATTATAATTATCTCCTATGTACAGACTTTTTTTTACTTACTGCTTTATTATTGTACTGTTTACCCAACTCCACTAATATTATAATTATCTCCTATGTACAGACTTTTCGATAGCTACTGCTTTATTATTGTAATGTTTAGCTAACTCCACTAATATTATAATTATCTCATATGTACAGACTTTTTGTTACTTACTGCTTTATTATTGTACTGTTTAGCCAACTCCACTAATATTATAATTATCTCCTATGTACAGACTTTTTGTTACTTACTGCTTTATTATTGTAATGTTTAGCCAACTCCATTAATACTATAATTATCTCCTATGTACAGAGTTTTTGTTACTTACTGCTTTATTATTGTACTGTTTAGCCAACTCCACTAATATTATAATTATCTCCTATGTACAGACTTTTTGTTACTTACTGCTTTATTATTGTAATGTTTAGCCAACTCCACTAATATTATAATTATCTCCTATGTACAGACTTTTTGTTACTTACTGCTTTATTATTGTACTGTTTAGCCAACTCCACTAATATTATAATTTTTCATAGACTGGTCTTAAAATCCTCCCTCAAAATCTAAAATAGTGCAGTGTCCTTTAGGCACGACGGGCTGTCCCACTCTCCGCCTATGATGATAAAGGCATTCCACAGGGCGCATTCAGAGGATATTGGAATGGAAGTGACGCAACTTTTAGGCACAGCCCTGAAACTAAAGAGAAATTTCAGGGACGTGCATTAAAAACTATCTATTCTCGGGAACTCGGATAAATACAACTGCAAGATGCTGTACTTGCCTAAAAAATTTAAGTTAACAAATCCAGTAAGTATCTCTCGTAGTAACCAAACTCTTGCGGGTAACTTTTAATTTATTTGCATAAATCGTAAAGTGGGGAGATTAGGTTCGACGAGCTCCTCAGGCATGAACCGCATAAATTAGGTGCTCAATCAATCAACTCAATTAGCCTTCTTTGGCCTTGGTTACAATAGGAGTGGCGTTAGTGTAGCACGTGTGTAGTGAACCTCACTCGCGCTACAGTCTGCGTATGTCTAACATAGATCTAGTTTGTTGTTCTATCTTTGTTGTGCAAATGAAGCACGACGGTGTGAATGTAGCATTGTGCGTGTATTTGCCTGTAACTGTATCAACTTCAGTTTTTGCTAACGTGATATTAAAGCGCGCCGTATCTTCCTCCACTTTAACTAGATCTATGTTAAATGGACTATGAAACTAACACCGGCTTGTCAATAATGATTATTGGTCTACACAGTCGACAGCACACTGGGTCGCGACTCACGAGGCCAGCGGTGTTTATATAGCTTCACATTTCCCTCTTTTTTATATCTGTCCTAGATATGTATAGATTCTGAAAATATGGACATCTATACGAGTAGGTGATTGTAAATACAAAAAAGTAATGATGAATTACGCCATAATCCTCTAGTCGCAGATACCGCAGAGCCTCAAGACGAAAGTTTATAATCAGTGCGTGTTGCCAGTGATGACATACGGCACTGAGACGTGGTCGCTAACTATTGGTCTCATACACAAGCCCCGAGTTGCGCAGCGCGCAATGGAGAGAGCTATGCTCGGTGTTTCACTACTTGATAGAATCCGAAATGAGGAAATCCGTAGACGAACGAAGATTATCGACATAGCTCTCAGAATTTGCAGGTTGAAGTGGCAATGGGCAGGCCATATAGTTCGCAGAACCGACAACCGTTGGGGAATAAAGGTTTTCAAATGGCGACCACGTACAAGCAAGCGAAGTGTGGGGAGACCCCCACACGATGGACCGACGACATTGTAGCCATCGCAGGAAGTCGGTGGATGGAGGTGGCACAAGATCGCTCGTCATGGCGCTCATTGGGGGAGGCCTATGTTCAGCAGTGGACTTTTAAAGACTGACATGATGATGAAGATGATGATGAATGATGAATAGATACTGGATTTTAATTTGTGTCCTATGTAACGTAGCGAGCTATTTTTTTTATACTTTTGTAATAATGATATTCAAAGACTAGCTGTGCCCGCGGCTTCGCACTCGTGGTTATTTCTATAGGTTAAAGTACTCATGTGCTATTCCAGGACCTAAACTAACAGTATACCAACATCTGATCGAAATTTCTTCGGCCGTCAAATAGTTTTTATCGATTGGTCGGCATCTAATTGAGATACCAAGTACCCCAGTTTTTAAGTCAAACCCTAAGCTATCTAACAGTGAAAACCGCATCGCAGTCGGTCCAGTAGTTTTTACGTTACGCGCGAAACACATACAGACAAACAAACAAATTGTCAATTTTTAAAATAATGTTATATTCTTGTTCAGTAACTTATTTTGAGTAGAAAATAAAAAAGAGACCATATTCTTTTTTATTTGCTTTTTTGTACAGACTTTTTCGTTCTTATTGCATTATTATAAGTAGGTATAGGACAGTTAAATTCATTGAGAACTCCCTTAAATATCTTCTATACTTATAATAATAACGGGTGTTTTTTTAAAGGTATAGAACTTTAAGTTGGCAACACTTTTTTAACTGGCGGCCATTTTGTCAGCTGTCAAGTTATTTATGTTTAGTTTGGTTTGGCATTTCAACATGAATAGACTGACGCCTGAACAACACTTTCAAATTGTGCAAATTTATTTTGAAAGTCATGGTTCTGTTCGAAATACGTATCGCGCACTACGTCCATTTTCATAAGCGAATTTTGTTTAGCGATGAAGCTCACTTTTGGCTAAATGGATACTTCAATAAACAAAACTGCCGTATTTGGAGTGATCATAATCCTCAAGCTTATGTTAAGACACCGTTACATCCTGAAAAACTGACTGTTTGGTGTGCTTTATGGGCTGGTGGAATAATTGGTCCGTACTTCTTTAAAAACGATGCTGGCCAGAACGTCACAGTCAATGGTGATCGCTATAGAGCCATGATTACCGACTTTTTCGTTCATCAATTGAACAATCATGATGTGCAGGAGCTGTGGTTTCAACAAGACGGGGCAACATGTCATACAGCTCGTGCCACAATTGATTTATTGAAGGAAACGTTTGGTAACCGCATAGTTTCACGTTTCGGACCCGTGAATTGGTCTCCAAGATTCTGCGATTTAACGCCGCTTGACTATTTTCTGTGGGGATATTTGAAGTCGCTAGTCTACGCCGATAAGCCTGAAACGATTGACCACTTGGAAGACAACATTCGCCGCGTTATTGCCGATATACAGCCACAAATGTTGGAAAAGGACCTCATCGAAAACTGGACCTCCAGATTGGACTACGTCCGATCCGGCCGTGGCGGTCATATGCCAGAAGTCATATTTAAATTATAATGCCAGAAGATTATGTTTCGAATACAGTAAATTTCATGTCAATTTAAAAAATCATCTTTGTTTTATTCCATTTCAAAGTTCTATACCTCTAAAAAAACACCCGTTATAAGTAGAGAAGATACTTATGTATACGTTTGGGACCCAGCGAGGTCCCAAACGCTATAATAAAAAAAAAACCTGTTAAACATCTAATACTGTTTATATAATGGGCTATTTATACCATACCGATATTGAAAATTTATTTTGGATATTTTAAAAAACAAACTTACTAATTTAAGGATCAGTAGTTTTGGAGATACGGGGTAGGATGGTCAATTTTCTAAAATAACTATATTTATTTCAAAATAATATAATATTATACTTATATGAAAAAAATAATGCTATCCTCACAACAATTCATTTCATTTCTTGTGTATAATTACAATTACGGTACAATTTACAAAAGGTCATAATTACTAATTCTAATTTGCCCACAAAAGTTGCGCCCCATATACAAAATCCATTTATTTACGTTACACGTCCATGTTTGGGTCACATACAAATTAATCGTACAGTAGATTCGGGGCAAGTAGGATGGGACAGATAGACCGACAGACTGACACACGAGTGATCCTAGAAGGGTTCCTTTCTTCGACGTACGGAACCCTAAAAATAATTAAACATAATTATTATTTTTTCCTTTACCTTTACAATCTAGCCATCAATTAGGCTAATAGTAATGTAAATTTAACTTAAACTGTTAGATTGAATAGAACTAAGAATGTGTCTAATATCACTTTTCTTACAGTCTCTATTAAGGTGAAGACACTTTGTTCATGTGTTCTTTATACGTAGCACTTGAACCACATTTCACTAATACAATAACTCTCGACTCGGACGCTTTTGGTCTTTTGAGTCTTCTCACTATGTCCGTGTGGTCGAGGAGCTGGATTGCCTCGACATTCACATGATGATGAAGTCTTTTTTCATGAGCTTCTGCATATTTCTTGAATATTTTATTAACGAACTCTACTTTAATTAAACATCATAATAAAAGGTATAAAACACAAATAACATTTAAAGGCGAACGTTGGTAAAGCTCGCGTGATAACAGAACGTTCCGCCGTCCGAGCTCCAATCTGCGACACCAGCACACTGCGCATTTTGAAATAGTAACGTGGAAGCAATTATGTTTAAAAAAATACGGATTCCACACCGCCAAAACGAAAGTGAAGCACCCATGATATGCTCGTAAGCTCAAGCCTCACGCACACATTTACACCATGTTATGCCGAACGGCCGCCACATTGCAGCAAAACCTCGACCTAGTAGTCGGGTTCATTCTGTCAAGTTCTCACGGTAAACAATAAGTTAATTTAAAAAAACATTTAAAAAAATTGCTTTGTGCAGTAGCCATGTTATGGTGAACTTAGAACGGGCTATCACAATTAAATTCGTATACAACATTTCATGTCTGCGCTGTTAACCGTTGAGGAGTACCCTAGTCAGGACCCAATCCTGAGTGCAGCAACAATGTCACGGTAAAACTTAATACCGGCTATTATAATAAAATGCGTACATTTGTGCTGTTGACCGTTGAAGAGGTCCTTTACCTATCCAACTCCTCAACAGCTAATCCTGGATGTCGAGGTCATGAATACCATAAAAATGCATTGTCATTGGAAATGAACCAACACGTAAAAAATCAACTCCGTAGGATAAGAGGAAGTGGTTCTAATTCAGTTTGCAAGATTGACCTAATAAAACATACATGCATACAAACATTGCAAGTTAAAAAGCTTTTAAAAAACAACGCAGTCTTTTGTGATGAAATTGTGTATCAACCACAAATTATCCACGCACACACATACGCAGCCGCCATTTTCAATGCTTCACTGGTTTTTTTTGAGATGTAGACTCAGTCTTTCCTTAAACCTTCTTGCGTGGATATTTCACACTGTACAAACTGAAATAGTATCGTGGCAATATTTACTTACACACCGCCTTAGTTAACGGCGCACATCATGGTACAACAAATCGCTATTTTGTGTCAAACTGCGAAGAATACCGAGCTAGTCTATGAAGAGGTTTGTATAATTTTTGACTTTCTTACGATCTATATACAACTGCTTATACTCCATACTCTAGAAGGCTTTTGACGAACGTCGCAATGAGATCATTTGCGACTACCGCCATTTTGGCACTGATATCAGTAGTTTGGCAGTAGTGAGGATCCACGGTACTAACGTACTTGTTCTATTATTTATTGTGACTAACGTTAGGAGATGAGACAATGACAATTTTAGTTCCATGGACGCTCGGTGGGGAAACTTTGAATCAGCACAAACGAATGTACGGCACAGCAAATCCATACAGGTTACGATCGCGGCGGAAGGCGATGTTGTGATCGAAGGTGTCGCACGCTTAAATACAAAAATAATTAGAAAAAAAAAATATTATCAAAAACACTAGGAAACAGTAAATATTGATTATTAATATTGCTTAGTAAGCACGTACGTACAGTAGCCGCAGCGGAATTATGTGTCTCGGAAGTTGTCTGCTAGTCGCTGCGCAAACTGCTATTTTTCAGACTCAATCCCAATGTTAAAGGTGAAGACAGCATTGTATAACTGCCTCGCTCACTCGCTTACGTTTTTCGCATATTCTGTCTCGCACTAAGTTTATGCTGTTTTATCCCTACAGCAGTACCTACGCAATCGTTCACAGAGCCTAACTTCACAAACATATAGATTGGCTGCGTAACTGTAACTATTTCACTGTCGACTTGAACACGCCTAGGTTATACTTTACCTGCCAGAATTTTACCGGAAACACCGACGATGGCAAAATTGACAGCAAGAGTAACTTTGCTGTGCGTATGGCTGATCCATACCAATATATAAAAAGTGAAACGTTGTCTGTTTGTTTGTTTGTTTTTTGGGGAGTTTTAACGCTTTAACGGCTGGACAGATTTTTATGAAATTTGGAATGGAGATAACTTATACCCTGGAATAAAACATAGGATACTTTTTATCCCGGAAACTAGTAAGTATCCACAGGAAAACAAGTAAATGTTGATTATTCGCTGTAAGTAACGGTTGCCATGGAAACCAAATAATAACAAGTCTGTAAAAAAAACAACAAGAGCGTTGGTGCAATACTTTTGCATTGGTTTCTAATATTCTAGAAAAACACAGGTTGCTTTTTTTCGCTAATAGCTAAGAACCATTTCGATCACATCATTCAGCTTTCAAACAGAAAAAACAGCATCTAAATCATTTGGGAGCTACAATGCCACAGACACCCACACATACACACCCTAAGCTTATAACACCCCTCTATTTTTGCGTTCGGGGGTTAAAAAGGAGATTAATTAATGTTGATGAGCGAATCAGCTAAGAGAAGACAGAGTGAAGTAATTCGTATTATTTTTATGGACTGTTCACAAGCATAATTACAGTATGGTAGTAAAGTGAAGGAAAAAATATTGAAATTCTTTAAATTAGGTATCTTTGACGTTTTTATGTTGTGAATAAGCAATCATTACTCCGAGATTTCCTACAATTATTTATTACATTAAGTGACGACTTGAGCAGGCCTCAACTGTTATGGTCACGCCTGACCATAACAGTTGCAGTGGCACCCGGAGCTTTGATTGTAAAATGTTACGCGTCACTGTACTGCGCTCGTCACCCTGGCACGTTGGTTTTCAAGTCTAATTGTCCAAGAATTTCGCTGGAAACATTGTCCTTCAAACTGAAACACCGATTTGTTTACACACTACTGATTGAGCTGAATACCTGACAAGGGTACTTCTACTCAATTATCTTCTATTATTCTACTAATAATCTACTTGCTCAAGGGCACCCAGGGGGTACGAACCTCGGCTTGGACAGTTGCCATTGATTACCATATTGGTTGCCATACATGTTACGTAACGCTTCCTCTGAAAAACACGTGTTTGGATGAGTTTTTATGCCTGAAGCGATGGCGTTTTTAACGGAACATCTTATGCCGCGGTTAGCAGTGGTTAAATGTGACAGCAAAAGATGTAACCCAAGCTACATCCATGTGCACAACCATCATTGTTTAATATCATGTACGTAGTAGTATGGTACGTTCATACTTCGACCAATATCGTCGGTCGGCAAGATGGCGCTTTTCGTGTAAACATGTCTTGATCAGTGTCCTATGTAAATAAAAGACTATAAATTCTAATTCTTAACAGATTTGTGAAAAAAGTGCATCAATAACATTGTCACGGTATAATTCCGTATAGTGAGTGTTATCCCTGTGAAATACTGAACAGTTCCTGAGTTTAATACAATTGAACGAAATTTTATCAGTTGACAAGGAGGTGCGTTAAAATACAGTGTAACATTAGTAAATAAACATTTCTTGCTAGGAAAAATAATCAAAATAGAAATTAAACAATCTAGAGCATTTTTAATGTTGATTTTACTGTTTTTATTCTCATGCATAATTTGAAACATAGTTGAAAGCTAACCGTCACCCAAACTGCTGCTCGCCGTAAGCTACTCGTCGCTAGATGCCGGTGTAATAAATCTGTCATAAAACCGACTGATAAAACTTTTTACCTACTCGTCGTCAGAGGGCAGTGTAATAAATGAGTGTGACCCAAACATTTTAGCAAGCATTATAATCGGCTCTAAAAATAAAACACAACCATGTCTGCTAACAAGCAGAAATGTGCTGCATGTGATCAAAATCTGCCAAACAGAGAATTTTTGGCGTGTTCTGTCTGCAAGTTAAAATATGATATTGAATGCGCACAAGTATCTTCAACAAGATATTACATAATGGAAAAAAGTAAGAAAGAAAGTTGGATATGTAATGGATGTAGAGCAAAACAGACGAAAACATCTGAAAAAGTAAAGTTACCGGCACCAAGAACTAAAACCAATGCTGTCTTATTACCAGAATCTAAAAAAAACTCGTTGAGAAAACCCACAAATTTACAAATGTCGCTAAGAAAAAGAGATAACGTGCTATGTTCTCAGCAAAACATACTAAGGAAAACCCTCACCACTGAATCCCGAAGCGATATTTCTCTAAATTCTTTAGATTCGGCTATGTCCGAATCCAGAAGTTATGATTTCTCTACTAATGTTGATGCAGGATTCATGCAGGAGATGAAAGAGGAAATTGCCGAGTTGAAATTGCAACTAGAGAACTCCACTAATGAAAAGGACATCTTAGTACTAGAAAACGCAGACCTAAAAAAACAAATGTCTCTTCTTAATTCACAGATAGCCACCCTGACGGATCTCTGTGCAGCACAACGAGTACAATCACCCATAACCAACCAAACATCAAAAGAGCAAAAAATGGACTCGCCTTAACACCCTAAAAAATACCAAACAATGGACTTACCTGCAATGAGGCTTAAAAATGTCAGCAAAACACAAAAAGTTGCAAATGCTCATAATCAAACAGAAATTAGATCCCAGCGCGTTGTACCTACCACTCATACTAAGTATAATAGCTCAAGCACCAACAGAAATATTTACATCATTGGTGGTACACAATGCAAAGGCCTAAGATCGAATTTAGAGAAGTCAAGGATGAGTGAAAAACTACGCCTACGCCACTACAATATAACATCATTTATAAAACCATGCGCTACATCTGAATATATATATTAAAATCCTTCAAATGGATTAACGCTACTCCAGGGGACCGTATTATAGGAGTAGGGCAAGATGATAGAAATCCTGCTAAACTGATGACTGTACTAAGTGATAAACTAAAGACTCTAAATAGTTGTCCAGTGTTATTGACAAGTGTCTTTCAGAATAAATTCCTAAATGAATTCAAGTTAAACCAACACTTAAAACAGATTTGCAATAAATTTGAACACTGTAACTTTGTAGATCTCACTGAATATGATCGTGTTCAATCAGACAGACCAAAAGATGTATGCTTTAAAATAAACTCTGTTCTAGACCAACTAGATAACCAAAATTGTGCGCTCAAAAATATACATCATGATAGGGATGCTGTACCAATAAAGAGTACAATACCTTTTTACTTCAAAAAGATTGCCAAGAATCTTAAAAAGTTTGAGGGAAATGTCCATGAAAATAGGGATGTGTCACCTAAAAAGGGTACTATACCTTATTATTTCAAAAATATTTCAAAAAACTTAAAAAATAATAATAAACTCACAAATGATTCTAACATTTCAAATACTCCTTCCCCCACCTCAAACCAGTTTTTTCGATACTAATAAAAGCATCTCAAACACAAATCTTGCTATAATGCATCAGAATGTTGCAGGTTTTTTATCAAAAAGAGATATTATAGATATCACCTTAGCTGATCTTAATGATAAATGTCAAAAGCCAGATATTCTTTGTTTATCCGAAACAATTATTAAAAAAGACGACGAAAGTAAATTAAAAATCTCAGGTTATGTTGTTGGCTCAAACTATAATAGAAAAAAAATAGTACAACGAGGCCGGGGTGGAGTTTGCATTTTAGTTAGAAAATCGATTCAATTCAAAAAGATCACGATACCTAATGAATATACACAGGATTTCTTGTTTGAAGCTTGTGCAATAGAATTAAAACATCACAATATAGTTGTCGTGTGTATTTATAGAACGCCTAATTCAAACGTCAATGAGGTTCTATCAAAATTGGAATGTTTTTTGCATAATCTTTGCCAAAATTCAAAAAATAAAATCGTGTTGGCAGGTGATCTGAATATAAATACGTTAAAACCCAATCATGCAAGTACTGAACTCTCTAATCTTGCCAAAAATTTCAACTTAAATTTTCATATAACTGAACCAACAAGAAAAAACTTTTGTATAGATCATATTTTGAGTAATATAAAAGGAGCAACAGGCAAGATACTGCCTCTGGGCCTTTCTGATCATAACACTGCACAGGTTCTAAACATTCCAATAAAAAACAAAACAAGAATAGCTTCGCACTATTATATCCATAAAAGGGATTATAGTACTGAAAATATAAATAAATTTCGCGACTGCTTATCAGCACTATCTTTTACGGCTGTCTACACCCAAAATGACTTAGACAAAGCTGTTGATTTATTTTATGACGACTTCATTATGTTCTATAAGCTTTGTTTCCCTATGAACCAGATTAAAATTACAAACAAATATAAAGCTCCACGGTGGATTACAAAAGGTTTAAAAGTCTGTTGCAAAACTAAAAGGACCCTACGGTATAATTTCTATGACTGTAAGTCTCGGCGAAATAAACTGAAATATGAAAAGTACTCAAAACTATTACGGAAATGTATAGGGTTGTCACAAAAAATATTCAATGACAAATACATAAAGTGTTCAAAAAATAAATGCAAAGCATCATGGAAATTGATAAATGACGAAACTAAGCAAGCAACAGATAATAATATATGTGAACTAAATATAAATGGTGAAATAACCACAAACCCGTATGACATCGCATGTAAATTCAATAATTATCTAATAGAGTTGACTAACGACAACTTAAATCTAAATTTAAATAATGACCAGAAAACTACTAACAAACTAAACCTCAATAATAGTATCTATCTAGAGCCATTCAGTATAAACGAAATTAATAATATGATAATATCTCTTAAAAATACAAATTCAGTAGGCTATGATGAGGTCTCTACAAAAATCATAAAAGCTTGTCAAAATGAGTTAGGACCGGTCTTAACTTATTTAATTAATTTATCTTTAAAAAATGGTTTCCACACAAATTTAAGTATTCAGTTGTTAAACCTTTATATAAAAAGGGAGATAAGACTCTTTTGAGCAATTATCGCCCTATAACACTAGTACCGGTGTTTTCAAAACTGTTTGAAAAGGCAATGCACAAAAGAATTATGTCATTTATGTTGAAGTATAACGTCTTAAATAAAGAACAATATGGATTTCAAACAAATAAATCAACTTCTCTAGCAGTTTTTAACTTGGTAAATGAAATAAGTAGTAATGTAAATAATAGAAAACCAACAACAGTAGTATTTTTTGACATGACACGTGCTTTTGAGTTCGTTTCGCATCCGCTCTTAGTTAAAAAAATAAAAAATCTTGGAATTAGGGGCATGGCATTAAATTGGGTAAAGTCATACTTAAGTGACAGACAACAATGTAGATAATAAATCAGTTTTAACAAATCATAGATCGCCATTTAGATTAAATAATTGTGGTATACCCGAAGGCAGCGTTCTTGGGCCACTACTTTTTATACTGTTCGGTAATGATCTTCATAACGTAACGTCTAACAAATGTATATTATTTGCTGATGACATCTCTTCTATGATAACATGTAATGACAATAATATTGCCAAATACGAATTAGACATAAATTTAACTATTAATTCTATAATAAACTGGTTAAAGAGTAACAATCTACAAGTAAATTTGAAAAAAACTAATTATATACAATTCAATAACTACAGAGATAAATTATACAACTTGAATCTAAACTACCAACACCAAGTAATTGAAGAACTTAAAGAAACAAAGTTTTTGGGGATAATTATCGATAGTAATTGTAATTGGAAATCTCACGTAGCGAATGTCATAGATAGACTAAACAGATTTGTATTTGTTTTATACAGGTTACGAAGAACAACAGCACTTGAAACACTTTTAGCTGCCTACCATGGGCACGTAGCTTTAATTCTAAAATATGGGTTGATCATATGGGGCAACTCAACGGACTTCAATAAAGTCTTTGTCTGTCAAAAAAAATGCATTAGAGCGATTTGTGGGAAAAAACCGTATGAATCTTGCAAGCCTCTATTTAGTGAGTTAGGTATACTTCCACATGTATGCATGTATATTTTTCAGCTAGCAAATTTCGTTCATAAAAACCGGGTGTTTTTTAAAACAGCTAGAGAAATGTGTCCAAGAAATACTCGACACCCGAACAAACTTGTATACAGCATAGCTCCAAACATGACTTTTTACCAGAAGCAATGTTATGTTCTGTGCATTAAAGTATATAATGCAATACCGGAAGACTTAAAACTTCTACCAAATAAGCTTTTTAAGAAAAACCTAATGTCAGCCAGCCTCAGCTCTAAAAATTATTACTCAATTAACGAGTTATTTTGACTCAAACATACACATGTCATTGTATGACGAAATAGATGATACTCTAAAATACTAAGACCGTAATATTGTAATTACTTACTCTATTTTATGTGAATAAATAATATTCTATTCTATTCTACTCTTTGGTACTTCCCAGGCGGCTTCTTACGTAAGAGGTCTACCACTACAAAACTTATTTATATGATTCCTTATTCATTTAAAATGGTAGATCTTCCGTTTGGCCTCATAAAAATTGGTTATGTAGTTTTTTCGTAGGTGCATTTCGTTGTTTTTTTATTCAAAGAATAACTACTACTAATAATACTACTACTACTACTACAAATGGATAACTACTGTGGTATACTCGTATCTATACATTAAACATAAAGTGCCTACTGAGCATGCAATATTATTGCATAAATATCAATGCGCACTAAGCCTAACCCAGTCTCGGTTACTTGGCAGAACAAGGCTGGCGCATTATGCCACAGACATTTACTAGACATATACACACACATGTATGTACATTTATACAAGAGGAGGCGCTACTGGTTGTTCTCTTCATGTCAAATGCACATATTCCGGAGCCTCCCAGTTAATTAAAAGCTCCGCGAATTGTCTGCCTCACCGCCACAGATATAATCTGTATATAAATTGATTGTTCGCGCCGCCAACATTGGCTGCGTGTTCCGCAGGGCCGATTGCGCCTCGTCATGGAAGGATTATTTGTGACACATTTGACGGGTAAACATGGATTCACGTTTAGGTTTTTGGGAGACAGCTTTTACGCCATTTTTTTTAAATAAGCCTGCTTATATTTTCACAAAAAAGAAAAACGAAAGCCACTAGGTACGAATGACGCAAATCCGGCAATTTCATGCGACAGGTATCACTTTCCTTATAAACCATGCAACGTCGCTATGAAGTGAGGAAATCTGGCAACGCCGCGCGCACACGTCATCGTGCCAATTATGCATTCCACCCCAGGTTTGGGCCCCTGAGGCCCTGAAGGCAGTTTCCCGCAAAATCGCGCGGGTATCGGTTACTGCGGGAGCGCGGGATGCGGGACCAATTGTTATGCTTGCGGCGAGTAAGTGGTATTTTTCGTGAGGCACTATATTACGGTCGTTGTTGTAAAGCCGTCAAAGCAATTTTTATTGCATATCGATAAGGGAATACGTGAAATACAGAAAAGTCGAGCCCGTAAACGGTTGCAGCCGTTTTTTTTAAAGAATCCTTGTTATTGAAAGTATTGTTGATTTAAGTTTGTAATTATGTAAGCAATATTTATAATAGTTGTAAAGGCTATCCAGGATGTCATGGGCACGATAATTGTTTAACATAACATGTAGCATTTTCACGTAAATGTAACACATTTAGTCCAGTTAATAATGAAGTTGTAGGGTGCGTGAGCAGGTACCGAAGCGATTCCTTCAGAAATTCGTTCAGGGTGCTTAAGGAGTGAGCATATTAAAAATTCTGACGTCTACTAGGTGAGCCGGAGTGGGGAGGAGGGCACAAAGTTCCCACTTTTGGGTTTTCCACTTATATCTCAAAAACACGCACTCTAGAACCTCTTTTGGGGCATTTGTTGATCGAACTAATTAATAATACTGAACTGTAGTAATTATACAATAGTAGATACAACAAATTGAACATTCCAGCCAGTCTTTTCGAACCTTACATTCCCTCTAGCGTTCATTAGGCGCGTATAAAAAACTAAAAAACCACATACAATCAACATCAATCTTCCTCAAAATTAAAGGATCATATGAAAAATTAAAGGAGAACTCGGGATCGTAAACAGTTCGACGTGAACCGGAAATATCCAGCGCGAGCAGGATACTTGTGGATCAGTGGGGATATATACGGACACAGAATAACTAACAGTACACGCTACGAATCCTAGGGGTTGCTTATCTTATGTACACCACATAATGAGTAAAAATGAATATACTAGTGTTTCACCCCATGAGAGCGTGACCTACTCAAACGCATGTAAAAACTAAACTACTCCAGGATAAAAATATATAAGTTCAATCTCCCTTACAAAATGATTTCGAAAATGTGAAAACAACCAATAGTTTCGGGATGAATGATTGTTCAAGTATTCGCCTATTTCTTAACCCTACTAAATCAATAAATTTTATTAAGGTACAAATAATGTTATATTAAGAAGCACTAAAATGTACACGGGCCTTCCACGGTTAACAAAAATCGTGCCCTGTGAGGTGACGACCGGTTGGTCTCGTGGCTAATGATCCTAGGTACGTAATCAAACGGTCGCGGGTTCGAATCCTGCAAGGTGCATTCATTTGTGTCATGAGCAGAAATGTTTGTTTCCGAGTCATGGATGTTATAATATTCGTATCTATGTATGTTTATCCGTTATCTAGTACCCATAGTACAGGGTATCCTAGTTTGGGGCTAGGTAATCGGTGTGGAATTGTCCCGAATATATTTATTTAATTACCCGAAACGACATTTCGTTCAGTGAAAGCTTTTATAAAACACTAAATTTATTTTAGCGTGATTGATTCAGGCCGGCGCGGCGGTAAAGTAGGGAGAGAAGATAAGACAGGAAAGTGTTAGAAAAAAAACATACTGATAATTTAATTTTACATTTTATGCTTTGCATTTGACTGTTTATATTCCGGGCTTCTAGCATTTTTCCACATCTCTAACTTTAACGAGTTATTAATAAAACATATAACCGTCTCCTTTTGTGAAGTCGATTAAAAACTTATAAGAAAGTATCTACTTATCTACTCTGTCCAGGAAAACACATTTTTTATGTTTACTCGTATTTACACACATATTGTAAAATCCGGATTATGAATTCAAAAATGGTGGCATAATGACATACTTTACGTACGGCTCGTATCTAATGAAAAAAACCCATTAAAACACTGTTTTTTTAACTAAGCAATGTTAAAATATATATTTTTTCACATTAAAACAACGGTTTTCTCCGTAAAACGAGGGCCATTTATTATCTATGGCGGCGCGTGTTAGTCCGTATGCGCGCGAAATCGCTGTGGACTGGATTTTATCGCCATAATTTATTTAACATTGAATTAGTACTTACTACTTAATGTGTTATATGTTTTTGTTGACCAAAAGTTTTATCCCGATTAAAAAAGTCCGACAGCAGTGTTACTGAGGAGAATTTGACTCAACCTGACATCACGGAAACAGCAACGAACATAACGAACGAGATTTTACCGGCAAAAACAAGAAAATATTACTACATATTCATTTCATGAAAATTAAGTTCCTGTTGCAAGAGTGTAGATAAAGTAGAGTATGAAACGGCATATAACTAGGTATTAAAATACTCGAGTGATACTATTAAAAAACACAATCTCGTGTTTTAATAACCCTTGTTACGCAACCGTTTCATAAACTACTATTATGTAACTAGCTATCTTCTTTAAAGATGATGATCAAATTTTTATTGAATGTTAAAACGATATCTAAGTTTTCAACATTTTCTCATTAAGAATTTGAATAATGAGTAAAAGCCGTGACCCTCACCCCCAAAAACCTTGAAGGTTAACTACCAAAGAAATGTATTGTTGCTCTGATTACAATCTGACAGGTTCCCAGAAATCGGTCTCAAGTTTGGTTGATTGAGATTTAATCGCTACTCGAACCAAATTTGTAAGTAATAAGCGCAAATACTAAATTCTAATTCTAAATTATATCCAATCTAATGGGAATTATTTTTGTTTTCTTTAAGATTTGCTAAGAAGTGGATACTACAATTCAAGTAGTTACATACTTGTATGCTTCAAGTACAAAAAGATGAATATACCTACTTAAAAATGAGGGCATTTAGTTTCAGCTTTAATCCATTGGGATTCCAACAAGACAATCGAAAGTGATAAAAAACCCGACTGCAAACAAAACTAAAAAGAGGTAAAACAATATACGTGAATGTTGCTAATCAACTTTAAATCGTTATAGATCCTTGAATGTTCATTCGAAATGAAAAATTATATGAGAAACCTAAAGATGATTTTATTTATTTATTACCTTAGCACAAAAAAGTGTAATAAATTGTTTTTTCATTACTGTCGTGTCTTTAGTAGCACTCGCAAGATTAAGACAAATCGATTGACGTGAGAATTATCAAATACGGCCCCACTAGTTTGGTCTCTAGTGCGCCATAAAGGAACAGACATACATAGGCTGATAAACATTACCCGTCCATTGCGTTGCACAGTCTGTTAAATACTGTTTATACATAAACTAATTTCCTAATAGTAGTTGACCGAGACCTGGGCAGTGTTACAGTCATTACAGCGGTGCCAGATTGGCTATTATCGAAGCTGTTGATCATTATGTCTACTTAGGTCAGACGATCCAACTGGATAGATCCAACTTCGACAAAGAGGTCAATCGACGAATCCAACTCAGATGGGCAGCGTTCGGGAAATTACGCCATATCTTCTCGTCGCAGATACCGCAGAGCCTCAAGACGAAAGTTTATAATCAGTGCGTGTTGACAGTAATGACATACGGCACTGAGACGTGGTCGCTAACTATAGGTCTGATACACAAGCTCAAAGTCGCGCAGCGTGCAATGGAGAGAGCTATGCTCGGAGTTTCACTACGAGATAAGATCCGTAAGGAGGAAATCCGTAGAAGAACACAGGTTATTGACATAGCTAACAGAAGGTTAAAGTGGCAATGTAGTTAATAGCAGCAATAGTTCGCAGAGCCGACAACCACTTGCGGAAATAACACTTTTTTTCACTTGCGGAATAAAGGTTCTCGAATGGCGACCACACAAGCAAGCGAAGTGTAGGGAGAACACACGTTGGACGGACGACATTATAGCCATCGCAGGGAGTCAGGATGGAAGCGGCACAAGACCGTTCGTCGTGGCGCTCTTTGGGGGAGGCCTATGTTCAGCAGTGGACTTCTAAAGGCTGAAATGACGAGTTGACCGAGCGAGCGCGAAGCGCGAGCGTAGCGTGTCCGTTTCAGCTTGGGCAAAAATGCTTTCGTATGTCCGGATGTCCGTCTGTCTGTCTGTCCGGTTGGATCTCTGTTCTCCTCTACAGGTCGCATTTCTCAACCAATGTAGACGAAACTTGGTATACAGGTTAAACAAATTTTTAGATTTTTTTATTAGTCGGGGATGTTTGATTGGGGGCCTACTTCCCCCAAAAAGGGGCAAAAAGGGGGCTACTGAATATGACTGAGCCTTATTACATCCGATTTCGATGGTTCTTTTTTTATTTGAAAAGTAACTTTAAATTGGTCGCATAAAAAAATGTTGAAGTTCTGATGAGGATCATCGGCGTGATGAGCAGAATAGCTCCTCAAAATGCAGGAAATTGCTCACTTTTAGGTTTCTACCAGTGGAATCAACATTTTACCTACTAGGTAGGGATTGATGGAGCACCTTGGTTATTAATGTTAGGTAACTAGATGACGCTACTGTGCACCGCTGCTTGTTTGCAAAAAAAGTTTGTACGCGCGAGGTCTACAGCTCACAGAGCCACTAGTATTAGTATTACCACTAATAATATAGTTTCCACCACGAATAATTTTACAATATTATATTCCACGCCCTCCTAGAGTATATATTTTATGAACCAGTACTTCAGTACTCATACTTTTTATCACTAGAGGTTCGTACTAGGTCATTAAGGAGCTTCATGCCAAGAACCATGGCAGGGAACATTATCAGTATCAGTTTATTACTACTACTAGTATTTGACTAGATACTTTGCACTGCACCGATAGTACTAGGCGATAACAATTTCGATATCTTTTTAATATTTTGTCTGTATATATATGAGCTCTGGCAGAGAAAATTACTTGAATGCTTAAAGGTAGTAGATTTTTTGATAGAGCTCGCTGTCAATTTTATTTTCGTCTAATGTTCTGGTACCTACATATACCTACTCTACAACACAAATATCCTCATACGTAATTTGAACAATGATCAATGTATTGTTTTAAACAATGTTTTGAAGAAGGAGACCTAATTATTTTTTATTGGTGTTATAATCGAAGCAGTTAATAATAATTAAGCAGTGGGATGGGACGATTCAGTTTGATATAAATAAATTGTATAGCTCAAAGCTGTCTTGCAAACAGTACTTATCGCAAAATAAAACTGAGCGGTATTGAATAAAATAACCTACCGCTTACAGTTCATACTTATACTTAAGTATAAGTATGAACTGTATGTATGTAGGGCGTCCTACACTTAGTTTGCCTAAACGTGGTCTCCACTCGAGAACTCTTCTACCCCAATGGTTATCGGTTCTTCGGGAAATGTGACCAGCCCACTGCAACTTCAGCTTGCTTATCCTTTGAGCTATGTCGGTCACCTTGGTTCTCCGTCGGATATCTTAATTACGAATCTTGTCCTTCAGAGAAACTCCAAGCATAGCTTTCTCCATAAAACTTTACATTTATGGACTAGTTTGACCGTGAGTGTCCACGTTTCGGCTCCGTAGGTCATGACTGGTAGGACGCACTGATTGAAGAGATTTGTCTTCGGGCACTGTGGTATGGACGACGAGAAGACTTGACAGAGCTTGTCGAGTGCTGCCCAACCCAGCTGAATACTTCTGTTGGCTTCCTTCTCAAAGTTGTTCTTACCTAATTGCAATATTTGCCCAAGGTAAACATCAAGAGGTGCACCATTGATTGCAATCGTTTCCGGGTCAATAAGATCGTTATGCTCTGATCTTGGTCTTATCTATATTCATTTCGAGACCGATCCGTCGAGAAATCTAGTTTGGACAGCATACTTTGCAATTCTTGCAGCGACTCCGCCATTAGGACTATATTACCTAGGTACTTATAGCCTGACTGTAATTTGTGAAAGTTCCATCTATTAATACGCTTATAAATTTAAATAAACCCTTTACTTCCTGTGCCGGGTCCTAAAAGACCGATTTTCCTTTTGGCAGTACCTACAATCTATCGCACGTGACTTCCGAAACATATTTCAGAACTAGTTGTTTACCAGGGCTTCCTCCGCATCCGCTGTCTCGGAAGCCACAACACTGGCGGTAAATCACAAACATTGACAGATCAATTCGGAGCGCTCTCTTGGAAAACCTGCATTGAAAATACATTTATACTTACTATAAAGCAGTACATTACAAAAAGTCTGTACAATGAAGATAATTTAAAAAAAACTAGAGGGCTTACAATAAGCTACCGAACAAGAATATAACATTTCGAAATAATGATTCTGTCTTTCTGTATGTTCGCGCATAACGTAGAAACTACTGGAACGATTCAAATGCGGTTTTCACTGTTGGATAGCTTAGATTTGACATACAATCTGGTGTACTTTGTTTTTCAATCCAATAGGATTAAGCCAAGCAAGCGATAAAAACTATTTGACGACTGAACGCGAATTTTGATAAAATGTACTATTTATTGTACTTTATAGGTACTAGTCCTGGAATAGCACGTAGGTTACTTTTAACCCAGAAAAATGACAAGCTGAATGAACAGCTAGTATCATATATAACACAAATTGCGGGTTGCCCGACGACGGGCAAATTGGTGATCTGTAACCAAAGCTATACCTTGTTTTTCCCACACAAACATATTTTCCCGTCATGCACTCTTGGCGGATAGATTCCAAATCAACAGGGCGACAGCAAAAATTATACGGCAGGCAGATTACCTATTTGTTTTGCATATTGTATACTGTCGGGCTCCCGCACCAGCTCTCCGTGTGTGAAAGCCTAAGGTGAAATAAGAATTTCCGACTGGCTCCCTCCCACGTTATCATTTGAGATTATTGAGAATAAAGCTTTTGCGAGCAATTTACTGAAAATATGAAAGATTTTCGCTAAAGATTTACCTGGAGTATTGATTATTATCCCAAATTGGAACGATTGGGGTGGCTGGAGTTATTGCCTGCGTTTTACCGAGAGATCATCATTTATATTCGCCTTATTGATTTGAAATTATTGTCTTTGTGACATTTCCATTGTTTTTTTATTTAAAATGCTTCATTTTTTTTATTGCGACTTCGTCCGCTCAGACTACAGTTTATCGCGAAAATAAGCATCCTATATTCATGTAATACATTAAAAACCAATCCAAAAGTATAGCACCAAAGCTCATGATTATTATTGACAGATTTGTTATTATTTCGTTTCCACGGCAACCATTCCTTACAGCGAGTAATCGAGATTTTCCAGTTTTCTCGTTGCAATTTACCATATTCCGGGATAGAAAGTATTCTATGTTGGTCTCTTCATTGTACAGTACTTATTTACAAAGTTTCATGAAAATCGGATCAGCCGTTTTGGAGTGAAATCTCCCCTAACAAACAAACAACGCTTCACTTTATATACCGGTGTTGGTGTGGATAATGTGAATAATCGTAGCTCCCAAACGAATGGAAAGATTTTGATGCGTTTTTTTATGTTTGAAAGCTGATGTCATCGGGATGCTTCTTAGCTATAAAGGGATGGGGGTAGGTTATATACATTTTTAATTTGTGCTTGTGACTATATGTTGAAAAAAATACACTTGTAATATTTAAATGCACTAGTCATGCGGACCCCGGCCTGGCTCGTCAGAGCTGTCCTTGTATAATCTTTTGAAAAGGAAATCTAAGATGCGATTGAGGAGTGTCCCTATGAGAGGATGCCATTACTTATATTTGCCTAGAATTAGCCTAGGATTAGAACAAGAGAACCTATAGTAGCGATATTCGCATTTATTATTCATTGACAAACAATATTACAGACATATCCAATTTATATCCAAATACTTTCAATATAACTAAAACGGTAGTTAATAAAAAATATATTTTATGATAAGTATTTTGGCACCGGGATAAATCAGCCGATTTTGGTGATCTTTGTAATTGTCATTGATTGTACTGTAAATTTTGTAATGACAATTTATTATCATTCATGACATTATTATTATTAACTTATTGAAATTATTTTTTTACTTATTAAGTTTCATTTATATCGATTAATTTTAAAATACCTAGTGGAATGTATGTTATATTATTTTTTAAATGATTTGTATACTAGCTGTGCCCGCGGCTTTGCCCGCGTGGTCATTTCATTTAAAAGTATACCCATACGTGTAATTCCAGGACCAAAAGTACCTATAAAGTACAATATACTACATTTCTTCAAAATTCGTTCAGCCGTCAAATAGTTTTTTATCAATTGCTCGGCATCTAATCACCAGATTAAGATACCAGGTACCCCAGTTTTTAAGTCAAACCCTAAGCTAGTGAATAAAAAATGTATCTTCATTGTACAGATTTCTTGGTACTTACTACTTTATTATTGGTAAGTAAAGATATAGATACCCTTATGATTGTTGAATGGGGGCAAACTGATATTACTTTAATGCAATTAGACTTAGCATCTATACTTATAATAAAGCAATAAGAACGAAAAAACTGTACCAAGAAGATAATAAAAAAATATGTCTAGAGTACTTAAAATAAGCTACTGAACAAGAAAAAATCGTGTCTGTCTGTTTGTTTGTTAGTTTGTCTGTATGTTTGTTCGCGCATCACGTAAAAACTACTGGACCAATTGCAATGAATAAAATAACCTACTGTACTGATCAAAAATATAACCATTTTTTAATTGTGTCTCTGTCTGTCTGTCCGCGCATCACGTAAAAACTACATGACCAATTGCGATGCGGTTTTCACTGTTGGATAGCTTAAGTTTTGACTTAAAAACTGGTGTAATTAGTATCTCAATCCGATCAACAGAAGCCGAGCAATCGATAAAAACTTATAGACGGCAGAAAGAATTTTGATCAAATGTTGGTATATTGGTATTTTAGGTCTTGGAATAGTACATAGAGTACTTTTAACCTAGATAAATGACCACAATTCTCCTTCTATTCACTTGACGATTTTTTTAAATGTAAAGCCAAAATGTGATTTATTGGGTTCATTTAATAGTCTTGTGACATTTTTTATATATTATTGTTATTTTATTTAAAGTAAGTGGCATATGACCGTTCAATTTTAACAATTTTATTATTGCATTTATTAGAATTAATTTTAAAATAATGAATTATCTAATATTATATTTTGACTATTTTTTGTTAACTAATGACATACAATTAAATCTCTAAAATCATTTTAATTAATTAAGATTAATTTTCGTTGTAATTTAATACCTATTTAGCTTTAATATAAATATTTGTAAGCCGTAAGGCAGAGCACGTTAGAACTAAGTTTAAACCACTAACATCTTATCTGTACACATGTTTAAACAAATTCATTCATTCATTCACGCGTGCGAAGCTTCGGGCATCAGCTAGTAATAATAATACATCAGTTACTCAAAAAATATTCTGATTATGAGCCAAACAATCACAATAAAAATGTGTAACAAGAATGGACATGACAGGAGTAGAACATTACGCGTACATTTATATGTGTGTGAGTTTGTGACAGGGGATTGTTCATGAACATTGTGCTCAGGACAATGGCGTCAGGACGACACGTGAGCAGTCGTGCTGAAAGCAGCCCGAAATGCGACTGTAGGGTATATTGTTTATTGGAAACTGGAACTTATTACTGTTTGTTGGAAGGTTTGTGTTCCCATGCAGTTAATACTAACGGGTTAGTTGGTTAAGCGTCCGTAATGTTCATTTTTAAGGACTTAAAATAAAGAGGTTGTCAAGTTATTTCAATGTGTGTCCAGAAAATATCAAGAAGCCTGTTGTTTTTTTTAATCATCTTTATCATCAACATAATCAGCCCGTTTCAGTGCACTCCCAAACCAAGCCACTAAACCCAATCTTTGGCTCTTGGTTTCCAACCACCGTAAGCCATCTTGCGAGTGTCGTCCCTCCACCTAGCCGGAGGGCATCATACATTACGTATGCCGAGTCGTGGTATCCACGCAAGAACACGTCTACCCCAACGTTTATCGGTCCTTCGGCAAATATGACCAGCCCACTGCCACATCAGCCTGCTAATCCTTTGGGCTATGTCAATAACTTTGGTTCTCTGTCGGATCACCTCGTTCCGGGTTTGATCTCTCAAAGAAACTCCGAGCATAGTCCTTTCCATAGCACGTTGAGGGACTTTGAATTTGTGAACTAGTTTTAATGAGGTCCACCAAATTGGACGATGCACTAGAACTTCAAAATAATATTCAAAATAATTATTATCCAGACAAATTGGACGGAGCCGAGATTTTAATAAAATAAACAACAAATTAAATTTGAAGTTAATTTTATTGGTCTTACTTTTGACCGTACAATTCAAGCGAAGATAAAATAATGACAATTTGTACTTAGTAACTTCCTTATATAACTTTTATAAATGCGTAGGCGATTTCTAGTACATTCTTCATTTGCAATAACAACTAAGTAGTTACATTTCTCATACTTTAGCGAGAAAAACATCTAAGTACATAAATGCTTATTCAGCTATGCGCAATTAAATCAAAACAACATGTAGAGTACCTCTACTGCGCATTATTCATAGAAAAACAACATAAGTACAAAAAGTGCTTACTTGGTACTTTCACAATCTAAGGAAGTACCTACTTGTATGATTAAATATGTCGCAATTGGACTTCGGTAAACAACGATGGGTTTGTGGTACATATAACTATCCATACAATAGGTGCACGGCGCACGACCTTCTCAAGGTGAACACAACAACACAACATGCAATCAATAAATTTTAACACTTTTTAAAATATATGAATCAACTCAATAAAAACAACAAATTAAAAAAAAAACATCCTCCCCTCTCCCCCATTATAGCTAAGAACCATCTCGATCACATCAGTTTTCAAACAGAACAAAAACCGCATCAAAATAGGTCCATTTGTTGGAAGCTACGATCCTCAGACACTATGATACATATACACCCTACACTTATAACACCACTCTCTTTTGAGTTCGGGGGTTAAAATACTAGTATAATGTTAGAAAATATTGTTTTTTATTTAAATAAAATCTATGAAGTCGCCAAAAATATACTGATCATTACAAATTTCATTGTAAGCTGAGCACATTCGATCCGATAAAGCGGCGAGTGATTGGCAAAATTAGTGCAAAGGAAGGCTGAATGATCTTTTAGTATGGGTACAGCTGCAGGAACGTGGCTCAGCGAGTTTGACTTTCCGCAGCAAAATGATAGATGTTTAATAGAATTACCCAAAATCTCCCAACTTATGTGTTATTTCAACACAAAACTTCGTTCAAATCCTGCCAAAGGGCCAGCTAATTAATAATCGTCGAATCCGCTTAATTACCCCGCGGGAGACGGAGGTAAGCGCAACTTTGTAAAGATTGCTGAAAGTCAGTCACGTAACTCGGCTTCGATCACGCCGCTCTTGCGTACTCACATGTCAACTTCATTGGAGATAAGCTATGAGATACGCAGTGGATACGAACTTGCGTACTATATCACATGAGAAGAACTTGGGGCATTTGCATATGACGGTATACGTATATAATGTTGTCGCCATTTATCTTAGGGTTGCCCCGGATTAGTGCTGAATTTGACTGAATTTTGTCTTTTATACAAAACTATCTGCGCCCCGCAGCTTTGCCCGCGTGTACAATTTTCCGGGATAAAATTATTCCATGTTGGTCTCTATAGTATACAACATCTACATACAAAATTTCATTAAATTCGGTGCAACCGTTATAGCGTGAAAGCGCCCCATACAAACCATCAAATGAACATATTATTCGGGATGCGGATTCCCATTAAAAAAACCGTTTTCCCGCGGTAACTTCCATTTTCTGGGATAAAAAGTATGCTATATTGGTTTCTATGTTGTTCCTATTTACAAAGTTTCATCAAAATTAAGCCAATATTCAGCAATTTTCAACCAGTTTGACGTGAAAGCTCCTCAAACAAACAAACGAATAAACAGAAAACGTATGTGTATATTTATGTGGATTAATTAGTAACAATTTAATTTTTTTAAATGCATGTCAAATCGAAACCAAACTTTGAAGATAGATTGACTAGCTCAATCTATCTTCAAAAGGTACATGCCATATCCAGGTTTACAGAGGTTTGTTTTTTTAAACAATATAACGAGTTTATCAATTTCTTCGCCTCGGTACAAGCGTCAAGACCATCGCGACACAAAATTCCCACTTTATCATCGCTTACTTCTGAATGTAAGTAGAACACGCAAAATATTGGCTCAAAACGAATAAGAATCCGCGAAATAATCGGTTCCATCGGGTGCGGCGCGTGAAAATTGAGTTTTCACCTTTCCACAATCAAATTTGAAAATCCATCGCTTGGTAAGCATATAAGCGCTTAAAGCGCTGACAGCGCAATGCTATTATATAACTTACTAGCTTATCCGCCCGCGACTACGTCCGCGCGGAATACACTTTATCGCGAAAAAAACATGTTATGTTTTTCTATTATATTGAAAACTAATGCAAACTAGGTACAGCACCAATGCTCTTGATGTTTTTTGACAGACTTGTTATTTCGTTTCCATGGCAACCGTTCCTTACAGCGAGTAATCGTCATTTTCCAGTTTTGCCGTGGAAACTTACTGTTTTCCGGTATAAAAGTATCCTATGTTTTATTCCAGTGTATAGCTGTCTCCATTCCAAATTTCATAAAAATCCGTCCAGCCGTTATCGCGTGAAAGCTCCCCAAACAAACAAACAGACAACGTTTCACTTTTATATATTGGTATGGATACTACTTTGCGAGAAAGTTTCACAGCGCGCCCCGTGTTAAACAAAGCGCTGCAGCGGTTGAATGGTAAATACATATCAATACTCTTGGGTTTTTTCGAACGTAAATTTTCTTGGACATGATGGACGGGGCTGAAATATCCATGCAGGTAATTTTTGGTTTAAATTGGCAATTGCAAATAAAAAAAAAGCGATGGCAAAAAGCGCCTTTGTCCAGCTTTTGTTTTCCATGTCCTTTGAAATGGTTTTCCATTAAGGTACACCATTATTTTTGGCTTTGAACTTTTTGTGTGTCTAGCCACTATCAAGTGTTTTTTTTCCTTTCTTAAAATTGTTTTAATGTCCGCGTGGATACTTTTCCAGGATAAATCCAGAGTTAGTATCATATGTGTTGTTATTCAAGTATCTAAAGTATTTTTATAGGTATCAATTATTATCGAAATCCATTCAGCCTTTACGTATGTAGTTGAGTGGTATCAAACATTTCATTATATAATGAAGCAGTTACAAAAAGTCCGTAAAATTAAGATTATTAAAAAGAAAATGAAATGTATTTTTTTGGTCTAAGTACTTTACAGTTTCTGTATTTTTCCCTTTATTTGTGCTATAAGACACTGCTTCTTGGCAAATTTCATGACTCTGTGTCAACAGGAAGTACCCTATAGTTTTTGATTCCCTTGTGAGTGTTAAAATACGCGGCATAAACGGACGTATCTTTTGATTGCATTTACTTAAGTGTGTTTTTTTCACAGCTCCAAGGGATTGCATTCCTGGGTATCTGCTATTAACTTCAAATTGATACCTTCCCCTCCACGCGTTCCTGAGAAAAAGGGTCTTGACAGACAGACAGACAGACAGACAACGAAGTGATCCTATAAGGGTTCCTTTTTTCCTTTCGAGGTAAACAAATAAACATAAACAAATGGGCTAATGTGAACTTAAAATAAGCTACTGATCAAACATATATCATTTTTTTAAATGTTGTCTTTATGCTTGTTTGTCTGTTTGTACGCGCATCACATAAAAACTACTGGACCAATTGCGATACGGTTAACACTGTTGGGTAGCTTTAGGGTTTGACGTAAAAACTGGGGAACTAGGTATCTTAATACGATGACTAGAAGCCGGGCATTCAACAAAAACTATCTGACGGCTGAACGAAATTTGGTATTTTGTACTTTATATTCACTTTTGGCCCTAGAAAACACACTAATAATATTACTTTTAATCCAGAGAAAACACGCGGGAAAAGTCATGGGTACAAGTAATACTTAGGATAAATAAAAAAGTGACAAAGAGAGCCGCGCGCCGGCGGAAGTTTATAAAGCGATAGGCCCGATAGTGTGGAATTATGCTCAGGTTTTACGGCATTTTACTTTTAGTTAGTTTTGTATTGGTAGCTTTTTGGCAAGAATAACGCCTGGTGAAGAACCACAAATTTGCCATTAGTGTGCACAATGCACACATAACTTGGTTCCGGTTTGAAGGGCAGTGAATCCAGCAACAAACTACTGGGATATGGGACCAAAAAACCAATGTCTCAGAGGGTGAAGACACAGTACAGTGGCAAGATTTTTGCAATCCATAGTCCTGTAATAATATGGGCAGGCGTGACTTTTATCATCAGGCTAGCGATCTACTCGTCTCGTAACCGAGAAAAAAATAGATTTTAGTAACCTACAGAGTTCACATATGTGCCCAAACAGGCGAAAATGTTTGGAAGTCCAATTACCTCGGCGGCCCTTCGCTTCACATCGTGCCTGCGGAGCCCCGGATGTTTGGGCGCCGCGGGTAACACACACGGGGCACTGCTTTGTACAACATTTCAAGTGTTCGAGAAGACAAAAGATTTTCTTGAATATAAACCCTTCTTCAAGTGGATTTACTTAAATAAAATCTACTGAATTAATTTTAATTTAGTTTATATGGTACCACATTGGAAGTGTAACTATGCTTTAAAATAAATATATCCAATTTGTTTCAGAAATCCCGGAGATATGAATGAACACACACAAACACGAAATTAAACTGTCGAATTGAAAACATCCTGTTGAAAGTCGATTAACAAGTAATAATCCATCTTCCATACTAATCTCTACATAGTATAAAACAAAGTCGCTTTCCGTGTCTATCTGTCTGTCTGTATATCCGCTAACTCCTCATAAACTACGCAATTCAAAATCGGTTGCGAACGGGTTTTTTTCACCATCAGTTAGATTTCACGGAAGGTTTATATCCATTCCAATATATAAAAGTGAAACGTTGTCTCTTTGTTTGTTTGTTTGAGGAGCTTTCACGCGATAAAGGCTGGACGGATTTTGATAAAATTTGGAATGGAGATAGCTTATATACTAGAATAAAACATAGGATACTTTTTGTCTCGGAAAATTGCAAGTTTTCATGGGAAAACTGGAAAAAGTCGATTACTCGCTGTAAGGAACGGTTGCCATGGACACGAAATAACACACAACTACAACTGCCTCTATTAAATAGTCATGTGTCTCAATATAGCCTAGGGTTGCCTGGAAGAGATCGCTGCTTAGCGATAAGGCCGCCGATTGTACTATATATTTAAGTTTATTTTTGTTTGTAAGTGTTTCATTTGATGCAATAAAGTGTTATCTATCTATCTGTCTATCAAGTCTGTCAAAAAACTTGAAAAGCATTGGTGCTATACCTAATTTTGCATTGGTTTTTAATATCCTAGAAGAACATAGGATGCTTTTTTCGTGATAAACAGTAGTCTGCGAGGACGCAGTTGCGGGCGGGAAATATAGTATACAATAACAGCTAATTAAGTTTTTATGTAAGTAGAAAAATATCAATATTTTGCAACCAAGTCGCCGAAAAATAAGTTTACCTAGGCTAAACTATGAGACATGAGACAAAACTGAGCGAAACGAGCATACGATATACAAGGAGGGTTTCCTCGTGGCATAAGAGGTCGAGTGTGAGAGAACTTCACATTATTTACCGCTTTTTTTCTATATTACACCCGAAGCTGTTGCGGGTCACTAGTATTATAAAAGCGAAAGTAACTTTATCTTTTACCATTTCACGACTAAACGGCTGAACAGATCTTGATGAAATTTAGTGTGGAGGTAGTTTGAACTCTGGGGATATAGGATACTTTTTGTTGCGATAAACTGTAGTCCATGCGGACAAAGTTGCGGGCAAAAGCAAGTAAAATATTATGACATTGCGAGTGTTTCAGAACTTTAAGCATTTCCGACCTAGGAAGGGAAAGTAGTTTTAACTACTACTATGCCGCCAACAAGTCACACAACTGTTTGGAATAAGGAGACAGAAGAGTCGCTTCTCTACCAAACCTAACCAATATGCGAATGAAATAAATAGGGTTTAAGACCATGAGATTTAGGACCTATAGAAATAAGCACGTTTTATGTCAATTTATCAGACGAACGACCGACTTGTCTCTTCGCTTTACTCGTAGTAGTTGCTATAAAACATTTTATGTACAAAATATGTGTGTATGTGTATTCGGATTTATTAGTTCAGCTCTCCGCAATTTTCTTCCGTATATCCCCTTTCTGAAACACATGGCTCAGTGTCCGTCGGACCGTGAAAACTCCAATTACAGTTTTGTTCTATTGTGCAATCTTACTAATGCATCTAAATCAAAGCATCATGGACTTTATCTCGTCGACTTAGTTGCTTTTGCAAGGATTCACCGCGGAGATACCAGCCAGGATTATTTGAAAGCAAATGTTTATGATTATTACGGTCTTACTAAGAGGCTGAGGGGCCAACGACCTCTCAGATAAGGGAGCTGCCAGGAAACGTGTCAGGTTAGATTACATTTTATATTGGGTGGAATAATACAATCATGTCGTTGGCATCATTAATTGTCGTTAGCTTAATTTGACGACCGGTCGGTCTAGTGGCTAGTGACCCTAACAACGAAATCAAATGGTCGTGGGTTCGAATCCCGCAAGGTGCATGTATGTGTGATAAGCAGAAATGTTTGTTTCCGAGTCACGGATGTATTATTCTAATCTATGTATGTTTATCCGTTGTCTAGTGCCCATAGTACAGGGTATCCTAGCTTGGGGCTAGGTTTGGTGTGAATTGTCCTGAATATATTTATTTATTTCTAATGGCTGAAGTGCATAAAAAAGTTGATAGATTTTAAAAATTTTTGGTAGATTTAGACGAAGATAAATATGTTGGTAGATTATGATAGATTTACTAACCTTCAACATTTGGAACAATAAAGATCCATAATTTCAAAATGGGATTTAAAGATAATAAAATATCTCAATAGATTCAGAATGGATCTTAGCACTGGATCTAACGAGAATGTTTCAAGTTTATTGATTCATCTAAAAAAAAAAGAGGTTTTTACTAACATTTTATTTCGCTTCTCTTTGGTACTCTAATTTTTTTTTTACTCATACTATTTATAATTATTCTAAAAATTATACCATTCCATAGGCATTTTATGATCCCCTATTTTAAAAGCTTTTAAATAACTTGCACTGTTTGTATGTTTGTCTCAAATTTGCAAGCTGAATTAGAACCATTTCCTCTGATCCCACCGAGTTGAATTTTTACTTGTTGGTTCAGTTCCGATGACAATGCATTTTTATGGTAAGCATGACCTGAATCGATATCCAGGATTAACTCCAGATAAAGGGACTCTATAACGGCCATGTGTACGCATTTTATTATGATAGCTGGTTATAAGTTTTACTATGACATGGTTGCTGCACTCAGGGTTGGGTCCTGACTAAGGAACACTTCAACGGTTAACAGCACAGACACGAAATGTTGTATACGAATTTAATTGTGATAGCCCGTTCTATGTTTTACCCTGACATGGCTAAATAAAAGCTTTGTCTTAAAATATTTTTTACTCACAAAGGATTGTGCTGAATCTAAATAGCGTAATTAAATCCATACCAATATATAAAAATGAAACGTTGTCTGTTTGTTTGTTTAGGGATTTTTCTCGCGATAACGGCTGGACGGATTTTGATGAAGTTTGGAATGGAGATAGCTCATACACTGGAATAAAACATAGGATACTTTTTATCCTGGAAATCAGTAAGTTTCCACGGGAGAACTGGAAAATGTCGATTACTCGCTGTAAGGAACGGTTGCCATGGAAACGAAATAACAATTCTGTCAAAAAACATCAAAAGCATTATTGCTATACCTACGTTTGCATTAGTTTTCAATATAATAGAAAAACATAACATGCTTTTTTCGCGATAAAGTGTATTCCGCGCAAACGTAGTCGCGGGCGGGTAAGCTAGTAAAACTATAAACAAATCACTACGAACATTCAAACTTTAAATTGAACCTTGTAAAATGGAGCCCCTGTTTCAAACTAAGTAGTTTTCCCTGTACACATCACACAAGCGTCCAATCCACGATGCGTGCATAATTTAGTCCGCCATCTTTTTACGACTCCAACTTTTCCTGCCGGCGGGAAATCGGGAACGAAAAAGTTACTGGCTGTATGTTCACACTGTCAACCGCGCAAAAGTTCAGTTCAGTGAAGTCTGCGGTCAATGTGGTATTGTTATCTAGTTAAGTTTTTATTAACTAACTGAATGAAAACTACGCTACACCACCAAACCAGACGGCCCTAAACAGAAGAAAAAACTCAGAAGACATTTTAGTTTTTAGAAATCCTCACTTCTGTAATGAAACTACTATCAACGATCAATAGTTTCCGAGTAATAGTCATCCAAAACGAAGATACTCGTATCGATGAGATCTATCACTTCTGTAAAAAAAAAAAACTACTAATCTAGGATCAATAGTTTCCGAATGATAGCTGTTTTAAGTTTGATAGCTGTCATCCGACTTCACACTATACTAAAGGGAAAATTTATTTTCGTCAGAAAAACAACAGCTTAATATTTATTTTGACGAAAGCGCAATCTGACCTAAGTGAACAAAATCTATACACGCATCTCCACCAATCCCCACCCATCCCCATCAATCCCCACCCATCCCCAAATATTAATCCCCATCAATCCCCGCCCATCCCCACCCACCTTCCCCTCACATTTTCCCACTAACTGTAACTTTGACACCTGTCACTTCCTTCCCCACCTTCCCTCACCCATCCCCCATCTTCCCCCCACTTTATCCCACCTTTCCCTACCTGCCCCTCACACTTTACCCCACCTCTCCTCACCTTCCCCCAACTTTCTCCCCGCTCTTTCCCCACCTTTTCACCACTATCACTTCTGCCGACACTCGATTGTTTTTCTGATATTCATTTATTTCTGACATTCACTTGTTTTACTATAATTATTTGTTTTTCTATGCAAATGTGAACTTTAGTTCGGAAACTAACAATTTTCTATTATTATTTTTTGTTGCTCCTCGTCCATCTTTTTTTTTCAAAATTCTCGAAGAGCCAAGGACTTTAAATATATTTAGTTCCAGCACCACCCCACTGCGATTTACACTATTCTAGATCCGTTGTGGTACTTTCGATAACCATTCAACATCCAGCTCACATGTCTACTTTTTACCCGACTAAGGAGGGTTATGTGTTTGGGTTGTATGTATGTTTGTACGTTTCGTCTAATAATCACTGCACGTAAGCGCCCACTTATCACCTCTAATTTGGGGCTTCCCGAGACCGAACACAAGCGAATCTATAAAAATGAGAGATTGACCAGACATTACAAGCAGCTGTTCCACAAAGTCAAAGAAGAAAAGATGAAGTTTAGCTGGAAATATCCATGGACAAGTAATGGGAAAATATTACTCAGACAAGAACAAGGAGAAAAGGTGAATCATGTGAAATGTGAACAGGATCATGTATATCCTGTATATATTTACAAAAATTCGTATGTGAATAACTAATTAGTTAAAAACTTTTCTGTATAACTGTAAGACTAAATGTAACTTTTAAACTTTCGCGATTCGAACACATAGTTAAATAATAATTAATAATAATAATAATAATAGTGTCTTCTCGTGACCACGATCAATGCAACTTGATCGAAACTTCGAGGTAAATAAATATTAAGTTTTCAGCGCGATTAAGTCCCGTTTAAATATTTAACTATGTGTAAGACTAATTTCATGAACCTCAAAATACTTATTGATAAGTATTTGATTGTAAATTTTAGAAATGATTAACATTTATAAAAATAATCAACATGCCTAAGTTTTGATTGTTGTGAAATTATAAAGTATCTATGATTAGTTTAGAAAATAAGTTTCATGTTTCTAAGTCAAACCGTTTTAGCTGTACAGGCTAAGGAGACAGACCGAGTGACAGACAACATTATTATTATTATTATTACTATCTATGTATAATGTTGACTCTATATTTGCATGCTAACTACGAGTATGATATCATATACCTAAGCTATAATATAAGATTAATCGAGTGGCTAGTAATATTTTAATTTCAAATCGTAATATTTTACTAAATGTTTACAGCTCTAGCAATTTGCAGTTATGCTTAGTATTGCCTTGTTAATTTAACAGCTTAACATAATAATGTTACTTTGCAGTTTCTGGTGTTCTTTATTAATTGTGAAGATTGGAAGTAATGAATTAATTTGTAACTACCTGCTTAATATGCTTTAAAACCTACATGTGAGAAAGGAGCGAGTTGAAAACCAGCGTTGCGAGACTACTGTCCTCGCAGCATTTATGCTGAACTTGCTCCTTTTGTGCACAGCAGATGCATTAATGTTTATTTAGTTAAGTACTTTACTTTTATACCTTGAATATGTATCTTGTTTGTGCACAATAAACGTCTTTTCTTTCTTTCTTTCTTTCTTTCTTTCTTAGGCGCGTCCTACAGCCTAAACGGCTTGATGGATTTTAATAAATGAGGTATCATTGGATTCGTCATGGTTACGAGAGTGCTATAGGATATATGAAGTGTCAAGAAAACTAATATGGCGGCTGATAGCTGCCATATTGTATTTCCGATGAAACAAAATATGACCAAAACCTATCGAGTGAGATATCAAAGTACAGGTCTTTAAAAGACGATTTCAAAAATTCTTAAACTAATTTTGGATCATTCAAGTTAATGTTAATACTTTAATCTAATGTTGCAATTGCAACTATTAAACTAAAATAAAATATAGAAGAAAAAAACCCATTAAATTTATATAAATAATAGCTGTGCCCGCACAAAAAATGCACGGTTCCTGAGGGACGCAGGTGAAACCGCTCACCTGCGTCCCTCAGGAACCGTGCATTTTTCCGGAATAAATAGTAGCCAATGTGTTAATCCAGGGTATAAGCTACCGCCATATCAAATTTCATCCAAATCCGTACAGCCGTTTAAGCGTAAACAAGTATCAAACATACACTTACATACTAACTTTCGCCTTTATAATCCTAGTGAGATTATTTTTGCGGGCGGTCGGATATTTGGTATTTTTATAATAATTTTACTTTTTTCTTCTTCTCCATCTCATACCTATATATAATCATAATATTCAAATTCCTATCAGAGATTAACGATTTCTATGCCAACCTGAACTTTTGTTCGGCTGCCATTTTTAAACCTTTTTCAATTACTCAGTTTTTTAAAGTATAAGACAAGGCTGCTCAACCCCAGGCACGCGGGCCACAATATGGCCCGCGAACGAATTATAATAGGTGGCCCGCGTGAACCAGAAGAATAAGACCTGGTCCTGGAATAAGAATAAGCCATGTCTGATGCCCTAGAGCGGCCTGACAAACTCTGACACCAAGCTAAAAGTAGATTATAATAAGCATCGCCGGCTTTAAGGGGGAGGCCCGGGTGGCCGCCTCGGGCACCGCACGCCCAGCTTAACTTCACCACTTAATTTATGTCACTCACACACATTACTCACATTTTCCACTTTTATGAGCTTTCTGGTTCAGAGAATCGTGAAAAAAAGCTAAAAGAGTCCATGCCACATTTATCATTTCCATATGTTTTGTAATCGTGTTTATTTGTGTGTAAATATCTAAAAAATTCCGCGCTCGCTTCGCTCGCGCCTTTCTAATAATGTTATGACTATAGAAGGTCAATTATTAACATTCATTTTTTCATGCTTTACATGCTCAAAGCGAGCGCTCGTGCAGAAATCGGTTTTAGTACCGTGCTTTGATGTACCGCTCGTTGAGAAAAAAAGCTCCAAATGTTCGCGCTCTCTACGCTCGCACTGTATTGCCTGTTGAATGAAAGAAAAGGTGAATCTGGTCTTCCTTCAGTTTTTAACAATTACTTCAAGAAATAATTTGAAAATATCGTTCCTTGCTATTATTGGCTGCTTTAATAGTTATATTTTTCAATAGATCCATAGTATTTCTTTTTTGTCTATTTTGCGCTCGCTTTGCTCGCGCCTTTTCATATTACCTATATTTACACGCCATTCACAGGAATTCCATTAATGTCTAATTTTCCGAAATTTTCGCGCTCATTACACTCGCGTCTTTTAAATGTTATATTCAGTTTCCTCCTTCGTATCATGTATCGAAAATAAATAAATATTATCGCACTCGCTTCGCTCGCGCCTTTATAAGTTTACAGGTTTTAGGCACGTAGAAGATCGATCATAAACGTTAGTTTTTTTTTCACATAACTACTTTTACAAAAGTATAAGTAGCTCAATATTTTCACACTCGCTACACTCTCGCCTTCTTGGTAATATTGCATGTTTCGTTCGCAATCATAGAAGGTTGATCATAAAAACGAACAAAATAAATAGCTACAATTATTAAAGTGTACCTAGTAGCTCAAAGTTTTCATATAAAAGGGGCGGTGAAAATTTCTCGGCGAGGGCGCACAGATTCCTAAAGCCAGCTCTGCTTATAACAGTCGTTTGAGAACATATTCCAGATCTGCTCTCAAACGACTGTAATAAGCATACAAAACAATGACTGTGAAAGTACATTTTTGTTAATTCTTTTACAATCAGTTTGACTGAAATAATTATTTATCCTGCTAGTTTTCAGATGGAACTCACTGAACTGTAAAATCATTCTGCACGTAAAACCTTTTTGCTGAAATAATATCTGCAAAGTCACAATCTTCTTGAGAAGAATTTGGAGACTTCTGGAAATTGGTGCCAGAGGCAATAACTGACCTGGCCTTTCAATTTTTAAGTGGTTTTTGATCAACATAATGTTTGTCGAAAGTCACAAAAATGCCTTTGTATACAACTTCATACTTCATAGTGTTTTTTTTTACTATTTTGTGTCTTGTTGTCGCCATATTATTATTGAATTTTGATTAATGTCATGTCATTAGTAGTACTCGCAAGATGACAAGTCGATTGACGTAAGATTCATCAAAGTCGGTCCACGCGTTTGGTCTATGTACTGCCATAAAGGTTGTACAGACACACATTGGCTCACATTTGGCTCATGGTTGTATGTATGTTTGTATGTATGTGAGTTTCTTTATTCCAACATAACTTTTATATGCCTGAACAGATTTAGACCTATGGGATATCGTTAGAAATCCCCCCAAGTAACATAGCCTTCTTTTTTTTTTTCGAAAAAACAAAACAATATGGCTTCAGTATGGCAATTTTGGTAACAAACAATGTGGGTATCAAATTAAAGGCCTTGATAAGCACATTCCGACAATATATAATTTATTGGCATAAGTTCTTTTGTGGCAGGGCAGGCGTGTTTTATTAGCTTAAAAACTAGTTATTTAATAGACTTCACAAAAGGAGGAGGTTCTACGAGTATGTTCGACAGTTTTTTATTTTTTTTATTTGTGTTCACCGATTTCTCCGTCAATTGCGAACCGATTTTGAAAATTCTCTTTTTGTTTGAAAGGGTTCCAATTTTGATACAATTTATATGTACTGCAGTATAACATATAAATTGTAAATCAATTTTAAGTAATAAAAAGTAGTTTGTAAGTCGATTTTTTGTGGCAGGGTATTTGTACGGCACTCCACTCCACTCCTATATTAAGTATGTGCCTATTATCCACGGTAACATTCGTCCATGGCAACATGTTTTTTTACCCGACTCCGGCGAAGCAAGGGAAGGCTAATGAGTTTAACAGTCTATGTATGTATGTATGTATGGTACGTGGATGTTTCACCATAGCATCGCCCCTATTGGTCCGATTTTGACAAGCGAAGTATCAACCGATTCGACTTCAAGTATAGTGTCCATAGGCTATTTTTCTTACCCGACTACGACGAAGCAAAGGAAGAGTTATATGTTCAACATAAAAATTTGACTGATTTTGACAAGCGAGGTATCAATCGATTCGTCTTCATCGCAAGAGTGTCATAGCCTATTATTTACCCGTTTTAGTTTTTGAAGTTACGTCTTGTTATTGGAAGAGACCGATACCCAATAACTTACCAACCAAGAGACTTACTGTTTTACAATACAATTTGCTAAATCAGCAAAAGCTGTACAATCGTATTACAGGGGAGATATAATTCGAAATAAATCTGAGCTTTGTAAAATTAATGATCTCTCAATAAAGCCGCGCGATATTTAGGCAAGTCGTTATAATTTATGTCTTATGAGTTTTGTCGTTTGGACCGAGGGGGGGGGGGGGGGGGGGTAAGTCGAACCAATGAGGCGGAATATCATGACCTCTTTATATACAGACATACAACGCTAGTATATCACAAAGCGATAAATGAACATCATTGTTTCATTAGTTTACTAGATCTGTAAAAGATTAACGTAATTTTATTATTCTGTATTTTTTTTCTTTCTCTATGTTTGCTATTTAACTTTTGCCTGTTATGTAACAACTGCTGGAACTGAAGCCTTGTGTCAGAGAGAGGATCTGGCTCAACATCCCACTTTACTTTCTTTCCATCCAAAGGTTGACTGGAAGAGGTCGCTTTTAGCGATAAGTCCGCCCGTTGTACTTTAGTTATAAGATGGTTCCTATTGGTTGTAAATTTTTGGAAACTGGTGTACAATTAAGTATTATCTATCTATCAATCTATCTACGACTCCAAAGCGACAAAATAGTATTTGTTCTTATCTTATTTTAAGACTAGGTGTGCCCGCAGCTTTGCCCGCTTGGACAACTTTCTGGGGAAAAGTGTCCTATGTGTTGTTCCAGGACCAAAAAGGCGTATAAAGTACAATAATACCAAATTTCATTCAGCCGTCAAATAGTATTTTATCATTTGCTCGGTTTCTATTCATCGGACTGAAATACAAAGTACACCAGTTTTTAAGTCAATCAACTAGACCATTTATTTTTAAATTTACTTCTTTGTACAGAATTTTCGTTACTTACTGCTTTATTATATGTATTGATTCAGAGAATGTCCCCATTTCGAATTGTGAAGGCATGATCACCTTCCATTTATTTTCCTGGACGGTGGATAAATATAAAACAAAATATAAACCGAAAGTTACAACTGCTTGATTTGGTTCAGAGCGGACAAAGCTTAAGCTTACATAGAAAAACATCAAAGGTTTGGCACACACAACTATAAAATTCTTGCTATAAAATTCACCAAAAGCCTTGAAAGTTGGAGAGTGAATCCGCAACATCACACAATGTAGATAAATAAATACGAGGCAATCCAATTTAGTTTGTCCACCCGTCTACTATTCGTGAATTAATCTCCACTGATGGACTCGGGCTGGTGAGCAGTGGACAAAGGCGTAAGTAAATTCGCTAATTTGAGCTTATGCTTTATAGTTGAAAGAGTAGATGGAAAGTTTCACTGATAGCGTGTTTAAATGGCGTTCAATTTGACAATGCGACGCTGTTGAAATGTGGTTTGTACTCAAGTCAATGAAACAGTTGGGCAAATGTAAAATGCATGGCACAGTTGTGTAAATGAGAATACTTAGTCTTGTAGTGTAGATGATGTCTCTGAATTAGCCTCTAGTGACGAGCGCAATGCCGCAAGTGCTATTCAAAATTTTTGAGTGGCTATAATTGTAATAAACAGAAGCGCTCACCATCACGCGCAACTGTTAATTAAGAATTCCACGGAGTGGTGAGGCATATCATCTTTTCATAAAAACTTAGATCACGTTACATCCAAACTAGAAATGTCTATAGACTGTTTACAGCGAACAAGAACCGCGGCGCGCCTAGATAGAGAGCTCCTCGGGCGTGGACCTCGTAAATTAGGTGCAACGCACACAATTGCTTTTACTAGCGATCGGAGTCGTATGTATAGCACGTATTAGCCAGCAGTGAATCCCTTCGCGCTACAGTCTACGTATTCTAGTCTAGTTTTGTTGTCGATGCACAAGAAGCATGACAATTTGAATGTAGCTGTGACGGCCGGCGTGTTTGCCTGTAGTTATATCTAGGCCAGTTTTTGTTTACGTGATATTAAAGCGTGCCATATCTTCCCCCCTTAACTAGATCTATGTACACAATCCTAGTTGTCGCCGATAACATTAAGAAAATATGCATTTATCGCTTTTAGAAAAAATATATATAGCTATCGTTTGACGTATAATATGTTGCCATGTGAAAACTTTCGTAGAATAAAGTCAAACGCCAATGTCGAGATGGATCTACACAATAAACATTTCTTTTTCTTTTCTGGAGATGCCAAATAAAAAATGTTGAAAAATAGCAAAAGTCCATTTGTTTGCTCCTATTCTCTAATACCACATATAATTATTATTCAAAATTTTGTGATCATATATCCGGAGTGCCTTACAAAATTGGGTTTACAGATGGCAACATCTTCCAAGATAAATGCACCTACTCAAAGGAAAAGATAAACGCACGCAAGCGCCATTGAATCAGCAACACCGCGTTCATAATACAGAATTTTAAAGCCTGAATTCACAACCAGTGAACACATCATATCATTTTCCCTTTTCCGATAACTCCTCGACTCCACCAAATAAATTACAAAGTTGACTTAATGCTGATGGGAATAAAAGCTGTTTTTGTTTGAATCCCAGCACCCCCTGCGTGGGGATGACAGATCGGCGCGTATTGACAAAGTGCCAATTCATTTGATAGGTAAGTTGGTAGTAGTTTGAATTATTCAATGCAATGGCCTAATTTGCTATTGAGGGTTGTAGCCACCGTTAATGACGGAGTGTATTTTTGTATTCATTTGCTGTGTATACATAAAATATAGAGATACTAGCTATAAAGATATACTAGCTTTATTTTTTAAACGTAAGCTTTGCCCGCATGGATATTTTCTTGGGATAAAAGTATTCCTAGTCAGGAGCTAACCCTGTGTGCAGTGGTAAAACTTCGAACCAGCTAGCATAATATAATGCGTACACATAATGTCGTGTCTGTGCTGTTAACCGTTGAGGAGTTCCCTAGTCAGGAGCAAACCTGGAGTGCAGCAACTAAGTCATGGTAAACCTTCAAACCGGCTATCATAATAAAATGCGTACACAAAATTTCGTGACTTTGCTGTTGACCGTTGAAAAGTTCTTTGATCTGGAGTTAATCCCGGATGTCGATTGTCATGCTTACCATAAAAATGCATTGTCATCAGAACTGAATCAACATGTAAAAACTCAACTCCATAGGATAAGAGGAAGTAGTTCTAATTTAGCTTGCAAGATTCAACCTAAACAAACATACATACATACAAACATTGCAAGTTAAAAAAAAGCAACTCGCGAGTTAGACACAGTAGCGTATTGATTCGGGTGTTGATGTTAATATCTCGTTGAGAACATTCGATTAAATATGAAAAAGTTTATAAAAAGTCTACTTAAGAATAAGTAAAAATCACAAAAGTGTCTGCAGCGCCCGGAAAGTCCGACTAAAATAAAGATTAGGCACATTATTGAAAAGAAAAAGTTCTGGAGCTCACAACGGTACCCTAAACTCCAGCACATATCAAATTGTACGTGGCGTAGACTATTCATGACAAACTAACGGCCGTGCGCCCCAACACAGCCCAACCCGTTTTTTTTGCCCTTGTTGCACTACCAACATTTGAGCTCTTTTTTTTAAAGTCGATCAAAGGCTTTTTTTACCTTTTTGAATTATGAAAATGCTAATTCACGATTTAAAAATAACTATCGCTCTTTGCTCGCTTTCCAGTAATAATTCATGAAGCAGAGATGGGGCATCTCTTATTTATCAGGAAGGTAATCATCACGCTTAGACATCAAAGGTGCGGGCCGAGGGAATTATTCATAAGGAAATAAACCTGGCGATGGCGGGGGGGAGAGGGAGTTGCAGTATTATAACGAGTACATGAAATGCCCTCGGTATTTACTTGGCTACTGAAAACGTACAGAACTTGCCAAGTTTGCTCAAAATCCATACTTTCAGCCATTGCATAATACAATTTAGAAGACAACGAACAAGCTACAAATGATCGTACCTACCATCAAGTACGAATAATACTATTATATGTTATGATAGGATGTCGAGATTCACGTCAATTTTTTTTTATATATGTTGACATCTGCGGCGGCGTTGCCAGAAATTTCTCCAATGTAAAGTTTATAGATATTATAAGTATTGTTACGTCACAGTCAACTGTCATAGTCATGATTCAGTAAAATGGTGACGTTTTACTGAAACTTCAAAGGGGAGTTTTGGAAAACCACAATATGCCATATATTTTTGCGTTGGTTCTTTTGCCTAAGGTCGTGCACGTTCACTAACACCTAAAGGTAAGTATTCCATCATTGTTACACATTAACACTCGAAGAAACACAATATCCATACCAATATATGAAAGCGAAACGTTGTCTGTTTGTTTATTTGTTTGGGGGAGCTTTCACGCGATAAGGGCCCTTGATAAGCCCTTATCGGTACGATCTACGGGTTTTGATGAGATTTGGAATGGAGATAAAATGTTGATTACTCCCTGTAAGGAACGGTTGCCATGGACACGAAATAACAAGTCTGTCAAAAAACTTCAAGAGCATTGGTGCTATACCTACTTTTGCATTGGTTTTTAATATCTTAAAATACCAATAACGCCAAAACGCTTTTAAGCAAAACGCCAAAATACGAATAACGCCATAACTCTTTTACGCGTAACGCCAAAACGCATTTACGCGAAATGCCAACGACCACCACTTATGACCACGAACAAAAAGAGATGAGACTCTATAATAGCATAACAATGTTTCCAGAAATTACTATACTATACTTAACCAATTTCTCAGGGACAAGGGTCGAGCGCAGTGCAGTGACACGCAAGATTTGGCAACGCGCAGTTCTGGGTGGCAATATTCGTATTTCATTTTATTCGGTTGAACAACGAATAGAGCAGGTCGCTCGCCTGATGGTAACTGTTATGGGCAGGCGTGACGCTTACCATCAGCTTACGAATATTTGGTGGGCTTGACGACCTGACGACCATTTGAGTACCTACATTGATATTTCAACAAAGGTGTTATTACACTAGTAATTCTGTATTTCTTGTGGGTCTATCTAGCATTTGTTAATAATTTTATTGACAACATAGTACAATAATAACTTACCAATTTCTGCTTAATTAATAAAACCGTATCTGAAAAAAATACAAACATTATTATTAAAATCATATAATAATAAATACTTCCTTAATTAAACATAAAAAAACTACTAAAATTCTATCACGTAGACGCTACGCCGTAGATACCTCTACGTACTAAAGTACAAACATTATTATTAAAATCATATAATAATAAATACTTCCTTAATTAAACATAAAAACTACTAAAATTCTATCACGTAGATGCTACGCCGTAGATACCTCTACGTACTACAGCATGCTACGCCTCATAACTTATTCGTAACACGCACACAGGGTGTTAATTGGTCACTATTCACCGAGATCCGTGACTGCGCATGAATTGAGATATAATCAGCAGAAGGTCTAACCTAAGAAGGGTTTATCTTACAAAGTCAAACATTTTAAACGGTAACCTAATCAAATAACTAGACATTGTTTCTTTGTTTTTCGTATGAGTTAGTGCTGGCCTCTGGTGTCAGTGTTTGTCAGGCCGCCCGAGGATCTCTGTCAATTAATGAATAAGAGCCGGGGCAGACAGCTTAACTTTCCCTCCGAAGCACGGAGCGATGGAAAACCGCACATAACTTAGAAAAGTCTTTGGTGCGCAGCCGAGTACATAGCCCGGTATCGTTGGATTCTAACTCGCATTGGCATACCATTGGCTACCATCGGTCTTCACTTCATAGACATTAACTAAACCTAGTTGTACATATCTATTAAAATTCTGAACAAAAATTGATCGAACCAATTTTATTGTACTGTTTGTTCTTAGTACCAAAGTATTTTATTTTTATATATTTTACTTTTGGGAACTGTTTTTATTAAAATTGCCAAAAGACCTTTCAAATGATACCCTCCACTCAATTTACAACACCGTTTTTGTTTTTAAAAAGATACGCAGCTACGATACTATAAAATCCCGTAGGTAGCAAGCACTTGCTACGCTGTAGATACCTCTACGTGCTACAGTATCCGGAGACACCTATAAGTACGTTTGTAGGCACGTGTAGAGGGTACTACTTGGTCACATACACGATGATCCGTGACTGCGCACGAATTAGCGTGGATTGAGATGTATTCAGAGAAAGGTTTCAGAGTTTCAGTCTTCCAAGGATTAATCAAAGTAGTATAGGTAGACAAAATATCTACCTATAATGTAGATAGATAGATAATATAGAATAATATAGATTCTGTTTTGTGTTTTTCTAATTTAGACCATAAATTTGCGCCTTTTGCATTGCCACTGTATATCTTCCTTATAATTATGTTGTTTTGGTTTAGTTAAATGATACAAACTTATCTGGTAAGTTTGAACTCGAGCCCCAAGATACAGGACTCGTGCTTAGTTAGGGGTTCACCGACAATCATGTTTGATGTTTCACCGTTTGTTTTTTTCCTATTTTGTTTTCACTTTTATTAATCTTCGTTCAATAAAAAATCATTCGTTCATTTATTCATACTTATAATAACGCAGTAAATAACAAAAGTCTAACAAAAAACTTAAAATAACCTACTGTACTGATCAAAAATATAACCATTTTTTAATTGTGTCTCTGTCTGTCTGTCCGCGCATCACGTAAAAACTACATGACCGATTGCGATGCGGTTTTCACTGTTGGATAGCTTAAGTTTTGACTTAAAATCTGGTGTACTTTGTATCTTAATCCGATGAGTAGCAGCGGAGCAATCGATAAAAACACTATTTGACGGCTGAACGAAATTTGGTACTTTATAGATACTTTTTGTCTTGGAATGACACATAGATTGCGAGGCATGCCTTTTAAGTTTTGTCGTTTGAAGAAAAAAACACAACTAGAACCTTATAGTACTTTTTATTATTTTTCAAAGTATTCACCACGTAGCTTAATACACTTTTCCATCCGCTCAAACCAGTTATTATAACATTTATTCCACTCTAAAGTGGGGGTGTTCAAAATGGCTGATTTGAAAGCGTCGACTGCTTCTTCACCGGACTGGAACCTTTGACCACGAAGACTTTTCTTAATTTTAGGAAATGTAAAGAAATCGTTAGGGCTTAGGTCAGGACTGGAGGATGGTCAAGAATTTCTACTTTTTCTTGCTTCAAATACTCATTCGTTCGACGAGCGCTGTGTGAGCTTGCGTTGTCGTGGTGCAGGATGATGCGTCGCTTTGAGTTAGATTTTCGAAGTTCGGCGATGACTTGTGGTAAACAAACTGTGGTATACCACTCTGCGTTAACCGTTCTACGATCTTCAAGTGCAATAGTCGCAACATGGCCGGTTTTTCCAACAAACGTGGCCACCATCTTCTTTGAAGTGCTTCAAGAACGAACAACTTTAGTCGCCTTTGGCTCGTCTTGAAAGACCCAGATTGTAGATTGTTGTTTGGAATCAGGATCGTAGGCATAGATCCAAGATTCGTCACCACTGATGATGTCGTAGACGTGATTTGACTCTCCTCGGTTGTTGTTTCTCAGTTTTCTTACACCATCTGACGCGGGCCGCCTTGTGATCGTCGGAAAGCAGATGCGGTATCCAACGCCAAACTAGCTTTCTCACACCAAGCGCTTCATGCAAGATCTTCTGAATGGTTGTCCCTGAGATGCCTAATAGAGCCTCTATCTCTCGGTACGTCACATGACATAATTCTCGAAGATGAGAATTAGTTGTCTCACAGCAATGATGTTCAGTGAAGGCGGATTTTGGGCGTCCTTTGCGAGATTTGTCACTAACACTAGTATGTCCACGATGGAATTCTAAATACCAGCGTTCGACAGTCCGCAGACATGGGGCTTCATCACTGAACATAGATGTTAGCTCTTCAAAACACTGAAGCCGTGTCAGGCCTCTTCTAAAGTTGTAGAAAATTATTGCACGAATATTTTCCTTAGAAAGATTCATTTTCGTACGTAACCTGACAGATTCCAATCGACGCTGTGACTAAACAATAGCATTAATCCTAATACTTTCAACTGTTTTGAGATTTAAAATTTAAACACATTCGAATATAGAACAGTTCCAAATTCAAAATTGCCGGGAAATATGGAAACGACAGAACTTAAAAGGCATGCCTCGTACTTTTAACGCAGATAAATGACCATGCGGGCAAAGCCAAAAATGTGTCTTTTAGCTATTTTTAAATAAAAAAAATGATTTTCATTCCAATTATTTTAATGATACGCACATTATTCATAGAGGTTAGTTTAAAAATATTTAATAAGCGAAACTAACTAACGGCTAAATAACGACTAATAACGGCAGCTTCTTATAAGAGTTATAAAGAAGCAGCCTTAAAAAAGAAGCTATTTACCCTTCATACAACTAAATAAAATTCAAGTTATTCATAAATTTAAATTAAAAAAAAACTAATCACGCAATTTGCATTTGAAATTACATAATACCTAATTAACTACAAAATATTCACCCTTGAACCTGAATACCGACATGATACACACATAACCATATAATACCGTAACGAACTCATTAAAAACAAACATGGCCGGTCCGAATAAAAAATGTCGGCATGAATGCTTTTAACCTTTTTGTGCTTCATAAGCTTCGATTAGAATTCAAAACTTTACGTGCAGATATTCTAACCAAAAATTTTGATTACAAATTCATCATTGAACCTGATAAGGTGTAGGGATAAAGGGAACACGAAATTTATAAAAACAGTACTGGTTACGAAACAGATTACGATTTAATATTTTTTTCTAAAGGCAAAATTTGAATCACGGGGTACGGATCCGCATCATTTCATGCCTCTGCGCGGCACATGCCTTTACCAATTCGGCTACCGTGACAGGACAACGCGATCCAAATTTCTCCTTTAGTCTCTCTAAACCCCTTTTTACTTGGATGGTAACGCCGTTTAATGGCACTATTCCAAACTGACCAACCGAACACTGCTATTATTGCAATTAACTTCGTGTTGTAAAGATAACGCCTCCCCAATCTTATGTTTATATTAGTCTCTCTAAGCCCGTCTTAGGGGGACGGGCCATCTATTGGCAGTATTCCAAACTGACCAACCGAAAACGGCTAATTTAGAAAATTATTAAATGTGTTTTCGCTAAGGAGGAGTTATTGCTAAAAATCATATAAACATTAAACATTAGTTTACGAGTTTAGAAAATACGGTTTATTTCAAACGGCAGCGTACTGGGCGCTTTTTCGCTGTACCACACGAAATTCCATGCAGAAATCATGTGACGTCATTACGACATTATACTACTCGTAGTACCAATAATTCCACGAAGATATCGTGACGCGACGCATTACGTGTCAGAATGGACATCGACTAAGGGCCCTGTTTGAAACTCATTTTAATAAGTTTATAAAAGTCGTGCTAGTACATCACAAGAAACGTATCAGGTATTTCGTCTTTTTTCCGTGCTTCATGCGGCGGATATCGAACCGCTATACCGGGCTGGTGCGGGCTGCAATCCAATATAATAACGAAGTCATAGTCTAATCATAGTCATAGTCTAGTCATTGACTAATTTATCCGAGCGATAATAGCGGAACCCAAGTGCGAGTTAAAATTCAACGATATCGGGTTCGGTCCTAGGCTCCGACTTTTCTAAGTTATGTGCGGTGTTCCATCGCTCAGTGTTACAGAGGGCAAGTTAAGTTGTCAGTCCCGGTTGTTATTGATTGAAAGCATTCGTTAAGTCATGTCAGAGGCCCTCGGGCGGCTAACGACATACAAGCAAGCAAGTAATTTAACTTCTCTGGACTGACGTTCTCTGGCGCGACAGTGTGCGTTCGTGATCCAGTCTAGCCCGACTGGAAAGAATCGACCAAACACAGTTGTCTACAGTATACTAAGTACTAGCCTTCGCCCGCGAATTCATCCGCGCGGACTACAGTTTATCTCGAAACAAGGTACTCGTATCCTATGTTCTTATAAAATATTAAAAACCAATGTAAAGGTATAGCACCAAAACTCTTAATTCTTTTTGACAGATTTGTTATTATTTTGTTTCTATTGCAACCGTTCATTACAGCGAGTAATCGACATTTCCAGAGGAAACTTACCATTTTCTAGAATAAAAGTATCATCTGTTGGTCTCTATATTGTACAGTACCTATTTACAAAGTTTCATCAAAATCGGATCAGCCGTTTTGGCGTTAAAACTCCCCAAACAAACAAACAGACAACGTTTCACTTTTATATATTGGTGTCGATTACGCTGTGAGAAAAAGTAAAAAGTATAATAAAAAAGCAGTTGTTTTTTTTTAAATAATCCTGTTGTGTACCCTGAAAGTTTTAGCCAGATAGCTAATAGGGATTTGCTCAAAATTTGAATTGCAAAATTCCAGGATAGACAGAAATACATACCACACATACACACAAGTGAAGTTAAATAAAAGCTTGTAAAAAATAAACCAGTTAATTTACGGATACCTGAGTCTCCAATTCGTAAAAAACATTATGTTTTTTTATATATAGCTTTTTTTAGACAAATGTAGTCTTATTTGTTTTGCTAGAGGGTTTCAATTACTATTTATGTACAACATCCAAAAATATACCTCTATTAAACCAGCTACATCAAAGACTACAAACTAAACCCGCATAGTAACTGAAAGCAGAGAAACAGATAAACCACAAAGGGATAATCTAATGAACACTTTATAGATCTGTTAAGTGCAGCCAGTCTCAAGTCAAACCAAGGAAGTGGCTTTTCGCACACACAGACCGTCTTAGAAGACTTAAATTTGAACCAGACTAAAGTTTCTATAGAAAACGACATTCTAACAACCTAAGTGTTATTGTGATTTACTAAAGTTATTTGCGCATTATTTTTGATAAGGCATTCTGAATTCGTTGATAGTTCATTAAACTTTTATGAATGAAGCTTGGGTTAAACCGGATGCGTGTTCGTTGCAGAGCAGAGCGTTGCAGCGCATCGCTTTGCGTAGGATGTCATACCGGCCAGTTTGTCGTGATGTGCGGTGCTGCAACGCTCTGCGCTGCAACGTTCTGGACATCTGCCTTTTTCGTTTTAAATGGAATACAGTTAGCTCAGCGTTAGCATTTCTTAATTTTCTGATGAAGGATGGCAGTGCAGTATCTCATCTGATGAAGAAATTAATTATTTTTTCATTAAATTCCGCATCCAGTTTTGTATTTGAATACAAATCACCGTTTGCGTTACTCAAGGTGTCGCACAGCGCTGCACGTCGACGCGCGTAGTCGTCCGTGTTGTGACATTAACTACATAAAGTCATATCATACAACGTCATCAGGGCACGAAACGCGCGCGACGTTGCCACACCGTGCAAGACCGCCTCTTGCGTTCATTCGGTTTGTCTCTGCGTGGCTTGATATGCGGTGACGCGCGTATATGCGCAGCGCTGCACAACATCGTGCGTTTGGTGTGTCATTTCTCATATATACCCTACATTACAACGTCATAAGCTTGCGCTGCGCTGTGCTGCCCTGCGCTTCGCTGCATGCGGTTTGACCCACTCTTTAGCGGCCAATATGAATAAACAAAGAATTGAAATATTAATTCAAAGCATTATTAATTTACGTTTACTTTACCGGTAGAAATATTGATGTAGTTTTATGCCTATGAACAATTACTTTAAACGACTTGCAGATGAGAAAGCTTTAAATGACTTTCCACTTACCGGTAAAGTAATTCCCATTCCAAAGTAATTATCATAATAGAGCCTACGCCGTAGCAACGTAGAGCTGCTACGAAGTATCTGCGTAGTGGCGTAGCACTGTATTATACCCTTTGTAGAAGACTAGCTGTGCCTGCGGTATTGCCTGCGCGGTAATTTTTCTGGGATATGAGGATCCTTTGAGTTATTCCAGAACCAAAAGTACCAATATACCATAGGAGGATACCAGCTTTCGGCTTTCAAGACTTTTAATCGGACACGAAATCTATCCATATTATAGACTATATAAAATAACATAATTCATTTTTATTAAAACAATAACATTCGGGAACTGTTCTTAAAAAAATAATCATTTAAAAGGAATAGAAATAACCGGAAATTGCTGTGTAAAACTTATAAATATTAAATTTTGCGGATACGAAATCTATCCACATTATTGACTATATAAAATAATATAATTCATTCTTATTAAAATAATAACATTAGGGAACTTCGTACTACATAATAAAAATAATTAATTAATATGAATACAAATGACTGGAAATTGCTGTGATTTGATACATATTACAAGTACGTATATACGTGTTTCCACTCTAACTCGTAATTAGTGCAAATGAACTGTTGATAAATGGATACATAATACCGATTTAAAAACATACTTAAGTCTATCTTAGTTTATTCTAATAGAAATCATTTCTGTATATTATTTTATGATATACAGAAATGATTATATCCTGCTTATACTTTAATTAATTATTTGTTGTACAAACGTTTCAGGGGTTTAGGTACCAGGCTCATGACAAGAACCAAGAAGGCCCAAGGTTCGATTCTCAGATTGAGTACCTAGGTGCCTACTACTATAGCAGGTATAGGTAGGTAATATTACTTAAAATGATATTTAACATAATCGTAAAGTGTAGGTACCTACATCATATCTCATTTTAATATTATATTTCAATAATAGGCTATTTTATTTCCTTGACCATAAACCGTGTCATAATGTAACAAAAGTCACATAACCTCAAAAGTTAACTTTATTTCCTCATATCTAGTTTTTGAAAAGTTCCCATCAATAACTAATAACACACAAAAGCTTTTAAGATTAAGCTTTAAAAATATAAATACTGTTCAGTTTTGTCCGCGACAATTTTACATCGAGCCTAAGTCACTATGGGAGATCTGGCATAGTTCTTTCATCAAACTTTTTTCAGACGCCAAATCGGCTTCTACTCATCGGATTGAGATACCAATTACACCAGTTTTTAAGATAAATATTAAGTTATTAAACAGTGAACACTGCATCGCAACATTTACAGAAGTTTTTACGTGATGCGCGAACAAAAAAACAGACCGATAGATACCAATTAAAAACAGTTATATTTTTAATCAGTAGCTTATTTTAAATCCCCTAGACCTACACCATTCTTTTTTATTATCTTCTTTGTACAGACTTTTTGTTATTTACTGCTTTATGATAACTATGATAAAAATATAATAGATGTATTTTTCCAATTGATTGTTAATTCGTTTGAAAAAAAAAATGTTATATATTATAGAGATAGTTTGTACCCTGATCTGGAAGGGAGTAGTTATTTTTTTGTTATATTTCTGTAGTCCGCGCTGACGACGTCACGGGCAAAATCTATTTTATAATATTACCATTTAAGTGTCCCTAACTTACCTCCCAACAATCGGGCCTTATTTCCATAACAACGCAGTTGCGATCCGCGCCCATCAAACGCCGCTCAGATACGCATAAGCGCGGCGGCTGCTGAATATGGTGACATAGACATCATTGGCTTGTATTGTGTACTTTGCGGAACTGCTGAAGCTCATGTTTTACTACATTCAGAGATACACAAACTGTATCACAAATTGGATTATTGTGTACTGTACTATTATTCTGTGCCCGCGACTTGGCACGCGTGGTTATTTCTCTAGGTTAAAAGTACTCTATGTACTATTCCAAGACCTGTAATACCAATATTTGATCAAAATTCCTTCAGCCGTCAAAAATCTTTTTATTGATTTCTCGGCTTCTACTCATCGGATTGAGATACTAAGTACATCAGTTTTTAATTCAAGCCCTAAGCTATCCAAAAGTGAAAGCCAAATCGTAATCGGTTCAGTAGTTTTTACGTGATACGCGAACAAACATACAGACAAACAGAGAGACATGATTTAAAAAAATGTTATATTCTTATTTTAAGGACCCTAGACCATTTTTTTTATTGTTTATTTGTACATAGTTTTTTCGCTCTTCAAATTAATTGAAAGCGACCCAACAGGGAATATTTTAAGTCCGTCGTGACGGACGGTCCGATGCAAGCCCAATAATCCTGCGTGAACCCTCTCGCGTTCACGCAGGATTATTGGACTTGCAGGCGATCCTTTTATGAATGAAACGACAGTAAGACAAACAAGATGTGCTGTAAACAAGACGGACAGTGATATAATTACGATAACTCGATAATCTGTGGCAGTTTGTGCTGATGAAGAATTAGCGAGCCACGTTTTTGTTATCTAGTGTAGAGGTACAACTACATAAGTTCTTGTTACACATTACATATAATCGATGGCGCAAAACTGAGAGCAAAATATAAATCTAAAGCATGTCCGACAGCCGCGACGTTATTTATTAGCAAGCTACAATATTAAATTCCCAGTGTCGGTGTCCGCATTAGTGTAGCGTCGCAGTGTCGGAGCTCACTACACAGACATGTGTGTGTATCGATTTATGGTCACGTGACGCTGCGTGACATTACAAGTTATTCATGAGCTAGCCAGCTGTGAGTTGCTTCGACCTGTGGCCTTGACATATAATATGCGATATGTATAAGCAAGAGTCGTGAAATTAATGGAAGATTAACGGATTTACTGTTAACTACAAAAAAAAACAAGCTTCTTGCAAAGAGCCCCGCAGAATGAGCACTGAATGATCGATTGCACATGGTATAATTTTGACAACACTAAAGTCATCTTTAAAAGTCACTGTTGTGCTTTTGAATGCTGGATTTCGTATTGTAGGGTTTCATTACACAAACATATTTTACACGTACGCAGAATATATTTTTGTACAACATAGTACAACATGTCGCCAGGCAAGGCACGTCGAACACGTGTTCTTCTTGGATATTAAAAATTAACGTTAATTACAAAACCAACATTATATTATAGGTCTTATTAACGTTTTGATGCGTGAGCTTCCATCTACCCCAAAAGGTCAAGAATTAAATATTTATGACACTTTACCTGCCAGTCAACAATGTACATCATCGACGGTGGTATGTGTATCCGGTATCTGGTGTACGGCCGAGTTGTGAATGACCTTTTGCCATTGCCACATGTTTGCCCAATAAATAATGCAGACGATCGATCTACGAGGTGCGGCGATTCACGATACAGTCGCGTTTTTCCGTATGCTAAGTACTAGTAAATAAAAAATTGACAACTAATTTCGGCGATTTCGCTCACAATTTATGGTACTATTAATTTAAGGAACCACCAATAAAAAGTAGGTTAGCTTTTACCGAGTCATAACGGTTTTATTTATGTGCCCGTTATTTTCCTGCTTTCCCATGTCTGCATTTTCATATTGTACGGATTTTCATTAAAAACTTGTTTACTAGTTAGTAGTTATAAAAGCATACTTGACGTTTCACAAAAGCTATCGCAACGTCATTGACGACTCCCTATATTTATTCTCAAAGCATCCAATGAGCCGGCCAATCGAGCAACCAGCGAAGCGGCTCGATCAATCGACGGACAAAATTAAATAGTGAACGCAAATTAATACTTTCAAAATGCGCGAAAAATGCAATTCGATCCGGTAGGTCCGGTCTGTCGATCCAGTTGGCAATAGGCTGGACATTCGGACCGATTTATTAATTGTATTCGTAAATTAGTGAAGCAATTCTCTGAATATTTATAAGGGAACAAATTGTAAGCTCTATTTATACGTGTATTATTTTTTAACCAGGCATGTGCCTTTATTAACTATCATCTAACTACTACATAAAACATTCAAACAACATACAAGCCAATTCAAATGACGCAGGTAGTCCAAATGTTCTAGCCCACTACCAGTAGGCAGCGTACCCAACATGCTGGCGGCATTGCCCCGTTGAATTGCAATGCTAATTCGATGAGCCAAATAGGTACCAGCATTTTGGTCACACGTCGCATCGACCAAGCGCTCAGATTGATTTTTTAAAATACCCTGATGTGTCAACACCAAACGGCTCAAATATGTAGGCACTACCGAGGCTAGCATATTTTCGGCACTTGAGCTGCTCTGCCGAAGTAGCCGCGGCGCTAAGCGTACTCTGTGTCTAAGAAAGATGAGAAGGTGCCAGCGTGTCGACGCAAGTAGGTGGGAACACTAGAGGCCATATTTCAGTGAATAAGGGAATTACCATCGGGTCTTTTACCATCGTCACGCATCAGACCATTTGATTCGAGAATAGCTGCCACATTGGCGCTGACTTAAGCGATTCGAATACATCCATAGTTAATTATTATAACGGGGTGTTAAGGCTGGCGTGACGATAATTAATGTTATTTTTTTCTTCTACTACAGTCTAGTATCGGTGAACCAAAGAGAATTTGATTATTGATTACATTATTTTCACAGCGATTATGAAGTGCAGCTATGTATTAATTTAATTATTGTATAACTTTTCATTTAGTACGATTTGTGGTAACAATTTATGTGATTATTGTATGGATTATGTTACTGAAGTTGAGCTACCAGTTACATGATAATTGCAAATAATTTGTTTGAACCAAGAGTGGACATCAAATAGATTTACAACAGAACCAATTAAGACAAAAAAAAACCTATTAATCTTCCCTTTGAAATAAAAAGAAAACATCCAAATCGATTCAGATGAGCGATCAAACACAAAAATGTATATATAACTGTCAATATCAGGGCCAACAGCAATCTATCCAAGTGACATCTACTTATAATGAAGCAATAAGTACGAACCAGTTTGTACATAGAAGATAATTTAAAAAAAAAGGTTCATGTTACTTAATATAAGCTGCTTAACAAGAACGTACCATTTCAAAAAATCGTGTCTGTCTGTCTGTATGTTTGTTTGTTCGGAATAAATAATACATAGAGTACTTTTAACCTAAAGAAATTACCACGCGTGCGAAGCCGCGGGCATCAGCTAGTACATATTAAATCCAATGAAACGGCTTCGCACGCGTGGTCATTTCACCAGGTTAAAAATACTTTAAGTGCTATTACAGGACCTAAAATACCAACATTTGATCAAGATTTCTTCACCGCTTTATAAATTTTTTATCGATTGGTCGGCTTCTACTCATCGGGTTGAGATATCAATTACACCAGTTTTTAAGTAAAACCTTAAGCTATCCATCAGTGAAAACCGCATCGTAATTGATCCAGTGGTAAAACAAACATACAGACAGATAGACACGATTTTTTGAAATGTTATGTTCTTGTTAAGTAGCTTATTTTAAGTACCCTAGACCATTTTTTTGTAAATTATCTTCTTTGTACAGACTATTTCGTTCCTATTGCTTTATTATAAGTATAGATAGATAGATGAAACGTATAAATTCAGCTACGGCTAGCATGGCAATACTTCAAAATATTGCGTCTATAATAACAACCGCGGCCCAAGCTTGTACAATGCGCAACGTTGTTATTTTAGGGGGCGGCAACACATACGCAGTACCGATATTTAGGGAGAGACGAACCGTATTGTATATGTACGAAATGCATGTCGCCCCAAATACAACTGTGGCGCCGAGTTTTAAACTAACATTTGTGCAAGAATGTATAGCAACATAAACATTGTTTTTTTCGTGTTTTAAAGGTTGGCTGTAAACATTACAAAAAAAAGTGCGAATTGAACTCGCGTGGAGAGGGTTCCGGGGGGTAAGATGAATATACTATCCCACAATATTGAGAGATTTATCATGTTATTTTAAGACCATTGACTTCTTAGACCATAGACACTTTTTGGGCAAAATAGGAAAATTAAAAAATAATATAATTTACAAACTGTACCGTGTGACATACCAAATGAAAGGGCTTACTTAGTGTGAGGCTCTCTACTATTTTCCTTACAATTTATACCCGATTGAGGAGTTTTATGTGTTTGGATTGTATGTATGTTTGTACGTTTCTTAGGCGCGTCCTACAGCCAAAATGGCTTGATGGATTTTAATAAATGAGGTATCATTGGATTCATCTTGATCCCGAGAGTGAGAGTGGATATATAAAGTGTCAAGAAAACTAATATGGCGGCTGATAGCTGCCATATTGTATTTCCGATAAAATAAAAAATGACCAAGACCTATCGAGTGAGATATTTTAATACAGGTCTTTAAAATACGATTTCAAAGATATATAATTGTTATAACTATACTGTAGCAATTCTATTTTAAGCTTCTTAAAAAAACAATTTTAGATTAATCAACTTAATGTAAATACTTTAATCTTTAACTGCAACTATTAAACTAAAATAAAATATGTAAGTAAAAAAAAACATTACATTTATATAAATAATAGCTATGCTCATAATTCAGCAAATACCTCCGAAAATGGGTATATTTAAAAACAGCGCGGCGCATGAAATTGTGAACGCAGCACGAGCTGGAGATACTCTACTGTCTGGCATCGATGTATGTAGCTGGATCGTTTTTTTTTTCTACTTTCCTGTCATTTATTAGATTTTTATGTATTAGGTTGGATAGTGGCAATAAATTATTATTTAATTTACATTATACCCGCGGTTTCACCCGCGTCACTCAGGAACCGTTTATTTTTTTCCGGAATAAGTAGTAGCTTTTGTGTTAATAAGTTTCCTCCATATCAAATTTCATCCAAATCCGTACAGGCGTTTAAGCGTAAAGAAGTATCAAACATACACATACATACAATCTTTCGCGTTTATAAATACTAGTGGGATTATTTTTGCGGGCGGTCATCTAGTAGTCAATAATTTTGTACGCAGTCGAGTTTTTTGCATTTTTATAATAATTTTACTTGTTAGTATTAATATTTTTAAAGTGAATTAAGAAAGTACATGAACATTTATCAACTCCAAAAGTATCTTCGAAACTACTGAGCCTAAAATTTTGAAAAATAATATATATTTGATATACTTCCTTACTTATAGATTACTGTAAAACATATATGAAGTTCATGGTAACTAATTATAATTGTATTTATTTATAGTATGTAAGTATTGTATATTTAGTTGTTAATGCCTATTTATAGTCCAATTCTTAATTTCACATAGTTAATGTCTTTGTCATTGCTACAGCACCATCCTTGTTATTCAATAATTTCTGTCCATGCAAAGTTTGTCTAAAAGGAATCGCTTTTAGCGATAAGACCACCCATTGTACCTATTTTCTAGTGTTTTCCTATTTCTGTATCTTTTTAACTTGGTGTCAATAAAGAGTTCATCTATCTATGTATAACATGGTATACCTCTCAATATTGTGAGTAATATATTCAACACTAGCGACCCGCACGGTTTTGCACGGTAGCATTTAAGAAAAAAAAATGGTGAAAAATGTAGTTCTTGCACACTCGATCTTCATTCCACTACGGGGACGGAACGGCTGGACCGATCTTAACGGGACTTTCACTGGCAGGTAGCTGATATTATAAGGAGCAACTTATGCAACATTTATTTTTTAAAAGAAATAGGGTTCCGCGCTAAAAAACACCTAGAATATTGACTACGCGGGCAAAGCCGCGGGCACAGCTATATATATACATATTGAAAAATAATCTAACTGATAGTGAAAACCGCTTTAAAATCCGTTGCATAGTTTAAAACATTAAGCGTTATAGACAGACGCTAGACGGCGGAAAGGGATTTTATACTATGGTATTGATACGGAAAACGAGTTCAATTTGCACTTGTCCGGTTTTTTGTGTCTTCGAAGCGACTCTTGTATCCATGTATGTGACAGGCCGTAGCATAACAAACAGTAACATAAAAATGCTAATTACTATAAAAATAGTATAAAAATGTTTATCTCCGCTGCGAGAGTGACAAACACTTAAAACGTAGATCAAAATAACTTCAGATCGGTAGACGTCCGCGTCGGCGCCATTTAGTTCAGTTAGTTTTATTAATATCCTACCCTGCGCCGTCTAGACTGTATCTAGACTGCACTAGGGAAGGGACACATAATACACCCTCAATACATCCTCCAAAATTTAAACACAATTACCTACACTTAACACTCGCAATGTTATTTTATGAAAATCATTAAAACTTATCAGTTTAAATATATTCAATTTAACAATTTGCGCTGACCTCAGAAGTTAAGCTGAAGCTAAAAATGCTACGGAGCTCGTCAGAAGTTAAGCTAAATATGTTACGGAGGTTTATGCGGATGCGACGTTAAGCTTTGAAGCTAAACTTAATCCTGCTACTTAATCCTTTATTTGCATAAATAATATTATTAGATTTTACTATAAGAATATGTTATACCAGAACTCATTTCTACAGTGCCGGATCAGGAATTGATAGCTCCTGATCCGGGAATTCTGATTAATTTAATCCAATTCTGATTAAAGAATTCCCTTGACATTTTCAATTTAATATTGCGTATAGTAATATGACATTAATTTATTTTCGTAAACATTATATTTTATTATTTTAATCATGATAACTCGTGTTACAGTGTCCAATGCTACGCCGTATTATTGTAGCATTAGTGACCATGAACAAACTTGGATACTTTGTTCATGGTCACTAATGCTAGAATTATATATATTTAAATAAAAATCTACTTTAAACAGATTTACTAATATTAAAAATAAACTACTATACTAATGTTGCTGAAATTTTTATAGGACTACACTGTAAGGTTACCCATTGAAATAAAAAAAATATCAACCAAATCAGAAATCCCGGAGATATGAAGTAACATAGACAAAGAAACAATATTACTTGAACCTCCTTATTTAGAAAGAAAGGCAACAATCTCCTATCAGCCTCAGGTTTCCGATAGCATCCGCAAGCTGCACTCCGGCAACAACCCGCGCCCGTGCGGATGTACCCACCACCTGATACGTCGGGCGAACGTGCCCCGCGGGACAAATATAAAGATTGCCGTAATAGCGGCGAGGGGGACTGTTCTGAGTCCACCAGACGAGACACACGGAACTATGTACAGGCGGCTAGAGAGGTTATTCTTGACACAAGGATAGTCATAATATTCAATAAATTACAGAGGAGTGAGCTGTCAATAATACTTTATTTACAACGGTACGTCCCTCAAATCAGGAGCACACCAATAATTTTGAACCACGTTATAACATGGAATGAAAAATATGTGACAATTTAAAATTAACTCCAATAACTAGCATTGATGTAGAGTATAACGTATATGTTCGGTATAATATTGGCTTTTGCGACAATTTAAAAAATCTCGTAAATAAATCGGAATGCCCAAGAACCATATGACAAAATGGAAAAGAAAAAGGATTCTAAATTCTAAGACAGGAAGGAAGGACGGGCTGACAGAAATAAAGTAGAGCGAGAGAATAATATTACAATATTACCTTTTAAATAAAGAAACTCACATACATACAAACATATATGAAGCCTAAAAACATTACACTCCTTTTTTGAACAGTCTTGTAATAAGTAATGTCACATTCTGAACATTGCAAAATAGGAAAATGCAGTCGTAATACACACAATACATACAAAGTTTCGCTGGGTGGCTACTTTGTACACTTTCAGAATATTCCAGTCTGCATATTGTGTAGCGGTGCAGGTAATTGAACTATTTCCTCCGTGTGTGTTTTGTTTACTCGAGGAGGGAGTGCAGCCTTTGCCTTGAGCGCGAAATGGTTCTTCCAACAATGTTGCTCCAAGATATACATTGTAGGTAAGAGTGTTGATAGTGAATAGAGAAGATATTACTGTGTGAGAGCTGTGCCTAATGTGATACATTCGTTTCACCTTTGACAGACAGAAGAAAATAAACAGTCTTAGACACATACTTGCACAAGTCTGAGACGCGTTTCAGATGAGGCTATTTTTAAGGAGTGTTTGGCCGCCACTCAAGAACCTTTCTTCCCCAAAGGTTATCGGATACTAAAATAGCTTATTAAAATACTTGCTAAAAGCGAATTAGCATTTAAAATTTCTGGTACGAAGTATCTGGTCAACCTTCATAGTGCGACACTTGGCTTCAGTAGCCCTAGGTGCCTCATCTAGACGCCCGACGTCAAATGAATCACACCACATTTCACCCGGGTCCTACACTATACTGTAATCCAGGCCCGCAGGCAGGGGGGAGGGAGGGCAGGTAAAGGGATGGTAGATGGTATCAAATCTCCGAAACGAATCTGCAAAATTAACTAGTTTTACTTTTCTTTCTGCCAGTGATAAAACAATCAGACGAAAGTTGTTTTACTCGTATCTACTAACCCATCCCCTGACGATTAATCCTGAATACGGCTCAGTCTTAATCGACGATTTAGAGCTTAGGCCTTGGTTTTCGGCAAACAATTCTGCGTACTGGTTGAATAATGTGGAGGGGAGGCAAAAATATGTGGGTTATCGCGCATATACTTGGCACACAGTTGAAACGAAACTGTTTTATCTTATTTCTCTATCTTTAGGACTTGTGAAACAATCATAATTTTGGCCAAAGAAAAACCTGTTTTTCTGGAAGAATCCTTCGACTCGGGTTAGAAATATAGATGACTAGCTTTACTTAGCCCGCGACTTTGTCCGCGCGGACTACAGTTTATCGCATCCTATCTTCTTCCCCAGGGTTTAAACTATCTGTCACTTTGACATCGAAGTGGTAATTCCCGTACAACATTATCAAATTTCGATATTTATCGGTTTTTTCCTATATCGGGATGAAAGGTGCCCTATATGTCCTTTTTCTGTATCCCTGACAACGTGTGTAAAATTTCATGATGATCGGTTGAGTAGTTAAGGCGTGAAAGCGGAACAAACAAACAAACAAACTCACTTTCGCATTTCTAATATTAGTAGTGTGACGAGGTCCAAACCTCTTTCATAATAATACTCTTTTGATATCTTAATTCTTTCATAATCCATTTCTTTTCATTTTGATAGTTCATTATTCATTCTATATTCAAATAACCTGTCATTCTAAATTGTCTTTCCGATATTGATTTTTAGCAGAACTGCAATTTTACAAAATAATATGTTATAAAAATATCCTGTCATTGACACATTGATTTTTGGGAAAAATAGAAAAATATTCCACTTTAGTGCTTTCATTGATTTAATTTGCAAAATATATCTTTCGTCCTTCCTTCGCTAACATTAATATAAAAAATCTGAAAGTCTGCTGCTCTGGTTTGAGGAACATCGTTGAGTTGCAGCGCCCGATCGCGTTGCACTCGATGAACGGCTTCGCGCGGAACTCTTTTAGACAAGAGCCGGACGATATCAGACTCTGGCCTGCCGAGTCTGCTCCCGCCGTGTGCTAGAATCGAGCGGAAGGAAGTTCCTGTAATTCTGTGTCACTGAGGTTTGTGTCCTGGAATAGTGGGAGCAACCCAAACCCGGGGACCGCCTCGCGACAGTAGGATGATGTGTTTAATGATCTTAAATTCCGTGGGTAGCTTAATTAGGCAGGCAGATGTCTAAACATCCTATATTTCCTTAGAATATCCTAAATTATTCAGTCACCAGATAATTCCAAGGAGTAGATTTTCAGTCGCTGATTAGTCTTTACCTCATTATTATATCAACATTGCTAAGTAAAGCAGGCTCAAAGCTTTCGAAACTTGAATCTGTTGAGATCTGCTCATGTATGGCTTGAGATGTGCTCATGCTCAGGTATGAGTTGTGCACATGAATAAGATAAAAGAGGGTCATCCTTAAACTTCGCCGATGAATACTTGAAGCGGAGTTCTGATGAAGGACGAAGACTTGCGAAGTTGTTGAAATGTATTCGTCAGGTTTTTCTAAAGAATAATGAAACAAATTAATTTATACAAAGAAATCTTTACTCCGTTGATAAATTATAATTGCTGTAAAAGTAAAAGAAATATCATGCAGTGAAGATTTCTTATCGACCCACTTCGTCTCTAATCATTAATGATCATATTTAGGGCGCTGTAAGCTAAGACCGAAAAAGAGCAAAGTTTCAAAATATATAAAAAATATTGTGAAATCGTGTTTTCCTCAGGTGAAAATCTAGTTAAAGACTAGAGAAATACATATAAAAAAAATTGCCTTGTGACTTGTTAAGAAGTATTACATTTTTTATTCCAAAAGGGCTTTTGCTGCTCACTTCATGCGCCATAAGGCACAGTACGATCACAGCGAAAAAATAACAAGTAGAATTTAAGTACAAAAACTTGCCCTAAATTCCTGATTTTTGAACCACGGTCGATACTGAGTGCAGGCGTTATTTATTTAAATACAAAGAGTAATAGAACATTCATACCTTTTTTTTTTTTACGGTCTAGGCAATCGTTTGACCACGATCTCACCTGATGGAAAGCGATGATGTGGTCGAAGGTGTAGCACGCTTGCCTAGTAGATACCTATTCACTCTTGACTTGAACACACCGGGGTTATAATTTACCGGAAACACTGACAAGGGCAGGGCATTCCACTCCTTTGCAGTTCTTATAATAAATGAAGAAGCGTAACGCTTCGTTCTTGTGCGAGGTATTTCAACCATGAATGGGTGGCGCTTTGCTGATCGCCTAGTCGTACGGTGATGGAAAGGTGATGGGGGAATCAGGTTGTGCAGTTCTTGTGCACACTCTCCATAGTGCAATCTGTAGAATACCGCCAGGCTTGCTACCTCACGTCAATGCGCCAGACTTTGAAGCTTACTCTTTACTAGTGTCATCCCCAATGAGCCTGATAGCACGTCTCTCAATTGAATCCAAAGACTCGAGCTGATACTTGGCAGAACCGTCCCAGAGGTGGCAGCAGTACTCCATACAAGATCGGACCTGTGCTTGATAAAGATTCAAAAGCTGTCACGGTGTGAAGTACCGCCTAACCTTAGACAAAATACCAAGTTTTTTTGCAGCTACCTTGGCTTTAGATTCAATATAAGACCCAAAATTCAGGTTTGATGTGAGTTCGACACCCAAAAGCTCCAAATGGTCGCCTATTGGTATTGTTACACTTTGGAAAGACTTTTAGCTGAAAACAAACACGCTTGCGTTTTAGTAGCATTAAACTTAACCTGGTTAGCATCGCCCCAATTGGACACGGCTTCTAATGCTAAATAATACCTACTTGTAGCGCAACAGATAATGTTCAGCGACAGCAAACATTTAAAGTTGCACTTTGAGGCGCATGTATATTTCCAACACGGATACTATTACAGGCAAATATTGCAGTATCGATGCCAAATTTCCAAACTTGAACTTACGGCTGGGTGGTCTGACAAACTGGCTCATCCGATAATTCTGGCTCATTCGGTTACACTTTGGCTTCACGCCTCCACGCGCCGGTTCACTCAAGCGGCGATATGAATATATTTACTGGATAAGCAGCGTAATTATGTTTACACAGCTTTAGTTGAATTTAAAGCCCAGGAGTAAACAATAATATAGTTTGAGTACACTGAGCCCACGCGTTACTGTGAAAACTTACTGTTTGAGACGAGATTTTCTGTGTTTAGCGGCGAATATAGAGAACTTCGCAATACGAAAATTGTCGAAATATGTCGTACGTAATTTATGGAACAAAATAGTGTTTGCACACTTTTATTGACGACATACTAGCTTTCCCGTCCGCGACTTCGTCCACGCGGACTACTGTTTATCGCGAAAAAAAGCATCCTATGTTCTTCTAGGATATTAAAAACCAATGCAAAAGTAGGTATAGCACCAATGCTCTTGATGTTTTTGACATACTTGTTATTTCGTTTCCATGGCAACCGTTTCTTACAGCAAGTAATCAACGTTTTCCAGTTTTCCCGTAAAAACTTACAAATTTCCGGGATAAAAGTATCCTATGTTTTATTCCAGGGTATAAGCTATCTGCGTTCCAAAGAACAATAGTGAACTCCCATACATATTATTATGTCAGTAAAATTCACAACGTCTTTAGACAAAACATGTCGCTAGTGTTGTAAATGCGTGATAAATATAACTTTTAAAGTACCTAATCAATTACCTACCTAGTGTAACAGACTAGGCTTTTGAATAATAATTATTTTCAATCTGTTACTGCCTAGCGAGATTACAAAACAATATGTTTAGATATGTTGCTGCTGTTTCACTGTGTAGGGAAAAGTTGTCCAATATTAGCACAAATATTTTGCAACAATTCCTTTCACTAAATACTTTATTTACACAAAAATAAACCTAACCTTTGTTTCTTTTGTATTTATTGTTCAATAATTTAAGCCACAAGCCCTACTATTATTTCTTTCACGACCTGGATTATTGAAAGATAATGCAGTTTACTATTTAGTCCTACCTTGTACATTATTTTTGAGCAAAACAATTAAATAAACATAACCTAACAACAATTCCTTACACTTTACTTCCTCCATAAACTATAATGCATTGTATTCTCTTTGCTATAATCTTTTGTTTATAGGTTTTATATTGACGTACCATTTTGTCTATAGTATTATTCTATTTAACGCAAGGAGGTTGAATTACGCTTACTCTTAAAAGGTTTAACGCCAGTGAGCGTAATTCAACCTACTTTGGTTTAAACAACCGGGTAAGTAAGCGTAATACAACCTCCTTTGGTTTAAAAACCCGGGTGTTGATAGTATACTGTAGTATACTGTATTTGACGTCCGAACCGGAAACGTCATTGTATTTTCACCCGCAGACAGCAAGGCGGTAAAACATTGTAGGAAGGAAATGAAGATTCAAATTAATGTTTTTTTTAAATTGATATGTTAACCTGGCTTTTACTAGTTTACATGCTATGTTGTAAAAACGTAGAAAAATAATTCCTTAAGCTTTGTAGAAATTATATTTCCAGACGCTGCAAGATTTATCACATAACATTTCACCATTGTTCTTTGAAAGTTCCCCAAACAAACAAACAAATGAACAATCGAACAGACATGGTTTTACTTTTATATATTGGTATGGATGATTCCATTTAATGTTACAAAATTCAAGGGAACTTGAAATGACTGAAGCGTAAAATAGCAGTAGCATTACATTTTCATGCCTACCACTATGCCAGAACATCATTAAAAATCTCTATAGCCTTTAAGAGGGAGTGTAGTTCTGAATGCGTGTGATTCCGAGTAATTGCACTTGTATAGTCTCCCACTATGAAAGTCGTTAGCGCTTGAGGGGCGCGGTTACAGGAACACACGATGGTGGGGCTCGTACGGGACGGAGTATCGAAGAGTTGTTGAGTTACTTGGCGTCAGTTGAAGTATTTGATACAACATGATGAAGGAAGGGTGCAATCACAAATATACTTACTATTATTTTGATAGTAGTATAGTAAGTATTTTTGCAATCACAAATATACTTACTATTATTTTAACCTATCAAAAATTATCCTATGAGAATGAACATTTTAATTTTAATTTCATTAATAATAATTAAATAATAAAACGTTTTTTTTTGGGACATATTTATTAAATCCAAGTAATTAATTTTCTATTTAAAAGCTTTTATTTAACTTGTGATGTTAGTATGTAGGTATGTATGTTTAGGTTAAATCTTGCATCTTTAATTTTTACATGTTGGTTCAGTTCCGAATAACAATGCATATTTCTGGTAAGCATAACCTGAGCCGACTTCCAGGATTAGCTCCAGATAAAGAAATTCTTCCACGATTAACTACACAAGCACGACCTTTAGTGTAGGCCTTTTATTATGATAGCCGGTTTTAAGTTTTACCATGACATGGCTACTGTATAAAACTTTTTTAATGTATTTGAATTAAATTATTATTGTAAATACAATAAACAAAAAAGTTTATTGCATCGTGGTAATACTCTATCGCCACTTTCTTTTTTTTAGCACCCTAGTGAACCAATCCATTAGGGCAGGAACAAATATCATCAGTCATAGTCGTTAGCCCTTTGGGTTCCAGCCCAGCCGTGTCACCTGGCGCCGAAAATACGCAAAAACGGCGACGGGCCGATATTAATGAATGGGATGTGATAATCTCGGGGCATGTTATAGCTGTATCGCGGTTGTAGCTGGTGGGATGCGATACAGCCTCCTCGAGTGGCGTTGATAAATAGTTTTTCAAAATGTATGGCGCACCCTGGGCTGCTAAATTGCGTCATGTAGGCCTGTACCACGATGTTACAGCCAAAAGCAGAACTTTTCAGGCAGCTGTGGGATTAGTTGCGCCCGTGCTTTCCTCGCGTTGTCATTTCTCTGGGTTAAAAGTATTCTATGTGTTATTCAGGGACCAAAAGTACCTAAAATGTACTATATCCAAATATTTTCAGCCGTCAAATAGTTTTTATCGATTTCTCGGCATCTATCTATCGGGTTAAGATACAAAGTACCTACACCAGTTTTTGAGTCAAAACCTAAGCAGTCCATCAAAACCGCATCGCAATCGAACCGGCGATTTTTACGTGATTCGCGGACATACAAAGAGACAGACACAATTTTTTTAAATGATTCTTGTTCAGTAGATTATTGCTGAATCTCTTGAAATGCTGAATCTTTTGAAATGATTCTTGTTCAGTAGCTTATTGCTGAATATTTAGAAATGATTCTTGTTCAGTAGATTATTGCTGAATCTTTTGAAATGATTCTTGTCCAGTAGATTACTGCTGAATCTTTTGAAATGATTCTTGTCCAGTAGATTATTGCTGAATCTTTTTAAATGATTCTTGTTCAGTAGATTATTGCTGTTTTTTTTAAATGATTCTTGTTCAGTAGATTATTGCTGAATCTTTTGAAATGATTCTTGTTCAGTAGATTATTGCCGAATCTTTTGAAATGATTCTTGTTCAGTAGATTATTGCTGTTTTTTTAAAATGATTCTTGTTCAGTAGATTATTGCTGAATCTTTTGAAATGATTCTTGTTCAGTAGATTATTGCTGAATCTTTTGAAATGATTCTTGTTCAGTAGATTATTGCTGAATCTTTTGAAATGATTCTTGTTCAGTAGATTATTGCTGAATCTTTTGAAATGATTCTTGTTCAGTAGATTATTGCTGAATCTTTTGAAATGATTCTTGTTCAGTAGATTATTGCTGAATCTTTTGAAATGATTCTTGTTCAGTAGATTATTGCTGAATCTTTTGAAATGATTCTTGTTCAGTAGATTATTGCTGAATCTTTTTAAATGATTCTTGTTCAGTAGCTTATTGCTGAATATTTAGAAATGATTCTTGTTCAGTAGATTATTGCTGAATCTTTTGAAATGATTCTTGTCCAGTAGATTATTGCTGAATCTTTTGAAATGATTCTTGTCCAGTAGATTATTGCTGAATCTTTTTAAATGATTCTTGTCCAGTAGATTATTGCTGAATCTTTTTAAATGATTCTTGTTCAGTAGATTATTGCTGTTTTTTTAAAATGATTCTTGTTTAGTAGATTATTGCTGAATCTTTTGAAATGATTCTTGTTCAGTAGATTATTGCTAAATCTTTTTAAATTGTTACGTAATGCTTTATTATAAGTGTTGATATATTTATGTCATACTAGCTGATGCCCACGGCTTCGCACGCGTGGTCATTGCTGTAGGTTAAAAGTACTTTTTGTGCTATTTCAGGACCTAAAATACCAATATACCAAAATTTGATCAAAATTCCTTTAGCCGTAAAAATTTTTTTTACCGCATCGCAATCGGTCCAGTAGTTTTTAAGTGATGCACGAACGAACAAACATACAGATAGACACGAATTTTTAAAATGTTAAAATTCTTGTTCAGTAGCTTATGTTATGTACCCTAGACCATTTATTTTTTAATTTTCTTCTTTGTATAGACTTTTTCGTTCCTTTTGCTTTATTATAAGTATAGACTCCACGACTATAGAAATATCGCTCGAAAGAAGGACGGGCCGCACAGCAAAACCCCCTCTTTCTGTACCTCTAGAAGGTTTTCAATTGGTTTCTACCTGGCGCGCTTTGATTCAAATTCGTCCAACGTCACGTGTCTACCACGGGCTCGTTCTGTTTAACACCGCCTTGGGATCCGGCGCTATCCACTTGGCATATTCCGGCCAAATCCGCGATTCCTCGCCTCTTGCGATTATCGCACGCGATTACTCACCGACCGAGGCCTAATTCTCTAGCTGGGAATTGAGACTTTTAGCTAGCTTTGGCGAAATAAATGGTCGGGCTTATAAATGACGGCTATATCTTCGGCTGTTATTTTGGACTGTGTTCATTTGTATTTTGAATAGTCGCAGTCGCTTCTTAGCCTATCTTATCTCAAGAAGGAGACATCCCAACGGCTATACTTCTCTTTAACTATAGCGTTTTTGACAGGCAACATTATTTGATAGATGTATCCGTCAGTCTGGTAGCTCGGTAGCCGCGCGTGTACCTCGCCTAAACGGAATTCTATATTAGACTCCTCAAATATTTACGCAGCGTAAGTAGAAAAGTAACCTAATAACGGTACCTTTTCGGCGTGTTTTTGTATTTTATCTACTAAATTGAATAATGATTGTACGGACAGATAATATCTACCTTTTACACGACGGTTATTGGATATTGGTTGTGAATATGCTTTTCTTTACACATGGGTTTTTGGGAGCTCTTTTCCCTTTTTTTTTAAAGAATATCTGCAGTTAAAACACTTGTACTTAAGGGTATAAGAAATTATCTTAATTTTTCTGGTGAATTTAAAACTATCAATAAAAAGAGAGAAAATTCAATCTTAAAAAATAACTTACAACTCAAGAAATATCGTAATAATCAGAAATTTTTAACAATTATTTTGTTTGTATTGTATAAAAAATACCTTCTAGGGCAGAGCAGACAATCTCAACTTTAACAGTATTTTATGTGAGCAGGCGAGATAATACTGCACAATCTAGCGGTGCACAGTAGCGCCATCTAGTTACCTTATTTTAACCAAAGTGATCCATGAATCCCTAGTAAGTAATGGGCTGATTCCACTGGTAGAAACCTAAAAGTGAGCAATTTACTACAATTGAGTAGCTATTATGCTCATCATGCCGAAGATCCTTATCAGATCTTCACCATTTTTTATGAGAACAACTTAAAGTTAAAGAAAAAAGAAGAACCATCAAATTCGGATCTAATAAGATATATTCAGTAGCCCCCTTTTTGGGGGAAGTAAAAAAGCTTCCCCCTCCCCCAAAAGATTTTTGATTGGGGGAGGCCCCAATCAAAAATCCCCGACGACTAATATATTCAAAAATTTCGTTATACTTGTTATACCGAGTTTCGTCCAGATCGGTTGTGACATACGGCCTGTCCTTTACCAACAAACTGACAGATGAAAGCAAATTGGTTGTACTTGAAGCAGAGACTTGAGCTCGCGTCGCTCGTTCGGTCAACTAGGTATACTTTGTATTTGAAAAGGGAACTTCCTTATAACAATGTTATGTCGATGAGTTTTATGTACTAAATTTAAAATTGACATACTAAGTTCAGTCTTCAGGCGACACAATCTATCTATCTATACTTATAATCTATCTATCTATATCTAAACTTATAATAAAGCAATAAGAACGAAAAAGTCTGTACAACGAAGATAATTAAGAAAAAAATGCTCTAGGATAATTACTTAAAATAAGCTACTGAACAAAAGTGGATAATTTTTTTAAATTTGTGTCTGTATGTTTGTATGTTTCTTTGTTAGTTTGTTCACGCATCACGTATAAACTGCTGGACCGATTGCGATGCAGTTTTCAATATTGGATAGCTTAGGGTTTGACTTAAAAACTGGTCTGGTATCTCAAACCGATCAGTAGAAGCCGAGAAATGTAGCTGTGCACGCGGCTTCGCACGCGTGGTCATTTTTCTAGGTTAAAAGTACTCTATGTGCTACTCTAGGACCTAAAATAAGCTACTGTTTTTTTTAATTCGTTTCTGTCTGTTTGTCTGTATGTTTGTTCGCGCATCACGTAAAAACTACTGCACCGATTGCGGTACTGTTTTCACTATTAGATAGCTTAGGGTTTGACTTAATAATTGGGGTCCTTGGTATCTCAATCAGATGAGCCGAGCAATCCATAAAAACATTTTGACGGCAGAAGGAATTTTGATAAAATGTTGTTTTATTGGTATTTTAGGTCCAGAAATAGCACATATAGTACTTTTAACCTATAGAAATGACCACGCGTGCGAAGCCGCGGATACAGCTAGTAACACAATAATTCCTTTACGCATCTATCAACATCATAACCGATTAGACGCACAATAACATCTACGCAGAGATCCAGTAACAAAGCAACACAGAGCAATAAAGTAGGAGAATCGCGAAGGAAATGAAATTCCACATTTAATCGTTTCAGGAGATTTCAGGAGCCGCTGTCCCATCATAAACGGATTTACATGAGTCCTAAGATGAGATTGAATCGGAAATGGAATGTTTGGTTTCCTCCAGGATGTAATAATGGGAATGGATTTTTTAGGATTATATTTTATCTTATCTTATCTTAGCCAATATGAACCTCAGACTATACAGGTTTGCGCTTAAATTTGGGATATGAAGGATAGACAGTTTCTGTTATAGAAAGGCCTTTAAAACTTAGTACCACACTTTTAAAATTAATAGTTTTTTAATAAATCGCTTGGCTCCTACTCATCGAATCGGATCCTACGAATCGGATTGCGATACCAATAACACCAGTTTGAAGTCCAATTCTAAGCTATCCAACAATGAAAATCACATTGCCATCGGACCACTAGTTTTATTCAAAACTTAGTACCACACTTTTAAAATTAATTGTTTTTTTTTTAATGAAATTTCTTGGCTCCTGCTCATCGGATTGAGATACAAAGTACAACAGTTTTTAAGTCGAAACCTAAGCTAGCTAACAGTAAATATTGCATCGCTATCGGTTCAGTAGCTTTAACGTTATGCGGGAACATTAAAAATGTGGTACTTAGTTTTGAAGGCCAGCGTAGTTAGACGGTTTCTGGTCTTAGGAAACTGCAGGTTTTTTAAAAAGTTCATCGTTCGTTTTTCGAAAGGTACAGTCAGCCAGGTATTCGACATTTGTAAACAAAATGGAAAGGTCTAATGACTCTATTTCCAAACAGGAATATTTATTTCAAAGTGAACTACCAAATCGAACTAGCCATTAGTAAAGAAACTCCCATACAAATATCAGGTACATTAAACTGATCCATTTGTTTATTGCTACATATAAATTTGTAGGTCATTTATCCCCAATTGTGTACGCAATTAAATAACATCACTTAAAAGTATCGACTACACGTACGTACGTGGTGACAATTCTGTTTGCACGAACTAACTAGTCTATATTTAAGTTTAGTCCTATCAAATAATTAGTAGTCGGTAGTCACGTTCAAATCTTATGAAGATGAAAGGGATCGCTTTAGAGCTATCCAAAGTTTTAGTTTTGCTATCCCAACAGAGTAGGAATGAATCACGATCGGTCTCGCTGATATTTCTACAACATTGCAGGAAGCGGATATGGAAACGGACAGACGACGCAAATATTTATAGCGTTTAGAAAAAGGAATGCGAAAGAATTCTACTAACAGAATCTCCGAAAAACTATAGTGCATTTTCCTCGACCGAAGAAGAAAGGAATTATTTCACATTGAGAGTGACAAGTGTCGAGAAAACTTGCACCGATGGTGTAGAGATCAGGTGGAGTGCGATAGCGGTGCTGCCGTCCAGTCTATGTCGCTTCTTCTCTGTTGCCCCTTATGCACGGCTCGTTGTTCCAAACAAGACCTTTACTTGGCCACTGATCATGCGGTGGAGGTTGCCAAGTTTTGGTCCTAAACCATATAGTTGCTTAATGTTTCAGCGGTTGATACGAAAAAGAAGAATTTTCAAATTAGCAATTGTGAAAACCGTTATTGAATATTTTACTTTGACGTAAAATAATTCAAATTACTTGAAGGAAACAATGCTGCGTATATTTCCTTAGCGATATAAATTTAAATGGGTACACATTTGTTTCAATTATAAACTTACGGGTGGAAAAGAATACACGACCTTTAGCGCGCAATCGTGTTTTGTTGGCTGGCTGGTGGTATTAATATGGTTTATTTTTTAAATACTTTGACATCGTCCTGACGTTATATTTTTAAGCAACACTATTCTACGAGACGTTCAGGTAATTCTACTCATGGTAAGCGCTTGACCTGCCCTTAACATTTGCAGTGCCATCTTTGGATGGAAACACACTGCACTTATGTACCAAATTGCTAACGCGCTACATGTTTCTATGATTTTTTCTCCTCACATACTTTACTACGGTGCAGAAAATGTAGTTTTACTTGATGAAGCATGTATAAAAAATAAATGCTTATAAATTATACTTACGAGAACGAGTCGAGAAATCTTCATGCAATGAGATAGCTGATGTTCTTACCTGAAAAAGATAAAGATAAGGGTTAATACTTTTAAAAGCTACACTATATAACAACTTTAAATTGGACACAAACAAATTAAAGAAAATGAAAACCGGGATAGGAAATAGACGGAGTTACCAGATATTTCCGTGAATACGTGTGGGCGTCATCTCCTCGGCTAACATTACCGCCTCGAGCGTCTTATGTAGCGCCATTCTGACAAAGAAAAATTTAAAACCGTCAACCGATCTACCGAATGACACTACTATTAACATTTAAATTTTCAAAAATTCAATTTTGATTTTTATTAAGACAAACTAATGACAAAAGAAATATTGTCGAATGTCTACGTTTTTTTATGGAGCAAGTGCCTTTATTAACTACGAGTAACTACAAAAAAAATAACTAGCTACTTCATGAAACAGTCGGACAGCCCACATGGCATTGCAGCCTTATAGATAGTCAAAATGTTCTAGCCCACTAGCAGTTGGCAGCGTACCAAACATGCTGGCGGCATTGCCCCGTTGAATTGCAACGCTAATTTGATGACCTAAATAAGTACCAGCGTTTTAAAATCAAGTTGCATTGACAGTTTTCACGAGAAGGCGGATAATGCGGATCAGCTCAAAAATAAATTATTATTTTTTGGTACTAGCTGTGTGCGCGGCTTTGCCCGCGTGGTCATTTATCTGAATTGTGATTACCCTATGTGCTATTCCAGGACCTAACATAACAATACTGAAAACTAAGTCAGCAGTCAAATAGTTTCTATCGATTGCTTGGCTGTGAACTACATAACAATTGGTCCAGTAGATTTTATGTGATGCGCGAACAAACAGACAGATAAGATTTAAAAAATAATGTTTTTCAGTTGCTTATTTTAAGTCCACTAGAGCATTTTTTTATTTTCTTTATTGTACAGACTTTTGAGTAGGTACTTACTGCTTTATTGTAAGTCTAGATTAATTTGGGCGCAAGCAAATCCATGTCTTATAAACACGGACACTGAAATGGTTTGTCTAGATTTCGCCATGTCTTCTTTGAGCCATATAACATGCGCCATGTTCTGGTAACGCTTAAGTTCTCGTAATTAGCACCTAACTTACAGAAGTAATCAAGTCAAATCTAATGGTATTGCTAAGAAAAACAAGCCCGCTACTGCCTTGGTTGTTCCTCAGTTTGATACTACAGCACAACTTCACTGCTAACCTAATTCCATTGCCATTTATAATAAACGTTTAAAACTCGTCAAAAATATAACACACTGTGCACTTCGATGAAAGTCCCATCAAAAGGCTGTATAATAAGATTTGCAGCGATAGTAGCTCTCAACAACGTTAACCTAGTTTAATGACGAACTATCGACCAGCCACCCAGCCAGCTACTATTCATAATATCACAGGACTTGTCACACCTTTGAGTACATTTAAATCGACTTTGTCAAGTGAATGGGCGGGAAGAGGTGAAGTACAGTAACTGCGAATATTAAGCCATTGAGAAATCGCACTTGAGAATATTACTAGACATTAATATTGTTGAATAATCTTGAACGATATCGAAAACAAAAGATTAAACCACCTAAACCACTAACATTAAGCTTAAAACTCACCAAAATAATGAACCGCCCGAAATCAAAGAATATCAGATTTCACAAAAACATTTAAAATAAAATGTATTAACCAAGTAACTGCCTAAGTACATAAGTACGAAAGCCAAAAGGGTCAGACTAAGTTTGCAGTCTGCGGTGTCAAGCAGTTATTTAATTACTCCATTAACTGCACTTGTTGGGGTTCGCTAAGGGGTGATTTTAAGGGCTAGTGCGGATAGGTGATGAAATTGTAAGGGACTGTCTGAAGGATGCAGTGAGGTAGACAGACAGCGTTACTTTAGCAATAGGGTTTCGAAAAGTTCAAAGTTTAAGTGTTAATTTGCTGTACAAATTGTTTTAATTGTTACAAAACGCATGTGTAAAATGTATAAAATCAATAAATGATATCGATTCGACCCATCCAAATACATAAAAATTGATTATGCGGGACGGCGTTATCGTGGTCAACTAAAGTATTTAATAGTCTATATATCGATTGACATGCATTTTACAAAACATCAGCGGGACTTCAAATCAAAAACTAAATCAATTTGATCGAGCTGCGCGCTACGCATCGGCGCACTACAATTTGTGAGAGAATTAAAAGTTAAGCGAACTAGGGTTATTCAATTATAGCTAATGTTGCAGTTACTATTAAATCGAATCAACTTTGAAAAGTTTACTCATTCGACGCACAGCACCGTAAACGTTTATTTTTAACTAGCTGTGCCTGCGGCTTTGTCCGCGTGGTTATTTTTATGGGATATAAGGATCCTGTGATATTCCAGACCCAAAAGTACCAAAATCATCAAACTTCGTTCAGACGTACGTACAAAAACTACTCATCAGGTTGATACCAAATACACCAATTTTTAAGTCAAACCTTAAGCTAACAGCGAAAACCGCATCGCAATCAATCCAGTAGTTTTTCGTGATGCGCGAACAAACATACAGACAAACAGACATACAAAGTTTTTAAAAATGTTACTTTCTTATTCAGTAACTTATTTTGAATACCCTAAAACTATCTATCTTTTAAATATCCTCATTTTACAGTTTTTTTGGTACTTACTGCTTTATTATAAGTATGGATATTCGCTAAGAGAAAGATTGAGAACTAGGGTGACGAGACCACCATGTAGCTATTATAGATAGATAGATGAACTCTTTATAGAAACACAGTGTAAAAACATGGTATTACAAAACTTAATCAATAAAAAAGCGTTATAATTGCGTGGCTATTGTTATTAAATTACCAATTAAAATATGACGATTTGTAAATATAGGTAATTTGTATGGAGAAACATTAATTACCTAAGTATAATTTGAAGGTACGATTTGGTATATAGATACTTTAGATTCTGGAACAACGCATTGGGTACTTTTCATCATCACCAAGATCCACGCGGGTGTAACCGCGGGGCATAGCTAGTACAAAATAATCAGGGCGATGAGCGCAGTCGCGCCTTGCCTGTGGTCCACCTCAATATAACTGGGTGTATAAGGGGTTTTTATTTCTGTCCATGGTCCACCTATGTAGTTATTAATATATGGTTTTTAGAATGAATTGCCAGTGGCCCATCCAGAAAAAAAATGGTACAAAAAATGGTAGTTACACGAGAAGTCCTTTTGTATTTCTTTAAGGATATTTTGGTATACAGGGAGTGTAAATTTAAAATGTTTTATGAAAAATTTGCGGTATTACCACGAGAAAAGACCTCAAATATTTATAATTTACTTAGAAAAGTAATGGTATTTACATGCGGTCACACTCGTGGACACCAAATGCAGCGGATGTGTCACTCCACATTACATTTTCACTGTGTTCAGAGATTTGATGGCTTCAACCATAATACAGGTGGACCATGGAAAGAAAATATTGCCCCTAATGCAAGTACAGTCAGGTGAACTATGTAGGTGGACCACGGGCAGAGCGCGAGCGCAGTGTATGACAGAGTACCACCAGATCACCACACATTATCTAAGGATAAACTTGCCCTTCAAACTTTAATATCCCTAAAAATAGAATTGCAATTGTAATTTGCTGGCGTGACGTTTACCATCAACCGAACGACATTCAGTTTTCAACACTTAGTTTGATAAAAGAAGGGCTCCATAAACGAGTTTTCAAAGTACGTACTTGAGTGGTTTAACAGCAAAAATATATTTTTCCAAAATACATCTTTCTAAAATATATTTTTATCATAAATACCAAGGCGTTTTCATTTAATCTCAAAAAAAAAATGTCACAAACATTGTCACAGAAAATATTTTTATGGAAAGGTTCGCTAACAATTTATCTTTTTAAGTTTTGCAAAAAATACTTAAGTAAATTTGATTTCTGGACGAAAATTAAATTTTTAAGTATAATGTTGGCTGAAACCTTTGCGCTTTTATACATCTTTTATCGAAAGCTTTCGCCCGCGACTTCGTCCGCGCGGACTACAAATAATCGAGAAAAAAAGCATCCTATGTCCATCCAGGTTATTAAAAAAATGCAAGAGTATAGCACCGACGCTCTTGGTACTTTTTGACAGACTTGTTGTTATTTTGTTTCCACGGCAAACGTTCCTACAGTACAGTACAGTCCCAGTTTACACGTGGCAACTTACTATTTTCCGGGATAAAAAGTATCCTATGTTGGTATCTATTATTGTACAGTACTTATTTAAAAATCGGATCAGCCGTTTTGGAGTGGAAGATCCCCAAACAAACAACATTTCATATTTATATATTGGTGTGGATTGTACTATGTATAATATGACATTTTAACATACCTAATGTTGCTACATCACCGATATTATACCAATCATCAAAATCCGCTGTTTCAGCGCTGAGAACATACATACATACACATAAACACAAACTTTCGCATTTACAAAATTAATAATAATTATTAGGTTAGATAATTATACCTATTTACACGCCCAGGCCCTTAGGCACCCAGATTATAGTTTGCAGAAAACAAGGAATAAGGTAGGGAATTCCATTCGATAAATCTATCTATATATACTTATAATAAAGCAATAGGAACGAAAGAGTCTGTATAAAGAAGATAATTTTAAAAAAATGGTCTAGTTTACTTAAAATAAGCTACTGAACACAAATAGGTAATTTTTTTTAAATCGTGTCTGTCTGTTTGTTTGTTAGTTTGTCTGTATGTTTGTTCGCGCATAACGTAAAAACTACTTGACTGATTGCGATGCAATTTTCACTGTTGGATAGCTTAGGGATTGTCTTAAAAACTGGTGTACATGGTATCTGAATCCAATCAGTAGAAGCCAAGCAATCGATTCAATATTTTTGACGGCTCAAGGAATTTTGACCAAATGTTGGTATATTGGTATTTTAGGTCTTGGAATGATACATATAATACTTTTAACCTAGAGAAACGACCACGCGTGCGAAGCCGCGGGTACAGGTTGTACTTATAATAAAGCAATAAGTACGAAAAAGTCAGTACAAAGAAGATAATTAAAAAAAACTAGAGTACATAAAATAAGCTACTGAACAAGAACACTTCTTTTTTTAAATCGTGACTGTCTGTTTGTTGGTTGTTTGTCTGTATGTTTATTCGCGCATCACGTAAAAACTAATGGACCGATTGCGATACCGTTCACCGTTGGATAGCTTAGTATTTGACTTAAAAACTGGGCTACTTCTAAATGAAATGACCACGCGGGCAAAACCGCAGGCATGGCTAGTAATAAATATATTCGTAATATTGTTAGTGTTAGATCGTGGTTATAGCTTTGTTTTATATTTAATTACAGAAAGCAATTTTGTATTCTGTATTATGTACATTGGAAAATTATAGAAGTTTTACAATAATACAACAGCTTTCTTGAATTCCGAGTATATAATTCTATCACACCTGCATCCATACTGCATAATAATATTATAAGAGCAAAACTAATTCTTGTCTGTTTGTTACCTTTTCACAACTAAACGGCTGAACCGATATTGATGAAATTTGGTATGGAGATAGTTTGAACCCTGGGAAAGGACGTAAGGTACTGTATCGTATCTGTATGTGTATCGCGATAAGATTTAGTACGAGCGGACGAAGTCTTGAACAAAAGTTAGTAGGCCAGTAAGTAGAGAAATTTGCCTTGCAAAAGGTAGTGTAGTGATGATTTTCACATATGTTGTTTAAGTCTAGACACTGATTAAAAAATCCAAGTTTTCGACCTTGGGAGGTGGGAGCGTTAGCCGCCATCTTGAATCAATGGGCCAAAATTAGATTTTTGTAAATATTTAACATTTAGTTGTATGGCAGAAGTGTCCCCCTTTTTAAATCCCTGCGTTTTTTAAAATTCATTCTTTCGTGTATGTTGTGACCTCTTTATAAACACATTCTCCAAATATAAAGTTTCTACATTCAGCGGTTAAGAATATACGTTGTTCCGGCATTGGACCATTTTTACACGACTGCCCAAAAAAAGGAGTGTTATGTGTTTAGCATTCATGTATGTTTGTATGTATGTATGTGAGTTTCTTTATTCCACCATAACTTTTGAATGCCTGAACAGATTTAGACGTATGGGGTATCGTTAGAATCCTTACATCCCCCGAGTAACATAGGTTATATCTTTTTTCGAAAAAAAAAATAAAACAATTTTTCTGCAGTAAGGCTCCATATAAAAAGGCGAAAAAAATATTTTTTCTTCATTTTTTTATTTTATTTAATATGGGTATCAAATTGAAGGCCTTGATAAGCAAATTCCAACGGTATATAATTTATAAAATCATTTTCTAATGGAAAAATTTGGGTCACGGACGAGATTCGAACTCGCACACTGTGCCTCAGCGCAGCACATGCCTTTACCAATTCGGCCAACGAGACCTATGCGTCGTCATCCAAATCTTTCCACTAGCTTCTTTTTGAACCCGTCTTATGGGGACGGTAACGCTATCTATTGGTCGTATTACGAACTACCAACCAAACACGGCTAATATTGAAGAACACAACAAACGTAGTTAATCTTTTTATTTATTTTTTTACGCTAAGCAGGCGTTAACTGCTATAAAAAAAAAAAAGGTATATAATTTATTGGCATAAGTTTAAATTTTGGCAGGGCAAGCGTGTTCTTTTAGCTTTTAAGCTAGTTATGGGTAAAGATGTTTTTTTCGCTTCTTGTAACTTTTTGCCCTATGTTTGTTTGTTTGTCGTATGAGGTAGTGCTGGCCTCTGATGTCAGAGTTTGTCAGGCCGCCCAAGGGCCTCTGACATGGCTTAACGACTGCTATTAATCAATAACAGCCGGGACCGACAGCTTAACGTGCCCTCCGAAGCACAGAGCGATAGAAAACCGCACATAAAATAGAAAAGTCATTGGTGCGGAGCCTAGGTTTTGAACCCGGTATCGTTGGATTCTAAATTGCACTATAGAACCTTTAGGCCACCATCGCTTTTCCCTATGAGGCTTACAGAACAACTGTGAATGCAAAAAAAATATGCAAATAATGTCTTCTACTTACACTTCTACTTATACTTTTTATACTTTTCAGAGACACTTTTGCTATGAAGCTAATTGCTAAAGAAATATTTAGAAAAATTCTAATTTTGGCCCTTCAATTCATGATGTCTGCAACGCTCCCACTTCTCAAGATCGATAATGTGTTTTTTTCGTAAAGGCCTCATAATTAAGCAATACAAATCAAAACATCTTCTACACCTCCATTTATAGGGCAAAGTTTCATATTTTCCTCCAATGACTGGCCTATAGTTAAACATAAGTCATACATCTCGCCCCACTAACGAGCGCGTAGCTGTAACATCTACGACGTAGCGGTGTATTGTAGATATCTACGACGTAGCGGTGTCTACAGCGTAGCCACGTAGCGGGTAGAAGGGTGATTACAGGTGGGGAGTGGGGACGCCTCAATGAGCGTTTATTACCCGAGCGACACCTTGGGAGGTACTCACTTAACTCGAGAGGGGTTCGAAGAAATATTATCTCTAGTAGCTTTCTACTAAAGGCCAATAGTTTTTTTTTGTATGTTTTATAAAAGGAATAATTATCGCTTTTTATACCATGAATAGCTAAAAAGGTCCATATAACCTTTCTTCGATTATTTAAAGCTTGATGTGCTAAATTTGTATTTATTTACCCACGAGGTCTAGGAGAGGGATGTTATAAGTTTAGGATGGGTATGTGTCTGCGTGTGGAATCGTAGCTCCCAAACGAATGGGCTGATTTGATGCGTTTTTTTTTGTTTTTATATCTGATGTCATCGAGATGCTTCAATCTAGTCGATTATCGGGTGGCGATATACCTAACATTGCGCACTACCGCACGCGCATACTGCGCGTGCGCGTCGCGGCGACTATAATGGGTCGAGGGTTGTATACATTTCTAATTTGAGCTGTTTAGAATCTTTTATTTTTAACCCGCGACGAAAGAGAGGTTTAGGGTGTGTATGTATATGTATCTGAGTGTATGTCTGTGGCATCGAAGAACCCAAACGAATGGTCCGTTTTTAATGCCTTTTTTTCTGTTTGAAAGCTAATGTGATCGAGATAGTTCTTAGCTATAATGCGGGAGAGGCCGGGTTTTTTTTTTATTATTTTTGCAATTCGCACTATTTACCTAGCCCCAAACTAGGACCCTGTACTATGGGTACATGATGATGATGATAATAAAAGCAACAGGCAAGAGCGATGGTGACCGAACGGTGTATGGTCTTTGCAATCCAAGGACACCGGATTCGACCCTCGGCCTCGCAACATTGTTTTTTATTTAATAAGTTATGACTCATAGTTACTATAGTTGGAATAATTCAACTTATATACGAGAATAACTCCCGTTTTGCCTTTTAAAATGTTTGAAAACCACGTTAGTTTTCATCATAATAAGTTATGACACATTTTAAATCGTTCTGTGCTTGAGTCTCTTGGGAGGGCACGTTAAGCCATCGGTCCCGGTGGCTAACAATTGATAGCAGTCGTTAAGCCACTTGAAAAACTGTTATTAATTTGTTCAAAAGTGGTTCAGTAGAACCGTTATGAAAATAATAATTTTTAGAAGCAGTTTAGTGGTATGTATAAAAAAGTTTATTTAAAATCTTACAACTCGTTCGAAAATATGAAGTAACCCGGTACATTAGCACAAGGAGTTGATGCACATCGTTACGGAGCGTCGGTCAGGACGCACCTATTTTTGAAAAATGGTTTTCAATACGAATTTGATCGCTGGGAGCGGGGTAAAATCAATAGAACGCTATGTTTGAGATATGGCTACTGATGGTTGGAGAAATAAAGGATTAGAATATCATAAATAATTAATCGACTATAGAATGAATAAAAAAACACTACTTCAAATGGTCTTACTACGAGTAAAGGAGAAATGGGCTAGTATTTAGTGTAACAGGTTAGGGTAGTTACCATCTGTTCTACTGATTGTTTTACCAATAGAAGAATATGCAGACAGTATCCCAACCAAGAACGGAATTTACACCGCCAAATCGAATTATGCACCCTAGATATGCCGATCCGCTCGTACGCACAGGCCTCACGCACACACTTCACTATGTTATGCTAATCAGCCTTTATGAAAAAAAAAGCTTCTAAGAGTTATTTTTTTAAGCATTGTCACTTTTTATGTTTTTTTTTTTTTTTTATCTATTTTTGAGCTACACTGAAAGTTTCAGATAGTGGATAGCTAATCGGAAAGTGCCCAAAATTGGATTTGCCAGATTCCAGGACAGACAGAAATACATAGAAACGTACAAGTGAAGTTAAATAAAAGCTTTTAACAATGGAGTATTTTGTGATGAAATTGTGTATCAACCACAAAGCACCACAAATTATACACTCATCCTTCATTTGCTATGCTTCACTCGTTTATTTGGCGGTATAGACTCCGTCTTCTTTTATACCTTTTGACCCCAACATTGTCGCTATATGTTGCAGTAGCTTATTGGCTAGGTCACAGAATAAATAAGGTGTACAATTGCGGCAATTATTCAGCACATTTCTGATCGATGACTGAAGATATGGCCGCCAATTGTACTGTAGCTGAATGTGGCCTAACTCAATTTTTCAGTTTTTGGTGCAATAAAGTGTTGGCTATATATCTAAACACACAAAAAAACAGTCAAATTGGGAACCAACCTCCTCTCGGTAGATATGCACCCCGCATGTGTACATTCTGGATTAATTCGATGTAATTCCCAAATATCATGTGTACGTGTGTACGTATGTACTCGTAGACACGGGTAGTGACTTTCCTATACCATGTACATCTATTGTATTGTAGATACGTGTAGTGATACAATTTGTACATGTATGGGTTTCCCTTGAGCACTGTGTCTGCGGGCATGTTTACCCTGGTATCTAGTTAGCTAGCGCGCACTAGCGCTAAGTTTAACAGCTTGTTAGTAGGTAGGCAAGCTCTTTTATACTATGAGAGCGTTAGGCGCTCCACTTAATTAACAACGTATATGGCTGCGAATACCTTTTACCTGCGATTTTAGCAGTAAACGCCTGCTTTGCGTGAACATATACACCGCCTGTGGAACGCTCTGCCAGTTACTACTCGTATAAGGCGAGCCCTGTCACTCCCTGTTTTTAAAGTTCAAGTAAAGAAGTTTTATCTCTCTAATTAATATTACTTCTTGCTATTTTGTTGTTATTCTGTTGTGGTTTCACTGTATATAATTTATATTGTTTTTTTATATATGTAGGTAGTTAACTTTCGGGAACGACGAAGAATGTTTTTAAAAACTATTAATTAAAAATACAAATTGAGGACTAACAAGATTTTATTGTTAATACCTCCGAGTTCAATGTAAGACTAACTTAAAACTAACATACATTCATTATTCGAAACGCTTATCTATTTGCTTGCGCTGCGTCTGGCCACCTGCACCGGCCCGTCTTGGACTCTGAACGCGTGCGTGGGTAGATTCTACGCAAGCATTATGGGTACTCTATAATAGAGACGGGAATATAACGCCTTCCCCCTCAGATCGAAGTTATTGAAAAAGATTTTATTTTTCGAGAACTTCGTAAACACAATTTTAGTAAGGTTAACGTAACAAAAGGGGTCTATGATTAACTGGTACTTCAAGTTCAATATCATTTTGTGAAGTATCCTGCTGTTTACAAAACTTTCCTTGAATGGAGGATTTGAAACAGATTACTGATATTGTAATTATTGCTATGATAATATAAAGTACAATTGTGGCAAAGTCAATGCTTTTCGCTTGAATCACACTGTTATCAGTTTTCACACTTCTCTTCAGTAAATAGTTTAGGTGTTGAATGTCATCCAAATTTACTCCTTTCAAGTTCATCGGCTCCGTATCTGCTGCGCTGAATCTCTGCTCGTGTTCTCGTAAAAGAGGTAAATTTATTATAGGTACATGCTTATACGTGGTTCCCAGTGAGTGAGCAACTCGTTGTGGAAAACATTTGGAGAGTTTTTGTCCATACTGCATCAGTTGTTCTACGCAAGTTTCTTTGGCGTAAACGGCAAGGTCATTTTCCGAACAAATATACTCCTTAGCCGTTATCTCTCTGCATTTTTGGGCGATCGGACGATACTTTGTACCTTCTACTAACAAGTAAGGGAATTCGGGAATAATGGCAAATGTCTCGTTGTTGGGATCATGGGATACTGGGAGTGAGTACAATTTATAATAATTATAAGTAATATTATCACATTAATAATAAATCTAACAGTGTTATTATTAATATAAGTTTTGACAGTAAATGTCTCTTCTAAGTTAATCAAGTTTCGTTCATTTACAGGATACATCAAATGATCAAGGCTACTAATTTCTTTCAGCAGCTCCAATAATTCATTAGGGCTAAGGACAGCCTTGTGTAAAATTGATACCTTACTAAGTGCTAAGGATGTCTCTATATCGTTAAGTTTCATAGAAATAGTCCTAAAATTAATAATTAACGAATTAAATACACTAATAACATAGGATACAAGGAAATCCTTACTCTCTTTTCTAAGTTTTTCTTTAACCAGCTGTTCTATTCTGGTTAATCTATCATTCAAAATTTTAGTATTATCCTCCATTATTTTGGTAGAGTTTACGACATGATGAATATAATAGTTATTTTATTAGAAATAGCATGTTCGCTAGTTTTTAAATTTGTTATCATCTCATCAAAATGGACCGCGTCTTCATGATCAAGATTACCTGTGATGACCTTGATCATTGAACCCAGTGGGTCAATAAGGCCGCGTTTAAATCTCTTGTTTGGTATTAATTGTTGCAGTTTTTCTATTGCTTCATCTCGAATATATTCCGCTTGAACTCTGTACTCGTTTACTTCGTAGAAATCAGAATATTGATTATAAGACGATAGTTTTTTTGCAAAATTTGAAATATTGTTTTAAGTTGAACTGTAAGTCTGATGCTATTCCCTCCAGCTCAATTGTTTTGATAATTGTCCATTCATTGGGCTGTAAAAATGCTTGACCTAGTTTAACAGGCAGAACACCTGGGTTCCTGTCAATTTTCTGCACTTGAAGGCCCTGGCTTTGGGGACCTTGGTTTTGGCCTGGGGGGCCTGGGTCGTCGATATCCATACCATTAGGAGCAAGCGCCACCTGTGGAGGACGTTTGACATTTTCAATAGAAACCTTTGTGTCCCTTTCTTTTATTTTTACAGGCACTACATTTCGCTTCATTTTACCCGTTACAATAGCCTTGTGATATTTAGGTTTGTCTTTAGATTGCCGTTTGTTTAAAGCTTTTGCGTAAATTGTTTGTCCTATTTCTAATCCCGGACTTAACTCACCTCCACGCTTTTTACTAATATTTTCCTTATTTTTACCCATTTTTTTCTACTAAATGTCGATACAATTCCTGTGTCCTTTTCCTATGATCTTTTACTAACTGTTGCCTATATGCTTTATCAAAATCTATGTCAAATGCAGAGTTTACTTTGGTATGACCGAATACAACTTCAAAAGGTGTTAAGCCGGTGGCACTGTGAATACTATTATTGTATGCCATGATTGCATAGGTCATGATAGATGCAGCATCTGCATATTTTCTTTCAAATTTAGCTGTGCGGTAAATTTCGATAATTGTGGAATGAAAACGTTCGATCATGCCCACGGATTTAGGGTTATTTGGTGTTCCAATATGTAATTTTATTTTGTGTAAGTCCGTTAATTCTCTCATTAAATCGTTATTAAATTCTGATCCGGGATCACAACTGTTTTTTTGTGGAATCCCATAAAAACTAAAGTATTTCATCAATGCCCTGACTACTTCTGGTGTGGATCGAGACGGTACTTCAATGGCTTGGCCTAATTTGCTAAAGGCGTCTATTAAAGTGAGGTAATGCTTTGATTCTATAGAGAATATGTCTATGAATATTTCTTGAAATGGCGCACTTTGAGTTTCAGTAAGTTGAAGTGCTGGTTTAATCGGTCTACGGTCATATTTAGTGGTTTTACATTGTTCGCATGAATTTATAACGGCTGCAACTGTCTCCTGCATGTCTGGCCAATGATAGTTTCGTCGGATTCTTTTGACAGTTTCTGTAATGCCACGATGACATGTTTTGCCCTCGTGTAATTTTTTGATTATTATTTGTTGCTCGTTTTCATCCTCGACCAACACTACACGTTCCGTACACTCGTAAAAATTAATGGTTCCTTTTTTAAATAACGTAATTACGGCATTACTGAAATCTCTTCTGTGTTCCGGCTTTTCAAAATTAATGAAGTACTTTATTTTTGGCCTTATGTATCTTTTAAGGAATTGAGTAATTAATTCCTGATTATCTAATGGCAGGAATACTTCCAGAATTTTTTGTTGTTTTGTGGATAAATCTGTTACTTGGACATCGTTAATAAATTGGTGAAATACCAATATTTGATTCGGTTTCGTATCCACAGCTTCATTTAAAATTGGTATTCCTAATGAATCCAGATCTCTACCTGAGTGGACTGTATCAGTGGCACTAGAACTGGAATCAGAACGAACTAGCCATTCCGCTTCTTCTCTTAATATGTCACCTACAGAGTCAGTATCTGAAATGGTCATTGGACTGGCAGTTGCAGTTCTGTCAGAGTCAGATATCGTTATAGTTTTAGAGTCTTCAGTCTGCCGTCTTGACAATTTAGAAATTTCTTTAGTCACGTCTTTTAAATGTCTCTGTAATTTGATTTCACTTTCATCTACATTAACTACCATTGAACTAGCGTCATCAGTTTCACCTGCACCTAACGCATTTAATTTGAGTCTAGACAACGCATCGGCGTTAGCGTTCTGGTGGCCATTTTTGTGTTTGATGTCAAAATCATATTCTTGTAGACGTAACCGCCAGCATGTTAGCTTGCTACCAGGTTCTTTTAGTTGGTAAAGCCAAAGTAGCGGCTTGTGGTCCGTGACAATGTCAAATTTGTGGCCATAAAGGTAAGGCCTGAAGTGCTTCGTGGCCCAAACTATAGCCAGTAACTCCCTTTCAATAGCGCTGTACTTCCTTTCACTATCTGTTAACGTGCGACTAGCGTAAGCCACCGGCCTATCGGTACCTATTGCACCCTGCGAAAGCACAGCCCCGATTGCTACCTCTGACGCGTCCGTGGTCAATATAAAAGGTTTGCTCATGTCAGGATATTGCAGAATAGGCGCATTAACCAACAATTCCTTGCATTTCTGAAATGCTTCCGTATATTTTTCGGTAATTTCCACCTTTTTGCCCTTTTTCAAACAAGCTGTTAAAGGCTGTGTTATTTTTGAGAAGTCCTGTATAAATTTCCTATAGTATCCTATAAAACCAAGGAACCTTTTTATTTCTGTCTGTGTCTGCGGGATAGGGTAGTCAAGCACAATTTGAATCTTGTCATTATTTGGTCGGAGTCCGTCATTAGTCAATGTATGTCCTAGATATTGCACCTCCTTACGGAGAAATTCGGACTTGTCTAGCTGCACTTTCAAATTGGTAAGTCTCAGTCTATCAAAAACTGCGCGTAGCTTCAGAAGGTGTTCTTGTAGCCCATTTGAATAGATATCATCTAGGTATACTAGGCAGTGTATGCCTTGTAATCCCCTCAACACGTTATCCATTGCACGTTGAAATGTTGCCGGCGCCGTTTTTAAGTCAAAAGGCATCCGGAGAAATTCGTAATGGCCATTTTGAGTAGAAAATGCAGTTTTTTATCTATCTTGTTCCGAAATTTCTATTTGATGGTACCCGGATGCAAGATCTAGCGTAGTAAAGTAATTACTTTTTCCGAGTTTGTCGAATATGTCACATATGTTTGGAATTGGGTATCTGTCGTCAGTTGTTATCTCATTTAGTCGGCGATAGTCAATGACCATCCTATATTTCATCTGACCGGAAGCGTCCAGCTTTTTAGGGACCAAGTGAACAGGAGCGCTCCAGGGTGATTCTTGTACCACATTATCCCTGAGTAATTTATCTACTTGCTCTTTGATCTCTTGAGCTTGCGCTGGTGCCTGTCTATATGGTTTTATATAGATAGGGTCCTCGTTAACCGTCCTTATGTGGTGTTTAACATGATTAGTAAAGGTAAGTGGTAATTCTTCACAATAAAATGTCTTTGTACTCCTCACACAAGTCACGTATCGCTTTATCTTCTTTTGTGTTAAGGTGATCTAGTCGCAATTTAGTCAAATTATTTTTTAGTAGTTCGTCAATGTCAATGTCAGTCATGTCGGTGTTGTAATTTAGGTCACATATATCAGTTTCATTTTTAATCTTTAAAACATTAAAAGGTTTCTTGATATGACAATCAAGAAACCTTTTTATCGTTTTCTGATGTATTTTGAATAATCGTCGTGGCGAAATAATTCTCACATCTTACTATAGCCGATGGCATACGGACATCATCATGAAATTGCTTGAAATTTAAAATGGCATCACCGTCTTTAAGATTGACGGGCAATTTCACTCGATGTTCACTGCGTGCTTCTAAGTTAATCGTCTGTTCCTGGTCGTATATAATTGGGACAATTGTCTCATTAGTCTTTAAAGTTTTATCTCCAAGATTTATATTAGCTTTGAGCTTTGACATCAAATCCCATCCTATCACACCATCGTATTTTTTATCGACATCATATATAAAGAATTTATGATAGTCTTCATTGTTGAAAATCGCAAAAAGCGGAATGTTGACAACTTCATTATGGGTGCTAGAAGCATGTGTGCTTGTTACTGTGAATGGTTCATAGCTTTTTAGTGTAGCATAATATTCATTTGCTTTTATTGGGCTTATGAATGATCTAGTGCTTCCCGAATCCAACATGAATTTTCCGTCAATTTCGGGGACAAATATATATGGCAACTTTAGAGTAGCATCATAATTTAGCTCAATTATCTCGGGACTTTTGGGGACTCCACTAAACAAAAAATTTCGGTATCACTTACTTCATTCATGTTGTCGTATGTACACATGGGTGCTTCTTGATTTTTGCAGATCTGCGCGTCTGCGGTGACGTCATAAGGTTGAGGCTGTTCGTCATATGTGTAGTATTCTAATCCTTCGTAGTTGTACGCGTATTCAGGGTTGTACGCATATTCAGGGTTGTACTCACCTTCATTCATGGTGTACATCTCGTTTACAGGTACCTTTTGTTGGAGTGCTGCAGTTCTCATGGACACATCATTAGGATATTGCTGAGGAGGTTGGTAACCTTGAGGCTGCGGTGCTCTGTAGCCGAACTGTCCGATTTGAGGTCGGAACCCAAATTGGGGAGGTCTATAGCCAAATTGCCCTGCCTGAGGCCTGTAGCTATTTTGACTTACCTGCATCTGAGGTCTAAAACCAACCTGTGCAGCATGAGGTCTCGGGGCAAACTGCTGAGCCTGTGGAGGTCCGTTGTTAAGATTTGGTTTATAACCAAATTGATTTGGGGGTTGATAACTAAATTGATAGGTTGCACTTGCTGTCGCATAGGCTGTTGGTTCGTAAAATGTGGTCGTGACAGAGACTGGTTCTCTGGTATGCCAAATTTGAACTGGGTTTGATGTAATAATGGCTTAAAGTTATTAGATGGTTGCTGTATCTGATTTTGAGGACGACCTTGTAACATTTTTGAACGTAAATTATATTGTTCCTGGAAGTTGACTTCTTCCAGGACATGTTTAAGTGCGTCTTCTAACTTATTGGGATTTTTGAGTCTGACGAGACGTACCATGTGTTCAGATAAATTATATAAAAACACATTTAAGGACGTGTTGTCATAATTTGTATGCATTTGCTAGTTTCATTTCCGCCGAATTATTTTGATTGACTTTGGATAAGAGGATTGCGCGGACATCCTGGATCCGACCACAAAATTCCAGGTAGGATTCGTTTGGTTTGATTTTTAAAGTTTCCAATTCGATGGCTACACATTCCTCACTTCGCGGATCACCGAAATGTTGGACAAGAACTGACCTTAGCTCATCGTAAGTCTCAAATTCACCTCTTTCGCTAATTAATGCCGCGGCTTTTCCCGTTAATTTACTGGTTACATAATGCATTAAGAATTCATTGCGTTGTAATGTGCCTTGATAATGGTGAATTACGTATTCACATTTTCGCAAAAACAAATTAAGTAATTTGGTATCACCGTTAAATTCCGGAATAAGCCCGAGTATCTCCCGTGGTATATGCAGGTCGGGGTTATGATGAACAGGTGCCGCTGCGGCATTTTGTTCATGTGCCATTTTGGCTGATAGTTACACACTTACACAGAATAGATATTTGAAATATACAGTAAATTTTATACTGCGCGTAATTCGCAATAATTACCTAAATTAAAATAGTCAGTTATACGACGTAATTTATTTTTAATATATGTATTGTATACCCAACTGTGCAATTTCATTCACTAAGGTACCTATCTAACTTAATAATACTTAAAGCTAAGTGCAATGTTCGTCACGCAATAAAACTAGTTTACAAACTTCAAGGATATTATGACAGGGAAGGAAGTAGAAGGATTTCACTTTACTCACAGTCCGATCGCCATCATCCAGTTGTCCCGTGTTTCACTTATTTATTTGGTTCGTAGTATTTGTATAGCCGACGTACGATTTTACTGGTTTTAAGTAGAAACCGCACTTTTCGCGAGTTTTTCACTAAAATTCTCGGATTTAACGAGCGCGAACTCTCGCGACAGCAGCAGCCGGCTATCCTACCGGCTGCGCCAGTTAACTTTCGGGAACGACGAAGAATGTTTTTAAAAACTATTAATTAAAAATACAAATTGAGGACTAACAAGATTTTATTGTTAATACCTCCGAGTTCAATGTAAGACTAACTTAAAACTAACATACTTCATTATTCGAAACGCTTATCTATTTGCTTGCGCTGCGTCTGGCCACCTGCACCGGCACGTCTTGGACTCTGAACGCGTGCGTGGGCAACGCGTGTGCTACGCAAGCATTATGGGTACTCTACAATAGAGACGGGAATATAACGAGGTATATTGGAATGTGTGTATTTTTTTTAAATAATATATTTATTCATTCTATTCAGATTTTATTATTTATTTATTATATTATAATGCACCACCGTCTTTGCTGTATATTAATTCCTTTCCATCCAAAGGTTGTCAGGAGATCGCTTTTTATACGCTTTATATTAGCTTCACTTGTATGTTTGTTACCGACTCCTTTGGACGCTATTTTGACCCACTTTAAACGATCAGATTTCATTCAAATTTTGCACACATGTCAAAGACCGATGATAATGCAATAATTCGAAAAAAAAAGAAAAAAAAAACAAACTTAAAAGTAGAAAATAAATAATAGTTTAAAAAAACTAAAAAACACGCTTTATATAGAAAACCAAACTAAAAAATAGAAAAATAAAAATTATTGTGTAAATAAGAAAAAATGTTTTATTTAAAAAAAAGCGTGGGGTGCACAGGTCATTTCGGTAAAATCTTATATTACCGAAATGACCTATGCACCCCACATTTATATGACTTTTTTTTTTCTATGACATTTTTTTCTTATTTACACAATTAAAATTTATTTTCTATTTTTTAGTTTGGTTTTCTATATAAAGCGTGTTTTTTAGTTTTTTTAAACTATTATTTATTTTTAGCGATAAGACCGCCCATTGTCCCATTTATTCGTATAAATGTTTTAGTTATTTTTGTTCTATGTGGTGTACAATAAAGAGTTATCTATCTATCTATATAATAATTTTCTAAAGGAAAAATTTGGATCACGGAAGGGATTCGAACCAGCGTACATCCATGCACGGCACATGCCTCTAACCAATTCAGCTACCGTGACCAAGATGGGTTACAAACTAAGAGAAAAAAATGATGATGATGCAGCATCATCATTTTTTTCTCTTAGTTTGTAAACCCATTCTACGGGGACGATAACGCTATCTATTGGAAACATTTTGAACTGACCAGCCAAACACGCCTAATATTGATTGACTTACAGGACTGTCCAAAAAAAGAAGTGTAATGTTTTTAGGATTCATGTATGTTTGTATATTCCACTTCTTTATTCCATCATATTTTTTAAATGCCTGAACAGACTTAGACGTATGGGGTATCGTTAGAATCCTTACATCCCCCCCCCCCTCCCCCCGCGGAAAAATTAATATGGCGGCAATATGACTCCATTCTAAAAGTTTTTTTTTTTTTAAATTTTACAATATGTATATAATATATATAATTTATTGGCATAAGTTCTTTTTTGGCAGGGCAGGCGTGTTTTTTAGCTTTTAAGTTAGTTTATGTATCTATTTATATTGAATATATCTAATAATTTTCTTTAGGAAAAATCACGGTCACAGTCGTGGTCAAGGTAGTCGAATTGGTTAGAGGCATGTGCCGTGCAGAGGCATGGATATATGTGGGTTTGAATCCTGTCCGTGATCGAAATTTTTCCTTTAGAAATTTATTAGATACCAACCGCATCCGCATTACTTTTATCATTTTTTTGAAAGTTTTGCGCTTGGTTATAGTTAATTGACATAAGTAAGTGAGGCAGTAAGTTTACATCTGAGATCTGCTCGCTTCATAATAAACTCCCATTAGATAATGTTCTTGACTATATTTTCCTTATCTGTTGTCATTACTTTTCCTCATTCTCGGATTGTTAAAGCAATTTCAGAAAGTACCTTCTTTGTTCACTATTTTGATGTGATGGATGACATTATGTCTACGAAGAGCATTTATGTAGACAAACTCACACTGAACTTTGTGGGGTTTTACAAAACAGATCTAGCCCATTATTCGCTATGACCGTTCACACACGTAACGCGTCACGTTGTGGAATCGTTCGGCAAATTACGAACAATTCCACGCGTGCGGCGCGTTACGCGGCCGAGTGTTCATAGCGAATAAGGGTCCTGTCCACGGACGGTATCAACTGCTTTAACTTCGCAATTTAGCACTTGTTAGCTGTTCTGTGACCTCAACTCTATAACTATAAATTAATCTGTGCCCTGGACCTAATAAAGTAGAGTAGCCTATAGCCCCGCGTTTAGACCGGCTGTTGATACTGTCTCTCGTTCCGAATACATCGATTGGTGGAGGTTTAGACTATTAGTTATTCTGTGTGGTACGAACGTCCGCTGCGGTCTGCGGTGGTTTCAAGGATACATTATGTAACGCTTTGAAATACAGGAAGTTCAAGTTGTTGGCCCCACAACTACTAAAGAAGAACTGATTAATCTAACAACTAGAAAAGCGTCATCAAAAAGCTTTACATGTGGAGTATGTAGCAAAATTAATCTGTTTTTCTTTTATTGTCTCTATAGGTGTCATAATAACAATATGCGATGTGAAACGCTGCGAACACCTAGGCAACACCATTTTGTTCCGCAAAAAATGGGTTAGTAATGTTGCCACGTTGGTTTGGTTAGAATTAAAATGTTTTGATAATAGACAGCGGTTTTGGCGGATATTGTTTGCCTTCTGTAGACGGAATGCGAGCGAGTGTGTCAAATGGGCAATTGTAAACATTTGCCGCAGTACTCCAGCGGCTTGCCGTTGTTATTATAGCCAGTTTAATCTAAATCACTTTAATATTACTGCTATTACCTATTTGTACTTCTGAGAAAACATTTCAGCTCTAAACAGAATAATATTCAAAGATTTTGCATGTGCCTAAATTCAACAAAACGTTTGAATCCTTACAAAATGAGTAGGCAAAAGGAAGCAAGAGATGGCATCTCTAAGAGGCCTTTGAACCGCCTACTGCAAAATGAATTTACCTGGCCCTGAGAAATTCTTTAAGCTCGGTGGAAATATACAGATTTTTACCTCTATAGAGGCACAGACAAAAGGTAAAATAGTAGACAGTAGAGATCACCTAAGTTCTCTAATATTGACCAGAATTGAATGAATTGTGTTAAAAGAGGTCCACAATTCTGTAAAGATTTCAATACAAGTGACAAGTGCTTCGTTCTACTACTTAAGTATCTTTATACGAATAGGATCAAATATTTCAACAGTTATTTCATTTCAGATCAATTTGTTACTCGTAATTTTACTAGTTAGTTTACTTAAAATTTGAACTATAGCGTTAGTCAAAGCATTTTTTGAAATCTGTTTCTACTGCTAATCCCGACCGAATCAGCGAACGACCCGGGAATGCAAACTCCCAAAGGGTAAACACGCATGCAGGGCTGCGGGAGGAATGACACCTTAAACGAGGTTAATGGCGCACTGTTTGCAGGGAAGAGGGAACCGGCCCTTTGTTTAGAGCTGATTGATTTACTTCACGGGCCAGTGTTGCCAGGGCTAGCTTTTTGGTAACGCAGTTTGAACTTCAGTCATTTTTCAACATGTATTTAAAGTTTGATTATATGAATTTGTATCTCAGGAGTCTTAAAAATAAACTTTTTGTACTTTTGTTACAGTTCGTAACTTTATTTTTAACCCCTCGACTGCAAAAAGTGAATGTTACAAGTTTAACGTGTGTGTCTGTCCTGTGTATCTGTCTATCATCATTGTAGCTCCCAAAGCAATGGACCAATTTTGATGTGTTTTTACACGACTGCCCAAAAAAAGGAGTGTTATGTTTTTAGCATTCATGTATGTTTGTATGTATGTGAGTTTATTTATTCCACCATAACTTTGAAATGATTTAGAACAGATTTAGACAGATTTATGGAATAACGTTAGAATCCTTACATCCCCCCGAATAACATAGGATAAACAATATGTCTGCAGGCTCCATTTTCAGTTGCAAAAAAAAACGTTTTTCTTCGAATTTTACAATATGGGTATCAAATTAAAGGCCTTGATAAGCACATTCCAATTGTACATAGTTTACTGGCATAAATTCATTTTTGGCAGGGCAGGCCTGTTTTTTTAGCTTTTAAGCTAGTTTTTCTGTTTGAAAGCTGATGTGATCGAGATGGTTCTTAGCTATAATTTATGTTTCGTGGCTTATTTAAAAAAAAACACTTTTAGTTAGATTATCTTTCCTATAAAATTAACTTGATGTAGGTCGAATAGGTAGTTCGGCCCTTACGCCATAAAACATGATGCAGCAGTGGGACGATACAGATTAGTGCAAATAATGTTCCTTTTTTTTCTTGTTATTCCTTACCATGTTCACGCAAGTGGTGACTAGCAACACTGGTACCTAATGTATTGCGAGGCACCAAGCCACTGGGTAGGCACCACGCAGGGGCGCTTATTTCCGAATTGAGTGCCGTCGAGAGATTTGACGTGTTGTACATTGCGTGAAATTAATGGAACTTCGTTTCTTTTTAGCCGGCTACAGCAAAGCAAAATAAGGGGTATGTGTTCAAACTAAAAACTTGGTCCGATTTGACAAGCGAGGTATCAATCGATTCGTCTTCACCGCAAGAGCGGGTAAGACCGTAGTCGGGTTTTAGTTTTTGAACTTATGTCTTGTTAATGTAGAGTTGAATTTTAGAGTTTTTGTGTGTTCTACATAATATTGAAGTAGCAATCAAAATATTTGTGGATATTCCCCGGATAAACCTTGCTTTGATCATCACTCGGAACTGCAGGTCAAGCCAAGAGCCAAATAAATCTAGCTAGGATCATCACTCGGAACTGGAGGTCAAAGTTAAATAAATCAAGCTAGGATCATCACTCGGAACTGGAGGTCAAGCCAAGATCCAAATAAATCTATCTAGGATCATCACTTGGAACTGGAGGTCAAGCCAAGAGCCAAATAAATCTATCTAGAATAATCACTCTGAACTGAAGGTCAAGCCAAGAGCCAAATATATCTAGCTAGAATCATCACTCGGAACTGGAGGTCAAGCCAAGAGCCAAATAAATCTAGTTGGGATCATCACTCGGAACTGGAGGTCATGCCAAGAGCCAAATAAATGTAGCTAGGATCATCATTCGGAACTGGAGGTCAAGTCAAGAGCGAAATAAATCTAGCTAGGATCACCACTCGGAACTGAAGAGACCGACGTGCGACTAAAGAGGGTTTAAAATATTGTCGGACTAGACGTATTTTGCAGATAGTGACGTAACTTCACGTCGATTTGTAGAAAAGCAGTTTGTCTTTGTCGCTTGCAAGGAAAGTGTCGTACTATGAGCATTGTTACGCTCTACGCACACTCAGGCAGTGGGCACATTCCGGTTCTACTGGCGGGGGCGATGAGGACTGCACGAGAGTGGCGCCAGGGGATTCGCTGTAGTCCAAACATTGCCGAAGTTTAATGGGTTTTCACTTCTTTTTGTTGGGGCGTTTCGTGGGGTGGGGGGGAGTGCTAACAGATGAGTTGCAGTCTTCATCTTTTGTTGTCACTTGTGTCATTTTCTCCTGCAGATATTTATAATATCTATTTTAGATTTTGACATACGTTACACAAGTCGGCAAAGAGCCCTTAATGAAAAATAATTCAAGTTAAATTTCTAAGCTGTTTTCTATATTATACTGCTATCTTTTTGAATGTATTATGAATGTTAATGTTTAGCTATGCTGATTACACACCAATTAAACCACAAAGGCAAGTGCTTGATGATGCTTAATTATCCGCCGCGGTTACTCTAATTTTATGCCCCTAGTAAAGCGACTAATATAATTAATTACCTAAAAATAGTACGTACTTAATAGCCAACCTCGGAGTTCCCTTGTCACTACTAATATACATTACGCTAGCTACGTTACATAATATACAACTCGTTCACTCTGAAAACGAATAAATCCTTAACAACTGCAATACGGACGCAGCAAGGCAGGCAGCGCCATCTATCGAGTGACAAACATACAGATCCAACTCACCGGTTCTCACTCTGTCATCCGCACGAGTCACGCACTGATTTAGCAAGTAATTGCTCGAAAGTGTGTAGTGTTCACTAGTGAGTAGTTGTAGAGCACTGGTGAGAACGACGTGTGGTTTCCCCGAGGGTAGCGCGGTGACTGTGGGCTGCCTGCGCCGAGGCCTGCGCGCTGTGCCCTCGCCTTTTCGACGCGGCACAAGGAATACGTTTATGCAAGATGTGGCATTAGGAACTTGCTCCGATGTTACCCGTACTACCAGAAACGATTGCGTCTTAGGAAAACTACCATTTAAGATTTGCGGCTTCCAAAATAAGGCTTTAGTTCCGTGTTGCGGGTTAAGAAATAATAGGAATGGAGTCATTATGGATAACGAGATCTTCGTTTGATTTTGGAAAGTTATTTGATTAAAAGATACTGAGTAAAAGCCGGTTTCTGTTAAACACCCCAGCAACCCCATCACATGGATTATTAAAGTGAACTATTGATTTCACAGAATAGATTCAGATCCTATGTTACATATATCAAACTAGGACCAACATATTAGTTCGTTTCGACTTATCGTTGTTAATTAAAAGGTACCCTCACAGAAACAACAATATTTTAGTGTCATACAGAGTTGAATGTAGTATATGTACAGTTTAAACAATATATAACAATAGCTTTCGCCCGCGACTTCATCTGGACTTGTTATTATTTCGTTTCCACGGCATCAAACATTTTTTTTAGTTCACCTCTTTATGTCCTCTAGAGGGCGCCATATTCAATTTAATGTGTCGCCACATAGCTTATAACCACCGGACGATGAAGACGCTTCCAACGATACCTCATTTGTCAAATTATGATGAGTAGTTTAGAAGTTATGAGGGAACAGCCGAACATACATACCCACCGACATACATACATGTTAAAATCTTAACCCTCCTTTTTGCTTAGCCGTAGTCGGGTAAAAAGTAATTTATGTTGGTCTCTATATATTGTACAGTACCTATTTACAAAGTTACATCATAATCAGTTCAGCCGTTTTGGCGTGAAAGATCCCCAAACAAACAAATAACAGACAACGTTCCACTTTTATATATTGGTGTGGATGTACTATTAAAGCAATAAATTAATCTGAATCTAATTTGTTTTACATATTTACGTAAATATAACTAGCAAATAATTCTAAGTAAAAGTACCTAAACATGAAGCAGCCCAAACTTAGCCCCGAAGCCACCGAGAATCTGAGCTAACGCCAAGCTAGCCAAGAATAGGTAAGTATTTCAAGTAGCCTTCGCATCTCCTTTGTTCGGGATTCCACGCAAACCCGCGATTTTGGCGATTTATTCGCCTTACAGTATCACAGGAAAGTCTCATATTGACCCAGAAACCTACGAAATATGGGCCAGGGAATTTAATACAAAATGTGGAGAAAAAGACTGTGGCACGAAGGCGAGAGTAACATACCTCTTGCTGTATAAAGACCCGTGATTAGTGTTTATGGAATGTTTAAACGAGTTGCGAGATCATCTACCTAAACAAAATTAGATATATAGGTTACATTAGTAATATTTCTTAATTTGCAAGTAACTTTTTCGTGAAAGCCCCAATTAGAATAGAGATTTAAGAAAACGTGATATGAATGAAGTAGAAAAATTGGACTGCATTCAATAGTTCTTGGCAATGAAGTCCTGATCTAAAATGTTAAACCTAGAGGTTTAGTTAGTCTACCGGGAAGGAAATTCCAGTCTTATTAGTAGTACTATTTGGTAAGATTACTAGGAGCGGCCGCCCTGAAATTCGGTAAAACTGAATAACTAACTACGTACTTCCTACGTGATAGTCGCGTACGTACGACTAGGTAGTATTATACGACAAGTCTACGTTAGGTATTCCCTACGTGACAGTCGCGTACGTACGACTTGATAGTATCATACGACGAGAGTCTACGTTACGTAAACCCTACGTGACAGTCGCGTAAATATGACTCGGTAGTATCATACGACGAGAATCTATGTTACGCAACGCGAAGACGTAGAAACCCTATAGGCATTTCTATTATTGCCCTGAACCCACTTTTATTGAATTGTTACGAGGAAGCGTTTACATTGTTGTAAAGCTTGTGAAAGACTTGTGATTTGAATAGCTCGTACTATTTAATCACTACAATGATTACAACTTGGTTTATATCCGAAGAGAGATACCTATATCTGAAGAGGTCACGGGGCAATAAAAATATATTATGATCAATTCGAACAATACAAAAATTAAAAAATTATTTTGTACGTGCCTTTTTTACTTGCATTGTCGTTGATTTGTGAGCTACCCTGAAAGTTTCAGCCGGATAGCTAATCGGGAAGTGCTCGAAATTTGAATTGCAAAATTCCAGGACAGAAGAAACATACATACAAGACAAATACATACATGCAAAGAAGAGATACATACATACAAGTGAAGTTAAATAAAAGCTTTTAAAAATATCAAACTTTTAGTTTATATTTTAGCAACATCATTTATGATATCCAATAATTTTCTAAACAAAACAATGGATCACGCATGGATCAAAGTTTTCGTTAAGAAAATTTTTAGATACTAGCTGTACCCGCGGCTTCGCAGGCGTGGTCTTTTTTTTAGGTTCATAGTACCATAATGTGCTATTCCAGGACCAATATACCAACATTTGAACAACATTTCTTAAGCCGTTAAAGATACTTTTATCAATTGCTCGGCTTCTAAATCACCGGATTGAGATACCAATTACACCAGATTTAAATCAAACCCTAAGCTATCTAACAATGAAAACCGCTTTGCAATCAGTCCAGTAGTTTTTACGTGATGCGTGAACAAACAAACAGAAAGAAAGACGCGAATAACAAAGAAATAAGTTGTTCAATACCTTTTTTAAGCAACCAAGAGCATTTTTTCATTTGAATTCATTTAGTAGTTTGGGTGCGATGCGCGGTCAAGATACGGACAAACAGACAGAGAAAATTAAAAAGTAAAACAGTTTGGCTTCAGTATCGAATATAGATAACCATCCAAAAAATATTTTTTATTACTTATATATTAACATAACTTTGGACCCATATCCCGCAGAAATCCTTTACTTTTTCGGGATAAAACGTGTCCTCAATTTTAACCCATCATATAACTTAAGACAGTGCCAAGTTGCATCAAAACCCATCCATTAGTTTCTGTGTGGTACGTGGTCTTTTAAATAAATTTCAACCCCTATCCTGCGAGAACCCATAAATTTTTCGTGATGTAAAGTATCCTATGTCCTACCTCGTAGTATGGCTAAGATACATACTGGCAGACATACAGACAGAAATGAAAAAACATACAGTTTAGGCTTCATTATCGAATATAGAGTAATTTCAAAAAAAAAACACTATATCTTTAATGTACAGAATTTGGACGCATATCCCACAGCAACCCTTTATTTTTTCAGGACAAAATGTATCCATAATTTTCACCCATCTTATAAACTATGTCTGTGCCAAGTTGCATCAACATCCATCTAATAGTTTCAGCGTGCTACGTGTTCTTTTAAATAATTTTCCACTCCTATCCTGCAGGAACACTTATTTTTTTCGGGATGTAAAGTATCCAATGTCCTACTTCGAAGTATGAACTCAAATCATACCAAATTTCATTCGAATTAATTGATTATTTTGAGCGTGGTGCGCTTCCAAGGTACAGACAGACAAACAAACGGACAGAGAGACAGAAACACAAAAAATAAAAAATACAGTGTTGGCTTTAGTATTGAACATAGAACGGCCTCCAAAATAAATTACATAATATCATCAATTTACAGAAGTTTGGACATTATCCCGCAGGAACTCTTTATTTTTTCGGGATAAAAAGTATCCTCAATTTTAACTCATCATATAAACTATGACTGTGCCAATTTTCAACAAAATCCGTGTAGTAGTTTCAGCGTGATACGTGTTCTTTTAAATAACTTTCAACGCCTATCCTGCAGTAACCCTAAGCTTTAATTTTTCGGGATGAAAGTATCAAATGTCCTACCTCAAACTATGAACTCAAATCATACCAAATTTCATTTGAATTCATTGAGTATTTTCGGCGTGATGCATTTCCAGGGTACAGACAGACAGACAGACAAAAATAAAAATATACAGTTTTGCCTTTAGTAAGTACCGAACAAAGAACGGCCCCCAAAAAAATTTACATAATATCTTTCATTTACAGAATTTGGGACATTATCCCGCAGGAACTCTTTATTTTTTCGGGTAAAAAAGTATCCTCAATTTTAACCCATCATATAAACTATGACTGTGCCAAGTTGCATCAAAATCCGTCCAGTAGTTTCAGAGTGGTAAGTGTTTTTTGAAATAACTTTCAACCCCTATCCTGCGGGAACCCTTTCATTTTTCGGGATGAAAAGTAGCCTGTGTCCTACCTCGTAGTATGAACTCAAATTATACCAAGTTTCATTTAAATTCATTCAGTAGTTTCGGCGTGATGCTTAGCCAAGATACTACTACTTTATTTGAGTAATATCCTGTGAGCTATGTAGTACATTTGAGTAGCATCCTGTGGGCTATGCAGTACATTTGAGTAGCATCCTGTGCTCTATGTAGTACATTTTAATTGAAATACATTAAAATTGCCCGTGGTACTTTATACAGTTTTCATTCAATACATTAGTAGAACCAACAGAAATAGGTCAAAAGAGTAGGTCCATGAGAAAGCAGCGGAAAAACTCGTCTTTTTTTAATTCTTTGAGTCGACGAGTCGAGCAGATCGCTCGCCTGATGGTTAGCATTACGTCTGCCCATAACAGTTGCAGTGCCATTCAGAAATTTGTACTGCAAAATGTTGCGCGTCACTGCACTGCGCTCGTCACCCTGAGATATTTGTTTTTAAGTCCCATACTCAGTAATTTCGCTGTAAAAGACTGAGCTTTAAATAATAATGTTTGCACACAGTGGTTGAATATCTCGTGAAGGTCCACCACTACAAAATGTAGATAGATTACGGGCTTTTATCTGGAATAGACGACCTTTCTAGGTTTTTAGGCTAACGATGATGATCAAGCATTATCTACTAACTTAAACGACTTCAATAAAGAGTGCCATCAAAATGGATAGAAATTATAGTCAACCCACATTATGCCTAAACTATAGTAGAATCTTAACACAGAATAAATAATAGTAAGCTCTTAGGACAGTTTTATAATCTTACTAGCTTTCCCGCCCGCGTAGTGTAGTGTAACTGTAGTACGCGCGACTTCGACGCGCGACTTCGTCCGCGCGTACTACAGTTTATCGCGAAAAAACGAATCCTACGTTCTTCTAGGATATTAAAAACCAATTCAAAAATAGAGCACTAATGCTCTTGATTTGACAGACTTGTTATTATTTCGTTTTCATGGCAACCGTTCTTCACAGCGAGTAATCAACATTTTCCAGTTTTCCCGTGGAATCATACAATTTTCCGGGATAAAAAGTATCCTATGTTTTATTCCAGGGTATAAGCTATCTCCATTCCAAATTTCATCAAAATCCGTCCAGCCGTTATCGCGTGAAAGCTTCCCAAACACACAGACAACGTTTTACTTTTATATATTGGTATGGACGTGCCGTCAGCAAGATAATAAGCGCCACATAAACAGTCTGGATTCCACAGCTTGCAATTCGTCCCTTGTCGTGTTATTTATGGTCCAGTGGCCAGCTCAGCCCTTCCTGAGCCGATCAAGGGCATTATCTCCGGTGACGGAACACCTACGCATTAGGAACACTTCAAAGAAAAATCGATGATTGGTTTACTTCGATAGTTAGTATTAGTTATATTGTTGTTAGTTAGTTAGTTTGTTGTGTTTACTAATTGAATTAACGTCGACTTGAGTCGTGTGTCTCACAAATTTTGATCACTGCTGGACGTAGGCCTCTCCTAATGCACGCCACTCAGCTCGGTCTTCAGCTCTCCTCATCCATTCTCTGCCAGCCGCTTTTAGCAGGTCGTCACTTCACCTGGCCACAGGGCGTCCTACGCTGCTTTTGCCTAGACGTACCTAGACGTTTGCCAACGGTTATCGGTTCTTCGGGAAATGTGACCAGCACACTGCCACTTTAGCTTATCCTTAGAGCTATGTCGATTACCTTGGTTCTGCGTCCGCCACTGAGCTTGGTCTTCAGCTCTCCTCATCCAAAAAACTACTGCGGACTACTGTATATCGCGAAAAAAGCATCCTAAGTTCTTCTAGGATATTAAAAACCAATGCAAAAGTAGGTATAGCACCAATGCTATTGATGTTTTTTGACAGACTTGTTATTTCGTTTCTTTGGCAACCGTTCCTGACAAGTATCCTTTGTTTTATTCCAGGGTATAAGCTATCTCCATTCCAAATTTCATCAAACTCCGTTCAGCCGTTATCGCGTGAAAGCTCCCCAAACAAACAGACAACGTTTCACTTTTATATATTGGTATGGATTGCTACTGTTTAGGTAAAATAATTATATATTTTTGGTATGGTCTTTTAAAGTTTTTCATTTTGATACCACACTCGACTGGTTTTGGTAATTTTATGTTCTGACTGAAATACAATATGGCAACTGTAAGCCGCCATATTAGTTTTCTTGAAACTTCATATATCCTACAGCACTCTCGTGGTTAAGACGAATCCAATGATACCTAATTTACCAAAAACCGTCAAGCCGTCTAGGCTGTAGGACGTGCCTAAGAAACGTACAAACAAACATACGTGCAACCCAAACACATAACCCTCCTCAGTCGGGTAAAAAGGTATTCAGTACCTAGTAGTCGCATGTCATGTTTCCGTAGGAGACCCATATTGTTTCTTAATTTTGGATGTTTGTTGTCAATAAATATATTTTGTTCAGAAGAGGAATGTTTTTCAGGACTCTGAAATACTTCAAAATCTTTACACAAGATCTGTCATAACGCCAACACAATTCTGTCTCGGCTTATCATAGCTTTTTTCTTTCATAGCTTTTGAATGGTATTATTCTAGTGATTATCATGAATTCAGAGTTCAGTCTGGAGCATGACACATGACACAAATATCCTTAGACACACACACACACACACTTATCACAGCATGATTGAATTACTGCTCGCCTCGCGGAATAACGCAGGTCCCGCCCGAGAGCGCTGGATTGGCTTTAAGTTGATTACCTGCTTCTGAGCGGTGTTCCATATTACAGAATTTGGTTAGGCTGCATCATGTGTAATTTTAGAATTTACTAGCGGTGCTCGCGGCCTTGCCCACGATGCTATTTTTCTGGGTTAAAAGTAACCTATGTAGTTATCTTTAATCCAGGACCAAATGTACCTATAAAGTATAATATACTACATTTCATCAAAATTATTTCAGCCTTCAAATCGTTTTTCATCGATTGCTCGGCTTCCACCTAACGGATTAAGATACAAAGTACAACAGATTTTAAGTCAATCCCTAAGCTTTCCAACAGCGAAATCTGCATTTTAATCGGTCCATTAATTTTTACATGAGCATAAACAGACAGACATTGTTTCGTGTCATATTGTCTAGTACTTTCCCCTTAAAACCAGAAAACAGTAATCTGGCAATTGTGTGGTACTATTCCAGGCGATCCCTTTCGGAAGAGACCCTACCATTGCCCTAATTACTCAGGAAAGTGTTGCCCTTTTCCTGAATTCTCTTCACTGGTTCTCTCAGCACCCGCGGGATGCCGAAGCGCGGATGGTTCTCTATCCACACGCCATAAATCTATCGATACTGTTAGATTTTCCGAGAATGCATTCATCATCATCATCATGGTTAGCTCGTAATAGCCCACTGCTGGGTATAAGTCTCCTGCCCCTTGTGCCAATCTGCAGCCTTATTGTCTAACTCTGGTGGTAATGGCAATCAAATCCATTACCATTGGCGGTTCCAGGGGAATTGTCTAATATTTTCGGTGGTAATCGTCTTGAAAAAGTGAAAGCCATTTCGCTCTTTCCACAGACTACATAACACCAAAAACATATGCTCTTGCGTTCCATTTCATGAAGAACAGCTTTGAGCACTTTTTAGTGCTTTTTGGAACTAATGGTTGTAAAATGTTAATTTAGCCATATAAACATGTGTAGTGTTTTATTTGTTTATTATAATCTAATTTTTATTAGTTATGCTGTTTAATAAATGGATATTCTTCAAAATATAATATTCAAGTATATTATAGCCTGACGTTGCGTAGAACGAAACGTTGGTTTGCAAGTTATTATTTATTCTGGACCATAACTACTACTAAAGTATGTGTTTGTTTGTTTGTTTACTTTATTGAATAATAATGAAATGAAAATCAAATGGAAAAAACTAAATATTAAATAGCTAGGTTATAATCACAAGATTTGTGTGAGTTTGTGCGAAACGTGGATAAACTAAAAGTGGAATTGCTTTGTGAGATGTAATGTATGTCGAGGTTATGTTCGTTTTCGGATATAAAATTGACAAATATGCCTTGATTTAGCAACAAATACGTACCTATGTACCATATTGTATTTCAGAATGTCATCTGATAAAGTGGTCTTTGCGTAGACCTACAATTGGTCATCGAGTTAGATCGAAACTTTGAACAAATATATCGCAAGTTCTAACAGTCTTTGGCTTGGCTATACAGGAATTTTGGTGGACTAATGAATATTCGAGTCTAGTTTAATTTACCTACTAGGTACATAGACATATACTAGGTATATGCATTTTCACAAATGCTCATCAACAACATACATATTTTAATGGATTTTTACCTCATTTCAATGCATACATAATCGGTTATGTTTTGTGTCAACAAAACATAACCGATTGTTTGCTTTGAGCACCAGCCGGGGTTCAGGAGATGGGCTGCAGCTTGCACCTGTGTCAGTATGAACATTTCCAGCTATCACAAAGCCTGATGTAGCTGTAGTTAGACATACAACAAATTAACCTCTCTTTTGAATTGTTTACAAATTTGATCTAACTACAAAAGTAATACTGCATATTACAATATTGACTATGTAGTACTTGTTATGTAGATAATGACAAATGATCATAGCTATATCTTTATTTTCAGATTCAGTTCAGTACCTGTCTATCACAGTAAACAGGATCATTTCAAGTCGGATTGCAGCGGGAAGAGATTCATAGCATGTCCATAAAATACAAAAGGATGCTGCTTCTCAAATCTACTTGTTATATTTGTATTATAATATGTAGGTATATACCTAGTTACTGCACTTTTTTTATACCATTTGAATAAAATAGTGTATTGGAAATATTTACTTTGTTGTTGTGAATTACTATATAATAACATTGTAATTAGTGGACTACCAGTGAGCCAGTAATGGCTTGTAAGTTTTTAGAATGTTTTATGTATAGTCCTTATTTAATAAAGACACTTGCCTGTTATATTTTTTTTAGAAAGGTTTTTACAATAAAATAAACATGCTATTTAATAAAATTTGTTTAATTTTCTGTTTCTCTATCCATACTCAGCCTGTATTTATGCTAAAACTAACTGCATGCCGAGGCTTTGCTCTTGTGCAAACATTGCCAGCCTCGTTTGAAATTTAAAGAAATATTTCCTCCAAATTGAAAATCTCTAGGTCCACCGGTTTAGGCTGTGTGTTGTCTGTGAATCAGTTGGTAGGTATGTCGCTTGTGACGTACTATTTCATAGGTACCAATGTATGTTTCTACTTACATAATAATTTGTAGTTAAAAAATAACAACAAAACATAGATAGATAGATAACTCTTTATTGTATATACTTAGAAGTAAATCGTACATTGTACATAATATAATATAGAAGTAGCGGTAACACAATCGGCAGTCTTATAGTTTACAGCAATCTCTAAACCAGAGTAAATGCCAGTAGTATTCATGTCACTCAATCTTAACAAATAAGAAAAAATTATAAAACTTTGTATGCTGACATAAATATACTGAATGCACTAAATATATAATATACAAAGATATGAATATTACATTCATATCTCGGAAACAAATACTTCTGCTCATCACACAAATGATTGCACCTTGCGGGATTCGAACCCGCATCCATTGGTTGACTTTCAGTCAGGGTCACTAGCCACTCGGCCAACTGGTTGTCAAATGTAGTGGCACTGAATGTAAATGACAAAATGAATTTTTCACCTCCTTTTTGAACGACAAATATGACAATGTGCAAAATTCAAGTTATCAGATTGCACTATGGAGAGTGAGCATAAGAACTGCACAATCTGATTCCCTTATCACGGTACAAACTAGAATATTGGCAATGCGGCACCTTTTTATGATAGAAATACCACACACAAGCACGAAGCGTTACACTTCTTCATTCATTGTAAGATCTGCAAAAGAGTGGAATGCCCTGCCCTCGTCAGTTTCTGGTAAAATATAATGAATCCAGGTGTGTTCAAGTCAAGAGTGAATAGGTATCTACTAGGCAAGGGTGCTACACTTTCGACCACATCATCGCTTTCCATCAGGTGAGATCATGGTCAAACAATTGCATAAAACGTAATAAAAAAAGGTGCATTAGATATGGGTTGAAAGTAGGCAGTTCCCGATGAAATTTACTTATTTTGTTTTAATTGTTAATATGACTTGGTATCTTTTGTCGATACTTTTAATACATTTTGACTGTTATTTTTGCAAATTCTTTCATAATGAATGGTCTAGGGTGTAAATAGGCCTGTGATTGTTCCTCAAAACCTTCTGGAGATGTTTTTCTTCTGCAGCTGGCTACAAATTCTCTCATCAAAAATATTCTATAAATAAACCATACATAGATATAAACCAATATTACATCAATGACCCTTGCGAGATTCGAACTTGCAACCATTTGTTGACTCTCAGTCAGGGCACTAGCCAATCCATCTCTTACAACCACCTGGGTGAACCGTGGAAAGTATTTCTTTTTACAATAGCTTACCTTTGTCCACCTGGGTGTTACTTGGGAAATATTTAGTTTCCACTGTCCACCTTGTTATCAAAACTTTTCTGATTTGAAGTGCATAGAGATAATAATTTATTGGTCTATTTTGTTGATATTTGTTGTTAAACATTGAACATCCATAGATATTTTAATAGCCACATGGTCAGCACCAATATTAGGGGCTTGAGCGCCTGTCCATTAGTTTGGAGATGTTGTTTTTCTGCAGTTGGCTTCAAATTCGCCCATCAAAATATTCTTCATTTTATGTTTTTGTAGGTTAGGTACTTATAGTGCCTGTAATCGAATAAATTAGATATGTTAAACTGAAATAAGTGGTAGTAGAAGTAAATATCGAAATATTCTCTTTGTATCGAACTATATATATCACAAAAAACCAGTGAATTTTCTGTTTGACTTTCGCAAGTTTGGAAGTCGAATTTTCGGAGAATTAATGCCTGAAATTAATAAACCGCAATTAATTATGATACCTAGATTACCCCTTCCCTTTGAACTTACGCAAACAGTCAACTTTTAATTCAATAAAACTATAATTTCGTCACAAACTCAAAGCCAGTTGATACGAAAGGTTAGGACAGAGCAACCTTTTTCATTTGACATGTCTCGGTGGCGATGAAAATTTAGACAATACCAATATATGTCAAAATATGATGTTTCGTTCATTCATTTCGCTTAAAAACAGCTGATAGTGGGGACTCGGTGAAGATCACCGAGGAGATCACCGGTGGATAGTTAGACAATTCGAATTGGGAGATTCATGTTCATAATGGTGTAAATGAACGTCAGTTTCATTATCACCAGAGTTAGACAATAAGGCTGCTGATCTACATTGACGACCGGTTGGTCTAGTGGCTAGAGATCCTAGGTAATCGAACATTCGCGGGTTCGAATCCTGCAAGGTGCAATCATTTGTATGATGAGCAGAAATGTTTGTTTCCGAGTCATGGATGTAATATTCTTATCTATGTATGTTTATCCGTTATCTAGTGGCCATTGTACAGGGTATCCTAGTTTGGGGCTAGGTAATTGGTGTGGAAATGTCCCGAATATGTCCCGATTTAGCCACTCTCATCCAGGTCTTTCCTGTCACCATTTCTATATCATCAACCCATTTGCCCACCTCTCCGTCAGAAACTTGCTCCACCTATCGTCATCATATCTGGCAATATGTCCTGCCCACCGCCATTTGAGTCCCGCAAAACGGCATCCGATATCCTGGACTTAAGTCCTTCTCCGAATCTCCGCATTACGTACTCGATCTCGTAGAGAGATTCTGAGCATGGCGCGCTCCATGGATCTTTGTGCGACTCGCATTTTATGCACTGTCTTCCTGGTAAGCGTCCATATCTCGGCGCCATGCGTCATAGTTGGCAGAACACACTGAAGAATGCATTGCTTGCTTGTAACTAATGTAGTGAACAACTAATACACTAAACATGCAGGAGACATCGATGTTTAAATTTTTGGTTGTTGATATTTGGTTAGTATATTGAGATTACAAAAGTGGGCAAAAACTGTACTTTTTATTTTAAAACTGCCCACTAATGCAGTAAATAGTTTAAGCACAACCATTTCTAAACTCTTCGCAGATTTCTAGACATAATACAGTTTCTGTACTGCGCCATTTCTCAAATCAGAGCCTCTCTTGGGAATATCGCGCGATATAAGCTCGACTTTCCTCCGCGTTCTATTCACGCCGCGAAAACGGTCCCCAGGCTGCGTCATATGAAATGATAATAACGCCCAACGGATAAGCTTAACCCTAGAATCGCTAAATCTAGGGAATATGAAACTACGATTACCACGGTCTAACGGGAGGGTAGCGGGAAACGAACCTGCGAAGTTTACAATGTTCAGCCAGCAGGAACTACGACGAGCCAGTCAATTGCTGACAATCATATCTGCCGTCCTAATATTTTCACAGGGAACATGATTACACAGTCGGGCTGTAAAAAGGAATCAATGGCAAGGGGCTATTGTCGTAAAACGGAACGTAGAAATATTGATGGGCGAGTATTAGGCGGTCGGCCCGTCGGCGTCGCCGCGTGCGGGGCATAGTTCTGAATAGGCCCCTCGAGAAATTGGATTTCACCATCTTGAAATGATAAACCACCCGCGCCTGTAGGGTCTACGAAGGTGTACGAATCAGTAGGTCCAATAGAGACAGTATGCACAACCTGGACACCTTTAAAGCTACCACAATCAGCTATATTAGGTATACTTTATCCATATCAATATATAAAAGTGAAACGTTGTCTTTTGTTTGTTTGGGGAGCTTTCACGTGATAATGGCTGGACTGATTTTCATGAAATTTGGATTGGAGATAGCAGAAATAAAACAACAAAAATAAAACAACACAACTTTTTATCCCGGAAAACTTTAAGTTTCCACGGGAATACTGGAAAATGTTGATTACTCGCTTTAAGGAACGGTTGCCATGGAAACGAAATAACAAGTCTGTCAAAAAACTTCAAGAGCTTTGGTGCTACTTGGTACCTACTTTTGCATTGGTTTTTAATATCCTAGAAGAACATAGGATGCTTTTTTTGCGATAAACAGTAGTCCGCGCGGACGATGTCGCGGATGGGAAAGCTAGTACTTTATATGCTCACGAGACTGCGTTTGCGCTTTAGTAAATAGTTGCATAAACAATAAAGACGTTATAAATAGTGAAGGACTTCTTACGCGTCCGTGCTCATCAACTCTTCACTCTTTGCATCAAAATATCTTACGTGATGAAGTACCAAGTAATGAAGGAAACGCTCACTCGTCTCAAACATTGAAGACACATTTTAAGTTTGTGTCCGGTGAGTACTGTTGTTATCATATGGTCCTGCTTCCACTCACCCTACAGATTTTTCCACGTGACGTGGGGCGGCCGCGGATGGCCCCAGTTTTATTATTCTTGGCCTGCGTTAAAAAGGGTCTCCCAAGCCACGCCGGTTACGAAGTACGACGAAATGATTTAGAGCGTTGGACTTCCGTAATTTGCGTGCTGGCGGCGTCTGACAACATTTTTATCGGACGCCGATCCATTAAGCCACGCGCTTCCATTTAACAAGACGACTCGTTTATCCCTAAATTGGCGTAATAAAAAGACGTCAAGCGAATATCCATTTACTCGACGCCGCAAGAGAAATGCTAAAAGTATTTACTTGAAGTAATGTCTAATATAACTAATAGTTTCTTTACAAAAGTGATAGATCTCATTGAAATCTTCATTTTTGATGACAGCTGTCAAACTTAAAATGGCTATAACTTTTAAACTAACGATCCTAGACTAATCGTTTCTTTACATAAGTGATAGATCTCATTGACATCTTCGTTTTGGATGACAGCTGTCAAACTTAAAAGGGCTATAACTCTGAAACTAGTGATCCTAGACTAATAGTTTCTTTACAAAAGTGATAGATCTCATTGAAATCTTCATTTTGGATGACAGCTGTCAAACTTCAAAGGGCTATAACTCTGAAACTATTAATCCTAGACTAATAGTTTCTTTACAAATGTGATACGAGTAGATATCAATAAAATCTTCATTTTGGATGAAAGCTGTCAAACCTCAAAACATCTAGTCTGGGATCACTAGTTTCAGAGTTATTGCCCTTTTAAATTTGACAGCTGTCATTCAAAACGAAGATATCGATTAAATCTTATCAGGTGTTGACGTATGACTTTGAAGTTTGATATGTCACTTTGACATCTGTCACTTTCAAATGTCTTACTACCTAATTATAATACATGTTTTTTTTCTTCTTCATATATGTCGATTATTTCTTCATTAGTTTCCAACTCTATTGCAGTGGGTGGAGGGGTAAATGCGAATTACCCGTGCACCCACCAGTGGTTGAAGCCAGTGGGTGCACGGGGCATGCCCCATTTTAAGTACTATACTCCTTTTTTCTTTTTTTTTTCTTCTTTGTACAGCCTTTATCATCCCACTGTTTGGCATAAGCCTCCTATCCTTGACCACGCCTTTCGATCTTGTGCTGTCCTCAGAAACTGTTTTCCAGCAACTCTGGCTATGTCATCATAAAATGCTCAATAAAATTTAAAGAAGAGGAAGGCATACTGAATGTGGCATTGCATCACGGAGTATCACAGCGTTGAAGAGAAGATAAATGTTACAACCTATGTCTTAAATTTAACATTGTTCTCTAAAGTACACAGCTTTAGAAAACAATATTATATTTAAATGAATCCGAATGAATGTTTCTTTATTTTTTCTTTCAAGATCCATACTTCAAGGTAAGCACATCGGGGCGACGCGCCCGCGCCGGCGACATGATAAATGGAGCCTGGGCTCGGACGCGGCGTGATTGAAAGAGCCCACGGACAATATCTCATACATCGTCTGGCACACAGTGGGAGTCTATTTATTAATGGATCAGGTTTTTCAGGACGTTGAGTTATCTTTGAAGAAACACTTAAGTTAAAAGTAGCATAGCAAAATTAATGAATAATGGATTATTATGTATTTATGATAGTGGCAATAAATTAATTTTTCATTTTTATTTATTTTCATTTCATAGCATTCTCTATTATTAATTTAGGGCATCATTGGCGCAGCCATTTCCAAGATATTCAGTTCTGATCATTCTTTGCGAAGAGATTCCGGTTCTTTGAGTTTATGCTCAATGTTTGGATGCCATTGTTCGCACCCTCGTTGATTACAAGGGTCTGATGATGAAAAGCATATAAAGACCTGCATCGAGGGATCTGTTCCATCAAAAACCTTTGAATTTTGTTGTTGTTTTTTTTTAACATATTTAACTTTTTATATATATATATATATATATATATGATCCATTTCACAGTCAAAGTTGCATCATGATACATTATGCAAGATAATAGGACCAGATACACAATTCCTTTATCATATTTATGATGAGACAGTGAGCAGTTTTCTTTTAGGCATTGTCAGTTTAGTTCTTTCATCGTCAAGAGATGGCGCTCGCGTAACTTTTGGTATTTACTCTACTGTGCGTAGTAATCGAAAGCAGGTAAAAACAGCGTTTTACCGTAAAAATACACATTCCACGAGCGAATCAAACGAACAACAAGTTGTTTGTGTAGTGTTTTTTATTTTTTTATTATGATTTTGTCCGTTTTGACATATTAAGATTTAATTTACCCCGTTATTAAAGCAGATATATTAAATCTATATAAAACGGTCCACTTTCTTTATATCATTAGCTGTGTTATTTATAATATAGAATATCAAGAAGGTAGAAAATACTACCAATAAATACGATAAGTAATGAATTTGCTACAAAACTGACGCACAACTTGCCATAAACAAGGGAACGCAGAATGTCATACCCGCCAGTAAGCGTAATTCAAAATCTTTGGTCATGCCCAAGGAAGTTCTATGTACTTATAGAACTTCCTTGGTCATACCAAACTACAGTACTGTTACCAAAACAGTCGCCAACGCCATCTAGCGAGCGATAAATAATGCTAAAATGACACTTGGAAAACCGCTCATTGCATATACAATATAATATAAATACATACATAAATGAAAAATTTCTCAAGAGATAAACAATTAAAATTTCCGTTTGAATAACAGAACAGCCACAAGTTTCAGCCTCGGGGGTGGATGGATAATCCACGGGAAAACTGGAAAATGTTTACTTGCTGTAAGGAACGGTTGCCATGGAAACAAATAACAAGTCTGTTAAAAATATATCAAGAGCGTTAGTGCTCTACTTTTGCATTTGTTTCTAATATCCTAGAAAAACATAGGATATTTTTTTCGCGATAAATAGTTTTTAGTTTGAACACATAACCCTTACTTTGCCTTGCAGTAGTCAGGTAAAAAAAAACTATGACACTCTATACCTGAAGACGAATCGATTGACACCTCGCTTGTCAAAATCCAACCAATAAGGGCGACGCTATGGTGGATCCACATACCCACATAATTAGATATATACACAGATTGTTACACTCATTACCCTTCCCTTGCTTTGCTGTAGTTAGGTAAATAAGGAACCTCTAAATCGTATAAGGAGGAATTAAAAATGTATCTGAAGCTCTAAGAGAGTAGCACATATTGTATGCTTGGTTATGTCGGCCGGACCGTGGTCTCAAAGAGATTTCAGGTGCAGGAAGCCGGGTGCACTTAGTTTGCCCACTGAGAGACACGGCTTACTTCGTTGGCCGTCAAGTTATCTTTGGCATCGTACTGTGGCTTATGTAGCAAAGTTAGATTTAGATACAAGTAAAATCTTGTTAGGGTTCCTTAGTAAAACATGGAACCCTTTTTCGTCATCAAAGTCATTTTATTCAGACACTATTTACACTATAAGGTTGTATATTAGATATTTATAACTGCTAATAGTATTTAATGAAACGGTTGCATAAAGAGGGTTATTAAAACACGAGAGTTTTTTTATATCTATACTCATGCGATAGGAACTTACTTGTAATGAAAAAATATGGTGAAAGCTCGTTCGTCATGTTCGTTGCTGTTCCGTGATGTCAGTTGGAGTCAAATTCTCCTCACGAACACTGTTTTCACATGTTTAACACAACTTTGTCACATTTTTAATCAGTATAAAACATTTGATCAACATAATAAATCACATAAAATTGGCTAGGTACTAATGTAAAGTAAATTATGGCGCCAAAATCCAGTCAACAGCGGATTCGCGCGCATACGGTCTAGCACGCGCCACTTTATAACATTGTTTAGTTCAAAAAACAGTGTTATAATGGGTTTTTTCCATATTTGAGACGTGTCGTGCGTCTCGTATGTCATTATGCTACCATTATTGAGTTCATAATCCGGATCTTACGATATGAGTGTAGATAAAGATTATTAAACACTAGTTGTGCCCGCGGCTTCGCCCGCATGGTCATTTATCTGGGTTAAAAGTAATCTATATGTTATTCCAGAATCAAAAGTACCCCAAAAGTAAAAAAATGACAAATTTCGTGCAGCAATCAGATAGCTATTTATCGATGGCTCGACATCTACTTATCGGATACCAAGTACCTACATCAGTTTTTAAGTCAAACCATAAGCTATCCAACAGTAAAACTACATCGCAATCGGTCCAGTAATTTTTACGTGATGCGCGAACAGACAAACAGACGCGATTCAAAAGAATGATATATTCTTGTTCAGTAGCTTATTTTAAGTACCCTAGATTTTTTAATTTTCTTCTTTGTATACTTTTAACTGCTTTATTAAAAAAATATTGAATAATCTTTAGGATATAAGCTTGTATGGTCTCATTGCATATACTTTAGGATATAAGCTTGTATGGTCTCATTGCATATACTGTTTTTTTTTTTAATTATAATGTGGTTTTATTGGCAGTTATTTCTATTTGGTTTTGTTTTCGAAGTATTCGGCTCTATAGTGACTATTTTGTTTGAGTTGCATGTCCCCAAACTCATACAAGAAAGTTCCAAAAAAAATAAGTTTGAATAAATATACATATACGAGTATATATATATATATATAAACATATATATATATATATATATATATATATATATATATATATATATATATATATTTATTCGGGACAATTCACACCAATTACCTAGCCCCAAACTAGGATACACTGTACTGTGGGCACTAGACAACGGATAAACATTCATCTTAGATACAGACTGCTCATTACACAAATGATTGCACCTTGCGGGATTCGAACCCACGACCGTTTGATTTCTCTAGCCACTAGGGTATTAGAGCATAATACGCATTAAGTAGTTTACGAATTGTGGTCGACCAAGACGCATTTTAAGCCCGCAACTCAACTAAGAACGACTTGTAAGCGTGTCATGAAAAAACTACTGGACCGATTGCAATGCGGTTGTCATAGTTTGGTAGCATAAGATCATGGCTACGTAACCTTAAGTGTATGCGTGACCGACACGCACTTGGTCGGTTTTATTTCAATAAAGATTGCTTTGAGGTTGTTGTTGAGAGCAACCCATCTATACATTTATCTATACATATAATAAAACTGTAACCCAAGTGAAATCTATACAAGAAAGAGAATTTAGAAAGAAAATAAATTGTTTCAGTATATGAGTGTAGAAGAATACAAAAACATTGTTTTTAGAATTTTTGTCTATCTGTAGTTTACTTCATCATGCAGAAACCACTGGATAGATTTTGATGCCGTTTTCCTTGGAACTGTATTCCTTGGAGTCCTGCGTAGATTTTTATCTTTGTTTCATAAAAATAGGTTCATCTTAAAAGGAGTTACAGATATTTTTATGTATAGTTGCGCCACACGCACACAATTAAGAATTTGTAGGTACTAAATACGTAGTAATGTGACGATGTCAAACCTCTTTCATCGTAATCATACCTTTTGGATAGTTTGTCTATATTAATTCTAAATTCAAATAACCTGTCATTCCCACATTGTCATTGGATTAGCAAAAACTGTAATTTTTACGAAATAATATGTTATAAAATATGTACCTAAATAAGTTTATTACATCTGGAGTCCTTTAAATATATATGATAGTACTTACGTTCGTGGTTGTTTTGATCCGTATTGTTGAAGCACGAAAAGTCTATGATAATAACAATACTAGAGCCCCAAGGGTACAACTCTTACCAAATATATTAAATTGGGAGAAGACTGAATAGAATAGTCGAGTGCAAGATCTCTGTTTATGAACATCTCCGAGTGCTCCTAATTGTTCCTGTACTTTTATGTTGTCCACTAAGGTTTGGTCCCTGGGCTAGTGGAACAAACCCTAGGACCGCCTCGTGACAGTAAGATAGTAAGTAAGTTAAATAATTATGTCCTAATTAACACAGTAAATATAAACATATTAATAAGCTTTTAAATTGTAATTTATTTACATAGATAGCCCGTTCTAAGTTTTACCACGACATTACTACTGCATAAAAGCTTTTTTAAATGATTTTTATTTAAAGTATTTGATGATATCTCGATAATGGATTGACTGATTTCGATTTTCGATCTCTCAATACTCAATACTCAATCTTTTATTACCATAATATGTTACAAAAGATCTTAATAATTAATAGGTACAATGACATATTACCCTCATAGGGTGTAGCAATGTAAAGTAGGAGCAGACCGAACCATTTAAAAACTAATTCCTGTTGGATAATGTATTAGACTAATTTAGTCATTCATAAAATCATTTAAATTATAATAACATTTTTTTAATTAAAAGCATTTTTAATTTATTTATAAAAACGTTATCTTTTTCTTCGTCTTTTATTTCGTCGGGTATTTTATTATATATTTTTACTGACATAACATTTGGTCCAGAACTGTGCATTTTTAATTTGGAAGAAGGCAGTACTAATTTATGTCTAAAATCTAGTTGCGTACCGCCGTACTTGGTCAGCACGCTTAATAAAAAACTGGATATTTCCTAACAAAAATACCTACTTCCATGATATAAATTGAAGTCAAGGTCAGAATACTCAAATTAATAAAGTGCGGCTTACAGCTTTCCGGCTTTTTTATATTGGCAAGTATGCGAATGCATCTTTTTTGGGAAATAAAAACATCTTGTGCATCTACACTATTCCCCCATAACAGGATACCGTACCGGAGCCAAGCATATGCATAAGCATAATATGCTGATATGGCTGTTTTGAGGTCCGTAACCTTACGTAGTTCTCTAAGTGCATAAGTAAAGCTTGAGAGTTATGGCTTTAATCTTTTGGATATGACTTTTCCAATTTATGTTTGTGTCTATATCCAAACCTAATAAGGTACAAGTATCTACACATTCCAGTTTAGTGCCTTTGTAAGTAAAATAAATATCAAGGGGGGCTTTTTGGTAAGGTCTAAATTGCATTATTTTAGTTTTTGAGTAATTTATGTCAAGGTTATGGTCATTCATCCAATTAACTATAATTTGAAAAATGACAATAAGTTTTTGATTTAAATTAAAATTATTTTCACAAGATGTCAAAAGAGAAATATCGTCTGCAAATAATATACATGATTCATTAATTACTTTTGGGAGGTCATTAATATAAACTAAAAATAGGATACATCCAAGGACGCTTCCTTGGGGTATGGAATTATGCGTTTGTATCAGTTTTGATCTAGTCATGCTTATTTTACCGGATTCGGAGTCAAAATGTTCAATCTCAACAAACTATTGACGATTTTGTAGATACGAGCTGAACCATTTATGTGTAATTCCACGTATTCCTACATCATATAATTTATCTAATAAAATTTATATTGTACTTTGTCATATGCTTTTGTCATGTCAAGTAAAATTCCGAATGCGTATTTTTTCCTATTTATTATATCCAGTACTTCTTGTTTATATTTATAGACTGCCAATATAGTGGAACGGTTTTTTCTAAACCCATTTTGGGAATCGTCAAACATTTTTAATATTTCGCAAAAAGAATTTAGGCGCTTATGCATAATTTTTTCAAATATCTTAGACGAGGTGGGTAGAAGTGCAATTGGTCTATAATTATTTGGGTCTAATTTGGAGCCTTTTTATGAACGGATTTAATTAAAGAAATTTTTAGTTGATCCGGAAAAAATCCTTCTTGAAAAGATTGGTTGGTTCTCTGTCTGGAGAAGGTTCCTTGCGCATTGGAAAAGTAACTAACAAAAAAAATGGAGGGGAGTTTGTGGGGCGGGGCCGAGGGTTATTGGTAGGGATTTTAGAGGGGACGGGGCAAGGAGGGAAGGTGGAAGGACGATGGATGGAGGGGAAGAGGGGGGGGGCGAAATTAGTTCGTGTGCAAAGCCACGGGGCGCAGCTAGTTGTCAAATAAAGTAAAAGACGATCGATCTCTAAAAGACTCAAAATAAGTTTCTAAAAACTAAAATTCAATTCAGGTTATTGCCAAAGAGGCTTCATCGTCTCGACTTTCAATGAAACTTCACTAAAACATTAAGCGAACCCTGGAAAATCACAATAAGTGTTAGAGAGGGTCCATTCATCGTCCATTCCCAACAAAATTCCATGAGGCAAGAAAACACAAAAGTATAGGTACTTAGTTAATATGTTTATTCCGCTTTTACGTTTGCGCTTTCCTCGGAAATTCAATAAACGAGCCGGAGGGAACGACCGGCGGTAAACGTTTTTTTCGAGTAAGCGCTACCTGTCCTGAAACTTGAAATATCTAGAGTCCTTTTGCTTTTTACCCGACTACGGCACAGCACGGGAAGGCTAATGAGTTTTTTTTCATTTTCTATAAGTGTATAAAATGATTGTATTCTTGTTTTGTATAATGTCAATTATGTAAATAATTTTATCAATAGTATTTTTTATCACTGTGTAATTATTTTATATATGACTTAATGGATGCTAATGCCTATGTATTTTAATCTGGGGAAGTGCAGTGCAGATGCCTATATTACAGGTTATAAGCCTAACTTAAGCGTCTGCGGCTCAATAATATTTATTGTGAAAATGTAGTAGTAGTATTATTACCTATTGTGTTAAATTATTATTTTTTTGTAAAAAAATATTTTATGGTCAATAAATGAAATTATTATTATTAACAGTCTATGTATGTATGTTTGTATATGTATGTGGGTATGTGCAAGTTCCACTATAGCGTCGCCCCTATTGGTTCGATTTTGATAATCGAGGTGTCAATCGATTCGCCTGCATCGCAAGAGCGTCTTAAGATATTTTTTACCCGATCGTAGTCGGGTTATAGTTTGTGAACTTACGTCTTGTTTACGTTTCACGTCGCGATTTGGACACGACACGAGTTTACAGCGTCTAGCCGGGACAACTCAGTGAGAATTGGTTGATCTACTGTACATGTTTATACAAGCAAAAATTAACTTAAAAAAAAAGTATTAACCGACTTCAAAATGAATAAAATAATCTTATGTGTTCAGTTCAGGAAGTCTGTGCCGCTGATTTGGTTAGATTTAAAAAATTGGGCGCCGACTTCCTTAGCTGTTTCCCACATAAGATTATTTTATTCATTTTGTAGTCGGGTTTAACTTTTTTTTTAGGTTTATTTTATTTCCCTATTTTGAGTGGCGTGAACAAATACATGAATATGCGATTACAGCAATCGCAAGTGACTTGCTTATCCATTGAGGAGTTCCTTTGTATCTCCGAAGGTCTTCATCAGATCTTCACCAAATTATATATAATCATATATGTGACCATACCTAAAGCATATCCTATTCTATAAATAAAATAAATAAATATAAATATATTTGGGACAATTCCACATCAGTTACCTAGCCCAGGTAACTAGGATAAACATACATAAATACGAATATCACATCCATGACTCGGAAACAAACATTTCTGCTCATCACACAAATGATTGCACCTTGCTGGATTCGAACCCGCGACCGTTTGATTTCGTTCCTAGGGTCACTATAGACCAACCGGCCGTCCGTCGGGGATATAAAAAAAAACTTTAAAGTCGACCCACATTTGACGGAGATATCGCGTTATAAAGTGGGTGAAAGTTAATAAAATTAAGTCATCCCCTAATTTTCCACCCTTAGGGCTGGAATATTTTCAAGTAAATGGTACACGCATACCTGAGGCATACGCTATCCATTAAAAAATATTTTTTGAAATCGATCCATAATTGCCGGAGATATCGCGTAACATACACATAAAAAAAACATTCGGGTCGAATTGAGAACCTCCTCTTGAAGTCGGTTGTAAAGTACGAAATAATTCTGCGGAAAACCGAAGAATTTGACATACAAGCAATTTTATGTCCAAGATACATGCCCTCTACTGCACTGCCTGTAAAAACTTCAGTGGTTTTCTCGCGAAAAAAACTAAGTAATTGTCGTTCCCCTTGGACTAAACTTTTAAAGGTATTAAAACTGCATCAAGTCAAAACAGACGTTTAATTTAATCTTGTTTGTAAGCTTGCAAGTTTTGCTCTTAGGGTCGGGCCACATCTGACGGAAGATGCGTCGCGTATCGTCGGTCGCGTAACGCTAGAACAGTAAAATAGTAAAACGTCCAACCTGACACACTAAAGATGATCCATTGCGTACTGAGCAGTACATTTCTCAGTACGCTCGACGCATTTTCCGTCAGATGTGGCCCGACCCTTACAGCAACGAGTAACACAAAAAGTCTCATTCAAATTCAAATTTATTTATCCACGTTTGTACATCGAATGGCTGAAAAATCGGCCATTCTGGCGCAGGTTATAAATCGAGCACAAACACAGACAGATAAGCTAACAACGTTATAAAGTTGTTTAGATGCCGTAAATCTCCTCATTGTTCTGAGGCTCTGCAGCGCTCTACTAGTAGTTCATTAAGAATCTCATAAATAGAGGAAATAGGAAGCGCGCTTTGAAAGGCTTCGCTGAAAACAATTTCTTTTATCTCATTCAACGCGCAATCGAGTCGAAAGATGTTTTGACGTTAATTCATGTGGTAAATTCAACTTGGAAAATGTACATAACTTTTAACTGTTAAGGACAGTGTCATGGCTTTATGTAATTACTAGTGACTCGCCCCGGCTTCGAACGGGTAGCGCTCACAGCGCGGCATGTTTCATACTTTTAGCATATTTATACCCGAAGTAACATCATCATCATCATCATAGACCTCATCGATATCTTCGTTTTAGATGGCAGCTGTCAAATTTAAAACACTGAAACTATTGATCGTAGACTATAGTTTCTTTAAAAAAGTGATAGATCTCATCGATATCACTTCTGGAAAGAAACTGCTAGTCGTTGAACAATAGTTTCAGTGTTAAATATAGCCCATTTAAATTTGACAGCTGTCATCTAAAACGAAGATATCGATTAGATCTATCACTCATTTAAAGAAACTACTAGTCTACGATCAATAGCTACTGTTTCAAAGTTATAGTCCTCGCCTAGCTACGAGTCCTATATTTTGTAGCTTACCTACTTGTTGTCATACCAAGCAGTGTGACCACGAGTAAACATAATTCCTCGTGGTCACACCAGTGTGAAAAAACTGTGTGACCACGAGACCGTCGCTGGGGACCCATGTGGACAAAAAATCCAAACGAATTCACCAAAGGGATCCATGTGGACAAAAAATCCAAATGAATCCTCCAGGGGAACCATGTGGACAAATAATCCAAATGAATCCCCCAGGGGATCCATGTTAGGGGAGACAAGTGGACGGAGGCAAATATGTAGCTACATATTTTTATTATTGTTATACATATTTTTATTTCATTCATATATATTTTTTAGTTTTCTATAGGTGAAAGATTTTTTTAAATTGGTAACAAACATACAAAAAATTAAATCTTTCCTCTTTATAATATTAGTGTAGAAGAGTGAGATAAAAATATGACGGTCATTATGTGGATTTTACTGCGTGTTTGCCAGGGTTTCACCACTTTCTTACCTGATGATGACATCATCGTGTTCTTTGATTCAAACGAGAACCTTATCAAATTGCCTCCATTATATTTCTAAGAGTAGAAAACCCTTCGAATTTCAGCTCAACTTCAACCCTTCCTACAGTTAGCCAATTAACAAATCGGCAGCTCTAAGCGTGTTTTTAGAGCGAGTGCTGAATAAAAGATCCAGTCTGCCCTGCAGCGAGCCCCACCTTGTTACGACTGCGGGGTGTCATAAATTAGCACCTTCTGTCTGAGCTGGGACCTATTTGCCGTGTCAATCTAGACTAGGATATTACTAGGTGTCTTGAGTTCTGGGATACGTGATGCCGTTATGTTGTCATTCGCGACTCCATATGTTTGCTGGAGCTTCAATAAATGTCTGTCAGTTGATGATCCCGGATAATGCGCCATCGTTATATGTTTGTCATTCTACCGCCCCACACGTGACACGTTCTTTATATTATTATCAACGAAGAGTGTTGTCTATGTGAGTTTCTTTATTCTACCATAACTTTTAAATGCCTGAACAGATTTAGACGTATGGGGTATCGTATTATCAAATTCTTAGCCCCCGAGTAACATAGCCTATATTATTATTATTATTTTAAATTCAATATATGTAGCCGCAGTATGGCTCAATTTTCAAATGCGAAAACATATTTTGCCTTCTAATTTTACTATATGGGTAACAAATTGAAGGGCTTGATAAGCACATTCCAACTGTATATAATTTATAGGCATAAGCTCTTTTTTGGCAGGGCAGGCGTGTTTTTTTAGGTTTTAAGCTAGTTATTCTGAAAGGGATCGTTTAAATTGTGAGTAAACGAAGCTCAACCACGTCTTATTATATTGCTACGCTATCAACTTTTCAAAAAGAGAATTCTCTAAAAGGACACTTAAAAGCCGTAATAAAGCCCGCCGTATACTATAAACCATTGCATAAGTTCATCATCGTCGTCGTCATCATCATCATTATCGTCATCATCAACCTGTACTTGTCCACTGCTGGACGTAGGCGTCTCCTAACATACGCCACTGAGCTCGAACTTCAGCTCTCCGCATCCAGTTCCTGCCAGCCGCTTTTCGCAGGTCGTCCCTCCACCTGGCCACATGGAGTCCTTCACTATGTTCCTACTTATGTTTGCTTTTAGTTATACTATGTTTACGCAGTCTCCAATTCAGAACTCGTTTACCCCGACGCATCAGTTAATAAGTTGCGTCGAGTTAAAAGTTCCGCCTGTACTTCGCCGCACCGAGCGCCGCGCTAATCCCGTGGAAGCCAGGAATAGTGCAATTTTCAACTGTCACAGCGGCTTTAAATCCCTCCAGTGTAACAGTTTTATGAGCCGGACCGAACACGCCTGGCTCGGAACCACGATAGTTAGTTTCAAGCAAAAGCGTAACTTATTTCTCAAGAAACAGGTTGCAATATCAATCGGCAGTGTTTGGTGAATATATTTTAAGTGCACGAAGGGTTCCGCGAGCTGCTGCGACTCTTGGATGAGCATTTATTTTTCTTGTGTCAAGGAAGTAGCGTTTTTAAACGGTTCTGCTTTCACGTTTTAAATAAATAAATGCTATTTTTATAGGCTGGATTCTTTAGTTGCGACTTCAAACGGAGTTAATTTGAAATTAATATTACATGGTAGGGTTAGGTAGGTTATAGTCATGATGAGTTTGCTCGTGGTCGTGATCTGTGGTCACTGATCTCATATAATTTTTTGAACAAAAAAGACTTCAAATGATTTTACTAAAAACTATTCAGGTGAAATGGTGTCTACCCTTTCAAATAAAAACATTATCATCCAAATAGCTTCATAAATTCTGAAAAATAAGATTCAGCACACAAAAAGTGCACTTATGCTCAGCATTAGCCGGACTCTATGCAACCCAGTTTTGCCAAAGTAGCTACTGACACTGCTTCCCAGTCAGTTCCATTAGGAAGTTCGAGGACCGGCCGGCCGTCGCGCTAATGGCCCAAGTTGGCCGGCTAGGTCTTCAGTGTTATCATTTAATTAAGTAAGTTCTGTAATTTGCTTGAAAATAAACTCATTAACAATTCCCGGTCCTAAAATAATAAAGTTAGTATCATCTTTGTATCATCATTGTCTATAAGCAAGGTCGTTGTGTAAGCCACATGTTAATATTGGGCATTTCTTCGTAACTGCACTGATTTCATGTCTCAAGTGTCCGCAAACAAGTTTAAGTGGAAACATGACTGAAATGTGAGCGCGCGACACGTGAGGTAAAATCCGTAGTATTACATATAACATAAAATAAAACCATTCATCTGAATAACATTGAAAATTGCAATATGATAATGTACAACATATTCGAACGGATTCTGGATTCGAACTCGCACCATCCATGCCTTTGAGCAACATATGCTCTTAGACAATTAAGCCACTGCAACCATTAGTGCGGGTAGTTCCCCTGCTAAAGTCAAAAAGAAGATATAAATGTATGTAAAAATATATTTTTACCTGAGGCAGGTTTTCTTTGTGCCTTAACTCAAAGGATTTAAAAATCTGCATTTTTCACTCTAACATACGAATATTTTTCATTGCTTCTGCTTTGAATAAAACACCTTTGTGTTAAACGAAGATATAAAGCCCAGTAGTTTTAGCTGTCTGATGTTTTTTTTAATCAAATTATCGTGCATCCATGCATCACAGGGTTACAAAGGGTCAAAACTGTTTCTAAAGGTCCAACACCTCCGTTGGACCTTTGTCGTCAGGTGAAAGGTCACCATGCTGTTAAATATAGCGTAAATGTTATAAATATCAGGTCAAGTATACATAGAAAAAACACATTTTCACTGGAAAATCTTTAATCTAAAATGTTTTTATAAAGTTAGTACATACATACTCTTACCAATGCTACTTTTTAACTTTATACTTTCTTTCATGTTCTTGCTGTCGATACCTCACTCTAGTTCGCTTTATACTTTCTTTCATGTTCTTGCTGTCGATACCTCACTCTAGTTCACTTTATACTTTTTTTCTTGTTCTTGCTGTCGATACCTCACTCTAGTTCACTTTATACTTTCTTTCATGTTCTTGCTGTCGATACCTCACTCTAGTTCACTTTATACTTTCTTTCATGTTCTTGCTGTCGATACCTCATTCTAGTTCACTTTATACTTTCTTTCATGTTCTTGCTGTCGATACCTCACTCTAGTTCACTTTATACTTTCTTTCATGTTCTTGCTGTCGATACCTCACTCTAGTTCACTTTATACTTTCTTTCATGTTGTAACTTTTAAACTTTCGCGATTCGAACACATAGTTAAATATTTAAACGGGACTTAATCGCGCTAAAAAACTTAATATTTATTTACCTCGACATTTCGATCAAGTTGCATTGATCGTGGTCACGAGAAGACTGAAGTAGCGGGTGTCAGCGTCGAGAAGGGCGAGCGTTGTCTCCAACTGTTTTTTTCTTTCATGTTCTTGCTGTCGATACCTCACTCTAGTTCACTTTATACTTTCTTTCATGTTCTTGCTGTCTATACCTCACTCTAGTTCACTTTATACTTTCTTTCATGTTCTTGTGCTGTTCATACCTCACTCTAGTTCACTTTATACTTTCTTTCATGTTCTTGCTGTCTATACTTCACTCTAGTTCACTTTATACTTTCTTTCATGTTCTTGTGCTGTTACCTCACTCTAGTTCACTTTATAATTTCTTTCATGTTCTTGTGCTGTTCATATCTCACTCTAGTTCACTTTATACTTTATTTCATGTTCTTGTGCTGTTCATACCTCACTCTAGTTCACTTTATACTTTCTTTCATGTTCTTGCTGTCGATACCTCACTCTAGTTCACTTTATACTTTCTTTCATGTTCTTGTGCTGTTCATACCTCACTCTAGTTCACTTTATAGTTTCTTTCATGTTCTTGCTGTCTATACCTCACTCTAGTTCAATTTATAGTTTCTTTCATGTTCTTGCTATCTATACCTCACTCTAGTTCACTTTATACTTTCTTTCATGTTCTTGCTGTCTATACCTCACTCTAGTTCACTTTATACTTTCTTTCATGTTCTTGCTGTCTATACCTCACTCTAGTTCACTTTATAGTTTCTTTCATGTTCTTGCTGTCGATACCACTACTCACTCACTCACGTCGTCAAACTCTAGTTCACGTATTATGACACATTTAGTACCATTAATAAAATAATAAATACATAAATTCACCATTCGTCTAACCTCTGACAACACAGCTGCTTCTAATTTTTTATTTACATTGATATGTATTATTTTTTTATAATTATATATTTATTTTATGTAATTTATATATATTTATTATATATGTAAGTATTTTTAAGTAATTAATAATTATTCTGAATTGTACACCACGTCCAAAAGTTGTCTGGAAGAGATCGCTTTAAGCTATAGGACCGCCAGTTGTATTACCTTATTTAAGTATTTATATTGTTTGTTCTTTGTTATGGTATACAATAAAGTATTTCGTATCGTATCGGATCGTATAAATTATGAAAGATCTCCTATTATAACATTAGGTAGGTATATCGTCTTCGTCACCAAGTACGGCATGGCAACTGACGCCAAAATTACATCGCATTGATTCGATGAGTAACTAAAAGAGAAAGGACCACCATAGCTCAGCACCATCCGGTCCAAAGACACCGATGCCCTTACACCACTAACGTCAGCAGGTACAAGATGTGGATGAGTCCTCGAACCACGTTTAGGGAAAATTTATGTTAGAATTCCCTCTGAGAAGATGGAGCGACGATCTGCACAAGGTAGTCATTAAGTGAGAAGAAACGAGGAGCGACACGATACACAAAATGGCAACTTGGAATTCTTCAGCGTTTCAGCAAGTTGTTTGAGTAGAGCCGATCAACTTGTTTTTGCTTTGGGAGAGGCCCATGTCCAGCGCTGTTATCACCCTTTGAGTCATACAATCTATTAATTCCAGGGAGTGCCATTAAACTGACCGATTTCCAATTTGACTTCGTTACATTAAAAACCCTGTTAAATGTCCGCTAGCAACTCCATGCATGGCTGATACAATTACAACGGAATACTTGCCGGGTTTTAGGTCAGGGCACGACATGCGGCCGCATATCCTCACGCCAGGCTATGGGGCCAGCAACCTCTGTGAATACTGGACGGATTTGAAAAGAACACGACGTAATGTGAACAGAGCAAATGTTTTTTTGAAATGCGTAGAACATGATAATAGAGAGATGATCGACAGTGGGAGGGCCACAGGCGATCAGGTGAATGCAAAATGTGTAATGGATTATTATATTCAGACATACTGTACACAGCAACACACAAATCGAGAAGACAACTAAAACTAAAAACTAAGCGTCTGTGTAAAAAGATCGCCGCCATGTACAGTGCCGTCAGAAAGGGCCCGAGCTCAGTAAAATGATGTGAATAAATCCACGGGCATTGGTCGTGGTCCACCTGCTCAGTTCACCTGGGTGGACCACGGGCACTTTTTCTTGCCCGTGGTTCACCTTTACGATAAATAAGAGTAATTTAAAAATATCTATTGCCCGTGGTCCACCTATAAAATTATTATTTTTAGACAACGCAAATTTTCGCGACCGACTAACCTTCCCACTGCTGTCACATTTGTGTGATGGTTAGGAAGAAAATTTACTAACGTGACACCGTTTCTTAGTATTTTCTCGCGTTTACACTCATGACTGATCACGTCCGACTAACCTTCACACTGCTCTCATACCTAGCTGCACCTCAAAGTGACAGGTGCCAAAGTGTCAGGTGCCAAAGTGACAGGTGCCAAAGTGACAGGTGCCAAAGTGACAGGTGCCAAAGTGACAGGTGTCAAAGTGACAAGTGCCAAAGTGACAGGTGCCAAAGTGACAGGTGACAAAGTGACAGGTGAAGTGTCATGTCAAAGTCATACGTCAACACCTATCAACAAAGCCCTAAAGCCCTTTTAAGTTTGACAGCTGTCAAACTTAAAAGGGCTTTAGCTCTGAAACTATTGATCCTAGACTTGAGAGATCGATCGACCTATCGATGAGATCTATCTTTAGAGAAATGATAGATCTCATCGATACCTTCATTTTGGATGACAGCTGTCAAACTTAAAAGGGCTATAACTCTGTAACTATTGATCTTAGACTAGCAGTTACTTTACATAAGTGATAAATCCCATCGATATCTTCAATTTGGATGTCAGCTTTCAAACTTAAAAGTATAAAATATCGCGCATCGTAAATATAACTCTGCCACCTTTTCAGTTCACAAAAGATATTTCAGGTTCTGCTTTCGAGGTGGGAGTAGAACTTGGCCCACATAAATCTGTTTCCGAACTCTTAGACATTTTTTGACCTCTTTTAGTTTTATTTTACGGAAATTACTTACGAATTATTTATTTTCTAATGACTGAGCTAATATCATATAATTACATTGAGGTCAAATTCAATTAAAAAAAAAGTAAAGATCAACTGAAGAGGGAAGAGGTTGCACACATAATTGTATGCGATCTCTTCCCTCTTCTCATGGATAGATAGATAGATAGATAGATAGATAGATAGATAACACTTTATTGCACCAAATGAAACACTTACAAACAAAAATAGACTTAAATATATAGTACAATCGGCGGCCTTATCGCTAAGAAGCGATCTCTTCCAGGCAACCGTAGGCTATATTGAGACACATGACTACAGGCAATAAGTACTTGTGATCTACCCATGTGAACTGAGGTGGACCACGGGCAAAAAAAAGTGCCCGTGGTCCACCCAGGTGAACTGAGCAGGTGGACCACGACCAATGCCCGTAAATCCGAAGCGCTGATTTTCAGCTCAAACTATGCGTGAGGTAAGGACTTAAAAAGTAAGTTAACAGAAACAAAAACATTGAGAAATAATAAAATAAAATTGAGAGTGAATCAGTTAAGGAGAAAATCCGATTGTTTGTTTGTCGTATGAGGCAGTGCCGGCCTCTGGTGTCAGAGTTTGTCAGGCCACCCGAGGGCCTCTGACATGGCTTAACGACTGCTATTAATAAGTGACAGCTAGGACCGACAGCTTAACGTGCCTTCCGAAGCACGGAACGATGGAAAACCTCACATAACTTCGAAAAGTCATTGCTGCGGAACCTAGGACCGAACCTGGTATCATTGGATTTTATGTTGCACTATTGAAACGTTAGGCTACCATCGCTACAATGATTCGTTTTACTACGCTAAAGATCCGTTGGGAAGTAAGTACCCGTATCTTGGGCAGTTATGAAGCAATTGGCAAAACATTGGTAGTCCCAATGTGTTTTCCAACCAGTATTAGTCATAAATTTTGTTATTTAACTTTACTAGGGTTAACATCAGTAAAACAAAGACATTCATCTTTGTTTTACTGATGTTAACCCTAATAAATCATTAAAGACTATAAATAGTTTTTTTTTGCTACCGTATATCACCGAAACAAGTTATAGTTTTGTTAACAAGATCTAACTAAACCTTTCTTTATTATTATTAACTAGCTACGCCTGCGGCATCTCACGCGTGGTCATTTCTCTAGGTTAAAAGTACTATATGTGCTATTCCAAGACCTAAAATACCAACATACCAACATTTGATCAAAATTCCTTCAGCCGTGAAAAAGTTTTTATCGATTTTTCGGCTTCTACTAATCGGATAGACATACCAAGTACACCAGTTTTTAGGTCAAATCCTAAGCTATCCAACAGTTAAACCGCATCGCAATCAAATCAATCGCTTATTTTAAGTACCCTAGACCATTTTTTTCTTAATTATCGTCATTGTACAGACTTTTTCGTTCTTATTGCTTTATTATAAGTATAGATAGATATTCTAATTTCATCCCACCAATAAAGAGGCTTTTCTCATCATTGCCCCGTTTTTACCATCTGCTAAGTACTATTTGGTCCTATTACACCCTTTGGTCTCTAGGCACTCGCATCCAGGCAATGTCCTCTCGAGCAAAAAGCTTAGGCTCGAGAACTCGAGTGTTCTGAAAGGGCGATCGCGTTGCAAAACCCTCGTCTCGACCGCGGCCAGTCACAAAACCTAGGGCCGTCTAACCTGACACTTTCGGTATGTTAAAATAACAGTATGAAGTTAAGTGGGTAGTACAAATATCGTTTAGATTTCAGTTACAATACTTTTTTTATTTTTAAATCCCATATAACTTTTTTCCGCTACACCGTGTGTATTTAGAGAGGGGAGGTGATACAGCTCGAAAATAGGTTTTATTTCAATTGAATGATTTTGAACGACATACATAATGTAAAGAAAAGACTATGCAAAAAAGTAGATTATCCTAAAAACTATATTAACAAGTTCCGTGTCGATAATGCTGATGTTAATAAGGAGCTGACCGCTCTCAAATTTTTGTCCTGCTCGTCTAGATTCAGTTTGGGAGGGAGAGGTGATGCAGCTCGGGCATAGAATAACTAATAATGGATAGAATAACTAATATCATACACATCACATTCCGGGTAAATATTGATAATAGTTTATAAGATATTTCACCTATACTTAGACCAAAAAAATAAAACGACTTCATAATAAAAATGTTATTTTGTAAACAACCACTAAAAAGAATAAAATAATTACAATTGAGCCAGAACAGTATCACTTTTTCGAAATGACCAACGTAATAAAAATGCATAAATACATAAGATACTCGTAAGAAAGAGTTTTTTGAAGGCGGTGCCAAGCCGAGCCATAATTATTAGAGTTGCCGCGTATATAATATAGTAAAATAGTCTTTCTGAATAAACAGAGCTTGCTGGTGTGATTAAGTATTGTTTAGCAAGCTTACTTAAAGTAGGAAATTTATTCTTATTGGTACTCAAAGCCCACCATTCATATGGGTTTATTTTTCTGTCAGCCTTTGCTAATGCGATGTAGTGTGGCATTCTTGGGTTGCTCTTCAGTAGGCTGCTCTATAGATGATTCTTCAAAACATGCCCAAAATAGTTTATGAGTTTCTGAATCGACATGCTCACTTTCATTGTCTAAACGAGACCTTTTGGATGCCGTTTCTGGATCCGAATCATCATTTTCGTCATCTAAAGAAAGCCTAAGACCTTCTCTGAGCGCAGCTCTACGGATCCGTTCAGCTTGGGTAGCGTCAAAGTAAAAGTCCTTGTAGCGGGGGCTACAAGGAATGCTAAAAAGCTAAAAATGTCGACAAGTAATATGTCTTCCTGAAGCATAGATCGTCCAAGTTAAAACGGGCTTGCATATTTTCTATTAACGGCTTTCAAAAATCATCAACGTGTGCAGTTTGTTGAATTAGCGCATCTTTCATTAGGTATCTGGTTAATGAAACAGTGCTAGGTATCACATCTGACCTAGGTGCATATGTGGAACTCGTGATTTTTGTTATCTCTTCGAAAAGTTTTAAGAGCTTTAACAGATGTTCTATAACCTCCCACTGATCACTGGTCAAATTTTCAAAATTCACGCTCCTTGATTCTGAAATATACACCGAAATTGCTCTTTTTTGCTCAAATAGACGCTCCAGTAGGTAATATGTTGAGTTCCAGCGAGTTTGAATATCTTGAATCAGTTTATGCTTAGGAAGTCCGAGCTCAGATTGAATACTTTCAAGTTTTGTATATCCTGAATGATTAAAATGTGTCACTATGCGGCGGGCACTAGTAAGAATTTATTTTATTGAAAAAATGTTATCTCATACATTATTTATCACCAGCTGGAGAGTATGTATAAAGCAACGCTCTGAAGGAAGTAGAGTTTCCTTAACTCTTTTAACCATATTCGCCCCATTATCGTGAACAATCGCTTGAATTTTAGAGATGGGTATGTCCCATTTCGTTACACACTGTAACAGTTCTCTTTTGATATTTTCTGATGTGTGTGATTCAGGAAAATGAGCCATGTTTAAAACGGCATGATTCAGTTTAAAGTTTTCTGATATCCAGTGCCCTGTTAAACTCAGAAATGCAGCATTATTTACAGAAGAAGTCCAAAGATCGGTAGTGAATGCTATAGCTTCAGCCCTTTCTAACTCGTTTTTTAGTTTGCTAACATACATGTCTGGAATTATTTTCTCAGTGAAATATCTCCTGCCAGGAATAGTGTATTGCGGCAAAGAATTATTAATAAGACGTTTAAAGCCCACATGATGATCGACGATGGAAAGTGGCTCGTTGTCAATAGCGATCATTTCACCAATCAAGTAGTGATATTTTTTTGCTCGGCTATCGTTGATGTCCCAGAACTTTTTTTTTTCAAGTAGTTGTTGCAGTGACGGTTGCACCAAAGGCTGAATGGGCAACTGGGTGGATGAGGAAGTACTTGGAGATGATTCTGCGGGACCATTATGTTGAGCATGACTACTTGAGCTTCCATAAATTTTACCATACTCATCTGGGTGTTTGAATTTCAAATGATTCTGCAAAGCCGTCGTTCCTGCTTTTTTTGCTGCTCTACTTATTTTTACACCACATATATTACATTTTGCACTGTTTTCTTCCTCTTCAAAATGTAGCCAAACATGAGATTTTTTTCCTGGGTTTGGCATGATTGTTCTTCTTTTTAAGTAACACTTTAACTAATTAAGTATTCAAGTCTTTAATTTAATAGCAATTTTCAAATAAGTATAGAAAGAAAAAATAAAAAACGTCAACCGATGTCGAAAATCAAATTATAAATGCGTGCCGCCTACCCTAAACACAAGCGTATTGATTGAGCGGGAAATCCCCTACAATAGTAAACGCTGGGTAATACAAAACGGGGTATTCCCCGTAAAATATGTACAAGAAAAGGGTTGCCAGCATTTAAACATTAAAATACTACATATATATATGTAGATATGTATAACATGAAACAGATTTCTTTAACTTTATTATTTTCTTTTCTCACAACCTTAGAAGAAATTAGAAATATTTTTAATGTGCCTTATTTATGTCGAATAGTAATGTCGAGTTATTCGACTATTCGCCAAAGTGAATGGCGATTAATCGGTATTCGACTATTCGCTATAACAACTATTCGCGGCAACTTTAATAATTATTAATATGGTTGAGCTTATTCAAAAAGATAATGTCTTAAACGGCTAGACGTGCTATATAAAATAATAAGCATTTAAAGTAATTATCTACAAAAACTGTATCATTTACTAGATTGCTGTATTCGTGTCAATCGGTTTGTGAACGTGTGAAAGTCAAAATCTGCTCGTGTGAGTCTCTTGTTTTGTCTCTTCTGCGTTTCGTGTTTTGTATGAGGGTGCGTCAATAGGCAACTGCATAATACTTCGTACGTAGATAGGTATGCATTAATTTTGTAAATATATTAGATTTAAATGATGCCTGGGTTTGGCACCGCCTTCAAAAAACTCTTTCTTACCTTATGTTGTATTTATGCATTATTATTACGTTGGTAATTTCGGAAAAGTGTTCTGGCTCAATTGTAATTATTTTATTCGTTTTAGTGGTTGTTTACAAAATAACATTTTTATTATGAAGTCGATTTAATTTTTTATAAAAGGGTAATAAAACAATAAAATTGTTAAAATAAATATTTATTAATACGAAGTATTGCCTCCTCTAGCCTGAATTACAGCTTCCATGCGATGTTTCATCGAAGAAATCATTTTTTTACATAATCCTGCGGTATGCTATCCCATTCTTCCTTAATTGCGGTTTGAAGCTCTGAGAATCGTGGGCGCCATGTTTCTGGCTCGTACTTGTCTTTTTAGCTTGTCCCATAAGTGCTCAATGGGATTGAGATCTGTGCTTCGAGCAGGCCACGCCATAACCGGTACATAAACCTCCTCCAAATACCGGCGCACTATAGCGGTGTGTGGTCTTGCATTGTCTTGCATGAAAATGAAATTTTCGCCGACAAATCCCGAAAAAGGCACTACGTGTTCTTCCAGGATCTCTTCGATGTAACGTCGGAAAGTCAGTCCTCTGGATCGACGTTCGGTATTGGACCCTGTGATGAATACATGTTCGGTTTTCGCCTCTAGTGACATGCCTCCCCAGAACATGCACGAACCGCCGCCGTATGAGACACGTTCAGAGATGCAGCATTGAGCGAAACGCTCACCGGGTCTTCGGTACACTCTACCCCGTCCGTCGTTACCATGAAGACACATCCTGCACTCGTCAGAGAACAGTACTGCCTTTCATTGATCCATAGTCCAATTCACGTGATCTCGAGCAAACTGAAGTCGTGCTTGTCGGTGGGCTGGGGTCAATTTCGGACCAGTTGCTGGTCTGTGCGCTGTCAGGCCTCCTTCGGCTAGTCTTCTTCTAACCGTCCACCGACTGACTTCCACTTCTCGAACTTCCTGGAGCTGCTGTCCGAGTTGAACTGCATTCAACCGGCGATTTCATAGCGATGTTGTGACAAGAAAACGGTCATCGCGCTGTGTTTTATCACGTATTCCGCCTGTTCCTCGTCGCCGGGTATAGCCACCACTCTGTTTATATCGCTGGTATACACGTCGAACAGCATGTCGGCTTAAATTTAACTGTCGTGCCACTTGACTTTGGTTCTGCCCAGCTTCAATTAGTGCAACCACTTGAGACGCTGCTTCCGGTGTGGTATCCATTTTCTTGTTCTGAATTATTCTGACTACGAGTTGGTATGCAAATGATGTCATTTCAATCATCCCCTAACCTTTTATACCTGCTAATAGTCATGCAAACCGCGCTACCTGAAACGAGCGATTTTGGGTCATTCTATTGTTTTGTTGCTACTGTATGATTTTGAAGGTAATGACTAGGAATTATGTGTTTTTAGAAAGCTAACAGTGTGTACTTTAATTAAATTTAAGTTATATTTGCAACCAACATTAGTTAAAAAAATATTTAGGGTCAAAGTGAAAATGTAGGTAGTGTGCGATTTCTATGCTCTCGAGTGTACATCGAGGACTAACTTGATGAAGTTTGCCCCCATGGCACCCGCTATACGTCTTCTAAATAAAACATAATAATATTTAATAATAATAATATATAGTAATTGGTGCGTAGTGTCTTAATAAATAAATAATAAATGTTTAAAGAGCTATTCTTTAATTATATGTGAGCGGTGATTTGAGCCGCCTCCGCGTCTCACCACGGCCCTTAGAGAAAGTATCCTGTAGAAATCTGTTCAGCCCTGCGAGTATGGATCTTATCGATCGGTAAAGATCGATAAATTTATCGATATTATCGAAATTCGGTAGCATGGATCTTCTAGCCTCGGTAAAAATTTATCGATTCGGTAACATTCGTCAAATTTGACATTGAAATTCGGTAAATTCGGTAAGTTTATCGTTCGATAAGATCCATGCTTGCAGGGCTGTATTCATATACGCCTTATGCAGTATGAGATCCATACCAATATGTAAAAGTGAAAAGTTGTTTGTTTGTTTGTTGAATTGATTGTTTGTTTGGGGAGCATTCACGCGATAACGGCTGGACGGATTTTGATAAAATTGGAAATGGAGATAGCTTATACCCTGTAATAAAACAACGGATACTTTTTATCCCGGAAAATTGTAAATTTCCACGGGAAAACTAAAAAAAAACTGGAAAAATGTTGATTACTTGCTGCAAAAAACGGTTGCCATGGAAACGAAATAACAAGTATGTCAAAAAACATCAATAGCATTGGTGCTATACCTATTTCTGCATTGGTTTTTAATATCCTAGAAGAACATAGGATGCTTTTTTCACGATAAACAGTAATCCATGCGGACGAAGTCGCGGGCGGGAAAGCTAGTATTCGATAAATGAAACAAGACAAATATTCTAAAACTAAAACCCGACTACGGTCAGGTAAAAAATCACACACTCTTGCGATGAAGACGAATCTATTGATACCTCGCTTATCAAAATAGGACCAACAGGGGCGACGCTATGATGGAGCAACATACACACATACATAGACTGTTAAACTCATTAATTACCCTTCCCTTGCAATGCCGCAGTTGGGTAAAAAGACTACGGGTCGAATTGAACCTGTTGAATCCGATTAAAAAGTAAACCACAAAAAGTTCGAGATAATATACCGCCGGTTTCTTACCAGTTTCAGTCTTAGAAAAGAACTAAAATGAGTTATGAGTGGGGGGTGCCGCCATCGTTATTTTTGATCGACTTCGTTATACTTCGCCAATTAATTTGGGGGTTGAAGCCCTTTCCACGTAAAAAACACAATGGCTCTGAGGAAATTCAAGCTGATTGTATCAAGTTTGTGTTGCAAACTAACATTTGCCAGCGGTTCGACGCGCCCGTGGTTCGACGAGCGTAGATCTAATAAGACAGTGGTCAACAGTAGATCTATCACACTGATATAAAGTAACTCTATCTCAGTCAGTTTGTTACTCTTGATGAAACTTGACAAGTAAATGGGGTTCGGGAGTTATTGAGTTGGGAGTTATTTGTGATTATGATAAATGATTTACCAAACATAATCAAACACTCATTATGTCTACTGTTTGCTGATGACCTCAAGTTAGTATTAAAGGTGAGAGGCGTGGAAGATTGTGAACGGCTACAGGAGGATATTGAAAGCGTTTTCCGATGGAGCCAGGCCAATAAGTTATACTTTAACGTATCTAAGTGTTCCGTTATGTCTTATACTAAGGCTAAAAACTCTCTTATGTTTAGTTACAGAGTGGATGCAGCTGCAATGGCTCGTCTCACTTCTGTGAGGGATCTTGGCGTACAGGTAGATTCGGAATTAAGGTTTCGTAATCACATTGTAAACATATGTAAACAAGCTTTCAAGAATCTAGGCTTTATACTTAGACAATCTCAGAGCTTCCAAAACCTTAATGCCATTAAAGCATTATACAACGCTTTGGTGAGAAGTAGGTTAGAATGTAGTGCAATGATATGGAGTCCCCATGAATCTAAATATAGATCTATGGTGGACAAAATTCAGAACAAATTTACACGTTTCCTATATCTTAAGCAATATGGGGTTTATCCTTTCTACCCCCTGATGTATCCTACTATTTTCGTCCTAGGAATGGTAGGATATCATAGGCTGGAGGTCGTGCCGGGACCTTTTATTGCTTACTTATTTATTTAAACTGTTACGAGGTATGATACACAATCCTCAAATACTGATGTGCTTGAAGTTGAACGTACCAAACAACTATATACGTGCGCGTTGTCGCAAACTGTTTGCAGTGCCATTCAGTAGAACCAATGTGCTTCACCAAGCACCATTTACCCGGGCTCTCCGGCTATTGCATATAATTAATGCTGAACACAGTGATTTAGACATTTTCACATGTACTTTGGTGAAATTCACTGATGCTGCCCTTAAATGTGTTAGTAATTAAGTACATTGTCGCATTAGATTCGTCTGTAATGATAATGTAAATTTAAATAAATAAATAAATAATACATAATAATAATAACAACTGGCTTCACCTCCTTGCTCCATAAGTCCGGTAGTACCACGGAAGCTAAAAATTATAGACCCATTACATGCTTGCCAACTATGTACAAGCTCCTTACATCCATTCTGAGAACAAAAATGTATTCGCATATTGTTACGAACAATATTTTGGCCCTCGCTCAGAATGGATGTAGGGTTGGGTCCCGTGGTACTAAAGAGCTCCTCCTCATAGACAAGTCCGGCGGATTTGCCAACAAGTCCGGCGGAACAGAGGGATCCTTTCTACTGCCTGGATTGACTACAAGAAGGCCTATGATTCAGTGCCTCATTCATGGCTAGAGAGGATCTTAGAGTTGTATAAAATCGATGCAACTCTGAGATCTTTCTTAGGTGCGTGTATGAGGCAGTGGACCACAGTTCTTCGTCAACCAGGTGGTGGAGACAGCCTTTATAGTTCGCAGGACTTTATAAGGATAGAGCGAGGCATATTTCAGGGTGACAGTTTGAGTCCTTTGTGGTTTTGCCTAGCACTGAATCCTCTCAGCACTTTGTTGAAGGATTCAGGGTTAGGCTATCGGCTACGGAGAGAGGGCGAGATCATTTCTCATCTGCTGTACATGGGTGACCTCAAGTTGTTTGCACTGAAACATCCAGACTTGATGGAGTTACTGAAAATCACAGAAGTTTTCAGTAAAGCCATCAACATGGAGTTCGGTGTGGACAAATGTGCGGTCATGCATGTGCAGCGGGGGAAAGTTGTAAATTCTATGAATTTGCAGCTTTCTGAGACAATGACACTCAAATCTCTCTCTGAGACCGAGACCTACAAATACCTTGGTATGTCACAATCGTTGGGTATCATGGACAGGGATATTAAGCAATCGGTGAAGGAGCGCTTCTTCTGCCGCCTGACCAAAGTACTTAACAGTCTTTTGTCAGGTGGAAATAAGACGCGTGCCTTCAATGGTTGGGTGATGCCCTTGCTCATATACTCTTTTGGCATACTAAAGTGGACTCAAACTGAGCTTGACGCCTTGGATAAGAGAGTCCGTCAACTGCTTACGTCACATCGTATGTTACACCCGCGCTCGTCTGTTATGAGATTGTACATACCACGGAAGTGGGGGGGGGGGGTCGTGGCTTTTTAAATGCCAAGAACCTCCACAACCGTGAAGTGTGCAGTCTCAGGGAGTACTTCCTAAACACCGAGTGTGGGTTGCATCGTGATGTGGTGGCAGTTGATAAGACTCTCACACCGCTCTCCTTGGCAAACGAGAATTGGCGCAAACCATCGGTGTTGAGTACCGATGACCGCAAGGACGTATGGAAGGGCAAGGAGCTGCACGGGCGGTTCTATCGGGCCTTAACAGGGCCTGATGTGAACTTGCTCGCGTCGGTGAACTGGCTACGCTTTGGTGACCTCTTTGGGGAAACTGAGGGTTTTGTCTGTGCAATTGCGGACGAAGTTATCAAGACGAATAACTACCGGAAATATATTATGAAGGACGGTACGGTCGACATTTGTCGGGCATGCCGCCGTCCCGGGGAGTCCCTCAGGCATATAATTTCCGGCTGTTCTCATCTTGTTAACGGAGAGTACTTGCACAGACACAACCAAGTAGCCAGGATCATCCATCAGCAAATTGCCCTTCGGTATGACCTTGTCGAGTCTGAGGTGCCGTACTATAAGTACGTACCGGCGCCAGTTCTCGAAAATTGTCGTGCATTGCTCTATTGGGACCGCTCTATCATCACGGACAGGACTATTGTTGCCAATAAGCCTGACATTGTGCTGGTAGACCGGTCCCAACGCCGGGCAGTGCTCGTCGACATCACCATTCCACACGATGAGAACCTCGTGAAGGCCGAAAAGGACAAGCTCAGCAAGTACCTTGACTTGGCTCATGAGGTGACCGCCATGTGGAATGTTGACTCGACGATCATTGTCCCGATAGTTGTTTCGGCGAACGGCCTTATAGCGAAGAGCCTCGACCAACATCTTAAGAGGCTCTCGCTAGATGGTTGGATTAAGGGTCAGATGCAGAAGGCAGTACTCCTTGACACGGCGCGTATAGTCAGGAGGTTCCTCACTCTGCAGCCCTAGCCACCGGTAGTTTGGGCCCTGCTCCGCTACCGTTGGTACCCTAGGTTTAGGTTTTTTATAATATTTTTATCTGCTTTTATTTAAAGAAATATTGTAAAAAATTTAAATTTAAGATAAAAAGATAAATAAAGAGAATAACAATATAAAAAAAATGTGTTGGTTTAATTCCCAATCGGCATGAATAATATCTAAAAAGAATCCCCTAAAAGAGAATGTATACGTATTCCTTTTACTATTTACTAATTAATGCCCGCCACTATTTTTTTTACTCGTTAATTGCCAGCACAAATTCTCTTTCAATATTTTTGTATACATATTTTTCTTTATTTTTTTTATGTCAGAAACGCATGTGTCTTCAACAACGTACAAAGTTTGAACTCATCGGATGAACAATACGCGAAAACATATTTGTTATTATACCAGCGATCCGCCCCGGCTTCCCACGGGTGTAATTTAGAAAAAAAAGGAACGAAATATGTGAAATTCTCACACACTCGACCTTCACTCCGGTTGGGGGGTATCGGCGGCTCGCTTCGCTCGCCGCCTCTCGCTATGTTCAAGTCTTATATGCTCGTATTATAAATATAAACCTTCCTTCAAAAAATATGTAACTGATGGTGAAAGCCGCATCAAAATACGTTGCGTGCTTTAGAAGGAGTTAGCCGCCAAACAGACAGAGAGACAGATAGACAGATGCGGAAAGCGACTTCAATTTATACTATGTATTGATTATGCGTGTCTGACACGCACATTCCCGGTTTTTTATTGCAGTTACCAACAACAACTGTACAAAGTTTCAACTCAATTGCGCATGTTCTCTCGCCCTCTTTAGCCGAGTCCTGAAAATGTAAACGAGATGACGATGGAAGATGATTCTGTATATAACGTAACTTTGATACTAATAGGGCAGATTAAAATTACAAACACACAAACACTGACGTATAAATACTAGTAGATAGATGATGTAGATTAAATAATAATTGCCTCTGAAGCATAAAAGGCAAAGTAGTCCGCTTTATCCTTTAATTTCCGCTAAAATGTGAGCCTTCATTGTTTACTGCTTGTTAATTAAGGGTGGAATAATTATTTTGTATACTTACAATTAGATGTTGTGGCGTAGAGCACGCCACTCGCCGTATAGTAAGCTAAAAAAATAATAATGAAAATATAATGGAAATGGTACTGGAATGGAACGGAGCCTTCTATCAATTTTGCGGTCTCTTTTTCTCCCCACTACACAGTAATATCAACATTGTTCACCTAAAACGTAAGCAGGAAGTACATCATTCCTGCTCAATAAGAACAGTGCAGAAAAGTAAGTATGGAGATCCATTACTGCAGTTTTACAGAGCGGAAAGTATCGAAATCCATTACTGCACTGTTTTTTAGTTTCATGATTCATCACACTATTACTATAAAGGCGAAAGTTTGTATGGATGTGTGTGTGTGTGTGTGTGTGTGTGTGTGTGTGTGTGTGTGTGTGCGTGTTTGTGTGTGTGTGTTTGTGTGTGTGTTTATGGGTGTGTATGTTTGTTACTCCTTCACGCTCAAACAGCCGGATTTTGATGAAATTTGGAATGGAGATAGCTTATACTCTGGAATAACACATGGGATACTTTTCATCATCATCTTCATCATCATCTTATTTCACTCTGCGATCGCCAACCCGCATGCCCAGCGTGGCGAGTATGGGCAAAACCTCAAAATGAAGAGCACAAAAAGAAAATGGCTCCTAGTTCCCGGTCGCCTTGTTAGTCCGGACCAAGGTGGCGGTCTCAAAAAAATGGCAAGGCAGGGTGTGCGAAGAATCCCCGGGTGGCGATAGGTCACTAAAAACAAATCGACTTGGCTACGTATAATGGACGAACGCTTAGGCTAGATGATCACTTAACACAGTTAGAATCGGAACTAGATAGGATACGGTGGCAGATTCTGGGGTTGAGCGAAGTCCGTAGAGAGGGAGAGGACACCTTTACCCTGGAATAGGGCCACATTATGTATTTCCGAGAGGAAGATCAACAATCCCAGGGTGGCTTGGATTCCTCGTCAATAAGGCCCTCGCTGACAATGTTGTAGAAATCTCCAGTGTTTCGACCAAGGTAGCGTACCTGGTACTTAAACTTACCGAGAGATACAGTCTCAAGGTTGTACAGATTTACGCACCGACCTCGAAACACTCGGACAATGAAGTGGAAGATATGTATCAAGACATATCTTCAGCACTCCATAATACCACTAAAGCGCACTACAACATTGTCATGGGGGACTTTAACGCCAAAGTGGGAGTACAGGCTTGCGGTTAATCGAAGGTAGGTCCACACGGTTACGGAAGTAGGAATCACAGGTGGCAAATGCTCGTCAATTTCTTGGAAAAAGAGGGACTGTATATGATGAACTCTTTCTTTGAGAAACAGCCCCAAAGAAAGTGGACGTGGCAAAGTTCCGATGGCGAGACAAAAAATTAGATAGATTTCATTATTACGGACAAGAAGCACATATTCAGAGATGTCTCAGTGATTAGCAGGTTTAATACCGGTGGAGATCACCGACTTGTCCGAGGCTCTCTGAATACAATAACTAATAATAACTACAAGCTGGAAAGATGTCGAATGATGAAGTCTACGCTCCGTCCTAACCGGCTTCAAACCGTTGTGGGATCAGAGCAGTTTCAGCTCCACCTACAAAATCGATTCGCTGCTTTGGAAACTACAGAGAACGTAGACGAAGACGTATCCTGAGGGAAGAGGATGTAAAGTTTTGCCAGCTGCAACGTACGGGCCCGAAGTCCAAGCTCTCGGCTGAGACTCTCCAGCTTATGGAGAACAGACGGAACGTTACGGAAGCCACGCCGTCAGAAAAGCGAGCGCTCAATTGTAATATTATTAAACTGGTGCGACGTGACCTCCGATGTTCCAACACACGCCAAATCGTAAAGGCGATTGATCAAAATCGGGGGTCAAAAGTGTTCGCCCAGCAGTTGAAGCGCTCGCATCTGGCAAAGCTTAGGAGTTCAAGTGGCCAAACCGTAACTTCAAAGCCGGAGATCTTAGCTGAGATAGAAAACTTCTTTCAAAAAGGGTGATAAAACCCTCCTGAAAAACTACCGCCCCATCTCACTCCTGAGCCACGTCTATAAGCTGTTTTCGAGGGTCATCACAAATCGTCTCGCAAGAAGACTTGACGAGTTTCAGCCTCCGGAGCAGGCCGGGTTTCGTAGAGGATTTGGTACCATAGACCACATACACACAGTGAGGCAGATTATACAGAAGTCCGAAGAGTATAATCAGCCCGTGTCTAGCTTTTGTGGACTATGAAAAGCCCTTTGATTCCGTAGAGACCTGGGCTGTTTTGGAGTCACTGCAGCGATGCCAAGTGGACTAGCGGTATATCGAAGTGCTGAGATGTCTGTATGATGCCGCGACTATGAGTGTTCAAGTACAGAACCAGCAGTCTAAACATGTCCAGTTGCGCAGGGGAGTGAGACAGGGGGGATGTCATATCCCCGAGACTGTTCACGAACGCCTTGGAAGATATGTTTAAGATACTGGACTGGAAAGGGAAGGGCATAAATATAAACGGCGAGTACATCTCACACTTAAGATATAGTCCTTACGGCGGAAGCGCTGGAGGAACTTGAGCGAATGCTGAACGGTCTGGCTCATGCTTCTCGACAAATCGGTCTCGGGGTGAACTTAGACAAGACCAAGATCATGTTTAACGATCTTATTACCCCGAAACCTGTAGTCATCAATGGTGAACCCCTCCGAAGTTGATGAATACGTTTATATCGGGCAAACTTTGCAGTTGGGTAGACAACTTCGATAGGGAAGCCAACAGAAGAATTCAGTTGGAATGGGCGGCATTCAGAAAACTTCGTCAGGTCTTCTCGTCGTCCATTCCACAGTGCCTGAAGACGAAAGTCTTTAATGCGTGCGTCCTACCAGTTATAACATACGGGGCCGAGACATGGACACTGGGACTTGTCCACAAATTTAAAGTCGCTCAGCGAGCTATGGAGAGAGCTATGCTCGGGTTTTCTCTGAAGGGTAAAATCAGAAACGAGGTAATCCGCCAGAGAACCAAAGTCATCGACATAGCTCAAAGGATTAGCAAGCTGAAGTGGCAATGGGCTATTCACATTTCTCGAAGGACGGACAACCGCTGGGGTAGACGTGTCCTCGAGTGGAGACCGCGTCTTGGCAAACGTAGTGTAGGACGCCCACCGGCCAGGTGGAGTGACGACCTGCGAAAGGCGGCCGGCAGAGACTGGATGAGAGGAGCCGAAGATCGGGCTCTGTGGCGTTCATTGGGATAGGCCTATGTCCAGCAGTGAACGAGCACGGGCTGATGATGTTACCCTGGAATATTTCATCATCATCATCAACATCATCATCATCATCTATCACGAGAGTGAAACCACGGGGCGCAGCTAATATTGAATGAATGCATTCGTCCAATAGAGATTTGAAAATAGAATATACTATTTTTTTAAAGGTATGTGCGCGTAGGATTTGGCGCAAATTTAAAGTCAATGTGACCGAAAATTGTACTGCTTACATTTAGGTGAACAATTGTGATATTACTTTGTAGTAGAAAGAAAAGCAGATTATTGAGACTCGCTCAAGTGACTCCTTGCTGCACTCGAATCTCGGGCTCCAAGCTAACACTCGGTGCAGCTATGAGTCCACTTTCCGCTCGATACAGTAATCTACTATTATTGAATTTTCATGACAATTTAAAATAGTTTTAAAATTACATAACAATGGAATAACCTATGAACCTTCTCTAACAACAGTATTCAACCTAGTCTAAAATCTACAATTTTTGTACATCGTACGGGTATATTTTTCAGGAGCAGGATATTTTGCGAAATGGACATCTATCTACGAGTATCTATACTTATAATAAAGTAATAAGTATGAAAAAGTCTGTAAATAGCAGTTTAAAAAATATAGGTCTTGTGTGCTCAAAATTACCTTCTGAACAAGAATATATATTTTTTAAATCGTGTATGCATGTTTGTTTGTCTGTATGTTCGCGCATCACGTAAAAACTACTGGACCGATTGCGATGTGGTTTTCACTGTAGGATAGCTTATATTTGACTTAAAAACTGGGGTACTTGGTATTTCAATCTGATCAGTAGAAGCCGAGCAATCGATAAAATATATTTGACGGCTGAAGGAATTTTGTACACATGTTGTTATATTGGTATTTTAGGTTTTGGAATAGCACATAGAGTAATTTTAACCTAGAGAAAAAAACACGCGTGTGATAGATTCTTGGGATTATTATTACTGTATATAAATCAAACCTAAGTTTGATTATGTTATCCTTAGGTTAGGATAAGCCTACTGTTAGGCTAAACCTTGTTTAGCATATTAAATAAAATTTCATTGCTATAGTGTTGTTATTTATTTATTTTTTTAACCAAATAGCAAGTGAAACTAATTCATAACCTGACAATATACAAGCAAGTTGCTATATCATAAAACCTTGAAATTTACTCAGAAGTTTAGTACCTATCTAAAATATACTGAATAGAATAGCATAACCTAAGGAGTATTCATAGAAACAAAGAAATGTAATTGTTATATTTTCATTGATTCTACCACCAGATTCGGAATACACTACATAGAAGAACTGGCAAGAAACTATGTAGCGAATATATTTTTATTATCATTATTTACAATTATAATTAACACGTTATTATTATCATACTAACAACCTATATGTGATACTTGGTCATAGTGATATTTTATTATCATTTTACAATCACCATAGTTACACCTGGCACAATAATAGCATTTAAACAAAATGATCCTGACCTAATCATTTCGAACACAATCACATTGACCATATTGGTTATAATAACATCACATTGAACCGACAGTACCTATGTAGTATTTGTATACTCTTTGGTACCTATTTACAAAATAATCAGTTACACATAATAAATATGAGACAAGGAAACAGTAGCAGAACACTATAGTAATATCAATAGTACTTAACTTGCAAGCGTCCTGTTGGTGCGACGGCCAGAGTAAAAGTGAACATTGCTAAGCCACCTTTATAAAATAACGGAAAAATATCATACCACCTCACAATATTTTTCCACCACATCGACCAATCAGGAATCATCAATGGCGTCTGGCGTGACGGAAATGTTCAATTCACTTCTACTTACATTTGGATATCCATAATAATCGTATTTTAAATATTGTAAGACAATTTTAAATCATCATATTTTTTATGGAATTATATTTACAGATATTTCAGATTTATAACAATCTGCCATCATTAATTAGTAAATACACAACTTTTCACGAAAGACTTGGTAATTTTACTTAGAATAATGAATAACTCTATTAAGCATTTTAAACATCATTATATAACTCCATAATCATAAATTCAAAGTTTTTGCATAATAAGTTATTTTATAGATTCAACCACATTATCGGTTTCGTTCAGAAACATAATTTTTTATTACCACAGATTACAAACTCACCATAGATCTAAGAAAAGACAAATTTACAAATAGACTCAATCGGTTGTCACTTTTGGCTTGACAAGCAATATGTTATGATACCGTAAGTGATAAGGTTATTCAGTGAGAATATTAATAACATTATTAAATATTATGTTACAATCTAACACGTGCGAAGCCGCGGGCATAGCTAGTTAGGTACATAAAGACATTGCCGATGCCAATTGCCCTGTCATCGGTAATGTCTTCCGTTCTGTTGCCGTTCGTCTGTGAGAGCACTTAAGAGGACACACGTAAAAGTCAAAGGATTACCTCCGGATTCAGAATACGTACGTCCACTCTAGAAGAGGCACTCGAAAAATTTGGATGAAGTTCAAAATCCAAGAATAAATAAAATCAGAATCACTTCGAATCGCAAAACAGAATCTTCACCGTATAAAACGAACTTGCACAAAACATAATAAAGGAGCTCCCCGCGTCAAACCTCTAAAAAGAGATCCTTCGAGATCGAATCGAACAAGGCTCCGATCGGGTGCTTTATCAAATTATCTTCGAGTACGTCGGCGTGATCAGTAATCAAGCCTGTCCCCCTACCCACAGAGAAGTACTAAGGGGCAAAGCAAAGGGGCAACTGACCCTTTCTAAATACCAGGAGCTCAGGCCCAAACTTTTCATTTCTTATCATCATGGTTGTACGGGCTCACCCGTAAATTGTATAACTAGCAATCCTATCATATCAAATCAAGGATGCGAGCAGCCCCTCCAATGGTTTATACCTGAAGTGTCAGCGATAAACAAATAGGCATATTATGTTGATCTATTTTATTTGTTGTCTTGTCTAATAATTCAAGTTAACTATTACATACTAAACGTTTCCTCATAAAGTCTATCAATTTCAACAAACTTGTGTAGAATGTTTTATACTTAGCTTTATATTTTGCCCTATATTTTACACCGTCCATTCCTATCGTTGTTCTCACATGTACAACGCATAAATAATTCATTTAGTCACGAATTTACATTAGGTATACTTCACAACGGCCTACGCTTGTCCCCCCCCCCCCTTTCTCCTATAACCTGGGTGCACCCACACCCGCTGATAAAATAACCGGGAGGGTGCCAAATCTGCGAGACCATTAGGATAAAAAAAACGTTTCCCGGCCATGCTGTAATTTACACGTCCCGGAAAATGTGGATTTTTCGTTAAAAGCAGGGCTTTTCGTTTAAAGTACGCCACAGATGGAGGCTTAATACGAGTATACGGCTTCCCGAGTTGAGTTTGAACATGAACGGCTGGAAGCTGGTGTACTGCCGCTTACAGTGAATATATATACACAATATATATTATAGAGTGAATAAGTATCTACTAGGCAAACGTGATATACCTTCGACCACTTCATCGCTTTCCATCAGGTGAGATTGTGGTCAAGCAATTACCTAGTACATAATAAAAAAATAAAAGAAGTAGCCGCACGCATTTCTATTGATATTTAGAAACGGGTTTGGAATAGTTGTCGAGTCTTGTGAACTAATGTTGTATGTTTTTCGCGTGTTTGTGTGTGCGATGGCTTTTTTACATCCGACCACGCCATCCAATTTTACGTAGTATTATAATTATCATTATTAGGCAAGTATGTGTCTGGTCAAAATTGATTTGTAGTTTGGGGATTCCGATATCCGACTGACTTTTCATATGTAAAAGTAAAAATCTTTAGTAGACCTTAATGACTTCAAATTTGCAGCCGTTAAGCCGTCTGTTCGGGTTGCTAACAACTGATAGCAGTCGTTAAGACGTCGGAGGCCCTTGGGCAGCCTGACAAACTCTGACTCCAGAGGTCGGTATTGATGGCGCTTCCTCTTTCGACATAATATAGGAGCAACTATTTTGACGAACATTAATATTTAGTAGTAGTTATGGCCAAGGCTTATGTGTACACTTCTATAGCGTACATATTCCTGTCATACCTCTGCTTGCATATATAATAAAAGGCTCAAAATAAGTAGAGCCAAGAAATTCTACATTGATAATCGCCAATCTACCCCTACTCAAAAAAACAGCCATCGCCGAGACACTGTTCGCAAGTCACCTCGCAGGCATTTCAACGCAGCAAACAGGCTCGTATGCAAAACCCCTCTACAGCCGTATAAATAGCCACTAAATACCAGGAGGAAAACTGAAAACGTATAGTTTCCAGTAAATCCAATAAATCCCAATTTTTCTTATTAATTAGTGCAACCGGACATCCGGTTGGCCTAGTGGGTAGTGACCCGAACTACGAAATCAAACGGTCGCGGGTTCGAAACCCGCAAGGTACAATTAATTGTGTGATCAGCAGATATGTTTGTTTCCCAGTCATGGATGTAATATTCGTGTCTATGTACATAATGTTTATCCGTTGTCTAATATCCATAGTACATGGTATTCTAGTTTGGGGCTCGGTAATTGGTGTAAATTGTACTGAATATATATTACATATATATATACTAGTTGTACTAGCTGTGCCCGCGGAAAGCCGCGAGACAAAGGCCCGCGTGGTCATTTCATTTAAAAGTAGCCCACACGTGTTATTCCGGGACCTAAAATACCAATATAACTACATTTGATCAAAATTCCTTCACCCGTCTAAAATATTTTTATCGATTGCTCGGCTTCTGCTCATCGGATTGAGATACCAAGTACCCCTGTTTTTGAGTCAAAATCTAAGCTATTCAACATGAAAGCCGCATCGCAATCGGTCCAGCAGTTTTTACGTGATGCGCGAACAAACAAATAGAGAAACAAGATTTATAAGAATGTTATATTCTTGTTCAGTAGCTTATTTTAAGTGCCCTAGAGCATTGTTAAAAATATTCTTCCTTGTACAGACTTTTTCGTTCTTATTGCTTTATTATAAGTATAAATTATATACCTAAACATGATATTCTGAATAAACTGAATAAAATATTCGACCATGAGTAATATTTGCATTTACAGCAACTTCGGGTTACTATTCAACATACGACCCGTATCCTGGGTCGTATGTTGAATTCTTCCTACAATAACGATCCCGGCTACACAGAATCTGATCAAGGCATGGTAGCCATGTGTTCATTCGTGAGGACTAACTGCCGACTTATGGCCGGTTCCTATATCTTAAAACGAACCGTTTTCGCTTACTGTCCGTCAGCTTTTAACATAAACGCCATACAAAAAACGTTTATATAGGAATGGGGTTATAGTTGCTCAGAAGAATCAGCCTAGAAAGTGTGTTAGTTCCTAGAAAGGAACAATGTTTGCTATCATAGCAATTTTCATTACCAAAGGTTGTGTAAATCCTCTTCTGCACCTCAATCACTAATAGGATCTGACGTCAAGTTAAAGTTGGCAAGGCACCGAAACCACGACGATATTTTCCGCTACCTTGTCAACATCATAAATCGACCGCAAGTTCAATAAATGTTTCGCTGTATCCTCAACCACAGAATAATTATAGACAGGCATTACGTATACTAGCCTTAACACGTTTTTGCTTTATCATGAACTATTTTGACTTGTGGGAGCGGTATTCGATTCTAAATATCGGGACGGTTATCAGTGTACTGTTCAGTACAGAGTTACCGAGCATGCCCCGGGCAAAGGCACGGGCGTGCTGCAGTGTCGCGTGACGTCACACGATCAATGTGCTGACGTCGGTGCCCCCGTCTCCGCCAGCCCACCCGTATTGTGCCACAGAATAGTAATGAAGACAGGGCCATCGCTTGCGGCGATCGGCTCATCCTCCTACCCGATCGGAGCTTCGACGCTTCGCTAGTTTATTCACGAAGTTAGACGGTGCTGCAGCGTCTTTACTAAGCTTACTTCTGGTCAGCACGGAAAGGAACATATTCGTGTAGCTCCTTCCTCGGGATTTACTTCATAAATACTAGAGGGAAATACAAGATTCTATACCCGATTACCATTATTATTTTAGGTATTGAAAAGAAGACAATATGTTATTTTAATATTTATATATAATTTGATATTTTGAAATATTTTCTTTCCATAGTTAAAGAACATGTGTAATGTCAATTTCAAATGTCGTACCCATGACAAACCGGCATGGGAACGGTATTATCGAAGCTGTTGATCACTATGTCTTCTTAGGTCAGACGATCCAACTGGGTAGACCCAACTTCGACACAGAGGTCAACCGACGAATCCAGCTCGGATGGGCAGCGTTCGGGAAATTACGCCATATCTTCTCGTCGCAGATACCGCAGAGCGTCAAGACGAAAGTTGCCTGCAGTGATGACACACGGCACTGAGACGTGGTCGCTAACTATTGGTCTCATACAAAAGCTCAGAGTTGCGCAGCGTGCAATGGAGAGTGCTATGCTCGGTGTTTCACTATGTGATAGCATCAGAAATGAGGAAATCCGTAGAAGAACGAAGGTTACCGCCATAGCTCTCAGAGTTTGCATGTTGAAGTGGCAATGGGCAGGCCATATAGTTCGCAGAACCGACAACCGCTGGGGAATAAAGGTTCTCGAATGGCGACCACGAACAAGCAAGCGAAATGTGGGGAGACCCCCCGCACGATGGACCGACGGCATTGTAGCCATCGCAGGAAGTCGATGGATGGAGGTGGCACAAGATCGCTCGTCATGGCGCTCTTTGGGGGAGGCCTATGTTCAGCAGTGGACTTCTAAAGGCTGACATGATGATGATGAGTTAAAGAATTAACGGAGAGTTAAGACACGGTCGTGTGTAGATGCCAAAATCGATCGACACGGTTAAAAGGATGTCACTGATGACATTCTTTTAACCCGTGTCTATCGATTTTATTATTGATAATATTTTAATGATATACATAGCACAGGTATTCTTTATCAACTGAATGTGTTTAAAATTTGTCTGACTCCAAAATCAAAACATTTTAATGGTTTAATAAATAAAACTACGTCAAGTTGGGCAAAAATAAGAAAGGCGTGTCGGAGTTTTGTCCAAAGAAACACCGAGACCGGTTATGTTTTAATGTGTGACTTGGACAGGTTCCCTGGAGTTATCCGTCTGCTTCAGGCACTGTGCGCAATACCAGAACAGTTGCGCGGCTGGACGCGACGCACTCGATTTATAGTGGAGTTAATTAACTTTGTAGATAACCCATAGAGCTGCGGTGTGGCGTACTCGTGTTGCGAGATTTTAACTGACTCATTGTTCTTGGACTTCTGGTCAATTCAACATTTCATTGCCACACGAAGCATATAATTTAAAAAATAATAATAATAATAAAAATTAAACCGACTTCAAGTCGTAAAAGACATAAAAGAGATAAATAATTTAAATTGTTTGAGGTTACCTATTGTTTATGTGCTCGTCCGTTTATCTGCTGTGTATGTCAATCTATTTATTCTATAATATCTATGAAAACTTGTAATTGCCCTTCTTTTATCTTACATTGGGAGCAATTTCGTCATTTTACTCTTTAAACTAAACTAAATTTCTTCAAATGAACTTTAAACCTTGTCGACTTTGTAACAATGCCCCTGGCATCTATTCTAAACTTACGTCAATTTAAGCTGCACCGCTTAAAATTACGTAATTAAAACAGGTTTTTAACACGCTTTCTAACAGCGTTTGGATAAATTCGGACACGTTCTGAGACAGCGTTTGGACAAATCGGGACTCTCGCCGCGTGGAAATAAAGTTGATTTTACGCTGACGGGCTTTAGTCATAGTTTAGTGAGTGAGGCTTAGATGCCAGGGGAAAAAATACCTTGTTACGACGACAACCAGGTTTAAATTACATTTGAAGAAGTAAAGTTTAGTTCAGGGGATGTCGGAATCGCTACCAGTGTATCTTTATTGTACCTACGTAGCCGTTAGTTTTCCTTTGATAATAAAGTAAAATACGACTTGAAGTCAAGTTAATTATTTTTTTATTCGTTTTTATTTTATACTAATTTAGTTTAGTTAAAGTCGGCAGAAAATGAATTACTTATTCCGTTTGCTAAGAAAAACGCCAAACTGGAGACAGTTCACAGTCCATATCTTCTAAACTACTAAACGGATTTTGATAAAACTTGAACTATTCCTTAATTTGAAATATACTGAAACTATTGTAAAAAGAATTATTGCAATCAGACTTCTAGTTTCCTAGAAATACGAGGACAAACATACATACATTCGCAAAATTTGGTATATTTGTTCAGATACTCATATATACGAACATACCTACATGAATAATACGCATTTTCAACTTGAGAACCTTCTTTGTTTTGAAGTCGGTTAAAATAATTGTAAGATTTTAGTTTCATTATTGTATAGACTAATTAATATCGATACATAATGCATAATGCGCAAAAGTGCAAAGGAATTTCACCCACGACGATCAACTTGTGAGATGGGTAATTTGGATTACATTAAATATTATTGAGACCGGTCCTCCTTCGTGATCATATTTATATAACAAGTAAACATTCTAATGTATTCCAATGAAGGTTTCCCAATTTAACATTCGGTTTAAAGATGTAGCCCTGGAACTTAGTAATCCTTCCTCGAGTAACAAACAGAGCCTAAATCCGGAGCATTCTTAAACTACGAGTATTCTAACTTGAGAACTCGAGATAAATTCTCAATGAAGGTCAGGTTTTATCACCTAAAACCACTTAGAAATTAAGTAATTCCATTAAAGGCACGTTTACACAAGCATTCTGGGGTTCGTCAATTATTTATTCTGTGGCTTTGTGTCAAATATCAAATATATATATTTATATTTTTCGGCACCTTTTCATTTAAAATTTGATTGATTTTTACACGACTGCCCAAAAAAAGGAGTGTAATGTTTTTAGGATTCATGTTTGTATGTTAGTTTTTTTATTCCACCATAACATTTAAATGCCTAAACAGATTAAGACGTATAGGGTATCGTTAGAATCCTTACATCCCCCGATTATAATAGAATGAATATTTTAAAAAACGGCCCTATGGCTTATGGCTGTATGGTTTTTTTTTACAAAGAAGATAAAATAAATTTTCTTCTCATTTTAAAATATGGGTATAATTTATTGGCATAAGTTCTTTTTTGGCAGGGCAGGCGTGTTTTATAAAAAGATTTATGTAGTTTGACCTGTTTGTTTTTTGTTTATTTGTTAGTTTGGGTCATAACTAGTAAATTAAATTTTACTCCCTTACTGTTGACCGATTGATTTGAAATTTGATACACGCCTTAAGTTCTGCTAACAATACAATTATGTATATTCAGTATCATTGTAAATCCAAGATGGCCGCCGCCACAAAATGGCGGATTACATATTTTTATTCAAACCCCTCAATATGGGTATCAAATGAAAGGGCTTAACTAGTAGAATACAGGACTACATGAAAATTCCAAATCCAAGATGGGCCGCCACCACAAAATGGCGGATTACTTTCTTTTATTCCAATCCCCTCAATATGGGTATCAAATGAAAGGGTAAGCCCTTTCATTTGATACCCATATTGAGGAAACTATAGTTGGAATAATTCAACTAATATACGTGAGTAACTCCCGTTTTTGCCTTTAAAAAGCAGCTATTTGTTTTCCATCTAAATAAATAAATTATTAACATATATATTTAGGGTAATATCCTAGTTCCGAAATGTCAATTACCATTACCACGATAAGGCAATGACTTTCGTTTCTCACTTGACTCACTACAGACAGTCTTACCTAACACCTAGTGTATATTAATAAAAGATAAATGATACCAAACGAGGTGACAAAAACCTGTGAGTCACGGCTCCGCTGAGGCATCCGGCGCGCTTCCGGTCATTTTGTACATAATCTTGACATTTACCAACATACAAAGTGGCAGTGTGCTATTTATTTATTTTTTATCTGCTTATCTATATACACTTAAAGCAATATGAACGAAATAGTCTGTACTAAGAAGATAATTTAAAAAATAATGGTCTAGGGTACTTAAAATAAGCTACTGAACATGTTTTTCTTTTTTAATCGTCTCTTTCTGTTTGTCTGTTTATTTGTTTGTCTGTATGTTTGTTCACGCATCACGTAATAACTACCGGACCGATTGCGATGCGGTATTTACAGTTGGATAGCTTAGGTTTTGACTAAAAACTGTTAAAAACTGGGGTACTTGGTATCTCAATCCGATGAGTAGAAGCCGAGCAATCGATAAAAACTTTTTGAAAGAGAAGGAATTTTGATCAAATGTTGTTATATTGGTATTTTAGATACCAATATAACGACTTGATTTTTCTTGGAATAGCACATAGAGTACTTTTTACCTAGAGAAATTACCACGCGTGCGAAGCCGCGGGTACAGCTAGTAATCGATAAAACAAAGAACCCGACTGCGAACAAAACTAAAAAAAGAGGCAAACAAGCTTTAGATTCTTAATTTAGAAATATAATATGCAGTCGGAGGCATCTTGCATTTCATTTCTCCTTTCATAGGATCAGCTAGAACCTGGAGAGCCTCTCCTCATGCCTTCGACTGCATCTTAATTTAGAAATATAATATGCAGTCGGAGGCATCTTGCATTTCATTTCTCCTTTCATGGGATCAGCTAGAACCTGGAGAGCCTCTCCTCATGCCTTCGACTGCATCTTAATTTAGAAATATAATATGCAGTCGGAGGCATCTTGCATTTCATTTCTCCTTTCATGGGATCAGCTAGAACCTGGAGAGCCTCTCCTCATGCCTTCGACTGCATCTTAATTTAGAAATATAATATGCAGTCGGAGGCATCTTGCATTTCATTTCTCCTTTCATGGGATCAGCTAGAACCTGGAGAGCCTCTCCTCATGCCTTCGACTGCATCTTAATTTAGAAATATAATATGCAATCGGAGGCATCTTGCATTTCATTTCTCCTTTCATGGGATCAGCTAGAACCTGGAGAGCCTCTCCTCATGCCTTCGACTGCATCTTAATTTGAAAATCAAGAATCTAAAGCTGGTTTGCCTCTTTTTAGTTTTGTACGCAGCATTATTTTTTATTAAGTCTTTTTAGTTTATATTTATAAGATTGTCATATTTTATTAATGGATTTTTCACTAAAAATCCTTCATTTTGATTATATATTTATGGAACCGTCTTTTATCTTCATTTTGGTACCTCACCTAACCTAAGCAACTTTAAATAATTACGAGTATATGTAGATCCTAAATGTTCAAACGAAATATAAAATTATATGAGAAACCTAAAAATGATTTTCAAATACCTATTCAAGATCTTAACATAATTCGTCGACTTATTTTTTTCTTTTTCACAACATGGGGTCTGGTTGTCGCCATATTGAATTTTGATTGCTGTCTTGACTTTAAAGACACTAACCAAGATTAAGATAAACCGATGGTACCAAGATTAAGATAAATCGATGGACGTAAGAATCATCTAAATCGGCCCACGCGTTTGGTTTCGTCTCTAGAGCACCATAAAGAAACAAAAATAAATTGATAGGCTGATAAACACATCCCCCTCTTTTGCGTCGCGCTGTCGGCTAATAATAACATTTTATATACGTTCGAAAAACTCTAGATGGATTTATAAGAATAAATCCTTTTTTAACAATTAGAGTAAGAAGCAGCCCTGTCAAAAAACTCATTCTGTACATATAATGTTTGACGAAGACCTCAGCCTAAATGTTTTATAGGAACATTTGGAAAACAAGCAGGTTAAATAGACTTTTTAACTAACCTTTTATGTCCCAAAACTGAGCATCATCTTATCCTAAGGCAACCTAACCAGGATATCCTAAGTAGGCCTACCTACCTATATACCTACCTATAAGTAACATTATTTTCTAAATCCTTTATTTGGGGTTCAAGTCTCAAATTGAGAATATCACCGGGCAATTACTTTACTGGCTGGATACATTCCCGAGTTTCCCATGGACCGCTTACATAACGCGAGAGGCGGGAGGGGAGGCGGCACCCCTACGAAACCGTGCTGTATCGAGCGGCTCCACTCTCCCTCGTTTCATGCTGTCTCGCTCGCACCTACTAGGGTTGCTATTGCTAACGGTGTAGAATTCAGTTTAAATAGTGAATGATAGATAAGAGTTCTAGAATGGAGATTACGTTTCGTAGTGGAGACGCTCTCCGGCTAGTAGGGATCTTTTAAGATACACGATTCGCGAATATCTTTATATATACTTACTAGTGGCTCTGTGAGCTGTAGACCTCGCTCGCGCGCACAAACTTTTATCAAACAATCTAGCGGTGCACAGTAGCGCGCCATTTAGTTACCTTAATGTAAAACTAAAATTAATAACCAAGGTTCTAAATCAATTCCTACCTAGTGGGCAAAGGGCTGACTTCACTGGTAGAAACCTAAAAGTGAGAAATTTACTGCATTTTGAGGAGCTATTCTGCTCATCACTCCGAAGATCCTCATCAGATCTTCACCAAATTTTAGGAGACAAATTTAAAGTTACTACCTTTCAAATAAAAAAATAACCATCGAAATCGGATCTAATAAGGCGGAGATATTCAGTAGCCCCCTTATTGCCACTTTTTGGGGGAAGATATCAAAAATCACCGAAGACAAAAAAAAAAGTTTAACCTGTATACCAAGTTTCGTCTAGATCGGTTGTGAAATGCGACCTGTAGAGGAGAACAGAGATCCGGACATATGAAAGCATTTTTGCCCAAGCTGAAACGGAGACGCTTCGCGCTCGTTTGGTCAATAAAGCAATAAGTACGAAAAAGTAAGTACAAAGATAATAAAAAGAAATGCTCTAGGGTACTTAATGCTCTTAAGTACGCACGCGCAGTATGCGCGTGGTAGTGCGCAATGTTAGATAAATATCGCCACCCGATGATCGACTGGATAAGCTACTGAACAAAAATATATCATTTTTTTAAATCGTATCTTTCTGTTTGTTTGTTTGGCTGTGTGTGCGCGCATCACGTAAACACTACTGGACCGATTGCGATGCGGTTTTCACTGTAGGATAGCTCCGGGTTTGACTTAAAAGTTGGGGTACTTGGTATCTCAATCCGATATGTAGAAGCCAAGCAATCGATAAAAATCTTTTTGACGGCTGAAGGAATTTTGATCAAATGTTGGTGTATTGGTATTGGTATTTTAGGTCTTGGAATAGCACATTGAGTGCTTTTAACTTATAGATATGACCACGCTTGCGAAGCCGCGGGGACATCTAGTCCGAAGAATAAAGCGACAGCAAATCTATAATTGGTGTTTGTCTGTTGTTCAGACTCAGCACCCACAAATGCATGGCTGAGTGGCATTTTATAAATATTGTTACAAATAGTTGTTAGATGTATTTATTTTAGCTCACTGTTACAGGCTGTCAGATAACTGATTAGACGTGGGCTCCGACGGGGGCTAACAGCCGGGTTGTGACGTCTTTTCCAGTGATTTGGACGCTTGCATAATATGCACATTAATATACCTACATAAATGTACGGTTATTAAAAATACGTTCTAAAGTACAGTCTCAGAATATTCATGTAAGTCAGTACAGAACGAACGAAATGGAGGAATGGTACGCTTCATTTGAACAACATGCAATAATTTCGTCAACAGAATAAATTAAAATGCGACAAACTTTTAACTTAGCAACATTGTGGTTGCCAGCCCTAATGGACCACTTCTCTATTCTCTTCTTCCATCTCTTTCCCTCCCACACTCCAAGGCGCGGACGTCACTGCCGCGACAGTTTAAGCGTTGCCACCTAGGTTATACAGTGCGTGATGTTGGTACAAACAGCCTGGTCAAGCGCACTCACACTTACGCGCAACCATACAGAAATCTAGGCATCCTTCACAAACTTTAGTAAGGAAGAAGTCTGGTGGCGACAATAATAACCAAAAAGGATTTATGTACAGAGATCGGCAAACATCTTGAGCAGAAAACTATATAGTGGGAGAAACCCGAGTCTCACTCCCTTGCACACTTATTTGTTATTTTTCTAGATGTTTGCAGCTGTATGAGATCAAGACGTATTATAAATGTATGTAAGCCCCTCCCACTCCCTATTATAGCTAGGAACCATCTCGATCACATCAGCTTTCAAACAGAAAAAACGCATCAAAATCGGTCCATTCGTTTGGGAGTTACGATGCCATAGACAAGTGTATGTCTATACTTAACCCCTAAAGGATCTACACAACCTAAACTTAACTATATTTCTTTGACCTTTTTTCTTTTCTTTCAAGAGTAGAGCAGTATTCTTTTAAGCTTCACTACTGTAGCGTATTGTACGGAGTACCATAGCAGAGTACATTGCTCGCCGTCGCCGCACCACACGACGGAGGCATGCCGGCATGCCGGCGATGTATCGCACACAATTGAATAAGGCATACAGGCCTTGACTTGATGTCAAATAGCCATGCGGCCGGAACTGAACTTTGATTGCGGCATGAGGAAAACATGGCTTCATTTGTAAAATATAAAGAACTAAATTATAATATTAATAACTGTGACCCGAGGTTTTACCCGCGTTGTAAACTTATATTATTTTTAAATACTGATACATTTAACATAGCACTCAGGAATCATGTAGCGTTCCTATTAGTGAGAGAATTTTCATAATCGGATCAGTAGTCTCAGAGACTAGCAAACAAATAGCTAGCTAGTTCATATTAATAATTGTCTTAGCACAGAACATTCTGTGTTCTGAAACGCAATGTTTAATTCAAAGAAATACAGATTGAATGCAAGATTATGTCAAGCCACATGCTTGTCTTATCACTTTACTGGAAAACTAACCGTGTCCGCAGCCGCTGTGGTCATTTTTCTGGGATAAAAGTACATAATAGTATACAAAATACAAAATTCCAACTTTATTCAACAGTCAAATAGTTTTTAACAATTGCTTGGTTTCTACTCATCGAATTGAAATACTAAGTACACCAGATTCCAATAGTTAGAACCACATCGTAATGGGTCCAGCAGTTTCTACATGATGCGTGTAGATACACACCAACACCATTATAAAGCTAGTGAGCCAAAAAGTACCTCATACTCACATGAAAAAGTTGAAACATCAATTCTTCTAAGACAATTTCATAGTTATAATACTAAGTTTTATAAGGGTATTGCCACCCTGGTAATACCTGGTTACTTTTAAATGCCGAACGATTCAACCTAGGTAACACAACATATCACATATCTAACACTATGGAGTGCACATTGCAATCATGCAACGTTAACTCCTCAGGAAGTGGCAGAACTCTTGAAACATAGGTTGACTCATCCAATATCTAAACTTGTCTAGCAAGCTATTAAGATAGTATTATCATGTGTCAAACTCACTTAAACTAACAAGTCTGATGTGTTCCAAGTTGGTGGGAAAAAAACAAGTATTTGTCTGTGGCACCGCAGCTCACAAATGGATGGACCAAGTTGAGTAATTTAAACACTGAAGTTGGCGATTTGTTTGTAAGTAATTGTTGCAGTCATTCCTAATATATTCAGCTCTGATCTCCTTTTCTGGCGAGATCTCGGACACTAATGCAACTAGAAACATTGAGCTGTTTTTATGGCATTCTTCATACACACATTTATGAGGGTCTGCTGATGAGTAGAATATGAAATCCTGAATCTATGGGATATCATGAATAGAGAATGAAAGACCATCTACCTTTTTGTTTGTAGAAATTAATATCTAATGAATTTAATGTCAAAGAAAATTATTCTAACTTGCATCATCATCGTCATCAGCCTCACCTAATGCATGCCACTGAGCTCGGTCTTCAGCTCTCCTCATCCATTCTCCTATCCTTCAGGGAAACTCCAAGCAAAGCTCTCCATAGCCTGCTGAGCAACCTTAAATTTCTGCACTAGTCTGGCCATAGGTGTCCACGTTTCGGGTCTGTAGGTCATGACTGGTAGGACACACTGATTGAAGATTTTTATCTTCAGGCACTGTTATGGACGAAGAGAAGACTTGACGAACCTTGCCAAATGCTGCCCAACCTAGCTGAATTCTTCTGCAGGATTCTCAAAGTTGTTCTTACCAAATTTCAATATTTACCCAAAGTAAACTATTAATGGACAACTACAAGAGGTACTCCATTGACTGCAATCGGTTCCGGGTCAATAAGATTGTTACACATGGTCTTGGTCTTATCTATGTTCATTCCGAGACCGATGTAGAAGCTAACCGTTGAGAAGCATCATCTAGGTTGGTCAGCATACTTTGCAAGTTTTGCAGCGACTCCGCCATTAGTACAATATCATTGGTAAATCGTAAGTGTGAGATGTTCTCAACATTTTTATTAATGCCCATTCCTTTCCAGTGGGTGGTGGTGGGTTGGGGTGGTGGTGGGTTGGGGTGGTGGAGGGCTACCCCCTGGCATCCCTCCCCCCCGCGGCGACGCTCAGTGCCGCGGCAGCGGCCGCCGAGCGCCGAAGTTAATTTGCATGTTTATAGTAGTATAGTAGTCGCTGAAGGCGACCAATAGCCGATTTTTAATAAATGTGTTACATCTGTTTGGTCGCCAAAATATCTCATAAATTAAGCATAGCCTACGGGGGAGGGGTACCAGGGGGCAGCCCTCCACTACCCCCACCCCCCTCAACTCCTGCCCCTCATTTCTATATATTTCCCAAAGTAATTATTTTTTAACCCAAATATCTTTGAAAGACTATCACATACGTAATATATTGTTAGATTGATGCCTCGCTTGTCAAAATCGGACCAATAAAGGCGACGCTATGGTGGAACATCCACATCAATACATACATAAAAAGACTTATAAGTTCATTACCCTTACTTTGCTTCGCCATACTAAAAACATGCAATTTATTACTGGTGGAGGATATTTTTCATATTATTTTAATAAAACATTGGGTTAGTAACTCCTACGAGGTATTGCAACTTACCTAAACAGGGTTGCAAGATCAAATTTTCTAAAATACATTTCTTGCGAACAGATGTGTTATACTTACTATTACTTATTCTATGGTTTAGCTAAGAACTGAGGGTGAACTCAATGAAACACCATAAGTACACGACACATTAAAATGTAAACTTATTAAGGCTAATTGTGTGTAAACTGTAGGTTTCTAATAATATTGTGTTATTGCATGTTGCAAATTTTACAACATTAATGATACACACCAAACACCTGGCAACTCTGCCTACTAATGAATGATAAAATTAGGTATGCATGTGTATAGAAGAATCACAAACTCAAGGGCACGGCATGATCACATTCATCAACACGCACAGGGCCAGTGAACTGAATATTAAAATAGCAGTCAGAATCTGTTAAACATTGTCTAAGCTCAGATTTTTTCTTATAAGCAGACAGCATCGTCTCCGTGATTCCCGTCCTATCACACTAGTATGCCAGGTTCTTCTGTTTTTAGCTAGAAATTCTACTGTGGTTAAAATCGCTTGCTCTTACGAGCGAGTTTATAGGTCGAGATTCACACCGTAGTCAAAACAAATCTCACTCTTCACGCCGACCAACTGTATATTTAGCAAAAATGCCAATAATTTAATAATCCACAGAACTAGGTATTTGACCAGTTTAGGTACCAGTTAATCAATATATGAATTAGGTAAAGTAGCACTTACCGACTGTGAACCGGCTGTTGAGAAGGCTTCTGTTCACGGGAACTAACAAAAAACAGACAAACACTAAAAATATGTTAAAGTTTCAATATTTTTACGCGAACCAGACTAAAACCAGACAACCAGCGGCGACAGGTCACAGGATGACGGCAGATGTAGTCGCTGACACTGACAGTAAAACATGTTCACAGTGACACTTACACGCTCGAATCATCCGTGCGATTATCGCTCGATAATGAAGTTAATGGCGGTTGTTTTTTTTTTTAAATTCAAAATGTTGTGATGTAGAGCTAGATTTTATTATCAATCTTGTGTATTTTCGAGTGATAATGTAAGAGTGACGATTGGTGGAATATTAACCATTAGGTGTTCGTTAACGTGCACGAGTGCGGGCAAAAGAATCAAACGCAGAAATAAATGGCATTTTGTGATTTTTCCAAATCTCCCTCGGAAGTTTCAGTATGTGTCCACCATTTTACTGATTCGTGACTTTGACAATAATTGACTGTGACGTGACATTACTTTAAACTATAATACACTTGACATTGGCGAAATTGCTAGTAGGCCAGTGCCTCCGCAGAAGCCATCCAATAAAAAAAAAGAAGAAGAAAGAAGAAGAAGTTAATGGCTGTTCACTTACACGCTCGAATCATCCGTGCGATTATCGCTCGATCATCCGGAGATAGTGAACGACTTTGGACGTCCACATACAACTGACAACTGTCAAGTGTCAGTTTCATACTATTCCTCCCCTCCACTACTATTTTTCGGATGACCCAGGCGAACGCCCGGACGACGCCGTGAACGATTTCGAGTGTACGCGCGGGAGATCCGTGCGTCCTCGAACGTTTATGTGAACGGGCCCCAGGTATAAATAGGCCGTTTGTGTTGAAATAAAAAATCAAAAATAACATATATTGAGCCACTACCAAAGAAGTTGAAGTTGAACCCATAGACGGTTTTTTGGAAAAAGCGCGGGAAACGTAGAATTAGGCAGCCAGTGTTTTTTTCAGTGAAAATTTATTTTCCTTTTTTATTGATATAGGGACCAGTAGAGTATTTTATTGTAAATAATATTAAAATTTAGTGTATATATATTTAGTTCGTAAGTTTATAGTTACCCGGACTCGGTAAGTTTTTTGTCATTTATGAACGAGCCGCCCGACTTGCAGGACCCGGGGGCATGGTCCTCCCGGCGGCTAATTATGTGACCGTAACAATGCCTAATATCATCACAAACGAGTCTGCATCCCAATTCCATAACTTGGCTACAATCGGATTATCACTTTTTTCATAGCAAATTCGACTCTATCGCAAGGCATTAGTGGCTGCGATACTGAGAATTAGATTGAAGCCAAGTTATGGAATTGCTGTGCAGGTATGGATACGGACGGGTCTAGTACCCAGCGCACTGGTCGCAAAAGAAGTCGTCTTAGCAAGATTTGCAAAACATGCAATCTGAAAAAAGGAAGCACGCTCAGGTGGTTGGTGGTAAAACTGGTTGTCACTGCTTAGATAGTGACACTAGTGATAAAACTTCTAATAATATTTCCAATCAACCTATTGAAAAACCTATTGTTATTCCATCCACACAAATAATGGTCCCGTTCCCCAAGGATTTATTTCCGTTTCACGAACTAAATACGAACCCACAGATATTGCTCCATTTATTGTACATGTACAACGGGTAATGAAATCACCTGATGATGGATCTACTCTTCATCCAGTCTCATTCAGTAAATTCCTAAAACTAAACTCTTTCAATGGAAATATTGATGGTTCTTTGAAGAGAATAGGAAGGAATAGAATTTCACTTGCTTTCTCAGAATTTAATGATGCCAATACATTCATATCTAGCAAGAATCTAGCAACTAAGGATTTAAGAGCCTTCATTCCATCTTTAAATGTTACACGAATGGGTGTGGTCCGTGGAGTGCCATCGGAATGGTCACCAGACGAAGTGACAGAAAACATATCTATGCCAAGCGGATGTGATAAGATTTTAAAGGTAAGAAGAATAAACTATAAGACTATGGTAGAAGGTTCCCCGGTTTGGCAACCAACACAGAGCGTTGTCGTTACATTTGACCTCAGCATTTGACGGTCAAGTCCTACCTAAAATAATTTTTATTCACTACAATTCTCTGCCAGTTGAACTTTACATGTACCCGACTATTCAATATTTCAACTGTTGCCGTTTTGGTCATACAAAACTTCAATGCCGCTCTAAGCCCAAGTGTTACAAGTGTGGTAATGAACATACTGGTGAATGGTGATACATGTAATCTGGAGGAAGAAAGCGTTTCGTGTTGTCTGTGCTCAGGAACTCATTTCGCAATTGGTAAATCATGCCCCGAATTCACACGTCAAAAGTAAATCAAGGTTATTATGGCAGAAAATAGCATCTCATATGGCGAAGCATCCAAATTGGTACCACCAGTATTGAAATCTTATGCCGATGTTGTTAACTCTGTCCCTCAGCTCAGCTCAAATAAGTCTCATTCTAGCCCACCAACTATATTTACTCAACGTCCATCGCAAATCACATCACACTATCACACTAATCACACTTCACACTAATATTATAATTATAAATGCGAAAGTTTGTCTGTTTGTGTGTGTGTGTGTGTGTTTGTTGCTCCTTCACGCTCGAACGGCTGGACGGATTTGGATAAAATTTGGTACCAGGATAGCTTATATCCTGGATTAACACATAGGCTACTTTTTATCCCGAAATATGATAAAAAAATATATTATTGTTTCCTTTAAGACATGAAAAAAACGAAAAAAAAAATAACTAAAATATTTCTAAGTACCAGGAGAGCATAAGCACTTAAGAAGTTGGAGATACAAAATTGACAAATAAAGTTATTAAAAGTGAGTATACCTCCCCATGACCATTAAATAGTGTGATTATATTTTAAAAAAGTATTTCTAAGTACCAGGAGAGTAGAAACACTTAAGAAGTTGGAGATACAAAATTGGCAAATAAAGTTATTAAAAGTGATTGATTATACTTCTCCATGAACATAAATTAAATGGTGTGATTTTATTTAAAAAAAAAAATCTAAGTACCACGAGAAAAGAAACACCTGAAGTTGGAGATACAAAATCCTACTAATGTTATAAACGCGAAAGTTTGTAAGTATGGATGGATGGATGTTGTTACTCTTTCACGCAAAAACTATTGAATGGATTTAGATGAAATTTGATATGGAAGTAACTTATACCCTGGATTAACACATAGGCTACTTTTTACCCAGAAATAGGAGAAAAAAATATTATCGTTTTCTTTAAGACTTGAAAAAATACGAAAAAATAATTAAAAAAATATTTGTAAGTACCAGGAGAGCATAAGCACTTAAGAAGTTGGAGATACAAAATTGACAAATAAAGTTATTACAAGTGAGTATACTTACCTCCCGTTAAACATTAAATGGTGTGATTATATTAAAAAAAGTATTTCTGAGTACCAGGAGAACAGAAACACTTAAGATGTTGGAGACATAATATTGAAAAATAAAGTTATTTAAAGTGCTCGTATACCTCCCCATGAATATTAAATAGTATAATTATATTTTATAAATGTATTTCTAAGTACCAGGAGAGCAGAAAAACTTAAGTCGCACTGTTGTTCCTTCACGCTCGAACAGCTGAACGGATTTGGATGAAATTTGGTACCACGATAGCTTATATCCTGGATTAACACACAAGTTACTTTTAATCCCGAAATAGGGGAAAAAAGTAGTATCGTTTTCTTTAAGATTTGAAAAAAAAAACGAAACAAAAAATCCTACTTAATATTATAAACGCGAAAGTTTGTAAGTATGGATGGATGGATGTTTGTTACTCTTTCACGCAAAAACTATTGAACGGATTTGGATGAAATTTGGTATGGAGGTAGCTTATACTCTGGATTAACACATAGGCTACTTCTTACCCCAAAATAGGAGAAAAAAATATAATCGTTTTCTTAAAGACTCGAAAAAAAAAAAAAAAAAAAAAAAAAAACTATGTACCAGAAGAGCATAAGCATTTACACGACGGCAAGAGGCCTGATGGTATGACTTTAATTCCTTGGAAGATAGGACGGCCTTAAGTTTGGGATGCAAATTGTGTTGATACCTTGGCGCCGTCTCATCTTCCAGAGACAACAACTCGGGCTGGCGGCGCTGCAACCAAAGCAGAAAACCTCAAGCGGCGCAAATATGGGAACCTTGACAGGGGTTACATGTTTGTGCCGTTTGGGGTTGAATTTTTGGGTCCGTGGGGGCCAGGCGGCCATGAAATTTACAGGGACTTGGCAAAACGTTTGGTGGAGGTGACATGTGACCAGAATGCTGGCTCCTATTTAGGCCAAAAAATTAGTATTACAATACAGTGTGGCAATGCAGCCAGCATTCTGGGCACTTTCCCTTCCTCCTAGAAATATGAGAAAAAATATTATCGTTTCCTTTAAGACATGAAAAAAACGAAAAAATTGATAAAAAAATATTTCTAAGTACCAGGAGAGCATAAGCACTTAAGAAGTTGGAGATACAAAATTGACAATAAGTTATTATAGTGAGTATAGTTTACCTCCCCATGAAATTTAAATGGTGTGATTATATTAAAAAAAGTATTTCTGAGTACCAGGAGAACAGAAACACTTAAGATGTTGGAGGCATAATATTGAAAAATAAAGTTATTTAAAGTGAGTATACCTCCCCATGAATATTAAATAGAGTGATTATATTTAAAAAAAAAGTATTTCTAAGTACCAGGAGAGTAGAAACACTTAAGAAGTTGGGGATACAAAATTGTCAAATAAAGTTATTAAAAGTGATTATACCTCCCCCCTTAAACAATAAATGGTGTAATTATAGTTGATAGAATCAGGCGTGACTTTGCGAAAATCCATATTTAAAATGAACAAAATAGAAAATATGTAGCTTACTTCCGCCAAAATTGTTAGTCAGACAAATGATAAATGGTAAAAATAAACAAAAGTAAAACCACGCTAAACAAACCCTACCCAAATTAAACTATTGTAAAATATAAATGAAAAGAAAGCTAAGGCCAGGAGCCACAAAAATAAATAAATATATAATACACAATATAAAATCGTTTCACTTATATATTTTGATTCTTTAGCGAATCAATGAAGTGATTTTAGTTAATTATGTAAATAAATAAATTTTCGTCCAGTTCTAATGTTTTACTATCGTTTCTCTAACATGAATTACAATTTGTGAACAAGATAGTTGTTGCTTCAAAACAGAGGGTAGAAAAAGGTGCGGTAGGAAATTAAAATAATATGTTGTCACTACAGAACGTTTCACGTTGCTATATGTAAAATAGTAGGCGCGCCAACATATATATTTATATACATATATTATAAATACACAACAAAAAACATATACCTCAATCCAAATACCAAACGTCTGACATCAATACGACACGTGTTTCGCCTCCGCACGAGGCATCTTCAGGTGATGTTGACTCGTCGAATGCTGGACTGAGAGTGACTAAGCAATGGTGAAAAATTCCCTTATACATATAGGCAACGCGCCTGAGCCAGTGCGTCTGCACTACTGCATCGACGCGAACCAGTCTGAGCCGGAATGATCTCACAAGGTAGTGCCACTATTGCACCGCATTTACGATTACGTCATCGCCGCATGTTACTTGTGACGCATTTCCAGTAATGCAGTGTGTTCTTGATGACCACCTTGACCACCAAGATGGTCGGGCTTCTTTTCCGCAACTAGGCCGATCATCGGCCCTTTTTGCGTGAAACGGGCGTCGACGGCTAATTCAGCCACCCGATGTCCCTCAGGAAGGCCAGCAGCTTGCAAATTCCGGCGCAGGCTTCCCTCAGGGTGGAAATTGTTCCCAGGAACTGTTCCCTTTGTATCGCCATGCTTTCGCACTCAAGGAGTGCATGCGTGGCCGTTTCTTCTGCCCCCATGCATCCTCTGCAAAAGAGGCTGTCTGTGACACCTAATCTGTGAAGGTGTTTGTTAAGATGGCAATGACCAGTTACAATTCCCACCACTTGTCGGAGACTGTCCCGTTTAAGGTTCAGAAGTTTTCGGGAGTATCTCGGATTTAACTCCGGGAAGACCTCCCTTGACTGTCTGCAATCCTTTATACTTGCCCATAGTTCTTGATGTAGTTTATGTGTCCTTTGACGGATCCAGGCTCGAATTAGACTGTAAGGCAAAGGGATCATTGGCTCTGGCCCTACAGGGCGCATGCCCGAGCCTCTCCTTGCCAGTTCATCAGCTGCATCGTTCCCTCTGGATCCGCTGTGTCCCTTTATCCATTGGAGAGTAAGGTAATTATGTTTACTGACCTCCTCCAGAAGATGGTGACACTGGATAGTTAGCCCCGAGGAATGTTCATACCTTTGAAGTGCTTTAAGAACTGCGGCGCTGTCAGAGAGTATTCTGATTTTGGAGTCAGTTACCTTCCTGCGCAGTATCGCTGTTGCTGCCTGGATTATACCCACACATTCCGCTTGGAAAATAGAGTTGTGAGTACCCAGTGCTGCTCCTATATGCATGTTCAAATCGTCCGAGAACGTACCCGCTCCCGTCCCAGTTTCCATTTTGGAACCATCTGTGTAGATTCTTACTTCGTGAGTATTTGACCTATCACTTGGTTCCTCATGTAGTTGTATCTTGTAGTGTTTATTGAAAATATGTTATTTTGGTACCCTATCATAAATGGAGAGTATGTCCGGGTTACCCTCCGCATAATCCCGTATGATGTTAGTGTGGAATGTTTGACTATTTTGATCCCAGAGATTGAGTGCTTTGAGTCTGTAAACAGACGCAGCAGCCTCCTGCTGGATATGCAACTGCAACGGTGGCATACCCAGCAGTGCCTCTAGTGCAGCAGTGGGTGCTGTTCTCATGCAACCAGTCGCTGCTACACAAGCCAACCTCTGGAAGGACTGTAGTTTATTTATGGTAGATACCTGTTTAGTCCTTGGCCACCTAACAAGTGAACCATATGTTAAAGAAGGCCTAATCACAGTATTGTATAACCATAGTGTTATTTTTGGACTCAAGCCCCATGTTTTACCTATTATTTTCCGACATTGCCAGAAAGATATGGTTGCTTTCTTAATTTTGTTTTCTAGGTGTCTAGCCCAGTTCAATTTGCTATCTAAGATGATACCCAGGTACTTTACTTCATCAGTTAACTGTGTGTCGAAAAGGTGGGGTAGTGTGTATCGTCCTAAGTTTCTTTTGTTAGTAAAATTTACCAGTTGTGTTTTTGTTGGATTCACAGTTAATCCATAATCTAAGCACCAGGTTTGTACGATCTTTAAGGCGTTATTAATGATGTCACATGATACGCTAGCAAAGTGTCCTGATACAAGGATAGTCAGATCGTCCGCATAGCCAACTGTGAAGAAGCGTCGGTTGTTAAGCTTTGTAATTAGGTCATTTACCACCATGTTCCATAGTAGGGGTGACAGTACTCCCCCTTGAGGGCACCCTCCTGCCACCACCCCTCTAATGGTTCCACCTAGGTCGACCCTAACCGCCCTTAGCTTTAACATGTTTATGACCCAATCAACCAATGTCGACTCAACACCATGCTTCCTTAGCGCTGCGTTTATGCTTCTAAAGTTAGTTCTGTCAAAAGCACCTTCAATATCGATGAAAGCGCCCAGGCACTATGTTTTGTTTTTAAATCTTGTTCTATTGTGTTTATCACTTTGTGTAATGCTGATTCTGTTGATTTACCCGAACTATATGCGTGTTGTTGTGGGTGTAATGGTGATATAGTTAGAATGCTATCTGTAAAGTGCCGATCACAAAGTCTTTCCAAGGTTTTAAGGAGGAAGGATGTACTTATCGGTCTATAAGATTTAGGGTCTGTGTAGTCACTCTTTCCTGGTTTGGGAATAAATAATACTCTGACCTCTCTCCAGCCTAAAGGAATGTACCGATAGGATAAACATGCCCTGAAGATTATATCCAGTGTACCGTTTATATGTCCCTCTCCCCATTGGAGGAGTCCCGAAAAGATACCGTCCAGCCCAGCTGTTTTGTAAGGTAAGAATGTACTTATAGCCCAACTAATTCTTTCCCGACTTACTACTGACTTCGCAACATCCCAATCCGCGTCAGCAGGTATAGCCTCTTCAATGTCAAACCATGTAATGGTATCAGTGATTTGGCATCCTGAGAAATGTGTCTGAAAAGTAGGCTATTTGTTTCTGTTTCTGTTTTAGTATAAGTGTTGTCTAGTTTTTTTAAAGAACCGATATCGCGCTTAGGGTCAGCTGCTAGAATTTTCCTGACCCTATTTGCCTGCGTATTCGTTTCTATGTTTGTACTATGGAACGAAGTAATTTTTTGTACGCCACCCGCGCCTTTCTATATTGCTCCCAGTCCTCATCATGGTATGTGTTCATGGCTCTATTAAATAATTTACAAACCTTCGCTTTCAGTTTCTCCAAATCTTTACCCCAACCATGACTACCAGCTTTACTTACGTATGGTGGGGAGAGGGGGCAGGCTTCCTCAAAGCTTTTGGTGAGACTGTCTGTTAATTGTACTACCGCCTGCTCAATATCAGTAGTACTTGTTAGGCGTGATCCCGTAGACATGGGAGTGTGGTACTGTTTAACAAATTATAAAAGATCACCTTGTCCGTTCTACGGGGATTACGAGTTGGTGCGGGAAGTACCCTGCTAAGTTCCATTTCAAACCGGATCCACCTGTGGTCTGAGCACGAAGACTCTTCCGAAACTCTCCAATTCATAATGGTGTTAATTTCTTTGTTATTGTCTGAGAATAAGGTATATAATCATCATTAGTGCGGCATCTGCGTGTGACGAAGGTTGGCTCCGCACCTCTGTTCGCTATAGAGTAGTAGTGAAAATTAAATTTACCAAATCTACACCTCTACTGTTTGTTGTCGGCATCCCCCATAAAGGATGATGTGCATTACTATCTGTAGCTATGGTTAAATTAAAATTGTTAAGCTCACAGTGTCTAACGAGGTCAGCGACTTCCTTGGATGGGACGTCCTCGTCGGCGGGCATGTAAACCGACGTGACAATCACCACCTCTTCTCCCCCTCCGACACCAGAGAGTAACCTAACGGTTACCATGTCCCTGGAACAGAACTCGGTGAGGGGCACTGCTGGAACACCTCGCGGTATGAAAATGCAAGCGCGTGGATTGTTACATGTGTTATCTAGTATTAACTTACCATTTAAGTTGTTGAGACCACAAACACGCCCGCCCCTGATCCACGGCTCCTGGATCAGGGCGATAGTCTCTTTGTTGGTTGCCTCCAGCATCCTGCGCAGGTTAGCCGTAGCAGGAATACTGTGCTGGAGGTTGGCTTGAATGAAGTCAGTCTGAGAGGTCGGGGTCACCATCATCCAGGCTTCCCTTATCCTCCTCAGACTCTCCACCATCCGTTCCAAAGTCCACACTCATCTCTACTCCCCTCGAAGTTGACGGTTCGGGAGAGGAGTACAACGGCGCGTCCGGAAATAATTCCTTCGCGCTGCCGATCAGAGACGTGGGTGGCAGGGACTGTTGTTCAAAGCACTCTTCTGGTTGAGGTAAAAGATCCGTGTTCCTGATTGGTACCTCATCCAGATTCGGTGGCGCATCCGTTAGTGTTCCATCCTTCTCATAGAAGCGCACGTAGACATTGCCCAAATTATGGACTAGTCTACTATCACGTTCCAAAATAGTTGGGACGACATGCTCTGGGATACCCAGGCACAGGAACAGTGTACGTCCAAACTCTTTGGAAGCCGCTTCCCGCCAGGAGTGCCAGTACACCGTCCAGCTATTAATGAGCGCCCATTTATTTTGTCCATCCAGAACCATGTTGGTGTCCTCTAGGGAGTTATCACAGTCCGGGATAAGAAGGGCTGCTCGTACCTTTCTGGCTATCTCGCTTTGTTTTTTTACTGACAGCTTGGGGCAAGTTGTGGATGGTAAGCTGTCAATGGCTTCGTTAAGCCACCTCAGTGAAGCCTCATCCTCCCACCACAGCTTCAGGACTCCATCAGATATGCTGGGCCGTCCTCTGAAGGTCATTGGCAGGGTCTTTGACACCCTCAAGAATCCTGCGCTGCAGGAACTTCTTCACCAAGGTGGTCTGTTCTTCTGTGAGTTGGATACCATCAGCCCTAGACACTGCTACACAGAGCTTGTTCTGGACAATATCAGCATAGCTAACCTGGGCACGATTAGAAGTATCCAACTTCGCTTTTTTATAGTTTCCTCTTGGTGAAACCGTGTCATCCAACCTTGAACGTTTGCTAGTCTCAGTGCGAACTGGGGCTTGCGCCGACTTCGAGATAACAATGATAGCTCGTTTCTGCCGGTTGAACCGGTTACCATGTTTGGTCCTGTACTTGGAACTCGAGTCCTTACCTGTATAACCGGAGGGCCCAGCAGTCACCATGGACAAGTCCACGGTCGATGCCGGCCGTCCATGCGATTTAGATACGAGATCCTTGTTCTTAAGCAGGGTTTCCGTAACCTTGCCTTTATATCCTTTAAGTCCAGCAGACTCCTTGGACGAATCCTTGGTGAGAGCTGATCAAGCAGACTCCTTGGACGAATCCTTGGTGAAGGCTAGAAGGGCTTGTGGCTTGGTTTCTGGTTCCCTACTATCCCTTGTTTTTAGACGCTGCTTAAAGTAAGCTCTTGGTCCCGGTTTGTTCTGTCTGGTGTCTTCAGCCACTGGCTTCACACCTCCAGAACCCGATTTCAAGAGCTCCCTTTTCAATTTTCGTTTTAGTTTATATTTTTGTTTCTTTGTTAGTTTTACCTCTGGGACGTGTGCCACCTCGAGGTTCGAAGCACTGACTCTTGAGGTTCCAGCTAAAGGCTGTCTGCCCACATTCCCTGCTCCTTGGTTTTTACCTTTAGGTCTAACGACCGTCCAGGCTGCAGTTCGATCCGTGTCAGCAACAAAAGTTGCCTCCAGGGTACTCACCGCCTCCCCACTGAAGGGGGTTTTAGGTGGATTGTTTTTGTTTGTTTTTGTATCCATATTCAATTAAGTCTAAAATTCACCTTTCTAGCTCCCCACCCTCCACGGAGCCCGCACCGAGGGTATTGGGTTACAATACCAGGGCTACTAGAATAGGTATAGAACGGTTGTCCCAGATGCCCACGAGCCCAACGCCGCTACGTCCGACACTACGCCCAATCCAAAAAGCGCAGCTCAACGAACACCACCGGCTGCAGACACCATCCCACCACACCTCCCGTTCTCGCCAGGCAGAGCAGAAGGCTGCCACCCGTGCTGGATAGGTATGGATGGCTAGTCCATACCCCCCCGTTTTGGTTGAAATCCACAACAAAGAGGAGTGTTGCGGAAGAGAGGTGCTATACCCTGACCAACTCCCCACTCAGCCACCAGGTTTGTTTCATCCTACCATACGGCCCCCCCACACACAGCACCAAGTTACGTGGGTGATCATCCGCCACTGCAGTGGATTGGAAAGGAGGTAACGTAGGAAATTAGGAATAAAAGGAGTTAGGTGGGCATTTTGGAAGGAAAATAGGAAGTGTTGGGTGGGACTAGGAAGTCTAGAATTGCGTCTGTTGCCTTGGTTACGTCTGTTTCTTAGGGGACCAAACCAAAAACAGGGCGGCACCACGTGAAGGTAGCAATCAGACTTGCTGCGGATGTCTACACGACCTGCGCTCCTTTCCGTAGCCATTGCTGAGCCTGCTCACCGGACAGGTGGCCAGGTTAGGGTTGACCCGGGTTTATAAACGTTTCAGTGAGTATACCTCCCCATGAACTTTAAATGGTGTGGTTATCCTACTAATATTATAAACGCGAAAGTTTGTAAGTATGGATGGATGGATGGATGTTTGTTACTCTTTCACGCAAAAACTACTGAACGGATTTGGATGAAATTTGGTATGGAGGTAGCTTATACCCTGGATTAACATATAGGCTACTTTTTACCCAGAAAAAATGCAGAGGTCCTGAGGGACGCGGGTGAAACCGTGGGGCGCAGCTAGTTTCATATAAAAAAACAGTTTATACTAACCGCCGTCAAACCTCCAACCCATCAAAAGGATACGACCGAGCAGCTCACCAAAATGTTATCAACGAGTATAATATTTCCACTCCACAAGACGGTTGCGCTCTTAAAATCAAACATAATCCATTAATTATGTCGACATCAGACATCATTCAAATCCTCATCGAGACAGTGACCCAATCAAACATTGTAGTACCGTCCATCGTTGCTCCTATAATTGAAATGTTTAGAACACCTAAAGCCATTAAAAATGGCGGTCTTACAAAAGATAATACAATGGAACTGCAGAAGTGAAGTTCCTTAGCTTTCCACTACTTAAATGATATATTCTCTCTCGTCTCCCCAGACCTTTCTTAGTCTTAGGAGACTTTAATTACCATCTTACTTCTTGGGGATGTTCTATTTCTACTTACTGTGGTGAACTGCTAATAGACTGTCTATATACACACAATCTTTGCATCATATATACTGGCTCCCCTATCAGACGCACACCTCCTGATAAAAATAAAAGTGTAGTAGATCTATCAATCTGTGCACCAAACTTAGCTTCATCGTTGACATGGCATACAATATCATCTACTTTTGCAAGTGACCATTTTCCGATTGTTATTACTCTTCCTTTTCACGGTCCTCGAGATACTCCTCGAAAACCACGATTAAAATATTACCTTAATAATAACAAATTATGGAACAAATTCAAAACATCTGTAGAGCATAAAATATCAAATTTAACACACGAATTTCTTAATGTCACTGACAATTTCACAAAAATACTCACTCAACTCAACGCTGACGAAACGTTTCCCCTAAAAATTCAGCTACTGGCTTACTTCCTTCTCCACCTTGGTGGGACAGAGAATGCACTGAAGCAGTAAAAAAAAGAAAAAAAGCTGAACTTCAGTACAACACCGAGTCGAAACCTTGACTAAATTATTAGCAGAGACAGTATACTACTTAAAGAAAAGAAATTTCAAGGATGGAGACACTTTTGCCTCTCTATCTCTCCTTATATAAGCCCTTCTATCGTATGGCGTAATATCAGAAGATTAAGAAGCGGCATTCCCCTTTTTTATACCTACCTGCAAATCTGAATGACCAATTTCTTAATCGACTGGCACCACTGACAGTACCACAGCATGATCATTTTTACAATTCTATTCCCTCTACAGTATTCCACAGCCAATCAAGTTTAAATTCTCCCTTCACCATACAAGAATTAAGAGGGGTTCTATCGGCTATAAAATATTCTGGCCCTGGTGAAGATGGCATACCGTATTCATTTTTAGCCAACGTCACTGAATCATCGCTTGTATATTATCTGGACATAATTAACACAGCAACGGTATATGGAAATATCCCTCCTTCCTGGAAATCGTAAATTGTTCTTCCAATTCTTAAACCAGGTAAAAGACCAAACGCAGTATCATCGTATCGCCCAATAGCTTTATCTTCTGTTATGGTAAAAGTAGCTGAGAACTTAGTCAAAAACCGCCTTTAAAAAAGTCAAAAATGGCTTGTCAAAAATCGTTGTATGTTATCTGAGGCACAGTTTGGTTTCCGAAAGGGCAGAAGTACGTTGAATAGTATGGGTACTCTTGTAACAGACATTCGGATAGCATTTACAAACAATGAATCGGTTCATGCAGTGTTTTTAGATTTAGAATCAGCATACAACAATGTTCTTCTACATGTTCTTAAATATAAGCTTCATAAACTTGACATCCCAGAAGTTCTCACTTGCTTCATATATCCTCCTGTCAGGAAAATCAATAAAACTAGACCAAGCACTGGATCATAGCAGACTCGTCTGGAAAGGACTTCCGCAAGGATCTGTACTCAGCCCTATTCTATTCAACATTTATACTTACGATTTAGAATCTTCCCTCAAAAATTCAGTGAATACGCTGATGATCTCGTATTATACTCCGCGGATCGATCTGTCAATACATTATGCAACCAATTATCAATTTCTTTAAATCATTTAAATAGTTGGATGAACCAAAATGGCTTGAGCATATCAGCGCTCAAGAGCTCGATGCTTCTCTTTACTCTGCAACAAATGCCTCCCCCTATATGAATACATTTTAATAACAATTTAATTCCAACGAAAATTGTCGTACGATTTTTAGGCGTTCTTTTGGATTCAAAACTTTAGGCGTTCCACATTGTGAATATGTTGCTGATAAGTGCGAGAAGCTCCTAAATTTGATGAGATGTCTTTCGGGCGTTTGGTGGGGTGCACATCCTTTTTCCTTCAAGCTTCTCTACAACGCTTTGGTGCGAAGTGTTCTCGACTATGGAATCTTCTTGTGGCTTAGCTGGACTGAAGAAATTAGATTATATCCAATCAAGAGCCTTGAGATTAAACTCCGGGGCTATGAAATCTACCCCTATAAATGCATTACAAATTGAATGTGATGAGCCCCCTCTTAGTTTAAGACGTCAATTTTTATCTGAACGTATGTTTTTCCGTATCTTGCAATTTTCAAATAGCCTTTTAATTTCAAAACTTAATGTTCTTACTGATATTGAGTCTTCAAATTATTGGAAACACAAATCCCTTCCTTGCTTTGTTAATAGTTATATCAGATATAAAGCTTTTCACGCACCAACACATCGATTGCACTATGGAGAGTGTGCACAAGAACTGCACAGCCTGATTCCCCCATCACCTTTCCATTTCCATCGTACGACTAGACGATCAGCAAAGCGCCACCCTTTCATGGTTGAAATACCTCGCACAAGAACTAAGCGTTACGCTTCTTCATTTATAATAAGAACTGCAAAGGAGTGGAATGCCCTGCCCTCGTCAGTGTTTCCGGTAAATTATAACCCTGGTGTGTTCAAGTCAAGAGTGAATAGGTATCTACTAGGCAAGCGTGCTACACCTTCGACCACATCATCGCTTTCCATCAGGTGAGGTCGTGGTCAAACAATTGCCTCACAGATTAAGTATCAGAATGGATGGAGCTATACAACGTTGCCCCTCCACCCGGTCATTCGTTTACGCGTTGTCTTGTTTCTTTGTCTTTTACACGGATCGTCCCCTTGAGTGAATGAGAAAGATATTGTAAGATTGACAACCTCGCACTGTCCGTGTGCCTCGTGCCGATTGTTGACCTCCTAGGAGGCCATAACATTGCAACCTGTGTGCATATAAAGTGTTATCCTAGTGAAATATCTTTGCTAAGACTAGACATTCTAGCGAAATAATAAAACTATATCGTGTTGTGCTGTGTTTTGTGCATCAAGAACAACAAAAGGAGGAGTAAAAGATCCGGAATTATCATTTCACAGGTATGTCTTTACTAGCTATTATTATCTTAATTATCGAAGTTTCAAAGCAAAAATGTATTTCACATTAAGGATACACATAATTAACATCATATAATTACCTCGTGGTGATGATTAACTAAGCATTTAAAACTTTAATCTAAGTTAATTAAATGCATTGTTTTCCGCCTCCTGACTAGTGATGTTCCTACAGCGCTAATACGACTTTGTCGATGTTTGCTAAATCCATGAGCTTGCTTAATCAATATAATTAAGTGAAACATTGACCGTTTTATCTTCTTTCGCTGAATGGATTTGGATGATATTTTGTAAGGAAGGATGTTGTCTGGGGTATATTGGGCACGACTGTACAAGCTTGGCCCACGATTTTAGGAAAGCTGGTGGGGGCAACAGGTAGGGCGGGCAAGAGTGGTACCGCCCCTGAGAGTGGGGGAGGGGAGGATCTCTCCCCTCTCTGAGTTTTTTTTTAAATATATATATTTTGCTATTTATTTCGAAGTTTTACGCTTCTGTTAAGTGCTGTTTTTTTAGGTTAGAAGGCGAAAGAGGAAGGAAGCTAAGCGAAGCAAGCAAAAAAAAACAACATATCTCAGAGGGTGGGAAGATCAAGCCCCCTACTCTCAGGGGGGTTCTTCACCCTCCCTTCTCCCCGCTCGCTCCTTAAACGTGGGCCAAGCTATATACATTTTAACTGCTTTCGTAAACTCAGTCATTTGTCATATTTACTGCCAATATAGTCTAGCAATCTATCTCTCCTACCTACTTTTAATTTTCATACATAAAGAATTCCCATTGCATGTTAAAACATTGACGGATTCTAGCGGTATATAATTTCAAAATGTTATATACTTTAATTCACCGTGAATTAAAAAACGCTTGTAAATAGTCCTAATAGCACCACGAGCTGCTATACTTTTGTTTTAGTTGGAATGAGAATGAGGATGTCAGTTGATGCAGTTCTTGTTAATACTCAAGTATTCAATAATAAAAAAATATCTGACTGACCGATTTATTTGAACTGGTCAAAACTGTTTTCTTACCAATATTTTTTAAACACCAAGCTACTGCATTTTTAAGATTTTTTTATATTTTCCTAGTGTTGGTTGAAGTACCTTAGAAATTGTTATATGCCACTGTGTGTGCAATATGACTAATATTTTGCCACTTTACTTCGAAGTAACAGAAGTCAGGTTTCCATCAAATGATTGCTTTAGATTGTAGAATTGTAAATAAAGGCACTATTTTTAACACAGTATTAACCGGGCTGGCCACTATGCCAATTTCAAATCGTTCAGTGTGCACGCAGACGAGAAAAACCCTATATCTAAAATCCTAAACCTTTTGTTGCGAGTTGCGACATCCAAATTAACGGAATGCGTCATCGGTGATCATCTATCTATCATAATATGTATGTCGCCACGAACCCTACAATAATAGGGATCTCTACCGATACGATAACAACCGATATGCTGTTAGCCTCTTTTTTAGTCTGTCGTCTGCGGAAATCGTGCAAGTCTCTTTAGAGTTACTCTTACGTATTATTGTAAGTATTCCATGTAGTTTGCCTAGCAAAAGTCAAGTGTAACTTATTGTATATAGTATAACGTGCTCCTGTCGAGTGTCAATTTGATAAGTATTTATTAAATTTATTTCGTAATCAAACTATATTATTTAATAACTTGCCTTACCATGACCATATGCAATCCAAAAAATAAGAAGTTATCGTATTTTCTCATTTTTGTAATTTCTGTTTAGAATTAGCTCGATTTAATACTGTCAAATTAACACTACATGAATCTGTCTGAAACCGTTAAACTTTGTTATAATAACAACACTGAAAAACTGCTATTTATGAGTATTATGAAAATATTTTTGCATGTTCTGAAAAGTAAATATTTTTAGCATAAATATTATTTCCTATATTTTCATATTCTGCAGTTTTGTTTAGATATGTTTTTATCGATATGGTCGGCACTAGCGATCACTTCCCTACTCATGCACACTAATGCAGATTTGGGAACTCACACCAACATAAAATGGACATGCTACCCAAGCGTAAGCTCTATCCATTGTGATACTTAATCTGGATTGCCTAGTCCGTAATAAAAAAAAAGATATGTTTCATTGTAAATATGAAGCTTTAATGCATACACCAACAGTTAATTATTGCTCAGATATTGATAAAAACAATGCCAATGCTAACGCTTATTTTAATTACATCGTGGATGAATAGTGGCCTGGGTGGCATCATAATAACACGAATGCGTCAAAATATTCATGCGACAATTTTGTAGGAGTGGGTATTTTTCATGCTCAATATAAAGTACATAGTCCAAAAAATAAAATGTCTACCTAAAACGTCAATATTTACAAGTGAATGCCTTGTCATCGTTGAAGCAATTGAATACGTTCTTCTCTGTAAACTTAAAAATAGTAAAAATAAGCAATAAATAATAATAAATAATAATAGTTAATATAAGCGATTCTATGAGTGCTTTACAAGCTCTGTTTAAATTTCCTTTTAAGTCAAAACCAATTTTTCCTCATAAAGCAGAAGCAAGAACAAAATTACATTTGTGTGCTTTGAAAGAATTTTCTGTTACATTTGTCTGGATACCCAGCCACTGTGGCATCAAGGGCAATGAAAAAACCGACTTGCGAATGAGGCTGTGATGTGTGGAGAGTTGGAGACCTATTTCCTTTCAAAAACTATGTACACGATTTGGCTACTCATCCCAGATTTTATCTTCGGAACTCCTGGGATAAAGTCTGGGCAGTAAGTAGCCAATTTAAAGGAAAGTCTTATCTCAGTATACAACCGCGAATTTGTTATAAGGCATGGTTTTCTGTAGTAAAACTTGGCAAGATCGCCACTTCAATTTTGATACGAACGCGCCTCGGACATACCACCTGCCCATCCCACCTTGCCAGGATGCATATTAAAGATAGCACGCAATGTGGACATGACTTTGGGGACCTGCAGCCCGATTACAGAACTTGGCTTCAATCAGATTGTCACTTTTTTCATAGGAAAATCTACTCTATTGCAAAGCATTATTGAATTTGACGGCTTGAAACCGTCATGATCAACATTACGTAATCGCACTGCAGATGCCACTTGAAATTGGCAGATGCACAAGACGTGCGAGCTAAAAGGGAAAGAAAAAAACCCATAGACCTAGGGTACGTTCACGCGCTGAAGACCGCAGGACCAAACTGATAACCCAAAAAAAAAATGGCCTACGCGACACATCTAACCTCAAACTGGTAATTGATTGTATATGCGTTGAGACTACAGGTACTTGATGGTCAACCCACAATAAAAAGAAGACATCTGGTCGCAAACTGGCGATTTATTGGGTACAAGCCGAGATCACAGGTATCTGATTGTCAACCCACAAAAAAAGAAGGTCTACGCGACACATCTGGCCGCGCCGACTTTGCGTAAACAAACAGTTTTTATGACTACTTCATTGAGCGCTTAGATAAACAAACTGGTGATTTATGGAGCTAAATAGGTCCGGCACATGTTTCAAGTGTTTATGTTGTGGGTTTCGAAGCAAAATAATTATATAAACACGCTTAGATTTGAATGATTATTGAGGTCAATAATGTTCAAAATCGAGTGGCAAAATTTACGTCGCTATCGAGTGGTCCGATGATCGATGAAAACAAAAAATGTGACTGTAGCGTTAGTTGCGATGATCAATGAAAACAAAAAAAGTGACTGTAGCGCATAGAATCAATCGAGCGGTTACACTCGAATCACCCGTGTGAATATTGCTCGATCATCAGTGGCCCAATTACAGAACTTTGTTACAATCGGATTATCACTTTTTTCATAGCAATTTCGACTCTATCGCAAGCCATTAGTGGTTGCGATATTGAGAATTCGATTGAAGCCAAGTTATGTGGTCAGCCGCCGGAGTTAGTGAACGGCTTTGGAAGAACGGCTAGTGAATAGAACTGACAACTGTCATGTGTCAGTTTCATACTATACCTCCCGTCCCCTACTATTTTCGGATGACCCAGGCGAACGCCCGACGACGCCGTGGACGATTTCGAGTGATCGCGCGGGTGATCCGTGCGTCCTCGAACGTAAGTGAACGCACCCCTAGAATCATGCTGTGGTCGGGGCACTGCAGCCCGATTACAGAACTTGGCTTCAATCAGATTGTCACTTTTTTCATAGCAAAATCGACTCTATCGTAAAGCATTATTGAATTTTACGGCTTGAAACCGTCATGATCAACATTACGTAATCGCACTGCGGGACTTGGTTTCAATTGAATTGTCAATATCGCTATCACTAATGCCTTGCGATGGAGTCGAAATTAATATGAAAAAAGTGACAATCTGATTGAAATCAAAATCTGTAATACGGCCACAGTAGTGCTATTACACAGTGTTGATCATATCGGTTTCAAGCCGTCAAATTCATTAGTGCCTTGCGATAGAGTCGATAATGCTATAGCCGCTCGATTTGATTCTATGCGCTACAGTCACTTTTTTGTTTTCATTGATCATCGCAACTAACGCTACAGTCACATTTTTGTTTTCATCGATCATCGGACCACTCGATAGCGACGTAAATTTTGCCACTCGATTTTGAACAGTATTGACCTCAATAATCATTCAAATCTAAGCGTGTTTATATAATTATTTTGCTTCGAAACCCACAACATAAACACTTGAAATATGTGCCTTGCCTATTTAGCTCCATAAATCACCAGTTTGTTTATCTAAGCGCTCAATGAAGTGGTCATAAAAACTGTTTGTTTACGCAAAGTCGGCGCGGCCAGATGTGTCGCGTAGACCTTCTTTTTTTTGTGGTTTGACAATCGGTGGCCGTATTACATAGCTTGGCTTCAATCGAATTTTCAATATCGCAACCACTAATGCCTTGCGATAGAGTCGAATTTGCTATGAAAAAAGTGATAATCCGATTGTAGCCAAGTTCTGTAATTGGGCCACAGATACCTGTGATCTCGGCACGTACCCAATAAATCCCCAGTTTGCAGCCAGATGTGTCGCGTCGACCTTCTTTTTTTTGTGGGTTGACCATAGAGTACCTGTAGTCTCAACGCATATACAATCAATTACCAGTTTGAGGTTAGATGTGTCGCGTCGGCCATTTTTTTTGGGTTATCAGTGGCCCAATTACAGAACTTGGTTACAATCGGATTATCACTTTTTTCATAGCAAAATCGACTCTATCGCAAAGCATTATTGAATTTCACGGCTTGAAACCGTCATGATCAACATTACGTAATCGCAGTACGGTTTGGTCCTGCGGTCTTCAGCGCGTGGACAACCGAGCGGATAAAAAAGTGACAATCTGATTGAAGCCAAGTTCTGTGGTCGGGCCCCAGCAGGGCTATTACGCAAGGTTGATCATATCGTTTTCAAACCGTCAAATTAATTAATGCCTTGTGATAGAGTGTGATTTTGCTATGAGAAAAGTGACAATCTGATTGAAACCAAGTTCTGTGGTCGGGGCCCAGAATTCTGATTCTACATCCATTAAACCTATATGTTTTGATCACCGTTCGTTTTTCGTTCATCAGTTCGATTCAGCTAACAAACCGCAACTAATTCTAGGTATTGCCATACCGAAAGGTAACGAGCACGCAACAATCACGTTGTGGTTTGTTATCTGAATTGCATTGCAGTATGGGAAGGATCGTTAGAGGCAAATAACTAGCTTAAAAGCTGAAATAACACGCCTGCCCTACCAAAAAAGAACAGACAATAAATTATATACTGTTGGAATGAGCTTATCAAGACCTATTTGATACCCATATTGTAAAATTGTAAGAAAAATGTAGCCATACTGCCACAATATTGAATTTAACATAGGTAGCCTATGTTGCTCGGGGGGATATAAGAATTCCAACAATATCCCATACGTCTAAATCTGTTGAGGCATTTAAAAGTAATGGTGGAATAAACTTACATACATACATACATGAATCCTAAAAACAATACAATCCTTTCTTGGGGCAGTCGTGTAAAAAAGCAATCGGAACTGTCTAAAACGCCACTGCTTCATCTCGAACGCAGGGTAAGTGACATCTGTGCCCGTATTACGTAACTTTTAGAGCTATCAGTTGCAATGAGTTTTCACTATAATTTTATGAATCGGTAAGCTTTAAATTGTTAACTATTGATTGAAAATGCATGAAAGTGGGGTAAGACAAGTTGCGTTATCCCAAAACAAAACAAAAAAATGAGCCGTCGTGGGACACCTGGCAGATGTGATACATCCGTTTACACGTGTCACACCATTATATGTTTCACATAAATAATCCCAATAAACTAATTAATATTGATTGAAGTTGTAGGTTAAAAGTTACGTTAAATGGTTGTCTATATGATGCTTCGAGCATATATCCAATTGGATATATGCTCGAAGGTATAATGATGATGAATGATTATTTAAGTTTATTTTATAGTCTGTGTGAAAAATGTGATGTTGTACGAGAGTGAAAGAGACTTTCTACTTTCGTGAATATAGAAAAACAAAAGAATGGAAGTAGCAATATAACACGAATAAAGCAGAAAGGTTGTTTACCTCCGACTGACCCACCCGGCTGACCCACCTGGCTGAGTTCGAGTCGATAATCAAAGGTCTCAAGGTGCGGAAGGCCCCTAGCGCTGACGGTATCAGCAACAGGGTGCTCAAGCACCTCTCTGTCCCATTAGTTTATCTCCTAGTCAGCATCTTCAATGCAGCTATGAACAATCACTCGTTCCCCGACGCCTGGAAGAGTGACGACGTCATCGGCATTCACAAACCAGGCAAGAAATCTATCATGCCCTCTAGCTACCGTCCAATCAGTCTCCTCAGCTCTCTGGGGAAGATCTACGAGCGCCTCATTCTGAGTCAACTCCGGTTTATTGTAAATTCAAAAAATCTCATTCCAGACGAACAGTTTGGCTTTAGAGCCAAACACTCTTGCCCCCAACAGGTGCACCGCATCACGGAGCACATTCTCGCTAGCTTCAACATAAATCCGAAATCCCAAACCACGATAGCCGTCTTCCTAGACGTGGCTAAGGCTTTTGACAAAGTCTGGTACACCGGGCTGATATACAAGTTGTATCAGCTTGGATTGCCAGATCGTCTTGTGCTCATAGTACAGGACTACCTCAAGAGCCGCAGCTTTCGCTATCGTGTCGAGGGAGTCAAATCCGCCCCGCACCCCATCAGAGCCGGAGTCCCTCAGGGCTCCGCACTTTCCCCACTACTGTTCTCACTGTCCACTAGCGATTTTCCGCGCCCTCCTAACGTAGAGATCTCCCTCTTCGCCGACGATACCGCGATCTATTCGACCGGATGGAAGCCAACCCATCTTCGGAGACACATCCAACCAGCGCTCGTCGCCCTCGGAGAGTGGTTCCGAAGGTCGCGCATCTTGGTGAACCCTGAAAAAAGCGTAGCAATGCGCTTTTGAGGACATCAAGCGTTACCTTCCATCCGGGCGGCTTATGATGTTCGACCAACCCATCCCATGGGCGAAACAAACCAAGTACCTAGGAGTTACCCTTGATTATCGACTGAGATTCGACAAACACGTCAAAGTAGTCCGCGACAGGGCGTCCTTCTTCCAAGGCCGCCTTTACCATCTCTTAGGCAAGCGGAGTAAAATGTCCCTTAGAAATAAGGTGACACTTTACAAAGCATGTATCCGCCCCGTCATGACTTACGCGTCCATAGCATTCGCGCACGCCCCTCCGTCAATCCTGGAACCGCTCCAGAGAGTTCAAAATAAATTCCTTCGAAATGCAGTAGGCGCACCCTGGTATCAGAGGAACGCCGACCTGCACCGCGATATCGAGCTTCCCTCGATCAGTCAATTCATGAAAGATGCCTCTCGCCGCTACTTTGATGCGGCGCCCCATCACCCCAACCCGCTCGTAGTAAAAGCCTCCGACTATACGACAGACAGTATTGCCCTCCGTAGACGTCCCCGCGATGTCCTGGACGATCCGGACGACGCCATCGCAGTCAAAGTACTGGCAGCGATGGCCTCGCCCAATCCGACCACCCCTGGCAACCCGCCATGGGGTATCAACACACTTAGACACAGACACCGACCTCGCCGGCGAGGTCGGTCCCATAACACATAGTCAGATATTATTCGCTTTCGAGTTTCTTGCCGATTCTTCTCGAAGGTGAATTACGAATCAGCGGTCAGTTATAAAAGTCAATAAAAGGGTACCTTGCCATTGTTCAGGGCCCCCTCGATCACTACTTAACGGTAGCGATCCAGGGGTGTTTAGTTCGTTACCCTCGTAATCAGACGGCCGTCCAAGCCGAGGGCCGTTCCCCCTGGGTACCCTCGTGCGGGTCGTCAAAAATTTTAGCTTTGGCGTGCGCCTTCTGCGTCACGCACTGCGGCGGAGTGCTTGTGAGCGCCCGCCCCCAAGCCTGGTTCAAGCTGTAGAGGCCGATAAGGTAAAAAAGGTTGTTCACTATAGCACAGAACCTTAGAATATTTACACTGGTAGAAGTAGTCTCCACGTGCCCCTTTGAGATAGCAATACTTTTGTCTTAGGTGCTGCAATATTATAACTAAAATTACCCCTTACAGAACTAAATCGTACGACACAATGTAATATTGTCAACAGATGATAGGGAATGTAAATAAATTAAGCACATTAATGAAAGTTACCTATTTATTTATTATAGGACCATAACATAAAAGGTAAGTGGCATAACAATGGATAAGAAACATAACATAAGTAATATCATATAATACACGATTGCCTATTAAAATTGTGTGAATACTTCAGTCAGAACTCTAATAATAGGAAAATTTTGTATTCAGTTTATTTCAGTTTATTTATTTGATATCTTAGATTACAATTTTTTACAATATTTCTATAAAAATATGATAAAAACCTTTAAACCTAGGGTACCATCGGCAGCGGAGCAAGGCTCAAACTACCGGTAGCTAGGGCTGCAGAGTGAGGAGCCTCCTGACTATACGTGCCGTGTCAAGGAGTACTGCCTTCTGCATCTGACCCTTAATCCAACCATCCAGCAAGAGCCTCTCAAGATGTTGGTCGAGGCTTGCAATTTTTTTTTATTACCGTTAATGACGAGACGGGCAGGTCGCTCGCCTGATGGTAAGCGTCACGCCTGTCCATAACAGTTGCAATGCCACCCAGAACTTTGGTTGCAAAGTCTTGCGCGTCACAATTGTTGTTCATTGCAACATTTGCAATTAAACTTTACGGAACTCTATAAACACAAGTCAGACTCGCACATAGAATTACATCGACGTAGTAATTCTTTTTTAATATGAGCCCTTAATAATAAAATGACCCTTACCACATTTTGTTTATTAGAAACGCTAGTATCTAAAAAAACTTGATGTTGTTTTGCGGTGCTGACCATTACAGATTGACTTGTGCACTTTGACGTTGAAGGAAACGTCTACGAACAAGACAAAGGATGGGTGGACAACATCATACATATCTAGAGGTTTCGAAAGAAATAACATGAAATAGTATAAGAAAAACGCCCATTGATTATAAAAATACTTACCAAACAATGATTTTTAGAAACACTAGTTTCTTGACATTCTAGAAATGTCATTTGGCGGTACACATTATTGACTGACTGACATTTTGAAGACTGACTTGTGCCTTCTGATGTTGAAGGAAGTATCAGCAAATAAAAAAGTGAGTGCTGGAAAAGGAACTTATAAACTGTAAATAAATAATAAGTATTACCTACCGTACAGCTGTTTTTCTGAAATACTCAATTATGTCTTGCTTGCTTGTTGTTTGCAAGTAACCACAACAATAGATTGATTGGTTGCAGCTCTAGGCTCTGATGATTGACTATACAAACAAAAAACACATATAGTTACCTACTTAATGACAGCACGAATTTTTAATGGCTAAGAATTATCAAACTGGTAGTGACAATGTGTGATTCAATTATTTAAAAAAAAAGAAAGCAATTCATATTTTTTGTTTGTCTCTCGCGGGTGTAAATTTCCAATGACACGAGCACCGGGTGCGTAGCTGTCAAAATTTGGGCGGGAAACCTATTTGCCGGCAGCTACCTTGCGTAAACATACCGTTTTTATGACCGCTTCATACGGTTGTTTATTAAACAAACTATACAATAGATTTGCATCATTTTTTTAGGACATCTCTATTCAAAATATTTATAAAAACACGCTGACAGTTGCAGAAAAGTCAAAATCTATGGATTGATATTTTCAATATTTTTTTGTTCGAGATCTTCAGCGATGACCTATGGTTTTTATCTGTACTAAATACCGCAACAGTGGCCCAATTACAGAACTTGGCTACAATCGGATTATCACTTTTTTCATAGCAAATTCGACTCTATCGCAAGGCATTAGTGGTTGCGATATTGAGAATTCGATTGAAGCCAAGTTATGTAATACGGCCACAGCAGCCCGATTCCATAACTTGGCTACAATCGGATTATCACTTTTTTCATAGCAAATTCGACTCTATCGCAAGGCATTAGTGGCTGCAATACTGAGAATTCGATTGAAGCCAAGTTATGAAATCGGGCTGCTGATGTGCTTTTTCAACAGATAAAAATAAAGTCATTATCGAATAGGTTTTTTTTTTTAAATAATCGACTATAATCAAAAATAAATTTGGGCAAAAATCAGAGTGATGTTTAAAAATTATTTATGGAAAATCTAGAGCTTATAAGTGAAATATAAAGTTAAATTATGTTGCTACAGGTTATTACTAGTGGGCGGGTCTGGGTTTATCCATTAATAGTTTCATAGTCCTAGCTTGCATGCTTCGCGATGCTTGTTTTGGATAAATCCAGGCCTTCCTTACTTGTCCCGGATGGGTAAGGAGGCGTCGGTCTTGGGGGAGAGCGCAGGTCGTGTAGATCCCCAAGGCAAGTTTGGTGGTTATGCACAAGAAGGTCAACAAACCTTCTGTTGACGATGTGTTCCTTCTCGTGGTTGCCGCCTGTTTTGTCTATTTCCTTCAGAAATAGACGTAACTGAAACCACCAGACGCCGCGGTAGCCAGATATTTCTGGCTGAGGCTTCTCTGCGTGTCCCCTTGATGAGCAGGGGGCACAATGGATGAAGGAAAGGAGGTCTGGGTAGTTTTTCTACCTGGACGGCAGGATGGGAACCCCTGCAAAGAGCTTTTATCTTTGTATAGGTTCTCATCTTGTGCTAAGGCGGACTTGGCGGGATGCCGAGTGACGGGGGGGTTTGCCCCGTTGCATCCCGCATTGATTTCCACGCGGTGGTGTTGGGAGTGACGGGACGACCGGAGGATGTTGCGTCCATTCTCTGCGCTGCTGCTGGGTAACCTGTCTCCACTCAGATGTTCGGTAGTGGTGCGGGGAATGTGACGTGGAGGGGGGGGGGGGCGGGCGCTTTGGCGCAGGCTCGAGGAGTTGGGGCCCAGTGCGCTCGGCGCAGGCTCGAGGAGGTGGGGCCCAGTGCGCTCGGCGCAGGCTCGGCCTGGGTGCTCGGCGCCGGCTCGAGGAGGCGGTCCGCTCCCAGACCTACCATACTTCGGCTTGATGGATTCGGTGCTGGGGGTGTGACGTGGAGGTGGGGCCCAGTGCGCTCGGCGTAGGCTCGAGTAGGGGGGTCCGGGTGCTCGGCACCAGCTCGAGGAGGTGGTCCGCTTCCAGACCTACCATACTTCGGCTTGATGGATTCGGTGCTGGGGGTGTGACGTGGAGGTGGGGCCCAGTGCGCTCGGTGCAGGCTCGAGGAGGTGGTCCGCTCTCAGCACTACTGTATATTGGCAGTAGTGCTCGGAGTGTGACGTGCTCCATGGCTGCTCAGATCTGGCGTCTCTGCTCGGTGCTGCGCTGGACAGAGGATGGTTGTAGCTGTGCGGTATTGGGTGGTGGCAATAGATGTGGATGGCCATGTGGAGCTTTACGCCGGGAGTCGGAGGTGGAATTCATTTCCTTCTGACCCCCCTGAGGCCTAGGTGGTGGACACGGGGGTGTCTGCCCCAGCATAAGGCCTCGAGGTGGCGCGCACGGTGTTCTGTGCGCCCCTTAATGGCGTACACGGGGTGGGGAATGGCTCAGCCCCATCCCAACCGTGAGGGGGTCCTCAACAGGACCAGCGCCGTCGGGGCCGCGGACGAGTGCAAAAGCGTACCCGTAGCCCCGGCACAAGGCGTAGTGTGGAACACCGTGGGGTTTTAGTCGGTAAGAGTCCGACATAATCACCTTGCTGCCCCCGCAGCTCGGTGGTATCCATGAGGATTTCCCCACGTAAAAAAAGAAGAAAGGTTATTACTAGTGGGGTGGCAAGTAGAGAACCTCCCCGTGGTGCCCCCTGGAAACTGTTTGGACCCGGTAACGCAGGTGTCCAACAGGCCAATCTCTACCTTCGCAGCTATCACTAGCCGTCGCTGTGATTAAAATGCCGAAGAAACCGCAGCGTGACGCTTCTGGGAAGTTCATAAAAGGCCCTTCTCAGGGCCACTTCCCAGAGGCCCCCGTTGATTATGACGTAGTGGATAGAGACGTGGAAGTCTCGGCTCCAGAAATGGAGGTGTTCCGTAGTGCGGAGACTGCGGATGGACGGGACAACCGTCGGAAACAGCCGTCTACTCCGTTTGTCGAGTCTGGTCTTTCAGACTCGGACACGGAAACCGAAGCAACAGCGGCTGCTAAGGTCAATACGGCCAGACGAGGAAGAGGTAGGACCACGAAAGCAGGTTCTTCCAGGGAAGCTTTCCTGAAGTGCCAAGCGTCGTCGGATGGAGAACTGGAGGAAATCCTGCGAAGCAGGCAATTTAAGAAGAGGTCAAAGTCAAAGTATTTTATTGTAAATAGGCAAAAATAATAGCACTTTTACAAGTCAAAGTTAACATCTCCTGAACAAAGAGATATACATAAAATATTATAAAAAGATCAAATCAATCCAATTTTTAAGGTGTGGTGCTGTCACTGACACCGGTAGTGATACCGATGCAATGGCTGGTGACATCACCACGCTGAACGCACAAGAGCTGAGGGCGCAGGCGGGCGAAAAGCTCGCCGATATTTTGGACGTTGCCAGGAACTCGGGCAACCTCAAAGGCGAGTACGTCGGCCGCCTGAAGAGGTCTACGTCGACCCTGAGGGAAGTGGTAGATGCTCTAGCCAGCAGGAGCGAAGCCGAGGAGACACGACGTCTTAGGGCGGATAATGGCCGTCTAAAGCTGGAGGTGGAGGCGATGAAGGCGGAGGTAAAAGCGCTACGTCGCGGCTTCACTGAGGCTAAGACAGCCGCTGCCACCGCTGCAACCACCGCCACCACTGCCACGGCTGCCGCCGCCGCTGCGGAGATGCGAGCTCCTCCCACTTCTCCGTGGGGGGCTGACGACCTCCTTGAGGAGCTGAAGCGCTCCTTAACTATAACTTTCGGGACGATGTTGAACGCCCGACTCGCGGGGTTCAAGGACAGGCTCTTGCCAGCCCCGACGGTACGCCCACCCCCCTGTTGCGGAGTCCCTGGAGCCTGAGCTCCTAGGCAGGGTGTTGGAGGGGCTTTTCCCCGACTCCCACCACCACACCCCTCCGGCTATGATGCTCTCCGCCCCCGAGGAGTTGAGCCCAGCCTCAATTCCGCCTGTGACCTGCACCAAATCGCAAGACGGGAGGTGACTCCGGTTTGTCACGAGTGTGGGGCACCGGAAGACACGGCTCTCCACACGTTGGAGGCGTGTGCCGCATGGGGCCCGCAGCGGCACACGCTTTCAATGATGATAGGACGGGATCTCTCTCTGCCAAGCGTAGTAAACGCTATGCTTGGCAGCGAGAGATCGTGGCAGGCAATGGTCTCCTTCTGCGAAGCCGTTATGGTGTAGAAGGAGACCGCGGAGCGGGCCAGGGAGACGGACGCCCGTGCGGACGCGCTACGGCGCAGGAGAATAGGTGGGAGGAGGAGGCGTTTTGCCCACCTCCTCCCTCCTTCGTAGTGGGGTCACTGGTGGAGAGTCGGGGGACTCTTCACCGGCTTGCACGGACCCACATGTCTGAGGGGTGACCTTTGTGAGCAAGGTTGCCCCTCCAAAGGCGGAGAGACCCGATAAGGGCACTCTTTTACGAAAAGTCAGCTTATTTTAGATTTAACATCAACAATAAATAAAATAAAAATAAACAAATATATTCGGGACAATTCCACACCAATTAACTAGCCCCAAACTAGGATACCCTATACTATGGGTACTAGATAACGGATAAACATACATATATACGAATATTTTAACATCCATGACTCGGAAACAAACATTTCTACTCATCACACAAATGCACCTTGCAGGATTCGAACCCGCGACCGTTTGATTACGTACCTAGGATCACTAACCACGAGACCAACCGGTCGTCCAAAAAATACACGATCCTAAACTTTTGTGGAAAAATCTTAAAAGTACGCTACTGCCTGGTAACAGCAATGAACTACCGCCATTTTTCAATAATCCAAACTTATTAAACAATCATTTTTTGACAATACCAGGTGGTACTTCAGATGTTTCTATCTCACGGCTGACATTTTTTGAGCATCATAAATTTAGTGACGCAGTTTTCCATATCGAGCTGGTAAGTTTAGACCGAATGATAAGTATAATTAAAAGTTTGAAATCTAATGCAGAGGGTTGTGAGGCAATTTCTCTGGACATGCTGATTTCGTCATTTTCCTATTCAATTGACGCTATACGTGATTTATTAAATACATCTATAAGGACATCTACATTTCCCGATATTTGGAAGCTTGTTATTGTGCGTCCTTTGCCTAAGCATTCAAATCCAGTCGATCTAAAAGATCTGAGACCGATAAGTATTTTGCCATGTTTATCAAAGATTATGGAAAAAGATGTTTGTTCTCAATTAACGGATTATCTCGAAAAAAAAAAAATGTTGCCAGAAGTACAGTCAGGTTTTAGGAAAGGTCGGAGTACCATTACTGCCTTGCTAGATGTGACTGACAATATACTTTGCTCAAGAGATGAAGGAAAGTTCACCTTGTTAGTATTGTTACGAGCTGGGGTTCGGATAAAACAATTGTACGCTAATTACACCAAAAAATAACACCTTTATTCGAAAAACCACGAAAAGAAATTAATCCAACAAATAATGCTCAAACACTCTTTAACTTGACTGTACACTCTTATCAATTATCACTGAATACTCGTTTCGAATGACTTTGATCGTTTCGTTTCGTCAGCCAAATCAGTAATGTCCCAGGCAGTCGATGCGCGCTCTATTTATACCGCGACGGGTGTTTCGAGAAGGTACACGTTACTACTCGTATGTACTAACAGTAGTCGGTAGGTATTTGAACTTTCAAGGTCGGCGGCGCCTTTGAGTTGCCGCGCCGCGCCGCGCCTGTAGGTACTTAAGGCCGGCGGCACCTTTGATGTCGCCGCGCCCGTAGGTATATACCTACCGCGCGCTCTGGAAACTTTTGTAGGTACCTACGCTCTACTAGTGTGTGCTGTAAAAGGACCCTACACACGCAGCAGAGGGGCACCTCTGCTGCGTGTGTAGGGTCCTTTTACAGCTGCACAACTAGTGCATTTGCGGCACCAATTTTCCACATCATCTCGACAATGGATCCAGTAGAATCGCTCACGTATCTTTAACAGGGTTCTTTTGATGCCCATGTGACCTCCTGAACATCCATCATGGTAGAGTTGCAGAACATCAGGTACCTTGGCTTTAGGGACAACCATTTGTAAATGACAGTGATCTCCTCTAGCATTTTCCCATTTGCGGCACAATACCCCATCGTGGATAGCCAAACTGTCCCACTGTGCCCAGTAACTTTTTGTTGCTGTGCTCATTCTCGCAACATCACTCCATTTAGGTTTAGGTGCACTGGCTTTAACCCACTCAAGAATTGGCCTGATGTCTGCATCCTCTTGTTGTGCAAGCTGCAAGGCTTTCTTCCACTCATCGCTAAGGTCCGTTCTCAGCATTCTGACAGGTACCGCTTCTTTGGCCTCTTGCCTCACACAATGCTTGCAACTCTCTGAGCAAGGTCTCCTTGACAAGGCGTCCGCGTTACCGTGAGATCTGCCACTGCGATGTTCAGTTTCGAAGTCAAATTCTTGCAGCTGTTCAATCCATCTTGCCACTTGTCCTTCAGGGTTCTTGAACTGGAGCAGCCATTTCAATGCAGCATGATCGGTTCGCAGATGAAATTTGCGTCCCAGCAGATATTTACTAAAATGCTGCAGTGTTTTTACCACAGCGAGTAACTCCCTTCTTGTGACGCAGTAGTTACGTTCCGGCTTAGACAAGGATTTGCTGAAGTAAGCAATTACAACTTCCTGGTCTCCTTTTCGTTGAGATAACACACCGCCAATACCAGTATTACTCGCATCTGTATCTACGATGAATCCATTCTCGGTGTCAGGATAGCGAAGAATTGGTGTATCGCACAGACGTTTCTTTAATTCTTGGAAAGTGGTGTCACAGCTCTCATCCCAACAGAAGGACCGCTTCTCTTCAGTGAGTTTGTGCAAAGGCTTAGCAACATCAGCGAAGTTCTTCACAAACCGTCGGTAATAAGAACACAAGCCCAAAAATGCTCTGACTTCTGTTTTGTCTTTCGGAACTGGCCACTCCTTGACCGCGATGATCTTCTCTGGGTCAGTTTGCACCCCTTCTTGTGAAACCACGTGCCCCAAAAAGTTCACTTGCCTTCTGAAAAAGGAGCACTTTTTCGGACTCAACTTCAGATTAGCAGCCCGAATTTTTGCCATCACACGTTCCAGGTTTCGAAGGTGGCCTTCAAACGTGCGCCCCACGATGATGATGTCATCCAAATAAACGAGACATGCGTCTCCAATCAACCCTGTGAGTACCAGCTCCATCAACCTTTCAAAAGTTGCAGGAGCATTGCACAATCCAAATGGCATTACATTAAATTGCCATAAACCCTTCCCCGTAGAAAACGCTGTTTTCTCTTTGTCCTTTGAGTCTATCTCCACTTGCCAGTAGCCACTCTTCAGGTCCAGCGTTGTAAACCATTTCATCCCCGTCAGCGTATCCAGGGTGTCATCGATCCTTGGTAGGGGATAACTGTCCTTCTTGGTGACATCGTTGAGCCGACGATAATCTACACAGAAACGTAAACTGCCATCCTTCTTTTTGACCAGCACCACAGGAGCGCACCACGGACTGGATGAAGGTTCTATTATGCCGTCCTTCACCATCCCGTCAATCATGGTTTCCACCTCCTTTTCTCTTGCAACTGGCAGCCTCCTTGGTCTTTGACGGATCGGTAACTTGTTCCCTGTGTTTATCTTGTGCCGAACTAATCCCGTCTTCCCAATGTCAGCATCATTTGAAGAAAAGATGTCCGTGTACCGAAGTAACATCTTCAAAGCCTTCGCAACTTCCTCTTTGGAAAGATCCTTTTTAAAGAGGAAGTTTAAAAAGGATCTTTCCGGATAATGGCGGATTTAATGTGTCGGAACTTTTGGAAGATTGCCATCTTCCAAAAGTTCCGACACATTAAATCCGCCATTATCTTTAACGCAACTGGATGATTCTTGGCACTGTCGCATCCAATCTACTTCCTCGCAGGTACCCATCCACGTCCCTTTGCTAATGACACGTACTTCATTAGTTGGGTTCAATACGCGCACTGCTGAAATGTTGGTGGCCCTCACCAAAGTCCGTGCCACCACCCAAGGTTGCTCATTTTCCGATTTTTCTAGTAGTACGCATCGATGATTTTGCGTAGAATTACGTGGCAGACTCACTGGCACAATGGTTTCAGACCTGGGAGCAAGGAGTATTTTCTTAAGGCAGTAGATTTTTCCCGATGTTCCTCCTTCCATGAAGATTTCCTCGCTGCCGCATTTCAAAATTCCTTGCTTCACGTCGATCTCACAATGATGTTCTCTCATGAAATCCAAGCCAAGAATGCAATCATCGACTATGTCGGCCACGATGACTTTATGTCGAAAAGTCCTTTCACCGAGTTTCATCTCTACCTGCTTTTCGCCTTGGACGGGTATGTGCTGACCAGTAGCTGTTAGTAGTCTAATTGGCTTGCAGTTCCCGAAGAAGTCCCCAAGAACACTATTTCTAAGGTTGGAACTGATCACGGTTCGAGAAGCACCCGTGTCTAAAGTCAGTTTACATGGTATCCCGTTGACTTCACCCTTGATGATCAGGCTGTTCCCGTCGTGAGCTTGCGAGATTGAAATTCTGGGGGCTTTCTCAATACCAGCCAGCACCCGCCCCACGGTCCTGGCGTTTACTCGTTTCCCTGGGTCTGTTCAGTGGCGTTGCTGACCACCCGCACTTGCTGAGGCCGATCTTCCCTGCCAACAACTCGTCTCGGGCAGTTGAATCTCAGGTGGCCCTTCTCTCCACACTTGTAACATCTGGGACTAAACTTAGGGCGAGTGTTACGGGAAGGAGATGCCATAACTTCCCCGATGCGGTAAGCTCGAGGATCTTGTCGGACGGCCTCCACCTCCAAAGCATGGGCCACGGCATCCTTAAGGGATTCGTGATGCCCAAGCCTTACAGCAGACCTCACTTCCATGTCGCGTATCCCATCGATAAAGGCTTGGATCAAAACCCCGACGATGAGTGCAGGAGAGGATTGGTACGCTTTTCGAACCAGCTTTTCAATTTCGAGAGCCCACTGTTGTAGGTTCTCACTATTCCGCTGAGCCCTGTCCTTTAACTGAGCACGAAACACGTGCTCCAGGTGTGCGTCACCGTAGCGAGATTCCAATGCTTCAAGGAGCTGTTCGTAGGTGACATCCTTTCCAAGGGCCTCGAGTACAGTAAGGGCCTGGTCACGAAGGCCCAGTGTGAGTGCAGTCATGGCCTGCGCTTTACTCCATCCGTTCGCCTTGACAACGGCCTCTAACTGGATCTTATAGGCCGACCACGAAGAGCTTCCATCAAACGGCGGCACTTTGAAACCTCGCGCCGAAGACGCAGTAACAACAGGGGCTGACATTTCGCTTCCAGATTTTAGGACACCCAAAGCTTTCTTCACGTCTACAATCTGGGCTTCAGTTTCAGAGATACGGTTTTCAGCTTCGGAGAAGCGTTTTTCATGAAGATGTACCTGCTCTTTTACATCTTTGAGTTCCTGACCAAAAGTTGCATGGAGGTCTTTTATGAGGAGAGTCTGTTCTTCCTGTCGGCGAGCCTGTTCTTCTTGTCGGCGAGCCTGCTCCTCTCTGTCTCGCTGCAACTGCTCTTCAAGTCGTCGTGCCTGCTTCTCTTTGTCACGTAGCAACTGCTCCTCCAGGCGTCGAGCCTGCTCCTCCTGTTTGCGAGCCTGCTCGTCTTGTTTGCGAGCCTGCTCCTGGAGTAATGCCATTAAGCCCGACAGGTCAAATAAGGATGGGGCTGCAGATGGTCCAGTGGATGGACCGGCGGCCGCGGCGGTGTCCAATTCAATGGCGTCTAGATTGTCACTACCACCAGGCACTCGTAATGGCGAACCGAACCGCCTTTCGTCCACCTCCCTCTCTCGTTGGCTTCTCGTTCTCATGCGGTCTGTCTCCTGATTTGGTGTAGCCGGCATTATGTTATCCTCGCTTCTGACACCAAATTGTTACGAGCTGGGGTTCGGATAAAACAATTGTACGCTAATTACACCAAAAAATAACACCTTTATTCGAAAAAGCACGAAAAGAAATTAATCCAACAAATAATGCTCAAACACTCTTTAACTTGACTGTACACTTTTATCAATTATCACTGAATACTCGTTTCGAATGACTTTGATCGTTTCGTTTCGTCAGCCAAATCAGTAATGTCCCAGGCAGTCGATGCGCGCTCTATTTATACCGCGACGGGTGTTTTGAGAAGGTACTCGTTACTAAGGTATGTACTAACAGTAGTCGGTAGGTATTTGAACTTTCAAGGTCGGCGGCGCCTTTGAGTTGCCGCGCCGCGCCGCGCCTGTAGGTACTTAAGGCCGGCGGCACCTTTGATGTCGCCGCGCCCGTAGGTATATACCTACCGCGCGCTCTGGAAACTTTTGTAGGTACCTACGCTCTACTAGTGTGTTGCAGAATGTTACTTTAAATGTAGGTATTGCGTCATTTTAGTACCTACTGTTTTTCTAAGAATCGACCGGCGTAACAGTATTATTAGATTTTTCTAGGGCTTTTGATTCCATAAATATTAATTTACTGATGTCTAAATTGAGTTACTATGGTTTTGACAATGCAGCTTTGCAATGGTTTAATAGTTACCTTAGTAATCGTCATCAGTTTGTAAAGATCGGTTGTAGTGATGGTTCTTCATTTTGTTCTGATAAAGTTGCTGTTAATATAGGTGTTCCTCAGGGATCCATTTTAGGACCAATACTATTCATTTTGTACTCAGCGGATATTATAATGCATATTAAGCATTGCAAATTTCACATATATGCGGATGACATACAAGTTTATATTTCCTGTAAGCCGTCTGAAATCAATGGTGCAATAAGTAATCTTAATGAAGATCTTGCTAGTATAGCTACCTGGTATAGTTTTAATCGGGTATAGTTAACCCGATTAAAACTAAGTATCTAATCTTTGGTAGCAATAAGCAGTTGGCGAATCTTAGTCCTTCAGCAAGTGTTATGCTTATGGATGAACCCATTGAACGTGTGTATGAAGCACGTAACTTGGGTTTGTTTATGGTCTGTGACCTACGTTTCGATAAGCACGTTGCAAATTCAATTAACCGCTCGATTGATTCTATGCGCTACAGTCACTTTATTTGTTTTCATCGATCATCGGACCACTCGATAGCGACGTAAATATTGCCACTCGATTTTGAACATTATTGACCTCAATAATCATTCAAATCTAAGCGTGTTTATATAATTATTTTGCTTCGAAACCCACAACATAAACACTTGAAATATGTGCCGTACCTATTTAGCTCCATAAATCACCAGTTTGTTTATCTAAGCGATCAATGAAGTGGTCATAAAAACTGTTTGTTTACGCAAAGTCGGCGCGGCCAGATGTGTCGCGTAGACCTTCTTTTTTTGTGGGTTGACAATCAGATACCTGTGATCTCGGCTCGTACCCCATAAATCCCCAGTTTGCAGCCAGATGCGTCGCGTCGACCTTATTTTTTTTGTGGGTTGATCATCAAGTACCTGTAGTCTCAACGCATATACAATCAATTACCAGTTTGAGGTTAGATGTGTCGCGTCGGCCATATTTTTTTTGGGTTATCAGTTTGGTCCTGCGGTGTTCAGCGCGTGGACAACCGAGCGGATAGGAGTTGTTTTTATAAGTTGAAGGTTCTATATAGAATGAGACCGTTTTTAAAGGAAGCTTTGCGAATCCAGTTAGTTGAGTTAGACTCATTTTATCTAGTTTAAACTACATGGACTCAGTTATTGACCCACGTCTGCTAGTAAAAACGCAAAAACTTATACAGCGAGTGCAGAATGCCTGTGCCCGTTTCTGCTTTGATATTCCGTTGAGGGCTCATGTGACTCCATACTTAAATAAACACTCCTTGCTAAAAATGAAACACCGCCGTAAATTGCATTTAGCTTGTCTTTTGTTTGGAGTCATAAAACATGAAGCTCCCTCATATCTTTTTGAAAAGTTTTTCTGGTCCAGCAGGAGGGACCTGCTGGACCAGAAAAACTTTTCAAAAAGATATGGGTTCCGGCAATGCGCGATGCATCTCACCACGCAGCGGCATCGTTCAGTCGCTTTTAGAGGTAGTTTCCGGTACGCAGCAACCAAATGCTGGAATAATATCCCGCCGCCGATAAGGAACCTGCAAAACGTTCATAGTTTTAGAAACAAGTTAAAAATATTCATATGCAAACACCAGATTAGTCAGGAAACACTCTGTAAAGATACTAATGCTTTTTAAATTTTAAATTTTGCGCAAAAATTTTATTAGTGTAAACATACACTAATTTATGTGTTCTGTATTCACTATAATAATATAATATATAGGTATAATATGTAATTATTTATAATATATTTTTAAATGTAGATATTTATTATTTACTTGCCTCTTTAAGATATATTGTTATATACTATGTTGCCACATGGTTTATTGTATTTAGGGATGTTTAAGACGACACGTAACACTGGTCGTGGAGAGACCCGTGACGTCACCTACCGGCCCCAACGGAAGACCAGCGCTGGTTGTTGATCTGTCGATTACAACCAGCATAACGCTGAGTTGGGACCGATTCATGACAATTTTCTTCGCATTTATTTATTGTGTTTTAATTTGTTTTGTTTTTGTTGTGAATAAATGTTTTTTCTTTCTTTCTTTCTTTCTTTCACTGGAGCAAGATGGTAGAATGCTACCGCGACCCCATCTTGCCCCACCTCAGTGGAGGACTGCTCACGGGGGGGTTTTAGTGGGTGCGAGCCCCACATACCCCCTTCCATCACCCCCGTGGTGGAAGGGAAGTGCGTAGGCATTTCCCCCCCCTCAAAAGGCAGTTGCCCGGTGAGTCCCACATACCCACTGGGCCTTCCCCGGGCTCAGTGGTATGCATAAACGCATTTCCCCATGTAAACAAAATATAAGATTATTACTAGTACCCCCCCGTGGGTTCCCGCCTTGTCGTGGCGGGGGGGCTCTAGTAACCGTGGCTTCGCCCACCACGGTGAAGCTAAGAGGAACCCGGGGCCGCGCTGGCAGGGTGCCGCCGGCTGGCCACATGGAGGGGCCGCTTCACTGGGCTTTGCTCCTCAAGCCCACGCTGAAGTGGCCACAGTAGGTTGCGGTGCTGTATGGGCGGCATCGCAACTGAGGTGGGCCGCGGTGTTGTATGGGCAGCACTGCGGCTGAGGGAAGAGAGACCGCGGCGGGAGAGAAGAGGCGGTGATAAGGTAAGCCGCTCTTCCTACCTTCCGCGGCTTCGGCGGGGCCGCCACCGTTTGATGGCGGACGCGGTGGGCCGCAGGGGAAGAGGAGTGCCGGTATAACGGTGCGCCGCTCTCCCTATCCTCTGCGGCTGAAGTGGCTGGCGGTGGGGTCACTGAACTGACCCATCGCAGGGGGACTTCGGGCGTCCAGACACGGGGATTTTGTCTGGCGCCCATTGGTGGGTAGGTTCCCGGGTGGTTGCGGGGCGTCATGTGTACTGGCGTGTCGCAAGGGGGAGTACTCCCCAAAGGCGGGTCCGATAACGGACAGCCGCGGCGGGTTCGCCGTCGTGTGCGTAAGCGTTCCCGTGTTCCCGTCGTGAGCGGCAGAGGAGGTACACCATGGGGTTTTAGTGGGTAGTACGAGCAGTTGCCCGGTGAGTCCCACATACCCACTGGGCCTTCCCCGGGCTCAGTGGTATGCATAAACGCATTTCCCCATGTAAAAAAAAGAAGGTTATTACTAGTACCCCCCCGTGGGTTCCCGCCTTGTCGTGGCGGGGGGGCTCTAGTAACCGTGGCATCGCCCACCATGGTGAAGCTAAGAGGAACCCGGGGCCACGCTGGCAGGGTTTCGCCGGCTGGACCCATGGAAGGGCCGCTTCACTGGGCTTTGCTCCTCAAGCCCACGCTGAAGTAGCCACAGTAGGTTGCGGTGCTGTATGGGCGGCATCGCAACTGAGGTGGGCCGCGGTGTTGTATGGGCAGCACCGCGGCTGAGGGAAGAGAGACCGCGGCGGGAGAGAAGTGTCGGTGATAAGGTGCACCGCTCTTCCTACCTTCCGTGGCCTCGGTGGGGCCGCCACCGTTTGATGGCGGACGCGGTGGAGCCGCAGGGTAAGAGGAGTGCCGGTATAACGGTTCGTCGCTCTCCCTATCCTCTGCGGCCGAAGTGGCTGGCGATGGGGCCACTGAACCGACCCATCACAGGGGGACCTCGAGTGTCCCGAAGCGGGGATTTTGTCTGGCGCTCATTTGCGGGTTGGTCCCCGGGTGGTTGCGGCGCACCATGTGTACTGGTGCATCGCAAGGGGGGTAATCATCAGAGGTGGGTCCGGAAACGGACAGCCAAGGCTGGTTCGCGGTCGTGTGCGTAAGCGTTCCCGTGTTTCCGTCGTGAGCGGCAGTGGAGGTACACCATGGGGTTTTAGTGGGTAGTACGGGCAGTCGCCAGTGAGTCCCACATAACCACTGGGCCTTCCCCGGGCTCAGTGGTATGCATAAACGCATTTCCCCATGTAAAAAATATATATATATATATATATATATATATATATATATATAAAAAAAGGTTATTACTAGTAACCTAGATTAAATAAAGAGCCCTAAATTTGATAACTTTTAAATAAATCGATAACATGTTCGGCTCGCAACTATAGAAGCATGCCGCAATCGGGCTCTATTTTTTTTTAGCAACTAAAACAGCTTTATTTTTACGAATGATTTAATCGATCTAGGTTGAAACAACGATAATTTTAATATATAACACTTGTATTTGCAAAATGTTTCGTAGTAAACTTTTATTGCTTCCGAGTCACGACTCGGAAGCAATAGCGTAACAGTGTTTTTTAATTTGGAATTAATTTGTTTTTTAGACTATGGCAGTTTATTGTATTGCTACGTGATATAACTAGTACCGTAGATTAACTAAAGGACCCTAAATACTAACAAATTTGAATAAAACGTAAACAAAAGTGTCAAGTGCGTTAAGCCCATATTGTTGCCAAACCCACTTGATCTTTGGTGCTTGGCCACAATAAGGGCCACTCACACGTGAGCAGGTAATTTCGCACCATGGTCGCACCACGCTATTGTGGTGCTTCATTAAAATTACATACTACCCTTTAAGACATTAGTCTTAAGTAAGTTAACTTTTACCTAAACTGCTAAGTAGATATCATTGACCTAAAATCAGAATGGACGGAGGGAAAGCTAAGGTAGCATGTCCATTTTACGCTGGTGTAATTTCTATGAAAATTGTAAATCCTCAGTTAATTATCACCACGTGTTTATTTTATGTCGTCAATAATGTGTATTCTTAATGTGAAATACATTTTTGCTTTGAAACTTCGATATTTAAGATAGTAATAGCCAGTAAAAACTTTGTTTTTATATTTTTATTACGGACTAGGCAATCGTTTGACCACGATCTCACCTGATGGAAAGCGATGATGTGGTCGAAGGTGTAGCACGCTTGCCTAGTAGATACCTATTCACTCTTGACTTGAACACACCTGGGTTATAATTTACCGGAAACACTGACGAGGGCAGGGCATTCCACTCCTTTGCAGTTCTTCTAATAAATGAAGAAGTGTAACGCTTCGTGCTACCTGATAATATGTTCTTTGCTATGTACATATTATCTATAACTTTATTTTTATATGTTTTTATAACTTGATGTTACTGCTATAGGATAGTATTTTCGATTAAAACAATCCACAAATTTAATCTAACCGCGAATCGAATGACAAACATCTGTCAATCTGACAGGAGACTAAAATTTTGCGACCTCAAAAGCTCGCTAAAATTTATCCTAGCCAGGCGAAAACTTATACCAGTGAACGCCTGTGAACGGGGCAGATTAAATTTTAGTCGGGTTAATTTTTCGCCTCGCGGTGTGCTACGGGCGTTTAAATTATATACTGGATATCCCTGGGGTGCGTTTAAGTCAATTATCCAGCCCCGTTCACGGGCGTCCGCTGGTATAAGTTTTCGCCTGGCTAGGATAAATTTTAGCGAGCTTTTGAGGTCGTTAATTTTAGTCTGCAGTTAGACAGCTGTTTGTCATTCGATTCGAGGTTAGATTCAATTTGTTGATTGTTTTATTCGTAAATACTATCTTTATTTATAATAATGCAGTAACATAAATTCTGTACAAGGAATATGATATAAAAAATATATAGGGGACATAAACTATTCTACTAACATAAATTAGACAAGTCGACAATTGAATTTGACAGATAAACCTATGATTCCGTTCAGCGAACCCTCGCTAGTTAATTTTTATCCGGTGAAAATTTCGCCAACTTACATAAACGCACCCCAGGATAAGTAAATGCCAACATAAAAAAAAACTATGCACAACCGGAAATAAATAAACAACATAAATTCTATATTGAACGAATGAATGAATGAACCTATAACAAGACATGGCAAAGCAGTGCTGCCAGCAATAGCACAACTATTTGTAAAGTAGATACACAGTTTACACCGTTTTTTTATAATGAGTGCAATTTCACATCTATTTATTTAAACTGACATAATAAACGAGGTTCTAAAGTTGGCACAGAAAGTACATAATATTGTTGAAAATTATGAATTCGATGTCGATGTCGATGACCGGGTGACGATATATCGGCAATACGCCTCATTGCACGCATATGCGCTTGCGCACGCGGCAAGGTACTGTATTTGTATGTTTATCCACGTATTGAATTGAACCAAAAATATATTTGGTCGTAATTTGTTTTGTAATAGTTTCATTATCTTGCAAAACACTAAATAGACTTCAAACTCAGGAGAGCTGCTGCAGAGCCAGTATGAGCAAATGGAGTTACAATACTGCACTGCGATTACGTAATGTTGATCATGACGGTTTCAAGCCGTGAAATTCAATAATGCTTTACGATCGAGTCGATTTTGCTATGAAAAAAGTTATAATCCGATTGTAACCAAGTTCTGTAATTGGGCCACTGATCAACGATCAGTTTGATGCTCAATGCCTCTGTGGCAAAACTCAGAAAACTATGCCACATGGGCCCAAGTGTAAATCGTGCTGAATACCTGCACCATTAATGATGATGAATGACCTAAATAAATATAAGGCTACCAATAATGTTGTAGAGGTGGCGGAATTATGGAGCAAGCACGCAATCTAGCATGAAAAAAATGCACCCTTCAAAAAAATATTTATTAATTATTTATCAAATAACATACCTTCAGGTGGGCATTACAGTCTCCCAATTCATCCAACAAAAATGAATCATCGACTCAAAAGAAGAAAAAATAATTGTCATGTAATGCAACTTTTAAATGTATATAAAGAAACAAGAAGCGGGTTGAAAAAAATATAGGTATACACGATCACACACAATTTTATACACTTCAAAAAGTTTTTTTTAAATTATTTTGTGGGAATAAAATTTAGGAACGCATCCGAAAGAAAATAGAATTGGGGATGTAAATTTTGACTAGAGCACACTGGCAACACTATTGATAGAACGAGACGAGAAGAGAACCGACACCAAAAATCGCGCGGTGCGACGTGCGTTGCGTGCGTTGTTGCGTGGTGAAATAAAAGGAGACGCCATTTTGTGACTTCTTGTGTAGCTTTGAAGATTTATATGCGTTTTCAAGGTGTATAAATTGTGTAAATATCAATCGCTAGCTGTTGCGGTATTTTTTGTGTTCAACCTGTCGTGCACACCAGGTAAGTACTTAAAACAACCAGCTCAGAACAATAAATTACCGCTACCGTCGCGAAATGCCTTTGTACTGATGGACGCTGCTGACTCATTTCGTGAATTTATGTATGCGTTTCAGAAACTAAAATGCCGGGCGCCGGTACTTTCAAAATCTTCGTCGGGAATCTATCCGATAAAACCACGGACGCCGATCTTAGACCGCTATTCGAAAAGTACGGTACGGTCGTAGAATGCGATATCGTCAGAAATTACGGTTTCGTCCACATGGAAACCGAGCAAACCGGCCGCGAAGCCATTCAGAATCTCAACGGGGAGATAGTTCACGGTCAAGCTATCAAAATAGAGGCTGCCAAGAGTCGTAAGGCACCCTCTACGCCGACCACGAAAATCTTTGTCGGTAACCTGACGGACAAGACGCGCGCGCCTGAAGTCCGCGAACTGTTCCAGAAGTTCGGAACCGTCGTGGAGTGCGATATCGTGCGTAACTACGGCTTCGTGCACCTGGACGCGACGAGCGATGTGAATGAGGCGATTAAAGAGCTCAACGGTATGATGGTGGACGGGCAGCCAATGAAGGTGCAGGTATCGACGTCGCGCGTGCGCCAGCGGCCCGGCATGGGCGACCCCGAGCAGTGCTACCGCTGCGGTCGCGGTGGCCACTGGTCCAAGGAGTGCCCCAAGGCGATGGGCCCCGACCGCAACGGTTTCCGCGACCGCGCCTTCGGCCGCGACCCCTACCCTCCGCCGCCGCCGCCGCCGTTCCTCCGCGATCGCATGATGGGAGGATTTGGGGTAACGCGCTCTTTCTCTTACCTCCCGAACCGCCGGTCCCGTCCGCTCATGAATCACGTAGGCCGAGCGCGCGGATGCTTCTCGCACGCGGTACTAACGCGGGCAGAAAACGTCATCCCCGGTGATGCTACAGTTCGATCTCTCGCTATAAAACTTCAAGGCTTCAAACACATTGGTTAGATACATTTCAGTTGACCGTGCAAATAACTTTCTGTTTTATGGTACAGGATCCTTATGATGGGTACTACGACCGAGCTCGATTCGACTCTCCGCGGGAGCTGTTCGAGCGGCGCTACCCTGTGGGTGCCTCCCGGGGGCTAGAGATGGGAGCGTCGCGTGGCGCGCGTGGGGACTTTGTGTCGCCTCCACTGCGCCGCGAGCCGATGCCGCCGATGCCGAGCCTGCCGCCGATGCGCAGCGCCATGGGATCTATGAGGTCGTCGTATGATGCTATGTACAGCAGGGGGAGCCCCCCGCCTGGGCCGCAGATGTCCCGGGGGTGAGACTTCGCCACATCCACGTGTTCTGCACCATGACTTAGTGGCCTGCATCACTAGACGTTTTTATATTGAGGCTCTGCTCACCTGTCTGTACTTTCTGTATTTCTGCATGTATTTGAACATAAGTAAACATCTTGTTTATCTTGTGAACAGTGGCGGATTAAATGTCGGCAGCTACTCGTCAGCACCCCCTCTGGTCACCTACTTGTATGAATTTATTTTAAAAACATTGATCTGTATCTAACTTTTTTTGACAATTTTGAAAAGCTATAAGGCCTTGACTAAATTACTGACATTTATTAAGAAATTAGGTATACGTAGTAGGTCAAATTCTGTCCATCGCTGTGATAATGCAATGCAATCATTTATTTATATTTAAAAACATTTGTTGGCCCCGGCACTTGCCTAGTTTGCTGAGAGAGTAATCCGCCACTGCTGGTGAATGAATGTCTAAAATGCATCTTTGTAAAATAAATGTACCTGTTGACTTATTACTTTTGTATAAAGCTTAGTAATCTCTATTTTTTAGTGTGTGTAAAGAATGAGCTAATAAGCATGTCAGATATTTCTGTACACAAAATACTATAACTTTGTTGTATATCTTTACAGGATGTACGAAGACTTCAGCCGTGACACCTTTGATGACCGGCGGTAAATATCTTTTGTAATTTATACCCTGTCTTGGTGATTTTCTAGCGTCTGAATCTATAAACTTAAACAATGAGGGTGAGATTGATCTGTGTCCGTCTTGACATGTCTGTTATTCTCAGCACGTAATAATAATGACATCTATTCAAAATGTTACAAGTTGTTGATCAGGCCTCAACTATCCCTCATTAAAATGGTAGATATATCTTTATAATTCTGTTTTTTTTGTTTAAATGATTGCAATTAGCAATTAACTGCACTGTAATTCTACCTCATTTGTCCAAAACCAGGATGATTCCTGTACAAACTTCTAAGGACAGTTTGTTTGTTTCCAGACCCGGGATGCGTGGCCCGTCTCCCTCCAGAAGATATGCTCCTTACTGAGGCTAGTTATAATTAGATGCATAACGCTCATTGTATCAATTTTATTGATGGTTATCTTCAGACTGTCTCGGAAACGTTAGCATTTGATAGACAAATTATATGTATAAGTGTGTGCTCAGGGTGCAAGTGTGACTGACTGAATCCACTGTAGTGCAATTTTTGTAACTGCAATATGTGTTTTGGTAAATGTAAATAAATGGAATAAATATCATTTTAAGTATAATTAATCTTTTATTTCAATAGTGTTGTGGCTATAAAGCAGTAAAAAAAAAATATAATGTCTTGGGGACATACATTATTTGAATTATTCCAACTATAGATTCAACCACATTTGGTGTTCAAAAACCAAAATTATAAAAATCACAATTTGGCATCTACGGTGTTCATTCAGTCAAAAAAGGTTAAAAACAGGGTACTTGTCAATGTCAATGAGGTCGAGAAATCTGATACCTTTAAATTATTTTGGGAATTTGTAAAGAATATTATTCGTATGAACAATGCGCGAAATCTTTTTTTTAATTATGCTCTTTTTTTTGTTTTTTAAATAAACAAGCATATACGATTTTATCCAAATAAAGGAGCAACCTCAACCTTTTTATAAACAGGATGTTGATAAACAACAATGAGACGGGTCTACTTCGTGGTCCCATTAATGGGACAAAATCCTGGGACCACCGAAAAAACACCCGTTAGTTTTCATAATAGCCATAGAATTACGAAGTAAATATATATGTCTATGATAATACCAGTGTTTTACCTGAAAATAAAACACATATTAAATACTTACCTTATTTGAAGCTTACTTATATGAGAATAGCGTTCCTGTAGTTTTCCGTATTATATCCCTCTCTTTTACTCATAGCTTCGTTTCTCTCTCGCACATCCGATCTCCCACCAGACTTCCCCGACCTATCTATTCCGAGGTAAACTCGGCATTGCTCTGGGTTTCTCGTTCATTGTGTCGAATATCTGCTGCACCAGGCAGAATTAAAAATTGTAAGCTTCAAATAAGGTAAGTATTTAATATGTGTTTTATTTTCAGGTAAAACACTGCTATTAAACACAGTAGTTATTTGAAGCTTATATGAGACGTGTCTATTAGCGCCTGGTGGGAAATGACGCCAATGTGAATGAAAGCATCTTATGCTAATGAATTAAGTAGGTACCTATCTAAGATAGAGTCAGCCTTATTATGGTTGATGGTTTAACGTAGGTTTTTGAGTTGGACCCAGGTTTAGACCTAAATCAAGAAGAAATGGTATTAGCGTTAGAGGTTTATGTTAGGTTTTTGGTTTTTCTATGGTAACATCTTTAAACCTACCAATGGCCTAGTTTATGGTTGGTTTATTTTGACGTTGCAATTTGTTTGATAGAAGTATTTTGCTGCAATTTAAACTGGCTTGAATTGAAAATATATAGGTGATATTAAATAATATCACATCAGAGACATCACGGCGCAAGCGTTGCCGCCCGTGTAACAATAAAATACATAGGTACATCGAATTTGAGGATCTCTACACGGAAAATCGTTTCACAAACCCTCAAGAACTATTGTGCATCTGATAAAAGACGATCTACTGAGAACAAACAACTTCTTTCGATCTAAAGAGGAACAACGACTTCACCACAAATCCTGGTTGCACATAACCAATGCAATTGAGCTCGTCAAGAAGTATGTAAGTTTTCATTATGTTAATTTATCCTGAGTGTATTGATAGCTGTTTATTTAGCTGTAGAGATTTAGTGTTATTTGTTTTGAATGAGTTTCCCAAGATAACTAGATAGACTACCTAATACAGAGATAGATATTCTTTAATCAAGTAAAAAATAACCAAAATAAAATTGTTCATGTACCTAATCCATATTTAGATGATATCTGCAATGACCACTCACTCACTCACTGACATGTATTTTACTGTGTACTAGTATAATACATGTTAGTGCTACAACCACATACATTTTTTATTAAATCATTGTGTCCGGTTTACTAACATTATGCTTTTTTATCTTTCAGGCTGTTCTGTTTGATGCTGGAGCTTTCAACGGTGTGGTGTAGGTACTGTTGGGTAACAGCAGGTATCCCTGCACCCATTAAGTATTAGTTTACACCTATCCTCAACCTGCAAACTCCACAAGAGGAGTGATATAATTCTGCACACATTTTCACCTGGAATACCATAGAGAGATGTTTCTTGGGAGTGTAGAAACAGTAAAAAACTATAGTTGTACCTAGTGATAATACTAAGTACGTGATATTGTCATCAACATGAAAGAAACATTCAACTAGAGCAGCGGCTCTAATAAACTTTTTTGGTGACGGAATCCTTTTAGAATATTAAATATTTGACGGAGCCCTAAAATAATCAAAAACTGGTTTGATGTGTATTAATTGATAATTATATCACTTAAACTTAGCATTTGCATCTAATGGGAGGCAGTTTTTTTTTTAAATTTTTTGGAAATTTTTATTTATTCTGTATCCATAAAGTACCCCTTTATTATTTAAATTTTTCATTGTGACCAGTATTTTTGCGGAGCCCTAGGGCTTCGCAGAGCACACTTGTGGCTGAACTAGAGTATGGTACTGATCCAGCCCCCCGATTCACAACCCTTTGATAACTCTGTTGTCAATCGATATGGTATTATTTATTCTGTGGATTCGGTTTAAAATTGTTCAGTTCAATACATTTTTCATTCACAATATCGAATCGATTCGGTTCGCTATCGTAAGGTTCTAAATCGGAAGGCAGAAGAGAGGTGTAGGTACTATCATACACCCAAAACTGTTTGAGGAAATTTCAGAAGGAGACCGTTCCTAGAAAATATTTTTTAAATTATATAACCAGTTTTGCCTGTACTGTTTGATTTAGCCCACAACTTCTAAGCGAACAACAGTAATTCTCAACATTATGATGATACTTTAAGGTGTTTCTTGAAATTAAATTAAAACTAAATTCATTTTCATGTTTTATTAATTACTAGCTGCACCCCGCGGTTTTGCCCTCGTGGACAATGATGCTGATAATGAAAAGTATTCTGTGTTCATTACCTATTGACCTATCTATATACCAAATTTCATTAAAATATATTCAGCCGTTTCATATATGTTGTCCTTGGATAATCCATACTAATATTATATAACCGAAAGTAACTCATTTTGTGACCTTTTCACAACTAAATAGTTTAACTAATTTATTATATAGATAGTTTCGGTCTTTCCCAGTAGTCTTATTAAATAAGATTCTTGGTAATTTTCTTCCCAATAGTCTTACTGGTAAGACAACTTGGAATTTATGTAGACTTAATGGTAAGACCATTGAAAACGCGACTTACCCGTGGTAGTACCGTTGGTCCTACTGGTATTACCACGGCTTTTTTTTTGCCCGAATTTTCTTCCAAATACTGCCTGTTCTTCTGAAAAGGCATAAGCCATATTTTTTTCTCTTATGGCATAGCTTACGGTAAGGCCAACTAGGTACGAAATCCAATGGGTAAAGACTACAAGGGAAAGAAATTCTCTTAACTATATAGAAGTTTACAAAAAAACAGACACCTACTTGCAATTTTATTTATAAAATTTTTGAAACCAACTTTTAACTATAATCTACTTGAAACCCACTAGATTCTAGATATATTATTATCTAGTGAGTTCCAAGAGTACGTAACTGATTGCATATTATGAAGTCGCGTAAGTAGTAAACATTTTCTTCGAATTAGTTGTTTAGGAGTTGATTACTGCAGTATAGTTTTTTTTTTAAATAACTTGCGCTTGCGTCGCCCCAGTGGAAACAGATTACTGAGTAGATATGAAAATTCATCATATAGGTAAGGTGTCATATTTTTTATATTTTAGGATGGTATGAAACATATTCCTAGGGATCTTACCAGTAAGTCTAGGAAGAAAATTCTGAATAATCTTACTAGTAAAACTATTGGGAAGAAATTCCCAATAGGTAGTCTTACTAGTAAGACCACTGGGAACGGAAGGATAGTTTTAACCCTATGGAAGGACGCGCAGACAAAGTCACTGACAAAAGCTAGTAGCCAATAATTCCAATATAAACAATTTAGGATATAAGGTATTCAGTCATATTACTTACTCACGCTTCAATAATAAAATATTTGATTTGATGTATTACTAGCTATTGCTCGCGATTTCGCCTGCGCTGACTACAGTTACGGTAAAAAGTATCCCATGCCATGTCCTTCCCCAGTCTCCATACCAAATTTCATCAAGATGAGCCGTTTAGTCGTGAAAAATAAAACAGAGTCAAGTATGGATTAGAACCTATCAAATTGAAAAGCTCCTGCGGGGCAATTACGTATCTTTTTGCAATCAGCCTATAGTACTAGGTTCGTGGGTACAGTACATTAGCGATCCGTTCCGTTATACTTACTTTTTTGTACTTATGAGTAGATTGGAACGTTTTGAATGAACAGTTTTGTTTAATGAATGAAGGTTACATCTTATCTGTGGTTGGTCTGGAGTATGCTTGGGATCGTCTCGGGACCACCCAATCTTTCTGTAGTCCAACGTTTTCAAGTCCGATCTAAACCTGCACTGCGATTACGTAATGTTGATCATGACTGTTTCAAGCCGTGAAATTCAATAATGCTTTGCGATAGAGTCGATTTTGCTATGAAAAAGTGACAATCTGATTGAAGCCAAGTTCTGTAATTGGGCCACTGGTCTAAACCAAAACTTTCCTTAGACCCGAACTTCGTGAACCTAGGTTTAAACCTTCAACCATAATAAGGCTGATTAAGTGTACCTAAGTAAAACAACAGATGTTCAAGAAAATAAGAGTATTTATTTTCATATTATTATTTATAACTTATATTTGTATGTCAAAAATCAATGAAATAACTTAGATTTATATCAACAACTTTATAATAATACAGATGGTTTCACTAAACCAAGTCTTCACTAAGAAGAATTATAAACGAAATAAGAAGAACTGATATAATATCTTAATCAACTAAATAATTAACAGATTTATTTAACAATCAGAACCCAGTATGTATCTGGACAATACTAATAATATATAGTCCAATTTTGTATACATATTATAATCATAATTAGTTAATTAACAGGATTAAACAATCTAGTTACACCACAGCTAGCATTCAATGGCATAACCTCTTTACAATAGAAACGTGCAAACGTATTTTGTGATTTCCAATTACCCCTAGAAAGGATCTCGTCTAAAGGGTAATTGTCCGACCAGTTTTTAGAAGCTACAGCAGACCGAAGACTGCCAGGTGAAGCTACTACATCCGCCTCTAACAACAAGGATTTGACCCATTCTGCGATGACTGTGCGAGAAGCAGGCTTGGGTTGTCCTCGGATATTCAAAAAGAGATTATTACAACATCCTGATTGCCGTTTTACTTCTAATAATAACGTAGTACGTTTCACTCAGAATACCGGATCCAAATTCTTGTTGGTAGGGTTAGCAGATAACTTCCAGCCTGACTGTCTGTAACTTGCAGTTTCCATTTTAGACCCAAATATGGGCCAAAAGATCAAATTGTCATCATTATCTGTTAAGTGATCCGAGTCTACAGCTAGTAGGGTCAAGTCGTGAACTCTTCTGCCAGAACACAGGAGTAATAATGTTGCAGTGTGTCTACAAGTAGCAAAAATGCTATTTAAATCTATGGAATAGCTATTTAAAAACGAGGCTAGTTTGTCAATGTTCCAAACTGCGGGTTTTTTGGGTAGGTACTGGCTTTTCCAATGCGATAGATTTCAGGATATGATTAACTAAAGCGTGAGAATTTAGTTTACCGGCATTATCAGAGCTTGATAAAGTAGAGACTACAGATTTGTGTAGTAAAATGGTGTTGGAAGCCAGACCTTCTTTTATATGCAAATCTGCTAAAAAGCGAGATAAGATTGGGCCTGTTGGTTGTAAGTACTTTAATGTATGCTTCTTAGTCCATTCAAATCACCTAATCCATGCTGCCTTGTAAGTTTTCTTGGTAGACGGACGCCAGGAAGATTGTAAAAGTTGTAATTGAGCTTCATTCCAATCCGTTAAATTTTGCGACCACCCCCACATATCCATACTTCCATCGTCATCTCTTGAACTTTGGGGGGTGGGAGACCGGTCACCTTGTCTATCAGGTGTAAATGAAGTTTCTTGATCGTGAACGGAGACGCTAGCGCACGGGCTTTTAGATCTGGTCTCCAAAACACTCGCTCCCACCTCGGGACTATCAAGAGGAACACACCGGACGCCGAGTTGAGGTGCTCTAACACTTTGGGTATCAAGTAAGGTGGTGGAAATACCCAAGCACGGGGGTAATTCCAGGTTCGGGAGAAGGCATCGTGGTACAACGCGTGAGTGTCGTTCTGGTCCAGTGACACATAATTTGAAACTACCTTTGCTCGTTCTGATGCGAACGGATCTATCACTGGTACTCCGAACTTTTAGAATATTTTCGCTGTACACTGAGGTAGGAGATGCCACTCTGGAGGACAACGATGGCGTGATAGATGGTCTGCATGGCTGTTGAACTTTCCCGGAATATGTTGGATTTTGAGATTTATCTGGTATTTGCCTAGGAGGTAAAAAACGTTTTTTGTTAACTCCATCAATGGCACAGACCTGGTTCCTCCCTCGTTTCGCAGATATGCTACAACAGTCTTGTTGTCGCACTGTACTAGAACGGTTGACTTGCACAAGTGTGGACCTTTCTCTTCCACGGTTTTCAGTATTGCGAGCATCTCTTTTAGATTGCAGTGGAGGTGTTGTTCGTCTTTTGGCCACGACCCTGAGAGAGTGTAACCGTCCAGCTGAGCTCCCCACGCTATGTCCGATGCGTCCGTGGTGGATAGTGAATCGGGGAAGCCTGGTGACAATTCAGTACCCACCACTTCAAATCCTCCTTTACCTCTCTGGGTATTATATAATCACTAACAGGGTCTTTTTTCAAAATCTTGTTTAGAAACATGAGGGTGTCTCGGAAGTGAAGCCTGCCTTTGGGCACAGCAAAACTGGCAAAATTTAAGGTACCCACCAGACTCTCAAGAGCTTCTAAGGTCGTTGTACCTTTGTTTAGTAAGTTCAAAACCTCTCTCAGTTTCAATATATATTCGTGTGGCAGGGACCTCTCGTTTAGCCACGGATCCCATAGAATACCCAGATATGCCAGTTTTCTGCAGGGAGACGTGACTGCCTTTTTTAGATTCGTCCGCCATCCTAAGTAGTGCAGGCGGTCTAACACTATTTGAGCATGGACTCTTAACGTTTGATAATTTTGATGTACAACCAAAAAGCCGTCTAGATAGACAAGTATGCGAATGCCTTCCTGTCTTAGTGTATGTGCAACCCAGTTGGTCAAAGTCGCGAATGCCTTGGGTGCTGTGCTTAGACCAAATGGGAGACAGGTCATTTGTAGCAACTTTCCTTTGTAAATCAGACGCAGGAATCGTCTGTGTGACGGGGAAATTGGCAGATTGAAGTAAGCCTGCATAATGTCCACTTTGCATAGCCAGTCTCCTGGTTGGAGAAAGTCCGGGACGCGATAGGTTAATTATAAGCTTGAAGGGTTCTGTGAGAACAAATTCGTTTAAGTTTCTTAGGTTGAAAATGGGTCGACTGGTGCCATCGCCCTTCGGGACCAGAAACATTGTCGATAAAAAGCTTGGGGAGGGTGGAACTACTTGTAGAACCCGTTGAGTTATCATTTGCGAAATGATAGATGACATTGCCTTGGATTCCTTTGTTTGGAACTGACATCGTACATTGGGAAGAACAAGGGGAGGTTTTTTGAAGAAGGGTGGGTATGCGATAACCTTTTATTAAGTTAAGTAGAGTATGCGTATGTGGTGCACCCAGTTTCTTCCATCGATCGATATAATGTATTAACTGGCCCGCTCTGAAATTGTCAGTACCTTCCTCGTTTATTACCGTAGTAATCTTGGCCTGTAGTACGTTTTCTATTACGTCTAGCGGGCTCGTATCTATTTCCTCGTGGGTTACTTCCACGTGGACGAAAGGGTCCACGCGCGTTGTGGTTAGACCCACGTGCACCACCATAGACGTTATTGTTATAGCCGACTCCCTGCGAGGGATGGCTATGCCCACATCTTTGTGTGGGACGGTTATGTCCACAGCCCTGCGAGAGCTGGACAGAGCATAGTCCAGTGCAAGATGTTTGCGAAGTACCCTGCGAGGGTACTGTGAAATTAGCCCCCTGTGAGGGATAGCGGGCAGCTTAGTTAGCTACTGCTTGCGCAGCAGACTTATGGCCGCCAGTTCTACTTGGGGGTATAAAAGTCTTTTTAACACCCCCGAGAGATATCAGCTGCTCAGCGTTGAAAAGATGTTGGCTTGAAGGCGGAATTTTGCGGAGAGACGATTTCACCAGGGTCACGAACATAACTGGTTATTCCGTCTCTTCGCATTTGAACGGTCTCTGCACGGTGACCACAGATAAGCTGTAGCCTGTCAGAAGACACCTTGTTTTATTCTGCTCCTTCAGAGAACAGCTCTACGACCTTCTCTTGCAACAGATCCGGTGATACACTTCCTTTGTCTCGGGCTCAGATGATCAAATCCGACATAGTTCTTTGTAATAGGTCCCGTTGCTTAAGTACACAAAAGGTCAAGGCACCGTAGGCCTTATCAGCATAAGCCAAATGCTTTTGGGAATCATAAGGTTTGATTTCATCGTTAATCTCTAATTCCGTAAAGCCAGGAGTGTGGTTATATAATTTCTGCACTTCAGAGTACCTAACTTCACACCACTCATATTTGTCAAAATGCTGAACATCTTGAAGCACCTTAAGATAGCTATCAGGGGTCTTAGGGACAGAAGGTTCCTTTAATTTAACCTGAATATCGAATTTAAATTCATGGGCATCATTTAACTGTTCATCTTCATCACCTACGTCGTAATCACACAATGACCTACAATCTTGGCTATCTAGTAAGGAGATTACGTCATCTATAAACTGCTCATCTGCTGAAGCTCAAGGTGCAGTTCCAGAGTTCCATACCTGGCTGAACGGCACCGCTGCCGCCATCATACAATCGTTTGCGTAAATCGCGAACTTCGGAATATAATTTGTAAAGCAAATCTTTGCGATTACGTTTACCCCCCTTCTTTTTATGATTACGGTTGCGACGCCGTTTCTTTTTCCGAGCCGACGCATCAGATGACGAAGTTGAAGAACATTTTGAGCTTCTACCTTCATTAGAAGAAGATGAGCTAGTCCTTGGCCGCTGCTCACGACGCGGTGCAGAGTGCTTGGCTTGCAGACCCGAAGGCCCCGGAACCGGCTCCGCTGTATCAGCACTCCGGGCATCCATCCTAAGAAAAGTGAATGATACAATCTTTCCAGAAAAAGTCACCTGACCTTCCAATTATTAGATTTAAACAAAGGTCTAAGGCAGTAACAATGACTTTACAAGAAAAAAATATTTTATTTTTGTGGGTAGAAAGAACAATACCTAAAACAGCACTGGAAATTTTCAGAATTCATGATATTTTACATTAAACATTTACAAAAGAATAAAAGAGGGTAATCCTAAAATAATTTAGATTGCTTAGTTTAATTTACTTAAGCATGCCAATTTATAAAAGGTAAAGACGAACGGTAACACCGTTTAATAAGTAACTTTACCTATTTGAACACAACGTTAGCAAAATACTTTTACTTACTGCTTATCTGATGAGGTGAGCACTTTAAAAGTATTTTTGAAATTTATAATTTTAGATTGTATCACTGTCTTTGACGAAGACTGCACTCGGCGAAAAACTTGACGCCAATGAACGAGAAACCCCGAGCAATGCCGAGTTTACCTCGGAATAGATAGGTCGGGGAAGTCTGGTGGGAGATCGGATGTGCGAGAGAGAAACGAAGCTATGAGTAAAAGAGAGGGATATAATACGGAAAACTACAGGAACGCTATTCTCATATAAGTAAGCTTCAAATAACGGTCAAGTGTTTAATAGCATAATATATTAATTTAATTTATTTCTTGTATTTGAGTTGTCTAAGCAAACATCGGAAGATATAATATACACCTACTAAATAGTTAAAGTTTAATAAGACGTTGTCGAATTAAAACCAAACATGAATTACTTTTAAAAACTACTAAATCAGTTTTGATGAAAATTTAGAAATCTCGTAGATATGAGGGAACATAAACAAAAGGTCATCATCATGTCAGCCTTTAGAAATCCACTGCTGAACATAGGCCTCCCCCAAAGAGCGCCATGACAAGCGATCTTGTGCCACCTCCATCCACAGACTTCAGGGTCTCCCCACACTTCGCTTGCTTGTTCTCTTGGTCGCCATTCGAATAGCTTAATACCCCAGCGGTTATCAGTTGTGCGAACTATATGGCCTGCCCATTGCCTCTTCAACTTGCAAACTCTGAGAGCTATGTCAGTAACCTTCGTTCTACGGATTTCCTCATTTCGAATTCTATCACGTAGTGAAACACCGAGCATAGCTCTCTCCATTGCACGCTACGCAACTCGACATTGTGTATGTGACCAATAGTTAGCGACCACATCTCAGTGCCGTATTTCATCACTGGCCACACGCACTGATTATAAATTTTCGTCATGAAGCTCAGCGGTATCTGCAACGAGAAGATATGGCGTAATGAACAAATGGTATTTACTCTTAATACGTAAGTTCGAGCTTGTGTATGTGACCAATAGTTAGCGACCACATCTCAGTGCCATATTTCATCACTGGCCACACGCACTGATTATAAATTTTCGTCTTGAAGCTCAGCGGTATCTGCAACGAGAAGATATGGCGTAATGAACAAATGGTATTTACTCTTAATACGTAAGTTTTATATAAAAAATATATTTAACGCAAGCTTTAACAAGCCATCAACAGTGCCACTCAAGACCGAGAACTTAATGAGACCTTTCTTATTATTAGCCTAAACTCGAAGGGAAGGGATAATTTGATTGTTGGATTGTGGAGGTAAAGGTGTGTGTGGGAGAGGAGAGGATAGGTTGGTGGTAGGTATAGGTATCCACTGTTGAAGCTCCTCCATCATTACGGGAAATACTTCCGACCGAGCCAGGTGTTGTTGGCCCGGGAACAGCTGTCCTACTGTTCCTCGTTGGAAATTATACACATCCTAATTCGTGGTGAGAATATCATTTGCGCGATGCAAGCTTTGTATGAACTTGATGTTTGCGTCATCTGTGAGCGGTCTGTATGTGAGCCAAGCTTAGGCTGATTACAATGTGGCGGTTGTGTTCATCATCATCAGCCCGTGTCAGTCCACTGCTGGACATAGGCCTCTCCCAAAGAAAGAAAAAGAAAAATCGTTTATTCAACACTTATAAAAAAAATGTAGTAAATTAACATATAAATTAAACATAAATCTAAGCACGCCACTGAGCCCGATCTTCGGCTCTTCTCTTCCAACTGGTGCCAGCCACTTTGCGTATATCGTCGCTCCACCTAGCTAGAGGGCGCCCTACACTACGTTTACCGAGCCGCGGTCTCCACTCAAGAACACGTCTACCCCAACGGTTATCGACAAATATGACCAACCCACTGCCACTTCAGCTTACAAATCCTAAGGGCTATGTCTACAACTTTGGTTCTCCGCCGGTTCACTTCATTCCGGATACGATCTTTCAGAGAAACTCCAAGCATAGCCCTTTCCATAGCCCCCTGAGTAACCTTAAATTGGTGGACTAGTCGTACCGTAAGTGTCCACGTCTCGGCTCCGTATGGCATAACAGGTAAAAGACACTGGTTGAAGACTTTTGTTCTCAAACTTTGCGGTATTGGCGACGAGAAGACTCGACGAAGTTTCGCAAATGCTTCCCAGCCCAGCTGTATTCTATTGCGGGTCTCTCTCTCTCTCTCAAGTTGTTTTTACCTAGTTGCAAAGTTTGCCCCAGATAAACATACTCCTGAACAACCTCGGTCTTGAGTGGCACTGTTGATGGCTTGTTAAAGCTTGCGTAAACATTTTTTTTTTATATAAAACTTACATATTAAGAGTAAATACCATTTGTTCATTACACCATATCTTCTCGTTGCAGATACCGCTGAGCTTCAAGGCGAAAGTTTATAATCTGTGCGTGTGGCCACTGATGAAATACGGCACTAAGATGTGGTCGCTATTAGGGGAATGATAGACCTCTCGGTTGGACCAATCAATAACCAAGACGATGTAGAGGGCGCCACTGCCCATATCACCCAGCGAATGAAGGCGGCCACTTCACATAGAGCACATCCTCATCGTAGATTTGAGTTACCAATATACTTATAATGGGACATTGCAAAAAAACGGAACCTCAGAAAGGCGTGGGCTCGCACTAGATGCCCAACTATCAAACGGGAGTTAAATAAAATCAGAGAGAAAATCTCAAAGGCGGTGGAGGTTTTGCGTGGCCAGGATTGGGAGCAGGCCATCGACTGAGCAGGTGAGCAGCTGATCAACCTCCACCAACTTAACCGACAGCTGTCCAAGGTTCTTCAGCCCATCTACCCACTACTGGATGTGAATGGTGAGCGTAAATACCACCCAGCAGATCGAGCAGCTATAATGGCGGAACACTCCAAAAATCAATTCACCCCTCACCCGATACCGATACCCGATACCCGAGCCAGAGCACGATGGCACATCACACATCAGTAGAGGTAAAGGTAAAGGAGATCCTGGCCGAACCAGCCACCCTGCTGACAGGTGACGAGTTCATATCGCCGGCGGAGGTGTGGAGAGTGGTACGTCACCTTCCCAGGAGAAAAGCAGCCGGCCCGGATGGACTTCAAATCGCGGCCTTACATCACTTACCCAGAAAGGCACTTAGTGCCATAACGAGACTCTTTAATGGCATATTAAGAACGAGCCACTTCCCGAGTGAGTGGAAGATTGCCAAGGTCATCATGATCCCGAAGGCGGGGAAGGACAAGCGTCAACCCTCAGCGTACCATCCCATCTCTCTTCTACCCCATCTAAACTATTTGAGAAACTGTTATTAGCTCGATTGACACCTCTCTTGTCAAAATAGAACCAATAGGAGCTACGCTATGGTGGAACATCCACACACCCACATACATAAGATACATACATAGACTGTTAAATTCATTACCCTTCCCACGCTTTCCTGTAGTCGGGTGAAAAATGTGACCTAATTGGGGTCATAAACATTCATAGAGATATATGTACAGGACTACATAATATTTAGCTCAATGTAAACATTCAATTTTTGTTGTTGATTCGTTTTAGAGATATGAATTAAATAAACATACAGTTTTTTTCCAAAATATATAAAAAAGAAGAAGTTGAAAACCAAAGACTACAGTATATACTAGTTGAGATTCTCAGAGGTGGTTCTCAACTTGAGAACCACCTCTTATTTGTTACTTACTAAGAAATGAGCATATTTTGAAAATAGCGCCCCCTACTATGTAGGTACTACATGATTTTACCACCAAAGCATGAAGCAATCTCTTCTATCTTTATTAACAGTGCCTAGATGACGCTGTAAACAAATTTTAGTTTTTCAATCGTTCCATCAGGAACTTTCGGCGGGACACGAAGTAGAGACAGTTATTTTGCTTTAATTTTTTTATCGGTGTTAACGTGCACGAGGTGGGCAAATGATACAAACGCGGAAAAAACATTTCGTTTTCTCTCCGGAACTCCCTAGGAAGTTTCCACCACTTTACTGAATTGTTACTTGACTAGACTTTTGACTACCTGACTGACTGGGACTCGACATTTTCGTTTCGGGGCAGTGGGCCAACTGGTCTGTCCAACTAGTTGGACTAGGGGCCTTTACTAGGGGTCGGGGTCCAACTATTTTTGTACTTAGTTGGACAATCGCCTCATTACTAGAGCCGTGGTTGATCCAAATTGTTGGAAAAAAAATATTGTCTATCTCTTTACTTGACACGTCTGGCTAAATACAAGAGCGGAACCAAAAAAAAAAGTCGAGAGAGGTAGGAGTAGTACTCCATTATATTTTACTTTGACCCCAGGATACCAGGACCAGAGTCCTTTACGGCGTTTATGGTCCTCGATATTCAGTACCGTCCTATGATTATCGAGCTTACCACCTTCGACCACAAGATATGTTGTCAAACGCAAGCCTATCTGTACCTAATAATAACAATAAAATAAATAAATATATTCAGGACAATTTACACAAATTATCCAGCCCTATGATACTCAGTACTTTAGGTACCTACTAGACTGGCGTTTGTATACTCTATGTACTAGACAACGGATATATATATACATATTACGAATCTATACATCCATGCCAAGGTGCATTTTTTTTGTGCTTTTAATGTTTGCACCTTGCGGGATTGGAACCCGCGGCTGTGGCTTTGCAGTCAGGGTCTCTAGCCACTCGGCCAGACCGGTCGACTAAATAGAATATAAGTCACAAACGAGGCGCTTGGTATTTAGTTTTTCCTATTTCAACAGAGTCAGCTCGTACAAGTTAAGCGCGGTCCGAGTTCACTCTCCATCCGAAGCCAACATTTGAGTGCAATCGGATCACTCGACACGATCTGAGTAGACATGGTACACTCGGATATTATTGTTGTGGTATAACTTTAGCATTTAAGAAAATAAAATATAATTCAAAAACTAAAATTCGACTATGGTCTTAGTGGACTAAAAAGTCCCAAAAAACTAAATAAACACGCCTGCCCTGCCAAAAAATAAATTACGTCAGTAAAGTATATACCTACTGTTGGAATGTGCTTATCAAGGCCTTCAATGTGTTACCTATATTGTAAAATTCGAAGAAAAACATATGTTCGCATTTAAAAATGGAGCCATAACGCAGCAAAAATAATATTAAAAAAAAACTCACATACATTCAAACATACATGAATCCTAAAAACATTACACTTCTTTTTTGGACAGTCCTGTAAAAAGTGCACTCCCCCAGCTCTAGTTTAATTTCTAAAACGTTTGACAATTCTCGTTCATGACTTTTTAGTTCATTGAAGATACAGTATTAGGCGGATTTTAGTTCATTGAAGATACAGTATTAGGCGGATTTTAGTTTTTGAACTTAAATTTTATTGAATAGTTTTTAGTTAGAACAATCCTTCCATTGCTTTTCTGTAGTCGGGTAAAAAACAGCATATGACACTTGCAATGAAGACGATTCGATTGGGGCGAAGCTATGGTGGAACATCTATACAAAAATACATACATGACTGTTAAACACACCCTTCTCTTGCTTCGCCGTAGTCGGGTAAAAAAGGAGAGGACGCAAAGAATAAATGCACTGTATGTCCATTAATATTTATTTGTAACTTAACTATCAACATGTATTAGATACCTATGCAATGTCCGCTACCTATATTTACACAACACTGTACAGGGGCCAGCGCCCTATTAAATGCTACCTCATACTTGGCCATTTCATTGTGATTGTTGAGTCCCAATTAAGTGATCCTAATTTTTCCTTTAGAAACATTAGAAACAATTCATTCGCTCCGTCGCTGATATCATTTTTTGAAAACATCATATTCGCAAAACACAATATTCTTATGATATCTCATTCAAAGTACAGTCCCAAAAATAATCTACACCATTTGTAGTTTTTTAGTATTATTTTGTTTTTTATTAAAAACAGAAGACAAATGAATGTCGGATAGTCAAGTGAACATAGGTAGTTTAATAGTATTTCTGATTCTCTTTTGTTTTTCCCATTTTCAGTTGTTTTTCCGAAGTTCACTTGTTTTTCTGATGATGATCCATCGCTTATTTCAATCCTAGAACTATCACTACGATAGTTCTTCATTTTGGCTTCAACTGGACAAGAAGTCACTAAAAGTGAACAAACTGTAATTACATGACTTTTAGTAATTTTATTTAAATAGAAATGAAACAATTATTTTTAACTTTACTAAATTTACTTCTTCGAAATAATGAATTTCTCAAAAATCTATAAAGAGGTTTAGTATGTTAAATTTTTAACATATTTTTTTAGAGCTCTGTGTTACTGAAAGTTTCGACAATAACAATACATACATATATGAAAATGTTCTAAATCACGAATATGATATTTTCTGAATGTTATGTTGTGCGAATATGATGTTTAGAGAATATGATGATTTGCGGATATAGTGTTTTGAGAAAATGATGCACAGCGACGAAGTCGTTTAATTTTTCTTATCAATACAATAGAATCACTTTAGTTGAAGATTGTTTTGCATGTATGTTCAGTTCAGGCTTCACATACTTTAGATTACGCATAGATTATGTTTTCATTCGACGGCGCTTGTTTTTAATTGACATAGGTCAGGATGCGGTCCCATGATAACACTCCTCTTTTGATTATATTACAAGACAACCATTTAAATCAACCTCCAAGCCGGGCCAAGTATGTGTACAAATCGAACCCTACGTTAATACTAGTCGTGGCGAAGGCATCTCCATAAGACACTGCGCTTGTTATTCCAATTTTAATACTCACACACTAAACATTAGTCTTTTCAACAACTTTAAGTACAATCACGAGAAACATCTGAATAAAAATGCACGACTACCGGCTACTAGTCAATAATTTCCAAGACAAAACTGTTTTGTAAGTCTACAAAGGCTTATTGTCAAAATATCACAATGTCGCGGCGGTCATTTCGTTTCAATACAATCGAGTATTCAGGTTTGTGTCCCTATAGCTGCCTCCTCACGCGCTCTTACGCTTACGGAAACGGAAGACATCAAATGTTTCATTACAAACACCACTTCACATCAACCACTCGTAACAACAATAAAATAAAACGTTACTCTTCGGAACAAAACTAAAATCAGACGAGAGATTCGAAAGGGGCGTCGACGGTGAGCCGAATAAACTTAACAATACTGAGATTTTAACGAAACGGTGGTCGACTCGAGTTCACTTCCACGGAGCGGCGCAACTTACACACAATAAATATCGAGGAACTTAACGTTGAAGTTAAACTAGGCAGAGTCCGGCGCGCTCGCTCGCTCACTTGCGCGCTCGCTCGCTCAGCGCTCACACGAGCTTCACGGTGCTCTCCGCGTTGTACTTGGCAAGGGTCTTCTTGACGCGCAGCGCCGTGAGCCGAACGGGCGGGTTGGCGTGCCAGCACTCCACCATCAGCGCCGCCAGCGCCGCCAGCGGGCCATCGGCGCGCCGCCACCGCGCCGGCACCGGCGGCCGCCAGCCGCGCGCCACCACACACTCGTGCATGTCCTCGAACGACGGGTCCGGCGGCACCGCGTCGTGGTACGGCAGCGCATAAGGCTCCACAAACTGGCCCTTGTCGCCGGTGGCGCAGCGGCGGCACAGCTCCCACAGCACCAGCCCCAGCGAGTACACGTCGGCCATCTTGAACGCCTCGAAGTTGTTCACGTCGAGCCGCTCGGCAAGCACCTCGGGCGGCATGTAGCGGCGCGTGCCGACGCGCGTGTTGGGCGCGATGTCCACCTCGTTGCGCTCCGCCACGAACCGCACGGCCAGCCCGAAGTCAGCGATGGCGCACGTGCCATTCCGCTTCACGAGGATGTTCTTGCTCTTGATATCGCGGTGCGCGATCGCCGGCTTGCCCTTCGTGCCGAAGATGTCCATGTGCAAGTGCGCCAGCCCGCTGACGATAGAGTACGCCATGGCGAGTAGCGCCGGCGGGTCGAGTGCCACCGTCTGCAGGTAGTCGTGCAGCGAACCATTCTCATGGTAGTCCGTGATGAGCAGCATCTGCGTCCAGGAGCCGGTGCCCTTGATGTCAGCCGCGATGAACCCCAGGATGTTGTCGTGCCGCATCAGCACCGTCTGGTAGATCTCGGTCTCCCGGAACCATGACGCCTCCTCGGTGGTGAAGAACACCTTGACAGCGACCCGCTCGCCGCGCCAGCGCGCGAGCCACACTTCGCCGTAGCGGCCCTTGCCGATCGACTCTACCATCTTGATCTGCTTGGCGACAGTGCGCTGCACGAGCAGCGGCAGGCCCGAGCCGGAGCCCGAGGAGACGTCGGCGGGGTGCGGCGCGGGCGGCGACGGCGGGCGCTTGGTGGCACGGCGCCGCCGGCACAGCAGCAGGAAGGCGGCGAGGAAGGCGAGCAGCGCCAGGCAGAGCGCGCACGCCACGATCAGCGGCGGCGCGGCGCCGGCAGAGGGGCGCGCGCCCGGTGGCGACGCCTCCGTCGAGTCGGCGGGCGGCGGCGGCGGCAGCGGCCGCAGGAACCGGTTGCACATGTCGCGGTCGTAGCAGCATTCGATCGTCTTCGGGTGCTGGTGCGGCACTTGGGAGCTTTTGCACTGGAATAACAGAAACGACTCTGATTAGCGACAATAACTTCAGGAAATGCTGTAATAATATTTACAGAGATTTGACTAAAAGTAATCTAGAACATATTTCAGGGTGATAAATGGGCGCGCGCAGTACTGTGGCTTGCAAGATATAAAGTTTCGGGTGACAGTGCCGATACCACGGGGCAGACTTGAATGATGGTAATCAAGCGAACGACCAGCTCGTCTCGCTACTCAGCTGTTCAAAGACAAAGGACATCCGAGTACTTCACTCCGAAGGCGCCGTTGTTCCCTCACCTGCATGAAGCCCGCCTCGTCCGGCGGCAGACAGCCGGCCATGCGCTCCACTCAGACGGCGCCATTGTCCTCCAGTACCTCCTCCACGGCCACGAAGCAGTTCCCGCCGGGCTGCGTGACGCACGTGCCACATCCCAGTACTTCATGTTCCCTCACCTGCATGAAGCCCGCCTCGTCCGGCGGCAGACAGCCAGCCATGCGCTCCACTCCGACGGCGCCATTGTCCTCCAGCACCTCCTCCACGGCCACGAAGCAGTAACCGCCGGGCTGCGTGACGCACGTGCTGTTAGCGGCGCCGTCGGGGCACGCGCTCACGCCGCTGCACTCGCACCTCAGGCCCCGACCTGGAGCCAATCAACAAAACATCGTCAATAAAATAGATTAGCTCAAGATGCATAGACTGGAAATCAATCAATCAAGAATCAAACCAACAATGAGATAGTACACTCTAATACCAATAACTGAAACTGAATATGATTCGAATCCCTTTTTATACGCTTTATTAGCTTCACTTGTATGTTCGTATGTTTGTAACCGACTCCTTTGGACGCTATTTTGACCCACTTTAAACGGTCAGATTTCATTCAAATTTTGCACACCTGTCAAAGACCGATGACAATCCAATAATTCGAAAAAATAAACCAAACTAAAAAGTAGAAAATAAATAATAGTTTAAAAAACTAAAAAACACGCTTTATATAGAAAACCAAACTAAAAAATAGAAAATAAATTTTAATAGAGTAAATAAGAAAAAAATGTTTTATTTAAAAAAAAAAGCGTGGGGTGCTTTTTAAGATATTATCGAAATGATAATCCTTCTTCTCATATCGGTCAATGAAATATTTATAACTATTGACCCATGCACCCACGTTTTTTTTTTAAATAAAACATTTTTTTCTTATTTACACTATTAAAATTTATTTTCTATTTTTTAGTTTGGTTTTCTATATAAAGCGTGTTTTTTAGTTTTTTTTAAACTATTATTTATTTTTATTGATCTTGTTTAGTACATAAGCTACGTATTCTAGATATCAGTTGAGCTCCCACAAGAAGCATAAAAAGCATCAGCATTCTGCTCTAACATCTATTCGTCAATCATCTCCAATCTTAGATTATGTAGATTTTTCATAGAATTAGTAATCGAATAGCGATCCTAAAAAAAACATTAACCAGCTATTATTAGCCGCTATTATATATTTTATGAAAGAAAATTTTCCAGAATTAGTCCTTGCCGCTATCTAAGAAAACACGGAAACAAAAAAAAGACAATCTTAAAATTAAAATCGAGTTTCTTTCCAATTAATAAGATAACGGTGAAATTAAACAATCAACGTAAATCAAGGACTTGGCAGATAAACAAAAGAGTGCTTTTCCTAGTAAACGGTTAAAATATGACACGTCACGATCAGGAAAATCTTAAACTAGGGTGTGACTACAGTGAATAATTCTGAATGCGACTGATACTGATGAGCAACCTGTGAGATCAATAGACCATTCAAATCATACAGACACAAGGAAAATTCTTGCTATATAAATAATGTATGTATGACGATACCTATTCACTAAATAAAATACCATCTAAAAATGATAAAAATCCATTTAGAAATAAAGCCCCGTGACTGAATAGTAGAATCCGAGGCTAACCTGTTACAATCAATACAATCGATTTCGGCGGCGGGGAGGGGTGGGGGGTAGAAACCTCCGCCCTTTTTTTCCATCCTTACTTACAAATTTACTTCTAATTACATTGATTTAAGGTAAGGGGCGGATGGGGGAGGTGAAGGGCTACCCCCCCCCCCCGCGGAGTCCCTTAGTTTATGAGAAATTTCAGTTTTAAGTTTATTAAAAATTGCCCAAAGACTAGGGTAGGTTAGGTTAGAACATGACTACACATTGCGCGAGCCGAGCGAGCGAAGCGAGGGCGGCAGCGGCCGGCAAGCGCCAAAGATAATTTACGGGATTTTTAACAAACTTAAATATCTCATAAACTAAGCATCTCAGTGGGGAGAGAGAGGTACTAGAGGGTAGCCCTTCACCTTTCCCCTTTACCCCCCCCCCCTTTGATCAATCGCGTTAGAAGTAAATTTGAAAGTAAGGATGGAAAAAAAAGAAAAAATCACTCATAAAGGGGAAGGCTGCGCAACTTTTCCTTCAAAGGGGGGGGGGTGTCCTACCTCCCCTCTACCCCCTCCACCCCTCCCCGCCGCCGAAATCGATTGTATATATTGTACAGTCCTTCCGAATCCGATCAACACACAATTATAAACAAATAGAAGTCATGTTGTCTTAGCTCATAGAATTTGTTCTGGGCACTTTCCTCAAGGAAGTTCGGGATTTTAATGAAAAAAGATTCATCGGCAAATTGTGAGACGTGCGGAACATTAGAAGACGTACACCACTTATGGTGGAATAAGTCCAGGACAAAACTCAAAGGCTGCTTAGATTAAAGTCAATTCGATATGGAACTTTACACACATTTTAGCAGAACCTACATCTGAAGCGGTTTTGTTGCTAGCATCAATGAATCTCCATCTTCATTGCGTGATTTATATTGTTGATATGAAGAGACTGGCCATACTGTGTGTAAATACGATTAAAAAAGAATACAAAAAGAGCTTGACAAAAACAGGACAGCAGATTCAATCAGTATTTCAACAACCGCAATGAGGAAGGCTCCATGCCCCACTGCTCGTCACCAGTATATACAGTTTTTGCGATGTGTAGTGTGTAATCAAAGAACCAACAATATGCGGTTTCTTATTGTGGAGCTCGTGGCCGTCACGGCTATTGAAGCGTGGTAGCCGGGCTCACAGGTCCATTGACATTGGCGAGTGCTTCTTCGATTAACTTCCTACGAAAACATGAATTTATGCTCAGAAGACTGAAGAAGGAATATAAGGAAAAATATTAAATTGGTCAAAACTGTTTTCGTACTCATTAATCTCTACTTATAAGCAGTAAGTAACAAAAAGAAAGATCAGAGTTTTTTTCTTAAATTGCCTTGATGACTTTTATCCTTCGGGTACCGCGCATGCTAGCGCACATTACGATAATATGCGATATCGAGTGTGCAGTGTTGAGCTACAGAAGAAGAAGATAACGTTTTTAAAAATCGTGTCGGTCTGTCTGTCTGGATGTTTGTCCGCGCATCACGTAAGAACTACTGGACGGATTGAAATGCGATTTTACTTTCGGATAGCTTAGGTGAAATCTGGTGTACTTCATGTCTCAATCCGATGAGAAAAAGCCGAGCAATCTTTAAAAATATGTTTGACTTTACTTTAAATGTATTTTGGTCTTGTTATAATACTTTTTCTCCAGAAAAATGACCACGCGGGCAAAGCTGCGGGTGCAGCCAGTAGAATGTAAAGTACTATCTTACAATCATATACTTAGTACAAAACTTATTAATAATACATATTCAAGCAATATACTTTATTAGAAAATTAAGTTTCAATTCAGAGTGAAGTTGTAATGATTTAACACATGTTATGGCGCTGTTCTACAAAATAAGCATGGAGAAAACAAGTTAATTTACATGGAATTGATCTTGTGGATAATAAGCCAACAATGTTGTTGTCATAAAATTATTCAAGTATCAAATAACGAAATAATCAGACACGTTAACGATCATCGCTAATTTAATTACTTTTATACATTAGTTCGGCGTCGACACGGGCTAGACGTCTGTGAATAGTTTAATGGTGCTCAACGACAATAGTGGAGGCGCTAGATAAGATTTTAGATTGATCATAAGATAACACAAAAGGTTAAGTTTTAAATAACAGATTAATATTATGAAGTAACAGAGCTAATTTTAAATCGAAATGAAATTCAAATAGGATCTATAATCATGGTCATATCGAAAACAGGTCTTATTGAAAATAGAAACATCCACTTGCGAGTTGTCAGAATATGAAATGTAAATCACGCAAAGGAGTGTCGATTTTTACGGCTACGATCAACATGCATCCGAAGATGTGGTCCTTTTTTTGGCAGGAGCCGAAAAACAGGTACCAGGCGCCCTCCGGTCCATACACCCGAGAGTTCGAGCGGGGCGGACAACAAAAGGTCCTGAACACAATAGAATTTAAGCAGGTAAAGCTTGAAAGGCTCATACATACATTATATAAAGGTAATGGAGAATATTGTAACATTATATTATGATAAGTTTATTGAAGAAATTCATGAAGTCTTTGGTCAAAGTTAACTGAAGATAAATTCATTATATTGTAAACAATAACAATGTCATTCAGAATATTGATGATAATGTTATATGATAATCTAATTAAATCCAACAGGCAAAATTGGCAGATTAAAGCTCAGTACTGTACGTTGGTAATAATGATACAACCAAGTCACTGCACTACGGAAAACGGGAAAATACATATCGACTAGTTGAGTAGTAGATAGATAGGACGTATAATTAAACTACCGAGTTAAACGATGCGGCCAAGTAATCGAGACGCATAGTACTTACAGCAAATTGAAATTCACTTTGATTACGCAGAACAGGTAAACGGATTTTAGTTAAGATAATTTATATGAATCTGTAAACTTAGCTCCGAGAGATATAATATTTAATTAGCTTGCCGTAAATTGAGTTGATCTAATTAACTGGTCGTAAAATTCACGTTGGCAGTGAAGAGGTATCGAAACCTGAGACTTGTAAACACGCAGAAGTTGCGCGTACTAGATGTAGCGTTTGCAGGATATGAGACCAGATAGGTATGGAGAATGACTTATGCAAACAATGTCTTGTTAAGAATCGACATAATCAAGCAACTTAGCGAATCAAGCTTTTTACTTACTATAAATAATACTTAGAAATGATACGACAAAGATAGGAAACGCGATAGTGATTCAACCTACACATCCGTTCAATATACAAATGCCTTCTTAAAGCGGAAACTGCACACACGTCTATATCACTATACAACTTTTGATTTCGACTGAGACGAAGACACAAAACAAGCACAGAAGATCCAGTAACATCTCCGCGAACATTCCGATTGGCAACCTCCCAGACTTCCACGGAAACATGACGAGGAAGCTCGCGGGTTTGGGACCTAGGTGTAGGGTACTAGTTCAGGTGTTACACGTACTTATTCTCATATTGGCGGAGAGCGATCGAGGCAAAACCGGCCCCGAGTTTTTGCTATCATTTAAATATAACTTGGGACGCCGCCGTCTGTCGCCGGCTTTATTTTTACACCACCGAGATTATATGCGGGGCGACAACGCACGCCGTCTCTCGAGAGACTGGTGACCGCACGAGACTCCGCGCACTGGACGCGACGCGCTCGGATGACGCGGTGGGCGCGAATGGCGGGCGGGCGGAGCGCGCGCGGCGCCCTGCCTCCCCGCTCGTGCAGTATGCACCGCTGCAGCCTCCACATGGTTCCAAGATAACGCGACGAGCGCGCCGCATCACACATGACTGATCAGAGATACACAAATGCACGATGCGATTCATTGACGCCACACAGATATATTGCCAACTGTTTATTGCTCCACTTACTAAACATAAACAGACGTGTCGCCGACCTAATAATCAACGCGACAGTGACGTTGAAGTTATAGAAGAAACAGAAACGAACAACGGACATCGAACGATGTCCGAATATATCAAGTCTATTAAAAAATAACAAGACGCGGTCTTTGTGAGCGGAACAAGGACTTCACTCAGCGTTCGAGGAAATGTATCAAAAGTGAACTCGATAAAATATTGAAAGAATAACGGAGTCTTTTTTAAACCGTATGCCTGCAGATAAAAACAGCGCTGATATCGTAAATACGCGTATAATTTTAGCGAACGACATAAATTCGGTAGCCGTTCTTGAAATTCAACATCTGTCGGAAGATGAAGTTTTTAATAGTTTACGAGGGGCGTTTGTAATTCTACTTCCACATGTTATTAGAGAAACACCAGCTATAAACCCTAACCGGGCGCCGGTTAATCTGAATACTGCATAATGTTATAGTTTAACGAGCGGCTCATTCCGTGGGTCCTTATATTGAGTGAGCAGAGCCGTGGAAGGTTTCCGTGGAAGGCAGGCGAGTGCGGTTCCCAGTAAGGGCAGTCGGCGGCGGCGGGGTGCTCGTGTGACAGATTTGGGCATCGGCCTTATCTCGCTGCTGTGGAGATAGGCACATGTGGTCGCATGCGAGGCTGCCAGATGCATGTCTGTAGTGACTAACTGTTGCAGAAAACGGCTGCATTAATTGCTCTCGAGAATACGCCGATTTACTGCACCTAAATCGATGTCAAGCAAGTATGACCGAAGGTCAACTATGGACATATATCAAACTAGCTTTTGCCCGTGACTTTGTCTGCGCGGACTACTGTTTATCGCGATAAAGAGTATCTTTCCTTGGATTCAACTATCTCCATACAAAATTTCATCAAGATCGGTTTATCCGTTTATTCATGAATAGAATAGGTAACAAACAGGCACCAAGAGTTACTTTAGCTTTTATGATATTAGTATGGATTTTGTGTCCCAAATTCCCAATACCATCCATACCAATATATAAAAGTGAAACGTTGTCTGTTTGTTTGTTGGTTTGTTTGTTTGGGGAGCTTTCACGCTATAACGGCTGGACGGATTTTGATTAAATTTAGAATGGAGATAGCTTATACCCTGGAATAAAACATAGGATACTTTTTATTTCGGAAAATTGTACGTTTACACGGGAAAACTGGAAAATGTTGATAACTCACTGTAAAGAACGGGTGTCATCACAGAATGGTCTGTGGTTGCCATAGAAACGAAATAACAATCCAGTCAATAGCTTTATATTCTCTTTGTCAAAAAACATCAATCGTATTGGTGCTATACCTACTTTTGCGTTGGTTTTTAATATCCTAGAAGAACATAGGATGCTTTTTATCGCTATAAACTGTACTCCGCGCGTACGAATTCGCAGGCGGGAAAACTAGTAATCCATATATACCTATACTACAGAATAGTCCTATACTCAGTAATGGTAATGTATTCTCAAACAATAACAATATATGGGTTGAATAACCTAAGATATTAAAATAATGTTATTATATAATATCCCGTATCTACTAAAGAAAGTAATGGGACGGGGTGTGACGAAAAATGGATATTATGAAAACATTAAACTCGGAGCCCCGACTCAACAAAATAGTAGAAGCGAGTGGCGGCTGCCAAAAGCTATGCAAATGAGTGTTGTGAACTCAACCGACACGTGCGCGGCGCGACTATTGTCCTCGAGCCTCGTCCGGGACATCAATTTGCAAATAATCGTCGCTATTACACTAATGCGCTCACGATGCGAGTTTGGATTGCGTGACTGTGTCACATTGGGAGATCGGTTCAGTCGCGCGACGCTAACGCGGTGTGAAGCGGGCGCGGGAGGCGTTTTCTCGTGGGAAGCGCCCCTGACACATAAACACCAACAGAAAGCTACCAGCGACTTCAGTACAACATTGCAGAGCCTCACAAATAATAATATTGTGATTGAAATGGACTGCTTTGGCAACACGTGCAAAAGTGGCCGGGTTTCGAAGAACGTCCGCGGAGCAATGTTCCTGATATCGACGCATCGGCCGCCGAGAGAGCTGCAATTGCAACCGATCATATAAATCGATTTGTAAAAGATATCAGTAAAAGGGCGATCGATCACGGCAGAGCCGATGTGGAACACCGCCTCGCACTCAATCTCGTTTTAGATATGAATAAACTCGACCGGCGTTCTGTCGGCCGAATCGGATTAAACAGTACACATCACAATGGTTACTTCCGAGAAAGTATAGTGACCATCTTGTAGCATAGTTATTATAATACTCGTGTGATAGATACGGAGAGTAATTAAAAGCAACAGAATAGGACCGCTGCGCCGCATCCGGGGTTATCGCGCGCGGTTTTGTCGTGACTGTTGCAATTGGGATTCCGGTGAGATCAGGGCCCGGAACGGCGCGGGCGCAGGGTGAAGGGTCATCTTGGTACGGAGTGCAGGCGCCGCCATCTAGCGACCTCTAGGATTATCCGAGCCGATCGATAAGGCTCCACAAGCGGGGGTCGGGGCGCGGAGCAGCAGATAGGGCCCACGAACATAATTTATTCGGCGGCAGAGTGGCGCGCCTGGAAGGTGCCGCGCGCCCCCCGCCTCTCTACCCCCGCTCATCTCCCGGGTCCTTTCAAAACAGGATCCCGTCACTATTTTTTGTGGTTAGGGGATTATGGAGTATCAGGTTAAACGCAGGTTACGTAATAGTTCTTACACACCCTTAATCTCGCGCAGGTTAATGGTTAGAGTGGGCTTATATTTATTATTTTTGTTTATTTAACGCACATTTTCTACGAACAACTTATTTCTCCTGGTTTGTATTTGAGCAAATCTTTACTTATAATAAAGCAGTTAGCAACAATAAGGCTGTACAAAGAAGATAATTTAAAAAAGAAAACTATGGGGCTTCTAATGAGCTACCGAACAAGAATATAACATATTTAAAAAAATGTGTCTGTCTGGATGTGCGTTCGCGAATCACGTACAAAACTACTGGACTGTTTGAAATGCGGTTTTCACAATTGGATAGCTTGAGTTTTGACTAAAATCTGGTGTAGTTTGTATCTCAATCCGACTATTAGATGCCGAGCAATTCATAAAAAACCTGTTTGATGGCGGAGCGTTTTTTTTAACTAATTTTGTTTATTGGTATTTTAGGTCCTGGTACATTACTCTTGACACTCGATTTCAATGGTAATTTGGGATTGGGATCGAAATCATGCCATTTGGTACTCTTGAATTTTAAACTAACGCACGATTGGAATCGATAATGGTGGAATTTTATGGAACTAAATGAAATCGACTCAACTCGACGCTATTCTCTTTTTCGGTACTCTTGACGCGATTTTGACTTTAGCAGATTGAATTGGAATTGAGTTTGCGATAGAATCTAAACAGTTTTCAAAAGTTAACTTTTTTGCGATCGAGTGTGTTGTTTTCAGTGATTATCAAATAAAAAATGGGAAGTTTAGCTCTCATGTTTAGTATTTTGAGCAATGCTCATAGAATAGTACCTTTTTATGTTTGTAATCTATAGAGTAGACAGGCCTTCTTTTCCTTTTTTTTCGCCTTTTCTAAGAATGGCGCGCTATAATAAGAAAACTTTTGCCATGAACGACAACGAGTTCAAAGAATGCTACAGAGTCACTAAAGATCTTTTTGAGATCATATGTGACGATTTGCAGCCTTTAATGCCAAAGCCTACTCGTCTTAGTGTTATATCCACGAGATACAAGGTTTGTACCTAAACTTATTTTTTATATTTTAAAAAGAGTTTTTATATTTATTTACGAAATTATTATCATCGACGATACCTTTGCCCAACCTTTTCCATCTTTTTGTGCACCGCCTAGCGCATTGATATTGCTTGCTATCTCGTCCCATTTCCTTTTCGTTTCTTGCAAGGTCTCTTGCGCTCTGCTCACGGAAAGGGCAGAGACCTTTGGCAATTCCTGGGTTTTTCATAAGGAAATCAGCAAGAGCCCCAAGTTGGTAGGTTGGCCGACTCATTATTTAAGAAAATATAGGTAACCAAACCAAAATACAAAGTTTGTTTGAAAAATTGTGACAGATGATCATAAAAGCGGGAGTCCTTTTGTCTTAGACATAGGTACAGCCATTGTTACTGTACATTCGTCGGCAAACTAACGCTTTTAATTTTTTATAATGACTAAAAATCATAAAAAATGATAGTTTTTGCAATATAGTTATTATTAGTTGAAAATGTTGAAATATTAGGGACATTACAAGGTCATTTCAAATTATACCTATTGTTGCGTTGTGTATGGCAACACCTTTTTAGTGGTGTTCTTCTATGAGTCACAATGTGAAGTCGATCGCGTTCCCGATTTCAATTTCAATCTCGATTTTGTTCGAGAGTGCCAAATAACTGTTTATTGCGATTGAAACTGATTCGGATTAGAATTTGATTACGATTGTAACTGTATTCAAGACTAAGCACCCTGATTGGGATAATTTTAACCCAGATAAATTAGGGCACGTGTAGTGTATACTCAAAGAGAGGCATTTGCTTGAGCACACTATGCTGTCAACGACGAAGAGAGATTCCATGCATCAGAAATACCATCAAAAATGCAACCAGTAGATAGCAACATCAACAAACACTTGTACGCGACTCGAGTTCATTGAATCCTTGATAAACTGTCAGAAAGCGGATCAATATTTACCAACTAACGAATGTGAACTGCTATCTCTTTACCTGACGTGAGAATCACTATTACTTCATGAATTACAGGGATTGGCAAATAATAACTTTAATAACCTGCAGTCACTGAGCATCTATACCAATAAGTATCTCCACCAATGAATCGCGAAAATAACAGCATGATCAATATACACATCCAATACAATTCCAATTATTGACCACCGATTGGCCGAGTGGTAGTGACCCGGACTGCGAAATCAACCAACGGATCCCGCGAGGTGCAGTTGTGTGATGAGAAGAAATGTTTGTTTCCGAGTCATGGATGTAGTATTCGTACTCGTATCTATGTAGGTATTATTCGTTGTCTTGTACCCATAGTATAGGGTATCCTAGTATATAATAAAATGAAAAATACAAAATATACAAGATTATTACGACAGTTACACTTTACCAGATAACGGCATTCTTTTGTAGTTACATCACAAAAATCCTAAGAAAAAGGGCGAATATACGTGCCAAGAGCCACGAGCCATTATCGAACACAGTTAATCGACTATCAGGTGTTATTGAACAACGTCACGATTTTCGGAGCACCGAGCTCTTGACGATTTACGAATACAATTATTATCAGGCGATTCGCGACGGTGAGACACGAGACGAGATCCTCCCTTCGAGACACCTTTACACACCTTGGTTTTTACACATTTGCGCCGTATAGTATAGAACACCCACCCGGCGACTGACATTAAAATGCTGATCGATTTCTCCTGCATATTCATGTTCAAGACAGTACGCAGCTTCAAGTATTCTGCGTATAACGCGAGCGATTCGCTTTATCGTTAATTAACTGTCACGCAATTATGCAATGATTGAGACATCACTGGTTAATTTCTTCTAGGTATATCATCATCATCATTTCAGCCTTTAGATGACCACTACTGAACATAGGCCTCCCGCAAAGAGCGCCATGAGGAGCGATCTTGTGCCACCTCCATCCACCGACTTCCTGCGATGGGGGGGGGGGGGGTCTCCCTACACTTCGCTTGCTTGTTCGTGGTCGCCATTCGAGAACCTTTATTCCCCAGCGGTTGTGTCGGTTCTGCGAACTATATGGCCTGCCCATTACCATTTCAACTTGCAACAGAGCTATGTCGGTAACCTTGGTTCTTCTACGGATTTCCTCGTTTTCGGATTCTATCACGTAGTGTTTTTTTTTTGCGAGCATAGCTCTCTCCAATGCACGCTGCGCGACTTTGTGCTTGTGTATGAGACCAATAGTTAGCGACCACGTCTCAGTGCCGTATGTCATCACTGGCAACACGCTCTGATTATAAACTTTCGTCTTGAGGCTCTGCGGTATCTGCGACGAGAAAATATAGGGTAATTTCCCGAACGCTGTCCAGCCGAGTTGGATTCGTCGGTTGACCTCTTTGTCGAAGTTGGATCTACCCAGTTGGATCGTCTCACCTAGATATACATAGTGCTCAACAGCTTTGATAATATCGCTCCCAACATAAACCGGCATGGGTGCGACATAGGCATTTGACATGATATTCGTCTTACCCATGTTCGTCTTAACACCCACCTGTTGGGAAACAAAATTGAGGTCACTGAGCATTGTGCTTAGGTCTTCCAGGGTTTCTGCCATTATGACTATATCAGCAAATCGAAGGTGAGGATGTATTCGCTATATATCGCGCTCCAATTCAACTGATCTCTACAAAATAATAAAATGACATCGATGCTACGCTATCTGGAAATGAATGAGCACCGTTTGCGTTGGTATGTGATCGGTTACACATTAAATTGTCATCGTTTGTGTATTTAGTTTGATAAACACTTAATACTTATTATCATTGAGTGTACTCACTTTGTCGTTGCCTGCGATACGATATTTAAAGTGTACGCGATTAGGCGACCCGAATAGCTAAATCCAGCTATAAATTCGGTGGCGAAAATATTCCACGATAGATCATAAACAGTACGAAATCCAAACAGTGCGAGATTTGAGGTCGCCTGTAATTTCTTAATCACGCAGAGATAATCTAATTGCAGAGGCGCGGCCGCACTGAGAGAGCCGCGATGGGCTATCGCGGCTCTTCGGTCTACATATCAACAATCAACACCCGATAACACATTTTATTTTTGTCATACATATCATGCATTAGGGAAATGATTTATGGTGAAGCCGCACTCAGAAGCAGAAAACAAAATCAACCTTAACCTCAAGACAATAGATCTACAAAATGATTACAACACAGTCGAAAATACAATAGCAGAACTTTACTGCGCAGTTCCAATTCCGATAGACTCACGTATATCTACCGATAGTTTGATATCAAATACAAAAGAGACGTAATTTACTTACATACAATGACATCTTATCGAATAGATTACAAAGAAGGATTACGAAGTGCGATCGTATAAGTTCGAACAAATGGGAACAACAGAGACAAGTAATTAATGAACTGTCAAGGAGAGAAAAGGCAGGTTAATTGATAGGGACAAATAAGAATAAAGTGGGCGATGGATTTGAAAAGCAAAACACGAAATCGAGTGTCAGTCAAAGTGATATCAATGTCACAATTTCCAATGCTCCATTCGAATTTCGAACGGTTGACTGACAACGAACAATCGCGCTTGATAGCAATACAAAAACAAAACGTGGACGAAGCCGCGGCTCCAAACGAGTATGCTAAGGAACAAACCGAGCATTACATTGCAACGGAGACGAGAATAATGAGTGTAAAAAAGAATGTGCTGAACTTTGATTAACATTCAATAGTACTCGTAGAATCAACTCTATTTCGAAGGAAGAAGCTTTAGGTTTTATTTTATTCTGAGTAATCAGACTAAAATAAAACCTAAAGCCGGATTAAAATGAGTAAATTTTGTAAGCCACACGTGACACAATAAAATTAACAACCCATACATCACGACTATGTCTAATACTGATAATATAATGATTTGGTTTAACATAAAATCCTTGTGTTGTTAGATTTACGATTGAGTGAGAAAGTGAAAGGAACTGCACAGAAAATGTTATCAAGGAAATTGGAATTCACTAAACTTTGAGGAATATATTATCTAGGAGTGAGCAGAAGACAGTAACACCTTTATAAATCATGGTAAAGTTCACAAACGGCCGGTAAGACACGAGCGGCGCGACAGGTGGCGCCCACAGTCGCAAGAAGGTCGCGCCAGTTCTGAGAGGCCGCCCTAGCCCCGGGGAATCTGAGTTACTGTCTCTCTGTACCTTGGGTCAAAAGCTAATGAACTTCACCGTGGAACTTATATGCCCAAAATCTATGAATTAACAATTAACCGAGACAACACCGAGAGGCAATAAATTTCGATGTATCGATTCTTCACACCTACGCCTCATAGACACGATTCACCTACGGCGATTTATGTTTTGTTTGCGTGTAGCGTACATGACAGCATCGGTTTACGACATGATGTTTTCACAGAACACGACTCTTCAGCTCAGCACGATAAAGCTAATACAAATATTATGTGAGCAATTTATCAAACAAGCAAGCGACTGCTGTCATAAACCTTCCTTGCTTCAGCAGACGCTTTTTATGAAAATTCTTATGTCATGAGTGCTTTAATATCGAGCTTTTATTATTGATAAACTATGGTCTTTGGAGTCGCTAATGGCGATTTGAAATGTCTATACAAGTACCTCCACCACGACGCGGCCTCAGGCGTGGGTGGAGTCATAACGCGAACTTTTGACCGGAATATGTGGACTGAACTGTGTGGGCAAATCTACTTGCGCAACGTTATTACAATTTTCATACACACATAGCATTCTAAATCTGAGAGGTTTTACATCAAATTTTCTACGGTCGGAGCTAAACGTGACTAGCGTTATATTGATTTGCATTTTGCCTATAGATTAAAGCTCACCGGTCAGAAGTTAATTGAGAATTAGATATGCTGAATAGCATTAACATCAACGGTAGCCCTTTCGGATAACAGTACTAGAAACGTTAACGCGTATGATTGGTCGAGTTCGAATTAAGTAAAGGCGGGCTCATCAATAGATCCAATAGTTTTATAATGTGTTTCGTTAATTCCCCTATCGAGAAAATAAAGTAAGAAGTGACAAATACGTTGGAGTAGGAAGAGGTTGGGACTCGAGTCGGAATGAACTTTTTAATCGCACCGCGTAGGCGACTTCCGCAGCATTAGCCGCTGGAGTCGACATTAACGTCGAACCCGACTGACACACGAGACCCATTACTATTATAATTCCGTGTTATGGCTCGTAGGTATCGCCTTCGTATAATATGAAGAAATTTTTGACATTAAATTCGTCTTAATGGTAAAGAATGACAAACTGGATTAAAGTGTATACGTGTACCGTCGTGAAAGATTGAATTATAGAATTGAGAAATGCTAATAACCTTCCCGAGATAGCCCCTTATGAATTTAAATATGAAAACTGTTTTTATAAAATTTAACTTCTCTAGCGACATAACGACGACGAGGTATGTAAGTTGATATTTTATCGCCAAAATATATATTCATTTGATTGTAAGACCGAAAACATGGCCGGCGACGTCGTCGCGCGGAAATTTCTGTGTCGTTAACTAATACTTAGGGTTTTTATTGTGAAATTCAATACGACCCATTGACAGCTGCGGTGTGTTCAACCTTGCTCCGGCTTATTAGGTGTCACTGATGTAAAAAAACAATGTTATTTTAAAATTATACGCCATTCTATTAAATACCACGTGAAAAATAAAGAAAAAAACTTAGAAATGTTGTGGACGCTGTTAATCAGGACAGGGCGGCGAAATCATGCTTGTGATGTGCCCCAAGAATACCAAAAATGAACCAATAATTCACAGAAAAGTCATAAAAATATAAGATGAATATTAATTTTAATATTAAGACGGGGCGGCGCGGGCGTCGGCGGATCTGTAGAAAGTGCCGCCCACGCGTGGCGAGAGGTCACCGCCGCCCACGGCTGCAGTTACGCTACAGCTTTAGACTGTTGGGAAACAGCCTCCACCGAGCCACACGGAGTACTTTGCAGAGGTGTTCCGCAGCCAATTATCGGAGTAATTGATGAGCATTGCGAAATGCGGGGGCTTCGCCTCGCGTCCATTAGCGATGCATCTCGGGGGCGGCCGGGGTGATAACGTCAACTGATGGAACGCCGATTTACGAGAGACAGTGGAGATTTTACAGAATTACGCCCTGACTAATGGATATGGTTCCGTTAGTGAAGCATAATGCAATTATTCAAGACTCTCGACGAAAACAATGCCTACAGGCCATCAATTGGATAGTAATTTGTGTAGAATACAGCAAAAATTTATATTATGACACGGAGTTGGATGCGTTGTCGAAGCGTAATAGCTATTAAAATGACAGAGAAAGTAAGCTATTTAGTTGATCTTAGTTTTATTTGTAGCTCTGCGAATTATTGCAATCCACGAAGTATTCCAACATTTGAAGTGGTAGATGACCTGAGAGTCTTGAGACCATAATTTCGGCCATAAAAATAATACAAAAAAGAGTAAGTCGAATATAAAGGTGTATCATCCATTCGATGGTATTATCAAGTTTGGCGCGTGCTGGGTCACGATCGAGGTGGGCGGCGCTGCCGTTATCATCACGGGCCAAGCCGGTCACAAATTGATACTTTTGATAATAGTGACCGGGCTGTGGACGTGCTGTTTCATTAGCTGTTATTAAATGAGGGATACGCGTATCCTCAGTTGTTGTGAGGACAAATGGGCTACTACACTATGTAGCTGGTAATGTTGGGTTGGGGTTGGGGTTAATGTTATATGTTTATTTATTAAATGTAAATGATTTTAAGTAAGATTTTTGTATTAGATAACATGAAATGTGTCTCGGAGCTTTTTTGTTATAATGAAAAATCAGAGGAACAGTGTCATAAATGCCATAATTGAAACTGTAGTTGCAATAACTACTCGCAACTACAGTTTCAATTAGTTATTGCAACTATTCGCGAGCAATGAAATCGACTCGGCTCCAGCGCACGCGATCAAAGGTGTTTTTTCTATGATATTATTATTATTATTTAATTTCAAAATTAAATCAATTATTTGTAAGCACAAATCATGAGGTGTTCATGAAAAAAAAAACGTCAAATCTGACACGTATTACTGAAAATACGTACAGTTATAATTATTGCAAGAAAATATTGCTTTCCTAGGTGGTTGTTTCGCGGTTTGTCTGAATTGAGAAAATATTTTTCACCTCACAAGCTCGGAAAGATTATGTTTGTCATTCGAAATCTGAGTACAAAATTGCATTTTACCCGCTAGCGTGGAAAGAGTTTTTAAAATTCGAACCTTTCTATTCAATAATTTTCTATACCGACAATCCACTGAAAATACTTTATTACTAATTTTATTATAATTATTATCCGATTCGATTCTACTCTACTTGACTCTATTCGCCTCTTTTTGAATCTACTCGACACTACTCGACTCTAATCAACTCTACTCGACTCTAGTCGACTCTAATCGGCTCTACTCGATTCTACTCAACTCTATTCGACTCTACTTGACTCTACGCAACTCTACGCGACTCTACTCGACCCTATTCGTCTCTTTTCATTTTCAATTCTATTCTACTCTGTTCTACTCTATTCTACTCTATTCTACTGTGTTCTACTGTGTTCTACTCTGTTCTACTCTGTTTTACTATATTCTACTCTGTTCTACACTGTTCTACTCTGTACTTTTCTATTCTACTCTGTTCTTCTGTATTCTACACTATTCTTCTGTATTCTACTCTATTCTACTGTATTCTACTCTATTCCACTCTACTTTTATGTTTTTAAATTTACTCGACTCTACTCTTCTCTACTCTACTCGACTCTAATCGACACTTTTCGTTCCAATTTGACTCTATTTGACTCTTTTCAACCCTATTCGACTCTATTCGTCTCTTTTCGAATCTATTCTATTCGATTCTGTTCGACTCTATTCTATTATGTTTACACATCTGCCAGGCATCCCGCGACGGCTCATTTTTTATTATTATTATTATTATTATAAACACTAATATAATATATTATTTTAGCTGTTTTTCTTGCATCTAGCATTTTCCTCGCTGTAGTGAGGTGAAAAGTTTTGTGTTGCGCACGGCAGCAAAGTTATTTGGCGTCTCGTACTTTTGAAACCCTCGCTACGCTCAGGATTCTATATTTGAACCACAGAACCACCTGAACAAGAGAAGGATTCTAGGATTGAACCACGAGCGTAGCGAGTGGTTCAATCCTAGAATCCTTCTCTTGCTCAGGTTTCAATACAAGTACTCTCGCCAAAAAATCACTTTGCAGCCTTGCATAACAAATAACTATTGTATCACTTTGTCTTTATCATCATCATCCAAGCGGATTAAACCGCGGGGCGTAGTAGCTAGTAGTTTCATAAAAAAAGATTCCAGATTTGGATACAAACACTATTAAAATTTTACGAAGCATCGACTGGCTGATTAAAATACCTAATTGGCTTTCAATAATAATATATTAGTCAGTATCGGTCGCGGCCACCTGCCTAATCGAATTAGTATTGCGAAACACACACTCGATGAGTTGACGGTTAACCGGTTTAACTATATTTTTAACAATGTAAGAGACGACCATAAAGTTAAGGCGTAATATAACATCTAAGCTGTACTCGTATTACCAATGTTGGTGAAAATAACGCCATGTGTAGATGATATAGTAGTCAGTAAAGTACGCATTATTGCGTATATTTATTGATAACCGTAATAAAAACAAAACCGCAATCCATCTTACAATAATCTGGGACTAACTCATAATGATAAGTCACAATTGCGAAAACAATAATTATGGAAATGAGAAGACATATTCTAATTTGGAATTCCGAAGAACTTTCGAGCTTGTGAATGAAGTCGACTCAACAAGTCTGCACAGAGTTACGACAGAATGTTTATGCTAATAGAGATACGTGGTTCATTGATGGCCACCATTCAGCTCTACAATATAACGGCTCAGACGCCGGTAATATTTCATTTCGGAGTCGAACATGCGTTGTGTAATCAACCACTACTCAATTTTATTCCGAACTTTTTGGAACAAAATCTCGAAAAGCTTTAACAGCTCGTTTATGGAGTGCCGCTATTTCGCGAACGATAAATGTCCATTAGCAAGATTGTTAATAAAATTATAGGAATCATTATGTAGTCCTAATATGGCTTCGTAGTAATATTGATAGGAATCCTGATTCCATCTATCTGCCGCGATTAATTGACTAGAATGGTTTTTTACAAACAAAATTAATAACTATTACGGAGGCAAACCAGTCTCATAATTTACAGGTTGAACTAGTTAATTACAAGTATTTTCGTTTACCGAACGCAGCCGAGTACTTGTAGCGTACAATCAACCATATTTCAATAATTAAGCCCCCAAGAATTCACCGTTCACTAAATGGATTTGTGTAGACCAGAGACATATTTAACAAAATTTGACTGCTGGGTGTGTCGATTTCGAGCCGCGATATCAGAAACTAGTTTTTGCAGTCGTGACCTCTTACTTTAGGCAAGTCTCGATGGGATCGATTTCTTTTTGGTGTATCTCATTATTAAAAGCCTAGACAGATACGCAGACTCGAATAGAGATCGTACCATTTTCGTTCCGAGGCCTGGCAGCCGGCTTGGTACAACCCAGGAGAACAATTAGCTGATCTCTCAATATTAAATACATTACATAACTGCATGTGTCGTCTGTCGATAACAATGGATCGCGTTGCAGCGTGCTTCCATGTCCGTGCATGATGCAACATCATGGAAGCACGTCATGTCTTCGAACAATATCTGTGTTGGAGCGTCTTTTGTATAGGAATGACTTCATAATTTCACTGCGCACACAGACACCCGCGTGACGTGTGCATGTGTTCCCAGTTCTTACACACGCTCGGTTTCCGGCCGTGTCTGTGAATGACGCTTACGCATGTTTACTACCGGCTGTGCTCGGCTGTCGATCATTTCGGTGCGAGTTACGTCATCACTCGTTACAGTACCGACAGTACCAATTCCCGCTGCGGTACGCGTCAGCTAATTGTTTCAGTTCACCTTGTTGTGCTATTTTTGGCATGTGATCCTCGTCTGTTTTTAGTGTTCCGTCATTTACTGACGCAGTGCTCTGTTACTAGCAATCTAAAGATTCATTTCCATATATCCCAAAGCATCTCAAGGTTATTGGAAGTACCTCGTAAAAACTCTATGTCTATTTGTGTGGAAATGTCTAAGTATGTCTTATCTTATTATTCTCAATTACGTTATCTTCTTGGCTATACTCATCTTCGAGCTTGTGTGCTGGTTCCATAAAGTCTCCTTTTGTGCTGCCTCTTGTTTCGCACCCAGCAATAATGTGCTCGAAGCGAATATAATTAATCATTTTGTATAATTAGAATGCATACGTCACACGAGCTTAACGTGTAACTTGTAACCAATTCCGCGAAGATGAATGAATAACATTTGCTAGCTTGGTGAAGTTGGTGATGCTGACTCTAGCAGATGGACAAATATGACTGAGACTGGATATTTTACGGGTGATAATAATATCTATGTTTATAAATGGATAAGCTTTCGCGTTCAAATGTCTCTAATAACATATATTTGAGACGGAAAAACTGGTCACTTATATGGTAATTGGACTCGTCCCGTATGTGTCGAGTCGCCAAACCCATCGGAAAAGAAGTGGATTTGAATGCAAATTGTATTCTACACTTACATCGAAGCTCGTGTCTAAGAGGCCCTTACAGTTACGTCGCATGAATATTGAATAGGCCCCTTCCTGGGCCCTGTTAGAATTTGGTTGGGCAATAAAACCCACGAAGGAAGTGTTGCCACGATAATGACATGGTGCGCATTCACTAGCGATATGGTAGCCGAGGGGTTTGCGCGTTAGAATCCAACGATCCAGGTTCGGTCCTCGGGTACGCCAATTACTTTTAAAAGTTATGTAAGGATTTCCATCGCGCCTAGAAAAATGAAAATTATTTACGTGCTTCGGAGGGAAAGTGAAGCTGTCGGGCCCGGCTGAGAAGTTGAGAACACAGGCCAGCACTGCCTCATACGAAGAGCAAGCTACGAGTAGTAACGAGCAGTTGAAAGAAAAAACTATTTAAGTAATGTTTTCTTAGTAAAACTAAAACGACTGTGCACAGCAATGCAACGCAATTAAGCAAAGGAAATCGGCAATAGTGTTTTGAAGTTAATTTTAGAGATGGGAAAAAAGCTCTACCAGCACATGAACAAATAAACGTGTCATATGGATTGATCTAAATTTATTAGGAATTTATCGTTAGCTCACGTCACGTCCCGTCTCACAGGAACTCCAATTCAGGAGCACGAGGACCAAGCCATAACCCGACACAATTGAAGCAACATTGTTGCCCGGCTTATTACGAACAACGTTTATAGTCTATCTATCGTGTATAATTTATTTATGTACAATTATTTAACTGCTTCCGAGATAAATAATTTAGTCTGCGATGCTTAGACGCCATAAATCTTGGCTGGTTCTCTTGACTGTCGTTAATGCCGAGCATGTGTAGCGGAATCATAACTTGTATTTACTGCGACTGGCTGAATATTGATGTGTTTCTTTTGATTTATATCGTTTTACTACTCATAATCTATAATAACACGGGCAATTTTTATATGTAACAAAACAGGTGTATTGGTTTAAAAATAGATTTTAATCGTGTTCGACAGTTTTTCTCCATACTTTGTGCAAAATCAAATGCGGTCAATCCGCATTAACACCTTTACGGGAATCAAATGACATGGCTCTCGAACGATGTCAATAAATATAGTCAATATTCTGCGTTTCTTCACAGCAAGAAATTCCCTCTTCCGTACTTATCGCCAATGAATTCAACGAGTTCAATATCCGAACGCGGGTGGTCAGTCGGGAGCGGATGACATCAGCCCCACAACGGCAGTCTTCAGAAAGGTAGCAGCCATCACTGGAGGCTGGTATACGCGCAAGGTCTCCATCTCAATGTCTACTACGTCATCCGCTTCACCGCCGATATCAAGTCAGTGGGAACAGATGTGCGAAAGATCAAAGGCCTTAATTTGCTGGGTATACAGAATGTGGAAAAATAATGGGGCATCAAGGGTATGTGCCTTTTCGTTTGTAGTAAGTAGCTTTTATACTTAGGAAACATCGGATCTATACTGAAGAAAAGACTGCATTTCCATTTTTTTTCGATAATAAACGTAGACAGCCTAAAAATTACAAAAAAAAAGGTAATCTCAATCAACTTTATTTCCCAACAGAACAACTTTTAAACTTACTAAATCAAATCGTTTATTTTTTGGAAATACTCAAAAAACCTATATGGAATGCGTATCACCTAGCGGAACATCGGTGCAGCCTTCCCGCATCTTGCCCCTTGTATGTCTCCTCAAATTGGGCTGATCTTTTGTCTTGAAACACATACCCCGGTTATGGGATTTCCCGGCTAAATGACAAAAATTAAATAAATTGACAAAATGTTTCGCTAAAACGTGATCGAAAAGGCTCTTCTCAGAGTGTACACTATCAGCGGACAGATCATCGTGACCGTGGGCCCTGACTTCTAAAGCTCTCGCCGTGATACCGACGTGACATTACCAACTTATTAATACTAGATCTGGTTATAATGCGAAATTGAGTGCATTCGAATATTCGATTTCTCTTTATCGCCCGTGGGAAACAGGGCCGTCTTTAACCTATTGGAGGCCTTGGCACATTAGGAAAATGGGGCCCCTATGACCTTGACATAGCACTATTTTATTAAAATAGACAAAGAAAGTATATAAGCAAAGTTCTAGATTTATTTTTATTTCTTTACAGTCACATTAAATGAATAGATAATTTAACAAAATCTACAAAAGTGTCTATTTTAGCATTCACAGGTTAGTGCTTAAAAATTTATGTTGATTGAAGAGGTTTAGATTGAGAGAATATAGTTCTAGATTTGAGATGAGCAAAATCATTAATCACTTTTTCAAAATCTATGTTTTTGAGCATATCACATTATAATGGACAATGGACATCAGCGAAAAACTGTTTAATCTCTCTTGAATCATTGTACTTCTTAATTAATTTTTATATTCTTTTCAATTTGGAGAAGGAGCGATCCCCACTGCAGTTATCTACCATCATGCTTAAATTCACAATGCGATTTCTACATTTGGAAATGTGCTTTCACTTTTTATTTCTTACAAAAGATGTTATATTTCCAATAAACCTACTATTACTTCCTTCATTTTCACTATGAATTTTTAACATTTTTATAATTACTTTCTTCTCTCATTAACAATTTTTTTAAAGGATTTTTCGTATAAAACATGCGAATAATCGATGAAATGATAAATTTTAGATAAAACGTAAAACACAATTTGAATTTTTTTTTTACTTTGCCAATTTGTTCACTTAATTCAAATTTGGCGCGAGTCAGTACCGTAACTCATGGTGAAAGACAAAAAAATATATTTGAAAAACTAGTTCTCTGATAATTTTTCTTTAAAACAGTATACCATAAAATTATATTTTTATATATTAAAATTTATCTAAACATGCTGAAATTGGAAAGTCTGTTTTTCTGACGAGAGTAGAGTAGCTTCGCGCATGCAAAGGATAATAAGCAAGTAGGTATTGTAGTCAGTCATAATAGTTTGTTTTTTCGAAATAAGTGTTTTTCGGTCATATATATCGGTTATAGTTTGGTGATCTGGAAGGAACTAGGGGGCCCCTATCAATCGCGGGGCCCTGGGCACATGCCCAGAGTGCCCAGTGGGAAAGAGGGGCCTGGTGGGAAATGATTACTTGCTAATGACTACATGTTAATCAAAGCCTCCTGTATTTAAACGTTGGTTAACTGTTGCCCAACGGGCCTGTTGATCAGTAAAACTGGTTTTTACATATGCCAGTAGCGAGCGTCTCATAGAGGCTGTATTTATGTACTCTTGTTCAGAAGCCACATGTCAATTGGAAATCTTCGATATATCATTTTGCCATCAGTAAGTTTGGAAGCAATATAAATAAACATGTTCCACAATCTTTCGCGCTAGCTAGGCTCAGCAATAACTATATTCTCTTTTATCGATACACTAGCTGTGCCCGCGGCGTGTACCACGCGGTCATTTTTTTGAGATAAGAAACTTATGAGTTATTCCAGTACCAAATTTCATCAAACTTCGTTCAGACGTCAAATCGTTTATGATCGATTGCTCGGCTTGTACCTTCTCATCGGATTGAGATACCAAGTACGTTTAAGTCTAACCTTAAGCTACCCAACAGTACACCGCATTGCAATCGGTCCGGTAGTGTTTATGTAATGCGCCAACAAACAAACAGACAGACAGACAGAAACAAAGTATAAAGCATTATTTTTGGTCTGTTGCTTATTTTAAATCCCCTGATCTTTTTTTTTAATTATCTTCTTCTTACAGAATTTTTGGTACTTACTGTTTTATTGTAAGTAAGTATAGATAGATAAGTATACATACTAACTACCACTTAGGCATAATATTAAGATAGCGGGATATGCATGTGTTCATGCATTTTGTAAGATAACGTTGCGCGGGTAGTGATCACATTTCAGACTTTAAGCTTGTGCCGTATTTTCTTCCGATGAGCGACCCTCCGCTCCGCATCTGTACAGTGGCTACTAGTTTATTCTGTTTTAACTCAATGATTCAAGGTTCAAAAAACTTGTAACTAAAGTGATTTTATAGCATTAATAGCATAGTTTTAAAGCTATTGATATTGACAACATTTGTACGGGGTTCGGGCTCAAGTTTCAAAAATAAATAAGCAAAATAGTAGAGCCCTACTAAACTTAAAAATAATTATATCCCACGGGGAACTTATTTCACTATTAATCAAGATCCTTATCTCTCATTTCATTTTACTAACAAGTAAATCATCATGAAAGAGAAAAAACACGACAGTCTTGCGTAAAAACGAACTATTCAAAACCCTGATGTGACTCAGAATGATGTAAGGATTCTAACAATACCCGATATATAAAAAAATGTTAGGCATTTAAAAATTATGGTGGAATAAAGAAACTCACATGTATGTAACATACATATATACATAAACCCTCAAAACATTACATTCCTTTTTTGGGCAGTTGTGTTATAATAAAGGGTTGTGCTACTACGCATTGTGTGACTAACCTGGTATAGCCCATCCACACTTGGATTAATCAGTCTACTGCTAAACGAATGCCCAAAAGACGCCAGCAGATCTTCGTTTCAAATTCAGCCTTTTGTACGATCCTAAAATGGGCCGATGATGGACCGAACGTGAAGCAGCTGACTAATTAAGCACACTTGCAGGTGCGATTCGTCCGGAATAGTCCAGAGAGATAGACGTAGCAGCGACACATCCGCGAGCCGATGCCAGGCGGTATTTCTGTGCCAGGCGGAGCCGGGCCGTCTGGCATGAACTGGCAGCTGATATCATCCTCGATATTTATCTAATGCCAAACGTCCAATGTTTCAGCAGCTTGTTGTAGTGAAGTACAAAGTGCAAGCGTTACTAGAGAGGCAGGGATAACTCGACAAACTGACCCAGAGGCACATAATAAATAAGGCCAGCACTACCTCACACTCACACGACAAACAAACATGGGATAACTGAAGGCCGAAAGGGCGGATATTCTAAAGTTGGATAAGAAAGTCAAAATGTCGAACGTAGCACTAAGAAAAAAAAACTTGAATATAGGATGAGGAAGACGCAGTTTTTTTTTAGTTCCTTAATATGGCCGCAAAACTATGTGTAAGTATTTGTAATAAAGCAGTCACAAAAAGTCTGCACAAAGAAACATTTTTTTAAATCGTTTCCGTCTGTTTTTTGTCTGTTCGCGCAACACGTAAAAACAACTGAACCGATTGCGACACTGTTTTCACTGTTGGATAGCTTAGGGTTTAACTTAAAATCTGATATACTTTTTGTGTCAATCACATGAGACGTAGCCGAGATATCGATAAACAAAAACATAACACCACGCAGTCGGATAATTGAGTATATCTCAAAGTTCTAGCATCAAGTTTTAGCAAGTTAAATACTAAGATATGAAAATGGACGCTACTCGTATCAACTACTCGGGCATCATGCGCAGAAATTGGCGTAACAAATCTAAAACTACTGATGTTGCGTCGAGAAGCTCGTTTCACCGACCAGGTGATTTTCTATCGCAACTATGACATCATTGCAAACAGCCAACAGCATACACAAGACACACCTGTTCACACCACCGGTAGTCTGTGGAACACAACACACCATACACAAACAACCAAATATTTATTTTCGATAACCAAACATGTATTCTTCCCATCCCATTCTCTCTGCATGCCAAAATACAATCTACACATATAAATAGTCAAAAGGAATCACGAGTGGCTAGTGATTCTGACTACGAAGTCAACAGTCGCGGGTTTAAATCCCGCAAGGTGCAAACATTTGTGTGATGAGCAGAAATGTTTGTTTCCGACTTATTAATGTATATATTCGTATTTAAGTATATTTCTCCGTTATCTAGTACCCATAGTATAGGGTATCCTAGTTTGGGCACCAAATAATTAATTTTGGGGTAAGTTAATTTGTGTGAATTGTCTTGAATATAGATAATCTGTAGTAGACTGTTCCATTAACACCTCTTTGTATCCATTAGTCATTAGACAAATACTTACTAGATATGATAACTCTTCTGAATAAATATCAATAATGTATAAAGTAATCGAAGTCCCTGATTAAAACAAATATCAACCGAATCTGACCATTGTTTCAAGAGAAACAAACATACTGAAAAGCTGTCATGGACAGTTTCAAATGTTATGCAGAGCTATGAATATGGTGTGCTGTCTCTGTATTGTGTAGAGTCCACATTTTGAAATCATACTCGTATAAGCCTAGCTGCGGACGCGGACAAGACTAGCCTACTACATAAAGCGGTGCTATAACCATTTCATGACTGTTACAAGTAAAATGTTCTTTCAACAGAAGGGACCATTTTACGAGCCGAAGCAACAGGTATAAGCCCCGTACACATGGTGCATCGAATCGGACCACTTCTCGGAAAGTCGACTTTTTCTCACGTCACAAAAGCCATGAACAGAATGCAGTCGCATCTGCCAGACACGGCGTCGTCTGTGGACAATGGGAAGATTTTATAGGATTTTTTGATATTTCATGATCACAAAGGTCTACCTGCCCAGTGCCTGTCTTTGTGCAGGTCGCTGGAGCGTAACGATTGGAACCTTTTCAAATGTTTCTATTCAGCCGGAAAGCCGAAAAAAATAAGATTTACGTTTATGTCGGTTATATACTTTTTATTAAAACGTACCCATTCAGCGCTCGACAGTCAAAATGCTCACAATTTATAAAATAAAATTAAAAAAATGATAGAAATATATTTTGGAAAACCCATTCTGGTATACATACTTAACTTATACAAGACTAGCTGTGCCCGCGGCTTAGCCCGCGTATTTATTTCATTTAAAAGTAGGTAGCTCATACGTGTTATTCCAGGACCAAAAGTACCTATACAGTACCTACATTTCTTCAAAGTTCGTTGAGTTAATCATCGGATTAAAATACCCAGTTTTTAAGTCAAGCCTTAACCTACAAAACAGTGAAAACAGCATCGCAATCGATCCAGTGGTTTTTACGTGATGCGTGAACAAACATACAGACAAACAGGTAAATAAACAGACAGACACGAATTTTAAAAATGTTATATTCTTGTTCAGTAGCTTATATAAAGTACCTACTCACGACCTTTTTTTAAAATTATCTTCTTTTACAGATTATTTCGTCCTCATTGCTTTATTATAAGTATAGATTATAGATATATAGAAGACTTTCAAAAATTCCATACGAAAAACATTAATCACGCTTTAGAGACGTTCTGAATGTAATATTACATGCTCGTTCGAATATATAAATCTTCTCCAATTATATGTGCGGTTGTAATTCAAAACCTGAGCAATTTGCTCGTCAGTGCGGCCGTTATTACAGCAAACCCGTCAAATAATTCACTTTGGACCTAACGGCCGCATTACGCTTACTACACACATAATCAAGTAACCTGACGTGGAGTCAGGTTCCTTACTTACTACAAAATACTCTGTGCATCGCGCTTTCATAGAAACTAAGCATTAATATTGGCTGTATCTTATCTGTGCATCACGTACGTAAATCTGCATACAGTAATAATAATGATACAGGAGGAGTTGAATTCCAGTTAGTTAAGTTTTGTATCTTACGAGACCTTGTATTTTGGTATCTTCGTGTTGTTGGGGCAAATTCTCGAAATGTTTGAATTTCATCAAAAGATTAGGACATTACAGGGTAGAGACTGGAGACAGAAGGTTAACTGCTGATATTAGAGGGTACAGACTGGAGACAGAAGGTTCTCTGCTGATATTTGAGGTTAAAGACTGGAGACAGAAAGTTATCTGTTGACATTAGAGAGTAAATAATGGAGACAGAAGGTTATCTGCTGACATTAGAGGGTAAAGACTGGAGAGAGAAGGTTCTCTGCTGACATTAAAGGGTAAAGACTGGAGACAAAAGGATATCTGTTGTCATTAGAGGGTAAAGACTGGAGACATTAGGTTCTATGCTGAATTAGAGGGTAAAGACTGGAGACAAAAGGTTATCTGCTGTCATTAGAGGGTAAAGACTGGAGACAAAAGATTATCTGCTGTCATTAGAGGGTAAAGACTGGAGACATAAGGTTCTCCGCTGCATTAGAGGGTAAAGACTGGAGGCAGAAGGTTCTCTGCTGAATTAGAGGGTAAAGACTGGAGGCAAAAGGTTCTCTGCTGAATTAGAGGGTAAAGACTGGAGGCACAAGGTTCTCTGCTGAATTAGAGGGTAAAGACTGGAGACAGAAGGTTCTCTGCTATGTATAAAATCCATCCGTACTTAATATTATAAAAGCGAAAGTTACTTATTTATTATTATTTTTACCCGACTGAGGAGGGTTATGTGTTTGAGTTGTATGTATGCTTGTTTGTAAGAAAGGCGCAACCTACAGCCTAAACGGCCTGATGGATTTTGATAAATGAGGTATCATTGGATTCGTCTTAATCACGAGAGTGCTATATATGAAGTGTTAAGAATTTAATAATATTGTATTTCCGACGGAACAAACAAGATATAAGTTCAAAAACTAAAAGGTTTAGTCGACATTGAACCTATTCGCAAAATGGCTTACCATTAAAATGAAGACCTATACGCCGAATGACTTATTCTTAAAAAGCCCTGTTCGCCGAATGACTTCTTCTTAAAAAGACCTGTTCTCTGAATGACTTATTCTTAAAAAGCCCTATTCGCCGAATGACTTATTCTTAAAAAGACCTATTCTCCGAATGACTTGGTCTTTTCAAAATAGCATGTTGGGATAATTCCCGAAATCCCCAACAAGGCCGTCCAGGCCGTCCCCACCAGTGTGGATTTCAGGAAACCGCTAAAATAGTTTTCCCGAAATCTCCACAAATTATCAGCAGTGGCGAATAGGTAAAACTAAAAAAAAAAACGTTTTCGCTACCACGGCTACTATAAAACTGGTATAGTTTTATAGTAGCTATAAAACTGGTATAGTTTTATAGTAGCCGTGGTAGCGAAAACGTTTTTTTACTTTTGGAAGAAAAAGACTTAGATTGTTTTTAACAACACTTTTTTTTTAAACATAGTAGTTTGTTTACAGAAGTGATAGATCTCATCGATATCTTCGTTTTGGATGACATCTGTCAAACTTAAAAGGGCTATAACTCTGAAACTATTGATCCTAGACTAGTAGTTTCTTTACAGAAATGATAGATCTCATCGAGATCTTCGTTTTGGATGACAGCTGTCAAACTTAAAAGGGCTATAACTCTGAAACTACTGATTCCAGACTAGTAGTTTCTTTACAGAAATGATAGATCTCATCGAGATCTTCGTTTTGGATGGCAGCTGTCAAACTTAAAAGGGCTATAACTCTGAAACTACTGATTCTAGACTAGTAGTTCCTTTACAGAAGTGATAGATCTCATCGATCTTTCTTTGTTTTGGATAACGGCTATCAAATTGACAGGTCAAAAATGAGATTCTGTAAAGGAATTACTAGTCTAGTATAACTAGCTTTACACTTTTTAAGAATAAGTCATTCGGCGAATAGGGCTTTTTAAGAATAAGTCATTCAGAGAACAGGTCTTTTTAAGAAGTAGTCTAGCGGTGAACGAAATGTGGCGGGGATCTTGGCACAGTCAAAGTTTATATAATGTGTTAAAATGTTGAATACTATTTATCCCGAAAACTGACTATGCCAAGATCCCCGCCACGTTTCGTTCACCGCTAGACTTACGTGCCGCTAGTTAAATCAATAGTTTCCGAGTTAAAGCCCTTTTAAGTTTGACAGCTGTCATCCAAAACGAAGATGAGATCTATCACTTATGTAAATAAACTAGTAGTATAGGATCAATAGTTTCAGAATTATAGCCATTTCAAGTTTGACAGCTGTCATCCAAAACGAAGATGATGAGATCTATCACTTCTGTAAAGAAAATAATACTTTAAAAAAACTGAGGCATTTTTCGTTAAAAAATACTAATAAGTGTTTTTTCTTATAAGTCTCTTTAAGAATATATCGTTATAAGAATGAGTCTTGTACGAATAGGGTATTTCCCTAATATGGAATTTTCAGAATAAGTCTTTTTAAGAATGAGTCTTTATACGAATAGGGTATTTCCGGAATATGTCATTTTCAGAATAAGTCTTTGTAAGAATGAGTCTTTGTACGAGTAGGGTATTTCCCGAATATGGCATTTTCAGAATAAGGAATATTGCGAACAGGTCCTTTTAAGACTATATTTCCTTTTAAGGTCATTTTATGAATAGGTCCAATGTCGACTAAACCAACTAAAACCCGACTATGGTTGGGTAAAAACTAGCCTTTGACAGTTTTGTGACGAAGACGAATCGATTAATACCTACTCGCTTGTCAAAATCGGACCAAGTTTTTAGTTTGAACACATAACCCTTACTTTGCTTTGCCGTAGAAGGGTAATAAATATCCTATGACACTCATAGATACATAGACTGTTAAACTCATTACCTTTCCATTGCTTCGATGTAGTCGGGTAAAAATGACCAAAACCTATAAATCCTTTATTGCGGGCTATCACAATTAAATGCGTATACAACAGTTCGTGTCTGTGCTGTTAACCGCTGAAGAGTTCCCTAGTCTGGAACCAACCCTGATTGCAGCAACCATGTCATGGTAAAATTTATAATCGGCTATTTAATAAGATGCGTACACAAAATTTCGTGTCTGTGCTGTTAACCGTTGAAGAGTTCATTTATCTGGAGCTAATCCTGGATGTCCATTCAGGTCATGCTTACGATAAAAATGCATTGTCATCGGGACAGAAACAACATGTAAAAGTTCAACTCCGTAGGTTTATTCTACGGAGTTGAATTTTTGGAAAGGAAGTGGTTCTAATTCAGCTTGCAAGATTTGACCTAATGTATGTATATTGTTACATACAAACATTGCAAGTTAAATAAAAGGTTTAATAAATAGCTTACTAGCTAAAAAAAACACGCCTGCCAAACAAGAACTTGTGTTAATAAATTATATATTGTTGGAATTTGCTTATCAAGGCCATCAATTTGATACCCATATCGTAAAACTCGTAGTTTTTTTTATTGCATTTGGTAATGGAGCCATTCTGCCGCCAAATAGTTTTTTTTAAAATCATTTTGCCTGTGTTACTCAGGACGATGTAAGGATTCTAACGATACCTCATACGTCTAAAGCTATTCAGGCATTTAAGTTATGGTGGAATAAAGAAACTCACATACATACATACATACAAACATACATACATGAATTACCTTCTAAAAACATTAAATTCCTTTTTAGGGCAGACGAGTAAAAACTAACTGATATTGGACCATAGATACAAGAAGTAATCTCAGTACTATCATGTTCTAGCAGAGCCGTTGCCACTGAAGAATCATTGACCGGTTGCAGCAATTCTCGGTAGATGAGCAGCCGACACCGGCAGCACGCACAATGCCTCATTGGCTTGTCTTGTCACGGGAGTTGTTACTGCACAATGGAGCCATCGGATACACCACTGTTCAGTTCTGCGAAACTGTTATGAAACCTGGTTGCATTTCCGCAAAACTATTTTGAGGTAAAACAATATTAACTTGCGACTGTTATACAAGAATCAAATGTCGGTGAACACCAGTGAGCACTTATCAAGAGAAAACAGCTGGAAGAAGTTAATATAGTTCTGATATAAATGGCGCAAGAAAACCACAGGCTTATTCCTAGCCGTCTCGCAGCATCAGCTGGTTTCACTCAGTGGGTGGAAATCAGCTGAGTATGATATTGTCATTGATTATGAATGATCTGTACTGTATATTATTACTGAATTGATAAGTGACCCAAAAAGATCGGACTCAGTGTAGTAACTTATAGTTGCCAATTTCAGACTGTGGTTACCATTTCCAGTTACCTATTTGATGACAGGGGACAGGTATTTCTATTCAAATAATACCTAATAATAAGAGACCACCAGCAAATCAAATGCTGAAGCTCATTTTTTACGTACTTTGTGCTAATTAAATTTATAATACAGAATAAAATCTGGATGACAATTAAAACTAAGCTTGACTAATAGTTGGAAGTACAATCACAAAGGATATAACTAGCTTAAAAGCTAAAAAACACGCCTGCCCAACCAAAAAAGAACTTATGCCAATAAATTGTATACTGTCAGAATGTGCATAACAAGGCCTTCAATTTGATACCCATATTGTAAAATTCGAAGAAATAATATATTTTTTCGCATTTGAAAATGGAGCCATTATGTAAAGCAAATTGAATTCTTACAAAAAAAGAAGCCTTTGATACTCGGGGGGGATGTTAGGATTATAATGATACTCAATACGTCTAAATCTGGTCAGGCATTTAAAAGTTATGGTGGAATAAAGAAACCCACATACATAATATATACATACAAACATAATAATAATAATAATAATAAACACTTTATTACACCATTTAAGGAACAAATACAATAACTTACATACATGATTCCTAAAAACATTACACTCCTTTTTTTGGGCAGACGTGTAATAAAAATAGTATAATCTCTGGGAATGGGACTACAGCCGTTGACAAAATATGAGTTACATAATTATACCGCTAAGGTGTCGAAACGACTAACGAGCGCCTCACCGCGAAGAAGATCAAATTAGACTCTTCAAAACACAGAATTACGAGCTTCCAATTAAAATTTGATAAGTTACCGCACCTTGATCGATGTAGACACAGAACAAATAATAGTACACGCAGGCCGAAATAATCTCCAAACGAATTAATGAACCTTTGGGTTTGGTAAAAACCAATTCAGAATTTCGACAGTCGCTAAATGAGCTCATGTCCAAATAGGCTGCAATGGGTAAAACGCGAAGTCTGTAGGCGGGTCCTTTGATAAGCCATTAATTATATTCACACCTTAGTCGACCGCGAGTCGGATAGGGATTGTAGTTTTTTTTGTTTTAGAGCGACAGTTCTCGGAAAGATGGCGGCGCGACGGACTGCAGAACAAAAAGTCGGAGCTCGAGCACGAGCGACTCGCTCCACGGATGTTTGAGGTCGCGCCGTGACAAATATACAAACAAAACAGAGAGAACCGTCTGTTTTAACGAACTAAATATACGTCGATGTCGCAGAATACATATGTATAGCGGTTTCTATCAGTCTCGCAATGATACCGACCAAATTCAGAGCTTTGACCGCTAAGTGGTCGTTAAAGAAATCAGAATTGGCGAAAATGGCGCCAGTTCTGATCCAAGCCCTCGTTTGGACAGAGAAAAGCAATAAATTTGAGACAATACTCGATGCCAGTCACGACAAGATGACTTTCGCACGAGTACTATGGTAAGAAGAATATTTTGACACGGGTTTTAGATGACCCTGAAGATCTGACACCTCGATAGAGCTTCAGGAATCTCGGAATTTGTTTCGCCGCGAACAAAGACTTGGATTCCGTGGACGCGTACCGCGAAGCAGTTAATTCCAACCGTGTCAAGTCGCTTTTTTTGCCACCGTCTGCGTTTCTGTGTAAAACGCGGCAAATTTACTTCACACCCAATTTAGGATGCTGCCGCTGTCGCTGCGACCACATATCTGACATTAGCTTTACCCTCGTAGCGACTCACGAACCATTAGTGTTTTTATGGACTTGTAAAGCTTGGCATACGAGGCTTGTCTATTTTTTTAGGTGAAACAAGTTGTATACTCGTACTTCTTAGTTTTAAATGGAATAAATTTAACATTTATTGCGCGGCGTAAAAAAATATGGAAATGACTCTTTACACATCTCCCCTATCGATAGGCCTGTGGGCCTACTCGTAAGTAGGGGTACCAAAGAAACAAGTCATGTTGGCATTAGCTGGCAACGTTTGCTGAGATGTCGCTTTTTGTTTGTCGTATGATACGAGTAGATGCTAATGCTCTCGCTGGACTGCGGATCAATATGTTATATAGCTAATAATAATAAGATATGTAAACTTCTTTCGATATACTCCTGTAATTTTCGTATGTATTTCGAGGTAGTACTGCTTCTGGTGGCAGAGTATGTGTGCCCACGTGCAGCTAACGGCGTCTCTTAGCTTGCAAACTGCTCCTTGTTAGGTTGCTACAGTGGTGGAAGCTCTCACTATTTATTGTTAACTTTGCAGGCGGTCTTGTGTCTACTTGACTGCATTGGCGCAGACGTCGCGGTGACTGCGGTCACAGGCTCAGCGGGCCCATGACGCGCTCTGACGCCCGCCTTGGAAGCTTGCAAGCCTTGCCTTGTAAGGGTGCTGCAAGTGATGGCGGTTTCAAGCGATTTATTGTAACTTAATAATATTCGTCGGTTGTTGATAGTGCTAGATTAGTATATCAGATATCGCTATAAATGTATCTCAATCTCAATGCTTTGCGTATTTCTTCATCTCTATTATTTATTCTGCGGTTTACGCAAAGAATAAATGTTTATGTGAGTTTTTAATGGGTTTTTTGGTTTTAATTTATGTGACCCGTTATGTGTATTATTAAAATTAAACATTGATCGTTTATAAGAGGCAAATCAAATGATAAAACTAAATGGAAATCCTATACAAAATCATTGCTCGACTCGATGCGATGGTAGCCTAACCTAACGGTTCAATAGTGCAACTTAGAATCCAACGATACCGGGTAAGGTCCTAGGCTCCGCACCAATGACTTTTCTAAGTTACATGCGGTATTCCATCGCTCCGTGCTTCGGGGGGCACTTTAAGCTATCGGCCCCGGCTGTTATTGATTAATAGCAGACGTTAAGCCATGTTAGAAGCCCTCGGGCGGCCTGACAAACTCTAGCACCAGAGGCCAGGACTACCTCATAAGAAAAACAAAAAGAAAACTCGACTGCAGATCCATTAAACGCCGTAATACCTATAACATCAGCAGTACATAGTTTATGTCACTGGGCATTAATATTTCCCAGAGTTATTTATGTAAGTAATTAAATTCATACGTTTATGCGCGCCGCGTCTCGCCGTCGCTCTTGTAACGTGCGCGCGCGCAGCCTTACGGGTAGGTCTATTAAATAGTTATCAGTTCAATGAATAGAGGTTAGGTATCGATTTCAATTCGGTCTCGAGTCGACTAGATGCGAATTCGATTTATTGCGTTCTTTATTGCTTCGGAATTGAAACCACACCCGCGGCTGAATGATCCAGTTACTCGCTTACTTTGTATCGCGGCTTGAGGATATCTGCTATCATAAAATGCGAAGAGTGTCCGCAAAATCACGTGGATTTGTTACCGGACGTGATCATGTTTCAGATTGTTTAGCCAGGTGTAAAGTGCATACAATGTAGTCTTGTGGTTATTATGATACCTGATAAAGGTGTATTTTTTATTGGCTTCCAACGGGGCAATCTTAGCTAAAGTTTTCACACATGTCATTATAATCTATACAATGACATGTATTGTGTGACAGCTTTTGAATCTTTACCAAGCACAGGTCCGATCTTGTATGGAGTACTGCTGCCACCTCTGGGACGGTTCTGCCAAGTATCAGCTCGAGGCTTTGAGGCTTGGCAGAACCGTCCCAGAGACGCTGATAACGCTGATGGTTGATTGATAGCTAATCAATTTTGTTTCAGTGGCAACACTCAAAGGATTTTCGGAAGCCGTAGAACATCCGTGCTACTGCGTTACTTTTTCTATAAAACTGCGATAGTGCACTTGATTTAGGAAACTACCAAATTTTACACTACAGATAGTCCAATCGCAGAAGAATCGCAGTAGCAAGGCTTTTTATCAATAGCTAACAGAATTGGGGCCTTGGTCACATGGCGTCCTACGCTACGTTTGCCTAAGCGTAGTCTCCACTCGAGAACTATTCTACCCCAACGGTTATATCAGTCCTTCGGGAAATCTGACCAGCCCACAGCCACTTTAGCTTGCTTATCCTTAAAGATAAGTAAAAAAATAAGAGTATGTAGTATAACAAGTTTTTGTGTAAAAGTATTTAAGCCAAATCAACTATGGTTGGTGTGGCGAGAGACGTATATCTACATAGGTCGTAGGTCTACATTCGTAGGGTAGGGATACAAACTGAAAACACATACAACCATAGCATACAACCAACTAAAGAATTGCAGCGTTGCCCGCGTGGTAATTCTTCTGTGACATGAGTTATTCCAGTACCAAAAGCACAGAATAAATAATAGTACAAGTCAAAAGTACCAATGTTCCAAATTTCATCAAACTTCGTTCAGACGTCCAATAGTTATTTATCGATTGCTCGGCTCTCATCGGATTGAGATACCAAGTACCCCCGTTTTTAAGTCAAACCATAAGGTGTCCAACAATAAAAACCGCATCGCAATCGGTCCAGTAGTTTTTACGTGATGCGCGAACAAACATACAAACAGACAGACACGATTTAAAAAACTGTTATATTCTTGTTCCGTAGCTTATTTTAAGTACGCTAGAACATTTTTGTTAAATTATCTTTTTTGAACAGTCTTTTCTCGTTCTTATTGCGTTATTATGAGTATAGATTTAAATTATTTATAATTAAGTAGCTTCTAGACTAGGGATGTAACGATACCGATACCGATATATCGGCCGATATAATCGGCAGGCCGATATATCGGCATCGCCGATACAACACGGCCGATATCAACCAGTTCTAAAAGTGCGCGAAACGAACGACGCGTGCGACGTTGCCGCTCTTACGTCGCGTCGTCTCAGCGGTCGCTTCGGCTGGCCGACGCGCTGTCCCCCGCCCCGGCCCCGGCCCCAGTGCTTGCTTAGCTTTGGTTGAGAAATGTCATGTTTCGCGCTATATTTACGTAATTTCCTCGCTTTTATTTCGTAATTCATTCTGTTTAATTATTGACACTGACTAGTGAAGACTGTATAGTGTTTTATTTTATATAAAAGAAAATGGCAACGCCATTAAAACGTACAAGTTCCATCTGGAATCATTTTCAAATAAAACAGGATGATGATACAAAAGCAACTTGTTTATACTGCAATGTCAGCGTTTCTCGTGGTAGTAAGGCAGTTTCATCGAAGGGCTTCACGACATCTAACATGTGGACACACGTGAAGCGTTACCATGAAAAGGAGTTGAAAAACGACACCCCATTTACCTCGAAGACTGAGGCCGGTCCGCCACTCAAAAAACAAGCTACTTTGGAACACATTCTGGACAAAAATATTATGTATGATACTGATGACCCCAGAGCAAAAGCGATCACGCAAACGATAGCTGAACAAATATGTGTAGACATGGAGCCGTTCGATATAGTAAATAAACAGGGGTTTCAACGCACCATTAAGCAGTTGTGCCCGAAATACAAAATGGTTTCCCGTCCACATATGTCTGAAAATGTGATACCAGACATTTACTGTCGTGTGAAAACGATAATAAAAGAACTTTTGCAAGAACTTCCGCACATAATTGTAACGACTGACCTATGGACTAGCGACGCTTCTTCATACGTGAACGACTTTATAAGTCTGACTGCTCATGGAGTGAATAACAATTTTGAGCTAAAGAACTATTGCCTAGCAGTATTTCCTTTTGAAGGCGAAAGACATAGCGGTGAAAACATAGCTGAAAACTTACGTCAGTTATTTCAAGATTGGGCTATCGACGAACAGGTACGAGCTGTAGTAACAGATAATGCACCGAATATGGGACTTGCTGTAACACAAGTGGGTGTGGAACGTATTAGATGTATGGCACACTCTTTACAATTAGTGCTGAAGGATGCGTTTTCAGGAGAAGAGAAAATAAATGAAATTATTACAAAGGCGAGGTCTATAATTGGTCACTTCAGTCATTCTACGTCAGGTCGTAAAATCCGTACTGAAATGCAGAAATCTCATAATGTTCCTTGTCATGTGCTCATCCAGGATGTCAGCACTCGCTGGGATTCTACCCTTCACGCGCTTAGGAGACTTCTTGAGCAGCGAGTTGCAGTTCAAGCATCTTTACCCCATGTGAAATGTAGAACTGAATTGGCTACAGAAGAGTGGGTACTAATGGAACAGGTTGTCTCAGTCTTGACTTATTTTGAAGAAGCTACAAAGTCAATTAGTCAAGAGTCTGCTTGCTTGTCTGACGCCATACCGCTGATCAACAGTTTGCGAAAAGTCTTAGAACGTATCAAGAACACCACGGCCATGGATGATAATGCTTATAGCCCTGAATATAATGCTTTTGTACTGAATTTGATAGCTGGGGTCAATGATAGATTTGATTATTTAGAGAGTGATGAAACATTTATTTTAGCAACAGCACTAGATCCGCGCTATAAATTGCGTACCTTCAATCTGCAATCTACAAGCATGAATGCGAGAAGAAATCTAATTTCATTAATTACAAATGATACATACAGAGAGAGTCCTAATTCTATAGAGTTGCCGCAACAAAATCAAAATGAGATTTTCTCGGGTATCTGGTCTGCTTGTGACAGTTTGATAAAAGAAGCAGAAGACGACGAGCCTTTATTAAACATGTCCATTCAGCCTGAACAAGAAGAGGTAGAATCTTATTTAAGATTTCAAAATATTCCAATCAAACAAGATCCAAGGATCTATTGGCGCCAGGAAGACAAATATCCTAAATTAAAAAATCTTGCACAAAAATACTTGTCTTATCCAATGAGCTCAGTTGCTTCAGAACGGCTCTTCTCAACTGCAGGCCTGATACAAAATGACTTGCGGAACAGATTATCTGCGGATAATTTGAATAAACTTTGTTTTCTTAACAAAAATCTACCAAAAGTAAACTTTAATTACTGACTTTATGTATCTTTTTTAATAACTATGTGATTGATTTTGTTTGAAACCAATAAATGTTTTTTTTTTCATTTGCTTTACTGAATTTTATTAATTAAGTATTTTTCCTTCAGTCTTTAGGACCTAAATACATACATAATAATATGGTAAAGTTATATGATTATTTACGGGATATTTACCGTGGTAAGGTTGTGGAATGAGCTCCCGATATTTCGGCGCAGTTACATGCACCATGTTCACGGGAAGACTGAAGATATCACACGGTAAATATCCCGTAAATAATCATATAACTTTAGTGAACAACTGTGATAGTTTAAAACAGTGTTTTAATAATATGGTGTTTCATATATATGAAATAACTTTGAAGGGAGATAGTTGTATGTTGTTGTTGTTGTTCTAGAATGTGGTGTCAATATCTTAATAACTTCCTTCAAATTTGTTTAACATACATGAAGCACTTATCTACTAAGCCATCAATATCGGTATCTGTATCGGCATCGCCGATTATTTTCGTTTATAATCGGTATCGGTATCGTATCGGGAAAAACATGTATCGTTACATCCCTATTCTAGACCATTAAAAAAAACTTCTGTTTACAGACTTTTACGTTCTTATTGCTTTATTATAACCATAGATTTAAATTGCTTATAATAAAGTAGCTTATTTGAAGTCCTTTTGACGTTTTTTTTAATTATATTGTTTATACAGACGTTTTGGTACTTACTGCTTTATTATAAGTTTAGATAAATTCTATGATTACAGTGTAAAAATATGTTCATGTAAGTACTTTTTAACGATAAACGGACTGGCTATGGCGTGAAAGATGACTCTCTTGGTAGAAAGCGAAGACGGGGCAAGATCCACCTTCCATCTACTCCTGCCCGAGAGATACCTATTCACTAGACTTAAAGAGACTAAGATTATATTTGAATGAAAACATAAATGCTAAAAGAGCGCGGCGTGGCATACCCAGACAACGTGTGACACTTTACATATACTTAGGCTATTTCTGGTTTACAATGTGAATGAAACGGCCAGAATTATACGACCGGTTGGTCTAGTGGCTAGTGACCCTAGGTACGAAATCAAACAGTCGCGGTTCGAACCCTGCAAGGTGCAATCATTTGTGTAATGAGCAGAAATGTTTGTTTCCGAGTTATGGATGTAATATTCGTATCTATGTTTGTTTATCCGTTGTCTAGCGCCCATAGTACAGGGTATCCTAGTTTGGGGCTAGGTAATTGGTGTCGAATTGAATACATATATAATTATCCCTATTTTCTCTAGCACAATATATTATGCAAAGTTCACTATTGTCCAAAGTCAAAGAATTTTATTGTAAATAGGCAAAATAATAGTCACTTTTACAAGTCAAAATTAACATCTCATGAACAAGGAGATATACATAAAATATTATAAAAATATCAAATCAATAAAATTGAGGTAAACTAAGTAGTATGCTTTGAGTTTGAAAAACTATAAAATCTAGTGTCATTAGCCAGTTGGACACCACACCGTTATATTTTTACTTGTACTATTGTATTTACTCTGTGACTGCGTATTAAACGGTGAGTGGAGTAAAGAACTACTTGCGTTGGATTTTATTCTCACGTTATAACTTTGTGGGCAGGAAATGTTGTTTGCATCAACGATTAAATTGCTTAATTAAAGGCAGCATCAGTTTGGCAGAACGACGACATTTGACGAGAGGGGCAAAAAGTTTAAACTGTTGAGGTTAATATCCAGTAAGTTGTGCAATGCGATATGCTATACGAGTATCTCCCATAGTGTCTCTAAAAAAATATGGTCGGACAAGTAAAAATATTAAATAAATACAAAAAACCCGACTGCGAACAAAATTATTGAATATGAGCTGACCGTCTGCAAAAATAATCACATCTATGCTTATAATAAAGCAATAGGAACGAAAAAGTCTGTACAAAGAAGATAATTAAAAAAAAATGGTCTAGGGTAGATAAAATAAGCTACTGAACAAGAATATAACATTTTAAAAAATGTGTTTGTCTGTTTGTTTGTTCGCGCATCACGTAAAAACTACTGGACTGATTGCGATGCGGTTTTCACTGTTGGATAGCTTATGTTTTCAAAATGTAAGAATTATGTATTTATGAAATGGTCTTTTAAAGACCTTCATTATAGACCTACTCGATAGGTTTTGTTCATTTTTTGTTCCGTTGGTAATACAATACGGCAGATGGTGTGAGCCGTCATATTAGTTGTCTTGACACTTAATATACCCTATAGCACTCTCGTGATCAAGACGAATCCAATGATACCTCATTTATCAAAATCCTTTAAGCGTTTAGGCTGTAAGACCAAACTCATAACCCTCCTCAGTCGGGTAAAAAGAAAACTTCACGAACTACGACGGATAGTCCGTCGAGGTTTTTGGTGGAAATTCAGCTATGAAGATGACTTTTAAATCTGGAAAACTTCACTTATTTTAATGATACTATTGATAATTGATTCTCTACAATTGAGACACTTTTTATAGTTTGGCAGCAACGGCTCCAGTGTTAAGAGATAGCAGCAGAGCAATTGGCAGCTCTAACAACGAGTCAATACAACAAGACAATGCTATGTCGAGTGTAAGAGCAGTTCATTAATAAAATAGTATTGGTTATAATAGCCTCGCTTTCATCGGTATCTGCCTTTACAAGCTGGGTTTGATTATACGATACTACTCTACATATCGAATCGATGATCCGACAGTGATACCGTTAAAGAGCTGCAAAAACTCTAATTTCGACGTCCGGTGTTTTATATTCTGAATACTTAATCTCATAAAAACTTGTGAATGAGGAGAATTATAAGCTGGTTTTGATTTGGTGGTTACGAGGAACCTCAAGCCGGGTGTCGGTTTTCCATACTCGCCAGTGTCGCTCACTTACCCTCCCGTGATTGTACTAAAATAAGTTCTATATTATTGTTCGGAGAAGCATCTTCGCAAATGTAATTTGTCCAACGTCCAACGGTACACAAAACCGGACACAGTTCCCATGTGATACGCCGTTCAATGCGATCGTGCACTTAACATGCACAAACTCAGTAACTGTACGACATTTGCAATTGATTAATTTAGGCTTGACTGCGCTCCTGTCCGTCAAGCGCTACGAGGACGGAATACCTAATTAGCAGTTCTAAGACCATAAACAATTGAATAGGAACCAAATTCTGAACTAGAAAAAAAATTACAAAGGATGCGCTTTTTACGCTTTTAATACCAAAGGCGTGGCGCTGCAGAATAAAGTGGTCTGCGGTTTTCATTCTTTCTTCGAGTAACTTTCAGAATCGGACTTTTATTGTCTTGTATTTCTAGCTGCGTCCCGCGTGGTTCCTTAATTAGTGCTCTTTACACTACTAAAGGAAGCTACCCTGAAAATGTTACTTCTTTATCACCTCTGGTGTGCTTGTGGCGGTGCGTTGATTGTCAGTCAGCGACACGACGGTTTTATATAGATAGATGTAAAGTTGATACAGAGTTAATAAATGTGATGACCTACTAGAAGTAGAACAGTAGTAATGGACTATCGATGGATCAATACAGTCAGTACAGGAAATTACGAAAACAATCTCAGCTGCATTCAAAAGAAGAAATCATCGTCCTCGCATTTAGAACTTGTTCAGCCTTTACTTTATCTAACGGCTAAATAATGTTTCCCTATCTTTGATGTAAACATCTATCTTTAATAGACAAATATCTATAATCCAGTACCAAAAAATCATGTAGTATTCAACACTTGTTGGGCAATATCGTCCAGTGCAGTGCGCGTATAGCATGCTAGTTCGCAATTAACCAGAATTAGCGAACGCGGGTAGAATGCCGCGCGCCCGCTTGAAATGCCGACGGCTCCTCCAGGAATCCCAGTTTCCTTTAATCAGACATTGCGAGGTGCATATTTTGTCCTAATGAAACAAGTAAACAACTGCTAGCTGAATGGAACCTCTCTGCTGGACGGAAAAATGCTGCTATGTACTGTAGAATCAACTATGGTGGGCTGCTTGTTTATTTCTAGTAATTCTTGGAGAGACGACTGCCTACGTTGGAATTATTAATTTGGCTTTGAAAGAGATTAATTTTAATAACGCATTATATTGAATTCTGTCATCATACAATTTATAGATCCATATTAACGCATTACGGTGGAGAGGTGAACTGCGAAAAGCGGGCCGGCAGAAACTGGCTCTGTGGTATTGGGCTCTCCCAATGCCATAGAGCGACCTTTCCAGTGAGAGAGACCTTTGTCCAGCAATGATGATGATGAACACGAACAGCTTTTTCCTTAAGCTTACCCATCATCACACCGCGAGCGATAAAAACAACTGGATAACGTACCTGAAACAAACAATAATTCATGATCAGTACCAGAGCACGACAATGTAAACTTGATGAACAGATAGAAGTGAAACACGAGTTTAGTTAAATATTACAAAAAGGATTTCACCAAATATGTGGCAACACGATGTCACGTAGAGGGGCCGTATCTTACATGGCGGACAAAAGGAAAGCCACGAGATGGAGTAAACCGTCCGGTGAGCACAGATCACGTACAGATAAGAAGCAAACAAGCCAGGCTGGGCTCATTGGGCTCGGCAAACAGACGGACGGCGTGTTTGCACTGCGCTTTACGCGTCCGCGCCACAAATATTTGAACACAATTTGAAGGCACAACGCCCCCCGTCAATTAGCCGGCTTAACAGCGGAGACAGGGTAATCCCGCTAAGTAAAAAGCCATACAAGAACGCTTTACAACTACATGGCCGGTCGGGGTAGGCACCATAAATATGAATTTCAAAAGAACCGCATGTGTATAAATGCATTAGGAGGAGGATAAAAACGCTACATTTTTATGGTAATGCGTCCAATCGCGCGCATCTCGTACGGGAGCGAGCGTGCGCACGCGCACTCCTCCCGGCATCTAGATGCGCGGTCACCGCACAGCGCGAGGCATTTGCTATTCCGCGCTGACCGCACCGCAGCCCGCACGCCCGGATGGCGCCGACGCCCTAGTTAATCCGCTGCCCATCGCACAATGCTCCGCCAAAAAGAAAACAACTCGCAGACCGCCGCCGCGGCCCGCACGGCTGAACCGAATAAGAACAAACGTACATAACGCCCATATTTTTATTATTTCAATTCGATACAATAGCGGAGCCACTCATGAATAATGGCCTTATCTGCATTATGTTTAGAACCATTCTTCCTTCTTTCATTAAAAAAAAAAAACATTTTCCTCTCGCCAAGCATTACATTTACAGGAGGATTACATTTAACGAACTTCGAATGTATACGTTGTTAAATTATTACTACCTGTTTGTTCTACAAGAATGCCACATATAATCTCGGCCTTAGGCGTACTACCGTAGGTACCTACGATAAAAGAATTGTCGTAAAAGGAACGCGACTTTTTATACAGTCAAAATTTTTACCATTATTCTCGCACGGAATACATATAAAACTGTGACCGAGAGGGCACGATCAAGATGGTGCACGCTCGTTTAAATTCCCCGCGACAAAACGAGAGGTGGGAAATGGTCCACGAGAAAAACGATCCCGAACATACAAAAATGTGGAGATCACCACCCTTGTAGGAATGTCAGCGACCACGCCGGCGGGATTTAAGGGGACACGTCCTTATTAAGAGCCCCTTTGAGGCACTGCCGACCGCGTGCCGTATTACCATTTACCATATAAAATTAATTAAACTGTGCCTACTCGCGCCGAACGGTAGAGTTCGTACCTTGGGAATGCAGCAACGCGAAGCAGTACAAATACGGATAAGTTCGAGCACAAATGGATATGCTATTAGCAAATCTATCGGCGGAATTCTTGGAAATCAGCCGGCCCACCAGATGCAACGAGATATAATTTCATTATAAGTTAGAAATAGTTACAAAATCCCTTGTTATCCGTACAGAGACGCAATAAACTAGACTTAAAAGGAGCTGTCCGAATCCGTGATCGGAACATAAACAGGGTATTTCCGCGCACATGTCGACCGCCTCGTTCCCAGAAAGGATGAATCCCGCGCTTTGAGTAACTCAACACGCTTTCAGCTTTCTTTTCCTCGCTTCAAAGGGAACTTCCATAGAAGAGGAGGTGTGATTTTCCTCACGTAAGTTTTCTTCGTGAGTTAATTGTTGAGTCACCGGACTTAGGCGTGGTCATATTAATAACAGAGCACATGATTTATCGACAAAAGAATCCCCGGCGTGATATACAGCGCGCCACAGACCCGATCCCAACATTTATAGTTCCAGATTTATAGATGCCGATCAATAAAAATATTGAGAAATATCCAATAAAACTGTTCTGATGCGCCGTGACGCCGTTACTTATATCACTGATGCTTTACGATCTAAAAGATATCATTTTAATCGGATTATTGGAGCCTCTTTGATTTTTAATGTCGGCTTGTTATTAATGTGAGCCCTTCTGAAAACTTTATAAGCTCTGAGGTTTTGTTGCGTCTGAGAATCCATCAGAAAGTAAGGCGGTATTTTTGTTGTGTCCGGCGGAGCGCGAAATTCGCACTTCCCGCGGCGAAAACGAACAAAAAGCTTGGGAGTGATTGTAAAACATGTTTGTCTAATATGGCGCGCTGGAGAGAACACGAATCTGAGGAGCTTTCAACAAGTGGCACATGGCGTGCCAGCGCCTCATTAGCGACCGGAAGCACCAACTAGCCCTATAATTGCGGATACATTGCAATTTTACACAAGAATTATGTATTATTCCCGTCTAATTATTTCAGTTGCCTTCTAAGTAACCAAACCATACGTCGTTCCATGTACAACAATTCCATGTATTTTTAAAATCTATGTTTTAACTTTTTCTCCGATTTTGAGCAATGTTCGTTTTCAATGTAAGCCCAATAAACACAGCAAGTCGATGCGCTTGGTTTCAACAACTATGTAGCGTAGAGCGGAGTTATTTTTATTGGTATCTCTTAGCACATTCAGCTACATAATCTGTAATGGCATCGCTAAGTACGTTCTCATGTGATTATTAAAGTTTATTGCAGGTTCGTCTCCGCGGAGCGCTGTTTTGGAGAGCGGTACAAAAGTGCACTTTAGCCGCGACAGGACAATGGTTCCCGTGGATTTATCGAGCGTCCCGCGGAGACCCACTACACCCAAATGTACAGAAGAACAAGACTTTTTGCATAAATTCAAGATCGAGACGTGAGAACTGTTCGCAAGAATTTGCAATAAACTCCCAATTCACCTACACTTTTTTTGCCAGAATTGCATTTCGTCTCGACTCTACACTTTTAAGTGAAGAAACTTTAAGAACATTCCACATTTGAAGACGTCAAGGATATTTGGTGATATTTCGATGCTCTCGGATATGTTTTGTTTTGCTAGGGACCCAAAACTGATCGACAATAATAAAAAGACGCCGAGACTAAACTTGTATTCAATAACTCTTCCACATTATAATATCCGGCATTTAAGAAAGTTATACAACTCGGTATCAGCAGTAGCTGGGGGCCTTGCAGCAAATAAATACAGACTTTAACAATAATGGGGCTTTAGATACCACCGACATAGGTGGCGAAGCTGACGGTGTAATCGCCACTATTAGTATCAGCCGAGATTGCAATGCGTCAAGCCCTCGAAATCGGCCCACGCGTACACAAATTGCAATAATTTAGCATTGCTTGACACTGGCCTGCATAATTGTGCAGTGCTGCAACTGGGCGCAGGCGCAGGTTACTGACAGACAGGAATCCTGTTACTAATGGACTACTAATCTACCGGTAATACTGTACAATAGGTAAATAGGAATATGCTATTTTTGCATATAACCAATGTATTCATTAATTTCAACCTATAGTTCAACTAAATATGTACAAAGACAGAATTGAATTCAGTGCGTGTACATCAGCGTCTAATATCAATTGAAGAAAATTAGAAAAACAATAATATTTCCGCTGAACCTAAAACCACTCTAATTTGAACATTATGATCCTCAGGAATTATTTTGACACAAACTTAGCTTAGCTGTAACTTTGAAACGTAAAAAAAGAGGATTGCTAATAACGTTAGACTTGACAAATTTAGTTTTAAGACCAATGACCAGTTCTCAGGCCAATGAGTGTAATACTTCTGAGTTACTTTTGAGTGTTCTGCTTCTTTACCATAGAGTTACAACCCTATAGCGGCTATCTCCGGACCTCAGATTTATACAGAGCAAAACCGCACCCAGCGGAAACCGAACATTACATCAATGACTGCATGTACTGCCTCGCCTTCGCTGCACACTACAAGAGCAAGGGTCCGCGTCAAGTGACGTTCTCGTGCCGAGAAACGAGAAACTGCACCACTTCATTACAAGCGTACGTAATGACAATACCCTCGGGCCAACTTCGGGCCTCTGATTTATGCAGTTCTCAGCGGAAGCGGAAAATTACGTCGATAATCCCACTGCTATTACTAGTATCTTCAAAACACTTATCATGACGTTCAGTACAGCTTAATAATAGTTTTATTATTTATCATTAACATTATCGTTAGACTATGTGGAACTCCACACAATTAGTATTGTTGCTCGCTTGCTTGTCGCATGAGGTAGTGTGGTCTCTGGTTTCAGTTTGTCAGACCACCCGAGGGGCTCTGACATGGCTTAACGACTGCTATTAATCAATAACAGCCGGGACGGATAGCTAAACGCGTCCTCCAAAGCACGGAGCGATGGAAAGCCGCATGTACTTACAAAAGTGATTATTAATATTCATTAGTATTGTGATTATGCCTCATATTTAGATATCTTTACTTACTGAAATATAAAATCTAAAGATGTCTAGAGCGAAAAGAAAAAAGAAAGAAAGAGTGCCTAGGTATAGGCACACTTAGGTAGGTAGAAAGATATCAATCAATTCAAGAGAAGTGAAAGTAAGTGCTCTTGGCAAGACCCACGTACTTCAGCCAGTTACATTACAATGTTTCAATCAAACGACGGAGCTTTCACATTAAAATGAAATTCAAAACGCTGCCAGCATGCAGATGGAGCTCTTTAAAGTGTTCGGTGCAACGTTATTCATGCAGCAATGAGACAGGACTCGTTTAACAAGCAGTTATATCAATTTAGAGTAATCTCGGCCTTTGGCCAATTGTGTATTACCATTTACCATCTATCGAGCGCCCGCATTCGCTCGTAAATGTATAAAATAGTCATACATACAACGTTGTATGAATTAAGTTGGACTAGGTTGAGTTGAGGGCGAGAGGGTATTACGACTAGTAGGGAGAAAACATTATCTTACATAGAAATATAGATTTTAAAGGCAAAAACTGGTGTTACTGACGTATATTAGTTGAATTATTCGAAATATAGTTTCAACCGCATCTTTTGGTCTTTCTGAAGGACGCGTGAGTAATAATACACGTGATTTAATATACGTGAGTAACTCCCGTTTCTGCCTTTAAATTGAATAAAACCCACGTTAGTTTGATTAAAAAAAACTATTTTAAATGGATTATTTAACAATCACAAATTATTATAAAAATACAAAAACCCAACTGTGTGACTGTACTGTGTGTGTCTATTATATAAAAAATTAAATAACTCACGTGCTATGTCGGGTTTTTGCTTTTCAGCCGCGATAGCGGACGGACGCAATGCAATGCGAGCTGACCGCCCGCAAAAGTAATAGAATATAATTTTAAAGTTTCCTATTTACTTACATATTTTACTTTACTTTACAACATTGGAGTATAGTACTTACATAACTTGAATAATCTAAAATGGAAAATTTTGTAAGAAATTTTGAAAGACAATAAAATTGTTGCTGTTTAAGTTACACAATTACATATTTTTGGAATGGTATTTTAAAGCCCTTCACTTTGATACCACATTCGATAGGTTTTAGTCATTTTTTGTTCCGTCGTAAATACAATATGGCAGCTGTAAGTCACCATTTTCTTTTTCTTGACACTTCATATATCAAACACTCTCGTGATTAAGACGAATCCAATGATACCTCATTTATCAAAATCCATAAGCCGTCTAGGCTGTAGGCCGCGCCTAAGGAACGTACAAACAAACAAACAAACATACAACCCAAACAACCCCTCCTCAGTAGGGTAAAAAAAAACAATCTGTACAAGAATGAGAGACCAATTTTAGTGAATTTATAAGATGCCAAGGTAGTAATAGAATAACTAATAAATAGAGATCTATATCTAACCTTTATCCCTTTCAAATAAAAAAAAGATTTATCCAAAGAGGTTTATAAATCTCTGAGATATGAGTGAACATAAAAACAAACACGAGGACTCTTTAGGTCGAGAGGTCGATACACCATTTTACATATTGGTCTCCAAATTCTTGTCTAGTACCTAAGCTTACTGTCAAATACAAATTAAGCAAAGAAAGGATCGCTTCTACTCCACGCCTTCCAAGAGTTACCAGCGTGGTTACACTGTGCATGTAATTGAATGATATTGGATGATGGCAGGAAACCGATCGTGTAGCGGACGATGGGTGCATCCATCATCATCTTGGGAGACAAACCCAATTGTATTTAAATTGGTAGTGATTGGTGCTGGTAGTGGAGGTTAACGATATATCTCTTAACTTATACTTTCCTGGGTTAGAATTTGTAATATGGGTGAAAGACAGAACGATCGAAACCTACGAGCCTATTGAACTACGAACGTCCGGTGATCGCCGAGGGATCAGACTGCCATAAAGCTAACGGTTAATAGCACACCGTGATGTTTCAACCAGAAGAGCTCTTCTCAGGGCAAATAAGTTGAAGCACTTGAAACATGAAACGAAAGAAGACGAGTAATATGGAACAGTGTGAATAGTGTGTTGTGAACGGCAGAGCTACTATTTACTGCACTTATTTCTAAAAGATAACGGAAGATACAGGACGGAGAGTCGATTTAGATAGGCAGATAACCTCTCATCGTCATCAGAAATGCTTAGTAAATGTCTCATTTGTTCTGCCATTCTCCAAACAAAAGACAAGGATTGTTATTAGTGAGATAGAAAGCATATTTAACCAGAAAGTATTTTAACGAAACGATGTATGTAAGCAGACGGAGCCAGTCAGTAACAGAAAGTATGGAGCTAACTTTATGAGAGCTCATCGCATAACGAGCGTGCTTTTACTCTCCCAAATGTTTCACAACGCCCCTCTCCCTCGTTAAAAATATTTACGAACAGCATCTCTCATACGTTTGTTAGCATCCGTTAATGACAGCAATTTAATGCGACTGCTGACGTTCAAACTGATTTTGCGAAATGTTTTCGAACAGGAGGGCAACTCTTGTAGCTTTTGCCATTTAGAAAATACGTCACCGATCTAGTATATATGAAAACAGTTAAAAAATGAACAACTTAGTTAACCTGTGCAGTGTACGGGTGACTGAATTTAAAGTCGCCCAGCAATATCGACACTCAAAGTAATTGCAAAACTATCCGCCAATGGTAAGTGGCTTGTCGACAACAGCGACTCGATTCCGTGTAAGCAAATTGGGCTAATTGAGTTATTTACGCAGGCTTTTCCAGTACCTGAGAATGTTATCGCGCTAAAGAATTTAGGACGCTTACATAACCCGAGCCCGTGTGGTTAGGTTATCGTAAAGCGATAAGGAAAACCCCGTCATTAATAACAAGTAGCTCGAAAGTACCGCGAAAGAACAAATTAGTCTTCAATGTCTATCCTTTCAATCTTATTATACTTACAGTTGAAATCGACACTCAGACACCTCAGAAGAAATGATGGATGACTTAACTCGAAGGCACAGACTTGAGATCATTTTCGTAGACACGCTGACTTGATTGTAACATCAGACAGTTGGACAAACGATATTGATTCTGTTCATAGATACGTCAATAAGATAACATCATTGGAATCTCAAATATTGATTTGCATTTCCATGGGCTTTCTCTGAAGTGAAATTATTAGAGGAGTAAGGTGATACAATGAAGCAATAAGGACTCAAGGAGCGGAATGAGATGAATATGATAGAAATTAAATCGAATATGAATTTACTGACGCAAACAATTCTCAAATTAAACCGACGCCGCGGCGCCAGCAGATATAAATTAGGATAGAGAATCATCGGAAACATAATGTATCAATCTCGATGCCAAGTACAACATGTAAGTACACCGCAGTTTCCGGCGCAGCTCATATCCAGAGCCGAGCAGAACCGAGTCCAAGTGTAGTGTCGATTACAAAACATGGCGTGTCCGTATGGGTCACGACACGATATAGATAGAGTTACATGATTCGATATGTCATTCAGCCGGTGTATCGATTATATCTCATTGTTGTACAGATCTAGTTTCCCACGGTGACTCATACGTGACTGTCCGTACTCTGTTAGAACGGTCTACATACGCGCTAAAAATATGTCAATCGCTTCCTTCACATCCCAAATTGCTCAAATTCATGTCAAGTTAAAAGTAACAAGGAAGTAAACTATAAAAGAATCGCATAACAAAGCCTGATTAATGTGCGTTCATAAAGGATAACACTTCAGCAAACAGAGCGATACGTCAAGATAAAGTTAGGAGGATCAAAAGAACTTTGTGCGATACGATAAATAAGCAATCAACGTAGATGTTAAAATTAACGGACTCAAAGAGGTGGTGAAACTTAATGAGAACAAACGAAACACTCATAATATGAGTGTTGTATTATGATGCAGTAAACGACGAGTAAACTCTAAGAGGGGCAATCATACCAGTTGGCGACGCGATGTCGCTTTGATCATGCAGCACACGCGGCCTTTTGATTCATATCACCCGCGAGTATTTTGAGCACGATTCAAAATTCGTGTACTTTGTAATGATTTCTTACGCAAGACATTTATTTAGTTCACAATACAATGTGATGACTAGTCAAGATTTGAAGACCTGACACAACTCCGCGACTATGCAAACAGGTTAACATTCAATCAAACGGAGACCGATGACCTGAAATTGTAAAACAAATCAATCCGTCACTGGCCACACCTAAAGCGTCTAGACGACGTACGTCGATCAACAACTCTAGATATTAGTTTCAACCATTTAAATTCTCTAGCAGGATGTTAACGACAACACCACGAATTTTAAATTATACATACATAACGATTGAGAGCAGTTAACAAATAAACTGTAGATCTGTAAAACTGGAGATTAATTTAAGAGGAAAATAATAAAGCTCAGCCTTTTTCACGCCTCAGGATTTTAATTTCCAAGCCAAGGAATTCAGCGTAAACACACAAGCGTTCGGCTATAGCGACCGTTTCGTCCCGTGTCAAATCTTTAATCAGTCACCGAGAGAAGTACCTGGCACGTACCGGTCGTAACATATCCGCCGTGTATTTTCTGCCGAATATCTGAATGATTTTGTGACTGTAACCAATCATTGCAGTGACACAAATCCCAGTAACGTAAAAAGTAACCTATAAATAGAAGTCTTCAAAATCTCCTCCATCGGACACAAATAATATTTTTAACATTTTTGGACTTAAATATATTGTTAGCTGCTTGATATCCGTGTCTCGTTTATCCTGAATAATGCAACATTCTCATTATATCTTGAAGAATTTCACAAGATTACAATGTGAGATAAATATTTTACAAAAATAAATGCAGCAAGTAATGAGCAAAATACATAAGTAGAGATAGATCTCCGAGTATATGATTCATTATCTCGTTAACGATTTGGTTTAAAAATATATAGCAGCATAAAGTAGATTCATAGATTATTTTTACTAGACATCAGAACGCATTAAGAATTACTGAGCGATCATAAGCTCACAACACAATATTAATGGCGAAACATACACTTATTTCTATCTGTGTTTACAAATTCCATAGTTGTGCGAAATTCAGAATACCTTATAGCTGACGCTGGAGATGTCAAATTGCAACGTCTCAATTCTAGCTTTACTTCAACCAGCTTTTCTAATTAAAATTGGAAGGAGCACCGAAGACAATTATTATTAAATGCGTAACGGACCGCCGCTACCAGGAATCCGAATGACGCCAAAGATGGCCACCAAAGGAGCATCCTCTCCAATAAATCACACAGTCTTCTTGGCCTGTTCTGAGGCGTTGTGCTATTAGGTATTCTGAATGGGGATTATCGTAGCGGGCCGGGCCGTAGGGGCGCCTAACGTTACTTTTTATAAACTACATTACACTTGCCTCCGTTTCCTTCTTCCAAGTGAATGCTTATCTATCCAAAACATCAAAGTGATCGAAAAAAGGCAGGCTGCAGTTACATCCAACATTATCCCCAGTGGCGATTTCAATAACTCAATTTGAGTTGCTATGGAGTTCAGTCCGCTCTACCAAATTAAAACTATCGCACTATACTATACCTTAACATGACGTTATCAGACAGCAGCACAAAGTATGGCAGCCCTACTGGTTTACGAGGCGGCGGTGTACATTACAATTAATTAGCGCGCGAGCGACGCGTCCCGATTTCAAGTGTAATTGGTGTCGCACACAATGTATGCTGCTAATTGTACGCGCTGCCAACACTTCTGCGTCTGGTGTTATCTAGGACTGCTATAAATGCTACCATTATTTTAGAACAGTAACAACTCTACTGACTAAAATAACGAATTTAGAACAACTGGAATCTGGAAATTTTCATGTTTTAAAGACCCTAGATTAGAATACCAAACTCAGAACAATATAGCCTGGAACGTTGCAGATAAGAATAAACATATTTTCCTGTTACACTAACAGCAATAAGTTCAAGTATCAAAGTTAATCAAACAAATAAATCTTATTAGGGACATCATACAGACTGATCTCGCTATAATTAAGAATCAAATCAAGTTTATTGGTCGTTACGTCTACGAATTCTCAATTAGTTAATTACAACGATAACAAGTTCTCAAGACGCAATATTCAACACCCGATGAAGTTGCGATCGTAAAACAAATTAATAAGAGATCACCAATCAATAAAAATTAAAATGCAAATGTGTATGTCTTCCGCCAATTTTACAAGAACAATTTGGAATTACAATCACATGCTCCTTAATTTTGATGGTGATAGAGCATCATTTGGTGAAATCATAAAGCTGGGTAGAGATGAAATGAAATAAATGTTCAGCTTGAAGTCTTGCAATAATACTACAGACTAACAATCTGATGATACTGAAGATACCCAAAGAATTCAACGTGTTTTAAGTGCCAAGACTAGAATATTACCAGACGAAATCGGCAGACAAGGAATTTCTGTAAAAAAACAGGTCAATCTATTTAAAACCGATACAGACACCACCAACATAAAAATATAACAGCTAAATCTGTGTCTTTACAATATTATTTATTGTGTAAACAAAAATATACGTTGTAACATTAATGAAAACATCTGCCCCCGATGGAATTGCAGAGGGACTCCTGTATATTATTATTATTATTGTGACGGACTACGGAGCAGCAATAAAAACAGGTTTATTATTTCTATCAATAATAAATCTCCCTTTCCGGCCAATACATTAAGTTAAGAGTGCGCATCCGGAATAAGAAAATTAGCGAAGCTATAAAAGAAGCAAAAAATGTGTGCGATGTGCTCGGTGGCTTTCGTTGGCGGAGCACGATGAGTCGTTATTATGTAGTAGATTTCGATGGCAATCAGGGAGGTTATCGATATGTAAATTCTAATCTATATCTATACTTAAAATAAAGCAATAGGAACGAAATAGTCTGTACAAAAAAGATAAAAGAAAAAAAATGGGCTAGGGTACATAAAATAAGCTACTGAACAAGAATATAACATTTCTTTAAATCGTATCTGTTTGTTTGTTTGTTTGTCTGTATGCTTGTTTGCGCATCATATAAAAACTAATGGGCCGGTTGCGTTGTGGTTTTCACTGTTGGATATCATAGGTTTTAACTTAAAAACTGAGGTAAGTACTTGGTATCTCAATCCGATGAGTAGAAGCCGAGTAATCGATAAAAATATTTTTGACGGCTGAAGAATTTTGATCACTTGGAATATTAGTATTTTAGGTCCTGGTATAACACATAGAGTACTTTTAACATAGATAAATGACCACGCGTGCGAAGCCGCGGGTATCAGCTAGTAATTAATAAGTTGTAATATAATTATGTCACAAGACAAAAGTGGCCACTAATCCACGTAAGAATAAACAGCTAGCGACTCCAATGCACGCGAGACACAGTCTTCTAGGATATTCAAAACTAATGCAAAGTAGATATAGCACCAATGCTCTTGATGTTTTTAGACTTACTTGTTATTTCGTTTCCATGGCAACCGTTTCTTACAGAGAGTTTTTTTTTCCAGATTTCCCGTGGAAACTTACAATTTTCCGGGATAAAAAGTATCCTATGTTTTATTCCAGGGTATAAGCTATCTCCATTCCAAATTTCATCAAAATCCGTCCAGCCGTTATCGCGTGAAAGCTCCCCAAACAAACAAACAGACAACGTTTCACTTTTATACAATTGGTATAGATGTTATCAAACTGCACTGTATCGATTAATAATTCTATCATGGCAGGTAAGCATCGCGTGCGCACCTGCAATCCATTTCATTTACTAAATACTAGCTGTGCCCGCAGCTTCGCACGCGTGGTCATTTCTCTAGGTTAAAAGTACTACAACAATGTCCTATTCCAGTACCTAAAATACCCAACATTTGATCACAATTTCTTCTGACGTCAAAAATATTTTTTATCGATTGCTTGGCATTTAATCATTGGATACCAAGTACCCCAGTATTTAAGTCAACCCTTAAGCTATCCAACAGTGAAAACCACATCGCAATCAGTCTAGTAGTTTTTACGTGATGCGCGAACAAACATACAGACAACAAACAGTCAGCACGATTTAAAAGAATGATATATTCTTGTACAGTAGCTTATTTTAAGTAACCTAGGCATTTTTTTTTTATTATCTTCTTTGTACAGACTTTTTCGTTCCTATTGCTTTAATAAAAGTATAGATATAGATAAACGGGTCAAACTGGCAAGTAAACAACTTTACAAAACCTTGGCTGGGGCCGGGTGTGAAAGTTTTGTTAGGCTGTTAACATCTGATAGTGAAAATTTTATAATAATAATAATAAAATGTATTTATTGCAAATAAACAAACAAAAACAATCAACACAATAAAAAAAAAAGATATTCCTCAATAACATGACTCGCGACAATTAGTAACATTAAAGTTAACGTGCCGCGCGTTATGTTAGCATGCACATCTGATGATTTTTTACAATATTTATTTTTGGAATCTGAATACCTTTACCAGGATCTCTCTTATTATCCATTACAATATATAAAAGTGAAACGTTGTCTGTTTGTTTGTTTGGGGAGCTTTCACGCGATAACGACTGGACAGATTTTGATGAAATTTGGAATGCAGATAGCTTATACCCTGGAATAAAAACATAGGATACTTTTTATCTTGGAAAATTGTAAGTTTTCACGGGAAAACTGGAAAATGTTGATTACTCGCTGTAAGGAACGGTTGTCATCACAGAATGGTTTGTGGTTGCCATGGAAACGAAATAACAAGTCTGTCAAAAAACATCAAGAGTGGTCCTATACCTATTTTTGCATTGGTTTTTAATATCTTAGAAGAAAATAGGATGCGCGATAAACAGTAGTCCGCGCGTACGAAGTCGCGGGCGGGAAAGCTAGTGTATAATTAAATGAAGTATTACTTATCTACCACTGTTTATATGCCACTGTTAATGATCACACACAGCATTAATTTTTGTTTGTTTGTCTAATTTCCTATTTTTTGTTTTTGATAATGTTTAATGTAATAAATGTACTTTCTTTCAAAAGGAAATTAGCTTCTCCAAAAACGACATAGCTCGATTTTAGGCTTATGTAATTCACAAGTTCAGGTAATTCAAAACGAAAAGTGGTATTGGACACATTAATGTTTTAAACAAATTATTAGTCAAGGAGACGAACATGGAGAAAACATCTTAAAATATTATAAATAGACCAAACCAATAAATTAGGTGAACCCGTCCGACTATTTATAGAACTCAGCTGTCCCAACGGTCATCTATCTTTCCTTGCCAAATTTATTCAAGACTAGCTGTGCCCGCGGCTTTGCCCGCGTGGTCATTTCATTTAAAAGTAGCCCACACGTTTTATTCCAGGACCAAAAGCCAAACCACCACCAGACCAGTTGTAGGTTTAGTCCAGAGGACCAGGAGGACCAGGACCAAACCTACAAAGTACAATATTATACTACATTTCTTAAAAATTCGTACAGCCGTCAAATAGTTTTTTATCGATTACTCGACATCTAATCATCGGAATAAGGCACTGCCTTGCCTTTTTATAACGCATATTCTGTGAAGTACGGCACTCCGTACGTACAACACACTTGCACTTCCATGACACTTCATAGAAGTGCACGTATTGCAATGAAATGAACGCATATAATATAATATGAAATAAACGCATGTAATACAATGTGAAATAAACGCTAGAATAAACGCACCGCGTTCCACTGCAAGGCAGTGCGTGCAAGGCCTAAGATACCAAGTACCCCAGTTTTCAAATCAGTCGCAAGGGCTTGAGTTGAGAGCAGGGCCTGGATTCTGTATGACCACTCACGCCAATTCCACGCCACCTGCGTAGAATTAGGGAAGGTGGGTATTTACGCAACCAGGTTTTTAAACCAGGTTTTGGCTTGTAAGTACGCCGCCCTGGTGCGGACCCGCAATACTTGCAAGACTTTGAAAGTATTTTACTCACCAACTCGCTCTTTCGCCACGTCCGCACCTACATACTCGGTGGCGGGTTCGGCTGAGTTCGGCCGCACTCGGCCAGCCGGGTCACAACAACCTAGGTGGCTGATAGGTCGCTCAAAAAACTTGCAAAGCTTCGAAGTTTTTTTAAGCAAACGCAATTGTGCTCTTTATTTACATAAGCGCACGGGTCAATTTCCTATGCAGTATTTTTTACTTTCAATTCCACGCTTCCAAGTACGTTTCGCAAACACGATTGTGCTCCTTATTTATATGGACACGAAGATCAATTTCCTATGCAAGTATTTTCTAATTTCAAGGCTTCGGTTTACAAACCACTTGAAAGTATTTTGAACCCTGGTTTTTATAATGAAAGATTCATGACATGAATGAGTTAAATTAATTTTTTTAATTAATAAATTACTATTTTACTGTAAATAATTCGCTTAATTTCGCTGCGCGCTTTACAACTGAAGTCGACTTATTCTATCAAAAAAAAAACATCTAAATACGTTTTAAGAGCCTTTAGGGACCATAATGTAAAAAAAAGAAGAAAACGTGTTGTTCAAGTTCATTTAACGTTCAAACCACTTCGTAACAATCAGCTTGCGTGTTTTAAGGGTAGACAACGCCATCTAGTTTAAATGAAGTAACTTGTTATCATGAACGTCTTGTTATTGAGTAGAGAAAATTATCTCCGAAGGTAAGGTGGCACAGATTAGAGAGTAATTAAGGTGGTGAGGTAAATTGGATGGGGCATCAAGGGATTCAAGGGTCGGTCATTATTATGAGGTCTATACGAACAAATTTTAATGCAACGAAACATTGTGTTCCTAGTACAAATTATTTTTTATGATGTTTCACAGAACGACGTACTTACTGGCACTTTAACTGGCTCTTAATAATTAACTTAATAACTGGCTCTAATCTGATTGATTTAAAAAAAAAGTTTTCTATACTTTCTCTGTGAAGAGCAACACATGTACCTACCTCTGTATGTACACATTTCAATACCGACAACTAACCATTTTGCCAGTAAGACATTATGAAGAAACCTCCGATATAACTATATAATTATGTAGGTACGCAGGTAGTACATTATAATATCTCAATGGAAGAAACAATCGATTTTGAAGTTCATCTAAATTAAAATTTTCAAAAAAAAATCACGTACAGATTTAGCCCAGTTACAGTTTTAATGGTTGCAGGAATGAAATGATTGCCTGTTTTAAGGTCAATCAGCGCCATCTAGTTTTAATTTCCTGAAGTAAACCGTCAAGTTTTGTTTGAAAACAATATATATAATGGGAGCTATCCAAACGAATGGTCCGACTTAGGTGCGGTTTTTTATGTTTGCTAGCTGAGGTAATCGAGATGGTATAGTACGAGTTTGGTACGAGTATAGATAGCACAATGGCATCAACAACTCAAGCGAATAAACCAAAGGCATCAAAGTTCTCCCTCCGATTTAACTAGATGGCGCTGATTGACCTTAAAAGACGCAAGCATTTCATTCACGGCAAACAAGGGTCCCGCTAAAATCAAATTTATAAAACGTATCGTTCGTGTTCGGCTCACACTAACACTAGCACGACCTCCAGGGGCCTAATTCTCTAATTTTAAGACGCCAATTCCTCGCTGCCTACGTGGAATCACGAACACGAACAAATTCCACGCAGGTGGCGTGGAATTCGCGTGGAATTGGCGTGAGTGGATATACAGAATCCAGGCCCTGCTCTCAAGCCCTTGCGACTGATTTAAAACCTGGGGTACTTGGTATCTTAGGCCTTGCACGCACTGCCTTGCGGTGGAACGCGGTGCGTTTATTCTAGCGTTTATTTCATATTGTATTATATGCGTTTATTTCATATTGTATTATATGCGTTTATTTCATATTTTATTATATGCGTTTATTTCATTGCAATACGTGCACTTCTATGAAGTGTCATAGAAGTGCAAGTGTGTTATAACGCATATTCTGTGAAGTACGGCAAGAGTAAAAATGAGTAAACATGCACTTGGCTTCGGCCGGAGCGATTTTACCTCCTATTATGGGAGAGGACGTTTGACGTTAACAACATAATAATAATAATATATTTGGGACAATTCCACACCAATTACCTAGCCCCAAACTAAGATACCCTGTAATATGGACACTAGATAATGGATAAACATACATAAATGAGAATATCAGCTCGACCATGACTCGGAAACAAACATTTCTGCTCATCACACAAATGATTGCACCTTGCAGGATTCGAACCCGCGACCGTTTGATTTCGTTCCTAGGGTCTCTAGCCACTAGACCAACCGGCCGTCCGTAATATCAATGTAGTATAATATTGTAATTGATCTAACTGATCTGGTGGTGGTTTGGCTTTTGGTCCTGGAATAAAACGTGTGGGCTACTTTTAAATGAAATGACCACGCGGGCAAAGCCGCGGGCACAGCTAGTACTTATAATAAAACTGTGACGATGTGAAACCTCTTTCATGAGTGCTTAATTCTTTCATAATCCATTTCATTCCATTTGATAGTTTGTCATTATTAATTCTAAATTCAAATAACCTGTCATTCCCATATTGATTGGATGAGCAAAACCGAATTTTACGAAATAATATATTATAAAATACCTAAATAAGTTTATTACAACTGGAGTCTTTTAAATATACATATATGATAATACATACGTAAGTGGTTGTTTTGATCCATATACTTGAAGCACGAAGTGTCTGTGATAATAATGCTCCTATTGTTCCTGTAATTTTGTGTCCACTGAGGTTTGGTCCCTGGGCTGGTGGAACTAACCCAAACCCAAGGATCGCCTCGTGACAAAACTGTAACAGGTCCAATTCTGTACATTGAAGATATTGCGTTTTCTTTATTGGAGGATACTCTGTATTCGATACTGAAGCCCAAAATGTTTTTATTTTTATTTTTGTCTGTCTGTCTGTATCTTGGCTAGGCATCACGCCGAAACTACTGAATGAATTTAAATGAAACTTGGTATGATTTGAGTTCATACTACGAGGTAGGACATAGGATACTTTTCATCCCGAAAAAATAAAGAGTTCCTGCGGGATACGGCTCAAAAGTTATGTTAAGCATGAAGTAATGTATTTTTTTCGGAGGGTACTCGATATTTGATTCTGAAGACATATTTTTTTTATGTTTGTCTGTCTGTCTGTATCTTGACCGCGCATCACGCCAAAACTACTGAATGTATTCAAATGAAACTTGGTTTGATTTGAGTTCATACTACGAGGTATGACATTGGATACTTTTCATCCTACTTTTCATTATAGCATGGTTCCCTTGGGAGAGAGGATGAAAGTCAAAATGTGTACTTAGTTGTAATTCATGAACGCGTAGTCCGATTTCATTCATTTTTTTTGTTAGGAAGGAGGTACCTGCTTTAAATATTGTCTTGTAAATATTTCAAGGTCATCGGGTTTGCAGTTCTGAAAGTACAGACAGCTCAACCCTCAGTACTATGTCCAAATAACTTGAAACCCGAAATGTACAGGAACGTTTGAATGTACGGCTCATCTTAAGCTGACTTTCGCACTTTATCATAAAGGATTAACAGTCACCGTAGGCACAAACACAACGTAGTGTGGGACGCCAGGTGGAGAGACGACTTGCGAAAGATACCTGGCAGCGACTGGATGAGAAGAGCGGAAGATGGGGCTCAATGGCGTTCATTAGGAGAGGCCTACATCCAACAGTGGACTGGTATAGGCTGATGATGATGATGATGATTATTTAGACACAAAAATCGCTGTTTGTTTGTTTGCGCATCACGTGAAAACTACTACACCGATTGTGATGCAGTTTGCAGTTGCACTAATGGATAGCTTAGGGTTTGACTTAAAAACTGATGTACTTGGTATCTCAAAATAATGTGTAGAAGCCGATCAATCGATAAAAAACTTTTTGACGGCTGAAGGAATTTTGATTAACTTTTGGTATATTGGTATTTTAGGTACTGGAATAGCACATAGAGTACTTTTGACATCAGAAATGAAAACGCGAGCGAAGCCACGGGCACAGCTAGTTCTATATATATCTAATATTTGAAAATGCTGCTACCTCCCAAGCCGGTTCGCAGCTAGAGCGCGACGAATCGGCGCTGGTGTGAAATATGATATAGCAATAAGCGACAACATTTAAATAGCCGGCTATTTGTCTTTCTCGATTACTGAGCTCACATTATAAATCAACTTTTTCGTTTGTTATTCATTCAACACAGTGGAAACTTTTCTTTGGAGTATTACAGTTAGTTTTCTACGGTACAGGCTATTTATTGTCTTGTTTATAATTATTATAGCGGTGGTGAAGGGTTGTAGCTTTCCAAATTATCTCAAATTTGCGTCCCGCTCCGGCTTCGCACGGGAAGCTAAGGGTGTCTCTTTATTTGTTCAAAACGTTAGATTGACCATTTACGCCCGCGGCCCGCCCGCATTTTTTCTTTTACACCATAGAATAAACTAATAGTAGGTACGAAGAACGGGTCGAGCAGAATTAAATTAAATCCGATCATCAAAAACATCGTCTTTTCTGTAGTGGTAGGCCTCTTACGCAAGAAGCCGCCTGGGAAAGTACCACACCTTTGTCAGATATTCAACCGCCAAGCAGTAGTGTGTTAACATTTCTGCGTTTCGGTTTGAAGGGTAATGTTTCCAGCGAAATTACTGGGAAATGAGACTTAACAACCAATGTCTCAGGGTGACGAGTGCAGTGACGCGCAAGACTTTGCAACCAAAGTTCTGGGTGCAATGTTATGGGCGTAGCTGGTAGCTCGCATGATGGTAAGCGTCACCATCATGCGAGCTACCAGCCCGTCTCGTCACACGAATTATCTAAAAAAAAAAGTCTCTTAATTTGACTAAAAAAATAAGAGTCATATACGAGTACGAGGGCTGTTTGCTAAGTCGTTTTAAAAAGTAAAAAAATATATATTTTTTTAAACAATTTACATTTATTTCTCAACATAGTCTCATTTGAGGGCCAAACACTTGTTCCAGCGAGTTTAATTTTTTTTTATCCCCTCCAAAAAATACGTTTTGTCGAGGTCTTCAAAATAGAAGTCGTTTTAAAAAGTAAAAAAATATATATTTTTTTAAACAATTTACATTTATTTCTCAACATAGTCTCATTTGAGGCCCAAACACTTGTTCCAGCGAGTTTAATTTTTTTTTATCCCCTCCAAAAAATACGTTTTGTCGAGGTCTTCAAAATAGCCACCGATAGCCGACACCTGCGATGCAGTCCTCATTTGTCAAAAAAAATTGCCCTCCAAGCCATCTTTTCAGATTTGGGAATATGTAATAATCGCACGGAGCTAGGTCCGGCGAATACGGAGCATGCGGAACTAGCTCGAAGCCCAACTCGTGGATTTTGGCCATTGCAATAGCTGACGTGTGCACTGGGGCATTGTCTTGATGAAAGAGGACTTTCTTGGGGGACAATTTTGGTCGTTTTTCCAACAATTCGGCATTAAAACGGTCCAATAACTCTGCGTAATAACGCCCAGTGATAGTCTTTACCTTTTCCAAGTAATCAATCATAATGATTTCTTCGCCATCCCAGAAGACTGTCGCCATCACCTTCCCAGCCGACAAAACAGTCTTGGCCTTCTTTGGGGCACCTTCACCATACGCCATCCATTGTTTTGATTGCTATTTTGATTCAGGTGTATAATGATGGACCCAAGTTTCGTCCACAGTGACAAATCGACTCAAAAAATTCCGAGGATTACGCTTCATCATATCCACACATAGTTTTGAAATTCACTTTCGTTCGAGTTTTTGTTCGATTGTCAACAAACGTGGCACCCATCGTGCAGACAGCTTTGTCATACCCAAATCTTCATGTAGGATTTTATGTACTCGCTCAGTGGAGATGCCTGTGTTCTCAGCTATTTTACGCACCTTCACTCAGCGGTCGTCGATTACAATATTATGGACTTCTTCAACAACATCCTCAGTAGTGACTTCGATTGGGCGACCAGAGCGTGGAGCAACAGATGTGCTTGACCGACCACGTTTAAAATCATTTATCCAGTTATAAACAGTCTGCAACGTTGGTGCGTTAGTGCCATGAACAGAATCAAGTTCAGTTTTTATTGTGGCAGCACTGCAACCCTTCATAAAAAAAATGTTTTATAACGACACGAAAATCAGATTTTTCCATAGTTGTTGAAAATTTACGAGTGATCACAGTTAAACAATGGTTAAACTGACAAAAACTTGTTTTTTTTTTATCAATTTTAGACAGTCTTCATTTGAAAGATTGTGCCTGCCAGTGTTAATGCCATTTACCAGAAAAAAGGTTTTATAAATAGTTTGACTTATCAAACCGCCCTCATATATTATGCCATAGCAATATTCTTATACTAGCTTTTCCCGCGTGGTCATTTTCCTGGGACTAACGTATCCTATATGTTATTCCAGGACCAAAACTACTACAAGATTTCGTTCAGCCATCAAATAGGTTTTTATCGATTGCTCGGCTTCTACTCATCAGATTGAGATACCAAGTACACCAGTTTTTAAACCTAAGCTATCCATCACTGAAAACCCCATCGCAATCGGTCCCGAAGTTTTTACGTAATGGGCGAACAAACAAAATACACAAAACGTTATATTCGTATACAGTGGCCTATTTAAAGTCCCCTAGACCAATTTTTTTTTCTTATCTTCATTGTACAGACTTTTTGTTACTTGCTGCTTTATTTATAAGTATAAATACCATACGAACGTAGTTTATAACGATCATTATCTACAGTCCATAAGCTCAGCTTAAGTAAATGACTCATGGCGACAAGCCATAAACTTTTACTTTTGATCTTCAAGATTACGGAGAGCGTTATAAAAAACAACAAAATCTTGTTCTTATAAGGAAACAGCAGGAGACTTGACAACCACTGACCAGCGCAATTGTGATAATTAATTGTACATCGTACAAGGCCATCGAAAGCAAAGAAGACGGTAATCTTTAAAAAAAATATATGAATAATGATTCTGCCTCGCAAATCAAATATCATCACTGAAATTTCAAGGTTACGTATAACTAGCAAGAGCGTGTCGAACCACGCATTGTGCGCATAATTCGTGGGTTCTAGAGTTTCTACTTGAAAAGCCACCTTCTGACAAAGAGGTTTGTGTACGTTCTTGTCTTTGTGTCATGAGCCTGAGAAAACTGCAGAACTATCATGGATGTCGGTTCATAAACAAGTAATTATGACGCTGTGACAGACTGGGACGGACGACGGCCGGGCTGGACGATCTTATGACACTGCGATTGACCGGGACGGACAAACGGCCGGGCTGGACGGTCTTATGACACTGCGATTGACCGGAGGGACAAACGGCCGGGCTGCTCGGTCTTATGACGCTATGACAGACTGGGACGGACAAACGGCCGGGCTGGAAGGTCTTATGACGCTGCGATGACCGGGACGGACAAACGGCCGGGCTGGTCGGTCTTATGACGCTATGACAGACTGGGACGGACAAACGGCCGGGCTGGAAGGTCTTATGACGCTGCGATGACCGGGACGGACAAACAGCCGGGCTGGTCGGTGTTATGACGCAGTGACAGACTGGGACGGACAAACTGCCGGGCTGGACGGTCTTATGACGCTGCGATTGACCAGGACGGACAAACGGCCGGGCTGGTCGGTCTTATGACGCTGTGATAGACTGGGACGGACTAACGGACGGTCTGGACAGTCTTATGGAGGGGTTCCTTGTTGGACTACGGAACCTTAAAAAATAATCTGAGTACAAGTGTTGTAAAATGCCCATCAGCATCCCAAAAAGCGGTTGATATTTGACACTGACGTTGTGTCCCTTGTTGTAAACATTCTATTTTCTTTCACATTACACAAATCGGTTGGGCAATAAGCTCAGCGTGCGCGTCGCTCACATTACCAGTCTGTATAATTATGTAGCATCAGTTGCAACTTTATGATAGACGAGATTTACACAAAGGAAACAAATATACGCGTTCGTTTATTTTATTATCTCGGACGATGTTTACTGTTGGTACAAGCGATACTAGAATCGCGCGCGCAGGCGCCGCCGCGACGCGCAGCCGTTTGGATAATTCATAAGGGCACGCTCCTCTCGCGCCCAGGAAACCTCGCTTCCCGATGCCCATGTACAGATTATTGCATACCTAAATTGGTAGCGTAACCTGAATTACTCTGCAAAGAGACAGGCTCGTTGCCTACCTCCAGTCGAGTCATTCGACAGCCGCTCGGATTGCGCAGCTCTTTGTTCTCGACACTGACTCTATTAGCGACAATCTCTTCGGCGAACTTATGGGCCATTCGGGAATTTGTTGCGCAAAGTGTACACGCAATTAGTTGCAAGCCGTTTTCGATCGGGAAACAAAAGGGACAGCAATAAACAAGCAGCAGCCGCTTCAGCCGCGCCGGTGAAGCGCGAACTTGAAAATCTGCTCTGTTTAATGGTCCATATCCGAGCAGAATAAAAACTGGTCGTTTAGAAATGACGAGGGCAGGACCGCCGGCGCCAGCGCCGAATGGTTTTGTTGCTCCCAAAACACAACGAACAAGTGACGAAGTAAAATTAACACATATTTCACTATAGCACTTGCGCACGACTTTAATGGGATACGAGATGAGGGTCCTACGTTTCAGACGATATTCATTAAAATTGAAAACGGCGTAGGGACGATTCTTTGACTTTTAAATTGTGAAGTTTGAAGACAGTTATACAGCCATCAAAATTTTACGACTATCATGAAACGATCCTAGTTTTAATAAAAAACGGCAATTTATAGAGCTCGATCCAAGAAGTGCGCATAAAAATTTATTGGAGAATACAAGTTTCTCAATAGACGATCGAATAAAAAGGTTCGAGTCAGGTTAACTAGAAAAGCCAACGTAATCGAATAAGGTCTGAAAATGCTGGTCAGCTGGTATGCGGTCGGAATCATGCATGCGCGCTCAATCCCATGCCACGACTCGGCTGGAGGCAGACGGCGACAGAAAAAATCTCACTTGCCTAATAAGGAGCTAGTACGTGCTCGGACACTACCGTTTGCGATTATCTCACGGTCCACAACGGGGTCACGTGAGAACCAAATTGCAGCTTCTGCACTTAATGACTGCATTTAACATGAATAATTCCAACTCGCAGTAACGAAAGTTCAAGATTCGCGATAAACATTTTTTGCGTTGCGGAGGAAATTTGTTTAATAACATAATAATGACATTTATGTGACAAGCGAGCACAGGAAACCAGTTGTGAGCGCCTCATAGAGAATGTTTCGAGTCGCTTAGAGGTTGTAATTACGCAGAGTTCAGACACAAATAATTATATCCTGAGTAAGGACTGCAAACGGAGCAATTTGCACATAGACGCCGGGCGAGGAACAGTTCCCATTAAGGAGGTTTAATTGAAATAAACGACAATGTATAAACAGAAATGCATTATTTTACCTTTATTGTTACGTATTCAGCGGCAGTGCCGATCGCTCGTTTAAATAAGGTAATGACACCGATTAAACAGACATGAGTAAGGCGTACTTGTACGCCCATATTTGGAAAAGCCTTATTGAATGAATATAACAAATGTTAGTAACTTGATGTTTTATGTGAAAACTAGCTGCGTTGCGTTGTTTCGCACGCTTTGTCATTTCTCAAGGTTAAAAGTAATCTATGTGCCATTCCAGGACCTAAAATACCAATATACCAACATTTGATCAAAATTCCATTAGCCGTCAAATATTTTTTTATCGATTGCTCTGCTTCTACTCATTGAGATTGAGATACCAAGTATGGGGTATTTTATAACTCAAACCTTAAGCTATCATAAAATATAAAAAGCTATATCTATAAAAAGCTACGGCGCACCTGAGCTATGCAAGAAAAAGCAAGAACCCAATCGAAAATGAATATGTTTAGCATAAATGACAATTTGTAATAACGAGCACCACAATTAATAATACTCGTAATAAGAAATCCAGATTAGGAGTTCTGTATAAACCCGTCCGGAAAGTTGAATATCAATATGGGCCGAGTCCGACCCATAAACGAAAAACGAACCGGTCGGTAATCGATGGCGAGCCGCGATAGGGGGCGCGGCGCCTGCGCACCACCGCGCCGCCGGAATAATTGGGCACCGCGGGACTTCACACCATCGCCACAATGGCCCTCCCGAGGCCAGACACACTTTATTCCACCCGAGGACCACTAACATCTGATTTCACAAATAAACGCGACGCGTTTACGAAATGGAGTATTCAAATCGACGTTATAGATAGTACAGGAATGGAATCTAGGGACGCCGGACTTAATCGAAACGATTTCATCGAAACAATACCACTTGCTGTATAAAGATAAAAGGTAACGATGTAAGTACGAAAGCCAAAGCTGGTCATGGAAGATTTGACAAGACGTGCTGATAACGATCGTTCGGAGCAATTGCGAGTAATTGGTACAACAAACAGACAACAAGTAGCTGCTCCGAATGTAGTCGAGAATCGTGACAAGCGTTTTGTTACAATACAAAAATAAGAACTAAATCTAAGACGGTTTAACGGTAACAATTAGAGACGGAAAAACCAAACTGCCATCGTAAAAAATGTTGTGTAGTATCAACCACGTACACCATTCATATTTTTATCGCTATCACTTATCATTCGTATTATAAAAAGCCGTGTCTCGTAGCTGTGAACGTCCAAGCGCCATATGTCACAGAGATCTAAAGCTAATGTTATCATTAGGCAGTATTTCACGAGGAGTTCGTTCACCCCCTAGACGTCGCGGAATTCAGCTGCGACTGAGTATTTCCGTACGGGCCGACGGATGCTGCAGCCTTCCTCGCCGCTAAATCCACGACACATATAAATAAACCGCGTTTTCGGAGTGCCAACAGCATACACTTTATGCTGACTTTTACGACGAAGCAGATACGAGCGCCTTTACGAGTGTACCGATTACGCTCATTCAGCAAACGCTATAACCAGTCCAACTAGATCCCTCGTGAACCTTCAAGCGCGATGTAACACTCGCTTGCAGAAAATGATCAAGACACAGCTCAGCTTGTAATTGGTATCAGAGCTTTAGCTTTCTTTTAGTTTCTTTGGAAAAAGGGCGTCTTCCTAATTTCAATGTAACCCGTTGATATTTTGAAGTCTACGGAGAGCTAGAAAAGACAGAATTCAACCCTAATATTGATGTTTTGATGTTGAAATTCATAGAAGCGGACTGTTTGAATATTCATAGGCTTATTTAAACGAGAAAGCTTAACAGAAGAAAAGCTAACAAAGTAGTCTCGCGTCAGGCTAGCAGTCAATATTGGACAGTTGTTGGCTTTGTACAATTTCCCTAGCATTGTTGATGATTCCAGTGACTGTACAGTTTTCGGTTAAGTTAACCGTTATATGAATAACTTTCAGGTATTAAGCTTTCATTTATATCTTTATTGCATTTTTATTGAAAGCACACCAACTAATAATAATAAAACAAGTGCGCTTAATGTATTGTGTTACTTTTAATTCTGCTTTGAAATACAATACAATTTTTTGATGAGAACGCGCGCCAAATAAATTTTATAGAGTTCATAAGTTTCACAGGACTTAAAACATATTGTAAATTGTAATACATTATTGCTTCTATTTTAGAGCCCGTTCCAGAATGACGCTCAGTTTGAAACCATATCAGTTATTCTATGCTTGATCATACATTTGAGTGGATATCTCCATAGAAATCGACATTAAAATACGAGTATACGCTCAAGTCGAGATATAACTTCAACTGAGAGGTTTTCTGGAATACGTTCTTTGGAGTACGGTTTGAGATACGCATTGTATTATATACGCAAATAAGCGATCTTATCCTCGTACAATTTAAGACAATTCACTAAGGAGGTGCGAGGTCGAGCGTGGGAGTGGGACAGCCACACTCCGAGCAGGCTGCTCCCACCCAGTCTAATTAAAAGGATTTTGTTAGCTGTCAACTTGAGATAAGACCCACTTTAAAGTCACCGCCGAAGAATGCTCCTAAAAGGTCCAGTTAAAAGGTAGCTTACCGACTTAATTGGATATGAAGCAATGATTTGATACGATTTACGAACATAAGAATTGGAATTAGAATCAAGAATAGTTTATGAGGTAGTTGCAGTTCGTTCAATTGATTTAGAGGGAACATAAAACAGTTACGTTAATTTGAATGCTATTGTGGTGGGTGTCTCGTATATATGTAATTAGGACTTTTACTGGGTAAGTATATCATAAAAACGTTGAGGTTTTATTTATCGGTCGATGTCTAGCTCGTTACATCTAAACTTATAACAAGCTGTGCCCGCGGCTTCGCACGCGTGGACATTTCATTTAAAAGTTGGCCATCGTGTTGTTTCCAGGACCAAAAGTACATATAAGGTACAATATACTACATTTCTTCAAAACTTGTTCAGCCGTCAATTTTTATTTAAAGATTGCTCGGCTTCTTCTCATCGGATTGAGATAGGTACCAAGTACCTCAGTTTTTAAGTCAAAATCTAAGCTATCCAACTGTAAAAACCGCACCGCAATCGGTCCAGTAGTTTTTACGTAATGCGCAAACAAACATACAGACAAACAAACAAAATGACACGATTTTATAAAATTTTATATTGTTTTTAGTAGCTTATTTTAAGTTCTCTAGACATGTTTTTTCAAAATTATCTTCTTTGCACAGACTATTTAGTTCCTGTTGCTTTATTATAAGTATAAATATATAAATAGAAGAAGATAAAGCAATAAGTATCTACGAAAAGTTTGCACAAAGAAGACAATAAAAAATATATTAGGATACTTCAAGTAAGCGAATGAACATGAATTAAACATTTTTTAAATCGTGTCTGTCTGTTTGTCTGTATGTTTATTCACGAATCACTTCAAAACTACCGGACCGATTGCGATGCGGTTTTGACTGTTGGATAGTTAAGGGTTTGACTTAAAAACTGGGGTACTTGCTATCTCAATCCGACAAGTAGAATAGAAGCAGAGCAATCGATGAAAATCTTTTTGACGGCTGAATGAATTTTGATCAAATGTTGGAATATTGGTAACTTTTAAATCATGGAATAGCACATAGAGTAATTTTAACCTAGAGAAAAGACCACGCGTGCGAAGCCGCGGGCACAGCTAGTAGGGTATTAAAATGTACATAGCGCCCTATTAGCTTAGATTAAAGTGTAGTTTAAGTAACTAATATGTATATGTACAAGAACAGTAAACAACCTGGTATCTATAGAGGCAATCAAAACAAGAAAGTAAGAACGGTTAATGAAGATAGATTACCTTTTGCATATTCACTTTTATAGTGTTTATAGACAACACACACGTGCAGGCTGGGCTAGATATTCCCACATAAATAGGTACCTAAATAAGAGATCTAGGTAAATTGAAACTTAAAAACTTTAGACCCTTTCTGTTTGGATAATAAATTCTTCGCTCATTATCATTATAGCACTGACAATTAACTTATAATGTTTTAGATTAGAGGCTTAGTACAAGCGCGCGCGTTATCAACCGGTGTTTGTACTGAGTTTTGGTCACGCGCGAGCGGCACCGGCGCGTATTGAGCCATGTAGATACGTGAGATAGGATCCGGAATGAGGAATAGAGAATATCCGCAGATATGAATCGACACAGCACTCACAGCGCGCATGTACTTAGCCTATAAACTAAAACATTGACCGAGCGAGTGCGCAGCGTCTCCGTTTCAGCTTGGGCATACTACGTTGCTCGCGCGCGAAAAAGCTACCACGCGCACGACCACGCGCATACCAGTCGCTTGTTACACGTGCGCACGCGCAGTATGCGCTTGGTAGCTTTTTCGCGCACGAGCAAGGTAGCTATTATTTATTCTGTGGCTTGGGTATAAATGCATTCGTTTGTCCGGCTGTTAATTATATTATGGTATTTCTTTGCCGATTCAGTTTTATTTTTTATAATTAAATGGTGTAGATATGGGGTGGACAACGTTAATTTTTAAGCCTCATATCTCAGCCATTTAAAAAAATGTTCAACAATGTCACTAAACTTTTTTGTTACCCTTATTAAGACGAAACTTCAAGGGTCGAGGGTGTGAGGGGGTAGAAAATAATGGAAAAAAAAGCAAAGACCGAGCGAGCGAAGGCAGCTAGAAAGAACTTTGACATCGACAGTAAAATCAGGCTGTCGGACCATGCAAATCGATAATAATCGTCTAATGAAAACATTAATGGATTGAAGAAGCTTTTGACATAATGGCGGTAGCGCCCATATTAACAAAACTCTCAGCTTTTTGTTTTAAGGTGAACATTTATTCAGTTTTAAGCTATGCAAAGATAGACTTGCGAGGTCTACAGCTCACAGAGGCACTAGTTTAATTGTCAATGCTATTATAATTCCTTATTTTAACACGTTAAAGTTGCAAGAATAGACCATAGATAGTCCGTTTAGCATAATAGCACGTTGAACCGATAATCGTTGGGTAAGAAAGGGTTATAAAGATTATAAAGATATTGTAAAGATCGCGGGTCGAATCTGGATGCGATTGCCACAGGATCGAGGCGAATGGCGTGGTAAAAGAGAGGCCTATATCCAGCAGTGGGAAGATAAAGTTTGTGGATGATGATGATGATGATAAAGACAAGATTCTCTAATGGCGAGCACGGACTGGAAGACGGAGCGTAGGACGGCCCCCGATGGGTGATGGGAGCCATGGGTGGGGACAGGTGCTGGATGCAACTAATGAGCAACTGATATTTGTGGTGTTTAATAGGGAAGGCCTAGATTCAACAGTGGACTTGTTCTACTTGAACAATACAAGGGAAAAACCCTATTAATCCGCACTACTACTATAATCACTGCAAAAACGAATATACCCGTGCATTTTAAAACATTGACTAACAACATCATTCATTCAGATATTTTTTAGCCCGCGGCTACACGTGACAACTTGACAAGTGTCTTGTTCTTTAGTCATCTTTTGTTACACTGGCAGATTGGCAGTGGCAGAGAACCAAAAAACCGTGAACTCGACACCTAGCATGAGATCATCATAACAGCAATACAGCAAATAGCTAATGCCATATCTATCTGCTGTATCAATAATTCTTTGAACAAAAAACTATTTTGAATTGGATTTGATAAAAAAACAACAACCAATTTTTGTGTTTGTAAGGGTTCACCAAGGTTAACTTTCGAATAAAAAAGATTCAAAAATGACAGAATGGTAACATACACACAAAAAAGTACATATAAGAACCTCCTTCTTTTTAAGTCGCTGATAAAAAGTAAATTATTAACTTACTGACATGACATAAGCTTAAAGCGCTTGGTAGAAACGTAGAATTTGTACTATTTTCTTGTATGCAATGCAACCAATAACCACCCGTATTTTTCTGTCCATGCTGGCGAAGCCGCGGGTTACAGCTAGTATCATGTTATAGAAGAATATTCGGCCCTGTGTGTCACGTTTTGATTAGAGCAGCCATTTGGTGTTCTCAATTGGTCCTAGTTTGGTCCAGCCTGAACAATTTGCAAACATAGAGAACAATTTTCAACCATATAGAGAATCAATATCATCATTATCATGTCAGCCTTTAGAAGTCCACTGCTGAACATAGGCCTCCCCCAAACAGCGCAATGACGAGCGATCTTGTGCCACCTCCAACCACCGACTTCCTGCGATGGCTACAATGTCGTCGGTCCATCGTGTGGGGGGTCTCCCCACACTTCGTTTGCTTGTTCGTGGTCGCCATTCGAGAACCTTTATTCCACTTCAACTTGCAAACTCTGAGAGCTATGTTGGTAACCTTCGTTCTTCTACGGATTTCCTCATTTCTGATTCTATCACGTAGTGAAACACCGAGCATAGCTCTCTGTATTGCTCACTGCGCAACTCTGAGCTTTTGTATGAGACCAATAGTTAGCGACCACGTCTCAGTGCCGTATGTCATCACTGGTAACACGCACTGATTAAAAACTTTCGTCTTGAGGCTCTGCGGTATCTGCGACGAGAAGATATGGCGTAATTTCGTGAACGCTGCCCATCCGAGTTGGTTTCGTCGGTTGACCTCTTTGTCGAAGTTGGATCTACCCAGTTGGATCGTCTGACCCAAGTAGACATAGTGATCAACAGCTTCGATAATATCGTTCCCAACATAAACCGGCATGGGTACGATATGGGCATTTGACATGATGTTCGTCTTGCCCATGTTTATTTTAAGACCCACCTGTTGGGAAACAATATTGAGGTCACTGAGCATTGTGCTTAGGTCTTCCAGGGTTTCAGCCATGATGACTATAAAAAATCAAGAATAAAGGAAATAATCAAGGATGCTGCTTTCAAATTCTAAAATGTGTTTTACTTGGCCTCAAGTCATGAAAGTTTACTTAATCTAACAACCGTGTTCGGGATACAACTATTCTAGAAGAACCAGCAAGAAACCCGATAGCGATTTCTTTTATGTTCGAACTCAGCGGTAGTCTCCAGGAGGCGCTTAAGCAGTATTAAAAAAGAGAAAAGGTATTTAGGAGAGCCTTATTCAATGAGACTATTGAATTCTGAATAGCATTGCGTATTAGAATATCGTCTAGACCCATTTTGAACGACAGGAAGTTAATCCGCCCACCTCAGAAAATTAAGCTCGTATGCCTTATATTCCATATCAAGCAGAAAAACTTTGGTACTGGCTCCGGGTCGTGACCACAATAGCGGTCTAACGAAAGGATTAGAGCCGGTGTCGGATTTTGTTAATGAGCCCCTTTGTGTACGCCTCCGCGGCCACAACGACGGAAATCATTCATTTCTCCGGAACCAATTGACATTACCATTTTTTCTCTTTTATAACGTGCCACAGGTTTGTTTATAAGCCACCCGGGTCGCCTACGCGCCTATGTTACAAAACTAGTCAAGACAGAGCAGTAATATAATCTATAATTAACTCAATCAAATCAACCATGTTAAATATTAAACGCAGAAAACTTGGCTAAGCAGTAACATATTTATTGTTTTACAACACTATTTGTATGCGATCATCTCGAATACTTTCGCTAAGGCGGTATGGTCATATCTACGAATAACTATAGAGTAAAAAAAGATGGATGATGAGAAGATGGTTCTAAAAGTATGCGAGACATGTAACACTAATTCTATGAAAGCAATCTGGCACCGCAGCGGAACGTATGGAGCTGGTGAGGCGCCTGCCGTCAATCAAAATGACTGACGTTATATCACTGGCGGGTTGCTTAATAAAACATCTGCTGTATAAACCCCAGTAAACTTCACAGATTTCTAGCCGTCAGAATGTTAATACAGTTTTATTTGCGTTTTATAAAAACATTCTTCAAGTAGATTTAGTATGATTCACTTCTCGATCGATTCAAGATAGATAGTCTGCAACAAATAATACAGATCTTTGAGATACAGAATCAAAGAAAGTAAAATCATTTCATTAGAGCGGTTGAAAAAGAAAAATACAAGTCAGGGTCTATAAAAGTTATTTAAGAGGGTCTGACAGTGACATGCGCAGCTATAAAACGTTAAAAGGATGAAAGGACTTCAACGGATAATATCGAGGAGAAAAAAAAAACGAAAGAGTATCGCTTTCAATTCCGTCAAGCCGCACCACACTGAACGCAGACGGCTATAGAAAATAATGTTAGTCCCACCGCAAGAAATATCACACGTCGTAAATGGAGATGAGATCGTATTATTTACGGGTTTGGTTGGACGGCTGCGATGGTACACGAGCCCACGTAGCTTTTGAAGAGAGGCTTAAAGAAGCTGCCGGGACGTCAATCAAACGCGCCGTGTGTTATTGCACACAATACACCACTCAGGACTCCGCTGATCGCCCGAATGAAATCACCGCCGTATCATCGACAATAGAAATTCCATACCGATATAGAACCCATAAAAACGAAAATATCAAGTTCTAAAACAAAGGCCAACCGTTTTATGAGAATAAAGATTATTTTAGTGAGCCGTTAAATAAACTGTTAATATGCATTTAAAACGGAATGCCTACTTTTATTTCCGGTGGAGATAATAGAAAAAGCTTGTTCGCGGACGTCGACTAAAATTATGTGTTCAAAGATATTTGAATATACAATTCACGAAACTATGGTAGAGATTTGGAACAAAATTGAATTAACATAGTTTAAGGGCAATTAATCGGTTATTTTAAAATTCCTTTTAATGTTGGTGTTTCCGGTTGCCATTAAAACTGAATAGAATCAAAATAAAGTGCCGTCTAATTGCGTTTTCGTAGTTTTGCATAACGAATGGATTTAGACAAAAAAAAGCTTTATGAAAGCTAAGAAATATTTTTTTGCGCTTTTTGCGGCGAAACACAAAGCCGAGTTCGAGTTGAAAATAATTTACATGTAAACTGACGACAGTCGCTATTAAAAGCCAATTAACTCTTGTATCATAAACGGAGGAGTACATGCAATAAAAATATCGTTAAGACAGTCGTTCAAAAAGTCTTTTAGATGAGACGTAATCGTATTTAAATGCCAATAACTGAAGTATAAGGCCATGTCGTCGACGGATAAGGAGAGCCATAGACGTACGGACAAAAACGGGAAGATTGGCATAGTACAACGACAAGAACCAAACGCCAGGAACGAGTCATTTAAGAGCCTTTTATAGAAGCTGGCATTCTATAATTTTAAACTCCGTCGCAAAAAGAGGGGTAGATAGATATATAGATAGATAACTCTTTTTTGTACACCTAAAATACACATAACGCAGGGGTGTTACAGGGGTTTGTCCGTCTGTGGAATGTCCCATCGTACCTTCCTAAAGGATTGACCGATTTCAATTGCGTCTTTTTTATTAAAAACTAGCTGTACCCGCGGCTTCGCACGCGTGGTCATTTCTTTAGGTTAAAAGTACTCTATGTACTAATCCAAGATCTATAATACCAATATACCAACATTTGATCAAAATTCCTTCCGTCCCGTCAAAAATATTTATATCGATTGCTCCGCTTTTACTCATCGGATTGAGATACCAAGTACTCCTATTTTTTATTAAGACCTTAAGCTATCCAACGAAGAAAACTGCAGCGCAATCGGTCCAGTAGTTTTAACGTGATGCGCGAACAAACAAACATACAGACAAACAGACAGACAGACACGTTTTTTAAAATGTTATTTTCTTGTTCAGTAGCTTATTTTATTTACCCTAGTTTTTTTTTTATCTTCTTTGTACAGTCTTTTTCGTACTTATTGCTTTATTATACGTACAGATATTTTTCACTTTCAAATTAGCATAGTTTAGACCCCTATCCCACGTGAAAGCTTTAATTTTTCGGTATAAAAAGTACCCTCAATTTTAACCCATCAAATAGGTTGCATCAAAACCCGTTTAGTAGTTTCAGTGTGATACGCGTTCTTTTAAATTACTTTCATCTTCTATCCTGCGGGAATCCTTTAATTTTTCGGGATGAAAAGTATCCAATGTCCTACCTCGTAGTATGAACTCAAATCGTACCAAGATTCATGTGAATTCATTCAGCATGATACGCGGTCAAGATACAAACATGCAGACAGATAGACAGACAGGCAAAAAAGAATAAAAATATGTTTTGGCTTCAGAATCGAATAAGGAGTACAATCCGAAAATAACTTCTGGCTTAACATAACTTTGGTCCCCTATCCTGCAGGCACCCTTTATTTATTCGGTATAAAAAGTATCCTCAATTTTAACCCATCTTATAAACTATGATTGTGCTAAGTTGCATCAAAATCCGTCCAGTAGTTTCAGAGTGGTAAGAGTTTTTTTAAATAACTTTTAACCCCTATCCTGCGGGAACCCTTTCATTTTGCGGGATGAAAAGTATCCTATGTCCTACCTCGTAGTATGAACTCAAATCATACTAAGTTTTATTTAAATTCAGTCATTAGTTTCATTGTGATGCCTAGCCAAGATACAAACAGACAGACAAAAATTAAAAAAAATAATTTTGGCTTCAGTATCAAACATAGAGTGCCCTCCAAAAAAAATATCTAAATATCTTCAATGTACAGAATTCGACCAGTTACAGTTTTTTTATAAGTATAGATATGGTGTTGACAAGATGGTTCTAAGCTTTGTTTGGCAGAAATTTGAGCAGCCGTTCCCGAGATATGCTCTGCTGCATATCTCGGGAACTAGGGAACTTAAATAACTCAGAAATTAATATTACTACTAGTCGATTTTTATACAACATTTTTGTTTCTCATAATAATGTTCCCTAACGATTAACACTAGCTTAATTTATGACCAAGAAACCGAGTTTTTATTTTCGAAATGGTGTAAGTTTTGGTATGTCAGGTCAGATCAGATAGCCTCCATACAAAAATGTAAGATAGTCTTTAAAAAGTAAAGTAAATCTGTATCTGGATCAAAATCCAAGGAATCAATATGAGTATTCAAATTTTGCTTCTATATCTATAAACAGATTCACTAGCAGATTTCATTAGGTCTCAATTGTCTTGTTTACATAATCTGTGTGTGTATGTATGTATTTCAAACGAGGTAGTGCCGACTTCTGGGTGTCAGTTTGTTTGACAAATTCTAACGACTATTAACCACTGGGAGCGAAGGCTTAATGTGCCCTCCGAAGCACATCCACATACAGGTGCGGGCCGAGGATAGAACCCGGTGTCGTTGAATTGAAAGTGCATTATAACAGCTTAAGTACCATCGCATTTACATATTGGAAATCTTTACTCGGACCTTCATTTACGACACCACACACAACCCGATGCATTTAATTTGCAATCGAAATCACTACGGCAGAGCGGCAGAGCTCCGCCTCTATCATCAGACATTTTTCAAAAGGTAGAAACTATAATTTATTCCATTTGTCGATTTATATTTCCAAGTGTAAAAACACACGTTCTTGGGGCACAATGGAGGCGAATATGATTTATAGGCGGACAAAGGTATAAATGCCATACATTTAAATCAAAATGATCCTAAATTCAACGCCACAAGAGCCTCAGTTTCTTTTCTAGTCGTTGTTGAGGTGGAACATGCAGGCGCCACGAAGGCGTATTTTTTTTAAAGTTGGGGTTTTATTTTAAAATCCAATACGAGGTCGGGTCGGCATACCGATTGGTGAATACTACAGGTATCTACGTAGAAGCTATTGTCAGCTGAACTCGGTTATCATTTGATGGGTTGAGATATAATGTTTGGTTTGTATACTCTAATGTTGACACTAAAGTAAGGCAGGAATAGTGTTGCTTTTCATCATCAATGCATAAAAAATTGATGTATTTATATAAATAATAGGTACTCATTAAAGTAGAAACAAAACAAGTGTATTGAATTACTTTCAAGATAAGGTTGGGTCACGACACGACAACTTGTCGTTTTCAATTAGTTTCTTAATGATCAAAAAACTTAGCAATAATTATCGCTTTTCTTAGAATTGAGATAACAATGGCCCCGTTAGTTCGGCAGTTATTGTTAGACTGATATAACATTGTCATTGTCTAAATCCAACTTAGAATTATAGCTGGGGACGTGGCAGGTACACTCCGTGCATTTAGATAATGACGGGGTGCGTCGGCGCCGGCGCAGCCTCCACTCCGCTCCGCCGGTAGCCATTAGCGTTTAAGTCCTCTACAATTATAGAGCAAATCAATGGAACCCAAATAAAAGCTGTACCATGATACTGATTTATTGAACGGACACGTCCAAAATAAAAATATTAAAAGGGCCGAGAGGATGCAATCAAGGGCGAACATAATCGATTTCGAGCGATGCGACATGGAAAATTAAACGACACTTTTCAGTGGACAAAACAGGAACGCTATAAATCGTCCGACCCCGGCACAAAACACGCCCAAAAAGAGTTAAGCGTTTGGGAGATCGTCGAATACAGATTATGGAGCGCAGGTGTTAAATAAAAATAATAAAATTGGACGCGCACCACGTTAAAAAGAGGAGTACGAGCGGCCGCGCGGCGCCGAACGAGCTGTAATTTCGTTTGCAACGTTCCAACAAAAAACGACGTGTACCTTCGAGTGAAGCACGCGAGTGCTCAGCCAACATTCGCCATTCAAAGTCACTCGACGCACGTCGGCGCCCATTCTGAGTCCTTATATGAGCGCTCGCAAGTCTCGAAACAAGCACTGGCGATGGCGACCGACACAGTGGACCCTACTAGGCAACGATTATCAAGATTTAAAACTCCGCCGACACGAAAAAGCGTTAAGGGAACCGACACTTTCAAACGCAGCGCGCAAAATGAACTTTTTAAATGTGGAAAGACTCTCGAAAGACTACAGATACTAAGAAAATAGCAGGGTAATCAAGCCTCATTATACATGCCGGGCTCGACTGACAAATTGACCACTTCCGAGAAGCAAATTCGAAGCGAAGGTAATGTGAAACAAATAAAATGGACGGCGAGCTCACAAATAGCAATTAAGGAGGCAATCCTTTTTCGCACGTACGAACAAATTGTGGGCAATAGTGCAATCGCTTCGCTCGACCACAAAAACGCAAGCCTACAGGACTCACAAAACGAAACACGTGAACTTAGCTCGGGCTTTTCCACAACAGCTATATTAAAACAATACCATATGCTCCACACGTAAGTCCAGGTCGGGTTGTGCCTGACTGAGGCTTGTTTAGGATAGAAATGTGAGAAAAATCTTCATTTAGCGCGGCTCCGGCGAAGCCGGCAAAAAGTGCCAGTCAGCCCTTGTGTACTGGTCAGTAAACAAGGAATCTAGAAAGCTACAACTAAGAAAAACTAAACACCGTAACCAACTTAAAAGCGGAAGGGGCTCGTTATGCCGCGCCTTACGTTTGGAGAGGTATTTGTGGTCGGTCCCTGTTTACATACTACCACCAAATATGTCAGCATTAGTGGACGTTTTTAGAGCTAAGCCCAAGTTTAATTAGGGGCGGTTGGGAGCATGAATAAATAAAAGGATTATCGCACCATCTCTGTGTGCATCCTTCTTCAGGCTGCGGCATTGTATTTACGATTTGTGTTTAGTAGAAAAAGAGGTTGTTATGCAGTGTGTGTGTTATGAATTATGCGAGTGTGACAAACAGCGAACGTGACATCTTGAGAATGTGACTTTCTACGACATTATGACATTTTGAGAACGTGACATTGTACGACGAGACGGATAATTTTATCTAGGCCACCTGACTTTACATAATTTTATGTTTGTTGCCGCGTTGCTTTACTTGCAGATTCGTTTTAATAATAAGGTCGAGAGATGAGATGACATGGCGCATCATATCGTAGGGTAGCACAAGAGCAATGGATGGCAATCTTATATTTCTTACTAGCTTCCCGCCCGCGACTTCGTCCGCGCGTACTACTGTTTATCGTGCAAAAAAAGCATCCTATGTTCTTCTAAGATATTAAGGAACGTAAGGTATAGCACCAATGCTCTTGAAGTATTTTGACAGACTTGTTATTTCGTTACAATGACAACCGTTCCTTACAGCGAGTAATAAACATTTTCCAGTTTTCCCGTGGAAACTTACACTGTTCCAGGATAAAAAGTATCCTATGTTTTATTCTATAAGCTATATATTCTATGGGTATAAGCTATCTCCATTCCAAATTTTATCAATATCCATTCAGCCATTATCGCGTATCATCATTTGCAGCTCATTCCACCCAGTGCAGGGCATAAGCCTCCTCCCCCTTACACCATTCATCTCTGACTTGAGACAATCGCATCCAGGTCTTACCAGTCTTATGTCTTTGAGTATACATAGTAATTTATACCCAAAAAAGTGAGTAGTAAAGAGAAAACCGGACAAGTGCGAGTTAAACTCGTGTGAGAGGGTTCCATACGATGAATATGTCGGAGTGCCGCGATGATGATTGCGTTCATTCGCTTGATGGGTTACAGGACGCCGAATAATTGGCGGCAAAGAGATACGTAAATTTGCGAGCGTGCGCACAACGCGGCGACTTCGGCACCGCTCGCAACCCCACTCGGACGATAGTCCTCTCTGTGCCTCGGAAACAGATAATTCAACATCTTAAAGTAAACAAATCAACTTCGTTCTTAATAAATAGTAAATTTATTTACGAATTAATCAAAATAGTTCATCTAACTAATATACAATCATAATCCGTAATCTAATCTAATCGACATAAAATAATAATAATCAAAACCTTCACAAAACCTTCACCTTCACTTCAAAAACTTCACATATTACAACATTCACTGATTTGTGATAAATAATTAAATCGCACTGTTAAATATATTATCTTACAATATTATAAGTTTTATCATGTTATTTTAAGTCTATAGACTTCTTATAATCCTGTGGTTGTCCTGCAATCCATAAAGAACAATTTTAGGTATACATAAAAAAAAAACCTGTTCGATAGTTTCGGAGACAAAGGGGGAGGAAGGCGCTTTTTGTTAAAAATTAAATTAGTAATTCACATGTGTACCAAATTTCAACTTAATTGGTCCGGTAGATTCCGAGTAAATTGGCTGTGACTGTGACAGACAGACGGACGGACAGACAGACACACGAGTGATCTAGAGAGATTGAGCAGACAATTTTCATGTTAACTATTATCCAATCAGATACTATTTAGATTCAGTTAGATCAGATCAGTAGGTATCTATCGATTTCAGCCCACACTAATCCGGGTCATGGATCAGTAGAACCACGATTAATAGGCCTCAGTTAGTAGATCGTTATTCACGCGGCAACTTCGGCTCTATCAAGATCTTAAGAGATGTTGATATGTATTTAAATTCAGGGATCGCCTTTTTAATACGCCTACGGGGTTCAGTCCAGTCTGTTTTAAGTGCATCGATAAGAGCTACAATGTTGAACATAGATTGTGTCGATAACACAGAATATATAATAGTACAAACGATACTGAGGAAACCAATCATGCAAACATTTCCAAAACAATTGTAATAGTAATCCAATGGAATGCAATACATAGTTGTAATCCAAACGGGCATTGTTGTTAAACAACCGGCTCAATTTAGAGGGGTAACGCCCTAGATTGTAAACTGTGTTATGCTTACAACAATACGTTCTTAGTATTTCCCGCTGGGGTCAGCGACTCGTAAACAGACGTGTGCGAGAATCCAGAAATACGACGGCACGTAATAATCTGTGACGTGTTAAGAAAACTTTGGGGAAAACTATGGCTGCGTTCCGAGAAAAGCAGTCTCTATTGACTTTATGATCTTCCAGCGCTAAAAAATGGATTGGTCTGGAGTCTGGACACAATCGAGGCCACGTTTTGCCCTCCGGCCACTTCGATCCACCGCTAGCCTACACCAGGGGAGCCTAGTGGTGGACGGTGGATGCATTAGGAAAAAAATCCGTTAATCTTTAGATGGACCGGTCGATCTAAGAGGCAAAGAAAATACCTATGGATCCAATGGTGGATTCAAGAGGAGAAAAAAAAACTTTAGCTCCACCCGTGGAGCCTGGCGGTGGATCCAAGTGGCCGGAGGGGCTAGGTTGAGCATCGAACGATGCAGAGATCTGAAGACCGCAAAATTAGTCGCATGGATAGGGAGGCCTATGCCTAGCAGTGATCCAGTATTGGATGATGATGTTGTGGCAGTTGGAACTTGGGCGGTCTTTCATATCTGTATTTGAATGAATAGAGTCATGTCTTAATGCTAAATACACAAACATAATAATTAAGTTGTCATGTTGAGTATGTCTTATCTAAGCGTACCTTTTGTTTGTCGCCTCACCACATGGGCCGAAGCGTGAATGAGCTGCTAGGTCAAGGGCTCAAGGCATTCATAAAGTGTACCTACCTAATCTACATAGTGTATTGGTACCAAGAAATTCCTGTGGTTTTAATCATGACAGAATGTATCAAGTAAACAAAGAAAATTACATCAGAGCTATGTCTAAATATGGTTAATTGACAAACGTGATCTCAATGCATAGTTTTATGTGTGTTTAGACGAGATCTTCGCAATGTAGGTATTTAGTAAATGTATTGCTATCTCCTTCCCTCCTCCCGTTCCCCAATACTAGCGATAGAGAGCGCCGTGAGTTTTAGTAGTACAGTTTATGATAGAATTGGTGTTTTTGGGGAAAGCACGTTCCACCCTCTTAATTGTGATGTGAATCTTTTGTTATTAATATGAATCGTTTGAATAGAATATAGTATACGCTTATCAGTTTTATTTTTGTAACAAAAGCGTTTATTTATAAAAGGAGATTAAAAAATTTCATTCCTTCAGCGCAAAAAAAAACCCGTTAGTTAAGGTTCTTATAACTTTGAAATTTTTTGTAAAACGTAGTCATATAAGCGTAGTTAATTAATGAAATAAATTTTAGCAAAAGAATAAAATTGAAATCGGATCATATTTAGGGTACACAAGTGTTTTTTTTCTTTTTAATCGACTTCAGAAAAGGAGACGGTTATATGTTCGGCTGTATGTATGTTTTTTTCTTTATTTTATTTATGTTAGTCGGCATGTCCGTCAATTGCGGACCGATTACAAAAAATCTCTATAATCTCCAGGTGGTCCCATATAAATTGTATCAAAATTGGTAGTCAACAATAAAAAGATGGAACCCCTTCGAGTTTGGGCTCATTTGGTTTGTCTTGATGAGTTCTCTGGTGTTATGTGGTTTTCAGGATCTGATGATGGAGCCGGAAGGTAGTCACAGGAACGCAACAACAAAATGATGGAAAATGGTCAATACTAATTTAGTTGTTATATATGTAGGTTTTAGCCATCCTTGGTTTTAATTTACCAACACTTTGAGTCTAAAGTAAGTAAGTGTCTACTATTTTCTTTGGCATATATTTTTTCCGATGTTTGCCTAGGCCACTAAAAATCAAAAATCCATTTTTTTTTCTAAAAATATTTACATCGACTTCATAATAAAAATGTTATTTTGTAAACAACCACTAAAAATAAAAATAATTACAATTGAGCCAGAACAGTATCACTTTTTCGAAATTACTAACGTAATAATAATAATGCATAAATACAACATAAGATAAGAAAGAGTTTTTTGAAGGCGGTGGCAAACCCAGGCACCATTTAAATCTAATATCTTTACAAAATTAATACGTACCTATCTATGTACGAAGTAATATGCAGTTGTCTATGACGCACCTACATACAAAACACGAAACGCAGAAGAGACAAAACATGAGACTCACACGAGCAGATTTTGACTTTCACACGTTCACAAACCGATTGACACGAATACAGCAGTACTAGTAAATTATAAAGTTTTTGTAGATAATTATTTTAAAAGCTTATTATTTTATATAGCACGTCAAGCCGTTTAAGACATTATCTTTTTGAATAAGCTCAACCTTATTAATAATTATGGCTCGGCTTGGCACCGCCTTCAAAAAACTCTTTCTTATCTTATGTTGTAGGTATTTATGCATTATTATTACGTTGGTAATTTCGAAAAAGTGATACTGTTCTGGCTCAATTGTAATTATTGTATTATTTTTAGTGGTTGTTTACAAAATAACAGTTCTGAAGTCGTTTTTTTTTTGGAATAATATTTTTTATATGGTCACGGTTGCTATAGACTCTCTTCTTAAGCTCTTAGAGGAGAAAAAAGGAATAAATGTACCGATTCAATCATAAATAATAATTACACCGTTGAGGCTTTGGAAGATGGTGCGGTTACAACTTACAGCAAAGGTAAAATTACGCTCCTGCAGGAAATCAAGGGAATCGGATTTATACGTGACTACATTACGAAGAGTTTCCAATTCGTCACGGACGACGGATCTTGAACACGAATGATGGTGCTATTTATCGAGACGTGAGCAGCCAGATCTCAGATTACGTACCGAAATCTCATTAGTCCTCCAACTTGCCTATGATCTAACAGACATGTAGCCGCATAATTTACAACTCTTATGCATGACAAGTTACTTGCGCCTACATAATCTTCGACAGCGAACGTGCCGTGCCCTGTACTCCCGCTAGTTCTGACGCCTACCCATATATAAACCACGGATAGAAGACGTTTTTATGCGCGGAATAAGATTCATAGACGTCATTCCGACACTCGGGTTGTAACAATGAAGGCTTCGAGCGTTGGAGCGAGTGGGCGGCGGCGGCTAGACCATTGTCGAGCGAACACTCAAGACGCTAACATCCTGGCGAGACGAAGAAAAGGTATTTATTATTCTAACTAGCTGTGCCCGCGGCTTCGATCGCGTGGTCATTTCTCTAGGTTAAAAGTACTCTATGTGCTATTCCAAGACCTACAATAAACATTTGATCAAAATTCCTTCAGCCGTTTAAATTTTTTTTATCGATTGCTCGGCATCTAATCATTGGATTACGATACCAAGTAGCTAGGTCTTGGTCAAACCCTAAGCTATCCAACACTGAAAACTGCATCGCAATCGGTCTAATAGTTTTTACGTGATGCGTGAACAAACATACAGACAAACACGATTTTTAAAAATGTTTTATTCTTGTTTAGTAGCTCAGACCAATTTTTTTAAATTATCTTCTTTGTAGAGACTTTTACGTTATTATTGCCTATAGCTGTGCCCGCAGCGTTGCTCGCGTGGTAGTTTTTCTGGGATATAATGATCCTATGAATTATTCCAGTACCAAAAGTACCAATATAGGTACCTACCTAGCTGTGTTAAGAACCTTTAGTGGCGATCCGACATGGTCGTGATAGGTCAGAAGACGAAGGCGGTAGCGAAGCGTAGCGAGCATAAAGCCCCATTATAGATAAGAACCATCTTGTTTACCTCAGCTTTGAAACATAAAAACCCGCAGTTAAATTGGTCCATTCGTTTGAAAGATACGATTTCACCCCCCCCCCATTTTTTTCAACTCCCCCCCCTTTTTTCAACTCCCCCCCCCCCCTTTCAACTTTTCCCATCCCCCCCCTCCCATATAGCAAAGGAACATGATGAACCATCTCGATCACATCCTTTTTAAAACATAAAAAACTGCATCAAATTTGGTCCATTCATTTGGAAGCTATGAACTTCACCATATTCCCCCCCTCCCTCCCCCCTTATTATAGCTAAGACAAATCTTGTTTACCTCAGCTTTGAAACATAAAAAATCGCAGCTAAATTGGTCGATTCGTTTGAAATGTACGATTCTCACCCCTTTTTTCTCGAAACCCCCCTTTTCTCACCCCCCCCCCCCCCCCATATAGTTTAAAAAAACCCCCTCCGCTTTTAGATATAAAAAACTCTCAGCTAAATCGGACCATTCGTTTGGACGCTACGTTTCTCACCCTCTTCCCCCCCCCCCCTCCCTACCCCATATAGCTAAGCTAAGAACCATCTCGATCACATTAGCTTTCAAACAAAAAAAACCGCATCAAAATCGGTCCATTCGTTTGGGAGCTTTTTTATGAGGATGCCACAAACAGACACACACACACACCCTCTCACACAGTGATACACACCCTAAACTTATAACACCCGTCTCTTTGTTCGGGGGTTAAAAATATAAAACAGTAAGCAGTTTTGTTAACAATAAAAACAGCCGCAAGAGGTCTCTTTTTATGAGGGAATGTAAATTATGTATGATAATTTATTTCTTTTTTAAACATGCACTTCAGGTAAAACTAACAAATTTACAAAGTAAAAAAAAAACAAAGTAAATTGACAGTATTCTTTTCTGTTTTTGAGTTTTTTCTAAATTATCTGAATTTGAATTATTGTGACCTATTTTGTTGTAACAATTTGACGGTTTAATTCAAGGAAAAAAAAGCATTGAAATTGTAAAAATAACGCATAAAATATGTAAATGCATAAAAATATGGAATAAAACATTTCAATAAGTACGTGATTTCGATCCACGCACGTCTGGGTTGGCAGGCAGAAATACTCCCGCTAAACCATTTAGTATAGTGGCGAGAGGGTCGAAATTATGATAAAAATTTTAATGTTTTATTTATATTACATTTAAAATACCATAACTTTGAATACCTATCCCTAGGAACCCTATATTTTTTGGGGATAAAAATTAGATTAGCCCAGTTACAGTTTTATTATAGTACTAGCTGTACCCGCGGCTTCGCACGCGTGGTCTTTTCTTTAAGTTCATAGTACCATAATGTGCTATTCCAGGACCAATATGCCAACATTTGATCAAAATTTCTTTAGTCGTCAAAAATACTTTTATTGCTCGGCTTCTAACTCACCAGATTGAGATACCAATTACACCAGTTATTAAATCAAACCAGCTATCTAACAATGAAAACTATATTGCAATCGGTCCAATAGTTTTTACATGATGCGTGAACAAACAAACATACAGACAAACAGAAAGAGGGACACGATTAAAAAAATAAGCGTGTTCAATACCCTTTTTAAGCACCCAATCGCATTTTTTATCTTCTTTTTATAGCCTTTTTCGTACCTATTGCTTTATTATAAGTATAGATATATGACTGTGTCAATTTGCATCCAAAATCCGTCTAGTAGTTTCAGCGTGATACGTTTTCTTTTTAATAACTTTCAACACTTATATTGCGGAAACAACTTATATTACAAAAATTGAAGGAATTCATTAGTTTCGCACAGAAACTACAGAATTAATTAAAAAAACATACTAACTTACTTACCTTATTGTTTTACTTTTTATTTCAAAATAAAAAATAAAGCAGCTTTGGCTTCAGTAGGTATCGAAATAGAGAACCATCCAAAAAATATTATTTATTACTTAAATATTAATATAACTTTGGACCCATATCCCCCAGAAGCCCTTTTTTACGGGATAAAAAGTATGCATAATTTTCACCCATCTTAAAAACTATGTCTGTGCCAAGTTGCATCAACATCCGTCCAATAGTTTCAGCGTGCTACGTGTTGTTTGAAATTAATTAATTAATTTAATAATTTTTCACCCCTATCCTGCAGGAACTCTAATTTTTCGGGATGAAAAGTATCCAATGCCCTACCTACCTCGAAGTATGAACTCAAATCATACCAAATTTTATTTGAATTATGTGAGTATTTTCGGCGTGATGCGCTGCCAAGGTACAGACGGACAGACAGACAGACAAAAATTAAAAAATACAGTTTTGGCTTTAGTATTGAATGTAGAACAGCCTCGAAAAAAGTTACAAAATATCTACAATTTACAGAATTTGGGACATTATCCAGCAGGAACTCTTAATTTTTTCGGGATGAAAATTGTCCTCAATTTTGTAAACTATGACTGTGCTAAGTTGCAACAAAATCCTTTCAGTAGTTTCAGCGTGATACGTATTCTTTTAACTAAATTTCTTTCAAAAAAAATATTTCACAATATCTTTAATGGACAGAATTTGGAGCCATATCCCGCAGGAACCCTTTATTTTATCGGGATAAAAAGTATGCATAATTTTCACCCATCTTATAAACTATTTCTGTGCCAAATTGCATCATCATCCGTCCAATAGTTTCAGCGTGCTACGTACTTTCTGTATAAAGAGATTAAAGCCTTGAAAGTAGAAAATACTTGCATAGGAAATTGATCTTTGCCGTCATATAAATAAGGAGAACAATCGTGTTTTCATGGGATCGTGGGATTCGCGGCAGGGTCGTGCTACCTACTGTACATGTTTACGTGTCGCTCTGCTACAGAAAAGTGAAATAGTGGGAAAAAGTGCAAGCATTTCTTCGGTTGTTACACCATTGCAAAGAGCGAAATTGAAAGAATAAGGTACGCTAAATAGATTTATAGCATTCAAAGGAAATCTACAGTAATTTCAAAATTAATATTCACATTTCAACAACGTAATAATTGAATAGCTGTGGAGTACCTACGCGACACGTTGAGTGCATCCGCACTGAGGCCTGCGGTCGGCAGCTCAGTTGAGCGTATTTGTCTCGCTTACACGCACACCGAGTGCATAACTCTCTCCTACTCGCTCGCGTACCTATTTTGCCTCGCTATTACGCTCTAATATTATACAATTCTTTCCTGTGGCCACTTGTAAATAACATCAATACTAAATTCTTGTGAGAATGGAAGCTAATAATTTTGCTGCGTGTAAACAAGCCATCACTACGCCACGATTGCTTAAATGCGTTGGTTGTAAAGCTCCTTACCATCCAATTTGCGTAAACGCGGTTACAACGGATCTGAGTAAGCTGACTGATTGGTTGTGTCCCTCATGCCGGGCTGGTTTACCGAAAAATTGCAACTTGAATACGCCGGTTCTCACACCTGTCCGGCTCGAAGTATCGAATGAAAAATATGGCGCGTCACGCGATTCACGTGCGATAAAACGTATGGCTCTTGGTTCTCCAGACCAGATCAGGGATAGCGGAGAGGACAAAGAGTACGAACTCGCAGACCCCATCGCCTCTGAACTTCGTTTGTTAAGATTAGATTTGGTGGAGATCAAAACATGTTTGAAGTTATTGACAGAAGGAGTGAGCAAATGTAATATTAGACTGGACAGCTTTGAGGAACGTATTCAGTCTCTGGAGGTGAAAGTTCCAACAATATCGTCTTTAGAGACGATATTTATATTTACATATTATTATTATATTTTAGAGACAGTTAACCACTTACAGGATCAATTGAACCATCAGGCGCAAACCTTAGGAATGAACTGGAGATTGTCGTCATAAACGAGACGTCCAATGAGAGCCTTGAGCATATCGTCATGCTCACGGCAACGAAAGTCGGCGTTAATCTTCCCGAAAGTGAAATAGACTGGGTTACACGCGCTGGGCCTAAAAACGGCAGAGACCAACCTCGTCCGATCATCGTCAGGCTAACCAGGAAGGTAAAGAGAGACGAGGTGCTTAAAGCTGCAAAACTCCGGCGTCATACTATCATAACCTCAGCTGACCTAGATATCTTGGGCCCGCCTCGGAAGATCTACGTCAATGAACATCTGTCAAAACTAAACAGAATTTTATTTCGAGACGCCAGACTGCGGGCAAAGGAACTCGGGTTCCGGTTTTGCTGGGTCAACAATGGAAGGGTGTATCTGCGAAGAGAGGAAGGGAAGCCCGCGATCCCCATCAAATCCCACGCTGACTTGGACCGCATTCTCCCCACGGGACCCAGTCGGACCTCCGGACCCGGAGTTCCGTTCTAATAAAAAAGGCATACGCGTTAAAATTAGAATATTTTTAAAAATTTATAATTTTCTCTATTTGATGTCAACAGTATTGAATGTGTTTTGTTGTATTTTACTCGCTGGTTCAAATTATTTACAAGAACACCCCTATCAAACGTCTCTCTACACTACACTCGCTTACACTCATAGACAATATCCATTATTTCTTACGATAAATCTGTGGAATGTGAGCATCCCCAATAGGTATTGCAAGGCTGCGCCTACTTGTGTCGGCACAGATTATGTTGGAACAGTACTTCTCCAGGTTATATTTGACTCCTCGTTATTTCGACAAGAATTTGCACTCCTGTTTGCTCGTATAATCGCAACGCTTTTTACTTTTAGGCTCTCACAACTCACTTACTTGTTTCATTTTGATAATGGGTAACTTGGACCTTATTGATGAAATTGATGAAACTCTCCAAATAAAGTGTTGCACGATATATAAACCGGAACTTTGTTCAACCCTGATTGCACCATACAGCTTTAAGGTCCTCGCTTTTAATATTAGGAGCATACAACGAAATTTTCTTGCCTTTCTTACTTCTCTAAAGAGATTTGAATCTAACTTTGACGTACTGGTCCTTAGTGAGTGTTGGTTAAATGACGCATCCCTGATACCTCAATTAAACGGCTATAAAGTCTTCTACACAAATAAATATATAAATAAGTGCGGAGGAGTCACCATTTACGTGAAGAACTGTTGGTCAGCTAGTGCCCAAGAGCCTGATTTTGATGATGCGAATTGTCTAGCTGTAAGCATAGATAAATCTCTCAAAATTATTGGAATATATAGGTCCCCATCGGTTTCTACGCTGGATAAGTTTATTGACTCCCTTGAAATCGGTTTAGAAAATTCAAAACTCTACTCATCAGTTTTAGTCATAGGCGATGTAAATATTGACTTGTTAGAGGTACCTCCCAACTGCGATAATGCGTCATATCAGTGCTTAATGGCTGAACAAGGTCTACGTTCAGCCATAACAGAACCGACCAGGGGCAAGTCATGTCTGGACCACGCATTCATAAAAACAAAAGGCACTGCTCTGGGCTTAGTGTGCAAAAGCTCTATAACTGACCATGACTTGGCTATTGTAGGATTGTCCCTTAACACGCCGAAAATTAGAAACAAAAGGAGAATTATAACTAAAACAAATTATCATGCAGTGGCTAAAGAATTAAATACTATTGATTGGTGCCAGGTTCTTGATAAGGAGAATGTTGATGACGCTGTTCTTGCACTTAATTTAGTATTATCTGACTGTGTTAAGAAACACTCACATATTGCCAAAATTAGCCGCTCTAAACTTGGCCTGAAGCCTTGGATAACCCCAGGTCTGTTAAAGTGTATGCGTCATAGAGATAATCTGCATCTTCAACTCAGGAACGACCCTAAAAACGAAGTTCTTAAGAAAACTTACACCCGATATAGGAATTTTTGTAACAATCTCTTACACAAGCTTAAGTCCAATCATGATAATGCGCAGTTAACAGAACATCACAAAAACCCCAAGAAACTATGGAAAACCATTAAAGAAATTTGCCACATCCCCCAACCGAACAAAGACTCCAACCAACTTTTGGGTAACGCTCGGAATCCTATAGATTCGGTCAACATTTGTAACACACACTTTTCCACCGTTGGAGCTAATTTGGCTGCTAATATTTTACAGAAACTGGGTTCTACGCAGGATTCACTAAGCAAACAACTTTCCTTTGATAGTCGTAGCCTAAACACTATTTTTCTTTTTCCCACTGACCAGGGTGAAATAAACACTATTTTACTTGATCTTAAACCAGATAGTGCCCCTGGGATTGATGCCATCACTCCGCTTTTACTAAAACACGCCAAGGATGGGATTCTGGTTCCCTTGACTTTCATCTGTAACCTGAGCATGTCATCAGGTATATTCCCCGAGTGCTGGAAAACAGCTGTAGTCATTCCGGTCCACAAAGGCGGTTGTAAGTCCAGCCCAGATAATTATAGACCTATTTCTCTGCTCTGTGTATTGTCAAAAATTCTGGAAAAACTGGTTAACAAAAGGCTTGTGGAATTCCTTGAGAAATACGATCTACTATGTGATCGCCAATTTGGGTTTCGACGCGGTAAATCCACGGAGGATGCCGTCCAATTGTTGTCTGAATCGGTGTCGTCACATCTAGACTGTGGTCGGAGGTGCATTGGAGTCTTCCTCGACCTTGCCAAGGCATTCGACACTGTCTCAACTCCGATTTTGCTGAAGAAACTTGAATGCTTTGGCATCAGAGGTATCGCCCTTAGCTGGTTCTCAAGCTACTTAACAAACAGGCGGCAGTGCGTTAGGGTTGATGAGCATATGAGTGGTGAAAGGAATATTGCGTTCGGTGTTCCGCAAGGGAGCATTCTGGCACCAACCTTGTTCACGGTGTACATGGATGACATACTTAAAATTCTCTTACCAAATGGTGAACTCATCTGTTATGCCGATGACACAGTTGCCATCTTCCATGGTAAGGACTGGGAATCTACAGTTTCTCACGCTGAAAATGGGATGGCAGAGTTGGCCAGGTGGCTCGATGTTAATCTGCTAACATTAAATCTCAAGAAAACTAATTTTATCTCATTTCATATTACGCGAGCCACCGGCCCAGACCTGGAATACATCCAAATACACAATGCAAATTGCCACTCTGATAACAGTAACACTAGAGACCATCCTGCATGTTCTTGCAACATTATTAAAAGAGTTCCCTTCACAAAATACCTAGGTGTCGTGGTAGATCAACATCTCTCGTTCAAGAACCACATAGTGTATCTGTCAAAAAAGACTCGCAGGATAATTTACCTCATGAAAATTTTAAGACCAGCTGCAAGAGAAGAGGTTAGAAAATTAGTGTATGTTTCTTTGGGTCAGTCACTACTCCAATATTGTGTTGGGGTCTGGGGTGGTTCGGCTAAGTCTCACATGATCGAGCTGGAACGTGCTCAAAGAGCTGTCCTTAAAGTTATGTTGGGCAAGCCCCGTCGTTTTTCTACTGACAAACTTTACGCTGAAGCTTCGGTTCTGAGAGTGCGTCAGCTCTTCATACTGCGTGCAATAGCCAAGAGACACCAACGTCAAGCTTCCCTACTACTTAACAAGAGAAAGCGACCCCAAAGACAACTTCTACCAAGGGTAAACACCGTATTTGCACGACGTCATTCAAAATATGTGCACATCTTTACTTATAACGCTGTCAGCAGACTGTTGGATTTTAAGGAACAAACTTTTGCAGAGTCTAAAAGTAAGTTGAAAGTATAGTTGTTAGGTCTCTCTTATGAGCAAACAGAAAGACTTGTTAGATCTGGTGATTCTTGATCTCCATTATTCAGTTTTACGTCATTGATGTTTTGGGCTTGGATATTATTTTAAATAAGTTTTTGTTGGTGACTTCGAGCGTGTGAACTGCAGTTTATGGCGATAGGTTTATCCGATATCCTTTTCAGGGTTCACACATCTCCATGGCATATTTCATTAATATTGATTCAGTTTTTAAGTCGTGAAAAGGTAACAAACAGACAGACAGTTGGAGTTAATTTCGCTTTTATAATGTTGTAATAATTATTGGGACTCTCCTAACCTATCTGTTATTGCACATACAAGTACAGTGGAAGGCGTTGGCTGTCCTCCCTATTATATTGTCACTCACACATACACACCCACACACACGCTCACACATACCAGCTCATCCACACATCTCACTTAGATGCCTACTTTCGTTAATACGCTTGCTCGGTTTCACAATATGCTAACTGAATTAACCTACAACTAGGTTAATATAGTTGTTAATTTTATAATGTTCCTACCTATTAAACTCTAATTACAATTGTTGTATTATGTGAATCCTTATTATTTGTTTGTATATATAATCACTATATAAAGTACATCAACTATGTCACTCCTTCGATCAATATATAGTGATTATGAGTTGAATTATATTTAATTTATGTTAATTTTGATGCGCTGAATTTAATTTCAATAATGCATGCAATATAATCTCATTTCATATTTTATACTTATTAAATATTATTGTTTTTCTTATTGTTGTAGAGATGAGAATTTAATGTTTTTTGGTATATATTAATTACTATGATGAACAGCTGTTCACAGTAACTCGTTCGAACATGTACAGTTCAGTGGCTAATGTTTTCTAGTAACTGATCTCAGGGCGCCCAAGATACAGGCTTTGCCTAGTTTGGGGCCCGCTGCAAATTCTAATGTACATACCTACAACCACCTAAATGTTGTAATTTTTTTTAAATTTTATTGTTCAATATTCACTGTTTTGTAATGTGTACCTACTATTATTTTTGATAATAAATTATTCTTATTCTTAATTATTCTTATTCTTATTCTTGTTTAAATGATTACTTTCAAGGCTTCCAAGTACATTTATTTTGCATAAAGTACTTGGAAGCCTTGAAAGTAGAAAATACTTGCATAGGAAATTGATCTTTGTCTCTATATATAAAAGGAGCACTATCGTGTGTGTGGAAAAATACTCTGAATCCTTGAAATGAAAGTAAAAAATACTTGCATAGGAAATTGATCCGTGGGTACTTCTACTATTATTTATTCTGTGCCGTGGGTATGCATAAATAAAGACCACAATTGCTTTTGCGTAAAAAATACTTCGAAGCGTTGCAAGTTTTCTGAGTATGTATATACATTATATGTACTACGTTTTTTTATTATGTTTCTTCCATTGAGGTATTATAATGTACTACCTACGTACCTACATAATTATATAGTTATATCGGAGGTTTCTTCATAATGTCTTACTGTGACATGTTAAATCATGACTCCAAGTTAGATTTTGTTATAGATCTCGATAATAGAATATATTGTACAACGCCATCTGGCGAGGAGCAGCGTCTTTTCTATTAGATCAAGTTGTGTTTTCTCCGTATCTGAAAACCAGACGCCGAGTTTGTAAAAAACGCCGAACTCCACCACGCGTGCGCCACTTTCTTCGTTAAAGGAATAATGAAAGCTTTTCTTGTTGAAGATAGATTGATAATTTCGCCTATCTAAGAATCAAGAAATAATGGTTGAATTTGCCTCTGCGAGTGAAAGGGAAAAGTTTTCATCTACTGTCTCAAAATAGATAAAATGGTTAATCCACGCAGCGACAGCTAGCTACAAGTGGCGTGAACTAGAAGAAAGGTGGAAAATAAGTGGAGGTCTCTGTCGGCAAGTAGCGAGCTTCTTAGTGTTGCTATTAATAATTGACGTTCCAGGAATATTTCGGGCTCTGAATAACTTTGGAAGAGGAACGGCTTGTTTAAAAATCCAGAATAGGTCGCATCTTTAAGTTGGCTAACAGATAATAATTACAGAATGGATACAGCGTTTGATATGTCGAAAATAATTTAAATCTAGAAATCGCTTGCGATGGTCACACCATGGAAGGTTTTGACATAATGCAAAAATCACGTCAAAGTTCCAGAGAAATTCTTTTTTTTTGTATGGACTTGTTCGAGTAAACACCGGATGCTGGCTGATATGTACCAAATCTGGCTGGAGGACAGTGACCAGTATTACTAGGCCGACAAGGTCTACTTTACGAAGCAAATGGCAGAGTTAGTTCTGGATTTTTCGAGATAATCGGAAGTTCAAGATCTCAGTAGAACGCTACTCGAAGATGCAAAACAAGATAGTATATAAACAAGTGAGAAGCCTGTGGATAGGATTTTGATTTCGGACGTAAAATTGAATTGTGCATTCATAGTTGGCACGTGATAGATTCGGCGCAGGCGGCAGAAAAATACGCAGTTTCTCTTGTGTGAACAAAACGTCCGAGGCACACTGTCCAGAACGAAGCTACCCTGTTACAGGCAAAATAAGTATACGAGTGCAAAGGCCAGGTTAAATCGTGCATCTACGGTCGGCTATTGTCGTCACCACTGCGAGCTGCTGTGCGCGATCACCCGGGGCTCACCACCGTTCGTGGAAGAAGCCGGTCTACGAGGGACTCCAGAAGGACTTCAACACACCACCTGTCCAGTAGAAGATTTCACCACCGTTCGTGGTCAAGCAGTAGGAGCTGATCGAGTGGAGTAAGGAGGCGTTCCGCGGCGGTACGCGAGACGACGGTACGGCGTCCCAGGAAGCCTCCAGGTTGGTCCACTCCAAATCATTTTGAGTCAGCGAGCTACGGTAGCGAGGGAAGTCTTCGCCTTCTAACGTGTTAATACCTATATTGTTGAAAGATACTTTCTGTTATTATCAAGATACTTTCTGTTTATTTCCTAGATACTTTCTGTCTACTTTCTGTTATTATCAAGATTACTTTCTGATATTATCTAGATACTTTCTGTTTATTTTCTATGTACCTTCTGTCTTAGATTCTGTTTTACTTTCTATTTTAGAGTTTGATTTCCCTCTGGGAAACACAATCATACACACACACACTCTGTTTGCACAAGTTCTCTTTTAATTTAAAACATTCTATGGCAAAGACAAGAATATTCCGTTGCGTTGTGACCAATACATGTTAATCTGCTGAGCACAGACTCTCTAAGTTTTATTGGCCTAGGATTCTCCAGTACTATAGTAAATTCATATCATACAGGCCGAAGTTATGTACTAAAATTTATATGTTAGATGAAATTGTAATCATATTTGAGAATTTTGAGTTTTGAGTATTAAGTTAGAAGTATTTCCTATTATAAGATCTTGCTGTTTAGAATTATTTTGATGCAGAACAAACTAAATTAAGTGTAAAATATTTCTTTTTTAAATTCCTCAGTAAAGGGGAGAGTACCATTATTCGATAACTCATGTGTGCTTTTTCTATTTTTTGTAATAAAGCCCTTTGTTATTGAATTTACCATCTTGTTTTAATTCCTCGCCTTTACCTGAGAAGGAGGTCCGTTTCCTTAGCCGGGCAACGGTCCTTTTCATTACTGGCAACATGGTTAGTTGTCGGTATTGAAATGTGTACATACAGAGGTAGGTACATGTATTGCTCTTCACAGAGAAAGTATAGAAAACTTTTATAGTAAAAATAACTTATAAGAAGAAGGCAAACTGGAAAACCAAAGGAATAAAGACATCCAGTAAAAATAAAAGAAAGAACTATTTAAAATATCTACAAAATAAAACTAATGAAAGTTATAGTATGTACAAAAAATACTGCAAGACATTAAACAAAGTTGTACGTATATCTAGAAAAATCGCTAATATTAAATATATAAATAGAAGTACCAATAAAAATAAAGCAACTTGGGGAATTATTAAGCAACATACATCTGAAACTAATAACATTAAAACATCAATAGAAAGTATAAAAAAAGTCAAGAAAGAGATAACTGACCCGTCAAAAATTGCCACAGCCCTGAATAACTTTATTATCTGCCATAATAATCACGTTCAAACTCAAAATCCTACTCAACGAAAAGCCATCAAAACAAACTCAAAAACTATATTCATCAATCCAGTATCCTCCCAGGAAATAATAAACATTGTAAAATCATTAAAAAATAAAACTGCAGGGCATGATGGCATATCATCCCTCAGTCCGCCTGACAAACTCTGACAATGGTGTCAGAGTTTTTCAGTTTGGCCTCTGGATGCCAGCACTACCTCATACGACAAACAAAAAAACTAAAGAAATAACCAAGAACTTTCGCGCTCGCTTCCGTCGCACTCATAAGCTTGCCCAGGGGTTACCTTTAACTGTTTCAAAGTTACTTCTAAACCCTACAATTTTAGCCCTCGCATCGGTCTCGCTTATTTGAAAAATTTGCAGCTATAACGTAACGTTATCGTAATCATAACGTATTCGTTATTTTCATATTATTTGGAAAAAAGCTTAATTTTTTCGCGCTCGCTTCGCTCGCGCTTCTTTAAATCTATTACCAGGTATGTAAATTAGTTAATTTCGTATGATTTACAATTATTACATTTCTATACTGAAAGAAATAGCGCAATAGTATGCATTCTGCGTTTGCGTGGGTTGTTCTTATCATTGCATATTTAAATGTTATTTGGAGTTATGTTTATAGCACTATTTAACAGGCAGAAGTGTTCATTTGCTCTTACTTCGCTCGCTTTTGGGGTTCTTTTTCATTATGTTCATGTGATTTGTTTGGTATTATGTTTTGATCTAAAAATCGCTTCTCTAGCGCTTTTTGTTTATGACAGTGTTTGTTTTTATGATTTGGAAATGTTATTTTACTTCTACACTGAGCGAAATAGCTCAAAATTTATGTGCTTGCTTCGTTCGCTCGTATTTTAGCTTTTTCATAAATGTTTGATTGATTTGTTTTTTTTTTCGTTTACTACATTGTTAGATATAGCTGAATATTCTAACAATGTCTACTCTAAAAAGTTAAAATCATATCAGAGCATATTTTTACATGGTTTGGAATGATATTTTATTTTAAAACCGCATTATTTGAATTATTAGTGTTATTCATTGATAGTTTTAAAAAAATTGCGCTCGCTGCGCTCGCGCTTTTGATAATACACTAAATGGAATCGGAGTTTCGTTTTAATAACCACACTGACAGAAATAACTCAAACTTTTCCCGCTCACTACTCTTGCGCTTATTTTGTTCAGAAATGTTATGATACAAATATCTCTATAAATTAATGAATCCGCCCTAGGGCGCGGTTTCACTCGCCCTATGCGAGTGAAACCGTGCGGAACATCTAGTATTGTATGATTTTGGAATCCATCCAGGCTGAATATTAGTGCGTGGAGCAAAACATTTTTACGGCGGCTGATTTCGATCCACGTACGTCTGGATTACGCACCCATGCATCTGTCCAACTGGGCCAGTGAGCCTCGTAGCAGAATGACGAAATTCGGTACCAGTCTATAAATGTATGATTACTTTAAATTTAACACAACTTTGGACCCATAGGTTGCAGGAACCTTTTAATTTTTCGGGATAAAAAGTATTCAACATTTTAACACGTTATATAAACTTTGACTGTGCCAAATTACATCAAAATCCGTCCACAGTAGTTTTAGCTTGATACGTGTTATTTTAAATAACTTTCTACCCCTATCCACCGAGAACCGTTGATTTTTCCGGGATAAAAAGTATCCTAAATGTTAATCCAGTACATCAGCTATGATTGTGCCAAGTTGCATCAAAATCCATCAGGTAGTTTCAGCGTGATGCGTGTTCAAAGAGACAGACAGACAAAAAATAAAAAAATAACCTTTTTGCACTCCATATCGATTTTGAAGTTTATCTAAATCGAAATTTTCAAAAAATATTTAATGTACAGATTTTGCCCAGTTACAGTTTTATTATAGTATAGATAGATTCTAGTAACAGATGGACCATTCTAACATCCTGTAGACGAATAGAATACTGGGAATCGTAATGATGTTGGTGTGATACTGTATTGTAACCTATTTTCCTGTGGGTTTCCCGACTTGCTGTTATTCCGAAAGATGCTAATGCAGTGAGCTAATGAGTGGAGCGATGGTAGCCTAACGGTTCTATAGTGCCATTTAGAATCCAACGATACCGGGTTCAGAACCCTTCTGACTTTTCTGAGTTATGTTCGGTTTTCCATCGCTCCGTGCTTCGCTGTCGGTCCCGGCTGCAGTCGTTAAGCCATGTCAGAGGCCCTCGGGCGGATTGACAAACTCTGACATCAGAGGCCAGCACTACCTCATTCGACAAACAAACAAACAATGAGTGGAAAACCTAAAACGATAAATTTACTTACAACGGCTGATTCATATCGTAAGTGGAATTTATAAAAAAATGAAAATCTTTCAGTGGAATTCCTGCATAACTTCTCAACCAACTTTGATAAAATGTTTAATGTAACCACTCTGACTGAACCATTCAAATAACAAGACAATTGAAAGTGCTACAAAACCCGACTGCAAACAAACCTAGAAAGAGGCAAAAATTTAAGTGAGAATGGTTGCTCAACCAACTTTAAATCGTTATAGATCCTAAATGGTCATTCGAAATGAAAAATGATAAGAGAAATCTAAAGATGATGTAAAAAGAAAGAATCATTCTAATCGGTTCACAAATAATCAAATAATAAAAAACAAAGAAACATCTGAACAAAAAATGCTACTATTCTCTACAAGACTTCTTTGGCGATAAAAATACAATATAAATGTTTTTCTTTTCCGGCCACTCCTTTTATTATATTTTATAATTGTAATATTTAACGCTTCTTTACAAATATTCTGTAGTGCCCACCAGGGTTCCATGTTTTTAAGATACTTACTAGTACTACTGTTATATTTAAGACCAAGATTTTACATGTGGAAACAGATAAATAAATAAATCCCGGAGCTGAAGTACCTACACATTCACACACAAAAGTACATACTGTTTAATTAAGAACCTCATATTTTTTAAAGTTGATTAAAAAATGCCTCCGGTATTTCAAAGAAAAGTTAACTTATACACGGTAATAACGGTTGAAAGCGAAATATTTTGTGGACTTACGAGTAAATAAGCTTGGCTCGTCTCGCTCAACAATAACGATCCAAAAAAATAGAAGGGTAGACCTACCTTGTTATTTCACCTAATGGCTGTTCATATCATGATGAGCAGCAAGGCCGGACTGTGGTGGAGAGGAGGAGGTGGGGGACAAGCGCGCGCGCCATTGTCGCGAGGTGTCGGCCTACGGGACCGACCACGAAAAATGAAATAAAAAAGCTCGAGCGGGCTTACGGACGCGCATATAGGGCTGTACCCTTCAGGAATTAAATTAATTACTTTTTAATTCTAATCATTTTGTTTGCGTCACGCTTTGAGGCCTAAAGGCTTTAAGAATATTATTGACAAGACAGAAAAGGCCTGCTAAGGATTAAATAAAAATAAAGGATCAGACTCTGCAGTCATAAACTCGCCCCTCTTTTTTCCCTCTCTCACTCCATTATTTCTTTCCATCCAAAGGTTGACTGGAAGAGATCGCTTTTATCGATAAGTCCGCCCGTTGTACTTTAGTTATATGATTGTTTCTATTTGCTGTTTTTTTTTTTTTTTAAAACTTGTGTTACTTTAAAGTATTATCTATCTATCTCTTTTACACGACTGCCCAATAAAGGAGTGTTATGTTTTTAGCATTCATGTATGTTTGTATGTTTTTAAAATCCACCCTTCCCTCGCTTTCTGAAAAGCAGCGTCCAGTGTCTAGCACTGGTCATCTTTTTGCCAAGCACTAGCCCTTTAGGTACACTCGCATCGCATGTAATGCACGTGCTATTTTGTATTACTAGTACTTTTATTTTATACTATCTGTGCCCACGGCTTCGCATGCGTGGTCATTTCTCTAGGTTAAAAAGTACACTATGTGCTATTCCAAGACCTAAAATATCAAACAAACATTTGATCAAAAACCCTTCGGCCGTTAAAAAGTTTTTATAAATTAGATACCAAGTACCCCAGATATTAATTCAAAGCCTAAGCTATCCAACAGTGAAACCCACATCGCAATTGGTGCAGTAGTTTTTACGTGATGCGCGAACAAACATAAGAACAAACAGAAAGACACGATTTAAAAAAAATATATATTCTTTTTCAGTAGCTTATTACCTACCCTATCCTAGACCTTTATTTTTTAATTATCTTCTTTGTTCAGATTTTTTCTTACTTATTGGCGTTATTGCTTTATTATAAGTATAGATATTTTATTTTTTTGTGCCAATAAACACTTTAATTCATCATTTAAATGAGATATATGCTGCAAATGACTAAGCTAGTAGTTGTTTTGTAAGTCAATTTGAAGTAACCTTAGCTGTTTAACTTCCTGTGAGAGTTGTGTGGTGAACAAGAGGGGCTGTACGTACAAGACACGTCAAAAATATACAGAAAAATCTGAAATTCAATCAGCAACAATATAATCAAAGAGAACAGCAAACCGAGCTGGCGACAACAGTTTAAATTATTCACAGTAAGACATAACTGGTTTAGAATGAACTCTGACACTGTCGAATGATTTCCGTGAGTCACGGCGCGAACGGTTCCTCTAACGTTTTCGTAAAGTCGATCTTATCTACTTAATACCATAAAAAAATGATAATGATAATTTATTTTATGTAATTGAAACGGATCATGTTAATTGTGTAATTGAGAGGTCATAGAGGCCTACAAGCGAAGCGAGGTCTTCAAGTAGACAGGGACGAATAACCAGTATATATGGTTGTTCGACGACAACGTCCGAACCTTCGCCGTTTATCCGGTCTACATGAAATGCATTTTTTTTTAATATATCGCCATCTATACTTATAAGCAGTACTTAGAGCAGTGAAAAATATTGTCTGTCAATACACACACACACACACACAAGATTTAAAAAAACATTTTTTGAAATCCTGTCTCTCTGTTTGTAAGTCTGTCCGAATGTTTGTTCATACATCACGTCAAAAGTATTGGACCGATTGAAATGCGGTTTTCACTGTTGGAAAGCTTAGTATTTGACTTCTAGTGTACTTTGTATTTCAATACGATGAGTAGAAGCAGTGCCACTATTACGAGTTGCTAAAACGCTGTTGACGTTACAACTCATGTAAAAGTATCTACGCGACTGACCGGTAAGACAATATACAGTGGGTAGAGACCGACTTATGAAAGAAGTCTCATAGACGCGGCGCTGGTTTCCTTGTAAAAGCGTCTGCAGTCTTCAGTAGTTATGTTACTCACTGCCATTTATCATCGTGAGTGAGTGGGGCTGGGTTACATTATTTCAATTTTCGTTGGGGTTGATATTTTTTTTGTAAAATAATATATAGACACCCATGTTACTCGCTGATAATGTAGCTTTATATAGGTGAAATAATGTTTAAAATAGGTTCTGTTGTTTTTGAGTTTACCCATTATATTTTTGTCACTATAATAGTATTTTACTTTATTTAAATAGATAAGATTTTTTGTTTTTGACAAATATTCAAACAAACAAAATAAACAAATCTGTTTACTCTAAAATGGAAAACACAATCGCTTGCTCGATGAAGGCTCTTACAACGCCATCTATCTGGATTTGGGTGAACCAAAATGACAATACGTTTGCAGGCCGCTGTATTTTCTCTGTCTTTTTCATATATTTAATAAAAACAGACAAATGCTAAGAAGGCGCCAGCATGACGGCGTAATATCTACAGTTTCTCACGTATTGTCTATTTCTATTGATGTAGAGTTAGCCAAACTCTTAAAGCGCGTCACAGACGACTAAGATACGATAACAATTTATCTTAAGATAAAATATCGCTCGCTATACAATTTATATTGAACCATCACAAACGGCAAAGATAATATATATTTGCATCTTACAGTATCTTAAGATATCGAGCGATATGGAATTTATTAAAAGATGTCATCTTAAGTTACGAAATATATCATAAAAGATACAAAATATATATTAATATACTATCTTAAGATTCAAAAATATCGTAATATGCTCTACAGGTTGCTCTGTTTTGTATTCGTGACGGTTTTTTTTTAAACTCTGAACAAAGAGATGGGTCTTATAAGTTTAGAGTGTGTGTGTGTGTGTGTGTGTGTGTGTGTGTGTGTGTGTGTGTGTGTGTGTGTGTGTGTGTGTGTGTGTGTGTGTGTGTGTGTGTGGGTGGCTTTAAAATTATGCGGACTTTACCGTGACAGGAACCACGATTGTGCGGACTTACTCGGTTGTGCGGACGTCCGCATAATAATTTGACGAGGTCTCAAATATATCTTTGAATTCGTCGCGACGAGATTGGTTGACTGGTGAAATCTTAGCAAAATATGAAAAATTACCGCATATTAGGGATATTTGACAACTTTAGTTAACATCCGTTAGTGTTTTAGTTCAGTGTGTAACCACCACGTGGCGCCACCAGTCCTAGTTGTGTAAGAGTTAGTACGTTATTATAATGCGGACCTCGAGGTGTGTATGTTAGTCTGCAATTGATTATGCGCTCGCCCTGTGTTAAAGTATGTATGTGATGTAAAATACGGACCTTGTCCTGTGTATGTTAGTCTGCGATTGATTATGCGCTCGCCCTGTGTTTAATTACGTAGGTGATATAAAATGCTTGATATAATTGATTCTGTGTAATTAAAATACATACGTTTCATTATAAAATGCGCCCTTTACGTTTAACGTTTGTTGGAGCGTATGCTCTATTGAAGCGGGATGAGCGCAGGCAGCGCGGAGAGCTACTGACAGTTGTGACAACGCCATTTGCACCGCGTTTCCATAGATTATTAAATTCATACTTGTATCTATTTGTACTTGTGTGCCAATAAAAGTACCAGTATTTACATGCTTTTAAGTTTATCTTGAATTCTCGGATTAGAACCAGAACTAAAATGCACGTGCGCTCCTGTAAACTAAGAATTTACATAATAAAGGTAGTTTTATTAAAATATGTTTTATTTGTTTTAGTTAGGTAAGTACTTGTGTCTTGAAATTGTTTTTTAGGGTTCCGTACGTCCAAATAAAAATCGAACAACCATAGGATCACTCTTGTGCTGTCTGTCTGTCCGCCTGTCACAATAAATGTGCTCCGAATCTACTGGACCAATTAAGTTGAAATTTGGTACACATATGAATTTATGTGACCCAAACACGGACGTTTATACGGGCACGGGCTTTTATATCAATGGCGAAAACATCTCACACATACAATTTGCCGATGATATCGTCCTAATGGCGGAGTCGCTGCAAGACTTGCAAAGTATGCTGCCCAACCTAGTTAATGCTTCTGAACGCATCGGTCTCGGAGTGAACCATAGATAAGACCAAGATCATGTTTAACGATCTTATTGACCCTGAACTGATTGCGGTCAATGATTTACCTCTTGAAGTTGTCCAGCAATATGTTTACCTTGCGCAAATATTGCAATTAGGTAAGAACAACTTTGAGAAGAAAACAAAAGTCTTCAACCAGTGCGTCCTACCAGTTATGACCTACTAAGCCGAAAAGTGGACAATCACGGTCAAACTAGTCCACAAATGTTAGGTCTCTCAGCGAGCTATAGAGAGAGCTATGCTTGGAGTTTCTCTGAAGGACAAGATTGGTAATGAAGATATCCGACGGAGAACCAAGGCTAATGATATAGCTCTAAGGATAAGCAAGCTAAAGTGGTGGTGGTCACATTTCCCGAAGAACCGATAACCGTAGGGGTAGACGAGTACTCGAGTAGAGACCACGTTTAGGCAAACATAATGTAGGACGCCTTGTGGCCAGGTGATGACCTGCGAAAAGTGTCTGAAAGAAAATGGATGAGGAGAACTGAAGACTCAGTGAGCTCAGTGAAGTGCAATAGGAGAGGCCTACGTCTAGCAGTGGACTAATATAGGCTGATGATGATGAAACACGGATGTTTAGCTTAAATAAAAGAATTTTGTAAATAGGGAACACTTTTGGGGACAATGAAAAGGTAAGTGGATAAGTTATCCCAAAAACAAAAGTCAACATCCAAACGTTAATTAACCACTACCTGGTTTATGCACCAGTTCAGTTCCGTTCAGATGATCACAACTTTACACATTTAAAAGTTGACTAGTTTTTAGATATGGCAACTTTTGTTTTTTTCGAATAATTGGTAAACCCCCCCTTGATCACTAACTTGGGTGACATTTCTAAAAAAGAAGTTTTTTTATGAATTCTGTTTTCAGTGTAGTAATCCCAATTAGTTGCGCAGTATAATGTGCTATGTAAAATATTTTTTATTGATTATTACGGTGTAATCATAAAATCGATGTCAATCTAATTTTGATCATCAAATATTGAAATTTTATTAATAAACTACAGGGCCTATTATGTTGTACTATATGTTTGCAAACTATTTAAAAAAATATGCATCCTTTATCCAGATTTAAAATGGTACATACGAGTATGCGAAAACTTTTTTATTTAATCGTTAACTTAGACATGCAGAAGGGTTTGTTTTTCTTAATTCAGGCTTGGAAATAATGTGACAAATTTTAAATCTTTTAATAAAATATGTACCAATATTCTACATCTTCAATAAACTCTTGCTTATCTTATTGTATTTTTGCATTATTAAAACATTGGTAATTTAGAAAAAGTCATATTGTTCTGGCTCAATCGTAATAATTTTATTATTTTTAGTGTGTTCCTGAGCGCCACCGCTCGGCCAGCCACCAATCGATTAGTGGACTGTATAGCTGAGGCGGAAGTCGGAAAGTGACCGACCGTGGTCGATGGAACGGGCACTGGGTTGATGAAGAAAAGTTGCCTTGGTTCAGAGTTCCGACCCTGGGTTGTTCCTGACTGGAGAGGTCTTGAGAGCGAGTTCTAGTAGAGATGTTTACTCGACGGCTGCTGGCGATGGAAAGAATTTCGGGCTAAAACGTTCCTATATTTATGCGGTTGATTCGCACTGTTGTCTCGCGGCGGTCGGCCGCAGCGCGGGCGGTGGGAGTGGCGAGCAGTGTCTCTCGCTCGCACGTCGCTCCCTCTCTATCTTTATAGTCCTATTTTAGCCTTTAATTCTTAGTGTTTTTGTTGTCTGTATTACCTATTTTTCGCTCTCATAGACTCTACCAATCAAACACAATCCCAAAACGGCATTTATTAGTGTGTAGGTAAACTTAAAAAACATATGTACAAACTATAGCTAAACTTAATCTATTTACTTATGTTCTAGGTCTTAAATTGTTTAGTGTCGTCGCGAACATTCTCCCGCCGTGCAGTGGCGTCCAGGGCACTGCAATCCTCTGGGTGAGCGTCGCTCGTCGTGGGCAGTATGATGATCTTCTTCACCGGTCGCCTCAGAATGCCTGCAGTGGTGCGCACGTCGACTACCCGGGTGACGTCGTCTGCGCCCGGGTAGATGTTTTCCACTATCCCTCTTGGCCATGTGTTGCGAGGGAGAGTGCAGTCTGCGATGACGACAACGTCGCCGACTTTCACCGCGGGCCCGCGGCCGTGGGGCTCCCGCCAGTGTTGCAAGTCGGGCAGGTACTCCCGGAGCCAGCGACTCCAGAAGATGTCGGCGAGGTGCTGAGCGGCGAGCCAGTGTGCGCGTCCGATGAGGTCAGCCTCGCTGAAGGTGCCGGGCGTCGGTACTCGTGCCGGGCCGCCCAAGATGAAGTGATTCGGGGTCAGCGGCGCTCACAAAGACGTGGGTGAGCGGGCAACTGTTGACCGTGAACTCGGCCTCAGCCAGGAGCGTGTGGAGTACTTCCGCGGTCGGGTGTCTGGGCTGCTGTGTGGCGGCTAGCGCTGCCTTTACCGCGCGTACCATGCGCTCCCAGGCCCCGCTCATGAAGGGCTCCGGGAGGGATGAAGCGCCAGCTGATCGTCCTCTTCGATGCTTCCTCTTCTGTCGCCCTGTCCAGCGCCCGTCGCAGTTCCTTATCGGCTGACCGCAGGTTCGAGCCATTGTCGGACCAGATTTCAGTTGGCGTACCACGCCGAGCGATCATGCGTCGGAGGGCCATGATCGCGGAGTCGGTGCTGAGGGACGCTGCTGGTTCCAGGTGCACTGCTGGTCCGCGCGTCGTGAGGCACGTGAAGATGGCGACATAGTACTTCTGCGTGCTTCTGCCGGTAGAGACGAGGTAGGGCCCGAAATAGTCCAGTCCCACGAAGGTGAACGGGCGCTGATGGTGCGCCAGTCGGCACGCCGGGTGATCACCCGTGGATGGTCGCGGAGGGACGTCTTTTCGGATGCGACATGGCAGGCAGCGGTGGAGGACCATTTTGGTCACAGGTCGCAGACGAAGTATCCAGTATGACTGTCGGCACTCGCTGATGGTGGCTTCGGCTCCGGCGTGATGCATACGGCGATGTACATAGTCAATCAGCAGTCGAACTTCGTGTCGATTCCCATCTAGTACGGGCGGTGACGTCACTATGTTGTCGGCTCCCCTTATGTTTTCGATGCGACTGTTTAGCCGCAGTATTCCATCTCTATAAGTCACGGATAGCTTGTGAAGTCGGCTGGTGTGTGCTATCTCTTTTCCGCATCGTACTGTTTCTACGTCGTCTTTGAAGGCTTCTTCTTGATTTAGACGCCAGATAAGTGTTTCAGCGCGGCGCTGTGTTTCGGCATCTATCTCGATGTGGCGCGGCGTTAGTGTCGCTTCCTGTGTCGTACCCGGCGATGTCTTCGCTGTCGTTTTATTATTATTCCTTTCCCACGTCGGATCGGATAGCGGGTTTTTCTTCGTTCGTTTGTAGTGGGTGCGCTCGCGGGTTCGTCGGCATAGGTCAATGAACTGGAGTACCCGCGATGTGGCGCGTAGGTATCGCTCCCATTTTGAGAAGCGTTCCGGCTTCGGTATAGCTTCGCCGAGCGTGTTCGTCGTCTCGGCGAGGGCGGCGCATTTTTCTTCTTTGGTGTCTTCTACGAGGGGCGGTGTCCGCGCGACGGGCCATAGACTCTCAGGTTGACACAGAAAGTCTGGGCCGGTAAACCACCTATGTCGCTGGTTGAAGTCGGGCGGTACGTCTCTGGTCGCGTCGTCAGCGACGTTGAGCTTGGTAGGTACCCAAGTCTTGCCCTCGGTGCTGGTAGTAGGTGCTATCTCGGCGTACCCTTTTGTCACCAGTGCTGTCATCTGCTGCTGATATTGCTGCTTCTCTTGAGGGTTTTTGGATAGCTTCCGTTCGACCGATGTGAGGCGGGTTAAAGCTGCGTCGTAGTTGTTTGGCATTTTTCTGTCTTCATCGCGCCACAATAGCGCGGTCTCGTAACGCCCATCGGGAAGCTGATGCGTTTTCTCTTCGAGTATCTTCAAAGCGCGTTGTTCAGGGTCACTTGTCGGTGACTTGGCGGCGACTGTGAGTCCCTCAATGGCGAAGTAGTGGCGGAGAGAACTCGTCCATGTTGTCTTCGATCGTCGCGTGCGCTATGAAGTGCACCTGTCTTCTTCTCGTGTCGTGATGCGCACCGTGAATCACCCAGCCGAGTGGCGTCAGGGATGCGGCCGGTTGGTCGCGTCGTCCCACTCGCATCTCCTTAGTGACGAGGAGGTGCCAGTTGTCTTGTCCTATGAGGACCTTCGGCGTCGCGTAGCTCGTCTTGAAGTGGGGTTGGAGGTCGCGGAGATGTGTAAATGTCTTCAGATCTTCCCCGCACAGCTTCTGTGGCGTCAGTCGTAGCTGATTAATAGTGCGAAGCTTCAGTGGGTGTGGCTTGCCCGTGTGTCCGCATAGAGTTAGCGAGACTTGAAGTGAGCGTGTCGCTTCAATCTTCTTATTCCCGATGGCAGTGATGAAGAGGGGGTCTATGGGCCCCTTGGCGCCGATTTGTTCGGCGAGTCCCTCGTCGATGAGTGAGACTGTTGAGCCGTCGCCAAGTAAGGCCCAAGTCTCAGCCTCTCCCGCCGGTCCGGTTACCGTGACCGGTGCTATTTTCAGGTACGCCGTCGAAGTCGTCTTCCCCCATGTCGAGCCGACCGACTCTTCAGTTTTGACTTCTCGCTGCGGTGTTCCGTGGTGATGTAGGAGCTCATGGTGGGTGTATGTGCACCCGTCGATGCCACATCTATTTGTCTTGCAGCGATGTTCCTTATTTCGGAAGCGTAGGCAGCGGAAGCACAGTTTGGAGCGCTTCGCCATGTCCCAGCGGTCGTTGACGGTCGCCTTTTTGAAGTCTGCGCAATCGGGCGGGTTGTGGCCCGGATTGCGACATGTTGCGCAGTTCTTCTCGGTTTTGGACTGCGTCACGTACGTCCTCTGGTTTTGTGTTTGTCTGCGCCGGCTGTTGAACTCCTCTCTTCCCTGGGGCTCGGGTTGTGCATAGGGGCTGCACAGGTCTGCTTCGCGTTGGAGGAAGCGAGCCATCTTGAGTAGGTCAGGTTCGCCCGCCGGTTGAGAGGCGGAAAAGTCGAACCATCGGTGGCGTAGAGTCGGGGGCAGCTTCTTAGATGTCGCTGCTGTTATGTCGGGGTTGTACAGGTAGTACAGTCGGTCGAGGGCCTTCAGTGCTGCGACGATGTTAGGCACTTTGTTGGCGAATATGCAAATGTCTCTCGGTGTGTCAGCTAGTCTGGGCAGGGCACGTAACTTTTCCAATTCCGTTGCTGCGATGGCTTCTGGTCTTCCGAAGCGTGCTTCTAGTGTGCGCATTATCTCCGTCGGCTCGGTGTAATGTAGTAGGAGGTTCTCTACTGCTTCTCGCGCTCTTCCTTTGAGGTTGCGACGGAGCCTGGCGGTGTTCTCCGTGGCGCTGAAGCTGTCTGCCGATTCGTTGAAGGCGGCTTTGAAAGATAGCCATTCCATATGTGACCCGTTGTAGATGGGTAGCTCTCCATAGTAACGGTGTGGTTGAACGGGCTTCGCTTGTCGGGTGGCCATTGAGATGGCGGCGGCCAGTTCCGCGATGTCGCTTCTTGTAGCGGCAGGCGCGGCAGAGCCCCCAGTGACCGGTGCTTCAGTAGGGGCGGGCAGTTGCAGCTGTTCGATTGGAGCTGTAATCTCCTTCAGAGGCGGTGGTACCAGCGGCGGGGCTGTGAGCTCGCGTCGGTCGTTTAGCGAGATCATGTGATGATCGCTGACCCACGTGCCCACGCGCTGGGACTGTTCCGCTTCGTCTTCTGAGAGTGTCGTTCGTGCGTCTTCTTCGTCTTCGACTTGAGCTTCCGCTTCCAAAGTCGTGATGCGGGCAGCGGAAAGTTCAACTTGTAGTCGGGCTTGCTCTTCTTTAGCGCGTATGTGCTCTTCCTTGGCACGCGCCAGTCGTAGTATTCGTTCTGAATGTCGGCTGTTTCGTCCCGATTGCGTCCTCGCTCGGGGTATAGTCTGCTGCGCATGGTGTGTCATGCTGGAGTGAGCCGCGAGTATCCGCGGCAGTTGCAGGTGGCTCGCGGGTGCGGCGCTATCAGTGGCCGCGTCCGTCGTCGTTGTCGGCGTTGAAACAGCGGGGAGTCAGGCTGTCAGGTGCCGGACTCCGCTGTTGGGTCCCGTCGGTGACGCCGGTGAATATTGGGCGTCGAAATGCGTCGTCCGGAAGGAGGGCCCCGTGAGGGGGGGCCCTGCGGCGCTCCCGGTGTCTGAGGGAGGGGGGGTATAAATGCACCCGTGTCTCCCTCGATTCCCTCGGCGGCTGGGCGGGAGGAGGACGCGGCAGTCAGTGGCGCGCCCTGCGTCACTCCCGCTGGTTGCAGCGTCGTCTCAAATTCGGGCGACAGCCCGCTGGTGCCGGGATTGGCTTCCCGGCGTTACGCTCTCGCAGTGTCGGAGCGTGTCAGCACCATGGCGTCACTTGTCTTCAATAAATCCGGCTCGAAGGACCAATGTTCCTGAGCGCCACCGCTCGGCCAGCCACCAATCGATTAGTGGACTGTATAGCTGAGGCGGAAGTCGGAAAGTGACCGACCGTGGTCGATGGCGCTCGTTTGGTCGATGGAACGGGCACTGGGTTGATGAAGAAAAGTTGCCTTGGTTCAGGGTTCTGACCCTGGGTTGTTCCTGACTGGAGAGGTCTTGAGAGCGAGTTCTAGTAGAGATGTTTACTCGACGGCTGCTGGCGATAGAAAGAATTTCGGACTAAAACGTTCCTATATTTATGCGGTTGATTCGCACTGTTGTCTCGCGGCGGTCGGCCGCAGCGCGGGCGGTGGGAGTGGCGAGCAGTGTCTCTCGCTCGCACGTCGCTCCCTCTCTATCTTTATAGTCCTATTTTAGCCTTTAATTCTTAGTGTTTTTGTTGTCTGTATTACCTATTTTTCGCTCTCATAGACCCTACCAATCAAACACAATCCCAAAACGGCATTTATTAGTGTGTAGGTAAACTTAAAAAACATATGTACAAACTATAGCTAAACTTAATCTATTTACTTATGTTCTAGGTCTTAAATTGTTTAGTGTCGTCGCGAACATAGTGGTTGTTTACATAATTATTTTTTTAATATGAAGACTATTTAATTTTTTTGTAACAGTATTTTTCTTTTATTTTGAGTGACCTAAGCTAACATCGGAAGAAATATTATGATGCCAAAGAAAATAGTTAAACTCACTTTAGACTCGACGTTAGTATATTAAAACCATGGATGAATAACCTACATATAAAACAACTGAATCAGTTTTTACGAAAACTATCTATTGATGATTTCACTGGAATGGAACTCTTTAAAAATATGGTTACACATCTCGTAGATATGAGAAAACATAAAAACAAAAAATGGATTTATAAGTTTTAAATACGAGTATATAAAAACTTTTTAAAACAATATTTTACGAGATACCACACCAGTACCACTAAAACCTGAAAACTCATCGAGACCAATAAAATAAGCCTAAACTCGAAGGGGTTTCATAATTTTGTTGTGGAGTTCCTGTGACTTCCTTCCGGCTCGATCATCAGACCAGCTCAACAGTACCATAATATTGTATTGTCATCAGAACTACACCCGTGTGCAAAACTTCAGCTTCATTGGACGTCGTTAATTTTTTTTATTTTTCTTTTATTACGGACTAGGCAATCGTTTGACCACGATCTCACCTGATGGAAAGCGACTTGCAAACTTGTCCCAAGCTTAATAACCCAGTGTAAAAAGCTACTTAAGCAATTTATACAGTATGTCCTCTTTTCTCAAGTAAAAATAATCATCTAGTTCAGAAATCCCGTAGATATGAGAAAATATAAAAAATTTAAACAAATAGATTTTCTAATAAAAAAACTACTTAACCAATTTTGATGAAGTTTATATGAGACTACACTGAAATTCTACCCTAATGAATAAAATCTTGGAGATTAAAGGTAATATAAACACAATTTACGAAAAATCTATTTAATTTTAAAAAACTACTTAACCAATTTTGATGCAATTTATATGAGACCACCTCGACAGTATACACTTTCAAAAAAAAAATTAAAAAAAAATTGATCCGCAATTGACGGAGAAATCCGAGAACATACACAAAAAAAACATACAATCGAACATAATTATAACTTATAACCGTCTCCCTTTGTGAAGTCAATTACAAATTTAAAAGCTGACGATAGCCAGTTGCAGTACGCGACGGGTCGGTAAAACTAGTGGGCGATTTGAATCTTGCGTTTTGTCAGTGCGTGACCAAAACAACGCGCAACGTATGATTTTGAAAAATATTATTGTCGTTAAGGACGATTTTGTGTAAGCAAATTCATCTATATTACTATAATTATTCAGAAAGTGTTATAAAGGGTCTGATTTTACAATATTATGCAAACAGTGTGTTCAGAGAGTTCGTGCCTTTTTCTTATGCGGTAAGTCCGCATAATCGGGATTTAAGGTTTTACTGTGTAATAGAACATGGCAGAATATTATACGGTCAGTGTTTGTTAAATAGTAAGTACGACTTTAGAATACTGAGCGGACTGTGTGTAAAATACGATAGTACTTTCGAATAATATGGGGACAGTGTGTAAAAGAGTATGACTTTTGAGTATTATGCGAACAGTGTGTAAAAGAGTATGACTTTTGATTATTATGCGGTCAGTGTGTAAATGAGTATAACTTTTGTATATTATGCGGGCATTGCGTAAAAGAGTATGACTTTTGATTATTATGCGGTCTGTGTGTAAATGAGTATGGCTTATGAATATTATGCGGGCATTGTGTAAAAGAGTATGGACTTTAGAATATTATGAGGACTTGTGTGAAGAGCGTTCGTGCCTTCTTATTATGCGGTCGGACCGCATAATCGGGTTTTTAGTATGAAAGTTCACCATTTAATATCTCTGTCCTTTTCGAGTGTATATAAATTCTGACCAGAGAATTGTGTTAGACAGAGATAGGTTACTTTTCGTACGGTATTAACACTTCGCTAAAGCAACGGGAAAGGTAGGCCCGCATAACCTGGATTTTTGTAAAGGTCCGCGTATTATTAAAGCCGCGAACAAGGTGTGTGTGTGTTTGTGTGTGTTTGTGTGTGTGTGTGTGTGTGTGTGTGTGTGTGTGTGTGTGTGTGTGTGTGTGTGTGTGTGTGTGTGTGCGCGTGTGTGTGTGTGGCATCATTTCTCCCAAATTAAAGGATCGATTTTGATGCGATTTTTTCTGTTCGAAAGCTGATATGATCGAGATGGTTCTTAGATATATGGGGAGAGGGAGGGGGGAGGTGAGAAAGAAAAGGGGGGTGAAAATCGTAGCCTCCAAACAAATTTACTTTTTAGCTGTGGTTTTTTATGTTTGAAAGCTGGGGTAAACAAGATGATTCATAGCTATAATTTGAGGATGGAGGGGGGAGGAGGGGGGAAGGGGAGTGGTGCGAATCGTAGCTTTCGAACGAATGGACCGATTTAGCTGCGGTTTTTTATGTTTGAAAGCTGAGGTAAACGAGATGGTTCTTAGCATACTGCAAGTCGTTGTTCTGTACAAATGCTCTCGCGCATGTTCGTATTTTGTTTCACTAAATCTTCCTTAATCAAATTATGAATTTCGACAAAAAATTCTTTGACTTATTAAAATAAGTTTGTTTTTTTTTTGAACAAACATCTGCGTAAAGATTAAATTCACCGCGGCTTTTTCTAAATTTAATGTGATTTTCTATCCAAATTGATCACCTTTTACAGTGCGCTAAGCAATTTTCATATCAAATTCAAAATCAGAATCGTCGTCTGATGAGCTATCTAATAAATCTAATAGTGAAACCGTTCTACTCATATTTTATCATTCTGTATATAGAAAGCGGTGAAGAAATACGTGTGGCACCTAGGACGGCCTGCGAGCGAATGAATAATTTCAATATATTATCGTATCTTAACCGTGTGTGATACCCTAAGATGCTATAATATTTTATATGCAGATATCGTAACATCAAATATTATAGTATCTTAATCGTCTGTGACGCCCTTAATAGAGCTAAAGATTTAGTGACAAATAGTTCCGCTAGTTGCGCTGCGCTGGATTTCATACAAAAATGTTTCGATACTCGATAGCGAGTACAGATTTGAGCGTTTAATTGAACTCATAATAGAGGTACACAGCAATCGATAAAAAAATACTTGACAGCTGCCTGCTTATATTGTAAATTTGGTCCTGAATAACACATAGGATACTTATATCCCAGAAAAAGACCAGGCGGCCAAAGCTGCGGGCACAGCTAGTATAGAATAAAATAAAGTGCCAGAAAACATGCTCTAATGGTGTAATTCCCAACGGATCTCGAGATCGGAATTTCTAATTAACTGATCTCGCTCGGCGTTCTCATCTGATCTTGAAATCCGTTGTAACTCAAATAAATGAGATAAAAATAAACAAACTTTCTATAACCATCATCATTTCTACAAAAAAAACTATAACCATCATCATCATCATCATTCGAAAGACGTCCTTTGCTGAACATGGGTTTCTCCCATTAAAGGGGGCGTTTGCCATAATCACAACGCTTGAAAGTCGTCTTGATGATCGCAGTTATAACTATTCATTATATGTTTTCATACTTTGTTCTATAATTTTTAAGTAAGTGGCAGCCCTAAACAGCATCCCTGCTATTGTTATTATAAAATGACCCATCTCAATGTCGATGGGTTCTCGGAACTTTGCTTAGCGGTTGTAATATGTACTGCGTGCACAGTGAATAAGCTTTGCGCAAACTGCCTCGTCCCGAGTTCACCACACGGTAACCCGCACGATTTGAAAACATAGTGGCGCGGCGGTCTATTGATATTGATCGGAACCAACCATTGCTAAAAGTATGTTAAGCTGTCTTTATAAGAAGACTAGCTGTGCCCGCGGCTTTGCCCGCGTGGTCGTTTCTTAGGTTTATTATTACCCTATGTGCTATTCCAGAACTTAAAATACCAATACCCAAAATTCCGTGACAAATAGTTTTTATCGATTGCTCGGCTTCTACCTATCTGGTTGAGGTACTTAATACCAAGTACACCAGTTTTTAAGTAAAATCCTAGGCTATCCTAAAATGATAACCGCATCGCAATCGGTCCAGAAACGAACAAGAAAACTTGTTCGTATGATTATTTAAAGTACCCTATTTTTTATTATCTTCATTGTACATACTTTTTGTTAATCACTGGTTTATTATAAGTATAGATATAGATTGATTCGTTGTCAAAGCCAAAGTGATAATTATTTTACCCCTCACCAGTCACGTAAACAACTTTTGTTCGTATATATGAATGAAAAAAAACGCGAAGCGAAGGTTCAGCTGATTATTCTAAACTACACCGACAAATGTATTTACAGGAATAGATGATGCATGAACTTAAGCTAGACTATACACAAGTTATTGTTTTTATGACGTGAATCACAGTAGCTTTTGCTCGACGCGCCTCTGCGCTTTTCATTTATAAATCGCGCTAACTGAGGTACTATTGAATAATGCCACTGTGTCTCGGCGGTATACGTCGTAAGCGCCTCGCCTTTAAGCGTTTTATAAAAGGCTTATTTCTGACACCTCGGATGAAACATGGCGCACAACGAATGCGTACGCGCATCCTAACGTGAACCCACCAAATTGGGGTTTTAAATTGGATTCTGAAGATTTATTGTGTGACAGGGTAGGGACGAAGCTTATGTAAAACCTTGATGTCTTTGGATTTTGTATATTTGAATACTTTTTAGGATGGAACAAACGGGTTTTTTCTATAAGAGAGGATAAGCTAGTGCACTAGCAAAACACAGATTTATTAAACGGTTTTATTTAGCTTGCCCTGTTTCTTGTTTTTTGTTTGAATCAAATCTAGTAATTGAAATTTTACCCCCTTCCTGTTGACCGATTGATTTGATTTGGTACACGCTTATAGTTTTGCTAACAATACAATTATGTATATTCAGTATCATTGTAAATCCAAGATGGCCACTACCACAAAATGGCGGATAATATTTTTTTTCCAGTTCTCTCTAATATTGGTACCAAATGAAAGGGCTTGACAAGTAGTACACTTTAGAAATAATGAACATTTCAATTTGGAATAAGATTTTGCTGCCAAAATTACATATTAATATTAAAAAGTCATCTTAAAAATGTTCATATTATCCATAATTATCAGCACCCAACATATCAGTTTCTAACCGTTTTTAAACAAAAATATACTCCGAAAATCATTAAGGGAACGCATCCATATACCAATTTTGATAATTCAACAAAGTCCAAAAGAAGTTGAGAAAAATATACTTCAAACGAATGGACCAATTTACCTGCGTTATTTTATGTTTCAAAGCTGAGGTAAACGAGATGGTTCTTAGCTATAATGGAAGAGGGAAAACGGAAGGAACTATTTTTATGTTTGAATACTGATGTGATCGAGATGCTTCTTAGCTATAATTAGGGGTAGGCTTGTTTTTCTCTTTTCTGATTGTGGTAGAACGGACACCATTTTATATTGAATTTATAAGAAATAAAATTTTATTAGCGCCGTATCATGGCACCAAGTGACGACGATGGACGTAGCGAATCTGTTTCGTAATTTTGATAAGTTTTTTTTCTGATGTTTCAGACGACAAGGGAGACATTGACATGGACATAGATGTTTGACATCACGTCGAGCCCCGGCCTTTCTTTGATAAATTTATTCTGGTGCAACACGGCATGAGGCTGTCCATGCGTGGGACCTCGCTGACGTTACGACCTCAGTATCGCTCCGTTCGAAGGCAGGGTATCGAGGTCTGTCGGCAGCGCGCCCGCCTGCTGATCGTTCGCTCAGACTCAGAAGATTCACAGAGGTGGAAGTGTATCGCATATTAACAACTGGCATAGCACATAAGAAATCGAAAGATGCCTATGATATGTCAGTCTTTTTGTTGCATGTTCTCGCTGCACCATTAGCTCGTATTCTCTCTTGTTTATTTAACAAATGGAGGTCAGTATCCTGCAACTTTGAAGTATGTCCAAGTGTGCCCTCTATACAAGGGAAAAGGGAAGCAAGAGGAGATTAACAGTTATAGACCTGTCTCGATAATTCCAGCTATAGCTAAAATGTTTGAGCATGGTTTGAGTTCCCGTCTCACCGAGTACCTTACACAATGTTGTGATCTTTCGGACAGGCAGTATGCATACCGCAGTGGTCGATCTACTACTAGCTAGCTCGGGAAGTTGTGCGACGTACTCTTGAGCTCGGGAAGGTCTTCAGCAGGTTGCGGTGATCTTCTGTGATCTGTCAAAAGCGTTTGACGTCGCTGGCCATGACGTACTCGCAGTAAAGATGAGGTACTATGGTGTTGAAGGGCCTGCACTGAAATTGTTCTCAGACTTTATGACAGATCCATGCCAGGTGGTCGTTGGGGATGGGGGTACGGTGAAATCTCAGCCGCTAAAGACCGTAATTGGAGTAGCCCAAGGCTCATCGCTCTCCAACATCATGTTTTCCCTCTTCCTCAATGATTTGCCCGAAAACGTACGTGACGGACACATACTTTTGTATGCCGACGACGTCGCTGCAGTCGACAAGTTGAATCGAGTAGTTGGCGATCTAGACCAGTGGTTCAAAATCAATGGGCTGATTTTAAATACAAACAAGAAACATTTTATACATTTCAACCTAACCTATGTATGTGACATTGTTTTTATTCTTATTCGATTATTTAAAAAAAAATTAAAAAAAATTGAATGACTTATTTTTTAATTTTATTTTACTGACCTTTGAAAGTAAGTATGGACAACTATTGTTTTCTGAATCGGATGATGATTTAATGTATTTTTATAATGTTTTTATTGTAATTCGCTAATATTTAATTGTGTATTGGAACCCTAGACCTGTAACTGATATTTGTTGAACTATGTATTGAACAATAAAATACTATGAACAATGTATTGTGAAGCCCCGTTTCTTATTCAATCGATTGCATCCGATTTTGTTTTTCTGGTAGGCGACACATACGTCCGTCATCCCTGTTGACACTGTGATTTTTCCCGTGACGTTTACTTGTACTGCAGACATGGACAATAAACTTTTGGATTGGAGTAACGTTCCCGCTTCACGGGCATGCTATTCGGTATCTTCGTAATTTGATGTAAAGCCGAAGGCAGACTACAATAGCTGCATCACAATCTGTAGGATTGAAATTGTCAATTGTGATTGCAACATCTAGTAAAGTAGTGAAGGTTTCTACTGCGCTTTGCATCAAGCAGTGAGACATCATATCTTTAAGTTATGCGGACGTAATGCGTCCGCATAACTTAAAGATATGATGTCTCTTATTGGGCCTCTTATTTTGCCCGCTACATTAAATGGCCCAAGATTTTTGGAATTCCTGCAGAATGACTATCAAGACGCATTAAGCGAATTGCCATTGACGTATAGGGCAAGAATGATACTCCAATTAGATGGAGCTCCGGCACACTTTGCGGTAAATGTGAGAAATTACTTAAACAACACATATCCAACATGGATTGGACGATTGCTTGGCCGCCGCGTTCCCCGGATTTGACACCCCTAGATTATTTTTTATGGGGCACAATAAAGCAGAAAGTGTACGTTAACGTGCCCAACACAAGAGAAGAACTAATTGAAAAAATATTACAAGTCGGGGATGTAATGAGGGCGGACAAAGCCATGATAAAAAGAGCTACACAGCATGTGTCAATTAGGGCAACTGCTTGTCTACAACAAAACGGAGGACATTTTGAATCGTGGCTGTAGTACCTAGTTTAGATGGTATTAAATTAATAAATGATAATTAATGGTTTTACTTTGTTCTTTTCTTGCCTTTTCCCATCCCAATCATCATAGCTTTGACGTGTGCTATTAATAGAGTTTTTAAGGGTCATATTTAAACCATCATAGCTTCGAAAATATTTAACTTAGGACCTTGATGTAAGATTTATTTTAATGGAAATATCTTGTACTATGATAATACAATTAAAAAAAATAGCTTGACAAGTTAGTTTTCATAAAAAATTTAAAAAACTAAAAAAATGCAATAAATAAATACGATTTTTATTTTGTTAATATTGTTGTTATTTTGTGAAAAAGATATTGAATAAAATGTATCATAAATTGATTGTCTTCATTGTTAGCTTTCAAATGATACCTCTTTCGTCTTCCTAAGACGTCTACATCGATAGCAATGATTAAATCAGTGTAGGCGTCTGAGCTGCGAAGTAAAAAAAACAAAATGGCTGCCATTTTAGTATGGAGAGGCCAAGAGAAAATCGAGATAGTGATTTGTCGATAAAAATCCCCATATTTAACCCCCCTTAAGTCTCCGACACCGGTGACCAGACACATTGTATATTACAACAATTCAATGCACCTTCGTTTGGGTTAGATATTAAGGCTCACATTTAAAAGGAAACGGAATTTTGTTTGTAAATTTATAGTTTTTACTATATCACGTGGAAATCATAACTAAATTCATGATTTGACTACTTTAAACTATTTATCCAAGTAAAAGTACAGTAGTTTTAGTTTCTATTTGATAATTGTGTTGTTTATTAATTTTAATTAGAATTGTAATGCTCAGTTAACCACATAAACAAGCACAAATTAAAATTTTATATAACCCCTGACTTCCCACTCCCATAATAGCAAAGAAGCATCTCAATCACATGTTTTCAAACATAAAAATCATTCCATCCATTTGAGTGCTATCTACCCCCATCCCGGCCCCCCCTCCCGTTATAGCTAAGAACCATCTCGTTTACTACAGCTTTGAAACATGAAAAACCGGAGCTAAATTGGTCCTTTAGTTTGAAAATACTATCTCACCCCCCTTTTCTCAACTCCTCCCCACCTTCATATGGCTAAGGACCATCTCCTTTACCTCAGCTTTCAAACATAAAAAACCGCAGCTAAATCGGTCTATTCGTTTGGGAGCTACAATCCTCACCCCCATCTCCCCCCCCTCCCCATTATAGCTAAGAACCATCTCGTTTACCTCAGATTTCAAACATAAAAAATACCGCAGCTAAGTCGGTCCATTCGTTCGAAAGCTACGATTCGCACCACTCCCCCCTCTCCATCCCCCCATTATAGCTATGAACCATCTCGTATATCTCGTTGACGATCGGTTGGTCTCGTGGCTAGTGATCCTAGGTATGTAATCAAACGGTTGCGGGTTCGAATCATCGAATAATTGGTGTGGAATTTACCCGAATATATTTATTTTATTTTTTTATACCTCAGCTTTCAAACATAAAAAACCACTCGGTCTATTTCTAAATCGGTCCATTTCTTTGGAAGCTACGATTTTCACCCCCGTTTTCTCACCTCCCCCTCCTCATATATCTAAGAACCATCTCGATCACATCAGCTTTTGAACAGAAAAAAACGCATCAAAATCAGTCCATTCGTTTGGGAGCTACGATGCCACAGACAGACACATACACAGTGATACACACCCTAAACTTATAACACCTGTCTCTTTGGTCTCTTTGTTCGGGGGTTAAAAATACATCAGGTTGCTAAGCATTTATTTTTTTGTTTTCTGTAACTGTTCATATCTTCCCTGTCATACTTAATCTTCTTTAGTATGGATTTTAGGGAACATACTTTGTCAAGAGTTAAATAATATACTAAATTCAACATTTGTATTGCTAATATTGTCATGATATAATAAGACACAACAGAGGCCAATAGTGTCTTTTACATAACTGAACACACATGACATTTCAAAAGCTAGTTAAAACTTTCTCATCAGCCTGAAAAGGTACGACTTCGGAAGCTTGACCCACGATTTTAGGGGGGGGGAGGGGGGAAAGTGTAGGGGGGAGGGAGTACAACACTCACCCCTACCTGTTCCCCCCTCCCTGCCCCTAAAATCGTGGGTCAAGCATCCGAAGTTCTGCCCAAAATTATTTACTTACTCGGTAATGGCAGAATAGGTCAGAGTGTAGCCTTAGGGGCTCTATGGGAAAAACACTTAGAATAATTTTAACGAAAATACACTTAGCTCAATTTTAACGATAAAACACGATATCTTCGTTTTGGATGACAGCTGTCAAATTTAAAAGGTCTATAACTCGAAAACTATAGATTCTAGACTAGAGGTTTCTGTACAGAAGTGATAGATCTCACCAAGATCTTTATTTCACATGACAGCTTTCAAACTTAAAATGGCTATAACTCTGAAACTATTGATCCTAGACTAGTAGTTTCTTTACAGAAGTGATAGACCTCATCGAGACCTTCATTTTACATGACAGCTGTCAAACTTAAAATGGCTATAACTCTGAAACTATTGATCCTAGACTAGTAGTCTTTACAGAAATGATAGATCTCACCGAGATCCTCATTTTACATGACGGCTGTCAAACTTAAAATGGCTATAACTCTGAAACTATTGACCGTAGACTAGTTGTTTCTTTACAGAAGTGATAGACCTCATAGAGATATTCATTTCAAATGACAGCTGTCAAACTTAAAATAGCTATAACTCTGAAACTATAGACCTTAGACTAGTATTATTTTTACAGAAAAGATATATCTCATCCATATCTTCGTTTTGGATTACAGTTCGGAGACAGAATATTTGCAATGGGTCGTGGTACCATATGAAGATATGTTTTTTGTGTGATATTTACGGCACAACGCGCACTCCGTTTCATTTTTACTTTTCGCGTTCGCGCGTTTCACTTTCTGTACATTCACTTTTTGATATGACGGTTTGGGAGCTACGCCCAAGTCCATCTGGGAGTAGATCGATGTGGCTCTTGACAGGTGCGTCAGGAAGTCGGAGAGGATCTCTAGGTTCGGAGAAACCCTGATGTCCACTGCCCGACCGTCGTCCAGCTCCATCGCGAAGTTACCTTACTGTGCTCGGTGGTACGGGGTTAGCTTGGCTAGTGACTCGCTGACCAGCTGTGGGTTGTTGAGGTTGAGGTTGGCTTGTATATTCTTGAGTAACGGGACGCAGTTCCGGATGGTGGTGGAGAATTTTCTTAATTCCCGGCCAGTCTCGGACACCTTGGGCAGCGCTCGTACTTTCCAAAGGGCACACTCAAGAACTAGATTAGGGTGACCAAACTCTTCTTCCAGAACTTGCATAACCATTCAACCGCAAGTCATTTTTACCAATACAGTTGTTCACCCTATTTAAGAATTTTCCGGAATAGCTAAGGGCCTGGGCTAGCTACCTGTGACCCATTTTATTGCCAATTGAACAATGGGCGTTTCAGGACATTCACAATTTGACTGTCGCTCACGCTGTACATTAACTTTATCGAAGCTATAAAATCACGTTCGTGGTGTTTTTCAAATATTTTTACATTTTATTTAGACTAGACCTACTTCCGGTTTTTCTCGTTACAATATAATATATATATATATATATATAATGCTTTGGATCTAACTGAAGAATTTATTTTTGCCCCACGTTGGGCGCACGTGTCACGAGGCGGTCCTAGGGTTTGTTCCACTAGCCCAGGGAACAAACCTCAGTGGACAACATAAAAATACGGGAACAATTAGGAGCACTCGGAGATGTTCATAAACAGAGATCTTGTACTCGACTATTCTATTCAGTCTTCTCCCAATTTAATATATTTGGTAAGAGTGTACCCTTGGGACTCTACTATTGTTATTATCACAGACTTTTCGTGCTTCAACAATACGGATCAAAACAACCACGAACGAAAGTACTATTACATATATTTAAAGGACTCCAGATGTAATAAACCTATATAAGTACATATTTTAACATATTATTTCGTAAAATTCCAGTTTTTGCTAATCCAATGACAATATGGGAATCACAGGTTATTTGAATTAAGAATTAATATAGACAAACTATAAAAAATGGTATGATTATCACAAGTGGAACTTTATCATTGCCGACGTCAACACCGCTATCATCGGTTCCGACTTTTTGGTGCTCTATCGACTTCTGCCTGATTGTGCCAATAAAAAGCTTGTTGATAGCGATTCTGGTTTGTTATGCGTTGCCGCCGTCGCAACTTTAGGTCAGACCAGTATTAAAGTTGTCTTTGCTTTTGAATTTGGCGCGCTTCTTACTGAATTCCCGTCTATCACTAAGCCACCTGGAATTACACGAGAGCCGAAACATAGCACGGTCCACTACATCCAGACCACTGAAGGTGCCCCTGTTTTGTCGTCCTCGACGATTAGCCCGTCAGAAGCTTCAAGAAGCTAAAAAGGTTTTTGGCGAGATAGTACAGTGCGGAACAGCCAGGACTTCTAATGGTCCATGGTCCTCGCCTCTTCATATGGTGCCGAAACGCGACGGCACCTGATGACCCTGTGGAGACTATCGTTTGTTTAACTCGCGCACAGTACCCGACCAGTACCCGGTCCACCACATTGGGGATGTTAACAATAGCATCTCTGGCTATACTATATTTAGTACGATTGATCTCGTAAAGGCCTATCAACAGATCCTGCTTGCAGCTGAGGATATTTACAAAACGGCCATTATTACGCCTTTTGGACTTTACGAGTTCAATTATATGACTTTTGGTCTGCGCAATGCAGGCCACACGTGCAGGCTCAAAGGTTTATTTACAAAGTAGTGCAAGGCCTCGAGTTTTGTTTCGCTTACATTGTTGACATCCTGGTGTATTCCCGCGATGCCGCTTTGTGCTTTCTTCGTATTCACTTCAAGCGTCTTGAAGACTACGGAGTCGCTCATGCCAGCTCCAATTTCGTCAACTCCTATTCTTTCACCTCCTCCCGTTCCTTCACGGCTAGCTGTTCCACCGCCTGATCATGTTACTACCAGGATCAGAAGAAGGGTAAAATTTAGGGATATTTTAGATCTCTAACTTTTTTTCTGTTAGCTTTCCTTCTCCGTAGAGGGGTGGTGTGGCGTACTATTACACTGCGCATATTGCTGACCTAAGGGATAACCCCCAATAACCATTCAATACACTGTCAGCAATATGCAAAGGTATATAATCCGCGATCTATAGTATTCGAGGTTTTTTCCTTAATCGCTCTCTGAAGCCACCTGACTACGGACCCGGTCTTAGGCCTGCTGGTCAGCTTGGACTAAGCAGAGTCAGGTGGAACCTCTGCCCAAATAGACAGAAGTGCAACAACAATTACAGTGACATAAATGTTGTGTTAGCTGTTAAGAATTGTTAAAGAAAAATAAAAACAACTGTTAGTGTGTGCCCGATCGATGTGGCAATTCCACAAAAACAATTTCGTTCTCTTCGTAAAAACTTTGTACTAAACACGACAATGAGAACTTTCATGATGATCAGTTGAGTAGTTAAAGCGTAAAAGCGTAACAAACAAACTCAGCACAGCTACAGACAACTTAACCTAATTAATAAAAAGCCCTTATCAATGCCCTTATCATCACTGAGGGGTCCAAGGAAGATGTTGTCTTCACAAACGCTCTTTGTCTGGATGCGTACTACACGATGGCATTAAAAAAAACATACCCTAATATGGGACCACGAACCATCAAGAAAATTCTGTCTCCGCCCCTTTGGCTACACCTGATGCCTGGTTCATTATAAGCCCTTAACTCATCACTGAGGGGTCCAAAGAAGATGTTGTCTTCACAAACGATCTTTGTCTTGATGCGTACTACAGGATGGAATTAAAATAAACATATGTTCATATGGTACCACAACCAATTGCAAATATTCTAATTCTCCGAACTGTAATCCAAAACGAAGATATCGATGAGATATATCAATTTTGTAAAAATACTACTTGTCTAGGATCAATAGTTTCCGAGATAGAGCTCTTTTAAGTTTGGAAGCTGTCATCCAAAACGAAGATATCGATGAGATATATCAATTTGGTAAAAATACTACTTGTCTACGGTCAATAGTTTCAGAGTTGTTGCCATTTTAAGTTTGACAGCTGTAATGTGAAATGAAGATCTCGATGAGGTCTATCACTTCTGTAAAGAAACTACTAGTCTACAGTCAATAGTTTCAGAGTTACAACCATTTTAAGTTTGACAGCTGTCATGTGAAATGAAGATCTCGATGAGGTCTATCACTTCTGTAAAGAAACTACTAGTCTACGGTCAATAGTTTCAGAGTTATAGCTATTTTAAGTTTGACAGCTGTCATGTGAAATGAAGATCTCGATGAGGTCTATCACTTCTGTAAAGAAAACTACTAGTCTAGGATCAATAGTTTCCGAGATAGAGCTCTTTTAAGTTTGGAAGCTGTCATCCAAAACGAAGATATCGATGAGATATATCAATTTTGTAAAAATACTACTTGTCTACGGTCAATAGTTTCAGAGTTGTTGCCATTTTAAGTTTGACAGCTGTCATGTGAAATGAAGATCTCGATGAGGTCTATCACTTCTGTAAAGAAACTACTAGTCTACAGTCAATAGTTTCAGAGTTACAGCCATTTTAAGTTTGACAGCTGTCATGTGAAATGAAGATCTCGATGAGGTCTATCACTTCTGTAAAGAAACTACTAGTCTACGGTCAATAGTTTCAGAGTTATAGCTATTTTAAATTTGACAGCTGTCATGTGAAATGAAGATCTCGATGAGGTCTATCACTTCTGTAAAGAAACTACTAGTCTACAGTCAATAGTTTCAGAGTTACAGCCATTTTAAGTTTGACAGCTGTCATGTGAAATGAAGATCTCGATGAGGTCTATCACTTCTGTAAAGAAACTACTAGTCTACGGTCAATAGTTTCAGAGTTATAGCTATTTTAAATTTGACAGCTGTCATGTGAAATGAAGATCTCGATGAGGTCTATCACTTCTGTAAAGAAACTACTAGTCTAGGATCAATAGTTTCCGAGATAGAGCTCTTTTAAGTTTGGAAGCTGTCATCCAAAACGAACATTTTGTGTTTTTTGTTTAAAATTATTCTAAGTGTTTTTCCATACAGCCCCTAACGGTATACTTGATGCCTGGATCATTATAAGGCCGTATCTCATTACTGAGTGGTCCATGGAAGATGTTTTCTGCACAAACGCTCTTGGTCTGGATGCGTACTACACCACGGCATTAAAAAAACATACCCTAATATGGTAACATGAACCATTGAGAAAATTCTGTCTCCGCCCCTTTGGCTACACCTGATTCCTGGTTCATTATTAGCCCTTATCTCATCATTGAGGGGTCCAAGGAAGATGTTGTCTTCACAAACGCTCTTTGTCTGGATGTGTACTACACGATGGCATTAAAAAAAACATACCCTAATATGGGACCACAAACCCTCCAGAAAATTCTGTCTCCGCCCCTTTGGCTACACCTGATACCTAGTTCATTATAAGCCCTTATCTCATCACTGAGGGGTCCAAGGTAAATGTTGTCTTCACAAACGATCTTTGTCTGGATGCGTACTACACAATGGCATCAAAAAACGATACCTTAATTTGGTACCACGACCCATCACGGAAAAGTCCCTGCCGTTGTCCCCTTCGTAGGCCACTGACCGTATCGTTGGGGTGTAGCCTTGGGGGCGCAATTTTTCTTGAATTTTTCTAAGTCTTTTTTCCATAGCGCCCTTAAGGGTACACTCCAACCAGGCATTTCGAAGAGCAATGTAGCCAAGATTCAAAAATTAAGAAGAAAAATTATTAAGAAATTACCTTCGTTACTATATAATTATGGGCCTGTTCACATAAACGTTCGACGACGCACGGATCACCCGCGCGTACACTCGAAATCGTTCACGGCGTCGTCCGGGCGTTTGCCTGGGTCATCCGAAAAATAGTAGTGGAGGGGAGGAATAGTATGAAAAACTGACACTTGACAGTTGTCAGTTGTATGTGGACGGCCAAAGTCGATCACGATCTCCACATGATCGAGCGATAATCACACGGATGATTCGAGCGTGTATGTGAACACAGCCATTATATATATCCTATATAGTTACTATATAATTATATATATAGTATAGTAATTATATATATATAGTTAAAATGATAATTACCTTGAAAGTAATTATCATTTTATGCCGAAAAAATATACACATAAAACAACTAACGACATCTGTTGACAAATATTTCTCATAGAGAAGAATCCAAAATAAATAAAGCAGATGTATTGTACTTAATGAATATTGCAGAGCAATACTGACTACTCTTTGATGCAGAGTGCAGGCAGTTCATCAATCCGACATGGATAAGTAAATCATGGAAAAACATTTATTTGCAGTGATATGCTACGTTATGGATCTCAGGAAGATTATTAATGCATTTTACAAGGTTTTAGTGTTTTTATAATAAAGTAGGCACAAGTATCGGTAGGCCTTTAAAACGATATAACTGTAACGTCTAATCATTATTTAAGGCACAATATATATTGTATAAAAGACGCCAAGAGTTGAAAAATCTCTCATCTACCTAAACATTTGACTTCTGTCCACTGAAGACCTGAACATTTCACATAAATTGAAGAAAATGTAGGAATTTATAGATTGTATTACTGATACATAAACAAATTAAGAATATAACTTACCCATTTTCTGCAAAATTCACTTTTTATATCCACTTGAATAGATATTTTTCACTGAAAAACATTCACATCACAAACATCACAAAACAGCAGCCATTTTGCTTTTTCTGACAGACCAACAGTGTGACCAGAATCAACTGTCAAAATCTGCTAGCCTGAATGACAAAAACTGCTAAAACATGCTAGACATTTTTCATATAATGCTAAATTACTGCTTTCACAGATATTGCTTAAACATTAGAAAATATGAAAAAAATGCCAATTTGTACGATTAGAATGTCATTTTTATTAGGGTTCCGTACCCAAAGAGTGTCAACGGTCAACTATAATATTTTTAAGCCTACGCTGTCTGTCTGTTTGTCCGTCCTACCTTTTAACGACTGTATCTTTTGAACCGATACTGTATCTTTGGAGAAAATAGTATCCGAATGGTATCATGTTGCGCTTTACAATCTGACGGATTATGGCTTATGGCCCATTCACTCTCTCTCAAGGCCCGTGTCCCAGCAGTGGGAACTGATAACGATGATTTTTGAACTGTAATAGATATTAAAATGTTTATAGAATATGACTGTAATGTTATGGCGGATTAATTAAGAAATAATAATAATAAAAAAGGGGGATCCCTATACAACAAAAGTACTTATTACGTATTTTGTCTTTACTCTAAGCGGTGATAAGTACAAGCGTAAAAGTCAAACTTGGCATGATTACACACTCTAAAGTAAAACTATAATAAGAAAAATAAAAGTGGTGTGGTAAGGAACCCTCAGTGCGCGGCCCAACTCGCACTTGGTCAGTTTATTTCTATTTACAACACAATTCACTCATCACTATCACTGTCCTTAGCAAATTCTTTGTATAATGATGATGAGTTAAGAGATAATGTTAACATATTTTTGTCGGCTCGAAATTCACACACCCATTTTCTCATATATTTCCTTTTTGCATTTTGGCATGCAAAATTACAGAATCGTCATGTTAATTTTTGAACCGATTTCTAAGCTGGATTTTTATATTGTTAATAAGTGAAATGATTCGTTCACAATAACTGTGTGGCATTAGTAAAATCATAATAGCCCCCGCAAGATTCACAATGTTGGGTTTACCAACACCATTACCATTACCATTTAAATTAAATAAAATTCATCGTTTCAATTTGTCTTCAGAAATTTTCGGTATCTGTTGGTTTGGCATCAGAGCTGCTTCCAGAAGCCAATAAACTCAAATATAAATGCTTGAGCGTACTGTGTTCACTTTTGGGGCATTTTGAAACGCGTTCAATAAATCCTGCCAGATTATTGCTTGCTATTATTGGATGCAACATTGGATTCTGCTAAATCATGCTAGATTTCAATAAAATGCTAAAAAACCTGCTAGGAGCTAAAATGAGAGTCAAATCCTGCTGAAATCGCAGGATCCTGCTAAATATGGTCACACTGCAGACCAAACAGATGCTGCCAGACTCGAAAAACTCAAAATTAAAACAAGTTTTCGTTTACAAATGCCCTCCGAACGAATAGTTTATTTTTTAATCCAATGATCTACCACGCTTCACTGGTTTTTGGTTTGGCGAAACGTTTTTCTTATCCCCCTCTATAATTTGGCGAGTGCGCTCGCAAGTAAGCTTGATAACGGTACATCGGCGAACGTGTAGACGGGGGTATTGGTCGCCTCGGTAGGTAGGTGTTTAATCATTATTGGCGAGCACCTTCGATCAAAGAAACAAATGAAGATTCACTAAGTTCGCCCGATTCGAGTTCCACCAAAACTCCGCGCAATTCAAAAACTCCGCGCATGTCCCGCTTACAGCGGAGACGGCTTCTTTAATTGGCAAATAGGTAATTAATCATCATAAAAAGTAAAAAGCCGCTATCCATAGTTTTGAGCCTGGGAAGCACACATAACTAATCGACTACATATCAAGCGACCACGCGACATGCAAACCACAAATAAACACGTGATCGCATATTGAATAATAAGTAAGTATTAAGTTCCTGATCTTTATTGGTTTCTTTCATCTAAGGCGAGAACGTTGGCCCGCGATCCGCTAGTGTTGGTTTTTCAACAAACATTATCAGGCGTTGCTTGTGATGCTTCCACAAGTTGGCGGTGGCGGTACGCAACGGTAAAACAATATTAAATTTTAAAAAAAAACTAGTCTGCCCTGCCAAAAACGAACGAATAAGTCAAAAACAAGAGAAAAAATAAATTGTCATTGCAGTCGGGGGACTTCTTAGAATATTTTTTTATTATACTTTGTTTTTGACTTTTTAATTCGTTTTTGGTAGTCGTGTTTTTAATATTTTTAATCATTTATTTAAATTTAAATTTTTAATTTAATGATTAAAAATATTAAAAACGTTATTTATTAGTGGCAAGTTTTGGGGTATGGCAATATTCACACCATTATATAAATGTGAAACGTTGTCTGTTGGGGAGTTTTAACGTGACAATGGCTGGATGAATTTTAATGAAACTTTGTAAATAGATACTGTACAATATAGATATCAACATAGGCTACAAAAATATTTTTTAAAATTGGTTTAGTATTTATTGAGTTTATCTATTACAAACAAACAAATACACAAACAGTCAAATCTTTCCTATTTATAATATTAATGTAGATTTATCAGCGGACTGCAGATGCAGATCCATTGCAATCAAGTTTCGCAGACATACGCCAGATAATCTATTATTTATTGAAACAGAAATAAAGAAGATGTTATCAGATGAAATTCAAAAAGAGATTACTTCTCCATGGCACCATAAGAGATGCATGTGCATTGATTACTCTAGATCTAGAAATTTACTTACCTAGGCGCCTATCCTCTGCCGAACCTTGAAGAGTTGATATCGAAGGTTTCCAAGTTCAAAGTATATAGCAAAAGAAACTTAAAGTCAGTGTATCATCAGTGTCTAAACACAATGAATAAACCTATGACAGCATTTGAAGCAGCAGGAAACTTATACCAATTCTGTCGTATACATTTTGGAGTTACAAGTGGAGTTGCTTGTTTTCAAAGAATCATTGTCTCAATCTTGCGGGAGTCAAATCTTGACGGTGTGTACTCTTATTTGGATGATATAACCGTTTGTAGATTGCATCAGGATGACCATGATCAGAAGTTGGCAAAATCCAGGGAAATAGCTGAGAACCTTACCATCAACAAGGGAAAAAGCGAATTTTCGGTTAGGAACCTAAACGTACTGGGATTACTGTCATATAACAAGTCACAGTCGAGACAGATGCATCAGAACACTCTATAGCAGCAACGTTGCCCGTGGCCTCTACACCCACGACATCCTCTCCCACATCATCCGCATCCACACCATCCATGTCATTTTCACCGCTCTGTTCATCTACGTTCGTCACACCTGCAACTGTTGCGGTGCCTCCACCCTGTCGTCGCAGTCAGCGTCAAGTACGACCGCCACGTCGGCTCATAGACAAAATGTAAATGGGGAGGAATGTTACAAACTTCTTACTACTTAGTCTTTGGTTTCTAATATGACGACTAAAATGAATGACAGACATCAATATATGTAATTGATGTCTGTCATTCATTTTAGTCGTCATATTAGAAATCTATTTATGAACTAAATACGTGTTTATATTAGTGCCCGTACGCTGCAGCTGATAAAATTTTGTGCCTTCCTCCCTAAGGATTCCCACAACTCTTTGGAGTTTCTCGTCCACGTCATTTGTGGTTTCCAAGGCAACAAATCGATTTTCCAACTTAAATTGGAACTGTTCTGACCCAACAACAGCCTGTACCAGGTTGGGTCGGAGCGTAGACTTCACCAGATGGCATCTTTCAAGCTTGTGGTCGATATTCAAGGATTCTCAGACAAGTCGGTGATCACCACCGGTATTAAACCTGCTGATCACTGAGACATCCCTGACTATGTGCTTCTTGTCCGTCATGATGACGTCAATTTCATTTTTAGTCATACAATCGGGGCTTTGCCAAGTTCACTTTTTCTAGGGTTGCTTTTTGAAGAAAGAATTCATCCAAAAAGAACCCCTCTTTTTCCAAAAAGTTAACTTGCATTTGCCCCCTGTGATTCCTGTCTCCATAACAGTGTGGACTTATTCTCGATTCACGGCAAGTCTGTGTCTCCCAAGATAATGTTGTAGTGGGCCCTTCTGGTTTTATGTAGGGCTGAAAATATGTCATCAAACATATACTCTAAAACATCATCCGAGTGTGCCAAGGTTGGAGCGCATAAACTTGTACGATAAAAAGGCTATACCTTTCGGTCAGCTTAAAATCCGGGTACGCTATCCTGGTCGACACACTCGACACAACATTCTACAACATTTCTAGAACATTATCAATGATGACCTTATTGACGAGGAACCCCACGCCACCCTGAGACTGCTGATCATCCTCATGGATGTAGAACAGGCGGCCCGATTTCAGAGTTATTGTGTCCTCCCCCTCTCTTCGGACTTCACTTAACCCTAGAATATGCCACCTGATCTTATTAAGCTCCGTCTCCAGTTGCACCATGTGTTCGTCAAGCCTAATCCTTCGTCCATTGTACGTAGCCAGATTCATTTGTTTTTGTTTAGGGTGGCATACAGTAGCTCAGGGATTCTTCGCACCCCCCTGCCCTGCCATTTCTTTGATCGCTACGTTGTTCAGAACTAGAAGGGCGGACGGGACTGGGGGTAATTTCTTGTTTATGCTGTTCATAAGGAGGGTTTGCCTATAATCGCCACACTGGGCATTCGGGTTAGCGATCGCAGGGCGTAGCTTCTCGCACCGGAGACGCTGCAGCCCGTCACCGACCTGTGCCATTTGGCTTCGCTAATTTTTGGGATAGTTATTCCGCCATCTGCCCGTTGCCAGAGCCTCGTTCGTTATCAAGCAGGATGACCGAGTGTAGTTGAGGTTGGCTTGGAGAAGTGAGATGTTAAATAAGTAACAGGTACTTTTTAGTAGTTTTACTTTATTTACTAATTAAATATATTAAAATTGTGTTTTGAGCAAGAATCTATGCATAATCATAAAAATTAACCGGGCATTGGTCGTGGTCCACCTGCTCAGTTCACCTGGGTGGACCACGGGCACTTTTTCTTGCCCGTAATTCACCCTTACGATAAATAAGAGTAATTTAAAAATATCTATTGCCCGTGGTCCACCTTTACATTTTTTTTTAGACAACGCAAATCTTCGCGACCGACTAACCTTCCCACTGCTCTGTCACACTTGTATGATGGTTAGGAAGAAAATTTACTAACCGTGACACCGTTTCTTAGTATTTTCTCGCGTTTACACTCATAACTGATCACTTCCGACTAACCTTCACACTGCTCTCATACCTAGCCACACCTTAAAGTGACAGGTGTCAAAGTGACAGGTGACAAAGTAACAGGTGCCAAATTGACAGGTGAAGTGTCATGTCAAACGTCAAAGTCATACGTCAACACCTATCAAGATCTCATCAATATCTTCGTTCTGGATGACAGCTGTCAAACTTAAAATGGCTATAACTCTGAAACTACTGATCCTATACTAGCAGTATCTGTAGAGAAATGATACATCTCATTGATATCTTTATTTTGGATGACAGCTGTCAAACTTAAAAGGGCTTTAGCTCTGAAACTATTGATCCTAGACTAGCAGTATCTTTAGAGAAATGATCGATCTCATCGATATCTACATTTTGGACGACAGCTGTTAAACTTAAAAGCGCTTTAGCTCTGAAAAAATTGATCTTAGACTAGCAGTTACTTTACATAAGTGATAGATCCTATCGATATCTTCAATTTGGATGATAGCTGTCAACTTTAAAAGGGCTATAATTCTGAAACTATTGATACTAGACTAGCAGTATCTTGACACAAATGATAGATCTTATCAATATCTTTATTTTGAATGACAGCTGTCAAACTTAAAATGGCTATAACTCTGAAACTATTAATCTTAGACTAGCAGTTACTTTACATTAGTGATAGATCCCATCGATATCTTCAATTTGGATAACAGCTGTCAAACTTAAAAGGGCTATAACTTTGAAACTGACTATTCTAGACTAGTAGTTTCTTTACAGAAGTGATAGATCTCATCGATATCTTCATTTTGGATGACAGCTGTCAAACTTTAAATGGCTATAACTCTGAAACTAACGATCCTAGACAAGTAGTTTCTTTACAGAAGAGATAGATCTCATCGATATCTACATTTTGGATGACAGCTGTTAAACTTAAAATGGCTATAACTTTGAAATTAACGATTCTAGACTATTAATTTCTTAAAAGAAGTGATAGATCTCATCGATATCTTCATTTTGGATGACAGCTGTCAAACTTAAAAGGGGCTATAACTCTGAAACTATTGATACTAGACTAGCAGTATCTTTACACAAATGATAGATATCGATATTTTCATTTTGGATGACAGCTGTCAAACTTAAAAGTAAAAAATATCGCGCAACGTAATAAATAACTCTCTTTTTTTTTCTAACGTGCCATAATAGGTAATTATAACTTCAAAAACATTGTTTTACCTGCATAATTAGGTTTCGTCTGCATTATTTTTTAATATTCAGAACACCGCCATAGCACCATGCCATTTTTGAAGATTTTAACTTTATAAAATTGAAATGCGTTATACAATAGTACAGTGCCACCTTCTCGGTTCACAAAAGATATTTATGTCAAATTATTATTACATTGATGTCAAATTCAATAAAAGAAAGTAAAGATCAACTGAAGAGGGAAGAGGTTGCACACATAATTGTATGCGACCTCTTCTCTCTTCTCATGGATTACAGGCAATAAGTACTTGTGATCTACCCCTGTGAACTGAGGTGGACCACGGGCAAAAAAAAGTGCCCGTGGTCCACCCAGGTGAACTGAGCAGGTGGACCACGACCAATGCCCGAAATTAACGTATCTCACCTGCCCTATAGTATTCTCCCTACATAAATCACTGCACTTCACTGGTGGGGACGGTCTGGTGGGGATTTCAGTAATAATCCACTAGAATTATCACCTTTTATATTTTGCACTACGTTCAACCCGCACTTCATGAGATGGATGCCACTGATTTCAAACAATCACTTGAGGATCTAATGGTGACCTTCTATAAACGGATGGACAGCTTCGAGGGTAAGCTTCAGAATACTCCGACCACCTTGTCACGTAACGCTTAAGGATTAAGGAAGGCGAGAGATGGATCTCTCTTAAATGGGAGGTATCTACGTGCTACGCCGTTGTGCGACGTAACAATTAGGTAGATAGGAGGTTTTACCTCATTGCGTTATATTATGACGTAACGCTTGGAGGTAAAATCAAAGATTATCTAGAGTGACATAGGAGGTCTCACCTCTCCCTCTTTGCTCTACGCTGTGATGTAATGCTCAGAGGAAAGATCTTTAGCCATAGAAGAACGTTATGACATAACCCCTAAGGAAGGACTGGATGGTAGTGATAAGGTAAGATTATGAATTACCTTACTTCCAGTTAAAAACCTTTAGTCTATGACTAATGGACCGTAAAGGTAAGGCGTTATCTTACAAGAGTGAATAGGCGATACCTATTCACTCTTGACTTGAACACACCGGGGTTATAATTTACCGGAAACACTGACGAGGGCAGGGCATTCCACTCCTTTGCAGTTCTTATAATAAATGAAGAAGCGTAACGCTTCGTTCTTGTGCGAGGTATTTCAACCATAAAAGGGTGGCGCTTTGCTGATCGTCTAGTCGTATGATGATGGAAAGGTGATGGGGGAATCAGGTTGTGCAGTTTTTGTGCACAATCTCCATAGTGCAATCTATAGAATACCGCCAGGCTTGCTATCTCCCGTCGTCTTGGTTTTCGGCAGGAGTTTCCCTTCGAGGAACTTTGGGGTCCGGTGACGTCACCTCCCAGGCGAAGCCGGCGTAGCTGGTGGAGAATTGGTGTAATGCAGCCTTGTAGATCTTCTTCAATAATCTATGAGTTTAAGGGGAATTATTTAAAAATAGTTCCAAGGTATGATCACTTTTACCAATAAATGGACACTTACAATTTTGAATTCACATTTTTATTAGGTATTTTAACAGGTTTTACATAGATTTTAAAAGATCAAAAAGATCTTATGAGAAAATCAATTCTAGAAATTGACTTGTTTATATCAAGTCAATCATATATCATCATCAATCATCATATCTATATGATAATTGATTGAAATCTAAATGATACCTGACCCCCAATCTGTTTTCATTTAAAATGAAGACTTTTAAATTGAAAAAGGAACTTTGAAATAAAAGTCATATTTATCAATGAGCAGTAACTTGATACAGAATTAAATGAGGTTGGTTAAGATTTACATTCGAATTATAAAATTTAATAAAGTTGATAACAAATGCCTAATTGACGACTTCTGTCAAAATGATATAAACTAAAATTGAAATTTTGTCAGCCTGTGGGCGTCTTTCAACAAAAATATTATACTCAATAGATTTGGAAAAAATCGGACTATCTTTATGATCAAAAATATCAAGTTAAGTAATTTTACTAATTTATCCAAAATATCAAGAATTACGCAATAAACTAACAAGGTAAGATATGAATTACAGACAATAATACCTCATACATCGTGTTATCTAAAATCTAACTCTGAACGTAACCAATTTCGGAAATTATTTTATCTACATTGTGGTTTAAATTGCACTCACAGTGCTGAGACTGCAAACACTGCCAACAATCGGTTTATATTGTTGGTCAGCATATGCACGCTAACAAATTAAACCGACGATTGCATGCTTATGTCATTTGAGTCAGCTGTTCTACCTACTGTTGTTTTGTTTTGTTTTTAGTTTTCTCATTTCTCTCTTAGTTCTGTTTAATTCGTTTGGATCTGCTAAAATAATATAATCATTATTATATGTACTGGCAGTCTGGCGGGAGTTCCAACAATATATCAACACAGAATGACATATGTCAATTGAATTTGACGTTACCGCATACGCTGCTCCACCTCTTTTTTGTGAGCGTTGTGTGCACTCCAAAATGACGTCACTCCTGACGTCATGTGTCCGACATGGAGAATAAATGCGCATTTTAATCCGACTTTGTGCGCGCTGATAGTACACATAGCGCACATTGGTGCAATTTAAACCACAGCACTACAGAAACTAAAAGTATGAACAGATGATATGTTGTTCTATGAAAATACATAATACCGAGGTACATAACACGTTAAAAAAGTATGTCTGGAGGTAGTTATACATAACTTCGATAATTCTGATTCAACATTCATACCATTTCTAGTTAAAAATCATACATTACTAACGGCAGGCCAGACTATAATGTGGCATATATCTTGAGGCCAGTTATAGTATATTTTAACATGAGTTATAAAGAATTATTCATCAGATAACTATTCCTTCTTCTTCTTCTTTTTTTATTAGATGGCTTCTGCGGAGGCACTAGCCTACTAGCAATTTCGCCAATGTCAAGTTTAATAGTGTATAGTAATGTCACGTCACAGTCATTCATTGACAAGTCAAAGTCACGAATCAGTAAAATGGTGGACATTTACTAAAACTTCCGTAGGAGATATGGAAAAATCCCAAAATGCCATTTATATCTGCGTTTGATTCCTTTGCCTACACTCGTTGTTCGTTCGTTTGCACGTTAACGAACACCTAATGGTTAATATTCGACCAATATTACACATCAACACTAGAAGAAACACAAGATTGAGAATAAAATCAAACTCTACAACACAACATTTTGAATTTTTGCAAAAAACCCCCTATAACTATTCCTAACTCACAATCAAATTTTACACCATAATCATAATATCGTGTTAACATAAACGATATTGTTTACAGAGATGAAGAAAAAATACAAAACAATCATCGTGTCCTATACAGCTTTAAACAGGGTTCACTACGCTACTTCGAAACACGTTTCACCTAATTTCATTTAATCTATGACGATTCATCGAATACTTATTTTATCTATACATCAATTTAACAAAAGACATTTCATCGATGGTTAATTTCACTTTATTACATTCCATCAGATTACCATCCACTCAAAAGGTATATTGGAGATCAAGAAGAGTTAGATAGAAGGATAATTGATATGATTATAGCTCCACCAAAGAATCGTAAGTAAGTACTTAAGCATAAAAATAAATACTACAACCTCCAGTACAGAAGCATTAGCAGCCAAGTTTGCTGTCTTTAAAACTTTCGTAGCAGTCTTTGCGAGCTTTTGAAGGTCGTGCTGCGAGCCTGCAAAGCCTGCAAAGACTTCTCGACGTTAGGTTGTCAGGCAACCTAACGTCGAGAAGTCTTTGCTTTGTATTAGATGTAATTTTCTGTACATTTGGTCTTCCAAGTATGATTGTCTCCAACAATGGACCACAGCTGTCATCTTACGAATTTAAAGAGTATTGCAAGAGCCAGGGCATTTTACATGTCACATCATCACCTTATCACCCTCGCACAAATGGGCTTGCGGAGAGACTTGTGAGAACTTTTAAGTCTAGAATGGCTACAAATGACGGAAGTCAACTTAAACGTCGCTTGATGGAGTTTTTGTTCACCTATCGGAACACGCCTCACACCTTGACTAATAAATCACCCGCCCAGATGATGTTCGGCTGACAGTTGAACTGTCTGTTGACGAACAACATCTAACAGAGAACATCTAACATAAACATCATTTTAAGGTCGCCTTAGTTAAGTAAATAAAATAACTTTAATAAGCGTAGTTCGCGATGTGCGTTTAAAAAAATATTATATTGAATCCATCCGACACCATAATCGGCCCCTCACTAGGGCATGCAAAATCGAATGGTTTTCAATTCCGAAACTTGAGTTCTGACTCCCAATACCGGACACCTTATTCCGGAACTATCAACTTCTTAATGGTTTTTTATTTCTAGGAAAATAAATATTTCTACGAATTAAAGAAGTTGTGATCTATCATTATTTTAATCAAATAAGAATGTCACGGCCACGGACAATGTGTGGATTTTCTTCTTTTCAAGAAAACGTACCCTCCAGTTTATTCGAAATATTACAAGTCAAATGGTATTAGTTAATAATAATTAATTCTTATCTATCTAGCTATGATAGCATTGATGGCGAACATATGTGTTGAGTTTTTAATTTCTCCGCCAACTATATTTATATGTACAATCCACTGATCTCTACTACTAACACAGGATAGGCTCTGCCGTACTTTCGTTTTTGCTGATTCAAAGCGCCCAGCGAGCATCCATGGTACTAAAATTGTCATTGTTTCATCTGCTGACGTTAGTCACCGTAAGTTCCATGGATGATCACTACTGCCAAACTACTGCTATCAGCGCTAAAATGGCGACAGTAAATGCGCTCAGTATGACGTTCGTCAACAGCCTGTTTAGAGTACGTAGTAATGTCCTTATATATGACTTTACCATCGCCAGAGCTAAGTTGTGCCAAGCAGAATCATGTCTAACATTAATTTCTACTAATGATAATATTATGTCGATTAACATACTCACGATGAATATTAGAAGCATAAATAAGAACTTTGTCGGCTTAGAACTACTATTGCACCGACTCGGCTTTCAGTGTGAAATCATAATACTTACCGAATGCTGGATTGAAGACAACAAACCTTTTCCTGTATTAAATAACTATAGTTTAAATGCATTAAATGCAATGCATTGCATTTACAAAAAATTGCATTAATAAAAATGGTGGCGTTATTGTGTACTCGAAAACTAACATTGAGTTGGTAATAGAAGAACCCAATTTTACAGATGCAAACTGTCTTTTGGTCAAAATTGGCTGTAATATTGCAATAATAGCACTGTACAGGTCTCCTTCGATCTCTAACACGGAGCCATTTCTAAATTCTTTAGATCATATTCTGACGTCTTGTAAAAAATATCAAACTATTTCGGTTATAGGAGACCTTAACATTGATATACACCCAGACAATACAGACAGACATTCTGCTACCTATTTGGAGTTAATGGCTGCTCACGGACTTCTGCCTAGCTACGATATGCCGACACGGGGAATAAGTTGTTTGGATCATGTAATGCTAAAATCTAAATGTCAGTGCACAACACTTGTAATTAACACTTTTGTGACCGATCATTGTCCTGTGCTATTAAACATTAAAAATAAATCAATAAGCTCGAGTAGTTCAAAACAATACACTTCCAAAATTGATCTTCTCAAAATCAGTCAACAAATAAAAACGCTAAATTTTGCTGATGTATTTCTATCACTTGACGCTAATATAACAGGAGAACTCTTTATGAACAAAATAATTGATACTATCAAAGTAAACACCCGCTTATTTAAAGTGCCACGCAACCAGCGTAATATTAAACCATGGATTACGGCGGGTATTCTTCGTTGCATCCGAACTCGTGATAAAATGCATCTTCGTTTAAAGGAAACTCCTAAGAATCAAACCCTCAAAGTAACCTATTCAAGATATAGAAATTACTGCACTTACTTGATAAAGAAACTAAAAATTGATTATCAAAAAGCTGAGTTAGAAAAAAACAAAAATAATGTAAAAAAAACATGGGAAACAATAAAGATAATTACAGGGACAGTTAAAGAAAAAAAGAGTAATGATATTCTATTAAGGGCCAAAGACAGTCCCCTTGACTCCATTAACTACGTAAATAATTATTTTGCTAACGTGGGTAAAACTCTTGCTAGTAAAATACAAGGAAGCTCTCATTCTGACTCCAATAAAAGTCTTACGCAACTTCCATCCCAGGTTAACTCTATTGGTTTATTAGAAACTAATGAGAATGAAGTTTTGAGCATAATCTTGGGTCTAAAAAACGACTGTGCTGTTGGTTTTGATGGCGTTTCATCAAAAGTTATCAAACAGTCTGCAACTATTTTGGTTCCCATTATTACACATATCTGTAATTTAAGCCTGTCTTCTGGTTCCTTCCCACGCATTTTCAAAACGTCCATAATCACACCGATCCATAAGAGTGGTAACAGACAATGTGTTGAAAACTACAGGCCAATATCGATTCTACCATCTATTTCAAAAATCTTAGAAAAGATAATTAATAAACGACTTATATCATATCTAGAAAAGTATAATATTCTTTCGCCCTCTCAATTTGGCTTCAGAGCTGGTAGGTCAACGGATAACGCAGTGTTTGAGCTGACAAGTTTTATTGTGAGTGAATTGGATAAGAAAAATAAAGTCATAGGAGTATTTTTAGACCTTGCTAAAGCTTTTGACACAGTCTCTGTATCCATACTTGTGAAGAAGCTTGAACTTGCTGGAATACGAGATGGTGCGTTACATTTAATGGCCGATTACTTAAATGGACGTACCCAGAGGACCAAAGTTGGCGATTATACAAGTGAAGAGAAATAAATAAGTTATGGTGTTCCCCAAGGTAGAGTGTTGGGCCCAAGTTTATTCCTAATTTACGTCAACGATCTATTTAATCAAAAGTTAAAACAGTGTAAAATATTTTCATATGCAGACGACACTGCGCTTATTTTTGTCGGTAATAGTTGGGAAGAGGCTCGTGCACATGCTGAAGAAGGTCTTAGAACAGTGACTGATTGGTTGCGTGGAAATCTGCTCTCCCTTAATGTAGATAAAACCAATTTCATCACATTTACAAATGCAAGAGGCCGCACACCTATAATTGAAATTAGAGTACATTTGAACTGTGCAGCAGGAAGCTGCAGCTGCCCAAAATTACAATGTGTTCCATATATTAAGTACCTTGGAATAATGATAGACAGAAGACTGACCTGGACTACTCATATTGAGACTCTCAGCAAAAGAGTCAGGAAACTTATATATGTTTTTAAAAATTTGCGTGACGTAGCTGACCGAACGTTGATATTCTATGTGTATAACGCACTTTGCAGATCAATCCTAACTTATTGCAACACATCTTGGGGTGGCGCATGCGGTACCTATATGTTAAAGTTAGAACGTGCTCAACGAGCAGTACTAAAAGTAGCAACTTTTAGACCATTTAGGTTTCCAACCGTAGAACTTTACAAAGATTGTAGAGTATTGACTGTTCGACAATTATATATAAAAAACCTTATTCTATTCCAACACAAACAGATTAATGCAATATAACTAAAATCAAAATTAAAAAACAAAAGAAGAAAAGACAGAGTTTTCTGCAGACCAAAATTTAACACGAAACTAGCCAAACGTCATCAGTCTTTTCTCGGCCCTTATTTGTATAATAACGCATGTAAATCAATAAATAATCTAGCATCAATTAATATCAGAGACGTGAAACTAGCTCTGGACAATTGGCTGAAAAACCTTAACCATGACGAAACCGAATTATTACTGAAGGTATTGGTATGATCGTCAGAAATATACTTATAAAACAAACACGCATACTCACACACAAACACACACACACACACACACACACACACTCACACTCACACACCCTATCACACATACACACTCTCAAACTCAAACAAGCGCTAGTATGATTATAAGAGAAATGTTGTAAGTACTCACCTTAATTTAACTTGCCGTTTTAACTTGTATATTGTATTTTTTCAGAAGAAATGGTTGTTTATTTATATTGGCTATATTGTAAATTTGAAGGGTATGCAGACCTACGACACAAGAAATTATTCTTAGTGTAGGTTCTGCACGTCACTACAACGCACACAAGTCATTTAAGTAAGAATTACTTCTGAATTTATTGTAAATTGTACGTGTATTTTGAGTAATAAATTATTATTATTATTATTATTCACTTTATTTATCTTTATATCTTAAATTTAAATTTTTTACAATATTTCTTTAAATAAAAGCTAATAAAAATATTATAAAAAACCTAAACCTAGGGTACCAACGGTAGCGGAGCAGGGCCCAAACTACCGGTGGCTAGGGCTGCAGAGTGAGGAACCTCCTGACTATACGCGCCGTGTCAAGGAGTACTGCCTTCTGCATCTGACCCTTAATCCAACCATCTAGCGAGAGCCTCTTAAGATGTTGGTCGAGGCTCTTCGCTATAAGGCCGTTCGCCGAAACAACTATCGGGACAATGATCGTCGAGTCAACATTCCACATGGCGGTCACCTCATGAGCCAAGTCAAGGTACTTGCTGAGCTTGTCCTTTTCGGCCTTCACGAGGTTCTCATCGTGTGGAATGGTGATGTGGACGAGCACTGCCCGGCGTTGGGACCGGTCTACCAGCACAATGTCAGGCTTATTGGCAACAATAGTCCTGTCCGTGATGATAGAGCGGTCCCAATAGAGCAATGCACGACCATTTTCGAGAACTGGCGCCGGTACGTCCTTATAGTACGGCACCTCAGACTCGACAAGGTCATACCGAAGGGCAATTTGCTGATGGATGATCCTGGCTACTTGGTTGTGTCTGTGCAAGTACTCTCCGTTAGCAAGATGAGAACAGCCGGAAATTATATGCCTGAGGGACTCCCCGGGACGGCGGCATGCCCGACAAATGTCGACCGTACCGTCCTTCATAATATATTTCCGGTAGTTATTCGTCTTGATAACTTCGTCCGCAATTGCACAGACAAAACCCTCAGTTTCCCCAAAGAGGTCACCAAAGCGTAGCCAGTTCACCGACGCGAGCAAGTTCACATCAGGCCCTGTTAAGGCCCGATAGAACCGCCCGTGCAGCTCCTTGCCCTTCCATACGTCCTTGCGGTCATCGGTACTCAACACCGATGGTTTGCGCCAATTCTCGTTTGCCAAGGAGAGCGGTGTGAGAGTCTTATCAACTGCCACCACATCACGATGCAACCCACACTCGGTGTTTAGGAAGTACTCCCTGAGACTGCACACTTCACGGTTGTGGAGGTTCTTGGCATTTAAAAAGCCACGACCCCCCCACTTCCGTGGTATGTACAATCTCATAACAGACGAGCGCGGGTGTAACATACGAATATTATTATTATTATTATTATTATTATTCTCTTTATTTATCTTTTTATCTTAAATTTAAATTTTTTACAATATTTCTTTAAATAAAAGCTAATAAAAATATTATAAAAAACCTAAACCTAGGGTACCAACGGTAGCGGAGCAGGGCCCAAACTACCGGTGGCTAGGGCTGCAGAGTGAGGAACCTCTTGACTATACGCGCCGTGTCAAGGAGTACTGCCTTCTGCATCTGACCCTTAATCCAACCATCTAGCGAGAGCCTCTTAAGATGTTGGTCGAGGCTCTTCGCTATAAGGCCGTTCGCCGAAACAACTAACGGGACAATGACCGTCGAGTCAACATTCCACATGGCGGTCACCTCATGAGCCAAGTCAAGGTACTTGCTGAGCTTGTCCTTTTCGGCCTTCACGAGGTTCTCATCGTGTGGAATGGTGATGTGGACGAGCACTGCCCGGCGTTGGGACCGGTCTACCAGCACAATGTCAGGCTTATTGGCAACAATAGTCCTGTCCGTGATGATAGAGCGGTCCCAATAGAGCAATGCACGACCATTTTCGAGAACTGGCGCCGGTACGTCCTTATAGTACGGCACCTCAGACTCGACAAGGTCATACCGAAGGGCAATTTGCTGATGGATGATCCTGGCTACTTGGTTGTGTCTGTGCAAGTACTCTCCGTTAGCAAGATGAGAACAGCCGGAAATTATATGCCTGAGGGACTCCCCGGGACGGCGGCATGCCCGACAAATGTCGACCGTACCGTCCTTCATAATATATTTCCGGTAGTTATTCGTCTTGATAACTTCGTCCGCAATTGCACAGACAAAACCCTCAGTTTCCCCAAAGAGGTCACCAAAGCGTAGCCAGTTCACCGACGCGAGCAAGTTCACATCAGGCCCTGTTAAGGCCCGATAGAACCGCCCGTGCAGCTCCTTGCCCTTCCATACGTCCTTGCGGTCATCGGTACTCAACACCGATGGTTTGCGCCAATTCTCGTTTGCCAAGGAGAGCGGTGTGAGAGTCTTATCAACTGCCACCACATCACGATGCAACCCACACTCGGTGTTTAGGAAGTACTCTCTGAGACTGCACACTTCACGGTTGTGGAGGTTCTTGGCATTTAAAAAGCCACGACCCCCCCGCTTCCGTGGTATGTACAATCTCATAACAGACGAGCGCGGGTGTAACATACGATGTGACGTAAGCAGTTGACGGACTCTCTTATTCAAGGCGTCAAGCTCAGTTTGAGTCCACTTTAGTATGCCAAAAGAGTATATGAGCAAGGGCATCACCCAACCATTGAAGGCACGCGTCTTATTTCCACCTGACAAAAGACTGTTAAGTACTTTGGTCAGGCGGCAGAAGAAGCGCTCCTTCACCGATTGCTTAATATCCCTGTCCATGATACCCAACGATTGTGACATACCAAGGTATTTGTAGGTCTCGGTCTCAGAGAGAGATTTGAGTGTCATTGTCTCAGAAAGCTGCAAATTCATAGAATTTACAACTTTCCCCCGCTGCACATGCATGACCGCACATTTGTCCACACCGAACTCCATGTTGATGGCTTTACTGAAAACTTCTGTGATTTTCAGTAACTCCATCAAGTCTGGATGTTTCAGTGCAAACAACTTGAGGTCATCCATGTACAGCAGATGAGAAATGATCTCGCCCTCTCTCCGTAGCCGATAGCCTAACCCTGAATCCTTCAACAAAGTGCTGAGAGGATTCAGTGCTAGGCAAAACCACAAAGGACTCAAACTGTCACCCTTTATTATTATTATTATGTGCAGTTGTCTATGGTACAATCTCTTTATAGCCATTTCTTAGTGTCGTTGGTGCCAACGTATAAGTCCTTTTTTCGTATTTTCTTTTTAAATTATGTTTTCGGTGAGACCACTTTTGTTTAAGAGAGATGTCATTCTAGTTGTACAATACAATAACTCGCTAATGCGCACATCACATTATAAACAAAATAATAGTAATTATACATAAGTACATACGTATTGTACGTAAGTACAAAGCAGATAAATTAAAACTAAATTTGAATTTTGTTATTTGCTTGTTTTATTATGTCATTGGCAGTGTTGATACATTCAGATTTAATTTACCCCTTTATTAAAGCAGATATATTAAAACTAAATAAAACGGTCCATTTTCATTGTTAACTGTAGTTTATAATATAGAATATCAAGAAGGTAGAAATACTACTAATGAATGCTATAAATAATGAATTTGTTACAAAACTGACGCACAACTTCCCATAAACATATGTACTTAGTTATATAGAAATTCCTTGGTCATACCACACTACTTGTTACCAAAACCACAGAATAAATAATAAACGTCATCTAGCGAGGTATAAATAATGCTAAAATGACATGGAAAACTTCTCATTATAGGTAGTTTATGAAGCGGTTGCATAACGAGGGCTTATAAATTCGAGAGTGAGTTTTAATAGCCCTCGTTGGCATCACTCGAGGGTTTTAATACCTAGTTATGTGCCGTTTCATACACTTTTTTATCAACACTCAAATTTAAACTTAATTTTTATGAAAAATCAATTGTCGTTATATTGTCTTGATTTTGCTGGTAAAAGCTCGTTCGTCATGTTCGTTGCTGTTTCCCGACATGGTTAATCAGGATATTAATTATGATAAAGAAACACATACTTAACACATTCAATTGGTTAGGTAATAATTGTAAAGTAAATTATGGCGCCAAAATCCGGTCCACAGCGAATTCGCGCGCATGCGGTCTTACACGCGCCACCATAAATAATAAATGGCGAAAACTTCCGTAGTGTGGAGCTAAACTGGTGCTTTTATGGAAAAAGAAACATTTTAACATTGTTTTATTGAACTAAATACTGTTATAATATATTTGGTCATTATGCCACCATTTTTGAGTTCATAATCCGGATTTTACGATATGAGATACATAAGAAAAATATATTCTGTGCTGCTGCACTGCATGCTACAATCCATTCAGAAATTGAAGTGTAGCATGCCAATTCCGTAACTTACAACCTACCATTTTAATCCAAATTACGAATTTTATTGAGAACTCGTTTTCCCGCCCACGACTTCGTACGCGCGGACCACTGTTTATCGCTGTGGTTTATCGCGAAAAAAGCATCTTATTTTCTTCTAGGATGTTAAAAACCAATGCAAGGTATATTACCAATGCTCTTGATGTTTTTTGATAGACTTGTTATTTCGTTTACATGGCAAACACATGGCATTCTGTGATGGCAACCTTTCTTTACAGTGATTTACCAACATTTTCCTGTTTTCCCGTGGAAACTTTCATTTTTCCGGAATAAAAAGTATCTTATGTTATATTTATAGGTTTAAGCTATCTCCAGTCTAAATTTCATCAAAATCCGTCCAGCCGTTATCGCGTGAAGGCTCTCCAAACAAACAAACAGACAACGTTTCACTTTTATATATTGGTATGGATGGATGGATACTTGTTTTTTGTATTGGGATTACGCAACTTGTCCTGCCCAACGACAGTAAGGTCTTGCCCCATATTCATGCTTTCATAATTGATAGTTTACAATTTAATGTTATCACTTACCTACCGATTATGAAAATATGTACATATTTAAGGAAAGTGACATTGCAACTAGTTGCATTTGACTAGCAGGACAGTTCTATAACTTGTTGCAATCAGATGTTCATTAATTTCATTAACACGTGCACTTAGTGGCGCGTAAGAATCGATATTGCTATGAAAATCTTATTGCAACTATTTGCATTGGCTTAGGTAACTGCACTACTGTAATTGGGCTACAGCAGTGAGATTCCGTATCTTGGCTACAATCAGATTGTCAGTTTCTTCATAGCAATTTCGACTCTAACGCAACTGAACTAATGATGAAAATCTGATTGAAGCCAAGATACGGAATCGCACTGCAGGACATGACCAATGACCCTATTACATAAGTTGGTTTCAATCAGATTGTCACTTTCTTCATAGCAATTTTGACTCTAACGCAACGCATTAGTCATAGTGAGAATGAAAATCGGATTGAAACCAATATAGATAATAGCACTGCAGGGGCCCGACCACATAACTTGGCTTCAATCGAATTCTCAATATCGCAACCACTAAAGCCTTGCGATAGAGTCGAAATTGCTATGAAAAAAGTGATAATCGGATTGTAACCAAGTTCTGTAGTTGGGCCACTGATCCCAATTACTTTTTTTTTAATCTGTGATACATTTCGGTGCTGCCAGTTTCGTTTGTGTTTTTCTTTTCCTGTCAACAGTTGTCAAAAAGGTTGGAATTTTTGTGTTCGGTGATATTTTTAATAAAATCTATGTTAATCCTACTTTAATCGAAATATAATAATATGTTGAATAGTGATTAACATAGTTCATAACTGGTAGCTTATAATTACATTAATATTTCAGCTCCAAAATGGTGCAGCGACTAACTTTCAGACGACGTCTGTCTTACAATACAAAGTCAAACCAGAGGAGAATGTGAGTAATTTAATTGAATTACTACCTGTTATTACTGATAATAACCTCGTTAAGCGATTTTCTACATGTTTTTACCTTATTTTCATAAATGTTTAGTTTATCAACATAACCTCAAAGTAACAGTTGTTTCGATTAAATTTTTCGTGTTGAATGGATGTAATATTCTCGTATTTTTCAATACATATCATTTCTAATATATACCTAATAATATAATTGTAGGGTACTTATTAATGTAATCTTTCACCGTACAAATCATTTCTATATGTTATTTCTTACAAGCTGTCCACTAAATAATTATTAAAATATTTGTTTTAAAAAAGAGCTATTCATTTAAAAAAAAAACGGAAATTCGTAGGTATATTGTATGCATAGTTTTATCCAGTTTGTGTACTCTAGAAAATATGAAGTGAAAAGCTGTAAAATAACTTGACAGCTAACAATTTCAAATTTAACACTAGATCACATAGTTTTTCAAGAAAAAACTGTATAAAAATGATTTTCTTTTTAATGATGGGTTATTTGTTAATTTGTTTGTTGTATGAGGTAGTGCTGGCCTCTGATATCAGTTTGTCAGGCCTCCCGAGGGCCTCTGACATGGCTTAACGACTGCTATTATTCAATTACAGCTGGGACCAATAGTTTAATGTGCCCTCCGAAGCATGGAGCGATGGAAATCTGCTCATAACTTAGAAAAGTCATTGGTGTTGTGCCTAGGTTTTGAACCCGGTATCGTTGGATTCTAAATTGCAGTATAGAACCATTAGGCCACCATCGCTCCATGGACTGTTGAGTCTATATTTACTAATTTTACATTTCATACATTTATTTGCCCTATACAAATCTAGCAGCAACTCATAAATTGCGAAACCAAAAACGTAACATGCAGATTTTTCTACCACAAAATTAATTTCTTTAAGTTTATAGACTGTTTTTTCTAAATATTTTTATAGACAAGAGTTCAAGTATTTCTGTAACTTTTTGCCTGAAGTGTCAAATGTTGAGAATATTCTATAATATTCATAAAAAGTAATTTGTGAATGCCTTAGCAGTAGCTTTAAATGTAGATGTTAAATAAATACATCATACCAGTGTCATGCTATCCTCAGTCCAAATGTAATGTTTGCAATATCATACATAATTGAAATATTATCTCATAAAATTTCAGAGTAAGAACACCAGGTGGCCGCCTTGTCTATCAGTACGTTAAGAAGCCCAAGAAGATCCCGAGATGTGGCCAATGCAAGAGCAAGCTCCGCGGTATCCAGCCTGCCAGGCCCGCTGAACGTTCTCGTCTTTGCTATCGCAAGAAGACTGTCAAGCGAGTGTATGGAGGTGTCCTCTGCCACAAGTGTGTCAAGCAGCGCATTGTCAGAGCCTTCCTTATTGAGGAACAAAAGATTGTCAAGGTTCTCAAGGCTCAGCAAGCCAGTGTAAAGGTCGCAGGAGGTGGCGGTGCCGTCAGCAAGAAATCGGCAAAGTAAATGCTAGGCTAAAATAAAATTATAAAAATCTATTATGGTTTTATTAAGACAGCTTTTGTACCTATTCTCTGGAGTGGGTTGGGTTATAGAAGAAACTAAAGCTACAAAGTTATATAAAATGATAAATCTATAATTAAGATTTAGGAAAGCATCGCCATCCATTGAAATGCTCAATTTGTGTTTATTTAGTTGTAAATACATTGCGAATCTTAGCTTTCGAACGAATGGACCGATTTTGATAAGTTTTTATGTTTAAAAACTGATGTGATCGAGATGGTTCTTAGATATATGGGGGGAGTTGAGAAAAGGGGGGTGAGAATTGTATCTTTCAAACGAATGGACCAATTTAGCTGCCGGTTTCTATGTTACAATGCTGAGGTAAACGAGATTGTTCTTAGCTATAATGGGGGTAAGAATCGTAGCTCCCAAACGAGTGGACTGATATTGATGTTTTTTGTATGTTTGAAAACAGATGTGATTGAGATGTTTCTCTTAGCTATACGGGGGTGGGAGGGAAGAGTTGAGAAAAGGGGGGGGTGAGTATCGTACTTTCCAAACGGATGAACCAATTTAGTTGCGGTTTTTCATGTTTCATACCTGAGGTAAACCAGATGGTTCGTAGCTATAATGTGAGCGAAATGGAAGTGACGATCGTAGCTTCCAAACGGATTGTACTGTTTGTGTGATGTGATCGAGATGCTTCTTAACTATAATGGGGGGTGGTGAGTCGGGGGTTATATAATTTTGTTAATGTTTTTTTTTAATTTGGTTGATGACTCTAATGTTAGAGACAGAAAACGACATGAGTCCGATCATTCCGAATTACCACAATCGATTTTCGCACCAAAACGTAAAATATTAAGAAGAGCAGAAATAAAATACAAAATAAAATATTTCCAAAAAAGTAAAACTCAAAATTTAAAAAAGTTTCACAAATTTTTCGCTTCTACTACAGTCAAGTAGGGTAACTTTGAACACTTTTTTCAGATTTTTACTGATATTGAAGTAAAAATGTATCGGTCTATGTATGTTTTATTGATTGACGAGTGTTCTTTTATCATCCAAATTTAGAATAATTGAACAAGCTTGATGAATTTAAAAAGGAAGTTTGAGATATTTGCACTTTAATGGCCGTTCAAAGTTACCATGGCTTTTGGGTATCTTTGAACAGATTTATTTTGGCAGCGAAAATCCTTTGTTTGGCAATTTAATAGACTTGGGTAAGATTTAACACGTGTTTTGAATAAATAAAACATAGATCTGTCAAATAAAATCAATTTGTCATAGTGAACAACTCAGCATTCACTTGGGGATACCTTCTACCAACTATCAACTACCAATAGGTAGTAAAAAATGAAAATGAACACTTTTCGATTATTTATTATTAGGCATATTTATTAAAAATCGAACTTAAGCTTAATAATCTACATATAATTGGCACTCGTATGACATCAACATAAAATATAAAAAAAAAACATATAAAAAAAGAAGAAGTTTTATAGTGATTTTTATATTACAATTTTTGTACACAATACTCAATGAAATCACAAAATTTTATTAAATATGGTGTTTTCAATGTATATTTCACAGTTAAAAACCAAAACTCACGTGTTTTACGTAACTTTTTTATATAAAATTTGATATGTTGTAATCTGGTTACCCGTAAAAAATCGCGTACTCAAAATGATGTAAAGCTTTCAAAACTTCTTCGACGACTGGCAATTTTATGTGACGTTTGACAAGTAGAATATTTGGTGGCTCCGTTGTACACAGTTAACAATGTATTTCACAAGAAGTTATTAAGAAAAAAAATAAAGAATCTTCGAACTAGTGATATTCAAAGTTACAAGGAAATTCAAAGTTACCCTACTTGACTGTACTTAAAAAGCGAAAAAAGAGAAGAGAGAGAGAGAGAGAGGTAAAAGCGAAAATCAGGTCTTTGGTGGGAGAGGTAAAAGCGAAACATTTGCGAAAATTGTCATTACAATTGTTTTAGTAGAATTGGGGCCCAGGTAAGTTATCGAGGGTGGAAGCGGGGGGGGGAGCGGTGCGAATCGTATCTTTTGAACGAATGGACCGTTTTAATTTATTTATTTATTCAACCAACTAGGGTCAATACAAAAATACAATAAAATCATCAAAAATAAAATTTAAAGTGGATTGAAAAAAATAAAAAATTACATAATAGTGGAAAAAATTATAATTATTATTATACTTAGAACAATAAGTTGTCTTTATTCAGGTGCACCATATCACAGTGGTACACATACTGACAGTCAAAACGTTCCGAAAATGCCCGTAGAATACTATTGCGGCTGCCCCGCACCCTGCGCACCAGGGATGTGCACCGTTTGCGCATGATTGTGTAGAAGAAATCTACACGTGCTTCGGCAAACATTCCCGAAGCGCTGCAGAAGCGGGGCAGCCGCAACAGCACCCGAAACGCATTGTTGTATTGGATGCATAGATCGTTGTACTGCATTAGCGTATGACTCACCCACAAACTGCTCGTGTAGAAAGACGTACAAAATGCCCTGGTAATAAAAAGGGTGATTTTGACGTCTCTCGAACAACCAGCAAATCTGCGGGCTATCATATTAGCTCTAACAGACAACGCCCTACGCTCCCTCTCTATGTCTTTCAGCATCATCTTTCAGATCCGAGGTTACGAGATGTCCTAGGTAGGTACTTAAATTTTTCAACTCTGTTTAGAGGAAAACCGTTAAGTGTTATAGTCGGTATATTATCTAGACATCTACCCCGAGCCTGGAAGACCATGCATTCACTTTTTTTAACATTGTACAGCAAACCGTGGCTGTCAGCATATTTTTCGCAAATGCCAAGCAGCTTCAACAAACCACAAACAGAAGCACTCAGCAAAACCATGTCGTCTGCATAGCTAATGTTATTAAGACAAATTCCGCCAATATGGCAGCCGACATGCGTGCCGCTGAGCTCCTCTATCAGCGCATTAACGTACAGGTTAAAAAGTTTTGGGGAGGTCAGGCCCCCTTGCCTCACCCCACACTCCAACCCATAAGGAACCGAATAGGCCCCGACCACCGAACAACGTTGATCTGCAGCCTTATTGTCTAACTCTGGTGATAATTAAACTGACGTTCATTTACACCATTATGAACATGAATCTCCGAATTCGAATTGTCTAACTATCCACCGGTGATCTCCTCGGTGATCTTCACCGAGTCCCCACTATCAGCTGTTTTTAAGCGAAATGAACGAAACATCATATTTTGATATATATTGGTATTGTCTAAATTTTCATCGCCACCGAGACATGTCAAATGAAAAAGGTTGCTCTGTCCTAACCTTTCGTATCAACTGGCTTTGAGTTTGTGACGAAATTATAGTTTTATTGAATTAAAAGTTGACTGTTTGCGTAAGTTCAAAGGGAAGGGGTAATCTAGGTATCATAATTAATTGCGGTTTATTAATTTCAGGCATTAATTCTTCGAAAATTCGACTTCCAAACTTGCGAAAGTCAAACAGAAAATTCACTGGTTTTTTGTGATATATATAGTTCGATACAAAGAGAATATTTCGATATTTACTTCTACTAGCACTTATTTCAGTTTAACATATCTAATTTATCCGATTACAGGCACTATAAGTACCTAACCTTCAAAAACATAAAATGAAGAATAGGTATTTTGATGGGCGAATTTGTAGCCAACTGCAGAAAAACAACATCTCCAAACTAATGGACAGGCTCTCAAGCCCCTAATATTGGTGCTGACCATGTGGCTATTATAATATCTATGGATGTTCAATGTTTAACAACAAATATCAACAAAATAGACCAATATATTATTATCTCTATGCACTTCAAATCAGAAAAGTTTTGATAACAAGGTGGACAGTGGAAACTAAATATTTCCCAAGTAACACCCAACGGGAACTGCCTACTTTCAACCCATATCTAATGCACCTTTTTTTTATTACGTTTTATGCAATTGTTTGACCATGATCTCACCTGATGGAAAGCGATGATGTGGTCGAAAGTGTAGCACCCTTGCCTAGTAGATACCTATTCACTCTTGACTTGAACACACCTGGATTCATTATATTTTACCAGAAACTGACGAGGGCAGGGCATTACACTCTTTTGCAGATCTTACAATGAATGAAGAAGAGTAGCTTCGTGCTTGTGTGTGGTATTTCTATTATAAAAAGGTGCCGCTTTGCCAATATTCTAGTTTGTGCGGTGATAAGCGAATCAGATTGTGCAGTTCTTATGCTCACTCTCCATAGTGCAATCTGATAACTTGAATTTTGCACTTTGTCATAATTGTCGTTCAAAAAGGTGGTGAAAAATTCATTTTGTCATTTACATTCAGTGCCACTACATTTGGCAATCAGTTGGCCGAGTGGCTAGTGTCCCTGACTGAAAGTCAACCAATGGATGCGGGTTCGAATCCCGCAAGGTGCAATCATTTGTGTGATGAGCAGAAGTATTTGTTTCCGAGATATGAATGTAATATTCATATCTTTGTATGTGTACTCATATCTATTGTCTAGTACCCATATTTAGTGCATTCAGTGTGTTTATGTCAGCGTACAATACATACAAAGTTTTATAAATTTTTCTTATTTGTTCCAGGTTGAGTGACATGAATACTACTGGCATTTACTCTGGTTTGGAGATTGCTGTAAGCTATAAGACTGCCGATTGTGTTACTGCTACTTCTAAATATATACAATAAAGAGTTATCTATCTATGTTTTGTTGTTATTTTTTAACTACAAATTATTATGTAAGTAGAAACATACATTGATACCTATGAAATAGTATGTCACAAGCGACATACCTACCAACTGATTCACAGACAACACACAGCCTAAACCGGTGGACCTAGAGATTTGCAATTTGGAGGAAATATTTCTTTAAATTTCGAACGAGGCTGGCAATGTTTGCACATGAGCAAAGCCTCGGCATGCAGCTAGTTTTAGCATAAATACAGACTGGGTATGGATAGAGAAACAGAAAATTAAACAAATTTTATTAAATAGCATGTTTATTTTATTGTAAAAACCTTTCTAAAAAAAAGTATAACGGGCAAATGTCTTTATTAAATAAGGACTATACATAAAACATTCTAAAAACTTACAAGCCATTACTGGCTCACTGGTAGCCCACTAATTACAATGTAATTATATAGTAACAACACACAACAACGAAGTAAATATTTCCAACACACCATTTTATTCAAATGGTATAAAAAAAAGTGCAGTAACTAGGTATATACCTACATATTATAATACAAATATAACAAGTAGATTTGACAAGCAGCATCCTTTTGCATTTTATGGACATGCTGTGAATCTCTTCCCGCTGCAATCCGACTTGAAATGATTGTTTACTGTGATAGACAGGTACTGAACTGAATCTGAAAATAATGATATAGCTATGATCATTTGTCATTATCTACATAACAAGTACTACATTGTCAATATTGTAATATGCAGTATTACTTTTGTAGAGTTAGATCAAATTTGTAAACAATTCAAAAGAGAGGTTAATTTGTTGTACCTACAGCTACATCAGACTTTGTGATAGTTGGAAATGTTCATACTTGACACAGGTGCAAGCTGCAGCCCATCTCCTGAACCCCGGCTGGTGCTCAAAGCACACGTGGGGTGAGAAGGGATGGACCTATTATTACTCCGGGCCCACAAGGCACCTTACATTAACAGTTTCTTAAGGTGGTGTCTAACTGTGTAGCTAGAGTATTATATAGTCAATTAATTACCTATGTGACTAAATATAGACAGATAGATAACTCTTTATTGTACACCAAAAATATACAATGTCCCGCTTGGGGGGTGTGTATTATGCATTTCTCCCTGCCAGCCTTTACCCAAGCCAGTCAATAATAATAAAAATCGATTTTTATTATTATTGACATAAAACCATAAAATCGATGTCGCGCGGTAAGTCTCCTGGCCATGACGACCTAAGCATTGAGCATCTTAAATATGCTGGTTGTCATCTGCCCAGGGTGTTGGCAATGTTCTACTCCTTATGTGTGGGACACTCCTACCTACCTGCGAGGATGATGAAGACTGTGGTTGTGCCGATCGTTAAGAGCAAGATCGGCGATATTAGTGACACAAATAATTATAGACCAATCTCACTGGCCACTGTTATTTTTAAAGTGCTTGACAGCTTGCTTAACACTCAGCTGGATAAATAAATAAATATTCACGACAGTCAATTTGGATTTCAGTCTGGTCTCTCTACTGAATTAGCTGTGTTGTGTTTGAAGCAGGCTGTCAGGTACTACAACTTATCGAAAGCGTTTGATTTGGTTTGTTATGACATACCTACTATGGCAAAAACTACATCAGACGTCCATGCCAGAAGAACTAATATGCATCTTCAAATATTGGTACAAGCACCACAGCCTTATTGTCTAACTCTGGTGGTAATGGCAATCAAATCCATTACCATTGGCGGTTCCAGTTCGCCGTCCAGGGGAATTGTCTAATATTTTCGGTGGTAATCGTCTTGAAAAAGTGAAGGCCATTTCGTTCTTTCCACAGACTACCTAACACAAAAAACATATGCTCTTGCGTTCCATTTTATGAAGAACAGCTTTGAGCACTTTTTAGTGCTTTTTTGAACTAATGGTTGTAAAATGTTAATTTAGCCATATAAACACGTGTAGTGTTTTATTTGTTTATTATAATCAAATTTTTATTAGTTATGCTGTTTAATAAATGGATATTCTTCAAAAAATAATATTCAAGTATATTATAGCCTGACGTTGCGTAGAACGAAACGTTGGTTTGCAAGTTATTATTTATTCTGGACCATACTAAAGTATGTGTTTGTTTGTTGTTTACTTTAGCATTCATTATTGATATGAAAATCAAATGGAAAAAAATAAATATTAAATAGGTAGGTTATAGTCACAAGATTTGTGTGAGTTTGTGCGAAACGTGGATAAACTAAAAGTGGAATTGCTTTGTGAGATGTAATGAATGTCGAGCTTATGTTCGTTTTCGGATATAAAATTGACAAATATGCCTTGATTTAGCAACAAATACGTACCTATGTACCATATTGTATTTCAGAATGTCATCTGATAAAGTGGTCTTTGCATAGACCTACAATTGGTCATCGAGTTAGATCGAAACTTTGAACAAATATATCGCAAGTTCTAACAGTCTTTGGCTTGGCTACAGGAATTTTGGTGGACTAATGAATATTATCTCAGCACCTATTCGAGTCTAGTTTAATTTACCTACTAGGTACATAGACATATATACTAGGTATATGCATTTTCACAAATGCTCATCAACAACATACATATTTTAATGGATTTTTACCTCATTTCAATGCATACATAATCGGTTATGTTTTGTGTCATTTTACTTCACAGCACAAACTAAGAAGGAGATATACAGATAAGATACTGCTGCATAACCAATGTTGACTTCTGTAAAACATTCCCCAATAGAAGAAAACATTCATCAACAGAACTCAAGCTTTCTGTAGTCCCGCAGGTAGGTACCTATATTTTGTATAATATTTATTAACTAGGTAGGTACATACCTAATAATTATTATTGACTGGCTTGGGTAAAGGCTGGCAGGGAGAAATGCATAATACACACCCCCCAAGCGGGACATTGTATATTTTTGGTGTACAATAAAGAGTTATCTATCTGTCTATATTTAGTCACATAGGTAATTAATTGACTATATAATACTCTAGCTACACAGTTAGACACCACCTTAAGAAACTGTTAATGTAAGGTGCCTTGTGGGCCCGGAGTAATAATAGGTCCATCCCTTCTCACCCCACGTGTGCTTTGAGCACCAGCCGGGGTTCAGGAGATGGGCTGCAGCTTGCACCTGTGTCAAGTATGAACATTTCTAACTATCACAAAGTCTGATGTAGCTGTAGGTACAACAAATTAACCTCTCTTTTGAATTGTTTACAAATTTGATCTAACTCTACAAAAGTAATGCTGCATATTACAATATTGACAATGTACTCAAATTGCGACGGACCCAAGGGACGTTTTAAAAAATACAAATTTGAAGTTAAATTGATGTATTAATTGATTGAATGCTAAGTACAGACTGAGCTCCTCTAAACTTAATAATAAACACCTTACATACTAATAAAAGTGCCAAGTCGACAACTAACAATCGCACAGAATAAAACATAGTCATTCAATTAAGCGGAATTGTGTGGGCGACCGGGCGCTATGCGCTGATAAGGATGGTGCCGGGATGCATAACTCCTTCCTCCCTAAGTTCGAGATTGTCTGAAGGACCATCTCGAGTTTTCCTCACACAATATGCTTTACGAATCATATACTTAAGGGCTAAGATTACAATTACTAATGCTATAATTAACCAAATTACAATGTTTCCTATGCTAACACTTTTAAAAAACTTTCAAATTTTTCACTATCACTAGTAATCTCACTTCCACTTTTCTGCAATAAGTAATTCAGGAACTGGACGTCGGCGAGATTAATTCCGTTGAGATTAACTGGTTTTCTTTGCGAATTCGGTACGTTGGATATTTTTGGTAATTGAATTAATGGCAGCTTTTCGTAAATTATGTCTTTCCCACTAATTTGCTGTCTTTTCAGGGTCACTTCTTTAATTTTGACAACACAATCATCATTCATAATTAACAGATACGTCCCGCGAACTGTTTCTTGGGTTATTTCATTTTCGCAGTACTTTGTAAGTAGTGTCTCAGTGTTCGTATAAATTATCCAGCGGTTTGGCTGTACAGTATTGACCTTGACATCATTAATAATGACAGGAATCGGATGGCAACTCGAGATGTTAGTGGTAAACTGTAGAAGTTCAGTGACGCAGTCATCTCTACCCAGAGGCAAAACGTCATTCTCGTAGCACAGGAAATGGTCTTCATCTGCTTCGGAACATGGTTGAGAGAGCGGTACTGTTTTCAACCCCTTCATAAGGACATATGGATATTTAGGTAGGATAAGGGTAGTTTGACCTTTAGCATCGTCTAAAATTGGTAGTGGTATTAGTTTATAATAGTTATAAATTTCGTCTCTAATTAGTGGAATGTTCATAATAAATGTAATCTGATTTTGTTTAATCACTAGTAATCTCACTTCCACTTTTCTGCAATAAGTAATTCAGGAACTGGACGTCGGCGAGATTAATTCCGTTGAGATTAACTGGTTTTCTTTGCGAATTCGGTACGTTGGATATTTTTGGTAATTGAATTAATGGCAGCTTTTCGTAAATTATGTCTTTCCCACTAATTTGATGTCTTTTCAGGGTCACTTCTTTAATTTTGACAACACAATCATCATTCATAATTAACAGATACGTCCCGCGAACTGTTTCTTGGGTTATTTCATTTTCGCAGTACTTTGTAAGTAGTGTCTCAGTGTTCGTATAAATTATCCAGCGGTTTGGCTGCACAGTATTGACCTTGACATCATTAATAATGACAGGAATCGGATGGCAACTCGAGATGTTAGTGGTAAACTGTAGAAGTTCAGTGACGCAGTCATCTCTACCCAGAGGCAAAACGTCATTCTCGTAGCACAGGAAATGGTCTTCATCTGCTTCGGAACATGGTTGAGAGAGCGGTACTGTTTTCAACCCCTTCATAAGGACATATGGATATTTAGGTAGGATAAGGGTAGTTTGACCTTTAGCATCGTCTAAAATTGGTAGTGGTATTAGTTTATAATAGTTATAAATTTCGTCTCTAATTAGTGGAATGTTCATAATAAATGTAATCTGATTTTGTTTGATGTAAGCTTTCAGTTCTACACTTTGTTCTATTTCAACAATATTTTCTAAATTAACAGGAAACAGTAATTTACCATTTTTTTTCTATTTCAATTAACAGTAGTAACAATTCATTCGTATCAACAATTGATTGATGCAATACTTTAATGTTACTAAAAGCAATGGCGGTTTCAATTTCATCTAATCTAAAGTAGATAATTTGAAAATTATGAAGAAATGTACCGTAGTTATTAATAATTTTATTGAATTTCTGGTAAGTCTTTGTTTCATTTAAATACAAATCTATTTCTTGAATGTTTTCTTCAATCTGAATAAAGTTGCTTCTAGTAAAATTCGCTATTTTAGTAAAGGTACCCACCATTTCAGTGATAATTGTCATTTTCTTAGATACAGCGTCCTGTTTTGAATTTAAATTATTAATTAACTTTTCGTACATTAAGGCGTCATCATTATCCAGATTTCCTGTAATCATTTTTACCAAAGAACCAAGAGGGTTTATTAAACCACGTTTTACCCTTGCTGAAGGAATTAACTGCTTGTACTTTTCTATGGTTATATTCATTATGTAATCTGTTTGAACTTCCGCGTTAATTAAATCTGAATCTAAAACGTTACTATCAATACAGCTGTGAACTTGGTTTCTAAGCGTTATGTACCTGTTTATATTTAATTCTAATTCCTCATAAACTAATTTTAAATCTAAAATCTTGATAACGGTCCATTTATCGTAGCTGACAAAAGCTTGGCCTTCCCGGATGGGTAACAGCCCGGGGTTCTTGTCAATCGGGTGCAGTTGAAGGGCCTGGCTTCGGATCGCATGGATCGCCAGAAGTATTAACCTGCGAAGGACGCTTAATGTCTTTAATAGGTACTTTAGTTGTTCGGTCACGTGTAATTACTGGTACAACATTTCTACGAATCTCTCCAATAACTTGAGCTTTTTGATAGCGCGGTTTGTCTTTGCTACGCCTAGTGTTTGCTCCTTTAATGAAAACTGAATCTCCGTCCATTATTGCGAATTTTGTTTCACCTCCACGTTTTTCTATCATTGTTTTTTTTGTATAAAATCTCTATAGTCTTATAAATGTTTAGTCCTTCTAACGTGTTCTTTAACGAGCTGTTGTGTAAACTGTTTGTTAAAGTCAACCGCAAATGTGCTATTGGACTCGGTGTGCCCGAATACAACTTCGAATGGTGTCAAATCTGTAGTAGCATGTATTGTGTGGTTATATGACATAACTGCGTATATCATAACGGATGCAGCATCGGTGATCTTTTGTTCATATTTTGCTATTCGGTATATTTCTATTATAGTTGAGTGGAATCTTTCGATTAAACCCATCGAATTCGGGTTATGGGGTGTGCCGATATGAAGGTCAACTTTATAAAAAGCCAACATTTCCTTCATTAATTTATTATTAAATTCCATGCCGGGGTCCGAACTTATTCTGCTTGGGATGCCGTACATGGAGAAGTATTTTATTAGCGCTCTTACAACCTCAGGGGTGGATCTGTTATTAATTTCAATGGCCTGACCCAGTTTGCTAAAAGCGTCAATTATGGTAAGGTATATTTTTCCTTCTATTGTAAAGGTGTCGATAAATATTTCCTGAAATGGTTTTGTTTGCGTTTGGGATAGCTGTAATTCTGGTTTTAATGGTTTCCGGTCATACTTCATCTTTTTACATACGTCACATGCATTTATAATACTAGCTACTGTCTGATCCATGTTATTCCAGAAAAACGTACGCTTAAGGTGTACTAGCGTTTCCTTAATACCTCTATGGCAATTTTTACCTGTGTGGTACTTATCGACAATCTGGCGTTATTCATCTTCTTCCTCTACGTAAATGATTCGTTGGGTGCACTCATAAATTTTAACAGAGTCCTTTTTGAAAAGTGATGCGGTAACCGTGGAAAATTGTTTGCGATGAATTTCACTCTCAAAGTAAAAAAAATGCTTTACTTTGGGTTTTATGTATTCCAGGAGGAATTGTTTGACGAGATTCGGGTTATCTTCAGGTAAGTGGACTTCTAGTATTCTTTGTTTCGGTCTTGATAAGTTTTTAACTCCAATTTCGTTTTTGTTCCAGGTATATACGAGTATTTGGTTCGGCTTAGTGTCTATGGCCTCTTGTAAGATGAGTATACCTTCTGAATCTAAGTCGCGTGCAGAATGAACTGAATTCGTACTACTATTACTTGGCTATTCAGGCGCCGTGTCGGTGCTGCTGTTTACAGACGGAATTGGATATGGGGATCGTCGATCGTTGGATTCTATAACGCTTATGGTTTTCTCTGAATCAGATAAAGTTACAACTGGGGACGCTGGTCGTTCACACGCATCACTTTGGTGTTGCTTTTTACCTATTTGTACTAATTCCTCAGTAACTTCGTCCAATTGTCGCTGGAGCTTTTGTTCATTTTCATCCAAATTTACTTCCATTGACTCATTATCCTTTCCGCCTAACGCATTAATCCTTATACGAGATAATGCATCCGCATTACTGTTTTGCTTTCCGTTTTTATATACAACGTCAAAATCAAATTCTGACAAACGCAACTTCCACCTCGTAATTTTGCTATTAGGTTCATCCATCGTTTTCGACCAAGCCAACGGCCTATGATCCGTATATATAGTAAATTTCTTTCCGTATAAATAGGGACGGAAATGTTTTATGGCCCAAATGATCGCTAGCATTTCCTTCTCTATTGTGCTATATCGTGACTCGGCTTCGTTCAAGGTCCTACTTGCAAATGCCACGGGTTTGTCACTTCCGATTGGGCCTTGTGAAAGAACAGCACCAAGAGCAAAGTTTGATGCATCGGTCGTGAGAACGAATGGTCGGGTAAAATCCGGGAATTGTAAAAGGGGGGCGTTAGTTAATAGCTCCTTACACCTCTCAAACGCATTTTTGTACTCCGGAGTTAACTCAATTTTATTTCGCTTTTTTAGGCAGGAGGTTAACGGTTGTGTGACCTTGGCGAAATCTTTGATAAATTTTCTGTAGTAGCCAACCAAGCCAAGGAAACTTTTAATTTCTGTGGTCGTTCGTGGTATCGGAAAATTAAGCACCGCTTGCACTTTATCGTTGTTTGGCATAAGGCCGTTTTTGGTGATGGTATGGCCTATATACAACACTTCTTTCCTGAGAAATTTGCATTTGTCCAGTGTTACTTTAAGATTGGTTTCTCTGAGACGATCAAAAATTTTACGTAATTTTGAAATGTGATCCTGTAGACTGGATGAATATACTATAATATCATCTAGATATACTAGGCAGTGTAAACCCTGAAGGCCTCGTAGCACATTATCCATGGCCCTTTGAAATGTAGCCGGTGCGGTCTTCAAACCAAAGGGCATGCGTTGGAATTCAAAGTGTCCTGACTGGGTTGTAAATGCAGTTTTAGGTTTATCCGCGGGGTTGACCTCGATTTGGTGGTACCCGGAAGCGAGATCTATTGTGCTGAAATATGTCGATTTACCTAATTTATCAAAAAGGTCGGTTATATTTGGTAAGGGGTATTTGTCGTCTACCGTGATTTCATTTAACCTGCGGTAGTCAATGACCATTCTGAATTTATTTTCACCTGATGCGTCTATTTTTTTGGGTACCAAGTGAACCGGCGCACTCCAAGGTGAGTGGGATTCTTGTATAACATTATCTTTGAGGAGTTTTTCTACCTGGTTCTGTATTTCTTCATTCTGTGAATATGGATGTTGATATGGTCGAATATAAATTGGATTTTCATTAACCGTGCGAATTTCATGTTTCACTTGATTAGAAAAAGAGAGAGGGATTTTGTCACAATAAAATATATCGCGGTACTCGTAACCTAATTTGGAAATACTCTCATGCTCTTCTTTATTCGTGTGTTCCAGTCTTAATTTAGTCAAATTCTCTTTTAGGATAGCGTCGATCTCACAGTCATCAATCACTACATTTAGCTTGCACTCTTCACCTTCAAACACTGTCACATCAAATGGTTCTGTAAAAGTAATCGTAGCCTTTTCGTTCGAGATATTCTGGATTACTGTTGTAGCAAAGAAATTGCTACATTTGACAAGAGCAGTTGGCATACGTATTCCTTCACTAAACTCCGTAAAATCCACAATAGCATCACCGTTTTGATAATTGGTGGGTATTTTAATTCGTGTTTCGGACCTCGGTTCTAACATAACTTCATAGAGTGGATTATATATTATGGGTATATCAGTGTTGAGTGTATGTAAAATCTGATTTCCCATATCTACGTTAGCTGCCAGTTTCTTAAGCAGATCAGATCCTATAAGTCCATCGTATCTACTGTCGACGTCATAAATGAAGAATTTGAGTGGAAGTGTACTTTTGAACGTTTTCAATAATGGTATACATATTACCTCATCGTGAATGCTTTGGGCGTGGGTGCTGACGACTGTAAAGGGTTCGTGTTGTTTGAAGTCAGTGAAAAATTCATTGGCTTTAGCAGGACTTATAAATGATCTACTGCTTCCTGTGTCAATAAGAAACTTCGCATTAATTTCAAGAATTTCAATGTGGGGTATTTTTAAAATGCTATCGCAATAGTTGAGGCTTATCATTTCACCGCGTCGTTCGAGGCTGGTGCTTGAAAATTTTCAGGGACACTAATTTCCTCATTTACAATGTTTCCAGTATAATCCGGATAGTCAACATCGGCGTGGGCGTTCTCCACATAATCAATAGGCGCTAACTCATAATAGTTATTGTCATAGTTGTCGGAGTAATAATCCTGGTAAGTTGACGGTTCCTCGCTATAAAACAAGTCATTGGTGATCATATTTTGTCTGACAGGTGCCGTGCGCATTGAAACATCGGGGTCATTAATAGGTTTGGGTGCTTGTTGTTGTTGGTGTTGAATACCAAATTTAAACTGATTTGTGTTTTGCTGCTGTTGGTTAGGGACACCATATTTAAAATGTTGTTGTTGAGGAATTCCAAATCGAAAACCACCTTGTTGGAATGGAGGGCGTAGCTGTTGAGTAGGCCCCTGATTAAAATTTCGTTGGGGCATATTTGGTTGCACACCGAACCGATAACCTTAAGGGGGTGCAAACCTATTTGGCTGGATGAAATTTGGCCTGAATCCGGGCAAGTTTTGGTTTTGTGGAATGCCAAATTTAAAGTTAGGTTGATTAGGCATTTGGCTTAACGAAGGCCTAATATCGTTCAGAGGTCTCAGTGAATTTTGTGGGTTTGGTTGTAGCAATGTGGCCGGTTTCGCTTTGTTATTTTTTGTGTTATATTGTTGTAGAAAATTTACTTCCTCGATAACTACGCTTAATGCATTTTCAAGGGTAGAGCAACCCTTCAATCGCACTATACGAATCATATCTTCGGGAAGGTTATATAGAAATACGTTCAAAGCTGTATTGTTATAGATAATCATTTTCGCTGCTTTAACTCCTTCATCGGTAATTATGTTTACTTTCGCAATTAAAGAACTCTTAACATTCTGTATTCTATGGCAAAACTGGATATGTGATTTACCTTGTTTTATTTTCAAACTTTCCAATTCAATCGCTATACACTCTTCTGAGCGGGGATCGCCAAAATGTTGGGTAAGAATTTGTTTAAGTTCAGTCCATGATGTTAAATTTTGATGTTCACTAAGTAGAGTCGCAGCTCTACCCGTAAGTCTACTCGTTACAGAATGAAATACGTTCAAATTTTGTGACGTATTTCCTTCCAGTTGAAAAGCTCTAATAACATATTCACATTTCGTAATGAATAAGTTCAGTAGTTTTTCGTCTCCATCATACATAGGAATTATACACAATATTTCCCTAGGGATCATCTTAATCGTTTCATTTTGTTCGTTAACCATTTTAGCTACTACTGATTACAATAATCACTACACAACTATTAATATCACTAAATTGATTTCGATAATCAATAAACACAACTTATTAATAAACACTAACAATTACGAATATAAAGATACTTGAATCAAACAAAATCAGATAGACGTAATTAGTTAGGCCAACGATTTGGGGTCGGAAAATACGGAAAAGATAGGTTATTATGAAAACAGGTGTGAAGAGGTTTACTCACAAACTGCTCAATCCCATATCCTCCTTGCGTGAGTCTGTCCAGGGCCAATCCGCCTCGTCTCGGGTCTGGTGCACAAACCGATCACTGATTGAAATGTTTTCGCTGCACACGCGTCGCGGGAGAGTTATTATTTTGGTTCGAGAATACCCGAATTCACTGCAGGATACTCGACGCGAACAACCGATTTTAGGGTCCTTAAGCGTCAACCCGGCAGCAGGATAACGGATATCCTACCGGCTGCGCCACTCAAATTGCGACGGACCCAAGGGACGTTTTAAAAAATACAAATTTGAAGTTAAATTGATGTATTAATTGATTGAATGCTAAGTACAGACTGAGCTCCTCTAAACTTAATAATAAACACCTTACATACTAACAAAAGTGCCAAGTCGACAACTAACAATCGCACAGAATAAAACATAGTCATTAAATTAAGCGGAATTGTGTGGGCGACCGGGCGCTATGCGCTGATAAGGATGGTGCCGGGATGCATAACTATGTAGTACTTGTTATGTAGATAATGACAAATGATCATAGCTATATCTTTATTTTTCAGATTCAGTTCAGTACCTGTCTATCACAGTAAACAGAATCATTTCAAGTCGGATTGCAGCGGGAAGAGATTCACAGCATGTCCATAAAATGCAAAAGGATGCTGCTTGTCAAATCTACTTGTTATATTTGTATTATAATATGTAGGTATATACCTAGTTACTGCACTTTTTTTATACCATTTGAATAAAATGGTGTGTTGGAAATATTTAATTTGTTGTTGTGTGTTGTTACTATATAATTACATTGTAATTAGTGGGCTACCAGTGAGCCAGTAATGGCTTGTAAGTTTTTAGAATGTTTTATGTATAGTCCTTATTTAATAAAGACACTTGCCCGTTATATTTTTTTTAGAAAGGTTTAAACAATAAAATAAACATGCTATTTAATAAAATTTGTTTAATTTTCTGTTTCTCTATCCATACCCAGTCTGTATTTATGCTAAAACTAGCTGCATGCCGAGGCTTTGCTCATGTGCAAACATTGCCAGCCTCATTCGAAATTTAAAGAAATATTTCCTCCAAATTGCAAATCTCTAGGTCCACCGGTTTAGGCTGTGTGTTGTCTGTGAATCAGTTGGTAGGTATGTCGCTTGTGACATACTATTTCATAGGTATCAATGTATGTTTCTACTTACATAATAATTTGTAGTTAAAAAATAACAACAAAACATAGATAGATAACTCTTTATTGTATATATTTAGAAGTAGCAGTAACACAATCGGCAGTCTTATAGCTTACAGCAATCTCCAAACCAGAGTAAATGCCAGTAGTATTCATGTCACTCAACCTGGAACAAATAAGAAAAATTTATAAAACTTTGTATGTATTGTACGCTGACATAAACACACTGAATGCACTAAATATGGGTACTAGACAATAGATATGAGTACACATACAAAGATATGAATATTACATTCATATCTCGGAAACAAATACTTCTGCTCATCACACAAATGATTGCACCTTGCGGGATTCGAACCCGCATCCATTGGTTGACTTTCAGTCAGGGACACTAGCCACTCGGCCAACTGGTTGCCAAATGTAGTGGCACTGAATGTAAATGACAAAATGAATTTTTCACCTCCTTTTTGAACGACAATTATGACAAAGTGCAAAATTCAAGTTATCAGATTGCACTATGGAGAGTGAGCTTATGAACTGCACAATCTGATTCGCTTATCACCGCACAAACTAGAATATTGGCAAAGCGGCACCTTTTTATGATAGAAATACCACACACAAGCACGAAGCTACTCTTCATCCATTGTAAGATCTGCAAAAGAGTGTAATGCCCTGCCCTCGTCAGTTTCTGGTAAAATAAAATATCCTCTCTGAGCAACCAGGTTTCTTGTAATCCAATTGTCTGCGATGTACGACATAACGTCTTATACTCTCCACCGAGCGCTTCACACTCTTACAGTTGAAGCTCACAAAATTGTATAAAGACTTATTATCCATTAAGGTTTAGGTACCGGCCGGGCACGGTGACATTATTTACACCGTTCGTTCTTCGTGGCTTTAAGTTTACGAAACGCCTAAATATAATACCTTGCGGCCATGCTTGCTATCTAGGAACAATGTCAACTTGTGCTCCGAAACAAAGAATTTGTAGGCATTATGATCTTTTTCATATTTAAACGTTATCCTCTCTAATATAATGTTCTCTTTCGTTTTCTCATATATATACTTCATTGTATCTTTTTCGGTTGTGTCTTTGTGCACCTTGGTAATAAAGATAGGCACTTTTTTCTCCGCAGCCATAGACATGCCTTCGTGGTCCCTACAAATACCGGTAGTGCTCAGATAGCGGTACTTCATCGGTTTCCGACGCTGGGACACTCTTTGCCAACCCTCATCATCATCAGTTCGCACTGGCGCTGTTGCACCACCTTTATCAATGTACACTTGTGACTGCAACATTGAGGCACGTGCCGGCGATGGCATAGCCAGTGACGTCACAGCTGTATTAGGCGGGCTTGTAATTTTTAATTGTAATAAAGTGGTCAGGAGAGTTTAAATCTGTAAATAATATTCATTTAATTTATTTTTTTCTTATTTATTAGTGTACTTTTGGTAAGTCTCTTTGCTGTTTTTTGCCAGAATGGAGGAGCCCCCCAATCCGGGGGGTTCACAAGTTCCTCCGGCGTCATGTTTTGTAACTGTAATGTCTAATGATTCGGGCATGGAGACTGACGGCTCCGTGGCCTCCGTGATCTCTGTACCAGGTCGTCCAGTAAAACGTAGTACGAGCAAGACATGCAGGAATTGCAATAAGCGTAGGTGTAAACGCAACTCTTCAGAGCAGAGAGACACCGATTGCATCTGTGATTCAATCGTTACTATTAGTGAGAAAAGTACTGCCTCTGTGGTTACCAATACTAACCCACTTCCTGAAATGGCCCCCACTATTATTAATGACACCACTCCATCACAACCTCTTCCCACTCCCACACCGGTATGCAGAACATCTTATGAAGCTACGGATGTGGCTTCTTACATTGTACATGTACAGAAACAGGATTTCCCTTGCATTTACTCATGCTGAAAATGCGAATGCATTTATAAGCCATAACAGTTAAAATAAACAAAAAATGAAAGCATTCATTCCAACTTTCCATGTAACCCGTATGGGCCTAGTACGTGGAATCCCAGCTGAATGGTCTCCTGAGGAAGTTACAGAAAACATTAATGTGCCCATAGGCTGTGGAAAGATCCTTAAAATCAGGCGGTTAAATTACAAAACAAATGAAGGAGGAACCCCTACAAGGAAGCCCTCACAAACAGTAGTTATTACTTTTGATGGACAGGTCCTACCAAAAAGAATCTATGTATGTTACAATGCACTATCAGTTGAGCTCTATAGTTATCCAACTATTCAGTGTTACAATTGTTGTCGTTTTGGTCACACCAAAGTCCAGTGCAGGTCCACATTCTTTGACTGAAATCATAATGTTGTTAATTAGTTTTTTTTCTCAGTCCAACATCATAAAACCGAACCACGCTGCCCCTATGATTGAAATGTTGAACAAAATAATACAAATCCATAATGGATTTACACCATCAAATAGTAAATCATAATAATCACGCTTTGGCGGTTCCACTGCACCACCCTCACGTGGTGGTGCAGTGGAACTGCCGAAGTGTGGTTAGTAAAAAATATGAAGTTAGTTACTTAGCCAATAAATATAAGCCATCCGTAATTTCTCTGACTGAGACCTGGCTTAAACCAGGCTCCGTCTTTAAATTAGGTGGTTACACCTGTCTTCGTGAAGACAGAAGTGACGGGTATAGTGGAGCAGCTTTACTCGTAAAAAAAAAAACTGTATATAAAACCTATTCTTCTTCCACAACATTCTGAATTTTGTATTGTAGCAGCTCTTATTGTAGATATTTGTTTTGTATCTATATATATTCCCTACCCATCTTCTCAAATATTTCAGCAGTTAAATCAGATACTTAACTTACTCCCAAAACCATTCCTTATATTAAGTGACTTCAAAAGTCACCATAGATTGTTGGGTAGTATAGAATCCAATTATAATGGAGAACAAATAGTAGATCTATTAGATCAGCACAATCTTTACATATTAAATACAGGTGTTCCAACACGTCGTACAGGTCCTACTGAAAAACCTAGTGCCGTTGACCGGTCTATAGTCACTTCATCATTAGCATCATCTCTTTCTTGGCATACCCTTTCATCTACTTTTGGTAGTGATCATTTTCCTATCCTTATATCCTTCCCTGGAAATAAAATTAAAAAAATGCTTCCTAAACCTCGTATGAAATATAGAATAATCTAAAAGCTAAATATAGGGAACATGTTGAAATTAATCTTCATAACCTACCAGACACAACAAGCAATAATCAACAACGGTCTTCAGCATTAACAAAACTAATGTTAAATGCTGCTGATGTCTCCTTTCGAATTAAAAATGCTTTCAATGGAAAACTACCTTCTGCACCCTGGTGGGACAGTGAATGTACAGATGCTATTAAAAAAAGGAAAGTGGCAGAGGTAAATTATAACATAAATATGTCCGAAGAAAACTTCAAAAATTTATTAGATTTAATAGCTAACACAAAAAAAATATTTAAAGAAAAAAGATTCATAAAATGGAGACCGCACTTCCATTGCTCCAAGAACACCATCCTCAGTGATGTGGACTAACATCAAACGATTCCGATTAGGTATTTCTGATACGACGTTCAGCACACTTCCACTAATGATGGCTCACGAGTTCTTAAATAATTTAGCTCCTTCTTTCGTTCCTGAAGAAGAAATAATAAGTCCTCCTCAGTTGTCAGTAACTAGTTGTAATGATTTGTTCATGAATTCGCCTTTTACTCTCATTGAGCTCCAAGGTGTCCTCTCCGGAGTCAGAGATTCTTCCCCTGGCGAGCACAGCTGGCGAGGATATAACGTAGTATTTATATACTCAACTCAACTTCTTTGTTAATGGCTTGTGTGGGGTTTCCAAAATTTCGCCAATGTCGCCTGGATAGAGTGGAAAACAAACGCTGGAGATGGCAGGTTTTTTTTTTTTTGGTCTGAGTATATTTAAATATCTGAAACAACCGGGACAACACAAGACAATTAGACATACACAGGACAACACAAATATAAATTACTTAATAGGTACACATATAGTAAATGTTAAATATTTGTAGTATGGTATAATAATTATAGTTTAATTTTATTAATTTGGATAAATTTACATAGAATATGAATGGTAGGAGTAAAGGTAAGGGACAGCAGGTAATTCAGATTAGTAGGACGGGGGGTTTCTGAAGGAAGCATGTCCAACAAAGAGCAGATCAGCCTCGGACAACTGAAAAAAATATGGTCTGTAGTGCCCTCATCAAGTCCACATTCACAGAGGGAATGATCACGAACTCTTTTATCTTGGCCAAAAATACTGGAGTACAAGAGTGACCCAGCCTCAAGCGACAAATGGTTGACGTGGTTCTTTTGTCGATGTTCTTAAATTTAAAAAACCATGGTTTGGGAGGAATGACAGAAGGAAAATGATGGAAGGAAAATTTTATGGTTCACCATAAAATTTTCCTTTAACAGTTTTAGACCTTTGCCAAAGAGAAGCCCAAGTGGAGCGCAGTTGAAGTTGACATGTCGAATAGAGATCGTGAACACAAATTTTATAATGATCTTTGTTACCATAAAGAGTAGCTTGTTTTGCACATGAATCTGCAGTTTCATTTCCTGGAATACCTACGTGGCCTGGGATCCATGCTAGAACGATAAACCCTGTTGATGGCAATCATACAGAGCTTCTTTTATTTCTAAAATAATAGGGAACCTTGACTTGCTTCTAAATTGGTTGGACATAACAGCTTGGAGGCAACTTTTAGAGTCGGTGAAAATTATAGATTTTTCTATCCTGTGAGACCTGACATATAGAATAGACTCTAAGATAGCAACTGATTCCCCAGTGAATACTGAAGAAATTGGTGGGCATTTATTGCTCAGTATTATTTTAAACTTGGGTATCCACACAGCAGCGCCTACATCTTTATCTTTCCCTAGTTTGGATGCATCAGTGAATATTGTAACCCAATCCCTCCATTCACTATTAATTCTTTCATTAAACAGCGTGGTGGGTTCAACGGTATTCTTGTCTATGCCATAATCAAGAAAAATCGAGGGTTGGAATATCAGAGCGTTATAACTTACAGAGAATAGGGGATTCATGGGGAACTGGAGAACTGGGCAGGCTAGTTGAGAGTATTTGATAAAGCTGCGAATAATACATGGAAGTTTTTCCTCGGATCTGTATCCTTGGGATCGAATAAAACTGTAGAGTTCTTTAATTTTCAACAAGAGTGGGTGATCTGAATTTTGTACTAGTTTGAAGAGAAACCTGTCAGCAAGAAATTGTCTACAAAGGTGAAGTGGGGGTTCAACGCATTCAACCTGCATAGCATTAATTGGGGATGATTTCATTGCACCAAGAATAATACGGAGACATTTTGATTGTATTTTGGTCAATTTATCAAGAGCTGCTTTATTACCAGGGTCTAGTAAGAATGATCCATAATCTAAATGGCTGCGAATAATAGCATTGTATAATATTTTTTGACAGAATGGATGTGATCCCCACCATACCCCAGAAAGGGCACGAAGAATATTTATATTTTTTTCACATTTTGTTACAACATGGTTAAAATGAGGTACACCAGTAAGTCTAGTATCCAGCCAAACACCTAGAAATTTAACTGAGTTCTTTTGAGGGATAATTTCGTTTTCATACAATATACTCAAATCAGGGACATGTCTTTTATTCGTGATATATATCAGCAACTAAAAGTAATACCATAGTAGTATTACTTTTAGTTGCTGATATGGATAAACCAGTTACCTAAATATCATAATGCACAATTCAATCCATCTTCAGCTTCTGAGATGGATTTAGCTGAGCGGAATAGAGCTAAGTCATCAGCATACTGTAGAATCTGACAAAATGGATTTACTGTGTGCTCCAAGTCATGTGTGTATAGACTGTAGAGGAGAGGGCTTAGAACTGAGCCTTGTGGGAGGCCTTTCCAAATAGTTCTGGTTGATAAATAAGAGTCCTGTGTTTTAATTAGGATGGATCGCTGCATTAAAAAACAGCAAATGAAACGTATTATCCTCTCAGGGATACTCAGCTGGGACAACTTGTCTCTGAGTACTGGAAGAAGGATGTTATCATAAGCAGATGAAATATCCAGGAAAACCCCTATGAGGTATTCCTTGTTCAACAAAGAGTGACGGATTTCAGTTGTTAGTATACTAAGGCTATCAAAAGTACTCATGCCTTTTCTAAATCCGAATTGCGACTTGGCAAGGAGGCCCTTACTTTCAGCTAACCACTTAAGCCTATTTTTAATAAGAATTTCTGAAATTTTCGCTAAAACACTTGATAGTGCAATAGGGCGACGTGAATTGGGGTCAGAAGGGTTTTTTCCAGGTTTCAAAATAGGGATGATAACTTGAGTTCGCCAGGATTCTGGAATATAGCCTTGCTCATAAAATATATTAATTAATTTCAATAAGAGACATTTAGTTTTTTCTGAAGATCTTGTAATAAATGAATATGGAATTCCATCCAGACCAGGGGAAGAATCAACTAAGCCATTTAAGGCTACTTGAAGTTCATCATATGAAAATAAAGAGTCAATATTCCCAATATGAGAGTTTGTTGCATTCGTAATATTAAAGGAAAGGGAAAGGTGGACAAATGGAGGAGCAAGCTTATTTGCGAAAGCATCCAACCAGGAAGAGGCGTCATTGGATGTTATATTATCTGTGTTATAGTAACCTCTGAACCTGCGAATTTGCTTCCAGACCAAAGAAGGAGGAGTGGTAGGAGAAAGGCTTTCACAGAATTTAGTCCATCCAAGCTTTTTTTTAGATGATAGTCTTTTTTTAAAGGAATATGTTCATTTGCGGATGTAATAATGGAATCTATTAATGTTGCATAACAGGAAAGAGGATCAGCAGAAGGACTAGGGATTAAGTCTATTTTACAGTCCAGACTGGTAGAGTACGATTCCCAATCAGCTCCAGAGACTCTGTGTTTAAGGAGAGAACTAGGAGAACAATGTGATGGAGATCTTTGAGGGAGATTTATTAAGATGGGATAGTGATCACTCCCATAGGAAAGAGGGAGAACTTCCCAAGAAATAGTAGAAGAAAGGGATGGAGAAGAAACGGTGAGGTCAACTGCACTTTTAGGGTTTTGTGTTGGTCGAACTCTACGAGTAGGAGACCCATTATTAATGACACATAAGTTTGCCTCATCAAACATTTCCAGCAACAAATATCCAAACACATCACAGTCAGCGGAACCCCATGAAGTGTGATGACCATTGAAGTCACTCATAACTATTACAGGAGAAGGGATGGAGGATATTATAAGAAGGCTATCAGGAATTAAATAAGAGTGGGGATGAGGAATATACATTGATAAAAAAGTAATATTAAGAGCTTGAACAGCAACAGCATTGATTTCTGAGCTGTGAGCAGGCAGGGATACCTCAGAAAAGGTCAAACAACACTTGACAAGTATGGCACATCCTGCATACCCATCCTGGCGGTCCTGGCATCCCTAAGACAGGAGTAACCCGATACTCGATACCGAGATCCGGGAACCATCCAAGTCTCCGAGATGGCCACCACAATGGGAGAATATTTGCTAATAAGATAATATAGCTCATGAGTCTTCGGACGGAGACTTTGAGCGTTCCATTGAAGAATTTTGGACTGATCCATAGTGGTTGGATAACGATGTGAGTTGGGCAATCATTTGGGCAACGTTGGACGGTAAATTAATGGAGTTTTGTGAAATTATATTACTTATTATTGTTAAGAGCAGAAGGGGGTTGGAGGGCGTACCCATTAGGTAAAGAGGTTGGGACGTTGGCCACAATGGCTTGGTGAGCAGTTTTGTCATATGTTTTACCAAGTGGAGCCCTGGGGCGCAGATTGTTAGTTGTTGATTTATATGTTTTCCTTGCATATGAATGAGTTGAAGAAGACGGTTGGTTCCAAATGAAGGTATTTTGATGAGGATGTGTGCTAGTTGGGACTTCTTTCACAACTTCGTTAAAAGCCCTACCTATCTTGGGGACTTGGTTTGAAGCATCCTGGTAGGAAGATCCATCATACGGACATACTTGTTTTTATTGTTTTTTGTCTTTCCTGTTCTGGCCAGGATCTGTTGGTAGAAAAATGGCGGGCTGGACAGAAAAGGAGGATTCACTCTCTTGAACATTGCACTCATCCCCATTATGAGGTTGAGCACATCTATAACACCTAGGGGGGGAACGGCATTGCGCTTTTATGTGGCCAAATGGGCAGCAACCCATGCATTGAATTGTGGGATATACGTAAGTTTCGACTGACAGAGATGAATAATATGAGTACACATGTTGGGGGAGGTCCTGGCCTCTGAAGGTCAGGACAACTGTCTGAGTGGGTTCCCATGTAACGTTACCTTTATCTTTAACTTTCCTATTCAGGCGTCTAGCTTTTAAAATTTGAGTACACGATCCATGCATAGTGCATGACTCAACAAATTCATCCATGGACCAGTCAACAGGAACTCCGCGGACCAGTCCCATCCTTGTAACATTATATGTCGGGATTGTGGCTTCGTATTAGTGTAACTTGAGCATTGGGTTATTTAAGAATTTGTTAGCTCCAAATACAGACTTGAATTGTATTGATATTTTATTCCTCCCAACTTTTTTAACACCATCTTGACATATATATTCAATTTTATTTGAAAACAAAAGTTGCCCAAATTTGATAGGTCTGATGGACATCCCTGGGGTTGGGTCAGGGTCAACTCGAGAGACATGAACAATGTACGGGCCAGAATCAGTTTCCTCATACGCTCTGATGCCAAGTATAGACATGGATGGATGAGTATAAACAGTCTGGATCGAAGCCGATGCTGTTTCTTTGTCGACAATTGTTTTTTTAGTAATATTGGGACCTACTTGATCCTCCATAGGGCGCTTTTTGGCGGCATTAGTTGATGGTGCCGGCGACGCCATTGTAATGTCCGGCGGATCAGGTGGGTCGGGTTCGGGGGAAATGGGATCCATTTCCCGTCGAACAATACACAAAACACTTACCACCACCAAGAATAAGATATAATATATCTCAGGGAGATAAAAGAAAGATGGAACTGAGTTTATTTCACTAAAAAATAAAGACCAAACTCGCTACGCATATGTATCCTTTCACACCAGATTTGCGACCCCCTTTTTATACTCTTTGAGAAAATAGTTTACGTTACTATTTGGAGGTTATAAATTCTGTAATAGTGACAGGAGACATTCCATTGTCATGGAAATCTCAGATAGTGTTACCTGTTTTAAAACCAACCAAAAATCCGTCAGAAGTTACTTCTTACCGTCCCATAGCATTATCACCCGTGGTAACAAAAATAGCCGAACATTTAGTGAAAAATAGATTGGAATGGATTCTAGAAAGAAGAAATTTACTGGCTGGGTCACAGTATGGATTCCGAAAAGGTAAAAGCACCTTTGACAGTATTGGCATATTGATTTCTGACTTATGACTGGCTTTTTCAAACAAAAAGTCAGTTGTAGCAGCATTCTTAGACATAAAATCAGCATATGACAATGTAAGTTTAGCAATTTTAAGAAATAAGTTAGTTATTGGAAGTACCAGATAACCTAGTAAGGTTTATTTTGAATTTAATGTCTGGACGCTTGATTAAATTGGATTCATTAAATAGGATAATCTGGAGAGGACTCCCGCAGGGCTCAGTACTAAGTCCAATTCTATACAATGTCCACACTTACGACCTAGAAAGTGCATTAAACGGAACTTCAAGTATCTTACAATATGCAGATGATGTTGTCATTTATAGTTCAAATCAAAGTGTCGATAAAGCTTGCTCTTCACTTTCAAATGCTCTAAAACACCTTAAAATCTGGTTGGACACTAATGGTCTAGAACTGTCAGTGTCCAAGAGTTGTACACTTTTGTTTACCAGACTACTTATGCCCCCACCTATAACTATATTATACAACGGAGAGCCCATTTCTATTAAAACTCGAACTAAATTTTTAGGGTTAATTCTAGACTCAAAATTAACTGGATTACCACATTGTGAATATATTGCTGGTAAGTGTGAACGCTCACTTAATATCCTTAGGTGCCTGTCGGGTGTTTGGTGGGGCGCACATCCCTTCTCTTTAAAGTTGGTCTACAATGCTCTGAATAGAAGTGTTCTTGATTATGAAACTTTCTTGTTAGAGCCCTGTAGCATGGCTGCGAAGAAGAGATTGGATGCCGTCCAGACTAAAGCCCTTAGGATCATAGCCGGTGCCATGAAAAATAGTCCTATACACGCTTTACAGGTTGAATGTGTTGAACCACCTCTGCAATTACGACTACAGTTTCTGGCAGATAGATTCATTTTCCGTATTTTACAGTTTTCAGATAACCAGTTTTCATATAAAACTAAATCGAATTTCACAACTTATTAACACTTCTCAATATTGGACTCACAAATCTTCACCTCATTTGATTACTAGTTACAATAAATTTAATACAATAAGTGTTCCAACTCACCGTACACCCAATCTTGCATTATTTAAAACTAACTATAAAGCTCTTATAACTTCGCCAGATATTCATTTTAACATAGGTATTGTAAAGGGTGATCCATATGTAAACACGTATTTTAATTCGGTAATTGAAGAACGTTTGCAAAATTGGCATCATATTTATAGTGATGCTTCGAAACATTCCGACAGTGATTGTGTTGGTGTGGGCCTATTTCATCAACAGTATAACATAGTCGAAAAAATAAAATTTCCTTCACAAACCTCAATTTTCACAGCTGAGTGCTACGGAATATATAAAGCCTTAGAATACATCGATAAAATGAAACTTAAAAATTCTATAATTTTCTCTGACTCCATGAGTGCATTACAAGCCCTTTCTAAATTTCCCTTCAAAAGGAATACTGTTATTTCTCCTGTAATTGTTATGGCTCGAGAAAAACTTTTCACCTGCGTAAGCGAGGATTATTCGATTTCGTTTGCCTGGATTCCGAGCCATTCTAGAATTAAAGGCAACGAAAAAGCAGATCAACTTGCTAATGAGGCGATAGAGTGTGGAGACTTGTTTCCTTTCAAAAATTATACCCACGACCTCGCTGCTCTTCCTAAACTTCATCTCTAACAATCTTGGAGTGAAGCATGGAAGAGTAGCGCCCGCTTAAAAGGAAAATATTATTGTACCACACAACCTGAAATTCAAGTGAAGCCTTGGTTCTCCAAGGTAAGACTTAGTAAGAGAGCCACATCCGTGATTATACGTATGCGTTTGGGTTACATGTGCAGTCCGGCACATCTTTGTCGAATTCGAATTAATGACTCTCCAAAATGTGAATGTGGAGAAGATGTTGGGGATATTAACCACATCTTAATTAAGTGCCCCTTGTACGATAAGACTACGTTTTACAAAGACCTGGCAAAACTTGAAATTCCTTTTCCTACAAATATACAATGTTTACTCCATAACAACTATATTCCTATATATAAAGTCTTAGCTTCATTTATTGAAGCTAACGACATAAAATTATAATTTTGCATTAGGTATGTATAATATGTTTTATTTTTATACTTTGTTCTATTATTATTACTCACGTATCCTCTCAAAGAGTAAGAGTAGCAAGGCTCCTCTGACCATCCTTTCCTTTCTCCGATATTTCGTTCTCCAATTTGTTAATTTTGTAAATAGTTACTTTGTTTCCCTCGTTTTAATAATTTAAAAATGAAAAAAAAAAGAAAAGAAAGCAAAAGAAAAAAAGAACTCTAATTAGAATGACAAACCTGACTCTGGCAAATACACGAGAAGTGTGACGCCAAATCCTCGAACCAAAGAGTTTAAATACACTACGTTATACCTTGCGATAAACTACGTCCTCGAAAGAGGAAAAGAAAAAAAAAAGAAAAGTAGTATTTACATACTCTTTGAGTAATTTGTTCTGACTCAGAATTTTCTATTTCCCTTCATTGTGCTTATTGGTTGCATTGTATTTGCAGTGAATTTGGTACAGTACTTATTTTTAAATTTTCGTAGCTAGTTACCTTACCTAATTTATTTCTTTCCTGATACAGGAATATTATAAAGTTATCTGTGATATAGTTAATTTAGCTAGTTCAAAATGTCGAATCCCTGGAAGAAAGTCGGTGCCCCAGCCGAAGTGCAAAATCTATCTGAAATCATGTCGGAGGAATTAGCGCGAGGCCTTCAGGTTAAGGAGGAAATAAAGTTCGCCGAAGAGATATCCGACCAGCACGTGAGCTCCTCGAACGATATTCCTCCGGAGCTCATCAAACAAATCGAAAACTCCAACGTTACCAGCTATTGCGACTCGGATGCAATTATTGCAAAAGTGTTGCAATGTCAGTTCGACAAAGAATACGATGAGGAAATCAAGCGTGTGGAGAAGAAAAAGAATGGAGATGCAAAGGTATCCATTTCGTATGAGAACTACCGCCATGTTCCAGATCACTTGGTCTACGATTCCGACTTTGACGACGAAGACCTCTACAGGATTCAAAAGAAAGATTGGGACAGGTTTGAGACCAATGAGAAAGAATTCGCAAGCTTACCCAAGCGCGGTTTTATCATGAAAGATGGTGAGATGGTCACTAAACATGACAGTGTTATTAATGGTAGGAGGAATGCTTGCAAAGTGATGGCATTCCCACCGGAGGTATGCACTGGTGATGGAGCAGGCTTCGACATGAAACTTTCCAATTCTGTGTTCAACCACTTGAGGGAGCAAACAAAGCACCATCAGATCCGCAAAAAAAAGATGTTGGACAGAAAAGAGAGCCATGCCACGGCCGAGATGGGTCTCGACGAGCCCACTAGACTGATTCTCTTCAAACTTATTAATAATGGGGTGTTGGAAGATATAAATGGAGTGATCTCAACTGGCAAAGAATCTGTTGTCCTGCATGCCAATGGAGACACCTCATTTCCCGATTTTGCAGTTCCTAAGGAATGTGCAATTAAAGTTTTTAAAACTACACTGAATGAGTTCAAAACTCGCGATAAGTATATTGAGGCAGATTATAGATTCAAGGACAGGTTCTCAAAGCAGAACCCCAGGAAGATTGTCCACATGTGGGCGGAAAAGGAGATGCATAACATGATGCGATTACAGAAGATTGGCTTGCACTGTCCTGACATGGTTTGTTTGAAAAAGCACATTTTGCTGATGTCTTTTATTGGGAGAGACAATAAGCCAGCTCCGAAACTGCGCGATGTGATACTTAAGCCTGAGAAATGGCAAAGTGTGTACAATGAAGTTTTAGATGCCATGCACAAGATGTACAATGTTGGGCATCTTGTCCACGCCGACCTTTCAGAGTACAATATTCTGTGGTGGGATAATAAGTGCTGGTTTATTGATGTGTCGCAGTCTGTTCAGCCAGACCATCCAAGCGGCTTGGATTTCTTACTGAGAGATTGCCGTAATATTGCTAATGTAAGTTAACTTTGATGTTATGTGATGTAACTGATTATGCCTATACTAATAACTGACTTATTTACACCTTAATTTTTGTCTATTTCTTATATTTCCTGTTTCATTGAATGGGTATTGTTTAGAATCGTGCCGCACGAATTAAGGGGGGGTGGGGGAGGGGACGCCCCCCCTTGAGTGGGAAACTAATAGTTTTGGAGAAAAAAAAAAAAAGAAGTTTTTGAGGTTAAATATGTTTTTTTTTTTGAGGTTAAGTATGAAGTTGGAAGTCTCTGGAGGAGGCCTATGTCGAAAGACAAGCTGATGTCTGAATAAGGAATTAGATATTATCAATTTAATAATAATAACTTTAATGATAATATCAATTTCATTTTGAATGTAATATAAATCAGTAATAAAGGCTATCTTATCTTATCTATGAAGTTTTATAATTGAAAGTGTCTGACTCCGTTATGGGCTCTCGCCAGTACTTTTGCAAGGTTGCTCAACGGCTCCGCGTTTTTATATACACTCTAGGGGTGTGACGCACAAGACCACTTGGAGTCGGGGTGCTCCGTGTCGGTTCTGTCACTTATTTTGAACCTAGCATCTCAATCTAATTTATTTTGTCCAGTAAAGGAACAGAATGACGGACGAGCAAGCTCGCATCGGCCATTCACGAAACGAGCCTGATTGCCTGCACTATGTTTGTCTCGTTCTTGCATATATGAGACCGAAAGAGACAAACCGTTATGAGCCTACGAAACATTTTTGGGCCTGAATACGTGACGCACGTGCCTTTTAGCCACTATTTGCGTTCCTTAATAACACAATTTTCAAATTTTAAATTTCAATTATCTCAAGAAATATAAATTTCCGCATAAAAGCAAAATTTAATTTGAAGAAGGGGCTCCCCGCTACATGTTCCTAAACCCAACCCTATTGAATTTCTAATATGATGATAATTCATTCAAAAACAATGACATAACTTGTTTAATATTTTTAAACTGTTTTCAGTTCTTTGAAAAGAAGGGAGTACCAGACATGAAGTCAGCTGATGACCTGTTCAAGTCAATCACAGGCTTTGAAGAGGTTGATGTTAACATGCTCGAGGGGGTTCATACCACCTATAACTCACTGTCATCAAGATTTGAAGTAGCTTTGGATGATAACAGGAATACCAGCTATCCCTTTGAGTACTGTTGGCAGAAGACAAGTGAAGGAAAACAGGTGAAGAGTGACAAAAGTGGTGAAGAAGAAGATGATGATGATGAAGAAGATGAATTTGAGGAAATGTGGACTCAGTCTATCAAAAAGAACGATGTTGACACTGCTACCAACTTTGGTAATGCTGTAAAACTTGAGGATACTCCTGTACAAGGCAGTAGCCCAAAGATTGATAAAAAAGTCAATTTTGCCAATGAAATCAATATCATTCCAAAAAAAGATGATGATATAGGCAGTACTAGTATTGAGAAAAAATCTTAATAAACCCACCATCTACTTTCGTAGTAAAGGAAAAATGTGAAAATATCAACAATTTTATACCAGCAATCTGAGGGCAAAATAAAAAAAATAGATTGTGCTCTACATTTTATCAGTGCATACTTATATCGGGTTTTATTCTAATAAAAGTAGCAATGTTATTGAAGCTTGCATATTTTATTTTTATTCACAATCAATAGAATAATTAACTTTAATAGACTTCATATACCACAGACTATATATACACAGGTAATACCAAAATTTGGGTCCAGCAACGGGTCAACACTCCCTAATTCAACACTTTGGTTTGTTAGCTACATTCCCTTTTTCGACACTCTCTTGAATTTGGCACATTTCTTATTGTACACTTTCCTATCTTGATACTTTGCAGTCAAGTACCTACAGTTCCACTCTAAATCTTTTTTGTGCTATTAAGCTCTGAATATTTTATATGCTTTTACCTTTTCCGTCCTCTTTATAACCTTACTTCTACGAATAAATAATAAGCCTTACTTTAATAATTAATAAAAATAATTATATTTTAAGTGCATATAAGTCATAGTCATATCAGTCAATATGGAATTTTAGTTAATTAACTTCGGAAAGTATTATTTTTAGTTTCTATAAAATAAATTAATTCAGCTATTTTCTTTTAATTTGTTTTATCAATGACTATACCAAAGTATCAAGACAGGAAGTGTCAAATAAGAAATGTGCCAAATTCAAGAAAGTGTTGAAAAGGAGAAAGAACCTAACAAACCAGTGTTGAAGGAAAGTGTCGACCCATTGCTGGACCCCAAATTTTGTTGAAATGTAAACTTTTACAGCAATGCACATTAGAATTATATGTGTACATCTACGCGTGCCCAAAATGTTGTGACTGTCAGAATGGACGGTCACTAGTCGTATTTAACGTTGAAAAGGTGGCCAATAATTGCTGCCTATTTGCTTCTATTTGCTCCTTACCACGAGACGTTTGCTGCCTAGATCAATTTGCAGATAAGCACTTTGCTCTCATATTTCTTACAGGCACTGGGGGCATTCGAATTAAATTTGTTGATAACTTTATTTCCTTGAAAAGAGTCGACCAATCACGTCTTGACTATTTTTATTTTTTTTTACAAGATCTAGGTGTAAAACCTCTGAAGGCAGCAAAGGGGCAGCAATTATTGGCTTATGAACATTTCAGTGATTCCACACAGCATGTACCCTACGGACAGGTGACCAGTCATCTTGACGTCAGAATGGACGGTCACTCAAAATGTTTAAATTATTACAAAAATAGCTAGGCAGCAAACGTCTCGTGGTCGGCAGCAATTATTGGCCACCTTTTCAACGTTAAATACGACTAGTGACCGTCCATTCTGACGGTAACAAAATGTTGGTATTGGTACTTATTTGTATTGCAATTCGATGGGGCAATGCCGCTAGCATGTTGGGTATGCTGCCAAATGGTAGTGGGCTAGTACACCTTTACGGCTGTGTTTAATGACATGGTTGTCCAACTGTTTCAGGTAGAAGTTAGCTAGTTATGTTGCAGTTAGTTGTTAGTTAATAAAGGCACATGGGTAAGGCTAATGTTGTTTTTAACAGGGCTGTTAAAATAAACCATGATATACACATGCAACATCATAGGTTCACTAACATGATAAATGAACTGTTTATGAGAGTAAACTGGCAAGAACTCTGAACCATAACAATACACATCACAGTGAAAGCTGAGAACAGTTTTTGTTTCACATTTGTGCTGTTAGGAGCTGGGGTTTAGATAAAATAAATGTATGCCAAATAAACCAAAAATTAACGCCTTTATTCGAAAATAAAAAACATAAAGATATTAAACTGTCAAGCACTTTTTTACTCGACTGTACACACTAATTAATTATCACTGAATATTCGCTTCGAATCACTTTAATCGTTTCGTTCCGAATGCCAAGTCAAGACTGTCCTAGGAAGCCGATACGCGCCCTATTTACACCGCGACGAGAAGGTACTGGTATGTATTCGCAGTAGTCGATAGGTACGTGACCATCAAGGCCGGCGGCCCCCACCTTTGATGTTATCGGGTCGCGCCGCGCCCGTAGGCACAGACTGAATAATAGCCGTAGGTACCTAAGGCCGGCGGCGTCTTTGATGTTACCACGTCGCGCCGCGCCCTTATGTACCTACCTACCGCGCGCTAGAAACTTCTGTAGGTACCTACGCGCCACTGGTATGTTCCAGAAGGTACCTGATGTAGGTACTCGCGTATTGCATCATCCAGCCGTGGTTTCTCGAACGTGCAGGTACCTATTGTTTTTCTAAGAATCAACCGGCGTAATAACGGTACAAATATGTATCACTTATAATTATTGTTTTTTCTCTTGCTATTAGTCTGAAAATTCCTGCTACATTGAGACTTGTCACTGTTCAATGAACACTGCTCTAAAGATAATCGCCGCTGCCAATTTTCTCGCTCGTGATTTTCGAATCTATGTGAGCGACAATCTCTCTGCTCGCTCCCTTGCTAGCAACGTGCACAGCAATGATTCTTGCCGCACTGAGATCAGCCGCCGCGAGTCGCTCGTTGCGCTCGTCAGGGAGACCACGTCGCCTGTCACGCTCGATATGATGATGGACTGGAGCTTCAAAAGCAGATCCGTGTTGAATGGTAGCACTGGAATGGATTGAAAAACAGATCAAGTTAGTTTTAATAATGATAATAATTAATAATGCATCACAATCAGTCAGCGATTCCTAAAGTGGGTTCCGTAGTAAAGTCACCAGGGTTCCGCGAAATTAGCAAGAATTCAGACGGACTTCGGCACAGCGCAAGTAGCCTGAGGCGTGGGCGTCGGATTGGTCGGATTGGCTCCTGGATTGGTGTTAGGAGTGAATACCCTTAACATTGCTCCGACTTGTCACAGCGCATCGTTGTGAAATAGGGTTTTCAGTCACACTCATACAAAAACAAATTCAAGTCGAGATTGGATGCTACCCCAAATATACGCTTACAACTATCGGACATAAAACCGAACTACAAAGCAATTATTGATAAAACAGTGAAACTATTTCATTCTTCAAATTATAAGTTAAAGTAAAGAATAAAGTGTGTTACTTTTAAAATATTACTAATAAAAGTTTTTGTTCATTTAGATTACAGTGTCTTCGATTTGTAATTATTTAATATGGGGTTCCATAAAATAAAAAATATTTGGTGGGTGTTCCGTTATCTTAAAAGTTTAGGAACCCTTGATCTAGGTGAGTCTCTTCTGAGGTGGGAGAGTTATTTTATTCGGAACTTGACCGGTAGATCATAAAAGCAGATAACAATCTTATTTTCTGGATTGTACACAAGGACATGTGTATTTGTTTCTCTGGCAAGCCCAAAACCCAAAAGAAAACATTATCCTACAACAACTTAGAGCCATCACCGACAGAAATTGTTTAATCCAAAAAATCTACAATGGAATTCTACGAATAAATAATAAGTCAGGAAACGTAACAGCGTTAATAAAATGACCCAACAAAAGTCGTGCCCAAGTAGGTGGGGCTTAAAAGTCGTGTCCAGCGCGTCATCAGTCGTACATTTTTCATGCAAGCGAGCACACGTCATATCTTCGCGTACGTTTTAATTTTATCATTGTGAACTACAGCTGTGAATCATCATGCCAGCATGTGTTGTGAAGTGGTGCAGGAGCCATACAAGATTAAAATGTCCAGGGATCACTTTTCACTAGTAGTAGTTGCAAAATTATAATTATATTCAAAAACGTTCAAATACATTATCAAACCGCGATGGTCAATACTATGCAAAATGAAGTCAGTCAATTTTTGCACTAGTTTAATTTCTACTCGATGAAATTTTGAAATTAAGCTGTTATTTTTTTCACGCAGATGATTCATACCTAAGAAACGTCAACATATTTAGGAGAATACTAAACAAAATGAGCAAATAAACAATAATGAACGATTACAGTTGGTATGTAATATAGGTTCGGCTTTTGCGACTCATGGGAATAACAATAGCATTAAAAAAACAGTTCATAGTTTGATCGAATTAAAGCACATTTAATTTTTCAGGCTAATGAAAATTCACCTTCTGGAAATTTTGAAGTGTTTGATTTACCTGAGTTGCTCAAAAAAACAAATAATGCAAACCCTCAAGGAATAAGGCACAAAAACTTGTAAGATTTCACTATTTTTTTTGACTCAATATTTAGGTTTGATAGGAATTTTTATTTTAGCTGTATATGTGTATCTATTTCAAGTAGAGACAGTCTTTCATAGATTTGAAACTGATAAGGTTCTTCAATAAGGTTATTTTCAGGAGAATAATATCAACACTGAATGTAATGACGGTGTTGAAGATAACACCGTCATTACATTCAGTGTTGATATTATTGTCCTGAAAATAACCTTACCAACCAAGAAAAAGAACCAAGAAAAACAAAATTAAAAAATAATCTTATTTCAACCGAAGTCTTTAGTTTTGAAGAAAGAGGATCATGCGTTACGCCGATAAATATACCATCGTCAGATATTGAATCTGCTCTGAATACTCCTAAAACACACATTTTAAAGCAAAAACTAAGAAAAAAAACTATTTTGGCAGTATAACGACTATCACAGATCAGAAATCTACAACGCCCAAATAAAAGATTAACTATGAAGAATATTTCACTTAAAATATTTTATCCCAATTGAAGAAAAATGGATTTGGCGATACTACAGAAAATACTGCATTGAATGATATTTCGGACGATATAGTTTTAGCCCTTAAAAGGAAAAAGTCAAAAGTTACTTTGATCTTTGATGGCTGTGCATCTAACATCGCTACGGCTAAGATGTTGGGTTGCAATTTTGAAGACACAAACAATTCAAAATCGTTTTTTGACCACCCATCTGCCGGAGACCCAGTAGTTGTAATATTAGATCCATTTCATATGGTGAAACTTGTGCGTAACACATTAGAGGAAAAAGACACTCGTAGATAAAAACAAGAAAAAAAATTGAGTGGGCACATTTGCAGAAACTGAAAAATGTTCAAGATATCGTTGGATTGCATTTTGGGAATAAATTGTCAAATCGGCATCTATACTTCCGAAATAATATCATGAACGTGAAACTAGCGATTCAAACCTTAAGTTAAAGTGTAGCTGATGCGATTAAGTTTGGTTCGCAACAGTTAAACATGACTGATTTTCAAGAAACAGATGCAACTGTTAGCTTTTTAGAAACGTTTAACAACCTTTTCGACATACTAAATTCAAGACCGACCGATACCGGGTTTAAACACCCTTTTTCAGTGGTAGAAAAAGAAAAACTACATGACGTTTTGGATCAAAGCGAAAAATATATTAAAGGTCTCTAAATCAATGTGCAGTCAAAAAAAACTCGAACAGTAAATGGACAAAGAGTAACAGTATATACTAACTCTTTGAAACCAGTGACCAAACCTCAGTCCAAAACTGGACTTCTAGGACTCCTCATATGTATTTCAAGTTTTAAATTACTTTTTGCACTTCTAGTAGAGTTACAAATATAGAAATTTATTTAACCATATTAAGCCAAGATCATATTGAGTTGTTTTTGGAGTGATCCGCAACCACGCCCGTTGCAACAATAACCCAAACGCCTGACAGTTTATGGAAATATATAAAAATAATTTACTGAACTTGAACCTCAGCTCTAAAATCACAGGCTGACAGGAGGACATTCCGTTTTAAATTTCTCAGAATCCGTCTTCACTACATTGCGAAGAAAGATTCTCTTTTAATGTCTTCTGGACAAAAACTTAATAAATTAATTATATTTCGTGGGACAAAGAATTAATTGAATTGTAAAAAGTGAGCCAAAAAAAAAACATTGTACATTAATATTGTTTTATTACTGACTTGGTCCGGACCACTTATTGCATAACATCGTCCACGCCGCTATGACTCAGCTGTCATAGCAGACATTGCATTACGCGCGTGAACCAATCCCTGCTTTCGTTCTGAATTTAAACCAATCACCAAGCATGTCTATTTGTAACCTCGGAAGTGATTCGTACTATGAATCTTACGTCGTTTTGGTTTGAAGTAGGGGCACTTTTATTGTGACATTTGTTCTGAATTAGAGTTCCTGACTTATTATTTATTCGTAGATGGAATTACATATTTTTTTTATTAATTACTGAACTAATTTTCATAATATATACGAGTAGCTTGGGTTCACCCTGGAAGTCAATCTTTTCCTTTTTTTAACTAAGAAGATTCATCCAAGAAGGTATCCCAGGGATCATCATGTCAGCCACTGCTGAACATAGGCCTCCCCCAAAGAGCGCCATGACGAGCGATCTTGTGCCACCTCCATCCACCGACTTCCTGCGATGCCTACAATGTCGTCGGTCCATCGTGTGGGGGGTCTCCCCACACTTCGCTTGCTTGTTCGTGGCCGCCATTCGAGAACCTTTATTCCGCAGCGGTTGTCGGTTCTGCGAACTATATGGCCAGCCCATTGCCACTTCAACTTGCAAACTCTGAGAACTATGTCGGTAACCTTGGTTCTTCTACGGATTTCCTCATTTCGGATTCTATCACGTAGTGAAACACCGAGCATAGCTCTCTGCACGCTGCGCCACTCTGAGCTTGTGTATGAGACCAGGATACATGAACATGTATCCCTGGTCCCATGGTCTTGCCATGGGACCAGGGATACATGAATAGAAAAGCGAAAAAGCAGTCTGACTAAGAACCTCCTCTTTTTTGGAAGATGATAAAAATCTAAAATTCTTGGGTCTTCAGAAATTTTAAACCTGGCTCTACCTGTAAAGTACAATGTCCATCCTAGTTTTTAAAAGTAAAAGCATATGATTCAAAGTTTTGAAGAAACCATGAAACTTACAATCACCTTCAGTATCATTCATGATATCTGTGAAGAGCTGCTTCAATGATGCAGGCTTGTTCTCCTCCGCAGGCTCCACAAGGAGAGTCAGAAACACTCTGTTGATTTGTATCCTGAAAATTAACAAAACATTTGTAAGAATTATATTAACTAACACAGTCTTAGGGCTATGTGTGCAAGCATTAAGCACCATGGAGAATATGTTTCCTATGATTTTCTTGCAAGTATAATAATTATCTCCCCTCATCCAAATGGATGACGAGAACTGAAGACCGAGCTCATTGACGTACACTAGGAGTGGCCTACGTCCAGCAGTGGACACATATAAGCTGATGATGATGATGATAATAATTTTGTGTTGGTACTTACTCGGCCAAAATGTCTTCTGGCATACCAAGATTGTAGTCTGCTATAGCGTTTGCTGTTTCCAACGCGAGATCATATTTCTCTGAAAAATATACTTAGATTTAATTTAGTTTCTGATAAAATGTTAGCACTGATTTCTTACAACAGACAATCTTTGTGAACAGTTGTTAGACTGGAGGTCGGCTTTTTCGGACATATGCAGAGGTTCCCTTTATCCCACAGTTGATCCTCGACGGCAAGATTCTGGGAAAGAGAAGTCTGGAACAGCCAAGACGCAAATGGCTAGATGACATCAAGGAGTGGATAGGACTTCACTATCTACAACTAAAAGACCATGAACCATACTGCAACATGGGATCGCAAGAAGTTTTGCCTACTGATCTCCAAACTTCAATTTGAAGATGGTACCCAATTATGATGATGCATTTCTTCATAAATGGATTCAAGATACCCGTGACCACAGACAACTGCACATTACTAGTTCTTCCCGTGACCTATTCCAAGATGATTCTACGCATCTTTACACTCTTCACTTTGCATTCTCATTATTTGTGTTTCGCAAAATATTTTTAGATAAAGAGTTTTTTGTGGAATAAAAAATACACTGGCCTTTAAAACTTAGGACCACACTTTTAATGTCTGTCTGTTCGCGCATAACGTTGAAACTACTGTACTGTAAACTATTGCGATGCGATTTTCACTATTGGTTTTGACTTCAAAACTAGTGTACTTGGTATCTCAATCCAATGAGTAGGAGACATGCAATTTAATAAAAAAACTATTATATTTATAAGTGTGGTTCTAAGTTTGTAATAAAACTATTGGACCGATTGCGATGCGATTTTCACTGTTGGATAGCTCAGGTTTTGACTTAAAAACTGGTGTACTTGGTAAAAAAAAAACGCAATCTTCAGGTGAAAACCGAAAAGCACCCGAAGATGCCTTGTGCAGAAGCGAAACACGTGTCGTATTGATGTCAGACGTTTGGTATTTGGATTGAGGTATATGTTTTTTATTCTGTATTTATATTATATGTATATAAATATTTAAGTGTTACAATACTTGTATTTGGGTAGGGTTTGTTTAGCGTGGGGTTTTATATTGTGTAAATTGTGTTTTTTTTTTTGGCTTCCATGCCTTAGCTTTCATTTCATTTATATTTTACAATAGTTCAATTTGGGTAGGGTTTGTTTAGCGTGGGGTTTTTTACTTTTGTTAATTTTACCATTTATCATTTGTCTGACTTACAATTTTGGCGGAAGTAAGCTACATATTTTTTATTTTGTTCATTTTAAATATGGATTTCCGCAAAGTAACGCCTGAACCTATCAACTAAAACTATTGATTTTAAAAGTGTGCTACTAAGTTTTGAAGGCGAGTAGAGTTTGAAATGTTACAGACTTGCTTTGTGTACTACATTTGGAGGGGAAAAAGATTATGTACAAAAGAAAACATAAAACCCAGGACCTCTCAACTCAGAGGCTTTGTGCTTCTGTGAGGAGGACCACGGACTATGAAACCCCGCAAGCACTTTGCGTTGTCCCCTAACGACATTCACCTACAAGTATCAAAAAAGAAGCTAGGAGACTAACCCTTCCAGAGGCGGTTATTGAAGGATTAAAATTAAAAACATACCACAATCAACCTGCAGGTTGAGTTTATGCCTCAAGCACATCAATCTCATGGTGCTCTCAGTGACATTTTCCAAAGCCTGCTCGTAGTACTCCAGAGCCTCTGCATTATGGCCCAAGCTGACCAGGTCGCTGGCCAGTTCCATCAGTATGGAGGTGCGGAGAGGAGACTTCTCTGGGTACTTGTGGAGAGCTTGAATGAAGCAACCAATTGCAGCCTGGAATTATTGTTTAAAGTATTTATAACCAGCTGTGCCATCGGCTTTGCCTGCATGGGTTCAAGTAACCTTCGTGTTATTCTAGGACCAAGAAACACTAATTTAAAAAAATAAACAACTTCAAAACTTTTTTGAGTTCTGTCCTGCGCCAATTTATCTATGGCTATGCCCAAACTGATAAAAAAACACGCCTGCCCTGCCAAAAAAGAGCTTTTTCCAATAAATTATATACTGTTAAAATGTGCTTATCAAGGCCTTCAATTTATACCCATATTGTAAAATTCGAAGAAAAATATGAGAAATATTACTTTTCGAATTTGAAAATTGAGCCATTTTGCCGCCATACTGAATGTTTTAAAAAAAATATGGCCTATGTTACTCAGGGGGGTGTAAGAGGTACCCCATACGTCTAAATCTGTTCAGGCATTTAAAAGTTATGGTGGAATAAAGAAACTCACACATATACAAACATACACATACAAGACATACTAAGTTGAAAGATCTGAAACTCTTACTAAATAAAAGAATTATCAGACAGCTTGTAATATTCAGGCTGAGATACAAAGTACACCGGATTTTATCACAAAATAATTTGAAAAAAAGTCAAGTAGTTTTTACGTAGTGTGCAAACAGACAGACCGCAAACATTAAAAAAAAAAGTTGTATAGTTGCTTTATTTTAAGTCCACTATTTTTTTTTTTAAATTATCTTCTTTGCTATAAAGCATGGGTCAAACCGGATGCGTGAGCGTTGCAGAGTAGAGCATTACAGCACAGCGCGTTGTGTAGGATGTCACACCAGCCAGTTTGTCGTGATGTGCAGTGCTGCAACGCTCTGCGCTACAACGTTCTGGACATCTTCCATTTTCGTTTTTAATGGAATACAGTGAGCACAGCGTTAGCATTTCTGAGTTTTCTGATGAAGAATGGTTGTGCAGTATCTCATCTGATAAAGTTTTTTTTTTCTTTAAATTCCGCATCCAGTTTAGTATTTGAATACAAATCATCGTTTTCGTGCAGCAAGGTGTCGCACTGCGCTGCACGTCGACGCGCGTAGTTGTCCGTGGTGTGAGATTAACTACAGAAAGTCATATAATACAATGTCATCAGGGCAAGGAACGAACACAACGTTGCCAGACAGTGCAAGACCGCCTGCTGCGTTCACGCATTTGGTTTGTCTTTGCGTGGCTTGATGGCACCGCATGGTGACGCGTGTAGATGCTCAGTGCTGTACAGCATTGTGCGTTTGGTGTCATCATTCATTTCCCATAATATTCCCTACATTACAACGTCATAAGCTGCACTGCGCTGCACTGCATGCGGTTTGACCTACTTTTGTTTACACATACTGCTACTTAGTATAAGTATAGATTATCTACCTACCTGTACAGTAATGTTGCATGGTGCATGAGGTTGTAACAACCCTACATCTCACTCATACCTATTATTTATTCTGGGCTCATACTTCAAACTTAAAACTAGTTAGGTACATCAGAAAGTATGAATGAAAGCATTGTAGGTAGGGTGAAGTGAAGGCAGAAGATCATTGTGTTGGCAGTTTTGTATGTATTCTATTCCAATCCTTAGTTCTACGTGATATATTATGTTACATAGATGACTTGAGTCAAACACACTGCCTCTCATCTTACACAATTGTACATAGCATTTTCCAGGGACAACAGCAACACAAACTTCATGAATAGGAACAAAAAAAAACTTCCACCCAAGCTAAAATGCCCTTACACATGTCGCACAATCACTTTCATATGCTTTTCATTCATATTTTGATTAAATACTTATTACAGAAGCGCAAGTCATTCAAAATATTGTAGTAACTTATTATGATGATTTTCCATTCCTATAAAAATGAAACGAGTTGTTTTTCCAACATCCTGTTACTTTTTGTCATTTTTTTTTATGGCGTTTATGTCAAAAGCTGATAGACAGTAAGCTAATATGGTTTGTTTTAAGATATAGGAACCATCCATTAATGTTATGATTTGTTTATAATTTGATGTCAAAACGAAGAGGGTTCTTAATATTTTTCTTATTTATGTTCCTACCTAATTTTCTTAGTAGAGTATGATAGATGTAATTTAATTATGTTATTGAAGTTATTTACAATATAAATGTGTGCTAAGTATTCCCAAGTAAGCGAGAGTTATTTTATGAAATAAATATGAAATTATTTAAATACCCACTTGATGTGCGGGCTTTTTTTCCGCAATTAGAACGTATGTTGGCCCTTTTTGTGTGATGACTTTGATTATTTAAATACACATCAAAGTATTTTAAAATGTGAATATTTTTTCCCGTCTGTGGAAAAGACCCAATTTTGACGAAATGACCGGGGTTTTCGAAATCTTTGTCTGGTTTCAGCAATATAATGACGCCAGCCCTAATCATACCATAGGTAGCATAATTTTACACAATTATTCTGTCAAACTTCAAGCCATTACTGGTATATAGGTAGCCTAAATGTTGTAGCCCCCTACCAGTCAGCAGCATACCCAACATACTGGCAGCATTGCTCCGCTGAATTGCAATGCTAATTCCATGAGCTAACAGTACCACCAGCATTAAGTTTAAGTCAATAAGGGATCAGATAGGTTTTTTAAAATAAGAGGTTCCAGTCCCCATGGACTCAAAGACTCAACACCCAACGGCTCATGTAACTACTATCTATGTTAGCATACTTTCGCCGTTTGAGCCCAGCTAAGTGCTTAAAGCAGCCATTCTATAATTTCCACAGGAAAATATAGAATGCAAAAGCAGTAAAATTTTACCTCCAAATTCTCCCTATCTGGGCTGTAGAATCTAAGCGACCTTAATTTTTTCTCAGCCTTCATAAACTGCCTAGCAGCGGTGACATAGTGTTCTGCCTCCCCAAGGGAATTTCCCACCGAAGCCTCGCACTTGGCCGCGCCTACGTACGAGTGAGCCGCGAAAGCTGGCTGCTCAGAATGCTCACACTGTATAGCGAGCGCTATGAATTCATTCGTGGCTTCAGATATGTTCGGCTTTCGCATGAAACGCCTGAAATTAAAAAAAAATAGAGATAGGAAGTATAAGTAAGTAAAAGGTTAATATATTGTCCGGATAGCATGATGAACTTACTTTTTTAACTTGATGTTAATATTCATAAATTGTTCACTGAAACTAGCGTTTAAATCGGTGGACATTTTTCAATATAATTTTGGTTTTGTTTTAATTAATTTCAAGAATGCAACTTGAATGCAAAAGAAAAAAACGGGGCCGTTTTGGGGCCGTTTGTTTTGTAACAATTGGCGAAACCACAAACCAAAGAGTATATAAATACTACCCACAAACTACAAACAAAGAGTATCTAGACACTACGATAGAACTACAAAGGAGACTCCACAGCACAGATTAAGATACTTAATCTGTGCTGTGTATAATCTCCTTTGTAGACTAAGGAGCAGTGTTTTCGAACGCCAAAATGGAAATCGGTAGAATTGCCCTCGAATATCGGTAAATTTGCTCATAAAATCGATGTATAAAAAAAATACAATAAAATATTATCAAAATTTTTAATACATGTTGAAAATTAGTACCTATCTATATTTTTGAATTAAAATAGTTACTTTCAGAACAGATGGGATTAGGTAAGAATACAAATCAATATATTGTTACGAGCTGGGGTTAGGATAAAATAATTGTACGCTAATTACACCAAAAAAAAAAACTTTTATTCGAAAAACCACAAAAAGAAATTAATCCAACAAATAATGCTCAAACACTCTTTAACTTGACTGTACACTCTTATCAATTATCACTGAATACTCGCTTCGAATCACTTTGATCGTTTCGTTTCGTCAGCCAAATCAGTACTGTCTTTGGCAGTCGATGCGCGCTCTATTTATACCGCGACGAACGTTTCGAGAAGGTACTCGTAACTACTCGTATGTACTAACTGTAGTCGGTAGGTATTAGAACTTTCAAGGCCGGTGGCGCCTTTGAGTTGCCGCTCCGCGCCGTGCCTGTAGGTACTTAAGGCCAGCAGCACCTTTGATGTCGCCGCGCCCGTAGGTATATACCTACCGCGCGCTCTGGAAACTTTTGTAGGTACCTACGCTCTACTAGTGTGTTCCAGAATGTTCCTTTAAATGCAGGTATTGCGTCATTTTAGTACCTACTGTTTTTCTAAGAATCGACCCGCGGCGTAACACTGCCCCCTCCTAAGACATGCTCGTCCCGAGCAGTGTTAGTCCCGTAATATTGAGCCAGTCGATCAACATGAACAATTTTAGGAGCACTTCTCTGGCCCTTTCGAATTCGGTACGTGACGTCATTGATTTTGGTCACAACGTGGTGTGGTACGTCCCATTTTGCTTGCAATTTCGGAGACTTTCCTTTGTTGTGTACTGGATTATGTAATCAAACAAGTGAACCTTCTTCAAATCCCAGATTATTCAATTTCCGGTCGTATCGGTTCTTCATCCTTTCAGACATTTGTTGTCCCGATTCTCTGACTTGTTGGTAAACTTCATCCATCTTACAGCGCAAGTGATTTGCATAATCTGTAACGCTGCGAGGAGAATCTCAGTTATCAGATCTGCAGGCAACCGCAATTCTCTTCCGAAATTCGCGAAGGCAGGAGTGACTGTTGTACTCTCATGAACTGCACTTCGGTATGACAAAAGAAACGGCTGGATGTGCTTGTCTCAATCCCTTTGCCTGGTTTCCACCACTTTTGCTAGATATCTCTCCAAGGTCTGGTTGAATCGTTCTACCATTCCATCAGATTGTGGGTGATAAGAATTTGTTCTGGTTTTATGTGCACCCATTACTCGGCAGGTCTCCTGGAACACTTGTGACTCAAAATTCCGCCCTTGATCGCTGTGAATTTCAAGGGGTACTCCAAAACGACGGAAGACTTCGTGAACCAATTTATCTGCTACTGTAGTAGCTTCTTGGTTTGGAATGGCGAATACCTCCGGCCACTTAGTGAAGTAATCCATGACGACCATGAAATACTTGTTCCCGCTGTCACTCACAGGGAAAGGTCGCGCAATGTCAAGCGCTATTCGTTCCCATGGAGCCCCGACGTTATACAGCTTTAATGCCCCTCTGCTTCGTGTGTGGGGTCCTTTTACAGCTGCACAACTAGTGCATTTGCGGCACCAATTTTCCACATCATCTCGACAATGGATCCAGTAGAATCGCTCACGTATCTTTAAAAGGGTTCTTTTCACGCCCATGTGACCTCCTGAACATCCATCATGGTAGAGCTGCAGAACATCAGGTACCTTGGCTTTAGGAACAACCATTTGTAAATTACAGTGATCTCCTATATCATTTTCCCATTTGCGGCACAGTACTCCATCGTGGATAGTCAAACTGTCCCACTGTGCCCAGTAACTTTTTGTTGCTGTGCTCATTCTAGCAACATCACTCCATTTAGGTTTAGGAGCACCGGTTTTAACCCACTCAAGAATTGGCCTGATGTCTGCATCCTCTTGTTGTGCAAGCTGCAAGGCTTTCTTCCACTCATCGCTAAGGTTCGTTCTCAGCATTCTGACAGGTACCACTTCTTTGGCCTCTTGCCTCACACAATGCTTGCAATTCTCTGGGCAAGATCTGCCACTGCGATGCTCAGTTTCGAAGTCAAACTCTTGCAGCTGTTCAATCCATCTTGCCACTTGTTCTTCAGGGTTCTTGAACTGGAGCAGCCATTTCTATGCAGCATGATCGGTTCGCAGATGAAATTTGCGTCCAAGCAGATATTTACTAAAATGCTGCAGTGTTTTTACCACAGCGAGTAACTCCCTTCTTGTGACGCAGTAGTTACGTTCCGGCTTAGACAAGGATTTGCTGAAGTAAGCAATTACAACTTCCTGGTCTCCTTTTCGTTGAGATAACACACCGCCAATACCAGTATTACTCGCATCTGTATCTACGATGAATCCATTCTCGGTGTCAGGATAGCCAAGAATTGGTGTATCGGACAGACGTTTCTTTAATTCTTGGAAAGCGGTGTCACAGCTCTCATCCCAACAGGCGAAATTCTTCACAAACCGTCGGTAATAAGAGCACAAGCCCAAAAATGCTCTGACTTCTGTTTTGTCTTTCGGAACTGGCCACTCCTTGACCGCGATGATCTTCTCTGGGCAGTTTGTACCCCTTCTTGTGAAACCACGTGTCCCAAAAAGTTCACTTGCCTTTTGAAAAATGAGCACTTTTTCGGACTCAATTTCAGATTAGCAGCCCGAATTTTTGCCATCACACCTTCCAGGTTTCGAAGGTGGTCTTCAAACGTGCGCCCCACGATGATGATGTCATCCAAATAAACGAGACATGCGTCTCCAATCAACCCAGTGAGTACCAGCTCCATCAACCTTTCAAAAGTTGCAGGAGCATTGCACAATCCAAATGGCATTACATTCAATTGCCATAGACCCTTCCCCGTAAAAATCGCTGTTTTCTCTTTGTCCTTTGGGTCTATCTCTACTTGCCAGTAGCCACTCTTCAGGTCCAGCGTTGTAAACCATTTCATCCCCGTCATCGTATCCAGGGTGTCGTCGATCCTTGGTATGGGATAACTGTCCTTCTTGGTGACATCGTTGAGCCGACGATAATCCACACAGAAACGTAAACTGCCATCCTTATTTTTGACCAGCACCACAGGAGCGCACCACGGACTGGATGAAGGTTCTATTATGCCGTCCTTCACCATCCCGTCAATCATGGTTTCCACCTCCTTTTCTCTTGCAACTGGCAGCCTCCTTGGTCTTTGACGGATCGGTAACTCGTTCCCTGTGTTTATTTTGTGGCGAACTAATCCCGTCTTCCCAATGTCAGCGTCATTTGAAGAGAAGATGTCCGTGTACCGAAGTAACATCTTTAAAGCCTTCGCAACTTCATCTTTGGGAAGATCCTTTTGGCAATCTTCGAAAAGTTCTGACACATTAAATCCGCCATTATATTTAACGCCACTGGATGATTCTTGGCACTGTCGCATCCAATTTACTTCCTCGCAGGCACCCATCCACGTCCATTTGCTAATGATGTTCTTCATTAGTTGGGTTGAATACACGCACTGCTGAAGTGTTGGTGGCCCTCACCGAAGTCCGTGCCACCACCCAAGGTTGATCATTTTCCAATTTTTCTAGTAGTACGCATCGATGTTTTTGCGTAGGATCACGTGGCAGACTCACTGGCACAATGGTTTCAGACCTGGGAGCAATGACTATTTTCTTAAGGCAGTAGATTTTTCCCGATGTTCCTCCTTCCATAAAGATTTCCTTGCTGCCGCATTTTAAATTCCTTGCTTCACGTCGATCTCACAATGATGTTTTCTCATGAAATCCAAGCCAAGAATGCAATCATCGACTGTGTCTATGTCTGTGTGTGTGTGTGTGTGTGTGTGTGTGTGTGTGTCTGTGGCCACGATGACTTTATGTCGGAAAATTCTTTCACCGAGTTTCATCTCCATCTGCTTTTCACCTTGGACGGGTATGTGCTGACCAGTAGCTGTTAGTAGTCTAATTGGCTTGCAGTTCCCGAAGAAGTCCCCAAGAACACTACTTCTAAGCTTGGAACTGATCACGGTTCGAGAAGCACCCGTGTCTAAAGTCAGTATACATGGTATCCAGTTGAATTCACCCTTGATGATCAGGCTGTTCCCGTCGTGAGCTTGCGAGATTGGAATTCTGGGGGCTTTTTCAATACCAGCCAGCACCCGCCCCGTGGTCCTGACGTTTACTCGTTTCCCTGGGTCTGTTCAGTGGCGTAGCTGACCACCCGCACTTGCTGAGGCCGATCTTCCCTGCCAACAACTCGTCTCGGGCAGTTGAATCTCAGGCGGCCCTTCTCTCCACAGTCGTAGCATCTGGGACTAAACTTAGGGCGAATGTCATGGGGAGGAGATGCCACAACTTTCCTGATGCGGTGAGCTCGAGGATCTTGTCAGACGGCCTCCACCTCCAAAGCATGGGCCACGGAATCCTTAAGGGATTCGTGATGCCCAAGTCTCACAGCAGCCCTCACTTCCATGTCGCGTATTCCATCGATAAATGCTTGGATCAAAATCCCGTGGATGAGTGCAGGTGAGGACTGGTACGCTTTTCGAACCAGCTTTTCAATTTTGAGAGCCCACTGTTGTAGGTTCTCAATATTCCGCTGAGCCCTGTCCTTTAACTGAGCACGAAACACGTGCTCCAGGTGTGCGTCACCGTAGCGAGATTCCAAAGCTTCAAGCAGCTGTTCGTAGGTGACATCTTTTCCAAGGGCCTCGAGTATAGTAAGGGCCTGGTCACGAAGGCCCAGTGTGAGTGCAGTCATGGCTTGCGCTTTACTCCTTCCGTTCGCCTTAACAACGGCCTCTAACTGGATCTTATAGGCCGACCATGAAGAGCTTCCATCAAACGGCGGCACTTTGAAACCTCGCGCCGAAAACGCAGTAACAACAGGAGCTGAAATTCCGCTTCCAGATTTCAGTATCCCCAAAGCTTTCTTCATGTCTACAATCTGGGCTTCAGTTTCAGAGATACGGCTTTCAGTTCCAAAGATGCGGCTTTCAGTTTCGGAGAAGCGTTTTTCATGAAGATGTACTTGCTCTTTTATATCTTTGAGTTCCTGACCAAAAGTTGCATGCAGGTCTTTTATGAGGAGACTCTGTTCTTCCTGTCAGCGAGTCTGCTCCTCTTTGTCACGAAGCAACTGCTCCTCTAGCCGACGAGCTTGCTCCTCCTGTCTGCGAGTCTGCTCCTCTCTGTCGCACTGCAACTGCTCTTCAAGTCGTCGGGCTTGATCCTCCTGTTTGTGAACCTCTTCCTGGAGCAATGCCATTAAGCCCGAAAGGTCAAATGAAGACGGGGCTACAGGAGACGGAAAATCTGCAGATGGACCGGTGGATGGTCCGGAGGCCGCGGCGGCGTCCAATTCCGTGGTTGGTTGATTCTCACCACCACCAGGCGCTCGTAATGGCGAACCAAACCGTCTTTCGTCCACCTCCCTCTCTCGTTGGCTTCTCGTTCTCATGCGGTCTGTCTCCTGCTTCTGACACCAAATTGTTACGAGCTGGGGTTCGGATAAAATAATTGTACGCTAATTACACCAAAAAAATAAAACATTTATTCGAAAAACCACAAAAACAAATTAATCCAACAAGTAATGCTCAAACACTCTTTAACTTGACTGTACACTCTTATCAATTACCACTGAATACTCGCTTCGAATCACGTTGATCGTTTCGTTTCGTCAGCCAAATCAGTACTATCCCAGGCAGTCGATGTGCGCTCTATTTATACCGCGACGTACGTTTCGAGAAGGTACTCGTAACTACTCGTATGTACTAGTGTTAGTCGGTAGGTCTTTGAACTTTCAAGGCCGGCGGCGCCTTTGAGTTGCCGCGCCGCGCCGCGCCTGTAGGTACTTAAGGCCGGCGGCACCTTTGATGTCGCCGCGTTGTTATATACCTACCGCGCGCTCTGGAAACTTTTTTAGGTACCTACGCTCTACTAGTGTGTTCCAGAATGTTCCTTTAAATGTAGGTATTGCGTAATTTTAGTACCTACTGTTTTTCTAAGAATCGACCAGCGTAACACTATTTTAGTATCGTGCCTGTTGAGGTTACCGTTTTCCGGATCGAATATATATATATCAGGGGTGCAGCAAAACTATTTTAATTGTTAAGCTTGAATTTATTCAATAATATGTACGGTGATTTTTCTTTAGTTACACAAGACGACAACTCGAATTACCAAATTCAAAAACACTCAGTGTAGATACCTATCAAAGGAGGCTTTCTACACAACTCATATATAAAATCTTTATAACAGTGATGATGAGATGGAGTTGTGGGCAGTTTCAAAATGTACATTTATAAAAAGCTTTCCGATTTGATCAAACCCCGTTTCGAGTGATCGGAAACGGTTCGCAACGCTAAAAAACAAAAAAAAAACGAACGCCAAATGTGATCATATATAGCATTTTAACAGTTATTTTCGCCATTTGCTTCAAAACGAACGGCCCGGCCTTTACGTGTACATTTCGAAACTGCCTACAACGCCATCTCATCATCTCGAATGCAGGGGATAAGCTGTGGCGACATCACTAGCGTGCGACCGGTGGCCCAATCACCTAACTTAGCTTCAATCGGATTGTCAGTATCGATATCACTAATGCCTTGCGATGGAGTCGAAATTGCTATGAAAAAAGTGATAATCCGATTGTAACCAAGTTCTGTAATCAGGCTGCAGCAGTGCGATTCCGTAATGTTGATCATGACGGTTTCAAGCCGTCAAATTCAATAATACTTTGCGATAGAGTCGATTTTGCTATGAAAAAAGTGACATCCTGATTGAAGCCAAGTTATGTAATCGGGCCGCAGGTGCGATAATGACCCATGACTAATTAGTAGGAAACGTCATTAGGGCTCTATGGTTTCTCGTCGCGGATAAAACATTATTGTAAAATAATTAATGTGAAGTACCTAGTTTGAAATATTATAGAATAAACGCTTTTTCTTCGTGAACACGAAAGTTTGATTTCAGCGAGCCCATGTTCAACTCAGGGAGCCGAAAGCTCCCGAACGAAAGCGACGAACTGTCAGCTGACATGACATTTGTAGTCTGTCAAATTTTTTATTTGAACTTGTTTGACGCACGGCTGACAATCTGCGTGTAACCTATCGCTTGAGGTAGCGCCATCATAGCTGTGGTTTAAATTGCACCAATGTGCGCTATGTCACTGTCAGCGCGCACAAAGTCGGATTAAAATGCGCATTTATTCTCCACGTCGGACACATGACGTCAGGAGTGACGTCATTTTGGTGTGCACACAACGCTCACAAAAAAGAGGTAGAGCAGCGTATGCGGTAACGTCAAATTCAATTGACATATATAATTCTGTTTTGATTTATGTGGTTGGAACTCCCGCCAGACTGCCAGTACATATAATAATGATTATATTCTTTTAGCAGAAGCAAACGAATTCAACAGAACTATGAGAAAACTAAAAACAAAACAACAGTAGGTAGATTCAAGAACAGCTGACTCAAATGACATAAGCATGCAATAGTCGGTTTAATTTGTTAGCGTTATATGCTGACCAACAATATAAACCGATCATTAGCAGTGTTTGCAGTCTCAGCACTGTGAGTGCAATTTAAACCACATTGATTGTTTTTAATGTTGTATGACGTTTGGGTTATCTCTGATTGGCTAGCAGCCTGGCACAGACGCGGCCATCCGGCCATATTTATTTACGTTTTATTACAGGTACTGTGTCGATCGAGTGAAGTTGTTTGTTTTGATTAACCTCTCCATTTTATCTGTAATAAAGCTCTCTGTGTCTCTAGCATCAATATAAGAGTATCTAGTGGATAATTATTTTGCTTGCAAAATGTATTACGAGTGCTGTGTTTGTAAACTTTCGCGGCAGGACGCTATTTTACATCATTTTCCTTGCACTGAGAAAAGACTCATTATCTGGCTAAAGTGTATAAACCGTGATGATCTGAATAAATTGTCACCAGGACAGCTTTCGAAGCTGTTTGTTTGTCATAATCACTTTGAGAAGAAGTTCCTTACGCTCAAATCACGTCTCCTAGGGAAAGCATATCGTTCCTTATTTACTGAGGACGAGATTACGACTGGAGTACCATCTCAGGAGAATGCCGGTAAGTTTGTTAATATCACATATTATTGCTTTGGTCTCCTATGAGTAAATAGCGACCCGCCCCGGCTACACACGGGTGTAATAGAAAAACAAGAAGAGGAAAATGTTAAGTTCTCGCACAGTCGACCATCACTCCTCATGGGGGGTCGGAGGCTTGCTTCGGTCGCCGCCTCCCCCTCGCTACGTTCATTTCTCATATGCTCGTATTATATATGTTAATTTTGCGTGGTTTAGGAGGAGTTAGTGGCCAAACTGACAGATAGATGTGGAAAGCAACTTTGTTTTATATCATGTAATGATAACATGTTACTCAGGCAGAAAATCCACTATCTTGATGATATTCAAATTAATGCATGCCCCATATCTATCTACTATAAAAAATAACTACTATACAGTTTCCCACAACTCAGCCGCCAAGCTTACTGTAATACCTTATTATTATGAATCCTACCACCTATCCAGCTGCTTAAAATGTGGTGTCAGAATACAACCGTTTACTTATAAGTTGCTAAACATTGTATTTTTTGGCAAATTTCAGAAAACATTGATCCGCAGACCGAGCATAGTTATTCTCGTAAAGGACACTTCGACCACACATACTCCCGACTAGAACCATTGAAAGGTTTGTTATTATTTTATGTTTAATAGATTCGTTTGTATTTATATTCTTTAAGTGCTCGATGCAGACTAAAAGAAACTTCTCTTGAGTGTCAATTTTGTATAATTAAATACCGACAAGGTTATGGTTGAACTACTTCAACCACATTAACATTTTTACATCTGATAAGATTTAAAATTTACAATGTTTTACTTTTCGGTATCTATTACAGGAAGAATTGCTGCAGGCTCCACAGAGTTCCAGAACTTACCAGGACCTTCACAAAATCCACCGACCTGTCAGCGCTCAGGTATAATAATCTTCTTTCTATGGGTCTAATTAAATATTTACAAAGATATCTTTGTAAATATTTATTGTTCATTTAATTATTTTATTAAAACAGTTTTTTTTGTAATTATTTGCAAGTTTATACTCTGGTTTTAACCATGTCTGGGCATTAATGTTCCTCTCAATTACATCAATATGGTACAAAAATTTATTCTGTTTACAGAATTGCCAAAAAAACAAAGAGTTATGTTTTTAGCATTCATTAATGTTTGTATGTATGTCAGTTTCTTTATTCCACCATAACTTTTAAATGTCTGAACAGATTAAGACGTATGGAATATCGCAAGAATCCTTACATCCCCCCGAGTAATATAGGCTTATTTTTTTTATATCCAATGTGGCGGCACTATGGCTATTGATCTCACACATAAACTCAAAGTCGCACAATGTGTAATGGAGAGAGCTATGCTCGGAGTTTCATTAAGTGATAAGATCCGTAATGAGGAAATCCGTAGAAGAACCAAGGTTATCGACATAGCTTTCAGAGTTTACAAGTTGAAGTGGCAATGGGCAGGCCATATAGTTCGCAGAACCAACAACCGCTGGGGAATAAAGGTTCTCGAATGGCGACCATGAACACGCAAGCGAAGTCTAGGGAGACCCCCTACACAATGGACCGACAACATAGTGGCCATCGCAGGAAGTCGATGGATGGATGTGGTACAAGATTGGTCTTCATGGCGCTTTTTGGGGGAGACCTATAAAGCAGTAAACTGCAAAAGGCTGCAATGATGATGATGATGGCTCTAATTAAAAAGGCGAAAAAATAATTTTATTCTTTTAATTTTACAACATGGGTATCATATTGAAGGCCTTGATAAGCATTCCAACAGTATGTAATTTATTGGCATAAGTTTTTTTTGGCAGGCAGGCGTGTTTTTTTGTTGGTTATTTACTTTTGTGTCTATTACAGAAATTATTGCTACCGGCTCCAGTGAGTTCCAGAATTTACCAGGACCTTCACAAAATCCACCAACCTGTCAGCGCTCGGGTAATAATCTTCTATTGTTTCTTAGAATATCTTCCTGAATATATAATGTCATTTTTTTTTGTTGCAATTATGATAATCATCCAACAATCAGTAACTCGATTTTAAAATGTTTCAGGTTTGGACCAATCCAGAAGTAAGAAAGAGCCAAAACCTTCCAGAAAGCGGTTAATTAAAAAACTGAAAGATTTGACACCAACTTGCCAAATTATTTACAAAGAATATAAAAAGGCAAAATAACAGGCAGACTTTTACCGAAGAGCCAAGAGAGCTCTAAAGTTTAGCAAGGAGAAGTCATTTGAAAAACTGACTGAAAACATGAATCCCTATGCCAAAAGGATAATGAAAATGCAGATTAATTTATGCACCAAAAAGAAGAAAGGCCGTCGATTTACTGCAGAAGAAAAACTTATTGCTTTATCAGTGATGAAGCAAAGTCCAAAATGTTACAGATTTTTACACAAAATCTTTATATTGTGTTCAAGGTCTACATTGAATAAAATGGTTTCGAAAATGAATGTTCGAACAGGGATTAGTCCACAAGTATTCGAATTGATGAAGAAAGAAGTATGTATCTTTCACTACCCATGCACAAAAACATCAGACCGTTGCAACAGGTTCTTGTAGGGAGGGATCTCATTGTATTGTGCACGGGCTATATCTTATAGATACATATTTTATTTTAAAATTAAAAAATAAACTAAGTATTATTTAAATTTGTTTCTAGGTTGCCACATGGGATGAGAAAAAGAAGAAGTGCTCTGTGGTTTTTGACGAAATGTCTTTAGAGTCTGCTTTGACTTATGATAAAAATAAAGACACCATTAATGGCTTTGTGGAGCTAAATGAAAAAAGAAGGGAGTTTGCTGACCATGCCCTCGTCTTTATGCTGAGAGGAGCAGTATACAAGTGGCAACAACCAGTGGCTTTCTATTACTGCCAAGGTGCTACCACAGGAATAGAGTTGAAAATTATACTGAAGGCTGTAATTTCTGCTGTGGTAGGATGCGGGCTAAAACCAATTGCGGTAATTTGTGACCAAGGTGCAGCCTTTCAATCAGCACTGAAAAGTCTGAAGGCAGATACAAAGCGTGACCAAATACTGGCAAATCAAGAACCAGGTTTGTATAATTTTATAAACTTACCATTATTAACCCATCCATACACTTGATAGCATTGGCTGTATTTATAGTAATAATAAATTTTTATTCAACTACAATTCAAAAATTCAGAAAACTTTATTCTTATATATCTTTCATGTCCATTTGCCAGTCTGCAAAAGTTGCACTTACCTCTTATAAATTAAAAAAACATAATCCCTCTATTATAAGTCATGTACTTTTTTCTTTCATTACAATTTATTCTGTTTTTGTTTTTTCAGATGGCACAGTCACAATAGATGGGGTAAACTTAAGTGTAATTTATGACCCCTCACACCTTATTAAGGGTTTGAGAAATAACTTTTTAAATAAAAATATGAAACTGGATGGGAAGATTTCGAAATGGCAAGATATAGTCGACGTTTATGAAACGGACTGCAATCACACGGAAACCAGACTTCTGCATAAATTGAATGACCAACATGTCATTCCTGAAAAGATAAAGAAGATGAAGGTGTGTTTTTTAGAATTTTAGTCTTAGGCATTAAAGTTGGTTAAAAAAAACTTTTTAATTTTTGAATTTAAACTGTTGTATACATGATATTTATAATAAATTTTGTTATTAATAGTTGTCTTTTTATTTACAGGTCAAAATTTGTGTGAAAGTATTTAGTACAACAGTATCTGCGGCTTCGTCATATACAGCCTACGAATAAATAATAAGTCAGGAACTCAATTCAGAACAAATGTCACAATAAAAGTGCCCCTACTTCAAACCAAAACGACGTAAAATTCAAAGTACGAATCACTTCCGAGGTTACAAATAGACATGCTTGGTGATTGGTTAAATTCAGAACGAAAGCAGGGATTGGTTCACGCGCGTAATGCAATGTCTGCTATGACAGCTGAGTCATAGCGGCGTGGACGATGTTATGCAATAAGTGGACCGGACAAGTCAGTAATAAAACAATATTACTGTACAATGTTTTGTTTTTGGCTCACTTTTTACAATTCATTAAATTCTTTGTCCCACGAAATATAATTAATTTATTAAGTTTTTGTCCAGAAGACATTAAAAGAGAATCTTTCTTCGCAATGTAGTGAAGACGGGTTCTGAGAAATTTAAAACGGAATGTCCTCCTGTCAGCCTGTGAATTCAGAGCTGAGGTTCAAGTTCAGTAAACTATTTTTATATATTTCCATAAACTGTCAGGCATTTGGGTTATTGTTGCAACGGCCGTGGTTGCGGATCACTCCAAAAACAACTCAATATGATCTTGGCTTAATATGGTTAAATAAATTTATATATTTGTAACTCTACTAGCCATGCAAAAAGTAATTTAAAACTTGAAATACATATGAGGAGTCCTAGAAGTCCAGTTTTGGACTGAGTTTTGGTCACTGGTTTCAAGAGTTAGTATATACTGTTACTCTTTGTCCATTTACTGTTCGAGTTTTTTTTGACTGCACATTGATTTAGAGACCTTTAATATATTTTTCGCTTTGATCCAAAACATCATGTAGTTTTTCTTTTTCTACCACTGAAAAAGGGTGTTTAAACCCGTATCGGTCGGTCTTGAATTTAGTATGTCAAAAAGGTTGTTAAACGTTTCTAAAAAGCTAACAGTTGCATCTGTTTCTTGAAAATCAGGCATGTTTAACTGTTGCGAACCAAACTTAATCGCATCAGCTACACTTTGACTTAAGGTTTGAATCGCTAGTTTCACGTTCATGATATTATTTCGGAAGTATAGATGCCGATTTGACAATTTATTCCCAAAATGCAATCCAACGATATCTTGAACATTTTTCAGTTTCTGCAAATGTGCCCACTCAATTTTTTTTCTTGTTTTTATCTACGAGTGTCTTTTTCCTCTAATGTGTTATGCACAAGTTTCACCATATGAAATGGATCTAATATTACAACTACTGGGTCTCCGGTAGATGGGTGTTCACAAAACGATTTTGAATTGTTTGTGTCTTCAAAATTGCAACCCAACATCTTAGCCGTAGCGATGTTAGATGCACAGCCATCAAAGATCAAAGTAACTTTTGACTTTTTCCTTTTAATTAAGGGCTAAAACTATATCGTCCGAAAAATCATTCAATGCAGTATTTTCTGTAGTATCGCCAAATCCATTTTTCTTCAATTGGGATAAAATATTTTAAGTGAAATATTCTTCATAGTTAATCTTTTATTTGGGCGTTTTAGATTTCTGATCTGTGATAGTCGTTATACTGCCAAAATAGTTTTTTCTTAGTTTTTGCTTTAAAATGTGTGTTTTAGGAGTATTCAGAGCAGATTCAATATCTGACGATGGTATATTTATCGGCGTAACGCATGATCCTCTTTCTTCAAAACTAAAGACTTCGGTTGAAATAAGATTATTTTTTAATTTTGTTTTTCTTGGTTCTTTTTCTTGGTTGGTAAGGTTATTCTCCTGAAAATAACCTTATTGAAGATCAGTACCAACTGTAATCGTTCATTATTGTTTATTTGCTCATTTTGTTTAGTATTCTCCTAAATATGTTGAGGTTCCTTAGGTATTAATCATCTGCGTGAAAACAATAACAGCTTAATTTCAAAATTTCATTGAGTAGAAATTAAACTTTAGTGCAAAAATTGACTGACTTCATTTTGCATAGTATTGACCATCGCGGTTTTATAATGTATTTGAACGTCTTTGAATATAATTATAATTTTGCAACTACTACTAGTGAAAAGTGATCCCTGGACATTTTAATCTTGTATGGCTCCTGCACCACTTCACAACACATGCTGGCATGATGATTCACAGCTGTAGTTCACAATGATAAAATTAAAACGTACGCGAAGATATGACGTGTGCTCGCTTGCATGAAAAATGTACGACTGATGACGCGCTGGACACAACTTTTAAGCCCCACCTACTTGGGCACGACTTTTGTTGGGTCATTTTATTAACGCTGTTACGTTTCCTGACTTATTACTTACTCGTAGTATACAGCAAATTTTTGTAAGTAATAATACGATAATATTAGAAATAAATTTTTATATTTCCATTATTTTACCTTAGTGAGGCCAAAATTGCCTATTACTTTATCATAGTTATTATGTAACTAGCCATGCCCGAGGCTTTGCCCACATGGTCAAAATTTATGGGGTTTTTTGCGCCGTACCCTAATTATTTTTCAAAAATAAAAGTAGCCTATGCTACTCCTTGTAACATCAGCTATCTTCTAGTGAAAGTCCCGTCAAAATCGGTCCAGCTGTTCCGGAGATTAGCGGGAATAAACAGACAGACAAAACAAAGAAGCTTTTTTGTTATGAGTACCGTGTATACTTTCATATGTATTCAGTAAAAAGCTGTATCTATTTAGACCTTACAAACAGACACTTCAATGTTATTTATTATTATATATATTATTATTTATATGTAATGTAACCACCCACACATTGGACGGATGACATTGTAGACATCGCAGGGAGTTG